>OX465527.1:50000-4850000 GCA_950022985.1 Udea ferrugalis | reverse complement strand
TTTAGGGAGATTAAAACCTGCTCTTACAACATAGCCAAATTAGTTAATTTGTCACAAACCACAGACAACAGTCGCGCTGCTGTGACTGAGACACGTATCTCTGGCGTAACATGATTTATGTTAACATGTGTTAAAACTGCTGTAGGTCATTTACTTTTTGATGCAAACTTACGGAAACAATTTGATTTTGGCAGCTCAACTGGAAAATTGGATAACAAGGAAATATGAACAATGCCCGTCAAACTAATCAAGGCTGTAAAGTAGGTCTGTACCTAATCAATTTGAATATTATTACGCTGATTAACAAATGAAAGCAACAACTAATAAATATACACCTGAGAGCGCCAATCGACTACAAAACTCTATTCAAAATGAATAGAGTATGTCTTATTTCGAGATAGGTAATGGAAGACAAGATATGTTGATGTGACATACCAAATGACTGATTACATTTAATAAAGACTGTTGAACAGTTAGTAAATACATCATCATACACATCATCCTCATCCATTTTAATCTCACGCTGAGAAATATCAAAGAAACCTCTTAAACAACAGGAAAAACAATTATAGTTTTATTACAGTCGAAAAAAAACAATAAAGCTCTGGCTTCATTGTTAAATTTAATGTATACGTATAAATAAAATTGAGTTTACAGCTCGACCCTGCACGCGTCTGCAGAGCCGGTATTTGTGGCATTCCAAAAACGAGTATTTCGGTGAATAACATTGACATCTCCTTGCATGCCGGTGAGTTTGTTTGCCACTCACAAGACCTCTTATTTAAACACAATGTTTTGATATAAAATAATTAATCGAAGTTAATACTCACGAAGTACACACGAAGTAATTTGTTCTCTCCCAGATTTTCTCCAAGGAGCGGTGCACTAGATATAGGTTACGGCTGGGTCACTAGGTCACCTAAAACACTATTCTACGCATCGCACATCCAGGACCGAGATGTAATCCCAAACGGCACACGGGTAAACGGTTACGAGACATCAACTGCATTGTAAATCATTATGAAACGGAAACACCTGCCAAATCCCAAGAATGAAAAACTCGATAAAAAACAAGTGGTGATTCAACGCATTAAAATCAACACATACCTAGTACATTAATCGAAATAAATTGCGACGCCCGAGAGCTATTAATAGCCAATATTTATTTAATGGCACATGCCAATCTATTGGCAAACTGAGGGTCACAAAAATAGATGGAGGAAAAGAAATGACTATATCGTTTTCCCTAAGAGGGTTTTTTTAAAATATCGCTACCTACTGACAGACAAAAATCGTTCATCAAGTCATCCTTGGCGAGAATCCGCGTGACCTACGTTGTTCATTTCGTTCGCTTTTATCTGAATGAAAGCAAGCGCCAGCCAAATACCTGACTCATCATTTTCATTCATGGAAACCTGTACGTTTTCCTACGGCGATGGCGATGTTGTGAAATAAAATTTGTTTCGAATACTTTCATTGAATTAGACATGCCAAGTTGCTAGTTTTCGTAAAAACATGTCTCGACAAATTGAAACTCTTAATGTGAGTCAGAAACGCAACCTCTTCCAACATAATATTTTTAGAAAGACAGTACTTTATTAAACACACTGTGTGAGACTACTTTCTACATTAAATGCCTTGAGCTTGACCGGACGAAGGTCACATAATACGGAAGCCACTGTCAAACAAATTATGTAATAAGCCACGCAACGTATCAATGTATTCTCATCAATGACTCGCTTAATGGGATGTAGAGTCGTTCTGTTCTAATTATCGATTTACTAGAATTTGAGAGAGTAAATTAGGAATCTACTAATTTGAATCGTACTAGCTTTCCAGTGACATTCAAATAGTAGCAAGATATTGGTATCGTGTTTGGAAGAACTAAGTTTGCTTTTGGTCTGAAGTAAGTAAATTCTGTTGTTCATATATTTTTTTTAATAATTTGCAAAGGATTATATTTTTTGTAATCTGATCAAGATTACGATTACCTCAATCTTGTATCAAGATCAATGTAGGAGGTATTCTACTAGTACCGAAACTATAACGAGCGGTCACGTGGGTCAGGCACGCGCTTGACGCGCTCAATGCGGGATCACACGCCAGTGGCTGCGTGTGTGCCAGCCATCAATTACTTAACGATATTACTTTACTATATCGGGATGATTGCTAATTAGTGCACTCGAGAATGCGTCTGACACGTCATTATGTACGCTTGAGAAAGATAGGCACCAGCAAGAGCGGCCGAAGACCGACTGATATGGTGGCTTATTACAAACGTCGTATCAAATTTACACAGATACAAGTATTTACTGGAATATATTGAGAGCGTTGATAGTTATGTGACAAAGAAATACTCTGCATGCAAATAAGTAGGTACCTAAATGAAGCCAGGAAATTCAGATAGCAATTCAGTGGATTGTTACGAAAGCAAAGCGGAACAAAACAAAGGTCATGTTCTCGATGGAAAATTCCATGGAGCTTTCTAGAGCCCCAACGACGAACAGTTGAGTTGCGCCACGCGGCAGGCGGCAGTGGTGCGGCGCCGACGCAGCGGTCGCAGCTGCACGCGCAGCCACTTTCACTGCGTACGCGACTGCGCACAGCAACCACCAGCAACTGTACGTGACTTTCCACAGCTGATTTAGCAAATGGCTCATTCAGAAAGCCACGTCAATATGACTTCCTTCGCGCGCCAAGCCGGAGACTGATCGGCGAGTTCAATGCAGCGAAACGATCAATTCTTGAAGCATGGCAGGAAAGCAACCTGCATCGAGTGTGGGCGACTTGAATACAAATTCGTTTAATAATTCCTATATCCAATTTCAGATCGAAACCAAATATGTTAAACAATTCGTAGCATGATATCAGACAAAGTCAAACATTAGTACTTAACAACTGATACAATAGACAGAATATTACATTTCACAAAGTAGGCTATCAATATGTTTAATTCATAAACAGTGTTTATCGACACCTAATGTATCTAAGTCCTTAGTTAAATTATGAAGTATATTTTATGCGTCATAACTTTGGCTTAGTTAGATAGAACATAATATAACCGGTTTCAAGAGTTCCAAAAGTGGGTAAGCAGAAGAGACCATATTGGAATTAGAATAGAGATAGAAAAATAAATGTCATCTTGATGTGTTGACAGGAGTGTGACGAAGCGGGTCGAATGATTTGTTGATATTGATTGAGCACGTCTTGTCGTAAATATTGCTTTTACGTAAGCTATGACCTTCGAGAAACATTAACAAAAGAGCTTGACCAAGCAGTTATGTATACGTATTACGTAAAATCAGGCTCATTTATGTAAATTATGACAAGTATTAACGAAAAATTAAAAATTGCTACGAAAAAGATGTAGCATAAAGCCTAATTTTAGCGGCCTGCTCTCTAACCTTTTAATGAATCTGAATAAGTAAATTAAATTAACTGATGACAATAAAGGTCCTTGCCGAATTAATCCGTCATCATCGTCATACTTGCGTATTTTAACAAATTATTCAAGGAACTGCTGACTTTTCTACCCTGATTGGTCTCGAGTTTTTTTTTAATAAAAGTCATTTTCTCTAATTTCTCTTTTAATCAAAGATATAAAAATAAAAAACTAGGAATTTAACTCGTCTTTAAAGTTGAAACATAAAGCACTCGAAATAATCTTGACTCTTTACGGCCCTCTATTTACAATTGGTTTGCTATTGACCTTACTAAAAACGAATTCAAGGTTTGTCTGTCTGTGTTAATTGCGGCCCTTCTTGTTCTGCAGCCGGTGCATTTGTTCAGTATAAAGTATTGTTATTAATGTAAATCTATTTGAGGCATCTTTAAACCACAATGCCAAAAATTATATTTAAAACAATTAGTTTGAAAAGTTTGTCTTATACGAACAGTAGTTAAAAGCAAGAGGTACCCTGTCCTATAAACATAACTGTGAGTAAGTAAGTACTTAATTCATTAGATTATGCACCCCAGACAAAGTTAGGTGAAACCACAATAGGTATAAATAATAAATCCCACGTTTAAACGCACGTGTCGCAGAAAAATGTGTATCTTTATCCTCCTAAGTTGAATCAAGTTTTATTCAGATTAGCATATCCGGTTTGTGTTTTGTTTGGTATCTCCCAAACTTCCTCAACAATAAACGTTTATGAAATATCGATGAACCTAAGTGATAAAACGTCATTCATTGAGCATACACGTGTATGTGTAACGAATGTTGGTTAGAGCATCCAATTGATTCGGCAGTCGGCGCGCGGTTAGGCGGTTACGCCGGAGCCGAGTCAGCCGAGGTCGGGCCGAGATAAGCGCTAGAGCGGGCGCAGTCGGTGACGCGGCCGCGGTCGACGACGGCGACGCATGCAGGCGTCGAGCGCCGACCCGCTGCCGACTGCCGAGCCGACTGCCGCGCGCCGCGCGACGAAACCGCCCCACAACACGGCTATTCAGATAACATTTGCATGCCAATCACTAAATCAATAACTCATAAATCTAAATTTAAAAGATTTCTCCACAACATCAATCATTCCACCCCAATAAAACATTCACAGTAACTAATACGATAAGATAATGATAACAGTAGAAAGCAAATATCAATCATAAGAACAGCCAGAGTTCTAACTCACTTGACTATAAACTTCCTTGAGCCCGCTCGTGGTGAAATCCCAAATTGGAACACGTTCACGATGAAATCGTCTGATTCTATCACAAGCACAAACACTACAACTGACACAGAATATTACCCAACACACAGGAACCAAAGTAGGTAGAGAGCCAAACGATGTAACACGCTTTATATTAATAACAATATGTTAATCTCTATCGTTCACAGAAAAACTATAAAAGAGCAGTTCAGAACAGGTTTTCTTTGTCGAAGTCCAGTGTTGCACAAAAAAAAATTAACGCAAAAATAAAAGTAGCGCTAGTTAGCGCCGAACACTTGCTTCTCGTGGCGTTGCGCACTGGTGACTGAGACGATCGCGCACGAACCACGAATCAATGTTGCGCAGCGGTTCATTGTGTGCCGTGCCCGCGACGAGCTCGCGCGCGCACACACCCGCGCGGAGCCGATGCCGCCGCTCAGCACTGCCGCCGAGCGAGCGACTCGGCGGGACCGGGACACACCATTGTCTCGCCACGGGAGCCCTGTCTGGGGATACCTGTTCGACCACTGTGAATGAACTCTCTGACCTATGCGCCTTTGCTCCTGCTATCTGATAAAAACGAAAACAACCAGCATTCGAAAAAAAACAAATCCGCAAGTCATTGCATATACGTTTATCTGCAATAAAATACTCACTGATTTCGTAAACGCAATAACACTTAAGCAAATGCTCGAAAGAAAATTTACTGTTGTTATGGCCGAAGAGAAACTCGAATGAGAATTTAAAAGATCCGAAACACCAGTGACGTCTCACAAAAAAACTATTTGCACATTGTAGAACCGGTTGACGCCAGACAGAGCCTGAGAACGGGCGCGTGCGAATATTAGATCTAGCATTCGGTACAACTACTGGAGTAGTTCCCTAGTAATCTTTATAAGCGAATACACCGTAAAACAGGATAGAGTAATCGAAATAGAGTTCAACTTTTAAAAACTATTGGAAGATAACAAACTAGCTTTAAATCACCCAGCCACAACATGACAACTATCAAAAGCAATTTTGACGGAGACATTCACATACTTATTACTATGTTCATCATCAATATCAAAACCTGTCTTTTCTATTTCGTTGAAAAGTGAACTCTACATACTCTAATTATTGATAATAATAGACAAGATATCTGCTGTTTGCTGTTTACCATCAAAAATGAGACCACAATAACACAGATAGTAATAATATCGATTTAATTCATTCCACATTGTGAGTGACGTCGAAACAGACAAAGCAATCGTCGTGTATAATAGATGCCAGAAACATCACAAAGCAACAATAGTATCGCAGGGTCTATTCAAACAATTCGTAAAACAGGACAAGAATACATTTCATGATTATTACCACACCACATAACATATTTATATTAATAAAACGATACTTCAGGGAATATGTGGAGAATTCAAATAGAAACTAGGTCTTAGGAACTGAAACACCGGAGAAGTAAAGAACCAATTCCTTTTTCAATTGCACTTCTTACATTTATAACTATCAACATTCAATTTCAAAATTTCCTAAACATATAAGTTTGTACATAACAAACGTTATGCATTTTCGTTGCAATATTAGCTATAATTTTAATCTTATCAGAACAAACTCTCCAGATAATATTTTATTAAGCTGTAGAATCATAGGAACTTCTAAATAATTAATCTATTATTGCGCGTATGTTGAAACGTTCATTGAATCCGTTTCTTATCATGTGTTTTAAGTTTGTTATTTTTTAAATTATCACAAATACATTTTATTACGATATCGATGACAAAACTTTCTTAGAAATCGTAATGAGTCACAAACCAAAGTAAAATACAAGCTACAGATTTTGATTCATAGCAACGCAATTATTAAACAAAATTAAGCAAGGGACTTTCATATCGGAAAGGTTTTATGGTTTCGGTGTTGGAATTCAGTCAACAACTTTTTTGTTTTGAAACAATTTCTAAAGACTTACCTCTTCAAACTTGTCGACTATGGGAGCACTCGCAGAACCGTCAGAGTGGAGAGTGGTCGGCAAGGACGTGCGTCGTGGACCTGAGACCAACATATTATACGTGTCAACAACGCTGCTCTCACGCTTTGTACTGCATACAACTTGGTACCTTACTTAACAGATAAGATAACCGTATGTACACTTCTTTGTGCTAAAGCTGCAAATAACACTTGCGATCAACTATTGCAGTCTTCCTCCTTATTGATTGATACAATAAACACTAATTGGGATTCAATGTTAAGTCATGGCAATCATGGGTCGATAAGCAAACCAGTGCTATCGGAGCTGATATGATACACAATTCCCCAGACATCAATCAGAATATTGATTGCTGCTGCAGTAAGATACCGCAAGTACAGTTACGTAATATCTAAATTTAAATCATGTTTACTCTATCTTGAAAATGTTTGCTATCAATAAAGGTATATGACATTTAATAAATTAAAACGTTTTTCCCACTAGCAAAACCCATTGTGAATTGAACTTACTTAGAAGGAACTGAAGGAAGTTGGATATTGAATTTGGATATTTATATTTTAGACCAAAATTGTTTTTAAGATACAGTGTATTATAATGATTGCATAATAACTGAATTTTGGTATAAGCTTTCACCGAATTATTATCATCATCACCAGGCGGGGAATCGCCAAGTTTCGAAAACATTGTAGAGCACTTATCTCATTGCATTTTTTAAGTTACATAGGTATGTCTCTTTAGTAATAAATATCCTTTTAAGAATAATCTATTACCTATTATGATTCTAGTAAATATTGACAGAACTAACTGGACCAGCCATATATAGACCTTTTGCAACAAAACCAATATTTGAAGTACAATAAATTCTTCATGGACACAAGGTAGCCAGCATTTCACAATAGGCTTATTGGTTTTAGCCCGATTAAGAACTATGCCCACAAAATAAACGAGAACGATAACGGAAAGGGAGCAAATTACTGCTGCATTTTCCTACCGAAAAGGTCACAATTATGCAATGGTAAGGCTCAAGCAACTTTCTTCTTATTTAATAATGCTGGAAGAAAACGTAAGAAAGTTACTAGTGTTTATAAATGCTTTGCAAAAAGTAACCGCAGTGTGTATAGTGCAATTCACTGAGCGTGCAAAATACAAGCTCAGTGAATTTCACACATTAATATTTTATTAATAATCCAATAGGAAAGTTCACTTATTGATAAATGTGTGAAAGGCTATTTCTTCTAAAGAGACGGAGTAGACCGAATGGCGGTTATAAACATAAATAAAAACTGCCTTGTGTGTTAATATGACACGGCCAAACTTGTGTGATGTATACCAAACAAATTATGCTTTGTCCTCGCGACGTGGGTTATTGAACATTTCTGAAATTCCGCACCGTGGCCGTTCTCCCGGTCGACGACCAGCGTCCAGGACTAATTATACTTTATCCTAAAATGTGCTTCGGGTGGTAAAAATAATTTCTCGTGCGTCGGAGTATGTGCAAATAAACTTTCCAAGTACATTTTGATGTGTACTGTTTGTGTATTTCCTACAAACCACAACATTCCTCTCAATTGATCTTGAATCCCGATTTGTTTTGATAGAAAACCAAACGAAAATTGGATCTTGGATAATTTCCCGAAATAATCCGTAATAATATGCACAAATTTATACTAATTTAGAACAGTCGTATTTATAAACTGTGGAAAACTTTCCGCTCCAACTATTTTAAGTCGTCCTTGTATTCGTTATGGACAATGGCAAAAATATAATTATTGAAATCATGGATTTTTGTTTGCAAAATATGAAAGGGTCTGAAGAACTCTTGTCCAAGAACTGAAAGTAGGTACAGGATTATAGGAGGTTCGCGATAAGATTTATCTTTCGCCGGCTGGCAGTGAAGGATAATCTTGAGAAATGCTTTCTCACAGGAAAGCTGTTCAAAGTTTGCAAATGTTTTCATGAACAGCTAACATTTTAGAAAGACATCATTTTGGAAAAATATCAGAGCATTTGTATTAAGCACGATTTGTATTCTACCTCTAAAGAATGGATTTATATCCAGACCAGGATAACATCTAGAAATATGTTAAGAGTAATAGCTAAAAATGCCACGCATCGCATGGAAGACAGCATGAACCTCGGGGGTATTTGATCAAGCTCCAGTGCAGAGGAACAAGAAGCGCGCGGAGGCGTAAAGCGAACGGTTGCTACTGGCAAGTGGGACTTGCATATTTAATGCACCCGTGTCGCTAAGGCAGCGGAGGTCGGAAAGTTCTACTTCATTCCACTTATCACTTGCTTCAAATACCAAATTACATAACGACGGATAAGTCAATTTTACAACATATACTACTTAGCTACTTAAAATTATTTCATATGTTTTAGCGAAATTAAATCTGATTCAGAACACATTTTGAATGATAGTTGAAATTAGTAGACTAATTAGGGGCATTTTAAACAAAGGTCTCTACGAAGCTAAGTTCTTAGTAAAAAGGAAATCTTTAAGAGCATCTGGATGAAATATAAGACTATTCAACCTCTGCATTCTAAAAGAGAAAAGAAGCTCTATTTGAGATTTAAATTATGAAGAAGGTTCGCCCGCCCGCCCACGTAACGCCTACACGAAAGCCTAGCTGCCCACACAGTTTGCCTGTTGTTCCGCCCCCGCATTTTAATTCAAACCTTAAATGAGATTCTTCATGAAAAAAAAAATGGATCAAGTCTTTATAGAGAACTGAGCAAAATAAAAATCAAATTAAGAAGAAGGCGACACGAAGATGAATGATGGCATCGTGTGTTCTCAAGGCCGTGGCCGATAATGCCGCATTGCGTTCCCCGGCTCCCGGATTCCCGATAAATCAGCTGTCAAGGTCAGACGAACCTTTTCCGCTAAATTAGCTCCTTTTACTATGAAACCACATGGGCATTAATGTTATCAGAGGGGTACTACAACATCACATGGACAACAATTTATAGCTGACCGTACTGCTAGTCATAGACGTGCTGATAAAAATGATTTAGTCACCTGCTTATCTATTAATGTTTATAACCATGTATTTTACAAGACCGATGTAGGTACTGTAATCTGATGAAAGCAACGACTGATTTACTGAACCGTTCACGTAACTAATCCATAGGCAAACAAGTTTGTTTTAAAAATTTCCGTGGAAACATAACAGTAAATACTGCATTCGAAACGGTTTCGTGACTTTGTGGTGTAGCACAGCCAGCACGCGAATGCTTAGAATTGAAGCACATAATATTTTACGATTGATTCGATGCTTGATTTCGGCGAGGTGAACCTTTTAGAATCACCTTCACCTTCTAATATCAAATCGGATTGCCTCGTCCATACAATGTCAAGTGTAGTTGAGGGTCGGAGTACGTAAGAACCTAGGCCTCGGGGTGCGTAGGGAGGGTGTCGTCACGCAGGCGATGACGTCACCTATTCAAGGACTGAGAGACATGCGCTGTGGAGTCCCAGACTACGCGTCGCCGAACAAGCAAGACCATTATTTGTTCGAACCTTCAAAAGGCCCTTTTCAGAATGAAAGTGTTGATGAAATCCAGTTTGGATATCTTTAGGTAGGTAAATATCATTTAGACTTTATAATACCATGCGTATTTTCTCACAATGACATGTTAATGTGCATGTCTACAAATAGACTTATTGATTATTAGCAACGGGCCTCACTTAGTCTGCCACGGTATCAAATATCGATCTATCATTTATACTTACGAGGAGCGGGCAATGTATTCTCGTGAAACTATTTAAAAATGCAAAGTCATTTCACAGGGTAATTTCTCAATGCCCTCGGTGCATTTATTATAATGTTTGAATCAACTTATTCGACCCTTAAAAAAATGTTTATTCGTCAGCGAAGAAATACGCATCTTTGGCCTCCTCAAGCTATTTAACGTCGGGAAATCGTTAGCGTTACCTCAAGAGTGTTTTGAGTGGTTGTTTTCCCCACAACCACAATACTTACAAACAGCGGCTTTCGAAACAAGCGCGGTGCCTCGTCGTGAAGAAGCAATATCAGATCACTGTAAGCCAGATTTTCTCACATTTGTTGTATTGCTACTTTATGATTACACTAAAACGTTGCGTGTTATTGCTGGGACACATTTCTGGTGTACTTAGTTACAAAAAACTTTGTTAGATGAGAGTCCTAAAACACTGTCAACATGACTTTCCGAGCGAGGGTTGTCTGTCATGTTTTACCTGCACTTGACCACTTTTACATCCACCATCTCCTTATAAATCTTTTCTCTCCAACATAATTCTTCATAATTCTTGAGTGGAAGAAAAGAGATTGTCTAATGGTGAAAACTGCATCCTTAAAATAGTCTTTGCTTACTAACAGCAAACATCTTTATTTTATATTAAGTATTTAAAGATAAAGGCAATATACACAAGTAGGATAATTTATAAATATATGCAGTTTAGGCTTGGCAACAAATTGTAAGAAAAACGATTTGTTAAGGACCCAGACCAACGCTGAGTATTTTAAAATAAAATTTTAGTTTCTAAACCTGTACTCCAAAGTGCGCAGATTTTTCTATTTTAAAATACGCACTAACTAAAATAGAACCAGTGTGGCTGCGTATGAGTTTCGTCTGTTTCGTATCAAGGAACAAACAGATAACTGAAACGCTGAGAACTATAGTAAGTAATTAGGATGTTAATGCCAAGCAAAACCATTTAACGAAAATATTATTAAAACAGTGGAAATTTTCACTAGTGTGATCACTGATCAGCTTTCGCTTGGAGCCGGTTGTTCTGCAACAAAGTAGTTTGGAAACATACCTACAATTTATACTTAATTAAATAATTACTTTTCCAGACAGGTATATAAAAGCCTAATAGGTTCTGCTGGCACAGAAGGCATATCAAATCCTAATAACAAAGGAGACTATTCAGGTTTCGAACAAATTGTACCCACGAAAAAGTGCCGGCCAGACAAAGATATGGATTCTTATTGGAAATGACGCCCAGAAGATTTCTTACTAGGACAGAAACCGTCTACAATTAACATTTAAAATGCATTTGTATAAAACGCACTTTAAAATTAGATGAATCATGTGACCAACCGAAATACGTATAACAAGACGAGAACGCAGACGGGACTAAGTAAGATATTTCCGTTATTTAGAGTATGACATTTTTAAAATGTAAATATTTAATAAATTGTAAATATTATCAATTGACCCTGTCTAACATTAACCCAATTTCGTGCAATCTTCACCTACATTTTCATAAAGTTGAAATAGAAAAGTTTTTTTTTTAGGCCAAAACAATAATAACATAGGTCAACACTCTATTGAAATAAAACGTAGAAGAACTGCTATAAGTGATTCATACTTTGTAGACTAATTTTGAAAAATACTTTGGCTTCACATTTCGGCTATCACATCACTGGGAAATTTAATTTTATACAAGGACAAAAAGTTATAACATAAACATGATTCATATTTCATATCATTTTAGCCTATCATTTTAATCATATAAGATAGAAGATATAGAGAGTTGACATAAGAAGAAAAGATGCGAAAAAGACCTTCAGGTCAGGACAGCTAAAAATCAAACAATTTAAGTCAAGCTGAAGTTTTTGGAGATAGAAAACGATGATGATCAAAAAGGCCACAAAATGTTGTCCACGACTATCTATTCAGTCAAATCGTATTTACGGACAAATAGATTGAGCATCTTAGAACATACCATGATTTTATGCAAATGTTTAATTATTAAATTAGGTATATTTCATTCCGTGTAGTTATCTTGTATTCGCCCTGATGGATAATTTGAAAGGGACAACCTTGTACAAGAAATCAGGCACGAAGGCTCGTCAAGTCAGAAACCTTTCTAGATTACATAGAACAAACGAGAAAATATTGTTTGTTAACAACAGCCATCGATTAACAAACACGTACTTGAACGAGTCAATCTATCTCTATGCAAGCCATCGAACTTTGACTTTCTTTTGGCATGCATCAAAGATTCGCCGCTGTCGAACGACAAGTTGGCATATTTCCAATTAAATGTAATAAATAGCAATCGCGGGCGCCAGCTCCCATCACAGAGTGAGCGATCGCGACTGAAATAGTGCACTTTTCCGTAAAATTATTACACAGTCTGCTGTCGTGGATAAAAAAATTAATGCGTAACATAAAATTATAACCATCAACTCAGCATGTGACTAACATTTTTCTGCGCTCTATCCCTCACACCTGGGTCATTTTTACGTGCGAAGCGGCGGAAAACATAATTCTAAATTGTATCATCATTTGCTCTGAGATCGTAAATATATTTCGCAAATATTTTAATAGACTCTAGAAAATGCTTCTAGAGTGACGCATTATGAATTTGACCAACACATTTCACTTTATGAAAGACCGCTATGAACATAAAAACCGCAAGTATAAATATAATACCACCAAATTTTATTACGAGATTTTGGGAATGAGTGTAGGTAGTGCGACAGAATTCTTTTAGTAGAGCTGCAGCTCTACTAGCTTACCTATGGTTTAATTTATAGAATGCCCAGCGAGCGGTTTGGCAAAACCTAATTCCATCTAATGATTTGAACTGTCTAGCCATCGTCACATATCATTATTATGGATAGCAACAACAATATAAAACTGTTTCTAAATATTTCGTAACACCTGCATTGAGGCTGTTTCGCCAATTCAGCAGTTTAGGAACACTCGATTCATGCAGTGAGTTGAATGAAACTAAATGCGGAGATCTGGATGAGAAAAGGACAGGTGTTGATAAATTAATAAAATAGGGAATCGTCGAGAAATTTGTGAAGAAGAACTAAGCTATCGAACTACACTGCTCAAAAGTGTCTAGGGATATCTCAAGCATTTTCATACAAAGTATAGCTATTTGGGAGGCTGTAAAAATTAAAATATTGATGCCAACGTAGAAATTTTCAGAACACAAAAACTGCTATATCTGCCCTTTCAGATTGTATAAAGAAATTCATTGTAGTAGCATTATTGTACAATCGTAAGGACGTTAAAAAAAGACAGATTTTTCTTTTAAAAGGTGTCTAAATTTTAGCAAAATCAAACGTTTTTTTTTGTAATATTCTTAACCTTTATCTTATGCCTCTGTCCTCGCGTTATTCTAAGACAATGCTCAACTTGTAAACAAACTTAACTTTATGAAATTTTTCAAAAATGATGTCCCTACGATATCCCTAGACAGTTTTGATGTGTGTATTAGGGAAAGACCGAGTCACAAAGACATGGAACCTGCCATCAAAGTTTATTAAATGCAGACTGCAACGTAGACTGTGTCTGTAGGTTAGCAACTGTGTTAACCACGACGATAAAATTAGTACCAAGGTTACAAGCATTTTGTACCTGCCTAATCCGTTGGCGTTCGTTAAAGTCTGTTATTTATAAAAATAAACAGTTATGTTTGCTTAACTAGAGATGGTTCTACTTCTTATATTTAATTTTTTTACCGTTAAATATTTAAATGTTAACATTAAATTAGGAATTTATTCTTGCAAACCTCTCTTATAAGAAACATTATTTCCTTACTCGAAATAAAGCCATGTAAGCAAACATGCACATTTTGCTATTTCTCCCTATTGATCCTATTGTTAGAATAAAACAAACCCACCATCTGTATGTGTCTCTGTCGATCATAACGAAACCTTTGTTTATTATATATTAGAGATAATCAATCCATAGGTGAGGTACTTCATTGTTTTGTACTTCCCATGTAACAGTTGAAACGCAAATGCATCAGTAATTGAAACTATCGGGTAACGGTTCCATGAACACAATCAGTCGATGCAATATCATAAGACGCATTATTCGCAATGCCATCAAAAACACGTGTCAACTTCAGTGACACGATATACCGAGCTAGAACTATGTTTGTGATATACATTTTGTTCCGCAGATGGTTTCAAATGGTCTGGTATTTTAGCGACGAAACGGATAACAATATCGTAGTTTAATAACAAACCTGAACGTGCGAAAAGTAATTGTTTTGTAAACAAATCTCAAGACTCAAGTGTGACTATCGCATTCACTGTTTGAGGTATAAATTGTTCAAAACAGTTAGAGCATATCAACAGATGGTGGATGGAACAGAGATGGGGGCTCTTCTGAACTCAAATTTACAAACTTATTCAGCATTATAGGTAGAAGGTAGGCAAAACGTGTCATCAGCCCATTAGTCTCTAAAACATGATGCAATAATTCTACATTCTTGAACGAGGCTTACGGTACATTTTATTTATAAAGTATCGTACTTTCTGACCAGAATAAATAGATAATATTATCCTTCGTCCACACAAAATCCTATTTCAAGTTTAATTCATACTTCACCCCGAAATGCCACCTATTATTTACTACCTACTCTACATTGTCGACTAAACTATAAATTGGACTAACTAAAAGAGAAGAAGAAAATCGCTGACATAACTGACAAAATGGAAGTCAGCCAACTAGGCCGTTCCAAAAGATCTTTCTTTTTATATCAACGAACTTTAGGTGAAATCGAATCGACTCTAGAACACGGTTGTGATATGATATAACATTTCGCATTACACACGTTATTTGTTTGAACAGAAACATTATGTCATTGTTATACTGCATCAGAAAAATCCAACTTTTGCGTTAGAATCCAAAATGCGTTGAAAAATCAAGCATCTTTAAGGGTTTTCTTCTTATTCGTTATTCAGGTTTATTTTATATACATAGATATATATTCATTCACCCTGTTGGCTAGGAAGACCACATTTTTTTTTTAAATTATTATATTTTGATTTGAAATTGTAGCGGTAGCACAGTCTGGTATTTTTCTTTGACTTTTATTTGACTTTCATTCTTCATTTGGTATTTACTATTACTAAGTACCATTTACATCAACCAAAAAATCCTTCGTGACTACAGTTCACTAGCATAATCGTTCCTATCATACAAGTTAAGTAGAGGATACTCTCCAGGTCGAATACCGAATACAGGGACGCAATACAAACGATCCCACAACATAAGTTATTTACCTATATTTAAATATTTGTGAAGGCCATTTGCTTTATCTTTTCTTTATGCAACAGATTGTAGGATCACAGTGCACTTAGCGACATACCTAACAGGAAAATGGCGCGGAGCACCTTCGTAGCTGCTCACAACTTCATTTAAAATCAGCTACTTTTTCCAGCATAAATATTTATACGTACAATATATTCTACAATTAATTCTTTTATCGACATAGTTTCTCTTCGCTCCCTAATACGTTGCTTTGTTTGACCTATTTCTTTTTTTAGAATATTTACCAACTTGATTTTGAATCTCAATACGCCTGAGTGTTAAGGTGGACTTCAAGAGTGCTTGCTTCTAAGCATAGAGCATAGTGTATTTAAATCTTAGTACGACAGATCTTCACATACCTTTTTAAATCATAACTGAAAGTTTTATGAAAATCTATCCAGTGGCTTTAACGTGATACTAGCACATAAAATCATCAGTTAAGATTTTCTTTATAATATATTAAGGACAGACTTTCAGAAGCCAGATAACATTTATCAGAAATGTCATTCGAAGTAAAGGACATCAATATAGATTTTGACATTCAACATTTTAAAATCTGTCGAGCTGTAATTTATTGGTATGATTATTTTTTAAGCCGACTAACGAGCAATCAGCCCTTATGATTATAGGATCAAGGTAGAGTGGTAATCGGTCTTAATAATAACCTGTGAGCTCCATGGTATCAGTCAGTAATGCAATAAAACGCTAGACATATTTTTATGTTATGCAATGAATACCTACTTATTAGTGCAACAATGAAATGTCGTGATAATTGTCGTCTATCCATAAATCTACGTTATAATTAATCACCAATTAGCAGTGACTATGGATGGAGACGCAGACAGTCATTAACAATAATGCCGCAGACTGATATGAAAGATGAACATAATTGAACTTAATAAAAACTAAAGAAAACCAGAAAAAGACATTTGGTCATGTTGGCATCAGGCAGGACTTGAACCCGCATCTTTCGCAAGCCAAAATATACCAGAAAGATTCGGCCGGTCTGTTAATGGTCTCTAGCATAATTGGTAGTGCAGTCGCCCGGCTTGCGAAAGATGCGGGTTCAAGTCCTGCCTGATGCCAACATGACCAAATGTCTTTTTCTGGTTTTCTTTAGAAAGATACTGCATGGAAAATGCTAAAAACAATAATAAAATATAGTAATAGCTTTTTCATCTTAATCGGGAGTTAAATATTTGAAAAAATATTTCTTCCGAGTGTTAGAGGTGGATGCCTATAACATTGATGAAATCACCCTGGCTCATAGGGCAAAATATACCAGAAAGATTCGGCCGGTCTGTTAATGGTCTCGGTAGCATAATTGGTAGTGCAGTCGCCCGGCTTGCGAAAGATGCGGGTTCAAGTCCTGCCTGATGCCAACATGACCAAATGTCTTTTTCTGGTTTTCTTTAGAAAGATACTGCATGGAAAATGCTAAAAACAATAATAAAATATTAATAAAAACTTATTAAAAATCAACAATACTTTTAATTAGCATGCCTAATATGGAAGCACTGGGTTTGTTTATGTGAATCATGCTTATAATTACTAAGTTAAAAACATAGTAATGAGAGGTATACGCGTATGACTGGACAGACTCTACATGGCATCCCTATCGTCATAATGAAATTTACGGTAAACGGATCACAACGAGGCTTGGCTTGGGGTGATTGGTGACAGTCAAACAGCGACTTGCAGAAAACTGCAAGCTCTAATCCGCTATACACAACCTATTAAAAGTTTCAAATTGAATTTGAACTTACGATACAATACAATACCGTTACCTTATATTACAAGTACATAAACTAAACCGTGCCGCAGCTACATTTAGCACAACAAATAAACGTTCTGACTTTCGATATCATGTTACTTAAAATACGGCACCCGTGTGCCATGGATAGATCTCATCACAGGTGATTTGCTGTACAACGAACATGTTTATACGAAATTCAGTGAAACAAGATCCTACTTATAGCTATTTCACGAGTTGCTAAGGAAGGAGTGCGCTGTTCATTTAGTAATTTCAAGCTAAAGCTTGGTTTATGCATTTTACATACGAGTAGAGAGCTACGCTTGATTTACATATAAATAGAGATCCTGCCTTTAGAGTCTAAAGGGTTAGCAAACTACATATCATTACGACTAATTTACAGTTATACACAGAGGACTTCATAATATTAGTTTTCACGCAAGAAATTCCTGTGCTTTTCATCTTTCCTTCTTCTTTAATTTTCGACTTGGGATTAAACCTTATGGATTAAACCTAAGCCCCCGGCCAAAGCACTATCAACTGTGTTGTGGGTCTCTCTAAGTAATAGTAAAATAGGTAGGTTGAAGTTAGAGGGCAGGTGCAAGAAAAGATAATAGAGCAAAGTTTATTCAGCTGGTGGTAAAAGATAAAACAAAGTCTCTAATCGCACGTACAGATCACGTAACTAACTCCTTGTGTAATCGTACGATCTGACGAGTTTCTCTATCATGGACAGCTGGGGGTAAGATTAAACAGGGAAATCTGATCGGCTACTCCGGTGCAACATTAACGAAGTTTCGTAAAGCTTTGCAAGGCATAGTGAAAAACAACTAATGAAGTTTTAGGGTTTTTATGTATTTTGGGCAATAACTATGATGCTTAGAATTACCCAAATATCAAGATAAACTGTAATTAGGTTTTTTTATCGCTGAAAGATTAACGATACACCGATCACAGAATACTGAAATACCTAATGATTCAAAAATGTTTTGCTGCTTTTTAATATCATAAAAAGTTTGTTTACTTAGTAAGAAACAAATAAAGTAGACCTCTACAATTTATTTATTCATTTCTACACTCGGTAAGTTACAGCTTAAATGAATAAAGCACATACATATGAACCCTTTTAAAGCGCTGCAAGATTTTCCAAAATCCGCTAAGTAATTAGAAATGAAACTGTTTCTTAGAGTTATTGCAAGTTAGGTACTTGATTCATAGTTTTCCATTTAATAGATACCATAACTAAGATAGAGCGGCTTTGCATCTGTAAAGTAGTGTTTTGGTTGTAAAACTTCCACTACCTTCCTTAAGTAAACACTTTCAATAGGAATTTTTACGTTCCAAAATAAACCTGTTCTTTTCAGCCATCCAGGTTCACTGGTTTTGGCTGAAAGCCTGTCCGAAACAGAACTCTCGCAGTTCGTAACAAGCCATATGATATTAAATGCTCACCAAATTTAATACTATGTACCAATATTGTAACAGGGTAGGTAGGTTCATCTTATTATACATCTGCGAGCGACTACGTGTTGTTGCTATGCAACGTGAGAACGCGCGCCGCCGGCAAGATCTAGGTCAATAGGTGCTTTCAAAGAGCAATTTTCCAAGACGACACTGACAGAAAAGGAAAGTCCAGTTCGTTTTGCACAGCTAAAATAGTGCAATTTTAAAATGAAACACCCATTCGTGTAGGTCTACAAAGCAATCCTCTTAATAATATATCTTAACCCAATGACTACTCAACCTATAATGTTCACTGTTTCATGGACGACAACAAACCGCACTATCACCGGCTACGTAACTGCAAATTAGTTGTTCTGTGTAATTATGGAAAATTACCGCTGTACAGCCTGAGAACTCTGCTTGAGAATTACGCGGGTGAACGGCTTAATAAACGTACGACGATTTATCAATATTTAACGTTGGAGACATTCGATATCTATTACATAAGTGTAAGTGTGTGTACCCCGAAGTGCGCACTGCACCCTGATTCGGTTCGATACTGTTTCAGACTACATAACCTTTTTTAGCAACTTTTTTCAAATAAATGGCTTGCATATTTCCGCTTCCTGCATTTAGAGACTAAGGCAGGTAACTAGAGAATTGATGTAGGTCCAACTTGCAGAACAGGGCTGTGTGTTACAAATTCTACACGAGTGATAATCCTGATGTTGCCTAGGTGACTTCTTAATATAAGGTGGACCATAAAGTCAAGAAGAGGGCAGCAGAGAAGAACAACACGATCCCTGCTTAGCCCCCTTTACACATTCAGTAGGATTTACACGTGTCTCTCATTTCATTGTTCGTTGTTACATCAATGTCACTCGTAGTAAGCAACATATCAACTCACACATAGTGCTATGAACAAAGTATTTATCTACATAACTCTAGTTACTTTATAATATTATGATCCAATCATCTGTATTTCGCAATAGCTAAGTATACGACAGTCCCAACTGTAATGTAAGGTGAGTGGTATAGTGGTATACGTAATAGACACGACTTGATAAAGCCATTCAAAAGAATAAGTTCACGTATGATAATAGTCATTAAAACTACATAAAATACTCGACAGGTCTCCAGGTAAATATAAAGGAATGCTCCTTATGTTTACTTGGATATTCGGCAGTTATGTGACTGCAAGATTTGAAGCTCTACCTCACTGATGTAATGTTCGAATCTTAAACGTTACATTACTGTTCAGACGAATCCCCGTGAGGGAGCGGGCATGAGAATCAAAACTATTGATAACATAGACGTCATAACTTGGCCCAAGTTGGAAATGGATAATGAGTCAATTGTTATCAATGTACTTTAGTGACTGTTTAACATAAACGATATTTTATATCAGTTTTGTCAATCTATTTCGTTCGTTTATCAGACAAAAACAGGAGACTTATCTGGTTAATTACTCACACAAGGTGCAATAACTGCCGTTAGTGAACGTATCTCGACATCTACAACTGAACAAATACGTAAATGAAGATAAAGGCGTACTGCTTAAGTTTACTTTCTTTATCTTTTCTTCGTAATAGAAACTAATACTATCCTAGTGTAGCTTATAGTCAGAAAATAAAACCTGGTAATTCTATAAAACAACGCAAAATTGCATATTGTATTCTTTTTGTACACGGCACATTCATTAGACTTTTAGATTCGATTTTGATTATGTAAAGCCATAAACCGCTTCACCCCAGGATATCACAAAAACGGCTTATGCAAACGTAACAGAACAAGAGATTGAGCATGCTACAAGAGAACGAATCTGTGAAATTTTAAGTATTACCAGATAAACGTAAGCGTTAAAAAAACAATCTCTACTAATCTCTTCATCTTAAGAATCTTCTGAGCCAATTCGAACAAGCGGAAGTAGCAAGTAATCAACTAGGGCAAACTCTTCGTCAGTGACACAACGCTTCCACAGAACTAAATGTGGTTGACTAGGCGTCATCAAGCTTTGTCCAGCACGTTGGCAAGCGCGGAACAATGGTTCAGTCGTCACGCGTCACAGCATCATCGCCTGTAATAATGACAGCCAGCCTGACGCCGTCACTCACTCTCGACTCGAGGTAATCCCGCCCGGTCAAGTCAACAATAGCGGAAAATTGTTTTTTTTATCCACTAGCTCACTCTACTTTGTTAACGCAAAACCGCCGTTAAAAACATATTTATCTGATACGGTATAACTTTAGATAAGAAATTGCGAATTATCTTTTTATCTCTTTCCATTTACATGCGCATTAGGATATCAAACGATCATCACTGATTTCAGTAGTCTACGTTTCGAATGTTGTTAGTTTTCCATAAAGTCTAATTATTTTGGCAAGTTTTGCCAAGAACAAGGTGCCAAATTCCAGAGCTGGACAAATAACGTTAGGGCGACGAAATGCTGCGGTTATTTATTTTATTAAATTATTACTGTCCAGACAGGCATTTAATTCAGATCTTTCTAGTAAACGCCTATTTATTTTAAGCTCGAAGAGAGATTTACTGTGGAGATAGAGGAACATAGCTGTAGATAGAGTTCAACTCCATAATAGCTTGAAACGAATGTTGTTTGTTCACAGTTTTAACTGCTAGCAGTCATGACTGTGACTGTAGTCGTGTGGTCATAAAGTCAAGGGGGGTGCCTTACCAACCTCTTATATTGGTCAAGTTGATTAAGCACTTGGTTTGGAGATGGATCCCTCTCATACGCCCCAGTCGGAGAAAATAACGAGATGCGATGCGAGACCACCACCTGCTGGTGGCGTGGCAGGAAACCCACCATAGCGTTTACCACGTAATGTAATTTAGGACCATAAAGATCTATTGAGCACTTCTTACTAAAAAAATAAGAAATCTAGGCAGATATAATATTCTTGTGAAACTTAAGTAGGTAAATAAAATACTAGCGTGACGTAGGTTCTTAGCATATCTAAGCAAACTAGAACAATGCAAGCACTAAGCAGTCTTCTTTACAAATGATGTTTCAGAATATACTAATAATAGCTTTTAGCGAATAGTTTTGCTTTGATATTTATTAGAACAAGTATTTATCATGCATGCGGGTGAGCAGTATTTTTCCACTATGTACTTGAAGCTTGTTTTGTAGTTAAAGTTTCTTCGAATAAGCCACTGAAGCAATGGTCGATATTACATCATCGGGTCATTCATCATCTGGCCAGAGGAGCCTGTCTGACGCCGTTATGTAGGTACTTAAGCACCTTCCATTTACCGCCAAGGTTAACCGCACTTTAAGACATCAGGAAAAATTGTTAGCCATTTTTGTTTACTATCTGGAAAAACCAATCTTGGTTATGCTTTTCAGATTTAACAATCTGTCTTTTTAGCAATTCATTAATTTCGAATCATTATGTGCACTCTCGATAGACAGTGAGTAACACAATGCTTGTGTATTTATCATTACAAAAAAAACATTATCTACATCAGATAATAATTTAATTATTGGAATTTGGTATGACGTTCAATGTCTTTTTTTGGCGAAACCCCCTAAAAAAATACATTACAACTACATTTGAAAAACGGTTTTTTTAACGATTATCGTCATTTAATATTTATTTTACTTATTTATTGCGCTTGGTGGAGCGCTAAGTAAAATAAACAAAAATATAGCTGACTTTATATGGATGAAGAGTAACATTGTCGGTTTGTATTGGTCTGGGTGTTTCCTCTGTATATTGTGTATGTAGTTTTAAAGAATATGAATTTGTTCATTTATACTAGACTAGACGGTGGTGTGTGGCATATTGTCCAATGATTTAATTGATATTTGGCACTCAGCACAGACATATCTAGACGCCTCTCTTCTGAATGGGATTTTTAAAAAGTATTCATCCTTAGTTGTCATTTGGAGCTGATTTCACAGCTGGTGAACATAATCTCACCTAATTTCAACTCAACCATCACAATGGATCTAAACACGAAACCTCTGCTGTTGGCATATACCCAATGAGTAGTTACTCAGATCAAGTAAGTACTGTAGAACTGTGAAGCGCGATCGTATGAAATCTGTCAAGGTACCTATATTGCATCAGCAATGTTCTCACGGTCTCCCACGCTCAGTGCAGGCGCGTGCAGGCGGATTGCAGAAGCTGCGATAACAGAACACACGAAGTAAACAACGTTGGATATAGCATATACCTAACATATAACTGTCACCCACTGTAGCTGTTGTTATTAAAGTGGACTTTAGCATGTTTTACCAGACAACATAGTTATTTTAGTAAAGGCATACAATGTACATTCAAACCTAAAACGACCCAGAAGGATACGCACTAACCAAATCGTTTTTCAAATAATCTTTGGAATATGAATGTATATGTAAGGCCTCCTGGTCGATTCCGACCACAGCGGCTAATCTCAACGAGATTAACCAGGTACGCCGGAGATATATTCTCAAGTGAGCACACAATACACAGGTGCACTCCCTATTCCATCACCTTTCTATGACCCGATGGGACGACAGTTCGACACGACCGGAGAGGTGAATGTATGTATGCATCGTACAAATGTGCAGTATTATTGCACTACTCAATTAGCCTAAAGCCTAAACACAAAGCACATGCAACTGTTACTGTTATACGTCACCTAATGTGACTAACACTATAAAATATTCGTTGCTAATAAAGAAGCCTCTAACATCTTTCATAAAGATGGGTCATTGAGCAGTCTCCGTAACACTTATAACTGATTGTTCACAGATAGCTGGCAAGTAGGTAATATTCAATAAGTTTATACAGGTAGGTGCGTCTAGTAGAAATGTGTTCAATCTTAGGCATTGTGTGATAATTTCAATTCACTTAGGAATGATTCATTGCAACTCCCTAGTCATTCGATCGTCGTAGTTATCACAAAGCGAAAAACTTTTACTGTTTGTTGTCTTTTAAGGGTTTAATTGAAGTGTTCAGTTATTGATCATAATAATTGTGAACGAGTCCGGCAATTGTAGGATATCTTAGGGCGCTTTCAATTTACGCGTTTCGTATTGGACCGCTGCAGTGCCGAAGCGGTGTGTTTGTCGTGCGGCGCACGGACGGTCGTTTGTTTTCATAGAAAGAGCACGGTGCGGCAACAGTGCAGCATCGGTACCGCGAACGCGCGACAGCAGGAAAAACGCACCGCTTCGGCCGACACTGCAGCTGTCCTTAGGAAATGCATTAAAAGCGACCTTAGACCAAAAATTGGTCTTACTTCGGGACGAAGTACTTTTTAGAAATAAAGTTGTCATGTCATTATCATTTTTTTTGAGAATGCTCCGAGGATAGCAAGTAAGCACTGGTTTGTAATTTTTCCTGATACTTAGGCGTACTGTGATGATGAGGAGTACGAGCATATCAACCGATGAGGAAATTAGACGCATTACCAACCAGTATAACTAAATGCAATCAAAAAACTAGTTATTTTTTGCTGTTGATTTCCATCCCGGATACTGTGGTCTACCTATGTGTAATTTTACCGTGTTTGACTAGCACGCTTATATTTAAAAACATAACTACTTTTGCGTTCAAAGAACTAGTTTTTAGGTATGTCAATGCCTTTACTCACGACCACAGGCAACAGAATTCCGTCAAATGATGCTTTCGTGTATCCAATGTTCAATGCTCCAAAGTGCAATCTTAGTAAGAACGACATTGCGGCAATCTCTAGAAAACATCGTTTAAAACACAAGAACTGAAAACGGCAGACGGGTCGCCTCTACAAAATTGAGCTACTGAAATCTGCTGAACATTACGTTCACAATTACGGCAAAGGTAATTTGCATCTTGCCTCCTTATTTGGTATACAGTCGTGATCAATAAAAAAAACTATATGTCTATGGGTAAGTAAGAGTCATCGACCGAAATAATAAACATATTTACTGTAACTGCTATTCCCAGCGTTATCACAAACCAAATAGGATTTTAACTAATCTTCCAATAAGCTCAGTTAAACAGAACTAGGTCCTTAGAATAACAAGGTGACTTAATGAGGCTACAATGTAGTGAAGTTTGTTCATAATATTATTTGGAATAGTTGTTGTGCTCTACTGAAACGTACATTCACGCAGGGGCTACTTTCGTACGTATAGTATCAATTGGTTCTTGGATACTTGGGTATTCGGAGCATCCAATTTTAATGTACATAACACCCTGAACCTATGAACATCGCACTCTAGTGAATGCCTTTTTAGCTTGTCAAAGAGGTTTCCGAAACTTGGTAAATAATGCACTTATGTGGACCGCCTTCAGCTTTCGTAATACACGCGGATGTGACGGTTTGAAGTCCATAGTGACAAGCTTTAGTTGACTGTATGTACTCTCTGATCTGCGTCATTGAATAATTGTCTAGTTAACTAACAGCGTCATCACCCTCACCAGTTATCTAGTCAATTCTTTAATAAATGAAACATAATGTCTGTTTGACTGCTAAGAGGCATGGCAGTCTCTTTCACACAAAGGGAAACAAGAATTGGTTTTAAAACTTCTTTCCTTTCGACCTGATACTAAATCCTCACATCATTTCACGTGTAGAAGTTTATTGACAACTTCGAATAAGATGTATTGATTTAGAAATAATGATTACAAGATACATCGACCATATGAAGACAGAAGGGCAAGAAGGAATGCGTGGTCTTTGGCATCCGGCCACGAGAGTGGGATACCGGAAAATATCATTTAGTTTGCACTTTGTCTAATCTTTTATCGATGTTGATGTTCTCAAGTCGATAATAATATATTGTTTACTATTTAAAAGAAGTGTTAATGTATGTTTATGACGCAGTGTGTTTCAGGTTTACCTAGAAGGGAGATTTGCGATTTGTGCTCTAATATTAAGGGTTGGGTATCAACTAGTTTAATGCAGGTTCAATCGAAATAGATTGGGTTAGAGTGTAACAAATTGTTAGTAGTTACAGCACACCATGTGAGCTTACATCTCTACACATGTTTTAGGCACAAATACCTATGCCATTATCTAAGGCCTGCTCAATTTCAAAACCCTACAACGCTAAGAGCTTGAGATGCCAAAATGAAGGCGGAATCATGTTTGATGATTTTTGCCATTATCATGGAAAGGATGTGATATAAGATGCACACTAAGACTTAACTGAGGAACGTCGTAGCGTGTGAACGTAAAGTATCGTAGTAAATAAGAATCATCTAAAAAATGAAAATTGTTGAATCGAAAAGGCAAACCTCCAAAAATATAACAAGCTTGAAGAAAATTTAAGAATAAAATTCTAAATCAGAGCTAGCGAAGTAGATTATCATTAGTGCTAATAAAATATTCCCAATGCGGAAACGATGTTAATGTAATCGATATTGGAAACCTTAGAAACGCAGTTATTCTGGTACACAAAGGGCTCTTGTGACGCCACCGCCCAGCAGTCT
Organism: Udea ferrugalis; assembly: GCA_950022985.1. Classification (NCBI taxonomy): domain Eukaryota; kingdom Metazoa; phylum Arthropoda; class Insecta; order Lepidoptera; family Crambidae; genus Udea; species Udea ferrugalis. The sequence goes on along the minus strand of OX465527.1, from coordinate 4,823,693 downwards.
TGACGTAACGAGCAATTAGAGGAGAGGCCATTTTATAAGTCCTGGGTCTTATTTTAAAGCCTTTGACGGTGCACTATCTTTAACTCACGTTATGACCCTCGCCCCGTTGGTTTTATACGCAGGTGTTTCTTACAGATTGTAATTTATGCGGATTTTTGGAACACCCCGATGTCACATTATCTTTGTGTGTGTATCTAAATGATCATCACTTTTAGCTATCAATTATTTTGTATACTTCTTTTTGGTTAATTTGCCGTTTTGAAAGTACTTCAACAGGTTTTGATAGCACCCTCGAGTGCGTTTGCTGTATTCAAGTATCATGCCTGCTATGCTCGACTTAACGATCTCTTCTCAATCGAAGTTAAACGATGTGAGTCGAATACAATAGTGCGGACTGCGAAGACGCACTTCGGCATACTTTATCAACATAAGGTCGAACATGAGCCAAGTTTCTAGAGTACTCCACCAAGGAACTTTCTGAGTAGTATAGGAGGCATTACGTCGTGACCCTGGGTATCTACTTAAGATTTCGTTCGTCAGCTCTAATTTGAGTTATTTAGCTATTATCTTAATATTAGCATGTTTAACAAAGTTATAATGTCCATAATAACAAAAGCCTTTATCTTTATTTATTATTTTATATGAATCTGTAGATGTCACTTTGCCAAAACCTGTACAAGTAAGATGTACCACATTGGTTAAGCCTTTTCTCATTGGTTCACCTTAGAATGAGACTCTAACTAGAGAAGTTAAATTAAATTAGATCCTTACCTGAACCTTTAAAAAGCACTGTAGGCTGAACAAAAATTAATCAAGAATTGACATTGCTGAGTCGCCAACCATTAGAATTTTGTTGAGAGGAGAAGACATTCCGCAACATGGATTCTGTAATTGTGTTGCAAAAAAATAAAAAGACCCCATTAAGGATCTGAAATGACCCTCTCAAAGTTTTGGACGAATTTATATCAAGGACAAAATATTTATGTTGGTAGGTCTTATTTCGACAAAGAGGTGGCACAACAAAGAATTAAACGAATGCTGCGTGGTATTTTCACATCTGGTATCCCTCAAAGCCTAAAAACTACCTGCGTTGCCAGTGATGTGATGTCTTACGGCGCTGAGACATTAACTGTTGGTCACTTAAACAAGTTCAGAGTCACTCAGTGTGCTATGCCTGGAGTTTCTTAGCATGATAGAATTCTCAATTAAGATATCAGGGAAAGAAAGAAAGTCACAGACATATTGCTTTGCATAGCCAAAAAATAATTAAGGTATAAAAATAGATAACAAACTATTCTCAGACCTAATAAACATTTAAATCATCATAAAAAATTGGTCAAGCCGTTTTGGAGGGGTTTTGCAGCAAACACTGTGACATGAGAATTTTATTTAAAGATTTAATGAAATTGCCATAGTTAATAAGAACAAAAGAGGTTATTTCTACCAGATACTTCATTTAAACTAATTTAAAATGGAAGCAACAATTAAACAGTTTCTTCGTCCTTTGACTAGGCCAGGTTATCTAAATGTTTTTTTTTATTATTATCTACACACAGGGTTAAGGTTCAAAATAATACTTAAAGAAGGTATGTACTGACCTGGTTCAGGGTTAAATAAGTAGTTGTGACAGTTCCAGCCATAAGAGTTTATTTTTGTACAGAACACAATAAATGTTTGGGTTGGCAGAGGAAAGTAATTTCAGCACAAATGCTTACTTCAGTTTGGCTACTGCCATTAGTTAAATTTAGCTAGTTTAAAAAAGTTTCTTGTTCATGAGAATATTGTATAGCATTTCAAAAACAGCTGTTTGATGTCTATGTTGTTTCCTGCTATTCAGATTTTATCTCCATCTCATAAGATAGCAGAGAGAAGTCATAGTCTAATTAGTTTAATTTCATTGATATTTAAATAAAAAGTGTACTAATTTGAGGGTCAAATTATGACAAATAAAATAATGGACTAAGTCAAGTAAGATAGACTCATCATAATATTGTAGACATTGTAGGTTATATCAGATTACTATGTTATGTCTCAGAAAATGTGTAAAAATGACTATACCTAATGTGTAAAGGATCACATTTGTTTTTTTTTTATTTGTATAGACCAGCATTTGACCGTGATCTCACCTGATGGAAAGCAACAATGCGGTCTACGATGGAGCATGCTTGTCTAGAAGAAACCTATTCGCTGCTACACAAATGTTCGACAAAAACAGTAAACTTCATGAAATTCAAATGTTAGTGTCTTATTGTAAAAAGAGACTCAAATTAAACCCTTTTTATATGGGTAACTTTTTTTCTCTGACACACGGTTCAGTGGGAAAACGCGATCTTAGAGGTGTAGGATTTGGGACTCTGAAAATTTTTCACCAAATGTTAACCTTTATGAAATTCAATTGTTTATTGGTGGTGGTAGAATCACATTATTACTTTTTCATTTTTATGTTATGACTTGTCATAAGTGCTTTTTAATAAGTTTACATGAATAAAGACTATTTTTACTTTACTTTACTTTACTTTTATGTTTTTATCTTCTAGAGAGGCTTAAATTAAATACTTTTTATACATGTCACTTTTTCTTTCCGACTCACAGTTTATTGGGAAATGCTTTAGTTGTCCCAAACGCATCTAAGATTGTATCACATTTTCCAGTTGAACCACGAGTGAGAGAAAAAAACTTACATGTGAGTCCCAAAGGCCTTGCACACCCTTTGCTACACTCCAACCGTAGCTTGCATGCAGCAGGTGGGAGCTGCTAATCCTCAGCTCTTCAGAGTTTATAACAACACTATAGGACTAGAGCAAACTAGCGGTTGTGATTTACCAATTTCGTTCTGCTTCATTTTGACCTCAACTATATTTTGTATCAGGGGCAGCCCCTCCGACAGGTGTTCTCAATTTGATTATTTGCTCATATCTTAAAACGGAGCATACAAAGGTCAAAATAACAAAAATTGACCCCCTTACCTTAAGCAAATTATTGTAATTCAACAGTTGGATTTGTGAATTGTTGCAGGACACAGACTGGGCGCGGGATACCATCTAATTAATAATATTAAAAATATTCTCACCTTTGAGGACGGGTGTTCTTCCCACAGTTATTTTTCAGGACTACTACACATTTTAGTCGTTAAACTGAATAATTACACAACACTATTTTGAAAACAACAAAACTAAATCTGATCTAGATTATGGATTGATTTGAACTTAAAAATGATAAAATCTGAATATCTTGCGAATCGGCCAAAAACCAAAAGATATTTTTTGATTGATGATGGGACGGACGATGACAGATGACAGACAACAGATGAATGACATTTAATTACTACCACAGACATGAAAAAGACATGGATCACATTTCGTCATTCCAAAGCCAATTCTACATAAAAACAGGAAAGCGCACCAAAATATTTCTTTGGCTAAAATGTGATTTATGATTAATTTAATAAAATTGTTTCCTTAAGCAGTACTTAGCTAGCCAAAAATGGTACGGTCAGAGAAGGCGTTTGGTGGGTATGTGTCAGAGCGATTTCAGACGACGACGAGTTTTCTACTCTGCATTTCCCTTTATTTGATTGGAGTCTCATATTCTAGAGCTTTAAACTCAATAAGACTCAAAAGGCTCAAAAGACTAACACACGAGACGAGTATGACTCAAGCTCAAGAGTCAAGAAACTAATTATCACGAGTTCTGTCTCGCAGCATTTATGAGTCAAAGTGGCTCGAAGTCGAGTATCGAAATGATGACTGTCAAGTGGAGTGTGGACTAAAGTCTTTTCTACAACAACCAGTGACAACTTCTCCTAAAAGTCCAATAGTTTTTAAATATTTTGAACTAAGAAAAATCTATTGTCAAACGTCAAAGCTTCAATTTCAGAATGAATGGTTTTACTTATTTGAGACAAAGTTAAAATGCGTTTAAAAATTTAAATAACATGCCTGAAGAGGTTCCTTGTACTTGCAGCACCCCAAGTGATTGTCAGGTTAGCTTCTTTCATATTAATTTGTTCGAAGGCCTTTCATTTTACTCCATTCAACAGCTCTCGATGGATAGTGCGCTTAAAATTATTATTTTATATTCTAATCTTAAGGCGCTCGAACACGGAGACTTTTTGTTCGGAGCAATGCAGTGGCAATATTGTAACGCATCTGCATCAATACAGTCGCTTAAATCATGAGCCCGAGGAACTCTTAAGATTCAGATACGCAATCAGATTCCAAGCCCCTTTTTCTTCGTCGTTTCGCAACAGCAGGTGCGATCTATCTCGCTTATAATCCCCTTGAGGTGCAATATTTAAATAAATAAAAACCTGTTAATTCTGCGCTTCTGCCTGTCTCCAAAATGTAAAGCAACAAGAAGGAAAGTACCACAGACTAGGCTCTATGTTTGTAGCATCCTTTGCGTGACTCTGTGAAGGGAATAAAATGTTCAATGTCAAAGACAGAAAATAGAAAAAAAAGTGTGCGCAAGACAAGAGGTTGGTTTTTTTGTGCCTCACTAAAAATCACCAGAATTTTGTCGAAATACTTGCCTCAAGTTAAAGGTATTCACGCGGTTAAGACGTATTCGTTTCTCGTAACATGATTACGGATTTATCTGATGAATTGGATCAAAGCGACAGCGGAATGGAATCATTGATTGCGAGTAAAGATGATACCCCTGAACGTAGGCCTGAGGATAGTTTTACAATACCTTCGGTACGTAATCGTCATTTCATATTACGACCCTTATACCTTTAACCTATATCTAGATCATCAATGTTTTTTTGTTCGCAGCTAGGATCATCGCCTAGCGCTGGTACACCAATTATAGGTACACCAGTAACAGGTACAACTATAACAGGTACTCTCAAAGAATTTGACGATGTAAGTTAAAACTTATCATTCTTCAATTTGATAAATAAGTGTAAAGATTGTCTGATTAGTAAATAATAGAGATGTTAAATTCCAGGAACCTGATGAAACCTTTTCGGAGAGACTATGGGGTCTGACCGAAATGTTCCCAGAGTGCATCCGAAGTGGAACTTACACAGTCACTACTAAATCTTGGTTAGTTAACATCTGTTATGTATCTGATTTTAATTAGGTCACACTTTATTTTTTAATACAACTCTTTTCATCGTTATCTAACAGTTTTTGTTGTGATACAGGTCGGGTGTGAAGTCATTGTATGGCCTTTCTCGCTCAGTCATGTGGGTAGTGGCTAGTTCCTCAGTCATTCTGTTTGCACCGGTTATATTTGAGGTGGAGCGAGCACAAGTGGAAGAAATGCAGAAGTCACAGCAAAAACAGGTGATTAAACAGTTATTGTATTCTTTATAGCATAATGAGAGTATAGATGATGAAAATAATACACTATTGACTAGATCTAAGCTGTAGTGTCTTATACTGCCTCTTCTGAAAGCCTTTGTGATCAGTTGAAAGTATGAGATTGTTTAGTAATCCTCTTGGTTTTTTTCAGGTTCTACTGGGAACTAATACAGCCCTTTCTGGTCCTATGCCCAATATGCCACCAATGCCCCGATAAGCCAAAAAAAATATCTGAACATGTTTCTGTCCACCTACAGATGTATGACACTATAGGACTCATAACATTATCCTAATGCTTTAATGTTAGTTTGTTAGATTAATAGAGTAGGTACTTTTGTTGTAATATTTGAAATAATTCTATTGATTTTATATTATTTCCAGTTTAAACTGAATTGTAGTGTTATCTGATATTTCTTTGAACTGTGGACTAATTTGCATTTAAAATTAAGATAGCTAATCACCCTTTTGGAGATCAATGGTTCATCAAACTTATATCTTGTACACTCATCCATAAGTCACCACTCTGTTATAATTAGATGGTTAGTGTTGGTGTAAGTACCTTATGAATTGTATTGAAATGAAATAACAGTCACATTTAGTTAATAATAAAAGTACTGTTATCATTATTTATGGTTTAATTTAGAATCCTCTCCCATGACATGACTAAGAGATAAATGAAGCTTTTTTAAAAATCAAATAGTTGTTTCATCTTCTAGTAAAAAAAAAATTCTTCTGAAAATTGAAATCCAGACATGCTTTGGGGGACAGCAGTCAGGAAGTTATATTTCCTACAATAATATTTATGGGTTTAGGGAATCACCTGGTTTCTTCATAATTGCTACAAAACCAGGTGTGGCAGAATAATCTTGTGCAATAAAAACAGAACTGTAATCTAAGACTTGATGTTTGTCAGCCTTTGATTTATGAAGATCTTTCTCTTCTACTAAATGCTACTGAAGCATAGCTCAGTATCTATTCTCCGATTTTAAAATAGGTGCAATAAAATGCCGTCATTTTTAATGCAATTAAATCCATTATTGAAATAGTCGAAATACACAGGCGGGTATTTCCTTGAAAAAACTGTTTATTCGCTATAAGTTAAAAAACACATAATTGCACACAAAACTAAGTAATTTACAGTTGAGTAATACATTTTAGAATCAGTGTACAATTAAGGGGGTCTTATTTTTAAAATCAAGCTCTTCCAGACAACCTACAGGTAAAGGAGATAGAGAGAGAAAGGGCATGTTTGTATAAATAGGTCCAAAGGGGCATATACATTTACACAGGTCTTAGGGCATGTTACACAGTTCAATATTCTCACACGATAGATACGCAGGGTTTAACGATGTTGCGATAAAGGGCCTCTTGACAATATAATCGTAGTAGCTATAATGACTAAAATGCCCCAGTTAAATTCTGGGTCTAAAGGGGCTAGTGCTGCCTGTGGCTGTGGCACAGGGTTTCGTACAGGGTGCCACATGCCACGTTTACACATCTGTTTGCGGCTTTCCTGGATGTTTCCTGGCAGTGAGTCGCATTTCAAGCCTACCCCTGCCTACCCCAAACAGTCGGTTTGGTGTTGCTTACCAAACCGACAAATGGGGGCTACCGTATTTCTGCTCACCAGTTGGCACCACTGTTGAGTGAGTTGAGTGAGGTCTAGAAATATGCCGCATTTTATTACGGCGGGCGTTCAAACTATACCATGTAGTTGAGTAAATAGATCAATTTAAAAATAAAGCCACATATTGCTTGCACAAACAGTGTCTTCTGGTTGCTGTTGGTATTTCGGAAACCTCATTCCACACTAGCGCCCCCAGCGGAATAATCCTCACGCGATAGCCCCTATTGCACGTGATGGATAGGGTGTTAAAAACATACTGTCCAAGTGTGTGCAAATTAAACACAAACCTAGGTTATGTGGTCGATGGCCACGAGTCTGCGTTTATTGTCATTGCTCAGTGATGACCTGTAGATTGGCAGAGAAAAAGAAAGAGCTATGTGCTATATTCCAAAAAAAAATTATATCTTAGATCACATTATACATTAGAGATCAAGAGCACTTATGCCCTAAATAAAAAACGGAAATGGGTAGTTTGATATGCCGTTGACTGTTTGCTTGCACTGGAGTGTTCAATACACACGGTCTCGAGCTCGAGCTTTAGTGGGGGTGAACCAACGAGGGTGAACAGACAATATTGAGGTGTTGCATGCTACTCACTTAGCGCAACCCTAAAATGCTGTGAAGTTAGCCGTTCTCGTGCTTCAGCTGCAACTGTCAATCAGTTCTGTCAGTCAGTGTTCTCAATTCAGTAGTCTGTGGTTGCTATTTCCTTACGATGATCAAAAGAAATAATATTTCCCAGAAATAAATTAGTACAAACATGGCAAATACTGGATTATTGCCATTTGTTCGTGGTGTCGATTTTACTAGTAATGATTTCAGCGTAAGTCATGTGCAATAAGTTCGTGATATCCTACGCGGAAATGAGATGATATCATATCCTTAGTAACCTCTGTTTACTATTTTTAAGTTATTGGCCTAATTGTTTTCTTTCAGGATGAAAAGTTCCCAGATGCTATTCGATATATGACTGGCCTACAGTGGTTAAGGCTGGATAAAACTAACTTGACGGATATCCCTGAAGAATTGGGGAAATTGATGAAATTGGTTAGCATTCCTTGTCCCTAATTTGAGTCTGATAGAACTATAATATAGTGTTTTATTAGTTTTGTTTAAACACTTCTTATTCGAAAATCCTGCCTCAGCTCATTTTTTTTATTTATTCATTATTGATTATTATTGTATTTATTCTACAGGAAAATTTATCTCTGAAAAAGAATAGTTTGGAAAAGTTATTTGGTGAATTAACTGAGTTAAAATGTCTTCGAGCTCTAAATGTGCGTCACAACAAAGTGAAGAGTTCTGGTATTCCTGCAGAGCTTTTCCGCTTGGAAGAGCTCACTACGCTGGATCTGTCTCACAACAGGCTAAAGGAGGTACCAGAAGGATTGGAAAAAGCTAAATCTCTACTTGTATTAAACCTAAGCCACAACAAGTATGTACCCTTAGAAAATATTTTATTGCTTATTAAGAGGTCCAATTGAATGGATAGTAAAGTTATAGCTATCTAATCTAAAGATAGTTTAAACCAGCTTGTGTGCTCAATGATATTTTGATGTTTCTGATTGAGCTATGGGTTCCTTGAACTATAGTTTACTGCAGTTTAAAAATGAAACTTTAGTTTTCTTTAAAACCAGTGTGCTTATGGTGTACAACTCAATTTTGGTCAAAATTAAGTTGAGTTGTAGTGGCGATTTTATTTCAATATAGCACTTAAATGATATTTGTGATGTTCTATCTATTCAGATTTCCTGTTTTCTAAACTTTAACTTTGTTTTTTTAATAATTAAATTGTATTACTCAAGAGCATAGTTTTTGTAAAAATATTAATAAATTAAGAAACAAACTTAGATATTCACAATCCTAGTTGTAACTTTAATTTTGTTTCAGAATTGAAAGCATACCACCCACACTGTTTGTCCAGCTAACAGACTTATTGTTCCTGGACTTGTCCAGCAACATGTTGGAGACTCTGCCACCTCAGACAAGGAGGCTAGCCAACTTGCAGACCCTCATACTCAATGACAATCCATTGGGGCTCTTTCAACTCAGGTAATATTGCCTTGGGGGTTATCAAATTTTATTTTCAATTGAAAATTTTTTTTTTTTATCAACTGTCTCCACAATTTAAAACATTTTGAAGATAAACCGTTTTGTAGTACTTATACCTGACCTTCGTGCAAAAAAATGTTTTTTTGTAATTATTACAACAGCCTTTATTCACTGACTCTTACATTTTCTTTTTAACACCACATTCTTCAAAATGAGATTGACCACCAAAGTAGTTCTCCATTACTGTGCTGGTCAACCCCATATTTGGACCTCTCAGCTGCTTCCCATCAGGTGGAGTGAGGTCATCTTGAAGACCACAATAAAAAATAAAAACATCACATAGGTATTATCATTCAGGCTGTCCCTTGACTCATGTCAATTTTTAGAAGGCCTATCCTTTCTTCTAAAACTTACAGATATTCTAGCATCCCCTTTTCTTTACCAATCATTTGTATGTATGTTCACCTCACTTGTACATAATGTAGTTAAAGTCTCTCATGTCTTTGCCTTTCCTGTTAAAGTCCTTATAAGTAAATTGACACACCACACCATAAGCAACTTCTATGGCATTCAATGAGTTTATTATGATTGTTTAGATTACCTTTCTTATGTTTTGAATGTAAAATAATAGATACTTCATTTTCAAATCCTTATTAATGTTTATTCCTTCTTACTCCTTGTTTTGCCAACAAAGCATTTGATTACTGCATGTGTTAAATGCAAGCTTTTTACTATGTTTACTTGTGGTATTTTCCAGGTTTCTATAACACAAGAGAAAATCTACTTACTTCAAGAAGAGACCAATTTCGATTTTATGTTCTCATAAGTATTTTTTTATTTTAGACAGCTACCATCGCTACAAAACTTGACGGCGCTGCACATGCGCAACACGCAGCGCACGCTCGCCAACCTGCCCACGTCTCTGGACACGCTGTGCAACCTCTCCGACGTAGACCTATCCAAGAATGCGCTCACCAAAGTACCAGATGCACTATACTCTCTCCAAAATCTTAAAAGGCTCAACCTAAGCGACAACGAAATCACTGAAGTGTCTTCTGGTAAGTGTGCTTTCTGTTATTCTTAATTTGAAAAGGATTTCTTTTCCTGATGTTGATGTTGTCTTATCTTGTGCAAGTTATTCTTTGTTGCTCAGAAGTTAGTTTTACTTTTCTTAGTAGACTGAAATTACCTCTAAATGTATAGTGTGGTTCGAAGCGACGGGCGGATTTTATTACCGTACTGATATAGTTTGAGGTTTAAATGTAGTCTGTTTTTCAGGCAAATAGTAGTGTTAGATCTGGGTGTTAGTTGGTACTTTGGTTCTAATTTTCTTAACTAAATGAAAAACCTTTTTTGAACTAAACCACTGAAAACCAGCGTCGTGGTGCTCTTGTGCCATCGCGGCATATGCTGAGTGGGAGCCTTTTTGACACATTTTATATGAAATTGTTTGTATGCTTTTTCTTGTATGTCTATTTTATGTGTCGAATGAATTTCTTTCTTTCTTAGTTTCTAAACCAAATATTTTTAAGTAATCTTTTAAGTGTGGCATTTATCTATCCATAATGCAGATTTTATCTATCAGATAATAATGAGATAAGTCTCTTCCTTGTTTTCCCTTAAAAATCTTCGTTTTTTTTATTTGGGTGCCTTGATTCATTGGCATTCAATTGGTGATTTATTTTTACTTAATATACAGGGTGACATTATCACCCTGGGCGAGGGCGTGGTAGGCCAAATCCTAATCTATGAGGGATATCAAAAAAAATGCTGAAAGAAGTCTCAGGCCGATTTTGGCAAAAACTAAAACTGCATAGTCAGATTTTACAAAAAAACTTTCATCATAGCCGGGAATTGACCCTGTTGGTTTTGTAAAAAAAAAGGTCAGCCTGTATTATTTATGCCATCTCGTAAGTTTTAGTTTTTGCTTAAATCGGCCTCGAACCCATTTCAGCATTTTGCGATATTAGTTTAGGATTTGGCCTACCACACTCACTTGAAAAACTCGCCCGTATAGTGTGCATAATTTAGCGATGGTAAGAACTGGCGTGTTTAGGAGAGTACAAAACATACAATCTTTACACAAAATGAAATAATGTTGATCTATGATAGTCAATGATTTTTCATTCACGCTTTGATTACCATCGACATGCATAGTCATGCATATTTTCACTTAATTACATAGATGCAGCGGCGTATTGCCCGCGCTCTGTGATCAGTAATGCATGCACCATTGCATTACGCAAATTATCTTAAACATAATATAACCAACCATGTAATTGTAAGTGCATTTTAAATACTTCCTTTTAGAGTTAATTGATATACGTGACTTCCTTGTTAATTTCTTCACACTGAATGGATTCATAAGCCAATATTTAGTTGAATTTGCAACCATTGTTATTTAAATAAATATATGAGACAACATCACATCGCATTGAGACGATCCTAAAAATAAGGTTTCCTTCATGTAATGGACACTAGAAACAGCAGAAGTAACATAACATGAAGACTCAGCACACATGCTTGTTTATAAACTACCACCGCATTAAACGGTTGGGGTGTTTATCACGTCCATTTTGTGTGGCAATGTTATTATCAGTCTATGCTATCTTTTTGCTGGGCTCTCCCAGCACCCTCTACTTAACAAAGAATTTTAGCATTCGTTTTTTACTGTGATTTTGTGTTCTCTGTTGAGCTCAGACAATTGGGACTTCCAAGTGGGACATCAAATCAATACTGATTTATCAGATGGATAAGTCCCACTGCATAAGAGGCGCAAATCCTTATTTTGTTTTAGTGACTATACAACTGTTCACATATCACACTAATCAATAGCCTTTTTAATAAAAACTACCAACAGCTCTAGACATCTGGCTGAAGCTAGAAAGTTTGAACCTGTCACGAAACAAGTTGACCTTACTGCCGGCGTCCCTTTGCAAGCTGCAGAACTTGCGCCGGCTCCATGTGGATGATAACCAGCTGGACTTCGAGGGCATACCTTCGGGCATCGGCAAATTGGGCAATCTGGAAGTGTTCTCTGCGGCCAACAACCTTCTAGAAATGATACCAGAGGGACTGTGCAGGTGAGAGAATATTCAACTGCAGAACTTAAGGTGGCTTTGTATGGATGATACCCAGCTAAACTTCAGACATATCATTGAGCATTTTCATTCGCGTTCTTTGTTACCAACTGCTCGAGAGCAGTACCTTTTTAAAACGACTCCGTTAGCGGGAGTCTTAAGTCATGAGGCGCGCTCATACATCGTATTACTACAAAAAATGTGGATATGGGATATCGTATTCCTACGCTAATAATATTATACTACGCTATTAGATATTTCAATTTCTTTTAAAAAATATTTTTGAATTAATTTAGAATAACGATAATTATCTTTAAAATGTAAAAGGAAAAATATATAGTGATGCAAAATTAGAAAACTTAATTAAAATGTAATGATCAAGTACTGAAGTTTATTATTTTATAATCCCACGTTAAACGGCTTATCTTATATTAAACGACTCGAGTCCTTTACTAAGTCGTTGTATCTGTTATTAAAAGACTGAAGTCGTTTTATTTCAGAGTTCAACTCTAAATTGAATGAAGTCTCCTACATTAGTAAAAAGCCTCAAGTCGTATTTTTGAGTCGAGCCCTAAAAATTGAGGCGAGTTTCGATTGAAAAGGTTTAAAAACCTCGAGTCCTTTCATCACTAGTTGAGAGCCTTCTGTTCACCCCATTGCCCGGTAAAGCTTTGAAAGAGACACCTTGGAATAAAAGCTGGTCAATGCAAAAAAAATAACATTCTTATAAAATTCTCACGTTCGTGTGAATTAAAAAAGTACATGCCGCGTTAGAACCGATCGGTTACGGCCAGCCATGGCGAAAGTTGTCGAGTTCGTTATCTATCTTAAGTTTCTCTATATTTGCATCACTGCTCTATGATAAATTATGTATGTTACATATGCAGAGCTGTTGCAGTTCTTTGAGAGTATTACTGAGAAATGATTTTACTTTCAGCTTCATTAGTAATGTGAAGAAAGCTATGCTTCTAAAATTTTCATCCTTGGTATTTCATTTATTAATAAGATAAGGTATTAAGTAGAAACTTTATTTATAAATCTTTCACTTTGATGCGATCTATCGTGTGACATTTATAACTATAACATATGGATTTACTTCAAACTCCTTTAGTAAACTTCAGGTCAGTTTTCTGTATTTGAAGATGTTAACAGAATAAATTATTCCTATTCAAAAAAACCGATGGGATTTTTTTGCTAAAACTGCCAACTCAAGCAAAAATCTCCCTTCCGATTGGTGGCGCGTGTGGCAGTGAGTGGCCCCTTAAGACTTTTAGAATAATATTTTGAATTTTCTTAACTCCAGTCACTCTGTTTGGAAACTATTCCACTGAATCCCTTCGATATGCCAGTATAATAGACATGTATAAACCGTGCTAAGTGCAAGTTTTGTATTATATTTGAACATTCCAGATGTGAAGATAGGAAAACCAGAAAAACGCTTTCTGGCTTTCCCATCTTTAGTAAGATGATAATGCATTATCCCTAATGCTAAAATAAAAATAATCTATTCCAGATGTGGTTCGTTAAAGAAACTGAACCTAAGTTGGAACAAGTTGATTACCCTTCCCGACGCGATCCACCTCCTGAGTGACTTGGAGAGCTTGCAGCTGCACGGCAACCCTGAGCTGGTGATGCCGCCGAAGCCGGTGGAGCGCTCGCGCGGGGACGGCCTGGCTTACTACAATATAGACTTCTCGCTGCAAGCGCAGTTGCAGCTGGCTGGGGCAGCAACCTCGGAACCTACGACGCCTAGCAGTATGTCATATTTCTGTCTCATTATGCGTATTTTAGATTGTTTGCAGATTTTTTGTATATCATCCGTAACATTAAGTTGAAGTTCTCATGACTTGGAAAACTGGCGTTCGCTTACCGGTTTAAACCTCTATAATGCTAGCTAAAAAAAGAAACATTCACAAAGTGTTGATATTCTCCAAAATATATGACATCGGTGCGTCCAAAAGGAGAGCTTTGTTTCTTCTGCAGCGACGTTGCTTTGTGAACGGTTATCTTTTTTTCACTTGTCTTACTGTCTTTATCGGACCGTGACTCACGGTAGACAAATGAAATCTAAGCAAAAGTATCGGGTTATCCTGTGGTAGCTTACAGAGGGATTTCGTTGCAGGGTTTCGTTGAGGTGGGGGGGGCGCAGTTGTGACAGTGATCGGCGACGATCGCTGTCGCAAAGCAACACACGCCGGGTCGGAAATGGGATAGGTGACCACCCCGACCGAAATTTAGTTATGTGTATTTCGGGCATCTCCGTGCTTCTTAAGGCACGTTACGCAGTTGGTCCCGGCTGGCTTCGCTAGATGTCAGTCGTTAAGCCTAGTCAGAGGCCTTAGGGCCGCTTGATAACATTTGACATTAAGGTTGCTCACTGACCTTACACCCCTCCAACAATCCGCACTGATCCCGCGTGTTGGAATATGGCTCATTCCAACTCATAGGCTAAAGGCTGCTGTGAAATGAAAGCTTTTTATGAGTTTGTAAAGTGTAACTGTTCTTATGGCGCAGGTGTCAAGTCAGACCCGATAGCTCGCAAGCTGCGCCTGCGCCGCGGGCGCGCCGAGCCCGAGCAGCGCGACTCGGCGCTGATCCTGCGCGGCATGCAGGAGCAGGCCAACACGCAGCACGCGCAGCGCGACCCAGACACCAGGCACAGCGAGCTCAAGTACGTACACACACTGAGGGGCAGCGCGACCCAGACACCAGGCACAGCGAGCTCAAGTACGTACACACACTGAGGGGCAGCGCGACCCAGACACCAGGCACAGCGAGCTCAAGTACGTACACACACTGAGGGGCAGCGCGACCCAGACACCAGGCACAGCGAGCTCAAGTACGTACACACACTGAGGGGCAGCGCGACCCAGACACCAGGCACAGCGAGCTCAAGTACGTACACACACTGAGGGGCAGCGCGACCCAGACACCAGGCACAGCGAGCTCAAGTACGTACACACACTGAGGGGCAGCGCGACCCAGACACCAGGCACAGCGAGCTCAAGTACGTACACACACTGAGGGGCAGCGCGACCCAGACACCAGGCACAGCGAGCTCAAGTACGTACACACACTGAGGGGCAGCGCGACCCAGACACCAGGCACAGCGAGCTCAAGTACGTACACACACTGAGGGGCAGCGCGACCCAGACACCAGGCACAGCGAGCTCAAGTACGTACACACACTGAGGGGCAGCGCGACCCAGACACCAGGCACAGCGAGCTCAAGTACGTACACACACTGAGGGGCAGCGCGACCCAGACACCAGGCACAGCGAGCTCAAGTACGTACACACACTGAGGGGCAGCGCGACCCAGACACCAGGCACAGCGAGCTCAAGTACGTACACACACTGAGGGGCAGCGCGACCCAGACACCAGGCACAGCGAGCTCAAGTACGTACACACACTGAGGGGCAGCGCGACCCAGACACCAGGCACAGCGAGCTCAAGTACGTACACACACTGAGGGGCAGCGCGACCCAGACACCAGGCACAGCGAGCTCAAGTACGTACACACACTGAGGGGCAGCGCGACCCAGACACCAGGCACAGCGAGCTCAAGTACGTACACACACTGAGGGGCAGCGCGACCCAGACACCAGGCACAGCGAGCTCAAGTACGTACACACACTGAGGGGCAGCGCGACCCAGACACCAGGCACAGCGAGCTCAAGTACGTACACACACTGAGGGGCAGCGCGACCCAGACACCAGGCACAGCGAGCTCAAGTACGTACACACACTGAGGGGCAGCGCGACCCAGACACCAGGCACAGCGAGCTCAAGTACGTACACACACTGAGGGGCAGCGCGACCCAGACACCAGGCACAGCGAGCTCAAGTACGTACACACTGACACACTCAGGTGCAAGCCAACAAACAACCCACACACAAAAAACACACTACGCGTGAGTCACATACACATTATGCACACCTAAGTTGGAGTAAGCGCTCCCAACCTCAATTTATTTTATTGTCTACGTTATTTTGGGAAATATTATACTCGTAGTTGCTTTAAACGAAAAAATCTGGGTTATAGTATAAGGGAACGCAGTGGCTGCAGTTATTCGAACTTTAACGATTTTATGTGAAATTGTAATCAAGTTAAGTTGCTTCTTTTTTAGTTATCCATCACTAAATATTTAAATATGAAAATAAAATTCACAGCCCTTAAAATATATTACACGTTATTACACAAACTTACACACACGCATCCACAAACGCACACAATACCTCTAACTGAAACTAAACGCTGAATCATCAAATGCTCGTGAAATATTGAGCAAAACGAAAGTCAAAGAACACACCAGACATAGTCTTTTGATTACAATCTCACCTGAGAAGTAATTATGTAGACGATGATGGTTATAGTTATGAAGTTATAGGGTTTAGGGTAAATATGCGTGGGAAGTAACAAACTATTATAATTGCTGTAAAGATTCGATTCCTACGATCTTAGGGTTGAAAATACATGACTTGAAACCTGCTTTGCCTGTCTTGAGAATCGGGCCTTTTTGTGTTCCATGGCTCAATTATTCTAACCGCAGTTTTTAACATATGAATTGCTATTTGATGTGCAGACCGAAACGCTGGGACGAAAGCCTAGAGAAGCCGCCCCTAGACTACTCGGAGTTCTTCGACGAAGATACAGGCCACACCGCTGGCCTGCAGGTGTGGGAAATCGAGAACTTCATACCTGCGCCGGTCGACGAGGTCAGTAAGATTAGCATAAATATTGTTATAGTGTAATAGTGCACCCGAGCAAAGCATTGACAATGTTGACAATTTGAGAAGACATTGCGCAACATGCATCGCTCTTGTTTACGCTCTAGTAAATAATCATACTATCTTGTTTACATGGTGAAATTATAGGTACGTAAGCCAGAGAACATTTTTTTGGACTTCGCATTGGTACTCGCAGTACCACCATAACCTATCTACCTCTTTTTCAATATAATATCATTAGTTGGTCTCACAAACACATTACATAAGGTAAATAAATAAGTAGACATTAAATGTATCATTTAGACATAGGATGGTGTAGGAATATGTTAATTAAATACAAGGGACGTTTGTTGGATCTCCAAAAAGCAGGTGAATTGGAACCGTGGCGTTCTGCTTAACTCTGCTGAGCGAAGGCCTATTTGGCACTTTTATTGATTAGTTAGTATTTGAGTTAGTTTAAATCTTTTGTATTTATAATTTCACTGTATATTAGTATTATTATTACTCTAAGTTACATTAACATTTTTAAATATCTTATATGTTCAGGTAGCTCATGGGAAGTTTTTCGAAGGAGACTGTTACATCATTCTGAAGACGTCTATCGAGGAGCAAGGCCAGTTTTCCTGGGACATACACTTTTGGATTGGTTCTAAAGCCACTGTAAGTATCCGTTCTAAGTTGCTTCTTGAAGTTAGGCGAATTCAACATAGTTAACTTCACCTATTGTCTGTTGCCCTTTCATGTAGTTATTTTGAACAAGAATGTAAAAATACTTTATGTGCCATTATTTCAAATGAAATGAAAGAAAAGACGGTAAAATATTTTAGTATTCGTTTTTAGTAGCTCTTTCTTTTGCACTAATTTCAGCAATTTCCTTGGACTCTTTTTCATATGTGGAGTTTCTTTTTCAATTTTATACATAAGAATTAAATTCTGTTTCATTTACCAAATGGTGCACTGGTTTACATTCACAAACAAGTCACATGTTATTTTAAAAAATATATTTCACATAGCGTCCTTAGATTTTAGGGAAGATTATAGAGGCGGGCTATCTTTTTCTCTCTTTATTAAATGTTCCTAAGATCACTCTACTTCTGCTTAGTGATAAAATGTAATATTGGCAGCTGGACAAAGGAGCCTGCGCAGCGATGCACGCCGTGAACCTGCGCAACCTGCTCGGCGCCAAACGCACCCAGAGACACGAACAAGGCGACGAAACCCCCGAGTTCCTGGCGCTGTTCGCCACCCCCCCAGTCTACATACAGGGCAGCCACACCCCCTCCGGCTTCTTCACCGTCGACGACCCGGTGAGAGACACTCAGTGACATGTCGACTCGAGGCGACGACACTTCCTGGCGCTGTTCGCCACCCCCCCAGTCTACATACAGGGCAGCCACACCCCCTCCGGCTTCTTCACCGTCGACGACCCGGTGAGAGACACTCAGTGACATGTCGACTCGAGGCGACGACACTTCCTGGCGCTGTTCGCCACCCCGTCTACACTTGGGTTACATTCGTCACAATACACTTTATTTAAAAAAGTCCTCCAAAAATTTGTCCCACTGCTGAGCGAAGGTCTTTTCCCAATTTTCTCCACGGGTTTCTATTCCGTGCTACGCTAAGCCAGTCCTCGCTATGGTGCCGCAAAACGTCATTCCACCTTTTATGGGCCTTCCCCTGCTCTGAAATTCGTCTGTGCGCTGCCAGAAAGTGGCGATTTGTTTCAAAAATACTGTGTAACAGATTTCTCTTTTGGTACCATAAAATGGTACTAAATGGACTTTATTTACAATGTATTTTAACAACATTAAGTACTACATAACTGTTAATTAACTTGTTATAAAATATGCAAGCATGTTCTAAAAAGCTGTGTTTGATTCAGCACTACGTGACGCGTCTGTACCGGGTGCACGGCGCCGGCAATAGCATCCACCTTCATCCAGTCCCAGTGCGCGCGGCCTCGCTGGACCCACGCTACGTGTTTGTGCTGGACACAGGCCTTACTATCTACTTGTGGTGAGTAACTTAATCAATTCAATATTGAACTAGTTTATATGCATCTACTCAACTCTTGGTTATTATTGTTCTTAGCATCTTCCATGCAGTATCTTTACTAAAGAACTAAAAACCAGAAAGAGACATTTGGTCATCTCGGCATCAGGCGGGAATCGAACCCAGAGTGATATTCTATGAAAAATAACAGAAAGATTCGGCCGATCTGTTAATGGTCTCGGTAGCACAGTGGTTAGTGCAGTCGCCCTTTTTGCGAAAGATACGGGTTCGATTTCCGCCTAACCCCGAAGACATTATATCAAAGTTATAATAAACTGTTGCTGCTGTCTCGTTGGTTACCTATCATAAGACCGAATTTTCTTTTCCCGAATTTCATTTTCCCGAAAACGTTTCGTTTTTTTTCGTTTGGCATTTTTTCATTTTCCCGAAATGACGTTTGCCACTGTATCAGTTGACCAATTATCAACTGGATTTTTTTCGTTTGCCAGACGATTCATTAGGCCACACAAGGTTATACCGAAGTGATGATTGGCCGAAATAACAACTGTCCGAAGTATTGTTTTCCAGAACAATCATTAGACCACTGTTTTGATTGCCATATATTTAGTTTACCAAACGGTCATAAAAAAAGTCACGAGTTTAATGCAAGCAGCATAAAAGTAGTCAAGGAATTTTTGAATTTAAAATAAAAAAGGCAAATAGCATGCAAGTTTAAGGAAAACACAAGAATTCTGCCCCACAGCTTCGGCTTGTTGGCCGGCTTCGCCGGCCAGCCTCAGCCGCGGCACCTCGCTCATAGCCACCTACTCCTCAGCCCGCGGGCCGCCTCGCCCCTTCATGCCTACGCGCTTTTAAATAACACTCTTGGGGTAGGGCAAAACAAGTACCACGTGGTGTCGGGGTTGACTGAGTCAGATTCGCCCTGATGAAATTACTGAAAATCAACATTCACGAGACGTTGAACGTTATCATACAGTAGTTGTGGCCTAGCAATATTCGGTAAAATGTGATTTAGGCAAAGTGATCATAGGCTAAATAAGTCATCTGGTAAATGAAAAAAGTTGGAAAAAGACTTCGGGCAATAGTAAAAACTCTATTCTGAAATTCGGTTTAACGTAGTTCGGTATAACGACACTTATGTCAAAAGATACTTCGACGAGTTAAAAATATGTCAAACAATACATCTGGCAAATAAAATGTTGGTCAATAGTTTTCAGTCAAATGAAATTCGGAGTACACTGAAAAAAATCGTATCTAATCAAGTGCCATTTTAACTTGATTGAAAAATTGTGACAATATTAATAAACAATATGAACGGAACAACTAAATACAAATGTTTACATCTAACAAGCTGATGGATAACATATTTAACTTAGTCCAATTTATCACAAAGATTGACTAAATTAACAAAATACTTGATTACAATTTGCTTTAACAAGGTAGTATTTGAAGTAAACAAGTAATGTGCCGAATTAAACAACAAACGATAACTATAATAAAATACATTATTCAATACGATCAAGTAAAAGTGATAGAATCTATCAAAAAAATTGATACATATGATTACCTAAAAGTGATTGTAACAATCACAATAATTGATAGCTATTTTCTCGTGAGTGTTGCCATTTGTGGTAAATTTCTACTAATTGTAAGAAATCGCCTAGAACAATTGTAGGTTAAGTAATTACTATTACGAACTAACGTGGTATACCTAGTATGAATTTTATTATTATAATAATTTTACTGGAAAAGTACTTTTGACGTTTTGTTTGTAATTTTTTCATGTCATGACGAAGCCAGTGTTAGGTACGTTTTTTTTTCTGAGGATAATAATTATAGTTAGAAGTTAGAAGGCTGGAGTGTTATATATATTTTTAAAGTAAAGGCTTAAAATAGAGGGGAGGTACAGTTGAAAACCATAAGAATGTCATAAGCTAATTTTAACAGCGGAAGAACATCTATTTCTTGCAATTTATTTGTCCTTTTGATTTGAAGTCACACTTTTTTGTCCGTTACATAAGTCTTATGTCAACAAAAAAAAAACTGATCCTTATAGTGAAACCACAGGCCATATCCAAAAAAGCACACGTCGCAGACTTAATAAAAGCAAACTACGGATTTTAAATCTTTACAGGATATGATAAATTTGAGTGTGGCTGTTATGACCAACCAGGCCTACGTCACTCCGTGTTTCGGGCGGGATAAATATCTACGCGTCCCTTCCCTTCAAAGGGCGAAGAGAATGAAAGTAGTTGATAAAGAGACACACGTTTAATTACGTAATGATTATTGTTCTTTTATTTATTTGGTTTTGTAGATATATGATATAAATATCTGAAGTAGGTACCCACCTATTTACCAGCTAAAATTGAAACTCATTCACGAAAAACGGTAACTGTTATTAATTTAATTCAAATTCAAGTGAAACTGAATTTACACATAATAATAATTAAGTTAACATTATTACGTCTACAAAATCCTGTTGTTTGTTTAACTGAAGAAACTTTGTTAGATTGTAGTCAGTCGTTTAAAAATATGAAACTGTCTATTGCTGTAGCTGCTACACTAATTCATCGTTAAAATTGTTTTTTTTGTTTTATGTAATTTATTTTGCCTTAAAGATTTTATCGGTAGAAAACTAACATTAAATGGCAACACTTTCCAAGGCGCGGCCGGCGCCAGAACCGGGCGACAAGTTACTACAAGTTTTAAAGTCGACCACCGCCGTTGGTTGGTCAGTGTGTGTCTTGGAATATCTTTTAGACTTATTATTCGATTTCAATAAATACTAATTGGACGAAGTGGTTGATCTTTTGACAGCATGGGAAATACCAGATACCGTTTGCAAGTAAGTACCTAATTCTTTCATGTGTTTCTTTGCTGCAATAGTTACTTTTGCGAACAAAAGTTATGTTTTGGAGGTAGACTATTGATTTGGTCTCAGCCACTGTTCGGTCAGACGGCGGTAGCGGCGTGATGCGCGGAAAGATAAAATTCGGCCGGAATTGTCCAATGTCGTGGGTTCGAGTCCCACCCTGATAACCGGAGCCAAAACATTTTTTTTAGTGTATCGTATAATTTTAAGAGCATTGTGAATGCCGAATAAATAGTCATAGTATTAAATGAACATTTTTGGATCTCTCAGATAATTGTTTAATATTAAGTTTAGATTTTGCATCTTTGATCTCAGCTAAAAAAGATACGTAATCCAATGTGTTGGCAAACTACCTACTATTTTATTGTTACTGTGTAATCTCATACTAATTGTTCTTTCAGGCACTGATGAAGATGAGACTGCTGAGGCCTGCCCGATGCCCTGATAAGCCCGAATGTAGTTCTAATTTCTACGTAAGATCAAGTCTCCGCTGGTCCCTCAGCAGCAAAAGAAGTTAAAGGAAGCACCGGCGCGGCGCGATGAAAACCTACTAAAACCTGCTAAAAATTTTATGACGCTGCGCTGCGCAGTCAGGTCTGAGCAGTAACAGACTGATTAATGTGACACGTTACCTAACCATATAAGTTGTACACATATTGTAAATAAACATATGATAATCTTTTTTGTTACATTTTAATAAAGACTTGATATAAATCAATAGTATGTATTTCTTTCATTGGTAATTTATAATAATAATGTTTAGTCCAAGTGTTCATAATCATGTTGTATGATGTTATTTAATTACAGTTAGTGGCGCTAGTGGTCTCCATACTTCACTCCTATCAAACTCACACAAAATGGGTGTGCAACTGACAAATGGAAGGTGGCACACTGCGACTGATGCTTGGGGCCTGTTACACCACTTTTGGATAAGTTACAGATAGCCTATCTGACGGATCATATAACGTAGATAGGCTATCCGCAACTTATCCAGTAGTGGTTACACAGGTCACAAGCATCAGTCGCAGTGTGCCACCTTCCATTTGTCAGCTGCACACCCATTTTGTGTGAGTGTGATAGAAGTGAAGTATGGAGACCACTAGCGCCACTCATTTTAAACAAGTTATACGTTTGGACTAAACATAACACCTAGTAGATCCCAACACTTATACTCGATTAATGTGATAAAAGATTTGTTTAAATCAAACAAATTGCATAGTAACATCAATATAATTACATAATTGAACCAAGTAAGGACACGTTGGAACTGAATAAGTAACTTGATTGATCTTATAAAATTTATAAATCGCAATTATTAGCTTGATCATTATTTTTGTACAATAAATCAAATTGCACGATTCAACACACAAAAAAAGTTGGTTAAATGAATTAAGATAATGATTACTGTCACAAATTTCAGCATCACTGCTAACAAGTAGACTTGATTAATTTAATCACGGAGTTGATATATTCTACCAAAAGCTTAGTTGAATTGACAGTAATTTTTGATAGTTTTTTAATCAAGCTGGCTTCATAGCAAGGATCATGTTGCTTTATGCGCACGTATTTAAATAAGTGTCTTGTTTAATTTGATCAATATTTTGTTTCCTTTGAACATATTTTTTTTTCAGTGTAGTAAATTTCGGACAAGTGACGGGTTCCCTGTCTCGTTATGTCACAATACAACTGAAAATAACAGCTAAGCTTGCAAGACCGTGTTTACTTTGCGTAACGTAGTAGTTAAAAATACTACTAATAGTATTTCTGTGCTGTCTCGCACAAAATTGTACCAGTTGACAGACCAAACCAAAGAAATAGCCAGAACCTAAATGAAATAGGTTTCAAATAAAAAATACAGAAATATTTTTTATGTTCAATTCATGCTGTATATAAATTAATATAAAAAATCATTTATTTCCGCAGGATCGGCAAAAAAGCAAAGAACACATTAAAGTCAAAAGCGCGGTTATTCGCGGAGAAAATAAACAAAGAGGAAAGGAAGAACAAAGCGGAGTTGATCACGGAGCCGCCCGGGAAGGAGCCCAACAGCTTCTGGAAGATCCTCGAGTACGACGGAGACACGCCCTTCGTGCCGGAGGTAACCACGTGTTTGTGTTAGTAGATAATAAACAAAGAGGAACGGAGGAACAAAGCGGAGTGATCACACGCCCTTCGTGCCGGAGGTAACCACGTATTTGTGTTAGTAGATAACAAACAAAGAGGAACGGAGGAACAAAGCGGAGTGATCACGGAGACACGCCCTTCGTGCCGGAGGTAACCACGTGTTTGTGTTAGTAGATAATAAACAAAGAGGAACGGAGGAACAAAGCGGAGTGACCACGGAGACACGCCCTTCGTGCCGGAGGTAACCACGTGTTTGTGTTAGTAGATAACAAACAAAGAGGAACGGAGGAACAAAGCGGAGTGATCACGGAGACACGCCCTTCGTGCCGGAGGTAACCACGTGTTTGTGTTAGTAGATAACAAACAAAGAGGAACGGAGGAACAAAGCGGAGTGATCACGGAGACACGCCCTTCGTGCCGGAGGTAACCACGTGTTTGTGTTAGTAGATAATAAACAAAGAGGAACGGAGGAACAAAGCGGAGTGACCACGGAGACACGCCCTTCGTGCCGGAGGTAACCACGTGTTTGTGTTAGTAGATAATAAACAAAGAGGAAAGGAGGAACAAAGCGGAGTGATCACGGAGACACGCCCTTCGTGCCGGAGGTAACCACGTGTTTGTGTTAGTAGATAATAAACAAAGAGGAACGGAGGAACAAAGCGGAGTGACCACGGAGACACGCCCTTCGTGCCGGAGGTAACCACGTGTTTGTGTTAGTAGATAATAAACAAAGAGGAACGGAGGAACAAAGCGGAGTGACCACGGAGACACGCCCTTCGTGCCGGAGGTAACCACGTGTTTGTGTTAGTAGATAATAAACAAAGAGGAACGGAGGAACAAAGCGGAGTGACCACGGAGACACGCCCTTCGTGCCGGAGGTAACCACGTGTTTGTGTTAGTAGATAATAAACAAAGAGGAACGGAGGAACAAAGCGGAGTGACCACGGAGACACGCCCTTCGTGCCGGAGGTAACCACGTGTTTGTGTTAGTAGATAACAAACAAAGAGGAACGGAGGAACAAAGCGGAGTGATCACGGAGCCGCCCGGGAAGGAGCCCAACAGCTTCTGCAATGATATTACAATAAAAAAGACGTAGATAGGTTATGTCAGTACTGACGCGAAGTCAAAAATGGTCCCCATGGCGCATCTACCTATAATTTGACCGTGTGTACAAGATAGTATGATAATTTACTAAAGCGTAAACGAAACAGATACATGTTGCGCAGTGTCGTCTCAAACTGTCGATGCATTGCTCAAGTGGTCGAAAGTCTTGATTTCGGGTGCCCCTTTTTTAGCACAAGGAACCTATCTACGTCTTTTTATTATAATATCATTGGATACTAGACGAAATGTGGGCATAGCCTTTTTTATATAACCAATTTGCTTCAACCAATCAAGTAAATTGGTCCCGGCTTTTGACCCTTCCATTTTACAAATTAAATATGTTTATGTGTTGTTTGTTTTTTTACTATGCTTGTGTTCCTTATAAGTGTTCTTATGCAGCCTGTTTTTATGTTATATTTTTAATTTTTATTAATCTATAATCACTTGACTGTTTGTGACAGGAGCACGTGGCCTCTGACTTCACCTGGGCGCCTCCGCGTCTCTACCGCGTAGAACTCGGCATGGGCTACCTGGAACTGCCGCAGCCGGAAGGAATGCCTCTGACACGGGCGGTGCTCGTCACCCGCAACGTGTACATACTAGACGCCCACATGGACGTATTTGTTTGGTGAGCTTACAGTTATTACACAGATAATATTTTATTCGCTTACGATCCTCTACCTGAAGGCTGTCTGGAAGAGATCGCTCTCTAGCGATAAGACCGCCTAAATTGTTCATTGTTCTCTGTAATGTTTTTGTACAATAAAGATTATCTATCTATGCATGACTTGAAAAGTCATGCATAGATAGAGTTCAAACTTATATTTAGACTTAACTTTCACTCAAAACTGATAATTAATATTGTTATTTTCGTAACTAAACTTTTATTTGATAAATTAGTTAACTGTTGCCAGCAATCAGAAAATAATATTTAATTCTTTGATCACGGAAAATATGTTAAGTATTGTTCAGATTTAACTTGCTCTCTTCGCCTGCATTGTCTTAAATTAATTTTGTTTTAACTTTGACACGTCCGTTCCGTTTGTATAGATCAATCTTTCTAGGAGTATTTTTATTCTAAGGTTACACTATAACAATCCGCACTTAGTTCGCGTGTTGAAGTATGGCTTGCGCTACCTCATAGCAATCATATGCCCAGCTGTGGGACTTGAAAGCTGTTGTTTGTTTAGGCAGTACAGATTACGATGGCTCCTTTGATACTCATCTATACAGATAAGATTTTAAATCTTGAAATTTTGTAGCTGACATCTGTTGGAGATGATGAAGATACATGTGTTGACAACCCCAACATGTATTTTTTTTATGTTGGCACAATTAGTTTTTTTTTGTGTTAGTATCACTGTCTCGCGGTTTCCCGCCTCTCTTGTAATTCCACCCTGTTGGACAATACACGCTTTTAACCTCACGGACCTCTTTTATTTAAAATTTAAAATCAGCCCTATCTATAATACAGTTTTAATCCACCCAAATTATTACAAAATGGTGTTAATACCACCCTAGCCTCGTAACATAAAATTGCATATCGTTTTAGGTTCGGCAAAAAGTCGTCTCGGCTAGTTCGAGCGGCGGCGGTGAAGTTGGCGCAAGAGTTGTTCAACATGGTCGCGCGCCCCGACCACGCGCTGCTCACTAGGCTACAGGAAGGCACGGAGACACAGGTAAACTTCTTCTTCATTTTAATGGAATGGTTTTGCGAAATAAATGTACTCGGTCTTTTCTTGTCCTTTAGGGTTTGAGACATCTATTTTGTCAAAATATAATAAGTTTTTTAAGTTCCAATTCTCTAATTGTGCCAATTCAAATTCTCTGTCAATTGCTGTTTTTCTGTCATACCTGGATTAAAATAATGGAACAAATACTTATAGCGAATGATTTCATTAAACACGTCTTTTTTGATTGGAACGTGTAGAGACGGTTCATTAGAAAGGTGATTTGGTCGTTTTTACCGCATATAAAAAGAATGGTGGGTGACGATACATATTTCACCATTTTAATTGGTATAGGACTTTAGAAAGAAAGAAAGAAAAATAATTTATTTAGTGACACATTTAAAAAGATAAACATTTAAAACAAACACATGTAATATTGTGGCACCAAAACGACACGTACTCAGCATGTGCCGCGGAATCGTTACAGAGACCGCGACGCTGGTCTTTAATTGTTTCATTGAATTATCTTGCTATTAATTCCTGAATTTCTTAAGAAAAAGGGGTCTTAATTTAATGATTGCGCTCCAAATGTGTCAATGGATTAAGGATTGTCATTCGTGAACTTTTTGAGCTATACTTTATGCACGTCTATAACTTTTCAATGTTTTTGTGATCGCAATTAACAGCAATATATTGTATTACTTTCAAAGCATAAAGGAGAATCAAAAGAAGATTCCAGTAAGTAACCTCTTTTGCAGGTTATTCATGTTTGTCAACCATTACTTTTATTTCTGTCGACTACATTATGAAATCAGGCAAATTAGTGCATGGACTCCTTCTTTTGTTCAAAATTACAGTACATTGTTTTGAAATACTTTCGTCAATGATATTGTAAACACTCGGTATGTTACGTTAAAATTGTAGTCGTTGTCAAAAAGTGTCCTTGCAATCTCTATCTGCTCAAGTCTGTTTAACAGTAAACAAATAAGAAAGGTTACGTATTAGAAAAATCATTTAACTGGCTGTAATAGCTGCCAGTTGTCAACTTTTGAAGGCACACCTTACGCGATCTGTAACATATCCGCTTCGTTTTCCCTAAAATATCATTGACTTGTAATACATTACTATTTTCATGTGTTTAGTTCAGTGTCTATATTTAGTCTTTATTTATCCCTGGTGAATTAAAAATTTGGGAAGAAATGTGCCCAAGATTCTTTTAACGGTTAACTCTATAGTCCAACAAATCTAGCATATACCTTTTGACGGTTCACATTTGAAGAAACTTTCGCGCTATTTTTACATCAAATCTTTCAAATGAAGAACGAAATATAAACAACTAATCTCATTTGATTTTGGGCCTTATTTATGTTATACTAGCGGCTGCCCGCGACTTCGTCCGCGTGGACTTAATTTGAGAAACTAAAAGTGATATCTTTCTAAATACGCGCCATTTTCGATTTTGTCTTAATTCGGAACGCACCCATAGTTACGCTAATGACAGCAGCCGTCTGTCTTTGTCATCAACTGTCATGCCTTACCACGTGATGCCGCGTACGTTTTCATATTTTACTTGATATTTTCAACAATTTACACAATATCTTTATAAATTGTAGCCTATATGTTATTCAGATGTATAAGCAACATTATTGTAAAGTTTCATTAAAATCCATTCAGTAGTTTTTACGTGAAAGAGCAACACGACACATCCAGACATACAAACTTTCGCCTTTATAATATTAGTAGGATCATTAGGGACATGCAGTAGTGTTGTAATAATTCTGATTCACATACCAAATAAGAGAAGAGAGAATTAATAAGAGGAGTTAGTCAAACAACCAATCCTTATTTTATTTAAAATCTGTACCATTGAATTTCTTGTATTTTGAAGAGTTTTATCTACATTAAAAAACATTATTTTTTCTAGCTTTTAACAAGGAGAGCTGTTGAATGACAATTTTTTGGTCAACATTGCTATTCTTATAAATCTGACGCCTGTCAAAAACATATTAGATGTGTTGGACTATAGTCTGTTTTGTTAATGAGCTAGACGAATTAAACTAATAACGCCTTAATTGCATTACCTACTGAAGAAAGTCAGTCTTAAATGTTGGTTTTGATCATACAAAAAAAGATACCGCAATACCTGGCTTGCCTCTTTGGCAATGCGAACTTTTGGAGTCTAGATTCTTGTTAGAATTACGGTTTTGCCGTGGTCTGAGGCGAAACTGGCCTCGCGTTGGTGCAGTGGTCATCCTGCCTACTGCGATCGCGGACGTGGGTTCGATTCCCACACTTGAAAAACATCCATGTTGATTTTCTGTATATAGATGTAAATGAATTTAGGAATAAATATATACTGTTAACGGCATGATAGGCTGCCCATTTCCTTTCATTCCTCCTTGTAAAACAAACAAAGACATGTCAGTTGGCAAGAGCGGGTTAAAAAGGATATGAGTAGCCTGATGGGTCGTTACCTGAACGTATATCAGTCTCTGATCACAGTAGTATGAACTTCGCACATTAGGCATATGTACTCCTCATTGTCATTTAAACCAAATAAACCCTGTAAGGTTGTAACCTCTTTATTAAATGATATGATGGTGTCTGTTAGGTGTTCAAGACGTACTTCCTCGGCTGGGAGGAGGTGATCGCCGTGGACTTCACGCGCACGGCGGAGTCGGTCGCGCGCACCGGCGCCGACCTGGCCGGCTGGGCCAAACAACAGGAGACCAAGTGAGTAGACACTAGATAATCATCATCATAAGCATGCTGTATTATTAAAAGCTAACCAAAGTTGGGCTGCGCTTACAAGTACCTATAGCTGTCACTTTTAGTCGTGTAGAATAATTACGTAATGATATGAGTTTGAAGAAGCCAAATGACGTTTACAAAACACAGGCTTCCCCCATAGAGATCCAGAGCAATTTGCTTCCGCTGAAATCCGACGACTTTTGAGATCATACGTCGGCCTTGCGGGTAGGCGTCTCACCTGCTCTGTCCTGCCCCATTGCCACTTCATTTTGCTTACCCTTCGGGCCAACTCAGCGATTCCAGTTCTTCTACAGATTTTGCTATTTCTTATTTAATCACGTATATGCAATTCCGTCGTTAATTCCGAGCTTAGACCGCTCCATAGCACATAAGGTGATGATGAATTGCCTATTGTATAAAACGGTTTTGTAAAAACATAAGAAACATAATTTTACGTAAAGTGCCATCTTCATGAAACTTACTTCACCTTAAAGGTCAAAGAAACTACGTGAGCGAGGTAGGAGATAGGTTACTTACACCTGAAATCAGGTCTTATTCTTCAGTATCAGTCTTATTAATCAGGCACCTTATGCGGCTGACATTAGACCCATTTTGAAATGGTTTTGTTAAGGTTGATGTGTGCGCCTCTGTACGTACGCCAAGGGTAAATTTTTGCCTTCGCGTCAGTACTGCCATAACCTAACTACGTCTTTTTGTAATGTTATTGTCAATCCCGTAATACTTATATGAATATTGCAGGGCGGACTTATCGGCGTTATTCACGCCGCGCCAGCCCGCCATGCCGGCGGCCGAGGCCAAGACCCTCGCGGACGAGTGGAACGAGGATCTGGAGGCCATGGAGGCCTTCGTGCTGGAGGGGCGCCACTTCGTGCGGCTGCCTGACCACGAGCTCGGGGTCTTCTACAGCTGCGACTGCTACGTGTTTCTTTGCCGATATGTGCTGCCGGCTGAGGTAACTGCTTACTACGTAAGGGAATTTACGGTCCGAATTGCAGCTTTAGCTTACAGCTTTACAGTTGGGCAAAAATTTGTCTTCCACCCTACAGCTAGGTTCATTCATGTGAGAATCGACATAATAAAAAGCAGACTAAACGTACAATTGGTAACTGTCAGTTGGAAAATGAAACAAAATTATATGATAAGTTGCCATTAAAATCTTTATTTCGATACACAGAGAACAGTACGATATAAAAACAGAACAGCAATTACGAAATAAAAATAAATTAAGTGAATTAAAATAAAACAAAAGCATGTTCTACCTACCTTCCTATGGGTAGGGAGAAAATGTTTTTCCCAATTGATTTTCCGACGAACCCTTGCTGAAAAGGCAGAGATACTTTTTTTTACAATCCGTTAAAAAAACTTTTTTTTTATTCGTCAAAACTGCTTTGTTAGTAAACATTTGTCCGCCAGCCCGAAGACGAAGGCTCAAACGGCGACGTCGACGATGGCTCATCCGAGACGGCTAGCTGGGTGGTGTACTTCTGGCAAGGCCGTCGCGCGCCCAACATGGGCTGGCTCACCTTCACCTTCGGGCTCGAGCGCAAGTTCAAGCAGCTGTGCCGTCGGCTGGACGTCGTGCGAACACATCAACAACAGGAAAGCCTCAAGTTCATGGCGCATTTCCATCGGCAGTTCATTGTGAGGGACGGGAAACGGAACGTGCAGCCGGTCAGTCTGATTGTATTACTAGCCATTGTCCGCATTTAAATTTGGTTATCGCACTTCGTAGCAAAATTTTAACCTTATCTTTCAAAAAACTATCCTATGTCCTTTGATCCATTCTATATGTGTATGTACCAAATGGCATTAAAATTGGTTCAGAAATTTAAGCGTAAAAACGTTACACACGAGAGAGTTACTTTCACATTAATAGTATTAGTATAGATTGTTTTTGGTTCGGCTCGCTGAGGAATTAGTGTCGTTCGTATCGTATCAATAACATTTAGTTATAAAACATGCAATTCCCAATTTTTAGGTATACCCTCTACCTTTACTTGTCTTTAAAACTGACGAGACAGATTTATTATGAAATTAAACTATGAAACTATTGGAAGTAGGCCCTAGGACTCTTTATGTGAAAATATTAATTGATGTACAGATGCCTTCAGATTTAAGTGACCTATAAATCGTAAAATACGTGATTGTTACCATGTACCTTATTTGTTTTGGGTTTCCGAGATTATCCCGTATTCTACGTTTAGGGTGTTAGTGACCATGAAAGTAAAGAAATATACAGGGTGTTTTAAAATGAATGAATCTGAAATAGTAGGTGTTGTCTCTTTTTTCAACGGTTTCGACATAAAAAATAATTGTGTGTCGATATTAATTCGAATTATCGATTTATAACGTAGGGGCGTGAACAAAGGAAGTCGCTCCTAGTTACTCCCGGTTAGGGTCAACTCAGGGTCCATGAACCCAAATTAGTGCTGGGTGTTTCTATGATCGATGTTTTTATTTTACGTAAATTTACTCGAAATTCAAAGAGGAGCTACGACTGTAAGAAATTAACAAGGGACTCCTTTCAGGAGTTTGTATAACCCCCTTCAGTAATTAGGGGTATTTTTGTACCCTGTATTAAATGCCCTATGTTCAGAAGATATTGCTACTGAGATAGGTCACTTAACTCTGAAGCTGAATGGTGTTGTTGTGTGGTTGTCAGGCTAGCGGGCAGCCGCCGGTGGAGCTGTTCGAGCTGCGCAGCAACGGGTCCGCGCTGTGCACGCGCCTCGTGCAGCTGCGCGCCGACGCCGCGCTGCTCAACAGCGCCTTCTGGTCAGTCACTTAGCTTATCTTATCTACTGTCTACACGTGTACGATACTGTAACGATGCCGTTTGTTTTCAGTCTCGTGGACGTTACAACCTCCACGATGGCTGAAAACTCCGTACAAGTCTACTGTACATAATAATATATTTTTGCTGTATTTCAAATTTAAATTTGAATTTCGTTCTACATGTCTGCAGAACTTTCTTTTTTGATTGAGCAGAGTTCCATTTTATCTAGATCAGAGTTCCACTTCAGAACAACACTTGAAACAATTATCTAAATTCCTATATTTTTCGAATCCCAGTTTAACACGTTGAACGCCACGCCGGTCACAAACAATAGGAATTTGATTGTTAAAGTGACCGACGGCGGTGAAAGACTTAAGTGTTATTTTATTATTCATCTCTCCAACCTTATTGTAATGTATTGTGAAAAACTACAATAAAACAATCAATCTCAAACAATTTCGTGACTTTACGAGTACCTACATTTACCGAGTTATTATCTACTGTATAAAAATAAGTCGGGTTTTCCTTCCTAACGCTATAACTCCAGAACGCACGAACCGATTTCCACGGTTTTGCATTCGTTGGAAAGGTCTCGGGCTCCGTGAGGTTTATAGCAAAGAATATTCAGGATAATTCCAACAGAAATTTCTTTTTTCACATAAAGCTGAGTCCACGCGGACGAAGTCGCGGGCGGCTGCTAGTTTATTTTATAGAAAAACAATTACTTTTTAAATATCCTGAGAGGAAAAAAATGGTATTCCTTAAAAGTTCGACTCTGTGTTTAGTTTATTATTTATAGCATTGTTTCCCCATTGCTTGGTCCTTATAAGCTACAATACAGTGCAATGACAAGGACGGTTCTCTTTTTCAAAGACTTAAATACTTTTTTGCAGTTTTAATTTATGCTAAAATAGCCCCTGAGATTTTTTGAGCATTTTTCAATATTCTCTCTTTGCATTTCACCTTTTTTGCATAGGAAACCTTGACATTGACCCTCCACACTGAGTTAAAAAACCTCGATAATGATTTCAGCTACATTCTGAACGTGCCTCTAGCGGGCGCCCACGACACCTCGTCCGCCATTGTGTACGCGTGGATCGGCTCCAAGGCCGACGCCGACGCCGCGCGGCTCGTCGAACAGATCGCCGAGGAGAAGTTCAACAACCCCTGGGTCAGCTTGCAGGTACTAACACTTGCTGTTAGCTCTGCTATCGACACAAACATACATCTACAGAAACTATTCTATACATGTCTAAATCGTGCGCATCCAACAAATCTTGTTATGACCACACTTAATGGCGGCTGTGAACGTCGCGCGAGTTTATGCTCAGTACACAAATTAAGGTGTCAGCGGGTTGCGAGGTGAGGTCAATCTTGCGCACTCGGCGCTCGCAGCTTACTTCCGAGCCGCCATTAAGTTTGAATCGCATTATACAATTAAGTAAGTACATGTACAAGTGTCTGACCTTAGAACAGAGGGTTAGTTGCACCATAGTTAAAAAACCAAAAATGACGTCGAATTGTCAAATTTAACAAAATATTTAACTTTAACTTCTACTAACCCGAAGTAAGCTAAAACCGATTCGACGATTTTGAACCTAAAAAGAAATTTGTCAATGTAAGAGCAAGAAAAATTCAGCCATCTAGCTTACCAGTCTGTTGTCTCGTCAAAATCTTCCGTTAAGTGTAATGGGCTTGAAATAGCTCTCCTTGAGAAAAAAAATGCACAAAGTAACTTGGTATTTGAAATCCTTCGGAATAAACTAAACTAACCTCACCTGTCATGTCGATAGTCGATGTCCGTCGCTGCCGCAAGATGGCACTATTAGCCATATTCATAAATATTTCCCCCAGGTGCTGACGGAAGGCAGCGAGCCGGACAACTTCTTCTGGGTAGGCCTCGGCGGGCGCAAGCCGTACGACGCCGACGCCGACTACCTCAACTACACGCGGCTGTTCCGCTGCTCCAATGAGAAGGGATACTTCACGGTTTCCGAGAAGTGCACGGATTTTTGTCAGGTATGTTACTTAATATGTTGGAATTGTATATGGTAACCGCTCACTGCAGCTGCGATTGCATTGCTACGCTACAAGTTAATACCAATCTTATACAATCCATTGTGCCTCCATTTTTATCCATTTTTGATTGCTGTTCGTTAGTCTCGCTAAAACTCGAGAACGGCTGGACCGATTGGGATAAATTCAGTTTTGAAATATTTGTAAAGTTAAGGGAAGAAAAGGTGAGAAACTTTGAAGAAAATACTGGAAATATTTGAAAAGCCCACAATGTTGTTTTCTCTTAGCCACCATTTCTCCCTGTCAAAAACTAAATGTTTGACAGCAGAACGAGCGAAGTATCTCGGGAAAGCTAGTATTCTATAAATATTTGTAAGCGAGTGTGTCTGCATGTAGTGTGCAGACAGCATAAAAATAATATGAGCAATTCAGTACTGTATCATACTGGCTAATTTGACAGCAACTTCATGATTTCTATGATAACGTTAACAAAGTAAATCCTATTAATATTATAAATGCCAAAGTTTGTATGATGCCGTGTTGCTCTTTCACGTAAAAACTACTATATGGATTTGATTGAAACTTTACAACAATATAGCTTATGGATCTGAATAGCACATGGGCTACAATTTATAAAGATCGATCACAATTTTTTTCTTAACCTAAGTCCACGCGGACGAAGTCGCGGGCGGCCGCTAGTATTACATAGTTGAACATTATTACATATGTTTACATAATTGTGATACCTACTGTGCGTATAATAATAGGGAGTCTAATGTTGACAGGACGATCTAGCCGACGACGACATAATGATCCTGGACAACGGCGAGCAGGTGTTCCTGTGGCTCGGCGCCAAGTGCTCCGAAGTAGAGATCAAGCTCGCGTACAAGTCTGCGCAGGTGAGCATACAAATTAACTGACATTACTTTGGCGTTTGAATCGAAACACTTCTTTTCAACTCCGTATTTCTGGCAATTTGTCCAGGGTCTTGCATGGTAAAGTTGCATTGATCTGCCCATTACTTTCTGTGAGGTCTCTTTTTCAGCTTCACAAAACATTTTTTGGCCCGCGTCAGCCTAGCAACTAGAATATCTGGATGTTTCGCCATCATTTTTTCATACTGTTTGACAGTTCACCGAGAACTGTTCGGTTTTTGGTATTATGAGCTTGTAGTGACCAATTGCTTTTTATTACAAACTATGGTGCATCAACAATTATCCAAAAAATACTTTATTTTAAACAAAAATTGATATAAAACATCAATTGATCAAACATTTTTCGTCTAAGGTATACATCCAGCACATGAAGACGATGCAGCCCGAGCGGCCGCGCAAGCTGTTCCTCACGCTCAAGAACAAGGAGTCGCGCCGCTTCACCAAGTGCTTCCACGGCTGGGGCGAGCACAAGCGCCCGCCGGAGTAGACCCCTTAGCTCATACCACTCACTCATTCGAACATGTTGAGCGCCGTGGCGGGCCGAACGGTTGTGATGCACTGTATTTTGGGCTGCACTATCAACATTTCATACAAGCGAAACATGGCAGAGGAGGGACTATCCATGGCATATGCTTTTGTCTGGTATTATAGATCCCTTCACAACTGTATTGGAATGGTATTCTGCATATAATTGCCTCCACGCAGACAGCGAATGATTGCACCCCATGTGCGCTGAGTCCGCTTGAAGTAATGGGCGGTATTTTTTTTTCACAGGGCTTGTGTGCCCATTTTATGTTAATTCTGTATTACATGAGTTGACCATGAGCACTTTGAAATAGTATTTGATTTTACTAGCCTTTGTTTAAGGAGTTCATTCAACTTATAGATCTTTTTCTTTTTTATCTGTTTTTTTGAAGACTTTCTCTATCCTAAATCAAAATGAAACAAACTAGCCCTACAACTCCATCACCATCTTCCAGTTGTGATGGTTTTTTATTATTGTTCTGAATGGCCTTATGATGCTGAGTTGACTGTGTTTACTTTGGCTCTGTTCGTTAACTGCGTCTGTTCATTTGCTAAGGCAGAAAGTTAGTTTACTGAGTTTTGAACATGTCTTTGAAAAGTCGCCATAAAATCGAAATTATTATTAAACTTTCATTAAACTTTCAAAAGACACTTCTCTTCACTTTTGTTGTGAATGCATAGTTTGGTTATAGCAATTCCTTACACCATGCGCTTTTGTGGCCAACTGTGTGTAATTATTGTGAAGAATTGAGATTATCTGATTTTGTCAACTGACAAATTAAGAAGTGAATATACAACTACCTTTTTGAACTTATTATGATTCAATTAAAATATTTCACTGGCGAAAATAGGCAAAGTACGATTTTCAACATAGGTTTTTTGTTGTGCTGTCAGCACACAAGAGTATGTTGTATCAGAAACCCTAGACCTGTTGAAGTTGCACTGCTTTTATGTATATTCTCTTAGCATTTTATCATGCATAAACAAGTTAGAAGTTGGCCATAAACATGTAAAATATTTTACCAAGAATGCAGTATTAGAATTATGAGTAGAATCTGAGTATTTTTGATAATGACTGAACAATGTCAATTATTTGCATTAGAAGGTCCTATCAAAGATGCAAGTGTGTTCTCATGGGCTTCCCTATAACATTGGAGGAATTTATTGTGAAAATAAAAAGACTGAGTCATGCCATTTTATAAAGTCATTTATATTGAACACCTTCACTTATCAAATGTTCAAGCACAAGTGTGGAGATTACATTGTTACTTATTATATGTGTTGCTACATAAATGGAGAACAGTTTGACTAGATTAGCAGAGACAATGTTAACTCTTTGAGAAAATAAAATGCATTTTATCTAATGCATTTAATAATAATTTATTAAGGCTTAAATTGATCAAGCTGTATATAATATGCTGTTGATGTAGATTATGATTCATATTATATATTTATGGAAATCATGTACATATATTAATAATTTTTATACTTAAATGACCCTAATGTATTATTGATAAAATTGTATGAAACCTAAATAATATTCCTAAATAGTTGTGCGATTATTATAATGTGGCGCTTGAAGCACAAAATGTTTTCATTGATTTTTTAACAGTTCTATAATAAAAAGTTTATAACAATCTTGACTTTTCATGAATACCCGCATAATACCTGAAACAAACAAGTTCTTTTTAATACTTATCCATTGTATTTTTTTTTTCCTTCTGTTCTAGTGTTAAACAAAGTGTGAAGTCCACATTTAACTACTTGTTGTAGCTGATAAAATCTCAAACTTACAGGGTCACAACAAAGATTTTTTGTTGGTGGAATTTCTTAACCTCTCATGTGCTGTAAACAAGCAACCGTTTCCCTTGTTTGGTTTCATGGAACACCAGAGGTTAGCAAGTATTTAGTTTATTCATTATAGTTTTAATAAAAATAGGTACTAAAAATAATAGCAACTATGTACTTATATAGAATACACAAGTTCAAAACAATTACATAAATTTCAACAAACCTAAAAGTTAACTTCGTTTTAGTCATCGTCGTCGTCGTCATCCGAAGGCACAAAGAGTTCGTTTTCTTCTAAGAAATTGGCAATGTTTTTACTGATTGCTGCGCCGATGAGCAGTCCAGGAACCACTGCAGCGACTATGCTCAGTAGCCCGAAGGGTTGCTTCTCAGGCTCTGGCAATATTGCACCAGTGGGAGTGGTGGTAGCACTCCTCTTCTGCACCACAGTTTCATGTCTTGAGAGTATTTTATTTAGAGCAAATAGTCGGGGAAGCCGTGAGATTGGCATTATGCGCAGAAATATCGTTTTAACGCTAGAAAGAGATTTTGAGATTATTTTTAGAATTTTCGTCGCATTCGGATCGCAAGTCAACGCAAAGCAAACTTCAATCACAGAATTCTCAGAATTCTCAGATCGCAGTGTCACACACACACATTCTGTGCGGTCCGTAATGTGATTACAGGTCAATGAGCGCTCACGGCGATAACAGGCGTCCCGAATTGAAATATCGCGTCAACAGCGCTCACAGCGCTATCAGCGTGAAAACCAATTCGGACCGCTAGATAGCGACACATAACCTAACAATTTTTAACTTTTAATTTCTATCATTCCCAGGTTAAACTTGCGGTTCTTGTAGTAAAACTTTCTGTTATGTTATCACAGAAAAAGATTTGTCCCAGCAAAGATTTATTCTGAGGAATCTTAACAAATATATTTTTACGCGAAAATGTCTGTTTGACGTTTCATCTATGAATCTGACATAAGGCCCATGGTGATATCGCTCTGGAGCATTATCGTTGTGAGCGCAATATGGCGCCGTTAGTGACGTCACCCATGACGTACAGCTGTCTGACGTTAGATGGCCCGTTGGCGCGATATCTCAATTCGGGACGCTCTGTGAGCGCGCTGTAATCGATTTCGACTCAATTCGGAACGCACCCATTGTAAAATGTCAGACAAAAGTGACCAATCACAGGATAAAATCAAATAAGCTCTTCGCTATCAACCAATCACAAGCTTGAAACATAAACCGGTTTTGACGTTAGTAGTGTTGTCCTATTATCGATATTTTTGTACCGGTAAGAGGTGAAACGACACAGCATGGGTGACACCAGAAAATTGCTGTGCATCACTAATTTGTCAAAATTTACCTGTCAGCCGAGTATGCTATAAGCTGTCAAGTCAAGCCCAAACTGAGCTGAGCCCAAACGAAGTTGGAGTATGAGAATACGAAATGTTTTCAATAATTAAAATGCACACAAGGTAGAATTACAAAGATGAATATAACGCTAACAAGTTTAGAAGCATTAATCTGTAAGTACCTGCACATTTTCAGTCAAAAAGTGTTTCGTATGTCTGCGTTATGAAATCGAAAGTTGATGAATTATTTGCTTGTCCAGTAAAAGCAACTCACGAATCGTTGCCATGCCCGGACGCTGCGGCCCTGGAGGCGTTCTGCGCCGTGCTGCGGGAGTCCGCGGATGGGCCACAGTTCGCGGCGCAAGCCCTGGCGGCGCGCATCCACTCGTCAAACGCGCGCGAGGCGCTGTTAGCGCTCTCGATGCTGGACCGCTGCATGCGCCGCTGCGACGCCAACTTTCACGCTGAAGTCGGCAAATTTCGCTTTCTAAATGAGATGATAAAACTAGTATCTCCCAAATACTTTGCTGATAGAACAGCAGTTGAAGTACAAACAAGAGTAAGTCCACCTGATTATGTTATTTCACAAAACCTGTTTTTGTTTTGTATCTGTTTACAATTCACGATTCAATAAAGGCTTATTAAAGCACCTGGACAAAATCTAGCATTTATGATTCAATCAAAACCCATAAAGATACATCATCATTAGACAGACACGACATCATTAAAAGTGAAACAACAATCATGGGCAACAGTAGTTGGTGTTCAAAACTGATTATAATAATGAAAGTTAACTACATTTCAGAATCGGATTCCATTTAGGTATTTAATAACATGTAAACTAGTTGAGGAAAACAGTTTTCTTTATTATTTTCCTCTTAAGTTCAAGTCTATTTACATTCTCCTAATGTTATTTTTAGGTACTACAGTTGCTTCATGCTTGGTCAATTGAATTCCCTAAGGAAACTAAGTTTAAGGTTGCTTATGATATGCTAAAGAACCAGGGGGTGGTGAAAGAGACTCCACCACCCCTTCCCCCTGAAGACCCAGAGGTGGTGCCTCGAGTTAGAGTGAAGAGTGCTATTTTTGAGGACGAAGAAAAGTCTAAACTATTGCAGAAACTACTTCAAAGTAAAAAACCAGAAGACTTGCAACATGCTAATAGACTAATTAAGACAATGGTTCGGGAAGTGAGTATACTTAACGTTGATATGTTCTAGGGTGCAATGATCTCAATGTAAGCTTGTTCAGATATGAATTTATTTATAAGACCCCTTTTGAACATTAATGTGGTTGG
Organism: Udea ferrugalis; assembly: GCA_950022985.1. Taxonomy (NCBI): domain Eukaryota; kingdom Metazoa; phylum Arthropoda; class Insecta; order Lepidoptera; family Crambidae; genus Udea; species Udea ferrugalis. The sequence continues at coordinate 4,783,635 of OX465527.1, read as the reverse complement.
CCAATTTCTTGACTATGAAGAGAGAAGAAGAAGCTAATTTTGACAATAACTAAAACTGCATACTCAGGTTCTAAAAAAACTTCCCTATCACACCTGCAGGTTTCGAAAAAAAATGTTGCCCTGTAATATTGGGCAACCAATCTTGTAGTATCGCTTGTGAGCATTAAATTCTGGGAAATAACATTATATTTATAATGTTATGTTATTATAAAATAAGCCTTTATTGCTAGTTTTTGCATAGGTATATGCTGCGTTTTATTATTTTGTAGTTTTATTCTCCCGCAGCTTGTCCTAAGACATGGGCCTCCTCCAACCGTCTCCATTCCTCCCTGTTCCATGCTGGCCTTCTCCATAGTGGTCCATATTATATTTATATGGCAAGCTAAAAGAAATGTTTCATTTTGAAACTTTATTCTCACATTTACAGTTCATGATATGTTTGTAGGAAGAAAGGCGCACTGAAGCAAATAGCCGTTGCACTCAGGAAGTGTCGGCAACGCTGGACAGCGCAGGCCTGTTGAGCGACATGCTGAAGCACGCGGGCGACGCCTCCCCGGACGAGCTGCAGCTCATCCACGAGCTGCACGCCAGCTGCGCGCGCCTGCGGCCCGTGCTGCAGCGCCTCGCCATCGCCGACACGCGCTCCGAGCGCCTCAGTAAGTGTGGCTACAATGTGTAAAGCCTTGTACTCATTAAGCAATGTGAACAATCACGGGTTAAGGATGCTAAGTGATAAAGGCGAGAACCAAGCCTGGCATGTTTTCAAAGTTAATTAATGATATAAAAGCCATAAAAACACAAGCTATAACTATAAATAGTGATTAACTTTTTAGATCGCAAATTATACTAATAATTTTAAATTTAACAGCTGGTAGAGTGGAGTGTCCAATCCTGAGACATTGGGTCAGGTGTCATGTCTCTGGGTGACAATGAAGCCCAATTTTTTGTGTTGCATTGTTTTTTTAGTTTTCTCTACTAACATAGTCCAAGTATAATGTTACTAACAAATTATATGGATCCCTGTAATCTGATTCAAAATAAATAATAATAAATGTCTACTTAGCATGAACAATGTTTTGTCCATTCAACAGGTGACATTCTCATTGCAACTGGTGCATTAGACGACGTGTTCGACCAATACCACAGATTCATGGAGGAGCTGGAAGAGAAAGCCAAACAGCCGCCCCCGCCGCCGGTCGAGGTCCACAGGGCGCTGCTAGACTTCGCCGGCGCCGGCGCCGAGGTGCGCGGGGAGGGGGGCACACGGAGTGATGTCATCGACCAGCTGGGGGACATATTCGCGACAGAGGGCGCCGCCAGCAATATTGCTGAACCGTTGAAGCCGGTCAACTTGATGCCGAGTGGTGAGATTTGTGCAATTTTATATTAATGCTATTTTGATTCACTGTCAAATAAGCAATTTAAGTATTTATCACGCTTCCTCAAGCTTCAGTCCTTCTTGCTTTATTGCAAAAAAATTGCCAAAGTCAGTATAGAAAGAAGGAATTAGTAGCATGACATGCCTTTGATTGTAGGGCTACAAAATGGACCTACCATTTTTTAAGCATATGTATTAAAAAATACTTTGAAAAAATATCTTATCCCTTGTCTAATGATCATAATGCCCAAAAAACATGGAATGTACTGGGCATTTTGAACATTTGCTTGTAGTTAATTTTAGTTATAAGGCTTTTTTTGCAGATGTTGATCTCTTAGGAAATAAAAAGGAAAAGGCGGAAGGATGGAATGAACTGGACTCGCTTAGTAAACAATTGCTGAAACAATCTCTACCGGACAATGCAAAACATATTGAAAATTTTAATGGGTAAGAACAATCGTATTTCATTTAAAAGGTATAAGGCTAAATTTTACTACTGAGACGGTCTTAAAGACGGTTTTGATCAAATAAACGCTTACAGAAGCGAGTATTCTATTTGTAAGTTTAACGTGATTGTGTCAACTAATTTGATTAGTAAATTTCTTGAAAAGTGACTTGATTTTTCTAAAGTAGGAACTTTAGAAAAATCCGAATCAAGTCACTTTCAAATAGTTTTTTCTTATAATACCGAATTATTTAGAAAACATAACGTTTTGCATAATTTTCAGCAAACCTTCAAAGAAAATACCAATGAACGCATTAGACAAATCGTCTCCTAGTCACGAAACGCAAAAAGTCCACAACGGGCCGCTATTCGATTTGGACTTCTTCACCAAAAAGGCCGAAGACAGCGGCCGCCCGGCTCCTGCCGCCACCGCCACTACCATTGCCGCTACTGCCACTGCCACCAACGATGACGTCATGGTAGACATCAGCGACCCACCACTGGCGCTCGGCACAGACAACGGCGAGAGCAGCCCGCTCGACGACATATTAGATTTAGGTACAGTTTGATAAAACACCTTCCAGACGTTATTTTTATTTTGGCGATATTATTGTTACAAAGCGAACCCTTTCAGACAACCTTCTTTGAAAGTAATATGAACTATATTGTGTGTTCAAGTACGGTCAACAGCACATCACGCTACCCATTTCCGGTCAGTCCTTCTTGCCCTATTGCAAAGAAACTTCATTTGGCAAGGGCAAGGTAAAAAACGGACATGGGTAACCTGATGTCCCATTGACTGTACATACTATAACTTGTCAGACTATATTTATTCAGCTGTTAAGAAGATAATTGCGGTCATTCTTATACTATATTGAATAAGCTACCGACAAGAATAAGTTGTTTTTTTATATTGCAATACAATGAATTATGTCAGCGAGGTGACGGTGTTTTTTCCTAGTATTTCTGTCTAGATTAATGCAACACTGAATCCAAATTTCCTTTTTCAGGACTGGCAATAGATAATACCAAATGTGATAAGGCAGACGCGCCTGGCAAGGAGCCAGAGAGCGAGAAGCAAGACATCGGCAAAGAAGTAGTTGTACAGCCTCTGACGGACATCTCTGTGTCGTTGAGCAGCGTGCGCGCGAGTGCACACGCACCTTTAGAGGCGTTCAGCGAGCCGGGCGGGCTGAGCGTGCGGCTGCATCTGTGCCGGGACCGGCCAAGACCCGATGTCACCGTCGTTGTGGTGTCGACTACCAGCAGCTGCACGCAGCCTATAGACGATTACAAGTTTCAGGCTGTTGTTCCCAAGGTATTGAAACATGATTAAAAATAGCACTCGTTTGTGGTCGATTTTCGGCATTTTAGGAGGTCTACTCATGTTTGTATCGAAGTATAAGTAAGTTTTTTCTGAACCCTTTTGGGTCAATCCCCTGCAAAAGCGCCCAGCTCGGGGCCCTATGATTATTTTAAGCGTCACATTTTGTTGTGTAACATAATCTAAATTCTGTACTTCACTTTAGAAATAAAATTTTGCACCATGGAATTGAAATCTCCATACAAACAAATAGGTAAACTGAGTTTCTCTGTACGAACGTGCCAAATGAACGGCCGACATGCCACTATGACGTACAGTGAGCCTCTCGAAAGTCACTAGAAAGTGAGAGTGAGTCACTAGACTCTCCCTACGAATACGAACACTATTGAAAGTAAATGCTAAATGCTGCCAATAAATAAACCAAACGCAAATGTTTGAACATGACTGTGAGATTGTGTACTGACTAAAGTAGCTCACTTCTAAACTGTTACACTGAAGCAGTGGCATTTTTCATTCGGTTGTGTCATGCAATTAATTTTGACGACCGTTTTGCTTGGTGTAATTGTTGAGAAGTCGGCTACTGCACCAAAGGTCGCGGGTTCGATCCCAGCACACTACAAACATTTGTGTGCATGAACATGTCTGTTTGTATTGGTCTGGGTGTTTCCTATGTATATTAAGTGTGTATTTACAAAAAAAAAGTATTCAACTATGTTTATCCGTTGTCTAGTATCAAATGAAAACGGACTTTAATTAGCTCACTTGGGGCTAGATGGCGCTGTGTGGAATAATGTCCAGGGATATTTATTTATTAAAATTGTTTGTAGGGCTGCAAGGCGCGCCTACTGCCGGCGTCGGGCTCGTCTCTGCCGGCCTACAACCCCTTCCTGCCCCCGCCGGCGCTCACGCAGCTACTGTTGGTGGCCGGAGGGGGTGGGGGGGAGCGGTCGCTGTGCCTCAAGTTCGCGCTCACGTACGTAGTGGACGACGACCTGCGCTCCGAACGCGGGCAGCTGCAACTGCCGCTTGACGTCTAGACCAACAACATACCTACAGTCAAGTTGGGTAACTTTGAATTTCGGTCCATTGAATCCACTCTTTTAGATCAGTTACTTTTGACAAGTGCTTCAACTATAAGATGTTGTTTAGTCTATGATGGATTGGCTCTAAAACAACAGCTATGTAGGTACTTTTACTGCTCTAAAACAGTGAATTCAATGTTACACTGAAATTCAGAGTTATCCGAATTGACCTTACCTACTAAGCATTACTTGTAATAGGGAATATGTATAACTTTACTTTAGTCTGCTAGACGAGAAGTCTGACAATATATGGGACTAATATGTCTTATCAAGGAATTACACGATCAGTTTCGTAAACAACAGGGCAAAAAATAAATATTAGGGACACCTTCGACAAACAAGTGCTTACTGTGAAATATTTAGCTGATAGTAAAAGTATATACATATTCCTTGTTAATTAGGTAAGTACTTTTCTTGTGTTTATTTCTGTGCAAATGCGTCACCTTTGTTGAATGCTTTAGGTTTTTTCATTACTCATACTCTGAAAGTAGGTCATTACTGACCTGAAAAGCGGGCTGAAAGTAATACTTTTCACCCCTAGGGAGAATCACTTTCAACTGACAGCTGTCATATTTATTTTTTTTAAAAACTAGTCTTTTTCACTTAACTATTGAACCATGTTCCAACATTCTATACAGCCACGATGTAAAATTGAAATAACTTAAAGTTAAGTATTGATTAGAGAATGTATATTTTTTAAATAACTTTACTATAATTAAGTTTCAACAATTTCTTTAAAATAACTTAGCTTTGAGCAAAATATTTACCATTTTTCCAATGATGAAATCAAAACATAATGGCTGAATAGCCGGCCGGCCACGGAAAAAAAAACAAACAAAATAGGCGGGAAAGCGGCAATTCGATCTTCATGAATTAATTCATGTTTTTATTTTTACTTTCCTCGTATTTGTAATGAAAAGCACAGTGTTTACCTCGGGTTAAAGACTTATTTAGTCCCTCGAACTATTGGCGCCCTCACTTCGTTCCGGGCGCCAAACCCCGTCTCGGGACTAAATAAGTTACTTTCACCCCTAGGATAACAATGTACTATTGTGCGGTTTCTCATTCACGTGATTTTGCAAGTACATGCCAAATTTTGAGGAGGGACTTGTTATCAGGAACTGAATAGATTTCCGTTAAAAAAACCACCAACGATCACTCCATCATCTTTAGACGTTAGAATACTAGTCAAAAACGCCATTGAAATCTTCATCTCATCAGCTCGGTCTTCCATAATTACAATTATTAACATTTATTCAATTTATACTGTATTGCTATTGTAAAGCCAGGTATGAACTGAGGACCGGCACTAAACTTCTCATCGACCTATCGCGAGACATTAGTCATTAGACCGATTTACGTAAAAAGATGACGCATTTGTGTGGCCTATTAGCTGATGCTTTTTTAATTAGATACTTAACTAACAGTTAGTGAGATACATATGTATGTTAAATTCGTTCTAGTCGGAAACACTTAATTTGGACAGAATCAAAAGCATTTATGTTACATTCCAAACAGAGTAATAATTATTGTACTTACTTAAGAATATTTTTTTTATGTAGGTAAAATGTTGATGGAAATATTAACAATGTATAAAACCATGACATTGGAAAAGATCTGCTTCTCAAAATGTATTCAGTATTATCACTTACAGTGTAAGTTACATAATGATGATGAAAGTTGGTAATTAATGAATCTTTCTAAAATAAGTGGATGTTTTACTTTGCATTTATATGTATATGATGATGGCGTGTAACATTGTCCGTTGCTGTGCAATACATACAAATATTTTACAATTTATTTCAAAAATATAATACATAATGAATATATTCACGTCTTTTATTTTTTGCACAGAACATAAGCATAAAATATCACCCTTTCTGCCTGCCTGTAGTTGAATGTTTTTTTTTTCTTGAAGCATTCGGAACAACATCTCCATCTCCAGTCATATCCCTACTGTAGCAGCGCTGCCGCTCCCGCCATCTGCCTCGCGACAAATACTTGTCATATTTCAAAGAAATTATGATAAATATTATGTTTACAGACCTAAGACGCCAACACAATTTGCCGTCTAATAATAATAAACCCAAATGATCCTTTTGAAATAGTAAAATTAGGTAAAGATCACAATGGCTTTTTGGTGGTCCTTAGAACTTGAATATGTTTCTATATTGTGGAGAACATAATTAAATTTAAACAATTAATGATAAAATCATCATCATGATTAATTCAATCGCATCGACCAACATAAAGTTATCTGCAACAAAGCACACACACACACACGCACACACAGTTGTACACAGTTTTGAGGCAATAAATGATTATCTTATCATAACTAAGCGAATAAAATTCTCACAGTGCTGTAGTTAAGAGCTTGTTTCAAACCGTGGAGCTGTGGAGCTAGAACAAACGCTCGACCGCTATTGCGAACCCTTCCTGCGAATTAACCTTTGCAGAAAGGGTTATTGGTGACAGTCTGATGATGAATTAACGTAAGCAACAAAAAAATATCAAGTGGTCCGTGCTGTGCAATAAAGTGTTGTCAATACCATGTGAGGTCAGGAGAAGTCACAAGAAAAAAAAATAGAACTTTAACATTAGTTTATTTCATCTTATCAAAATTTATACAAACTTGAGTTAATTATATTTTATAACATTTACACGGTAAATGCAATGAACACATAACTAAAGAGAACAAGACTATAGTCAGTCCGATTGCAATTATTGCATTCATTTATTTGTAGTTAGCCAGTTGTAGTCAGCTTCAAAAATAAGTGAACACTCGGAACTATACTATCCTGTCACGTCATGTCACAATAATAAGTTTTTTGAATTGTCATAGAAATGCTGAAGATGGATACTTGTCAAGAGTTAAATGCCAGTATAATAAAGTACTCAATTGCATATGTAATTGTAAGGAAAACTCACGCATCATATTACAGATCGTATATTTCAATTGTTTAACAGCACTACATTATAACCTTACACTTAATTATCATTAACATCACTTAACACAGTTTGATCAGTTATTTGGGAAGTAAAACTCTTAAGGGAAAAATGGCAGTAACTATAAATATTTGGCGTTACTTACTGAGGCGACTGCTGACGTTGACTGCCCGACCAAGAATGACCCGCCTCGCCATCTTGTCAGTTCCCATTTGAGCGTTCGGTGTTACCATTAGCAGGCTATGTCGTTTCCCCATTTGGGGTTGCCATTAACAGGCAGTGAGACTACCATCGAATAATCGAGTATTTTTAATAAAACCTAAGGCCTACAACGCACTAGCGGCTGGCCGCGATGCGGTTTGGCGCTGCGGCAGGCCGCAGCTTATTCGGCCTGCCGTAGCGGCATGCCGTAATGCGGCTAACCGTGTGGTTTTAACCCTGTACGGTCAGCCGCAATCGTCAGTGTTTCTAGAAACATTGCACATGATGGACGTTGAAGAAGTTGCGGCAGTTATTTGCTTATATCGTCGTAGTGTTTAGCGCACTCTGCGTAGTGTTTAGCGCACGGAACAAGCGACGAATTGCGCCTAGGACGCGGTTGCGGCTAACCGCGCCGTGTGCGTGGAGGGGAGTGCGTCGTTATCATGCGGTTTCATATAAAACTTGATGTGCGGCCTGCCGCAGCGGCACGCCGCATTGCGGCCAGCCGCTAGTGCGTTGTAGGCCTAACACTCGACCATCCTGATACCGTGCATGCCCTCATGCACGTGTAGGTAATCAACAAACAGACAACCTAACGTCTTCTAACCTTGAGATAACCTAACACCGGCGTTACCCGCTCGGCTAAACCTAGTAGAGCCGTCGTTACCCGCTCGGCTTAACCTAGTAGAGCCGTCGTTACCCGCTCGGCTTAACCTAGTAGAGCCGTCGTTACCCGCTCGGCTTAACCTAGTAGAGCCGTCGTTACCCGCTCGGCTTTAGAGCCGTCGTTACCCGCTCGGCTTAACCTAGTAGAGCCGTCGTTACCCGCTCGGCTTAACCTAACAGAGCCGTCGTTACCCGCTCGGCTTAATCTAACAGAGCCGCCGTTACCCACTCGGCTTAACCTAACAGAACCGGCGTTACCCGCACGGCCAAACTAACAAAACCGGCGTTACCCGCACGGCCAAACTAACAGAACCGGCGTTACCCGCACGGCCAAACTAACAGAACCGGCGTTAAGTACCCGCACGGCCAAACTAACAGAACCGGCGTTACCCGCACGGCCAAAACTTTACCACCATCGTTACACGTATGGGGTTGTTAATTCCTCAACAAACATTCCTTCCCACCTTGGCTTCTCTCACTATATTCCCCTCTGGCACATGTTTACTAAGAGGGAGGGTATAACTATTGTCTAGAACGGCATCTAACCTATGTGATCTGTACTACTAGTCTAATGATAGTGTCCTAAATCCCAACTTTATAGCCTTCGCCAATGAAACACCTCTGCAATAATTCTTTTATTTTTGAACTAACAAACATGGTTTCGTTGTTGGTCATTAACGGACATAATAGGCATTCAATTCCTGAAAACACGGTATCATCGTATCATTATTTCAGACTTGATAAGGTACTAGTAGGTATACTGTGTAAAGTAATTATTAAATGAGCACAATTCATAAACATACGATTACTGAAAACATTCTGTCATCGGTATTACAGACTTAATAAGGTAGGACTTAGTAAGGTATTCGTATATCTACATGTCAAGGGACTACAAAAGAATACAAATCACAAATATTCAATATCTGAAAACACAAATGTACCAATAAAATACTCTAATAACGTACAGAGTTCAATAAGTAGTCCTGTTATTTTATATAAATTTAAACCAACTATGAAGCATTATTTATATTTGAATAGAAATACAATTAGAAAAAGAAGAATCCTTTTATATTGCTAGGACAAGACATCTGCAATTTCCAACAATACCTTAAGAATACCATCATACAAAGACAAATAAACTGTCATATCATGTGTAAACTACAAATGAAGAAGATACAGAATTAAAAATATTGTCAAGGTTTTACTTTTCGACGGTTTTCTAACACTTATGTACAAAAAAGTGTATACAAATCATAAGCAGCCACTACATAAGCTATTTATCTTTTCTTTTATGAATTTAATTTGTATATTAGCTGAACAGAAAACTACTCTATTTAGGTGAGTCATGATGATTTAAACTCTTACATGAAATAGAGCTTGCTTGTATTATCTAAGCTAGCCAAAAATACTCTGCGGTGCCGCTACGCTAGGAAATAGTCATTCATTACACCATTTGAGATTCCCAAATCTCTTAAAATTGTAACTCACTGCCGTTACACCCTAAATAAATGAACGTAAAATGAAATACATTTGAGTAAAACGTAAATGCCCAACAAATATTTTCTTTCTAGAATAACTAAAGTTACCCTAACCTCGACACATTGTATACTCGTAGAAGGCATCTAAATAAACGCTTGAAATGTATAGTTGTTTATAATCGTTGAAGTAATTAGATAAGTTTAAAAGGTTGGTCTCTTGACTAAAGGACAGACTGTCGACCTGGACCCCCTTGGACTAGACTAACATGAGGGATAAAGTATCCAAAAATGGCCTTTTCCAGAACTTTCAAGAAAAGATTCGTGCAAAACTCTGTGCAAACTCGGTTTATACCCGATGGTTTGAGTTTTATTTCTAAATAAGAATTTTACAATCTATAAGCATAATTTTATGGTAAACTTTATGTACACCTGTATGATATGATAGGCATATATTATTACGATTCAAAGCTTATAATGTGTACAGTATTGTGTTACTTTAACTATATGTGAAGCATCGATTTAACGAGAATGTAAATATTATTTTATTATTTTTCACCAAGTAATTCAAACGTTAATTTAGTTACCTTCCACAATGTTAAATAATGAGTTATTACAATATCAAAGATTGAACAAAATAACAAGAACTTGTGATTTTCTGATCTGCACAATAGGCAGGCAAGGGCAATTAAATATATTATGAGCTACAGCTCAGCAATTTGTCCTAGACTTAACTTGTAGGGCAGGGCTGCTGTTCCTCTTGATATCTTCTCACGAACACTCTGACCGTGCTCGCTGCGATGAGTAGAACCAAGCTCCGCTAGTCTTCTAGGATCTTGCACCACACTGGATAGGGCTCCAACCACGACTGCCCCCTTTGCCACCACGTCTCGGCGCGGCGCGGCGTGCTCTCAGGGGTCGACCAGGGAACGCAGCGGTCTTCTTAATGTCAGCTTCACCATCTAAATCTCGGACACACACAAAAAGAATACTGGTTTGTATTGGTTCGTCAGAATAAAATTAGGACTTTAGAGAGAGAAAACACTACATATCTCGAAAACGGTGCGTCCTAGCCTAATTTTGACGACATTTTCGTCCCCCTTTATAAAACCCCTATGTCACACATTCCCGACAATATTTTGACCTCAAAATGACCCTGACCTTTATTGACCCTAATGTCACTAAACTTAAAACATCGATTTGTATCAGGGATACATCAATGGCTAATTTGGGGTTGCATTTGATATTCGCCCCCCGATTTTCATAGTGGAGGGGGTGGGGGAGGGGGGAGGGGGGGTAGGGGGACCCTCCCCCCCACCCCCAAGGTGCGGAAACAAGTAGTTTTTTTTTATGTTTTTAAAAAAAAAAAAAAAATCATTCATTTATGCGAATATAATGGCTGGGGGGGAGGGGGATCCCCCCCCCGGGTCAAGGTGGACCCTCCCCCCCTCCCCAAAGTGAGGAAACCAGTAGTTTTTTTTTATGATTTTTTTAAAAAATATATTTTTCATTGATTTTTGCATATATTGTGAGTGGGAAGGAGGGTGATCCCCTAACCTAATCTATCCGTGTCGGTTTCGCCCCGACTCTTAGTGTAGGCCAGTCGTTTTTTGGGTTTAAAAAAAAAATAACCACGAAGGTTTAAGGCGGGAGCTTCGCTCCGCTTCGCTCCCGCCTTAAACCTTCTAACCTAATCTATCCGTGTCGGTTTCGCCCCGACTCTTAGTGTAGGCCAGTCGTTTTTTGGGTTTAAAAAAAAAATAACCACGAAGGTTTAAGGCGGGAGCTTCGCTCCGCTTCGCTCCCGCCTTAAACCTTCTAACCTAATCTATCCGTGTCGGTTTCGCCCCAACTCTTAGTGTAGGCCAGTCGTTTTTTGGGTTTAAAAAAAAAATAACCACGAAGGTTTAAGGCGGGAGCTTCGCTCCGCTTCGCTCCCGCCTTAAACCTTCTAACCTAATCTATCCGTGTCGGTTTCGCCCCCACTCTAGTGTAGGCCAGTCGTTTTTTGGGTTAAAAAAAAAATAACCACGAAGGTTTAAGGCGGGAGCTTCGCTCCGCTTCGCTCCCGCCTTAAACCTTCTAACCTAATCTATCCGTGTCGGTTTCGCCCCCACACTAGTGTAGGCAAGTCGTTTTCAATACCAAACCGATAGCCACCAAAAAGTCCAAAAAACACGCCAAGTTCAAATCGGTATAGCAGGATTTTTTGTTATTTTTTATTATTTTACATTATATTTTTATTGAAAAATAATGATTAGTAATAACAATCAATAAATAAACAGAAAATACTAAAAACAAGGAGTATAACAACCTAAAAGTCATTAAAACAACGCAAATTAACGTTTCGTTACACGTAACTTTAAACACGTATAAAAAAAAAACCATGCGTCTCCGCGCGGTGGGGGGGATGTTAAATGGAAGGGGTAACCACCCCCTTTAAAATGACACCCCTTACAACCCCAAAATCGGGGGGCGAATTTCAAATGCCCACCCGTCTCAATTAATTACATAGAAGTGTAGTGGAAGGCATTAATTTTGGTCACTTGATTTTGTTCTAACTGGTATAATCACAACGTTATTTACTATAAAACGACAAGTACTGCAGAATAAAGCGAGCATGTGCTCTTGCCACTTCTGATTTGTAAGGAAAACTCACGCATCATATTACAGATCGTATATTTCAATTGTTTAACAGCACTACATTATAACCTTACACTTAATTATCATTAACATCACTTAACACAGTTTGATCAGTTATTTGGGAAGTAAAACTCTTAAGGGAAAAATGGCAGTAACTATAAATATTTGGCGTTACTTACTGAGGCGACTGCTGACGTTGACTGCCCGACCAAGAATGACCCGCCTCGCCATCTTGTCAGTTCCCATTTGAGCGTTCGGTGTGAAGGCCGCTCCACACTTAGCCCGCGAATCGCGCGCAATGGCTGCGAAGGGGCGCGAACGCTAAGTGTAGAGCCGTTTCGCATATTCTTCGCGGTTTCGCGCTTTGTTCCCCAATTTTTGTCGGTTTTTGGTCCCGCGTCAAAGGGAGCGCGAAGAGCGAACGCGACGCGAACGTGCAATGACTCCACACTCGCAGTCCGCGACGGTCGCAGTGAGCGAGCAAAAAATGAGCGCAACATGGACAAACGAGCTTGAGTTACAGTTTTTAGAATATTACCAAGCGGAACCCATTTTTTGGGATCCTAACCAAAAGGATTTTTTAATATGTACATAGTTGTAGTACGCTAACGCGCATAAAGTTAGGGACGCAGCAACAGCTACTTCAACGTCCATTTCATTTGACGTTGCGAACATAACTGTGGGAATACCGCGAACCGTTGCGAGTGTAGAGTCGTTGCTGAATTCGCGGCAAGTTCGCTCCGCGAGATCGCGCCGTGATCCGCGGACTAAGTGTGGAGCGGCCTTTACCATTAGCAGGCTATGTCGTTTCCCCATTTGGGGTTGCCATTAACAGGCAGTGAGACTACCATCGAATAATCGAGTATTTTTAATAAAACCTAACATAATTTTGATGCTGACTGTATGCCTGAGCCTAGCTACCATTGCTATGTACTCTCCTGCTGCGCAAGGGCGCCACGAACACTGTCTGACTGTACAACACTATAATAGTTACAATATTGTTATTTTGTGTATAAGCAGCTGCCATCATAAAAAATATGAAACAATTTTAATATGGCTTGGCCCATTTTTATAAATATTTACATATTTTTTCCTTCGCTTCGCTTATCATTTATAATTAGCCTTGTATTAACAACAACGCGGTTGGATTAGAAGAATCCGTGAGAGTAGTTGCTGATAAATTATAGTTACTTTCTTTATGATTCTGGTGTTGCAGGTTGTTCTTTAACTTAATTAATAAAATATTATTTACATCTTATAGGAACAATTAAAACTACATATTAACGACCTATCATATTAAAAAACGTATAAAATCTTGTAACTCATACGAAAACACATTTAATTGCCCCAGTTAGGCGCTTTGCAGACGGCGGGGCGGGCCTACATTTCACCGCGAACGATAGCGCTATAATAGGAATCCTACACTACCAACGCACATAAAAGGCAAAAAGTCCGCGCCGCAGATGCCCGGCGGGCACTTAAATGCTTTGTGTTCGGGGTGAGGGCAGTCGCGGGCATCGGCAGGGCAGACGCGATCTTTATTACTTCGCGGTCAAAAGATGGGCCGCCCCGTCGTCTGAAAGCGCCTTAAATGCGATGATAAACTAAATTAAACGACGAATTCTAAGCATGGGTCGCCTTCAACCATCTGTTGTTTCAGTTAGGGTAGTGGAACTGGCTCTGAATGTTTCATGTATCAAATAGGTTCATTTTATTCAATCTGAAACTGTTAGTCAAATAGCTAATAAATCAGAGTATTCGTGTCAGCGAATCAGCTTCATGCTCATTTCATTATTTATGTCATACAGTTTATACACACTGATACATATGTCTAAGTAGGATTCTAAGGAGTGTAAATAGCCTCTGACTAGATTTCGGTCCTATTTCCAGCTCGTCGCCGAACACGAATAGTGGTGCGTGATTTACTACAGTCGGACTTTAAACTGAGTGCATTGAAATGGCAGGTTGTTTCAAGAATATGACTCATTTGTCAAAGAAGTGATAAAGCGTTGTGTCGTAGCTAATTAAAAGTCCGACTACAGGTGAACTCGCTGTTATTCTAAAAATGTCTATGATATATGAATTTCATAGAAAAATAAATCTATTTTCTTACGATTCGTGAATAGTCTGGTCTTTGAGTAACGACTTACGACACCATTAACAGTGTACCTAGTAAGAGCTTAAGTTACCGTTGAGAGCGTTCATTTAACTCTCGAATGCGCAAACGCAAATCAAAGTTGAGCACGCCATCAAAGACATGTCGTCATTTTAATTTACGAAATGAGTTTGTAGGCCTGTCCAACCTTCATTGACGTATTTAAGTTCACTGCTTGAGTGATTTCATCAATAGTCCGTATTAAACCACAGTTGAAAGTGTAGTAGTAAGTCTCACTGTTGGAGTGCGTACACCGGCGCCACGGCTGCGTGCGCTAGACGGCCTGGTCCTTGAAGGCGAGCGCCGTGATGGGCTTCTGGTGTCCGCAGTACTCGCGCTCCAGCGAGCCCTTCTCCACGTCCCACAGCCGCGCGTAGCTGTCCGACGAGCCTGCGCACACGCAATTGGTACTTACTCACTGTTACTGGGGTCATTGTTTGAGTTTTGTTAAAATAAAATAAACAAAAGCCTTTTTACGTCCCTCTGCCCGGCACAGGGCAATGTGCGGTGGCGTAAGCCATGCTCCGCGGGCCCAATGCGGATTGTTGGAGGCGGTAGAGGTGTAAAGTTAGGTTAAGTTTAGGTGACAAACCTTGCTGTCAGATGTTATCAAGCCGCCTTGAGGCCGCCTACTAGGCTTAACTGACATATAGTGGCATCAGTCTGGATGAACTACTGAACGTGCCGTCCTAACAAAATAAATAATAAGCCCCTACAAAAAACACTCACAATCAAGTCGTTTTACTAACTAAAACAACATTCGTTTTCTTATCACTATCTTTTCTTAAAGTTAACATTCACTTTTTGTTTGTTGTGTTGTTTTAAACATGTTTTAAGATGTTTTAAATGAGTATCTGCTAAGTTTCTTCCTGGTTCTTCTCAATACAGAATCAGTGGTAGTCACATAATGTTTATACACTGTTTAAACTGGTATTTTTTCTTATAATGATTCAAAGGTGTTTGTAATTAATGAATATGGTCTTAGGGTGGCTTGATGAAATTTGACAGCAAGGTTTGGGCGCGTGTTGGAGTATATCTCGCTCCACCTCATAGTTGAGATGAGGCCTGTGCCCAGCAGTGGTACGTGTGAGTCTGTTGTTGGTTGAGTTACCGGTGAAGAGGTATCGCGAGTCGATGCTGAAGGCGGCGTCCCACACCCAGCGCTGCGTGTCGTGGCGCAGCGCGCGCAGCAGCGACCAGTCGCTCGTGCGCCACACGCGCGCCGAACAGTCGCCCGACGTCGTCACCAACATGCTGCAACGTACAACCGACCCTATTACTGACTCTTTACAACTCACATTAGACTTTTTAAAAGTACCGAAATTCAAAATAAAAGTTCATGATATTACAGACACGGAAAAAACACAAATGCTTGTAGCCGGAATGTTTCTCCTGGACAGGATCAACCCACCACCTTCGGCTTTATAGGCAAGAACTACATTGCACCTCGTTGCCAGGCCTTGCCATCTAGTTTGGTGACATTTGCTATTACAGTTCATTTACTGCTATAAGAATTTGTTAGGTTTTAAACTCAATATAGGCTCCATTTTTAACCTTTAGCTGTAACTAGATAGTTTTTTGTTAAAAAATATATTAAAACGGGCTTCATTCAAACGACTTCTGATGTTTAATATCAGCGACATTACTGTGAAGTTTCATACTAATCCGCCAGTAAAAAAACCCAGTATATTTACGTGAAAGAGTAACAAATATCTAAACTTACCAACTTTCGCATTAGAATTAAATATGAGTAAGATTATGGACAAGGTGGACCGACGATCTGGTCAAGGTCGCGGGAAGCCTCTGGATGCGGACAGCGCAGGACCGATCGTTGTGGAGATCCCTGGGGGAGGCCTATGCCCAGTAGTGGGCGTCGTTCGTCAGATGACGATGATGATGAAGATAATGGAAGATTTGTGTACTAACGTGGAGTCGAGGCTGAACTTGCAGCGCAGCGCGTACTTGTTGTGCGCGGCGAGATGGCGCCGCGGCACGGGGCGCGCGGGCGAGCCGCCCAGCAGCCACACGTAGCAGTTGCCCTTGTTGTTCACGCACGCCATCAGCTTGCCCGACGGGTCGATCGCGATGTCCTGGATCGACGCCTCGGCTTCTGGGATCTGACACCATAAGCTTATCACTATATTGCAAATAGGATAATAATAATAACTGATGATTGACATCATAGTAAATGGAACATTCACAAGAACACAGTTCGCCAAGCGCCAAGTGAATCTAAGCTTAATATGGCAAATAGCAAGCCTACAACCATTATTAGGGTTGATAGGTTTTATAATCAGTGTTTTAATCACAGGAGAGTTATATGCAAGTTGTAAAAATGCATAAGTTAGGCCACATGAGTTCTGAGCAACAGTGTTCAAGTAATATCAGCATGTATAGTCATCGTTATAGGTTTTTTAAATATTTTGTAGGAAAGGTCTATAGGCATTTCATCTTTACGACATTTATATGACATCTCACCAATTGATCATTCTTGTCTGTGCGCAGATCCCACATGTGTATGACGCCGCTCTGGTCGCCCACCATGATCTGGGTCTGATCGGGATGCAACACCACTGCATTCACAGGAGCAGGCACTTTGAATATCCTTTGACATTTCAACTGTTGTCCTGATCTGTTGGTTAAACATATTAGCAGTCTATGCACCCTGAGCCATGACCTCATACATAAGGGTAAACTCAACCCTGTAAGTTTTAGGTAGACTTGTGAATAATGCTTATTTGTGACACAAAACAAGTGGAGGAGTGTGGGCTGTGAATGGGGTAAATTTCTTCTGATTTTAACTTCTAGGTTTGTGGATAGTTCAATTACTGGGTTCATTAAGATAAAAGTGATAATACCTAGGGTCCCAAATTCTAGCTGTGCAGTCCTCCCCACCTGTGTACATCCACTTCCCATCCTCCTGAAAATAACAATAATATTTTTACCCATCTGAAAAACTAAAATTAGTTGAACATCTGAATGCAATCCTAAATCAAACTGTCTGACCCCAAAGGGCAGTTACTACTGTGATAAATAAACTTTAGATTCTAAACAGTTCTACACTTACATGAAAACCAACCCTGGAGACATTTTTACTGACTCCTTCAAAGTTCATAACAGGGTCAGGGTTGGCGCTGGCCAAGTCGTACATACGGATGTGCTGGTAACCACATGCTGCCACCATTTGCCCACTGGGAGTTATCTCTAAAGCATTCACTTGCTGAAATAAAAATAAAATTTAAAATAAAACCAATGGAGATTAGAAAAGAATATTATTTTTGTTCAGGATTGTCACTACAATTTTCGACTCAATTTCTGAACGAAACTCAATGTTTACGCCTGGCAGCACTATCGGGTGCGAAAATTCAAATTTGGTATAAAACGCCATACAAATGTTTAACGGCGCGCATTTATCGTTGTAAATTCGTAGAACTACTGTCGGTGCAAAGCACATATTTCGTATTTATCGTTCTAACTTGAAATCACACCATTTCGTTGGTTTTATTCGTGTGTATAAGCAACAAGAAGGCTGATCGACTGGAAAGAGCGCTGCCGCAGCAACAACTCGGTCTAGGTATTGTGGAAGGTAACCAGTCCTGGAAGGTAAGATCGAACCCCAACAGTTCCTGGGATCCAACCCATCACCGACCACCGAGGATTTGCACCGTGTCGTATCCACCCAGGTTAGTGCCCTTACACTTGATCCGTCTCCCTTGCTTATTTATCGTCCTAGCAGATTTCGCGCCATTCGTTTCGTACCATTTCGTAATTAGTACAGTCCACTCTATCGAACAATTTTTTTATAGTGTCAGCAACTTGAATCTCAGGTATGTAAAAAGACAAGATTTATCCAAATTTTGTTTATGAGATTTTTTAGAAGGTACTAAATACTACTGCTCTGTGTTATGATTAAGTGTTATCTAAAACCTTCACATTGTTTGGCATAGGTATTTCCTATGACATCTTCCTTTACTTATCGCTACTATTTGTAGGAGAGCATCAGAAGAACTACCTACGAATTAACTACCTACAAAGCTTGAACAGTTCTAAGGTTATAGGTTACCGAGTCTGGGTGCTGCATGGTGCGAAGGCAGACACCACTGTGGGCCTGCCACAGCTTGATGGTGTGGTCGTAGCCACCCGTCACAAGCGCCACCTGCGCGCCTCCAGCGCTGCTGCCTTCCACGGACATTGCTGCTCCTCTCCAAGTAACTTGCAGCTCCGATTCGACTATTTTATTTTAGTGCAATTTAAGCTTTTCACATGAAGCACTGACAAGTTAACAACATAAAAGAACAGAGGCACCATAGAACTATTACAACCAATTTTTTATGATTGTTTTATTCGTAGAACAAACTATTGTCCGTTTTTGTTTACCTTCTACAAATGTTTCAGATTTCTTTGACTTGACACACATCTACTACCTACGCACAGATTTGACGTGCGACATAAGACAAGTTGCGTTCCAAAGTTATGTGACGCCGTTCTAAAATGAATCCGAGGGAAACCAAATTGACGCCAAATTGTAAACCAAACCATGAGTGAAGGTTCGCATACATTGCTGTGTCGGGGTGTGTTGTCGTGGCGCGACAGTAGGCTATCACCAAGCCACATCCCAAACACATTGTCTTAGCCACCGACCGATAGCATTCTGTCGCGCCACGACACACCCCGACACTGCATTTGTGCCACGACGCGATATCGTTACACGGTACGACGTCGTAGGTTGAAACAACGGTACCTCATTCATTATTACGGAGCACAATGAGTTAACTGAGCACCCTAATTTTGTTGCATTATGTTTTACTGTATAAATTAATTGTGTAAACATAACAAAGCACTAGAGTAAAACGTATCCTTGCTCGTCGTAGATTCCAACGACACGACATCGCATTGTATTGTGAACGGGCCGTAAGATGGAGATGCAGCTATCAACAATCGGCACTACTTCTAGATGACTGATGTTTGTTTACTTATACAAATAGTTTCTGCTCTAAGCTGTCAACTACTGCAGTCAGAATTAAAGAAAACAATGCAACCGCTTTTAAAGGAGAAATAAAAGAGCAGTCACCTGGTTTGCGGCAAACAAGATATTCCTTAGCAATTTAGCATTCCTTCCAAGTTCAAGTAGTGTTGCCGCTCGATTGTCAACTATCGGTACAAGTAGCGGCACGTAACTTTAGCGCTGGCCGTTTCTGCGCAGAAGACGAAAATAAGGTATCACAGGGGGGTAAAGGGACGAAGGGCGAGCGAGCGTAGCGCTGATTGGCTCTCCGGTCGCATTACGTCCCCCGCACTGATGTCAAGTCCCGCGCACATCCTAGAGCACCGTCGCGTACAAAATCGTTTTGTTATTACTGTTAAATTTTGTTATAGTTTTTTTGTCAAGTTTGTTTTTTGTTTTTGTTTCGAAGAGTAAACATTACTATTTATATTTCATATGTGAATATGCCTAGGAGAAATGATGTTTTGAAACGACAAGCACGAAAAATGGTCTATGACGTGCATTGTTTTCTCTGTGATACTCACTTAACGTTTATGTCATACTTTCTAGCAATCATCATAGCGACACTGCGAGCCATCTATCGCGCACAGGAGGGCAACTTTCCAAAATTCAAGGCTAAATACCAAAAGTCATACCCATCACCTTAATAATTTTTTCATAATTATTTTTGCTACATACTATTTTAAGTTTGTTAGTCCTTTAGAATAACATAATGAACATTGTTTCAACTACTAATTATTTATTATATGATGCTTAATGATTACTTGATAAAACTCTCCGTGCGCGACGCTACCATGCGCAGCTATCCCTTCCACGGTTCGCTCAGCGCTAAACTTAGGTGCCGCGACCTATAGTAGTTTATCGATAGTTGAATGAAAGCAACAATAGCCTGCATTGGTATTTCGATCGTGTCGATACTATCGGCGTTGCGATGGCGTAAATACTATCGACACAAGGAACGAACCTCAATTTCGAATGCACTATACCTCCTACCAATAGTATTCTAATTCATAATTATGAAAGGAAGGACAGATCCGTCCATTAGGATCGGTAGGTATGCGCGGTAGGTCAGTGTCAGTCAGGTCAAAACCACCTACTATGGTGTGTCATCTGCTGGCATTTTGCGGAGTCATTTGTTTTTTAATGTGTTGTGTCTCCGAATAATTCCTAGCTACGTCAACCATTATTCATTTACAATAGGTACTATTGAATAAATTCGAAATATCTAGATAACATACTTATCAATGGTACCAATTGTTACAATAGTCTTATCATAGCTGATACTACTGGTGTTGTAGTTTATTGATACTTTTGTACCAAACTGAGCTAAAAAAGTATTATACCACAAAATCGAGGATCGAACCTACAAGTTACTACTAAATGATATATTGATTTCATCAAGATTCCAAAAATGGCTCCTCAATCTTTACGTACATGATTTTCGAGGTGCCAAACTACCAAGAGTTAATTAGTAACTCTTGGTAGTTTGGCAGCACTAAAATAAATATTAGGTAGGTAGGTACCTACAGCTTATCGATAGTTCACTGTTTACCAGCAAAGGAATCTATCGTTTCGAATTAAAAACCGACAATTTAGTTGGAAACACTAGTTCAGAGCTATCGATCGGTAACCCAATCATCCTACGTCAGACTGGTGATGTACAGTCAGCATCAAAATGAGGTTTGCTAACCTGATAGTGATCTAAAGATATTTGGGGCGGTTTGACAACAGCAATTGAATACTGCAATGACGGTAGTGTCATTTGAAGTGTCACCGAACACGTGAAACACTATTTTAATACTGTTAGGGTAGCTTTTATTGATAGGTATTTGACCACGCACCCATATTTTTTTATGCTGACTGTACTTACCAATTAGGTCTACCTTGATAACTAGGTACCTACCTACCTACTCTCAAAATAGGTGCATGGATAAAATGTGATTTCATTGCACCTACTTATGAACTCAGAAATTAGTATACGATCTAGGAACTGGATACCTAGTACTAATTAAAAAGAAACCTGACAAGGATCAAAAATATGATTCTCCAAGAAGAGAAGAAGAATGAAAGACAAATTAAAAAATAGAATATTTATATGAAATTACTTTATTGAACATGTAAAATCCGTATTGACATATGAGGAATGCTAATTCTCATTTACAAAATAACACAAATGTAAAATTTGAGAGACAAATCACATCGAAAACCTACCTATTATCTAACTAAAAATACAACATACACATCAATTTCCTAAATTATTTAAATTGCTCAGCACAATTAAGTGCTATCTGTTCTTGGATTAAGTTTGGTACCGTTATCAGCAATGCAATTTACAATGAAAAGAGGTAGGTTTAATTAACAATAAGTCATATCCATCCATGAAATAGTCTCTAATTTTACATGTTGGTGAAGTTTGACCAAAACTGTTATGTCCATGAATCATACAAACATTGACAATACATTATGGCATATTTCATTCAAAGCACAGCTTCAAAAAATAATACAATACGCAATATTGGGAGAGCTGCAGACATACAAGTTTTGATAAAACCAAAGGTACATCTCAGATGTGAGCATCCAGTAGTCACAGCGAACTTAACGAGGGAGGGCTAACTGTACAATTCCCCGGTGTATACATGCTAACACTTAAACATTATTTTTTTTGAGGCTTAGAAACCTAGACCCTAGCCAGTGGTGAAACTTTCCAAACTCTGCAGTCAACTTACAAACTATTTCTATTAATACTACAAAAACTAAGTAGTACAATAACACATACCTAGCAAAACATTCAACAATTTCAATATCAGAGACCAAATAATTAATGCAATATAAAGGATCGGGTTAAGTTAAAAAACCACAAAATTGAATGTAAAGTACCAGAGTAAAAAAACTGTGAACCATACAGACTTTGGAAAGCCAGTCCATTTTTTTTACTTTGTAATAAATTAAGTCCAAGTAAATTATTCAATATGAACAGAATTATTTTGCAGGTTGGGAGATCATTCGCTTTCATCCTCCTCGTCATCATCGCCTTCCTCGTCATCTGATTCCTCCTTCTTCTTCTTGGCCTTCTACAGAGAAAACAAAAAGGATTTTTAGTTAAGGAAAGAGATTACTGAAATCTGGAACTGCAAAAACTTGTTGAAATTGGGGCACAAGTTGTTGTCTTCCAGTGCTAGCAGGGGAATGTTGTTAGGGGGTTATCTGTGAAATTGGCATAAATAGACTCAAAAACACTTACGGCTGGCGCTGTCGCTTTCTTGCCCTTCTTTCCTCGCTTCTGTGCCTTTTTGCCACCACCTCCCTCGCCACCACCGCCGTTTGCGTTGTATGACTCTAGGTCTTTTGTGTATTGCTCTTTCGCCTGAGCAGCCTTCTCCTCCCATTCCTGAATGACAAGAACAAAATAAATATGCTATCTTGAAACAAAGAAAACATGGCATTTTGTAAATCAATACATACGCTCTTGTCCTTCATCGATCTCCAAATTTCTCCACCTTTCTTGGCAATTTCCGTGACTTTTAAGCCCGGATTATCTGCCTTGATCTGTTCTCTTGCACTGTTCAGCCACAGCATGTAGGCCGACATAGGACGCTTGGGCTTGTCCGTCATTTTAACTTTTTTCCTGAAAATAAACGCGAAAATGATTAGAAATATCCTGGCAACAGGTTATGAGGGCCACGCTTTACTCTAACCATGTTCAAGACAACGCTGGCGTTGCATAGTCACAAGTAGGGCGGCGTTTTGGCGGGAAACGCTTTATCGGCTTATTTACCACGAAATCTTGCTTTCCAATATAAAATCTAAACAATTTTAAGCTAAAACAACGTAAAACAAGGCTCTAAACAAGTAAAAACATAGAAAATAGTTATCGCCCCATATATCGAGTTCACTGGCCTAGGCTTGGCTTGTAAGAGCCATTTTGTTTTCACGTATTGTGTTGAAAATACGCAATAAGTAAAGATGACATAATTAGCAAATAATCCCGTGATTATTGGTCTAAATGTTGTGGAAGAACTGTTTCAGACCTTCAATGGAAAAGATTCGAGAAATTAATTATTTAAAATAAGGCGTCCTTCGCCATACCCACGCGTACTAAGGAAAGTACAACGCTGCCCATAGCCATGTTTGAACGCCAATTCCAACGTGGAAAGGAAAACAATTACACGAATTACACCTCAGAATATACAAATACACACATTATAACAAAACACTTTGATTATAAAAATGATTAGACTTACCTGATGGCAAAAATTTTGAAATTATTTTTGAACTGGTGCACAACCAAACTGTAGACGTAGAGAACCAGAAGAAAATGTATGGAGCTCGAAGCAAATGTTCCCAGTGCAAGCTAGCTTGGGGTCGACTTGCGTCGGCATAGTAGCGCCATCTACGTCGCCTGCGATTGGTCGGATTCCCCACTACTGCCAACTGCACAATAGCAATGAGCAACTTGTACTACGTATATCCGTGACGTATTGATCCCCTGTTTTACATGAATTTGAACCTTATTCCTGAGAATTATAGCATAATATCATTTACAAAAGTTCCTCCCATACATTTACTTCCTAAATGGTTTTCGATAAATTTCTTAGGAAATAAGGTATAAAATAACACAAAATCGAGGATTTAAGCTACTGGGAACTCATAGAAATATTTTTTGTAATTGTCTCCCATATGTTTATTTAAGAAGTATATCAAAAAGTGACCCAGTCCTTCGGAGGCTCCCCTTACCAGACTTCGACCAAATTATCTCGCGCCTTATTTTGAATGCCGCCAACGTTTAATTCGAAAATGTAAAAAGCGCGGCAAACGTTAGCGCGAAAGGGACGCCAATAAAACATAGCGCTTGAATGGCAGCAGACACGTTTGTTTACGATTTGGTATTTCGAGGGGACCTGAGAAATAGTTTTTATTTCTTCGAGAATAAGGGTGAGAAGTTCTTAGCACTTAAGATTATTGAGATAAAATACATTATTGGGCAACTCATACCACGATTTAGAAATAGTAAGTATAGTATAGTAGCAGGAACAAATAACTAACACAAACAAACATACTACCACCATCTTCTTCGTCGTAAACGGAATATAGAGTTTTACGAGTACCTACGCAATATTTATGAATGGTGATAATTTTTAAACCTAGCAGACATAGTAGATAGATAGGTAGGTACCTACCTAGGTAGTTAGTAGACAGGCTGAACAAGGTACTTTACTTAACATACAGATACCTTCCTAATTACTAAGGTTACTATCATAAAATGTAATGGATTGATCACAATACAAGGAATCGTAGGATTCGTAGGCAGGTAAGGTAACCGCCTGTCGTTAGGCGCAAGGTTAAGCGTGCAGAAATCGACGAAATGTAGGCTTCTGCATGTTCCGTTTACCATGATGACCTGTTAATTGACTTTTTTGTGAACATTGAGGTTAGTAGGTACCTACACACCTAGAGATTAGACCCATAGATTAGTTAATAGTTACAGACCTACGTTTAGCGCCTAAGGGTCAGGGGGTCATTTCATTATGTGGCTAATGAACACCCAGACACAAAAGTGTCTGGGTGTTTTTACATATTTTAGTAGGGTAATCGTGCAGTATAAGTTGAGTCCTGTGGATGCAGGCCGCACCGCACGCAACCGGGCGGCCTGGAAATCAATGGTGGAGGCCTATGGCCTGCTAATGATGATGATGATAAGCTAAAAGTAGGCCATCCTTTAGAAAATTCCTTGTTAATTTGCGTGAAACATGGTAGTAGGGAGGGACTTGAGTACCTACCGTGCATGTATCTGAGTACCTCCTACCTACCTAAACTAGGTAGGAACCAATAGTTCGAAATGTATCCTGATTCTTGGTTTTGTTCGTGCATCTTATTTTATTGTACAAAAACCATCAGTCCCAAAAATGGGTTTTTTACTGGCTTTTCAGTTTTTAAAAGCTTTTTGAAACTTAGGTAGGTAGTTGATCTCAGGCACTCAGGTCGAAGTAAGATCGGTAAGTAGGTAGGTATTCTACGTATAGGTGACTTAGATGTCTTGCTTTTTCGCTTGCTTTGCCATCGAATTATCTTTGTGTAAGCTGTCCTAGAAACTTAGAGCGACATAAAATGTGAGACGGGTATGTAGGTACTTCCTCAACAAGCAGCTAGTGCCTAGTCCGTGGCCTAGTAGTCTAGAGTCTAGGCTAGGTAACATAGCAATTGGAAAATGACTTATAATGCATCTTCGTAGGGTTATATTATAAGACTGCAAGATTTGTGAAGAGGATAATTGACAATAGAATTAGTAAATAAATTACAACTTTGAGAAACTTCCTTCTTTAGACACCAACGCGCACTTTTAGCCGTTAAATATTTTTGAAACCAAAAGTTTTTTCATATTTTTTCTAATATTTACGCGAACACTAAGTATACATCGAAATAAAACAACTTTACGTTTTTTTCCCGTGATCACGACTGCTGTAAAGGAGTCGAAACTTCGGGTTAGAAAATGAAAGAAAATATAACACCGCGAGTAGAATCCGTAAAGTTGTTTTATTTCGATTTTTTTATAATTTCCACATGACTTGTTTAACTTTGTCTTCATCCTTCTGCTAAAGTTCCTAACCGTGAGAAAGTAGATAGTGGTAATGATTAAAATTAAGTATATCACAGGCAGCTTACAAAAAGTGCATTGTGATAATCCGGCGACCGTACTCTTTCCCGTAACTGCACAGGGGTGCATTTTGTCCATTATTTCACACGGAAACGTGTACCTACCTAATTTATGAGGGTACCGACCGACATAGAACTTGTACTTAGATTATCTTTAGTAGGCAACATCCAGAATGACAAAGTTGCTCGTAAGTATTGTTTGCACGTGGTTTTTAAGTGAATAAATAGTTATTGTCGCCTTTCTGTTACTGTGTAAGAGGGTAATTAATTAATGTGTGAAAAAAGATTTCTATTAAGTTATGTATTCAACATTGCATCATTTTACATATGTAGATTTACCTCGTGAAGTCCCACTCTCGATTGGATTGAAAATTTACCTTGTTTTTTGGGTTATTCTAACTAATTCTAAGCATCTTTATGTAGGTTCCTACTTACAAAATTCATAGAATTACCTACAAAAACCTCAAAAAAAAGGAAAGCAAATTAAATTATAGAAACAAAGGATTTGAATATAAATAGTTAAGTACCTATCTACTACACTTCGGTAATAGTATATGCCTTTACTGTGGTTGAGGCCTATCACAGTGGCTTCTGTTTGTTAGTACCGTGCACCAAAGAACTTAATGCGATGTGTACGGTCGTGGTAGGGTACTGTGTAACGAGCTATGCGGGTGAAACTTGCGATATGAACTGTAATAGGTATGTCGCTTCTAGCAAGTCTCAACTTAGTGTGCACGTGTAGGTAGTACCTACCTATACATTTCGATATGGGACATTGGACTATGGGAGTGCTAAGGTTTACTTTTAAATCTGGAATCTGAAACTGACGTTGCCAGAATCTCTAGTCTCTGCTCATGCATGGGAAGCAACAATAAGGTGAGTATAAACATGAGCATTTCCTCGAGCGTTTCAGTGTAATGTACCGTTCTTAGGAAATACGGGTCAAAGCTGCAGTTAGCCTCAGCATTCAAATATAAAATCATCAAAGGGCTGTAACAAAACATCGAGCGCCTTGTTAGAGTTAATTCAAAAATGCCGAATGCTCGATGTTCTGATACAAGTAAATGCTCTAGCACGGTAATAGTATTATGCCATTACCGTGGCTCTGGTCTATACTCATCTTGAACGTATGGGTCTATATGCCCCTCTATGTTATCATCATTCATTATAGCAAATAGCAGGACAACTTTATTGCAAAAGGGTTAATTTTGCGCTTTTGCTTTTACGTTGGTTAGAGTATTAAGTATCTTAAAATAACTTCTACTCGATTCCTAAGTTACATTGAATGTACACATAACTGCATTTAATACTTAGTTTCGATACCGCAGTAAAATGTGTTACTTTACAGAAGCAGATTGCAGATACTATTTGGAAATTAGACATATACACATACGTGTATGTGTTGTAGGTAAAAGATAAATTATCGTTCAAATTGAATTGACTGACAAGTACCTATGTACCTACAGCTGCGATAGCATACCTACCTAGCAGATTACTATTCCAGCACTATCAGTAGGCACTTACTGTGTAATATGATAAGATTTCCTGTGTTTGAAGCCGCATTGTGTTTCTATAAGTAAATAGTATCAATGTAC
This sequence comes from Udea ferrugalis, assembly GCA_950022985.1. Lineage (NCBI taxonomy): Eukaryota > Metazoa > Arthropoda > Insecta > Lepidoptera > Crambidae > Udea > Udea ferrugalis. The sequence continues at coordinate 4,756,069 of OX465527.1, read as the reverse complement.
GCCAAAATTATGAAACGTGGCTCTATGTTCAAGCTTACGAGCTTAGTTATTACTACCAGTTTTAGTTGATCTTACTGGTACTAGGTAGTCGTTAATTTAAAGGCCTTCTTAACTATGAATGGCGGTCCAAAGTTGGGTCTAGATCTGTAGCGAATAACAGTACGTTAGTGTCAGTAGAGCTTAGGTATAGTGCATTCAGAATTCCAGTTAAGAACTTAGTAGACGAACTCCTTGGTTAGCAATTAAGCGCCTAAAAGTGTAATAAGATAGTAAGATACTTAGATAGTGTAATGGCTAATCTTTCACTTTTATTATTTAAAAACGGAAACCTGAATGAAATAAAAGTCCCACCCCTTTTGAGGCCGAAATATTCTCATGTCTTCTAATATACTCGTAATAGATACTAAGTATTTATTTATGTATTTATCTATGTATTGTTTTGATGTTCCAATAGGGTATTACACCAATTTTTGAAAACTGGTTGAAATCAATCTTTGGGCCGTAATTTACTACCAAAAATTTTATTTTAATTTTTAAATAGCGATAAATGGTCTAAATTTATGTTTAAAATTAGGACTTGACATTGACGTGCGAAAACGCTAGCCGCCATGATGTTTCTTCGCGTGACGTCACTCGGATAGTAAACAAGTAAACAATACGTACAACATTTATCATTTAATCTGAAAATAATGAGTTCTGGTCCATATCATTGGTGTCTGGTTCCTGAATGCAAGAACACAGGTGTTAAAACGCCACAAAAACTATGGATTCAAGTGCAGAGTGATATCAAACTGAGAAATACTTGGTTAAAACTGGCTAGAAGAGATCCAAAATCATTATGCACAAAGACTAGACTGTATTTCTGTGAAGACCACTTTGATGTAAGTGATAAGAACTATAAATAGTAGAGTAATAATCTAACAGGACAGACAAAGAACTAAATATGAGGCTTAACCTCTTATTTAGTGGTTTTGTCTGCAGCTAGTGCATTTATAGGTTAAGTTTTTGTACATAAGTTATGTAATATTATTTCATGTTTTAGCTGGAAAATTACACAGGGTATAAATAAATGGGTTCTGTCAAACGCATTCGGATGAAACCAAACTGCGTACCATCCAGAGTTGATTGCCAAGTGGAAGGGAAACATAAGTTAACACCAAGTGAACCTCGACCTGCATTTAACAAAAGGCAATGATTTTCTACCATAATGGAAATTGAAGAAACTATGAAGAATAAGAAATGTGATATCTCATTACCTTCTTGTAGTCAAGGTACTTATTTCCTTTTGAGTTGTTTATTCAACATTGCCACTTAGACCGATATTACAAACATTGACTAAACTTTTCTATTTTCAGATTTTATGGTTCTTGAAATGATTAAGAATAATGGTAAAGCAGTCCGATAGCACCAACTCAGGAACACAAATCCATTAAAGTCGGATGACACACTTTAATCGTTATAATAAATATTTAACTAAGAGTAATTGTTTTATTGTTTAGTTTAATATTATTTGTATGAAACATGCAGTAAAGTATAATTTATGAATTTCTCCATAATATTTCGGCATAAAGGTAGCAATAAAGAACTTTTTTTTATAAAATGGATATATTTTGATAAATATCTACAGAAATGGCAACTATTAACTATGAGTGCACGACGGGGTTTTGGATTCGGCGGTGTAACCACAAAAAATGCAACACTATGTTTGCAACCACCTTCTGATGAGGCACAATCGTGGCACTTGACACTAGTCATAGATTCTTCCTCTTCATTAACAAAACTGTTACTGGTGTTACTGCATATGGCTTGGTACGCACTTTATGTTCAGGGCATACCGTACACTTAACCAAGCATGTGTTTTGAATTCGCTTGACCTGCACATAGCCTATTGCGTCGTGTGTTTAACATTTCTCAACTCAGCAAAACAAAAATCGGGATTGGACACAAAGAAGTTCGCCACCATTATCGAATAATTTTTTGGCAGATTTGTACTAGCTGCTTTTACAAAACCGTCTTCCATGATGAAGTTTTAATAATTTATCTAAAATAGTGTAAACCATGTAGACTAACAACCAAATAACTGAGAAAAATTAAAATTTATCACAGAACACAAACGAAAAGTTACTTGTTTACTATCGGAGTGACGTCATATCGGATTCCAAAATGGCGTTTGCTGTTTTTGACATATTAAGAACAGATTAAAAATGTCGATTCTTAAAATTAAATTATTAAATTAAAACATTTGATTTTGGCGAAATATCAACGTTTTTCTATTTATTTTGTTCAAAATCTATCACATAAATGCATTGTTATATTTTTTCTTACATGGTGTAAAATACCCTATTTTAGCATCTAAGTACCTAGAATGGAATTAGCGAATGATATCGCTTATTCTACAGGTAGAAGATATCACTTTTTTGATTGGAAGATATGCTATACTTATAGATATACTTGGATACATTTATTCACAATCGCTTGAATAAAAACCTACGGAACAAATATATTTGTTATTCTCTATTGTGAGTAGCTTATTCCACTTTTTTAAGTACGTAGGTACCTACTTACTTTTAAGTTTCGCGACCACATGCCATTTACGTTGACTTAACAAATTCTTTCGTGCGTGGCCGCGGAACTATGTCATTGACCTCTGTTCGCGTTTATTAAAGTACCTATATACGCTTGTCTGTATAACTGTATATTTAAGGATACAAAAAGTATCAAACTAAGTTGTCTGTCTGCTTGTCCTATAATTCTCTAACCTGGCAGACAAATAAGTTTATATTCAGCAAAGTAGTAGGTATCGACCTAAGTATGCTATACCCACATGAACTAGGGACATTTGAAATGAAATATTTTGCTATATTTGAAAATTTGGTTTGGTTTAGTTAGTAGATAAACCGAGGCTTTGTAAGATGATAGATAAGTAACAGTTTGTGTTCATACTTTATCTCAAAGCGTACCCTAACCTACCGCAAACCGACCGAGCGTCCGGGCACAAGTCCCACTGTTAATAATAAGCTCTTTACAAAAAACAGGGCGAGTGGAACCGATTCGCCGTACCCTATCTGTGGGGTGCCTCTTCGTGCCATATAAACTCAACGCGGACTTCTTACCGAGCAAAAAGCCGCCTGGGGCTTGGCGCCCTTTTATGCCCGTTATTAATTCTTACATTGTTTTCTAAGCTTATTGAAATAACAGTTTTAGAGAACATTATCATAAAAAATCTGAAGTATAAATTCTCTTTTTAAATAAAATTAACCTAAATTAGTTTTCAACTAGTTTATATGATCGCAGATTTCAATGCATTGAACATCTGCATTGAAAAGACTGCAGTTTTAACTGAACTCATAGGTACCTAAGTACAAGTATTTACCTGAAAGGCACATGATATTGATCAGTCATACGGCGCTGTAAAATAACAGATCTTCCAGGTAATTGTCACTTTCATGCACCTCATTAAACGTCCGAGTCTAGTTTTATGAAGATTGGGATCATTGGACACAGTTTACTACACAGGGTGACTTTGCAAGTACCTACCTATTTGCCAAATTTTTACAATGAGCTCTATCTAGAGAACAATATAAAACTAGGTACGTCTTCATCGTATTATATTTAAAGTGGTTATAAAAAAAAAAAACCTTAATAATGGAGTAAGTCAATAATGGATTGGGCTTATTTTCACGCACAAAAATGACTTCTACACTTGTAGTTTAACTCGTGCAATCATATTATCGTGACGTGCGCTGGCGCTAGTAGGTACTCGTATTTTCCAATGAATGACGTAAATACACTAAATTTAATGAAAAAATATAAAAAGAAATTACAAAGCAAAAAAAAAAAAGATTTTTCGGAGATCTAGGTATTTTGTGCCTGATACTATTTAAGTCGCTCCTACAAATTTGGCATGTAATGTACCTACCTTAGAAAGTACCTACTAGGAAAATCGGCCTGTTTTCAATCAATCTTTGTCTCTTGTTTCCAATCTTCCCAAAGGTAGGTTCTATCCCGTAGAAAGATTGCATTTGAGTCTAATTAATCTGTTTTTATTTTTTAATAATACGTACCGTTAAGTACGACCATACGGTTAATTCATACGAACATAATGAAAGTTACTAGCAAAATAATGAAGTGCACCTACTACAATATATATTATACCTACCCAACACATAGTTTACACTGGCTTGATAGGAACTCATTTTTATTCCCTAATTAAATAATATAATACTCATTTTAAATCAGATTTCGTGCGTGATGGTGGGAAGCTTAAAAAGGGAACCCCCATTGGTGATTTTTCTTGTTTTTCTTACTCTATCTTGTTTTTCACTAAAAGCTTATAAAAATCAAATCTTGACAATTATTCTGCGCCGACAACTAAACGAGGTTTTGCTTTTTTAAATTGACGAATGAATTTCGTAAAAGGTATTTTAGTTATTTACATTATCAAACAATTTTATTTTGTATGTGTTGTTCATGTCCTAATTGGAACATGGCTTGTTTTAGTGACTGGCAGGAGTTTCCGTAACTTCATTTGGCCGGTGGGCGGACGGAGCAAAGTTTCGACCGGCACGTTATAAAACAAAAAGAATTCATAGAAACGATAACTGGGAGTAGAACAATAAGCCGAGCAAAAACTCTTCTGTGAAGTCCAACAAATATCTTTCTTTGTCCTCAGCCAGGTTTTTCCGTAAAAGCGGTGGTCCGGTTTACAATGACCCAAAAAATCCCCATTTACTTAAATGATTTGCTATTTTTATTGGGGTTGTGAAAGCTTTGCCTGGACACAGATGAAAATGTTCACATAAAAAACAGATTAGTTACGCAACACAAGCCATTAGTTAATACGTTGTACAGGTACTTATTCATTAAATGCTTTTGTACGTGTTCCTGACCTGATATAGGCAGATAGAACCAATTTATTGTAATAAATAAGAGGATAACGGAAATCCGTTTTTTATCTTGCTCTTGACAAATGACATTTCTTTGCAATAGAGCAAGGACTGGCCGGAAATGGGTAACTTCATGTGCGTCATTTCTGAAAACACCACGTGCTACTCAATAGCCCTTCGCATTTCCTATTTTTACAAAGACAATAATTTATCAAACATAACACGTATTGTAACTTTTTCTAGTTTTCTTTGTTGAATAGGGTAGATGACTATGAGTCATTTTGCATGGTTTATTATGATCCTTAAAAATAATAATTGATTTCAAATGTTATTGTGAAACCACAATCGAAATTATTTTGAAATGAGGTCACAATAGGCCTGCAAACTTGGGTGAGCAAGTCCATTTCAAAGGTGTTAATTTTTTGTAAAACAATATCACTATTTTGTAACTCACACTATTAATTATAATAATAATTATTCATAATGTCTAAGCGCACCGCCCCGCTCACGGGCCATTTGGGGAATTCGACAATTCAGAAATTTCGGGAATTGGTCATCCGAAAACCGTAGGACATTTTGGGTACTGGACATTCCGAACTAAGGCTAGGTTCACACGGCATTGTCCTGCACGTTTTTTTGCAGTATACGTCTTAACGTATAAATAGTGACCATACAATGTACATAGATCCATTCACACGGCGATTGTACTGCAAAAAAACGTATGTACAATCGCCGTGTGAATGGATCTATGTACATTGTATGGTCACTATTTATACGTTAAGACGTATACTGCAAAAAAACGTGCAGGACAATGCCGTGTGAACCTAGCCTTATAGGGAAAATATATCATAGCACGGTAATAGCTTCTAATGGGTAGTTCCGTAAAATGAGAAGACACAAGTTTAGGACAAAAATATAATACAACTTACACATTATTTTTCGTAACATTAACTTGAACGTAATACCTATAACAAGATCAGCACAGCTAAATCCTGCTACTACTACATTTAAGTAGGTATGTCCTTTGTAACCATTTACATTTTAATAACAAATAATACCTACCGTCTGATCAACAGAACTGATGGGTGATGTACGTTTTTGCAACAAAACATGCAGTAGGCTCGTTTAGAAGAAACATACTTGAAATCTACCGGATTGTACTCTTAAAACTGAATTAAAGTGGCGACAGAGAAGCATTTTAGTGGCCGTTTGACGCTTTACAATATATTACAGTAATGTGAGACAGACAATCAAGTTATCTTAGAATCTGCTATTATAATTTTACAGGCGCTTTATTATGTTGTATGTCCAAATGTTGATTTTCAAACAGTTTGTTTTGTCGCATCTGATTTAGCTTTGTCATGTCCACGTAAATTATTAGGTTTGTCTTCAAATTTAGACATTAGATAGACATAGATATCGAATTAAATTTTAAGTACATTCAGGTAGCTTATAAATAAGTGCTCGCCCACGAGCGATGGTAGGCTACAAAAAGTCGCAAATGTTTTACTTTAGGGGCGACATAAATCTTTTAGCGATTATCGCGTAGGCGAGCTCTCTTTAATCGTGCCCGCTTTACTGATGTACACGAATTATTTACATAAATCAAGAGGAGTGCAGCGGATCACGGTTGAATTCACACTTTTGGGAATCCTGTCACTGGAAAATTAGAGCTAACTTTTCGCAATGCCAGTTTCACCACAACTATTAACGATACTTTGAATAAAAATAAATTGTTATTCTATTAATGTTGGTTATACGATAACACTCAAATTGGCGGGAATATAGCATGTTCTATCAAGAACTGCCAGAACATAACATATAACATAAGACAGTACGGTAAAACGATTACCACAAGGTTTACAGATTCGGTTTCCTTCTAACATTATTACAACACTGATTATGGTTTTAGGAATGGACAATATCACATCTATTTTACACTTGAATTGAAAACATTACAAACACGTAGAAAAAACAAAAACTCAATTTTTATTATTTGTTGAAATGATTGATAACTATGATTTCATTTAGTTAAATTTATGAAGACAATCTATTATATTAATATCTTCTTGCCAAATTATTGGTCCGTGGATATTGTGTTTGACGTTGCGACGCAAGCTTAAGTTTGCTTAACTTTAAGTCATTCGTGAATCGAATCCCAGTTATTACCGTCCTTAAGTGGTACAAAATTCTATAAAATTTCCTCATGTTCATGTCACCATCTCATAGATTAGAGAATTCAATGCATAAGATTATTGCATTTCTTGTCCGACAGTCCAAATGCGATACAACACAACCAATGTTTTTTCGATCTTGCATCTTAAGTTATTAATGTTATAACTTCTATAGAATAAGTATCACGATGACACTGATTTCTGGTTATGCGGTGATACACCGGCGCTACTTATTCGCTTTCATGAAAACTTGAAAGGACTGTTTAGGCTTATTGGCAATTTTCGGGGGCAGCGGATAAGAGGCACTGGTGCAGTCGCCCTTGAAGATGATTTCGGTGATGCCGGCGCCTCGGTGGAGAATCGAAGTCACCCGCGTCCGCCGGAAGCCGCCATCCGTCGTCGGGTGTGACGTCCTCCGGTACCGGATGTCGGACGTTGATATCCTCCGTCGGGGAGCGTCCGACGTCGGGTGGGACATCCTTCGACGGGGAGCGTTAGACGTGGGCTGCGACAGTCTCCGCTGACGAATACGCGGAGGTTGCTGCGAAGCACCCTCGTGTCGAGCTCTCGACGTCCTAGTCAGTCGGTCCGGGGACGGTGAGGGATGAGGTCGAGCCGTCGTCAGAAGACATCGCGGGTTCAGCGGCGAGGTGAAGGACAGCGATCGATGTCTCTCACTGAGCGGCCTTCGAGACACGTCGGGAGGCGGCAGAGACCAGCGGCGGGTGCGCAGCGGCGCTAGAGCTGCGGCCGTCGGCGATGCCGGAGACGTCAGACTTGCAGCAGGGAGGCTCGACGGGCACAACACTGTCCATTGCGCGGTGGTGAACGATATCGGCAAATTGGAATTAATGTCAGTCAGCGAGGATAAGCGCGGACAAGCGAATTCGGGCGTCTGCGGGTCCTCACGTGGAGCTCGCAGTGCCAGTTCGGAGACGGTGACGGGCGTGTAGCGGTGTGTGGCGGCGCGACGTTGCAGGCGCAGCGCCATCTCTCGGAGACGCCGCGCAGGCCTGCGGTCGCCGGCGGGGGGCCCGCGGGCGCCGCCAGAGGGCGCGGCGAGGACTCAGTCGCTGTCGGCGCCGGAGCCGGACGACGCTTCCTCGTCCGCCTCGGACGATGAACTCTTCGATTTCGTCTTCTTGCTCTCTTTAGCCTGTAGTGATTACATTAGATCATTTATTACTTAATATAAATAAAGTGGCAAGATATTAAATGTTTTCTAATATTGACGCGAACACTATACATCGAAAAAAAGAAAGAAAATATAAGACCGCGAGTAGAATCCGTAAAGTTGATTTATATGATACTAGCAGCCGCCCGCGACTTCGTCCGCGTGGACTTAGCTGTATGTGAAAAAATATTTTCCCGCTTTTTTGTAATTTTAGTAAGGAAACCTATTTTTTTTGAAAATGAAATATAGCCTATGTCACTCAGGAATGATGTAGCTTTCCAACAGTGAAAGAATTTTTCAAATCTGACAAGTAGTTTCGGAGCCTATTCAATTCATACAAACAAACAAACAAACAAAAAATCAAACCTTTCCTCTTTATAATATTTGTATAGACTACATAACATACATTGCTCAGGTTTCAAAGAAAGGTTTTCCCTTGTGTTATGAAAACGAGAAACAACGAAGGTACCACAACAACATTCGTACAGGTGCGGGAAACGCACCTCCCTTTGAATCTCAACCGGCGCTTGAACCACTGCGCTAAACGGGTTGTCAGTTATACGGTTTATAGTGACTTCGTTAACGCTTTGAAAGCTCGTACAGTCAGCATCAAGAAGTTCTTAAATTCTACCCTAAGAATTTTGTCATATTGGGTAATTTGACAAAGACAGAAAACCTAACGGTTCAGTTAGTCATGTGTCAGGGTCCACAGGTTCATAGAAGCTTATGGTGCCGACTGTTAATAAATCCTATGTATAAATCCCAAGTGTACAAATGCTAACCTCCTTGGAGTCTTTCTTGTCCTTCTTCTTGTCCTCGTCGGAGCTGGAGTCGTCGTCGTCGATGTACTCCTTGCTGGTGAACTTGGCGCCGGCGCCGGTGCCGGCCGTGCTCGCCGGCTTGGCCTTCTTGGCCGCCGACGGTTTGCTCTTCTTCTCGGGAGCCTGGACCGGAATTAACACATTTATTTTTTAGCGCGAAAGGCGTTATACTAGGCCTAAATTTGCCGCTCGGAATTGCACCAATTTCCTGATGAGCTGAATCAGCTCATATTTCGCTCTCCGACATTCAAGGGTATAACAGACTAGCGGCCCCCCGCGACTTGGTCCGCGTGGACTTAGGTTGAAAAAAGGTGACATTTCTTTATAAATTGTGCCTATGTGCTATTCCGATGCATAAGCTTTATTATTGTTAAGTTTCATTAAAATCCATCCAGTAGTTTTTACGTGAAAGAGCAACACGGCACATCCACACATACAAACTTTCGCATTTATAATATGAGTAGGAAGTGCAAAAATTAACACAGAAACAAAAACATAATACTGATACGAAGGTAATATTTAAAAATAAATAACACACAAGGAAATAATAATCTCACAACAAACTGGATGTTCTGTAATTATTGGTCCAACAGACCCCTTGATTACTTACGATTAATTTGAAGTTGTTATTAATGACATGCCATGAATGCAGGTTTTTCCTTTGCTTTTAAAAAATACATTATGTTGTATCTGCATCTCATAATAGGTTCAAATTATGGAAGGTGGAGCGCCATCTTTGGTCATAGCCTTAGCAAACCTTAGTGTTTACCACCTCAAAGTTGAGGTTGGGCTTGTGCCCAGCAGTGGGCTGTAAAAAGGCAGAAGTTCGTCGTGTTTGTTTGAGTATGAGATATATGGGTGGTTAGCTGATGATACCTTGGCCTTCTTCTCCGTCGCCTTGCGCTCCTTCTCCGCCTGCTTCTTCTTCTGCTTGAAGTCGTCGGCGGCGCCACTGTCGCGGTACTCCTGCATCGCTACGTTGTAATCCGCCTTCGCTTTGGCCGCTTTCTCTTCCCATTCCTGTTCATGATAATAAATGAATCAGTGGAATGTATACAGAAAGAAAGTCGGGTTTGTTCAACACTTATTACATGAGAACTTATCGCCAATTTTCGTGGTTATTGATATTTATTTATTTTATTCATTCTTTATTACACAACAATGAATTGGTACAGATGGGAGACTTAATGTTGATAAGGTATTCTCTACCAGTCAAACATGGGGCTAAGCAGAAAAATATAGTATGTGGTGCAGTGTTGACATTTTGGATGTGTCTCCTTGCCTTGAATTTGGGGAATGAATGAAACAAAATGGTAAATTGACAAATAAAATATAATGACCCTGTCCCGGGTCACCATTTTCATGAAGGATAGCAAATATTGTTTTTAGTGAACGGTCACAGTCTAGTTGCAGTTTTTAAAATATCATATTTCATTTATTTACATTTTACTGTTCTTTGACAGACTAACGTCTGTCGGGACGGCTAGTCCGTAATCATTATTATAAAATAAATATCTGAATTTTTTACATCACCTTAAGTTTGGGAACAGGAGTGGCTTCAGAAGTTGGATTGTGAATGGGTACATCGAAGGTCACACAAGCGAATTTGAAGTGTGATTACTTTCTTGCGTTCTCTAAAACTCAATAACTACGCGAATGTGATCGTTTGAGTGAAAAGAACTAAGCCAAATTATATTTTGAAATTATTCTCATACTAATGAAGGCGTCGTTGAGCCACAGCACGAAGGCCCTTGTGTGCTGTGTAACTGACCGACTTATCCTTGAGGTCTCGCCACAGCTCGCCGCCCTTCTTGGCCACCTCGGTGATCTTCAGCCCGGGGTGGTCGTCCACGATGCGCTTGCGGCTCTCGTTGAGCCACAGCACGAAGGCCCTTGTGTGCTGTGTAACTGACCGACTTATCCTTGAGGTCTCGCCACAGCTCGCCGCCCTTCTTGGCCACCTCGGTGATCTTGAGCCCGGGGTGGTCGTCCACGATGCGCTTGCGGCTCTCGTTGAGCCACAGCACGAAGGCCCTTGTGTGGTGTGTAACTGACCGACTTATCCTTGAGGTCTCGCCACAGCTCGCCGCCCTTCTTGGCCACCTCGGTGATCTTCAGCCCGGGGTGGTCGTCCACGATGCGCTTGCGGCTCTCGTTGAGCCACAGCACGAAGGCCCTTGTGTGCTGTGTAACTGACCGACTTATCCTTGAGGTCTCGCCACAGCTCGCCGCCCTTCTTGGCCACCTCGGTGATCTTGAGCCCGGGGTGGTCGTCCACGATGCGCTTGCGGCTCTCGTTGAGCCACAGCACGAAGGCCCTTGTGTGCCGTGTAACTGACCGACTTATCCTTGAGGTCTCGCCACAGCTCGCCGCCCTTCTTGGCCACCTCGGTGATCTTGAGCCCGGGGTGGTCGTCCACGATGCGCTTGCGGCTCTCGTTGAGCCACAGCATGAAGGCCCTTGTGTGCCGTGTAACTGACCGACTTATCCTTGAGGTCTCGCCACAGCTCGCCGCCCTTCTTGGCCACCTCGGTGATCTTGAGCCCGGGGTGGTCGTCCACGATGCGCTTGCGGCTCTCGTTGAGCCACAGCATGAAGGCGGTGGAAGGCCGCTTGGGCGCGTTGGCGTCCTTCTCGCGCTTCTTGCCCTTCTCTTTGCGCTTGCGCGGCGTCTCCGACTGGAATATACATATAAAAATAAATAAATAAAATAACTTCATTACTCAATCTTTGGCATTTACAAGTTTTGAGACACCCAAGAGAGTAATGCAATACTCGTGTTGGAGTAGACTCGCTCTCCTATTTTAAAACAATTGTGATTAGAATAGTTACACTATTAGTACAAAGCCATCCACCCTCTTATTGTGTGTGTGTATACAACATCATATAATTTAACGATTTCGGACATTGGGCGTTTTTTTCTATTTAAAATAGGTTTGCGTTTGACCTCAGTCTCGCCTGATGGTGAGCCATGACGAGGTCGAAGGTGGAACACGCGTACCCAGAAAATGGCTATTTCCCACACAATCGAAATACAAACAACAAGTACAAGCTTTTTTTAGTTAGTGGCTGCACGGCGGTCCGTATCATAAATTAATTATGAAGAACAAAACAAAAGTGGAAAACGATAAGTTAAATAATTAGTACTTTTAATTAAAACAATTAATTGATATTGTTTTTTTATAAAAAAATTAAAGTGGGAAAAGGGAGGTTTTTTGGAAGATTTTTGTGTCTGTAACATTACATTAAATCTAAAGTAGCGATATTCTAATATTCTATCGAGTGTGAAGCGAAGAACTGGCGTATCCTTGACTTACAATAGTAATGGTTTTCTTTGGTTTCTTTTCCTTCTTCTTCTCTTTCTTGCTGTCGTTCGACCCTCCGGATGCGTCCGAGTCTTCCGACGACGATGGATTGGTATCGTATCTGTCATACACGTTATTAGAATTTATTAACAATGAGTTCTTTATAATATAGCACTTGCATACAGTTTACAGTGGCGTATTTCAGGGAGTTACAAAGATTCGCGTAGCCTAAAAAGTCCGTATGTTTATCATACCGATGTAAGGAACTTCGCAAGTTTGCAATGGTGAATTACATTGTATCAAACGTTTGCATTTTCATTTCAGATATAGAGGCTTTTTAGTGAAGACTTCCAAGAAGATATAATACGTACGAACATGCTTACGCTATAGCTGGCCACAATTGCTTAGTCGAAATATCCATTTAATCCTAAATGCATAAAATAGTACCAAAAACAGGGCCTTTTTGTAAGTAAGCAAGTTGATTGTATTCACACGTTATCAATCGGTTTATGTTCAAGAAAACTACATTCGCCACGAATTGGATATGGTGTGCATAATGATCTTAAAGACTGGAAGAGAGTCTTATTGCCTTCTCTATTTGTAAAACTTAGAAAATTTGCTCAATTATCTAACTTTTACAAACCTTGGGATGGGAACCTTGTTCACATATTAGCTAAATTTCCTATGGGCCTCGAACCCGGCAATCCAGGAAATTGGTGCAGTTCCAAGCGGCAAATTTCGGCGCTAAAAAATTAAACATTTAGGCCGTTGGCATTTTGGAACTTTGCCATATTTTGGCCTTTGCGCCAAATAATGACGCGCAACGATCTACCGTCATTTTGGTAAGATTCGGCGATTACGCGCCTGACAGCTCGTATGGCTGCGACACTTGATTTATTCCTTCAAGTGTCGCAGTATGTTGGACTCACTCCTCGGCCACGTCGCTCTCGCGCGCCTTGTCCGGGTTGAAGTCCTCGTCGGTGCTCTCGGAGTCCGAGTCGTCGGAGTCCCTCTCCTTGGCCTCGGCCTTCACGCGCGCGAGGTACGCGTCCGGCTCCTTCTCCGTGTCCGAGTCGCCGAAGTCGTCGTCGTATAGCGCCTTGTCCTGGATACAATACAACAATAATTTTTAAAAAAGGTATAGGTATAGACCGTGTGGGATGGAGATTGGGAGGGGAGGCCTTTGCCCTGCAGTGGGACGGAACGGGCTGATTTAGATTTAGATACGTTATGTCAGTACTAACGCGAAGACAAAAATTGGCATCTGACGAACATACCTATGATTTGACCGAGTGTACAAGATAGCATGATTATTTACTAGAGCGTATACGAGACATATACCTACATGTTGCGCCGTGTTGTCACAAACTGTCAATGCTTTGCTCAGGTGGGCAAAAGTCCTGATTTCGGGTGCCACTTTTTTAGCACAAGTAACCTATCTACGTATTTTTAAAATAACATCATTGCAATACATGGTATAAATGCGAAAATCGCTCAGTCTATGTTATTATTATTTTAGCATTTTCGACGCAGTATCTTTACTTAAGAACCAAAAACCAGAAATAAACATTGATTGGTACAGGGTAAATATACCAGAAAGATTCGGCCGCTCTTTTGATGGTCTCGCTAGCTCAATTCTCAGAACTAAATGGTTATACACTCATAGAGTGCACCTTGGGAAAGAAAAAAGATGGTAGTGGTAAACAATGCTTACATTTTTGCCAGTGTTCTTGACGTGCAGTTTCTTGGAGGTGATGTAGTCAAACAGCTTGTCATATTCGCCCTTCTCGATACTGCTGAATGTGTGAATGCTGCCAGATTTCAGTTCGATCTCGAAGTCGAAAGATCTGGAAAAATGTACCACACCTTTACAAAGATACCATACTTAAGCCAGCTGCAACTTGAATTTCTAACATACATCTGCAGTGCAATTTTACATCTACACTACTACAAATTCGAGTGTCCCTGCAGCTCTTGTTGTGATTGCACGTAGTTGGCTGCACTACTGGTTATTCTGTTTTCTTTGCATTTTTTTTATTAAAGTGTCTATTTTATCTTACCCACATTTATTTATCTACTTATGATCTTCTACCTGATGGTTGTCTGGAAGAGATCACTCCCTAGCGATAAGACTGCCTAAATTGTACATTCATCTCTGTATTTTATTTCAAAAGTAATGTTTTTGTACAATGAAGAATACTATCTATCTATCTAGATTCCTATTGCTGTTTTGGTTATAATGTTATCTTCCATCCTTTACTATGATCCTACACCACTTCTTGTTTATGTGTAAGCCTAAATAGCTTTACCCTTTATAAGGCTCTGTCCTTACGTTGGACACCATATTTTCAACTCTATTCTATGGGAATAGGGTCCAAAACCAATGAAAAATTGCAACATGGTCTGCACCATGAAGGGTTAAATATCCGAACTTTATCTATTGTAAGTCATGAAGATGTTTCAGTGTCTGCATTCAGGGTCTGAAAAGAAGGCCAATGTTTTAAAAATGTACTTACTTGGTAGAAGAAGCGCCACCTCTCGCGAAGTTGACGGAGGCGATCTCCTCGAAGCGGATGTGCACGGGCGGCTTGTGCACGTAGATGAAGCCCTTCTCCAGCGGGTAGAGGTAGCCCGCGGCCGCCTTGTACGAGCACGCGATGGCTGGCGTCTTGTGGTGGCTGGACACAGACAACATTACTATTTGTATGTAAAAAAAACAAAACCAAATTATATATTTTAATAAGTATTATGAACATACAGTAAGTGATTTATCTTACTAATAAATAATCATGTTCTATGCTTCACCGCAACTGGTTGCAATTTTATGTGCTAAGTTAACAACGAGTAAAACAACCATTATGGCGTAGGTAATAAGACACCATACACTCAGAGCTATTAGTATGTAACGTTGTCGCAGATGCGGTGTGGGTAGAGGAACCTTACTCAATGGCATAGGCTACATTTGTGGTTGGTTAGTTAACTTCAGGAACGTGCCGTTTTGCTGTTTAGCCAATGAGTTTATTGTAAACAACCTGTTTATTTGAAATAAGTTTTTTTTTTATACCACTTATATTTTAAATGGCGAGCCCACGTGACTTCGTCCGTGTGGACTCAAGTTGAAAAACAAAAAGTAATACGTGCGATTCAGATGTATACGCTACATTATTGTAGTTTCATTAAAATCCATTCAGTAGTTTTTACGTGAAAGAGCAACCGGCACATCCACACATACAAACTTTCGCATTTATAATACTCATATTAGTAGGATACACAATTCTTAACAATGAGTTAGTTAACATAACATATGCATAAAGAGCAGAGGGTTCTGTGCAATTTGGTGGTAGGTGGTGCTGAAAGCCACTTCGCACATTTTAATAGAAGAAGGCGCCAAGGATATTGTTGCATGCAGGCACTAGAAGGGAATACCAAGTGAATTGAAAGATAGTTGACTGTCACTGTTATAGATCAAAAAATATGCAAATTTTCAGTAAGAGTAGCATATTGCTGAGTGGGGACCCTTTGAGTTCCGAAGTAATGTTGTTAGATTGTAGTTAGCTTTAAGAACTTTTATTTTCCATCATTATTGTGGTGCCTGAATAAAGATTTTTTATTTCTATTACCTCCACTCCACACAATCAACGGAGCAAGCCTATTCTTGTCCCTTGGGTTTTCTTTTAAAAGCAAGTCCTCAGTATCCTCCAACCCCAAGTGGGTTGATTGAAAGAAGAGGTTTGACTGTATTTGCATCTTTGTCTTTATGGAGCAAAAAAAATATGAATTAGAATTATGTTACTGATGCTAAACTAAAGGATTTACCCCAAGAAATCTCCTGGTCCAGTTACTCTTCTGTTGATGATGACTTTCATTATTTTTGCTAGTACTTCATAAGTGGGGCCAGAGAGCTCTTTGCTTATTTTACCTTCATATTTTTCTTTCAGCTCCTCCCTAAAAAAAATATTTGTTTATGTAAAGAAGCATTAAAATAAATATTGTTACAAGTAATTTTATTTTAATAATATAAAAACCTACTCAGTGAATGGTAGTTCCAAGCTGGTTTCTTCTTCAATGCCAAATAGAAGTACAAGATAATGGTATCTGGTCTGCCCCTGCTTTATGGGTGGGTCAAGGGAGACCACAAAGAACATTTGCCTGGTGTCCTTATGTGGCAGTAGGAAGAGCCTGAGCACTGTTGACATGGGGATCTTGTAGTCAAATGTTTTACCGTGAAGCTGGAAGAATGTCTGGAATACTTTGATGTCGTAGCGACCACTGAAAAAAAGGTATACATGTTAATAATTGCACAATATTATCAAGTGTTGCACCAGGTTTGTATTACATTGTGCAACAACAAATAAAACTAATCAATGATCTTTCTTACTGAAGAAAGTGACAAGATTTCATGTTTTTCACATTTCAATGAATAATAATGTTTTACACAGACTGGTACTAAATTGCTTCATGGTAATTTTCATTTTATTAAATTAACCAAATACCATATTTATATTTAAGAATGTTGGGGTATTTACCAGCCTTACTAAGGACAAGCTGTGCTCTGGGTTCAAGACATGGTAATGATAATAATCATTGATTCAACTACAAACCGAGGTGTAAGACACTGTAACTCCCTAAAGATGGCAATGGCATCTCCAGAGACTGAGATGACGCTGGCCTTGTTCATGACCTGCTGATGGAAAGCCTCTACAGCATCCATGTCTCCCGCCAGCTCACTTGTTGGAATGTGGAACCGCATCTCCATTAACGACACTGGAGTGTCATCATTCTGGAATAATACAATTTGAATAAATCCAACAATAAGAAATTAATTAGGCACAAGATATGGCCCCATTAATAGAATGACATATTACCTGATGAAATTCAAGTGTGACTTCATTTTTGCCAGTGTTGCACTGAGACACATAGTGCAGAGGAATCTCAAATGCAGTGTTGGAGCCGACATTGAAATTGAGCACAGCTCCATTGAACTTCGCCGTTCCCCAGTTCCAACCCTTCAGTGAGAGCTCTTTCTCCAACATATCTTTGCTATAGTTTGACTTAAAAAACTTAGCTACCTTCTCTTGCTCCTGTAATTCCAAAAACAAAAAGATAGATGATGATAATTTAAATAAAATGATAAATATACACATTCAACTCTTGTCATTATGAACTCACCCCATCTCTAAAACCTCCGTATCTATGCAATGTGCCATTCTTCATAAACACTCTGAGGCCCCAAGAACCGATGAACTTTTGAAAGTTCACAAGTTCAATATCATTAGCCGAGATTTGCTCTACTTTACCAGTTTTGCTGTTCTTGAAGATTATATTTTGATCCGTCATTTTCAATCTGCCCGGGACCTGTAAAATAAAATAATTACCGGTGATTTATCAGATCATTTTCACCTGGTAAACAAAAGTAGCAAATTTTTACATACCATGGTGCCGTTAATTTCCGCAGTCACATCGTTATATTCTAGGAATTCCATTTTTTGGTTGATTTTAATATGAAACACCAGTTCAATAACAGTTTGAAAGCATCTGAATTCTGAATGTGGATTATTCCACGCGGAATCGACTGTGTGTAATTATTTTTCAAAAGCACAAACTAGATAGGGAACAGGTTCAGACGGGTAACTTCCGTAGCAAAAAACTCGCCTTATGATCCATAGAGATTTCCGCATATAAAGATTTTGATAGCTTTTTTTTTTTAATTGTTTTTTCATAATGCGGCAACGATGTTAACGTTATAAATCCACAAATAAATACAAAAAGGTTTTATGTTAAACCTTTGTTATTTATTTGTGGATTTATAACGCTTACCGTTATAAATCCACGTATATTATAGGTACCTACCTAAATTCTGCTTGTTTTCTTTGGAAATATAAATTGGGTATAAATTAAACAATTTTCACTTAGTATGCCTTTTATTTCTTAATTTTGTTTAATATTTAGTAAATGCTTTACGCTGCATACAGGGCAAAATCGTCTTTTCCAATCTACAAACATCCGTACCTTGAGATTTTTGTTTATAATGTTGCACCAATTGAACACAGTTAATCGCAGAGTTAAATCAAAACAGCTTTTCGCAACTACACTTTTGTGTTGCTTACAACCCAAAGAATCATATGAATGCTGATGAATGCTTGGACTGAATTTGATGTTTCAACTCTTTTATTAAACCCTGTTGATGTGGGCTATTTTCTAAAACTTGATTGTCTTCTACAATTATGTTTCCAAACAATCTTACCGCATTTTCTGATGGGTAGGTAAGTTTATTTTCTTATAAGCATTTATATTTTCTGAAAAAAATATAATTGTTGACACAATTAAATAAAAACCAACCTGACAATACTTGACACAAATGACAATCAACAAAAGCGTAACCTAGGTTACAAACCAAAGACAATCCTTAGACTAGAAACCTCATCATCCGCGGGAGGAGGGGAAGCTACCATTTCCTATAAAAGCATCCATAGACAAGCTTAACCTTAATGCTATTATTTTTTAAAGGAAGAAAATCGGCCGTGTTCAAAAGCGCCAAGCTGCTATGACTGTGAGTGAAGGACTTCTGACATTGACAAATGACATGTGTTTTTTTTTGCTACGACTTTGGGTGCGTTCTAAATTGAGTCAAAATCTAAAATGGCGCACTCACAGGCGCGTTCTTTTATCTAAGATAATTCCCCACCTTTAAACATGTATTCCACTTGGAAAACATGCGAGTTGAAAGAAGAGCTAAGAAAAAGAGGCGGCTCTTTACGTGGAAATTGAAAAAAAAAAAAATTTAAGGTCAAGGAACTCGCTTTTAAGTTTGCCTAGTAACAAAAATGTTTTGCAAAACAAGTTTTTTGCATAAATCTTACCAAACTAGTAAGTCCCCGCACAATGCAAAACACCAGCATTGAAATCTTAGTTAGAAACAGAGATTTCAAAGTGTAGATAGATACCTAGTAAGTGCACCATTCACCACCTCATAACCATTTTGAAACCAAGGAAACCACCTTAACCATTTCAAAATCTAGTAAATCGCTGAGACTTAATAGGTTTTCATGTGGTTTGGACACAGCATTTGCACAGTATATACAGTTACTAGGTTTGAAAGATTGGGATAATCCTAAGTTTACTAAATGTACCTACTTAAAACCTAGTAAAAGCTCCTACTACGATGAGAAACATTTCATTTCAATTTTCAAAGTAGGGGTTTAAAATATCTTCTATAAACATACTTATTTAATATTTTATTCAACCCATAGATTTTTTCTTATCCAAGATAAATATTTTTCACGGGCTGACCATTTTACGTTTATGCGCTCCCCCGTCAAATTTGCTTTTTGGTTCTTACTAGGTTTTGAAATGGGGCAGCCGAAATGTTTAAGGTTCCGTCCACGGGTTCCGTCCGACTTTCTTTTACGTCCGTGCGTTCCGGAGGCAAAGAAATCTGCGTGTAATGAAACGTATATTTAGTATGTGTATCCCTATCCTGCTCAAACTTACCCAGAGTGTAGAGAATAAGACAAGGATGCAGAATAATATCACTGTAATACCATGTCCTTCCTATGATCATCGAATGAATGACTATTTACTAGTGTCCGACCGAACTTTCGGTTTCGGCCAGTTTCGGCCAAAAAATTGAGTTTCGGCCACAGTTTCGGTTTCGGCCAAAATTGGCCGAAACTTTTGCCGAAACCGAAACTCACTTCGGAAGATGTCGTGCGCGCTCGTATAACTTCGTTTCTCGCGGCAACGTTCTGGCAGAGCCTGGCAACCTCCACAATCTTCGGGAATTGTCATGAGACATTCGGATGGCTCCGTAGCAACACAAAAATTGGTCAGTGCGTAATCGCCAGACACAAAACTTCTTTAGCGGTAATGTTTTGACGGAACTGATTACATGTTACTTTTCGTTGAGACTGTTCTGTTGGGATCTCGATTCTCGAAGTTGTCGATGAGTATGTCTTGGCCAAATGATTCAAGAAGGCAGGGCACATTGCACGAGAAACTGGGCCATTAGTTTGGGGTTGAAAAGTTCTCGAAGGGATATCGTTTGAAGCGAAACGCGGCGTGGGACTCCCACCAGCAAAGAAGCAGTAAGACCAGATAGAGATCGCAGGGTTTGGGTGGATGTGAGCCGCCCATTACCAGCCGATCTGGAAATCTAAGAGGGAGTCCTGATGTTCAGAATTAGACGTCGTGTGTGCGGTGGTTGATGAAGTTTTCGTGGTAGACGGCAGACAATGCAATTTTGATGACTATATTGACTTTAGCCTGATTGTTTCCTTTCACCTTGCGGTATGATGGGGCGTTAGAATTCTGGCACGGTTCCCCCCCGCCTGTCGTAAGTAAGAGGTGACTGAAAGGGGGCCTATAGTCACTAGGAGGGGTCACTAGGAGTGCACACTTCGGGGGGGTGCCTCCATTCCAAATGGCCGGGAGGACAGGCGGTGGTGTAAGAGTGACCTAACACCGCCATACACACCGGCGGGTGTGTACGGCCGGAGGTGCCAGAGGAGAGGTGTAACTCCCCTCAAGGTGGGCTGATTAGCATAGCGCGCCAGGGGTTCACCGGCACAGAGTTCTTGACTAGAGATCACGGCGACCTCTGGATACGCGCTGAAGCAGGTCACCGGGGGGTTTAGTGAGTAATCTGCCGCCTCACGGCAGGGGAGCCTCACACACCCCTGGCCTTCCCCTAGAGTCCCGCCCTCTGGATCGTCCATAACCAGTCCAGTCCATAAACGGATTCCTTCCTACAAAAAAATATAGTCTTCTTCGAGAACAGGCAGAATGAGGGAATCGAATGCCGAATCACCTAAAGGAATAACTTTTCAAGGCATAAGCCTTGAAATCAATGAATCAAATAAATGAAGTTCATATAAAAGAAGTGCCACCTTCCTATATCTTTGAAGCGAGAACTTCTAGACGTTTGCATTCTGCCCACGGTGCACAGGCCTGGTTCCTTATGAAACACCCTAAGTCAAAAGTCGGAATGGGTCCAAGGGTAATCGAGTGGAGTGTGTTAGGCATTAAACACACAGACAGAAAATTATGTTTTTTATTTTTGTTTTAGCATTTTCCATGCAGTAAAGATACTGCATGGAAACCCGCATCTTTCGCAAACCGGGCGACTGCACTTGGTTTGCGAAAGATGCGGGATCAAGTCCTGCTTGATGCCAACATGGCCGAATGTCTTTTTCTGGTTTTCAGATCTTTAGTAAGACAGAAAATTGTCACCACTATCCGTGCCAAAACTGACGTTCAAGACGTAGGCCAGAAAGTCGCCAAACTGACAAAATGGGAGTGAGTGAGCACTGAGCAGTCTGTAAGATGCATCCGGCCCGAATGACAACCCAATAACTCCTCAAAGACTGATATCATTGAAAGACGATGCCTAAAAAACAATGGTGCGACCACCTGGTACATTACTATGACGAATGACGGACTTGAGCAAAAGGCAGGGATGGATTGAAAAATTTGGGGGAGACCTTTGCCCAGCGGTGGGATCTTGTGTTGAAAAAAATTAGTCTGTAAATTAGTTTTGTTGTTATTAGCAGAATAATTAGTTTTTTTTTCAGCGTGAGTTTCGGTTTCGGTTTCGGCCGAAACTGAATCCTAGGCCGAACATTCGGTTTCCGTTTCGGTTTCGGCCGGAAAACCAGTTTCGGTCGGTCCCTACTATTTACGTGCTCATTCGGTTCAGTCCAATGATGCATAGAGCTTCCCACAAACTAGATAGGGAACAGGTTCAGACGGGTAACTTCCGTAGCAAAAAACTCGCCTTAGGATCCATAGAGATTTCCTCATGTAATGATTTTGACAGCTTACAGCTTTTTTTTAAATTGTTTTTTCATAATGCGGCAACGATGTTAACGTTATAAATCCACAAATAAATACAAAAAACCTATATTATATACCTATCTAAATTCTGCTTGTTTTCTTTGGAAATATAAATTGGGAATAAATTAAAGAATTTTAACTTATTATGCCTTTTATTTCTTAATTTTGTTTAATATTTAGTAAATGCTTTACGCTGCATACAGGGCAAAATCTTCTTCTCCAATCTACAAACATCCGTGCCTTGTGTTGTCGACGCCTTGGTTACAACCTCCTTTGATTGGCTCCAGCAGATTGATTTAAGAAAAAGAAGAGTTTTGACAGTGGCTCGCGTGTCTCTTGTCTTGTCAGCGCGGTAGCGGGAAAATTATTAAGGAATATAAAAATAACTATTCTTTGTTGATGTTGAATAAAACTAATTTGGGTAATATTGGTAAGACGGTAAACCAAACCAAACTGTAAGTATTGTATAATGAGCATAGGTGACGAGATGATTGTTTTACGGTGGTCTTTGTTATTAAGTTGATAAATGTCAGTAGAGGTTGTAGATAATGACTGTGACAATAAATATGTTTGTACATTGACTCTAATCTCGAGTCTTATTGTAGCGTCGATTATATCAGAAGTGAGATGAACTACACAACATGCCACGAAGAAGTCAGTGCGCAAAGGTTTGTAGAAAGATACGGCGCCCGGCTTGTCCAGTCCAAGCACATTTTCTAGCAGCAGTGATGGCAATCAAAGTCGCAGGAAATCGATGTGCAGTCTGTACCTATTCGACCAGAATCACCACCAGTGAGTCAAAATGTACTGATAACATCTGTTAAACCGGTATGTGAACGTATCAATTACGGTATAACATTAATTGAAATCTTTAATGGAAAAAAAAGCGGGTATAAAAAAAAAGGGTTTATAGTTTTTTTTTTAATTGCATCGGTTGTATGTGGTATTCAGCCTAGTAAAAACAAATTATTTTGTGAGTTTGCTTAAGTCAAAAAAGGCCGAGCTTAAAAAAAAACAACAGTAATAGACGCAAAGAGAATTGAACTAAACATTTAAGCTTGAGTTACATGGGCAGGGAATATGAAACCCTGGTTAAGCATGGGTGATTTGGATGAAGAGTAAAATCTTGCAAGGATAGCCAGGTTTGTTGTCAGTAGGTATTCAGACAAGCAGAATGCTTATTGTAGTGTGTTGGATTTGCTTAGTATTTGTTGTGATGTCTAGAGCATTTTCTTACGAACACTTGTTGGATTTTGGGTAAGACAATGATCATCACCTGGAAATGAGATCATTGTTATGGCTGTTGATATAGTTTTGTGTGACATGCAACTAGGGTTGGCCGAAGGCATCGCCTAGGGTAAGCACAAACTATGGAACAGCTATTATCCAGATTCTAACACCTGTGTTCATCGTTTTCAAAAAGTAGTGATATAATGTTGGAAAAACTATTCATATTATAATGTATGCGCTTGTGTTGGTTTTTGGCTAAGACAATTATGGTCATCACCCTGGAAATGAGACCATTGAATTGCTAAAGCTGTTCACATAGTTTGGTGTGATATGCAACTAGGGTTGGCCAAAGGCATCGCCTAGGGAAAGCCCAAACTAGTGAACGGCTATTGTCTAGATTAGAATGTTATAAATTAGATTCTTGCTTTGCTATGGTAGTTGTTGAGAAAATGATCATCACCTGGAAATGAGATCATTGCTTTGCTAAGGCTGTTGTTCTAGTTTGGTGTGATATGCAACTAGGGTTGGCCAAAGGCATCGCCTAGGGTAAGCCCAAACTAGTGAACGGCTATTGTCTAGATTAGAATGTTATAAATTAGATTCTTGCTTTGCTATGGTAGTTGTTGAGAAAATGATCATCACCTGGAAATGAGATCATTGCTTTGCTAAGACTGTTGTTCTAGTTTGGTATGATATGCAACTAGGGTTGGCCAAAGGCATCGCCTAGGGAAAGCCCAAACTAGTGAACGGCTATTGTCTAGATTAGAATGTTATAAATTAGATTCTTGCTTTGCTATGGTAGTTGTTGAGAAAATGATCATCACCTGGAAATGAGATCATTGCTTTGCTAAGGCTGTTGTTCTAGTTTGGTGTGATATGCAACTAGGGTTGGCCAAAGGCATCGCCTAGGGAAAGCCCAAACTAGTGAACGGCTATTGTCTAGATTAGAATGTTACAAATTAGATTCTTGCTTTGCTATGGTAGTTGTTGAGAAAATGATCATCACCTGGAAATGAGATCATTGCTTTGCTAAGGCTGTTGTTCTAGTTTGGTGTGATATGCAACTGGGGTTGGCCAAAGGCATCGCCTAGGGAAAGCCCAAACTAGTGAACGGCTATTGTCTAGATTAGAATGTTATTAATTAGATTCTTGCTTTGTTAAGGCTGTTATTCTGGTTTGGAGTGAAGTGTACCTAGGGTTGGCCAAAGGCATCGCCTAGGGAAAGCACAAACTGGGAAATAGCTATTGTCTAGATAACAATGTACTAAATTAGATCTTTGCTTTGCTAGGGCTGTAGTTTTATAGTTTGGTGTGACGTGTACCTAGGGTTGGCCAAAGGCATCGCTAAGGGAGAGCCCAAACTATAGAACATCTACTGTCTAAGATTACGGCGTATGTGTTAGTAGTTTGCAGCACGTAGTATGACAATGTTACAAAAAAAAATGTGTTCATTTTGCCTAATATTTATTTTTGCTGTCAAGTGTATTTTCTTCGAACATTTTTATGTCGGCTTTTGGCTGAAGAAAAGGGTCACCCTAAAATCTAGATCATTGTATTGCTGAAGCTGTTGATATGGTTTGATGGGGACATGCAACTGGGGTTGCCCACAGGCATCGCCTGGGGCAGGCACAAACTATAGAACAGCTATTATCTAAATTCCAATATGTGCGTTCGTGTTTGTTATTTAAGAAATCACTTCGTTCAACGGGCCTATGAGTTCCAGTATTATAAATATTATTACGAAAGTTGGATAACACTCATTTTGAACTGACCGACGATGGATTAGTAGAGATGTAATTCACGTGTGAAAATCATTGTCAATGCCCCAATGGACGTCAAGGACTCCCATGAACTAAGCTTTTATGACTGTGTGCCTATTTAAGATACTATGTTATGTTCTCAGAAAATGCACCAGACTATGACGTCATCCGGGACGGATGCGTATGCAGGACGGCCGATTGTTGTCGACGCCTTGGTTACAACCTCCTTTGATTGGCTCCACCAGATTGATTTAAGAAAAAGAAGAGTTTTGACAGTGGCTCGCGTGTCTCTTGTCTTGTCAGCGCGGTAGCGGGAAAATTATTAAGGAATATAAAAATAACTATTCTTTGTTGATGTTGAATAAAACTAATTTGGGTAATATTGGTAAGACGGTAAACCAAACCAAACTGTAAGTATTGTATAATGAGCATAGGTGACGAGATGATTGTTTTACGGTGGTCCTTGTTATTAAGTTGATAAATGTCAGTAGAGGTTGTAGATAATGACTGTGACAATAAATATGTTTGTACATTGATTCTAATCTCGAGTCTTATTGTAGCGTCGATTATACTTGAGATTTTTGTTTATAATGTTGCACCAATTGAACACAGTTAATCGCAGAGTTAAATCAAAACAGCTTTTCGCAACTACACCTTTGTGTTGCTTACAACCCAAAGAATCATATGAATGCTGATGAATGCTTGGACTGAATTTGATGTTTCAACTCTTTTATTAAACCCTGTTGATGTGGGCTATTTTCTAAAACTTGATTGGCTTCTACAATTATGTTTCCAAACAATCTTACCGCATTTTCTGATGGGTAGGTAAGTTTATTTTCTTTTAAGCATTTATATTCTCAGAAAGAAATATAATTGTTGATACAATGAAATAAAAACCAACCTGGCAATACTTGACAAATGACAATCAACAAAAGCGTAACCTAGGTTACAAACCAAAGACAATCCTTAGACTAGAAACCTCATCATCCGCGGGAGGAGGGGAAGCTGCCATTTTCTTTACAAGCATCCATAGCCAAGCTTAACCTTAATGCTAGCTATTATTTTTTAAAGGAAGAAAACCGGCCGTGGTACTTTACGGCCGTGCCTAACCGCTGGCTCCGCTTTAAACGCGTCGGATTGAAGTGTCAAAGTGTTTAGTTTGTGATAATTCTCCTTTTTTAACATGGAACGGTAGGTTAAAAACAGTTTTTTAATCTATAGATGGCAAAGATGTAAAGTAATAGATTGATAAAGGATATAAGCGCCTCTAAAAACGTTTCAAAAACTATGATGCGTTGACATTGACAATTTGATACCTACCTACCTTCTCTCAACAAACAAACAGAACAGAACGAATTAACGAAATCACAAAAGGAGATGGGATCGAAAATGTTTGTCCATCAGATTTACGCCATTACAATACCTACTTCGTGTTTAGTTGTTTCATCTTACTTCCTATCCTACTAATAATAAAAATGCGAAAGTTTGTATGTATGGATGCACCCTTGTTGCTCTGGAACTACTGGATGGATTTTAAAGAAACTGTACAATAGTATACCTAACTTATGCATCTGAACAGGACATAGGCTACAACAGGGACGTAAAAGGAAGACGGACGGAACATCACACTAAAAAAAAGTGAGCATGCAAGGTGCTACAATTCTGTTTGTTGTACACAGCCCGCTACACTCACCCAAACACACTAGGTGCCACAAACTACGCCATTTTACCAATTTTACTCCGTGAGACAGCGCCAATCACACGTGCTAGTCACGCATACACCTAAACTGATGCTTCACTCATGATTAAATGAGGTGACATCCGTCTTTCTTTTACGTCCATGAGCTACACTTTATAAAGTCTTTTTTTTGGGAATTTGGATAAAGGAGAACATTCAAGTCCCAAACAAATTATAAAGTTCTCCCCATTACTTCTGTTTAATCTTTTAAATAAAATTTCTTGTTGCCAAACTCCTCCGAAAATTAGCAGAATTACTCACAAAATTGGAAAAGCTGTTTCAGGGGTCGCAGTCTATTTTCATACATTACTCTGTTTTACTAATGTCCAAACAAGAATAACTTCATTCAAATAGACCTTTTATAAAGAAGGTACTTTCTACGTGCAGTCGTGGCCAGCCTCTGGTACTACATAAGATGATTTCAAATTAAGGATTAAATTAGGATGGTCTCATGTAAACCTTGCCGTGAAGATCCTTAACGTGACCTCTGTTCCACTAACGTCACTTTTCTTACTATCATGTGGTATTTAATTTTACTTTAACAACTTAACTGTCCCATGAGTCACAGATGACTCATGGCAAAGGATTTTCTATTTTTATGTATTTCGGACAGTTAAGTTATAAAAATATAATATGTTCTAAGAACAATGCTCAGAATGTAGACAGTAGGATTATAAATAACTGGCCTATCTGGTCTAGTAAAAAAAAAATTATTTGATAACAATGCCATAATAAGGACTAAATTGTACTGTTAAACTTACCAAATAGGTTTTATTGAAAAAGTTTATAATGTTATTTTATTACCAACTAGCTGTCCCAACAGACTTTGTTCTGTTGTCAAACATTCAGTGTTATGTGACTGGTAGGAACAGTTGCTAAGAGGAAACTAAAATTGTTGTTTTCACTATATGTATTCCCAGCATTTTCTTAAATGTTTCCTCACCTTTTATACCTTCCCTGGACCATTACATAAACATAAACATAAACGGCCTATATACGTCCCACAGCTGGGCACAGGCCTCACCTCAACTATGAGGTGGAATGAGCCATACTCCAACACGCGGGCTCAGTGAGGATTGTTGGAGGGGTTAAGGTTAGTGAGCAACCTTATGTCAGATGTTATCAAGCCACCCTAGGGCCTCTGACTAGGCTTAACGACTGACATCTGGCGACGTCAACCACCATTACAAATAATTCAAAACCAAAATTAACCAAATCGGTCTAGCCATTCCCGAGTTTTAGCGAGACTAACAAACAGCAATCCATTTTTAAATAGAGATTTAATTTTGCTTCTTTTTAAGAATGGATTAATCATTATAATATTTTAACAAAAGATCATAATCATAATCATTTATTCATTCATAAACATAGGTACTACGTAATATTAAAGATGTTATGATACATTCGAAGCTCTATTGGGTTTTATTTAAATCAGTAAGTACTAAACTTCGTGACATATAGGAACTTTTTATCGCCCACACATATTGAAAACTTATCTACTGTATAAAAGATATTCCTATTTCAATTCAATGTTATGATGAAAATATATATGTTAAACTATCAATGAAAATTAATTAGTTACTTACAAATGTTTTTTGAATTTTTCGTTGGAATTACATTACGTGTCGGACAAATTTTTAAAAAATAACATTTTAAAAAGAGAGGCTCTGTCTGGGCAGTCACTTGCTCTCAGCAGCCGGTTTTGACTTCTCACGGCTGTCACACCGGGCGTCTGTTTCGCAATATTTTGGGTGGTTTTTTGTTTTGCATTTTTGAGGTGATAAAAATATTTTTTTTCTGTTTAAGTCGATTTTTATTGCATGTAAACTGGGTGTTGAAGAAACACCTACCTACTTCTTGTTATGCATTTATGTGTTTTATTTCCATTTTTGCATTTGCTTTTGACTAGTGCTACACGACCCCGCACTCGTGGACCACGACATGGTGCTCGGGGTGTACGCACCCTAAAGGGTGGCAGTGTATCGCCTTCGGAAGAAGTGGCGGCACCCATTCGCGGTGGTCGGGGTGGTCGCGGCGGACGTGCTGTGGGGCGCGCTTCGACTAAGAGACCTCCTGGGCCTCAACCGCCAAGCAGTGACGAGTAAGCTATTTTATTTACTTATTTTTTTTAAATTTTTCTTTATTTAAATAAATAAATGCTTTCACTTTCAAATCAAATCGAATGTTAATTGTAGAGATCGCTCATAGTGATAAGGCCGCCCACATTTTACGTTCTAAATATCTGTAAACATTGTTGTGTATATGTATATTAAAAAAAAGTGATGAGACTTAAATTCGTTTTTTGTTCAGGCTTCAGATCAGGGATATCCAGGATTTGCCAGTTGGCCAGGGCCTGGAAAAACCACTGCATCCCAAGAAGATGCGGGTGTGGCAACCGTAAGTATTAAATTATTTTACAATATGTGTAAGTTAATGCAGAGTACTAACAAAAATACAAAATATTAGTTTCTATTTTTGTATGTCTATGTAAGTAACTGACCAGGTGACGTCAGATTTCTTGTAAAGTTAGTAAGTTGTCTACTACATAAAGGTCGTGGTTTTGATTTCTCGCACAGACAAGTTTTTCTAAGGACGTGTATTTTGTAGAAATAATTTATATGTCGTCACGCGCATATTTGACAACATTGTCAATTCGCGCGCACACCTGGCAACATTACGTTTTTTCACACTTAAGTCCATAGAGTAGAGTAATAGACTGCTTTAGTCTCTGGATGACACGGCACTCTTTTCTGATTGGTCGATTTTGGTGGCAAAGTGCAGTGAACAGAGTGTGGTGGCGCTAGTATCGATTTAGCAGTTTTGGCGCGCTTTCACGAGGCGAGGACAGAGTCGAACAATGGATTCATTGGATTCCGATACGCTCAATACTTTTGCTTTGTTTATTATCGAACCTGTCATGTTCACCGTACTCTCCTACCTAAGTGTGTGATTCCAAATTAGTTAGAGTGCATTGCTATTTGAGTTTCTCTGAGTTGCTTCCCGACAAGGAAGCCCCCTTACAAGATGCCGGTGACGAGTTGCCTACCGCTCGGCCTACCTCGCGCCGACATCAGAAGTGGGATTTGCTCAAGCCCCATCATCGTCGTATTCGAGCACCGTCGTGGAGAACACGGCCACATTGCTTCCCATTGCATCAAAAGAGTAAACAACAGTGCGTAATTGCGTAGCGAGCGGGCGTTGACCCCTGCGCGCGCCAGCGGTTAATAACTAGAGTTACGGGTCAATTTTTGCGAAATATGGTATGATGGTGTCTGAGGTGAGCTCACTCAATCAGGTGAGTCGTACCCTTTTTATTTTGATGTGTTGAATGTTGTCTTGTGAAGCAAAATATAACTAGCCGGTTTTCGGAAGTGCGTATAAACGCGCGTACAAATCTTATGCACCATAGTTGACAGGCATTGTTTACATTTGATATTTCTTATTTTTAGCGCACAAGAGTACCTACCTACCTATGCAGCTATGCCGTATGACATTGTGATAAGTGCGGATATTTTAAACTTAGAACTGACTTAAATTTATTGGACGCATAGTCGCGGTAATGAAAAAAAAATATCATGGCAGTTTTCAATGACCAAAGTTGTAGATTGTTAAATAAAGACATTCCGTTTGCATTACGAGATAACCAATGATATTTTGTTGATGGAGTTTTAGTTTGCTTAATAACAGTTTGTCACACGAGAAGGGTGAAAAATAGGTGAATTGAAAAATTACATGAAGGTCTGACATGTTTAGTCCATAATTGTGCCTAACTAACGCCTTACCTCCTTATTCATTCAAAACAGCTCTTTAACAACACGATAACTTTTGTAGCGCTTTGTCACTTTCATTCTTGTTGCTGCCGCCATTTGCAAGTAAGTGACACAATACGCTAATTGCTTAATTATTAGTCTACAAGAGCGAGCGAGATATAGGTACCTAGTGCGTATTCATGACCAAATTGCACGTTTGCTTGCATGGTGTGAATTATTTCCCGTGTTGAGATTGTGCTTGTGGATTTAATCAGATACCGAAACCGAGATTGATATTACGGAAGCAAGACAACAAGCGGCTCGCATTATTAAAAGTAGTGCCTACTATTTAAAAAAAAAAGAAATATGAGGTTTTGCTATGTCTTTTGACTGTAATAAATAAGGCAAAATTTGATAAGTGGGTTGTTGATGATTTGGTTCGACTAATCGAAGTTATAAATGTGCTAACTATCGCCTTAGAAGAATGCCTCAAAGTAACGTACCTGATAGTGCCTAATTAGAGATTTCGTTACTTACACACACACTCATGCATGGTGAATTATTTTGAGTTGCGTGTGCGTGCTACATGCTCCAGCG
The DNA here is from genome assembly GCA_950022985.1 of Udea ferrugalis. Classification (NCBI taxonomy): domain Eukaryota; kingdom Metazoa; phylum Arthropoda; class Insecta; order Lepidoptera; family Crambidae; genus Udea; species Udea ferrugalis. The sequence goes on along the minus strand of OX465527.1, from coordinate 4,724,803 downwards.
TAGTTGTAACTGCGGTCTACTCATGACCATTCTGGGCGTGATGTGGAACTGGAGCTGTGGCCGTGCAGCGTGGATGGTCCATGGGGACCTGGTGGTTTGTCCATGGGGACATTGTGGTTGGTCCATGGGGACCTGATTTTTGAGATGCGTGTGCGTGCTACATGGCTCCAGCGTAGTTGTAACTGCGATCGACTCATGACCATTCTGGGCGTGATGTGGACCTGGAGAGCTGTAGCCGTGCAGCGTGAGTGGTCCATGGGGACCTGTTGGTATGTCCATGGGGACATTGTGGTCGGTCCATGGGGACATTGAAATGAAATGAAAAAAAAAAAGATTGTGGTTGGTCCATGGGGACCTGGTGGTTTGTCCATGGGGACATTGTGGTTGGTCCATGGAGACCTGGTGGTTTTTTGGTTGGTCCATGGGGACCTAGTGAGAAAATGATTGACAATGTATTGAGCTGTGTTTGAGAATTTAAGAGTGTTTGTGTGTAGATGTTGTTTTGTTTACTATACACGTAGTATGTTTACATTGAGGTTTTCTTTTGATCAATTAATCTTGACATGTGTTTTAACCCTTTAGTCAGGGCTAGCCGAACGCGCAAATAATGCAAGCTGTGTGTGCGTTTTGTCACAGTATAACCAGTATGGCAACTTCATACATACGCAGCGAGTGCAGCTTGTTTGTGAGCGCGTCTGAGCTGGCTCACGGACGGTTTTATTGATTCTAACGATACTCAAGTAGCGGCACTCGTAGCCGAACCGTATGTAAGTCCGTGCGCACCTAAGTGTTTCGTTTCTCGCGTACCGTTACCGCTCGCGTAGCGACAGCCCTACATGTTCAGGTAATTTTTGCTAACTCGGGGGCCGAGTTGCCCTATTTGTTTTATTGTACTATGTGTCTGTTACAGGTTTACACGAGGACGTGTAACTAGTCAGGCTGGCCGTGTCGTCACGCGCATATTTGGCAACATTGTCAATTCGCGCGCACACCTGGCAACATTACGTTTTTTCACACTTAAGTCCATAGAGTAGAGTAATAGACTGCTTTAGTCTCTGGATGACACGGCACTCTTTTCTGATTGGTCGATTTTGGTGGCAAAGTGCAGTGAACACAGTGTGGTGGCGCTAGTATCGATTTAGCAGTTTTGGCGCGCTTTCACGAGGACAGAGTCGAACAATGGATTCCGATACGCTCAATACTTTTGCTTTGTTTATTATCGAACCTGTCATGTTCACCGTACTCTCCTACCTAAGTGTGTGATTCCAAATTAGTTAGAGTGCATTGCTATTTGAGTTTCTCTGAGTTGCTTCCCGACAAGGAAGCCCCCTTACAAGATGCCGGTGACGAGTTGCCTACCGCTCGGCCTACCTCGCGCCGACATATATTTTATTGTACGAGTAATACAGAACTTTACTTCCAGGTCTGCCGATGTCAACGAAGGCCAACTGGCGCCATCCACCAGCGCCGCCGCCCTTGCTCCGCCGTCGCCCTCTGCTTCCGTCCCCTACCTGTAAGTCTTCAAAATTGAAGTCAATAGATCAATTGATAATTGCATATACTATATTGGGGTTTTATTTTTAGGTTCGTTGAGTGTGGCGCTGATTCGGCGCCAATCTCCATGCCTCCTCGCCGTGAACTGTGCGAGATCCAAGTGAAGCTCGAATGTGGTAAGTTACTAACAGTTGATTTTAGCTTGGATTGCGGTATGAAGCACACTTTGTATCCAAAGCAGATGATTTACCTTTTTATTTCATTCATTGTATATCATTTGATTCAGGGAGTGAGGCGAGCTCTGGGGGGAGCGATGAGGAGGAGATGGCGTCTTCGTTCATACCTCGAACAATTCGAGATAGGTTGGCGACACTATCGGACGAGGACGAAGACGAGGACGAAGACGGTGACGAGGACGGTTACTTCGACCTCGCTGCCCTCGCTGCACCCGCTAGCTCTGCTACCTGCGACCGTGCCACCGGTGCCGTATTTGAACCTCCACTATCTGCCACCTTTTTGCCACATTCCTTGTTTGATTTCCAATGGGAAGCTTTTCCGAATCCCCCGATTTCACCTGAATCGAGGAGGGAAAAGTTTTCCCAGAAGAATGTCGGTCCGACAACTCCGTGTGTCGACCCTTATAGTATTTTCGTTGCTATATGGGATCGGCAAATTATGGAGCACATAGTTTCCGAGACGAACCGTTATGCGCAGCAGGTGGCAGCAGCCAAACTTCTACGAAACGACCTCCATCCCAACAGTCGCATCGGCCGCTGGCATGACACCACGGTCGATGAAATGTATGTATATTTTGCTATCATACAAGCGATGGGGGTCGTGATCAAGTCCAGACTGGAAGAGTATTGGAGCTCCACCCCGGACATATTCTATACACCGGGATTCAGCGCCAACATGTCCATCAACAGGTTTCTGTTGTTGGGCAAATGTTTGCACTTTGCAAACAATGAAAACATGTTGGCGCTGTCTCTGCACGTCTCGGATGCGAAGCTGTTCAAAATACAACCCATACTGGATCACCTTAACGACAAATTTCAGTCGATGTACAACTTAGACAGAAACATCTCCCTTGACGAATCTCTTCTGCAGTGGAAAGGTTTGTTAGACATTAACCAACTCATTCCCAACAAAACGGCTACGGTGGGGATTAAATCTTATGAGATTTGTGAATCTCAAACAGGCTACTTGTGGCGGTTTGAGATTCACTCTCATATGAAATCAACACCAGTGGCTAATGAAGAGCCATTAAACGCCTCCACACCAGCCATTGTCTTGAAACTCATACAAGGTCTCGAGGGAAAAGGGCACACCCTGTGGATGGACAACTTTTACAACTCGCCGTGCCTTGCGAGAAGGCTTAAGTGTCTGGGGTTCGATTGTGCGGGGACTCTTCGGCCGAACCGTAAATTCCTTCCCCAGGCAATTACTGACCTGACCAAGCGCAAAATGCGCAAGGGGGAGATAGCTGGTCTGACGTCTGGTGACGTCGACGTTATGGTGTGGAGGGATAACAGCAGGGTCGCTGTTATCTCGACATACCATGGCGACGCCGTTGCCGAGGTCAGGGGCTCAACTAAACCCATCTTAATATTGGATTACAACATTATGATGGGTGGGGTTGACAAAAAAGACCAGATGCTCGCTATGTACCCCCTGGAGCGCAAACGTACCTCTGTGTGGTACAAGAAACTATTTCGTCGCCTTCTAAACACATCCGTCTTAAACTCATTCATCATTCATAAATCATCGTCATCTTCATCATCATTGACTCACCGTAACTTCCGCTTTTCTTTAATCAATGCCCTTCTAACCAAACATACCACCTCATCTTACGTGCCCTCAGCTCTTCTTGCATCGACACAGAACCGCGCCGACTTCGTACACCGCATTTCTGAGTACCCATTTGGGCCTCAACAGAACCAGCGCAAGCGCAGAAATTGCGGTGTGTGCAAGAAACGGGTGACGACCTTCTGTGTGGCTTGCAATAAAGCCGCGTGTATCGAACCCTGCTTCGTTGAACTTCATAAAACATAAGTCATTTTATTAAATATGTATTTATCTCTTTCTTTTTTTTTATCCTTTCCTCTACTGTATATTATATTCTTTTCTTCTATAATTATATTTATATATTATTCACTTGGACTTGTACCACACACTTGTACTTTAACCATTTTATTTCTTTTCATTCATTGTGAACAATAGTGTTCAGATGTTTCAGTATTGGTTGTATTGGTATTCTTCTTCTAAGAGTACTTGTAACTTTTTTCTTTTCATTTCAGTGTGAACAATCGTGTTCAGGTGTTTCAGTATGGGTTGTATTGGTATTCTAATTCTTCTTTTAAGAGCACTTTACCCTTTTTATTTCTTTTCATTTCATTGTGAACGATCATCGTCAGGTTCAGGTATGACAGCTTTGGTGGTATGGTATCAGGCTATTTCTAATGTAAGAGTAAGTTAAATTTTAAAACTAATTACTGAATTGCATTGTAAAAACACATTTTTTTCAGTCAGTCCTGTGAATTAGGCTACTTCTAATAATTTTGAAACAGTGACTGAGTTGAATTATAATTACTGAACTGTATTGTAAAAACACCTTTTTTTAGGTTTTTAGGGTAGCTTTCCCTTTTTATCTATTTTCATTTCATTGTGAACGATCATGGTGTCGTATGGAATTATGGTCAAAGTCAAAGCATTCATTAGCCATCTAAGTGATTATGAAATGAAATCACAATTATTATTTTAAATATTATAATCCAAGATTTAAACCAACATAATACTGAATGTTAAGAAGTAATAAATATAGAAATAGTCAATTATCACTGAACTTATAATTATCTTAACATTTTTGGACTAAGTATTTAGTAATAAACTAGGACTAAAAACTACGTTGTGTAGTTGTGTAGACCTAATAACTACACAACGTAGTTAATTTATTCTTTAAAATAATTACATCAAAATGAATACAATTATGACTTTTTAATTTTTCTCATGGAATAGAATCAAAAACTTAATTTGTATCTAGTTGCGAAAATTGGGCCATTACTATTCATGTAAAAAAATGCAAATTGGGCCATTTCTATTCATTTTAAAATAAAAAAAAATGTAAAAACATTTTTGAGGTTTCTGAATGTCCTGTTTCTGAAATTGCTTATTAAAATGAAAAACAGTCTGTTTTTACAACTTTGTGATTTTCAATATAAAAATGTAGCAATACAAACTTAAAGCAGTATCTTGTTCACTTTAACCTTTTTAATTTATTTTCGTTTCATTTCATCACCATGTTATTCATGAACATCAAGTGTGACGCCATTATTGGTCTTATCGATATGTTCTGTCCATTCATGTATCTTTTTCGAAGTAAAATTAGAGTTTTTCAGTTTAAATTTTTAGTATTTTTTTTTAAGATGCCTTTAAGTTTTGTTTTTCAGTTAGTTGATCAGCTTTCTAAATGTATATTTACTTAAATCTCAAATAACTGAAAGAATTCTATGAATGCTCCATAGTTAGAGAGGGCCTTTTAATGACCTTTTTTATAGTGCTTTTTTCATGGGTCATACATAATATCTCGTAAACAGAAAATTTCTAGCAGCTGATATATCGTATGTAGCAAGAGCATGTAACAAATTAAGTTTGAGTTAAAGTAATGAGGTACTTGGATTAAAGGCTTCACGTAATTGAAGTTGTAAACACAGCCTTTTTTATTCCGCCGAACGCGGCATCAAAATAATGTTAAATATTTAAAATATTGTGGCTTGAAAAAAAATATTATGAGGCGTGTTATTTTAGTTAATAAGGGTAGATTGTTGATTCAGTAATCATAATAAAAACAAACATTTTCAAATAATTGTTTTATTTCGCACTTTCCTTCATGTGTACAACAAACTGGACATAAATTGCTCCCCCTACTTTTTACTTAAAATTAACAATATATTGCATTTGAAACTGAACCAAGTCAAATAAAATCCTGTTAAATTATTTTATAGCCATTCCAACAATATATGGTTCATCTATAGTTCCCATACAAGATTACCGAGCCACGGTAAAGGAATATAATATCGGCATTTTAATGAGACTCTGCGTTAACGCCTGCGATAGCCCCCTCGACCCGTGACAGGACTGATTTTTAGCCATTTTGTATTTGGACATTCTTTTGTATCTGTCACCGGAGAATAACACGAACCGTAAATTTATAACTTTCCTAGGAAATTTATAAACTTTCGGAAGATTGTAAACGAGAGACAAATTAGATTATTTTACGGCCTCATTTCCGGAAATTGATAAACTTTCGGAACGCACGCGTAAAATAATAAGTCAGCAGTAAGCAAACTCCATGTGCGCTCTGATTGGGTGAAAAAGTCACATGTTCCTTCTCCTTCCTCTCCTCCGCCATTTCATTTTGGCAGAATTGCATAATTTGCGGCTAACTCTCCGGCGAACACCTATAAAAAACTCATGCAACCCAGATAACAGCGGTATGCTCGCCCACGGTGGGTTCCCTCGGCGAAATGTGGGCTTCTGAATGTTCCGTTCGTTCACCGTGACGAGAACTCAGTGTGCTTTTTTTTCTTGGGGAAGTCCTCATGGATACCTCGCCGCCCGGGGTGACGATGAGGTTGTGTCGGACTCCTACGTCTAAAACCCCACTCAACTGTGGCACTTTGGCGGTCAAACTGGATCCTATCGAAAGTAATATCGCACTGCTCCGCCGCCAGTGCTAGCCCCTAATGGGGCCCGCAGTAACCGACCCCCAACAAATGGGGGAGGCCACGAGTGTCGTCTCTCGGTGGTCTCAGTGGACGCCGTGCAATGCAAGTCAGAGCACCTTCGCACTCCGGCCTGCTGGCTCCCACCGTACGCAGACCTTACTTTGCCCGCCACCACGAGACACCCAAAGGGCGGCTCCGTTTCCGCAACCGGTGGTACGGCCCCAGCAGGCCACGACGCACAGGGGGGATCAGCCACGGATCACTGACCCCCACCAACCGATTGTGCGCCGCGGCCTCCACCACGCACCTCAGAGCGCTTGCAGGCCCCACTGGGCCAGCAACCCCACGTGTCGTCCTTACGGTTCGTAGTAGTGGGGTGGTATGTCCACCACACTGCCACGCCTGAGTTCTCTTAGCTTCTCGGCGGTGGTTCCACTACCACCGGTACTAAGCCCTCCCCCCACGCCAAGGCGAGAACTCCCCCCCCATGAGTTCTCTGACTACCCCATTTGGGATAGTGATCGTGAGGTTATGCTATGTTATATTTTATGAGTGTATATGAGTTTTAAAATAATACAATTTATCTCTCGTTTAGAATCCCATGGAAGTTTATAAATTTCCTAGGAAAGTTATACATTTACGGTTCTTGTTATTTTCCGTTGACATATAGACACAACTAGTGTCAAAAGTTGTGGCAATGTGAATAATTTTATTTGCATGTGGGCGCAAAATATCCTTGTGTTGCTTTATTAGGTTTGCTGCGATTGTGTCCAAAGGCCAGTCTATTTCTCTACTCTATGAAATAGGCATTGTGTTTTAAAGTAGCCTTAAGTTTTTTTGTGTACGTGTTCCCCCTGCCCCCTCAAGAATTGACATTTTTTTTTGCATTGACGCGCGGCCCAATCGCGGGTCCATTTCTATAATGTTTAAGTGACATACAGCTGAAATCGCCGACAGCGGTCAATGGACTACGCCACGGTTAATGTTAAATAGCAGTTGGTTACTTGCAGTGGAGAAAGCTAGTTAAATAGTCGTAATGCAAGTTTTGTTCTTATTCATGCTGTGCATCGACCATACTACAACCAACACAAAGCATATATGCGGCGGCCAGCAACGAGGCTTTTATCTTATTCCTAAGATTGGCAATACTGATAAAAAGTGAGGTTTTCTGATAGAAGGTACAGTCAACAGCACATCAGGTTACCCCATTTCCGTTTTTTCTCTCGCTCTTGCCAAATGACATTTGTTCGCGATAGAGCAAGGAGGACTGACCGGAAAGGGGTAGCATGATGTGCCGGCCACCGTACATACTATCCTGCCAAAATTATTTTTAAAAGTGTAAAATCATCAAACACATGGTCACCTTGCAGTTTTTTACGCCATCAGTGTAACCATTGTAAAAAGACGAACTTTTAAGGATGTGTCAAAGTTAGACAGTCTGAAAAAAAACTAACTACAGTACAGCACTGCCACTGGCGTAGCAAAAATCGTTCAATTACCAGTTCTTGTATTGTTACGGACTGCAAAAGGCGTATTTATTATTTTGTTCCTATTGAGAAGAAGTATGAAGAAAAAGAAACAAAAATGAAAAATTCAACAACGGCGCCGTGACGTATAACCAGAACGCCGGCATCCAACTGCATCCAATCACGTTATAGCTATATTACTAGTTCAAATAGCTCATAGCAGTTACCACAACACTATTTGACAGTACTTTACACTGCCGAACGAACGAAACGAATGACAGTTGATTTGACAGTTCGATAGGTTTTTTTGTGCTGGTGGACGTGCTTGTGGAAATAAATTTTGCGAAGTAAATTACGAATTAGTTATAACTCCAATTAACTGATAATTGTTTAAACCGTTTAAGTCTTTAATTGTGTGATAGGTTTTTCTGATGCTAAACTAGAAGCAGTATCAGTATTTATTCAGTGCATTTCATCGGCCTCATTTTACTAACTAATCGTGGTCTGATATCGTAGTGGGTATTATTTGTTAGTTGTGTTTTGCATGTGTGAAATCTATGGCGTCATTATCACTGCCTCGAGTTCTCCAGCTCAAGAAGAATAGTTTGGATGCTGAACGTGAACAATTCGAAAAATTCCAGGTAAGGCTACGATTATTAATTTTTTACGCAGAATTAGCTGCTGCCGATGGAGCGAAAATTTGCCATCCGCGTTTGTGTGAATATAGTGCAACGTTGCACTTACTAGTTCTGCAAATTAATAATGTTTTGGTATTTTTAATAGCATATTTATCACCTTTATTTAGCTCCTGTATGCTGAAATATTAAAGTTATAGTTAGTGTGTTTTCTTTGAGGGACAGTTACCTTCTAATTTTAACATCATTCTTGCTTTTTTTAGCTACATATTTACTTGTGTGTGAATTAATTTTAAAATTGTAATGTAACAATAACAAAAGCCGTGATATTTCCCCCTTCTGGGCACAGGCCACATGTTGGTCAGATCGTGTTATGTTGTAATGGCGTATTTTTCAAATAAAAATATGCTATCTTTACAAATTTCTCGAATGTGCTAGTCAAATAAATAAATAGTTTAGAACTATAAATCTATGCTATTTTATCTTGAATTTTCCTTAAATGTGTGAGAAACTGAAATGCATATAAATCCTAGAGTATTTCAATGACATGTTAAAACCAAGAGCATTAACTGCAAATGGAAAAATGTATGTAGTAAAAAGATTTATAATGTTGAACTGTAGACAAGGGCGTACCCAGGATATCAGCTAGGAGGGGGCAGCTCATACCTGTTTCGAAAAGATGGTCGGTTGGGTATATTGAAACAAAAAAATAATAATTCCCACTTGTAAGGAAAATTGACTTCTAGGAAACGCTCCATACAAAAGTGACAGCGATAGTGACGTCACTGTCGCTTTTGTATGGAGCGTTTTTGGGCAAGTCCAAAAAATGTGCATTTCAAATTGTGATATCTCTGGTGGTATTGATCCAGATGAAGTGATTCTTTGAGGATTGTTTACATAAATGTAAGGTCTTTCGATAATAAACAAAAAAAAAATACAGTCATCATGCCTATTATAATGCAAGCTGAGTGATCACAAACAAACCTGGGCTTCATTCTAACAACTCTAGCTAGCTGCATTCTGGAACCTTAGGATACATTCTAAAACTCATACCACACTTTCTCTGACCAACACTACTACCTACCACTAGCAAGTATTTATTTAACCTAGGAATTGTTGAACCCTGTATCAGAAAGAATACTGACTAAATTATTATAATTTATTCATATTTTTCCATAATGCAGATAAGCACTGAAGTGAAGCAGTAAGTAGTCATTATAGTCGTTTAGTGTTCATTTAGTGCATGTAAAACAAGTGTAAATTGTCCCATTAAAATGTTACTTAACTGTCCCAATTCCCTTCAATCATAGTTCCCGCATAGGAAGGGAAACAGCTTGTTACGCCACTACTGTCACGGATGGGCAAGCGCAAGTAGCACGCGTGTCGCAAATGTTACGTCACACGGCAGGAATCTGTACCACCTGTGCATACCAACCGATCAACCGACGCCGACATTCGGTCGACAGCCTGCGTCAATATCGGCGATTGTTCGAATGTAAACATTTGCAAATTAAGATGTCTGTTCTACCACAAAAGAGAATGGCAACGAGACGAATGTCAGGAAAGCAAGAACATTCCTCCTGAAAAGAACGTCTTGCTTAGACCCCGAGTCTCATTCGCGGCCAAGATTGTGAATGGGGTGGAGAACACGACACGTGAACTGACAGTTATTTGCATATCTCGACGACCTATTCTAATACCTAGTTCGAATTTCTGCGGAATGTCGGTGATGTTATGTTCACATCCTAATTATTGCTCAGCTTAGCGAGGGCAGACGTACAGGTGTACGTCAGGCTCAGAGCTACGAAAGTCTGCCTCTCCCCTCATCACCCTGTGCTTTGCAACATGCATCGTCATCAAGTTCGTCTACCGGGTAGGCTAGGCTGCAGTCGAATTCTTTTGAAGGTGGTGAAGGTTTTTTTTAAGCGCGGCATTGAATGGAAGACGCGGTTTTGCATTAATTGGACTCCTACTAAACAGCGATTCATATTGGTGAACCATGATCATGGCTTTTTGCGACATGTCTAAAACCGAAAAAAAAGAAACGGGGGTATCCTTTCATGGACTTCCCGCCCTCCGGGGAAAAGGCGGGGGTGTGTAAGGCTTGCCTGCCGTGGGGCGGCAGGCACTACTCACTAAACCCCCCGGTGACCTGCTTCAGCGCGTCCCCGTGATCTCTGGTCAAGAACTCGTTGCCGGTGGACCCCTGGCGCGTTATGCTGGCATAGCCAGCCCAGCTCGAGTGGAGCTATACCTCCCCTCTTCTCCCACCAGTGTGTACGGCGGTGTGAGGTCACTCTTTCACCGCCGCCCTTCCTCGGGGCCACTTGGAATGGAGCCACACAGCACAGCCCCCGCCGTGTGCACTCCCAGTGACCCCGAAGGCCCACCTTCAGTCGCCTCTTACGACAGGCGTGAGGGAACCGTGGCAGGATTCTAACGCCCCATACCACAGGGCGAGACATGTCTGAAACCAAGTCTACCAAGTCTTAACGATGAACTCGACGTAAACATTGATTAGCGGGAGATCTTCCTAATAAACTCTTGACATACACCACTATTGGTGTATGTAACAGGTACCCTGTTTTAAAAAGGCACTGCTAAGTTCATATTGACCTCGGTGTCGTTAACACTTGCCTTTTTCACGCGGCCGGTTTTGAGCGTTAGGATTATTTGAGTTCGACCTTTAAGTTGCTATAATAGATAGCTTCATTGCTTTGCGCAAGAACTTCTCTTTCAGCCCTTTTTATTCCAAACGCACTCTGACACTTTCAGTAAAAAAATACATCGTTTTTCTAGATCATAATATGCCCGAAATTGTGTAGATTGCAATACTATTTAATTTCATGGACATTAGTACATAGAATCTATGAGCCATGACGTGAAAGTGTGAAATATTACGGTGTGCCGACTTGGACCACTTTCATGACTGCACCATAATTGTCATCACTGAAATGAAAATTTATATGAAATATTGACTTTTGAGTCTTGAAAGTTGTTTGCAAACCTATCTCCATTCTTCAGCCACCAAGCCATAACCACATCGCGCATATTCGTCAATCCTTAGTTAATCTCTCTATAAAGACCATTTCTACTTAGTGAGGTGTTTTCCGCGTCATCAATTAGTAAAATTGTACCTAACTCATCATAGATAGCAACGCATTTCTAGTTCCTACCTGTTTGCAACCGAGCTTAGATGACCGTATGGAAAGTGAGACAATTTTTGGGTGAAAATTCATTCTCGTTCGATTATATTATAATAATCTAACGGGAAGCTTGCCATGACCCTGGCTGTAATGCATAGGTAATTTGTTTTGTAAGCAAAGATTAATGAGTTCTCGATTAGTCACCAAACGGGGCTCACAGGTGTTCTTCTGTCAATACTGCCAGAAACCTTTACGTTCAATATTCGTCGAATTTTCGTTATCAACAAAAAGTACATCAGAGGTGATAGCAAATGTTATGAATACTCGACGTATTCGATACCTTATCTATGTCGTGTGTCAGTGTTACTTTAGTTTTGCAGAGGTTTTAGATTAATGTAAAAGTGTCTATGTAGAAAATTCCTGCTAAAACAATAGTGGTTTATATTCACCATATTAATAAGCAAAACATTTGACTGGTTATTTTTTCATAGGTAAGTGTTATAAGGGCTAAGTTAGAATTGCAATCGATAGATTGCATTATTTAAAGAGAATTAGTATTTTATTAGAATTCACTAAAATAATTCGTAGGCTTTGTTCGTGTTTGTAGCTTGTGAACAGTTCTTAAAATGTGTTGCGCATTGCGCATCTCCTCTTAACAGCATACGTTATAACAAAAAACATAGGCACTACAAGTTTAAACATCTTCCTTGTAATCTTAAAACATTGTCAGTATTAGTGAACTCTTTATTCAATGCGCTATGGCGCTAACATAATGAAATGGTTCGGAGTTCAATAAACCGTCGTAACCATAGGCTGCCGCCCACATCCCAATCTGATTATCTCATCGAGGACGTTCTAAAATCTAAATGATTAGTCTTCATAAAACTCACAATAGCGTTGAGTTTGTACACATCCATGTCCACTTATTATAGAATTAATATTAGCTTTTGTTTATCAGGATTCAAAGAACAGATTACGAAAAACAATCGTCCGCGATAAAAAATGTTACAAGTGATGATCTTGGTAATATACAGCCGTGACTCATACCTCCTCGAAGGTATTCGACTTAATAACTGCCTTGTACCTAATGCACATGCATTGCATAATGTAAATATTCCGTATTCTTTGTTGTAGAATCTGGCAAACTCGACATTGAACTTTTAGTATAGTGATTCAAATTGCAAACGCCTTTGGTTCTATTGATTTTAAGATACTTATTGAAGCTCGAAAGCATTTACAACAGCATGTTAGTGGCCTTTTCCTAAACACAATACAAGTTCAGCATGACTATGGAAAGACACTGATAATGTTGACAATCTACTGGGAAGTCGTGAAAACCATGCCAGTAACCACTGTTGACTCCTACTTACAAAACCTTCGCGCATTTTAGTGAATAAGTGAAAATATAATAAGGCCCTGTTCTTATTTCTATTTCAAAACAAATCATCAACGATGTTTAGGAGCTGTAAATAGCGAAAGACCATCACCCAGCGGGACAGTTAGAGCTAATAGTTGACATTCAAATGTGAGTTTTTTCCTTCTGAGAATATGATGATTCGCTTTGATCAACATAACATGTAGAACTCAACTGGCATGATACGAGCTCGGCTCCTTTCTTCGATTTGAGGACGTCGGCAATTAAAACCACACTTATGGAATATTTGATGCCATGTGCGACAATGATAAACTATCCATTAACTTCATTATTAATGCCGTCACAAAGTATTATTGCTGCGCCCTCGTGTTGGCCGTTGTGTACTCGTTTGAGGTCATGACATTATGCAGGTAACAGGGCCTTTGAAGCAGTTTCCTTATAAAGTGAATACTAAGTGCCAGTCCGGTAAGACCTTGCGGCAATGTTCTCAAATGTACGCGATCGTGGTTACCTACTTGAGATATTAAACTAACAAATTCAGTGGGCAGTAGTTAACACCTACTGATCAATGTTATGAAATAGAAATACCTAGTAAATTTATTTGCAAAACCAAGTGTTACACAGGATCTTAAATTAAAATAGTATGTGAACATACTTAAGTATTGTCGTGGTTTATTAAGTATTGACAATGTTATTATTATTAGTATTTTGTGGGGTATTGATTTTATTGAAACGATTGTAACAAAATTAGAGATTTCTCGCATTGCACTGCTCTAAATGCCTTTGTTTTCATAGCGTATGTGGAGTTTGAATGATAAATGATGTTAGTATTATACCTAGTGTGTGTGTTTAGTACGCGTGCTTTCAATTAAGGACTTTTCCTCCATGTAGATGATGAATAGATGACTAAGCGATGGCAAGCAAGCACTATGTGCGTATGCGCGTTTGCGTTCGCACCTAACCGGTTCAGTTTATGTTTACGAAACGAAGTAACACTGACCCACTCTGCGGCATTTCATTATTACGTGGTAGGTGTAAACAAACACTGTAAAAATAGCGTATATTTTGATAAAACAGCGGATGCAGTTAGCACTCGTAATAATTAAACGAGCACGACTAATTGAATTGGATCAGAGGCCTCATTACCATCTGTTTACAGCCCGCTACGTTTTTAAATTGCTAAACCTATCTTTTATAACTAAAAATGAATCGCCGAAATGTTTGTACTCGCATAACTCAGAAAAGACTGCATCAAATTAGATAATTCTTTTTTTGTTGTGTTTGTTATTGTCAGTTCAGAAAGATAACCTTTCTTTCTCTCTCTTGTCTATGTATCTAAATAGTTCGCCCATTCTTCTTGCGTTTCGCCACCGTCTCCGATGCATAATATTAATAGTGGGATTTGATTTGTGGGAAAACGGCCAGCGTATAATTTTCACCCATACAAAGCTGGGTAAAATTAAATCACCAGTTTAAATCACTAAACGACTTTCTTGCCATTTCACATCATGATGTTCATTAGCCATATAAACTGCGTTTGCTTGACACAGGTAGCTTTCTAACTGTGGTCGTTTTCACACATGTTATATTTATTTGATTCGCCGGCGGCCGCGGGTGCACTGTCCTCCCACAAGGTGGTTTCATTTTTACTGTTGCTTTATCTACGTTGCAGTTATGCCGGGCAGCGTGCGTGTCCGTTCGGTTGTCGATTGTTATCGTGCTTGCTGGGCTGAATTGAAATCCAGAACACCATGTAGTTACCAATTTTAACGGGGTTTCAAATTAGCTATGGTATTCATCTATTTTAGTTGTCAGAACTTCGGTGATTTATGGCTTAGATAAAGTTCATTGTCTCGTTCTTTGTTGTCACACGATGTTTATGTCCTGACATGGCAGATAAGGATTTACGAGAAGTTCAATATGTACATGTTATTCATGCAAATTGTTTTGTCAGTAAGTCTCTCAAAAGAGAGATTACCAAATGATTTCAATTAAGTTTTATAGAATGGAACACCGATAATACCTATTTATAACACGTTTTCTCCGTTTTCTTTAGTACTTACGGTGTTCTATGATTCACGAGTAGAAGCGCGTACCGAATTTCAGAAATATCGAATCTGAAAATGCATGCACATTTTAAGAACACCTAAATTAATTGAATTCGGAAATGCGCATTTGCATTTGGTTGTCATTGAAATGCAAATGTAATTTTATGTCTTAATTAATAAATAGTTTCACTAAAATCAACTTTACTTTAAAAATTATAAATTTTCAATTAGGTAGAAAAAATGTATTTTTTTTAAGTCAAGTGCTCTTTTGTACTACCTACGTACAGTTGCTATGTACGTAGGTAGGTAGTACTTACATACTTCACTGTTGAAAAATCGTTATTCGACAATAGCAATCGCAGTCAAATGCAATTCGGAGCGGGTGGTCCTGAAAGCCAAATGTCATAGGAGCAAAACGTCCGTAATTCAAAATGGTCAAATGTGTTAAAACATTTTGTCACTACAAACAAGACAGATTGTTTAATGCGTTTGTCTAACTGTTTGTCACGCCACGTATGCTAGAATGCAGTGCAAGAAGTGACATACTCGCAAAGACATTTGATGTCATGTCTGTGTGTACCCGTAATTACTCACTCATACAAATACAGTTACTTAACTAAAGAAGCAGATAATATTGTCAGAGAAACGTGGGTATCATAATATCGATCAATTTTAAATCTGCTGTGAAACAATGTCGTTTGCGATTCGGAACGAGTTAACTCACGGTAAAAGTGTCATAATAACTGACTCATATGATAGCGAGCGTTATCCGAGCAACATTAGTAATGTAAACATCTAGGTGCCGGCAGATGGGAAGTGGGCCGGCTGGCCGCCACCCGGGCACTCGGGGGCAATCACCGCTCACATCCTCTTCCGCTCAGCCTCCCGAATCCCTTCTCTATCTAGAGTTAGCGTACTTAGCGGGACATGTGCACAAGATACGATCCGTATACGACCTGCCACCTTAGATAAACTAAGACTTGTTGTCTCTACTAAGATCACCAACAAGGTGAGGTGACACACCAACAATCTGTCACATTGAAGCCCTGTTATTTTAATATGCTTAGCGTTATCTTAATTATGGGTGGGAATTGCATGCCTAATAATTAAGACAAATAATATTTTTTTCACCTTAATCCTTAAAGTTGAATCAGTCCCAAAAGTAAGTTTTTTAGTCACTGACGCTCAAGAAATTAGCTTCGCTGGTTTTGGGTCAGATCAGAAGGCTATGAGAGTGGATAACTGGATTAACCGGCTTTTATTTATTTCTTATTCTGGATCTGTTGGCTTTGAGCTTGAGAAACATATTCCTGAGTCTTAAAATGGATAGATTCTAAAAACTAACTATCGATAGATTTGATTGTAGTTATTTTTTTACGCGTAAGCGGTTGTGTCTTAACGCTCGCTGCAGACAGTCAAACAATGCAAGCGTAATAATATATGCTACTTGCTAACTGCGATAATTCTGCCTAGCTGTACTATCGCATCGTATACGTTCGTTTGTCCGTATTCAGTAGTAACCTAGAACAATAAAGCGTGAATGCTTGTAATGCAAATGATTTCGTTTACTATTATTTTCTGCTCTCATCAAACGGCTGGTTTGACAGCAATCTTTAATTGTTTTTCTAATAAGTAATTGACTTTTATATTCCTTATGTGAATGAGATTAATTGGCATTAGATACAAAAGCATGACCAACAAAAGTAATAGAATCGATTGTACACGCTCTAGAAGTTAAAATGAGTGCAAGAGGTCGTTCAAATTGCGGAGACGGACGTGGCTCTTGTGGCTGGTGGCGCTGGGCACTATAATGTACATACAATGGTCGTGATTGCGAAACAGACGCTCTGGGCCGCCATTGTCAGCAGCAAGCGGAAAGCGTGGGTTAGCCAAGATAAAGGTCTTGCTAAGTTTCTATTATGCACAGTAAATAACTCAAGATATGCGAGGAAACTGCTGCTCCATTTCTAGAATAGTTAAAGTTTTTGATGCTCTGAAATCAAATATCTGAATGGAAATTTGTTGACAACTCAATATCGAAAAGATCGTGTAGTCGCTTTATCGATCCCATTAAGAACTTTGATTAGCCTGTTTATTATTAAATGAGACTTCATAGATTACCTGCGTCTACAGATCCTAGATCAGTAGATCAGCTTAGCATAGAATAAGTTCCAACGTTATTATCTACTAACGTAGTAACCCAAAGAGTCATAATGAGAGCTGGTGCTAATGTCTGCCTCACGTGTCGGCCTCTCGCCGCGTTTATTTTGGACCGCACCAACCGTACGGAGATGCAATCTTGTAAAGTGCAGTATCCTGATTTAGCAGCGCGCCCGCGTGGGAGACTCGGATGATCGCGCAGGGTTGCTGCCTCAAACTATGGTCGCGGTTGACGTAAATCAAATTTAAGAACTTTGATACTTTTTCTGCTGGGTGGTGGGCGTGTAATGACCAATGAGTAAGCGCGGATAGCAGTTGGGTATTTTTAAGATAAGGGGCCTAGCCTAAAGAGAAATAAACATATTACCAGTTGGCTAAATAAACTAATAAGACCAATGAACAGCTGCGTTATCCATCAGCGCTTTCTGTTGAATGTTCGTTCAAGCCACCAATTTGGTTTCTGTTACTAACTGTTCAGACATAGCCTGGTTTGTGCTCATGAATGAATGATTAAACTGTCCAACATTTCAAATGCATGTTGTGGTGCGTGGTAATTTTATTGTTGCAATGCCTTGTTTGCAAAATGATTTGCTCAGTCCATTCTTTCTTTATTTAAAAAAGGAAATCTAATCCTCTAATTGCTTGTTTTTTTGATTCTGGCTTCTTGATCTGGTACATGATGATGACGATGAATAATCCCTAATGAAAGCATGCACGTGCCAAATCAAGATTCAAGAGACTCCAAGGTCAATTTTTTTAAACTACTAAAAGTTGGATCCATTGTTTTCTGAATGCCATTTTACCAGAATTAAAAGGCTACTTTATTTTTATAGTTTCTGTTTGTACACTTGAATACCGTGTGTATTATTCATACTTAGTGGGTGTGTAATCGTGTATTGAGTCATGTTTACTGACAACCTTTGAGAAATTAGTATCATTTGGAAGTTTTGTAGTAGATAACTACTCCATAAACCCACTAACTAGGTACTTATATTATATTTCAGTTACTATAACGTTCACAATCCTGGATCTCTTTGTATTGTGTAAGTTGAAATTTAGTAAAAACATCACATCGTAAATAGCCGTAAAATCTTAAATGGATTTGTAGTCGAATTTTTAATAATTATATCGTTGTTTAGACTGCTAGCTTCAGCTTTTAGCGAACATAACAAGTCGGTAGATAACCTTAACAGTTCTTTTAACGATTGCAAATAAAGAAGTCCGTTTTGACAGCGAATTTGGAATTAAAATTTTATTAGAATCGTATTTCTATTGAATTGAAGCATACATTTTCAATGACACTCAAGGGGTCAAACGGACTTCTTAAATTATTTCAACTTTAGTGGCAAAATTAGTCAGAATGAATGACATTGCAATGTAATGAATTTGTTCTGTCCGTATTGTTTGACCTTAATTTGCGGCCAGGACAGGACCGTCAACGTTAATCCAAAGTACATTACCGAGTGGCTAAAATAACTAGAAGCCGTATGTGTTAAAGTTACGTTACCTACCTATCCAATTCTCTTAGTACCTAACCTAAGTAAGAATGGGCGCAGCTTAGATAATAGTACCCGTGTTGTCTATCTATTGTCTTTTAGTTTCGGGTGCAGCTTGTGTAACTTAATTATCCATTCTACAGCTTTCGCCTAGTTGTTTTTTTCCATGGCTATGTAGGTAAGCTTTGCCGCGTGTGTACTTAATGATAACAATTCAGCCAACTTAAATATCAAACTAAACTAATCATAATTTCTACTATTAGATGGGATACTAGACAACGGATAAACATACTAAAATACTTGTTTAAATACCTTTTTTGCAAATAAGTACATAAAAATATGAAACACCCACACCAATACAAACATAAGTGTTCGTGCACACGAATGTTTGTACCGTGCGGGTATCGAACCTGCGACCGCTTCTCTAGTAACCAACTTCTAAACCATAACACGAAATCGGTGGACAATTAAATACTGAACATGTTATTTTATCCTATGACTCGTAATATTATAAATGCGAAAGTTTGAATGGATGTGCCGTGTTGCTCTTTCAAATAAAAACTACTGGATGGATTTCAATGAAACTTTACAATAATATAGCTTATATGCATCTGAATAGGACATACCTACTTAGGCTACGATTTATAAAGATATACCTATCAGTTTTTTTTAACTTAAGTCCACGCATACGAAGTCGCGGGCGGCCGCTAGTAACACATACGTAAATGTAAGAGTACATTATTTCAAAGCCACATTGTGCAATTTAACTTGAATTTTCACAATATTTTTCGAATTTTCTTGACCAACTACTTGTGCTCTTACACGGTTTGCATTTTAACCGTTACCGTTAATAATCCCATTGTTATGCATACAGACGAAGTATAATAAAACAAGAACATATTGAAAACGTTGTCCAATTTGCTAACGTAGTGCTTCATCAGATCAAACTAACATACAACTTTCCTGTTTTAAACATCTTAGATTGTGACTTGCTGTATTTTTTGTTGCAGGTAACTACGTGATTGGTCTGGCTGAGTCGATTCCCGGAACTATTTTACTTTTTATTTTATTTGCATGAACTTTTTGCTTGCAAAAGGAACAGGTATGATTACCCTGCAGTTACAGATTCAAGTTTAATAGACACTGACCCTGCTACTGTTCTTTACACAATACTCGCGGAATTTGAACAAAACGTATCTAGATGACATTGTCACTGGTAGAACAATTGAGGTTGTGTTTTATTTTATTATGAATCGGTTGTTTCTGTTTCTTTGTTGTTGTCAGCTGTTTTGTTAAAGCAGCGACTACTGTTAAATAACACCCTTTTGTAAATATGCTTATACGTGCTAATCATTTTAAATCACTGTTTTAATTAATGTTTTTTCTGTTTCACATGAGTTTTTTTAGTGTCAATTCATCATTCTGTGATTTTATGTACGGTGGACGGCACATCACTCTACCCATTTCCGGTCAATCCTCCTTACTCTATTGCAAAGAAAAGAAATGTCATTTGGCAAGAGCGAGAGAAAAACACGGAAATGGGGTAACCTGATGTGCTGTTGACTGTACATGAAATAAGCTTGATCTAATCATAATTTGTATAGTTCAGTTATAGTTGGCACTTAAGGTGAAAAACGAAACTGGAAACCACAACAGCCAGACTGTGGCCATATCACAATAAAACTTTTTTTCAATTAGCAAAGCGCTGGAAATTTATTCGTAAAAAAAACTAATATAAAAATGTTACTTGACACTAAACAAACTTTAATATCTTTATGTGGGTAGTTATTAATGTGTTTTTCATTTAACGGTGTCTCCTTTTTAATGCATGTCTTCAAACATCACATCTACCACTAACAGTACTAAACAGTGTGGCGCTCCCATCTCTTTCAGCGCCATACACCTGCACTTATCTAATGCATGCAGCAGTTTGAGCTGGGCACTAACACGTTGCTATGGCGACCGGAAACAACAACGATAAACGCTTCTATCAGTTGGTAAGTTCACCACACACTGTTCTATGTTCTTATGCAAATGTATATTTTTCTCTAAATGCTATTTCATTAAACTTGCTTTCTTTAGCAAAAATGCATATTAGTGTAATATGCAAGCCCTTTCAGCAAAAGGTGTAAAAACACAGAACGCTGCCACCTGTCATATTCCTATAGTTTGTAGCGTTTAGTGTGTGGCGGCTACCGGCGTCACCGTGTGCGGCGATTCCTTAAAAAATGTATGAAAACTACAGGAAATAAATGCCGGTGGCGGCGTTTTGTGGCGTGTGGCGTGTGGCCGGTAAGCGGAACGCTAACTGGTGCTGTAAGGCCCCAGCACCAAAGCGTGAAGAATATAAGAAATTGTCAAGTACTGAAATACAGCTTCTTCTAAGCTGTTCACTCTCATCTTGAAGGCCTGCATGAATACGTCTTGACGTTCCTCTTAAAAGACCCGGGATTAAAGGAAGAAGGAAACACCTCCTCCAGTCTCCTTGATTTTGGTTGAAACCTAGCCTCACACACACTTCCGATGGAATAAAGGCATTTGGCATTGTGTAGGTATATCGCATTAAAGTTATGACGGAGTCTTATGTGAGAGAAGCGGAACTAAGATAAGTATATGCTTGCCTATCTTAGTTCCGCTTACACACATGCGTGCGCGAATCGAATTTATCTTTATTTTTCTTCGCATTCAACATGGCTTGCGTCTTGTTTAAAATTTTGTGATAAAAGCAATCTCTTGAAAACTTAACTCAAATGCTCTAACTTCAAAGATATAACTGATTTGAGCATTTGAGAATAAAACACTTTAGCCCAACGGAACCCGTTGAATCTATGAAAAGGGGCACAGTCTGAGTTAGTGTAGCTTGTAAATACTGAATGCAATCCTCTTTTTCTTACATACATAGACATAGTACAGTAATTATTTTTTGAAACACCAACCACTAAATGACAAGTGTTTAAAAAATACTATTGACGTCAACTTATTTCATTTGTTTTTGTATTTGTAACTGAATGAGCGTCGATTCTGGCATGCGTAGGAGTCATCACGTGTCATAACACAATGAACAATTTATTAGACAACGTATAAAATTATAATGTTTCGGAAAGTGCGTGTTTTCTCTTGGTTTTCATTAACATAGCCCGCCCCGAATTAAATATTTAACAAATTAACCCTTGTTGGTGTGGAATAACGTTGGCACACGTGAACGAATTCGCGGCCAAGAGATAGTCACTGGCGGGTGACATAATTGAAGTTAACCAACATTAGAAGTAAAAAATATGAATTTACAAAAACGGCCAAGAAATTAGAGCATAGTGCTTTGCGTGATCTAACAACATAACAGTTTCACATTTTTTGCTGGCGTGGCCTTGCTAATGCTTCACATGCAGTTCATATGCTTGATTTATTCAGTAATGCAGATAAAAAACGGGTGCATTACTCATAACAGCTGGGTTTTTATATACAGGGTGGCCGGGAAGTTGACGTCCAAAGCTAAAATTTGGATTCCTCATATCAAGGTGTATCCAAATCACCCCCATGTATGTTCTACGATTTTGCTTAGTTTAGGAGCTAGAACATTTTCTATGATTTTTTCCTTAATTTTCACCTATCATCGGTTTTTATTTTTTTTCTCAATCTGGCGAGTACCTGGTGACCAAATTATCGGTGATAATTAATAACAATACTTACGAGTAGCACCCAAAAAATTCCGATCTGTCTAGGTATTGAGGAAGTTCCTTAAAATT
The DNA here is from genome assembly GCA_950022985.1 of Udea ferrugalis. NCBI lineage: Eukaryota > Metazoa > Arthropoda > Insecta > Lepidoptera > Crambidae > Udea > Udea ferrugalis. Next base: position 4,702,516 of record OX465527.1, on the reverse strand, counting down.
CAGTCGCAAGTTCAAAATTAAGGTCCGATCTTGGTGAATGCACATCTTTAATGTATGAAAAAAAAGAGTTTTAGGGGAACCAGTAGGTTCAAAGTATTTTTAAAAACTGCCTATGACATTAGGCTACAAAATGACGTCAAATAAAGCTGTTGTTAATGGGGTTATTTTTCCTGGAACTGACCTTTGAAGTCTGATGAAGAACTTTTTCGGGGTAAAAATACTACTTTATTTTATTGCAATAGTTATGATTCTTCGAGTTATGATGTTTCGTGGTCGCGATTTTTGACCTTTACACCAATAATTCAGATCAAAAAAAACGACTTTTCCATGAATTCTCGCCCTGCAGTCATTATTATGGTTATTTCCCGACCTCAGTTATTGTCCCATTATGTTAACAGCGGGCTAATGACTAATAGCATACCAAAGTAAACAAGTGAAAGGAAGATTTTTTACCTTTGTACCAGTGTGTTAGGACAAACCGCCGGGAAGCCAAGATAACTCAGGCGTGGCAGTGTCACCAGATGGGAGAGGTTGGGTTGCAGACCCCGTTGGGCCCTTGAACGCCCTGTGGCGTGTGACCAGCGATCGGTGGCTGATCCACCCGAACGTTGCGACCTGGTGGAGCCGTACCGCCGTAGTTTGGCGGTGCTCTGGCTCATGTTACACGGCGTCAACCGAGACGACGGAAGTGCCTACGCACTCAAAGCGCTTTTTTTGTCAAGGATTACTCCACGATATTTAAAAAAAAAGTAAAAGAAAGAATTTTCTTACCACTTGATTACGTTGGTATGCTACGCTGTTAACAAAATATGTCAATGACTGAGGTCGGGAAGTAACCATAATGATGACTACAAGGCGAGAATTCATGGGGAAGGCGGTTTTTTTTGATCTGAATTCTTGGTGTCAAGGTCAAAAATCGCGACCACGAAACATCATAACTCGAAGAATCATAACTATTGCAATAAAATAAAGTAGTATTTTTACCCCGAAAAAGTTCTTCATCTGACTTCAAAGGTCAGTTCCAGGAAAAATAACCCCATTAACAACAGCTTTATTTGACGTCATTTTGTAGCCTAATGTCATAGGCAGTTTTTAAAAATACTTTGAACCTACTGGTTCCCCTAAAACTCTTTTTTTTCATACATTAAAGATGTGCATTCACCAAGATCGGACCTTAATTTTGAACTTGCGACTGAATTTTAAGGAACTTCCTCAATACCTAGACCAATCGTAATTTTTAGGGTGCTACTTGTAAGTATTGCTATTAATTATCACTGATAATTTGGTCACCAAGTACTCGCCCGATTGAGAAAAAAAAATAAAAACCGATGATAGGTGAAAATTAAGGAAATAATCATAAAAAATATTCTAGCTCCTAAACTAAGCAAAATCGTACAACATACATGGGGGTGATTTGGATACACCTTGATATGGGGAATCTAAATTTTAGCTTTGGACGTCAACTTCCCGGCCACCCTGTATAAAAACCACTGTGGTAGTTGGTGTTAAACTTTGAATGTGATACGGTGATTCAAATGTGTGCTGTTTACATCTTCCCACTACCTACCATTATACGAGTACCTACATCATACGGATTTGTTTCAGTACTCCTAACACGAATGTAAAATGAATAATACACCTGTACCTATTCTTCACGTACATTCTATTGCTATTATCAGAATAGAATGCGTATGCGTTTGCATGTACATGCATATTCTTTTTTTTTTCAAATCGGAATTCTATAAACACTAAAAGATTACCTGGTTAGCAGTAGTCACCCTTGTAACCTAATAAGCAAGAATAGAAATTTACACCTCTTTTATCAAACAAAATCGACATAATAAACGAATCCCGTCAGATCTGTGTGCAGTGCAGAAGATTTTTGGTATTTTGAAGTAACAAGTATAGATGCGCTATTTCGGTCAGTCCTTCGTTTATGTTGATGAATCATGGGGAAATTAAATATAATTCAGGATTCTACATAGGTACTACCTATGCGGGCACGTTGTTGTTATTATTAATAGTGTCCAACGAACTTCCCATGACGACACACATAGTATATGATTGTTAAGTTTTGTAAATTAAACATGTAGCCTATTTCCCTATCATTATAAAACTTTCGTGATTTATTTGTCCGCTCAGTGACCAATTTACGTCACTCGATCATAATAACCATATTTTGTTTGTTGCTCCGCAGTATAATTATTTACACTAATATTGAGAAAAAACCTGTCATATTTTCTATAATTTCAACTTTATCAGTAAAATTAGGTAGTAAAAGGGAAGCTCAGAAAAACGCATTAAACCATTTAAATTACAATTTATTCACAAACTAAAACAAATACAAGTTGTACAGAAAAAGAGAGAGCGAGATAGATATACAAACGTCAAATAATGGCGGGGAATACTGCTCTTGACAAGTTGCGTTCGGAAATGCCTAACAGTCGGCCTTCCTGTACCACTGCTCGCCCCGAGCAGTATTCTCCATGTAAAGCAGCGTAAAAGTAAAACTAAGCTAAGTAATATTGACATACCCAGGTGACTTCTTAATGCCACCACAACTGACTTCTTAATGCCAGTTCAACTAACTTCTTAATGCTAGTTCAGGCGACTTCTTAATGCCACCACAACTGACTTCTTAATGCCAGTTCAGCTGACTTCTTAATGCCAGCACAACTAACTTCTTAATGCTAGTTCAGGTGACTTCTTAATGCCACCACAACTGACTTCTTAATGCCAGTTCAGGAAGTACACCTTCCAAGTCGCGACTTATACAACACCTCTTAAGGCAAATCTCGAGATTTAAACAGTCAGTCAAATAACAAACAGTCTGAAACGTTCTTAATCGTTTCCAGTTATTTAACAAGTCTGAAGCGTTCTTAATCGCCTCCAGTCAAATAACTTACAGTCTGAAGCGTTCTTAATCGCCTACAGTCAAGTAACAAACAGTCTGAAACGTTCTTAATCGTTTCCAGTTATTTAACAAGTATGAAGCGTTCTTAATCGCCTCCAGTCAAATAACTTACAGTCTGAAGCGTTCTCAATCGCCTACAGTCAAGTAACAAACAGTCTGAAACGTTCTTAATCGTTTCCAGTTATTTAACAAGTATGAAGCGTTCTTAATCGCCTCCAGTCAAATAACTTACAGTCTGAAGCGTTCTCAATCGCCTACAGTCAAGTAACAACAATGAGCGAACAATTATCGCCTTCTTAATGGCAGCTCACTGATTAATATTACAAACAATCACAAACAAACAATATAAATCAGATAATGCAACAAAATGAGCGAACAAATATCGCCTTCTTAATGGCAGCTCACTGAGTAATATTACAAACAATCACAAACAAACAATATAAATCATATAATGTAACAAAATGAGCGAACAAATATCGCCTTCTTAATGGCAGCTCACTGAGTAATATTACAAACAATCACAAACAAACAATATAAATCAGATAATGTAACGAATGAGCGAACAAATATCGCCTTCTTAATGGCAGCTCACTGAGTAATATTACAAACAATCACAAACAAACAATATAAATCAGATGATGTAACAAATGAGCGAACAAATATCGCCTTCTTCATGGCAGCTCACTGAGTCATATTACAAACAATCACAAACAAACAATTTAAATTAGATAATGCAACAAAATGAGCGAACAAATATCGCCTTCTTAATGGCAGCTCACTGAGTAATATTACAAACAATCACAAAAAAACAATATAAATCAGATGATGTAACAAATGAGCGAACAAATATCGCCTTCTTAATGGCAGCTCACTGAGTAATATTACAAACAATCACAAACAAACAATATAAATCAGATAATGCAACAAAATGAGCGAACAAATATCGCCTTCTTAATGGCAGCTCACTGAGTAATATTACAAACAAACAATATAAATCTTAAGAATACAAGAAGTAATGTTTCATTCTTATTAAGAATAATCAGATAATGGACTATATGATTAAAACGATTCAGTTTGTCACGAGCCATCACATTACAGTATGCTTGACGGCGACTATGTGTATAGTCTTAATCACATTACGGCTTACACTTTTACAATCCTGAATTTGACTATCTAAACTTGGTGCAAGCTTGTCACTTCGTTACCCCTTGCGCATGATATTACGTTCACCAATAACAATGTCACATACCTCAAAAGATCTTAACTTAACACATGTGAAGCAAAAAACGCAGAACGACTTAAAAACTTTGTCTAACATCGTAAAACAAAATAAATCATCCAAGTCAGATCACCAAGCCTTACCATTCACATTCAACATCACCAAAACGCCCAAAATGATTTGTCATTAAAATAGGTAGTAGACTTGCTCATTTACGCGCGGATTGACAACAGCAGTCAAAATGTATTTTATTTGTTGTAGACCACAGTAATCCTTAAAATACTTACAAATGAAAGCTTTGTTTAGGTCGCATACAACTCCAAATATCTGTAATACTATAATAACACGAACAGCTTCTAACTACAAGAGCTAGAGTGAATAAATTTCGTAAATCAAACACCAAGGTGGCCCACGTATATGTACTATGTGTAACGGCAACGGCATCTTTCATAAAGAATACAACAACACTGCTTGACACCCTGTATATTTTTCACGCATAGTGTTAAGAGATGCAGCCATGTACATTTATTTTTTGTTTCTACAGCGCCGTATTACAGCGCCAAACCAGTTTTTAAATACACCACCTAGATAAAAGTAAGCAAGTTCTGTCAAATAGTCACTTTTAATTTTACCTTACAATAATTAGTCCACAGTTGAACCAATTGAATAGTCTCCCTGTTGCATTGCTTCTATAGAAGTAGGTACTAAACATGTATCATTTAATCGCTTAACGGAAATAACATGGTTTCGGCTAAACCCATCCAGGTGGCCCGTTGACTTACCAGCACGGTATTCGACCTTAATCAAAGTGTCAACTTTGTACCTGGAGCTACCAGCGGGCTATATATGGTGACAAATCTCGTTTCGACGAAGTCCAATTAGTACAATCGGTAACTACTTAACTTAATACCTGTAACATACACCTTCAATTTAAACAAACTTACAACAACAGCAAGGGTCTCTTAATTAATACTTTGGCTTCTGCTAGGCTGTAAGTGATTCACCAGTCCCAAACATTCGTAAAAACGAGTTAACTCAAAACGATGTAGGTACTGCCGCTATCTTTCATCCGCTCGGCCATCGACAAACTACAATACCTATAATATGAGCGCTTTGAATCTGTAAGCTACGCACTTTTTGTAGAACATTTATCAATCTTACAATTACAGAAAAAACAATTCGAAAATTCATCTGATACTCATCAAGACTATTTCAGCAGGTAAGCTTTCGCCGATCTCATAACCACAGTATGTCTTCAGACAACGATGCATGCAATGCACGACGCTCACTGATCCTAAGATAATGTGACCAAACGTGCGGATGTCAATTAGTTAAGGTATTACACACTGCTCTAGACACTCCGTATATATTATATTGTAAACCCTGAAATATATGATTGTGTGCCTAATATCCGTATTAGGGTCCTTCCTACAACGGTTTGGTTGTCACGAATCTAAATAACACATAATAATAAATATGAGCCTCGCTCTGTGAAACCAGGAACAACGAAGGTACCACAGACAACCAGATTCAGCACAAACACTTGTTTCATCAACAAACCCCGCACTGTGCGGAAATCGAACACGCGACCCCTCGATGCTCAACCGTTGAACCACTGCGCTAAACGGGTCATCAACGACTCAAAACAAACGAAATATCAACATCAAATAACAAGTTCGAATCTAATCGACAGGCAATTATTTAACACCTTGTACGACTGCACTTACATTTGGCAGTTCGAATAATTAATTTTGTAAATACGAAACATCTACTACGTTTTTTAAATAACACAAATCACCGTGACAATACTCAAACGCTTAGTTGGAACAGGCTGACTAATATCAACCTCTGTTTTGGGCACAGTTTGGCCTCATCAGCCACCTCCTTGAAGGATTTATTTTCGAATTTTTGACATACCTCAAATGCCCAATGGTTGACTGGCAGATATTGCGCTCAGCATGAAGCCCGCCATACCGTACTATTATGTGCAATGAAGATGAAATAAATAATTAAATATTGAAATTTTTAATTGAACAACTAGACTTGCATGGATTGAATATTCAACTGTAACTGTAACCTCTGGGCTCTGTATAACTCTGTAATTATTATTATTTTACCCAAGACATGACAACTGAAATCAATAAAAATGACAACTAATAATTTGCAGCTACAGTAATATCTGTAAATAATTAGACATAAGTTTGTCTGAAGTAACAGTTTACTTCAGGACATTCATTCTTATCATGGCCTGTACGATGATAACAGTGTGATGAACACCTTTCCTACCTAATTGTTTTCATCATCATGACAGACACAGCCACAGAATGCACAAGTTTTATGAATTTTGTAATGTTGGTGCAATGTGACCACAATGCTTACAACTGCATCATTTAATTATTAAATCAGTAACACTTGACTTACTTCAACGATGTAAATTAATATCTTAACATGCTGGACGTGTCCTGATAACCAGCAGAAATAGCATCAGCGTTCTGGTACGGAAGGTACCTACCTGTAATTGCTTCTGTAACCTGCATCGGGTAACCCACAAGCATAACCTTAAATAGATCTTGTCACATTAAAATTTATAAATAATATTCAGAACATTACACCATAAGCATTAACTTAGTCACACATCTGACTAACTTACTGATTGGAAAAAAGGCAGTTAATAAACATTAGAGTTATGTAAGGTTGAGATATTAGTTTAGGTTTAGATAGTTGTTAGTATCAATGTTCGGCATACTTTTTTTTTAAATTTAAAGTCCAAATAAGTTTCAGAAATAGTTTTCTCATCACCAGTCATACATCCACAGAATACAAAATACCTTTATCTTTTCAGATTAACTTACTTACTCAATAATAATTAACAGATCAGATAGGATCAGAATCAGAAAATGTATCATTAAGACCAGCATAGACTTGAACTAAATCAGCTGTAGGTTGCCAATGGCACAGATGAAATGGTGGGGTACTACTGAAGTGGGGTAAAAACAGACCACTACTGTGGCTACTGGTTTCCATTATTCAAAGTACTAGCCATAGTAGATACCTAGCACTTTAACTAGGAGTAGTTTGACGAATGAAACTTGTTCGGGTTCGCAAGAACCTGCTGCTTAATCACTCTCCCATCAGGAGCATGATGAACACTCCGCAATAAGAGAGCGATTAAGGCAGGGGTCAGTGACCGCGCACACGGTCCGGTGCCGCGGTGCTCCAGCTGACTCCGCTCGGGACCGCCAAAACGCTGCCGATTTGAGACACTATTCAAAAGTTCACGAGGCAACGTATCATATGGGTAATTGGGTACACCGTCCGTCACTACTACACATTTCAAAGATGACAATCCAATTTCATGGGAAAATTCACGTCCACTCATTGTTTTTGGTTTGAAAGTTACTTTTATCACAAATTCACAACAATCCCCAATACACTCGATGAAAACTCGCAGTACCTGTGCAGCAAACAGGTACGAACCGGTTTTTGTTTCCTCAAGGCGTCCCGGCCGGTGCGGCCGCGCTTCGTAAATTTTGGAAAACGATACAGAAGTTACTTTCACTTATTGTTTCGTCAGGAAAACGTTTTTGTAGGCGCTCGGTACACTAATCCCGCTTCTGAGCTAAAAGGGAAGCTCAGAAAAACGCATTAAACCATTTAAATTACAATTTATTCACAAACTAAAACAAATACAAGTTGTACAGAAAAAGAGAGAGCGAGATAGATATACAAACGTCAAATAATGGCGGGGAATACTGCTCTTGACAAGTTGCGTTCGGAAATGCCTAACAGTAGATATTTAAATAAAACAAATTATCAGGTACATATCATCAGATGATTGATTGGCGAATACTCGTAATTGCAACTCCGGGTAGGCCCCGGATCGTCAGATTCGCAGATTCGATTCCCGCTTCTGCTGAAATATACATATAATTTCGATCTTTCGCCTTTTCGCCAGTAAGTTGCTTGGCCGACAACTTGACATGCCAACTAACGTTTCACAGAATTTTATTCCGCCGAATAATCATTAGTCTACTAGTAAAAAACATATAATTTTATTTCATTTACCAACCTCTTCGATACCAACTGTACATTTGGTCGCATTATTGTCAGTTTTCACAATGCCAACTTTCCAGTAGCAAAATGTTTTCGCAGTGTAACAGCACGGTAACAGTCATTTACCAAAGAGTAGCATAGCATTCCTTATATTTTACAGAAGCCTTCCATTTAAGAGGTTAATTAATATGACAGTCATTACATAAAAACTTTACAATCTGTTTTAGACATTGGCGATACAGAAGGCGATCAACTCGATCGAGACCCCGGTGAAGGAGAAGCATGTCCGCAGCACGCTCATCGGCACCTTCCAGGAGCAGAGCGCCATCACCTACTGGGTAAGTGATCGAGACCCCGGTGAAGGAGAAGCATGTCCGCAGCACGCTCATCGGCACCTTCCAGGAGCAGAGCGCCATCACCTACTGGGTAAGTGATCGAGACCCCGGTGAAGGAGAAGCATGTCCGCAGCACGCTCATCGGCACCTTCCAGGAGCAGAGCGCCATCACCTACTGGGTAAGTGATCGAGACCCCGGTGAAGGAGAAGCATGTCCGCAGCACGCTCATCGGCACCTTCCAGGAGCAGAGCGCCATCACCTACTGGGTAAGTGATCGAGACCCCGGTGAAGGAGAAGCATGTCCGCAGCACGCTCATCGGCACCTTCCAGGAGCAGAGCGCCATCACCTACTGGGTAAGTGATCGAGACCCCGGTGAAGGAGAAGCATGTCCGCAGCACGCTCATCGGCACCTTCCAGGAGCAGAGCGCCATCACCTACTGGGTAAGTGATCGAGACCCCGGTGAAGGAGAAGCATGTCCGCAGCACGCTCATCGGCACCTTCCAGGAGCAGAGCGCCATCACCTACTGGGTAAGTGATCGAGACCCCGGTGAAGGAGAAGCATGTCCGCAGCACGCTCATCGGCACCTTCCAGGAGCAGAGCGCCATCACCTACTGGGTAAGTGATCGAGACCCCGGTGAAGGAGAAGCATGTCCGCAGCACGCTCATCGGCACCTTCCAGGAGCAGAGCGCCATCACCTACTGGGTAAGTGATCGAGACCCCGGTGAAGGAGAAGCATGTCCGCAGCACGCTCATCGGCACCTTCCAGGAGCAGAGCGCCATCACCTACTGGGTAAGTGATCGAGACCCCGGTGAAGGAGAAGCATGTCCGCAGCACGCTCATCGGCACCTTCCAGGAGCAGAGCGCCATCACCTACTGGGTAAGTGATCGAGACCCCGGTGAAGGAGAAGCATGTCCGCAGCACGCTCATCGGCACCTTCCAGGAGCAGAGCGCCATCACCTACTGGGTAAGTGATCGAGACCCCGGTGAAGGAGAAGCATGTCCGCAGCACGCTCATCGGCACCTTCCAGGAGCAGAGCGCATGACGCCAGCAGTAGCTGTCATTAGTTGATAATAGTGATAATTATGAGAGTAAGGCTTACCTATTTACTCGATCAACTCGATCGAGACCCCGGTGAAGGCGAAGCATGTCCGCAGTAGCACTTCAAAGTGAAGTTACTAAGATGGTTGTGCATAGTTAAAAATGCCTACATGAGTTTTATTAATTGACAATGTTCTCATCCACTTTCTTTTGTTTCCAGATGGTGGCGATCCGGCTGCCGCTCCAAGACAACCGCATCGTGGCGTGGAAGTTCTGCCACGTGACACACAAGCTGCTGCGCGAGGGGCACCCCGCCTGTCTCGATGACTCGCAGCGGCACATCAACATGATCGAGAACCTCGGCAAGTTGTGGGTGAGTAGAATATTAGACGGTGGAGACAGCGCTGAATTAAGCCAGCGCAAGGTCAGTAGGAAATCTTGTGAAGGCCTTGGTTTGCTACCTCAACGCTCCAGGTTTTAGCTTCTATGTTGACCTTTTTACTGACCCGCGGGGTCTGTACTATTTTCAACTAGCCTTATTCGGCACTTGGTTCAATGGAGATTTGGCTGTCCATTTGCAGAATTTTGATCCTGTTCGTAATCTTAAAATGCAGCAAGAATGCAAAAGAAGAAGATAGCCAAGAAAAAACAAAAATAAAACACTATCGTCCGTCTATAGGATACTAACCGCAGCCTTCTAACCCTTAGGTACATTTACGCGAAGGTTACGGAAAGCTGGTACATCTGTACTGCAACCTGCTGGTGGTTAAGCTCAAATTCCACGCGCGCAATCCCCGCTTCCCCGGTAACCTGCAGCTCACCGCCGACGAGCTCGACGCCATCGCTGAAAATGACGTCAACAACTAGTGAGTCTTGTCACTGTCAAATCATTTTCTGTAGTGCTCGCTTTTTATAGTTTGATAATGAAATAAAAATATTATTTTACAGCTTTCAACTATGCGTGGAACTATTTGATTATATGGATGAGATACTCAATCTACAAGCAGCAGGTCAGTGACATTGTAATTATTGGTTATACCTATATTTAAGACAATTTGATTAAATTTTAAGTGAGCATTTTCCTCTGTAGTTTTAAATTTGCCGATTTTGGTATGACTAACCTAGTCGACCGATTCAAATAAGCCTAATTTTCCCCCACCTCGCGTGTACTTTAATTTCCAAACCACTTTTAAAAGCTCTCATATTTAAGCAGTGTCCTAGAAGGTGGCTAGGGCGACACTAGATAAGATAACGTGCGTCTTTCCTGTGTAGTGCTCTACTCCGCTAATGACACTAACTTCTCATACCATAGCCGCGCTGTTTGGGCTTTTATTTTCCTTTCGGTTGAGTGCCTAACCATTCTGCTGAGCTAATTGAACCGAATTGTTGGTCAGTATTCGACAGCCTGGGCAACGCGCGCGCCAACTCGATGACGGCCAGCGGGCAGTGCCGGCTCGCCGCGCTGATCCCGTGCGCGCAGGACTCCTCGCAAATCTACGACTGCAACGTGCGCCTGCTGTTCCGGCTGCACGCCGCGCTGCCGGCGGACACTTTGACCGGACACAGGGAGAGGTAAGTAATTGCAATTCAATATGGCGGGTGAAACGTCAACGAAAACAAGATGGCGGCCAGCAGGCAGTGCCGGCTTGCCGCGCTGATCCCGTGCGTGCAGGAAGGCAGGAGGAGGTTGACGACCGATTCGGGGTAGTTAATGATTCATTAGTAGCTCACTTCTGAATCACCAGTGGCCGCGGGTTCGGTCCCCGCACAGTACAAACATGAACATGTCTGTTTGTACTGGTCTGGGTGTTTCCTATGTTATATTAAGTATAATATTTACAGAAACAGAAGTATTTAAGAATTTAAGTATGTTTATCCGTTGTCTAGTATCCCATAGCACAATCAACTAAATGTTGCGATATGTGTATAAACTGTTTATTACTATTCAACTATCCTTAACATCAACTTATTCTTTTCAGATTTCGGCAGCAATTTAAGAAGTTAAGCTCATTCTACAAACACGCAAGCAGTTTGCAGTACTACAGGAACTTGCTGACTTTGCCAGTGCTGCCGTCCAATCCACCCAACTTCTTGCTGCAGGTAATTTAAAATATTAATAACTTTTCAATTCCAACATAGTATGTGATGCTCAGAAATCATAACGCCTGTTATTTTCCTTTTGCAGAGCGACTTTGGGACATACGTAGCGCCAGTGGTGTCTATCCCGGAGCAACCGCCTGACGAAGTGGATTCAGTGGGCTCCCTCATCGACACCTCGGATACTATGAGCCAGGTATGTATGTGATGTGTATGTGTGTATTAGCGTCTCCAGGCACTTTTTCCTTGGTAATATATATTCCATTACCGTGTTTTTCCCTGACAGTTCCAATACCTATCTCTCGGTTTTTTTTCTTCGGCTATCAAACCGCTCGCTCTACCCTGATTACCAGGTAAAAACCATGGTATAGCACATGCCGACCGACTTGTTCTTGCACGTTAGCGATTTTCACCGTCGTTTATGGTTTTTCGATCAGCGATGGTAGCAAAACACTTAGCACCATCTGACACTTCGGGACTCCATTCTATGCTTTTGTTTTAATTCCATTGGAGTTAAGCGAAAAAAATCCGCACCTAAACATTTTTCAACATATGGAGTAGTGACTAAATAGCGCTCAAATCACTTAAATGTCTAAGCAATCTGGCTAGCACATTTCATCTAACACTAACGCTGGTAAATCTCAAATGGAGATTATAAAAACGCTTGCAATACTTAATGTAAGAAAGTTGTTGCTTACTAGGTACAGATAAATTTAAGAAGTGATGTTCAAAGATTTCTTTAATTTCAGAAACCAATTGTTAATGTTATCTACTAAACTTTCGTTTAAACCCCCTACTTTTTATGTACTTGTTCTCTCAGTCGCTTTAATTTAGGAATTTTTGATACAGAATAAAAATCGGATGATGACAAAACATGTAACTTATGCGAATGAGCCCGAACTATATCCACAGAAGGACATGGAACAGATGAGGAGGGTATGTTATATAAGTGTGAGAGCTTGTGTCCGTCCTCTTCGTGAACGTTTCTGTTGTTAAATGTTATTTTAAGTCCCTACAATTTCAAAGTTCATACTTGCTGTATGACTTAACTCTTGTCTTGAGGGATCTCTAAGTAAAACTCGACACAGTTTAAAACGTAAAATGTTTAGGCAGAATCCAATAGGATTCTGTCCAACAGGACAATAGTCCGTGAACAATTTAATCAGTACCTATTGAAGAAAATAAAACTTGCCCAATGTCTAACGCCAGTTTTTCCCTAGAGCTGAATGGAGCGGAGATGAGTGGAGGTATGATTTAAACAGCCAATCAAATAATGAGTTTGGCAAAATACTACTATCATTCACATAACAACTCCAAACAAAAACGGCTTGTAAAACAGCTCCAAACTTATCCACTACGCTCTGCTCTGGTGGTTATGGCAATGCCATCACTCTTCGTGACCACCATATCTAAGTGTTAATGCTAGACGACGAAAACCACGCAAATAGGTAAATGTTAACTTGTCATACAGAATCAGATGCATGCCCCTTATCCGCATCCGCCGGCGCCTGAAGTCGTACCGTTACTAGTTAAGGCACCGGAACGTCCTCCACCTCAGCCGGCCAGGAGGGTATGTTGTAGTCTGTGTGACCTGATGCCTCTCGGGGTATCCAAATCTTTGCTCAACGTGTATGTCGTGGGTCTATGCCCTTTATGTTATGGATGCTGTTGTTCTCTAGGTGTAATGTAAATATTTGGATATAGCGTGTGGTGTAAGGATGTGGGTGGGTGTTTTAATTGTATTCGTTGAAAAATGGAGAAGCATCTGCTGACATTTTCCTACCATATACTTGAATGCGATCAAGTGAAATAAATAAAGGGTAAGAATTTAGTATCTTGCTTGTATTGGGAAATTATAGCTTGACAGCCATTGGTTTGGCTCTTCTAGTTAAGGGTATCGTTCTTGGAATCGAACAGCTCTGAATGAATTTACGTGAAACCTTCTAGTTTGTGTTTGTTACATGAAATACTGAAAATATTTATTTTTCTCGGTGAAGTTAAAAATGCGGCGGCCCTTATGGTAGTTCAAATCATTATTTTCTTTTACTTTAATAAAAATGCCATTTAACAAGATGTCTTCTTACGCTTATCGGCTCTATTAAAGAGTTTTCAACTAACTAGGTATTGCAATACAATGAGAGCAATTTAAATGTGATCGATTAAGTTTTTAGTATGTCATTCAATAGTCACACCCACCACACAGGGTTTTACATGAATTTCCTTCATTTAGAGTAGTTGGTCCATGCTTTTCGCAATGTGCTTGCTGAGAAGCACTCCACGGAATGGTCTGCGGGATGTGTGACGGGAATGGCAACAAAAGGCAGTCTGTTTATGGGCAACAACTGGTCTGTCTTGAGAAGGTAGTTGGGTAGTGAGAGATTGCGGTTGAATGTCCGCAGGCGCCGACGCCCGACCAGCTGGACGCGTACGACACGCGGACCACGCCCTCGCCGCAGCCCGACCCCATCATAGAACGCGATCGGCTGATTGACCATCTGCACAACGAACTCAAGAGGATGAGGTACAATATTATACAATTCAGTGCGTTTTTAGATCGTGTGTCACTACCTGATTACGATGTCAGCCACGTATTGTATTGCTCAAAGGAACTACTGCCCAAAACAAATTACATACATTATTAAAGATCTGAAAACCAGAAAAAGACATTTTGCCGTCTTGGCATCAGGCAGAAATCGTGGAAAATGCTAAAAACAATAATAACCAACATACATTGTTATCACACAAGTATTCGGCACACATATTTCCACTTACCATACTTGAAAGGGTAATAATGTCACCGCCAGTCAGTCAAGCATTTGTTTTTGTCGTTGACAGGGGTGAGGCCTCGCAAATGGTGCAGGAGCGGAACACAATGCTGAGTTCCATGCGGGAGCACTGCACCCGCATCGAGACACAACTGCAAGCTGCACAGGTAATATAACGTTTACAGTATTTGAGCGGAAGGAAAGGGTAAGATAAGATAAGATATACTTTATTGCACAAAGAAAACAATTACATAAAAGTGCTTACAGAGATATAACAGTACAATGTAGGCGGCCTTATCGCTAAAAGCGATCTCTTCCAGACAACCTTCCGGTAGAGAAAAAGAAAAGAAAAATAGATGTGGTGGTGCAAGATGGTTATTGAGAGATAATTATTTCTATAATAAGTTATTTTAATACAAAATAAAAATAGACATACATACAATTAAATACTATGAGCAAAGCAATAAACATACATATATATACATAAATATAATACGTACAATGTGGTATGGATTAACTGGATGGTTGCGGAAAGTAGAATATTCAGATTATGTTGAAGTTATTGCAGGAGAGAGTCAGAGCAAAAGAAAATGAGCTTTGACACGGGATTTGGATAGCCTTATGGATGAGGGTAAGGGTGTGATCAAAAACACTTCCTCGCTCCCTTGATCAAATCTAAACTCTTAATTAGCGCATGAGCGCGTATGTATGTACGGTCACCGCCATTGCAGGCTACCCACTAGAACAGTTCTCCTTGCTCTATTGGGAAGAAATGACATTACAAGAGCAAGATAAAAACGGAAATGGGTAGCCAGATGTGCTGTTGACTGTTCATTAGGCGCGGCCAACGTATACTTTATTGGCTCCAATAGGAATTATATTACACTTAATTTTATTTCAGAATGAAGTAGAACAAGAAAGACAAAGAGCAGAAATTGTGATAGCACAGACTCCAGAAATAAAACGTAAGTTATATTTTTGTATCGCAATGTTGCAATTGGGACCAAATTTAATAATTGAAACGTGCTAATAACGTGCTAATTTAATTCACAGAAAAACTTGCCGAAACTGAAGAGAAAGCAAAAACAACAGACGAAAAATTCCAAAAATTAAAAGGAGCCTACACACAGTTGAGGGAAGAACACATTGCACTCATTAGACAGGTAAGTTACGGACTCGACTAGGATTAGGATAACACTTGTTA
The DNA here is from genome assembly GCA_950022985.1 of Udea ferrugalis. Taxonomy (NCBI): domain Eukaryota; kingdom Metazoa; phylum Arthropoda; class Insecta; order Lepidoptera; family Crambidae; genus Udea; species Udea ferrugalis. The sequence continues at coordinate 4,686,883 of OX465527.1, read as the reverse complement.
TCTTAGTCGAGTTTGTCATTTCGATTGCGACACTGTCATATAATTTAGTTTTTAACTTCAATACTAGTGTTATCAGGCTTCATTTACACGCCTTGGCATAGTCCCAGTAGCACTTTAAACAGTGTGTAGTGCTAATGTACATACCTGCTGAAATCAATTCATCCTAGAATTTCTGCTTTTGATGTTGACAGAAAGCTGAAGTCGACAAGTTATCAGCAAGCTTAAGGGCGGCGGCGGCGCAACATGAAACCTCAAAAACAGCTCTGCAACAGCAACTTAACGATAGGATGAAGTAAGTTGTCTTTTGTACTCTTCATTCTTATGTAAATACTGTCGCTATCCAAACTGCATTACGTCCATGAACAAACACCGACACCGCTCAACTTCGCTTTGCCTTTTCCTAGGGATGTCGAATTACTTCAACAGAGTGCCTCTTCAAGTGAAGAAGTCGAAGCATACAAAAGCGAGTTAAGCAACCTCCGCTCTGAACTGGAACAGTCCAGACAAAAGGAGATGGAGTTAGAAACGATACGAGCCGCCTTAGAGGCGCTGGAGATAGAAAATAAGACTGCTAAGACAGAGGCGCAAGACAAACTAACGACACTCGCCAACGAACTGAAAGAAACAACGGAGAATTTAGAAAAAATAACGAAAGAGAAAGAAGAAAGAGAAAGTGAACTTAGCAAAGTCAAAGAAGAACTACTAGGATTAAGGGAGAAGAGCACAGATCAGTATACTAAAGTAGTTGAGGAGAAAGACGCCGCAGTAAAACAAGTAGCTGAATTAATGCAGCAACATCAGCAGGAGAAAGAGGTCGGTATTATAATCAAATCATACCTGTATGTCGCATATCATCTGCATATGTCAAAAATAGTCATAAGTAATGATTTGTTCTTGCATGTCATCATTTGCATGAGGTAGGTTACTAACGAGTAGTTTAACAATACGTTTGCATACTAATTCTGGTATATGTAGCATGCCATCCTGGCGCACTTATTAACTTAGATTGACCTTTTGCTGCTATTTTCATTAAGTTTTAACTCTATTAGGAACAGGAACAAAATATTAACAAAATCCAGGCAGAATTAGAAAACTTACAGCAGAAATTCCTCGACGCTGAATTCGACTTCAGCAACCAATATGACCAGTTAAAAGAAGAATTAGCTTCATAAAATCTTGAGGTTGAAAATATTGTAAAAGAGAAAGACATTGAAATTCAAGACACATTCGAAAAGCTTACTGTTTTGCAAGAAGAAATCGATAGAAAAAATAAAACATATGAAATTAAGATACAAGAACAATCCGAAGAAATAAGTAAGCTTTTAGTTCTCGTTAACGACCTTAATAAATACAAGTTAGATAATGATTCTATAGCTAAAGAATTGGAACTCGAGAAAGAAAACATACAACAAAAATTAAATGAAGCTTTACAAAAAGAAAGAGTTCTTGATACTGAACTAAAAGAAAGAGCAGATGCTACATTGATAATCGAAGAACAGCTGAAGGAAGCAAACGAAAACATAATTAGACAAAAAGAAGTGGTGTCTGAACTCGAATCGAAGATAAACAATTTTGAAACAGAAGTAAGTGACCTAAATTCCAAATTGAACGATACTATGTCAACAATTGCTCTCCATAAAGTTGAGTTCGAAAATATGCGCAAAGAAAAAGAAACTGAGATCACTATTTTGAACGAAAAATTAAAGAATGTAGTCGATTGTAAAGATGAGATAATTGGTAATTTGAAAGATATGGTGGCCGAGAAAGATGAACAAGTTATTTTACTCAACGTAGAAGTAACAAAACTGTCTGAAAACGTCTTGAGACTTGAAGATGAACTGAAGGAAACGCATGCCGAGTTAGAAATAGGAAGAAACGAATTTTTAACTCTGAAAGAAGAGCATGACGATATTGTAAATAGAAATGAGAGTAATATAGTATTGAAAAATCAAGAAATGAGAGATCTTCACAGTGAAGTAGCAAAACTGAAACAAGAAAAGGATGAATTAATCTTAGAAAAAGAAAATATTATCCTTGGTTTTAATTCTGAAAAACAGGTTAGTCATTGTTTGCTTGTTGTGACGTCCTTGTTTAGTAATGGTTTTAATATATTTGGGTATGTTTGTTAGATTTACGATAATTCCAATAAAGAAAAGGAAGCAGCAATCGAAAAATTACGTGATGATTACAATGCTGTGATAAATGAAAAGGAAGAAGTAACCAATAAACTTAATGCGACTATAGAAACGTTGAAATTACAACATGAACAGTTTAAAAATGAAAAAGAAACTGAGGTTAAAACTTTAAACGACAATATTGAAGAGCAAGAAAATAGATTGCATTTGCAAATGAGTGAACGAGAGGAACAATTATTGAAAGCACAAAATGAAATCGAGACACTAAAGACGGAATTGTTTGAATTAAAAAACGCTAAAGCTAAAGAAAACGCAGAGAAGAATGAAATTCTTTTGGAGAAAGAAAAAGAGACTCAGGTTAGGCGTCCAATGTTTAACGTGTGCGCTTAGTATATAAACATCAAAAGATCATTATAAAAATGATTGTGGTGACGGTGATCATTAATAATGACTGTGTTATTCATTCACTAAAACGTGTGGTTTTTGTGTAACCTATAAGTCCTTTGTCGTGTCATACACAAATTACTTTCGTTCATTATTATTATTTTATTTAGTGTTGTCTTAGAAGTTTATTGTAGATATTTGAACCAGATAAGGCATTTGTACTATAGTTGTGTTTGTTATGTACGTTACTTCTATAATGTTTTCTTTTTTCAAATATCTTGTTTTGGAAGTCTTTTAGCTTAGAGGGTGTGATTTTTCTAATGGCATGTTTTATTTTTATTTCCTTCTTCAACTTCGACTTGGCTCGGCAACTCTGATCGCTCTGCAATCTGCATCCCTGTACTCGCATGCTCTGACCTTTCGCTGGCGCCCGGCCTTGTGGATCGGCCCTTACGTTAAGTACCTCTTATACTTTCTACTTTGAATTATACTGTACTATATTGTATACGTCCTTCGGCTCTTTGGTAAATGTGCAAAGATAATGGACGCGCGGCTCGAGCACATTGAGAGCGAGCGACTGAATGCTGAGTGTGAATTGCAGGATTTGTTGCAACACAACACAGTGCTGGAGGCGGACGTCACGACGCTCAGGCTGCAGCTAGAAGAGGCTAAGATGCAGTTGCAGCAGCGTAAGTATATTTATAAAAAATATAGAGTCCTGGAGACAGTGCCATGGAAAATAAATGAATAATAACATGAGTTAGTAAAAACTACTCATGATAACATTGCAATTGGTAACACATCATTTTAGGCCGTCAGCGCAAAAGTGGCCTGACCCTCAATCTTTCTTATTCGTACAGTCAGCCAAGAAAGTGGTCTGCCACTTTTGACAAAAGTTTCTGCTTGATGTAACGATCGCTAAGGTTTACTTTTCTAACACATGCACAATTGACGTTATGTTAAATGTTTTGACGTTTTGTCTGTCAACTAAGATGCCTGACATTTGACGTCATTGGGTGACGTAGTTTAACCTTAATATACAGGGTGTCCCGAAACGTGACGTCAAGCGGGCACGGGGTGATAGGCTGGGTTATACCGGCTCTGGGAAAAATAAAGAAAAAAATCTATGTCACTTGGTTTACTAATAATAATAATATTTATGAAAATTTTGAAAATCGGCACCCTTGACCAAGTTTTCATGTACTGTACTCACAAATTACCAAATTTCGCAGCGTTTTATTTTTATATGTTATCCTAGAAAACTATGCTTGTGATCGTAGTCACTTTCATGATGACCAATATTGGACATTTAGTAAAAAAAAATAAAGTTCGACTGAGTCATGGTCAAGAATTTTTATGTCAGCTAACTTCATCCCTTATTTTCTTTAAAAAACATTACTAAAGCATCCTTGGCAAGTTGTCTAGAAAAATAGCCCATTTAATCAAGATTTCAAAAAGGTAAAATACTAACTGTATTTTACCTTTTTGAAATAAATACTAACTGTTAACTAAAAAAAAAATTCTTGACCATGACTCAGTCGAACTTTATTTTTTTTTACTAAATGTCCAATATTGGTCATCATGAAAGTGACTACGATCAAAAGCATAGTTTTCTAGGATAACATAAAAAAATAAAACGCTGCGAAATTCGGTAATTTGTGAGTACAGTACATGAAAACTTAGTCAAGGGTGCCGATTTTCAAAATTTTTAATAAATATTATTATTATTAGTAAACCAAGTGACATAGATTTTTTTCTTTATTTTTCCCAGAGCCGGTATAACCTAGCCTATCACCCCGTGCCCGCTTGACGTCACGTTTCGGGACAGCCTGTATAGATGCGATTATCTATTTTGCTCAACTGAAACCATGTCGATCTTTTTGAAGAGAAACTTATTACTACTGAAAAAGAAAGTCTCACTGACAATTCTACTGACAGAAACTTATTGCCAGGGAAAATTGACCTTGTTGTTTCATGACGTTCAAACGAATCTCAACCGTAGGGTGGTAGACCATATTTTTGGCTGACTGTACATGAATATTCACTGCTTGCTTACACTACCTCGTAAGCAAAAACAATGCGTGCAAAAAGAATGTGAATGAATTATTTAAAAAAAACAATATTTTTTGAGGCTGTGAAAGGCAAAGCAAATGAACTGCGTTATTTTCTAAGTACTAAATAAATCAAACACAACTGTGATATTTGAGTTATTCAATATTATTTAAAGTCAAGCCCAACAATAATCGAAAATCAATTTGTCCGTTGATCAGAAAGCAGTAAGATAGTATCGTGCGCAAGCGAAGCGGCTCTAGAAGTGACGAAGGATGCGTTGAACGCGCTCGAGGCCGGCAGCACGCAGGAGGCGAACAAGACCGCCGCCGCGCTGGCTGCGCGCGCGCTGCAGGAGATCGCCAGCCATGCAGAGGCAAGTCCTTTGATAACATAACATAAACATGAACGGCCTATTATGTCCCACTGAGCACAGGCCTCACCTCAACTATGAGGTGGAACGAGCCATACTCCAACACGCGGGCTCAGTGCGGGTTGTTGGAGGGGTGTAAGGTTAGTGAGCAACCTCAATGTCAGATGTTATCAAACCGCCCTAAGGCCTCTGACTAGGCTTAACGTAACTCATCATAATGTGTGGCACATCACAAAATTTCGGTCGGGGTGGTCACCCATCCCATTTCCGACCCGGCGTGTGTTACTTTACGACAACGACTGTCACCGATCACTGTCGCAACTGTGCCACAGGCACCTCTAGTCCTTTGTTATTCAACTCTATTTTATATGCAATTAAATGCTTTGTTAATAAATTAACCCAGAGTGGGTGTCAGTATTTTTAAAACCTAACCACTGATGTTGATTAGTTGTTACTGCAGATACTGTTGTCTATGTCTTTATTTATTTCTTTTCTTTCTATGCTTGCCTGAAATAGCAGGAGTATCACTCGCGCATTGTCACTCTGAAGGACTTGCTTTTTGTTGATGATTAACATCAACTAAAATGTAATTATGTATTTGGACGTACATATATCATCGATTAGTTTATTAGAAGACTGAATGTAATTTTTAATAATTTATCGTAACGTTGATATGAACAGGTGAAGGGCAACGAGGAGTCGTTGGCGCGGTCGGCCATATTGGTCGCGCACAACACCGCGCAGCTCTCCGCGTACGTCACGGAGGTCTCCAATCTTGCTACGGACATGGAGCTCGCTGACAGTGAGTATTTCTTTCTTTGTGAAGTTTAGTCGCTGATCAGTAGGGCTAGCACGAACCGCTAACGTTTTTACAGGAAGTATCGTTTACTCTTCGATTACCAAAACGTTAGCGGTTCGTGCTAAGCCTACAGAGTGCCTAATGTGAGTTTATAGATCAGAAGTATCGAGAAAGTTAATGCGGGTTAACATTAAAAAAACGATTACATCTACGCGCCACCAGACGCGCCATGACAAATGATGGCATTTGTCATGGCGCCATAGCGAATGATATCATAATATTTTTCGTTAACTTTTTCTACGCGTTTAATAAAGGTAACTCACAATAGTTACTCAGGAAGAATGTAGTGTACTGACTGTACGGTAGATATCGCACTGATTTCATGCATTTTGTTGCTTCAGCACAGACACGATAGCAATTTGAGCGTACTGGTAGCTGCTCATTCGTTCATAAAGTTTTAAGTTTTGGCAAATAATAAAAAACTTAGACCCAGGGAACTTTTCACATACTTACCTTCGTGGAATGCATGGACAGTTAAAAGTGTTTAATAGGTTTCTTGGGCATGTTACACCAAGATCATTAAGCTCCATTTAAGGAAATCCAGACCTAAATTAAATACGACCAATGATATTTATAAGAGGGTATAGATACTTTATGTCAGTACTGACGCGAAGTCAAAAAATAACCCCTGGCGTACGTACCTATGATTTGACCCCATGTACAAGATAGCATGATTATGTACTAAAGCGTAAACGATATGAGACAACACTGCGCAACATGTTCATGTTGCGCAGTGTTGTATCTTGTACATGCGGTCAACTGTCAATGCTTTGCTAAGGGGGGCAAAAGTCCTGGTTTCGGGTGCCACTTTTTTAGCACAAGTGACCTATTTACGTATTTGTATTATAATATCATTGAATACGACCCAAAAGTACATACCTAACCCTTTTTTGCAGAACTAAACACAGAATGCAGAACGATGTTGGCTGCGACACAGGAATGCCTCGACTCCCTGAAGAGCGGCTCGCTGAGCAAGGAGGCGTCCAGTCGCGCGCGCGGCTGCGTGCTGACTGCAGCGGCCAGCGCGACCGTCGCCGACCGCGCCTCCAGCGGCGGCCTTAGTGTGGACGACGAGCTGGCCGGCATGGACCGCGCCATCGAGGAGGCCGCAAGCCAGATAGAGGTTTGTTATTCAAAAATCGGTCTTCGGTTAAGTAGGTATTCTAGCGATAGTCGCACGTGGCAACGTCATAAATAGGACGCCTTAGAGCGAGGTAACACCGCATGTTCTTTATGCGTGCAGCCAGCTCCATCGAATTGTACGACGTTGTCACGTCAAAAATCAGACCTCTCCTTTAGTTTGCCATATAATGTTGCTTTCCAGAATTTGATTCTTATCAGCGACACCACGAAATGGCGCAATAATACAGGGTGCCTTTTTAGAAACCAAATGTAGCTACCGCTAGTGACTAGCTATTTTAGAACCATACGGACCTATTTTAGCCCTCGCAGTATGTCTTATTGAGATGACAGCTCATAATTCCACATAACCTGGATGTTAAAATTAATTTCCTGTCTATGCACAACATAGTTTACTATGTTTTGCATAAAATAACAATGCTATTTGCTAAAATTCTGTATAAACATGATTTCACTTTTGAGGCATAAACTGAACAAATGTTTTGCACAAAATGTAGATAAAAAGTAGACAAGGGGATGTTATCTCCCCGAAATTGTTCTCAAATGCAATGGAGGATATGTTCAAGACGCTGAACTGGAAAGGACGTGGCATCAACATCAATGGCGAGTACATCTCTCACTTGCGATTTGCTGACGACATCGTCATCGTGGCAGAAACGCTGCAGGACCTACAAGAGATGCTGAATGACCTGGCTGACTCTTCTGTGCGCATCGGTCTACGGATGAACTTGGACAAAACCAAGGTCATGTTCAATGAACATGTACTACCGGAACCGATTGCGATACACGGCGCCGTTCTCGAAGTTGTTCAAAAATATGTATACCTCGGGCAGACATTGCAGTTAGGTAGAAACAACTTCGAGGACGAGGTGAACAGAAGAATTCAGTTGGGTTGGGCAGCGTTTGGGAAGCTACGTCGAGTCTTCACATCGTCGATCCCACAGTGCCTAAAGACAAAAGTCTTCAATCAGTGCGTCCTACCCGTCATGACATACGGAGCCGAAACGTGGACACTAACGGCACGGCTGGTCCACAAATTTAAAGTCACTCAGCGGGCTATGGAGAGGGCTATGCTCGGCGTTTCTCTGCGAGATCAAATCAGAAATGAGGTGATACGGCAGAGAACCAAGGTTATCGACATAGCCCACCGGATTAGCAAGCTGAAGTGGCAGTGGGCTGGCCATGTTAGCCGTAGAACCGACAATCGTTGGAGTAAACGTGTTCTTGAGTGGAGACCGCGTCTCGGCAAGCGTAGTGTAGGACGTCCTCAGGCAAGGTGGAGTGATGATCTGCGCAGGATGGCTGGCAGGAGCTGGATGCGAGCAGCCGAAGATCGAGTACAGTGGCGTGCAAAAGGAGAGGCCTATGTTCAGCAGTGGACTACAACAGGCTGATGATGATGATGATGATGTAGATAAAAAGGGTGAGTTTTTCAAGTAGGTGTGGAAGTAGGCCAAATCTTAAACTATGAGCAATATAAAAAAATGCTGAATGGAGGCTCGAGGCCGATGCGGCAAAACTGCATACCCAGATTTTACAAAAACCTTTTTTCCTAGCCGGGTATCGAACCTGTTGGTTTTGAAAAAAAAGGTGAGCCTGTATTATCATGATAATACAGGCTGACCTTTGGATAGCATACCATCTAGTAGTGTCGCTTATAGGGATTAATTCCTGGGAAGTAACATTATATGACAAAGTTAAGGAAAATATCTCATTTAAATAAAACATTCATAATTTCCATACATTAACAAAACAAAAGAACAAAAATCAAAAAGAAAGTGAACAACTTATAACCTAATTGTTTGCGAACTCTAATTTTATTCGTGTGTTCCGGACCATAGCTTTTGTTTCACCATCTATTTCTTAACCAGGAAATGCTAGCAGCCAGTCGCGCCGGCGACTCGGGCGTGAAGCTGGAAGTGAACGGCAAGATCCTAGACGCCTGCACGACGCTGATGGCCGCCGTCAAGATCCTCGTCCAGGACTCGCGCACGCTGCAGAACGAGCTCGGAGACCCTCACACACGACAGAAGATGTACATGAAGAACCCGCAGTGGTCCGAGGGACTGATCTCTGCGTCTAAGGCGGTTGTCTTCGCGGCTAAGTTGCTGGTGTAAGTTATGAATCTTGGGTTGTTATTTTTATTGATTAAGGATGAATAATTATCAGTCATTTTTACTGCATAGCTCAATAAAGGACTGTAATATAGGTGGCAGAATAAAAAAGTAACGACGTGTGAAGTTATTGAAAAGCACGGTTTTCCATTGGCTAGTTTTAGGGCAAATAATTTGCATTATTATTGACTTTTCTCTTCTAAATATAAATAACTAAAGTCTGCTAATTTAGCCTGCCATGACAGCTTAACTGGTATGTAGGGCGAGCGCAGCGCTCTGTAATTAACAAAGATAACCCCCAAATAGATACCGCATGACGGCATCTTTGTCCCGAACGAGACGCGCGGAACGGGGCAGAGAAAGACAAACGTATGAACCTAGTAGTAAGAGAAAGCGAGAGGACGCGACTACAACACTTTGTCTCTACGAACTCAACGACCAAAAAAAAGCATCAACGCCTGCCAAAAAAAGATTTCAGCAGGCGTTGACCAACATTACTGCATGGAGCTATAAGAGCGGTTATAGGTGGTATATATTGGTGGTGATCTGTGGTATTTACAGTCCCACTAATCTAAGAAACTTATACATTTTGACGTCTGCCAGTGTCATTGGAAAGCTGGACTGTAGCTTGACTTTTGAGCCTGACAGAACACTTGAACCCTTTTTATCATTGCATTGAGTTTATTCTCTTATGTCACTGGCAGCTGTCAAAATGTACTTACTTCATGGATCAGTTGGGACTATAAGTAGCGTGCCGAAGAGTGCTTCAGAGTAGGTCACGGACTGTGGTTGGTCACGGTTGTAAAATGTTTGTTTTCTGTTGCAGGACGTCAGCGGACGAAGCCGTTGGCGCCGCGGGCCGGCTAGAGGGCGTGAGCGCCGCGGCGCACGAGGTGGCCGGCAGCACGGCGCAGCTAGTAGCCGCCTCCCGCGCCCGCGCGCCCCCCGCCTCCGCGCCCCTCGCCCGCCTCACGCGCGCCTCCCGCTCCGTCGCCGCCGCCACCGGCGCGCTGGTCGCCGCCGTGCGCGCCGCCTCCGCGCTCCGACACGACACAGGTGACTCTCCCTCTCCCTCACTCGCCCCGCGCCCCGAGCCCGCCTCACGCGCGCCTCCCGCTCCGTCGCCGCCGCCACCGGCGCGCTGGTCGCCGCCGTGCGCGCCGCCTCCGCGCTCCGACACGACACAGGTGACTCTCCCTCTCCCTCACTCGCCCCGCGCCCCGAGCCCGCCTCACGCGCGCCTCCCGCTCCGTCGCCGCCGCCACCGGCGCGCTGGTCGCCGCCGTGCGCGCCGCCTCCGCGCTCCGACACGACACAGGTGACTCTCCCTCTCCCTCACTCGCCCCGCGCCCCGAGCCCGCCTCACGCGCGCCTCCCGCTCCGTCGCCGCCGCCACCGGCGCGCTGGTCGCCGCCGTGCGCGCCGCCTCCGCGCTCCGACACGACACAGGTGACTCTCCCTCTCCCTCACTCGCCCCGCGCCCCGAGCCCGCCTCACGCGCGCCTCCCGCTCCGTCGCCGCCGCCACCGGCGCGCTGGTCGCCGCCGTGCGCGCCGCCTCCGCGCTCCGACACGACACAGGTGACTCTCCCTCTCCCTCACTCGCCCCGCGCCCCTCGCCCGCCTCACGCGCGCCTCCCGCTCCGTCGCCGCCGCCACCGGCGCGCTGGTCGCCGCCGTGCGCGCCGCCTCCGCGCTCCGACACGACACAGGTGACTCTCCCTCTCCCTCACTCGCCCCGCGCCCCTCGCCCGCCTCACGCGCGCCTCCCGCTCCGTCGCCGCCGCCACCGGCGCGCTGGTCGCCGCCGTGCGCGCCGCCTCCGCGCTCCGACACGACACAGGTGACTCTCCCTCTCCCTCACTCGCCCCGCGCCCCTCGCCCGCCTCACGCGCGCCTCCCGCTCCGTCGCCGCCGCCACCGGCGCGCTGGTCGCCGCCGTGCGCGCCGCCTCCGCGCTCCGACACGACACAGGTGACTCTCCCTCTCCCTCACTCGCCCCGCGCCCCTCGCCCGCCTCACGCGCGCCTCCCGCTCCGTCGCCGCCGCCACCGGCGCGCTGGTCGCCGCCGTGCGCGCCGCCTCCGCGCTCCGACACGACACAGGTGACTCTCCCTCTCCCTCACTCGCCCCGCGCCCCGAGCCCGCCTCACGCGCGCCTCCCGCTCCGTCGCCGCCGCCACCGGCGCGCTGGTCGCCGCCGTGCGCGCCGCCTCCGCGCTCCGACACGACACAGGTGACTCTCCCTCTCCCTCACTCGCCCCGCGCCCCTCGCCCGCCTCACGCGCGCCTCCCGCTCCGTCGCCGCCGCCACCGGCGCGCTGGTCGCCGCCGTGCGCGCCGCCTCCGCGCTCCGACACGACACAGGTGACTCTCCCTCTCCCTCACTCGCCCCGCGCCCCGAGCCCGCCTCACGCGCGCCTCCCGCTCCGTCGCCGCCGCCACCGGCGCGCTGGTCGCCGCCGTGCGCGCCGCCTCCGCGCTCCGACACGACACAGGTGACTCTCCCTCTCCCTCACTCGCCCCGCGCCCCGAGCCCGCCTCACGCGCGCCTCCCGCTCCGTCGCCGCCGCCACCGGCGCGCTGGTCGCCGCCGTGCGCGCCGCCTCCGCGCTCCGACACGACACAGGTGACTCTCCCTCTCCCTCACTCGCCCCGCGCCCCTCGCCCGCCTCACGCGCGCCTCCCGCTCCGTCGCCGCCGCCACCGGCGCGCTGGTCGCCGCCGTGCGCGCCGCCTCCGCGCTCCGACACGACACAGGTGACTCTCCCTCTCCCTCACTCGCCCCGCGCCCCGAGCCCGCCTCACGCGCGCCTCCCGCTCCGTCGCCGCCGCCACCGGCGCGCTGGTCGCCGCCGTGCGCGCCGCCTCCGCGCTCCGACACGACACAGGTGACTCTCCCTCTCCCTCACTCGCCCCGCGCCCCGAGCCCGCCTCACGCGCGCCTCCCGCTCCTGTTACTATACAAGGTGTCCCGAAGACTGACCCCCAGGCGACGTCTGACTCTGACCTCGCTTGAAACCAAAAGAAAATGACGCCAAACACTAACACTAGTACAGCTCCCTTGCACCTGAATCCCTTGTAAGACGCCACCTGCTCGCAGGTCGTTCTCCGGGCTTCCCTCATGGGTCTCACCTGGCGGGCTTGACCGCGCCAAGAATGGCGCACTGTGCGGTAGGGGAGTTGTGGGGGGCACCCCCTACGTGTTGAACGCCCGGGCAAGAGCATTTGTGCTCGAGGCCCGCACCGCCCACTGGGCGAAGAAACTCGTCAGTCAGTCAAGGTGTCCCAAAACTCAACGTCAATTAATTACTGGGTAAGATAAGCCAAATTATACTTGATACTGTTAGAGTAAGGTAAAGATTTGTCGGCGAAACGTTCATAGGTGTAACGTTCTGTCGATGAAGAAACTCTCTGAAAAATGACTGTCGGAAAAATATTTCAAATCTGCCATATTCTCATCACTTTGCTAAGATGCAGTTATAGGCGCCATTTTAGTTTGCCTACGCGCAAAAATCTTACAAAACTGTAATTAGCCTGCCATTAAAGTGTAATGTATTATTCGCAGAGGCCCTAGACACGAGTGCCCTGACGCTGACAGCCACTCGTCGCCTGGAGATGGAGAGCAAGGTCCGCTCGCTGGAGCTGGAGAGCGCGCTGGAGGCGGAGCGCGCTCGGCTGGCCGCGCTGCGCAAGCGACACTACCAGCTCGCGCAGCAGGAGGAGGTTAGACATTGTGTCTATATCTAGATGTAGATGTAGCACACAGCGCCATCTAGCGGCAGAGTGAGCTACTACTACTCTATGCTACAGCCACTCGGCGCCTGGAGATGGAGAGCAAGGTCCGCTCGCTGGAGCTGGAGAGCGCGCTGGAGGCGGAGCGCGCTCGGCTGGCCGCGCTGCGCAAGCGACACTACCAGCTCGCGCAGCAGGAGGAGGTTAGACATTGTGTCTATATCTAGATGTAGATGTAGCACACAGCGCCATCTAGCGGCAGAGTGAGCTACTACTACTCTATGCTACAGCCACTCGGCGCCTGGAGATGGAGAGCAAGGTCCGCTCGCTGGAGCTGGAGAGCGCGCTGGAGGCGGAGCGCGCTCGGCTGGCCGCGCTGCGCAAGCGACACTACCAGCTCGCGCAGCAGGAGGAGGTTAGACATTGTGTCTATATCTAGATGTAGATGTAGCACACAGCGCCATCTAGCGGCAGAGTGAGCTACTACTACTCTATGCTACAGCCACTCGGCGCCTGGAGATGGAGAGCAAGGTCCGCTCGCTGGAGCTGGAGAGCGCGCTGGAGGCGGAGCGCGCTCGGCTGGCCGCGCTGCGCAAGCGACACTACCAGCTCGCGCAGCAGGAGGAGGTTAGACATTGTGTCTATATCTAGATGTAGATGTAGCACACAGCGCCATCTAGCGGCAGAGTGAGCTACTACTACTCTATGCTACAGCCACTCGGCGCCTGGAGATGGAGAGCAAGGTCCGCTCGCTGGAGCTGGAGAGCGCGCTGGAGGCGGAGCGCGCTCGGCTGGCCGCGCTGCGCAAGCGACACTACCAGCTCGCGCAGCAGGAGGAGGTTAGACATTGTGTCTATATCTAGATGTAGATGTAACACACAGCGCCATCTAGCGGCAGAGTGAGCTACTACTACTCTATGCTACAGCCACTCGGCGCCTGGAGATGGAGAGCAAGGTCCGCTCGCTGGAGCTGGAGAGCGCGCTGGAGGCGGAGCGCGCTCGGCTGGCCGCGCTGCGCAAGCGACACTACCAGCTCGCGCAGCAGGAGGAGGTTAGACATTGTGTCTATATCTAGATGTAGATGTAGCACACAGCGCCATCTAGCGGCAGAGTGAGCTACTACTACTCTATGCTACAGCCACTCGGCGCCTGGAGATGGAGAGCAAGGTCCGCTCGCTGGAGCTGGAGAGCGCGCTGGAGGCGGAGCGCGCTCGGCTGGCCGCGCTGCGCAAGCGACACTACCAGCTCGCGCAGCAGGAGGAGGTTAGACATTGTGTCTATATCTAGATGTAGATGTAACACACAGCGCCATCTAGCGGCAGAGTGAGCTACTACTACTCTATGCTACAGCCACTCGGCGCCTGGAGATGGAGAGCAAGGTCCGCTCGCTGGAGCTGGAGAGCGCGCTGGAGGCGGAGCGCGCTCGGCTGGCCGCGCTGCGCAAGCGACACTACCAGCTCGCGCAGCAGGAGGAGGTTAGACTAGTGGACAGCACTAGCCGCGGGCGTCCGCGGCGCGGGTCGCGGGGCGCGGGAGGAGGCGCGGGTTCCTCGCGACACACATCAACTAGATCTCAGCTTGCGCACACGTTCATTATTGTCGGGTCTACTTTCTGTACTTCAATACAGCACCTTTTATATACAGTCCACTCTTTAATTCCTACCATTAGTCCCAGTAGAGATTACAGCCTATAATACGGGAACATATGGTCCTTTTATCGCCGTCTTCAAGATTTCAAGAAGTACGTTGCCGCTTGTACGGAGAAAATAACGGGACATCAGCTGTTCGAACGAAACATTTTCTAACGGTTCGTCGTGTCAACGGTTTTTTCGCTACGTGGTCAAGAAATTAGTCTTCCGATCAAGATTCATGGATCATCTTAGCAGTGCAGCTCAGTGAAGTGCTAATACGAAGAAAGAAGAAAGGATAAGTTGCATCATCGCATCGAAACCGTGAGATCGTACCAATTTATTTCCTATCATCTTCGTATTTCATCATCATTCATATTTCATTATCATTCCCATTTCACTTTCATTATTATTTCTAGATTGCTTATATGTCTGTGTCAGTCGTAGTTAGCAAATCATCATCTTCACCGTCATACATCATACCTACACCATTTCATAATCATAACGGTATTTTGTAACGGTTGTGTCGCTTCGCATAGTAACATTTAAACGATTAGTTTTCATAGTAAAGTAGTTTATTTACAGTAGTTATAATAATACATCGTTTTTTTACAATATTTACAACATTTACAGTGCTTTTAAAATTTAAAAATAAAACGTTAAAAATATAAATTCAAATAAAGACGTTGTTACAATCATAATAATTAACCATAGTTAGCTGTAGTGCTTTGCAAAGTATTTAGCTACTAATATTTTTTTTATTTTTCTCTAAATTCGATCATAGTCAGTGTTTCTTTTTTTTCGCAGGTCGGTATACCACACCACAACGTTCGCGTTCGTGTGCGAGCCGACTGCTGCAGGGGCAAAACAAAGTTGTACCTTTTCATTATTTTACTGTCTTTCTTAATTAGATTAGGATTTTAGAAATATTTTAATTTTTTTTTTCATAGCGTACAATCTTCGTGCCTACAATAATTTTCCATACGCTTATTCTGTTACCTTACTTTGCATTACATATTTTCATAGTGTTTTAAATTCTATCCTTCTAAGTAAAACTTTTAAGCACATATAATGGCAGAGGGGAAACTTTCACAGTTAATTAAGAAGAGAGGCACGCTTAAATGTAAACTTACTGGCTTTGTCAATTACATCAATATCCTTAAAGATAGCACAGCTGTTAATACTCCCGCTATTTTCAACGAGCTTAAATCGCGTTTAGAAAAAATGGAGGCTTTATATGAGTCGTTTGATACGCTTCAGGGAGAGATTGAGGAGTTGGCTGATGATCCTGACGAGAGATACCAGGAGCGGGACGCGTTCGAGAACCAGTACTTCGTCACGATTGGCATCGCGAAGGCACTGTGCGACGCGTCTTCTGCGGCTTCTCTCGGCGTGTCAACGCATAGTGGCGGTGCGGTAAGCTCTCTTGATGCAGATACACGGAGACACAACAATTTCGTAAGATTGCCTAAAATTGAATTACCTTCCTTTAGTGGTGACTATCAGCAGTGGCTTGAATTTCGCGATACTTTCATTTCTCTTGTTCATTCCAACCATAGCATTGATAACGTCAACAAATTCCACTACCTACGCGCTTGTTTACAGGGTAGTGCTGCCTTAGTTATTAAGAGCTTGGACTTTAAGGCTGATAATTACGCTTCTGCTTGGGAATTGTTGTGTAAAAGATATGATAATAAGCGCTTACTTGTTAATAATCATGTGCAATCTCTTTTCAACATTAACGCCATACAAAAAGAGTCAAGTAGGGCCTTGCGTTACATAGTCGATGTAACATACAAAAATCTACGAGCTTTGGCAACTCTAGACCAACCCACAGAGCATTGGGATACTTTAATAATTTTTATGATGGCCTCTAAGCTGGACAACATCACCAACAGAGAATGGGAGGAATATCGTAATAATCGTAGTGAACCACCTACATTAGACATTTTTATGACATTCCTAACAAACAGGGCTGATCTTCTGGAAACGTTGGAAGAGGCGAGAAACAGCAAAGGTAAAATTGAACCAAATACAACACAAAGGCCTAAGAGTTTCATTGTTACTTCGAACAAACCCAAAATGCATTCGTGCCCACTGTGTCATAAAGACCATCAATTGTTTTCATGCGATTCATTTCGTAAACTGTCAGTTGAGACACGCGCACACAAGGCCAAAGAATTAAAAGTTTGTCTGAATTGTCTCAGGTCAGGTCACCCCGAGTCTCTTTGCAAATTGACTCACTGCAAATATTGCAACTTAAAACACAACACTCTTCTGCATGTTGACCCACCTCAGCAGTCTGCTTCATACGATAGTGTTGTACTTTCAGCAGAGCATTCAAGGGTCAATTCTAATGCAACCAATATATTACTGTCCACAGCTATGGTCAAGGTGATTGACAGCCATGGGAATCCGCATCCAGCTAGAGTCTTGCTGGACAACGGTAGCACCGGCAACTTTATTACACAAGACCTCTGTGGCAGGCTAAACCTGCGTACACATGTAGCAAATTCAAAGGTAACGGGCATAAATAATCAAATATCCAACAGCTCTCAGTCTTGCTCTCTTACATTGGAGTCTTACAATGGCGGCTATAGGATGGACATTGACTGCTTCGTTTTACCACAAATAACATCCTTAATACCCAACACATACATAGACATACACGACTTACATATACCGTCTGGAGTTTGCTTAGCTGATCCAAAGTTCAACGTTCCGTCAACCATTAACATCTTAGTAGGTGCGGACGTCTTTTGGAATGTGATTGGCACAAATCGAATCCAGTTAGGAAAAAATAAACCGGTCTTATTTGAAACTAAACTTGGGTGGTTAGTTTCAGGTGCCATATGCCAGCCGCGTTCGTATAATCAAGTGTGCATGTTTAGCCACAATTCACAAAGTCAATCTGACTTAACTAGGTTTTGGGAACTAGACTCTATTCCATCTCAGCATAAGTTAACTCCTGATGAGCATGCTTGTGAAAAATTTTTTTTAGAAAGCACTAGGAGGGATGATGATGGTCGCTTTATAGTTGCCATGCCTTTCAAAGAATCACCCGACGTTTTAGGCGATTCTTTCTTCATCGCTAGGCGTAGGTTCCTTTCTCTTGAAACTCGCTTAGAAAAGGACACTCACATGAAACAATTATACACACAATTCATGAGAGAGTATTTAGAACTCGGTCACATGACCGAAGCATCAAGTAAAGAAAGCAAAAAATGCTACCTTCCGCATCATGGAGTGTACAGAGAGAATAGCTCTACCACTAAATTACGCGTAGTATTCGATGCATCTGCCAAAACGTCATCAGGTAAGTCACTTAATGACATCCAGCGTATTGGTCCCACAATTCAAGATGACATAATAGCAATTTTATTACGTTTTCGACAGCACCAATTTGCATTCTCAGCAGATGTCGAAAAAATGTACCGACAAATAAACATCGAGCAAAAACAACGGCCGCTCCAATGCATTCTGTGGAGGTTCGATCCCTCTCACCCTCTTAAGACTTACACACTTAACACTGTGACGTATGGAACAGCATCAGCTCCATACTTAGCCATCAGGTGTTTGTCTCAATTGGGTTATGACTCACCAGACCCAGAAGTAAAGCGAGCCATCTGTCATGACATGTACGTCGACGATTTTTTGTCAGGGATGGACCAAATTGGAGACGCTATTGACCTTTGCAAAGACGTCAGTGGTACATTAGAGTCAGCGAAGTTTCGACTTCGAAAATGGCATTCGAATAGCGAGCAGATTCTAAGTGCTATGTCTTGTCATAATGATGTGTCAGATAATGTTAATCTTAGTGCAAAAGAAGCTTCAAAAACATTAGGTCTTCATTGGGCATGCTCATCTGATACACTCACATTTTCCATACATATTGACCCCACGGATAACGTCAATAAGCGTCACATATTATCCACAATTTCCCAGGTGTTCGACCCACTAGGGCTCATTTCTCCATGCATAGTTGAAGCAAAAATTATGATACAACAATTGTGGATTCTAAAATGCTCATGGGACGAAGACGTACCTGTGGATATAAAAAATCAATTCATAGAATTTGCAACTTCACTATTAAGTTTAAATAATTTAAAAATTCCCAGATGCATTAAAATGTACCCATCTACTGATACACAGATACACATATTCACGGATGCATCTGAGAAGGCCTACGGTGCCTGTGCGTACGTAAGAAGCGTGGATAGGGACGGGACAGTCTGTGTCCGCCTGTTAGCATCCAAGAGTAAAGTAGCACCCATCAAACCAGCCACTATACCACGTTTGGAACTTTGTGGGGCACTGATGGGAGCAAGACTGTGTGCAAAGGTTATTTCGTCGGTTACCTTTGAATACAGCTCGTGTACATGCTGGACTGACTCGATGATTGTGTTAGGTTGGCTTTCTTCATCTCCTAATCAACTTCAATCTTTTATTCGCCATCGAGTGATTGAAATTCAAGACAATTCTTTTAATTGGCAATATGTACCCACTAAGCAAAATCCCGCAGACTTGGTTTCGCGTGGAATACGTGCAGAATCAATCAATGACTGTGCATTATGGTGGTCGGGTCCTTCATTTTTAAAACTAGACCCTTGTGAATGGCCTGAGAAGCCTAATCAAAACAAAATTCAAAATAATAATTTGCCAGAAATGATCAAACATGTATATCTAATAAATAATGATAATAATCAACTTAAAGAACCTAACTTAATTTCTAACCTTATTCTAAACACATCTAGTTTCAATAAATTAAAACGCATTCTAGCGTATATTTTCAGATTTATTCATAATTGTAAAAATAATATAAAACTGAAGGGGCATTTGTCACTCTCCGAGTTAAATGCCGCCAAAACTCAACTAATTCTTACTTCACAAGAAGAGTCGTTTCCTATAGAGCGTCAATTACTTATAAACAATGATAAATTACCTTTTAAAAATCGACTTTTATCATTGTCACCATTCATGGACTCTGACAAACTCATCAGAGTGGGGGGCAGGCTTAGTGATTCTCACTACGATTACAACGTTAAGCATCCCATTCTTCTATGTAGTAAACATCGCCTTAGCCAGTTGATATTTGACATGTTGCATAAAACTTACTTTCACTCAGGTCCCCAACTACTTTTAGCCACAGCACGACATAATTATTGGCCTATGGGAGGAACAAGACTTGCAAAACGAACAGTACGCTCATGTGTTAAGTGTTGCCGCTTCAAAGGCGAAACAATCCAACCCATAATGGGCAACCTACCGAGCAACCGACTTCATTTAGAATTTCCTTTCCTTGAGACTGGCGTTGATTATGCTGGGCCAGTGCTGATAGCAGACCGTAAGGGAAGAGGGTGCAAAATGATTAAATCTTATATTTGTGTCTTTGTGTGT
Organism: Udea ferrugalis; assembly: GCA_950022985.1. Lineage (NCBI taxonomy): Eukaryota > Metazoa > Arthropoda > Insecta > Lepidoptera > Crambidae > Udea > Udea ferrugalis. The sequence continues at coordinate 4,667,070 of OX465527.1, read as the reverse complement.
TTAGCCACGAAGGCGTTGCATCTGGAGCTTGTCTCAAACCTAACCAAAGAAGCCTTCATTGCTGCTCTTAATAGATTTATAGCACGCCGAGGGAAGCCGCAGAACGTGTTCTCTGACAACGGGACCACCTTCGTAGGTACATTCAACGAGTTGTCGAGACTCCTCAGGGAACCCTCATTTTCTTCCAGTCTCGTAGACGAAGGTATCAATTTTTCATTTATTCCTGCTTATACGCCTCATTTTGGCGGCCTCTGGGAATCAGCAGTAAAATCTATCAAACACCATCTTCGTCGAGTGTTAGAATTGACCCATTTAGATTTTGAGGAAATGGCTACGCTTCTGATACAGATTGAAGCTATTCTAAATTCCCGTCCTATCACTCCTATTTCCAATGATCCTTCCGATCTTTCTTGCCTCACTCCTGCTCACTTCCTAATTGGACGATCGATCACTTCTTTGCCTTGTCCGCAACTCCTTGACAAGCGAATCTCGTCACTGCAAAGATTTCAGCGGATTGAAGCGCTGAAACAACATTTTTGGTCAAGATTTAACCATGAATATGTTTTATGGCTGCAGGGGAAGACCAAATGGCACGGGTCAAGGGGAGAGCTGAAAGAAGGAGCTCTAGTCCTGATAAAGGATAAGGGATCTCCACCACTGATGTGGCCACTAGGCCGCGTCCTCCGCGTTTTGCCGGGCAGAGACGGCATAGCGCGGGTCGCCGACATCAAGACCAAGAGGGGCATCATACGTCGGACATTCAACACCATATGCCCCCTGCCACTGTCTGTTGAAGAAGACTCTTCAAGGCGGGGAGTATAGTGGACAGCACTAGCCGCGGGCGTCCGCGGCGCGGGTCGCGGGGCGCGGGAGGAGGCGCGGGTTCCTCGCGACACACATCAACTAGATCTCAGCTTGCGCACACGTTCATTATTGTCGGGTCTACTTTCTGTACTTCAATACAGCACCTTTTATATACAGTCCACTCTTTAATTCCTACCATTAGTCCCAGTAGAGATTACAGCCTATAATACGGGAACAAGACATTGTGTCTATATCTAGATGTAGATGTAGCACACAGCGCCATCTAGCGGCAGAGTGAGCTACTACTACTCTATGCTACAGCCACTCGGCGCCTGGAGATGGAGAGCAAGGTCCGCTCGCTGGAGCTGGAGAGCGCGCTGGAGGCGGAGCGCGCTCGGCTGGCCGCGCTGCGCAAGCGACACTACCAGCTCGCGCAGCAGGAGGAGGTTAGACATTGTGTCTATATCTAGATGTAGATGTAGCACACAGCGCCATCTAGCGGCAGAGTGAGCTACTACTACTCTATGCTACAGCCACTCGGCGCCTGGAGATGGAGAGCAAGGTCCGCTCGCTGGAGCTGGAGAGCGCGCTGGAGGCGGAGCGCGCTCGGCTGGCCGCGCTGCGCAAGCGACACTACCAGCTCGCGCAGCAGGAGGAGGTTAGACATTGTGTCTATATCTAGATGTAGATGTAGCACACAGCGCCATCTAGCGGCAGAGTGAGCTACTACTACTCTATGCTACAGCCACTCGGCGCCTGGAGATGGAGAGCAAGGTCCGCTCGCTGGAGCTGGAGAGCGCGCTGGAGGCGGAGCGCGCTCGGCTGGCCGCGCTGCGCAAGCGACACTACCAGCTCGCGCAGCAGGAGGAGGTTAGACATTGTGTCTATATCTAGATGTAGATGTAGCACACAGCGCCATCTAGCGGCAGAGTGAGCTACTACTACTCTATGCTACAGCCACTCGGCGCCTGGAGATGGAGAGCAAGGTCCGCTCGCTGGAGCTGGAGAGCGCGCTGGAGGCGGAGCGCGCTCGGCTGGCCGCGCTGCGCAAGCGACACTACCAGCTCGCGCAGCAGGAGGAGGTTAGACATTGTGTCTATATCTAGATGTAGATGTAACACACAGCGCCATCTAGCGGCAGAGTGAGCTACTACTACTCTATGCTACAGCCACTCGTCGCCTGGAGATGGAGAGCAACGTCCGCTTGCTGGAGCTGGATTGATTGATGGATTTCATCATCAGCAGCCATAGGACATTCACTGCTAAACATAGGCCTCCCCCATAGATTTCCAGACCACTATCCACCGAGACCCTGCGATTTTAATCAGGTCATCCGTCCACGAAAAAAATACCTTGTGTGCACCTTGCGGGTGGGCGTCCCACGCTGCGCTTGGCCTCGAATGGTCTCCACTCGCGGACTTTCCGGCCCCAACGATCGTCAGTCCTTCGAGTCAGTCCCCCGCCTGCTACTTCAACTTGCTAACACTTGGTTCTCCTACGGATTTCCTCATTTCTGATTAGATCTCGTAGCGAAACACCGAGCATAACCCTTCTATATCCCGTTGGGTGACCTTGAGCCTTCTTATGAGGCCCATAGTGTCCACCATGTCTCAGATCCATATGTCATCACTGGCAACACACACTGGTTGATGGATTTAGATATAACTTTTAGGCAAACTCTCCGTAATCATCGGAAAGCAAGATTAGATGAACACAAATATAAACATTATTTTTTGTTACAGAATGGCAACATGACGAATGGAAAGGAGTAAGCTACGGAAAATGTTCTATAGGCGTTCAAGCGACAATCTACGAGAGTGACATACTGTTCATAGAAGGAAAACAAGCTAGACACATACGCTGTTAGCGCACCCGATTATTTATTTTTAAGACCACCATAATAACAAATTTAAAAGCTTTTTGAGAACCGTACATATGCTAGCTGTCTGAAAAAAATACTAATTTGATAAACATTACCCTTGTAAGCATACTGCATTTTATAACTAAACATTCTTTAACTTGCATTTTTTATACAACGAATGAATAAGTGCAACTCATGCTTGTAATAGCATTTTGTAACGATTTTTATGTCTAGCGAAAGAGTAGTCCTATCGTTAAGGTGAACGGAAAGGAGATAGAAAGTACGAGAAACTTTGTTCTTGTTGGATACGGATAAGCCAACGCCTGAATTTAAAAACTTTTTGTAAACAAGCAGTGAAAAAAATATTATAATCTAATCAAACCATTGCGTCCAATACTAAAACTGGTTAGTATTTTTTGATTTCCACTTTTATCATGCAGCATGTTTTTACGATTATTTCAAGTTGCCACAGATATTCTTTGTGATTTAAAACAGGCTTATCGTGTAGGTAATAATAAGTAAGCAAGAACATGTAAGTACTAATAACTAATTTAATAATTAGTCATTATAATGAAATGTCAAATGTTTGATTGATGTAGTTGGTAAAGTACGACTTTTAAGAGTGAGGCCTCATACGCACCGTTTCGGTGCGTCGCTCAATTCTTTTAAATATTCTTACAATTTAAAATTATACGTGAAGCGACACGGCGGTTGACGGTGCTACGACAACGCAACGCGCTAAGAGCCTGTTCACACCTAGCGTTTGTTGGGTGATTTTACAGCGATCTCGCCGCGAGAACGTAGCGTACACGCCGCTATAGTTACGTGATAAATTAGACGCCTCGAATCGCCGCGAGATCGCTACGCACTTGCGGGCGGTATCGCGGCGCGTGAACGCCTCATCCATCAGTCAAATTAAATACAGGCGTGATCGCGGCGTTCTCGCCTCGTTTATTTCATCGCAAAACTATCGCTGCGAAATCGCGGCGTGTTCGCAACGCCTTGAAATCGGCCAACAAACGCTAGTGTAATGAGGCCTCACACTAAAACAACAATAAGACGTAGATTGTGATTAGATAATGTTAGGAATTAAATTTTGTATTCTGCGTTTGGTGTGACCAAACTTGTGATAAAAGTAGTGTCGAAATGTCAAAATGAATAGGAGTTTCGTATTTCTTGCGGTTTTGTATGTTCATATTAAGGTAGTAAACCAGTTTAAGAGTAGGTACTTCATAATACCGCTGTCCTAATTCCGTTTGGCATCTAAACACAAGAAAATATTTTTTTTTACTATCACAGCAGTTTCAGCTGATACTATAAAGTTGTATTGAGAATAGTATGTACTCAGTGCATGCTATGCTTACCTGCCAGAAGATGTATTTTGTATCCCCACGAAAAGTTAGCACTAAGATTAAAATCACGAGAATATAAGCTTTAAGCCATAAGACTTTCAAATCGTGAATTGTGTACGTATATGTTTACTTATATGTGAAATATTTTAAATGGTTTAACTTGTTTTTTTTCACGTTATACTTACTTTATCTTTATTACATTGCTTTTGTTAAAGTTAGTTAGGCCATATTGCTATCAAATTATATTATATTAATTATGAAACTTAAATATTCACTTTGTTTGATAAATAAATTTACAAAAACGGAATATTGCAATTATGAAATTGTTTTATTTACGTATTTGGCGTTTATATAAGTAAAATTTGATAATAAACATAATAATAACAATGTCATCTTCAATTTTCATTTGCCCCTAAATGTTCTGTCCTTTAAAACAATTTTACTGTACGGATTCGCAAAACAAATGATTTAAAATTAGCGGTCCATAATAAGTTTGGCCTTGATATATCATTTTGTTGTTCATATGAGTATCATGCAGGCCATTTTTTTTATCACTACCGAAATAGGCACTTTGTCTTATTAGGAGGCCGCCGTGCTAAAAAGATAAATCTGTAGGTTTCCTACAACAAACAGAAAGATCTGTGAGTTTCTGTATTATGTTGTTAATAAATTCTAGGTGCTATTGGCTTTTACATGAAAGCACATTCGCTGAACGAGCTATTTACTACAATTGATTGAAAATTAACGATTCCACTTCACTAAGCACTTTAATTGGAACTTATTTAATTAGAATAAAACCACAATTTTGCTTACACATATCTCGTTTAATTCGCTGTAGGTATCACTAATAGTGCTAATACCAACTAAAAAAAGCATGGCATATTTTGTCAATGATCACATCATTACAAAACCTAACTACGTAAAAATGGGCAACGAAGTGAAGGGACAGTACATACATGGTGTTCTTAGGTAAATTATGCAATACAAACACAAATGCTTAACGGAATGATACATTGGGATTAATACTTCAATGGTTAATCTCAAAGTAATGTTCTACTAACAACACATATTACGTAAGTACATTATTTTCTGAAGAACTATATTTATCACAAACCAGTGGCACTTTACTTTGTGCAAAAAATATCCACTACAGCTACATACTAGTAGGCGATTGCCGAACTAAATGTCTGAGTAAAATACTTAAATTGTTTTTTGTAAAAAGTAATTATAAAATTAGGCCGGACAATCGTTGTTTAAAACATATCTACTTCGAAGTGTAAAGCTAAATCCCAATTCGACTGCAAGTGAACGCGAATTCCTCAGATAAATAAAAATATTTCGTTCTGTACAAAAAAAATACATAAGTTAAAAATTTTGTAATTTATTTTATTCATGTTATTATTAACACATCTGCTTGCAGTCTAAGTTGAGAATCATGCGCAAGAAGCCATCACCCATTCGCTGCACAACACTAGAACTGATATCAAAATCTTAAGACGATGGTAAATCCTTCGAAAATTTAGCACCACATGTTGGCTTCTCACTTTCATCAAAAATACTGAATTTCTTTAAAATTACACTCGAAGGAGCGATACAAGTCCATTAACTGATTTATTGACCTCTGAATTCTCAAACATTACTTAAAGTAATGAATCTCTTAAAATTAAAGTGTCTAATACATTTCGGTATATGACAGCTGATAGCCAAGGACTGCTTAGCTTTAAATAATTTAATGGCAATCACTACCTTATATAAGTACTTTTATGTAAAAATGCACATACATTTTGTAGAGGTATCAGTCATAAACTGGATTTCAGCCAGTGTCCTCTGAATTAAAAAAATATTATGGTTATTATTGTTTATAGCATTTTCCATGCAGTATCTTTACTAAAGATCTGAAAACCAGAAAAAGACATTTGGTTGTCTTGAAAAATATTGTTTTCATGATCCAGGCACACCTCCTTGTGTTTTGTAAGGAATTGATCAGGGAAATTCAGGCAAAGCAATACCACATACAGCAGATAGAGCTCCTATGCTTCTGCTGGACTCATTTTAGGTTGATGTGAAATACTGAAGAACTTAACATGAGAATTAACTATCATTACACATTATTTTTGTTAGATAACTTTACATTTTATCAGAATTTATATTTAGCCTGTAGACATAACAATTTGGCAAACTAACTGCTAGAGATTCAGTCAGTCTATCAAGTTGACTGTGGCAAACAATGCATTTGAGTTAAAGACGACAAGAGAAGGAGCAATAATAAAAGGTAAGATTCATGGGGGGTAGGGTACATTGGGGTAATTAAGAAAGATGTTACAGCAGGGGTTCATCCCATTTGATGTGCTTCTCAGGCGTGAGGTGTACAATGCGGACGTGAACAGCCTGGGTCTTCTCAAACTTGGGTGGAATAGGACAAAGACGGTATATCACTTCGTCTCCTGGTAAAGGTACATATTCACCTTCAATGCTGGAAAAGACAAGACAAAAACTGATAATTTTAGCAAGGATACAAGAGTACTGGGTTTAACTAAAAAAAAATTATGGCATTAAAATTAATACTCAAATTGTTTTTAAAGCACCAGGAATAGTGTTATTCAGCTAGGTCTGTGCCAAGTGCATTCATAGTGTTATTAATTAATGCGGTGGTGGTAATAAGTACAAAAAATGTTTCAACAACTCAATGCATGGACAATATTTATTCCTTCAAAATTAGTTAATAGGTGCATTGTAAATTCCCACTTCACTTCACTTTGATTTCGGCCTTCTGTAAAACTCAATAACATTTAAACAGTGATTTTTTGTGTAAAAAGAACTAAGTCACACTAAGTTACATTACCCTACCTTTCAATGTTTGCTTAAAAATTTAAGGATAACACAATAAGCAAACCAAGCAAGATTAACTATCAGGTAGTGAGGGTGACAATTTTACTCGAGTCTGTACCCCTACCCACTGCTAAATGATAGTAAACAAACATTCGGTTTACTGGGATGTCTAATTGTTATGTTTGAGCTGTGGTAAACTGTATCTTAAAAAAAAAAAAAAAGATCCCTTGTTGCCACAAAACTATAGACCAATAGCATTGCTACCTAGCTTCTCTAAAGTGTTCGAAAAGGCCATGTGTAATCGACTGTACACATTCTTACAAAAGTATAACATTTTAGATGAGCACCAAAATGGATTCAGAAAAACAAAATCTACTACATCAGCTGTTTATCAGTATATTCAAACTGCTCTAAAGCACATTAATGAAAAAAAAAATGGTCTAGGCTTGTTATTAGACATGACAAAGGCCTATGAAAGTGTAAATTACGATATTTTACTTTCAAAGCTACGGCTCGGGTATCCGTGGTCCAAGTTACTTCTGGTTTAAATCTTATCTACACAATCGTAAACAAAAAGTAGTTATAGAAAACTTTGATTGCCAATAAAATGAAATTAAATATGTAGTATCCCAAGAAAAAACATTAACAGGCTCAATACCACAAGGAAGTGTACTTGGCTGCGTCCTCTTTCTCATTTATATAAATGACCTGCCTAAAATGATTAAAAATGACGTGACCTTGCCAGTCCTATTTGCGGATGACTTGTCTATTTTAATAAAATGTGAAGATACAAATAATATTAATGACGTACTCATTAAAGCAATACAAAATATATTTTCGTGGCTAAAACAACACAATCTCACAATAAACTATACAAAGACAAAAATAATACAGTTCAGACCCTATAATAAAGACCCATTAGATATCAATATAACTTTCGACAATGAAAAAATAGAATCAGTAGATAATTTTAACCTCCTTGGCATAGTTATAGACTCACACTTAAATTGGAAAAAACATATTCAGCATATAAAATCAAAGTTGTCAAAATTCTCATACGCCCTATTTGAACTAGTACATAGCACGAACAAAGAAGCTGCACTTACAGCCTATTATGCTTACGCCTACTCAACTGAAATATGGCATAATGCTATGGGGGAATAGCACAAATATGAACGATCTCTTCATAATGCAAAAAAAATTAGTCAGAATTATAGCCCAGATAGATAATACCCAGTCCTACAAACCATTCTTCAAAAAATTCAACCTACTTACCCTACCATCCTTATACATATACGATATATGTATTTTCACCTTCAAAAATATTCAACAATTTAAAAAGTTAAAGATACTCACGATATAAATACTAGACATAAAAATAGACTTTACTTGCCACAATCTAGAATTAAAATGTTAAATACCAGCCCATATTACATGTCAGTAAAAATTTTCAATAAACTGCCTGCGCACATAAAAACTGAATCAAACATTAGGAAATTTTCGAGAACTTTAAAATCATATCTAATATCTGAAACTTTTTATTCTTCGAATGAATATTTAACGGTAAAAAATTTGAAATACAAATAATAGCACGATAAACGAAATGAATAAATATGTTTTTCTATGTTTAAAGAATCAGTAGTAATTTTGCAAAGTCTGCTTTATACATCTTTCGAAGTAGAAATTTATCATTATTCGAGCCATTCAGTATTATTATTTTTTAATTGTTTTAGCTTTAGTATGTAAAATTGCTGTCCTCGCATATTTGCAATACCTTAGCGGTAACTAAGTTTTAAGTACTATCCTATTATTATACATCAATGTAACACTTGGTATGCAATAAAGAATTGAATTGAATTAAATCTTACGGTTAGAGACATTTATTTCTCAAAAAGAAAACAAAATTCACTTTAAAAATGGTATTTTGCATCCCAAACGCAATTTCAGGTTGTTGTGGTATTTACAGGTCAGACCTTATTCAATCATTAACGGAATGTTTACAGTAGCACTTAGCAGCGTTTTTAGGTAAACATTTCGGTTGTGATTTATGTTTCATGGAAACATGCCAAATAGGACATAAACCAAAACAAAATGTTCTGAAAAGACAAAGGTTTGAAAGAATAATGATATATAAGAAGTACTAATATACCAATGAACACTCTCAGACCGAAAGTAGTATTGTATTAATACTTACTCAGAAATATGCACAAAAAGATCTTCGCCTCCTCTTTCTGGTGTAATAAAACCGTGCCCTTTTTCCCGGCAGAATGATTTGATTTTGCCGCTTTCCAATGGATTTCCTAAAGCTCTTTCAGACCTATGAATGTAACAGGCATGATATTAATATACCATAATTTCATTTAAAAAATTAAAAAGGATAATCAACTAACTTACGTTGACGCAGTTCGGTTTCGCCTTGTGATAATAGGACTGGGTAGTTGTAAATGTGAACCGGATTTGTTAGGCGAATCATCACTATTAAATCCATAATCGTTAGACATGATTGAAAACTCGTTCTTTAAAATAAAATTATTTTAATAGAATAAAACGTAAGTACACGAGAAGGATAACAAAATGTCAGTCGACGACGACGCGACGACGAACTAAATTTGTAATGTCATAATCACATAGTGATGGGGCTGCGGCTTTGATATGTGTTTGATATATCGATTACAATAAAACTCGAACACCATTCACACTGATAATGCTGTTATTACTAGACTAAATCCTAAAGTAAAGAGATTGATGAAAAATGCTTTCGTCTGTCACGGGGCCGTGGGCTTAACAAAAACTAAAATGGAAGAATTTCAGATTTGCAATTCTTTTCAATTGAATTTAATTCATGATTGCATACGAAGTAATAATAATTTTATGGTTTTGGCGTATCGAAAAGTGGGAAATTTTGTCACGGTCCTCAGGCATCGGGTGACCACCATTGATTTAGAAAAAACACCACAAACCGTAATACCCAGTGTTTTTTTTCCAGTAGTGCCGCTCATAGAGTATCCATTTTCTAAAAGACCATGTTATTCCGCTAAACAGTCATTGGTAAGTCTACTTACCTTAACCACATAGTATTAAGATTAAGTGACTGTTGAGTACACAGTATGTGTTGTTCAGTACTTGTTGTTGCTTGTACAGTAGCCATAAGCAAAATTGAAGCAGACAAGGTGACCAAATACTTCTGATCAGTTTCACAGTCACAGCCAGTAAGTTCAATACACCTAAGTTACCCTTGATAATACTGAACATGACTCCTGACTTAACTGTCACGTGTGTATAGAAGTTAAAATAAGTTCACATTTGTGTATCGGGGTGTGAACGAAAGGAACGAACGCTTCCGGATTGGTAGTTTGGCACTACACCAATGTGAATCTAATCTTAATAATCGAATATGAACCAAGCTTTGATGACTAGTGAAATCTCCGCTTTCTGTTTAGACGATCTCTACTTTACCAGACGATAATATTCTTCTCCAAGCGAAGGTCTTAAGAAATCATAAAGTCTACACAAAAGCACGCGTCACTGACATCAAATCGCACGAAAGATACTCGCGACATTAGTTTATTACAACATTAGTAGTCGTGTTGGGGATTTGCGTTACCTTGGGTACAAGTGACTAAGTATTAATTCAGATTCAAATCGATCATGCTCTCTGTTTAAATAAGTTACCATCACCACCCCACAAAAATGATGATCTTTTCTTTGTTATCTGAATCAGTCGTTGTAAGAATCACCTAGGTTTTTTTTTTGATTTATTTATTTATTCTTTATTGCACAATGAAAACAAGTTTAATTGGCGGACTTAATGCCTGAAGGCATTTACTGGGGTTTTATTGTTTTCTTACAAAACTTTTATTAAACAAAACATTTGAATGAAATTGACGTAAACGTTAATTGAATGTAGTGATGTAATTATATTCAATGGAACCCCCAGGTCTTAATTTGCTAACGTCAAAGTCATCAAACGTTCCCTTATTAGTGATGTAAAGAGCATGAGTGAATAGAACTACAAAATGTAGGTAGATCAGTTCTTTCTATAGCTCTTTTCGAACAGTTGCACCAACAGAAAAGTATTAGAAGATTATAACCAACGCTAGCAAATGCGCACCCTCCTTTTTCTATTAATAAGTATGAGACAGCAAACATAATATTATCACTAGAACAAGTATCAGCTAATGGAAACCCAAGCGTACAGCTCTTACTCTTGCTCAGTACAAAAAAGCGGGTGATTTCATATCTCCTTCGAATAACAAATAATATTTGAGTAAGCAAACAGCTCTTTGAAGGAAAGTTTTACCTGTACTAGAGAAACCAGATACAATGAAGGTTTGAAAAAAAATCCGTTTCAATACAGCAAGGAGGACTGACCGGAAAAGGGTAACCTGATGTGCCATCGACCGTCTGATCATTCAGTAGGTACTTACCGCACACCTACTTCACCTTGTTAACCTGATTGGAGAGTCTGGTCAACGATAGCTCATTTATCCTTAATTAAGAAAGTGAAGATAACCCTTTGAAGGGAGAGCGACGGCTCACGTGAGTGGATGCATTAAGCTGAGAATATCATATTGGCGCGCATTTTTTCCTTCAACTACCATACTGATTTCTTGTTCTCCAAGTTTCCCAGCAGAGCTCAGCTGAATAACGTTAATATTAAATCAATTTCGGGATTTACATGAGTGCGTTTTTTCAAGAATGGCATAATAAACGACTAACTTCGATGGGAGTGTGACTTCCCTGTTTTAAACCACAATCTAATCTGTGCGGAGCCACTCGCACTGAAATGTTTAAACTAAATTGTATGTACCTGTTCACATTTTATGTAAGCCATGCTTTTATGTGAAAATAATTCTTTGAACCTATCAGCATTGTGAACACATGCCCACATGAACTATGGGGTATAAATAACATTCTTTAATTATTAATTAATTCTATTATTAATTTCCAAGGTCCGCTACAAGCACGCATGAGATTCACTTAAAATAAAAGCTCTGCATAGTGTCGAAGCAGAACAACTTTTTTAATCTCTACTACTGAACGTATCAATGGGCTACTATTTCGCATTGAATGAGATGAACTCATAATGAACATGATGTCTAATCACTGAGTATCCCTAAATAGTTTGTGAATCACTGGTATGGTAGCAACTGATACAAATGTCACCTTACTACATAGTGTCATAGTTTCTTAAAAATAAATAGTCGAACCGAACATCCTATTGTTTTAGTTGGAATCAATAAAAAAAAAACCGGCCAAGTGCGAGTCGGACTCGCGCACCGAGGGTTCCGTACAAACCTGCAAGGTTTACAAAGTTCGTTCATTACGACAATCGAGTCATAACTATGGTATTTTTATTGCAAAATGAAATTCATAACATTACAATGGGGAAAGATGGAGGAGCATAAATTTAAGACAAAGATCTCTTTATCGTTTAAGTAATCCTTTATTTTATATTAACACATATCATTTATCTATAATATAACTGAAACACTTATACTAGCCTTGCAGCAGACTTGCGAAAGTTCTTTTATTAAAGTTATTTATTTACTAAGTTTTTTAGTCACTATTTAGAAATCTGGTTCAAAAATATTAATTAAGTATTAAATTTGAACCAGACCTGTAAAAAAAAAAAACAAATTAAAAAAATAATAAAATAACCAGATTAGATCTAAGTATTTGATATGAATTTCAACTTGATAGCTCTACGCGTTCATGAGGAAAAAAGTAATAAGTTTATATTTATTAAAAAATAAATATATATTTTGTAATGTAACTAAAAATTTAAGGTTTTCGGAATTTTTCCTTTATGTGTGCTATAAAACGTTGCTTCATGCCAAATTTCAAGATTCTTGGTCGACTGGAAGTACCCTTTAGGTTTTGATTCCCTTGCGAGTACTTGCGAGTTTCAAAATATGCAGCTTAAATTGCTGTTTCTTTTGATTGCGTTGACATAGAAGTTTGATTTTGTTACAGCTTAAAGGTATTATAGACCTGAGTATTTGGTATGAATTTCAATTTAATACCTCTACGCGTTTATGAGGAAATGGGTAGTAAGTTTAAAATTATTAAAAAAATATATATTATGTGATGTAACTAAAAATTTATGGTTTTCGTAATTTTTCCTTTATTTATGCTATAAGACGTTGCTTCGTACCAAATTTCAAGATTCTGAGTTCACGGGAAGCACCCTGTAGGTTTTGATTCCCTTGCAAGTGTCGAAAATTTGCGGCATAAACGGCTGTATCTTTTGATTGCGTTGGCTTAGAAGTTTGATTTTTTCACAGCTTCAAGGGACAGTAGACCTGAGTAATTGATATAAATTTCAGCTTCATACCTCCACGCGTTCCTGAGAAAAAGGGTCTTGACAGACGGACGGACGGACGGACAGACGGACAACAAAGTGATCCTATAAGGGTTCCGTTTTTTCCTTTTGAGGTACGGAACCCTAAAAACATCATTAATTTAATAAACTAGTAAGGTAAAATAAAACGCCAATATTAAACGGTGAGTTATAATTTTAATGTACTATTTATCACTACGGCAACAAGTACTTTACGATGTTAAGCATAATCAATAAATATGGTATAATTTATTAAAATCAGTCAACAATTAAACGATTATTTCACAACTCTAAGATTCTGGACAAATCCTTGGACTTTTGGGTAAAGAATATTTTATCTTGGGGATCGGTATTCCTTCCCAGTCACCCTGTAACAGAAAAAAATGCTTAATATCTCAGCTGTTTGTTTAGCACCTTGGACACTTATTTTTTTTGATAAAGAAGATAAAAACAGGATATCAATGTTCTTTCTTTATAATACGTTTAAAATTATTTCATAAACCTGCAATCCAAAAAAGAACACTTTTCAATAGTTATTTCATCGAATTATTTTCCTGTAAAGTTACAATAACATGTAGATATAAAAAAGCGTGGGTACAAAACAGACGCCGCCGGACAGTTCTATTCGTGCATTTGTAAGTCTATTGAAAAGACATATTTAGTAACACTTTCTAGCGGCCACTGGGAAAGAGCATAATATACAGAAAAGCTGTAAATTGGGAATTTCTGCCTTATTCCCCATTTTCTGTAACAAAACTCAAAACTCCATCAAACAGGGATTAATACTAGAGTGCTGTGTCAGAAAACAAGGTACAAAACATACACACCTGAAATCGGTTCCCATCAGATTTGTTGCATTGCATGGATATTGGAGACTCAGCATATAAAATATTCAGTGCATTGGCCCTCAATGGTGTCCAAGGTTTGATAGACAAGTAATTCTGACGAGGAGAGGCTTTGAATGAGATTGGCATGTTATCAAATCTGTGAACACAAATAATTGTATGTCAAAAAAACTAAAATAAAAACAATATAAAATGCAAGGTCATAAACTTACCGTTTCTCAAACTTAAAATAATCTTCTAGAGCAACATTGGAGACAGCACTTTTACAAACTTCCAAATGAGTTGCAGGATAATAATGTATGTAGTTGACACACATTTCATCTGTAATGGCGTGCCCTCCAACCGTAGCATTAGGTTTGTCTGCGGTGTTATACAGACATGTTGTTTGCAAGTAGTCACCCTGTAAGGAAATAAGACATACCTACTTAAAGAAAAAACAATCCAAAAACGTATCTAATACCGTCGCTCTACTTGAGAAAAATATCTAGAAGAATTAAGTTTCGCGTTCAGCGCAGTGGTTTGCCGCTCTGCAATCTGGGTCGAGGGAATAAACAAGTACCAAAATAGACAAATGTAATGAAGTTTCACTTAGGTAAGACACATACAGGCAAAACCTTAACAGGACGATGCAATATTCTTATTTCTTGAAAATGAGTAGAATAATGCATATCCTTATTTAAAAAAGGTAGTTCTGACGACTGCCTAAAATGTCTTGTCCAAACTGCAGCTCCAGTTAAATGAGTATGTAGCTGACTCCCAAACACAACAATACCATGTGGAGGTATGCCCTGAAACAAGAAAATAATAATTATGAACCAACATTAGAAGCGCGAAATTTTAGATTTGATTCATTTATCAAATAGTGATAATAGTGGCTACCACTCCTGTGCATTGTGGTATGCAATAACCAGTTAAAGGAAATGCCTCTTGACCTCCAGGTATTGCCATTTTGTCTGTATATTCCAATCCAAGTTCCATAATAGCAGCATCATATTTGCGTCGTTTAGCTGTAATATGAATTTTGATGCCTGAGCTGTCGACCCAATCTGCAACAGTTTTTTTTCAACTTTACTTTATTCTGAAATATATTACATTTCAGATGATTATTACCGGACGTTATTTGAAATAAGTACCTTTGCGTAATTCAGGGTTATTGTAATGAACTTCTAACATAACGTATTTATTTGCGCTTGGTCCCCCTATGGGTAAGCCGGCCTCCTCTGGATATATGAATGGTGGTGCTCCCATCGCCCAAGCTGACTTTACCTGTATAAAGAAGAAGTACATATTTTTTTAATGTAGCATAGAATTATAAGCCCTTTTGTATAATTTTGTGTTACATAAAAATGGTACCTTGGAACACTTTTTAGTTATATCAGGTCGTTCACGGGCAAAACAGTTCCCTTCGTAGAGAGGAATATCTGTTTCTGGTTTATCGTCACAATAAAACAGCTCCATGTGATGAACTAAGCCCTCATTTCCTTTAGTAATGGTTGATTCGAACTGAAAGATGTTAGATCTTTACTGCGTTTTGTTATTTTGCAAGGGTATATCGGAAAATAAAACTCAATCAATAATACTAACTTACGCTGATTGATAATTACCTGAATGATGTGATGCAAACGTTCTGTAATGTACTCTGGAAGCTTGACTACTTTACACCAGTAAGTGGTGTCTCCTTCTGGGATTTTCAAATTGTTATTAGTGATACTTAGCTCTCGAGCACTGATTCTCTTCTTCGTAGGCGGGGTAAGGAGCCGAACCCTGATGAAACCATGGTCTTGAGATGATGTGCCTGATAAACATAACCCTTGAGATGTAAACAGCTTATCAATTCCTCGAGCCCAAACCACATGCACGGTTTCATCCTGTACAAAAAAGAAAGACTCTTCATGAAGAACTTAAAGTTAAAATATGTGTTTAGTATAGATTGAGCATCATTAGTCGCTTACCTCAATAATATAGTCATCATCGTCACAAGTATCAAAATATCTTTCAAATATGATACTCTTACTTTTACTGTCTATGTAAAAACCTTCACAATCTTGCCTTGCATCTGGAAATAGTTTTCCTAGATCGTCAGCGTGCATGTCCTGTTGAAAAGGTACATTTTCACAAAATGATACAAAATTCGAAATAAAACAACTTTACGGATTCTACTCGCGGTCTTATATTTTCTTTCACTTTCTAACCCGACGTTTCGACTACTTTATAGCAGCTGTGATGACAAAGATGTTTTATGTCACAAAACAGTACAATTTTTTAGCATTTTTTTTTGATACAAAATATCTCAATTTCATAAGCTGCTATGATTAAAACATACCTCGAAATGGTCCTGACCTTTGTAGTCCGTCCATAATAAACAAATATCTGAATTCGTCAATTTTCCACGATCAGAAAATCCAATAGCAAACCAATTAAATTCTGGTGCATTATCTGATACCATTATCTCAAATTGAATTTTACGAACTAGGTAATCCACTGTCCATTTGAGCAATAGTTCACCATTTGGGTCCAACACTGATTCACTCCGGGCCAATCGCTGTTCTGTATTTTCAAAGCGGGAATATTTAAAATATTTGTAGGTACTTGAATTACATATTGTTTTTTAAATAAAATTAGCAAAAACACATTCATTTTTAATTTACGTTTGAAATAACAAAAATACCTGGTTTACTGTAGATGAGGTAGGAAAGATGTGAGCATATTAGTGATGAGAATACGGCAATGGCAAGTTTAACATGCATTTTGACCAATGAGTAGTAGAGTTAATACATTTTCTTAGAAACTTTTTGGCTCGTCTAGACCCCAGTGTCTCCGTCGGCAGTCGGAGCGGTAATGAGAAGAGCGGCCTGGATAACTCAATGTAGGGTCGGGCATAACGAGCCGCCACCCTCCACTACAGAGTCCGGGGTGACAACGGAATGCGGTGCAGTCGGAAGGTACAGTCAGTGGCAAAAAACTATCTCACAACATGATAACGTATTTAAAGATATGATTTGATCTAAGTATCCAAAATAGGGAATTAAAAATTAAGCCATATTTTGTTCTAGACACCATATCAATACCTATCTTTTATCTGAAGCCACTTTCTTTTTTTATATTATTCTGGACTGCACACAAATGCTTTTAAAAGTCCTGATGAATGGTGTTTTGTATGCCGTTTTAGAGAGTAACGTAGACAAAAGTGATAACTTCTAAGTTTCTTCAGCTATTTAAGTCGTTGTGAGTTCTAATTAGGAACCAATACATAATTATCTGCCTTTGTAGGGAGGACTACTACCAACCTAATCAACATTTTCAAAAATAGCTGTAATTGTATGTCTGGAGCTGATGTTACCGTCATATCAAATATAGAAGTAGGTAATCCTTTTTCCATAAAACTGGGAATGAGGAACGCGAGCAATGTATTGGCGACCGCGCGCACGCCGCGGTATTCCAACGCCCGCCGCCCTCCTTATTAAATTCCTTAGCAGACGCCGACGGGCCCCAGGGGACCATATTACCTTTATAATAGGATTCTTAACACATAATTAATTTAGATAGCCTATATTTAAGTAAGTAATCTAGCTGGTTTTTAATAATATTTTTGTTGTTTAGCGGGGAGTTTCCAGTGTTGAAAGTAAGGTAGTCAATGTCTCGATTCGACAGCTCAATTTAAATAGGATATTACACTCGAAAGAAACATTATTACAAATGTTTGACTTTCGATAATGATGAAACTAGGTTTTTAATAAGTTATTTTGATTTTAGAATTAGGGATAATGCATTATCATCTCACTAAAGATTGGTAATCAGAAAAAAGACATTCGGTCTTGGCTCCACACGGGAATCGAACCCGCAACTTTCGCAAACCAATCATTTTCAACTACAGAATCAATCTAGCCTTAGAATAAGTTTCCAACAGCAAAATTAACGAAACCAGATACGGAAATAACCAAATTTAGGTTACGGTTATAAGGTTTGGAATTAAATAAAATGTAGACATTAATAAACAATTCACAACGGTTTATTCATAGTAGGCAACTACCTAAACATTGCGTAAATATGTATCTTTATATAATGAATTTGTTAATATTAGTTACAAATGAATCTGCAAGTATAACACTTTTTAGATGCTTTACAAGTTTGGGAACAAATGAGTCATCAGACTGACCATCAGGTCAGCGGGTACTGTGATATACGGATGCCAACAGCACTAGAATAATGCCCACACAGATGTCCAGTGCTGGACCTAAGTTCCTGGCTATAAGGCACTGTCAGAGCGGTGACTCCACAGAGGCGCAACATCAGGCAGTGCTGCCAGTGGCAGAATCTGCAATACTGTCTTGTTGAGTGGCCTCCTCAGTTTTTATGTCATTTTCGTTTAGATTTTCTTTCTTGGTAGCTTTCTCTTCATTCTCATTTTTATCTTCATTCTCGACAACTTTTTCTTCCCCATTTGAAATCTGCAAAAAAAAAAACGGGCAATAGTACTTAAATAACATACCTACATACACAAAGTGACATACGATGTCATATCAATCCTTACTCATATAATAAATGCGAAAGTAACTCTGTGTGAGTGAGTCTGTAATGTATTCATGTATAAATCACTGAACAATTCGAATTAAATTAGGTAGACATACAGAGGGTACTTTAGGAGAGGACATAAGATAATTTTACCTCGAAAAAGCTTAAAGGAGTTGAAATAAGCTCGTTGCGAATAGCGATAATAACCGAATAGCACGCGGAAAGTGTAGAAACTTAAAGGCGTTGTGTTCTTGGCTATTGTTAAAAGAACTGGTGAGATGTTTTACCTCAGCCCTCTCGAAGAGTATTGCCAGCTCCATATGCCTGGTGTGCGGGAACAGGTCAACTGGCACGGCGCGCACGGGCACGAAAGGCGCGCCTCTGAGTGTCTTCGAGGAGGGTCGCGCGAGGTCCACGAAGTTCTTGACGGCGGCGGCCGGGCTGCACGAGATGTACACGAGCCGGCGCACGCGGCGGGCGTTGCGCAGCTGTGTCACTGCGCGGGAGTCTGAGGGGAAGGGAATTATCGATAGGCGATAGATAGCAACATTATCAGTCGTGGTATCGATAGTTAACTTATCGATACTTTATTATTTCAATCAATGACCTTTTATGAGTGCGAGAAGCGTAACATTTAGTGCTGTACACAAGACTCTCTTTAACCCCGATGAATAGCAAACAAACTGTAGCAGTCTTTTGACAGCAAGGACTTTAATAAATACTAAAGATAAATGTAAGGATGTCTTCTTAAAGCAAACGTGTATTATTTTTGGATTTGAAGAGCAATACAGGGTCAGTTTTACAAGTGGGCGTGGTGGGCCAAATCCTATGAGGAATATCGCAAAATGCTCAAAGGCGTCTCGCGGCCGATTTATCTATTTATTTGTTTGTACACAAGAAGACAATTTACAATAGACAGTATAGATAGTTTTGGCAAAAACTAAAACTCCATACTCAGATTTTACAAAAAACTTTCATCTTAGCCGGGAATCGAACTTGTTGGTTTTGAAAAACAAGGTCAGCCTGTATTTTTATGCCATCTCGTAGTGTCGCTTATAGTAATAATTTCTGGAAAGTAATTTATAATAATATGACAAAGTGAAGGAAGGGCCTCATGCTACTAATATTATAAATGGGAAAGTTTGTATGTGTGGATTGCCGTGTTGCTGCTCTTTCACATAAAAACTACTGGATGGATTTTAATGAAACTTTACAATAATATACATGCATCTGAATAGGACACTGTGCTCGGCATTCGCAATCACTGGTGATAAAATCCTTTACTTTGCCATATAATTTACTTTCCAGTAAATGATTCCTATAAGCGACATTACGGGATGGCATAATAATACCTGTATTATGATCTTATTTTTCACATTTACACATGAAAATCACCGCATCAAAATCCGTTGCGTAGTTTTAAAGATTTAAGCGTACAGACGCTTTTACGTTTAAGTGACCCATCTTAGTACGAGTTGTCCCTTTATGATAGGTCATATAAATCTAGAGGTGTCTGTACATAGGGACAGAGAAAGTGACTTTGTTTTATACTAGTGATACTCACGTAGACCAGCCCGCGGCGGGTCCACGATGGCGACGACGTCGTGCTTGGCGGCGCGCGCCAGTACAGACGGCAGCACGTCCTCCGCGCGGCCGGTGAAGAAGTCGCAGTTGTCGATCGCGTTCAGCTGCGCGTTAGACTTCGCGTCCTTCACCGCCTCCGACACGAGCTCCACGCCTAGCACCTTGCTGCAGTGCTGGGGATATTATTAACCTTTTGAAACCGTCACTACTACCACTTTTACCACACTTCTACCACTTTTTGCAATGCAACATTGTAGGTGGCACCTAATATACCTCTTCCTTATAATAGTTAACAGTTTTGAAAGTAACACAAATAAATACGAAATGCCAAAAACGGAAACGCGCCGTCTAGTAGCAGAAAAAGTGTCAACCAAGATTTGATCTCCCTTAGAAAAATGTCAGGATTTGAAAACACGGACAACCAATGATAATATACTAAAAAGAAAAGAGGTAGGTAGGTTATGTCAGTACGGATGCGAAGTCGAAAATAGTCCCCTGGCGTACGTACCTATAATTCGACCGTGTCAACAAGGTACTATGATAATTAACTAGAACGTAAACGAGACTGATACATGTTGCGCCTGTCAAACTGTCAATGCCTTGATCAGGTGTTCGAAAGTTATGATTTCGGGTGCTACTTTTTTAGCACAACTAACCTATTTACCTCTCTTTATTATCATATCACTACGGACAACGCGGCAAAAGCTAGTATAAAATAGTGAATTGACTTCGTAGAATAGTAAAATATGAGTATGTAATTTGTTCTCACCTCAGCGAAGCACAGTCCAATGGTCCCCGTGCCGCAGCAGATGTCCACGACTACGGAGTCCTTGCTGACCTGGCTCATCTCGATGGCGCTCCGGTACAGGATGTCAGCGCCTGCCGTGTTCACCTGCACATTGACGACCCAGTTAGCATAGTGGTTAGGAGGAACGATTGAAACCTAAAGGGTCGCGAGTTCGATTCCTGCGTCAGCACAAATTTTCTGCTACGTCCGGGTGTTTGTAAGGGATACCTTCTTTGCTTCTGGTTTTCACGAACGATTGTTATCTCATGTTAATTTAGTATAATTTGTTTTGATAGTGGTAATCAACTTTTTAGGAGATTTATTTATTTATTCTTCATTGCACAACATTGAATGGTACATTGACTGGTAGAGAATGCCAAAGAGGCATTCTCTAACCAATTCGCAGACTTAATTGTAAGTGACAAAATAAATGGAATGTTTAACTGTTCAACTGGATCCCTAACTAAATATCGAGAGTTAAAAAAAGCTCATACCTGAAAGAAAGCCTCTGGAGATATCCTAAATTGTTTCCCTAATATTGAGTCAATTATATGCGTGGATCCCATCAGGTGTTCTGGCTTAGAACCGTCTTCCCCAGCTCTCCTAAAATTCACAAGTCATGGTTATTTGTTCAACATAAACCATATAATAATTACCAGATTTTGCGTTTACCTTTTAATTACAAGTTCAAAGTATAAGGATTTGATGTTACAAGCTACTGCTTCATCTGAACTGAAATGTTCAACTAGTCCTTCTTTTAATTTACATAATTCTTCCTCTGATAAATTCTGAAATAGAGAAATAATATTAAGTAACACACTTAAGCTAGTGGTAACAATGATATTTTAATAAAAAAGAGGTAGATAGGTACTTGTGCCAAAAAAGTGGCCCCCGAAAACAGAACTAATAGTACACATAAGCTGACATGAATTGGAGACTTTTCGCCTTCAGTCTTACACTCATCATTAAGACTTGAAGGGATTCAATACCAACACCTATTCCATACCTGTGGATGCATGGCCACTATGAGCATGATGTCACCAGTGGACGCAGAATGCCTGGTAGTGAGAGTTCGCCAGTAGCCAGAGTAGTCAGCGGGGGAAAACGGAGCCATATTTGACTTTCGGATGTATTCTTGAAACAACTGCAACAAAGAAATTATTATAATGCTGAAATGATTCGTTTGTTACGTATTTTAGACACTATATGTATGGTCGACGGCATGGTGGGCTACCCAATTCCGATCATTACTCATTGCTCTGCTGGAAAGAATTGTCATTTATAAGAGCAAGATGAAAAACGAAATGGGGAAGCTTGGTTTGCTGTTGACTGTGCACTCTATCCCTTAAACTAAACTAACTAAAACAACCCTACAACTTTACCACCGTTAAGTTTTGTCTCTCACTTATTGATGTGAACATTTGAGAGTAAGTAACAACAAGACACTTCAATTGCTAAACCAATGCTGCAGCACTGAATTAACTTTTAGAAATAAAGGGGGTGAATCTCTCTTGAAGAAATGTTTCATCTGAGGCATTCTTGCTAAGTGTTGGTTACCTAATTGGTTGGTTGTGTATCAGCCACCAGATTTAAGTTGTAGTATTTAAGATGGATTTAACGGTGCAAACATTGGTGCTAAATGGATAATATTGATGATACTGAACACTTTAATTAAGTGGAAAATCGGCAGGCAGGAGCAGGCTGCACTTTGAAGAGTTTCACCTCAAAAAGACTAAAGAAAATAATCTATAAAATACGGATTACTGTCTGTCTGTGTGTATGCATGTTATTCCATACTACAAACAAAAAGATTCATAAGTGATGCTTGGTAAGTACAGGCTTAGAAGATAATATGGGTAGGTTAGCATTTTTATAAAAACAAAAAAAATCCTCAGTGATTTTCAGAACCTACATGCTTAGAAAATAATATGGGTAGGTTAGCATTTTTTAAAAACAAAAAAATCCTCAGTAATTTTCAGAACCTACCAAAACAGCTTTTTTCGTACCATAAGATACATGCATCAATGTGTTCACAGGTGCCACCCCCACAGTCCCAGTGACATAGCTCCCGAGCCTGAAACCCACTGTGGGCAGCTTAGTCTCCTCATCAATGCCTACTGTGAATTCACACTTGTTTCGGTACCCTTCTGTTATTGGTGATTTCTTTATAGGCAGCAACTCAAAGCTCAACCCGTTGTGCTCTTTGCGTTTAGCTTCTATTTGAGGTCTACTTTCTCTGGCAATTTTCCAAATTTCATTGTCGAACTTCATTAGAACAAACCTGATTTCCTTTTCTTTCAATTTCAGCTGGAAGGACAAAAACAAAGTCAGTGCATATTTCACCTAATTGAATTTCAATGAATTTCAATTTACTTCCGAATGATAATTTTTAAAGTCTCAGATGTGAATCTGAAAATTGAAGAGAAATGAAAATGAATTAATTAAGTTCAATTCTTTTGTTTCGAGTCTAGGACATAATAATAATTATGTGGGCATTTATTTCCACACCAGAGCTTTTTTGTCAATTCCATGGTTGATTTAGTATTTGTTTTTAAAGTGTATTAAGTTACAAAAATCAAAGCTTATCCTATCTTAGTTTTTGTTACATAATCTACTTAAGAAAACAATATTTAATCAACCACTGAATTGAGAAGATAAAAAGCTCTGTTGTGGAAATACCCATATGCTATACTCAAGAAGTTTCAGTATCAATCATTACATGCTGTGAACCTTAGGTTCTTTTAAATGGTGAATAAATGTTGAAATAACTTGAAATCTCAGAGTACCTATATTAAGCCAAAAACCAACTTTTGTTGTTATTAATTACATATTCTCAGCATGTTGGGATGCAAAGTAATACAATATTTCATTTTTTCTTTCACTACTTGCCTGTTCCTCATAGGGTATGTTCCAGTATGGTGTACTGGCATCCTTCACTCTCGTCTCCTGATCTTTGTCATCATCTTCTCTTTTCTTCTTGTTCTGTAATGCTCCATCTTCTTCTTGCTTTCTCTTTCTTACTAGAGGATCTGGAGCTGGTTTGGCTACTTCAGCTAGTAGAGTTTTACCTAAAGAAATATTTTAAGGTTTCAGATTGACCTAATTTCTAAGTTTATACTGTTGGCGGTGAAACTGAAGGCACAGCTAGTGACTGAAATATCAGTCACTAGCTGTGCCTTCAGTTTCACCCCCATTAATTTGAGGAAAAACACATTTTATTTTGAAAACAAATTAGACTTGCAATAAAAAGTGTGACTCATTTTATAAATCTAAGAGATAAACAGAAGCTATCGTTTTTTAGAAAAACTTTTCAAGGGCAAGAACTACAGCATAGTACTTGATTATTGTGTAAGTTTAACATCAAGTATTCTATAAACAGCCTAATAAGATGCTTAGTAAGTTACCTTTCCATGAATAACCATTCAGAGCTTCTATCGCCTTATTTCTGTCTTCATCATTTTGAAAGCATGCGAACAGCCAATGACTGCCGTTTTTGGGCCGCTTGATTTTACTAGTATTCAGACCAAGTTTTTGGTTCATAAGCTTCTTCAGTTCCTGTAAAGAGATGTAAGAAACTCGAACATTATTGGTTCACAACTTAACTAAAGTATGTTCAATCACTTTAACTGACGATGCCGATGATCACTCATGAAATAAATCACGAGATAGAATTATGATAGCTTTGATTGACGATATTCAAAAGATAGCTAGTAGTACTAGCTTTACTAGAGTACAAATACAGCCTGAGGGCTATGATGTGTCCTGTGCCGGGGACATACTCAGTTCAAACAAATAAACTTACGACAATCCCGTAGAATTTCGGCAGTCCGCGAACTTCAATTTTGAATTTCTCTGAAGAGAAGCCTCCTCGATCTAAGTATGCATATTCTTCTTTAACATCTGAAGTTTCATCTTGACCTGTTTCTGCTATTTCTTCATCAATTATTTCTGCTTTTACCCCTTCGGACATTTCCAACGTTTCCTTTGAAGTCATGTTACAAAAAGTGAGGTTATGTTTACTATACGATTACCATAAACAAAAAAAGATTCATTTGACAGATGTTACTTAAAAAAAATTATAACGTTTGGATATTCAAGTGAAGAGCCGCTGTTATAATCTTCAAGGTATCAATTTACCCCACCCAGTGCAAAAACACGGACTATAACAAGAAATAATACAGTGAAAAATGGTACTGTTGCGTGACGGACAAGGCATTGCCAGTAGTCAGCGGCTCTTCAGGCTACCCATTTCCATTTTTTTCGCTCTTGTATAATGACATTTCTTTGCAAAAAGCAATGACTGGTAATGGGGTGTAATACATCAAAATATGAGCTCGAAATTACTTTTTTATAGTTTGTTATTGTTTCACATAATATATTTATTAGGGACACTTAAGCACCTTTCATCCACTGCTTAACATGAACCTTTCAGCCAACCAATTCTTCACACACCGCTTTTATAGTCAGCCGAGAGGACGTTTTTTGCACTCACAGTTGTTATTATTTATCTATTTTAAATTAAATAGCAAGGTAGGAATCAAAATATTTACCTATTTATAAAGTGTAAAGATTTTATTGTATAGAACAGAGTAGGCAGGAGGATGTAGTTACATCATAAAAATATACATCAATACCTTTTTAACAAAGTAAAAGAAAAGAAGACTGTTTATATTACGAAGTTATTTTTATTAGTTTTGACAGCAAAATTCATAAGTACGGGATATGAGGATACAAAAACTATAATTTGATTATCTAATCTAGTCCTAGCTTAAATGGAAGTATATTTTAAACAGACATTAGCCATGGCTGCCTTTTGGACATAGTGATCTGCAGTCCAGACTACACAAGTTTAAGACGGATGCTTACCACCCGGTGAAGTGAGGTCATCTTAGAGACAAAAATAAATCTTTTTTAAATACCTAATTAGCTATAAATATTAAGAAATAATTTAAAAATAAGTACTTATAATTTGAACATAATACAGCCGACAACAAGTCTTGCGTAACATTGCAGTTAGTTTAGTGAATGGGTATATTATGATATGACCAAAGTGTATATAGATTTTTTCTGTTCTGAGGGTTTTTGTTCAACACAACCAAGCATGCAAGGCGCACAGTAAGGCGCTTTGCAGACGACGGGGCGGGCGGTATTTTTGGCGCGAAGTAATAAAGACCGCGTCTGACCACCGATGCCCGCGACCGCCACTCAGCGAACACAAAGCATTTAAGTGCCCGGCGTGGTAGAATAGGATTCCTATTGCGTTATCGTTCGCAGTGAAATTGACCGGCCCTGCCTATTGGAGTACGATATTACAGTCAATGACGATATTCTCGAGGCCTATGCATAAAACGAAAAACTTCTTTGTTTCTATTATTGCGAAACATGTAAATGATTCCTGATTAATCTCTATAAATCAAAACTATTGATGAAATTTTGTACTACGTTTTGCTCTGCAAAGTGCAAGTAAGTTTATTTTGCCACATTACAATATAGAAATTAAATACGAGTATGGTAACTATGGACTTTGGTTCAAGTATTGGCTCTCGACCTAACTACCTGCTATATACCATTTTCTTTAGTAAATAAGTTTTTGAGCGCATCTTTGTCTTTTTCCTCCTTCTGTCTTCTCATTTTCTTTAAGTTGTCCAGCTCTTTATCTATTGTAGGGGCCAAAGCTGTATTAAGTAATTTTAACTTAACAAAATCTTCTTCTGCTTTGTCAGGGTTCCAAGCACCAACATGAGCTTTTGCTCTCCTGTACAACGCCTTTTCATTATCTAAAAAAAATGGTAAATAAAATTCCTAAATAGCTATTAATTTTACATGACTTGAGTAAGTATTGCAGTATCAGAATATATTGAAAGAAAGAAAGAATAAAATTCATTTGGTATTGAAGTACCTTCATCATATTGTAAAACGGTGTTGCAGTGCTCAATGACAGCATAGTAATCTCCACTTACGAGTTTACATTGTGCATAGTTCAGCAATATGGGAAGCTTAATCTTGTTCAAATCAATCCATTCATCATCCGTTTTTCGTTCCCTGTCAATAAAAATCACAAACATTTCTATAACAAAGCACATGGACAAGTACAAAATTAAATCTGTGGTGTGGGCACCACGGATTTACGCACCACAACAATGGAAGTGCAGATCAAGTCAAGATGGTGCAAAGATTTCACAAAATCCAACCAATGTGTCATGTAGCTCTATCAGGTAGGCTTAAGTTTACCTTTTTAATGCTTTTTTTTATAAAAAGCTTTTGTATGTATTTTTGTTTTTTTCTAAGAAGATAAATGTGGCAGCCCAAAAATTTAATTCTTTTTACATACTTATAAAGCTCATTGAACATGTTCACACAGAATTGTCAAAATTGGTATGAATTTTTAAATAAATTACCTTATCATTAATTGTTCTAAAATACCAAGTGCTTGGCTATAAGCATCTTCAGCTTCTTTGAACCTCCTCTCCCCATATAACTTGTTGCCTTTCTCTTTAAGCACAGGGACCAAATCTAGTCTCTCAGTGACGTCCATCTGCCAAAGTTCCCGTTCATACTCTTCTGCCTTCTCCACTTTCAATAGCTCTGAAATTAAATAAATTTTAATGCTGAGAATTTAATTCACATTGGATGATTAAGAAACAACTTTTTGAAAAAAAAAAATGACAAGTACAACTTGTGTTGAATAAAATCCATATACCTAGAAGAAATTCATTAAGAGTGATGTTTTTAATGATTCTCTTCTCGTAAAAATATACTCTTCAAAAACATTAGACACAGAAACAGGTATTAGCAACCTTTTCCAATTACTTGCATAATAATTTACCTATAACAAATTCCAGGTCACATGGTTTGTTGATCAGCTCATCCAAGTCTGAATAACCAATACCTTCAGTCTGTAGAGTCATAGTACAGGAATGTTTTATTGTACCAACATCACTTCCAAGTTCGCGCAGTGTTTTAGATACAAATGGGTAGCTGTAAACCAACTGTAAAAAACAAAGAAACATATTTAGAAAAATCTGTGCCTGTTTAATTTTGTGAACTTCCCAAAACTTAGTGTTAACATGTATTTTTATTTTCTCTTGCAAGAAAGTCAATAATTATAGGGTTTTGTATTGTAATAGAGTGTAAATTTACCTCTTTTTTCACTTCGAAGCTAGCTACTTCTCCAACAGCCATCAATTTGACTATAGTTTCCCAAACTTCCAATTTGAATTTATGGCCAATCACTAACACCATGGGCTCCTTCTTACCAATCTTTTTACTATCGTCAATAAGGACTTTTTCTTTACCTAGTTTCCACGTTTGGAAATGAAAGTGAGCCTGAAAAGATGTGATATGAATGAAAATAGCCTCGATACTCACACATTTCTTCAAAGCAAGGTTTATTGTTCACCTTGCTTCCTTCAGCTATGGGAACATATTTTTGGCCTGCATGAATTATTTTTTTAACAATTGGAGCTTTGGTGTCCATTTTCTTATCTTATTAGCACCGAAATTGTGTTTATGTTTATCCAGATTTTCACGATTTCATGGATAAATTCCAATTCTCAAGTGAGATTGTTTGTTAAGATCTGAGGAGTTCTGACACTCTGACAGTGCATTTTTTAAAAACATGACCGACTATTTACCCGTCTGGACCACAGGTCGATGCCTGTATAAGTGGGGTGAATTGATTATGTAGTAATGTTTTTATTTCCTTCTGTTTTTATGGCAACACAACATTAGTACAACACTACCAACATGCCTACGCAAATGCAAGACTGAATGAAATGAATGAACGATTGAGTGAATGTAATTAGTGAAATGCGACTGGGGTTGATTTGAGTTGGTTGACTTTTCTTTTCCCAACAATTTCGTGAAAAATTGTAGTTTCTGTGTTTTGTTCATGTAGTAATTATTAGAATTATAATTTGGTGTATTTAGTTTGTTAGCTGTAAGTGAATATGGCTGATTTTCTGGAATCCGAGGCGGAAGAAAGCGAGGTTAGTATAAAGTGAAATTTACATTTCGTCAATGATGTGATTGCGTCTCGATAAAAGCGCATCGTCTTCATCAAACATACTGTTTTTTCTTTACAGGTAGATTCTGAAGACGAGAAGCCAGTAGAGCGCAAGAAGCCAAAGCGTAAAGCAGCGGTACAAAGTGATGATGAAGACGAAGAAGAAGAAGGTATTTTGATAGCTATTTACCACGTTTACAAGCATATAATCCAGATTTCTTACATTTCAGGGTGATTCATAGCTAATGTAGGTTAATCCTTACATGCTTGTGCAGTTTTTGAGTATTCCTGTAGCAATGTTCCATAATATTTGCATAACCTTATTTTTTACCATTGACAGACACACTTTGGTGTAAACTGCAATGATTTGCTTTTTATTTTAGATGATGAGGAGCGGTTGCGCGAGGAGTTGAAAGATTTGATAGACGATGCGCCTATAGAGGAGTCTGGGAGTGATGGAGAAGACTCAGATGCAAGTGCTGGCCCAAAGAAAAGGAAAAAAACAAGTGATGATGAATTGGATGATCGACTTGAAGATGAAGATTATGATCTCATAGAGGAAAACCTTGGAGTTAAAGTAGCTAGAGTAAGTGATAAATAAATGACTATCACTTTAGAGAAAGTTATGTTTCTGGACTGCTCTCCATAATATCATTGTGATCCAGAGATCAACAAACTCATACACAAGTTATTTTTAAGCATGAATCATCTGTTGCTCATCATTTCTTTCACAATAGAAAGAAATGTTTCATATTAAATTACAAATTGAATTTCAGAAAATTGCTGTTTTCTTGAATCTCAAAGATTTTTTACTACTAAGATTTTTTAATTCTTCAGAACAAATTCAAACGTCTCCGTCGCTTGGAGGATGATGACAGTGATAATGAGGGAGCTGATGACCCTGAACTTGAGAGAGAGGTCATTGCAGAAAAGCTGTTTGTTGGCGGTTCAGGAGATGAGGTTTGTCACTAGAGATCAATTTTAATAAGGACAGAAATATTATTTTTTTGCTATGCCTACCTTCTGAAATCTAGTGGTATATCCTTATTGTAAAATTAATTGATTGCTGCATATTAAATTTACCCCTTTCAAAATGGTAAATAGAATTTATTTAGCAATTGGGTTTTGTATCAAGTCAGTTAGATCTAAAAAACAATTATAATTTTTGTTGTTAGTAAAGTCCCTTGCTCATGCAAATGAAATATGTATACAATAAAATGAATGTTTTTTTTTTCATGAGATTGGAAATGAACAATGTTTATCATTGTATGGTGCCATACACTGCTGTTATACTATATCAAATATAATTTCCAGGAGGATGAGAACCGTTCAGAACCAGCTGCACCGAGAGAGGTTGAATATGATGATGACGCTGAAGATCTTGAGTCAGATGCTGACGACTTTATTGTGGATGATGATGGCAGACCCATAGCTGAGCGAAAGAAGAAACGCAAACCCATTTTTACTGATGCGTAAGTTGCGACTCAGTCTGATGTGAAAATCAAAATCAAAAACAACTTCATTTCAATAGACATGTTTACAGAGCACTTCTAAATCTTGAAATCTAACAAAATGCCTTAATTCTCATAATTTTTTTTTCTATAATATTAATTATTTGTTAATATTAAATTTTTTTGAGTCCACGGGGACGAAGTTTTGGGCGGCCGCTAGTAGGCACTTAATTAAAAGACATGAACAGTAAAAAATTAAAATTTTCCTGAGATAATGTGGCTACCACCTATAAGAAATGATTTCACTATGAGCAAACTTTTGTGTCAAATTAATCTGCCTCAGTTATAATAATACACCAGGGTGTTCAAATATATCTAAACATAGCACCTCTCATCTCATATTTTTTTATATTTTCTAGGTCACTTCAAGAAGGTCAAGACATTTTTGGTGTTGACTTTGACTATGACGAATTTGAAAAGTATGGTGATGAGGATTACGAAGATGAAGAGGATGAAGACTTGGATGAATATATTGAAGATGAAGAAGAAGATGGTATGTCCCATCATAGCATATAAAAAATATTTAAATTGTGGATTTTTCCTTTTTTTTAATGGCTCTAGACCACAGTCAGTGGAAGAGGGGTAGGGAGGCCTTTGCCCAGCAGTGGGATAGCGCAGGCTCATTATAATAATATAATAATAATAAATCTCTTTGTGACACTTTTTAACAGTATTAGTTTGAAAGGTTCTCTGACGTGAGTTCATCTAGGGACAGCAGTTAGATATATTTTTTAAACATCACTGTTGGGTTCTTTTCATTGAACTTGATTAGGTATCCTTTTTCTTACATTTGAACGATTTTTAGGAGAAAGAAGGAGAACTAAGAAAGGGAAACCTAAACGACCAAGCAAGAAATCCATATTCGAGATATATGAACCCAGCGAGTTGAAGAGGAGTCACTTTACTGACTTGGATAATGAGGTTTGTGAGAGTGTAACAATTTAAGTGTTTAGTTTTATCTCTTAGCAAACGTGAACAGCTTTAAAACACGTAACTAAGTATACATAAGTAACGCCAAGACTCAAATAAAGCCGCCGTGTTGGAAAGTCAGACATTTTATTTTTACTATAATCAGAATGCTAATTTAAATTAAATAACAAGAATATGACAACATATTCAAGGAAATAACAGTGTAAAAGTGTCAATTTACTGTAGCTTGTAAAGAAAGTTATTGGTTTAGCATCCCCATTTAAAAAGTGAAGCACTGGTATTCAGCCTTTAACAACTGAGGCTACGTTGCAATCTAAAACATCTTGTTATTGCAAACATGTTGCATTATTATGATATAAATTTCCTCTACATGTAAGGTAAGAGAGGTTTTTGCTACATAATAGTCTTACCGCCGCACTCAGAGACGTCAATTAACGTTAATGGTTCATCAGAGTCAGAATTCCATTTTTGAAAAGAGACTATACTAAATGGAATAAAGAACTTTTAAGAATGTAACATTTTAACTCTAATGAACCAATAACGTTAATTGTAATGATTGTTTATTAAGTGTTTAATAAAACAAAAAACGGTCTTAAAAAGTAGCACCAAATTTCGTAGATACGTAAAACGGACGTGCCGGAGCGCATGCAGATCCGTTCCGTGCCGATCACGCCGGTGGAGGAGGGCAGCACTGAGCTGGAGGACGAGGCGGAGTGGATCTACAAGCAGGCCTTCCTCAAGCCGCCCGTGTCCAAGGCCGACGCGCAGGACGCCCGGGAGAGGTCGCGAAGGTATATCAGATGTTATCAAACCGCCCTACGGCCTCCGACTAGGCTTAACGACTGACACCTAGCGATCTTTATAGCGTGCCTTCCGAGGCACGGAGATGCCTGAATAACACATTTCGGTCGGGGTAGGCACCAATCCCAATTCCGACCCGGCGTGTGTTGTTTTAGCATAGCGATCATTGCCGATCCATTGTCACAACAAGAGCAAGATACAAAACGGAAATGGTGAGCCCATGGTGCTGCTGTTTGTACGCGCCTAATTTTATAACGGCTGCACCAAATTATTATAATCTTTTTTCATAATGTCAGGACAAGATTTGTTTCATTTTTTTTTAAATAGACACATTCTAAAATTAATTACCAACATTATATTTGCAAATTCTGCTTTTGTCAAGACAACGTCTCCCACGTTAGCTAGTTTAAAATAAAAATAATTGTAAACGCGATCTAACATCAATCAATTGCTCATTTCTTGTTTTAATTGGTCCAGAGGCTCAAGCACGATAACGAAGATCCGACAAGCTCTAGACTTCATGAGGAACCAGACTTTAGAAGTGCCGTTCATAGCGTTCTACAGGAAAGAGTATGTTCTGCCAGAATTGAACATCAATGACCTGTGGAAAGTCTACAAGTATGACGCTAAAGTAAGTGATATTGTGTATTAATATTTTTAATCACAGCACAGCAACCAAGAACAGACAGACAAAAGAAAATCTCCTTTAAGTTTTCCGTTATTCTTTTTACTTACAATACCAACTTTGTTTTTTTAAATTTAACCTTGATGTGTCCCACTGCTGGGCAAAGGTCTCTCCCAAAGCGCTCCAAGCATGCATGTCATGAGCCAATATTTCCCATTCACTGGAGTGCTGCGTCAAGTCGTCACACCATCGTTTACGGGGCCTTCCTCTACGGCGATGTCCAACTGTAGGGTGCTAATGAAGGAAAATAAAATATAATAAATTTAAAATTGCTAAATGAGTGGTCCAAAAGGTCGCTCAAGACAACATTATGCCATTGGATCCAGAAACACACCCAGACCTGTACAAACCGAATGTTTCACGCGGGGATAGAATCCGCGACCTTTGGTGTGGTAGCCAACATATTACGACCAAAAATATTTTTTATAATAAATAAAATAAATAGAAAAAAAACGTTAAAACAAATTGTAAAAAATGAAAAAAAATAAAAAAAATGAAATTCGTATAAATTCTTGTACTTTTTCCACCGTTATTCACACTGCCTTTTACCCCCAGTGGTGCCAGCTGAAGCAACGCAAAGAGAACCTACTGAAGCTGCTGGAGAACATGCGCGACTACCAACTGGACAAGGTGATGGAGGACCCCGACGCTCCCATCCCGGAGAACATGAGGCTTATCAGGGACGAGGACATTGAGAGGTGAACTTCTAGTCACAATAACCATCAAAATAAACTATAGCATGCGTTTGCTGCTGCCTTTTTGGTCCGCACTGCTAGGGAGTGGAGCGTTCCCCTTTTTTTTTCACGCGGAGAATGCCTTTACGCACTATCCCGCTCCCTGAATACGAGAACGGGTGAGTGTGGGGCTCACCCACCCCAGTGGGCGTGGATGTGCACTCCTGGCGACCCCGTTGCCCCCTTTAGTCGCCTCTTACGACAGGCGGGGGGGAACCTTGGCCGAATTCTAACGCCCCAAACCACAGGGCCAGAAGTGTTCTCTCTGCGTCTGTGTTTCTGGATACATAAGAACTTGGGGTCTTCAAGGCAAGAGTGAATTGTAATTTTTCCGGGTAAGAGTGCTCCACCATCGGCCTCGTCATTGCTTACCATCAGGCGAGACTGGGGTCAAACAGGTCCCCTTCGTAAGAAAGAAAATGTTTATTGATCCTGGACATACGTACAGATACGCACAACGTACAGATATAAACAAACAAATATAGATCGGACAATCAGACGCACAGGATTGCGTCACCGAGGTAGTATCGCCGCTTTCCATCAGGTGGTCAAATCTGGCTTTTTTTTAAACATTTATTTATACGTCATACTGCAGGGCACAGGGGGCAACTCTTTAGCAAACTGTGCGTAATTTTGACGAAACAAAAAAAAAAACGGCATTCTAGCGCCGACTGCCGCTAGTCTGCGTTAAACATAGCAAATTTCCATTTGACATTAAAAGTGTGTTTGCAGGCTAAAGGCTGTCCAAACATCGGAGGAGCTGCGAGATGTCCACACCCACTTCCTCCTGTACTACTCCAACGACCTGCCCGAGATGCAGAAGGTACAGCGCGCTAAGGAGAAGAAGAGAAACCTCGAAGAAAAGAAGTAAGTGTTAAGCTTATATTGTCTGAGACGTAGGTACAACATCCACATTATTTTTTCTGTCAAAAAACAATAAGGATATGCGCAAGATTTTTATTAATCATTACTACCAGTCAACTGCAATGTTATATTATTGTGTTGTAG
The DNA here is from genome assembly GCA_950022985.1 of Udea ferrugalis. Taxonomy (NCBI): domain Eukaryota; kingdom Metazoa; phylum Arthropoda; class Insecta; order Lepidoptera; family Crambidae; genus Udea; species Udea ferrugalis. The sequence goes on along the minus strand of OX465527.1, from coordinate 4,632,479 downwards.
GATTTTGAATTTTTAGAAGCAACAAAGATTTCTTTCGCCCTTTATTACGGATGTAAAATTCGGTTATGGCCTGACCTAAAGCAGTCTTTCCCTAGCATTATATGATTATGATTTTGATTCTAAGTTCGAAGATCCAAGAAAGCCCTCCTCTAAACTTTTTCCCTGGTACTTATAAACGGCCTATTTACGTCCCACTGCTGGGCACATGCCTCACCTCAACTATGAAGTGGAACGCGCCGTATTCCAACACGCGGGATCAGTGCGGATTGTTAGAGGAGTGTAAGGCTAGTGAGCAACCTTAATGTCAGATGTCATCAAGCCACCCTAAGGCCTCTGACTATGCTTAACGACTGACATCTAGCGACGTCAACTGGGACCGGTGATGCCCGAAATACACATCACTAAATTTATGTCGGGTCGGTCACCCATCCCATTTCCGACCCGGCGTGTGTTGCTTTACAACAGCGATAGTCGCCGATCACTGTCACAACTGTGCCACGGTCACCTCTGGTACTCATCATCTGCCAAAGTTCGCCACTCTCCTGAGTGTAAATAGGGAATATGCACTGTTCTATCGTTCTGTGACTGATCAATAATATTCATCACTAAAAATGCAAAATGTAGTATATCCCCTCAGGCGTCGTAATTGCAAATCGATTTTTGCCTTATTTGTCGTGGCCGTTATTTTTGCAACTTTGCAAAACACATGGTTGAATTAAAATCAAGATATCTCAGGTTTCGCGAGATGGACATCGAATCTGACTATATGTTTAGAAAGCCAATGAAATTTGCTTCCTCTTTATCACAATTTTTAATACAATTGATTGTTTTCAAATTCTTAAATAAAATGGAGAAAGTGGAGAAAGTAAAACTTTCTCTTTTTGTGCTATGACTCATCCTAGTTTGAAAATGAAATCGATAACTACCATATTTTAATATTATTTTCATTAGGTCATAGACTTATCTAGACGATATAAGAATAATTCGTTTCTATATAAAGCAGAAAAATTACAATAAAACCTGACGCACAACAATAAAAAGGTGTCAAATTTCCAACCTAACTTCCATAGGCTAAAACTCACTTTTTTTTAATGGAAGGTATATGTCTATGACATTAAACGTCAAGCCGCGGTCCGAATTCAAAAGAAAAACACAACTTCACAGCCAACAATGCCTTCGGACCAACGCTAGAGCTAAATTAAAAAACCTCATAAAAAAGGGGCGCAGCGGGTACTAGTCTACTTTAAAAAAGGTTCTTCGGGCGCAGCGGGTTTTCGACACTTGAGGGGATATTTATATAGTGTTACAAATTTCAAACTTTTTCAAGCGGTTCAAACGCCTCCATTACGGCGCGCTCCGTTGTCATGGACTTGGACGTCACGCGAGTCAATGACAACACAAATGTAACCTACAAGCTGTTGAATTCTTCTTCTTGTCGCGCTTTTGACAGTGACATACGCCTAGACTGTGACGTCACACTCGACTCACTTTGTTTCAACCACTTTGAATTTCCCACATTATTTTGCACTTTTCAATAATTATTTTTACATAAGTAGAAGAAATAAAATTAGGAAATAATATGACCCTCATCTGTTCCAAGTACATATTCCCTATTCTGTCTGTTATCTACAGGAGATTGGCTCGCGAAGAAGCGGAGAGGAACGGCGAGGACCCTGCAGAAGCGGCGGCGGAGGTGGAGGCGCGCGCCGACGACGTTGAAGAGGCTGTGCCCGACGTGAAGTACGCCGTGCGCTCCGGGCCCTACGAGCTCTGTCGCAAGGCTGGGATCGGTACCTAACACACTTTATTATACATTTTAGCCATAGGAGGACCGAGGCTATGTAAATATTTCACTGATTTTGAGCTTTATATCAGAAGGCGAAAGGTTCAAAATATTGGGAGAATCACGTAACAATTTTCCTATACATTTTTTTCGTTTAACCTACTGTAGTTTAAAATATTTCTTTGGCAAGATGACAAACTATCAAAGCTCAATTAAATTAAAAAAAAAAATGTTAATTAAATAGGCAAGTTTAGGGATTCAATTTTTTTCGTCTACATTTGTTATTGTGGCGCTAATGTTCTAATCTGAAAGAAAAAGAAGACTGCCTACCTGCTAAAAAATGCAGAACAAATAGGGTTTATTCGGATAAACCTATACTCCATTGATTATAGAATTAAACAGAACTTGACAGAAGTAATAAAAGGTTCTTTTTAGGGCACACTTTGTGGTATAAGTACAATAAATATTATAACTTTTAACATTCACACACTTATTTGTTCTTATTGAAAGTAAAACAATCCAGATTTCATGAGGCTTTTACTAAATTAAATTATTTTATCTTACGTGTAACTATACTGTCGATCATAAAAACCTAAAAGAAGCAGAGACTGTGTATCCAGTCGTTCTTTTACTGTTAAGGTGTGTCCGAACATAAAGCGGCATTCGAGCGCGGCTGCCGCGCGCGGCTTGCCGCGCTATAGACCCTAACAGACGTTCGAATCTCGTGCGGACCGCACGCAAACTTGTACGGTGCGTTCGGCACGCCACACCACCGCACATTGATCGTACCGCACCAAATGGTCCAGTGCTTTCCGAGCTACTACACTGTGATCACGTTAACCTAAAAAACGTAAAATCGCGTTTGTTGCGGCAACCGTCGCAGCTACTACACCTATAATGAAGAAGAGAAAGAAAAGAAAAGAATGGGCACAATTCTATTTAAGAAACAGAGAGTCTTATAGTCATATGCGGCTTATAAAAGACCTTGATGATGAAGATTGTATAAAGCTCCGCTTGAGTTCCGTAGGAAAATCTTTGTAGAGTTCTAAAATTTCAATTATTATTTTTTTCTTTGTAATATTTACGAACTCTTGGCCTGACGACGCCATCGCTTCCTACCTACGTGCGTCACGCTCGGAGGTAGAATTGCGTCTAAAGCGCTAAATGGTCCGGTGGCTCGGCCACACGTTCGAACCCGGTGCGGTCCGTACCAAATCCTGTGGCAAAACCATCGAACCGACCGTACCGGCAATAATAATAATAATATCCGGCGGACCGCTGAACACACACTCGAATATGGTCCGGACCGCACCATGTTCGTGGTGCGCTCCGCACGAGATTCGAACGTCTGTTAGGGCTTTATGATTGGACGACTGCCGCGTGCGACGATCGCCGCGAACAGTTCTAGTGTTGGTTCACTAGTGGTTGTGTGTGGACGGACGTATTTTATCAAACAAAATGGACAATGAAACAGCAATTCGTCTTATTGAAATTTATGGCTCCCATAGTCCATTATGGGATACTAGACGTAAAGAATATCACAATAATAATGTGAGAGAAGATATATGGGATGAAATAGCAAAAACACTCGTACAACCAAAAGCAGCTTTAAAATTGAAAATGAAGAGTCTTTTGAGTTCTTATAGAAGGGAGAGAAACAGAGAAGAAACAAGTAATGTCACCGGTTGTGGTAAGTTTAATCTCATTACATTTTATAACAGTAGGTACTTATTAATAAATCTCTGGCTGTTTACATTTTCACTATACTAATTCTTAATTATCTCTAAACGCTTGGACCGATTTACATGATTAAGACTGATAAAATGGTTTTATACCGAGACCTTTGATTTGACACCATAATCGTTAAGATATCTCAACAAATAAAAAATCTAGTTTTCAAGTTACCCTCGTAATTATCCAACATGTATGAAACGCGTAATTTAATTGTTTAATAAGACACAAGATCAGCTTATGTTTCAGTTATTTTAATGTTATTTTTTCTGTTGCAGGTAGAAACAAAGCCTATAAATCTAAATGGTTTGCTTATGAAGCATTTAGTTTTTTACATGACAGGAATAACCCTATTGGTGCAGTGGTAAGTTTCTTTTATATTTTTATTAGACCATAGCTTTCCGCCAGCGGCTTCGCCCGCGTGGTCTGGTGGTTTCTTATAAATTATAACCTAATGTTACTCAGTGAAGATATAGCTTTGTAATAGTAAAAAAAAAAATTAAAATCGATCCAGTAGTTTTTGAGTTAAATCTTAACAAACAAAAAAAACTTTTTTTTTTATATTAGTCTAGATTATACATACAGCCCGCATACTACAAAATCTATGGGATGAAATAATGCTGGCTGCTGTTTATTAATAATATTTTTGGCCATTTATAGGTTATGTAATTATTTAATATCTTTCTTGCCAATCAATTGATCCGTTTGTCATAAAATATCTTGCCAAAAAAATACGGATATCAGAAGGAGTGGTATTAAAGTGAATTGGAGTAAAAGTAGCTATTTCAAGCGTTGAATTATTTATCTTATTTAATAAAGAGTCTCTGCGAAGAAAGTTATGCAAGTGAACAGTAGCTAGAACTATGTTTTTGGCTGATTTTGGGCTTAAAATCATTGTACTTCTCAATACTCTAAATTTTGCCGACATGATTCCAAAAGCATTTTCTACTACTCGGCGTGCTCTTGATAGTCTGTAGTTGAAAATCCTTTCTTTTGACCCTTTTGGATGAATTCCTGCAAATGGTGTCATCAAATGTGTGTTTATGCAAAAGCTTGATCTCCTAATATTACATATGGTATTTTGGTTATGTAGGGTATTTGTAAAATTTCTGGCGCTGGTACATTAAGTTGATTATTTTCTAGCTTTCGATACAATTCGGAATGTTTATAAACTCCTCCATCTGAAATTCGACCTTGGCTTCCTATGTTTACATACATAAAATTGTAGTTTGCGTCTACTAAAGCTAATAGCACGATACTAAAGAACTTTTTATAATTAAAATATTCAGTGCCGCTACGAAAAGGAGCTTGAATAGTTATGTGTTTTCCATCTAACGCCCCAATAGTGTGCGGAAAATTCCATTTTTCCTCGAAGTCTTTAGATACTGCTTTCCAATCTTGCTCTGACACTGGTAGCTGAAAAAAAAATTAACGTTTTATTTATTTTGTTTCAGGATTGTGGTTCATCCTCAGAGCCCTTAGAGCATTAAGAACTGGAGATGCCTTACGTGCATTACCCCTCTGCCCACGTTACGATTAAAAATCCGAACGTTGAACAAAACTACTTGAAACTCGGAAATTTTGACATAACGAGTCATACGTCGATGAGTAAAGAGCTCTTCAAAAATGCCGTTTTGTGCTGTAGGTAGTTGTAAGAACACTTCGAGAAACTCAAATTGGAAGAAGGATAATGTTATGTTTCATCCGAATGTATTTTTTTGGTTCAATTTTATGTTTCTTTTGCAAAAATCACTAATAATTAAAACACCTGAAACATTGTTTGGAATGACATTTGAGTTTTTTCGTAATCACACTAGTGTTGGGGTTAATGTCAAGAAAAATCGATTGGCAAGTTCCGATTGCACTCAAATAAAATATTTCAATTAGTTCGATTGACGTAAGAATAATGTTTCTAATGATTCATTTATTTATTATCCGACTGCGCTAGAAGGTGGGTTATGTTTTTCGAGTGTATGTATGTAATTAAGTAAGTATGTTTGTATGTAATAGTGTTTGACACGCTCTGCAGCCTGAACGGCTCGATTTATTTCAGCTTGAGATGTGTCGTTAGATTTGTAATTACTGCGAAAGTGATACTGGGCCTAACAATATAAAAAACATTCAAATTCATTTTAAAAAAAGATTAAATAAAAATTCAAAAACCACACTGCGGTTCTGTGTTATGTAAATACCGGAAACAGAAAAACAGGAAATTTGGCATACTCGATGGCACTTAACTTCGGGACTCATTCTAGAATGGGTCGGGAGTCGTGACCCATTATAGGATGGGTCCCCATTGTTACAATTTTTCTTAAATTAAGTGCGATAAGCATTGTTATTAACAAAAAGACGAAGATACGACACCCGCGTACCAAAAGTGGCCACACTAAGCTAGGTCCAATGGACCTAACTTTCGAGCCAATATTGCATCAACTTGTTTACGAGCACGCCATTCATATACCATAATGTCATGTGCAAGTTTTCGAATTTGCGAAGTATGGACGTATCGTACTTTCCTTTTTTTGTTGGGCGGGTAAGCCGACTATCTCGTTTTAAGGTTTTTACATTACACATAAACGCAGTTGGGTTTTTTAACTTTTTTTGGCAGTAAATTGACTCGTCATAAGTGTTTGCCTGAAATTAATGCAAAAACTTTTTTTATCGAATGCATACGTCATGTATTCTACAATGTTATATAGACACCATTTGAATCCTTGAGTAGCCGTAAATTCATGAAAAAATCTTTCCCTGACCTTTTATGCAAGCACATATTTTGGCTGTATAACGCAATAGAATACGGGGCTTAGCAACAAAGTTATAAGTCAATATTAGTATTTATAGAATAACAAAAACTATAGATGTCTTCACTTTGTATATTACGTTTAGATTTCCAAAAGATCCTTCTTTAAAAGAAAAGTGGACTAAGGCTTGCAGCAGCAGTTATTCCTGGATCCCTAAACGCACTAGCGCTATTTGCTCGAATCATTTCGAAGGAAATCTTTATGAAGACCTTTCGAATAAAAGAAGAAAATTAGTGGAATATGCCTTACCGACTTTAATGTTACCTAAGATGGTAAGGATGTTTTTTTTATTTGTTAGGAGTTTTGCCTTCGACCTCAGTGTTGCCTGATGGTGAGCGATGACGAGGCTGACAGTGGAATCCTATAGGAAGAATCTGTAGTCTTTCGTATAGCGTTCGTACAAAACTGTTGTTTAACACATATAGCCATTTAGCCTACATATGGGCTGCGAACAATTAGCTTTTGATTGTTATATTTGTGGACAGTGAACCTGTTAATTTATCAGACCAATAGGTCTGATAAGTTTTTAATCCTCAAAATTGGTCCTTAGTCCAAATTTTTACTCTAATAATTTATTTAATGATTGCTTACTGCTATATTGCTTTAAAAGATTAGAAGAATCTACACGTTTCAATAAGTTTGTAATTTAAAATATTCGTCTAATAGTTTTAAAGTAGATATTCATAAAGGTAAAAAGTGATTTTAACTGTTTACGTGGAGAAGTCCACGTAAACAGTACACGTACAGTTAAAATCAGGCTCAGAAATTATGGAAAGTGCGTAATTTCCAATACATAATATAATTCACAATTTCTAATCGAAACATTTGTTCAATTTATTTTTGTACATCCAATAGCTGTGTTATGGTCAGCACTAGCCAAGTTGACATAAGTACCGTGTAAAGACATAACTAATGTCAAAAGTTGTGGTAGTGTGAATCATTTTATTGACATGTATGTGTAAAATATCCCTGTGTTGCTTATTTAGGTTTGTGTGCGATTGTGCCAACAAGCCTCTTCTGTTATAGTAGAGGTAAGTTTCTTTGTGTGAGTGTTCCCCCTGCCCCCGCAAAAAGGGACAGACTTTTTTGCATTGACGGACGGCCCAATCGCGAGTCCATTTCTATATTGTCTAAGTCAGAGCCGGATAATATAGAACAAACTATTCCGGAACAAGGCATTTCAGGACAAAACACTTTAGAACCAGGAACTTCGGAACAAGGCACTCGAGACCAAAATACAAATACAATAAAGCCAACAAAAGAAAAGCGCGCTAACAAGAGGACATACCAAGAATCAGAGTATGACGCTGAAAATCAATTGATAGAAGAAGCATTAGAAGTAATGCGAAGACAAAATGACAGTAGTAATGATCCTTACGTATCTTTTGGCATGCACATAGCAGCTGAACTAAGAAAATATGATGCCACTATGTTTACGAGAGTCAAACATTCAATAAATACTATACTATACGAAGCTGATATGGAGCTCCAAAATCAATCATCAACATCAACACAAGAATATAACGCTGAAAACAGACGAGGATATTTCACTTCACAGTTTACCGATCTTGACTCATCATCTTCTAGTAACATGAGTACTGGCCTTACACAATTGATTCGTGATTTAGACACGGATGTAGATTAATATTGTGAATTAGTTGAGAACAACTATGATTGACGTATGATGATTGTGTTGTATTTAATTACTACTTTGTTATGAAAATAAATAAATAAATTAACAATCTGTAGTTTAGAATATTTCACTGAATAATGAAAATAATATCATAGTCATAAAGTTCATAATAATTTACCTGTACCATGTCCTTAAGAGCTCTAACTATGGCATCGCACACTTCTGGAATTATTGTTGATATTGTTTGCTTTGAGACGTGAAACGTGTATTGTAGGCTGGAATAGGAATCTCCTGTAGCCAAATATCGTAACGTTATTGCAAGTCTCTCCTTCGACGTTATTGCCGTTCGCCAGTGAGTATCCATTTTTTTAATAAATGGTTCTACCAATGTATGTATGGTTTCGAATTCTTCCAAAGATAATCTTAAAAACTGTGGCGTTCGGTAGTTGATTTCGTAATAGATCCCTTCCAGATTCTTTGTCCTTTGTTGAAAGAGTGGTCGCATCCAACACTGCCTTTTTTTAATACACTTTCTTTTATTCCTTCTACGTAATTTACGCAACAACAACACAGCAACAACACACGCGGCCGCTTTCATTGTAGTTTTAAACAGAAATAAAGAGCGCGGCGTGTCTCGGACATGCCGCGCAGCACTGCCGCGCAGAAAGTTTAATCTAGTTGCGCGGCAAATTTGTGTCCTGCGAATGCCGCGCGTAGCTGCCGCGCACCATGCACGCCGTGTTTGGACACACCTTTATTATAACTCTACCAAATCTAAAATGTTACTTAGACCCTTCATACGTTGTGACGGAGGGCCAATTCAATTTTGCAGGTTATACAAATTTGTCAGCTGGCAAAAGTCAATCAAAAATGCAAATCATTCATTTGTTTAGCACATCTGCTTCTATGAGCATATTTTTTCTAATGTAATAATAAATGGAGTATAGGTGTGAGAAATTTGATGGACGTCACTTTCTTGGCCAACCTTACAACAGTACTCTAACAGTAAGCTACAGTAAAAAACTTGAAATTTGAAATTGTTCTTATACAGAACCCCTGGTGAAGAAGTTCGGTCTCACCCCGGAGCAGTTCGCGGAGAACGTGCGCGACAACTACCAGCGGCACGAAGTGGAGCAGCAGCCCATAGCGCCGTTGGAAGCCGCCGCTGCATACGTGAGTATCCTACTGATATTGATCCCATACAGAGCCCCTGGTGAAGAAGTTCGATCTCACCCCGGAGCAGTTCGCGGAGAACGTGCGCGACAACTACCAGCGACACGAAGTGGAGCAGCAGCCCATAGCGCCGTTGGAAGCCGCCGCTGCATACGTGAGTATCCTACTGATATTGATCCCATACAGAGCCCCTGGTGAAGAAGTTCGGTCTCACCCCGGAGCAGTTCGCGGAGAACGTGCGCGACAACTACCAGCGGCACGAAGTGGAGCAGCAGCCCATAGCGCCGTTGGAAGCCGCCGCTGCATACGTGAGTATCCTACTGATATTATAAATGCGAAATTGTATGTGTGAATGTGCCGTGTTACTCTTTCACGTAAACACTACTGGATAGATTTTAATGAAACTTTACAATAATATCTTTAAATATAGCTTATGCATTTGAATAACACATAGGCTGATTTATGAAGCTATATTACATTTATTTTTAACTTAAGTCCTCGCGGACGAAGTCGCAGGCGCCGCTAGTTAACTATAAAAAAACCCACGGGATTATCATCGACGGGCGCATCTTGTCCAATATTTTTCTTATGAATTAGTTGTCCCGACAGACGTAGTTCTGTTGTCAAACATTGGCACCTGTTAACCCACAAGGTTCTTTCCATTTGACAGCATCTGAGCCATAATATGACCTTTTCAGCAGTTACATACAGATGCACTCTTGTTTATGCTTTCCATAAAAGTGTTATGCGAAAAAAAAATATTTAGCGATGCAGTTTTATATATTTAAGTTAATTAGGTACACGACATGTGCAGTCAATGTAAATTACTTTCTATTGCATTGTAGACTGGGAGCATAGAGTCAGCGGCGGAGGTGGTCCGTCGCGCGGTGTACATGTGCGGCGTGCAGTTGGCGCGCTCGCCGCTCCTGCGCAGCACGCTCCGCGACGCGCTGCGTGAACGCGCCACGCTCAGCGTGCGACCCACGGCCCGCGGGCTAAAGGAAATCGACGAGAACCACAATTGTATCAGGTATGTGCGTCTACTGGCAACACTCGACACTTGCCGTCCACTGTACATGTACAGCACGCTCCGCGACACGCTGCGTGAACGCGCAACCATCAGCGTGCGACCCACGGCGCGTGGGCTCAAGGAGATCGACGAGAACCACAACTGTATAAGGTACGACATCATCATCATGTCGTCCACACCAATGACATTACAATAAAAAACGTAGATAATGTCAGTACTGACGCGAAGTCAAAAATTGACCCCTGGCGTACCTTATAGGTACGTACTTACCTATAATTTGACCGTGTGTACAAGATGGCATGATTATTTACTAGAGCGTAAACTAGACAGAAACGTTGCGCAGTGTTGTCTCAAATCGGCAATGGTTTGCTCAGGTTGTCGAAAGTCTTGATTTCGGGTGCTACTTCCTTAGCACAAGTAACCTATCTACGTCTTTTATTATAGTATCATTGTGTAGGTGCATCGGCTAGAAATAGTCGATGGTTACCGTACATTATACATGTACAATGTACATATAATGTGCAGGCTCCAACAGGCACGTGTCAGAAGAAGCTGGAAACCAGGTAAACAAAGCGAAAAACTAAAGAAGTAATCGCTTAGGCTCCGTGATATATTACGTTTGATGGTCATGAGATATAAAATTCTGTGTTTCAAGATTTTTTTACTAGCTTATCGTTCTACATTTTGCCAGACCGTGCTCTAACTTGAGGGTTTTCATAAAATCCGATAGCTCTTAAGGTAGACGCATTAGTTTTCGTGAGGGAATCTATCGCATACCATTTTACTATTTTCTCGATTCCTTATCCAGACAGATTATGTATGGATATATGAATCGTAAAGTGCGTTGAAAAAAAATAGAGTGAAGTGTGAAAATGGTAGAATCCCCTCTCTCGGGGATCAGTGGTACTTCATCATGTTTGTACACCATAAAGCGAAGGTTGATTAGAACTATTTTTCTCTAACAGTATGAAATACTTGAAAAAGAAGCCGGTGCGTGACCTCACCGGGGACCAATACCTCAAGCTGACAATGGCTGTGGAAGACAAACTGCTGGAGGTGACCATCAGTGAGCAGATAGAAGGCAACACAGGCCCCAGCTACTTGGAGGAGCTGAAGAAATTGTATGAGAAGGTATGGTCTTTCGGTCTTTTCTCAGGTTTTTTTGTAGCTGATTAACAACAGACTTGATATAGATGGGTTGTTGAGCATGCTAGTTAATTCAATATTTTCATGTAGTAGATAGATTCAACTTAATCTTGACGAATCCTACGTACTTAACGTATGTGATGCATTCTCGTACCGTAGTATGCTCGTACGCTGTACCACATATATGACCACAGTAGGTTTCTAAAACTTACATGTTACATAAACTTACATCAGTCTCATTTGATTGTTTTACAGAGTTTGCGTCCCTTTTGAGAAATAACTTCTTTTTATGCCAGTTTACATTGCTGTGTGACGAGTGTGCACAACAACTCTTGCACGTTGCTCAGTTTTTTTACTATAAATAATCCTTTCGTACGGTGAATGGCACATCACTCTACCCATTTCCGGTCAGTCCTCCTTGCTCTATTGCAAAGAAATGACATTTGGCCAGAGCGAGAGAATAAACGGAAATGGGGTAACCTGATGTGTTGTTCTAAATGCCGACGCTTAAGTGGATATTTTCTTAAAGCCTCTTTAACTTGTCAAAGTAGTATGTTAGCTCGTCCTATCTTATAATTACCATTTAGACGATATTAATATGACTGACAACGCGTTTGTCAGGACGAGTTCGCGGCGACGGTGCAGGCGTGGAACGAGCTGCGCGCGGAGGCCGTCAGCATCGCGCTCAACAAGATCGTGATGCCGGAGCTGCGCCGCGAGCTGCACTCTGTGCTGCTGCAGGAGTCCAAGGAATACGTGCTCAAGTACGTTATTATTTACCACTTAATCATCCTTAAGGTAGAAGAGATAGTGGGCAGTTAAATTTTTCATTGTAATTCAAGGTTGTAATTCAGATGGGAACTATTTTCCCACTATCCGATTAAAGATTACTCTACTTGCTGTTCCGACAGACGATCTGTCAAATGCCATCGGACTGTGACATTTCAATAAAAAAAATACCAGATTTCTAACAGTTACTTAGAACCATACCTATTATATTATTTATTTATTTAAACGTTTCAGAAGCATATTTGTACAAGAAAAACAGTAGGAGAAGTTACAACTAAATAATAAGTAAAATATAATTTTTTAACAAGACGTCTACGAAATACAGATACACTAGGATAGAACGGAGATCTGCTGGTTTTGATAGATGTTAATAATTTTTGTAATCAGTATGAAACTTATTTAAAAGCTTCGAAACAACTTCCTACTCAAGCCAGGGTTAGACTTGTTTGCCATATAGAGGATAGATGCTAAAATGCGAAGTCAAAGCGTTAGTAATAAATAAACATGCTTCTCAATGGCCAGATTAGTAGCTTACTAATATCGTCATTCGAAGGATCATTATTAATTACCCACTGATACTTATCTGGCCATTATTGTACAAGGAGCGTGTTTCCGAATTTGCTCCAATTACCTACAATATAGATGAGTGAGCTAAGTAGCTGAGTTTCTTGCGGGAGTACAGAAACAACTTTCCTAAACCGGTGGTTGAGTCACATTATGTTTGTCAACTGTGTATTTATTTATTATTTTTATTATAGTACTAACTATTATTACGTTTATTTTTGTTTGTTTTGTTGACGATTTAAAAGCGCTTGTAACAGGTCCATTTAAATAAAGATGTTTTGACTTTGACTTTGATGCTTCGGCATCACACGCGCACTGAAGGCCGTCGATCCATTCAGTGGGCATAGTAAAGTGTCGTATGAATAGCTGTCTGAAACATTTGTGTAACAGGTGCTGTCGCCGGCGTCTGTACGACTGGCTGAAGGTGGCGCCGTACGAATCCCGCGTGTCCGACGACGACGACGAGGAGTGGGACGTCTCCAACGGTAATGTTCAGGGAATCATGAGTCCATTTAAAACCGTGTTTCAGGCCTATATTCATAAGAATTAAAAATATGACAAAATCACAGTTAAAAGGTCATTATTACACTTCGTCATCGAAATGTTTTTTTATTGTCAGTTAACATAGACCAAATGAGTAAGTTACAAAGTAACCTATTAAAGTTCTCGCGTGGACCATTTGAAGCCAAACGCAGCGTGAGACCTGCAAGGTCGGGTGACCTCATAAAGGTCGCAGGGTTTAGGTGGATTAAGGCCGCCTACAACCGACCGCTCTGGAAATCTTCGGGTCGGTTTATGTTTAGCATTGGACGCGTGTGGCTGTTGATGATGAACTGATGTGACATGTATAAATCTTGAACTATTAATATTCTGTACTCAAGAAGGCCTAGCAAAGAAATCATGGATTGAGAGAGGTCACACAAATATGACCATGTGACTGTGATAAGCTCTTCCTTCGGCTGTTTATTTTATTGGTTGATTACGAGATGGTGACGATTATAATGTTTTATTTAAGACTAACATCGCTTCCCAGGTCTCCGCGTGTTGTCCATCGCGTACGTGCCGGACCGCACGCACTCGGCGTTCGCGTGCATCATCGCGCAGGGCGGGGAGGTGGCCGACCATCTGCGGTTACCGCATCTGCTGTACCGCAGGAACGCCTGGGACGCGCTCGAGCGGAAGAATAAGGAAGCCGACATGACGGCGCTGAGGAGGTTAGTAGATTATCATTAATTCTTATAGTTCTTACTCTTTTACTAAACAGTTTTAATGTATCCTAAGCTAGTCCTTAATTAACTTAGCTTGTGCTAAGCTGCCAGGTATCACAAAGTAGTTACTTTGTGATACCTTTATGTTTTCATTAACAAAAAAGGTTATTGTGCATTTTGTACACTACGTCATCATTCAGTAAAAGTTGTCAGGCTACAATAATGTACGAAACGGACTGTGACAGAGTGCACTGACAGTGACGTCATTCAGGTCAAGTCGTCACGCCAACTTTCAACAATTCGAGACTAGGGATGATCGATATTTAAAAAACATAATCGAAAGCTCAACATCGATGGTCGATATTTTCGAAAAACCAAACATCGATGTTTTTCCTTTCAACATTGATGACCATCGATCATCTCTATTCGTGACGCGTATGAGCTCCCTAATATCACTTTGGGCTCATCTCAGACCGCACCCCTAATATGATTGTGTACTACAGGTTCATCCTCCGCAAGAAGCCCCACGTGATAGTGATCGGCGGCGAGTCCCGCGAGGCGCTGACCATCAAGGCTGACGTGTCCGAGTGCGTGCAACAGCTGGTCGAGGACGACCAGTTCCCCCGGATCCCGATAGAGGTCGCCGACAACCACATCAGCAAGATCTACAGCAATTGCATTCGGGCGAGGGTATGGCACATACGTTAATATCAAGTAATTAATGTCAAGACCCAAACCAAGCAAGCCTTGACAGTTAGCTACAATAGTGCCTATACAGGGTGTTTCAAAAATACCCCTAAAGACTGAAATGGCATAGAAAGTGAATGAATCTGAAATAGTAGGTGTTGTCCCTTTTTTCATATCTTTAACGGTTTCGATAAAAACGTCAAATGTTTACAAAAATGTCGATGTTAATTCGACTTATCGATATAAAACGTAGGGCCGTGAACAAAGGACGTCGCTCCTGGTCACTCCCAGTTAGGGTCAACTTGAGTCCATGAACCCAAATTAGTGCTGGGTGTTTCTATTATCGATGTTTTATTTTAGGTGAATTTACTCGAAATTCAATTTTAGAGCTACAAATGTAAAAAAATAACAAGGGACTCCTTTCAGGAGTTTGTATAACCTCCTTCAGTTATTAGGGTGTAACACTATATAGTTTCTAACCATTTCACATTAACTTTGCTTTGGTTTTCATGTAACTTATGAAAGAGCTCTCAGATCAACTTTGACAAAATACTACTAAGCGTCGTGGTGCTGCGTCATGCACGACATATGCTGAGCGGGGACCTTTTTGGTACTATTACTGCCGTGTACCTACCTTTGTTTGTTTTTATTTGTGCCAAATAAACTTTTTCATTTTCATTTTTCATTTTTAAGCGAAGTGATCAGCCACTTTTGGCGCTGACTTTACAAACAAAACAAAGGATGAACATACTTAAATACTTTTTTATTTATATATACCGGTAAAACGGGGTGAATCACAACTGCGGGGTGTATCACAACACTTTTTTGGATGATAAATATACAACGTGGTGAGAAGAAAACATCACCAACCTTGAAAAATTTGAGTTCATTTGAAAAAACAACGCCAGGTTTTATTATTAAACATGTTAAAAAAGGTTGTTTTTTTTTTTTTTTTTTTTTCCTTCAAAGTGTTGTGATTTACCCCGCTGTTGTGATTCACCCCGTTTTACGGTACATGCATATTATACGTAACAAACAACCAGACCAATTCGAAATACAAAGCATAAAACAAATAAATAAATATTTACATTGAGTTATTATTGCAGAACGACTTCCGTGAATACCCCGACACACTGCGCCAGGCCGTCTGCCAGGGCCGCCTCCTACAAGACCCTCTGATGGAGATATCCCAGCTCTGCGGACCTGACGAGGAGATCCTGTGCCTCAGATACCATCCACTGCAGGACCAGATCGCCAAAGAGGACTTGCTGGAAGGCATTGAACTGGAATTTGTTAATAGAGTGAACGAAGTTGGCGTGGATATGAATGAAGCTATATTAACAGGTGAGGAACTTTCGATTTTTCCTACATATTTCAGCTTGGTCTAAGTTATTTTAACGATTTCAGTTATTAAAACAGTCGCAAATGGTGATTCGTATGGAAAATCAAATTCAACATGAATTGATGACTCATATTTTTACAAGTTTTCACTGCACAAAAAAGGAGTCAAAAAATAATAGACTTCCTAAAATTTTAGGAAAAAACTGAGGAAGAATCTTCTTTTGCTCGAGTTGGATAAAACAGATAACTTTTTGGTAGAAGAAAGTTTTTTTTAAAGTTCATATTAAATGCTTTTTAGTTTTAAGGAACGTTTGCGAATTCAGGTTGCAAAAGATCAATAAGAAACAAACCAATACAAGATTTTTTTTTCATAGGTCGAGGCACAGAGTTGTTGCAATACGTTTGCGGCCTGGGACCACGAAAAGCGCAAGCACTAATTAAACTCTTCAAACAGACTAATCAAAAGCTAGAGAACAGAACGCAATTGGTCACAGTCTGCCACATGGGTCCAAAAGTGTTCATCAATTGCTCCGGTTTCATCAAAATAGACACGAGCAGTCTAGGAGACAGTACAGAGGCGTACATAGAAGTACTGGACGGCTCGCGTGTTCACCCTGAGACTTACGAATGGGCAAGAAAAATGGCCGTAGACGCTTTAGAGTACGAAGACGAAGACGCTAACCCTGCGGGCGCTGTAGAAGAAATCCTAGAAGCCCCAGAGAGACTGAAAGATTTAGATCTAGACGCATTCGCGGAGGAGTTAGAGCGGCAAGGCTTCGGAAACAAATGCATCACACTGTACGACATCCGAGCGGAATTGAACTCTAGGTATAAAGACCTGAGGGTTTCGTATCGGTCGCCGACGCCGGAGGAGTTGTTTGACATATTGACCAAAGAGTCTCCTGAGTCGTTCTATTTGGGTAAAATGGTGCTCGCCTCTGTCGTCGGGATTACGCACAGGAAGCCGCAGAGAGAAATGCTGGACCAGGCTAACCCCGTGAGGAATGACGAGACTGGGCTGTGGGAGTGTCCCTTCTGTCACAAGAATGACTTCCCAGAATTGTCAGAGGTATGCTTTCTCGATTTACTTAGGCTATATTTTTAAAACCTCTACAGGAGGGTACACCTAGTATGGTGAAAGAGAAACACCTTGAGTGTATTTCGTTAACTTTTATTTATTTATTGCTTCACTACATAGTATAAAACGAAGTCGCTTCCTCTGTCCCTATGTTCGCTTAAATCTTTGAAACTACGCAACGAATTTTGATGCGGTTGTTTTTAATAGATAGAGTGATTAAAGAGGAAAGTTAATATGTATAGTAACAGCCCATTGCACCCATGCAAAGCCGGGGCGGGTCGCTAGTTTGGAAATACGAAACAGGCGGCGCATAGGTGGACTCTTAGAAAGATCTCTTTCTCAACGTATCTTCTCTTTCAAATAAGTGTAACTGCTAACTTGATTCGAATCTGTGATTCAATTTTGAATCTCAGATTAACAAGTGAATACAGCAGACGATTGTAGCAACTGGACCCTTATGACACAATTTAGGAGTGATATTTCTTTTCAATCAGCGTTCCAATCGTGGGAGATCTAAAAGCACGTTAGTAAGCAATACAATTCCAGGTATGGAACCACTTCGACGCCGGCGCGTGTCCCGGACAAGCCACGGGCGTCCGTATCCGGCTCGACAACGGCCTGTCCGGGTACATCCACATCAAGAACCTGTCGGACCGGCACGTTGCCGATCCTACTGAGCGCGTGCGCATCGGACAAACTGTACACTGTAGGATACTCAAGATTGATGTGGAGAGGTTCTCTGTCGATTGCTCTTCCAAATCTTCGGATCTGTTGGACAAGAACAAAGAGTGGAGGTGAGCTAGCTGTCTTATAGTGCGAATGCACATACTTTATAGTTGTAATTTCTTTTTCTAAAAGCTTCATTACTATGTATCGTCAGTAGTTTTTTTATTTTATTTTAAAATGGCCATATAACCATGTTTCAGTACAGTTTGCAAGACTAAAATGTATTCGGATTAACGGAACTGAAAATATTTTCTTTTGACCATATTTTGCGCGTTTGCAAACAATGTAATTCTATCCACCCCAGGCCACCAAAAGACCCGTATTACGACCAGGAGTCCGAAGACAAGGACCTGCGCAAGGACACCGAAGCCAAGCAAACCAAGGAGCGGATGCAGTACGTGAAGCGAGTTATCGTGCACCCCGCCTTCCACAACATATCTTACGCTGCGGCGGAGAAACTGATGGAGAACATGGCGCAGGGAGAGGTCGTCGTGCGCCCGAGTAGCAAGGTACCACAACTGTCAGGGAAAAAAGTTTTTTTTTTCAAAATCTAAGTAGGCAGTATTAATTCTTGCCGAAATCAGCCTGGACTCCTTTAAGCTTTTTTCTCTATCTCTCATAGTTGAGGATTCGGCCTGCCACGCTTTTTTGAAAAAATACGATAATTCAGCTTCATAGTCGTGTTTGATTTGGAAGGCAGAATGCCACGACGCTGATTTTTTGCGAGTGTCCTCGTGGATAGATGCGCAAAACCCTACAAAGAAACATACATAGACAGCAACAATTTTTAAACCTTTTTTAAATTGTTGAATATAATTTGAATTCCCCGCCTTTTTGGTCAGACTCGCTCTTGACGCTCATTTGTTTTTTTTTCTGTCTTCTACTCTGTGACGTCGTTTGTGAACCACTCGTTTATTGAAATTAAACATTAGTTTACTTTCAACACGTTTATTTTTCATTTATTACATCATAAATAAATAAATAATAAATGTTCTTGCAGGGTTCAGATCACTTGACAGTAACGTGGAAAGTGGCCGAGGGTATCTATCAGCATATCGACGTTCGCGAAGAGGGCAAAGAGAATGCCTTTTCACTCGGTTTGTAATTTGTTCTTTATTTTGTAAAAATAATAATTCATGTGATATTATGTGCTTAAACAACGTTTCGTCATCTTCAGGTCGTAGTCTCTGGATCCAAGGTTCCGAGTTCGAAGATCTCGACGAAATCATCGCTCGTCACGTGACCCCGATGGCCGGGCACGCGCGGGACCTCATCTCCTACAAGTACTACAAACCTTTAGGCGGCATGAGGGACAAAGCTGAAGAAGTGCTCAAGGAGGAAAAGGCTAAAAATCCGAACAAAATACACTATGTGATATCCGCTGCGAAGAATCATCCAGGCAGATTTTTGTTGTCCTACTTGCCGAGAGCGAGATGTACGCACGAATATGTTTCAGTCACGCCCGATGGTTACAAGTACCGACAGCGTATGTTTGACTCTCTAACAGGGTTGCTCAAGTGGTTTAAAGAGCATTTCCGAGATCCTCCTCCGAGCGGGACTCCAGTTAACCGTACGCCAGCGTTACGCACGCCTCACGGCGGGATGTCGTCGATGTACCACACGCCGGCAGCACACACGCCTGCGTTCCACACGCCCGCGCACACGCCCGGCCCGGCGTACATCAACACGCCGTACACGCCGTCCGCGCAGACGCCGTACATGACTCCGTTTGCGACGACGCCGAGACAACCGGACTTCCTTGCGCCGTCGCTGCCGAGGCACAAGCCGGCGCCGGTGCCCGTCGCGGTTCCGATGCAGGTAATAATAACCTACACAATAACAAATTTAGAGTTGACTGGAATCGAAGTATTATTACTGACAGAACAATTTGCCACGATAGACCAGATATAAATAACTCTTCATGACAAGGACAATGTACCAGTTCATCTCATAGATATAGCAATTCCTAATAGGCCTAACCTCAAATCTACACGCACTGAAAGATTAGCTATTCTACCTTAGCCAGAAAGTTTTAGATAATCATTTGGAACAACATCCTAAGAATTGACAAAAGCTTAATTTACTTACATTTATATTTTAAAATACTGTAGAAGCCCGGAGGAACTATTAGTGGGTATTATTACTTCTACCCATTTAGCGTAGTGTTTCAAGGGCCAGTTTAGACTCAAAGGGGTGCGGGTTCAGTTCACCCACCAGTACAAATGTTTTTGATGAAACTGATATTTTTACTGCGTCTTGGCGTTTGGTACCTTTCTAGTTTCTAAAACACAAGAGAAAACCTTACTTAGGGACCGAACAATGTATTTGATGTTATCTCATATTTATGTATTCATACAGGTGTATGCGGATCCAGCGGATTGGCAGAAAGCAGCGGAGGATTGGGTGAGGCATCGCACACGAGACACTCCGGCGACGCCGGGCACGCCGCGACACGATGTACGGTCGACCCCTCGGCACGACGCGCGCTCCACACCTCGCCATGACGTGAGGTCCACTCCAAGACACGACGTGCGGTCGACCCCCCGCCAGTCGGCGCGCTCGACCCCCCACTCGCACCACTCGGGCCGCTCGTCCCGGGCCCACTCGGTCCGCTCGACCCCCCACACCAACACCTCCCCGCGCTCCATGTCGCTCGGCGACGCCACCCCCCTCTACGACGAGAACTAGGAAGACTGACTTGCCGAACGATGGATTTTTATTTTTGTACTCCGCCTCGCGGCGAGGCAAGCTTAGATGGAAATTGTAATGTCCTCTGGGACGGGATTCTTGATTGATACATCTTTCCCTTTACTAATGTATGAATTATCATTTAGAATTATCTTACACTTCCTTCACTTAATTTTAGTGCTTCCCCTCTGGGATTCTCTATTATTTATTAAGTAATAGGTAAACGATTCCCGCGAATGAATTCTAAATAGCGAATTTTCAATAGCAATAATCATGTATAAAATGAAAGATTTATATATTATATTCCTGTTACCATTGCAGTTTTTCATTATGATACCAAATTCTATAGCTGAATGGCATTTGACGATGTTTACTAGATATTTTGTTATATAAACGGGCTCGTCCCGGTATACATAGTATTTATTGTAAGTACTCGGACATTGCGTAGCTTTTACTATCGTTTTATTTGAATTTTACCAAGCAGTTGGTATTTTGACTATAACATTTGTAACTTTAAGTATGAGCGTGAATGTGGTGATCAACCTGTCCGACGGTTGTGTGGTTGTTATTATAATTTATGATGTACCTATAGTTTTAGTGCTAAGTTAGTTTATATCTAAGTATATTTTAAGCTGAAAACCAATTCCCATCCGTTTGGCAAGAGCCGTTATCCATAAAAAAAGATCAAGTCATTTGGACAGATTCAGTCAAATGATGCATAGTATTTTAATTTTTAACAACTTTGTTGTTGAAAATTAAACTTTTTGAACAACTTTCTATATTTCAAATGAACCAAATAATGTTACTCTTTTCTAGGTTCACATTCACGCCCATACAGATAGTTTCTGCTGGTGAAAAATATGTTAATGTACTTTGTTATAAGCCTTTTGCCGCCAAACTCCAATGTATGACATGCATGCCTTAGGGATGGTTAGTGAATTAACAAGAACTATCTCACGGCCGTTCTCCTAATAATAATCTAAATAAAAGATGTCAAACTAAATAAACTGCATTTTCATTTGTTTATCCATTATTATCCATTATTCATTAAATGTAGGATTTTGCATATTTCAAATGTCTTACACTTGTGAGGTTGCCCGACGGTAAGCTTGGCCGATTGAATGCAGTATTCGAATAGTTAAAAAATTGCCATTCCATACTATTCGAACATTTCGAACGACAGTTTAACGGTTCGATAATAGTGCGTTTACAAGTCAAGATGACGGCCATATTTTTTCTAAATAATGAGAATTAAATGTATTCTATTTGCTGTCTAATGTAAATATCTTATTAAGCTTTTAGGCGATGCGAATAAAGTTTTCATGGTAGCCTTTCGGCTGCAATCTATTTCCTAAGCAACAAGTTTAAAGTTTCTCGTCTATTGTGTGATCATATAAAAACGCCATTAATCGGTAAGTTTCTTTTCATTTTAAACCATTTTACTGTTATGCTTTGAAATGTAAAAAAAACGAACGCTTTCCCTTAGTGAGCGAACTACTAAGATTAAACAAAATTACGAAATCGGTCGATTACAAGGTTCTAAATCGCTACCCCGGAGAGGATCTTAGTGGATTTCGTAAACAAAACACATGTTTGCAATGAACGTTTTCCAAACATTATGCATGAGCCTTCTACAGCACTATTCCCCTTTGCTCCAACCATCAACTATAAATAGGTAGGTATAGATCGTCTGAGCTGAACCGACGCGCCCCTCCACTGGATCTTCGCAAATGAGCAAGCACTCTGGTTTGCGCAGATGCGGTGGAGGGGCGCGTCATTTCAATTTAGACGACCTCTACTCATTATGGATGAAATATATTTTTTCTGTGAGAACAGACTACCTACTACACTTTTCTTTTGTGGTGCGCATATTAACTCCAGGGCCGCAGCGTGTCCTTGGGTTATTGAGTTTTACTTAAGGCCAAAATCAGAGTAAAGTGTGCATTGACATAATCACACCCCTGGGCCAGCAGAAGGCGTGGCGTGAAGGCACTCAGCAGGCAGCGAATGTGTGAGACTCGTTTCTGTGAATTTTATCTTGTACTTCTTTAAACATTGTAAGAGCGTCGTTGCGGAGTGGTTAATCACTCTAGCTCGAAACCCGGTGGTCCCGAGTTCAAGAATTGCCCCAACACTACTATTTTGCGGCTAACTCTCCGGTGCCGTTGTGATGGAAACACCGATACAAAACCCAAGCAACACAGATAACGGCGGTAGGCTCGCCCCTTACCACTTGGGTCAATGTGGACTTCTGATTGTTCCGTACCTCTGACTAACCCGTTTAGGATATGGAAGTGGGATACACGGCATGGCTAGCAGAAAAATGATCTGTTACTTATGTTACACAAGAATCTATGACTAACAATCCGTATAAAAACCAAGACGTAAAATCTAAAATTAGTTAGGTAATTTATTGACAAAATACGATAAGATCATCAATATTGGCACGTATAACATGTTTAATTAATCAAATTAAGTGCTTAAACAAAAAAACCTTTTGCAAATGCCATGATATTGACAAACTCAAGAATAAACTTCTGCGGAAACAAAAAAATAATGATACACGATTTCCCGCCATTTATTGAGGCAGTAGTGAGTTTTTGTGAAACTGACGACAAATAATAAGTATTTATCAAGAATATTAACATTTAACCTGTCTATAATTTGGACAAAATAAGCGTAATTTACGTTTCCGTCTGCATTATTATGACCATTGAAGTACCAAAATTAGGCTGTTGAAGGCCTTGGATGTGTTTCCCGGGTCGGGCCACGGTGTAAAACATGCCTTATCAAACGGAGTACTGTCCAAAAAATAAATTATCCTAAAATATTTATTGATTTATTCTTGTTTTGTTTGAACACGTGTTGCAAACCACCTTACTGACTGATGATGCTTAAGTAAGAGCTGCTGGCTCTGTCATCATTTACGCTGAGTGACGCTTGAAATTACAGGATGTGTCGATTCTCACACTCATATAGGGAGACCATGATGACTCGCTGGACACTTGGGACTTGGCGATTATAACCAAAATGGAACGTATGAGCATTTTTCCAAATCAAAGTGATTTTGCACAAATATCTCATTTACCAACAAACACGTGCGTTCGTTTGGAAATGTCACCAGCGACATTTTACGATTTAATACGTGCGCGTAATCACTGCAGCTGTAATCGGGGCATTGAGCAAAGAAACGTGTATAACTCCTGAAAACGTGACAATCGCGTCGGGGCGTGACGCGACCGCTGTTGTTAGTGTTGCCAAGTTAGTGAATTTTACACTAAATCTGATGTAAAAGAAGGAGGAGCTCACTGTGCACTACTGCCACGCCAACGTCGCACCGACGTCGCGTCGCGCCCGCAGTTTGAGCACTATACTACGCACGGCGAATGATGACGCCATAACGCCACGCTAACGTCGCGCTGAAGTCGCGTCACGTCGCGCCCTGCCACGCCGGCTGTGTGGCTTGACCTTTAGGACTCGTCCTAAACACGTTAGCACATATGGTGTTCCTACACAGCAGGCCAATTTCTGCGCTAATCTTCTGTCTTCAGTTCACTAGAGGCTGCAATCAGTTGATTAGCCGAGCTAAACCGCCGCGCTTGTGCGCAAGTTGACATATCGGCGCGCGCGCACGATTTCCGCGGGGAAATACTACTTTGGTAAATTAATTTTATTTGGTGAATAAATTTATGTTATACACACTTCACACTGTTAAATCCACTTTAAATAATTTAAAAAAGAATTAGTAATAGCGCATAATGTCTTTAATTGTCTGGTGGTTTGTAAATTTTTCTCCGCCCGCTGAATGACGTTTTTCGGAGTAAGAAAATTAGGCATAAGCGTGAACTTCGAAGGTTAGTTTATGGTACATGGAAAATTGGAAATACAAAAAAGACAACTCGCATTGTAAGAAGATGTTTGGATATTTTTAGGGGCTTAATTATAAACCGCATGCTAACTCAGGTGTAGAATATTTGTTATTGGTATTTCGGTAATTTGTGAGATATAATAATTCTGTAACGGTTTCTAAAAAAAACAATATCATATCTAAATGTAAGAAATAAACATTAGCGCATTACCATTGAAGAAAAAGTACGAACACCAAAAAAGCGACTAAAGATTAAAATACGCGAAACTACTTACCTAACTCATTACCGTAATATACGCTCAGTAAAAATATACATAACACAAAACAGTTTCTTCTACAGGTTCGCAAACTTAAACGTCCTCAAACACTATACACTACGACGACTTTGTTATTCAAACAAAGCTACTTTAAATACAAACATCGTTATGTTACAGAAAATTTTATACATGGTGAAAAATATAGCATGAATGATGTGGATGTTGGGACTAGCCATGCAAAATTGTATGCATTTGTTGTTTACAAAGCAGGCGAATTTCAATAAATTGGACACGAGTCATAGACCATTATCATGTTCAAAGGGCAAGCTCATTGTTGCCGTCATAGAGAACGGAACACTCAGAAGCGATTAAAAGGAACGATGGATAGGCGATGAGTTGACGAACTCATATCGCCATGATAATGGCTGTTTCCGTCTTAAACGGGTTTTCATCATCAGAGTAGGCTGCTAAGTTTTCAATAAATTTCCCAGGATGTTCTTTCATTTATTTATTTGAACACCAGCAAGGTTACATCAAAACGAGACACGGAAAGCATGACATGGAAAATATCCTACTAATATTATTAATGCGAAAGTTTGTATGTGTGGATGGATGTGCCGCTCTTTCACGTAAAAACTACTGAATAGATTTTAATGAAACTTTACATTAATATAACTTATACATCTGAATAGGACATAGGCTACAATTTATGAAAAAAAAACCTTTTTTGGATTTAGTCCACGCGGACGAAGTCAAAGGCGGCTGCTTGTTAAAACATAAATTTTAACTCACTTAAAGGTGAAGATGGCATGCAAAATGAGACACATAATTAGGCATTCTTTCCGGTAGCATGCATATACCTACGTCATAAGCAAGGTGACTTATTAACATAAGAATATATCGAACATAAACGTAACAACTAAGTACTCTACAGGCAGTTAAGTCGAAAATATATACTGTTCGTAATGTTATTGTGTTAAGATAACAATGTTAAATCTAAATGACAACAGTGACTGTTTTGAGTCATTGTATGCTGCTAACTATCTACTTACTATCAACTAATGAGTTAGTAGGTAGGTAGGCAGGTACGGGTATAGTTGAGGTCAGCAACCTAGACAGATACATTGTAGCATCATGTCAATCATTGTCTAATCAAAGCTGTCATGGCCATGGTTTTTCTACAAAAAAGTTATTAAAATGTTCACAATAATGTTTTGTGCAGATTCTCTATATCTAATATGTAGATACTACCTCGTTGCTTACTTAAGAGTATACCAACATCTTACAGCATTGTCTAGGACAAGTTTTAACAAAAACCCTTATTTTTAAGTACATTTATTGATCACAAGGACCAGTTGATCCAACATGCCACGGCTATCTTCCGTGCTATTCCGGCGGTGCACATCGGACATCACTTCACATCTCGGTGTTTCACGCTTACCTCAATCATCGATACGCTTGACTTTGAATTAGTATTGTCCCTCATTTTGTATGTAAATAATTTAAAAATGTTATTTGGCTTAGTCCTTTTATCCAAACGCCACAGTTGCAAAGAAATTAAATTTTAAAGTTCACTCACACGAGCGAAGGGAGTTTTGGCGTCCGCCGGAATGGGACTAATAATTGGGCGCAGTAAGTAGTTTGTAACAGAAGCAATGGTAAATGCACTATCTTTTTTTACAAACAGCTAATTAGCGTAGCGGTTCAAGTTTAAAGTCAGGGTTAGGTAACGTCTTCCGACTTCCGAGTTGAATGCCATAACTAATCTGCTGGGTGGTTTTTTACTCTTAATGCATTAGCAGATTTTTCAAGTTTTTTTAAGTCAGAAATAAGGATCCGGCTGAAATAATGAGTGTGTTCTATGCAAAGTTTCTAATACTGGTTTAGTTAGTGTTCAGAAGATGCGATGTTGTTTGAATGTCACAGCCACCTGGCTAGTTCCACCTGCTTTGAAAATCTATGTAGGAGCTCAAGTTGAGCAATGAAGTATAAGTTCTATGGCTGATAAGACCCGCCTCTCCCATCTTGGTTCTCAAATACTTGCTAACTACTTAGATTCAGAAGGAAAGGAAACATTCTGAGCACGACATATTTGCCTGGCTGATACTGCCATAAAAGAGATTATCCTACATACATACTCGTAGAACCATTTGTTCAAACGTTAAGCGAAATTACCTTGGGAATAAGATCAAACAATGTTTTCTAGTCCGAGGTCATAGGACTTGGTACAATCTTAATGGTCAGTAAATAAAAACAAAACAACCGAAAGTAAACAAAATTGTGAAAATTCTACATTTCTTTCGGAATCGCTTACAGCGAGGCTCGTCGACTAAACAAAATGAATGAGAACTTGGTAAAAAAAATAGTAAACAGTTAATTTACTCGTAAATTAGTAAATTTTAATGACCTTTTTTAATTTTGAAGAGTGTGATGAAAAGCATAAGTGGTGTATAACAAAATCTCAAACTGCAGAATAAAAATGCACGAGGCATTGTAATGCTCAAGGGCAGAGCCCTTCTTCTTCTTTTCTTCTTCTTGAGAGATCCAAAGATGCTACTGGCTCATACCCTGGCTTAATGCGCCGCTGCTACAGTGCAATATAAACGTACCTTCATGTTGATAACACTAACATACACCTGCAAATCATTAAAAATTAAACAAAGCAGCATAGAACAATCATAGAAAAAGCACTTCAAAGATAGAGTTTCAGAACATCACTGAAAGCAATCATTGATGGTCGTACTCTGACCAAAGATTCTATGGTCAGAGTATACTTGATACCTACAGAGTATATTGATACTTACTTTCGATAATTTTTCAAACGATTGAAATTAAGGTACCTACCTAAATATGTCACATTTTTACGATAATTGTATGCCGTGTTTATAGGGGTATTTAAACAGGAAATCCAATCATCATAAACATCTGGTAGCGGCTAATATTATTTAAGAATACTTACAAACAATCAAACAAGCCTCTACAGCTGGGCACAGGACCCACCTCAACTATGAGGTGGTGCGATCCATACTCCAACACGCGGGCTCTTTGTTGGAGGGGTGTAAGTAAGGTTAGTGATAAATCTTGATGTCAGATTTTATCAAGCCGTCCTAAGGCCTTCGACTAGCTTTAACGACTGCTAAGTGTCAGCTATTTGAAAAGCTAGGGAGGCATTAATAGTCATGTTAAGATCACTGAACTAGCCTGGACAACTTTCCTCAATGTTAAGGCCGTGGTGGCCTTTAACTCTTGCTCTAGGTCTAGGTTACTAGGATTTTATTACCTCCTAGTGGATATTCATATTGATATTATAACTGCGAAAATGCGTTTAATCGCTGCATTATTGATTTCGGTGAATTTGTCGATTGACCATAGCTACTTCTATAAAAATGTACGTGTTCACGAGATGAGCGATTAAAACCTCGTGGCATAGACCGAAATCTAGGTGGCTATACCAACATAGGATAGACTAGCGACCCGCCCCCGCTTCGCAAGGGTGCAATAGGATGTTATTTTACATGTATATAACCTTCCTCTTGAATCACTCTATCTATTAAAAAAAACGCATCAAAATCCGTTGCGCAGTTTCGAAGATTTAAGCATTCAAAGGGACATAGGGACAGAGAAAGCGACTTTGTTTTATACTATGTAGTGATATAGCTTTCCTTCATTTGTCTCATGATATACCAACTTGCCATAAACTATGAATATTGTCATAAATTTAGCTTTGAATTTTTGAATTAGAATTAGAATTAGAATTTTTTTAGTTTGATCGTAATTTTCAATTATATCCTTATCTAAGTAAATGTTATCTTGGTTTTAAGTTTAAAATAGGTAAATTTGCTTATTAGTTTTCTATTTATAATTTTATTAACAACGGAAAAGATTTCATCGATCTGTGCTTTATATTTTTCCTCATTTTCTTAACATGTAGCGTGACAATGGAACTATTACAATCGCACAATGTTATTTTCCTTCACTACAGTAGTTACTTTGTAATTTTATATTTCACGATTGTCATATTTTGTAACTGGTTTGGTTTTGAAGGTGAGGTATTATGACGGATTATCGACTTGTCTGGTGATTTTAGTTCTTAATGCTCACCTAAATAGTTCTACAAAGAACATCAGGCTTGGCATCAGGAACAAGACCCTTCCTCTAGTTTGCCATATAATGTTACTTCCTAGAAATTGATCCTTAAAAGCGACACTATGAGATGGCATAATAATACAGGATGACCTTTTTTTCAAAACCAACAGGTTTGATTCCCGGCTAAGAAATAAAATCTGATTAGGTATTAAGTTTTACGTTTTGCCAAATCGGCCTCGAGACTCGTTACAGCATTTTTCGATATTCCTTTAGTTTATATGTAAACAGGGTGAGTTTTTCAAGTGGGCGTTGTTGAAAAATGAAACTGAATGGGGTCTCGAGATCGATTTTGGCAAAAACAAAAACATGGGGGCAGTCCGACAATCCGAACCGCGTGCTACGTGGGGCCTGTGCCCAGCAATGGGGCCTATAAAGGCTGTGGTTTATTGTTGTTGTTTTCCTTTTCTGTATTTACAGATGCAAAACAACCACAACCTTAAATACAACAAACGTGATACACACGACCACAGCCTTAAATAAGTATGTAACCGATGAAAAAATGTGTAACCTTATTAACAAATTAAACAATTGTTCTGGGTTTAGGGTTCAAGGGTGATGGTTGCAAAGGTGGATTACTAAATGTAACAGCAAAGGCCAAGTGGCTTGTCGTGCTGATGGACCATAATAAGCAGGACCTTCACTTTAACTCTCCTCATAATAGAGAACCACAAAAAATACTAAGTAACTATTCTTAGGTATGTATCTACAACTTGTTAATTTAATTTTAATAGATTGCCTATTTTTAGATTGAGGTCGAGATATCTCGTCGTTTGATGTGATTTCCTTTTTGGTTGTTTTTATTTCTTAATCCAATAAGGTAGTTAGTTAGTTCCTATTTACTCAAAATACCCTACAGTCGCGTAAAATTTTATTGTTGGATCTGAGCCCGAAACTTGTGTAAATATTTATTATCTCATTCATAAGCCTTACCTACAACACTACTTTAACTACCTACTTAAATTTTGCGAGTAAAAGACAGGGAACTCCTCATTTCTCTCTGAATAGAGCAGTAGCAAAATACGGTCTTTACAAGAGAAGCCGTAACACGTAGATCGAATGCGAACCCAGGTTTTCAAGCTTTTAAAGAAGTGATTGTAAGTAAGTTTCTAGTTGGTTTCAAAATGATTGTATAAAACTTTGGACCAAACCTTGCCCATAAATGCTGCATGACTGCTGCTGCTAATACTGCTAAATAACATTAAAATAAAAGCTGGTGAGCTGGCATGAGCATCGTGCCAGGTGGCTACCAGCACAGCATGCAAAAATAAGCAGTCATGAGATTCAAAACCCTGGTAATCCCACACGGAACTGGGTTACGACCCAAAGTACATTTTTGATTGTTTACCAACCAGCTTTTTATGATAGACATAATTGCTGATCAAAGATAATAATCTAATTTCATTCACATTCAGGCAGTGAAGATGACTTAAAGGATTTTCAATAACGTGCAGAGTTACGGTACGGGATTTCCGTAGTTTTTTGCTTATGATTCAAAGGATTAGATTAGTTTCTATGAGATTAAAAACTACGGCGCTTCAATTTGAACTTATTGTAAGTACTTATCTCAATGTGTGCAAAAAATGTGAATAGTTTTTTAAGCAACTGTCGGCGTTTAGGTAATATAAATATAAAAAGACTAGGATTCTCATTTAGTATTGAAGATGCCCTTTGCGCAGTGCATTCGTTCTTTGTTTAATTACCTCACCGATTTCATGAGTTTTGGTTCTTTTATTTATTCATATTAGGTATGGTAGGAAAACTTATACACCTAAATCAAGATCGTGTTAAAAAGGTTAGTAAAAATGTTGATAGAAAATGTTCTCGTGTGCTACATGTGTGATTCATAAAAAAATAAAATAAATACTCAAGTGCATTTACCTGTAACCTTAATCAAGGTTGAAGATTTATAAAAACAGTGAAACAGTGACTGCCAGTAGTTCAACGCATTATGACCGGCGAAAAGCCAGTCATAGAGGACTTGGATCCGAGGGAGACTAGGAGGATCCTCAAAAATGTGGTGGTCATCAGCCTTGCCTTCATGGTCCAGTTCACCGCGTACTGTGTAAGTGTGTTAACCCTCACTCTCTGTCACTATACCTTCAAACTCGGACTGTTGCTGTCCTGTGGAGCGATGATGGGAACTCAATTTGATCTTGAATTCGAATTCACCTGTCTATGTGTGTCAAAAGTGTAACGTAAAATTATATTCAACTTACGAAACGCACCGAGCTGGTTCCGTTATTTGAGATAAATAGAATCACTTTACAGAAAGCGACACTCATTATAAATAAAAAAGGAGAACATACAAATTCACATATTTCTACTATCATGATTTGTTATATTTGTATCATTCATTCAAATCCATTCACACATTTAAAAACTTGCGTAAGCAGTTAAGGCCCTGGTAGCTCAGATTGGTTAGATGACGATGATGGGTTCAGGAAGCGAAAAAGTAATTACCAGGGATCTTTTCTGGTTTACACAGGGGGCAGCCAACCTGCAGAGCTCCATAAACGCAGAGGCTGGGTTGGGCACCGCCTCCCTGGCCGCCGTGTATGCTGGTCTCATTCTATCTAACATCTTCCTGCCTGTATTGGTGATCAAGTAAGTAACATTCATCAAAATTTTCCTTAAACTAAGTTTTTCGCCAATGTCATCAGACGCAGGGTGGAGTCCAGCATATAGCCACAGCCCACTTTTTGTTCGCTAAATTATTACCTAGTGCTGTTAAGGTACTGATGTGCAGAGGGCTTTCAACCCTAATAATTAAAAAACCGAACGTAGTGTGAGGAGGAAATCAAGCTTGAAAATTAGAGGTGGCTTGTACCAATCCGCTGTATTTCGATCGCACTAACAAGTTTTGCTTTTTTTGCTTTAGGTGAATTCTAACTCTAAAGTTCTAAACACTAACTTACTAACTTTCATCAGAAATAGCATAACGATGTGCTTGTGCTTGTGCCTTTCAGATGGTTCGGAACAAAATGGGCTATCTCGTTGTCTTTCATAACGTACATGCCGTACATAGCGGCGCAGCTGTACCCTCGCTTCTGGACGCTGATCCCGGCCGGGCTGATGGTCGGGCTCGGTGGCGGCCCGCTCTGGTGCGCCAAGTGTACATACCTCTCCGTGGTGAGTAGAACGTACATGCCGTACATAGCGGCGCAGCTGTACCCTCGCTTCTGGACGCTGATCCCGGCCGGGCTGATGGTCGGGCTCGGTGGCGGCCCGCTCTGGTGCGCCAAGTGTACATACCTCTCCGTGGTGAGTAGAACGTACATGCCGTACATAGCGGCGCAGCTGTACCCTCGCTTCTGGACGCTGATCCCGGCCGGGCTGATGGTCGGGCTCGGTGGCGGCCCGCTCTGGTGCGCCAAGTGTACATACCTCTCCGTGGTGAGTAGAACGTACATGCCGTACATAGCGGCGCAGCTGTACCCTCGCTTCTGGACGCTGATCCCGGCCGGGCTGATGGTCGGGCTCGGTGGCGGCCCGCTCTGGTGCGCCAAGTGTACATACCTCTCCGTGGTGAGTGGAACCTGCATCTCAACATAGAGAAGTTAAAACACCTCGTAGATGATGCATAAATACCATCATTGGTATCCTGGTCGCCCAGCGGCAGTGTTTTGAGAGAGACATATCTCTCTCAACCCTGTACTGTTGCCCCGATGTCATAACATCGGGGCAACACTACAGGTGGTATTCCATCAGTTGGCTTTACTTCGGCCAACTAGACTCTGAATAAATGTATTTTATTTTTCATCAGGTCTCCGAAGCCCACAGCAAAATCTCCAAAATTCCTATGGAAGCGTTGTTGGTTCGCTTTCTTGGCTTATTCTTCATGATATTCCAACTCAATCAAATATGGGGGAATCTAATTTCTTCGTTGGGTAAGTTTATCTTCATCCACACCTAAAAACATGCTCTATCTATTTACTTATTTATTTTTACTATCAATGAATTGCACGCCTGCTAGCAGGCCGAATTCTATGTCAAGAAATTCAGGCTCAACAATGCTTTCAACTCTGTGGATAGGGGTGCTTTGTTGTCCCAAGTTAAAGAGAAAACCAACAAAATCTATAAGTATTTTTGGCAATGTTACAGTAAACCTACTAAATTAATATACAGAAATCATCTTCTCCATTCTTCAGTTGGTTGTCAGCAAGGTGACCCACTTGGCCCGGCTATCTTTAGTTTGGCAATACATCCCATAATTTCGGCTCTAAATTCTAAATTGAACGTTTGGTATCTTGATGACGGCACCTTTGGCGGAGATGTTGATACTGTCCTTGAGGATTTAAAATTTTTAATTATTAATTTTCGTGAAATTGGCCTTGATTTAAATTTTTCAAAATGTGAACTT
Source organism: Udea ferrugalis (assembly GCA_950022985.1). Lineage (NCBI taxonomy): Eukaryota > Metazoa > Arthropoda > Insecta > Lepidoptera > Crambidae > Udea > Udea ferrugalis. The sequence goes on along the minus strand of OX465527.1, from coordinate 4,599,470 downwards.
TTTATCCCAGATTTTACCCCTCGTAGGAGTGAAATAATCCAAAAGTTTTCTGTTTTAGCCCCAAACATCAATTTCCTTGGTGCTAATTCTCTTCGGCTACTTGGGGCCCCTGTGTTAGACGAAGCTATACCTTCTTTTATTTTGGATCAAATGTCAAAATTCGAGAGTTCTTCAGAAAAACTAACCGAAATTAACGCACACATGGCCCTAACCATTATCCGTTTTTGTACTTTTGTGCCCAAATTCACCTACTTTTTGAGATGTTCACCTCTTTGGAAATTCAAAAACCTACTTCTTCCTTTAGACAATCTTTTGAAATCCCTCATTTGTAAAATTTTAAATTGTCCTCTCACCGACCGTTCCTGGGCTCAGGCCTCCTTACCTATTCGGTTTGGTGGTTTAGGCACCCGTAATTCGTCTGATGTAGCTTTACCGGCCTTCCTGTCTTCAGCCTATAGTACTTGCAACCTCTTCCATTCTATTATAAACCCGTCGCTTGGCGATGTTGAGGTTGCATGTCTGGCTGATGCCAGGAACGCCTGGTCTGTCGTTTGCCCGGGCGATTTACCTAGCACTCTTACTTCGCAGAAGCTCTGGGACGAGCCGCTTTGTAAATCAGTTTTCGACGGGCTTCTACAGACTTCGACTTCTGATGCAGAGCGTGCTCGTCTTCTAGCTTCTGCGGAAAGGGAGTCTGGGTTCTGGCTGCACGCTTTGCCATCCTCCAACATCGGTACCGTGATGGACAATATTTCTTTGTCCATCACGGTCTCTCTTAGACTTGGTGCCCATTTGACTCATCCTCATCGCTGTCGCTGTGGCGAGTTTGTAGGTAGATCGGGTCACCATGGGCTTTCATGTTCTCTAAGCGCCGGTCGTATCCCACGCCACGCCACTCTCAATGACACGCTTCGCCGGGCCTTTGTTGCTACCCGCATTCCGGCTGTCCTTGAACCCTTAGGAGTTTGCCGGAATGACGGTAAGAGGCCGGACGGAATGACACTCATTCCGTGGAGCTGTGGCAAGGCGTTAGTGTGGGATGCGACTTGTGTTGACACCCTGGCCCCATCCCATGTCCATGCCACATCTCTGAAGGCGGGCGCGGCGGCGGCAGCTGCCGAGTTAAAAAAAATTAATAAATACTCCTCTCTTCACAGCTGCTACCGTTTCGTTCCCTTTGGCGTGGAAACATTGGGTCCGTGGGGCCAAGGAGCCCGTAATCTGTTCAAAGAATTGTCCACTCGCCTGATTGAAGTTACTGGTGATCAGAAGGCTGGTAGCTACCTCGGCCAGCGTATAAGTCTGGCCATTCAAAGAGGCAATGCTGCCAGTATTCTGGGCACCATTCCAATTGAGGCGGTGGACAATTCTTTGTAACGGTTTTTTTTTTACTTTTGTTTTTCTTAATTTTAAGTTAGTTACACTTTTTCTTTTTCTCTCTCTTTTTAGTTTAGTTGGTCGTTTTTAATTAGTTTTAGTTTTTGTTTTAGGCTCAATTGTATTCTTTGCAAAACAAATTTTTGTTTGTTTGTTCGCTGTGAAGATTACGAATGGCGTGTTGTTTAACTTAAGGTAGATGCTGTTGTAGAAAAATACTAAGTATTATTAGGTTACTTATAAACCTATTGATTATTTTGCGGAAACCGTCACTCAGGTCCGATGATCGAGATCGATGCATTTAATCGATCTTCCATGCAAATTATTCATGCAACGTATTCAGTCCATAGCCGCTTGTTCCAATTTTGGGTCACGGTTCTTATTGCGCGTGTGTGCCTGGACTTATCAGCGGAAAAATGTTAGAAAGTAGAAAATAGAAAATAATGTATTAACAGTTAATGGTTAATTAATGGTTATGGTTAGTTTAATGGTTTTTACATTGAAAATGAAAACGTTCATATGGTACACTTTTTTTTTAACTTGAGTCCCCGCGGATGAAGTCGCAGGAGGCCGCTAGTGTCTTAATACTCTTGTGTACCTACTTATCTAATTCTCACTAACATAGTTCATACGAGTAAGTACTTTTTGTTACTAACACCAAATGAGATATAAATTACTTGAAATGAATAACTGAATTGAATTGAATATAGATAATAAACAGAGAAAAATAAGTTGGCAGTAGTACTTAGTACCAAAAAGGTCCATCAAAGGATTTATCAATTATCAGACAGTTCGATTTACTGCTAGCCGTACATACACCCCTCCAAACTCATGACTCGTGTAATCACCTAATAGTATAGGTGAGGCCCGTGCCCAGTAGTAGACGGTAAAGACCGATGTCAGGTTTAAATATGATAAATCCTTTCAGTGCTATCGTCCGGAGACAACGCAGCGGCAGTGACGTCAGTGAACGCCAGTATGATCCCGGAGCTGTGCGGGGCCAACTTCCTGCCCAGCGCAGATGCAGGAGAAGCTCTGCAGCCACAGCCCCCGGAGAAGATACAGATGATCGCTGGTCAGTATACGAAGTCGCCTTTCAATTATGTGGACACCAACCTACAACAAGATTTACCCCCTTATTTATTTATTGCACAATAAAAAATAAAAGTAAAATTTAGCGGACTCTGGCGGACTTAATGCCTAAAGGCATTCTCTTCCTGTCTTGTTGGCGTCTTTGACATATTAAATTTAAATAACCATAAATATACACTAAATACATAATAATGAGGTACCTACATACTAAAGTTCGTAAAGAAATATTAAATTGTAATATACCTACTTACATACTTAAATCAATCATTATACATACACTTAAACTTAATATTCCCTACGATGAAATTTTAAAAAGGGAAACATTTAGCTCATATTTAGGGCATCTGCCAGAAAAGATTGCGGGTTACTTTTTTAGCAAACTTACTTGGCAACAGTTTGATTTTATTTTAGAGATCTAGTCTGGGAAGATTTCTTAACAGCAATGCTTTCTAATCCTTATTTGAACCAGGCAGTAAGATTCTAATTGCGTTTAGGCATAAAAAAAAGTAGTTTATGTGTAGGTTACCAGTACAGTCAGCGTAGCCAAAGAGTTTGGGATTGGTGAAGCAAAGGTAATGTAACTAGTTGCCTAGCAGCACGTTGTCCGTAGAGTTTGTCATTAACGCCCTTTTATGGAAGATATAAGTGATAGTAACACTGGCAATTGTTGCTGGACACTTTAATTACTACTGGTAACTTTAAGGTTAGGGTTAATATTAACGGCATCTGTCCACTTGAGCAAGTTACAACGCGTTCATGTTCTTGTATCAGTCATGAAACCAGTAAGGCTCGACCATTTCTACACCACAACTTGCAAGAAGGAAACAAAAGATGACTAGGAAGTAGGATAACCCTTACAAGAAAGAAATCTAGCAATTATATTGTCACTGCTGCTTACTGTTGCAAGTTGAGGTTTAATTATGGCGAACTAAGTGTAATTATTGCTGTCAATCTCGGAAATTATCATAAATAGAATATCTTGGACACCAAGATCATCCAAACTCGAACTAAGCAGAGCTCGTGCCATGGGTGTCGAGAAAGATAATAAATCTGAGATATACCTAAATATTTACTCAACACCCAGACACACAAACTACACTCTGTCGTAAAATGAGTGTTTGTACTAAAAAAACGGTTTGGTTTTTGCTTCACTTATTGGATTGATTGATATACTAGATTACCTATTAGAGTGCCGGTAGTCTACACTCTTGCGAGTGACATGCGTTTTCCAAGCATGGAAATTGTTGACCATGGGACGTCAGGCTGCTAGCTTAAGTACAGTCAGCATGAAAATTATGTATGATAACAGAATGGTTCAAAAAGGTATCGAAGGCTTGTCTAATGCAATTGTTATACTACGAGTAGAATGAGACTTTGTACGTCGTTCGAAGCGTCACTAAAATCTAAAACATGTCTAGCGTATTATAGGGTCGGTTTCTTAAATACTGCAGACATATTTGACCACTCTGTACGCACACATCATTTTTATGCTGACTGTACCTGTCTGTTTGGAATTATTAATGTGATGTACATTTGAATGAAGGCGCTCTATCTATGGATTCAAAAGGGAAGGTTTCTCTGCTTTTTCCGCAAAAATGCCCTTCGAAGGCGGGTACCTGGCTGCCACCAGGTAATAGAAAACCACGATTCTCTTGAATGAACGAATATTAAATTAAATATCTTTTATTATTACAGGTATTTATTTGGCCTGCATGGCTGGCGCTGCTCTTATCGTTGCATTAGGAGTTGATTCCATGAAAAGGTGAGTATATCGTGAGGAACGATACAAGTACCTACAAATTAGAAAAAGTTGATAGGTGTCAACTCAAAATCAAAACTCAGCCCTCAGAATCTCCTCTTGATAACCGATTTGGTGTAGTGGTTACGAAGTTAGCCAAAAGTCGCGGGTTCGAGCCCCGCAAATTATAAACATTTGTGTGAATGAACATTACATTACACTACTAACGTTACATTACTATTGAGGGGGCACAGCTCTACAACAAGCTTCCATCAGACATCAAGGGTGCCGATACTTTTGGTGTGTTCAAAGCAAAATTAAATAAATTTATACTCCTTGACCATAAACTGCTACAAAGCTGAGAACACAGGTGGCGGCGCCCGTGTTGCTTCAATCTTTTTGTTGAAAATATTCCCTTGCTAATATTAACTAGTGCTATTTGTTTGTTTGTTCACACTGTATGATTGTAATTAAGCTATTTCTCAAATAAGTGACATGTACTTGTCTTTCTTGAGAATAAAATTTCTATAAACTGAACATGTCTGTTTTTATTGGTCTGGGTGTTTCCTATGTATATGAAGTAAGTATTTCCAAAAAAATGAAAAAGCATTTAAGTATGTTTATCCATTGTCCAGTATCCCATAACACTAGCTTTGATGGCGCTGTGTGGAACAATGTCCAGAAATATTTATTATTAGTATCTTGCTACCTACAAGCCAATACATGGCACAACAACCAACAACGACCACGACATAATCCAGATTTGTGTTTCCAGATACGACTTCGCCCGGTCGGGGGCCAAGTCCGGCTCAGCTGGCCTGGCGCTCCTGGTGGTGACCCTGAAGTTGTTGGTGGAGCCCTACCAGCTGATGCTGATCCTTATCAACATCTTTGTCGGATACCAGCAGGCTTTCTTCGGCGCTGACTTTACTGCTGTTGGTATTTAATAATAGTTTACGTACAAAAGGCAAAGCATTTTTCACATGGTTTGGCTGAAGAATTATAGCCTGTGCATTCGTTCTTTCTTAATTTACCTGCTACACTAAGCATCAAATTGTCAGCAACAAGCAGTAGGACGTACTAAGGCGGTTGTTTCGTTTTTTAATAAAGAGTAAGCTCTATCTTTAACTAACTTCATCACGATAACGTGCTTCCATGAAAAATGTAGGCGCTTGTCAAGAGCGAGTACTGTTTAAAGGATATTATCACCCAAGTTAACACCTGAATTTTTCAATAGATCACAATTTGATAGTTCAGTGTCGTTACTGTACTGCTGAGGCCAGTGGCAAAATTTTCAGGGGGTTTTTCCACCCAACATCAGCCCAAGCCCAAATTACACTCTTGCTTTTGCTCTTGCAGCCCAAATTGGATCTTGCTCTCCTGGTTGAGGCCAGGTGAGCCCCTCCTTGATTGGGGGTTGATGGCATTTCGGCCTATCTGCTATACTATTTATTATACCCACTGAGCCTTTCACAGCAAACATAACCTTAATTTGTAACAGAGCAATGTTTCCTACAACACCAACATTGCTAGTAAGTAAAGTTTTTATAAACTCATTTCAGGCGTTCGTGTCGTGCGCAGTGGGCACGGGGACAGTGGGCTTCGTCATGATGACCTACGGGCTGGCAGACGCCCTCGGCTGCATCGTCACAGGCTACTTAGCTAAGGTATGTCATGAACACATAGTGGTTTCGAGATGTTGTCATGAGGGTAGCTGAGGAAAGTAAGGTGCATACTCTCGCTAGCATTGTATCCATGTAAGTAAGTCTGAAGGCGTTAAATAAACTTAGGTACGTTCTGGAACTTAAACCAAACACATTTTTTGAAATGTTTCACCTAACAAAACTTTGCCTGGCCTGTAACCCCAGGCCCCCTTGATTAAGGGGCTCACATACCTTGAATAAATGACTGATTGTTCAATACAACTTGTTCCAGATAAGCGGTCGTGTGCCATTAATCATCTGTGCAGCTGTCCTGAACACGGCGTTGTTCATCACGTTGCTGGCGTGGCGCCCTCACGCTGGGGAGAGCTTCGTTCTCTACGTCATTGCTGTGCTGTGGGGCCTGTGTGACTCAGTGTGGATGGTTCAGATCAACGGTGAGTAACCACGATCTATGCATCTGTCCTGAACACGGCGTTGTTCATCGCGTTGCTGGCGTGGCGCCCTCATGCTGGGGAGAGCTTCGTCCTCTATGTCATCGCTGTGCTGTAGGGTCTGTGCGACTCAGTGTGGATGGTTCAGATTAACGGTGGGTAGCCACGGTACTTGATTGGCAAGTATTGACAATGAACACCAGTTATTTTTAATGTCCGTCTTACCTAGGGATGAGTGATAAATACCTGATTGTATGTATGTAATTTAAGATAACAAGAGGTAGCGGTGTAAAACACGATATTATTGAGATTCAGATTCAAATATTTATTTGCATAATTTCAGGTACATACAGGGATCTTAAATACATAGTTAGTTTCACCAAAACTTGCTTAAAATAAGAAGTGTGCAAATATTTCACAAAAAGAAAAGTAGTTATTGAATTAGAAACTTATTACAATTGTCATTCTTCATTCATATTATACATTTCATTATAAATTAACATTAATAAAAGTTGACCAATTACATTATATTAAAAACTTAACATACAAGAACTAAATAAAAATAACAAAAATGAAATAATTGTCAAAAATACGTCAAAAAAATATATTTATAATAATACGCAATCAATACACCACGTTCAAAATTTTGTGAGTTTGTTAGATAACGAATAGGTAATCATTTCGCTTACGTAGATAAATTGTTTTTTTAGTAAATTTTGACAATATTTGTTAACAACTAGGTACTTACTTTTCACAAACGCCACCAAAAACATCGCATTAAATTCTTCTTACAAAGGGAACACTTAAGTGTTTTAACTAAGTTTTTATTGAATATACTGAAACTCTGTGTTACAGTTGACCATCCCTAGTTTAAACAGCATCTCAATTGAACGCACATCCAACATTCACTTCAATAGACAACTAGCAATTAAAATTGATAAAAACATAATTTGTCAAGTGAAGATGTGCTCGGTTAGATCTTGCTCGTGAACCCGGTTATTGTTTTTTCACACATGTCCAAAAATAAACATTTTTAGCAATTTATAATTGGAATATTGTCACACATCTGCGATATTCTTGGAAGACAAGACACGACGGCTTAGAAGGCGTACTTACCTACCGTGTATGTTTAAAAATAGTAATGTATACTTATTCATGCCTCTTCATTACAGTTTTCTAGCACTGATTAGTTTTGAGTTAGTCCTTACATACTTGATACATAGCTTGATCAATTTCAATAAACATTTGTAATCATTGTTTACAGCATACTACGGAGTGCTGTTCCCCGGTAGAGAGGAGGCCGCCTTCTCCAACTTCAGACTATGGGAGTCAGTCGGATATATCATCGCATACGTCGTCTCTCCGTACATGAGGATCAGTGAGAAGACGTATCTCATGTGGACCATGATGCTTGTAGGAGTGAGCCTGTACTTTACCGTCGAGTACCGGGAGAGAAGAAGAAAAAGAAAGCTAGAGATTAAGAAGAAAGACTTGAACTGTGAAAAAGGCTGTGATAATATTGCGTTCCAAAACGTGGATTGAACTTTGTGTACCTGATCATTGTTGAATTAGAAATTAGTAGGTACTACTTAAATTTATGCCGATTTAGAAGATAATTGTTTCGAAACAGTGTTGTTGGAAGATTCATTTAATAATAGGTATAAATACCTGTTAAGTACTGACGCATTTCGACTAAAGTTACCCGTCTTGGTAGCGATTGTCCATAATTCGAACCAACGACCACTGAGTTACATCATAATCTGAGGCTGGCGCCTGCACCGCTGAGCAAAGCGGTTTGTTGCTACGAGGACGAAATAGACAGTTAACTAACGCGAGAACGTGGGTCTTTAAGAATCTTATCGGCTACACATTTACCTACAAGAAAAGAAAAAGAATAAGGATTTTTTGCAAATATGGGCGACTCAAGTCTAAAGGCGTCTGTACATGGTTATTTACACCGAATTCGATAGACAGCGAATTTGAGTATAACTGTTGCAGGCTCGTTCAATATTAACTTGTAAGTTATTTTTTTATGACACGAACTACTACGCTATTGGTTCATGGACTACTTTTGCCCGGTATCTTATGTTTCCGCTGCGCAAATTACTACTAAAGTGTGTACAACTATGGGAACTAGATAACGAATAGACATGTTTTTTTTAAATTCATAGATAGTATACATAGGAAACACCCAGACCAATCCAGACAAACATGGCATGTAGATATGTATTGTATTTTTATGATTGTTGTTTGTGGTACACGAATGTTGTTTGTTCTAAGTGGCATCAACACTTTGATAATGTAAATAAAAGTTAATATTAGGTAAATAAACCATTTTAAAAACATTTTTGAAATTTTTTCTTATTGCTTAGATAGTTTATTTTGCAACAGGTCCGCGAAACGTCAACTAAGTAAATCTAGTAAGTAAGAATAGATAAACGGCTACTCAATATTCACAACCAGACTCTTCAAACGCTCTTATAAACGTACGATCTATTTATATTTTAATTCAAGTGATGTTCTTGAGAAAAGGTTAAGTGATGTTTTATTCGTTAGTATTTAGGTAGACCAAGTCCCTATAATGTGTTCTAGCTTTAAATAACGAGTAAATTTGGTCGCTGGATAGGTATACTGTGTTTAATTAATATTGGCAGCGGCTTAGGCAGGGCTGGGAACATGTGTTATCTTCAAAATAATTAAGTGGCACATCAAATTCCAACCAACTGCCACTCTGTAAGTTTACAACTAATTTGTGCGTACTTTTCACTTCGTTACCCAAAACGTTACTTTTGGACCCCACGGATACAAATTCCATACGTTGCTTTTGCAAGTCATATTACTTACTTAAATTTGAAATAAAGAATATAAGTACATATTTACGTTCAGTCCCGTTAATGAAAAGCGCAGAATGACAAAAGTTAGAAAAGTCGAAACGGCTCAAACGGCAAACGGCGGTTGAATACGGCTGCAGACTAAACTGCAGTTATTTTCGTAAATTAAAACAGTAAAAGAAGTATCTAACACGTTCATGTTCTTTTAATCTTGGTTGGCTTAAACGGTCGCCAGCCCTACACAGCTTGAGTTTTGATAGGTATGTCAACCCAGCTCGTTTCAGAGCCAGAAGAGGCGCGATAGAGTTTGCGCGCGCGCAGTTCTATTTTCGCGGGAAAACTGTTAAAAAAGCTTACGCACGACGCTACTGAAAGATCTAACACCTTATAAAGGGAGCTATAACGATATTGCTTAACTTCAACCTACTGCTCCTCAACCATTGTAGTAGATTACTGTAGTTTCATCAATATGTAATTTTCATAAACAGTTATTAGTGAATAAATAGCTGTACTAGGATATATTATTAAGCAGCCCAGTGAGCCTGCGAAGACAAGTACACACAATGAGAGAAGACCAGCCAGTGGCAGAGGCTGAGGAGTTGAAGCCAGGAGAAACGAGGAGAATTGTGAAGAATGTGGTGGTCATCAGCGTCGCTTTCATGGTCGCCTTCACTGCTTACTGCGTAAGTATGCATGAGATTATTATCTATTATTTATTTATTTATTTATTTGCAATGAGAAATATACAAAAATTTGGTTATGGCACAGTGGGCCTGAGGGCTGTATCCCACTATTTCTATTAGGTATTTCTATTGATAGAAATACTGGGACTGATTCAGACTGATTGTCCTACTATTTCTATTGCTGTCGGCTGCGTCAAAAAAACGTTGCATTATCCCCTTTTATGACGGCGTACATACAGAAACTATTTTATTTATTTCTTCGTTCAAACGAGTATTTGTTTTTTTTAATACCGAGAAGTCGGGTTTCAATTTTAATCTATTTATGAAAAGTGGTATACTTTTCATAAATCTAACACAGCGTTTTTTTGGACGCATTAGAAATAATGGGATAAAAATTGAAAATATAGCTTGTCCCACTATTTCTATCATCTATTTCCATGGAAATAGTGGGATACACCCGGCCTGAGAGCTCTTTGCGCTCAAGGGTTGAAAGTGACCATTCTTTTACCGAGATATTTTGGCGCTCGAAAGAAGTAAGAGCAGCAATAGTTCAAGGTGAAATGGGTGCTTTCACCTGAGTTATTGAAAAATGACCGATTTAAATAACAACAATTCAACAACATTGTTTTTTATTTACTTTTTACCATAATTTAATTATTTTGTGTGTCTGGATTTTCGTTTATGTCGTCTCGTTACGCGTATGATAATATCCGTCAGTTTACAATTAGAAGGTTTTCCACGGATAGATTGTAAACTATCGAAAAATAATTCGTTGAATTGCAAGCAGATATCGCAGTTCACAATTCATTAACATAATTTATAATTTCACAAGTTCCAAATTAAAGATGTTTTTGATACAGCGACATTATCATCATAAAAACTATTTTTTCTGCTATCTAATCTTCATATTTCAACAGGTCCTCCCTACTGTTGCTATGTATCCAACTTCTATGTAAATATTACGATTATATTTGTAGTTACTGTTTATTATAGCAATATAATCCACGAATTTACTTTACGATACGCAAATTCTCAATAGGGATGAGTTCAAGCATGAGAGTTGGTTTAGTAGGAGTACCTGTTACGTGATTGTCTGCAAAGATGAAAAAAGAAAGCGCTTTGTTTTATTAATGAGGTTTGTTAACTACAAATAATTTGGGGTGCGTAATAGTAGATTATTAACCGAGGGGATAAAGCAGTGTCTTCTGTCGCGGGTGACGATTGAAATCGCGAGCGTAACGAAGGACTCGAGGTTAACTCCCGAGCGCAGCGAGGGTGTTAAAAACTTAAATCACGAGCGAAGCGAGGGATTTAATACGAGTCCTGAGTGTAGCGAGGGATTTAAGTTCACCCAAGACTAAGACAGCTTTATCACCGAGGCAAATACTCTACTTTTCGTACCATTTGCGAAAAAATATTTATTATTAAACTTTTTCTATTTTATCACATATTTTCTCACGGGTGCAATGGGATGTTATCATACATATAAACCTTCCTCTTGAATCACTCTACTTATCTATTAAAAAAACTGCATCAAAATCCGTTGCGTAGTTTCAAAGATTTAAGCATTCAAATGGACATAGGGACAGAGAAAGCGACTTTGTTTTATACTATGAAGTGATAATACTGGCAGGTCATAAATAAAGAATTAAAACTTCTTATTCAAATTAGCGCTCGAAAGCCTCGGTCAGTATTCCAAATTTAAATCACATTCTAGCCCTAGGGGATGAATGAAATTCAGTACAACATTCTTTCCCTGTTTTTAACAGATTAAAAATGACTATTGTTATGTTCTCTTTTTGCGGGCTAGAATGTCACTTTTTTGAGCAAGTGGTACGAAAAAAGCCTTTAGATCTGACATTGGGGAGTATGTGATAGTTACACCCAAATGGAGTGCTGTACTAAATGGTTGTATTAAGTTAATTTTCGTTACTGTTAACAAGCTGTTCGCTGTACGTAGCAACTGTCCTGGCCAACTGTTGATGTTATACTTGTTATCAGTTGATAGTAAAACGAATCTTATTTACAAGTTTAAAATAAACCACCTTCAAATTTTCCTAGCAGTGTTTCTTGAAGTTTAGAGCGTTCACAAATTAATGCTGTATGAATAATAATTATGTCATCTTTGCGTTTCAGGGCGCGGCAAATCTGCAGAGTTCCATTAACGTTGAGGCGGGAACCGCATCCCTAGCCGCGGTCTATGCGGGGCTCATTCTGTCCAGTCTATTGCTCCCAACCCTGGTCATCAAGTAAGTATTTGAATACAAACAGCGGAAATAACATAAGTATCAATTCAATACTAAAACAACAGTGAATTAATACATCTTAAGAATAAACTATGAACTAAATAATACAAACTAAAACTTAAGCTTAAAATCATTCAAAAATGTGTATCCATGTGGAAAGGTTACTTAGGTTATGTTACAAGTAAACCTAACCTCAAATGATTCATTGACGACTGATTTGGTGTAATTGTTTAGAAGTCGGCTCCTACACCAAAGGTCGTAGGTTTAATCCCCGCACAGTACAAACATTTGTGTGCATGAACAAGTCTGTTTGTATTGGTCTGGGTGTTTCCTATGTATATTAAGTATGTATTTACAAAAGAAAAGTATTTAAGTATGTTTATCCGTTGTCTGTAATTCGTTCCCATAAAACGGGCTATAATTTGCCCATCTTGGGGCTAGATGTGTGGAATGATGTCCAGGGATATTTTTTTTGTATTGTTGCCTTACAATACTCACTAGTGGACCTTTAAATGGAACGGACAGTTTACATTTGGTAGAACTCCTGAATACTATATAAAGCTGAGCTACTTGCGTGGTGGCATCCCTGAAAAAGTAAACCACATTAGATTAGTAGACCACATTGTTATGTGATTAGTGATGAAAAAGTAGAGCCTTTGAGACATAAAAGATAAGATAAAAAATCTTTATTGTACCTACTTGCTGTCTGTATTTTTAGACACTAAGTAAAAGTATTGAATCAACAGCAGATACTAAAATATTAATTATACAATTCAGGCGCTCTTATCGCAACTTTACACTCGAAACACAATTTCACAAACGTCAATCAGAGTTGTCCTTGAAAGTATTCCACGTTTTTCAAGTTATGTTAAATGCAAATAAATACTCTAAAACAAAATATTAGATTACAACCAATGATATTATTATAAAAAGACGTAGATAGGTTACTGCTAAAAAAGTGGCACCGGAAATCAGGACTTCGACCACCTGAGCAAAGCATTGACAGTTTGAGACGACACTGCGCAACATGTATCTGTCTTGTTTACGCTCTAGTAAATAATCATACTATCTTGTACACACGATCAAGTTATAGGTACGTACGTGTCCTGGGAAGGAAACATCTCAGGAACCGGACTGTATTTGAGACCATGGCAGCTCTCTGGAGCCGCCATGCTCATATATACAGTCACATGCTGGTATGTGGATGAAGACCCTGAAGATGGCGGGCGGTGCGATGGTAGAAAGTGGCCGTGGGCATCATATCAAACAGCTCTTCAGAACAAAACCCGTTGTGCAAGCGGTAGAAAATGGTATTGCAATGTTATTGATTACAACTTAATTTTATTTCCTGGTTTCCAGTTGGGTAGGAGTAAAATGGGCAATGTCTCTGTCGTTCGCGTCGTACATGCCGTACATCGCGGCACAGTTGTATCCAGTCTTCTGGACGCTGCTGCCAGCAGGGTTCATTCTCGGGCTTGGTGGTGGACCGCTCTGGTGCGCCAAGTGCACCTATCTCTCTGTGGTGAGTTACCCAAACTAAACTGAAAAGACTAATATGGAAAATGAAAAGTAGTAATAATATTAGTGAGACATTCCTTTTATTACCCAATAAAATACCCTGCGTTTTCCATATAATGTTTAAAAGTGTTTTAAAAGTCATCTTAACTTTATGATTGAAACTGCACTGAAGTCTGTTTTGTTTTGAAGGTGTACAATGATGCAATGTAGTCATTACGGTGCTTTTTACGGTGTCGAAATACTTCTCCTACAGCTTTTTTCGGTAACGACGGTAAACACTACACGATATGAAAAAATGAGCTTAACTAACTAAACATACTAACATACTAGTACTAACGTGCTATATTTTTTATCGAAGAATGAAGTGCTGTACTAACGGAACACCTTTAGGTCCGTCAAATTATGTACTTTTGGAAGAGAAGTCATTAGACTCAGAATTTATTTCTTTCAGGCGTCAGAAGCGCACAGCAGAATTTCTAAAGGATCGTCAGAAGTCATGCTGGTGCGATTTTTCGGTCTGTTCTACATGATATACCAGTTTAACCAAATATCGGGTAACCTTATTTCCTCTTTGGGTAAGTATGTAGTTATTGTACCTACTTACTAACTTTTAAGGAATTAAGAAAAATGTTATTTTATTACAATAAATAAATCAGATTAACAATTTTGGCTTCAATTTACCAACTGGGCTATTAGTACGTCCGTGACTTAACTTCCTCTACTTTTTTAAAATTTCTAAGTTGATTACAGAGTAAAATATTGAGAAAGGCTCTTTTTCGGCAGGTTTTCTTATTTTGAATTTGAAAGGAGTCACAGTGACTGTTAACACACTGGTTGTATACGTTCACTTTGACGAACTATGGCAACCTTTAGGTTCAAATTAAAAATTACCAAAGATCATTTTATGACACGATATGATACCCATTTTCGGTCAGCCCTCCTTGCTCTATTGCTGAGAATTGTCATTTGGCAAGAGCAAGATGATAAATTCTGTAGCCTGAGGAGCCGTTTACATTTTCAAAGAAATTCAACACATTTCATTCTTCCATATTTTAGTGCTAACATCAGGAGACAACGTAGCAGCAGCGACGTCAGTGAACGCCAGTCTGATCCCGGAGGTGTGCGGAGCCAACTTCCTGCCCAGCGCCGACGCCAAAGCGCTGCAGCAGCAGCCACAACATAAGATACAGCTAATGACTGGTCAGAAGAATTACTTGTTTTAACTATCGGACAAAAATCTTTATTCAAATATACCTGTTTCAGAGTACTCTCAAATCGTCAAACCTATTTAACCAAACAAAACATTAACACCCAAATTCACAAACGTCAGTCAACGCTAAGCACGCGCTCACGCTCAATGTCAATAGAACTGAAAGGGACAGCCTGAGCGTCGTTAATTGACGTTTGTGAATTCGGGCGTAAATCTTACGTAAATTCAATGTGTATATTATCCTAATATACATATACTGCCCTTTAATGCATATGGCTACCACCGGATTAGAGAGTTGTAACTGTACTGAGAAGAACCGGCAAGAAACTGGCTAGTGAGCCAGGCGTAGCTTGACATATATCTCAACAATAATACTCAATGTCAGATTAATATACAGTAGCCCCTAAAACACCATAGTCCCTATGAAGTAAAGCTTTATCAAGGTCTAATCAAGGATAACAAACGCCAGCTTCTTGACTGCATGGATGTGATTAATTCAGCAGCAGCTAACACAGTCATTAGTCCAGTTTTCATTGCTGAAGGGTAGGCAGGGACCACACCCTTCATCTCACTTAGCAACATGATCTTCTCACACCCGCTGTTTACCGCACACAAAGTTTCGGACTTTACTAACTCATCATAATACAATTTCAGGCATTTATTTGGCGTGCTTAGCGGGCGCCTCCATCATTGTGGCCATTGGAGTCGATTCTATAAAAAGGTAAATGATTATGTAAAGACGTATTTCTTGAGGATAACTTCGATCTTACGATTAAGAACAATACGTAGTGGAAAGGTTCGTAGGTGAATACTGGCGCACACATGTGCATTCATCAAATTATCATACTGTGTCTACACCAGTACAGGTCACTTAACACCAGGGGAAGACGATAATTCATTATGGTAAGGCCTTTCATTGTCTTGGAAAACGAATGCTATCGTATTAACGGAACACCAGGATTTGGAAAATCTAGGTTCATGCTATACATCGTGGGGACGGGATGCACGGGAGTCATGGCATGGGAGGCAGTGGTGTATTTCTGTGAAGATGTGGTGTTGCAGAAGGAAACCGCGGAGAGGGCTCAAGAGAATGATCCTCAGGCGGCCCCTCTCTCTCTGAGGCCGTGGTTCGCCCGCCTCATTTTTGCTCCCTAAACGTGACACTAGGGGTGAGGGCTTGGGAGCCCACACCCTTTTGCTCGGCGTCCCCGTCTGGGGGTGTTCCAGTATACCGGAATGCCCCCGCAGTGTGCGGAGGCCCGGCGCTAAGCCTGGGCCGACTGTGGGTGCGATTTGGTAACCCCTGCGAAAAAAAACATGCATGCATGCTTTTCTTTGCTTATATTCTTATCACTTTTTGAATGAAGATTGTGTTCATTTGTCATCCCCAGGTACGATTTTGCACGACCAGCGACGGTGACGAAGCCCAGCTCATCAGGTCTGACCCTGTTGGTCGCGACCATAAAACTGGTGCTAGATCCCAACCAATTAATGCTTGTGCTCATCACGATGTATGTGGGGTTGCAACAAGCCTTCTTTAGTGCGGATTTCACAGCAGTTAGTATTAAAACTCATAAAAAACCTTTATTTTGGTTTCTGTGGTCTTTTTTTGAGGCTTCCGAATTCATATTCGATTTGGATTAATGATTAGAATTTGGATTCTATACTACATCAGAGGTTGTCGGTTCAATCCCTGCATCGTCAAACAATTGTGTACATGAACATGTCTGCTTGTAGGAAAACCAGAAAAAGACATTTGGTCTGTTGGCGTCAGGCGGGAATCGACCCCGCATCTTTCGCAAACCTGGTATTACCTGGCAGCCAGGTTACCAATAACCCAGGTTAGTGCAGTCGCCCGGTTTGCGAAAGATGCGGGTTCGATTCCATTGTACAAACATTTGTGTACATGAACATGTCTGTTTGTATCTGTGTGGGTGTTTCCTATGTATATTAAGTATGTTTTTACAAAAGAAAAAGTATTTAGGTAACTTGTTTAGTACCCCCCATCACAAGCCCTGCTTAGTTTGGGACCAGCGAGCTCTGAGTGGGATCATCTCCAGTAAAATGCAGTGATACTGATATCTGCTCTCACTTGTTTAATTTCAGGCATTCGTTTCATGCGCAGTCGGCACCGGGACCGTGGGCTTCGTCATGATGACCTACGGATTATCAGACGCCTTTGGCTGCATGATTTCTGGATATTTGACTAAGGTGAAGTCGAATAATTAATGAATATTTTAATCAATATCACATGTAATATAAAAGATGCTAGAGTCATGCCATGCAATAAAAGATGCATGCGAAACTAAGTGGGAAATGACTTGGGCAAAATTTTGATTAACATTGTTTATGGTCCAACCTATAATTAAGTACAAACGCCTTTAGACTTATGTTACCTATCTTAATAGCGAAATCCATGCTTTCCGAGTTACAACATAGTCTGAGACTGGCGGCTGTGCCCCTGAGCTAAGCTGCTTATTGCCACGAGGACGAAATAGATAGTTAACTAACGCAAGAACTTAAGTAGGAATCTTCACTGCTTCACACTTATCTACAAGGAAACCGAAAGCATAATACGCGATTTCACCAGCAAGATGGTTTACATAAGTTTAAAGGCGTCTGTACATTTTTTGTACTCTAAATTGTTCCAGAAAAGCGGTCGTATACCGATAATCCTCAGTGGAGCTATAGTGAACTCGGCGCTGTTCGTTGTGGTCCTGACCTGGCGGCCTCAAGCTGGCCAGGCATACATCCTCTACATCATAGCTGTGCTTTGGGGGTATTGTGATTCGGTGTGGATGGTTCAGATTAATGGTTAGTGTTTCATGACAAAATTGTAAGTAAATGAAATAACACGAATCTTTCAGAGTATTTCTTGATGAATCGTATGGTATTAGAACATTTCAATTTTTTTATATATTAAGAATAACGCTTAATCTATCTTGATTTGACAAAATAGCCAAGACCTTAACTTCACTTTATGAAGTTTTGTTTTTATTGTCAGCCAGTGCCATCCTTATCAGCACTGCTGGGCGAAGGTGTTCCGAATCGTCATTATTCACAGTCTGAAATCACTCGGGCAGTTTTTATTTTATTTGTTATTTCTTTCGACTGTATATGTATGCTCACACGAGATATGATAGGCTTGCTGATCTAGAAATATTTTTCTGGTCGTATTATGAATAAATCCTTCGAGTCAATACATTGTAGTATTTTTTATTTACAGCATATTACGGCGTGTTATTCGCCGGCAAAGAAGAGGCGGCATTCGCCAACTTCAGAGTATGGGAGGCCGTCGGCTACATCATTGCATACGTCATCTCTCCTCACCTGAGGACCAGTGCGAAGACTTATCTGATGATAGCGGTTTTGTCCATGGGACTATTGTTGTACTTTGCTGTCGAGCTCAGGGAGCATAGGAAGAAGTTAGACAAAAAAGAAGCTAATAGCAAACTGCGCGAATGAATGAGAAAATAAAATTATATTGAAAATGCAAGTTAAGGAATGCAAATGGTAATAGTGATATTTTGTGATGCTACATATGCCTTTGTACCGCGACCTTATAAGCCTAATTATTTTATTTAAAGTACGAATTTAAACTGTTAATAAATTATAAATACTAACCAGTAGTCTGGTTTTGTTCTTTATTGTTGATTTGGTTCAATAGGTTAAAATAATTGATATTCTGGATTTCCATTCTCTCATAAACCATTTTAGAACACTAGCGGACCAGGCAAATAGACCCTTTCACGTTGAGTGTTATAAAAGAATGAAATAAAGAGACGAGACAAAATGAAAAATTCCACTGGTTTTATTAGGGTTCCGTACCTCAAAAGGAAAAAACGGAACCCTTATAGGATCACTTTGTTGTCTGTCTGTCCGTCCGTCCGTCCGTCTGTTAAGACCCTTTTTCTCAGGAACGCGTGGAGGTATGAAGCTGAAATTTATATCAATTACTCAGGTCTACTGTCCCTTGAAGCTGTGAAAAAATCGAACTTCTAAGCCAACGCAATCAAAAGATACAGCCGTTTATGCCGCAAATTTTCGACACTTGCAAGGGAATCAAAACCTACAGGGTGCTTCCCATGAACTCAGAATCTTGAAATTTGGTACGAAGCAACGACTTATAGCATAGATAAAGGGAAAATTACGAAAACCATAAATTTTTAGTTACATCACATAATATGTATTTTTTTAATAATTTTAAACTTACTACCCATTTCCTCATAAACGCGTAGAGGTATTAAATTGAAATTCATACCAAATACTCAGGTCTATAATACCTTTAAGCTGTAACAAAATCAAACTTCTATGTCAACGCAATCAAAAGACACAGCAATTTAAGCTGCATATTTTGAAACTCGCAAGTACTCGCAAAGGAATCAAAACCTAAAGGGTACTTCCAGTCGACCTAGAATCTTGGAATTTGGCATGAAGCAACGTTTTATAGCACACATAAAGGAAAAATTCCGAAAACCTTAAATATTTAGTTACATTACAAAATATATATTCATTTTTTAATAAATATAATCATTATCAGCCGCAAGAAGTCCACTGCTGAACATAGGCCTCCCCCATTGATTTCCAGAGCGCCCGGTTGCGTGCGGCCTGCATCCACCGGGATCCCGCGACTTTTATCAAGTCGTCGGTCCACCTTGCGGGTGGGCGCCCCACTCTGCGTTTGGCCTCGAATGGTCTCCAGTCCAGAACCTTTCGGCCCCAGCGGCCATCAGTTCTACGCGCTATGTGCCCCGCCCACTGCCACTTCAACCTGCTTACCCGCTGGGCCACGTCGGCGACTCCAGTCCTTCTACGAATCTCCTCATTCCTGATTCGATCTCGTAGCGAGACGCCGAGCATTGCCCTTTCCATAGCACGTTGAGTGACCTTGAGCCTTCTTATGAGGCCCATAGTGAGAGACCACGTTTCCGATCCATAAGTCATCACCGGTAACACACACTGATTATATACCTTCGTCTTCAGGCACTGTGGTATGTTTGAAGAGAAAACATCACGTAATTTCCCGAATGCTGCCCAGCCGAGTTGGATTCGGCGATTTACCTCTCTCTCGAAGTTGGACCTGCCTACTTGGACAACTTGTCCTAGGTAGACGTACTCGTCGACAACTTCGAGAACCGAGCCTCCAACAAATATTGGAGTGGGCATAACAAGGGCGTTTGACATGACCTTCGTCTTGTCAAAGTTCATCTTTAGGCCCACTTGTTGAGAGACTCGATTGAGGTTCTCGAGCATGCTGCCGAGCTCTTCAAGCGACTCTGCCATGACCACTATATCGTCGGCAAACCGAAGGTGAGTTATACGCTCGCCATTTATGTTGATGCCGAGTCCTTGCCATTCCAGGAGCTTGAAGGCGTCTTCCAATGCGGCCGTAAACAGTTTCGGAGAGATAACGTCTCCCTGTCTTACGCCCCTCTGCAAAGGAATTGCCCTCGTGCTTTGCTCCTGTACTCGGACAGACATGGTGGCGTTTGCGTATAAGCTTTTCAACACTTCGATGTACCGATAGTCAATGTGGCAACGCTGGAGAGACTGCAACACTGCCCAAGTCTCGACCGAATCGAAGGCTTTCTCATAGTCCACAAACGCTAAGCAAAGTGGCAGATTATACTCCTCAGACTTCTGTATAATCTGCCGCAGCGTATGGATGTGGTCTATGGTACTAAAGCCTTTTCGGAATCCGGCTTGTTCGGGTGGCTGGAAGTCATCAAACCTGCGAGAGAGACGGTTCGTGATGACCCTCGAAAACAGCTTGTAGACATGGCTCAGAAGCGAAATGGGCCTGTAGTTCTTCAGCAGGGTGTTATCTCCTTTTTTGAAGAACAGTACCACCTCGCTTCTGTTCCATGCCTTTGGCGTAGTGCCCTCGAACAACACGGAATTAAACAGCCTCTGAAGTACTCTGAGAACCGGCCTTCCGCCTGCCTTCAGAAGCTCAGCGGTAATTCCGTCATCGCCCGGCGCCTTGTTGTTCTTGAGCTGTTTGAGAGCCATCCTAATCTCATAGAGGCTGATGTCCGGGATGTCTTCGGTGTAATGTCGGGTTAGTTTGGCTCTGGGATCTTTGGCCGTACTTGTAGCGGATTCCGCGACAGACGTGTAAAGCTGCCCGTAGAATCTCTCGACCTCCCTCAATACTGCTTCTTGCGTCGACGCCACACTGCCGTCCTCCGTCTTCAGCTTCGACAATCGACTGCGCCCAATAGACTTGTCTCTTGCGAACACTTTGGAACCTTTGTTCCGTTCGATCGCCTCTTTAATACTATTCGTATTAAAGACACGGATGTCGTGTCGCAAGGACTTCCCGATACGTCTATTGAGCAGTCGACAGTTCAAAGCATCTTCGGGGGTCTGCAGGGGCAAAGACCGACGCTCAGCCATAAGGTCGAGGGTGTGGGTTGAAAGTTTCTGCGGTTTGTTCTGACGGCCAGGCTTATAAAACTTGGACCCAACCGCATGGACAGCTTCTACAAATCCGGTACTCATCTCGTCCGCTGTAACGCAAGTATCCAGACAGGCGAAACGATTAGCCAACTCAAGTTGAAAGCTCTCGGGGTTTTCGATATGGGCGCGAGTAGGTCGGAGCGTAGACTTCATCAGTCGAGTTCGTTCCAGTCTGACGTTCAAATTCAATGTGCCTCGTACCATTCGGTGATCACTGCCGGTTTTCACCCTGTTGATCACTGAGACATCATTGAATATGCGTCTCTTTGTCGTCATGATGAAGTCTATCTCATTTCTCGTGGAACCGTCGGGGCTTATCCAGGTCCACTTCCTGTGAGGTGGCTTCTGGAAAAATGAGTTCATCGCAAAGAGTCCCTCTTTCTCCAGAAACTCGGCCAGCCTCTGCCCTCTCGGGTTCCGACGTCCATACCCAAATTGCCCCACTTTCGACTCACAATCGCCCCTCCTGCCCAGTTTTGCGTTAAAATAAATAAATATAAACTTATTACTTTTTTCCTTATTTCATTTTGCAATAAAAATATGATAGTTATGACTCGATTGTTGTAATGAACGAACTTTGTAAACCTTGCAGGTTTGTACGGAACCCTCGGTGCGCGAGTCCGACTCGCACTTGGCTGGTTTTTTTTTGTAGGACTCTCAGATTCCATGTTCTTTGAGAATAACAGTTGCATGGTTAAGAATTAGACTAGTAAGTTGAGCTAAAAACTATGTTACTGGATCAAAATTAAAAGACGTCCCAGTTTACTCAAACAACATAGATTTATTTGTGGCCTATTATTGCCCTTGGCCTTATAACAAGGTTAGCTGATTCATCATTAATATTCATCAAAACCCGTTTATACGGATACTAGTTTTGGTACTTATCAAAATAGTTTTATGTCAAATACATTGAACTGCGAGAAAAAGAAGCAAGTCTGAGAGTAATAGGTTCTGGTGAAATACCAATAGTAAAGGATACAATAAATAAACAAAACACAAAATTCCTTTGACCCCAAAGTTAGGTTTTTGCTTATGTTATGGAAACCAGAAACAACGAGGAAACCGCAACCACCCAGATCCAGCACAGTAATCGGTTTCAGCAACAACTCTTTCAGTTGCCACACTTGTACTCTGGGAACTAGAGGACGGATAAACATACTGATCTACTTTTTTTTTGTAAATACGTACTTAATAAACATATGCACATCCATATCGGTTACCAATAAACACACATGTCCATGCACACGAATGTTTGTACTGTGCTGGGATTGAACCTGCATCCTTTGTTGTTGGAGCCCTCTTCCTTAACATAGCACCAAATCGGTCGTCGTGATGATGAGTGATCATACCTACCGTCCCGGTTCCGCAGCACAGCGTGATAGCGCAATCACATCACAACATGTCGGGGGCACGTGTATGACGGCACCCTCTTGTCTACCTTATGTAGTTTGCAAAAAGCCGTCCCTTAATAAGCCCTTGGCTGGCGTTCTGTTTGGGAGGCCTATGTCTAGCAGTAGCCTCGTAAAAGTCAACGATGACAATAATATCTAACACCACAGCAAGATCTTTCCTTTGCCCTAAATCTTATAGTTAGGTATGTCTCGATCAAGAAGGAAGAAGTGAAGTTAAATTAGGCAAAACACAACTTAGTAAAACAAAAGACTGCCTGGTGAATTCATGAGCTACAATAAGTATCTACGCGAATATGCATAGCCGTATGTAAATAACTTACCAGCTTGACAGTATAAATGTTTACAATACCGCCTAGTATTCAATATCTTATTCGATGGATCATATTAACAATCACAGTGTAGGCTGTAATTGTAGGCTTGATAATAACCTCGTTTGACCGGTCGTTTACGTCATGGAAGTACCTAATGTCAAGCTCTTAGTAACTGTAGACTCCTAACCTCTACTGTAAGGGCTCCTAACCGTGGTTGACTCAGGTATAATCATAGCAATCTTATTGGTTGATTGTTCATAGGTTCCTTCAATTTCATACTAAGACACGTTTCCATCAATACTTCAAATGTTTTAAAAAATATATGATATTTATAACATGTAACTGTAGAAATGTTCAGAAGATTTTTCTTCAAATTATACTCATACATAAAACAAACATGCAGTGGCAGACAGGAACCCCAGTGAAAACATTTAGTCTAGGTTTTAGATGTGGATGCAGTGGCAGCTTTCAAAAGCAAAATACCATAAGTTTGTAACAAAATAATATAGACGCTGCTTACTTCAAAAGATGGTTTGACAACACACACCTTTGTTCATACTGGCCTATTCAGACTAGGTATAGATAGTACACCCAGACAGAGAACAAAAACAATGTTCATCACATGAATGATCGTTTTGGATTGGAACTAATTAATCAATGGTACTAAAACTAATACCCATTTTATAAAACCGGATCTGTGTCTGTGGAGCCTACTGGGGCAATGGACACGTGCGCGGCCAGCACAACGATCGCCGTGCTCAGAGACCTTCGCTGGCCATAGTTCGGTCACACTGGCCGATTGGGTTACGCGCGAACTGCAAAAAAAGTTTGAAAGTCAAAAACAAAACAGATTAAAAATGCTTAAAACACCACATAGCTAACTGGCCGCTAAGAATACGCGCGTTTTAAAAAAGCAGTGTTAGTATGACATTTGTTTGCGCGCCAGAAATTAAATGTTGGTTTTAAAAAATAAAGTTTTGTTTAGATTCATTCATTATTTAGTGCAGTGCTAGTTAAACCATTTACTTACCGGATCTTTTGAGGAGTTTTAACTAAGAAGACAAAGGTACGCAATGTAATTCTGTTCTTTAAAATATTGTCACCAATGTTCAATTTGTTTGCACTGGTTTGCATATGTATAATTGAATGGAGGTTTTGGATTTTTTATGTTTGGAGTTTACTTAGTATTTACTGGTGCAGAACACTATAGTCAGAAAATAACTTTGCCGGTATAGCTAGAACTAATATTGCTATGGCTGTAACATGCACATAAATCGTGGATGGTTTAAAGGCCAAATTGTTACGTTTGACCTATGGATAATTGTACCATACTATGTTAAAGTAAAGGAACTTGCATTATTAAAATACTTTGATTCCTTTTAACATGGTTTGTACATATTTCATGTGAAAAATATTAATTAACGTAAGTTAACTTATTTTTTTGTAACAAATTAACCATACTTCCGTTTAGGTATACTTATACCTTTTTTGCTGAGACTTCGTATTGTACCTAACATTTGCTTTACTCTATTAAACTAAAGTCAATAGTGTGAACAGGTGTTAATTGGCTTATTAATCGAAAAATACAACTCAGATATGATTTGATTTGTCTATTACCAACTAACCAACAGGGAATTGGAAACTTTTTAAAAGAGCAGGAAAATTTTCCTCACTTACGTCTCCAACCGCAAGTTTACATTATATTTGTGTAAATAGATACTGAGGTAGTTCTTAGAAACATTTGTTACCAACTAGCGGCCGCCCGCGACTTCGTCCGTGTGGAATCCTGTTTTCCCAATATTTCCCTTCACTGCTCTCCTCTTATTGATCGTAGCGTAATGAAAAGTCTGATGTCTCTGAAGTCTATGAAGAATAATTGTGCCAAATTTTGTTAAAATCCGTCGAGTAGTTTTTGTATAGTAAAAATAGCCATTTAAGATATTTTTGGTTGCAAGATCATTTTCGCTATGCTATTAGAATCCGTTCAAGTAGGAAATACGAAAAATCACATAAAGTGACATGACATCTCATTAAATTTCACTTTAGATTCTAAATTGGGATTAAAAAAATAGATTCGAATAGTTTATTCGAGTTATCCTCTACATGGATACAAGATTCTCCACAAAAACAATTTAGAAATATCATAGGTAACAGCACAATTCTCACCAAAGTATAAAAATGTGGAATTCCCCAGTTTGTTTGAAATTGATAGAGCCATATTCACTTAATTACCTATTAACTCTTGGTAAATAACACTTAATGGCTATCTAAGGCAGCAACTATTGCTCAAATCGAGGTTATTGTGACATATTGGTTTTTAGAATATAGAAGTGATATTTGATGGCTTTTGATTAGGAATTGCATTGTTGTTGACAATTATAATCTCCGATGGAAATTTTCGTTACTTTTCTTCATTAAGTACTAGCGGCCGCCTGCGACTTCATCAGCGTCGACTACTTTTTTTAAAATAAATTTTAGCATTTATAGCCTATATCCTAATCAGATGTATAAGCAATATTATTGTACAGTTTCATTAAAGTCCACTAAGTAGTTGTTATGTGAAAGACCATCACAGCACATCCATCCACACATACAAACTTTCGCATACCTATAAAATATTAGTAGGATTTCATCGACTGCTGGACGTTCAACTGCAAACGTTTCGTCGAAAGTACTTTACGAACTTGAACATTTTGTCTCTAAGAGGAGAGGAGTGATAACCCTTGGAGAGGTAAGGTTTAAATGAATGACGACTACGAATTCATAGATGCAGCATAGGTACAGTCAGCATCAAAACCATATGTGCGTACAAAGTGTTTAAAAATGTATTGATGGTTTGACAAAAGTTATTGAAATGCGGCAATAACAGAGTCGTTGGTGATTTGAAGCGTAACTCAAATCTAAAGCAAGTCGAAGACAATTAAATTGGTTTTCTTAAATATTTCAGACATATTACACAATCTGTTTTAATGTTTTTCTATACGCACACATCATTTTGATGCTGGCTAATGTACCTTGCAAAAAGTCTTCCTAAAAGAGAAGCCTACGTCTAGCAGTAGACTCGTAAAAGTCAACGATGACGATTATATCTTGCACCACAGCGAGATCTTTCCTTTGCCCTAAATCTTATAGTTAGGTATGTCTGTTTACAGTTTATAATGGTACTAAATGATTGCAGGTCTGCATCTTCTCACACCAATTAGAGCTTCGCTATTACGCTGGTGCTTATTAGTTGTGTGTTAATATTTATCATTTCCTCGGTAAACATTTTAGGCATGTGAAATATAGATAACAATTTTGCTAATTAGGGAAAAAAATATCAAAATATTATCATATTCTATTCAAAATTTTTGTTGATTAGGGTGGTTTGAGTAGAGTCTAGACATCGCATTGTGTTTTGATTTTTATGCCATAGCGTGAAGATATTCAACTATTTGATTCAGTAAACCCATTTCGTTATTTGATATTTACAATATCACTTGCCCGTTGTTAATAAAACGCGGCAAGAAGTTTCCTGAAGAGTTCGGAATCTCCCCTACTTCTCAGATTAAAAAAAAACCTAAGCTGCCCAACGATAAAACGTTTTGTGACACTAATTAATAATTTTATAATGTTAAACAATGCTTTATTCTAGACAACGAAGTTATCAGTACGATCTTATTGTTTAGATTTTTTAATGGCGACAGTTTTTTGCAAAAATGGCCTCTACTTTAAATAATAGTGGCTACGTAATTAATTATTTACACAGTCACAGCAGAAATACTAGATGTCAGGGTCATCAGCAGCATACCGGTATAAAACCTTTAATCTCGTCAGTTTTATTTAAATACGAACAATACAAGTATTTAAATTATTATTATGAAGGAAATAAGTTGGATGGATAATTTATCGTTAGTTAGCAAGGATATTGCGAGCAATTTATTATGTAGTGAATTTGTCATTTATTGTATGTCGTACAGTCAGTGTCAAAATATTGGAAACACTAACGAACTATGTCACATTAACTATGTTGTCGTATACTTAAAAAAATATGAAGATGATGTCAAACTGGCCTTTATGGAAAAGTACTAAAGTACTTTCGCAATTTTGGCTCTGACTGCACATAACAGAAATACTAAAATAAGAGTTCTTTAAATTAAGTCATGAAAAGTTTGAGATCACGCCACAAAGCCTGCAAAATAACCAGGCAGCTAAAGTGGCAGTGGTTTGGTCACGTCTGTAGAAGGACCGATGGCCGTTGGGGCAAGCAACTTCGGGAGTCTAGAGACGGTGGATTGGCAGACGCAGTGGAGTTGAGCCGATATGGCGTGATCAGACTAACTTAGAACCGGGAGTCATGACACACATACTTACTTTGTAAAATAACATTTTAAAGAAGCAAATTAGGTTAAACTCATTAAATATTGTATATTCTTTTTATATTAAGTAGAGATCAGCTGTTTTTTTTTTCGCACAGCAATTATTGGTACATAAGCCGCAATTAATACCTACCTATGTGATTAATTTATCATTATCAGCCAATATAAGGCTAGATAGAAAAAACTAGTAGGTGTTGCGAAATCAATTTTAGGTGACGAGGAATTAAAATTAGGTTGACCTCTTGAAAGGCCAAGCTATTTCCTATCTGTCACCTGCAAAGTCAGCCTAGCCGAAATTGGTGCTAGCTTAAATAGCACTCGTATATGTACTTGTATTAATCAAGACTAGGTATTGGTAGACATTGGTACGACCTAGGACCTTATCACAATCTTTTTAACAAATCAGGGGGGCTAAAACAGCAACATTTTAGCATTTCATATTATGAAACATCTAACTGACGTTTCATCTAGGCCGCGGTCCGTTTCGAGTCAAAAGTGAGTAATAGCGCGCTGACGTCGCTCACGTTCATACAATTTATCAATTCGGGATGCGTGTGAGCGCGCTGTTACTCACTTTTGACTCGAAACGGACCGCGGTCTAGATGAAACGTCAGTTAGATGATTCATAATATGAAATGCTAAAATGTTGCTGTTTTAGCCCCCCTGGTCACCTATTTTTAATGGCCTCAATCCAGATTGTTATTATTCATATTGTGGTAGCCATCTGTTGGGTTATGAAAAAGGAAATAAATCTTTTTGGTCATTCATCCATAAACCACCACCTTGCATGTTCATGCACACGAATGTTTGATATATGAGGAGATCGAACCAGTGGCCTTTGGTGTAGTAGCTAACTTCTTAACCATTATTCTCGTCGGCCCAAATCGGTCGTCAAAATGTTAGTAGTAATGTATACACAATCAAAAAAGGTTCCTCAATGGTGTGGTAAAATACATCGATATTATCAATATTTACCAAAAAACATAACACAGTGAAAAAATCAGGGTTGAGCATTCCTCAGAAGTATAGTTTTCCCTTCCAGTTCTATTGAAATTTCAGTGACAGCATGAGCTTGCGAACGTGCTTAGCGTTGATTGAGGTCTGTCGGGGGTAATAGTACATTGTTATCCTAGGGGTGAAAGTAACTTATTTAGTCCCGAGACGGGGTCAATAGTTCGAGGGACTAAATAAGTCTTTCACCCGAGGTAAACACTGTGCTTTTCATTACGAATACAAGGAAAGTAAAAATAAAACATGAATAAGCCAAAGAAAAAGATTTAAAAATAAATGAAGATCGAATTGGCGCTATCCCGCCTATTTTGTTTGTTTTTTTTTTCTGTGGCGGGCCCACTATTCAGCCATAATTTTTTATTTTTTTCATTGGAAAAATGGTAAATATTTTGCTCTAAGCTTAGTTATTTTGAAGAAATTGTTGAAACTGAATTATAATAAAGTTATTTATAAAATATACATTCTCTAATCAATACTTAACTTTAAGTTATTTCAATTTTACATCGTGGCTGTATAGAAAGTTGGAACATGGTTCAATAGATATGTGAAAAATAACTAAGTTTTTTTTAATAATTTGGCAGATGTCAGTTGAAAGTGATTCTCCCTAGGGATGAAAAGTATTACTTTCAGCCCGCTTCTCAGGTCAGTAATGACCTACTTTCAGAGTATGAGTAATGAAATAGTACATTGTTACGCTAGGGGTGAAAGTAACTGATTTAGTCCCGAGACGGGGTTTGGCGCCCGGAACGAAGTGAGGGCGCCAATAGTTCGAGGGACTAAATAAGTCTTTCACCCGAGGTAAACACTGTGCTTTTCATTACAAATACGAGGAAAGTAAAAATAAAAACATGAATTAGCTAAAGAAAAAATGAGGAAAATAATTGAAGATCGAATTGCCGCTTTCCCGCCTATTTTGTTTGTTTTTTTCTGTGGCCGGCCCGCTATTCAGCCATTATTTTTTATTTGGAAAAATGGTAAATATTTTGCTCAAAGCTAAGTTATTTTAAAGAAATTGTTGAAACTAAATATTATAAACTTATTTAAAACATATAATATATTCTCTGATCAATACTTAACTTTAAGTTATTTCAAATTTTACATAGTGGCTGTATAAGAAGTTGGAACATGGTTCAATAGATAATGTGAAAAAGAACTAGTTTTTAAAAAAAATATTTGACAGCTGTCAGTTGAAAGTGATTCTCCCTAGGGATGAAAAGTGTTACTTTCAGCCCGCTTCTCAGGTCAGTAATGACCTACTTTCAGAGTATGAGTAATGAAAAAGCCTTTTCTTATTATCGATTGGGAGCTTGATATCACTGGATACCGCGCGGTTATTTTGAACCATATTGCGGCGTGTCTCGGGCGATCTTGGCCTCACAATCCGTGTAAACCCCTCTAAAAGGTGGAATAGTGACAAGTGACCTCTGACTGACTGAAAATTAAAGATCAAAATATAAAATGCTTACTAAATGAC
This sequence comes from Udea ferrugalis, assembly GCA_950022985.1. Taxonomy (NCBI): domain Eukaryota; kingdom Metazoa; phylum Arthropoda; class Insecta; order Lepidoptera; family Crambidae; genus Udea; species Udea ferrugalis. The sequence goes on along the minus strand of OX465527.1, from coordinate 4,569,652 downwards.
TATGCAGCTCAATTTCAGGATTGCATAAAACTGGATATAAGAGATTGCAACAAGGCCCCAGTCGTAACTGGTTCGCATTGTCACAATCAGTTTAACAATATCCTTGAATCGCAACTAGGAGAAGGGAACGGTTTTGTTTCCGCTTCTAAAATTACTATACTTTACTGATGACATTTTTTGTATAGTCATTTTCCTGCGAAATTTGACAAGGTCATTAAGGTGAGAAGATAATTGGTAAGTGTACTTGTTAGCGTGTTTTTGTTAAGCCCAAAAAGCGGTACCTACCTACACGCTGTGAACTGAATATTATGATTATGGACAATTCTGCTTGTTCGTTTTGGCTACTCGAAAGCCGCTAAAATTGTAGAAATGGACTTTTATTAAGACCGCCGTGGAAACTACATAATCAGACAGAGATGATAATAATTGAAAATTTACTGAAACAGCCTATTAGGGGTTGCTTAGCTTACCCCCGAATTCACAAACGAAAATCAAGGTAGAGCATCCCTTAGGAGTATAGCTGTTCTTTTGATTTCGCGATTTTATATTTTACGGGACAGCATGAGCTTGAACTAAGCGTTGATTGACGTTTGGAATTCGGGGTTAAGAGTGGCAGGTCAGAATTACGGTCAATCAATATTTAAAGATGGAATAAAAAAAACTTTGGCTTCCAGTTCCGAAAATGGCCGAGTCCGTAGTGTTCGGCACGGACGAGAAGTTCCGCATCAACCGGAACATCCTCGTGCTGGGCTTCGCGTTCATGGTGCAGTTCACGGCGTTCCACGGCGCCGCCAACCTGCAGAGCTCCGTAAACAGCGACGCTGGCGCAGGCGCCTTCACCCTCGCCGCGATATACTTCTCACTTATACTGTCTAATATCCTACTGCCTGCTGTCATTATAAAGTAAGTTATGGTTTGCAACTCCGCTATACCATGATGACGTACTGTCTCCTGACAGGCTCACATGCGCCCTGCCTCAGCATTATGCCGCCCCATTTCTCGCACCAAAACCATTGAAATTGCACGGGACAATGCAAGACAAAATTTTGTCAGTGCGCATCTTAGCCCCCCAGAAGTAGAGATGGAAGCGTGGTAGGAGTTGAGCCCGCTGAGCCTGTAGGTGCATCAGCTCGAAAATTTTGAAATGACTATTGAATTATGTCCACTGTCTGTTACTCGGTTGTGCAATTTAATGAACGCTTTATGGCAATGGCACAAGTGATTTTAGTAAAAACCACCACATCATAATTTTGTGGATTTTTAATAAGAATAACCATAAACAAACACAGAGACTATTTAGTGTTTATTGTATGGATATACATAGCGGTTATCATTATATAAATGGGTCGGCGGCTGCATCGCTAATCGATACCGATAACTAATATAGAATCCCGTGTAGGTGAGTCGCTAGTCACGATTTGAAACAATCTTATAACTTATTCGTGTGATCAATGCAAAGGTTACAGATAACATTTATTAAAACTCAAGGTGACAAACAGTCGCAACTTTGCAAGGCGACGAGAACTAACTATAAATTGGTAATTAATCTGTGAAACAATATTAACTATAAAATCTAGAAAACTGACATACTTACTTAAGATAAGCTATGGTATACAAACCACTGATATTCCAAAAACGATGAGATTTAGCAATAATGATTTCCTCCGAATTCGCTAACGCAAATCAACGTTGAGCATACCTACCTCAGAAGTATAGCTGTGCCTTTCAGTTCCATTGACTTTTCAAGGGACAGCAGGAGCTTGACGGCGTGCTTAGCGTTGATGACATTTGTGTATTCGGGGGTTAGATTCCTTACCACAGTGGACGGGATCATCCGTTCTTTATCCTTAAGGAGGGTGATCCCGAACCGAGTTACAGTACATAAATGTTTGTCAGGGTCATTATCAATTGATTTTGTCAAGCATTACAACTAAATAGCATGTTCAGAAAACCAGAAAAAGACATTCGGTCTTGGCATCAGGCGGGTGTTGAAGGTTACAACATTGATGGAAATCACCCTGGTTCGAAGGGTAAATATACCAGAAAGATTCGGCCTCTCTGTTAATGGTCTCAGTAGCGCAGTGGTAAGTGCAGTTGCCCGGTTTGCGGAAGACGCGGGTTCGATTACCGCCTGATGCCAAGTAGACCGAATGTCTTTTTCTGGTTTTCATACCTTTAGTAAAGATACTGCATGGAAAATGTTAAATAAAATATAATAAAATAGCATGTTGCCATAACATTTCAGATGGCTGGGCTGCAAGTGGGCTGTAGCGCTATCGTTCATCGCGTACATGCCGTTCATTGCCTCTCAGTTCTACCCGAAGCTGTACACCCTGGTGCCGGCTGGCATGATGGTCGGCTTCGGGGGTGGCCCACTTTGGTGTGCCAAGTGCACTTACCTTTCTGTGGTAAGTAGGTCAGGTTCACTGTAAGTATGGCAGTAATGGATTTGATATTGTTCTCAAAATGCTGTTAGGCTATCATCGCAGAAAATTATTGTTAATGCATGTTATGTCTTTTTTGAGTAAATACTTAGACGAGAAGGTAAACCAAAAATCAGTATTTTACAATCGTAGTACCTAATGCCTTATACCATTTGTAAAACCATTGCCTAAGGTAATGTAAAGATTCTCTAATCAAAAACATACGCAATTCTTATGTGTAAACCAGCACACTAAAAGCAGATCTATTGACACAAATGAAGTAGCGTTTGTCATTCGCAAATACACAGACCGCATGTCCCCTTAAATACTTGTTTTGTGGACAAAGCTCAACCCCCTTATTCATAAAAACGGACGCAACGCTGAAGCATAGTTTAAGCAATGGACGTGTTATGTCACTCACTCGCAAATGGCGGCAACACCAAGAATGAAAGAGACAAAACGTGCTGTTGAAGCTCCTTTTAAGTTTTTATGAATAAGGGGATAAAGCAGTGAATGGACAATGATCTGCTTATCAACTGAAAAAGGCGACCTCTGGAAACCAGGGTCGTGTTGCCTATTTTTCCATCGCGGCATATGATGAGTGGGAGCCTTTTTGACATGTTCTTATTCTATGCTATGAGTCAAATAAATTTCTTAATTCTTCACTAACTTTCTTTATAATTACTCTACCTTTTACAAATCTCTAGGTTGCAGAGCCATACGCGAAGCTGTCGGGAGTGTCTGTCGATGTGCTCGTGGTCCGCTTCTTCGGGCTCTTCTTCATGTTCTACCAGATGGCACAGATTTGGGGCAATCTCGTCTCTTCTGCAAGTAAGACGTTGTTTTTAAGGCGTATCCACGTATTTTTTACAATTTGAGAGCTATATGTATAGTATAGTATTTTCTTAATGGTTTTTACTCGTGGAATTCGTTTAGTAGTACACAGAAAAAAAAAGTATCTTAAAAGAAGACAATATCGACTTGGTCAAGACAATTGTAGTTTCCCATATGGCGGAAACAATATATTCTTTAACAAAGTAAAATATTGTCTCGGATTTTTTGTCTTCGTCTAAGATATTAATCTTTGAAATAAGAATTCCAAAGTCTTAAATAAACAATCAAATTAGTATTATAAATAGACAATAATATTCTTAGGAATTATATTCTTGGCCGTATTATTCTTAGCTGCAGATATATTTGTGTAAAGTCAAAACTTCATTATTTTCTGTTGAAGAGATATTTGTGTTGAGATAAGACTTGTATGTTTCCTTTTAAGATAATTTAATCTTAGATGAAGCCTCTGCTATTCTCATTCGAAGAGATACTCGTTTCACGTCAAGACTTATGTTTCCTGCTAAAATTATATTATTTTAGATGAAGCCCCTCATATTCTTAATCGAAGAGATACTTGTTTTGCCTCGAGACATATGTTTCCAGCTAAAATAATATAATCTCAGATAAAGCTTCTAATATTCTCAATCGAAGAGGTACTTGCTTTACGTCAAGACTTGTAGGTTTCCTATTAAGATAAATTAAATCTTAGATGAAGTCTCTGCTATCCTCAATTGGAGACATTCTTGTTTTCTACCAAGACATATAATGTTTCCTGATAAAATTATTTAATCTTAGATGAAGCTTCTGCTATTCTCAATTGAAGAGATTCTCGTTTTCTATCAAGACAAATAATGTTTCCTGCTAAAATAATTGAATCTTAGATGAAGCCTATGCTATTCTCAATCGAAGAGATTCTTGTGTTCTGTCAAGACATATAATGTTTCCTGCTAAAATAATTGAATCTTAGATGAAGCCTATGCTATTCTCAATCGAAGAGATTCTTGTGTTCTGTCAAGACATATAATGTTTCCTGCTAAAATAATTGAATCTTAGATGAAGCCTATGCTATTCTCAATCGAAGAGATTCTCGCTTTCTGTCAAGACGTTTAATGTCTCCTGCTAAAATAATATAGTCTTCTATGAAAGTCCTGCTATTTTCAATCGAAAAGATACTTGTTTTGCAACAAGACTTGTATGTTTTCTGCTAAAATAAAATATTCTCAGTTGAAATTATTGCTATTCTTTACTAAATGTATGTTGAATCAGTAGTATGTTTAAGAGGCTTTAAACATATAAAAGATATTTCTTCAGCTAAGAATAGTAATAATTTCATCTAAGATTATAATATTATTTTAGCAGGAAACATCTAAGTCTTGACACAAAAGAATTAGGTATCTCAATATATTACATTACGAGTAAATATAAAGATCAAAATGGAACAAGATATAAATGAAAAATAATTTTTTTTTAAATGTATTTATTCAATCATATAAATTATATTTTTTTTACAAAATTGTAATTAATAAAGTACGACATGATTACTTGACGAAGTAGTTTCTTCAACGTTACTTAAATCAACTTAAAACTTAAAAATATTTAATTAGTTAACATTTTGACGTGTAGGTGTTGATTTCACATTTTGACTACCAAAACGTAATGAAAAAAATATACAGGCTGTTCCGTAATGAGTGGTTCAAAAGATATATATATATTTTGGCAACCCTGAGGAATTTCCAAAAAACTGTTCAAATCAGTTATTTGTCAGTCAGGTTTTCGGTTGAACCATTCAGGAAGATCCTGTATATGCACATTTACGTAAACAATGTGGTATAATATGTGGCAAATCTTGCGCCTGTTAATCGACTAATACCATACATTTTAAATTTAAAAAAAAGGTATCCGACGTTCTTGCCGGTTTCTAAGAGACAACATGAATGAAGAAATACAAGGCAAATATAGCACTTAATAATCAAATGATAACAACCATGACCAAATTGAAAAGATATGACTTCTGACGTTCTTGTCATTATCTAAGAGACTTAAAATAATAAATGAATAAGTAGCAAATATAGTACTTAATAATCAACTAATAATATTCATTAAAAAATATAAAATATGATATCTGACATTCTTACAGCTATCTAAGTGACAACAATAATAAAGAAATATGTGGCAAATACAGCACTTCAATAATCAACTAATAACATTCATTACCACATTCAAAAGAAATGATCTTAAATGTATGGTGGGATTACATCGTATTTAGTACTGATATCGTGTTTGGAACAATAAATACAGGTGATAACCTGCTTTTGGATACGCCACAAAGCGCGTGATAACATTCAAACAGCGTGTCGAAAGCTTTATAAGCCGATTGAAAAATATACCTGACTTTGTCTTTAATTAAATATAATATTTCACCAGTATATTCTTCGGTTGTGCAATGAATGATGTATGGTTGCTCAGTTTTTCTGTTTCCTGACGTATCCATCAAAATTTCGTCGAGTTTCTTTTGTATGAAACTTTGGGTGCACTCAGTGGTGGAAAATTATTGCTGCTTGTTTAAGCGGCCTTTAGTAGGAACTAATTTACAAATCAGTTTTATCTAAGAAGGAAGTTTGTGTGCTGAAAAAAAAAATATTGTCAACCTATAAGTATAATAAGTATATAGTAAGTATACCTTAATAATCTGAATAGTAAATGCAAAAAATAAATAAAATAATCCATAATTTGCAAGAAATACGCAAATAAACCATAGTAAATTATTTTGTAATCGGAAAGAAGGACAGATTACTTTGTGTAGCAAATAGTACTCATAGGGTTAATAAATGGATAAAGAAATATAGTACCAACCATCATCAGCTAATCCAGTCTATGTGTTCGATCAACGCTGCTTCATCATTACTGTTTGTTTATTTGATGTTTTTGACCCTCTAAAAAAAGTATTCCGCAATATGTTTCATTCGTTTTCTCGATCAGGATATTTAGCACTGAAGTCCAGATGAATCTGATATTACAAAAAAAAATGAAATTAGAAGAAGTATGTAAAAAAATAAATAGTAGTAATAATATAACTTTTATTTTTTGATAACTCACCAAAACATCGCTTCTCGTATCGTTCAATACAGGCTACTTTTCTATGAAATTTTGTACTGAAACATCAGTACCATCCGCGGTTTGAGGAGTTCATATGTCTCTTTACATTTTCTGAAAACTCCAAGGCTCTGAATTGTACTTAAGCCAAATGACATCATCGTTGTGCAGTGCTATAAAAAGAATAACATGTTATATGTGGTAATCCTCAAAATCGTTTTGTAGTCATTACTAAACATGCAATATTTCAGAAATTCATTCAAGAAACCCTCGACTAACCGACCATCAGTTTTGTTACATTTTTGATCAAATAAAACAAAAATTACTAACCTCAGGGCAGCTGTTAGATATTCATTGATTATATAGGACAGAGGTCTTTGAAATGACTTTCTTCAATTCCATTGCCTGCAATTGAAAAGAAATAAGGTATTTAACTGGTTAAGCAAGAAGGCAGTTAATTTGTATTACAGCAACTTATTTAGTGGTCACATCTAACAAGCTGACTGAAAATTTGTTAATTTTCTTAAGATTTTACTTGCAGAAAAAGAGTTGCATTCAGTTTTTGATTTTTTGTTAAAAATATTTCAGTAGTTGTGCAAATCATTTAATCATTTTTAAATTTAATTTAAATATAATCAAAATTACAATAACCAGTAGGTGCAATGAAGAATATTTTTCTTGATACAAAAATCTTTTACTTTATTAAGTACAGAAACTAAAAAAACTTGCATAATATTAAAAGTAGGAAGACTTAATACTTGTAATTATGTTCGATAAGAACTCTTAAAACGAATCAAAGGATAAATGCTGCGCAACTTACTTGGGAAATGTTCGATGGTCTGTTCTTCGCCATTCCAAGCCAAACGCAGATCTCTCAGCTTCTCCATTTTCACCATACAACCACTTGATAAAAATACAATGAATAGGGACAGTTACTTTTGAAATAAACTGGAATAATCTAAATGAGGTTCTACACTATCACTGACCGCGCAAGTTATTGAATTGACGCCATTGACGGACGCGATCGATCGAAATGCGAAAGCCGCGCGCGCCGGTATTTAGGGTTGCCGTATCTCAAACTCAAAACTGCCATAAGTATATTGAGTTATAAGGTAAAAATATACAATGGCCGTATATTAATAATGAACAATAGTAACAAAATACAGGTTTTTCATATAAACTTATGTTTTTATACTTATGTTTTTATACTCCGTTCTCATTACGCTTATATTTATGAACTAACTAGCGGCCGCCCGCGACTTCGTCTGCGAGAACTAATGTGAAAAAAATATAGCTATGTCGTATTTTTTTAATGAATTATAGCCTATGTGCCATTCAGATGTAAAAACAACATTACTCCATCGTTTCATTTAAATCCATGAAGTAGTTTTGACGTGAAAGAGCAACACGGCACATCCACACAAACAAACTTTCCTTATTTATAATATAAGTAGGATCGTTGGAAGCTTTAAGTACGTCCATAAATAATTTGATTCTGATTCGGGGTATCCATTTTTTTTTATATGTATTACATATGTAATTCCTTCCATTTTTGTTGTAAATAAGTTACTTAAGAAAATATAAAACATCCCAGAATGTCAATCTGCTAAGTTTTGCCTTAAGTTTACCATATAAATATGTTTCCGCAGCGTATCTGAGATACATTTTCGTTCACCAAGCATACTGATAATTTACTAATAAAAGGTTTATTTTATATTTCTGGCAACTCTTACAAAAAAGAGAAGGTGAAATACTTAAGGCAAGAAAAAGATGTCTTGATTTTCGTCGTGACTTGCCATAGAGATTTCGTAGGCACATAGTTATAACTACCTACCTCAAGACAGAAATTCGTGAACCAAGAAAAGATGTTTTAGTCATCATGTTGGCCGCATAATTAGATGTAGGTATACAAAGTAAGGTGTCCTTTTATTATTTTTTGAAAGTGTAGTAGGTTATCAGATCAAACATACCCTCACGACTATTTCCCAGGTGGGGTAGTCAGTGGCATACCTACTGATTGTTGCCGTCATGGGGAACGGAACATTCAGAAGCCCACAACGTGGCAAGGATCAAAAATATTTTTTTTTTAGTTTTAAGATTTGATAACGTTTTGTTGAAATTAGCGTAAGGGTTATGGCATATTCTGAAACGAAGTACCTAATGCCTATCGTGGTGGTACCAATAATGGTCAGTTTAGCTCAGAGTCGTATATTTCAAGCTATAACTTTTGCTATTTATTGAATCTCGCTACTACCATTTTACAGTGATTTAATCAGGTACTATGCGCATTTAATTCAATGACAAAAACTGAAAATGGTTACCGAATTTCGAAAAAATCCTTCACGGAAATCACCCCGAAATCTTGTAGTGCTGCATTTGCTATTGCAGTCTTGGACAGTCATTGTCCTGAGAAACGATTGAAGCACAGCCAAAACTACCGGTTAAATGGGGTGACTCGAAATACTATTTGGAGTTTACTAGTATTTTTGTCGATTAGTGTTGAATTTCGAAGCTAATACATAGACTAGACAACAAGGATCATTTTAGCTAAGAATAAGTCATTTTTTAGCTAAAATTGAGTTGTGAGTCATCCCTCATCAATCAATAGAAACACTATGAAATCAAAAGAGAACTATAATTTTCATTACAATTGTGTCATTCTTTGTAAACATAGGTTAGGTTTACAGTGATTAGCGTTAATTGTCACTATGTTCGGCAATAATCTTGCCTAGAGCTCCTTGCCAAATATCGTTAGATTTTGTAGTATGAAATTGTTTAATCTACAACAAAACAATAATTTTAAGAACAAAATGTCAAACTCACCTACTTTCAAAAAGGAAAATATTGCACACCTCATTTCGTTTATCGCATCATTTCATGATAAAGAGTCGAAACGTTGATTACAACGTTTCGACCCTAAATAAATATTAATTTTAATTAAGCGAGAGGACCGGTAGATGTTCAATCTTGTAATTTTAATTTCACCTAGCTTATCTAGAATTGATTTAGAATTGATTGATTTAGAAGTGATTTAGAATGAACCTTTCGAGGATTGGTACGTTATCAACCAATGGAGCATCCACGATACCTATACGATAGTGAAATTTAAGCGACATTACTTAATTGAGTAAAATAGCTTCGTTGCATAGGAAAATGAATTTTGACCGCAAGTATATTTTTAGTTTTCAGTTTGAATATAGTTATTCTTGGACGAAAATTGACTGATTGTTGAATTAAGAATACAGGTAAACTTATAATTCTTGAGGTAAGTTGATAATAATTATTAGAAACTAGAGTGCTATGTTCTCAAAGAGAGAAAACGTCGTTAACGTCAAGACTATATATTTTGTTCAGCCGATACTAATTAAATTAGGTTAAAAGAAGTAAAATTATTCTTGTACAGAGTAAACATTTTGGTATTAGATTAAGAAATAATATTCTCTTCAGTCAACAATAATGAAATAGTCTTAATTGAATGATAATATCTTCTTACTATAAGATAAAATTATCTTGACATTGAACATTTTCAAAGTCTTGAGGCAAAACGGATATCTTCCTCGATTAAAACAATAATATTCTTAAGCCAAAACTTTTTACTTAATGCGAGAATTTAAGACAAGACTATATAATTGTTCACGTAACAATTCACGATGTTTTGGATTAAGAACATTATACTCATGTTAAGAAAATAAACTGTTAAATTAAAACAGTTTTTTTGAGAACAGTTTTGTCTTGGTTAAACAGAGCCTTTTTTGAGTGCTATGTTCTCGAATAGAGAAAACGTCTTTTAGGTCAAGACAATATAGTTTGTTCAGCCGATAATAATTAAATAGGGTTAAAAGGAGTAAAATTATTCTTGTTTAGAGTAAACATTTATTAGATTAAGAAATAATATTATCTTCGGTCAACAAAAATAAAATTGTCTTAAAAGAATGATAATATCATCTTACTATAAGACAATATCATCTTGATATAGATTATTTTCAAAGTCTTAAGGGAAAACGGATATCTTCTTCGAATGAAACAGTAATATTCTTGAACCAAAACTTTTTACTTATTGCAAGAATTTATTACAAGACTATATAAGTGTTCACGTAACAATACACGTTTTTTTGGATTGAGAACATATACTTATATTAAAAAAATAAACACTTAGTTTAAAACATTTTTTTTGAGAATTTAATCTGTCTTGGTTATAGCAAACATTTTTTTCCGTGTAGGTACTTTAAATCAACATTTTTCAAAATGTCTAAACAGCTGCTGTGATGAGGGGGTAAAAAAATGAATTCTAAAAATGCTAGTATGTTATCATTAATATCTAGGCAAACTCCACATCTCATAAAACTGTCAATCAAATATAGTTTTGCAAAGATATTAACAATTTCTTAGTTACTACTATCATTAGTTAACTATGAGACGAAGTTCTTGGCCCAGTTTTTCTTTCTACTGGTAAAGTCTGAAGCAGGTAATTATTAAAATAAAAATAACTTTTTACGAGTGCGAAGGTTGTCAACCTGTTTGTTTAAAAAAAATATTTAAATTGATCAGTGCTGTTTTAATTTTTGTACTAAATATGGTTACTTTGGCCTTAGAAAGTCAAACTGTCAACTGCAAATTGGCATTACCAATGTAAAAGCTTTTTCATTACTCATACTCTGAAAGTAGGTCATTACTGACCTGAGAAGCGGGCTGAAAGTAATACTTTTCATCCCTAGGGAGAATCACTTTCAACTGACAGCTGTCAAATTATTAAGAAAAAACTAGTTCTTTTTCACATATCTATTCAACCATGTTCCAAATTTCTATACAGCCACGATCTAAAATTGAAATAACTTAAAGTTAAATGTTGATTTAGAGAATATATATTTTTTAAATAAATTAATTATAATTTAGTTTTCATTACAATTTCTTCAAATAATTTAGCTTTGAGCAAAATATTTACCATTTTTGCAATGATGAAAATAAAAAATAATGGCTGAATAGCGGGCTGGCCACAGAAAAAAGAAACAAACAAAATAGGCGGGAAAGCGGTAATTCGATCTTCATTTTTTTTCTCATTTGTTCTTTAGCTAATTCATGTTTTTATTTTTACTTTCCTCGTATTCGTAATGAAAAGCACAGTGTTTACCTCGGGTTGAAGACTTATTTAGTCCCTCGAACTATTGGCGCCCTCACTTCGTTCCGGGCGCCAAACCCCGTCTCGGGACTAAATAAGTTACTTTCAACCCTAAGGTAACAATGTACTATTTCATTACTCATACTCTGAAAGTGGGTCATTACTGACCTGAGAAGCGGGCTGAAAGTAACACTTTTCATCCCTAGGGAGAATCACTTTCAACTGACAGCTGTCAAATTATTTTTTTAAAAAACTGTTTTTTTTCACGTATCTATTGAACCATGTTCCAACTTTCTATACAGCCACGATGTAAAATTTTAAATAACTTAAAGTTAAGTATTGATCAGAGAATATATATGTTTTAAATAACTTTATTACAATTTAGTTTCAACAATTTCTTTAAAATAACTTAGCTTTGAGCAAAATATTTACCATTTTACCAATGATGAAAATAAAAAATAATGGCTGAATAGCGGGCCGGCCACAGAAAAAAAACAAACAAAACAGGCGGGAAAGCGGCAATTCGATCTTCATTTATTTTCCTCATTTTTTCTTTAGCTAATTAATGTTTTTATTTTTACTTTCCTCGTATTTGTAATGAAAAGCACAGTGTTTACCTCGGGTGAAAGACTTATTTAGTCCCTCGAACTATTGGCGCCCTCACTTCGTTCCGGGCGCCAAACCCCGTCTCGGGACTAAATAAGTTACTTTCACCCCTAAGGTAACAATGTACTATTACATGCTGTATTGTAACATTGATGTAGTATGGCCTAGGGATAATCTATGTGCAAAGGGTTTATACAGATTCAAAACTGTAGAAAAAAATATAAACATCTAAAGAAAGAGAGTAATCCTATTATGGTTTGACGTTTTCACCTCGAGATCGTGGCTTGTGTTTTCAATAACTGAATAGTGGTCCCGCCATTATGAGATCAAAATGGCGGTACACCTTGTTTTGTAAAATATTTTCGAAATTTTATGACTGCAGCTCTTAACTATGAAAGTGTGAAACAGTAGATAAACTGTATGATATCCCATGATTTTCTTTATTTTGATTCTACGAATTCAAAACTTACTCCCACTGAGAAAACATTTAGCAACGAACTTCTTTATACGTTATTATTAGGTATTTGATTACAATTACTTATTTGCTATATGTATAGGTACATCACATTTGTTGTTCTTGATTATTTCATGCAATAATTCGAATGGATCTGGATCTAGGAGTGTTGTGATCCGCCTAAGGCCCATGCTATAGAACTAATTCATATTTCTGATTTCTAGTTCTATCCTCAACATTGGGCGAAGTGACATCCCTGGCCAATGAGACTCTGTTCGAGGCTTCGTCGGCCAACAGCACGCTGCCACTGGTCGATTTTGGAGCTACTTGCGGCGTCAACTTCTGCAGCGGCAGTGCTGAACATGTACGAAGGTTTTTTTTCTAAACACTTATTAGGTCAATTGGCTATTAAAGCCCAAATTTCCCATTCCATAATACTGCAAATACATTAAATTGCCCATTGATCCCACAAGCGACAGGCATTTACTTTTTACATGAACCTACAAAACATATAGGTATTTACTCCTTATTATTTTTTTTGCCTTCCAGGGAAATACGAACCTGAAGCCACCGTCGCCATTGAAGATCCAAGTCATAGCCGGAATTTATCTAATTTGCATGGCTCTAGCTGTGGTACTAGTAGCATTTGGAGTAGATTCCCTTACCAGGTACGTAATAATTCTGGACTTTCCTCTATCAATATTATAAGTATTCTTTTTCTATGAACAGGCGCATTACTAGTGCAAATTAAAGATGATAGGTCCCTTTGAACAAAATATTTTAAAAAGGGTTTTGTTTTCCAAACCTGGCAACCATTTTAGGTCAAATATGGTGGGCCACCACAAAAAATATGGAATGACATTAGAAGTCGCCAGATAGGCAATAAATCAGTCAGCAACATTTAATATAGTTTTGGCGCTTTCAACATGCTTCGCTCCCCTGTATACTATAGGCACCTAAGAGTTAGTCAAATCAAGGTTTACCACTGCCCTTGATGACAAATGTCATGACTGTTTTAGGTACACAGCCGGCCGCAAGACAACATGCAGCGGCAAGACCGGGCTGCGGCTGCTGGCCGTGACGCTGCGGCAACTGCGGCACCGCTACCAGCTGCTGCTGCTGCCCGTCATCGGCTACATCGGCGCCGAGCAAGCCTTCATGGCCGCCGACTTCACTCAGGTACCACTTGCAGCGGCACTTGCTGCGGCTGCTAGCGGTGACGCTGCGGCAACTGCGGCACCGCTACCAGCTGCTGCTGCTGCCCGTCATCGGCTACATCGGCGCCGAGCAGGCCTTCATGGCCGCTGACTTCACTCAGGTACCACTTGCAGCGGCACTTGCTGCGGCGAGACCAGCCTGCTTGCGCTGCCAAGTAGCGCTCAATGAATGAAAAATCATGAAAAAAAAAGTTTAAAGAAAGAATTCTATGTTGCAAAAAGTATTTTTCACATTCTTAAAACACAACTTTAAATATCCGAAAAGTCATTCGGTATACTTGGCATCAGGCGGCAATCTACCCCGCGTGACCCGGGCGACTGGTCTCGGTAGCACAGTGGTTAGTGCAATCGCCCGGTTTGCTAGTGACGCGGGTTCGATTCCCGCCTGATGCAAAGTAGTATACCGAATGTCTTTTTCTGGTTTTGTTGCTAAGGCGGACTCAAGGCCAAGAAGGCATTCTCTACCAATCAACCATAAGGCTAAGCAGAAAAGTACAGTAGTAGTAGTTTAAAATGCTTACTTATTCTGATATTATGTGTGTTATGTTATGGAACATAGATCATTACAATGGAATTTAAATACTTATAACTCCTTAACGTTTTTCGTTGGCAATAACACAATGCGTACTCTCCAGGCGTTCGTGGGTTGCGCGTACGGCATCAACAACATCGGCTACGTGATGATCTGCTTCGGCGTGTTCAACGCGCTGGCGGCGCCCGTCGCCGGGGCTGTGGTCAAGCTCACCGGACGGTATCCGGTCATGGTCACTGCGTTGGTGAGTTAATCTTGGATATGGTCATTTCCTCAGGTATATTTTCCGTTATGTACAAAATATACGCGACAATCGGGGAATTTCAGAGGCACACTGATTGTTGACGAAATGGTTAACGAAATTTTCAGAAGCTCACTAGTCTGTAGGCCTAGCACGAACCGCTAACGTTTTGGTAATCAAAAAGTAAATGATACTTTTTTTTCTTAAAGACATATTTAAAAGAAAAAAGGGTGTCGTTTACTTTTCGATTACCAAAACGTTAGCGGTTCGTGCCAGGCCTACTGATCCCAACGTGGTCAGCAAAAAACAGTCAAAAATAGCTAAGCGGCAAGTTTACCGCCGTTGTCAGGGTTACTTGGGTTTATTATCGGTCTTTGCAAAATTTCGAATGATTTAGGGAATAGTGTGGAAAAGTTTTTTTTCCAAAAAAAGGCATCTGCCTCTACTCATCCTTGAGTAGATGTGGCCTTAAATAAATCCTGAATACTTCCCCAGGTGTTGAACCTGTGCCTCATCAGCGCGCTGCTCCTGTGGCGGCCGGACCCGCGGCAGTGGCTCGTGTTCTTCGCGCTCGCCGCCGTGTGGGGCACCGCCGACGCCGTGTGGCTCGTGCAGGTCAACGGTAAGGCTCGCCCTCGTCAGACAGATAGGTTACTGATACTGTCCCAGGTGCTGAACCTGTGCCTCATCAGCGCGCTGCTCCTGTGGCGGCCGGACCCGCGGCAGTGGCTCGTGTTCTTCGCGCTCGCCGCCGTGTGGGGCACCGCCGACGCCGTGTGGCTCGTGCAGGTCAACGGTAAGGCTCGCCCTCGTCAGACAGATAGGTTACTGATACTGTCCCAGGTGCTGAACCTGTGCCTCATCAGCGCGCTGCTCCTGTGGCGGCCGGACCCGCGGCAGTGGCTCGTGTTCTTCGCGCTCGCCGCCGTGTGGGGCACCGCCGACGCCGTGTGGCTCGTGCAGGTCAACGGTAAGGCTCGCCCTCGTCAGACAGATAGGTTACTGATACTGTCCCAGGTGCTGAACCTGTGCCTCATCAGCGCGCTGAGGCTGTGGCGGCCGGACCCACAGCAGTGGCTCGTGTTCTTCGCGCTCGCCGCCGTGTGGGGCACCGCCGACGCCGTGTGGCTCGTGCAGGTCAATGGTAAGGATTTAAGGCACCTTTTCACCATCGGACCACTAGACGCACTTTAGGGTTCTGCAGGTCAACGGTAAGGCTTTTAAGGCACCTTTTCACCATCGAAGCACTAGACGCACTTTAAGGTTCCAAGTTCCAAGTTCAAGGCTCCAAGTTCCAAGTTTAAGGTTCCAAATTCCAAGTTTAAGGTTCCAAGTTCCAAGTTTAAGGTTAAAGGTCCCTTACGGTGTTTACATTCCAGCCATCCGCACGAAGCGTTTTGTCAACTCTTTTGTAATACGGACAGCTAAAGAGTGGAACTCGCTTCCCGTGCATGTGTTCCCGCACCAATATAATCTGGGTTAGTGAATAAGCATTTACTGGACAGTCATGCACCACCGTAGATTACATCTTCACTTACCACCAGGTGAGATAGTGATCAAATGACTGCCCAGTCGCTAATAAAAAAAGGCTCTTCTTCGTCAGACAGATAATTTACTTTGTTGTCTCAGGGACCCGAAGTGGATCTTAGCCTCCGGCAAAGCCTTTTACTTACTTAGGGAAAAACCTAGTCTAATAACCTCCGGAAAGGAATGAAACAAATAAGGTTTTTAGCGTTTACACTTTTCAAGTAATATATTTATTTTGTGTTTTGTTAATCTCTATAAGAATATTGTGTGTCCTTGGCACGACCCAATAGACCGAATCAAAGCAGACATTTCAAATAACAAAGTAACCGACAAAGCCGAATTTAGTTAGAAACCAGTGGAAACCGGGTGAATATACGCATATATATCGTCCGGCGATCGCGAAGTTAACATCTCACACGTGCTGTGCGTGAAAATAAATTCAAAGTAGTGATTGGAACATTCTGAAGTGACTGTGTCGTATATAGTTGTGAAGCCTACTTAACATTCTGGCCGATGGAGTAATCATTTCACTTAAACATCAAGTAACCAGTGAGTACTAAGGAAAATAAAATATCTCAATTTCTCCGAGCGGTCACTGCACTAATCTACGACGACCCGCATCGTGTCCGCTGTGACGTAACATCAATGAACTGACCACCGGCAGCGCGTCGGCTCGCTTATCTGTTGAAATAAGCCTACCATAAGTGAGGTGTAAGCAACACGTTGCTATTGCAGTGTAAAGGCGTTATAGCTAACCGTACGTATCACCTGTTTTTCGACGTAGGTATATCATAATGGATAAGATTGTCTGTGGCGGCTGTAATGCTGTTATTAAGGATAGGCATTTTATGAAATGTCCTGGATGTAAACAAAAATATGATCTCGAGTGTGCTAATCTGTCTCCTAAACGGCTGAAGAAATGAGCGACGAATATAAGCGGGCATGGCGATGCCTGGAATGTAAAAGCAAGTTGCCCAAATTGGACAATACTGAGACGCCTGTGCGGTCGGCAGCCCCGCCACCCATGCCTGCGGCCAGTGAGGGTGAGTCGGATACTGATAACTTCTCGGACAGTAATATAACACTACGGAGAAAGGGGAATTATGTCACGGAAAATGGGCTCAAAGAACTGCTGAAGACTGATAGACTAGAAACTCAAACTATAATAGAAGCATCCGCTAAGGGTTTGTCGAGACAATTAAAAGCGATGAATGTTCAATTTACAAGTTTCCAGGAATCTCTGTCATACATTAACACCCAATACGAGGACCTGAAAAAGGAAATTAATGACTTGAAAAAGTTGCTAGGTTCCACAAACTCTGAAGTAAAATCTCTAAAAGAAGAAAATAATAAGTTGAGGGAGGGTCTTAACACGTACGCTGCCCGAGTCAAAGAGTTGGAAGTGGAGAGCCAGAGACAGCAGCAGTGGGCAAGATTGCAGAACTTAGAACTTGTCGGTATTCCTGAAAACAAAGACGAGGGGTTGCTGGATGTTGTTTTAAAAGTGACGACTTACATTGGCACTCCCATAGAGTCATCGGACATCGAGTTTGCTCACAGAGTGCAGCCAAGGCGTGCTGTGAGCGCCTCCCATGCGCGACCGATTATTGTTAAACTCAAGCTACGGTCTACGAAGGACAAAGTGGTTGCAGCAGCGCGAAAACATCGCAACATGACTGCCAGAGACATTGGGATTGGCGGCGGGGAAAGCAGAATTTACATCAACGAGCACCTCGTCAAGGAAAACAAAATGCTGTTGAGTTCTTGCAGACAAAAGGCAAAAGAAGTTGGTTGCAAATATGTTTGGACAAAAAACTGCCGCATTTATGTCAGAAAAAACGACACTTCGCCACCGATCCCGATAAACACAACAGCCGACTTGCTCAAGATTCGTTAGATGTCCATTTGATCTACAAATCGACTAATTGTATTCTATTTTTGTCTAACTGTCACTGTATTAATATGACAACTTTTTTAAGTAATTTTACGCACTTATACAACTTACACACACACAACACACATAAGCTCACGCTTCATACAGATAACTGTTTTGATTATACTGAATGTTTTTTAAAAACATTTAGTATAATTAAAACATCGTATTTAACATTTACTTACCGCAAATGCATATTTCAGTCATGCATATGTCTATCTACAACACTACAACAACAACCACTACTAATCGTTGTTCTGAACAGATTATTTTTAAAACAAAATTTCGAATTCGGCTATCACCTAGCGCCTATCTCTTTATTTTACTTCTATTCTATATTAAAATGTATCATTTTATATAATTATATCAACGTCATATATATGCACAAATATGTACTTTTTGATGAAAATGAATGGTAATAATATGAAAAAAATGAAGTTATTCTATCAAAACGTAAGAGGACTACGAACTAAGACTAACGAATTTTATAACAATTTGCTGTTACTTGACTCGGATGTAGTTATGATTACTGAGACGTGGCTTTGTGAAGGCATTTTTGATTCTGAGCTGTGTGACGAAAAATATTCCGTCTTCCGACGAGATCGAGGTTCCTTGGGGGGTGGGGTGATGATTATGTGTGTTTCGGGATTGCAAGCCCGTGCAAGACCCGAGTGGCAGAGTTTGTTCCTGCAGTTGCAATCGGTTCCACGAATGACTTGCATATTGCTACTGTATATATTCCACCTAACTCACAAGTCTCAGTGCGAATTCAAGCATTCATAGACATGTTATCACAAATTAGCAGCGATCACTGCGGTGATCATTTCATCATCGCAGGTGACTTTAACCTTCCCAACATAGACTGGCAAACCTCAGAGCCGACTATCTTAAGAAAGGGTTCCGTTGATCTTCAGAACACAGCATCAAATCTTGTTTTCCAGTCCTCCTTTTTAGGTCCCTCACAGTATAACAAGCATCTTAACAAAAGTAATAATATATTGGACTTAGTTTTTTCTGATTTCCCTATATCCATAGCAGAGTCCGAGTTTACACTAGTCAAAAAAGACCTATTTCACCCACCCCTTTCTATTGTGGTAACGGATATTTTAATTCGAACAATTAAGCCACGGTCACGCACTAAGTTTCAATATGGACGCGCTGACTTTGATGTCATCAACAAAGTACTCTATAACCAAGATTGGTCTTTTCTAAGAGAAAACAAAAATATTGAGGAATTGATAACAGGTTTTTACTTAATTTTAAATGCATTAATACAGACTTATGTACCAAGGGTCCACTGCTCAGGCACTTATGCTTATCCGAAATGGTATAGTGGAGCTCTGATAAAACTAATCAAAGAAAAGTCTAAAACTCATCGTGATTGGAAGCGTCATAAAAACCCAAATGATTACGCCCTTTTTAGTGAGCTTCGAAAAATGCAAAAAAAGCTACAGACTGAGTGCTATGAATCTTATATAGACTTTTCACAGCAAATAATTAAAACACAACCAAATTTCTTTTGGTCGTACATAAAGTCCAAGAAAAGTAATGGTTCCAACTATCCTAAGTACATGACTTACGATAATAGTTCAGTAAATGGGCCCTCGGATATATGTTCTGCATTTAGTGACTATTTTGAAAAGAACTTTAGTGAATCGTCGAACATAGGCTCACTTAACTTCCAAGATAAAAATCCCAGATCAGATATTATACATAGTATAAGTACTGATAGTGAGACGATCTTTAAATTACTGAATGATTTAGATACCACAAAGGGTGCTGGATGTGATAATATTCCTCCAATTTTTCTTAAGAAATGTGCTAAATCCTTGTCGGGTCCGGTAGCCTTAATTTTTAATAGGTGTCTCGAGGAAGGATATTTTCCTACACTCTGGAAAAAAGCCCACATAGTGCCTGTTCACAAGAAAGGGTTTAGGAAGGGTTTGGTTGAGAATTATCGACCTATATCAATACTCAACGTACTGAGTAAACTGTTTGAGCGAGTCATTCACACATTTATTTACCCAGTAATATCAATTTCAGTACCTGTGGAACAGCATGGGTTCATGAGAGGCCGTTCTACAGCCACTAACTTGGGAGTTTTTAGTGATTACGTAGCGAACAATATGGATGGTGGATCGCAGGTGGATGTGATCTACACGGACTTTGAGAAAGCCTTCGACCGAGTGGATCACATTATACTTTTGCGCAAGCTCTATGAGCTGGGAATCCGTGGTAGTTTGCTGAGGTGGATGGAATCTTACTTGCGGAATCGATCTCAGGCTGTCGTGTTGGGTGGTTTTTGCTCTAACTTTGTAGGTGTCCCTTCCGGTGTTCCGCAGGGATCAATTCTTGGACCCCTTCTATATGCTGCCTACTTATACGATGTGTCTGAATGTTTTGAACATGCTCAGTTTCTAATGTACGCTGATGACACTAAAATTTATATGAAAGTACAGAACATCGCGGATTGTGCTGCAATCCAAGCTGATCTTGATCGGCTGGGTCGGTACTATGCTGAAAACCGAATTGGTGTTAATATAAGCAAATGTTCATTTATATCCTTTACTCGTAAAAAACATCGCATTGAGTATGAATATGCTATTAATAATAGAAAAATTGCCAAATTAAATTCTGTAAGGGATCTGGGTGTTCAAATGGATAGTAAATTGACCTTCGCTGAGCATCTGGAAGCTGTTACCAATAAGGCCTTTAAAATGCTGGGTTTTGTTTTGCGGGTTAGCAGACCATTTTCCGATACAGGTTGCCTAAAGGTGTTATACTTTTGTTACGTCAGGAGCATCCTGGAATACTGTAGCACAATCTGGAACCCTCAGTACACTACCTATGCTCACGATCTTGAAAAGATCCAGAAAAAGTTTGTGAAGCACCTGAATTTTAGATCGCATTGTCCTCCTGGCGACTATGAGCAATCCTGTCGCCGTCACAACCTCGTTACTCTTGAAAATCGGCGTATTCTGGTTGATATGTCTTTTCTGCATGGTATATGCAATGGTTACATTGATTGTTCAGTTTTGTCTTCAAGTGCGCTTAGTTTTTGTGTCCCAAGAAAAAGATCAAGACATCCGAAATTGTTTGCTGTTTCACAAACGCGCACAAATTACCCACAAAATTCCATCATTAGTCGGTTACACAGAAATTTCAATAAAATATTTAGTAGTACTGATATTTTTTATGACGGTAAGGCTAAATTCAAAAAAGACATCCTTAAAGTTCTTACTATATATTAACACATACATTAACACACACACACACACACACACACACACACACACACACACACACACACCACAAATCTCACATTTAAGCGCGAGCACACCTCCTAACATACTGGTCATAGGTTGTGAGTTTTGATTGTCGAATTAATTTAGTACCTAACCAAAATAATGTAAATCCTTCATTGGCTGTATTTTTGTTATATTAAGTTAAGATTTACATTGTAAATAAGAGCTGTGGATTTTGTAATAAAATAAAATAAAATGAATAAAAATATTGCGCATGTGCAACAAAAACCGAGTCAATCCTACTAACCGCATATTTCATTGTATGGCCATCCTTTAGAGGCAGATCATATTACTGCTAGGTATTTGTCCACTTTCAGCACTTTCTGGCATCTTGTTCCCCGGAGACGAGGAGGCAGCCTACTCCAACTTCCGGCTGTGGGAGGCAACCGGAAGCGTACTCTCTTACGCTACGGCGCCCTACCTCTGCGTTAAAACAAGGTAATAATACATTCATTTGTGTCTGTAAATAAGTTCAGACTGATGAGAGCACTAGGCTTGGAATCACTGAAACCTGGTATACTTATGATTATTATTGTTTTTGCATTTTCCATGCGGTATCTTTATTAAAGATCTGAAAACCAGAAAAACACATTCGGTCATCTTGGCATCATGAATCGAACCCGCATCTTTCGCAAACAGTCAGTTAGTGCAGTCGCCTGGTTTGCAAAAGATGCAGGTTCGATTCATGCCTGATGCCAAGATGACCGAATGTCTTTTTCTGGTTTTCAGATCTGGTATACTTAATTCCCAAATAAGACTAAGTGTACTGGATCTAGTCCACTGAGCGGGATGCCCCTCAGTTGTGACGGTGGATCGGCGACGATCGCTGTTGTATAGCAACGCACACTTGGGTGGAAATGTGATGACCACTCTTAACGATACTTAGTGATGTACTTTTCAGCCATCTTTGTGCTCTGAAAGGCACGTTAAGCAGTTTGTCCCGGTGGACGTCGCTAGGTGTGGGCCGTTAAGCCTAGTCGGAGGTCTTAGGGTGGCCTGATTACATCTGACAGCAAGGTTTATTACTAATGAGACACCTGAAACATTTTTTTCTGAATGAGCTTTAAAATTGTATTCTTCTTAGTAAAGCGGGAAATCTTTACGCCAAAGTTTTAAACAGAACTATGTATATTTTCTTCTAGATTATTCGTCCTTCTCGGTCTACTCGTGATAGGCTTCTCCGGTTACACCACCATTGAGGTGATGGAGTACAAGGCCAAGAGGAGACATCACCTCGAGAGGAACTTCGAACTCGTCGCGGAGAAGAACACCGAAGAATTCTGAAGTTGATAAAAATGGTGAACACCATTTCTAGCTTACCATTATAGATTATGTAAGATAAAGGTTGTCTCGAAGAGATCGCTAATAGGGATAGGGCCGCCTCAATTGTAAGTCCTGCTATTATTGTTGTATAATTGTTTTCTTTGTGCAATAAAGTTTAACTTATCTAGAAGTCTTGAATAATCAGATGCATAGTGTCACACAAGTAAAACATGAGTTTTTTGAAGTAGTTAGAATGCTAACACTACAATGTTTTTTTTTTAAACTTTAAGAGTTTGCGATAATGTGGAATTAACTGAAGGATTATTGAATGAAGGAGACAGATAAGAGGATATTTTAATGAGAACAATTTGTCGACAAATAGCAAGTCGGCAGCAAAGGATAAAACTAATATTTTAAGTGAATAACTAATTGAGTGAAACCATCTTTATGACATCCATTAACACTTTTATTACCGTTTGTAAACTCTATACATTATAACCGGGCGTAAATAACATCTTCTGTTATTAAACAGAAGATGTTATTTACGCCCGGGTTTATAACGGGTGTTATTAATAATTCAGACGTAATCGTCTGAATTATTAATAACACCCGTAATATACGTCACACTGTAATTTATGAACATTTAATATGCATGTAATCGAATTAAATGTTATGGACAGATTGGTGGAGAAAAACTATTTTTACGTGTAACGACGAGTACGGTGTGTAATGTGATCAGTAGGCCTAGCACGAACCGATAACGTTTTGGTAATCGAAAAGTTAACGATACTTTTTTTCTTAGAGACAGAGGAAAAGAAGTAGTCGTTTAATATTTATTATCTGTTCGTCGGTTTTCTTCCCATTAATAACTTTATTATTATTTAACTGCTTTACAAAAAAACAAAGTGATCTTCTGTCTTTTTCTCTACTCATGTAATGCTTTGTGAATGTCACTTGAACTATTGTTCAAGTCTTACTTCAGACTTTTTATTGAAAGACTAGTATATAAGAATTTATTTCAATTGTATGTTGCTGTTTTGTGACAGTAAACGTTTGGTCTGCTTTTATAAAACCTAATATACTACTTACCTAATAAATAATTAATTAAAGTATACATAAAATGTATGTGTACGATATTTTAGTCAGTTGTCAATAATAGGTTTTCAGTAATCCAGCTATGTGATAAAATTGTAAATAAATAAAAAATCTAAATTAGTTTCAATAACATCATTGTTTTTATTCTCTCCACATAAATACTTAAAATTGGATTCGCTTAATCCGCATACAGCTAACAAGCTACATCTTTAACTAAGTACATGCTCGCAAGGATATTTAACAAAGTGACTAAACCTTCATTACACACAATTATTATACACTAACATAAAACAAACGGATAGTCTTCTATGTATGTGTGAGCCGCAGGTTATACAAAAATATTTTTGTCTATTTTAGTATTTTTAGCTGTCTTATTATGTCTATTTAACTCTATCTAATATTGAAGACGATTAATGCAATAAAAAACATGAAAAGGATGCCCAAAGGAGACAGTGTCTATTTTAGAACCTTTGTAGTCACTTGTCGGCGACTGCTCAGCCTTTACAAATTCAAATTGAACACATCTATCACCCTAAAAATAACTGGAATTGCAGTAGAAGTATAAGCAGGGTATGACAAAGTAAAAAAAAAGTGCCTACCAATGATTTTTCAAAGTCATTGAACTTGAAAATTCTGATCTTAAATCATACCTTGATTTTACAACTACTGAGTTAATTTTTATCTCTTTTATCGCATTGATGACTCATCGTGATATTGTTTTAGCACTGAGTTGTATTCTATTAAACATTTATTAGATATAGTTTATTTTAAGTTGGTGTAAACCTGGACTACATTTTGATCCCACAAATACATTATTGTCACTTCACAAATTACATAGTATGTACTCGATAATCAAAATATTATTTATACATACAAATGTACAAGCTCATAAGTCACTGGTCCATAAGTAATATAATAACATTAGTTACAAATAAAAGCAGGGATCTGGACTCTATGCTAATAATATTAAGATATAATATCACCTACAAAAATTCGTCTCGTAATTAATATAATGTGTAAGTATTAATGTATTATTAACTTCAGATTTAAAGCGTAGAACCGTAATACTTTTTTGAAACGTTGTTTATTATAAAAATATTTTCTAATTTACTATAAGGAAGACCAGGGTAAAGGCACAGAGACTAACACTTAATATGTACACACCAACTTTAGCACCTTAAGTTTTCCCTTCGTTTAGTTGGAATCGGTTAGTTAAATAACTACTCATTATGCATGTATGTATACCATTAAACTATTTTGGCAATAAGGGAGATTACCACAGGTAAAACTTCTCTTTACAAAACCTTGTATTTGAATCTATTTATATCTATAAGAATATTTATCGAGAGGAATGGTTTTGAATACAAATTTTGCTCTTATTTTACAAACTATGAAAATCGGAAATCCTCTGTTTTATACATACTATATTATACATGTCATAGGCTATAACAATTACTGTAGTCGGTATACTGAGCTTTTTTCAGGTGTGGTATAAATAATTGCTAAGGATTTAGCGACGTATAACTACATAATTATATGTATATCTATACAGTTTATAACTTTGTGACCCTGTAAACGATGTAGACATATTAGCCTCAAAATAGTACATACATATTACTATACGGCTTTATATACAAATATATTCTACACTTTTTTATAATATTATAATAACATTATTTCAGGGTCTTTTAGCACCGAAAATAGCATTGATACAGAATTTTTGTATGTCATAGTTTGGTCGATATAATTATTAATTACTAAAACTCTTAATTGGTTTTCATTTATTGAATTGACATATCTTTTGTTATCAAAGATCTATTTATTAGAAAATAAGTATGTAATGTTTTCTAAACTAATTAAAGGTCGGAAAAATATTACAAACCGTAAGTGATGATTACGCTATTATTACTTATCATTATTATTTTTCAGACAACAAATGACCGAATTTTTATCCATTAACAACATACAAAAACATTCCTTATTATTTTAATACATTTGGACGGCAATACATAACATTTAATGTATTAGTTTATTATTTACAAATTATTTTGAAACATTTAAATTGTTTAACCTAAAGCGCCTTAAAATATAACTAAATGCAAAAATCTATAAAACAGGAAGACTTTACACTCATGAACTCTGACTAAAGTAGTTAAAATTTAACTAGAATTATTACATACATGGGAAGCTGCTTGATAAAGGCAAACGACCAGTCTCGTTTAATGCGACCAATTCCTGTTTATTCAAAAGTTGAATGCTGACCATAATCTTCATCACATAACAAACTTAGTAATGTGTAAAATTAACATGGTGGCATTAGAAAACCACAAGAATTTCGCTGTATGGAAGACATGCCTTAGTTTGGTACATTTACCTTATTATGTTCAATTGTGATTTGTTTTGTGATGCAATATTGTATCATGGAGCGTTTTGATTTCGCAGAGAATACGAGTGACCGTATAAACGTTACTGTGTATGCTGCGCATTCTCTGCGCAATCGAAGCGCTGCAGTGAAGCAGAAAAATAAACAAATTAATACTAGTGTGATAGGCAATGTTCTAACTGGGGCTGGTGGTATTGCTTCTTGGTTCTGCCTTGAGGGCCGTGCCGTTGATCCGGGGCCCCGCGGGGGCGGGCGGGGCGGCGGGGGCCAGGGCCGCGCAGTGCACGCAGGGCTCCAGGCGGCGCGTGAGCACGGCTCGCAGCTTCAGAGCCGGGCCTAGCTTCATCTGGAGCATCCCTGTGAGGTGGTCTTCGGTGAGCAGTGGCAGGCCGGCGCCATCAATTCTTTGCTCCCGGAAATTCTGGAAAGAAGAAAAGGAATAATTAGTATCTGATTATGTTGTCTTCGCCTTCAAATCCGAGATCAACCAGTTTCTATTATTTATGTCTAATAATTTGTAATACGATGAGTTAAAGTGAGGCATAGGTACTCTGCGCACTTCATGTTTAGTCTAAGATAATTCAGAGATCAATAAAGAATTTTTCATTTTTTTTTTTTTTTTTTCATTCGATGGCAACAAAAGTTTTTGCAAGTGACCATCGCCCAAATTTATTTTGTATTGATCTTATCTAACGTTCTTGTCACTCGAAAAGCATTCACCTAAATAGCAAAATATTTGTTCATTTCAAATTCCCGATATCAACGTTCAACACAACCTTTAACCTTGAAGAG
This sequence comes from Udea ferrugalis, assembly GCA_950022985.1. Taxonomy (NCBI): domain Eukaryota; kingdom Metazoa; phylum Arthropoda; class Insecta; order Lepidoptera; family Crambidae; genus Udea; species Udea ferrugalis. Next base: position 4,542,838 of record OX465527.1, on the reverse strand, counting down.
AGTATATTCCGTAAACCATAGTAATGAACTTCGAATAACTGCTGGTTTTGAAGAGTTTAATAAACAGCTTAAGCGATGTCCGGCGCAAGCGCACCTGTCGCGATGTGCCGGGAATGTAGCGCGCTTCGACGATTTAGGTGCTTTATTATATTTGTCTATAAAATATTTTGTGTGCTTTTAAAACTGTTTTCATAGACCCTTTTTCAAATACAAAAGTATTGTAGGTAAATTAAATAATAAACGTGTTAATAATGACTTTTAGCTATCTATACGCAATCCCATTCGATGTTTTTGCAACTTAAAGCCTTACGTGTCACTAAAACTAAAATATAGTTACGTACTAGACAAATGAAAAACAAAATAAAAGCATGACGTCTAGATGACTCAACAAATCATAACAAAATAAAAGTGGCAAGTTTGGATTAAAATAGAAAGCATCAAGACGATTCGCGCTGGGTCGCGCGCGCAGCGTCCAGCGACCTGTCATCTCCGCGGGAACGTTGACAAAAAGCGCGCCGCCTACGTGACGTCCTGCCCCCTCCCCCCTCCCCCCCCTTCGCCCGCGAGACCCTCCACCCGCAACCCCGCTCTCCACGTCCGACCACTTTTTACACCGCGACATTTGCCCGGAGTTCGATCCGTGTCATGCGACGTATTCCTTTTTTAAATTGCGCCGGCGCTCGATTATTTTATTTTTTAATTTTATAAGGCTTCGAAGCGGCCAGCCGCTGGCCGGTAAAAAGCGATAGCGCATAAAAAACTCTATGAATAATTAAAGTGAGATAGCTACTGGCTAGATCATGGGAACGGAATCGCTGAGCGGCGACAGGTCGGCGCGGCGGCGCCCGCGCCGGCTGCGTTGAAGGACAGGTCAATTTGCAGGCCTCTTCTTTTTAAGACTATTCTGTTCTCCCGAAGGGTTTATGCAAATGTGGTTTGATAAATAACGAAATTAGCGCATTTCACGTTCTAAGACAGCGAAGGGTCGGAGTGACCCGGTTAACCTTCGGATGTGGTTTGGGGGCACGTTTAGTATAATGGAGGTTACGGGACCGATTCGGGACTCTAATGCGCGTGCCCCGGGGTCAGGCGCGACCCGCGCGCCCAAATCAAACGGAATGATATTTGAGAAAATTGTTTAATTGGGGGTCGAATTACGGGTTCAGAGAAGGATCACGGACCAATTACTTTGGCTTCGTCTTTTTTGTGGTTTAGTCAACCAAAATGCCGACCGAGACTTGGCTTATAGGTAGAAGATTGTTCAGAGTTAAGCTATTAATTAAAATAATTACTATACGATAACTTTGGGAATACTTAAATATCTTAGTTCAAACTCAGTTCTAGGAATGCCACCAAATCTTTGAAAAAATAAAGAGGATTTAAATTATCCTCAGTAATGTTCAAAATTTATCGAATTTATATCTTTCTGCCATTCTGGAAGAGGCTAACTTCTGCACTCATAAAAGACATCAACGAACGCTACAGAATTGATTTTCAATCAGTTCCACTCAAACTTTTGATTTAAGTGACTTTTTCTGAGTAGGTACGTCTTAAATAACTCCTCAGCTTTACCACTGTCGTGATATTTATGCTATGACCTTTTCTCAAAAACGTTCAGTAATTTGTATTCAAAAGGATTTGATTTTTATTTAAGGGAGACATTTTTTGGTTCACATGCACTCACGAACAAATCCTTTTGAACTGAATTGTCTCATAACTGGCCTGGCCCGCTGACACGATGGGTAGAGATTCTGCCAATAGTGCTAAGTTCGCGGCTTCGATTTCTAAGGAAAATAATGTTCATATGGCGAACATTTGGGTTCGTTCAGGGGTTGGGTGTCTTTTTGAAAGGAAAAAACATTAACCTTTAGAAATATTTTTTTTAATCAGACTAACACACGTAGCATAAGCTCTGCTTTGTTTTGTGTTTTTTGTAAGATGTCTCAGGGTCGCGATTCAGAATCCACCTATCCACCGATTTGGTAATTTTATTTTTACTTTTGCAAATCGCTCAAAGCAGCAGCATAAGCGTTCAATTTGTTTCCATCTAAAGCCAATGAACTCCTATTCTTCAACAAAACAGTATATAAATACACCACACCAGCCATATTAAAAAAAAGAATTTAAACTTAAATAATTAATTAATTATTAAACGAACCGGATAACGCGGTTCTAATAATTTATTTATTACTAGCGGCCGCCCGCGACTTCGTCCGCGAGTTTAAAAAAATGTGATATACCTTTAGAAATTGTAATTAGATGTCTTATTCAGATGCATAGACTAAATTACTGTAGAGTTTCGTTTAAATCCATCTAGTAGTTTTTACGTGTAAAAAATGGAGTTTCTTTTCCCGTTTTCATACCTTTTATTCTTCACTGCTCCGCTCCTATTGATCGAAGCGTAATGAAAAGTATACTATAACCTGCCCAAGAGTATGAAGAATAATTGTGAAAAATTTCGTTAAAATGCGTCGAGTGGTTATTGGTTCTATATCGAATATACAGCAGACAGACAGACAGACAGACAGAAAGACAGACAGACAGACAGACAGAAAGACAGACAGACAGACAAAAAAATTACTGATTGCATTTTTGGCATCAGTAGCGATCCCTAATCATCCCTTGATAGTTATTTTTTAAATATATTTCATGTACAGAATTGGCCTCTCTACAGATGTATTATACCTAATACCAATCTATCTATAATAGATTGTGTTTATTCATGTTATAAATACGAAAAAACTTTATGTTTATAATGAAGTAGGTTTAAATTGTATTTTGGACGATTTTAATAACACATGCAATGAAATAAAATTTTGATAATTTAAGAGGGCACATACGAGTATAAAAGACTTCAACGTCCGGAACAGAAGTGTGTAAATTTCCTCTATCCCATAAATGTACTCATAGCAGTTTTAAATGAAAGTAGAACGCGGTTCATATTATTTCAGGGTCATTTAATATAACTAATAGAGTGAAGGGGATTGTTGAAGCACTCGATCAGTTAGCAGGTTGTTTACGGGGGCTGTAGTTAGCGTGCGAAGGTGTGCGTATTCACACTTGTGTTATAAAACTGTAGGGCATTTTCTAGAATTAAGATTGTTGTGTAAGCAAATTTTTTGCAAGGGAGATAAATACATTGAGCAAATGCATATGTGCTAGGTAATCGTTAAACATTTAAGTAATCAATTAGAAGGAAAAAAAACTGTTTAGCAATTCTTTCGAAATATTATTTACGTTTTTATTATGAACGTTAATTTAAATTAAAATATGTATCAGTGAAAACAGTTGTTATACAGGCAAATATACTCTGGTTACGGGTAAATACAATATGTCCTGGATGTTTAAGAGATGAATTGAAGAAAAATGACACGTCTAAGTAAAGTTACCCACGACTCGAAATAATTAAAATCAATTAAGCGTAACCTAACCATAAGTTTAATGAACAATCGTAGGAACCATAAAGCCTAAAACTAAAAACATTTAATCAAAGAGGCACCAACAAAAAGTTGATAACACACCGCCCCTACTAATACCCACTGGCTGGTGTGACGTGGCCTAATGCCCGCGCCCTCTATAAATCGTGTTGAGTCGGCTGGCCGTGAACCGCGCTCAATTGCGCGGGCGGCCACGGCAGCCGTGTCCTGAACAGGTTGTCGAGCAAAAAAGGTTAAAGTATGCTCCTGGTAGGGCTGCCAGTTGTACACAAAGCCTTTTTGTAAATATGCCAAAAATCCGCGACAGCTGGCACACCGCAAACTGCAATGAGAAACCGTAGAAGTGACTGAAAACAGCAAGCGATATTTTTTTTATTCCTTTAAACAACGGCGAAGGACTGTTTCGCCCCGCTTGAAATCGATTTCATAGGAATACGTAGAAACCACTATTGTCGCTTAGGTTGCTATTGCAGGTTTCACTTTATCGTCTATCTTGGACTTGTAACTTCAATCACCAACTACTCGCTATGCACGAGGAGCAAATAGGAGTTTAAAAGGTGATAAATAAAGATTGCTAATTTTACATCTCAGTTGCAATATTTTAAAAGTATTGCGGATTCTACACCCGCATTAGTCCAAACGACTGTTGGTTCAAAATGTCAGTAGAAACGAAAGTGACAACTACCCCTGTGACGGCTGTTCATAAGTGCTCATTTCTGAGTCCCTGTAACGCGTCAGATTCCAAAGTAAACACCAGTAGTGACGACCAATACCTAATGCTTCGCTAATCAGAGACGTGACAAGACAGCAGTTTGCAGTTCTCACTTTTGTGGACGATCAATCGTTCATCCACAAGCTCGTTTACTCTCTGTTTCATAAAAATATACACTCAGTCTTTTGTTTTTTTTCTGGCAGCCCTGGGCAGAGTAGCGCGGGGCGGCGCGGGGGCAGGGGCTAATGACAGGGGCGGCGGCGCCCGCGGCGGCTACCGAGCGCAAATTGATGCCTGCGCCCTCTCGGAACCTTTGCTCCTGGCTAGTGATGCGCGATACACCGGCAGAATTATAGCCCTTTATCGAGAGCGAGATCAGCACGCCACCACACTTAGTATTCACACAGAATTTATGGGAGGCTTTGTTGGGAATAATGGTTATTGGGGCAATGTATTTACTGAGTTATGCTGACCAGCAAAGAAAAAAGGACTAAGGAAGGATAGCCCGGCAGAAATATTAGAAATTAATTGGTGAGAAGTTTACAGAACTCATTTAAATGCACAAGCGTCTAAAACATTGTAACTCCCACCTCTTCTAGTTAAACAAAATTCATAATATTTTAAAAATACTACTCTGTAAAATGTTATTTCGATTTGCCATTAAGTTGTAAAGATCAGGTTCACTTTTATCTGGAAAAAGAAATGAACAGTATCTAAAACGAAAAGTTCCACGATTTGCTAAAGTAGCACTTAAATACAATTACGTCCTGAGAACCTATTAAGAACTAATTGCGGGACGTTCTATTAAATCAATAATGGATCCAATAAGTACGAGTCATTAAATAATTCCTCAATAGCTCGAAGTAGACACGGTTCGATCCAAGCGCTTCCTAAGCGACAGTTAGCCACCACTAAAGCAAAACAGAAAATACAAAGGCGGCCCTATACAATAGCAAATACGCACTGCAATCTTATTACCAACTAATAACACAGTATCGACATTGATAATCGCCGCGCAGATAACATCACTATCCGCCCGCATTACTCTATAAAGATTGCTATTAAGTTTAAAGCATGGAGCGCACGGCTTATATTTAGCTGACGGTATGCAGCAATGTAATTATATTCGGGACCATCGCCATTTCTCTCTAGACTCTTTTTTCTTGTTTCAAGAGGTAAGGGGTCATGGGACGGAGCGCAGCCTCTGTTTAAGTTTTTTTACCAATTGTCGTTTTGGAATTGCGCGGCCACTTTCTAACTTTTACTTTGTGATGGAATCCATTAAGTACTCCAACGATTACATTGTTATTAGGACAGTAGCGAGCGATGTTGTTACAATTAGTTTTCGGAACACAATCTCTATTGGAATGTCTCTATTTTGATAAGTTCAACAGATAAAGTTCAATAATCAAATCGAATATTTCTGTTTACATAAACAAACTGATTAACTTTTTTTGTAAATGTCATACAGATTCCAATTTAAGGAAGAACAGCCAAATAGACGTACAATCTTAGCAAAGCATCTGACCATCAAGAATAACAAGAAAATTCGAAACAAACCGATAGCGACCGTTGTAAAACGTACCAACAATAACAATATAGATTACCCTACTCATTTTGTTAGAAAACTTATCATCTCTGGGATCGGCGCGGGCGCAAAAAGCTCCTACATAATAATTGGAAAATAGCCTAACGCTGGTCAGTGGGAGTGGCGCCTGATCACCATCGCGGCATGAGACAGACTGATGTCGCCGCGTGCGCCAGACAGGGACGGAGGACGCATAGGCGGGGTCAAACAAAACGAGTGTCGACGATCACAGCCGAAGGACTCCGAATAGAAAACGCCCAGCTGCTAAACGTTCTCGCTGCGATCGGCAACGCAAGTTGACCCGTCAGCTTTTCTACGGCGCTTTCCACGGAACGCACTTGTAGAGGTCAAGTTAGAGTGGTGGTTACGCGAGACAATGTTAACAATGTTTGAGCAACTCGGTTCGATTATAGCGGGGTATCGGCGTAATATGTGGCCGTAATGGACAACGGCATGCCAGGATTACGATATCCCTTATAGGAGGTAATTAGTTGGGTGGAGATTTGTGCAATAGCGATCTGGAGATTTGTACGAGTGTTTCGTTTAGTAATTGAAAATGCCTGAGATTGCGCGATTAGACGCAGTTCTTTGTTTACATGATGTTTTGTTGTGATGGCTGTTCTTTACGGGTATGTGGTGGCAGTTTTAACGCTGTAATTAGAAATTGTACAATTGAGATCTTATATCTGATAGCTGGAAATATTTTCTTAACTTACAGAAGACAGAGAAAAGCTATGTTTACATGTTTAGAGAAATCTTTACATACTCCTTTGTAAAGTACGTTTTTACTTGTAAATTGGAATATAAATCATTTTATTTTTCCAAATTATGACAGTTGCCTAAAATCCATAAACAATATTTTAGAAAAATTAAAAAAGACGAAAGAGTCAATGAATATTTTTTAACGAATTAGGCGTCCCAACAAAAACTAAGCGTAACTTGTACCTACCTACTCAAACACACGTCACCTGATATAAGTACAAATTACCATTAATTGATTAATGGTGTTGATTACATTCTTTTAACAAACGTCCAAATGATAATGTATGTTGTACCTTGGAAACAATAAAGTTACCTACCTATTTAAAGGTATGCAATGTTTTTCTAATCTTGGCAGCAATCTATCGACAAGACACAACTTCCTCAGTACCTATCACCTTTAACCTTGTTGAAACACAACATTGAATTTCAATTTTATGATACAGGATGTTACATTAAGTATGATAATAACGTTTTAAAACTCAATTTAAGGTTGAGTTACTTTTAATTATTGTTATAAACGGAGATGGTTTATACATTTGCTTTATCTATCAGCTAAGAAAAATAAAAGGCTTACTAAGTGTAAGCTAACATTGAAAATTGCTAAGTATTGTACTTTTTAAGATAAATAATTTGTAAACTTCAGATAACTTGAATGAATTAACCGAGACTGTGCCAAATTTTTAGTTGTTATTGACGAAGGCGAAGACAAAAACAAGTGATGACTTCACTTCACTGATTTTATCCATTCGATTAATTTATATTTTATCACAATTCACTTAAAAACACCATGTGCAACATCAGTAATTGATTCAGCGGTGGTACCTTAAATTGAACACAGAGGTTAAGATAGGGTCGTTTAATAGCAGTAGTTAATTATTGGCTGCAGCCGGTGCGCCGGCGCAGCTTGCACTTGATGAAGGGATTTAGATACATTCCGGTACTTAAGTGATATCTCGGTTTCAATGCAGTATCTAGGTACAATTACTTCATTCACGTACTATAAAAAAACACTGGTAAAAACCGTTTGAACAATTTTCTGCCGGCGAATTTGCTACTACTAGCTAGGTACCTACTTTGCCCCAGAAACGTCATCTATCGCATTTACTACCCCTATGACTCCGGGCTGTGATGCCACCGCCACGCAAGTCAATCTCAATAATTATGGAAACACTGAATAAGACCTTGAACATTTGTTTTCGTACAGTATCTGATCATGTATTACTTGCATACTTCATAAGTGCCTGCATAACACCAAATTATTTGAAATGAATAACTAGCAATACTGACTTTTAAAGTAGAACACCAGTTCCAGGTCCACAAAAAAACAAATGTATTCAGTACTTTAGCAGTTCGTTTTGATATTGTGTTTCGATTTTGTCTTCAACCAATCCTACATTTACATACATACTTAGGTTCTGATTCTAATTACAAGAAATTGTCCTTAAAAACTCTATGGAAAACAAGTTCAACCGAGTTTGAAAAAAACTAATCCAAATGCCGATGTTGGTTCAAAATCAAAACGTAGCGAAGACAAAATTACCTTTAATCCCTGAACTAGTTGATAGACAATCAACTGTCTCTGAAAATCGATTAAGAAAAATCCTAGAAGATTCTGTATTACGGCTAATAGCAATCGAGCAATGGTACCCTGCGCGGGCGCGTTATTCCGGCGAAACAATCTCCTTGTATCATCGGCCGATGGTATCGCGCTCGTGCCACTTGTAAACTGCTAGTGATGCGACGATACTTGCTCGATGTATCGTCATTTGATGACTTCTTTAGGCTTTTACTTAACATGTCTTTAGCAGAGATGCTGTAATTCATAATAAAAATAGCTTTGTCTTTAGTCACTATAAAGCTAGCTGTCTGAGCTATTAGATTGTGCATTGAGCGGCATGGTTTAAATGCATCAAACATGAAATCAAGAACGAAATATTTAATCTTGTTTGTGATAGTAACTTATAAGACAGATAAAACATGATGAAACAATTAATGCATAAAATAAATCAAAATTTAGGCAATCGGCGATGTGGAGCGAATCCTTGATGTTATTTTAAACTCAAAACCAAATTGACCTATCTGATGACGCACTATTTGCATTATTTATGAAATGTTACAATCCTAATCTCACTTAACGTATGAATCTCACATTGGATTCAATTGTTCGTGATTCACGAAATCACATCACGCTAAAGTGAAACTGCAAAATAATTTTGATGTGTTATCGAACATCGAATATCAATGTTATTCGATGTACATCGACATCGATGTTCCGAGCGTGCATCGCGCCCTGCGCACGAGTAGCGGTCGCGTGCCGCGCTATGAAAGTGCGCGCGCACGGACAGACATTACACCGCGATGACTATCGCCACAGTTTAATACAACGATCCATTGTTGGTTTTATGCCATTTCACAGGTATACACGAGCGCGTGATTACTTATTAAAATTAGCAGGGAAATCAGAATTTATGAGTGCTATGATTATATGGCTAGGTATAAGCGCAGTAATTCTTTTCTTCACACATACAAGATGATTAAGTTCAATTAGCACAATCGTTTCCAAAGAATATGTTACTCTCGAATTGTATATTTTTAAAACAATGTAGCCGACATTGCTACACTCTTTATTTCATCAACATGTTTTAGTTGTACTCATGTCTTGTACACCAAATGAAATTACATTACAGCTTTAGAAGAATTGAAAACTTGAGTCGAAGCCCTAGTGAACTAGTTCTGATTCCGTATTAAAAGTGTCTTCGGACACCCTACGCACTGTTATCAGTGATTGAAAATCGTAAAACGTTCACGTTCACTTAACAGATACCTATAATATAATTCATAGTATATTTTAATACTGAAGACCATCCGTAGTCAACGATAACGTAATAACACCAACTTGCTAAACCTAAATCTAGTTAGCAGCCACTCTTTGGCGTGATTGTCTCTCATTTACCAAAGGACGCACAAAGAAGATCTATCTACTCTAGACTTAGCGTGTACCTGCAAACAGCCTTTAGTGTCAACTACTACTCATCGAGTCATCGACCTACAGAGAAGACTTTACTCAATATATTTAATTACCTCTAATGACGTTCGTAAAACAAAACACACAGAAAACTACAGACCGCACGACATTATGTTAACAAAGTAGAGGTTAACGTCTAACGGAGTGTTCAATGCGTTTGCTTAACGGGAGTCAGGAACGTACCTCCGGTCAGCTGCTCTCCACGATGTCATACAAATCTAATATTTCATCGCCAACTTTTAGAGTTCAATTCATGAAAGAATAGAAAAGATATAGCGCTGGTTTAGCTTGATTTTTAATTAATACCAGTATCTTAAAAAAAGCGTTATCATAATATTGTTGCGAATACCAAAACGCCTATGTGATTCCGAGAGTAGCTTACGCAGTCCAAATGTCAAACTGTCACATAACTCTTTCAATTTTGACATGTTTAGGCTTAAGATAAATGAGCACTAGTGTTGTTTGATATTCACGTAAATACTACAAGTACCTTTTTTTTTTTTTTTTTTTTTTTTTTTTGTTTACGCTGAGGGAAATGCGTTACGCATACCCGCCGCCGGGGGGCGGTCGGGTTATGTCGGACTCTCCTACTGGGAAGGTTGACCCAGTGGCCTACCGACTAAAAACCTCAGCGACTCCCTCTCATCGTCCACGGTGGGGGGGAATGCGGTGACTGGCAAGTAGCCTACTACGCGTCCCCCCCGACGGAGCCCGCCTTACACGGCGGGCAGGAAGCGACCCCTTCCTCGTGGGAAGAGGCCAGTAGGAACAGCCGAGGGCGTCGAGCCGTCCCTACCAGGCAGTGGAGGTGGCCTGTGCAATGCTGGCGCTGGTACCCCCGTACCACGCGCCCGCTGGACTCCTCCACGGAGAGGTTGGAGACGACGGGCAATTGTTCGCCGTCTTCCCCCCCTCCTTGCCCTGCGGAGCGCGTTAGCAGCGGGATCTTGCTCCCGCATGCGCTCCGCGGCCTCCTTTTCGGCCATCACTTCTTCTGAGAAGGTGCCGACTGCCTTCCATGCGTCTTCGTCCGCCAACATGGCTAGGACGACGCTAGGAAGGCTCAAATCTTGGCCAACTTTGGCCACAAGAGCACTGCGCTGTGGGGCCCACTTTTGACACACCGCAAAGGTGTGGTGTGCCGTGTCCTCCGCAGCGCCGCACTCAAAACAGAGTGGGGCTTCCTCTCGCTGGATGCGGTGCAGGTAGGCACCGAAGCAGCCGTGCCCTGTCATCATCTGCACCATCCGATATGAGAGGAAGCCATGTGACCGTTCCAGCCATCGGTCCAATACCGGGGCTATTGCCTCTACAGTGCGGAGGCCAAATTCCGCACTGCACAGAAAAAACGGTTTTCTCCGATTAAGTGAAATAATCTTGCATGAAACTAAGTTGCATTGAACTAAGATTATGGTTGCATCATATATATTGAAACTAATATTTTCTCATACTGAGAAACAAAAATACTTAAACTTATAGTTGAAATAATCTTGAATCAAAACAATTCTCGATTGATTGAAGATAATACATCTTCAACCAAGAATGATTAGCATTCTTAATTTAAGTCGATAAATTCTCTTGATGCAAGTCAAGGTTGTGTTTTTACCACAAGAAAATATTAATTTCGATTCAAAAAAAAATCGCTTCACTGCGAACAATATATGCTTAATTTTAATAGACAAAAAGTGTTCTTTCAACAATAATAAATCTAGCTTGAACACTAATTTTACTTGATTCAAAGGTGTTTATTTTAAAATGAGAAAGCTATGTCCTCAGACCAATAACTAATATTATTATTTTAATTTATGCTGCCTTTAAAAAAGATATACCTTTCTTATTTCGTGAAAAAGATTTCTTGGTTTAATAATTTAGTTCCTTGCAAATCAAGTCCTAAATGCTTGTTCGAAGCGTTTTCATGTCAGTATTAGCTTTAGTTAACAAAAATTCCTTCAGGAATGAAATTCCTTCAGGAATGTTAGTAACTAAAAACTAATTGAAACACAAAACAGGAACTCCCAATAGTCCCAATAGAAGTTCTTATGTCGTTTTCTGAAAGGAAAGTCAAAGAGAACAAACAAGGTACCAAAAGAAAAGCATATGACATTGGGTTTTCTCTAACAAAATAAAAAGATGTTGTTCATATAAACATTTATTGACACATATATAAAAAGACAACAATACCGATCACAATAGTTTAACGTTCTCATCAACCTTTACATGAGCACCTTAAGCTGCTGACATGAGAGCCGTTTTGCAATGAAAAATAACTAAGTTGTTAGTTACGTCGTCCATTTCGTTGTTGCTGATGTCACACACTTCTTAAAATCCAAACACAAGCACGGCACCACAAGACATATTTTGATAACTGCAGACTACTATAACACTATTCAGTACTCACTTCCAAAACAGAAAATAAACAGCTCAAACGAAAAGATAAAGTTAAAACATGCTTAGCATAGCGCGCGCACACACACTGACTAGACAAAAGACAATCTGCTGTCTTTTTTTAAAGGTTAGCGTGGGTTGACTTACTAAAAAAATCTGTCTCAAGTAAAGATACTGGATATTGAATCAAAACATTTTTATAATTGAGACAAGGCACTATAACATTTTGTAGCAAAACCAGGGTGTTTATTCACAACGAGACTGGATGTCATTAGTTCAAGAGATATAATTTTTGAATTTGCTAATGTTAGGATTCAAGCTGATATTATCTTCATTGAAAAGATTGTATCATTGTTATAAATAAACTTTCAGTTTGAAACAAGTAATTCATTGTATTAAAGCAACAAAATCCGAAGTTCTTAGATTAACTTTACTTATTATTCATTTGAAATATTTTTCCTTGATTCTAAAAATTGCAACAAGGAAATATATTTTTTGTTTTGAGACATCCATCATCTAGAAATAAATAAACATTATTAGTTTTAAGACAATTTTCTTTAAAATGACTAAATATTTCAAGAAAACTATTTATCTTGCTTGGAGGAATCCTTTTTTTCTGTGTGCGAAGATCGGCTGCCCAAAGGCGGACCAAACTTTCGTTGGCCTCTCTGCGGACGGCCTCACTTTCTTCGGAGCAGTATGGCTCGTCCGCAGCCTTCTTGGCGGCCGTCCAGCGGTAGACGGCTGCCAACACGTTCGCCTCCAGCTCCCATGGAGCAGAGCCCGCAAGGGCGCAGGCCGCGGAGAAACCTACCGTACGGTAGGCTCTCACAGCCCGCTGCGCTATTGCCCGCTGGGGCGCTCGTAGGAGACGAACGTTTGCCTTGCGGGAAAGGGTCGCCGCCCAGATGGGCGCGCCATAGAGCGCCATGCTCTTAAGAATGCCGGAGTAAAGCCTCCGGCATTTAGAACCGGGCCCGCCCAGGTTTGGCATAAGCCAGCTCAGGCTGCCCGCCGCCTTCATTAGCCTGGGTGACAGCGCACGGAAATGGGCTGTGAAGTGCCACCCAGGGTCTAATATGAGGCCAAGATATTTTAGCTCGGCCCCTACCGCCGTTCGGACGCCCCCGAGAATGATATGTGCGTCGGGAGGCGCCCGAGGCCGCCGCGGCCCCCGAAACATACTACAAGTACCTACCGATGGAAATTAATGAAATTTTACAAAACCATTTTGCGGTTTTTTTATTATTTATAAATATTCGACGCTTTTGGCAACTGCTTTAGAGTTATCTCGAATAATTAGAAACAAAACGTTTCGATGAAAACTTCTTCTACTTTTTTAAATACACTAACGAGCAAAACTATGTAATAGTAATAAAAACTACTTACAACAATTTATGAACTATTCATTCAATTACAATATCTTCAATTACTAATTGTTTTGAAAAAACTTTGAAAATTAATCATAACTAGTACTGGCTATTTTGTAGGTACACCGTATTGTGTGAAGTGAATGTCGATATAGTTACTACAGTGCATCATCTGTTCCTAGTAATTTCTATTTAATTAGGGGATTCTGTGTTTAATTTGTAACCAGACAATGGTTTTATTTTTAAAGGTGTAAAGGTTAATTTATGTACACAATACATAGGTACTCGTATTGTCCAAGAATTTCAATATTCTGTAATACTCGCGTTTCTAGGTTTGTTAAAATTCTTCGCGCGTAACAATTTGATGATGTGCCATGAGAAGACATTCTGGAAAAGATATTCATGATTTACAAGTAGGCTCCATGAAATGTTAAACTTGAAGAAATATTATTACATTTCTTATTTCTATCATTCATTATTTCTATCATCATCATAATCATTGTCGCCTTTATGGTCTTGGAAACAGAAAAATGTTTTATACCTAATTAAGTACAGTTCCGTACATACAAATTTGATCTACATCGCACCAACCATGTTATGTCAATAACAGTCAAGTAGCAGTATTCGTGTAAATCGTCTATTAAATTTCATCTGATTATCTCTCTCCACTTGTGGTAGAGCATACTTTCGCGTCGTTTACTTTTCGCGCAGGGCGGAAGTTACTCCACTTACAGCGCGGTCGCCGAGATTAGCAAAGTGCGCAAGCGCATATCTGTTTATATAACTCACCGCGCTACGTGTAAGGGCTAATGCACATTTGTAAACAGCGGCTCAGCTCGTGTAGACCTGGTATTCGCATTAGCCGCCAAACACGCGAGTCTGCTATAAGCTTTTAGTTAAAATCGTGCTTCGTTATCATTGATTGGACGAACCATAGCGCAGTGGCGCCGGTTGAGACTCAAAGAGTCGCGGGTTTGATTTCCGCACCAGCACAAACGTTGCGTTTGAATACGTCCGAAACGTTGATCGACATTTGTGATTTGATGGCAATATCTCCGTTTTTAGGGTCATGAGATCGCAAATGACGTCATTAATAAACAATTTAACATTATGTTCCGTTACTACATAAATAGTCAATCGGACCTATGGAATTTAAAGTTTTTAATTTCAGTTCACACTTCCCCAACCCAACCACACGTTTTCCACAATCTTAGCAGTTACTAGTATTTTCCATTTCATAAAAGACGTGCAATTTCCAAAGGAATGTACAAATCCTAAGCTATTTATCTAGACATGACCTCCAAGCAGTAACTTCGGCTAATCTGTACCTGCCCGATGGTATCGCGTGTCCCCAGTCGCCCACCTGGGCCGACGCCACTAATCTACAAGGGTCGATATTATCTGCTACGTAGGAGTCAGAGTTCTAAAGGTTTAGGTGTATACGAAATTAATGGAATGGTCTACTTCTAGCAACGTAAATGTCGAGAGAATGTTGCAAAGGTATGAATATTTTTTTGTTGTATTTTGGTAACTGAAACATTAACGTTTTGTATATTGGAAAGTGTTGGTAGCTTAGTTTTGTTTCACTTCATGTTATGACAATGGCAAAGCAAGCGGATTGATGATGATTAACGGTTACTGAAGCACAAGTTCTGCAGATGCACCATGGCTAAATCTTTTACAAACTTTATTTTACGATAAACATTCGAAGTTACTCGGGCTATTCGGAAGCCCATATTAAAAACTAGTAAAGGTGTGAAGAAAACAAGACAAGTGTGTAATTAAAAATATGTATTTCAGTTTCTAGTCCAAATAATTCTGATACAAAGATGTCCCGAAGATATCTTCAAACAAAAAGTCACAAATCATCTATCCAACCTAACCCTAAAATGCGTAGGGCACAATTATAACGCGCGGAACGGCGACGGCGCGCCAGGACAGCGGTAATGCAAATACGCTCATGTATATTCAGCAACAAACAAACGAACAAACAAACAAACGCATGAGATATCTTGTCGCGCGGCTGATACTGTCTGCGTGCTCTTGTGGCCATTCAGCTGTTTTACATTGGATATGAAGAGCAAAAGGAAGGTTTTCTCTTGTTAATGCTTATTTTGACACCAGAGCTTTCCACGAATTTACCAAAATTTCAAGATCGATTTAAACAGAAAGCTTTGAGTTTTGAACCTCGTGATTTTATAATGAATTAACGGCTTTTTGCCAGTTTATTGTAGAGTTCAAATAAATCCTGATCGTCTACTGTGTTCAATACAGTTACCACTTATACATCCAAAAAAAACACTTTAAAAAACAAGGTTGTTCATTAATTGCAACAGCAAACTTTAAAGCATTGTACAGTTCACAATATTTGAATCTCATTACCTTATTATTCACTAGATGACTATAATTCTAAAACGAAATCCTGTTATTACAGCTGGCATGGCTACCAACGCCCTAGTATATCCGCGTAGGGCCCTTATAGGGCTATGAATTCTGCCACCGACCGGCCGCGCGGTCGAAAGCCTTGCTAATAACTAAGTATACAGGTTACGCCGCGATCTCGGCCGACGCTTATTACTTATAATTTATAAGGTTACTTCAATCTTGTACGAAGTGGACTAGTTATTAGAGAGAAAAGCTTTGATCTCTTTGTGGATTATATGAAATCAGCGTGAAAGGGTTAAGTTTAAAACTATCTTTTTTTTTTTTTTTTTTTTTGAGTAGGGGAAATGCACTTACGCATACCAGCCAACCGGGGGGTTGGACTGGTTATGTCGGACTCTCCACGGGGAGCATGCTCTACCCAGTGGCTCTACCGACTAAAAACCCTACTACTCCCTCTCTTCGTCCATAGTGGGGGAATACGCCGTATAGCTATAAGCCCTGTGCGCGTTCTCCCGGACGGTGCCCGCCTACACGGCGGGCCGGAAGCGGCCCCCCCTTCGAGAGGGGAGGCCACGACCCCCCCTTCGAGAGGGGGGGCCAGTAGGGACAGCCGAGGGTGTCGAGCCGTCCCTACCAGGCAGTGGTGGAGGCCTGTGCAATGCCGGCAACGGTACCCCCGTACCGCGCGCCGGCTGGCCTCTACCACGGAGGGGTGCGACACGGCGAGCAGGTGCACGCCGTCTTCCCCCCCTCCTCGGCCTGCGGAGCTCATCGGCTGCAGGATCAAGCTCCCGCAGCCGCTCCGCCGCTTCCTTAGCGGTCATCACCTCCTCGCAGAAGGTGGCGAACGCTCGCCAAGCCTCTTTGTCTGCCAGCATTGCGATCACAATGCTCGGCAGAGAGAGGTCCTGGCCCACCTTGGCGACTAGCGCCATGCGCTGTGGAGCCCACGTTTGGCACACCGCTAGTGTGTGGTGCGCCGTGTCCTCCACAGCGCCGCACTCATGGCAGAGTGGGGCTGCCTCTCGGCGGATGCGGTGCAAGAATGAGCCAAAGCACCCATGCCCGGTCATTATTTGCACCATCCTGTATGAGAGGGACCCATGCTGCCTCTCCAGCCACTTATCAAGCACTGGAGCGAGTGCCTCCACCGTCCGCCGGCCAGACTCCGGAGCTCTTAGGTCCGCCATCCACAGCCGAACCAGGCTTGCCTGAGCCTCCTTGCGGACGGCCTCCCGCTCTTCGGGGCAGAAGCGGTCACCCGCGGCCCTCTTGGCGGCCGTCCAGCGGTACATGGCCGCCAACACGTCCGCCTCTAACTCCCAGGGAGCGTTTCCCGCCAGCGCGCAGGCCGCGGGAAAACCAACGGTGCGATATGCTCGCACGCTCCGCTGTGCTATCGCCCGCTGGGGCGCTCGGAGGAGGCGGACGTTCATCTTCTTAGACAAGGCCGCCGCCCAGATCGGGGCGCCATAGAGAGCCATGCTCCTCAAAATGCCGGAGTAGAGCCTCCGGCATTTGGACCCCGGGCCGCGGATATTCGGCAACAGCCAGTTAAGGCTGTTTGCCGCTCTCAGCAGCCTGGGTGACAACCCCCGGAAGTGGGGCAGAAATTGCCACCTCGAATCGAGGATCAGACCGAGATACTTGATCTCGGTCTTCACCACCGTTCGGACGCCACCGAGCACTATTTGTGCGTCAGGTGGCGCCGGAGGTTGTCGCGAGCCATGGAACCAGATGGCCTCGGTCTTTTCGAGCGCCACCGTGAGTCCGAGGCGACCGATTCGGTCGGCCACGAGGTCTCCTCCGACTTCCGCAAGCGGAGCCGCGTCCCTGAAGGACTTCCCCCGGGCAGTGACGAGCGTGTCGTCAGCGTAACAGATTACGCTCATGCCCGGAAGGAGTGCGCCGCGGAGGAGCCAGTCGTAGCCTATGTTCCACAGGAGCGGCCCCAACACCGACCCCTGTGGAACCCCGGACTCGACGCTATAGCGTCGGATGGCGCCCGAGCTGTCTGAGAAGACAATTGCCCGATCTCTGAGGTAGCTCTCAACGAGTCCCTGTAAATACAGGGGTACTCGGAAGTACCTCAGGGCCTCCAATATTGTAGCGTGAGGGAGAGAATTGAAGGCGTTCTTGATATCGAATGATATCGCAATCACTCCCTCCTCACACTCTTCAGCCTCCAGGATGAGTTCCCGGAGATGGGCCAGGGCGTCGATGGTGGAACGCCGTGCCCGGAACCCAAACTGGGCGCCCGCCAGGTCCGGGCCTACCTCCCGTAGGTGCTCGAGAAGGCGGTAAGAAACCACCTTCTCGAATATCTTCCCTACTTCATCCAAAAGGATGATCGGACGGTAGGCCGAAGGCGAGTCAACTGGACGCCCTGCCTTTTGGATAAGGCAGAGCTGACCCACCTTCCAGATCGCGGGGAACCTCATCTCCCGGAAACACCGGTCGAAGAGGTCCCTAAAGTTTAAAACTATCTAAGGTTGTGAATAGACTTGCTAGGTTGCCTTTTGTGCCTTGTGGCCTATGAAGTGGGATGTAAAAATGTAATTGTCGTCTGCACAATGAGTATGTTTTGTTTAAAAATCTCAAAAGGTATGTTCGTTTTGTCTGGTTTAAAGTGAGGTAGTGCCCATGATCCTTAGTTATAATGATCAATATTTGTAACCTATACTGGTAATGGCTAGGTTAAAAGAACCTATACCATAATCTATAATAGATACTTTGCGGAAAGCCATTCCTAATTCAAAGTAGGTACAATAAATATTGCATCAACGATTCTGTATTTTTCTATAGATCTATTTTAATAATCGACCTACACAAAACAGAATTCAAAGCATTACTTGTCATAATCTCCGAAGCAACAGACACCCCTCCAAAGGTACCATTAGCTAGCTGCCGCCCATGCATTTTTCCAAGATGCTGGTAGGTACAAATCCTTCTGCAGCTAAACACCGATAAATCTATCAGTACACCCACTGCCGATAGGATCGCGGCTTTGTGTCTCCGACGGCTGAAGAGCGGCGGACTGGCGGAGATTCAGACAAGATAACTTATAACTATTTTGATGCCAGTTTGGAAAAAATCTATTGTTGATCTTGCTAACAGCAGTTGAAATGACTTAGGTGCGTAGATAAAAACAAGTGCCATGGAAATCATAGCTGTAACTGAATATTATTGTCAAAATTATATACCGCTCGGAATTGAAATTACAATGATTCCTTTTTCAATAAAGATACTCAAATAGTTCGCAAATCAATTCGCTATAAACTATATGTTTAAGTGTAGTATCAGTGTAAAATCACATTCTGTCTAGGTGTTTCGTCCAATTAAAGTCACATAAACTAGGGTCGTGGTGAGGATGTAGCCACATTAGGGTCGGTCGTAACCATTATTATGCTGAGTGGGAGCCTATGGACACATGTTTGTTTTATTTATAATTTTTGTATGTCAAAAAGATTTTATTTCTTTCCTTCTATGGGCCCGTACGTCTACTAAGTCCTAAATCAAAGT
This sequence comes from Udea ferrugalis, assembly GCA_950022985.1. Taxonomy (NCBI): domain Eukaryota; kingdom Metazoa; phylum Arthropoda; class Insecta; order Lepidoptera; family Crambidae; genus Udea; species Udea ferrugalis. The sequence continues at coordinate 4,523,652 of OX465527.1, read as the reverse complement.
TAATAACGACGTCCATTAACTTGGAAGCACAACAATAATGAGATCATGACTGTACGTTTCCTCGAGGAGCCTGATCGACATCCGGTAAGCGGAACCCGACCACAGAGTATCCGACCATCGGCGATCTCTCTTTAATTATATTGTTGTGAGGTCGTGAGGTTATACCAAATAGATTATCTGTGGAAGCTGCCGCCCTGTGAATAACTCTTTCATATCTGCTGTATCGGATTCTTTTTTATACCCGCGTGTCATTACTAAAGCGGTGCTTTGGAATTGAAATACAGAAAGGTCTAGTACAGATTTGGGTGTATTTGCCTACCACTGGCTAAAGTAACGTTTACCAAGCTATGACGTCTGGTACATAGATTGACGATTACGGTGCAGTATGTGCGCTGTAAAATAAATAAATAGTTTTTCTCATAACATTGATATGTGAGATCCTTAAAAGTATTGTAAATGTATTCATGGCCTTTCCACTATCTGAACAGCTCAGGTGCTACATTAGTTAATAAATGGATCAATAAATACGTCGGGCACAGCGAATTTGGAGAGAAGACAAACGTGTGCAAGTAATACAATAACGTCTCGACAGGACTTGATCAAAAAAAAACCCAGAATCGCCAGAAATGCCATATATGCTATTTTAACGAGCATAATGTGTAGATCAAAAATATATAAAAATCTAGTGCAAAAGCTACGCGGTATACTAGATATTAATGATTAATGAAATTAATATTTGTATTTTTTAGGTTCTGAAAAATCTATTGTAGCCGTGATCTATGAACTCTTTTGGGTCGGTATTATAAGAAAAGTTGTTATTTCAAAGTTTCATATCATGTTCTATGAAAATATTATATAGGGTGAGTTTTTCAAGTGGACGCGGTAGGCCAAATCCTAAACTATGAGGAATTCTGAAAAATTGTCGAGGGAGTCTTTAGCCCGATTTGGACAAAAACTAAAACTGTATACCCAGTTTTTTTTTAAAACTTCATTCGTAGCCGGGGTTCGAACCAATTGTTTATGGAAAAAATGACACCCTGTATTACAATGCCATCTTGTAGTTTCGCTTCTAAGAGTCAAATAATGAGAAGTAACATTATCTGGCAAACTGAAGGAAAGGTCTCATTTTTAATAAAATATTTATTTTCATTACTTTCACATTGACCATTTTTCTGAATTCCTCATAGTTTAGGATTTCGCTTACCATCCACTTGAAAACCTCACCTTGCATAAATGTATGTTAAAATCGTGATCGAACTCAAAACACGCGTGTATTTAAGGAGGAGTGTAAGTAGGAGAGAGGAGTAGAATAATCTCTATTGTTACACATTGTGATTTTACTTTTTACTCATTTATGTCAATGTTCATCAACCTATTTGTCATTGCCATTCCATTCTATGTTCTTTACATATTCGGAAACTGGCACATGACATTGGCGTATGACTTGCAAACAGGTCCATTGGACCTGTTTTTATTTTGTCATTTTTGGTACGTGGATGCCGTATCTTCCTCTTTTTGTTTATATTAATGAAGTTATACAGTACAATAACTTCTATACTGTATGGTTTAGCAGGCTGATTTTTTGAATACGTAATAAGGTTAATTTAGTGAACCCATTTTTATACATTTTGTTGCTGGCGATTCTAGGTTTTCTGTCTATGAAATTTTGATCAAGTCCATTGACCTCCGGATTATTCTAAGCTATTTACTATTTCTAATACTCCAAGAGTTGTGTACTCACGTGTTACAAACACATATTATAACTGAGGCCGCAAAAAAATCATGACTTTAACATACATTTTGACCTTCTGTATTTGGTTAATAAGAGCGCGCGGCGGCCGCCTGGCGACGGACAAGCATCTATGATTGGCCTCTCTAATTTGGGCCAAAGAATTTTAAGAATTCGTATTGTGGTGTTGGTACTACGCTGTTCAGGTCAGTGCTCGATCTAGAGGCTGCAAGAAGTTCAGATTAGTTTTACCGTCATGGCAATCGACGTCTGTAAACTTGGATTCCTTTTTGTTATCAAACAAAAACAAGTCTATTCAAGTCGATTTTTTGTTTTGCAATTGTTTATTTTGTAGTTAGCAGTCTTTGGCTTTTCGACAGCCTTGTTCAATTTGTCAATGTCAATAATTTAGAGATAATTAAAATGAATGAGCTATGATCTTAGATCGTTCTAAATCAACTACTAACAAGGTTGTGATTTGTGCTAATAACTACTTTTTGTATTATAATTCTATAGAGTTTCGATCTAGAAACTAGCGGTAATTTAATCATTATCTTTACATCGGTTAGTTACCTTTCTAGTGAAAAACTGCACTATGTTATATTCACCAACCCAAAAAAAAATGTGCACAAAAGTCTAACGACGTTAAGCGTTCTTTTTGGTAGGTAATAATAAAACAAAAAATATGAATTATTTGAGCTAAACAAACTAGTGAAGTCACTAATATGAATCTGGATGGATAAAAAATATATAGTTTCCTAAGTAACAATAATGCCATTGAGTTATGAATACAAAAAAATAAACATGGCCGATTGCTTTTCCAGTAGGTAATTTTGCTTGCGATAGACAGAAAAACAGGTCCATATCGCGCCTAGGCTACTGTTATAGTAGGACTATCTTCAGATGTAGGAACCATTGTATATCATTGTGAATGCAAAAAAAAATAATTTGTAATAAAAATAGTGTCATTGTCCAAGATCACTGATTACACAGCCAATAATTCAAAGTCGATGAATATCGAAAAGTGCCAGCCTATGAATAGGAGTCAAAGGAAGCGGTCAATCAGTATCATTGTTCGCGACCTTTGCCCACATCCTTCGCGTAATGCGCAGATCTCAATATATAGTTGCGCAACTGTCTTGCAAGAGTAGTTCCTGCGGTATGATTTAACTGCGTTTGCGCGTTTCCTTTCTTGCAAAACTGCGGGCACGCGAGATTGTTAAAAGTTTATTAGTCATACTACAACCTCGAACTATCTATTTACAAAGGATAACCAGTAAAAAATTATAGAATAAAAAAGTAATTCAACGATGTTGACTCCAGATAGAGTTTGATTTACATTTAATTGTATGAAGAATAATAACACGACATGGTGATTTCTCACCTCCTCGAAAAAAAATATAAATTGTCGCTCGTTTGATAATCAATCATCTTTTATAATCAATCAAGCCACTGGGGACAAATCAAATTTTCACTATATTTTTTTTCTTAAATTCGTTATTGTATATGCGAAAGTTAATATAATGTCAAATTATGGCTCACGCTTGTGGTTAAGATTAGAAATGACCCAGTTTGACCACAAAACACCTGGCCATGCGCAAACGCACTACATGAGCAATTTGTCGTCAAAAAAGTTATAACATCTGCTCTAGTGCCGCAGATGCTTCGTTAAATTCATAACAGGTTTTGGTATAATTTGTTTTCTTTTGCGTTGAGGTTTTCTATCATTTATCAATGTTCTTCTTACGCTGAAGAGAGAACTTTTTAATTCAATTTTACTTTGTCTTGCATTAACCACTTTTATTTGTTCTAAAGTAACAAGATTGTATGAAAAATTATAACTGATGTAGTTCTAACATGTTTCGCATTGAATACACTATCACTTTGAATCTTATTGCAAAAAAGGATTATACTAACCAATGTATCGGTCAACAGTTGTCTTAGAGGCGTGATGAGTCTGAGTCTAGATAAGGCCCTAATGATTTGATTGAATCCATACTGCAAGTATCATGAAAATACATGTAGTGAAAAAAAAACATTTTGAGAAAAAACGAATGAGCTATCTCTGGTTTGTATTTACGTATTCCATGAATTTTTTTGCTTCTGCAAGAATCCCTCTGCAGGTAAATGTCTCCTTGTTTGTCTAATTTGATTAGCGAAAATCTAAATCGGACCTGAAACCAGGACACAGAACTTCAGCTGAGTGAGCGCTCACACTACCATTCGGATACAGCAATCGTCAAATCAATGGACATTTCTAGCAGGTGGAGTATTATTCTTGGACATAGCGCATAGGAGAGACTTAAATTTAGGAGTTTTCCCTCCAACAGAGCTTTTAAAAGCGTCTATCACTTTCAGATTGTTATCGCAGGATAAAACGGCTAATGTACACTGTGAGGTTGGGCCATAAATTCGGCGATCACTCGCGGGCCACAAAAACTGGCAACAATGAAGCGGCGTATATAAAGATCTAGTTCGGCGGCGTGGGCGCGACTGTAGGTCGGGTAGGCCAGGGGACTGAACAAGCACTGTAATTTATTACTACTTATTTTGGTATTATTTATTGTTTGGTTTGTTTGTTTGCCGATTTTATCTTTATTGATATCCTTAACACTTTCTGATAGAGATTTCTATTTAGATTTTGTATTAATACCAGCAGTGCATAATTTAGCTATTTGTTACCGTAACTGTAGCTAAATTAAATCAAGAAAACAAGAAAAGACGTCACCGGATAGAGTTAGAAATATGAGCAGTGAGCCTCATTAAGCAGCTTAGCAATTAAATGTTTTCTTCAAATAGCACACTAATTTATTTTAATCTATTCTATTCAGACACAGTAAACTATCGTTTATTACTCTACTCATATCCCTCCGTCTATAAGACAATAGGTTGAATAATGCGATCGGGCCGTAGGAGTAGCCGACGTCCCCCGAAAGAGCGAAGAGGTCGCGGGGCTAAATGTCAGGCACGCGGCGCGCGCGCAGCCTCCGGGCTTGTGGACCAGAGTACAGTCAGTCTACACAAAGAATATGAATAAGAAAAATATTATTTAATATATTATTTGACATTTGTATATTTACTGACATTGTATGTGTATGTCGTTTAAGTCTTACCCTACTGACTATTTCATTGGAAGACCGATGTCCCTTAATTCCTCGTCTACTGCATTCAATTATGCGCTATTAGAACTTATCTTTAAAGTTGAGTTTAGCTCTTCTCACCATAAAAGTTGTATCCTATACGAGTAGGTACTACAAGAATATAAAGAAGTTTTTAATGTTGACTGTACAATGATGCGTATGCGCCGTGCGTGAAGCCAAACAATCAATTAGCTCACTTGTTATGTTATTGTTTCATTTCTCAATCAGAAACCAAAATAACACTCAACTTAGTATCAGTATTTTGAACGACAAATCGTATAAAGTGATGCTTTAGTCAATAAAATCGAGGGTAGTTGATCTTCTACTTGTGTAGGATTGATTTTGTGTGTGTTTTAGAGTGTGTGTGTACTATACTTTCACCGATATTAGATGATCAAGCTTTGCACTAAAAAACGAATCTAGATAAAATTATGTAGAACTAAGTATACGAGTTTTGCCTAGGTCAAACTGGTTCGTCTTAATCCCCTTCAGATGAATTAGTTTTGCCCAGGACGAACTGGTTTGTGCTGAAATCTAGTTTTCCGTTAATGCCATTCGATCGAAGTGCAATTACTCTGGAGTGCCACTCGCTGTCACTTCGGTGACACGTCGTAACACGCGTGTGTGGCCTGTTTCTCGTAAATACACCATACCATACCATGTTTTAAGTTCTCAGAAAGGGTTAGGTCACGTTGAACCGACGAGCAAATTTACAAGAATTATGAGAGTAGAAGAAGCGCAGAATGTATGTCAGGATGGTGGCAAGCAGAAAAATGAGGTCTCTCTATGTATGAGGGATGGGATGATAGTACATAATTGTATATTTATATACTACTTATACCTTACCCAAATGAGAAGGAATATGAACAACAACAATAGTTTTTTAACTTGACAAGATGGAATAGAACCTAATTGAGTTTTAACATTCTGTACTGTATTTTTATAAAATTAAATTAAAATGATGTTTAATTTTTAGACTTGAATATCCAAACTCAGGAGTGCATTGAAGATGATAAATTATTGTAAAAATATTCATAGTTTAATCTTTGCCCTGCAATAATATATCAAGTTAATGCGGAACTAATTTAAATCTTAATTAGCAATTGATCGAAGTCTTGCTTATGCAATAGAAAATTGTCAATTCACATGTGACACCCGACTGGTTTTATTAATCTTGATCATCTTCGGAAGTGTTCAATAAATTACTAGTTCCATGGACGTAGGGCTGCCCACGTATCTTAAGATTTTTAATGTAACACAATGATTAAAATCCATGCAAGACAGTTAAATAGGTATAGGCTTATGGGTTATTTTCATTAAAATTCTTAAATCAATGTTGTTGTTATGCTGCTATTGCTTTAACGGACAATTTCCCCATTGCCTTCAATCAATGCAAATAGGCCCAAGAGCTTTTTTAAATAAAAAATACGTGTGCTGGACTGCTGCTGTGCAGGTTTCGGACAGCACACGAACAGACTATGAAAACTGGAAATTGAACGCGCATTGCGACAAACGTACTGCAGAAGCACAAGAGAAACAAAATCGTATAAAAAACAACCGTTAAAATTGTCATACCCGCAGTGTTTCATACACTGACTCTTTGACTTAAAACTTTCTTCAGTCTCGATCTTGGTCTCAAATAGTAACAATTTGATATCTTATGAAGCCTGCTGTGGTTTTATGCTGGCACTATGGGAGTAAACTGCTGACTCCTAGGCTAGGCAGCCCTACTGACAGGCGCGGGCGCAGGAAGGAAAGCCAGCGCGTCACATGTCGTCCAGTATCGGCGGCACTTCGGGCGCTTTCGATTGGACGCGGATATCGACGTGTGTCGATATACTTACTTACTCGATCTACAATATGTTAGATATCTTTACTGAATTCAATTGTTATTTAATGGGCGGGTTTCATTCATCGTCTAAATTTTCCCTGAACGATTGCTAAAATATGTCCAAGAAAATTTCGCAATGACCATCGAAGTACTAAATGAAATGAAGAAAACACATTGAAATTGATGATGTGCAGACATCCTTACGTTTTTTGTACAAACTACTTATAGGCATAGGATTTTGTAGGGTGTGGCGGCCACCGGCTTCGCGTTTCGTGGTGTGCGCTAAAACGTCGGATATCCATAAAAAAGTGAAAAACAAGCTTACGCACAAAAGTCGCGGAATTATTGAAGCATGTTATGACCCTCCCTTAAAAGAATTACTAGCAATGAAACAAGTTGTTTGGTAGTCTCTAAAATAAACGCGTTTAATTTAATTGTGTATTATAAGTTTGGGAGGTGCATTTTACAGTTTGCAGCAAGTGAAACGGCAACAAATTGTCCGCTCGTCGCCGGCGGGCCGCACGCGCCGTCGCTTGCGCAGATCCTAGATTAGCCCTCAATAAACATGGCTGCCTACTAGGGTGTACATACGTTGCTTGTTTTGGTGGAAATTTCTAAGTTCTGACCAAACCAGGAGGTCAATCGTTGGCGTATTGCTGATTGTAATTTTTTCAGTAACTTTTCTGAGTAGCCAAGAAACTTACGAAGGACCAATTAAAATGAAGAACCTAAAGGTACAAATCCGATACAGACGGCAGGCCACAGACAGACAATAAAATCGAAGGCCCTTCGTTTGTATGTAACACACCGGCAAGTGACGGTATTCTAATCTTTTTACTACAAATTCAAATATTTCTACCAGTACTATCGCTTGGCTTGTAATTTATTTAAACAACCTAACTTTTTGAAATTGGAAGTCTCACAAAATGTCGTTTTCTGGCCACTCTAGTACTATTACAACTATAACGGTGTGCCCTCTCCGAGGCCGGACCCATCGAAATTGGAATCAATGCGGCCGCCAGTTCGCGCACTATAATTAAAATTATGACAATTTACGTGCGCACCTGACAGCGCCTGCGCGTCCTTCAAGCTTAGGGCCGGTTGGACGCGTTCTCTTTTGATGAGTTTTAATTGTTTAAATTCATGTTCAACTTTGCACACACTTAACCTGTCAACTGTCCAACTGTCGAAAAGGCTTATTAAACAACAGAAATATGTTTCGACGTCTTGCTTTAAGCACAGTGGTTAAGAGTTGAGATGTTGTTCATGTTTCAAAGTTTGGTCGCGGTTCGATTGCTGTACTATCAAAAATGTTGGTTGATGTTTCACAAAGGAAATCCTTTAGGACCAGATCAATGTATGTATTTTTAAACGAAGATTGAAGTTGACCCTTATTTTAATCAAACTTGTCACTGTGATAAGTTTTTACGAATTTGAGTGGCAAGGTTTTCTAGCTCACGTTAATATTAATCTTATATAGGCATGAATTGCTGGTCAGTAGGTCGGGAAATTACAACTGTTACACCTATGAAGGCTACATAATTTAAAGTAAATTTCAGGAATACAGGTTTTTAAGTAATAAAAAAAATACATCATACGAGTTATGATGTATTTTTAACAATGCCAACATTCAATGCTTAACAATAACCGCACTATTAATGCACAAGGGATCGTGACGCGAGCTTCTGAAATCCATTTTAAAATCCGTAACAAAACGTGCTCATCGCCGATGATTTAATTGAAATAACTTTTTTCCGTCCGTTTGGCGGGCAGGACGATCCAGTAATAAAGGCAAGGCTTTATTTAGTGGTAATAAAGGCCATTACGCGTCGCTCCGGATTCAACGCAAACAGCCACCCACGGCGCGGGCGCAGCGCGTGCGATCGACATATTAAATTTTGAACCAAAAAATATATCTGTCTAATACTCGTAGGTATTAGGTATATTATAGCTATATTTCATAGTTTTGTAAAAGGGTGAGGGCCTAATGTATAAATCTGAGTCTATTTCAAGGTCGAAATGCATGTTTCAATTTTCGTAATATATTTGACATCCCACATAGTATTGTAGCAGGTGAAAGTCCTTGAAAAATCTGGAACCATTTTCACCAACACCACCTGACTCCAAACCTCAGTAGTGGTATAGTTTAAAGACAGACTGTTGTGCTGAAATCATTGCTTGTGTTACGAGTCCTCTTAATAAAAATATTGCAGTTGATCATGACTTAGACGCAAAAAGAAGAAAAAATATTATGCAATTATTGACTGACGTGATTTACTATTGAATCTATTTGTTAACGTTACAATGAAATGAAGTCCAGTTGTTACGTTCCACCCTTAAGAGAAATTGCTATAAAAATGGATCGCAATAATATAATAACCGTATTTTGCTTCGATGGGGTCACAAACGACAAACTGTGGTCCGCGGACCAGATGACTGTCATTGAGCGCCGGACGTTTCACGGTTCCGTACATCTGTGTGATATTAAACCAAACTGTAACTTTGTAAGCGAATATCATGGAAGTGAAAGGTTGGAGAAAATGGTACGATTATTACTCTAAAGAGAATTTATCCTTCATTCAACTTTATAGAAAATTGAAAAGATCTTTCCGAAATAACTTAACTAAGTTTTAATACTTACCAGCTATCCTTACAACTTTTATGTATCCAGTTATATGATAGGGTGGAGTTTACTTACCTGAAATAGAAAAATAAACTATTAAGACATAGGTCATCAAACATAACAGTAAATTACCTAGTTAGGTGACCTAAAACAGGAAACGTAAGTAAGGGTGTCTTGGGATCGACCCAAGTCGACAATAAACAAGAAAACTAGTTGTGTAGTCCATTTTTCTCACAGTTCAACTTGACAGCAATAAAAACAAATGAAACAAAACCATCACTAAAGGCCGGTAACGATGCAAGAAACAACATAAATGTTGTTTTACTCGCGGCAGAAATATACTTGTTTAACCAACGTAAGACATAGAAGCAAGGCAATTTGTAGCTGTTAGCATACAGTTGGGACATCAGTCCTGCCGGGTGATCGGCCATTTGTATTCTATTGCCAACTTATTTGGCATGGACTCAGCTCAAGCTTCATCACTGTTTCTCAGAGATCTTTGAATTACCTTTCTTGACGTAATTATGTTGGAAATAGGAATTATTTTTGTTACTTTATCGTATTAAACCATTCAAGCTTGCGTAGGAAGCTGAATTACAATACCTAGTCAAATATACGCTTTTTAGATGACAAAGAATTTGTGCGAAAAAATGATTGGTGGCAGACATTAAAAGCATATATTATCTATTTCAATGTTCTATGCTCTGATCAAATCTTAAGATAAACCATATATGGCGTTGCTACACTCGAAAAGAAGCTATCGAACATCAAAAGAACATTAATCGATATTGAAAATATAATAGTATTGCTGTAGAGAATATTCAACCCGGACACCGGAGAATCTAAAGCTCTTCTAATACTGCAAATAATCCTAAATTTCGAATTATTGTACAAAATCGCCATATCTTAGATGTAGCTCACTTACGAACAATTAGAGAATATAGAATATGAGTCAGTCTGTCCGAGAGATGAATACATACATATCGGTATACCGGGTAGCAGATACATGCAAATGCGAACTTGTTTATGCTTTAGACTCGGTAGCGAAATCTAGATGTCACTTTTGATCCAATGTATTCAGACGTTGCGAGTGGTTTCTATGTCGTCAAGTGCCCATTCGTGATTAGTTTAAGATACGTTTGCGAGATTTTTCATATTCGTTGCAACAACTTAAGTATAATAGCTGTCCCGAAAGACGCCTTTCTGCCAAATGCTTTTTGACTGTGCCAATGAGTCCATCCCATCCCGTTTGACGGGTAGGTATAAAGCAATAATATATTTTGTGCAAAAACAATTTTTTTTTTACAATTTAGAGGACCTTGTAGGTTAACCTTTCGGTTACCTAAAATACCAACCAACCTAGACAAACCTAATACAGGCTTAAAAATACTGAACTGCTCAAATGTGTGTTGCTTTCTTCTTGAAAATTTATTCACATTCAGACCCAGGACATACACAACAGCCGCCACAAGAAAGTTGATTTAATATAGGAACTATGTCCAATGACATAACTCACCATATTGTGACAACAGGCCAGTCAGCAAATATTCGCTAGTCACAGTTATCTTACCCAAAGAGCTCTAGTCTATTGAGCAGTCTTTTGTGAGAAGTCACAGCTGCCCTGACAGTAAAGCGTACAATAGACCCGCAAAGACGAGTTAACTAGAGTTATGTCCGAAATATAAAAGGTTTTATGTTTCCGCCAGATCCAGGCACAGCCTGATTTAGCTCGTAATAACAGTTAAAGTGGATTGCTCTGTCGAAAGCACCCGCCGTTTTCCGTTAGCGACCACTGTAATCAGAACCTTCGTTAGTGCAATTTAGGTGCTGGTGGTTTATAATAATGAGAAAAAGAAGTTAAATATAAGAAGTAGAGACAAATCTAGTCTAGACCACCTAGTTGTCAGGATGGGAACTCTTTCGATTGAATCTGATCGATCCTGTTTTGAACAAAATCTGCCCAAAATGCCTGGTATATTTATTTTTAAGTATTGGAGTAGAGAAGGCGGACACCGTAGTAGTTAGTATTTATCGCTACAACGTGCCTTTAGTAAATACATTCGAAAGACGAAGTTCAACTTGTATTTTCCGTATAACGCCATGGGACATTTGTATCCCAAAACAGTAGAATATCTGTCATGCCTGATATTTTAGTAAGTAAAATTAAGTTCTTAGAGTAGTCACCATACAAATTGGATGGTTCATAATATCTAGCCAACTACAGGCGTATTAGCTCAAAGTGTAAAAGAGTGACCAGTTAATTAATTAATAAATTAGGAATATCTCGATACTGGCTACCGTTTACAGTAAAATTACATTTAATACCTTTAAATTAATTCCAAACCAGTAAGCTGCCTTATTATCTGCTTGTTTTTTGGGCTACACTTTACGGTTGAGTGCCCACGTAACATGCGGATACAATTTAACGATATAGGTAGCATTGAACAGGCTTATCATACAGAAATGCGCGAATTGTAATTACGTACTTACAACATTGCGGTCTTAGATTTACTAAAATTGCCGACTGCCTCCATTGTTCAAACGACGGAGCTTAAAACTGTATCATGAAGAAATAGCTATTACGAGATTACGGTCCGGCGGGAGACGATTTTATTGCGCGAACATGTGCTTTATTTAGTGGTAATAAGAGTTGGGGGACATCGGTTGACATTCTTAGATTGAAAGGTCGCAAACTGGCACGGCGATTACCGCGACCATTACGGGTTGATGGCATCTGTCGCCGGCAGTGGTTGGCGAGATTGCCGCCATCTGCTCGCGGTAGGGTTGCGCTTGCGCAGGGTAATAGCGAACATACTAAGAGGTGGGTTTTCCGTCTTTAAATTAGTGCAAGTGGTCCGATACGCTTATTATGAACTCAGTGAGAATAAAGTAGATAATTTCAGATGGATCCCAGGTAACATCCATAAATTACCTTTTAAGAATTCTCATAACAATCTATTAAATTTGACAGCAGGATTTTTCTGGCAGCTCAACTGTGTGGCAATCGAAAAGCAACCACAGAGCAAATAGCTTACTAGAGTCAGCAGCGTTCTCTTTTCAGACTTAGAACTCGCAAGAAGCAGTCAGTTCTTTCGGTTGGCAGCCCTGACGGCCGCCATTACACCAGCACGCGCGTCGTTTCCGCCTGCGCCCGCACAATTTCCTACCCGATGGGGCGCGTGAAGTGGTACCCGCCCCGCGGACGCTGTGGTCAAGCGCACTCTTTCCCGGATATTTTGTCTATTAACGCGTTTACTGCCAAGAAGATATCAGCGGGTTTCACTGACAACTTAAAGGCACCAAGGAAAATGTGAAAATCTGGTAAGTTTCAATCACAAAATAGGCTTTAAGTTCCGAAATTTAGAAACTAGTACCATTAAATGAAATCAAATAAAATATTGATTATGATTAATCTGATGTAACGCTTGGCTAGCAAAGAAGGTGTAGGTTTGACAGTTGACAAACCCGATTCTTACTTCTTTAGAATATGAAATATGCACAGGAAATTCTATAATGTAAATAATAAAACTTCTCATAGATTTCTTGAAGAATGCATGTTCTTTTTTCATATTGTACTTCGTAGTGTCATGTGTCTTCTTCATAAAAAAGCTTACACACACTCCAATAATAGTTTTTATTTCGCAATACCAACTCAAAGCAATCTCCTCCATTTTCTAATCCCGTCATTAATCTGATTACTGATTTCACGTGATCACGATGATGATACGATTATCTGTGACTCAACACACGATGGTGACATAAAATCGCAGTCAATACGTGTGGTATTTCAGACTGGCGATACACCCCTACTTCCTACGTGATACAATTTCCTGTGACAGATTGGTATTTCATATCTCATAGACTAGAGATTACTGGAATATGTTTTATGGATTTGAAAGGAATTACCTCAAATTGAATCTGCAAGGACTTCCCTACGTGACCCGCGGCGACTGAAGTGATCGATTTAGATCATTTTGTGAGGCAATCAGAGTGGGATTCCATTCTGAGAGCGAAGGCAGAAGTGCCGGCATATTTTCTTGTGCATAGATTAGAAATCTTAAAAATAGTTTATCTGTGGACAGCTATTTTATATTGGAAGTTATATCTTAAAAAAATTACAGGTACTTTTTTATGTACAAACGATTTTCCAAAATTGACATTAGAGATGCCTTGGACAACTTTGTTAATGCATGTTTTAAGTATATGCATTATGATATATCTAAACATATCCCACGTTCTGCGTTAGTGTTCGTAATCAAGGTGTACCATGGGTCAGAACATGGACCCGTAGTCCACCCAGGTGGACAATGGGATGGTAACGGTCTTACTGGGCGTTCACTCCGTGGTACTGGGCGTTCACCGAAGTTTAGTTTAAAACGCTTAAAACGGGCGAAGTTTATAAGTATGGTAAACTTCGTACTGATACTGGAAGTTTTTATAACGCGATAAGAATTCCGATCCATAGAAACGCCACGAAGGAGAGTAGGCCTCCGTCAGATCCGTTGTTAGCAGTCAGGTCACGCGCAGTAGCTCGCCCTTAGGCTATTAGACACTTGCGGCTACGTGCCGGCTGGGAGGCATCGACGACTCCTACATCAGCCTTATATTAGCCGCAAATGACCGTCAGTGTGCCCATTACACTTCCTGTGTTTATCTCCGTGGAGGGCGGAAACAAAGCTACGGGCGTTTTGTTTGTTTATCTGTGAGTTGGGTACTTTATGTGACGGATAAAACCCTTTTTTCCTCCGCCTTCCGCTATCGGGTTAGCGTAGAAAGCGCTTTCAATGCAATACTTAGCTGTTAGTTTCTTTGTTCAGTGTGCAATTTTAGTATTGTTTAATGTGCATTATTATTCATGATTTTTGGTCAAATGTATGTACAAAAGCGTCTGTCTGACACCGAGTACCTTATCTATCGTAGGCGTATCAGGTGTCGTAGACCGACCTCGGCCAGACCAATTTGGTCGATTGTTACCTTGTCATTATTCGCAATAACAATTAGACTGTGCCCGGTTGGAAACTGTGTCGCTAATCTGGACATGACCTGACTGGTATTTACTTTGATTTATTACGAATAATTGTTACTGGTTTTTCGTAAATCGAACGAAGAAAATGTTGTATACCGAACAACAGAGCGACTTTGTGCTGTGAAAAAAAAGAAAAATACAGTATCTTCATTTAGCATTTGTATTATTTTGTATTTGGTTCTTTGAGCAAGGTAAGGTGAAATAAAATATGACTGAAATAAGTTGAGTTCTTTAAATAATAAGGCAAGGAAAGTAAAAATAACTAAGTTGCACTCAACGTCACGCGTTTTATTAGTTATAATCTCTCTCCCTTCCGTTATCACCTGAAACACTGGCACATTCTGACCGTACCATCTCGTACTTACACAAATCGTATCAATAAGTATTGGTAGTCCTATTACCGATACGGCGAGACGTTTGAACGGCCGCGGGGCGCGATAGCATCTGCTCGGTCGCCGCTATCGCGAGATCTAGACGTCTCTATTTAAATACAAGGTTCCGTGGCTAAATTAAACCGCACTGATACTGGGGCTCAATTAAACGACTCGAGATGCAGGACTTAGACGGGAAAGAGTTTGAGGACACCCAGTAGTTCGATACTTCGTTTACACTGAAGGCAGGGGCCCGTCTTGCGGACCAAACCGGAACTCACACGCGGAGGTATAACATTTAGCTGTTAGAAAAAGAGCAGTATTTTTTTGGGGTCTGATGACAAAAAAAATATTATGACCGATGTCGTTGGACGATTCAAGGTTAAGCTCGCTCCTCTGGTGGTGGATACCCAAGGAAATAATAGTGGCGGGATTAAACAAGGGTCCAGCAGGACCACGACAGGTTCATGAAACAAACTTTCATTGTTTTAAAACACATTTCATTTGTCAGTTTTTGTGTGACCAGTATTTACCTACCAAAAAGTTGAATTAGGAACCACCGACAAAAAAGGTACTTTCACTTCTTCAGCCGAAAGAACCTTATAGTTTAGTTCAGCTTAAGTTATTAATTGCAAATTTTCTGAAGAATGATTCACCATGTTGGCAAGTCACATAGACCTGCACAGTTTATGTTAGGTGTCTAAGATTTGTTAACACTACGACGAGAACTAACGACCGCAATGTGGTTAACACGTCGGCGCTAATTTCATTATGACTATGACCACTATGAAACTTTCTACTCAATTGAACACTACTTGAGCTGAATTAGCTAAAATTAAAATGCTTATTTTAAAAATGCCAAGAAATGTAGTTGATCCTGGTAAAACCTTATGTCACGGCGTATGTTGTAGAGTATGGTTAGTTCTTTTAAAATTGTTATCCTCTTATTCATAAAAATGAACGCAACGCTAAATCATAGTTTAAGCAATTGACATGTTTTGTCACTTACTCGCAAATGGCGGCAGCAACAAGAATGAAAGAGACAAAGCGATACAAAAGTTAACATGTTGTTGAAGAGCTTTGAAGTTTTTATGAATGAGCGGGTTAGTCTTTGTTACGCCAGGAACTCATGGTTACCATTCCAAAAGGCAGTTGGGTTAGGTATATGTATATAATTTTGTATCTTTCAGATACAAAGGATTTCTTTGAGATTATACTCTACCACTCGTCGTTTATTAATTATATCTCTATAATTAATAAACGACGAGTGGTAGAGTTATTACATCTCTATAATTAATAAACGACGAGTGGTAGACCCTGCTGAAATGAGAAATAGGTAGACAATAGAGAATTGTCTACCTATTTCTCATTTCAGCAGGGTTCAGGTCCCCCTGATCAACCTGAACGGAATACATAACTTTCTACGTTAGAAACACAGGTACAAATTGATTTTAACTATCGTATGTATGCTAATGAATTTTGCTAAATAGGCAATGCCTTATCATTAATAGGAAACGACTGTTGCAAAATAATTGTCCAATATGTAACATACTCGATACGGAAAATACTTATAGTTGTTAGTCTAACGTAGTTATATTTTAATGTTACTTCCGTTATTATTTAGCTAGCTTTAGAAGTCATTAAAATGGCTACGGAATTTGTTAAAATGGAAGGTAGAAATGGATTGAATAAAAGCTTTTCTTTTGTTCAACTCATGAGTTACCATACCAGCAACAGTCGAAGTTAACGATAACAAGGACCTACAAAATTAAATACAAAATGTTATGTAACCCATTATTAACTACATCCGTTCTGAAACAGTCCCCAACAATCTCTTGACTTTGTTTACTTTCGTCCAGGACTGAGAGAAAGCCACTTACAAGAGCCGTACATATTCGCGCCGGAGTGAAAGTGCCCGATATCTAGGGCCTATTTATAACGAAACCCTATAAAAACAAGGATGGCTACCTTGACTTATAGGACAACTGACCAATGGCGACTAACCACAGTTTAACTGTCAATTAGTTTGTATTAACGGGGGCGATTACAGAGTGAAGTAGAGGCATAAGGAATTTGATTCGTGTTTACTGCGCTGATTATTTCATATTTACAGTTTTTCTATAAACTAGAGAGGCTACGTAAGTAATTGATTGAATTTTGTAAATTAAAAACACAAAAAATATATTGTGTGAGGTTTACGGCTATTTCTAGCAGATGGATGTGTCTTCAATAAAATTCGATATGAATTTTAAACGGGGCATTGTGAATGTTGTTAGTTACCTACATTTTGTTTCTTACCATAGTTTCTAACGGCTTAAAACCATATCTTATTTTTATTAATTTTTTATTTTATTTATATCTTTCTTTTTCCATAAGTAAAGAAAGGTCTGACGTTAATTGACACGGTACAGCAGTACCTAAGTTGAATTATGTGGTCGCGATAGCCATGCGCGTATTCGAACGAATCTCCTATTCGAATGGTTAGCTAATAATACTTACTAATCATGCTTTTCAATTCTATCTAGAAATTCCATTCGAAAGGTAGTTAGGTAATGCTCTTTCAGATATCATCCTGAAGTAACAATATGATTCAAATCAAAAATATTAATTAACATTAGCTAACACTTTAAATACCTACGAGTACCTCCGCAATATGTAATTTGATTGCAATATTTGAAATCAGAATGCACACTATCACTTTGGGTTCAGATATACATTATGAATGACGAAAGGATTGCACTCTACTATCGTGCTCTCAAAAAAATCTTTGTTTAAGTTGCCAGTAATAAAAAAAGCCTGCATTTTATTCGTGACAAAGCTTTAACTTTTTACCTTTTGCCTCAAAAACGTTTCAACTCATATTAAGAACCATTGTTTGTTGTAAAATATACAAAACATCACATAACTTTGTTTACGCTTCCCAAAATTCGTAACTTTAGCATCGTCAATATTTTTGAGACAGCCAGAGACACCACTAGCTGTCTTATTTTCAACTGGGTTTTGTTGAATAAAAAAACCTACACTTCTTTGTAACTGCTGCACAACTTTCCCATGAACAACATAAATCAATGGTACATGGTCTAACACATAACCTCCCCAGCGCATGCGCAGTGGGCTAAGAGCAGCAGGTGGTGAGTGCGCAATAAACAGCTCATACAATCAGATCTAGCCGAAGCCAATAATTATCAAGGGTTTATTAAGAGATAGCGTATCTTGCCCTGTGACTTTATTAAACAGCCTTCTTGATTAGGGTTGCTACAAAACCAACCCTAGTTTAGAGGTTTCGCAGTCCTTGAAAACAAAGTTTTACTACGCATTTTATCAACCCAGTTAACTGGGTGAAACTGAAGTTTTAGCTAGACTAAGCAAGACTTAGCATTTATCAGGCATGGTGTGTACGAGCAAGCAAGTATAGACTAGAAGCTTGTTTTTATTTTGAAGACGTTTGCTCTACTTTGATGGGAAAGGGAATTTATCATCCGCTTAAGAAAATAATATTCTAAATATTCTATCTAATTCTCTGAAAAAATTCGTCGATTTTAACCTCGAAGTATAAAATTAAAAGCAGATTAAACAATTATTTAAATTTCCAGATAAAAATCAAAATACTCAAAGCGTGTATGAATGATGTTGTTCACACTTACAAAATAATGGCTTCAAAATTAAGAAAGATTAGCAATTCTGAATTTGTACATTCATAAATTTGAGACGTAGCATGTCGAAAACCATTATTAAATTAAGCACTGTGAGTTATGAAAATATCAGGTAATTATAAAATTTTGCATAAAAATTGCCAGAGTTATCCGAAGGGATTCTGTAAGTTGTATCAAGATGTCCATTAGTGATAAACCCTTCTGAAGTGAATCTTTTATTTATTCATACAGCCTTCGAAATAATTCACAACACAAAAACTTTTCAGTATTATAATTCTTTAGTTTTTTTTCCTATTCTTGGCAACCCTGCTAGCGATGTACATTTTAATTGACTGTGCAGTTTAATTAAAATAATCGCAAGAGTCGGTTTCCGTTTTGTCTGGACTAACTACAGCGGTGGGACTAACTATACATCGGTAGTACACTATCATAGCCACTTTTCTACATGATGACGCCAGGTTAATTGTTGTTTGACATTACAAGTAGTAATTAAAGCTCAGATTTCACTTAAGTTTGTACTTTATGTTTCATTCAGATTGAGTTATGAATGCTGACCTTTTTACAGTAGAGATAGCTCAGTAAAATCTTTGCGTCTGTGAAGCATCGTTTTTCGATGAAATGAAAATAACAGGTTAAGCCCCGTTGACCGCCAGTAGAAGTTTTGAAGCGTCCAAAATACATGAAAATTAAATATGATGGCGGTCAATGGGTTAAAACCGGGTATATTTTAAGTCGGAAATAAATGGATTTTACATCAAATTTACTTGAAAAATATGTATTAAAATAATTGGCCACCAGAGAGCATAGAAGACACATTTTCAATCGGTATGATCATCTGTTTCGGAATCAGCAGTATTAGGCGTATAAACCTATGCGTTATTTCGTTTCTATTTAATTGATTACTGAAGTGAAATGAATTTTAGCAGTTCGATTTACATGGTTAAAATTCTGCAGTAAGAAACATAAAATCAAACCTGTAAATAGCAAACCGCTTAGACCTCCCAGGTGAATTCGGTCTGAAGAAAGACTTTGTGACCAGATATGACTTAACAGTAATTGAGAATTCAGTACTTAGTGCAGTTGAATAACAAGAAAACGGTAAAGCTATTTTCTTCATTACTTCCCGACAAGTGACGACCCATATGGCATACACTTATTACCAGCTCCGTTCTATTTCGTAAAATACATCGCAATTTGTTTTCTATTACCTAATGGCAAAGTTAAAATATTTCCGACTTGACATCTATTCGTGAATTCGTCCGACCACCGCACTGGGCAGTTGAAGCGGATCTCATCATACCTTCGCGAAGACATCAAATTAATCCTTGCGACTGGACAGTCCCCTATAAAACGCCACCAAAGCGTTTGTAAATTGCCCGACTCGCGTAGGGTTAGCCTCCATAACATAATGATATAAACGTGATAGATTTCAAAAATATCTTTTGACTGTAATAAAACATACTTTTAAACTTAGACTCTGATTAAGGATCGAAAGTACCGCAGCTCTATCTTTACAGATATAACTAAGCCAGACAAAAATCTAAAACTAATCTAGAACTGTATTGGGCAATACATATATTTTTCATTCTTTCTTTCTAAAATATTTTTACTAAGTTTCGCTTGTGAAATTTTACTCTGGATAACTCTGAATTTTTATCGGTTCGTATTTTACTTTGTGTGTAAAAACTACATATACATATTACTTTATATTTCTATCACCCCTCCACTTAAAATGCTTGACATACATCCAACCCTTGTTCCACTCTCATCTATCCTTCTATAGAAGCTTCTCGGTTGTGGGTACTCTTGACCTGACCTTTTTTGAAAGAGACCCTGTTAATTTTCCCAGGTAAATTTTTATGCTTTTATATGACTGTCGGTTTAAAAATTAGACCTTCTTGCACAACATGCAGAAACAGCGTGTTTGTAAAGTATTATCTCCGGAGAGTGAATGTTTCAGTCGAAACTCTTTTTAACTAAAATATCAGCATGATTCCCTGTAAAAATATCCACCAGTCCTCAAACTTATTAGGTGACGTCCCTAGTGGTGCCTCTCCGGTAGAGCGGTGGTGAACGACGGTGGTCCACGTCTTATTAATTGAGACGAGGTTTATCCGATAGGACACGCTCGTACAGATCTCCGGAGCTTGGCCCCGGCTGCACTAATAAAGTCTTGCTCTGAGGTATGGCATACCTGCGCAGGGGTATTTAACTATACTTGTTGTATTGTGAGCAATTCTTTTCATTGCTACCACTGGATTTATGGGCATTCAGAGAATAACGAGAAAATAATGATAACCACTTTCATTAGTTGAAATAAGTGGTACCTACACAAGAAGTCGTTCTCTGAACTGGTCGATAAAGCTTTCTGAAATGAAAGAAACTATCAAAAGAGGTCATCCAAAACAAAACAGGTGAATACATTTTAATGTACCTTTTTGCTTCAGCTGTCCATCTCGACTTGCTAAAATATCGATTTACGTAATTGTAGCACTTTTTTCTCCAGTATAGTTAGGTAGTTTTTCGACTTGAACCCACAATGACCAAGTCGGACTCCCAGACCAGTTCGTTTTTAATCTACTAAGCTCTAAAATCAGTCAGTTACCGCTACATTTCGCCACATCCCACTGTTATCTTGTAATGTTTGAAATTAAAACCTCAACTTTCTACAACCGGTCCGAGTGCCGTGGGCAGCGACATTGATGACATTAGGCTACATCCATCGTCCGAATTGCGAAACAAGAGCGCGGTTGATTAATTTTGTAGCTTCGTATTGTGTAAGCGGGTAATTAAATGTTTGGTCTGGTACTATCGAGGTCAAGCTAGGTGTTAAAGCGAACTTTTGCTTTTCCGAAGTTGGTTTTAGGTTGGATTGATTATGGTTGCAGTTATAAAGTTATGATTTCTTGTTTTTTTGCGATAGTTTTTCATCATTGACTTAACGGATGGACCATTGGAAGGGACTTTAATATTTTCTTACTTAAAAAAACTCCCAGCTGCAAGACAAGTCCCTACAAGTGCTATCAGGTGTTTTGCATGCTTACCAAAGACGCCGAGTACAAAACATACGAAATGATTTGTAAAAAAAATGCACGAGTAATAAAGCAAACATCTCGATAATCTCCGTCCAAAACAACGTCTCTTATTTGACGAATTGATTTACTTAAAATATTCCAATCGGACCAATTGGCAAGCTTCGAGCCCGTAACAAGGTCCGCTCGCGTTCGTTAGCGAGCGCCGCGACGAGCCGCGAGACGAGCGACCACCCGGCGACCTGCGACCTCGATACTGAATCTGACGACGGAGCGATTTATGAGCTTCATCTGACGGTTCTCAAACTGCGGAATCTATTGAAAAGCGTGAGGATGATTTAGAATATCTTTAATGGATTCCGTTAAGTAATTTTAAATTAAGTTTGATAGTTTTTTAGACAACACCACAACATGACCTGTACTTTTTGCTGATTCCAAATTGCTTGAAAAATTGTTAAATAGAAAACGTTCTTTTTCATTTGGTATTAAATTTAAAAAAAAAACCCTTATAGACACAGCCTGCTTATTAATTTATTTTTCTAAACACGTAGTTTTTCAGGAGAATGATTGACCTTTGTAACGAGTAACTACGGTTCATTCGTTTCAATAAGTATGGTGCATGAATTGAGCTTTCATAAAGCTCGGTGCTCAAGGTTGAGAACCGATGACTTCACGTAATTGATATAGACATTTACCTGCAGTTGGAAGCATTCAGTTAGTGGCATGGCAATAGACTTTGTTTTATGGACGATTAAAATGATGGTATAATACGAGGAATTTTAACGACATGATGAAATTAGTAGCCCTGTAACTCTGAGTGTTAGACAAATCTTTGCTATATCTACGGACATAACTTATCTGAAGTTTAACTTCGAGAAGTTCGGAAAAGTAAAAAAAAATTGTAGATATTTCAATACCTAGATAAAATATTACTTCCTATTGTTTTGTTTAAAATTATTAGTATTACAGTAGACAATGAAATTAGAATGTGCAATATGCTTTCCGATTTCATCTAATTTATGACACTAAACCTCACAATTGCGCCAGCGCACTCAGTGAAACTAATTCAAGCAGGAAAGTGTGTTTTTAACGACGCTATAGTAAAAAGTGCTTCGAGACACTTTCAAAACTGTCGCTGGTTGGAATTATATCTCTTATTTGGCTCTAATTCGCTGAAGCAATAATCCCGAGGCGTCATTAGAGAGAAAAATGCGCGTGCGCACCGAGTTTCAATTTGCCGTGTCTAAGCTGGAATGAGAGTGTAAGACTTGTACATACGGGTAGTCATTGGCTGGACGTAAAAGCAAGACGGACGAAACATCAACGTTACAGACTGTAGGTGCCTTTCAAACTGAAATTTCAGATGAAGGATGATTTTAGGCAAATTGCCCCAAGTAGACACATTCAATGGCTTATTTCAAATACCCAATTTATTCTCTTATAGCCCTTTACATGACTATATGAATTATAATAAAATGTTATCTTGTGACCCGTTTTATGATACTTCCCTACCCCATGAAGAAATAAAAGTTGAAACTTAGCAAAATTTTTAGTTTTTCATGTGCTTAAGAAGTGTTTTATCGAATTTAACATTAAACATATACTTAACAATACAGTTTCAGAGAACGGTACAGCACATTATCGCGGTTGCACTGATTTTGCTGCATAGATCTTATACAGCCCCTTTTAAGTCCAATCTAGATCTTTGTTGATAGATAATTAAGATAACACTACCATTAACCACGAGATAACTGTCGGCAACCGGACTTAGTTAAGGAGCTAGTTAGTGTAAGTTTCATAATTCTGTAAACTGGTGTAAAATCTACCAAACGAGATTTAAACATTTCAAAAGAATTCTATTATTCACAAAACAAATACAAATGTACCTATTGTATTTGTTATTGAGGCAAACAAATCTATTAAATACCTAGTATTTTTAGTCATAATAACAACAGAGTTCTTCAAGAAGGGTTTGCGAAGGTGCATTTGTATGTGTTTATAAGCAAGGAAATGTCCACACGACTTTGGCCGGTTGGCTTGCTTGCGTATTTGGCAAACATCAATCACAGCTAAGAAACCATCAAACCATTTTGAACTAATGCTGTCCTGTAGTTGAACTAAATGTGACAGCTATAAAGCTGTTCTACTTTACTGTTTAACTGTCATAGTTTAAAATATTTTTATCTCATTACTTTTTCTCCTTAAGGGCCGGCGCCCACCATCGGCATCGGCACGCTTCAGGCTTTTAAGGTGGCAAATAGTAATATACTCTAACATAATGGCCATAAAGTAGAAATTTCCGTGATGTGTTCTCGTAAAAACAAAATGCATTTGTTCTGTTTCTGTTTCGGCATTTTCTACTTTATTACCATTATGTTAGAGTATATTACTATTTGCCACCTTAAAAGCCTGAAGCGTGCCGATGCCGATAGTGGGCGCCGGCCCTATTGCTGCAATATACTTTCAAAGTAAACATTCCTCTACTTAACACCGTAAATGTAAGTAAGTGTACAAGAACGCCGCCGAATTATCTCCGGTTCATTTGACACGCAGTGTAATAAATTATATCTATTTAGGACTCACGATTCTATTATTAAACGAAAGTCAAAACGAGCAGCGCGGCTCCTTTAACACGTTCATTTTATACATTTAATACACTGACGAGCAAGAAAAGTCGTTATGAATTTTCCAAAATATGTTTATGTAAAAAGCTAATTCAAAGTAAAATTCCATTGTATTCTTATTTTAATTTAATTAAGAATATAAACATTTTGGATCTAGAAATAAAGAAGCCACTTCGTGCAACTCACGTTCAAGTTCACTCAAGTAGATGACTATGAGTGATTTTGCATGTTTTTTTATGTTCCCCATAAATAATAATTGATTTCAAATGTTATTGTAAAACCACAATCGAAATTCGTTTAAAAATGAGGCTACAATAGGCCTGCAAACTTGGGTGGGCAAGTCCATTTCATATGTGTTAAATTTTTGTAAAACAATATCACTTTTTGTAACCCAAACTATTATGAAGGAATTATGTTAGGAGACCATTATCATAAACGCAATATTTAATATAGCTGTCGAACAAAGTTATTACGCGCTCCTTACAAAAACAGCGAGAGTGACGTCACTTTCGCTGTCACTTTTGTATGGAGCGTTTTTGGGCAAGTCCAAAAATGTGCATTTCAAATTGTGATATCTCTGGTGGTATTGATCCAGATGAAGTGATTCTTTGAGGATTGTTTACATAAATGTAAGGTCTTTCGATAATAAACAAAAAAAAATTACAGTCATCATGCCTATTGCGCAAAATGGCCGCTCCAATTTACGGTCTAGCCCGTTACCGTGGCAAAAGTTGATAAACTATCACAAGTGAAATCGTTCGAACGTTTTGCGTAACTAAACCTCCATGCGCGAAGATGACCCGTGACCATTTTCGATTTCATGTCTTAAATCATAACAATGTCCGTCGAGTGGTCACGATACGTCGACCATTATAGTAATTACATCCATCAAAACCCAGTCCATCTTGCGGTCAAAATTAAAAATATGTACGCCATTCGAGAAAGGAATAAGGTGTATATTTGCGAGAATTTTGATTTTGTTGATTGACGTTACAAAATTGGTATTGTATTTAACAATAGTTGAAGCTTGGAGTCGTGTATTGCTTGGGGTGATGATGTGGGCGCATTGTTTGTTTTGGGTGATATTCAAACCGCATGTCTTGATGTTAACATGCTCTTAAATTATAGTACAAGCTTCCTTGTGGCGTGTGTGGCATTTCTATTAAACGTGAAAGAGGGTCTTGACTTTTAAAATCGCAATGGACGAGACGGCACGAGTTCTTCGGGAATGTAAGCACGGACATTGCAGTAATTGTTGTTGGATTTTGATAGAAGTATAGACTGAGTGTATAAGGTACTTCGAAATATTTATGAGTAAAGTTAAGTAAACTCAAGCTGGTCAGCTGTAGAATGAAGTAACAGTGAAGGACTGTACATTTGCGCTGTACTGTAAATTTTCTATTATTCGTTTCCTAAACTGTCAATCATTTTATTGAGTGGATGCCTAATTTTGACGGCCAATGTCAATAAAACAACACACGTTGACATAATCGGTTAGCAGACTTAATTAAAAGCACAAAGGTAAACGTTTATTCAGATAGTAAATATTTAATATTAAAGTTTCCTAGCTTATAACAAGCTTTCTACAACAAACAGCATTCCACTAAAATAAACAATAAGATAGTGATTACAATACGCAACTTGCGAATTAAAACTGTTCAATAAACATTAAATCGTACTAACGTATAAAAGGTTGTATTGTTTATTAAAATAAGCTTTATTATAATGAAAAACACTTAAACACTATCGGGTTTTGTTATCATCAACGGGTGTTCGGGAAATAAACGTAATCCTATAATGATATTCATTAGAAGTGTCCAAGACCCATTTCTGTTTAATAATCATTGCATTGGTTCTTGTCAGCTGTTAGTATACCGCTGAGGGACGCAATAAAAAAGATTATCTATAGAGGCTTACGGTGAACATTGAGCTACGGACTATGGCGATAAATAAAAAAACAATAAGCAATTATTTTAACTTTTACAGTCGCGTTCACAACCCATTGTCTAAGCAAAGATATCCTTAATGGGTTTGACGTTTCATTATCACTATGAGCGTCAAGTTATTAGCTACTTAGAAAAAGTCAGAAGACACTGCGTAACATGTAGACACGATGTACATGAATAAAAAATTGGTGTACGTTAATTTTTGTTGGCTTGCAACTTTCAAAGCTGGTTTACTATACTTATATTTGGGTCTTTACCTATCCTTTCTTTTGAAGTTTCACGCTCGACTTATGTGTTGTTGAAATTTATTCGAAACTTAACGTCTCGATCAAAAAGCTGAACTTTAAGTTTGTTTTCTGCAACTTTAGTCTGTTTAGCATTGAAATCTCTCCATATGCTAAAAGTTGACGACCAAATATTTTTAATGGAGAACATAATAATTCATATCCTTTTATTGTCTATAAAACATGTACCTCACTGTAAACTATTTGGGTCAGTAATAAGCTGGAATTATTGCTCATTAAATATTGGAGCAATATTCAAGATACTTGACACAGTCAAATATTATGACATTTATTATTCCATTTCCAGCTAATTATCTATATTGAAAGGTAAATGATACTTATTTACAGCCTTTAAGTTCAGTCGGATGTACTTATTTGCAACATAATTAGCTAAGAGTATGTTTAAACGTTTTATTGCTTTATCTCAGCCCGCAACACTTATTCAGTAGTGGAAAAACAGGCTCCATAGTAATAGGCATGATGACTGTATTTTTTTTTTGTTTATTATCGAAAGACCTTACATTTATGTAAACAATCCTCAAAGAATCACTTCATCTGGATCAATACCACCAGAGATATCACAATTTGAAATGCACATTTTTGGACTTGCCCAAAAACGCTCCATACAAAAGTGACAGCGATAGTGACGTCACTGTCGCTTTTGTATGGAGCGTTTTTGGGCAAGTCCAAAAAATGTGCATTTCAAATTGTGATATCTCTGGTGGTATTGATCCAGATGAAGTGATTCTTTGAGGATTGTTTACATAAATGTAAGGTCTTTCGATAATAAACAAAAAAAAAATACAGTCATCATGCCTATTATGCTGCTTTGTAACTTTCAATTGATATTTTATGATTTTATTAACATAATAATATTGCATTGATTGATTTTATAAGCGAGTAGAACCGTAGTAATTATCAATTTGATGAAAAAATACCGACTAACATAAGTACTTGGCACTTAATACAAGTTTTTAGCCATAAAATAATTGAACGTACATTTTTGGAGTGATCACTCAATTTACTGATGTGATATTGACTATTTTCATAAAGAAGGAAATACTTATTTCCAAGTTAAATATTAAATGACAACTTTAATTGCTCGTCAGTGTACATTTTCCTTTTTCGTTAGTGCCTTCAAGACGTTACATATTCCAGGACCATTTTACAGTATTACATATTTGTCTCTGCCGTAAGAGTTAAATATTACAATACCGCTTTCAAGATTTGGTCAAACTGTCAAAAATGCCTGATAATTAAAGCATAAGTTAAAGTTTTGGTACGGTCAATTTTGTGGAACTTGATGCAAAATATCCCAATCTAATAATGTCAATTTTTACTATTTCTTGTCCAACTGGCTTTTTTATCTCAACTGTTAAAGATTAGGATTTTAATGAGAAAATCAAAAACATAAAATTAAATTATAACATAAAAAGGACTAGGTATTTCGTCTAGGAAGGAGTGATTTCAGCAACATAACAATAAGTTGAAAGAGCAATTTACAACTTTTACTTTGTTTCATAATCGCGGCCTCGTTACGCGAAGCAACATAAACATGTTGGCGACATCGCCGGTTGTCGCGCGTCAGATGGTTGACGCACTAATGTCGCTCGTTTGGAAGGAACGCGACGTGGCCGGGCGGCGTGTCACGAGGCGGGCAGGTGGTAATGTATTCAAAAATTTTTAGAATACTTTCTAGATGGTATTTGCTGTTGTCGCTGTTATTATGTCATGGAATGAAATAATTAATCTTGGTACTGTCTTACTGCTTATTTAGAGCTTTCACCATTAAATCTAGTCATAGTTAGGTATGTCTCGATTAGGATATATAGTACTTTTATTCACAAATATGTACAAGATCAGGATAGAGTTATAACTTCCCTCAGAATAGACATTCATGTGACGAACATTCATGTATATTTATGGCTGCATGTTACTTTATATTAAATTTTGAAGTTTACCGGTTACCTAACCAGCTGAAAACAATCTCTTTCGGGCATCATCTTTGAGTAAAGGTCGATAAAGAAAATTAAAATGTGGATGGGTAGTCAATTGGCACAAAGCTTGCATTGATGAACATAGTGCAGCGCTGCATTGCATTCAACCTAAATGCTTCATAATTTTAACAACCCCGTAAATCATTTCTCTAACAAGTTTCCGATCAAACCATTTTCTAACGGCACTTTAAAATTGTTCATTTTTGTAAGTGAATCCATTAATTTAGCCATTCCCAGCGGCTCCATTAGTGGACAAAGGCGGCGACGGCCATACATCATGAACAGTTTGCGAAAATTATTACTTCGAGAAGACAATTAATATCCGCGGTGCGCCTGCGACGCGGCAGCGACAAATAAATCACTAGGTAATCTGATATCGCTACTGGATTGTAGGGTGAGGAAAAATAACAAGAAACAAATGACGAACGATATCTACGCAAAACCCTGTCGCGCGTTTTGGACTAAGGTCATGAGTGTGAGTGAGAGCGCAAGTGCGGAATACCTCTTTCCTTCAACTCCCGTCGCCTAGACAAAATCTAATTCTAATGTATTATTTATAGTGTCCGACCGAACTTTCGGTTTCGGTTTCGGTTTCGGCCAGTTTCGGCCAAAAAATCGAGTTTCGGCCACAGTTTCGGTTTCGGCCAAAATCGGCCGAAACTTTTGCCGAAACCGAAACTCACTTCGGAAGATGTCGTGCGCGCTCGTATAACTTCGTTTCTCGCGGCAACGTTATGACAGAGCTTGGCGACCTCCACAATCTTCGGGAATTGTCATGGGACATTCGGATGGCTCCGTAGCAACACAAAAATTGGTCAGTACGTAATCGCCAGACGCAAAACTTCTTTAGAGGTAATGTTTTGACGAAACTGATTACATGTAGTTTTCGTTGAGACTGTTCTGTTGGGAGCTCGATTCTCGAAGTTGTCGACGAGTATGTCTTGGCCAAATGATTCAAGTAGGCAGGTCCACCTTCGAGAAAGAGGTTAATTGTTGTATCCAACACGGCTGGGCACTAAGGAAAGTAGGTTGAAGTGTCAGTTGGCAGGGCACATTGCACGAGAAACTGGGCCATCAGTTTGGGGTCGAAAAGATTTCGAGGGGATTTCGTTTGAAGCCAAACGCAGCGTGGGACTCCCACTAGCAAAGAAGCTGAATGACCAGATAGAGATCGCAGGGTTTGAATGGATGTGGGCCGCCCATTACCAGCCACTCTGGAAATCTAAGGGTAGTCCTGATGTTTGGAATTGGACGTCGTATGTGTGGTTGTTGATGAAGTTTTCGTTTCGTTTCTGTACTTGAATGATGTAAATAGTTCAATATTGGATAACTTAGATTATTTACTATCGCATTGGCGGAAGTTTTTAGGCAGTTGGCAAGACCCTAGTCTGATGAAGGAATCGATGTCGAATTATAGAAATCGACCGATCGTTATGCCGACGACATCGTGCTTTTCGCTAACACGTCAGCCGAGTGGCAGGGCAGACAATGTTCAAAGAACTAAGTGCGGCGTGCTATCGCATTGGACTGGTGATGAACCAGACAAAAACGAAACTCACGACAGACGGCACACGAAGTAAGGGAGTGGTAGACGGCAGACAATGGAACTTTGATGAGTATTTATATTGACTTGGGCCAGATTGTCTCCTTTCACCTTGTGCTATGGGGCGTTAGAATCCTGGCACGGGGCCTTTGGGGTCACTGGGAGTGCACACGGCGGGACCTGTGTGCCTCCATTCCAAGGGGCCCCGAGGAAGGGTGGCGGTCTAAGTGACCTAACACCGCCGTACACACTGGTGGGTGTAGAGAGGAGGTATAACTCCCCTCAAGGTTGGCTGGTTAGCTAGCGCGCCAGGGGTCCACCGGTACAGAGTTCTTGACCAGAGATCAAGCGGACCTCTGGATACGCGCTGAAGCAGGTCACTGGGGGGTTTAGTGAGTAATATCTGCCGCCGAACGGCAGGCGAGCCTCACACACCCCCGGCCTTCCCCCAGAGTCCCGCCCTCTGGATCGTCCATAACTAGTCCAGTACATAAACGGATTCCCCCCGAAAAAAAATGCAGTCTTCTTCGAGAACAGGCAGGATGAGGAAATCAAATGCCGAATCACCTATAGGAGCTAAATCAAAAAAAAAAGAATCCTATATGTTTAAAGCGAGAACTTCTCGACGTTTGCATTCTGCTCACGGTGCACAAGCCTGGTTTGCTCATGGAACACCCTAAGTCAAAGCTGGGAATGGGTCCAAGGGTAATGGAGTGAAGTGTGTTAGGCATTAAACACACAGTCACCACGATCCCAGCCAAAACTGACGTTCAAGACGTAGGCCACAAGGTCGCCAAACTGACAAAATGGAAGTGAGCACTGAGCAGTCTGTAATATGCATCCGGCCCGAATGACAACCCAATGGCTCCTCAAAGACTGATATAATTGGAAGACGAGGCCTAAAAAACGATGGTGCGACCACCTGGTACATTACTCTGGCGAATGGCTGACTTGAGCAAAAGACAGGGTCGAAAAAAATGAGGGTGACCTTTGCCCAGCGGTGGGATCTTGTGTTGAAAAAAAATGAGCCTGTAACTTAGTTTTGTTGTTATCAGCATAATAATGCGTATTTTTTTTTGAATTTAGTAACTTTAGGTATTTTATACTTGACCACGTGAGTTTCGGTTTCGGTTTCGGTTTCGGCCGAAACTGAAGACTAGGCCGAACATTCGGTTTCGGTTTCGGTTTCGGCCGGAAAACCAGTTTCGGTCGGACTCTAATTATTTACGAGTGACGTTTGCGCAGTAAAGTTCGTAGAGATCCTGCATAGTGCGGCGACGGTCTCGGGGTCGACACTCGTTCATATGACAAACATATGTTTGTTCTGTATCTGGTCTATTGTATATCACAGGTTTCTGACATTTAATGAAAAAAACATAAATTGAATATTGTCAAAGAAAACCTATAGCAAACCATAAAGTAGTTTGTGTAACTCTGTCATGTTAAACATGTGAAAATGTGCTATATAGTGAACATTTTCAGTTACGATAAATACAATGTTCACAAACTTTGTTAATCATAATACTCTGGTTACTTTGGTGAGTCGATAGTATACTATCATTGAAGACTTAACCAACTTTGTATTTGTGTCATGTTCATGTGTGTCACCCAGGAAGAACCAAACTCCAGGTCAGAAGACCAAGAATTCCAACCCTTGCAGTTCGAACTTGGATCTTCCCGCCTCTTCGAATCCTTGTGATTGCGAAAACCGCGATACAAATATTATGGAAATTTTAAATCCTCGCCTAGTTTCCCACGTCTGGTTGCCTCACATTGACATAATATATGCGATGCCATGCTCGTCGCTCTGTGCATTATGTTGGGCAACGCAGGGCACAATTATGTTCGAGTGAGCCTCACGCCGCTACGGTTATTGTTGCCTATACGCTGGCAATATTGCCCAATCTATGGATCATCCTAGATGGTCGATAAATATGAGGAAATTAGCACTTCATTATATTTGGGAAATTAATATGGTTCTTGACATTGGGATGCGCGTAGCACAACAATCCCGCAAATATCTCGAGCGTTAGATTTCGATGTTGCTTGTATCCGAAATTATATGTTTTTTTTAATCTAAAGGGCACATATGGAACCGAACCATCAGGGCCGTCAGAAGCACGAACTGATAACCTGTCTCATTCATAATGTGAGGGTAATAGATGATTTAGTTTTATATGTCTATTTTGTTAATTCATAAAAGGAGAATTGTTTTTACATCAACAACATCAACTATATCAGACCTCATTTCTTCTCTTGGATTGTAAAGAAAGAGCCAACCTGTATATAAAAAAATAACAAGTACAAATGCATAAAAGCTTCTGTTACTTTAAGAGCACTGTACAATTGTTACTTGATTACTCTACCTGATCATGTTGCAAAAAAATACAAAACGCACAACAATTTATGACGGCATTACGCTCCTACTAGAGCTTCCCAAATAAACAATAAATCGAAGTGATTTCCCAACTTCAAAGGATTTATTCCCCAATTAGGCAACCTCGTGATCCACACAATGCGCTAAGCGGCGCGAATTAGATCAAGCGCCGGCGCGGGAGTCGCGTCACACATGCGCTCGCTTGCGCTTGCGCAAGGGATCGTGCGCATCCTCGCGCATTCGCAGTACCTGGTGTCGGTGAGGTGTGATTTGTACCGTGTCAGATGGGAAGATTGGCTAGATCCGTAAGCTAAATACAAGAGCTTTTTGAGAATACAGTGGCGAGGTTTTAAGTTTTTTTTGTTGCGTTTGTTTTTCACACTCACAGCCATTTTATCACACGTTGTCATCACGCACAGTACGTAAACAACGAATCATTTTTCTAATTCGTTCATTGTCTACACTGACATTTAAATAGGAAGCCATACCAAGATTGTACTTACAAATAAAATTGCTGGTTCTTCTCAGTACAGAAACAACTTTCCGACACCGGTGGCTGAGTTACATTATTTTTGAATACTGTGTTTTTATTTATTATTTCTGTTATAGCATTTAAGTCTATCATTAAGTGTATTTTTGTTTGTTTGATTAAGTGACGATTGACTTGACGATTTGAAAGCACTTGTAACAGGTCTATCTAAATGAAGATATTTCTGATTCTGATTGTTTGTTTATCCGAATAGATTTTATCTTCATTATTCTAAAGGGCCATGTTCTCATCTACACAATCTCAAGAAATCTTGTAATCAAATTCAGTCTATATCCTTCCACAAGACGTTTCATATCTTGCGACCCTACAAGATGGATGCAGTATCCTAATTGCACATTGTCACCGTTCGCAGGCACGGCGCATGCTCGTGCGCGCGTGATGCGCGGTTGCCACACCGCGTGATTTATACAAATCCGGCGCAGGGAAGATGAGTTAACTTATGGCAATAATCGATTGCGATTGTAGTACAGTCGGTCGCGGAAAATTAAACAGCATATCGTGAGAATTTAGGCATGCATTAGTTACTATTTCCCCTCTTGAGGGGATTAGAAGGGCGACCATCCCTTTCGTAATAGATTGATGGACTGAAGAGGGTGGTTGATGGTTTCATGAAGAAAAGCCGATTGTGGTGGTGCTCGCTCATTAGGGATTATGCTCAGCAGTGGGCAATTACAGACTAAATAGAAGTTTCAGTTTGCCACTTGTCGTGTAAGGGTAGAAGAAACGCTCGGTGCTTCAACGAAGCTTCGTTGAAGATTTTTTTTTTATCATGATTACGAAAAGTTTAGGGAAAGCAAAAAAGCTGCATTTTTTTAACTGATATTTCAGCATACTTTGGTTGATGTTATTTATGACGGAGTGTATATTTTTTTAAACAAGTGCTAATTATCCTTTTGAAAACAACACTTTCAGAGCCATGTCACCTGCGCGCGACTGTACGAACCAACTCTGATTTCGCACATCAAACCTGCGATCAGGTTTGTTCAATAACATAAATAACCTCGATAATTGTAAACCAAGGCCCTTATCAGATGGAGAGTGGTCGTTTTGTCTCTGTCGGTGCGTCGCTCGGAGCCTGACAAATGACATGTTTCGCGCCAAAATGCTCTCGCGCATCCAACAGCTGTTACACGGGATCACGATCTAGCTTCGCCAAAAGACTACCTTTGAGTCTGTGGTTATAATTTTTTGCAACTATGTCTCTGTTTGGGATTTGGCCCAAAATCCCTAAATTTTTGGTTATATCTCGTGGTTGACTGGTAGAGAATATCTTTAGGCACTAAGTCCGCCAATTGTACTTTTTTTTGTAATTTGTGCAATAAAGATGATTATGCTAAATGGATGATTCTTTGAAAGTTCTATCCCATCTATTGTTGTTATGGTTATGGGCTAATAAGAGCGAAACTAATAATGAAATTAATCCTAAAATTTTAATTGAATACGAATTTCAAGAAATTTACTCAACAAAGGAACAGGCATAAATAGTTCGCAATATACGAGTAATTATGTACAAATAGATTTAGAAAACGCATGTCTATAGACAACAAAATCTTCAAACAAGTAATTTTTACACTTTATAGCTGTACATTTAATGTCTGCAAAGTAAGTTATAACAAGCAAGTTAATTACTCAAGACAATTTTTCTTCAACTTGCACAATAATAAAATTACGCAAGTGGGCGTTCAATTAATGTTTAGAAATTTAAAATATTTATATACCTCGTATTTTAGCTGTTCCCTTTCACTGGCAATTAAAATTAATCAGAAAGACAAAGTAAAGAGTATCTTACAAAAATATCTCGTTAGGCGCTTGTTGCGCAGACGCTGGTTTCACAGTATAAACCATACAGTAGAACATCTACATACAAACGTGCTACTCTCGGTTTGAATGTGCGCGTGCGCGTCGCGCGCCGTGTCGCGATATCACGCACACGCGATTTCACGCACACGCTAGCATAAAATAGGGAGGCATAGGGAGGCGGCAGTACGGACGGGCTGTGTCTGTGTGCACGCTAGGCTAATAACTCGGCGGGCGGCCTTAGATAGCCTACTGTATGGTTTATACTGTGCCGGTTTGCTCAATTCCATTTCTAGGAGAATGAACTTTTATGCAATGTTGTTAAATATAATGTTTTGCATTAATAAAATGCAATACAAAAGTAATAAACAGCAAATTAAATGAAATTGTTAAGGATGAGAACAGAACATTTCCTTCAAGAAAAAACTGAAGGAACATTTATTTTGTGTCAGTTTATTCAAATAATAATGTTTATTTAAACTATGCCATCAAATAAAATAAATAAATTATTAATTCACCGGAGTTTTACATTAAACAATTTTGTATTATTAGTGAAAAACAGTTTTTTCGATCTTTAGTTTTTTTTGTACACACTGTGAATCTTTCTTCTCTATAACTCTCCTACGATACTGGTCTGTTGAACGAAATTTCTTCAAGGAAATATGCCCACATGTGTTTGTTCTGTCTTATATGTTTACCATTGTTTTTAACTGTGTATACGAATCAATATACTTAATACAAGTTAGAGGATTATAGGTAATCAGAAATACAGCTATGTTATGTCGCGAAACAATTGAAAGACCAATCTTCGGAGTGGCTAGTGGTGAGGTGTAGAAACTGTATTGTATGTAATCACGATCGGCGGGGAATGACGCGTGTTCACTTAATGCCTTCATTATTGTTCATGGTAGGGTTGTCGAGTGGCCATCACAGTTGATTCATTTATTTATTCTTCATTGTACACTATTGAATGGTACAAAATGCGGACTTAATGGCAAAAAGACATTCTCTACCAGTCAACCATAAAGCTAAGCAGGAAAGTACAGTA
This sequence comes from Udea ferrugalis, assembly GCA_950022985.1. Lineage (NCBI taxonomy): Eukaryota > Metazoa > Arthropoda > Insecta > Lepidoptera > Crambidae > Udea > Udea ferrugalis. The sequence goes on along the minus strand of OX465527.1, from coordinate 4,488,081 downwards.
GGCGGTGCGACAAAACAAAATAACATTTAGGTGGGTAATTAAGATTTACAATCAATTAATGAATAATATAATTATAAATAAGTAGGTATAATACATGTTACAAATATTTATAACAACAAAAAGGGATGGATTCTGTTTGTTTGTTTTTTTAAATTTCTAATTAAGCTGCTTCAGTCATTTGCTGAGTTAATATTTGTATTTTTTAGTTTTTCAATCAATTTTAACTTGCTTCTCAAAATTGTGTGAAGATAATAATATTGCAGCGTTGGTTATCAGGTAACTAAAATTAATAACCTAATTAAGGTAAATCCTAAGGAAAGTTAGACATTATAAATTGATAAGTTTCTTTAAATATCGACTGAGCCGATTAAGTTTCAATTACACCCTTAAATAATTTATATTGGATTCGTATTTTATCGAAGGTTGCACCCTAAAAACGTAACGATTATGAAAGGCCTTGTTAATCGTTTGTTAACTTTTGGACCTCTATCGTCTGTAATTTGCCATAAAACACAATAACACGCGATATTGGATAAACGGGTCCCTTATTGGATACACCTAAAAGAGGTTCAGAAAATAATAACCGCTTGATGAATGGTTTCTCAACTTTCTTGGCAATCTACATGTAAATGTCTACTTAGAGCGCGCGTAAAACCAATCGGGTCTAAACGCCACAGACACAGTATAAACCATACAGTAAGCTATCTAAGGCCGCCCGCCGAGTTATTAGCCTAGCGTGCACACAGACACGCGGCACAGCCCGTCCGTACTGCCGCCTCCCTATGCCTCCCTATTTTATGCTAGCGTGTGCGTAAAATCGCGTGTGCGTGATATCCCGACACGGCGCGCGACGCTCACGCACGAATTCAAACCGAGAGTGGCACGTTTGTATTTAGATGGTCTACTGTATATTTTATACTGTGCCACAGATTATGAAAGCAGGAAGAAATGGCCCTTGGATTACGCATGGTGATATTAATTGAAATGACAGAAGTTATTGATGTAGAACGCGATATTATTAAATCAGCAATAATTATTGCTTCATCATTTTAGACGTAGTGGCTCTCTTTTTGCAATTTTTACAGAATTTTAATGACTAGGAACATCTAGGATTGTATTTTGATATTCAAATACAAAGGAGAGTGGATATATTTTGACGTGGTTTTGAGAGTATATCAAAGAAATCCAATCAATAATTTTTAAAATAAACCCTCCGTTCTTTTTAGCTTGTGCAATAAGATTAAAGCGTGATATTTGATAGCGAATGCTGCTAATCCTAACATTAAGTATAGTTAATATTATCATGATAACCTTTTTTTCATAGATATTTACCTTTCCTTTCCTTTGACTAGGGGCAACTGATACATGTTGAATGCACAAAGGAACGATATCCTAGTCAGGTAGATATAGCACCTTAATAAAAATATTCGCATTGCTGTTAACCCTTTATAGGCTCTCGTTTTCGCTGTTAAGAGGCAACCCTACCACGCCATACTTGGCATTCTCCATAAACGAATTTGTTTCGACTTATCGCAGCCATTATTATGATTGGGCGATGCACCGCGATCGGCTTCCGACAGTTCCGACGAAAGCTGTTAATCGACTCGAAACTCGCTTATTATGTTTGTACCACAGACGTAAATGAACGACAGACGGAATATTACACTAAAAAAATGTGAAGCATGGAAGGTGTTACAATTTTGTTTGTTGTACAGTCAGCCAAGAAGGTGGTCTACCACTTTGGACAAAAGTTTCTGCGAGATGTAACGATCGCTAAGGTTGACTTTTCTAACAGAGTTTAACACAATGCACAATTATTATTGTATGACGTTTTGTCTGTTATCTGAGATGCCTGACATTTGACGTCCTTGGGTGACTTAGGTTAACCTTATTAAATGCCATAATCTATTTTGCTCAACTAAAACCATGTCGATCTTTTTGAAGAGAAACTTATTAACACTGAAAAAGAAAGTCTCACTGGCAATTCTACTGTCAAGTATTTCCGTCAATGAAGTATTATTAACAATCAGTTACATATGATAATTCAAAATTGACACTTGCCATAACGTTACATCATAAATGACAAAGAGAGCAATTATGACAATGGTCACTGACACAAACTTATTGTTTGTAAACCTTGTTGTTTCATGACGTTCAAACGAATCTCAACCGTATGGTGGTAGACCACATGTTTGGCTGACTGTACACGACCTGCTACACTCTCTCAGACACACTGCGCCATTTTACTCCTTGTGACAGCACCAATGACACGTGCTAGTCACGCACACACCTAAACTGGCAGCTGATAATATGCTTCACTCATGATTAGACGAGGTGGAGTCCGTCTTTCTTTTACGTCCGTGGTTTGTACTCGCATTTTATATCTGTGGTATTAATTGGCGCCAACAGGTGCAACCATATTTACGACGCATCAACTGTGAACCAGCTTATTAGAGCAACACGCAATAAAATTTACAACTACCTACGATTTCCTTGTCGTAAAATAATTTATCAAGATTACTGAGTCTAGATTCAGATGTTGTTACTAAATCGATTGCCTGTGAAGTAAATGTATTGCTTTATGATCAGTTTGTAAAGTGAAAATTTTGCGTTATGATTAAATAGCAGTAGGCTGGACCTGTGCAAGAGGCAATTATTTTTTATCAGCAGATGCTTTAGCCTGAAATAATATCTTCTGACATTACACCAGCAGCACAGTACCAAAAATGTATCGAGAGTAAACACAATTACAGATAGTAAAATACTTGCCATTTTTAAACTACTCCCGCATGTTGTACACACATCCCCCTCTACAACGACTTGTCGAAGTAAAGAAGTACAATCATATGTCAAAACCAACCATGGTTTAAGAAAGTACAATTTTTACTAAAGATCTGAAAACCAGAAAAAGACATTTGGTCATGTTGGCATCAGGCAGGACAAGTACAATTTGCCAATGAATGCAACAAAGTATTACTGCTATTTTATGTTCTATCTACAATACGAACCCGAATTTAAATTATGATGACACAGAACTAACTTCTGGCGTCCGTTCCTTCTTGAAGCTGTCTCCGAAAGTTCTAAAATAGGTTTATAGTATAACTCTTCAGGTGATATTGTATGATTATGAACTTACCGTAGCGTATTCTGCACAGATGTCGATGGACGTGACGAAGTCGCAGACGTCTTCGACGGTCCACGCCGACAGGCGCGCACGCGCCTCTGCGCACAGGCAATCGCCTCGCGTTTCGCTGCGATCTGTCAAAATCATACTATGTCAATTATCCTGCTCACAATCGATAACATTATTCTTGGGCTTTGGTCCTTGAACGTTAAGAAGTTAATTAAATAATGAGAAGTCATCTTTATGATGATACCCAAAATATCATGTAGTGAGCATTATTTAGGTTACTGTTTCAAGTTTATATTCAAATATACAGAACGATTTTCCTTGGAAAAGTTTATTCTAAATACCTAAGTCTCTTTTTGATTTTTCTTGTCGTATATGACATGAATCAAACTGAAACTTGTAGTTTAGCTCTGACTAAGGAATGTTTTAATATACATCACATTCTATAGTTATATCTTTATTTCACTTAAAAACACGTGGTAGTTTACTACGTGGTACTCTATGGCACCTATTAATTATATCCCTAAGCCTTCACCTAGATAATAATATCTCTTTATCGTTGCCCAAGTCTCTTTATTCATCTTTAAAAACGTTAGTGATATCAAGAAATTTCGACCTCAATATTGTTCTTACCTAGTAAAACAGTACAAATGGAGGTCTATGGCTTTCTTTTCATATAAATAATGTTTTTAATGAAAATTACGTCTTCACACGTCTTTTTTCCCCACCTGCTAGTATAGGAGCACGCCGCCAATTCCCGCCTGTGGCGAATCGCCACATATTTCATAGCTATTAATTTTAAGTACGCAGCAATATTGAGTATTAATTGACTTTTAAGAAAGCCGACTCTTTTCTTTATTGTTGCCCTGCGAGAATTTCGTGTTAAAATATCAGTTTTCGGTTTAAAGTGTAGATTGAGCAATCAAACTATCACTTTAGGTGTTTTGTTAATTGTAGCTGGAGGGCTTTGGCTTTCATTTTCGGCTTTTAAGGACAAATTGGTTTAAGTTTGATTGGCAAATAAACAAAGCAATTAATCTAACGTTTCCAATTTACAGTTTATTTACAGTAGTTTTAAATGAAGCAGTTAAAGACGGATCAGGCTAGTAGGTGGGTGAGTTTAAAATGTTTTATTAGATCCTACTTTTGTTGTACTTATTTCTGAGAAGTCCAATTAGAAGATCATCTGGAAATCCTGGCTTAATCAGTGTCGTGGCGAGTTCTAAAGGCGAAGATACCCCTTACCATCTCCTAACGACCATATCCCAAACGAGGTTGCTAGAGGCACACTGTTTGTTGTCGTCACTGTGACCGGAACATTTAATTTGAATCCGACGTCTTAAGGGGTGAGCCTACCGCTTCCGTGTTGTTTTTATCGGTGAACAGTCAAAACTAACCTTCATTAGACATCCTGTCTCTCTCGTCGCTGTCACTCCTGGTGCTGGGGCTGGCCGACAGTCTAGCGCGCTTCGCAGCGCTCTCTCCCGCCGCCGACAAGTCGAGCGGCGAGTGCTCGGCCGCTGCGCCCGCGCCGCCGCGCTTGCGTCGAGACCGCCCTCCGCGACCCACTCGCGGGTAAACAGTCGAAACTAACCTTCATTAGACACCCTGTCTCTCTCGTCGCTGTCACTCCTAGTGCTGGGGCTGGCCGACAGCCTCGCTCGCTTCGCAGCGCTCTCTCCCGCCGCCGACAAGTCGAGCGGCGAGTGCTCGGCCGCTGCGCCCGCGCCGCCGCGCTTGCGCCGAGACCGCCCTCCGCTACCCACTCGCGGGTAAACAGTCGAAACTAACCTTCATTAGACACCCTGTCTCTCTCGTCGCTGTCACTCCTGGTGCTGGGGCTGGCCGACAGTCTAGCGCGCTTCGCAGCGCTCTCTCCCGCCGCCGACAAGTCGAGCGGCGAGTGCTCGGCCGCTGCGCCCGCGCCGCCGCGCTTGCGTCGAGACCGCCCTCCGCGACCCACTCGCGATATCGCTAGTAAAGTCTGTGGACAAAGGATTAGCTTTACTATAAGTATTCATCAAAAGGGTTCCTTATGACTAATTACAACATAAAATAGAAATAGTAAACAGGTGAGATTTTTTAATTCCTACGACACCCCTCGTGCGATATATATATTTTTAATGAGATACTTAAACAACTTTTAACTGTGACAAACGAGTGTTTTGTCCATCGATTGTTGTTGGTTAGTAGTCTACTTGTTTTAATGCTATATAGTGTTAACCAGCTGTCAAATTATGTGCTTTCGACCGCCATAAAGTAAAAATAGTATAACGTGTAGAGGTTGGCTAATCAAAACTAGACATCCTCTTCCCTTGAATGTATCTTAGGGGAAATCGATGCAGGCTTAAATATTTTCTTGTCCAGTGTCTTAATGACTAATGCCGAATACTACTAGATATGAACTGTGCCTATACACCTGCTTTGCGTGTGGACATAAACAAATTGAAGAGGTGTATAGTTTTGTAAGCGGCAATCCACACATGATTGAAGAACATTTTAGAAGGTGTAAGAATAATTCAGTAGGAATTAAGATAATATGAAATCGAAAGCAGTAACCAGCCTGTAGGATTAAGATCTCATTAGCTACTTATAAGGGCAGAGCAGATAGGCTAGTTAGAGGTGTAATAAATTGAACTATTGCGCAATTTGCTATACTGAAATTGTATGAGCTTTCATAGACCTTGAATATTAGTTTCTCGTTTCGTATTATAGATTTATGTTACAAGAATTCATCTTACTAATCTACAGAGATTCATATTTCATATTTGGGTGTTAAATTTCACTTCTTGCAGAGTTTATCCCCTTGGAATTAATGATCTATGAATGAATAAATTCCATATTTTTCCGAAAACAAAAGATGTCTTAGTAGATATAAATATAATCAATAAGTATATCGAGCGTTTTCTGGCCTCTGGAAATAACCATAATGTTTTAGTATTACTTTTGGTAAACATTTAGTTTTCATATGAAATGTAACAAAAAAGTACAGTTATCAATTACCACAGCTGTTGCATGAACTAAACGCGACTGAACATCTCCATACTTAAATAACTGAGGCTCACATCTCACTTTACGCAACGAAACATGACGGTCGTCATTGTGTAGAAAATACAAAGATACTATCTTAAATATTAGTTGAGCCATGATAACAATGAGCCAAAGGTCCCAACGGCGCTAAGCATACAGTTTGGCATTTAAAAACTCAATTACTCAGTAGTCCATCAAGTGGCATACAAGTACGGTACCGGTGTTAAGCAAACATGAAAGGTGAGGTGCTATTATCTGATTAAGTGTACTTATAAAGCTGTGGCCTGAAAGCTAGCGAGCAATACCCTTCGGTTTTGCTGATGTTGTAGGGTTCATACTTTACAACGTCACCAAATCCACACTAATATTATACTTATACATAAAGTGTATCTGGTTGTGCGTCACGTTTTCAATCTTCAGAAGTCAGTTCAGAAGAATTGAGATTGAACATTGGAAAACGAAATTGGGTAGCTTCTTGTCGTGAATACGAGAAACGCAAAAAAAACTTTATTTACCAGACCGCATGACCAGACATTCAAAGTTTGTCAATCAGGATGCAGATTCCTACGGCACAGTCATTTCTTCAACGTTGTAAATTTAGTAAGCTGAATGCCACTTCAACTCGACTAACTTAGGCCTAGTTAAAATCTTATTGTCATCACAGACATATCAGCCGAAAAAGCGACTCGAACCTCACATGCAACTGAAATTTAGCTCTTACGTCTCACCTGCCGCGCTTGAAATGTGTTTGTTTATCTCTAACTGCCTCTGAATGAATTGTTATTTCCCCGCTTTCTTCATGCCACAGTCTAAGTAGCAAGCATCCATCATAACCGTCACGCTGGCCGCTCGCGGGTCAACCCGCAATCTATCTTTTTTAATTGCCAAGCACTAAGAGGCGAGCGGGGTAATCCGAATGGATCCAGACCACAGTATAAACCATACAGTAGAACATCTAAATACAAACGTGCCACTCTCGGTTTGAATGTGTGCGTGAGCGTCGCGCACCGTTTTTTTTATAGGATAGGGGGCAAACGAGCAGACAGATCACCTGATGGAAAGTGAATACTGCCGCCCATGGACATTTGCAACACCAGAGGGGCTACAAAATGCGTTGCCGGCCTTGCCGTGTTACCGTGTCGCGATATCACGCACACGCTAGCATGAAATAGGGAGGCATAGGGAGGCGGCAGTACGGACGGGCTGTGCCGCGTGTCTGTGTGCACGCTAGGCTAATAACTCGGCGGGCGGCCTTAGATAGCCTACTGTATGGTTTATACTGTGTCCAGACAGAGGCGCGCGCGCGTGAAATGAACACGGTTTATACCGGCGCGTGCGCAGGCTGTAATGCGGCCATATTTCGCACAGCTAAGCGGATATTCATTGTTTAGTTTATTGAGATTAGCTTTGGGTAAAAATGTACCTATTCAATGAATTCACGTATTTGTAATATTATTGAAATCTGAAGAATTATTCGATGAAGTTTTAATATGATGATGACACCTTGTATATTTCCAGGGAGCGTCTATTGCTGAACATACCCAGACGTCTTGTCATTTGTTTTCAAAAGTGTCTCGTCATGGGTGACTACCTTCAAACTATAGTTTTTTAAAGTAATCCATCCAATAAGCTCGTTTGGCTTGGTTTGGTTCAGCCAATAACTATTAGCTCCGTATTGGCGTGAAACTCTACGTTAACCATAAAATGATTTCCATTTCAGAACAGTTAATTTATAAAATTATTAAAGTTTTATCTGATCTAATGTTCAAGCCTGCCTGGGTGTCATTAATAAGTGTTATGTGGCACATTTTGCATAAAATATCCCTATACCGCGTGACGGTTGGGCGCTTCGCGCTACAGGCACAGTATAAACCATACAGTAGAACATCTACATACAAACGTGCCCCTCTCGGTTTGAATGTGTGCGTGCGCGTCGCGCGCCGTGTCGCGATGTCACGCACACGCTAGCATAAAATAGGGAGGCGGCAGTACAGACGGGCTGTGCCGCGTGTCTGTGTGGACGCTAGGCTAACAACTCTGCGGGCGGCTTTAGATAGCCTACTGTATGGTTTCTACTGTGACGCAGGTACGCCGCCGAAGCAAAGACTCTATAAATCTCACGATTTATTTCCGCTTCGCTCCTGTTTCTGTTTATAAGCGAAAATAAATTTAAATTACTATTTATGGGCGAGATAACGCATAAATTGAAACGGAACTGGATTCATGGGCCGCGAACCGCGATCCCGAAGTGTCAACCATTAGTAAAATTGAAATGTCTAGGAAACGCAAACGTGGGCTTTACGATTGAGAGGTAGATATCAATTCAAAAGTGTCTGTTGATTTATTTCAAAGTGGTATTATTGGCCAGAATTTAATGAGTACTTTGACAGAATAACTGTTTTGAATAAAGACGCACACTCCTCTGAAATACCCTTGTCGAAAGTTAACTTGTGGTTGCTATCGTGGAAAAAAACCGACAAACTAAGGAGTAAGGAGAATAAGTAGAGATTTCAACAACACAACAGATTAAATGTACGAGTATTACAATATCTCCGAACTAAGACTTGCCAGACAGAATTTGAACTTTGGTTCCCCCAATTCTTACTGAAATACGTAGTTAATGTCAGAATCACATAGTGTCACTTGACTAGTATTTGTATACCCAGGCATGTTGTTCAAAAATGAAAAATCATAGAATATATCTATTCAGTTTTGATTAAATTTCAGGCTTCCATAATATTTTCAAGGAATAAATAGTCAAATAATTAAAATTTAAAGCGAAATGTCTAGAAAATTATTATAGCTAAGGTCTCAGTTACAAATCTACAGCTTCTGTCACAGCTTGGATCGCAGTGTTAGAGAGTTTAACGATGAATCGCTAATAAACGACTAAGTGGAGTTATAATTCGCGCTGCGACCGAACGGTGTGACGTTCCAGCGTTGCAATATCCGCGTGCCTGCCAGCCGTCTGCAAAAAGTCGACTAATTTAGACTCTTCGATTTCACATCCCATCACTATTGGTCCAGCAGGGTTGGCAAATCACCGTTTTTACGATGCGACTGCCCAAAAGAGGTTTGCAGGTGTTTTTACATATATGCGAATGTCGTTAATGTTCCATGAAAACTGCTTTAGCCAGTTTTGGTTTGAGCTGGGATTACTTAATTTTTCATTTGAGATTAGTATTAGCATGACTATTTTAGCCCGGTTTGATGCTTAAAGTTTAATTATTTCTTTTGTGATCAAACTTCAAACCTTAAAAACGACTATAGATGCAAAGCAAAACCGATGTTAATTATGAAACAAATTATCTGCAGGTAATACCACTCCCACCTTTATTATGGTCAGCCCAATGTTGATGATTTTAATTATTCGATGACTCAGACTTTCCACAACAAATCGAAAGTCTATTTTTGCAATTTCCTTTCTAGTTCTAGCTAAACAACCGTTTTTAAAGATTTTTAAAATAAAAAGACATAAATGTAACACTATGAAATAGACGTTTTTATAGTTATTATTTTTGTCAAGCATATGGGTCATATGATTTGTTGATTGTAGGCTATTTATTCCTAGATTGCGGTGCCCTTACATGGGTTCATGGTTCAACGTAATTTAAAGATAAGACCTGTAATGCACAAAATTAGTGCAAAAAAAGTGTCAAAGTTCGATTCATTACTACCGGTTTTTTCACCGGTTTTTCCTCGACAGCCCTACACTGGGCAAGCAGCGCATGCGCGGCGCGTGCCACCGCCAATTAGTGCAGCTCCAGTTCCTTTTACAGTGGAGAGCGAGACGGTTCGCTGGCGAGGGGCGGGGCGGTTACCCTGCGCGTGCGCATATTCTATGCAGCGACAGACAGGGTGCTCTGTACTGTATAAGAGCCTCATGGGCATGGTCTGCACAAACCAGAGATTGTGCAGGAAAAGACAATGCCCGTCGCGATTTGAAACCTAAATTTTGGACAATTTTAAGGATCGAAATGCGACAATATCTGGTCTTGAAATGCGACAGTTGATTGGTAAATAACTCATACATATTTAAAACTCTCTCGAGCCAAAGGGCCTTCTCGGATAAGGTTAATTTCTACAAAATTGCTGTCAGGATTAACCAGCGCAAGAGCAATACAGCAGAAAAAGCCTATGTTGCAAGTATCAAAATCCTCCTACCCTATTTAATAAGTAAACACCTGATCCTAGGTAGGTATGATGTTGCCTGTCTTTGTTTTATACGAGGGTTACAATTTCAGAAAAATCCTACTAATATTATAAAGGCGAAAGTTTGTATGTCTGGATGTGCTGTGTTGCTCTTTCACGTGAAAACTACTGAATGGATTTTAATGAAACTTTACAATTATGTAGCTTACACACCTGAATCGCACATAGGCAATTTATAAAGAAATATGACTTTTTGTTTTTCAACTCAAGTTCACGCGGACGAAGTCGCGGGCGGCCGCTTGTACTTCATAAATATTACTATTTGCTTTTTTGTTTTACGTAAGAGCTCCCTGTTAATATCTCGTAATTGCTGAAACTTCACCTTCGCAGCGGGGATCATGTATAACCCTTCTGTACTCTAATTCAGTGGCAGAATAATCCGGTCAAATTAGACATTCAAAGTTACCTAAATTCCCACCAAGCTGAAAATCGGTAAGATTGTTTGAAATATCATTAAAAACAAAATTTGAAAGTTCCCCATCTTTCCCCTGTAAGGAAAAAAAAATATTCAAGGTCAAAGGTAAAAAAAATGAGTTTTTCGTGATTTTCAGCAAAACGGTAAGTATTATCAAAAAAATATCTCAGACAAAAATTGTAGATCATAAAATTATCTACAAAAAATTAATTAATACTTTTTTTTCTACGAGCCCACGTTTTTGAGATATAACGATTCAAAAAGTTGTAAAAGTTGTAATCGTCATAATATGCACACGTTTCCACGCCACCTATGAGGTAGTGTACTTTTCTTTTTTTTTGATCCGGAGGAAATGTCGTTACGCATACCCGTCCACCGGGGGGCGGACGGGTTATGTGGGACTCACCACTGGGAAGGTGACACCCAGTGGCATACCCACTAAAAACTCCGGTACTCCCTCTCATCGTCCATGTTGGGGGAACTGCGGTGACCGGCATGAAGCCTTCTACGCGTTCCCCCGGGCGGAGCCCGCCTTACACGGCGGGCAGGAAGCGACCCCCCCTATGTGGGGAGGGGCCAGGAGGGACAGCCGAGGGCGTCGAGCCGTCCCTACCAGGCAGTGGAGCTGGCCTGTGCAATGCTAGCGCGGGTACCCCCGTACCGCGCGCCAGCTGGTCTACTCCACGGAGAGATTGGAGACGGTGGGCAACTGTCCGTCGTCTCCCCCCCCTCCTCGCCCTGCGGAGCGAACTAGCGCTGGGATCTTGTTCCCGCGCGCTCCGCGGCCTCCTTACCTGTCATCACCTCCTCGCAGAAGGTGGCGACAGTTCTCCAGGCCTCCTCACTGGCCAGCATCTCCAGCACGATGCTCGGGAGGCTTAAATCTTGGCCGACTTGAGCGACCAATGCGCTGCGCTGTGCTGGGCCCACTTCAAGCACACCGCCAGCGTGTGGTGGGCCGTATATGAGGTAGTGTACTTTTTTTTTTTTTTTTTTTTTTAAGTAGGGGAAATGCCTTACGCATACCCGTCCACCGGGGGACGGACGGGTTATGTCGGACTCACCACTGGAAAGGTGGTATACCAGTGGCCCTACCGACTAAAACCCCTACTACTCCCTCTAATCGTCCTTTAGTGGGGGAACACGGTGAATAGCGCCTGCCTGTTACGCGTTCCCCCGGACGGAGCCCGCCTGCACGGCGGGCCGGAAGCGACCCCCCTTCGTGAAGGGAGGCCAGAAGAGACAGCCGAGGATGTCAAGCCGTCCCTACCAGGCAGCGGTGAAACCCGTGCAATGCTGGCGGCGGCACCCCCGTACCACGCGCTAGCTGGCCACCGTACGCAGGCCCTACTGGGCCCGCAACCACGAGCCACCCAAAGGGTGGCTCCGCTGCCGTAACCTTCGGTACGGCCCCGCCGGGCCGCGACGCACAGGGGGGATCAGCCTCGGGTTACTGGCCCCCACCAACCGGTTGTGCGCCGCGGCCCCAACCACGCGCCCCAAGGCGCCTGCAGGCCCCACTGGCCCCGCATCCCCGCGTCGCCCTTACGGGCTGCAGCGACCCTACTGGGCCCGCAACCTCGAGCCACCCAAAGGGCGGCTCCGCTGCCGTAACCGACGGTGCGGCCTCGCCGGGCCGCGACGCACAGGGGGGATCAGCCTCGGATCACTGGCCCCCACCAACCGGTTGTGCGCCGCGGCCCCAACCACGCGCCTCAAGGCGCCTGCAGGCCCCACTGGCCCCGCAGCCCCACGCCGCCCTTACGGGCCGCAGCGGGTGGGTGTCCAGTCCACCACGCTGCCACGCCTGGGTTCTCTTCCCTTCCCGGTGGTGCCCCTACCACCGGTACTAGGCCCCCTCGCCACGCCGAGGCGAGAACCCATGAGGGGGGGGGGGGGTAGTGTACTTAGCGCAACTTTTACAGCTTTTTGAATCGTTATATCTCAAAAACGGTGGCTCGTACAAAAAAAGTTTAAAGTAATTTTTTGTAGATAATTTTATGATCTACAATTTTTGTCTGAGATATTTTTATGATAAAACTTACCGTTTTGCTGAAAATCGCGAAATACTCATTTTTTTTACCTTTGACCTTGAATAAAATTTTTTCCTTACAGGGGAAAGATGGGGAACTTTCAAATTTTGTTTTTAATGATATTTCAAACAATCTTACCGATTTTCAGCTTGGTGGGAATTAATGTAACTTCACTATTATTTTTTGGTCTAATTTGACCGGACTAGAACCTCACCGCAATTAACACTCTCCGTCTAGCTGCCGAGGAAGTGTAAAGGTCGTGGGCCTTATCAGATTTAATTGCCTTCATTATTGCTGGAAAGGAAACTACCTGCTCGCTGCGCATTATGATTTTAAAGAGGCTTGATTAACATAACCAAGCGAGCCCATTGAAGATGCGCGGTGAGATAACGCCGTTTCTGACGTTAGGATAAAACGGGGCCAAGTTTGTACTGATGTTAGGTTTAAATTATTATTTTTTCGTTGTAAGCTTGCCACCATTTCTTGGCAAGACTTTTGCCAAGCAGTAGGACTTTTTAGGTTGCTAAAAATATCAATAGGAATTAACATGTTGTAGGTATATATAGTGCACTTAAACTAAGATTTAAAAAAAAATCTACCTACTGAACATAATATTTTTGCGCAGTGCATCTGACAACACAAAGGTATGCTTTTATAAAAAAAACGTTTGATATACTTATGCTAAAAGTTAAAACAGTTTTTAAGAGAACGAAGTTAATCACTAAAAATTCAATAAGAATAAATCTTATTATAAATTATAAGTCAACCTTAATATTTATTATTCAGTTCCGTTGTCATATTTTGCCTGTCTAGTAATATTTACAACAATTAGTTTACGTCCAAATAATAGCACGGCTATCAAATGTCACTGGTTCAGCTCAACCAGGCACTTCAAGAATTTTAGCATTTAGTTTATCTTAATAACTTTCTGACCAATATTTTAACTGCAATGCTATTGGGTGTAAACTTTGATGTAAAACAGCCCGTCATGGAATTTAAGACTGACTATAATATTATGTAAAGTGACATGACGACGATGCGTGCGTGTCTTGTATTTTAAAACCTAGCCCATCAACCTCACAGCCACTAAACTTGATAGTCGTGTGGATGGACTTATTTGATGATAGAAATTAAACATCAGGGAAACTACCCAAAATAAACACGCCAGTAAATTCTTAACAGTAGAAAGCGCCAAAAATGTATAGACTCATGATATTATTATAATAAAACGAGGTAGATAGGTTACTTGTGCTAAAAAAGTGGCACCCGAAATCAGAACTGAGGAGGTGCACCTGAGCAAAGCATTGACAACGTTGACAGTTTGAGATCACACTGCGCCAAAATAATCTTCATACTATCTTGTTCACACGTCACCACACGGTCAAATGTACAGTCAGACAAAAATGTGGTCTACCACCCTACGGTTGAGATTCGTTTGAACGTCATGAAACAACAAGGTCAATTTTCCCTGGCAATAAGATTGTGTCAGTGACTATTGCTCTCTTTGTCATTTATGATATAACGTCATGCCAAGTGTCAAGTTTGGATTATCGTAACAGATTGATAAATAATATTTCACTGACGGAAATACTTGACAGTAGAATTGTCAGCGAGACTTTCTTTTTCAGTAGTAATAAGTTTCTCTTCAAAAAGACCGACATGGTTTTAGCTGAGCAAAGCAGATTATCGCATTTAATGAGGTTAAACTAAGTCACTCAAATTTGACGTCAAATGTCAGGCATCTCAGACAACAGAGAGAACGTCATAACATAATTTGTGCATGTATTAAACTCTGTTAGAAAAGTCAACCTTAGCTATCGTAACATCTCGCAGAAACTTTTGTCAAAAGTGGTAGACCACTTTCTTGGCTGACTGTACGTACGCAGTGGACAATTTTTGACTTTAGCTCAGTACTGACATAATCTATCTACCCTCTTTCTATTATAATTTCATTGTATAGACTGACATTAAAAGTCGGCAGACCGGTGACAAGTCAAAGTGACATTTAATCTTATAACAATACTTCATTAAGTTTTTAACATGTAAAAACTCTTTGGCGTGATACTGGCAGAATTGTGGTAAACACAGATATTACCATAAACCCAAAAGAAGAAGAAGAAGAAGACTTATTGGCGTTTTGCTCTAAGCTGAGGGGCGTCTATTGGCTATGAGGTCGATGCTTAGCCCTTACCCTACCGTGCGCTTAGATATGATTTTATGGCTATTCGAGACATTTTAATCACAGCCGTGAACTATGAAACGGTGCACGTAGAATAATTAAAGCAGGAAGGTCAGTGAGCACTTGTTCGTAATTAATATGAATTTCAAATGGGCTCTTTTGAAATGAAACTTAGCTGACCGTAAATTATTTCATAGGGGCAGTGGCCTTGTAACTTGTAAGTAACGCACATTATTACTTAAGAGAGTAATAAGTTAGCGGGTAACATCACGGCTGGTGATTTATATTGTGGGGGAAAGGTGGCTGCAGCTGCAGCAGAATTAACACAGCGTGTTGAGTGGACTGTTAGTAGCCGCTTTTGTTTTTCACACTTTTTAAGTCTATCTCATGACATTAGTGACATTCGTTTTTGGAACCCCTTTTATGAATGGAAACTTTACACTTGCCACAGGCCAAGCAGTAGGACGATACGAGGCATTCAAGCCACTGCACGTTTTTGAATTTGTGTTTTCAACAACATAATTTTAGATGATTAGACATTGAAACTGGCTTATAAACAATTAAATACGTAATTTTTTGGCATAGCATCGGGGTGTCCAAAATTGAGGTAAAATATACGAGTAATAAGTAATTTACATTCACAAAATTTATCCTGATGGTGGACTTTCCGTAACGAAAACAGAATTAAGGATGCTTAGAACTATTGCTGTTTTCTGAACTATACTAATATATTCAGAAATTAGAAATGTTAAATTCAGCAAGTCTGGATTCTGGGACGTGTCAAGGCTCTACCGATAAGCTATTGCATAGATTTTTTTAGGAGATGTTTCAAAGGGTTCATATAGGGTCAGCAACGAATGAGTTAAATAGGTGTTCATGAGATACGGTAACTGCTTTGGTACCATCAGGCGGTTCGGATGCTTATCTATCGCCCTTCGTTGAACGAATAAAAAAAAATAGGGTGAGTTTGTGAACCTCAAATGTTTTACAATACCTTAGCTGTCTCTGCTTAAGTTCCAAGCACTCTCCTTTTATTAAATACCCTATTTACACTAATTAGTAAGCAAATAAAGAAATAAAATTGATTGGGTTAACTTATTTTTGTCACTTACTTTTGTGGAGCTCATGTCGAGCATGACTGGGAACGCGGGCAGCCGGGGTGGGCCGCCCTGCTGTTTCGCTAGTTTCGTGAAAAGTCCGCCGAGCGGCGCGTCTGTCGCGTCCGTCTGCGCGGGCGACGTTGCCGCGCGCGATTCCACGCCGAACCCATTCATGCGGTGGAAGTAACTGGGGGAGAAAACTGTATGTGAAAATAGATCCGGGAAACTTAAAATAGTTTGCAGGAAAAGAAAAACAATTATGGGGATGTGTTTGCACATTTTCTACTTAATCGATATCGATATAGATCAGAAGCTTGCTTTCTTAGTACCCACCTAATTTAAGCCAATGAAGCAGAATAAGTGAATGGTCTGGTATTTATGGTACATTAACTAATTTTGTGTTAAGAGAAGCGAAATGATCGTCTTAGTTAATATCTAATCGCTTAGGACATTTTCTCAGAGGAGGAACCTAATAAGAACACATAGAAACGTGGAAATATTTAGGTAGGAGTATACCATATTATTCTTTTTTTATAAAAACGCGAAACCTGACGAGCTACATAAAATAGTCTCATAATTAACCTTTCAAGGTGGACGAAATAATAATCCCGTATTTATTTGTTTCTTTCAAATTTATGGCACAATCCAATTAATACCTATCAACAGCTTTATAACATTATGGGTATGTGAATAGTTATATGATTTATCCTTAAGTAATAATAGGTACAGAAGTTTCAAAAACTCAACTGCCATAATAAACATGATTTGGTGATTTTGTATCTATGCACTACATTAAGTTATATTTAAAATAGGTACTTCAAAATATAATTTATTGCAAAAGCACATCCTTTTTGCCAAAACCCTGTAAAATGTATTTTTGTGCAATGAAGATTAAGAAGATCTTATCTCATCTTAATTTGGTCGATCAATTTACTTTTGAAGCTCCTGGTCTTTGTGATAATATGTTACACTATTCCTATATGGCAAACAACGGCGACACCCGGATAAGATATTAGAGCCTAAATAGATTGCAAAAACAAAAAAAAAAATCTGACATCCTTAGTGTGCTTCAGGTGTCTCTTGTCACTTATAGGCTTGCATTAATTTTTAATAATTGTATAGACAATTTTAAAATTAGCATTTTTATGTTTGATTATATGCCGAACCTGCTTGTAAAAGTTAAGAATTAAATTACGAACAACAATAAAAATCAACACCTAACGCCAAAGCCGCGAGAAAATTTAATAAAATCACTAAACGACTTCATATTATTGTTAATTGATTGGACGTTGTGAATATCTGATGCGCCATAAAATAAAGAATTTACGATCTCGTGATTGGTAATGAATTTGAATGAAGTCAGTTTGTGTTGTTATAGAAGTACCTAATAATAGATTTAAATTAGTCTAGTTAAGGTTTCTTGGCTAATATTTTATCATACAAAGATGCCGAAATAATAAGTTACGATAAGGTGATCTCCATGGAGTCTACGAACAATTGTTTTGAAATCAAAAACTTAACAAAGTCCACTATGAATACAAAAGATACATGAGATTATAAAATCAAATGTGTTCCATATAACGTGTTGAATCGAATGCGTTTCTAGTTAACATTTCTAAATAATTTCAACATCTGAAAGCCCATTATCTTATTCATTTCACTTTAGGTATTACAGTTAGAATTTTATCGAAAATTAATGTGCGTAATAGGCTAAAAAATAAGCTGCGTTTTGAAAATAAACGGTTATTTTATAAAATGAATTATTAATTGCCTTAAGCGCATTCTAAATTTTCTAACGCATTTGGGCTTTCATAATTAACTTACGAATCACAACAATTTAATAAAAAGATTGTTTTTTGATTGAAATTATATCCAATAAAGCTAGAGATTTATGATCAACACAAAGTATCGAAATACAGTCTTACTTAATTCCTGAGTGTAAAGGTTGATAATCGCTTGTGTATTTTTGCATGTGACTGTGTGGCATCTCGCGTCGGCATGTGTCAAAACAAAATCTTAAAAACTAACCCCCTTATTCATAAAAACTTAAACAGCTCTTATAGAACACGATAACTTTTGTATCGCTTTGTCACTGTCATTCTTGTTGCTGCTGCCATTTGCGAGTAAGTGACAGAACACGTCAATAGCTTAAACAATGCGTTAGCGTTGCGTTCGTTTTTATGAATAAGGGGGTTAGTAAAGACGCCTTTACGCCTGCAAGCGTGGATAATCACAATTGACAAGAGGTCAGCGACCTAACCCGATGAGCAATTCATTAATATAACATAAGTTCACGCGGAGAGCAAGATTCTCACGAATCATGTAAATTTGTCGACTAAACGTAAGTTATCGAATCGATTAATATGGTAATTGGAGGCATCACTAGCCGGTCGGTGACCGCGGGTCGCGCGGTGTGACACGGACCGTGTGAAAAAATACTAATCGATATTGGGATGCATAGACAAACAGAAGGCTCATCTCTTCACAACTTTGTCGGCAACCAAATCTGTCACGTACGTGTTGTTGTAGACACAGGTTATTAGCTAAAGTCATTAGAATGCATCCGTCTACACAGTGATTCTGTAAATCTCGATGTATTACTTGGCATTGATTGACTGCCTATAGATTGTGTTGTACATTCTGAGCGGTTCCCTGCCACATATTCATGGAGTTAGTAGCGTGTGGCAGCAGTGGCGGCCACCGGCGTTACTGTGTCCAGCGAATTCTTGTAAAATGTATGAAAACTACAGGAACTATGCCGGTGGCGGCGTTAGGTATCGTGTGGTGTGTGTAAGTCATAAATGAAGGGTATCAGTACCTACTGTATGTGCACACAGTACTAGTCAAACAGCAAGTGTCAGCCTCAGAAAGCCATGTTAAATTTGATTCTGACGTTTGAAAATTTGAGGGTTTATTGTAGCTAGAATTTGATGGTTCAATTGTTGAATATAATCACCTTTGCATACTTGTAGAACCAACGTAAACAAATAGTATCTAAGTCTATAAAAACACGCTGTAAACATCATGGCAACACATAATCACATACAAAAACATCATGGCCCGTCTCGAAATGCATCTTATTATGTTTAACCAATGATTGAAGAAGTATCTTCAACTCTATACGGTTTAAAAAATAATTAAGTTCATCAATTAAACTTAACCATATTTGAATATGCATGAAACATCAAAATATGATGCTATTTCAATGAAATATCACTTTCAGTTAATAAACAACAACATTAAACCTTATTTAAGAGTTGTACTTGTTCAAAGAAAAGTTAGTCTTAAAAATTGTATGTCAACACTAATGCTAAATTCTACACTAATGCAAAAACATACCGTTGCAAATAGTTAAACAAGTAATATGATAATGTCACTTAAATTACCTAAATAATAGTGATAAATAGAACTGCGATACTAATAACAGAAATTAAAATGCAGATTCTGATAGTAAATAATGTTATTAAATCTAAAAACTATATTCCCATGTTAACATCTAACGTTTAATGTAATTACCGCGAAGAATGCTAAAACATATAAACTAGACTTAGCTTAATAAATAAGATAGACAAATGAGAGGTAATGTATGCAAAAATATGTAAAGCCGATTTAACATCTGAAATGGATTAATTCTCTTTACATATTATTTCTTTTGAATACTCCAAGATCTCAATGAGGTGGGGATTGTTATGCAAATATTTACCTAAATATTTATCTGACGCCTTTTGGTCCGATTTTGGTTACTTGTTGGTTAAGCGGTTTATTTACGGCTGTGAGATTTTGCCTGTAGGTTTTGTTCCTAAATACCTAACGTCATTGTTTTTTGGACCATAATAATATACTTAAGTAAAATATGTGATTATGGTAAGAAAAAAAAACAAACTCAAGAAAAATCTTACTAAACAGAAAAATAAATATAGACCAAGAGCTGTACAGTATCACCACTGCATTGTATCTATATTTTATTTATTCATGACGGTTGGGCTAGCAGCAGTTTGTGAATTACTTAAGTTACAAACGCTAAGTATCTTCTTTTAACTTTCGTTTAAAAAATCTATGTTGTATTAAAGACGTGAATGAATTAAAAGTTTTTTTTTCTTTCTCTCTATATGCTAAAACTAAAAGTTAGACTACGTGACTCTGCATCAGGAGACAGATAATCTTGTTCTATATTTAATGATACTCACTCGTTATTAGGGTGCGAATTGTACCGCGCCGCAAGCGAGCGCATGATGTCGGAGTAGTTCCGAGGCGGGTGCGCGGGCGCAGGCTGCGGGGGTGCGTGGGGGCTGCCGCGCTCTGGCGGCGTGCCCGGGTACGACGACGTGGACGGCGTCACGCTGCGGGACCTGTGGAAAGAAAGAGTGGTAGTAGTATTGTTATAAGCCTAAGTAGTAGTAGTAGTGCAAATATCAATTTATTCTAGGTGTCCAGCAAGATTTGACCCTGCATCTAACACGAGCTTGGCTGCTTTTTAAATTGAGCTACTGTGTTTTAACATTCAGACAGTTAAACTGTTAGTATTTTTAATCTCTTGATTAAAATATAGTTTTGTGACAGTTTCAGCAGCAATGTGATCAACCTATGTCGCCAGCATGCGAAGTGTGCTATAACATTTTTCAGAAAGTTTAGTTGTACTGTGCCGCGAGTGGAAACATGGCTTGTCCGACCACAAAACCGAGGGCTCAGGCCCAGGACGTAAAAAGGCTATCTGCTGTTAGTTTGTACCTTGAAGCAGTGGAGTCGTGTGGGCTGAGCCGCTCACTCTTGACGTGCGGCTGGTGCGACGCGGGCGGCGCTGGCGTCGGCGTCGGCGCGTGCGCAGGCGACGCCGCGGCATCGCGCACACATCGCCGCGCCGCGCCCCCGCCGCCGCCTTCACCTAGGACAACGAGAAAGGTAAGATTAGTTTAAGTGTACAAGTTTGCGAAAATTCACAACTATATGTGTCTCAAAATAAGATAGACTGTTGCCTTAATCGTGGGCAAAACTGATTTATCACCGAAATTTGAGAGATAATCATTATCATCATCAAGTGCAAGATGTCCTCTTTTAGAAATAGATCTTTCTTACACATACCCGAGCACATTAGGCATAGGCACCAAAACCCTGCGACCGTTATTAGATAGTCCATCCACATTCAAATGTTTATTAAAGCTCGTATACCGTCAACTTATTAGAATTTATTTTTTAAATAATTTCACGTTGGTGCGTAATACTAATACATCTTAAAAGTTCAAACATTCTAATGGTATGAAAAATGTGGAACAAGTCCCTCGGCCTATAAGTCAGTGCTCATTACGCGCTACCGTGTGATGTCCGTTTACAGTAAAATATTCAGTTTCCCGCAAATTAAAAATGTCTTCGTCCCCGACAATTAATAACAGTGAGAAAGGCGGGATGTATCTGCTCGAGAAGAATCCGGTCCGCACAGGTGTTCACACATGACTAGAAACAAGAGCTGTTGAATACTTGCAGAGTTCCGTACAGTTAGTTTTTCTTTACATATAGACACCATTTTGACAACTCTTTTAAGCGAGACTGTGACTGTGACAGCTTGAATTAAGTCCATACTAGTAAGGGCTGCTAACTTTGGCTGTCGTTTGTCAATTTTGGTGCCAACCGTTTAAAAAAAAACACAAAAAACAAGATACGTGTTCTAACCTTCAAAAGAGTAACTTCGTTTTAAACACTGGTATTTTTGACCGACATCAAAAAAGGAGGAGGTTATCATTTCGACTGTATGTTTTTATACAAACAATGAAGCTAAGATTGTTTACTATATTTAGTATTCTCATATTTTAAAAAATGACGTTTTGTTATTATCTTCATTATCACTTCATTATTAACCTCATCATTCTGGCCAAATGGCACTTATTATGTAAACTTCAGCCATTTACCGTATCAGCTACAGAATAAATATAAGCATTTCCTGAGCTTTAGCAAAAACAAGTGTCAGCTTCACCACATAGTACAAAACAAACTCGCTTTCTCTGTCCCTATGTGTGCTTAAATCTTTAAAACTACGCAACGGATTTTGACGCGGTTTCTCTAGTTACTTATAACATAAATATCCAACCTAAACAAAAGTGTCAGCATCAGGTCTACGAAACTCTAAAAAAGTGTCAAGAGATCAAGCGGCCGACCCGGCATCCTGACATTTGCGATAGCGTCGCGCGGCTCGTTTGATCTGCCGCCTGCGATACACTTTCCACCAATCAGCGCACGCCATCTCTTTACATCTACAGGATGTCCCGCAAATGGTGATCTTTAGTCGTAAATCAGCGACTATAGTTCGAATTTTGAGAAATACATTATTAGACAGTTGGCTTGACGGGAGTGCATTTAGCTTAGAGCCCCTCTAACCGCTTCTTAGCCTAGATTAAGAGTCTGTGGCGGGTTTTGTTCATATTTTATTCTCTCTTCCAAGTATCTACCTACAAAAATAATAAAGATATATCCTGTGTTTCAATCTACTGAACACTATCAAACAAATTCCCAAAGTTAATAGGCTGATGAGCTTAAATGTGATCTTAATATAAGACAAATACTCGTACCTATGTCAATTTTTTAAATGAATAAATATATATCACTGAAATTTGAATAATCTTCTTCGATAATTGAATACAGAGCATTATCATTTTGATTTTATACTGTTATTCAAGCTGATTCAAAGCCCATTGCTAACCAAAAGAAGTTTAAAAGTTTTCAAAACTAATGTATTCATTCCGAACATAACCCTTCATAAACGAACATCCTCTGTTCACCGGGTCACAAACGTCACAGAGTGCCGGGTCAAACAAATGACGGAAGTGAGGAACGTGACATCTGTCACCTTGACTGGAAATAGAAGCAGGAAAATGCTTAGCATAACGCGTAGACCCTCAGACGTGATCTGCCTGCGAGGAGATAAGATGGCATCAGCATTTCGTATTTAACACGTGCGTTTAATAGTTAGCTTTGTTTAACATATTTCTAATTGTAAAGGATTCCAAAGCTCAAAGCTGCTATGGTTTCTGAGATGTTTCTTCCTAACACCCGAATCCAAACGAAAAATAAAGCACTTAAGACTATAGAACTCAAATTATGTGCAAGTAGTATTAACGGTTGCTTAACTTTGATTTCCGCTTGTGAATTCGGGGTAAAGCCCTTAGATCGTGGAATCGAGGTCTAACCGAATGGTATAATATACCTGTCTTGGAAAATAAGTTTGAAAAGGTTCTTATGTCGTCAAAGTGCAAGTGGCTTCAATCTAAGCAAACTGTACTTTTGGGAAACAACTTGCTTCAGCGAATCTATTTAATCAAAGTACCTCTAATGATGTTAGCACTTATCAAAATAAATTAACAGACTTTATTACCCTATTGATTGATACTATACAGGAAGTATTTAAGCAGATTAAAGTTGGCGAGTCATTACGTCGCTCAATTGTACTCTATATAAAGTTCATTAAAACTAAACCGGTCCCAACCAACCTTTTCCTCGTCAGAATTATAATGTAAATATCAAGATAAAATGTCACAGGTGTTTATCATACTTACGCAAAGCTGTCACACTGATATTAGAGTTGTGACGCGTAAATACCAGGTGATATATCGTGTGACCGGAGCTGTTACTTGTCACAGATACCTAACCTGGTAATTAATCGAGCCTTTTATGGCATAGGCGGTTTCACATTGTAATACGATGCTTACCTTTTTTGTGCCTCTATGTCATCTTTATAGTGCTAATAATTTCATATTATTACCTTGATGGTTTTGATAAAAGATGAAGTGAAAACTGTTAGCTTAAAACACAACTGTAAAGTGATGAGAGTTCTTCGGTAAAAAGTCGACGCAAATGTCAAAAAGTTACATTATATTTAATTGTACTGATCGTTTGTGAAATTTTGATGGATTTCAGAAAATATTTTCATAGATGTAATAAGTATACAGCTATATAGATGTCCAGGCCCACAGCGGTAGATTTTGTTGATAATTTTAAAAAACGAGTTCATCCTACGTGCTCCCTTGCTTATAAATAAGTAAGCCTTCGAAATCTGTAGCATTCAATATCGAAGAATAAACTACAAATAGTCAATACTATGCTTTCATATAGAATGTTATTCTTTGCAAAATTTATTAACACCTATCCTTACAATATGTGGCATATAAATTTCGAACGTTATGAGAAAATTATTATAAAGCGACTTGTTCGAACCAACTGTCATAGTGCAGCTGCTGTGTAAAAATGGTCAATTCACAAAGTTATCCAGTAAATATTAGCGAAAAAGAGCGATATCCTACTAATATTATAAATACGAAAGTGTGTATGTGTCGTGATTCCAATTAACTTTACAATAATATAGCTTAAACATGTGAATAAGACATAGACTACAATTTATAAAGATATACTTATTACTTTTTTTGCCTAAGTTGACGCAGACGAAGTTGCATAAAGTACCTATATCAATATCGTAACGATACTTTATTTAAATCAAAGTAAAAGCTACGCTAAGCATGTCAATTGTTAGCTGCCCTTCTCTATTCAAATTCAAAAAGAAATACTGGTTCGTAATAAATATCATCTCACTAGAGAAACACTGACGCATTGTAAAAAGGCTGATTCTGTAGTCCAGCTGTGACTATAACCGCTTTATATGGCGCGTGCCTTTACGTAGGCGATAATGTTCAAATCTATGAAATAACATCATATTATAATGCTTATAAAGCCATTATTTGTATTATTATGGCGGACCACATACGTTGACGTTACCAAATTTTAGTTCTAATTTACTATAGCCCTAATAATTTTATGGTTTATGAGGTTAGGGTAATTTTACTTTATTTATGTTATTTGATAGAAATTACACTGGGTAAATTTGTAACGAGTTACACGAATGTAGTTAGGATGAATTATTGTTGTATTATAGTAATGAATTTGTGTAATAAAATTTCAAATTGAAAATTATCATCTATTCAATTTAGAAAATTGATATGCCTATAAAATGGATAAGGTCGGCAGGGTACCTTGGAAGTCATGATTTATGAAATTATAAGTAACGAAATTATAGCTAGGTATATTCACTGAGTGAAAACTAAGTAAGCGAGTCACATTTAACATGACATGAATGTTTATTAAAGTTGAAATATCTTTATACTAATAAAGTTTACAGCTTAACACCTACAATATCTGCTTCTGAACTTTACTATGTAGACGACTTCAAGTTAGTAATATTACTAACTGTCAGTCGTTTCCCTCCAGTTGGAGTTACATGAACCCCTCCTAATTCTCATCAGTGAAGTTGATTCCTTTCCTGGTACTCACGTTATAAACTAAGTTTTCGAACTTCAGCTTTTTGGACTGGTTTTAGCCATGTTTTAGTCAGTGAGTTAGAAAGACCTTCGATTTTATAAACAAGTAAAGGTAGGAGGACAAGGTATGCTGATTTTAATTATTATTATTTCCTAATGTTAGATTTGGTGAGCCTGGACGCCGGCTTCATGGCCAATCAAGGAAATAATGTATCACCTTATTTGACCAAGCCGACTGACCTAACTGGATTTGCATATTAATAAAACTAAACCAGAGGCTAATTTTATGTGAGAAAACTACATAAACGACTAGAAGATATTTTAATTCCAACAAAATCAAACAGAATTATCAATTTTTGGCAGGAAGTGATCGGAATTTACGATGGCGCGCGACGAGCGACGACTTCCGGTCGCAACATGTTCGGGTCAACTTTAGGGTTGATACTGTACAGCTTAGTGTACATGGGGTCACTTTTTTCTTCTCTTATTTATTTTATTTTATTTATTTATTTAAGAACACATAACAGGTAACAGTCAAAGAACAATTTTAAAATTTAAGCATGCGAGTAATACTGCGACTAAGTAATAATGCGACTAAGTAATAATGCGAGTAAATCAAATACTAAACTATCACCCAAAAACATGTGTTCCTGACTTGATGAATAAAGAAAAACAAAATTTAGTTAACTTAAAGACTAAACTTAAGCTTAAACACATTTTGTTTCAAAGTGCGATTACAAGCACTTAATTAAAACTTAAGGAACGTCGATAAACGCGTCTTTCTTTTTTGACAACCACCGGCGAGAAAAAAAAGCCTAGTCTATATTGTCCCACAGCTGGGCAAAGGCCGCCGCCATATCCTTCCAGTGATCTCTTTCTTGAGCTAAAGGGGGCCACTCTTGGCAGAATTTGTCCAGATTGTCTCAAAATGGAGATCATTGGATAATATAAAACGCCGTTCAAAAAATGGTATAGGTCGAAGGAATTAACAAGGGTAGATGACTTACAACATGCCATGCTGGAAATTAGCGGGAAAGATTTATTTTAGGAACAGACAACAGTGGTGATAATGAAGATATTCAATTTCCTTAAAATGTTCTATATTTGTTTGAGTGCCTTAAAGTGATCAGAAGTAATATAATACGGTGGCAAATAAGATGCATGAAGCCTAAAATGTTGGGTTTTTCGATAAAAACTGCAATGCAATGCAATGAACAAGGCTTCTCGGTCAAAAGTCGAACAATAACATATTATTGAAAGTAGGGTCAACAGAAAAGATTGTAAAATCGTTCTGACATTTTCGTCTCACGTGTCATCGAATATAAACAATTTTAATAAGTGGCCTATCCAATTAACCATTAAGATGTTAGTGGCAACCATGCACGTATCACTTGGCATTATAATGAGAGGAAACGCGTCCCGTTATGATACGCAACATGTCGGGCCGTTTGACACATTGGTATCAAATTCGACCGTGGCTTCGAAAGCTCTCGATGGGCGAATTACGGTTCAGGTGAGTTGCTCAATCAGTGTCAACTACAGACTTATACCACAGTATAATCATACAGTAGAACATCTAAATACAAACGTGCCACTCTCGGTTTGAATGTGTGCGTGAGCGTCGCGCGCCGTGTCGCGATATCACGCACACGCTAGCATAAAGTAGGGAGGCATAGGGAGGCGGCAGTACGGACGGGCTGTGCCGCGTGTCTGTGTGCACGCTAGGCTAATAACTCGGCGGGAGGCCTTAGATAGCCTACTGTATGGTTTATACTGTGCTTATACAGCCTGTGCAGCAGAGGATAGGAACGACTGTACACGGCACGCTGCCACTGGGAAAACATCTTTATTGTATTAGCATTAGGTGCTTCCAAATGAACGCACTGGGGCAGTGGCCAATGTGTATCAGTACTGAGATGAGATGAGATGTGAGACGGCACCGATCAAAAATGCAGCGACCAATGATGATTGTTAGAGTTCTGTTTCAAAACGGTAAACACCAATTGGTATAATTTCTTCTTCCCTATCTTCTAAATGTGTAAATTACGTATTAAATATTATAGGAAATGTAAAAGTTTTTTTTATTACTTGAACATTTTCTGTCCTTATATTCGGATTAAACCTAAACCAAAGGATTTTCCTGGTGTTTCCATAAAAAAAGATATAACTCGAACCAAATGATAGTTCGAAAACTATCATTTGTTGTGACTGCGAAAAAATCGTAAGTTGTGAATGAAAAGATTGATTTATTTTTATGATAATGCTTATGAATAATATGCTAATTCCTAAGAATGATACATTCATTCAATAATAAAAGGATCCGTTATTTAGAAACCAAATACTTTAAATATAATCGTTTTCTATATTTGGTAGTGGCGTAAAACTTTCAAAATTTCCTCTAATCAGGCATCATCAGAGTAATGGATCATAAAAAGATGATTGATGTGTTTAAAACACAACCAAGAAATGACCGTCCAATTTGTAAGTTATCATTTCTTTAATAAGCTGTAAAACGTTGCATGAAATTAAATCTGCAATCAATTATTCGAAGAATTAAATAGACTTGCTTTTACAACCTAACATTTTAGCTGTAAGTACTTGTGTTGGCCCTGTCTAGTCGTAAGTTAGTCTAAGCAGATGCAAGCCACGCCCAAAACGGTCTCGTTATGTAACAAGCCACGCCCACAGAGCTGCATATCGTCACACATTTTTATTCGTAAGCTGAAGTCTTTTTCAAATAATGTTGTTATCGATTGCCTGACATAGGCCAAGAGCTACAGCCCTGACCTCACACGGCTGATAGCGCAGTAAACTGTGTTTAACACACACATTGTTTTCTGACCGCAAAGATGTGTGGTCTAAAGCACAGATTATCGCGTTTTGTGGATTATTGCCTAAAAATTATATTCCGTTACAAGAATCAAATAAATTAAAGTGTATTTCTTATTGCAGCTGAATTACCTATATGGGTAGGTGGTATACAGTTTAAAAATGTGATATCGTCATCTTCAAGATCATCTTACACTTAATTAAGCAGATCCTGTGCTAATCATGGATATATCCAAGAACAAAATACTTATGTATTGATATTTTTTTCGAAGTTTTCAGCGATGAAGCCGACTAAATTGTAGGGCCAAAATCTCTATAAACATTGTTGTGTACAATTGTGTACACAAAAATTTTGTGTATTTTTTCGTACAATAAATTACATCTTGTCTTACCTAATCTTAACTTAACAGATATGAGAGATCATAACTGTAAAAATAACAGAGTTCATACAAAAAAGTTGTGAAAATACTGGTGTGTTTCACCGCAGCAGCCTCAATTGCCAAAAGTGTAATAACAAAACAGTAACTAGGAATGGGTGTTTTACATTTAAGTGGCACTTACTTCTAGCTGATTACAATTACTCAATTTACCTGTTCTCCCTTGGACCACACGCAGTAGGGTCAGTATCGTCAAACGAGGTACCGTTGGCAGCTGACCCGAATGGCGGCACGTCGCCAAACAGACTGCCTAAGTGATCGGTACCGTTCGCAAATATGTGCCCGGACGTGATGGTGAAGAAGCGACTTCAAGTACCTACGTTTCTGTCTGTACGCTGACATTGTTGAAGGTCAAAGGGCATTGTTAGTCGGAGAAAAGAAAACAATTGAAAACTGAAAAACACATTAGTGCGGATTGTTGGAGAGGCTATAACCTTCCTCTCCTCGTTGCCAATCCGGTGTTGCCACTATAAGCTGTAGAGACTGTTGAAATTTACAGATTTGTTTCTAAGTCATGTACGTTGATTTTATTATAGACTGCACTTGTTTTAAGACTTCCATTTTGGTAACCTCTTCCATTAGCTATAAAATAACAACAAGTGTCGACGGTAAAATGATTTATTTTGAAATGGATATAGTGTAGGCTACTAAACATGAATTTAAAATGTTTTCTAAACAGTTACAACTTTCAACTCAAAAAGTTTTAACCTTTGTTAACCCAATCTAATTGAGTATCTAAATACTTTTCGGTGAGCTGTTAGTTCAGTAATCGGTTTGTTCAGCGCTGGGCGTTGATCGGCCGGCGTCTGCGCCCGCGGCGAAAGACATGCCGACGCGTTTAAGTGCCGCGGTTAAAAGTGTACAAACAAAAGCGGGCAGGTTACCACATGAGTACTATTGCTGGGGTGACTATGTTTCTGGTAATCATAATCAGTATTTAACGGTTTAGCAATTTTTTATACAGTAAACTAAACATATTTTTATTTTTATTTTTTATGCAATAAAAAAATCTACCGCATCATTGACAGTGGTAGCCCTTAGGACACGTGTAATGCTAAGACCCTACATAGCTCATCAGGTAGGCCTTTTCAGGTTCATCATTCCATAATTAAAGAAATAAATACCTTAGAAACGGAACTCTACGAGACATGATGGCTGTGTAGGAAGAAGGATCCTACCTTAAAGGATGGAAATCCTGGCAATGGATGATAATTAAAGTAAGATCACATGGGACAATACTTCGACTTTAATAATGAATCTACTACACTTAACCAAGCATGTGATTGGTCTATCGAAGTTCAGCCAATCACATGTCTGCACCGAGTTTGAATCGAGCTTTGAGCGTACTTTTAAAATAGGCTAAATGTAATTAGGGTCAATATGATGGTCACCCTGGTTAAGCAATGACAATGCCGATCGGTTGTCGGCTGCTGACAGGTTGCTTGCCTGTTGACAGCTCTAACGTTACGATAGTGAGGTGAGGTGACTGGCAGCTATTTCATATCGGTCTAAAGATTATGACAAAGCTGAAGCTTAGAAGCACTGACCTTAAAACTAGTGTACTATCAATTGCTAGTGTTTATATTATTTTTAGCATTCAATGTAGTACCTTTACTAAAGATCCAAAAACCAAAAAAAAGCTTCTGGCCTTGGCTTCAGGCGGGAATCCGACCTGCGTCTTCTAATATACTCGTACGGTATACGCGGGTTTGATTCCCGCCTGCAGCCAAGACCAAGTCTTTTCCTGGTTTTCGTATGTTATAATGTTGTTTTTCTAGAGATCTAAAATAGCAAGTTATCAGTCTAGTAACAGCTCCGACGTACCTAACACAGTTCTAAAGTAGGTGTTTCAGAAACAGCCATGCTCATCAGTTGGTACCCTCGACATGTGACATGTTATTATCCAAGTTGTGGTCAAGTAACTGTTTCCCTTAACGTTTTGAAGCTTTTTCTAGTCTCAGCACCAACCCACAAAGTCATTACTAATACACAACTAGTCGTTATTAGTCTTAATTAGTAAAAAGCTAAGCTACATATTAAAACATTAATGTCGTACTACAAAAAGTGCCAAAGCTCTCCAGTTTTGAAACAGGTTCTTAATTCAATTTAAAAGCTCGAACACAGACGATCTACATCTGGTACAGTAACTGGTCGCATGCGCAACTTGCTCGTCACATGTCTCGATTGTTATGTTAAGGCGGTGGGGTACCCAAATGACTTTAGGAATTTGACCTTGAATTTTGAAAAGTTGCACTCCTGTGCGCGATAGATGGCTCGCTGTGTCGCTACGATGATGGCTAGAAAGTATGACATACAAGTTTTGTGTGTATCACAGAGTAGTACAAGGTTCAGAGATACTATTTCATAGGAAAACTAAAGAAACTAAAATACGACTTAAGATGTTATGAGACAGCTTAGCTAAGTACATAAATGCATTTTATACTGAAATTCGATAAAAGCTCTTAACAGCCGAGTTGGTCCCGTTGTATCACAATTGTAAAGAATTCTAATTACATCATCTTTTCAGGTCCTAATGTGAATGTGCCGGCCAAAAGACAGTAATGCTATATTCGGATAGAGCTTTACCGTCTGAGCATTTGTGAATATTGCAATTATTTATACAGGGTAAACTGTCCAGCTGAGCATTGTACGCTCGAAGGAGACAGATTTTGACGAAAATCCATTCGGCGAACTTTTACTTAGCCAGGCATCGAACCTGTTGCTTCTGAAGAAAAAAACAGCTTAGCCCCTGTATTATCGCTCAGTCGGCTTAAGTTAATAACGCGGATCAAATTTTTGATAGATCGATTATTCATTAGACTGCGAAAGAAGCAGGGGTGTCATTCTCAATGCACACTGCACTGAAGCGTGCTTCATTTCATTAGAATTTCGGCTTTCTGTAAAACTTAATAACTTTGTCACTGTGATTGTTTGAGTGATAAAAACTAAGCCAAATAGGGTTCTTAATGATTTTCGTACAAATGTGGTAGAATACTTACCAATTCCAGGTGATGATTGATGTGAGCGTGCGACAATCGTCGACAGGTCAAGTAAATGATTTCAATAGTATACGGGGCAAATTTTCCAAGTGGGTCTGGTAGACAAAATACTGGTTCTCTGCCTTATCGCCGAATAATTTCAGGCCGATTTTCATTTCCCAACGAGTGTTTTGCAGAATTTGACTACGCCGAATGATCATTTTGAAAACTCAACATATAATTTTATTTGTTTTTTATTTAGCGTGTGGTTAATCCGGTTATTTATTATCTACCGAATGTTGAATGATGTGGGGTTTCGTTCTAATAACTATTTAATGTTATGTAGATATAACTTACTTTTTGTAAATACACACATCAAAAGTGTCTGGGGATATCTCAAGCATTTTCATACAAAGTATAGCTATTGGGGAGGCTGTAAAAATTAAAATATTGATACCAAAGTAGAAATTTTTAGGACACAGAAACTGCTATATCTGCCCTTTCAGATTGTATAAAGAAATTCATTGTGGTAGCATTATTGTACAATCGTAAGGACGTTAAAAAAAGACAGATTTTTCTTTTAAAAGGTTTCAAAATTTTAACAAAATCAAACGTTTTTTTTGTAATATTCTTAACCTTTATCTTATGCCTGTTTCCTCGAGTTATTCTAAGATAATGCTGAGCATTATCTAATATCTTTGATTTTGCTAAAATTTTGAAACCTTTTAAAAGAAAAATCTGTCTTTTTTTTAACGTCCTTACGATTGTACAATAATGCTACCACAATGAATTTCTTTATACAATCTGAAAGGGCAGATATAGCAGTTTCTGTGTCCTAAAAATTTCTACGTTGGTATCAATATTTTAATTTTTACAGCCTCGCCAATAGCTATACTTTGTATGAAAATGCTTGAGATATCCCTAGACACTTTTGATGTGTGTATTATTATGGTGTACATGAACTAGCCGCCAGAAATAATGGTCCGAAAAAAACCTTTTTCAATACATTTTGGTAAGAAAAAAAAACATGTTCTCGGCGCGGGAGTGGTATCGGGGTTTGCCTCACTACTAACCTTTCCTACCCCTAAACTCTTAATCGCCCCAAAATCGTGGGAAAATTATCTAAACTCCTCCCCTAAATCCGTCATTTCCAAGAGTGTCCCACCTAAATCTGACACTTTTAGAAGCGTCCCACTGAATCCATCAATTTTAGAGCGTCCCACCTCTAACCGTCACTTTCCAGGGCGTCCCACCTGAATCCGTCACTCTGAAACACATCCCACCTAAATCCGTCACTTTCAAGAGCGTTCGACCAAAATCATTTTTTTAATACATCCCACCCAAAACAAATGGACGACCTGCAATTTGGAAGGAATTTAGATTGTTTTCCTAAACCCCTAAAACCCCTACGTTTAAAGGTTTTGGGGGGAAGGGTGGAAGTGGAGCAACCCTCGGATAAAACTCCAGGGCCGAGGAAATGCTTTTTTTTCCTAACCTCGAAATGTATGAAAAAAATATTTTTTTTGACTATTTATTATTATTCATCTGGTTCATGTACATCTAACATGCTCGTCGCTTCGCCCTACGCACCTATTATTTCCCGTGACTACCTAACAAATTAAAAAAAAACATTTCCGCGGCGCGAGTGTGGTGTCCGGGGTTAATCCCACTATCGCTCTTCCCCCCAAACCTCCAAAACCCCCCCCAATTATGGACAAATAATCTAAATGTGAGCCGCATAATAACAATGTAGTACAATGAGAAAACAGTTAATCTGACCAAACGTTATTCGTCTAATCTAATAGCTGTGTAGCCAAGTGAATGGTTTGACCATAGAATTTCAATCTAAGGGTTTGACAAATTATAACTATCCGAAACGTCCATTGACATTTTAACAATCGGCATACCTATTAACAGTTCTCAAATGAAATGTTGCCTTTTAAAAATTCGTTAATCGTTAGTTGACAAAGTGAATAGTATGTGAAACGTTGGTTAGGAAATGAAATTCGGCGTATCATTTTTCAAAGAAAAGGCTGGAAACCTGAAATACATTTTAATCCCAAGCGGATTTAAATCCTAAAAAAGGAATAAGATTCTTCGAAATCATAGTAGGTTACTATGTTTTTAGATTTTATCAAAACGGTTTGGAGAATCCTTTACCGAATCGCTTCTGAGAATCACAACCCCTTGAAAAACTCATCCTGTGTACTCGTATTTTGAAACTAAGCATTATTTTGGAGGAATTGCGATGTAGGTACCGTGATGTGTACCTATGTCTCGGATTTGTATCTAAAAGTGTATTATGAGTAATGTGCATCGGTTAAGTCAATAAACAACCTTTTCGGAAATACGGATTAAAAAAACATTCGCAAGAACAATGATTGTATTTATTTATTCATACAACATAGTCAAAGCCAACAACATATAATTTTTAATGTACCATCTTTATCTTTTTGGCATAGTTGACGCAACGCAAAGTTTTTTCCTTCTTTGCTAAATGGCTTCCATGACGTAAACTGGGTCTGCAACAAGCCTTCCTCTAGGTGTTGCCTAGTCTTTGTTTTTTCTGGTCAAAACGGAAGTTTTTATCTGCCACGGCTTTTTCCAAGCCAACTGAGAAAGCTGTAAAAAAAAAGATTAAAAAAGAGGAAGGTTTTCTATAAAAGGGTGATTTTCCTAAAAAGGGTGACCATATGCTGCTCACAGGATAGGTTTAGGTTGCCTAAAGTAATGCTACAAAGCAGAGTAACTCGCAACTCAGTAAGATCACGGGACAAACAATATACAGAGTGAACGTTTCAAGTGGGCGTGGCAGATAGGCCAAATCCTGAACTATGAGGTATTGAGAAAAATGTTGAAAGGAGTCTCGAGACCGATTTCAACAAACTTTAAACTGTAAATTTACTCAGATTTTTGAAAACACTTTCTTTTTAGCCGGAAATCATACCTCTTCGTTTCGAAGAAAATACACCCTTATATTATTATGCTATCGCATAGTGTCGCTTACAAAGATCAAATCCTGCGAAGTAACATTATCTGGCAAACTGAAGGAAAGGTCGTTTGTAATCTTGTAAAATTGTAGTCTTCAGTTTCAGTTTTAGTCCAAATCGGTCTTTAGACTCCGTTGACCATTTTTATAAATTCCTCCTAGGTATTTTAGCATCTGACCTATCACGCCCACATGAAAAACTCCAAATCCAATGTACAAATATTTTCATCTTTCACAACAAAGATAAATAATAAATCATATTTCCAAAAAAAGTCAGGCAAGGCCTAGAAGGCAGTCTCATTCTGGCCCAAATCGGTAAGGACCAGAATCAGAATCAGAATCAGAAATATCTTTATTTAAATAGACCTGTTACAAGTGCTTTCAAATCGTCAAAAACTTAATCAAACAAACAAAAATACGATTTACGGATTACGGACCAGACGATTTACTTTAACTCAAACAAATTAATCTCTGTGTTGGAGGTGACTCTGTGCATTAAAAGTTTGACGCGAGTCTAAAATCACCAATATTATATTATGTACCTAGGCAAATAGATTGCCTTTTGAATTAGCTGCCCAGCAGGGACAACGCACAATACAATATGAATTATTGCGCCATTCATTGCCATAACAATCATTTTCATTAAGGCTCGATACCAGGAAAACGGCTCTCGGGAAAACTAAAGTTTTATATAGAAAATATGAAGTGTGAGGCACGAAAAAAATCGTCATAGTAGTCAAAGAGTTGCACAATCAGCTCAAACTTCCAGTTTATGGATCAACTTACTAGATTAATGTGAAAAAAAATCTGAATATCGCTAAAAACGTGCAAAACGCACTCCCGTATTTCAAAAGTTTAGGCATCATATAAACTAACAACTTACGTGTTTTAAATAACGTGTAAAGATCAGATATCAAAGAAGCATTGCCAATCAGTTGTTTTTCATTGCTTTATTTCAGTTTTGTGCAAAAAATTCCCAAACATTCCGAATTTTTCGCTTGAAATCTCCATACAAATTACTATGGAGTGAGTGAAGTTTCTTTGATAGCTGTCCGCGCACCGTCGCAGCTCACTCCCCCCCATGTCCCCAAGGTGAGCGCACGTCGCTTTTGACGAAAATGACATTTATAATTACGCGGATAATTTACACGAAATAGGCGCACATAGGGTCTTTTGTTGAAAATAGTACAACTTTATTTTTTTTCCTCCGTACTGTTTGTTCATATGCATTATGCATAATTTATCAAACGTATGATTTTATCATGATTCACCATGAGAGTTATATGGCAGGTTTATATTTATAAGTACACTTGATTAAAAGCTCTCTTGGGTTTGACAATTTCGTACTAGTTGCCATTTCATTTTCCTATTCTTTACGCAGTGACGTGCACTCACCCGGCGTCATGTGGAAGAGTGACTTGCGGGACTGCGCAGACGGCTGTCAAATAAACTTCACTCGTTCCATAGTAATTAGGATGGAGATCTCGAGCAAAAAAAATTAAAGTTTGCGTTTGCTTATACGAAACAGAAATAGTTATAGCAATAGAACATAATGACAAGTTATTCGAAATGGAAACACACTTCACACCGGAACAGCTTTTACAATTGTACCAAGCACAAATTCGGTTGTGTATGGAGTACTTCTGCCACCTCTGGGATGGCTCCGCCAAGTATCAGCTGGATGCACTGGACTCAGTAGACCGAAGAGCCAGGAGACTGATAGGTGACGAGACGCTCGTTGGAACCAAACTCGAGTTTGGAGCATCGGCGTAGAGTTGCCTGTCTATCGGTTTTTTATAAGGTGTATTTCGGAGAGTGTGCGCAAGAACTTCATGACCTGATACCACCCTCTACTTTCTACTACCGGACCACAAGACGCCGCGAGGGCTTTCATCTCCATGTGGTCGACTTTCCAGCGGTCGGAACTAAGCGGTTTGGTGCTTCCTTTCTGGTCCGCACCGCTAAGGAGTGGAACGCCCTCCCTGCGTCTGTGTTTCCGGATACATACAACCTTGGTGTCTTCGAGGCAAGAGTGAATAGGCATTTTTTGGGTAAGCGTGGCTGGCAAGACTGAGGTCAAACGCAAACCCATTTTAAATTTAAAAAAAAATTGATCAGATAGAACTTTGATATAAATATGAATTATCATATTTACGTCAGCCATGGAAAAATGGCAGTGCAAGCATTTTTATCTCTAACTGGCTATTTGCACACAGCTTTTCCCTGTAGTAATTTGAATGAACTATACAGACAAACGTTCTAGAAAATATAATTAGCATCAACTATCATTTAGATAGTGAAAGCTTATGTAAAAACAGACAGAAAAACGCGGAGGGTGACTTCCTTTCATACTATGCTCTACTCGTAGATCAATTCCAGAAAGATGAAGATCACGGTGGATTCTTTATTAAATTCAGCGTAAAAAGCCTGAAATACGATGGCCTCTACAGGAGACTAAAGGTATTACTCAAGTGTTATTATCTAAAATAAATTATCCACTAAAAGTGTCTCAACTGTTGACAACTGTTAAATTCCTCGTTTTAGTTAGTAACAAGATAGCTCCGTTTGTAGTATAAAATATTAAGATGGACTCAATTAGAGGGGAATTGAGCCAGAGAAAGTAAGGGTTAGGGAGGACAGTTTGTTCTAGGCCCGCCGGGGGTATCTAAGTTAGACATCTTTGCACCCCTTTGGGGCAAGTTCACCACAAAACAGGGAGGAACGGCGAAGATGCGCTTGTTCCTAGCCCGTAAGCAACACTTGAAACATGAAATCAGGAAATATCCCTTAAATATCTCCTTTCCTAGAGGGTGGCACAGCCTACCTACACCCTAGATAAAAATAAATGGGTAACCGTACACCCAAACTAAATGCACCAATATCCGCACCAACCACACTAATTATTCAGTTAAAACACCCTGCTGAGGTTCTAAATTGGCAAAGGGAAATCACACATCAAAAATACAAACTCCTAGGCATGACCAGCAAAAGATTTAAACCCGCCGGCCATGACACTACCTCCTTAGTTATTTCTTTTTTCTTTATAAACGCGGCTTGGGAACGCACCGCCTAAAGATAATGGTGCGAACACACTCGCGCCGAATTACACTAATTATCCAAATTTTGTAATTATTAATAATTTAATAAATTATGTTTAATGTACGAAGGCAACAGCTAGATGGCGTTATCCGTCAATGAATCGCGCAAGCATTGCGTTTTCTCAATAAATACAGACGGCTGAGGAAGTTGGCGATTGGCACCGCCAGAGTCATGAGTCCTGAGTCTGAGTCGAATCAAGAGACCAATAGACGGTGCTGTTGCTCTGCTGAAAAACGGGCATTACAGTATCCCCCCAACCACGTCAGAATTCACGCAGGGAATTCGCCGGACGCCCTCGTCCGTACCTACAGCCGGAGCAAAAAAAACTCTTCGAAATATGAAGAAACACTGTTTATACACACCCTATGGATAGGTGCATCATCAAACATAACATTAGTTGTTTTTGAAGTTCAAGTTTAAAAAAAAACAAAATCGTAAGCCTTCCGCTAACGACGTACATATACAAGGTATATAAGAACTGTATTCGGTTCCATAGAATTAACACCCACAACACTCATTAAAATCGGAGTCGAATAGCTACCGATGTTAGGTACAAGGTAATTTAATAATATGATAATACTCTATTCGAGTTTACTGAATTTTTAAGTAAAGTAACAACAAAAAAATATATATAAAATCGGAGACTACAGCTACCGGGGTACGATAAGATACGATACACAGATAGTAATATGTACGGGAGTATGCGATACAAGGTGTTAGTGATCAAATACTCCTGTAAATAGTCGCAATTTCATTTGGGGGTGAGCGCGTGTGTAACACAAATTAATAATCAATTTACTTAATATTCGATGCAGAAACGACGGAATGATTCACTGCCACCATAAGCTATAACTAAACACCCATTAACCGGTGGTTACATTTGCCATCGGCGAGCGAAATAATCAGCGGTGGCCCCAGTACGATCCAAACAATGGGAACGCAGGAACATCTTGGATGGACAAAAACCATTAAATAGCCAAGCACACGTTTGATGGTGGTCCCAGCGGAGGCTGCCAACCAAGAAGGGGGTATAAAACAGTAGAACACGAAAGTCGTCTCGTAGACAAACGAATGAATTTAGAAAACAAGGGGAAAGAACAAAACTCCCACTTAAACACACGCGAGCACACAGGCAAATGCATACCCCAAAGCACCTTTGCAGAATAATGATAAATAAATAAACAAATTACGGTGGTAATTGGTGCTTTATCCTACAGCCGATTTCTACGGCACGCCAGGAAGAACGGCGGAGTGGGTATTCGGTCGACCGCCACACTCACGGTGATTGATGAATAAAAGATCGTAAAAAAAACAAAGTGTTCCCTTAGAACATTTTTTACCTATTTTACACACAACTTAGACTTATTCAAAACCGTACCGAAACCATTATCTTAACAATTATAATTTTCCACTAAGTACGTAACTGTGTACTGTACTTTCATTTTTTTCCCACAACTTATGACTTATTTCACAGCAGCAATCAAAATTCGGACCGCAACCAGTTTCTTACAAACTATAATTTCACACCAAAAGTGCGTTACTTTGCACTTTTAATTTTTTTATTGTATTTTTCTTTATATTTTTCTTCAACTTATGATTTATTTACAGCAATCAAAATCCGGACCGCAACCATTTTCTCACACACTAAAACTTTTAATACCGGTACCGTAACTTTGAACGGTACTGTGATTTGTTTTTTTTTTTCCTTTCCTTTCTTTTCTAATTTATGATTTATTTTATTTTATAGTAATCTTAGTTAAGTCGAGTAAAATTCACCATTATGCAATTTGCTTGTTCCAAAATATTATCTAATATTATTAGTAAATTAACAACTTCTTTTTATTATTCTCTGTGCATTTACCAAAGACAAAACCATCTGTCACTACTTGTCACTTTGACATTAAACATTTTCAACATTTATTTAGACTATTCATACATAAACAAGATCGTACCATGTTCATTACTGCTTAACAAAATACCAAAAAAATTACCAATAATCCACTGATATCTAACTAATAAAACGCCGCAAAACTGACAGAATACGATTTCAGGAACAAAATAAGCTTTTTCAGGTCAAAATAAGGCCTGACAGAATGGAGTCATCCAGGAATGTTAAAGTGAATTTGTTTACAATTATTTCATATGAAATGGCTTGACTGGACATTAAAAATCAAAGAAAATGCAGAAAAGTGACCATCAAGACTACTCAAGCCTTGCATTTGTTGTATTATTTGCCAAAACACATGAGGTTATGAAGACAAGTGTCACATATTTATAAAATGATAAAAATCACAAAAGTCAACGCTGCCAACAACAAAAGGATCACAGGAATTCAATATATTCCAAACATTAGTGCTGAACTGCCATTATTGGACATTATCAAAACCAAAACATGTGTAATTTTCAAGATATTGTAGGAAATAAATATCATTCTAACGCTGAATATTTTTATTTTCTTAACTTTTCTTTGCAGATATTTTACTAAAATCACCAACAATCTCTATTATTTCTATTATTTAACCACTAATGCAGTGTAACCATGCTCAGACAATTGCAAAACTGTAATATACTCTGTCCTACACGCTGAAAACAACAAAATCACAACTTACTTTTTCAGAATAACAATGAAGAGATTTTTTGCATAAAATCAATCTTGTCTTGACAAATGCACAGTGCTTGTGTTAGTGAACCTCTTTTTATTACATTTAAAATTGCTTCCTACACTATTCCTGTGGTTTCAAGAAACAAATCACAAAAATCAAAGTAAAATAACCTCCAAACATGCACACTCAGTTTTTTAAATTTAATCTTTTCAAAGTTAATAACACACAAATGTTTGTACTGTTCGGGGATCGAACCCGCGACCTTTGGTGTAGTAGCCGACTTCTAAACAATTACACCAAGACGGTCGTCCGGATTTATGCATTGCATTTATGCACGGATTGCACGGCCCAACCACTGTGTGACCATAGCTGTCACGATCGCTTTCAAATTTGACAGATTTTCTCTTCGGCCGACCCTAGTAGCGAACCTTAAATCAGGTAGATATTTAGGTAGGTACTTACATTGCAGCTCCAATCGTTTGTTGGGCTCGTTGTGCTGTAGTGATAACTGCAAGTCGTGCGGGATGTTTTCGTGATTCTACGAAAATCATGGTTTCTGTCCATTTTATTATAAATATTTATTAAACTGATATATACACATCACACACATCATAACATAGACTGACAAGAGCCGCTGCTGTTACGCTGTCTAAGTGACAAGTCATTCACACGCATGCGCTGTCAGTGCAGTCACGTGATATAACGCCACAAATAATGGTGTGAGCAAAATCTCTCATTATTGCTCTATAGCCGTTAATTAGAAAATACCAATATATCCTTAATTTGTTAGCTAATTAAGAATATAAAGAGTAACAGATCTGCCTGGACTGCTATGCTTCCCTATACCAAGTGCGATTCTAGACCACATTGTCTCGAAAGAGTATTAAATGATGTAGAAATTTGCGGCATATCCGCAGAATGAATTGAATTTTGAGTGCTAATAAGAACTAAAACTAGTGTTTTCGAACTAACACTTATAGGTCAACATATAAGTAATAATGTTGTATCAGTTTCAACATCTTAGGTTCAATGTTTTTGCCATAAAACGCAATGAAAGTCACCTCTTTAAAGCGTATTGGCATAACCCGCCGCCTTAAGATCAGTTATGATCTTGTGACTCGTATCGGGGACACGGGGAGGAGGCGCCTGTAACATTACCGCGAACACTGGAAGGGTGTGCGTAACATGCCTAGAGATTTGTAACCAGATTGACTAATATCATTTGGTTATAAGACAAAAGAAACCTGCTTTGTATAATGGGTTTTGAGTTATCTAGAGTTTGTCGATCATAGACTTGTTTTTTAATGAAATAAGTGTTTTTTTTGTGAACACGTTGTGAATGCATGCAATTGTTAAAGTTCATCATATGTCATCAACGCCATTATTCCAGCTTATGAATAGGGCCATGATGATATTTCCAGTAACTGATAAATCCGGAAAATAAACTGTTACTAGCACTTTTTGTAACTTTATCATAAGTCAGATTTCATTTGGTATTTAAGCAGTGTCAAACTAAACCATTGAATTTTCAGTTGTTTATTATTAAAAGACAAAATCATTCGTAGAAAGCTTTAACATCTTTTTAAATTCTAGTGTCAAACTCGTAAATTCTTTCGCGCCCAAACACGGTGTTCGTAGACACAGGCGCGGGCGGACGAGCCTTAAGCGACGCGGGCGCAGGTGGTTGATAAGCAAACAGCCGT
Source organism: Udea ferrugalis (assembly GCA_950022985.1). NCBI lineage: Eukaryota > Metazoa > Arthropoda > Insecta > Lepidoptera > Crambidae > Udea > Udea ferrugalis. The sequence goes on along the minus strand of OX465527.1, from coordinate 4,446,051 downwards.
GTTTGAGGCTGTGTGTCAACAACAGGTGGGGTCGATCGGCCCTGATTAAGGGGCTGGTGGTCACTCTGAGTTTGTTGACCGGACAGTTTGAATATGAGGGTCACTAATGTAGCCTAGCGATAGTTGAACTTGGAAATGAGTTTGAATACCAATAGTGATGTAACGTTAAGATGTTTTTTTATCGATACTGTCAGGAGTATTAAAGCTAATAGATAGTGTTGTCTATTAATGTGTGTTCATGTTTTGACAGAGTCGTTCATTTCATTTTGCAACAATGCACGAGATTGAGAAACCTTTAATTTTGCGGTGACTTGATGCGCTGTTGTCTGTATAAACTTTGACAACGAAGTAAGCTTATTCGATACGCTCTTGATAGTTCCAACGACAACTTCGATTTAATAGATATGGTTTTCGATTGTGGTCTCGCAACAATATTGCTCACCTTTCATCTCAAATACGTTTGACTTTTTCATTTCATGGACTATTGAAATTGATTAGGACATGTAACAACTGCTGATAATAGACAATGGCTACTGTCACCTTGTCACTTGTAATTTGTATGGTTTTTCATAGTAAAATTGTCACATTAATCAGGATGCTGAGAATGGTCTTCTATAACCCTCCACAGCTCACGGGCGGTCCCCGGGACGTCTCCCACGCAGACGCGTGTCTCGAGCAAACATGTCGCGTGCGTGTTGATTTTTGTATTAGACTGCTTGCGCGTACGCAGTTGGGACACAATGCACTTCAAACACGGGAGTATTTGAACTTGCTCTCAATGAGTTTCATTGGAGAAACAATCTTGCGCACAAACAAGTAACTGTACACGAAAAAGTCCACCTGTTTTCTGAAGTATGTGGATGGATTCTGCGTAGTTACTCAGTAACTATGAAATACAATGACAGTATACTGCACTGTCAGGACATTAAATTACAATTTTAATAACGATTGCTAATTGAAAAAAAACCATTCCCTATTTAAAAGATGTCAAAGCTTAATAAATGATAATGGCGGTAATAATTCTATCAATTAATAAAAAATCCATTGACGGCTTCAATGAATAAATGCAGAAGAAAAGTGTTAGCGACGCTACAATCATTATACCTTTTATAGGTATAACATGTATTGGGTAACTAATGAACAAGCTACACCACTAAGACTTTCCCAGTACCCTATTCACTCACATCCTCAATAAAAATCAGTTTCTAATAACTCAGCTATCGCCGGCCAGCGGGTCATCGCCTACGCAGGTAACACAAATATTGACGCTCTCTTCTAACCAGCCACCTGATATCCAGTTAATTAAGCAATTCCTTCTTTTATAAATTCTTAGAAATACTTCAGTTGATTAGAAGATAATTTTTGAACACTCGAGATCCCGTTAGATTTGGATGGCGTTTAAATTTGCGAGATTGAGAGTTGCAGAAGAAAAAATCTTTGCAGTATACCTACCCTTAATATGGTTAATAAACGTCTTATTTTTTTTTCTCGTTGCAATGCGCATAAAACATATTTTTTGAAAATGTTTTAAAAATAAACCGGGTCAGCATAATTCGAACAACACAATTTCTTTAAGTTCAAGTTCTCTAAAACCTGTCCCAAAAGATCCTTACTAAAAAAAACTTGATAATAATTCAATAGGTCATCGCATCTGCGCCTACGCACGGCTAACACAAATATTGACGCTCTGAGCACCACCTGACGTCCAGCTAACGAAGGAATTCCTCAGATTTCCTCCACAAGAGCCCTCGAGTGTGGCCAAACGTTTGTTAAAACATTTGTCCACAGGAAGGGCGCTTGGTGAGACAGCGTTTCTTTTGTTTTTCATAATAACTTTGAATGAGACAACTAAATAACTGAATGAGACAGTTATTACAATAATGTTATAATTTATGAGACAGCCATAAAGAAAATATGACTTTTTTTTTATCTAGACTGCCACTTTATCAATTTGCAAAAAAATTCATCTTTATTTTGAAATTTGCAATAGCTTTAAAGGCCTATGCCTTTAAAGCTATTGCAAATTTCATGATTGACCATAAATAACAAGTCATTAAGTTTTCTCAAAAGTCGGCAAATAGAAACGAAAGCAACAATTGGTTATTTTTAACTCAAAATCAACCACTATTATCGGTTCAATAAACATTGATCAGAAAAAAGCAGCCACACAAAAGATAATTCTTCGTACTTTAAACTGGTCAATTTATTACTCATGTCTGTAAGTACATTCATTTCTACAGCTACCGTTCGACAAAAAGTACTCCGAGATAAAAACGGGTTACCATGAGCGACCGGAGTCGGGGCCGTATCTCGAGATCTGTGATCAATTTAGAACCTTAACCGGGCGGACGGCGTGTCACCGTCCGGTCCAGAGGTCACCTTACCTCTGAACAGTTTTGAACTCGAATTAGAACTTGAATTAATGCCTTGGAGGTAACTTCTATCGTGAGCCGGAGTGTATTTTCAAATATTAAAAGTCTTGGTTATGACCAGAATTCCATTTTTATTTACTAGCTGGAGTTTGGCTGGCTTTCACTGCTTCACCGGACGGTGCAATGGGGTGAGCGTATGCCTCTTACCCCCGAATTTGTAAACGCAAATCAACGTTGAGTATCGCTCAAAAGTATAGCTGTCCCTTTCAGTTCTATTCCCATTTTACGGGACAGCATGAGCGTGAGCGCATGCTTAGCGTTGATTGGCGTTTGTGAATTCGGGGGTTATTAGATGTTGAATCTATACTCGCATTGTAGGCCTAGCCGTAATCTAGTTACGGCACGTCCTCTTGGACAGGCAGCAATGGTATCCTCAATACAGCTTTGCTTATTTCTTGAACTCTGAAGATTTAAGTAACGTAGCTAAGAGGGCAGCCAGGGAGGGGCGAGCTTCGGTTTAGGGGCGTTACTCGGAGATGGCAATCGGGCGTTAGGAGTACTACGTTCATTTATTTAAATGGCTCTGCCCTTTAGTCCGATTTCAGACATATTGTAAGCATAATACTATTTAAGATATCATAACAGATGCAACAGACATCAAACTTGTTTCCTTCTTTAGTGTTTTGCTTCATTAATTTTAGTGTTCTGTATATTTTTATAATTAATACAAAATATTATACACATGTTTAAAAACTCCTCAACTAAACCAAACACCAAGTACTGAGAAGTTAAATACGTACCTACCTTAAGATTTTTTACATTCCTAAACTTGCCTCAATCTCACTAGCTATAGGTTATTTTATTTTTAGCATTAGGGATAATGCATTATCATCTTACTAAAGATAGGAAAACCAGAAAAAGACATTCGGTCCTGGCATCAGGCGGGACTCGAACCCGCCTGATGCCACTATCACTAGCTATAGTCAAGAATGATCTTGCTATTGATAAAGACTAATTCAAACGCTGAAAGCATTGCATAAATTTCGCTCTAAAAGATAGATGGAAATGAATGCAACATGCAGAAGCCAACAACCCTAAAAGACTATAAACAGAACCATCTCCTCCGCACAAAGTTCATCGGAACAGGTCTTGGTCGGGTAAAAATTTCGTCGTCGCTCCTGAGGCAAGGTGAAGGTCGCCGGGGTCGTGGGACGGTCGCGCGCTCGCGGGGGCCGAAGGTTGAGCACCTCTGACATTTGCTCAGGAGTGCGCGGATAACCGTTTTATTTTTATGCAAATCGATGAATCTAGCTTTGTTTGGGTTTGTTTAACAAATCGTGGAATTAGATAGTATCGAGTTATTAATGCTTCTGATATCGCTTGTGTTTTGAATAATGTTTTAGTTGAAAAGAAATAGATGTGCAGACGTTGGACTGATGAAAAAATTATATGTAGCTTGTGAGATAGCCTTATAACTTTGCTAGTAACTCTGTTTAATTAGTAACCCTAGATAGATATATTCTTTATTGTACACCAAAACGACAGAAATCAACAGCAGAGGAACACAGATTAACGTGTGGTTTGTTATGAAGTGTGAGCTTCTGAAACTTCCATTCACAAAGTCGGCTTCAGTTAGTGTCTCTCTGATCAACCATTTTTGTTTGCGTATGTTTTATTTTTAAGAAAAGACAAAAGTGACTTTTTTATGACCTTATTTGATTACGGGCAATTAGGTAAGGGCACTAAGTCAAACTCACGCGACGAAAATCAACCCGTTACTTATCGTTGATTTTTGTTCGCCCATTTCGTGATTTAAATTTCGACCGTTGAGGTTACTCGGTACACAATCAGTAGGTATACAGTGTATGCCCCGGGTCGAGTTCGGATGCTAATACAGGTTAATTGCGATGCAGGCGACCCGCCGTCCGTAGAAAACACACGACCTCACTGGAATTTAAACAAGCGAATGGCTTCTTTGCTATTATTGCCTTCTTTCGAACGCAGGACGATTCACACATACGGTTGTATGGTGTGTCTACGAATGGTCTCTAGAAGTATAACCTTTCTGTAAATCTACTATCAACATCATCAAAATCAAATATTTTGAAGGTAAAATTTAGATAAAATTAAGATTTTGGCTGAACGTGCTGAATTTCATTTGAGCTTTCACTACTGAGCTGAGACTTTTTAGTAACATGCTAGAATAAGCTTAGGGCGTATAACTAAAACATGTTTTTGTTTTAAACGTAAAAGACAAATAAACGTGTATGATCTAACTTTGCTTGACTTATTTGAATCTTATGTTACATGCTTGGGATCGTTACTATGCAATGCTTGTTCTTAGCAATAGCCCATGCCAGACCTTTTTCTAAAGATATAATAGTTGTTTCATAAAAGTAATAATGAAAAATATGCCTTTTTGAAATTGCTCAGTCATTGGTGAAACTGTTTTACAAACGTTTACCTCCGTGGTGTAATTCTATTCAGCTAGTGGACCAAAGTTAAAAGGTAAGGCCCCTATACGTGCACTTAAATTTTTTCACCTAATACGCGCATCAATAGTGCGCTTATCTAAACAATGCCGAATAGCCATGACCGTTTGGCTGTATTGTCGCGATTTCCTTGCTTCAAAAAAACAAAACAGGTCAGGTACCTGTATTTTTTTTCCTAATTTTATTATGGTCAGGTATGCCGACGCTCTGTGTCCTTTCCCAGAAATGATGGATGAAGTAAATGCACCGTTTGCAAAATGTTTGTTACCTCTGCAATCATGCAGGATGCTGGAGACGTTTATGTCAAAGGTTTAAGGTTTAAAATTGAATCGTCAATATTTTTAGGAGTGTATTTTGTATTGGTTAAGAATATACGAAACTCAGTACCTTGCTTCATGAGGGTGAAACGGTCAAAATTACGGGTAAAATAGTTTTTTTAGTTCTTTCTGGGGTGGGAATTGTGTTTAGTCGTCGTATTTGAAGTTGAATGAATTGTAAATATTTGACGAGAGGCAAATTGTCACGTTTTTGACTTTATTGTTGTTTCCTTTACACCATTTCTAAATAATAATTGACAAAAGGACTATTGAGATGTGTGTTTCACCTAAAATTCTTACCTATTCCAATAACTTATGTAATTGAATCTTCTAACGAAAAGGTAATACTTTAATTCAATTCACTTCATGAGCTTAGATAAATTCCATATGAAGGAAATTACTTAATAATATTTTGAAAGCATCGTTGATGTCGTCTACTATGGTATACATGGCAAGTTCATTTTTATGATAAAATAATTATTCAATAACAATAAAATCATAATCCGGACTTCATGATTGAGGGTTCGAAGACCGCAAAGCGTCTTCCGAAATGCGTAGGTACAAAACAATTAAAATTAGTTTCTTTCATTTCTTTTCAAATGGTTAACTAATTCTCAACGATTACGACCTTTTTCCATCCCATTTTCCATAAAAAAACTGTTTAAGTCCGCCATTTGGTCGTAGAGCTCATTTGAGCCCGCCGCCGTAATTCAAAATGGTATATTATTTCGTACCTTTCTCCTTTTAAGGGTTATTAAGGATTACAGAGACCCATTTTACCTGGATTTGAAAAGAACACGAAAGTACATGGATGTTGGCAAAAGTAAATATGTAACTTTTAGCTTAAATGGCTGTTTTATTTGTTTTTTAAGTGAAGAACGTGTTAAAAAGGGTTTTGTTGGAGATAAAAGGAAATGGTGTTCTTATCCTCAAACCTGGTTGATTGTTTTACTGATTGTTTGGGTACAATGCAGTATACTTCTTGTCACTTGTTAGTCAGTTCTAAGCAACGCCGCTTATCTAGCCGGCCAAGGCAGAAACAGCCGCTAATCTAGCCGGCCAAGGCAGAAATAGCCGCTAATCTAGCCAGCCATGTCGGCGTGGCTGCGCCCGCGCACAAAAGACATCAACGCGGCGCGCGCGACCGCGCATGCCACATGCGATGCGTTTCTCCCGAGAGTCAAACAGTTATGCATTAACACGTATTCAGGAATACTGTAAAGTTTATGTTTAGGAATTTTGATTTGTTTGTGGAGAGGCGTTGTTTGCGCTCATTTAAAGAAAGAAAGAAAGAAAAAGCGTTTATTGATTTTGAACATCGCAACAGATAAAAAACATACAGAACAAGGTTAGGAAAAAACAAAAACTATAACAAACAATATAAAAACAAAGCTAAATCAAGCTAAATCTTTGCTCATAAACAGAAAGAAATTGAAAAACTAACTGCAAAGAGGTCCGTGGCTAAGTAACGATACCATCACCGCTTTTAACCCCCGAATTCTCCAGTTAAGGACACCGTCAAACTTATTCTATTCCGTTAAGTGCATGTAGAACGGAGAGGGACAGCTGTACTTGTAAGGGCTGCTTATTTCTGACTCGCGTTTGTGAATTCGGAGGTAAACTACGCTCACCAGGTAGGATGGGTAACCCTTACAAAAATTGAGTAGTGTTTTTTGGCCATCGGGCTCCGGTCCATGCTGATGACGCTAGATATCAACCATTAAGCACAGTTGGAGGCCTTAGGGTGGCTTGATAGTACTACTACTAGCTACTTGATTGATCTCTAAGCCACGTCAACTATTTCCACTCTGAGAACGATTGTTGGAGCATGGTTTTACAACTTCAAACGTACAGTAAAGTAAAGTAAAGTAAAAATAGTCTTTATTCATGTAAACTTATTAAAAAGCACTTATGACAAGTCATAACATAAAAATTAAAAAGTAATAATGTGATTCTACCACCGGTTCGGAGGTGTTGATTCTACCGAGAAGAAACCGGCAAGAAACTCGGTAGTTACTCTTTTCTAATCTTGTTTGTTTACAATAATTGCGATAACAGAGTAACAACAGTAAAGTCAAAATACATGATGTGCAGAGGAGCAGACTATTTCTGAGATGACCACAAATCCTTGTCGTTCAAGTAATCTTTTACATTGTAATAACCTCGTTTCATTAACTTTTCTTTAATTTGCGATTTAAACTTGTGAAGGGGTAGTTCAACAAGACTTTGAGGTACTTTATTAAAGAATTTTACACATTGACCCAAGCTGATATTAGGTACCATGTAGATATTTTATGGCTTGGAAATTACTGATAATGCAACCTGAATTAATCAATATGTTAAACGCAGGTGTCTAAAATTGCAAACACATTGTTTTTCTTAAATTGATAACGCCTTTTTGGTGTAGCTGTGTACATTTTATGGATACATAATTTTCACGTATGGTAAAGTGCAATTAGCATTTTAGCTATTATTTGCTTATTTGTCGCATTGCAATAATGTGTTTGCTGTTTGCATTTTAAAGCTATTTCTCGTACTTAATGTAAAAGGCTTACCGATTTGGTACGAAAACCGAACAAACTCTTCACTATCAAAGAACACACGTGTCATTTTCATATTTATAGGTAGTACCAGAGCATATTCACGCTTATTATCTAAGCCTTAGTGTGGATTCAGAAATGTGTTTTGTAAAAAAACTTAAGAGTTCTTCAAAATAGTAGAAATCGCTTGTGTTTATTAAATATTTTACTCACGGTCCCGGTCGTCTAATTCTTCCTCGTAATCGGAGAAACATCTTTCTTCCTTCAACGCCTGGTCTGGTTGCTGGTAGAACCTCTCTGATTTTATGTACATTTTGAGGTACATCACATCTAGTTTCACTACTAAGTTTACTCAAAATTGTTTCCCAACACAACACAAAACCACTGTATTTATTGCAGAAGAAAAATCTATCAAAACACTGTCTTTGTCATTAAAAATGTCTTCAAAAATCCACAATAGAGCCGCACTTGGTTGTATTATAAGTTTTTAAAGAAATAAATCCGTATGTAAAGTTTTCAAATCACAAAAATGGAAAGATCCAGCTCACACTTGACTAAGAACTCGAAGTTTTATCACATGTGTCACCGTTCGGATCGGCGAACTCGATCGCAAGTCGCGCGGCTCGATCGAGTGGCGTGCGAGATAGTGCGACTGCGCAGGTGGGGCGCGCGTCCGCGGCGAGCTGCTCACGCGCACTGCCCCGACCCGCCTCGGACCTTTGACAAAAAAACCGGGCAAGTGCAACCTGAGGTTGCGCGCCCCGTTCCGTACGGTGAAAAAGCTAACTGGTACCTGTATAGCCATGAGTCTTCCTTCCTACTGCTTTGTTCTTTTTCAAATTGATCTTGGCTGTTTTTGAACAATACGCTATAATGTAGCACTTTCTTATCCTGTTGAATTTCACAACAGTGGTCATTGTGATCATTGTTTTATGAATTCGATAAGTTCTTGACTTAAGGACTCAAATTGTCATTTAAACATGTTCAGAGTTTAGTTGTACTAGTAAGTATCTTGTGAAAGTAAAACCTTTATTTATTTCGTATTTATCAAAATGCTACTGCTGAGTTTCTTATAAATTATCGAAACAGTTAAAATATTTAATTATTAGTTCGTACACAAAAATAAAGTTACAATTGAAGATAATTAGAACACAAAAAGTACAGGTGAGCTTATCTCTATTAAGAGATTAAGAATTTATATATATTTGATATTTATGAATATGGCTGTCGAAAATGCCTGTAAATAACCATTTATTACTAAAGCCCTTAAAATTCAGCCTTATGAAAAAGATTAACCTTGAATAACATCAAGGTAAATCTTTTTCAAAGGCTACATATTCGTTATTTTATGACATTCAGCCTGTCCCATGACACGTACAGAGGCACACACATCAACCTTTACAAAATCATTGCAAAATGGTTCTAATGTCAGCCGCGTAAGGTGCCCCCATGTTAAGGTTGATGTGTGCGCTTCTGTACATGTTGCCAAATAGGTCCCCTTCTGAGATTTCGTCACGGGACCCCAACACAGGTAGTGTACTTCGGCCTCACCTATTTCGTATTTCGGATTATTCCTTTGGAATTCCCAAATGACATTTCTTTGTCAAAGATGCTTTGAAGAATCTATAATGGACATTTTCTATTAACAAAATATTTAAACGACCGCGAAAGAGCCTTTTGAGCTATAACGGAAGATTTTTAAAATCGCAGATTTTGCATTTTGTGTCGCCATGTTTGCCTTTGTTCTTAAATTTTTATTGGACATCAAAGGATTTTATGTTAATCCAGTCTTCTTAAAAATCGGATATAAGATGTCTATACTAAAATAATTAACAATCATAAGCTAGTAGGTAACATTTATATGGAATAAACGTCTATTTAGTTGCATCCTCCTAACGCCTAACGCAGACCTACCAAGTAGATTGTGATTTCGAAGTTTGTCCTTGTGGTAGCAATCCAGTAAGTTGGAAGAAAAATGCTGATCATGAGCAAAACTGCCGATATTATTTGTACCATCCCTTTCCTGGACAAGCCTTTTCCTCCAGCCATGAAAAGAAATTCTCCATCGATCCTGCATAAATCTCTTTGCAGAAGACCAAGTTCGTGATGGTTGAGTAGCGGGTGAAAAGTAGCCGTCAAACCCTGTCTCATCCGACAAGGCCGCATCAAGGCCTGAATCCGCCCGCGGGGCCCGCGATGGGACAATTCTGATTTGGTCTGCCCCCCGCATCCATTTCAGGCAGTTTCTGGCCCAAGTCACTTTTAGATTTTTTGTATTGTAGGCATTTTGAACGTTTATCAAATGCCTACATTAGAATGTAAACGTGTGGCATTTGATAAACGTTTGTATATATTATATTAAGACTCAGTATTACTTGTCCCTTTCATTTCATTTTAATTAAACATTAAGAATACGCTCAAAATAAAATGTCTGTATCTAAATTAGTGAAAATAACATCGTTTTATAGACGCGTAAAATTTTGTAGTTTATGGTTTTACAATATAATAAAAACTAATTTTAATAACTTAACACGAAAATGTTGACATTTTACTTTTTAATATGGTTTGCTATATTTTCAGAAAAAACAGCGTGAGTAAAACTTTAATGTTCCAAGTCACCCAAGCAAGCTATTATAAAGATGTTACTTTTTTAAATATGCCCACATTGAAACCAATTGAATCATAATTTGATTTAATCTCTGGTTATACGTTTCTTTGATATCTTGATTATGCGAAATTGTATTAAAACATTGGTTTTATGGTCTATCTACAACAAACATAAAACTACTTCAGCTATCTATATATTATTATGTGCATACAAATTCGTTTAAAGCTGGCGACACAGTTATAATGATTTCATCAATTTGTTGTTTATAATAAACTTGATCAAGAGGATCGATATTATGGATCGATGCGTCGATTTATCGATCTAAATCAATTACCTAGCCACAGGGGTGAACTCAGGTCAACCTATTAGCAAGTTTAATAAGCATTAGCTCAGTATTATGAATATATACGACTCAGTTGTTCTGATTTCTGTCATAACTTACATGTTCTATGAATATTGATAAGATGCTGGGATACTAAACATTACTTTGTAGATCAAAGTAGGATTTTCAATTTTAATGAAATTTCTAAGAGTTATTATTAATGAAGTCTTGTTGGTCTAACAAATAAGATACTTGCCTGGAATGCGAGAGACATAGTTTAAAGGTTACCTTGGCTTAGTTTAAAAATAGTTTCTTTTTAAACTGTTCTATGAGACTTTCGTGTCGTTATCATTTTGAGCAGGCTTTCAAATTATTTATTTTATTTATTTGAAAACATGAATTCGTTTTTCAACTAAGCTTTTGTTATTAAACATGCTTACAATAACGACTCAATAGTATAAATGACCCATAAAGCCTAGAATCAATAAAGACACACAACACAATATAATTAGGTGCGCATTTTATTCAAATGGCACTTTATAAATTATGTATACGATCGTGGCTCCCGTATTACCGAATGTTTATTATCTATGCGACAATACCGTCTGAGTCTAAAATCATAATCAAATGCGTGGGCGCCGAATTCTACAGGTTGTTGAAAAGAACGCTTCGGTCACAGAAGGCGTGGTTTGGTGACAAAGAGGTTGGAAATTCGTCTTTGAATAATTTAAGTAAATAGAAGCTTATTGTCCGAATTTAAGGCAGAAAATGTTGCGAATATTTTGAACATAACTGACATCATAGGCACACGCTGATGATGACTATCCCGATTAAGGTATTCTTTATTTTCCAGACAACTTTAACTAAGCGTTTCATTACTTTCTTATTGAATTAGATTATGAAACTCTTAGACTTGCAAATGCTATAGGTAGGTAAATAATCAAATTTAATTTAAGCAATTTCCTAAGTTTAAACGAGTCCAAAAAAAAAATTAACGAGTTTCCCATGGTTTTTTATTTACTTCTAACGTAATGATGACATAAACTTTAATCTATTTCTTGAATTATAACGAAATAAATGTCGTCCTGTATACTCATAACGTCTAAATGATATAGGGTTGTTAAAATGTCTGTAGCATTATGTTAATATGATCGTCGCGACACATTTCGCCTAATTGAAAAACTAACTTAGTCTGACCACACAAAATATACTTCACTTAAGTCTAGGTGACACTTTATTTTATAGGAGTCAAAGTTTTATGACTCTCGCTGCCTTATATGGACATTGGAGGCGTTAAGCTCTTCGAAAAGCTGCGATATTGTACCGGATTAAATAATGATATGGCGATATTGTTTTTTGCTGGTAGACAAATTATCGTCGTTAAAATGAACTAAACAGCATTCTTGGTGTCAAGTTTTTAATCTACTGGTAATTATGTAAACAATCAAAGTCCGCTACTGCATTTATCTATCTATTTGTTATTTAATTTTAACTACTGAAAAGATTACCTCAAAAACCATAAAACTGTACGTGTGTTTTTTTCATGGTTGGGTTCTATCTAAGTGATCTTGCAGGCTAAGCTACTCGTCTTTGGTTCTTTTTTTGTAAAATACAAACATCCACATAACGAACTTGTATGTTTCTTCTTTCTAAATATTATTATACAGCGTGTTGTTTTGAAAAATTACTAAATTTATAACCCTGTATAAATTATGTCAAAAAGGCGGAAATATTTTGACATTTTAACGTTTACTTTAGGAACCAACTTGAAAAGTATCATCAACATGCATCAGTCACCGTAACAATGACCTGACCACACCACAACACATATTAAGACCTCAACATAAATGGAGTTATCTGACATCATCTATATTAATGTGACACTAATATCTTCCACATTCAGAACCTCTGTTATTCTGGAGTCAGTATTTTAAATATTTGAGTCATTGTGTGGCTTTTATATTACATTATTATCACGAGGAAGTGCAAAGTGGTATATTTTATTTTATGTCTTTATCTGCAGTGGATGGCTAGACTTAGTTATCTTCTAGTTTATGTGTGATAAATTATAGAAGTCTTTCGGCCTCTAATAATAATAGAAAATTTTACCGAACAACGTTTTTCATGAAATTTGCTTCAATATAAAACTTTTGTGTTACAACAGCCATCAGATTTTAATGAAAACCACCGCTATTTCACCTCACTACTGGAGATAGGTGTCAAACGAGAATCATAAATTCTAAAATTGCATCGTTCTTTAACCCCTAATAGGCCATGGTACTTAATGAATTCAAATCGATGCACAAATTGGGTAGTCTTATCTTTGATAATTAGGGCCTGAAACTGCGTGGCGCGGACGCGGCCGCGGGCTCATACAAAGAACAGGCCGATTCTGTATGAGCCTGCGCCTTGCGTCCGCGTCACGCAGTTTTTAGCCCTAAACAGGCGAGAAAGGTAAAATTATACTTCATTGTGAGACATAGATTTTAAAAAGTGCTAAGGTTGGAATATAAAAATAATTGTAGGTACAATGTATGCACACATTCTAGTTTTAACAATAAGTACTAAAAATGTTGACTCCTTACGAAGATTTTTGTTTGTCAGAAATGTATTATATTACGTTAAGTAAAACCTTCTAATACACAATTTAAATGATGAAAAGATTTATTAATGCGTGCTTACTTGCGCATGTTGCATCTCTTGATCTCCACTAAACATTATGTTTAATGCAATAGAACACAGTTTTAGAGAGATAAAGGTATCTACGCACTTTATAAGGGTTTAGGCATTGTCTCATTCCACTTGAATGCTCAGCGTTGGCTAATGCAGCTGTAGAATGGAATTGTCAGGGCTATTGCCAAGCTATTCCCGGATATGGGAATGTGTAACATATTATTACCTTAAGCTGGAGTAAGGCTGTCTGAATGAATTACACAGCTTTTATTGCTAGAGCTGTGGAAAACTGTATGTATACGTTACCGAGTAACAGGTATCGAAAGACTTGAAGTAACGAATCGTTGTTTACAAATTCGTATTGGTACTCGTAGCATCTTTGCTGGATGTCAGTTTAATTCTTCATACGAACGAATAAAAAATGACCAAAATTAAAACAAGAATTTGAACCAGTAGTACAAAATATGACAAAGTTGAGAAAAATATCATTAGTGAATGCGCGATCTTTACTAGATTCGAACGACTCAAAACCATGCTTCATGCTAGTTCTCGATTGTATGAAAAGTAACTACCTATCTCGAGTAACGTCGCAACGATACGATAAAAATGTGAAACGACTTATTTTGGTAACTAATACATACGGTATACATTTTCTCGTTATCTCCGGACAGATTTGATCTCGGGACCACCGGGTTCCAAGCCAGAGTGTTTAACCAGTAGGACAAGGCGGTCTCCCCTACACTAGTGAAAACTTGTGAATAAATTTGAATCTTAGTTGAATCATTTGAAGTTTGAATCTTTAAAAAAATAACTGTTATGTTGTATGCGAAGCATAATAGTTGAAAAGTGATCTTTAGTGCATTAGTATGAGGCATGAGGTGATGTGGTGATTTGAAGTGAACCGTCAAAGTGTGTTTTGACTTGTTGCCTGCAATGTTATATTTTTCACCTCTAAATAGTGGCAATCAATGTCCAACGTTGCAGTATTTGGTGCACTAATGACTTATAATAACAGCACACAGGGCGTGCACCCAGCCGGCCAGTCTGGCGAGCATTAGCATTGAGAAGGTCGCTGCGCGCGCAGTGCGTAGGCTAGGCGCGCCGCGGAATGCGCACCCGTGACATTTCGGCTTCCTAGCGCGTTGTGCTTGCGTTTTTGTTCACCCTGTATATGGGTAGTGGTATAGTTTTGTAGCAGAAATACTGTGGCATGAAGAAGCCTTATTTTTTATATTTGATATGAGGAAACATACAGCATGACATTGAGTTAAAACTATCCAAGACATACATGAGCCATAAAAGTTTCGACTGCTAAACGAAGCATACAATTGCTACTTAAACTTAAGAATTGAACAAAGTACTTACTTAAATGTTTCTTACCAGTTGATCAAAATTAGGTTATCCTGCTTTTCTAGCTTGCAGGGCTTGTGTTTATGATCATCCTATCCTATCCAGGATATACCCATATACATGGGCTATGGCTGTCGCATTTTGTTGCAAAATACTTTTGCTCGCAAGAACCTTAGCTCTCCTCCTTCTCCAGTTGCTTTTCATGCACTTAGCATGAGAGTGACGATAGACTAGTACGTAGACGAAGAATAGTAGTTTCCCCCCCTCCCCCCCCCATATGCTTGCGACAGTAATAATAATCGTCCTACCCATTTTCGGCTTCGGCGACCTCCTCAATTCCCTACTGGCACTGCTCATGCACTCTCATGTGGCTTGCGTAGCCAACCTTACTGGTTCGTAGTCGCAAAGTCCACTGGCTCTGTGGACATGTTAGCCCACCATTGATTATACACACATTTTTATTCCAGACATTTCAAACCCAAAAGCTAGCTGACTGCTTGGCGTCCATAGTTATCGCCTATTGCGTTACCAAAGTTAGAAACCAAAGTGGCCAGGAGCGTGTGTTTGTACACTGAAGATTAAGTCACAAGTTTTAATGATCATACTCTAGTACTTATTTTTATCGTGATTGCGTTTTATTCCTATCTAGAAATCTTATGGTTTAGCTTACAGTTAATACTTACATTACATGTGGCCTAGGTAATTTTTTTGCAGATCATCTTGTATATTTTTAATTCTTACCTGCAAATAGAAAAAAAACCATTAGAACATGTATTTTTAAAAATCACTTGTTTTTGAAACATAGACGTATTTAGATCTCCTCATCTCTTAAAGGCCGTCAACTAGATCCCCATTATTTCCGACCATTTCTGATCGTAAATTCATAAGTTACTTGTACTTGTATGTCATATAGCGCCACGTACGTAAAACTTCATACATATTTAGGTTAATTCATGTTCCTCACTTACATAATTTACAAAGTAACGTATGTTTCACCTAATAAAATCTGATTGTTATTCTTTAATGAATAACCAAACTTGACGAAGTGCGGCGAAAGTGCCCGACAAACGTCAACGCGGCTAACCCACAGATTATGTAAATGCAAAATGTGAGTGGTGATTAGCGGTCCATTAGCCACAGATAAGGTAAAGGTCACTGCGGTCCGTCAGACGCGTACAATGATCGAGACAGGAATTAGTTCGTAATAAGATCGGTTAAAGGCTCTTTTTAAAGATAAGCATGGTCAGATTAGAAGTTACCCAATAAGTACTTTGTTTGTGTGGACTACATGTGAGCTGCTTCTTAAAGGGATGAAATTATTACGAAATGAAATGACAGAGTTTTTTGCCTATATGACGTTTAACCCTAATCTTTTTCACTCAAATACCTATTACTTTCGTACAATTTACCTTGCCCGAAAATGATTTTTAGTTTTTGAAACTGTTTCATTGTGTTACCTTTTTGGATCCACGATTAACGAATAACCCCTTAATTAATAAAAATCAAACAGCCCTAGAACAACACTTTAACTACTGTGAAGTTTTGTCCCTTTCGTTTTCATTGCTGTAGACATTTGCTGTTCATTGCCAGTAAGTGACAAGGCAGCTTTACTTTGGTTATCATAACTAAAAGGCTAATAAACACCAAGTTTAGGTCTACCCTCGAATCCGCCCTCCATCCAAATATTATGTCCAGCAAGCAATAAAACGAAGTACCTATTTAAAAGCGGACGGTCTTGATGATACTGCCGCTGGTTAGTACGCATTAGTCAAATCCACTTGACGACCTGAAACGGCAATAAACCATGAGTGTTTTTGCTACGGAACCCATTTGCGGGACTGTTGAACAGGTGATTAGCCGAGAGCAGTTTACACAGCACGACCAATTGCAGAAACGTTCAAACAGAGAGATTTAGACGTCGCGAAACTGCAGAGAGCGACGCAAGCCTCGCTTAAATCATAATAAGTGGGCGAATGTATGGGAGTTACAATAATTATTGGCTTCATGAACGTAATTTTCTAGTTAATGAAATGTCTAAGGGTGTATGCATACTTGTGTATTAGTCTAAACAACATAACTAGGCAATTATAATTAATTAATTTTAATAATTTCGGTGTAATAATATCAGTGGACCTACAGAATAAATTTAATTTCAATATAAGTATTTTACTAACATAGATGTAAGAACTAATGTTACTAACAACATGGACTGTATTGTTGTCTGAAAAATAAATGATTATTATTATTATTATTATTATGTCATTGTCAAAAAGTGACATAAGAGTTTGCGAACACACAAGTTGTGACACAGAAGCTTGTATGACTTGAAAGCATTGCTACTTTCAATTCAGACAAGCTTCTGTGTAAAACTTCTTAATGTAAAAGTTTCCGTTACCGTGTATAAAATACCGTTTCTCACTAGAAATCTATGGACAGTTTGTTGTTATAATTTGAAAACATGTAAGCCATGCCCTTAAACTTTTTAACTGCTTTTGAATGAAAACTGTGGCGAAATTGATTATTTCACTCGTAAGTAATTCATAAGTGAAAAATATATCCATTCAGATGTTAATGATATATCTAAAGTGTAAGTGTTCTCTAAGAACATTTTGCGGTTATAATGAAGCCTTAGTCTAGCTCCTATGGAGGAGTAAAACAAACTGGTTAATTTTCTGATTACTCTTCACAGACCATTTCACGTTTTGTCATCATTACGAAAACATCCCTTGTGTTAATTTCTAGAGTCAGTGTGTCCATGCCCTAACAGATTAATCCGCGAACCAAGCGGGTAATTGAATATTTTGCTAAAGTCTAGCTTTATAAGGCGAGTCGAGGAAGTGACCTAAGTTATTATCCTTTTAAGTTTCTTGTATTTTGCGCTTAAATCGCGGCCCCCTGCGGAGAGTGCTCTAAGTCAACACTTGAGCTGTAATGAATGAATTAAGGGTCATTAAGTCACGAGTAAAATGTGCACGTGAAGCTTTACAATGTTTGTATAAGAGAAGATATACAAGGCTGTACGAGTAGGTAACATTCCGAAACGAAAAAGTTTAAGTAACGATTAAAAGTAACGAGCGCAGATGAATGAGCAACATTTCATAAAATATAAAAATATTTATGCTTTGCATTTAGAAATAAGTTTTTTTTTAATCTTTGTAGTTTATTTATTAAATTAAAAAAACGAGTGCAAAGGAGAACTTATGCCTAAATCTGCTAGTTAACCACTGAGCTAAGCAGAAACGCCAAATTTCCAATGTCCATTATAAAACCAATCTGATTTATAAATCCTTTTTTTTACCATGATGTCGTTTTGTAATGATGATACATTGGTTCATCATGATCTCATTTAAAAGATTTTAAGAAAAAAGGTATTAGTTTATTAGCAATTTAATTGATAACAAATTGTTTAAATATTCACTCTTAATTAAAAAAATATTGACTGATAATTTTAATGATCATTAAATGGAGCTCTTGCCTCACTTAGGAATATTAATAAGAATTTAAAACTTTATGACCTACAATTGGTATTCAAATATGGAAATACACAAAAATGTGTATCTTTTTCCCAACTACAAAGATGGCCGTTATCTTTAGGCAGTAAAATTCTAATCCTTCGATATCCGTTGAAACTTGAAATGTTTCTCAATAAAGTAGCAAATACCTACACACTCGTTCTTCATGTAAATTTATTCGCCCGCCCATATAATAATTGATAATTTAGTCCTTAACACGGTATGTATTAATTTTATCTGTGTTCCTATCAAATACACCTTTATATTTGATTTAAATTTTTATTGGCAGCGATAAAGAGTAGTAGGCTGGGTCAACATTAAAGTTTACCTTTGAGGAGAAGGTTATTATAATTTAAACATAATATAGAGTAGCGATATATAGAAATGTCAACTACCATGAAATATCAAAACAGTCAGAGTTCAAAAAACATTATCTTTAGTAAAGAAACAAATTTCAGATCCGGTAGTAGTCATAGATTCAACTACAGTATATAATGTAAACATTTAATGTTAAGGTATACATGTCTATTATTAAGCGTATTTGGTTTGGTTAGTTTGATTTAACGATTCGAAAGTATGTACTCTGTTACGTTTGAAAAAGGAACCCCAATTCACCATCCCACTATATATTTAAGACTTGTTTCATTTGTTTTAACAAATATGTAAACATTATCAAAAGTAAATTATGTACTTATGTTGCCAAGGATTTCCCAAATGTACACTAGTGATATTTTTTGCCAATGCACTGGGCATTCCTTGCAGGTAATACCGTAATTTGCAAAGGGAATTTTCAATTGAATACTGTTTATAACCGGCCAGTCACAAGTCTAGCTCTCAACTCTCAAGTCTAGACAGCTAACGCCTTAGAAGCGTGAAATAATAAATCCGTTCTGTGTTAATTAGACAGGCACATAGCAGGACTGAGAAAAACCAAACGCACTGCAGCAGTCGCGGTGACAGCTGGCTTCCGACGGAAAGGCGACAAAGTAGCCAATTATAGGGTCAACGAGTTTCGCTTTTTATCTCTAAGATACTGAATTGGTAGGTTATTCATGTCAAGCGAAACGTATCAGTTGGAGCCTCAAACTCAGCATTGTTAAAACCCATAAGTGGTCGAATTTTAAAATATTTTTGACTCCTTTGCTTTTTTTTATTGTACTTGAGGGTCTTTAACACCAAGTTACTCATTAACACCACGAATACCACCTAATACAATTACACCAATGTGACTGTTCTCATTTAAATTGTGATCAAAAGTTATTACAAGAAACAAAGAAAACAAAAGTATTGTAAAACACGAACACAGCACAAATTTGTAAACGCCAGAAAATGAAAACACCAAATTTTGTGTCGTTCAACTTACAAAACTGGCCTGATATTTTTCACAGTAATGGTCAATCAGATTTCAATTCCGCAAAACCATTCAGCAACCAGACTAAACATTCCAATAGCTAAAAGTGCTATTTACCATGATAGAAATAATAGTTTCTGTCGTAATTTCCGTGATGACGCGCCAGGTCGTTTCCCAGCCCAGCAGGGGCGTGATGGTAATGACTGCGAGTAAAATGGTGATAGCGATGACTCTTGTCACAATATCTCACCCGAGCTGATGAATTCAAATGAGCATGGCCTCTGACCCCAATGGAGTAGTAGTCACTTGTTGCCACACTGATGAGGCGACTTTACTTGAAATGTTCTTTAACAGGCTTTAAGAAAAAGGTTCTGAACTTATATTTATGTCAAACATTGCTGTTTGTTTGTGAACCGATCGTCAAGATTTGGGCGGCATCAACCAGTCAGGTAAAATAAATGTTGAAAAATCAACATTATACAAAGCTGAAAACCCTCTAGGTTAGCCTACACCCTACAACCTTCTCTGACCTTACTTGAGTCAGGGTATTCCGCTGAGTTCGTTACCAAATGGTCACTGTACCTACAGCCTGGTACTACCTAGAACTTCCTTGAGTCAGTGGATTCCACTGATGTTTCTGTGTTGTTTTCAAAATGGCCTCCTGCCTTATGCAGCAGCACCTCTTTTTTCGTTCATCTCTTTTTTTTACAAATTTCTGGACTTCATCTTTTCGGAATTTTACCTTAAATGCCAGTCACTCGTCCATCAAACGTGCAAATCGTATTGAAAACAAAAGACAATTTTGAAACTAGGATCGCGATTGTTTCGTGTTCCTCATAATAAATCATGTCAGACATAATAAGCCCCTAACGTGTGTCTGACCTGCGCCCACGCAGTACCCACGACCACACAGACCGACCCAACGAAACTGCTGCAACTCTCAGCTTTACCACCTTCAGGATAAGGATTCCGTTTATGTGCCAATCCTGCCGAGTACAGCAACCCCAATGATAAGGTGTGACAACTTGAATTAGTGTAGCCCCTATTGTTTACGGAATAGAGGTTGTTATGGTAATGACATGGTGTCTTAGACGTGGACATGTAAAGGCGAGACGGTCAAGTCGTACCGGGTCGCGTGGTTAACGCATAAACTGTAGTTAGGACTGGTCCTGGGTATAAACTTACTGGGTCAACATGGAGTTGCTAATCTCGCATTTCTATTTGTAAGTTATCGCCACAGTTTGACATTTTTGGAGCGTAGGCGCATCTAGTTTGTAGTCGATGGTGACAAATTAAATGTCACTTTATATGTCAAGGTTGAGATTTGATGCAGGAGATAATAAAGTACAATGTTAAATGGCGTAGGTATGTCATTATAATCCTAGTGGGAAAATAATCTAACACAGTGTTTTTTTTACTAACGGACTCGCACCTACAAACATTTTTTATATTCGATGTGTTTTCTGTTTGCAGTCTTTTCAGACTTACTAGTAGTAGGTTATTTCCCTACTTCAGTTTGTATAGACTGCTTTAACTACCTTACCTTTTTATTTTTATTTTCGTGGATCATTCGTGAATCCTCATGGCTACCTGGCCGCCGGGGAGGACGACGACGTTATGTCGGACTCCTACCGACTGAAACGCCACGGCATTCAACCGTTGCACTTTTCCATAATCGATTACCGCACTGCTTTGCCGCCAGGAGTACCCCACGAAAGCGCCTAGAGTACGCAGGCACTTCCGCCGTGCAATGGGAGCCTGACCATCCGCGCACTCCGGCCCGCTGGCTCCGACGCAGACCCTACTGGGCACGCAATCAAGAGCTACCCAAAGGGCAGCTCTGTTGCAGCATCCTGTGGTACGGCCCCCCGACCCGCAACACACAGGGGGATCAGATACGGATCACTGGCCCCTACCAAACAATTTTGTGCCGCGGCCTCCACCACGCGCCTCAGGACGCTCGTAGGCCTCACTAGGCCCGTAAACACGTCGCTCTTATGGGCCCGCGCTGGGTAGGTGGTGTGTCCACCACACTGCCAAGCCTGAGTTCTTTAAGCTTCTCGGCGCCACCACCGGTACTAAGCCCGCCCGCCACGACAAGGCATAGTTTTAAATATTTTGTAGAATTTCAACAACCATAGATGAATTTATTATTATTGACTATCTTACAAATTTTAATTCAGAATAGTACATAATTCTTTGTCATTTCATATCAGTTCCCGTTGGTTACTGAAATTATTGTACGTTATATTGCTAATTCATTATTTATATTATTGGTTACAGAACCTGACCTTTCGTTTTTGCACAAGTTTTTTCTCTTAAACTTTTTATCTTATTTGACGTTTTTCCTTCAACGCCCATTTAGTTTTCTTGTTATTCATACACTTTACCAGTATCTCTTATTTACGAAACTTGAAAGATTCAGTTAACTAAATAAAACAGCGGGGTTCAAGGTGACGCGATTTTTTTGTTGCTTTCAATGCAAAACACATTGAGTCACTCGCAAAACAAAATAGGAACAAAAAATAAAGTCATCTTTGGACTTGGAGTCATTTTCAAATTCTACATGATGCGTTTATGGTTTTGGAGTTGTGGTCACACTGTAAGCTGGTATTTAGCTTTGTTAACACAAACACTAAAGTTAAAACTTAGTTAACACTAAAGGCAACGCCGACGCATTTAGGTGGTAGAAGTAGAACGCAGGTTGTGTATTAAAATCTTTCTCTGTGAATAATAAGGTCCTGGCAGCTATTGCCGGACCGGAATAGCTCAAATCAATAGAGAAAAAGACAACATTTCCAAGAGTAGCGTGCGATGCTATCCTATTCCATGCGGCGAATATTAAACATACACCAATTAACACTGCTACAAAGTTAGGCATAGGTCTTGCTGGCAAAGCCAGCCAGGTCAAAATAAGGTAAGCCTTTTTGTCAGTTCCGTCGCTCCATAAAATGTAAGGAAAACTTTAGATCGGTATTTTCCGCTCCAAGTGAAGCTACACCTTCAGACTGGGTGAAGGCGCACGTGGGTCGCGGGCGTGACATTTGCCCTCTGAGTGCAGCGTGACGTCATCGGCTGACTCACGGTGACCGGGGTGACATTAGGCGGGACGTTGTTGAATTCGTTGCGGAGTTATGTTTACGGTAAGGTGGAATTGAAAAAAGGCTTCCTTGCACAAAATATAGAACCTTTTATTTTATTTAAATGCAAGTAAAAATCTACAAAATTTGTCTACTCAATTTCGTATATCCGGGATCCGTGTCGTTAGCGTTTTACGGAGCAATTTCTTCAGTCTGTCGTGGCTACTTTTATTGGTTACCTATCATAAAACCGAATTCTCTTATCCCGAATTTCATTTTCCCGAAAACGTTTCGTTTTTTTTCTCTCGGCATTTTTTCATTTTCCCGAAATGACGTTTGCCACTGTATCAGTTGACCAATTATGAACTGGATTTTTTTCGTTTGCCAGACGTTTCATTAGGCCACACAACGTTTTACCGAAGTGACGATTGGCCGATATGACACTTGTCCGAAGTATTGTTTACCAGAACAATCATTAGACCACTGTTTTGATTGCCATATTTTTAGTTTACCAAACGATCATAACAAAGGTAACGGGTTTAATGCAAGCAACATAAAAGCAGACAAGGATTTTTTGGATTTTAAATGCAGTGAAATAGCATGCAAGTATTCAACATGCAAGTTTAAGGAAAACACAAGAATTCTGTCACGGCTCCGGCATTACGGGGCTCTGGCGGTTCCTCGCGTCCTAATCGTCGCAGATGGCTTTCGCTCAGCACCGCAGCTTCGGCTTGCTGGCCGGCTTCGCCGGCCAGCCTCAGCCGCGGCGCCTCGCTCATAGCCACCTGCTCCTCAGCCCGCGGGCCGCCTCACCCCTCCATGCCTACGCGGGTTTAAATAACACTCTTGGGGTAGGGCAAAACAAGTACCACGTGGTGTCGGGGTTGACGGAGTCGGATTCGCCCTGAAGTTGAAATTACGCAAAATCGACGTTAACGAGACGTTGAACGTTATCATACAGTAGTTGTGGCCTAGTAATATTCGGTAAAATGTGATTTGGGCAAAGTGATCATATGCCAAATAAGTCATCTGGGAAATGAAAAAAGGGTGAAAAAAGACTTCGGGCAATAGTAAAAAGTTTATTCTGAAATTCGGTTTAACGTAGGTCGGTATAACGACACTTATGTCAAAAGATACTTCGACGGGTTAAAAATATGTCAAACAATACATCTGGCAAATGAAATGTTGGTCAATAGTTTTCAGTCAAATGAAATTCGGGCTAGTAAATTTCGGACAAGTGACGGGTTCCCACTTTTATTAGATAAGCACTAGATGCTGCCAGAACAATCGAAAACTAGTCATTGAAGATATGAACTTCAAATTTGGAATAATTACCTTCAGGTCTAATTATTCCTGGTCCGGATCAATGCAGACGAAAAGTTTTTATTTTTGTTAGGTCTTTAACATGGGTTGTCTTTTAAAGAGTATTACTTTTGCAGACAGATTTTTGCTTAGCATAGTTTTCGACTCATTATATAAGATTTAAAAGGCTTCTGTGCCTTTCGTAAAAACTACAAGAAGAAGTCTCTTACGAGCACAGTTTTTAAAATAAACAGAATACTTTCCAACATGCGAAACACCCAGTATACTACTCACACATGCCCATTTTCTTTGCATATCAAGATCGGGTTTGTATTCCTGCTTTAAAACAATTAACGTCAGTATAAGGTTGCTAAAACTGCTTTTACCGGCTAGTAAAAAAAGAATGCGTTCAGGAATTGAAAGCACCCGAGGTCATAAGGAGCAATCAACAAACAATAAACAAGAAGGCGCGTTGTTGACATTTACCGCGAAAATACCACAGAGTAAACGCGTCCCTTTTTTTGTTAAGCCAAGTTATGATGACGTTTAAGGACGATTTATTTAATGTTTATCTACTAAAAGTCCAAACTAAACAGTGTTTCATCTCTGTCTTGTGTTAAAAATACACAAATGAATACGTACGTAACTAGGCAGAATAAAGGAACAAAACTACATCAATAATTTATTTTATCACCGGATGAGAATGTAGTCAGTTCAAAAGGTAGTCGCCAAACCAGAAAATCGAGAGAAATGGATCAGTATCAACAGTTTTCTTGAGCGCTTTGTTCTCGCTCATTCATCAAGCACTATCGCTATGTGTTAATTAATCATTAGTACGTTATTTTAAACCGATGCCTTTAAAACGCGTCCTAAGGAAATTAATCAGTGCGGTGTAAATCGTCCTATCTGCAACACTGAAAGTCCTGATGGAGTCGCCACCTTGACATTCGCATGTCAAATGTCAACCGGCCATCGACCCGGCCGCGTGATAGTTCACTGGCAGATTACCAGATGTTCTTTTTTTAAATCTTAAAACCCTGGGACTACTTTCGATGCTTTTTGCAATGGCCTCTGATTGACGTATGGACTTTCGATGTTTTTAATCTCACAGGAGATTGACTTTCGAAACAGCTCCATTTATAGGTAGTTATACGGATTAAATAATTAAGACAGATTATTGTTTGGAGTGTATTAAATACTAGCTGTTCCTACGGTTTTGCCATTATAACATTTGTTAAGACACGAATTGGATATGGATCAATACTGTATTAGTAAAAGCAGATTCGGAAATAAGTAGTGCATTATTCTTCATTAGTAATGATTGAAGCAATCTATGTAGTAATATGATTTATTTATGACAGGCAACGAGAAAATTATCTTTCAAGTAGGTACACAAGCGACGTCCTTGTTACAATGCCTCTGGCAGTGTTGGTAGTAACATGCAATCTATAATTATAGACAAGGTATTATTGTACCGAGAATGTACAAAATATACATAATTACTAATTATATGCTGAAATAAAATTGTATGGACTGCATACCACGCATTATTTACGGCCAAAATGTGTCCATACACAAATGATATGGTCTAATGTATGCAACATAATTATCAATATTTGTGCTTTAAGGTTTTAATGTGAACAACATATTGATTTCAGAGAGATATGTTAGTCTCTGGTTCAGAAAACTTAGTGTTGAAATTGTTATTTTTAGAAACAAGGAAATATCCGCTTTTCGCGTTTAGGTCATAACGCCTACTGTAGGGTCAAAAGAAGTAGGCACCAACGTGTTTCCTATAAGGCGCCGATCTGAGATCACCCAGTGCAATCAACTCTTATTGGGACAATGGAGTCATTGGATTAGTTCACCTGGTCCCTTTTTAGAAATGCTGGGGTTACTTACTACCAATTTGCAAGATAATCTCGAAATATTGAGCTTTAGATAACGTACTCGTAACTGGCCCTGGTTCTATCGGTGATTGCAGATTGCAGGTTATAGGTAAGGTAAGGTAGGTAAGGTTGCCCCTTTAATTTATATAGAAAGAAAAAACATTTACATATTATTGACATTACAAACTAAAATTAAAAGGGGAAGTAACTACAAGAAACAAGAAAACTAAACAAAAACACCAGAGTTACGATGTAAAAAACAAAACAGACCATAAAGATGCCTGTATCTAATAGGCTCAGACCTTATGCTCAGACGCTTGATTTGAGAGTATATTTACCACTTTTTCATTTCGAAAGCTTTTCCAAAGCTCATCACTCAGTCGTAAGTCGTTTTACTAGTGACAAAATCTCAAAATAGATTTTGAAAAGTCGCAAACCGAATTGCGCATACAACTAGCGGGGCTAGCCGGTAGTATTGAATAAGACGCTATTACAAGAGACCGGCAGTGAATTGCGCTTAATTTATTTAGGAAGCGTATCGTAATGAACTTTGCTTTTAAAAGGTGAACCAGTTTTTACTCTATCTGTGCTGGTATTGCGATTTGAATATAAACTGCCCGTTGGCCGGGTGTTGACGATAGCGGGAAATGTTTGCTAGTTACGGACATGGCGATAATTGGGTCAAGGATGTCATTTGGCTTTTTAGATAAGTACACGTTTGAAAATTAGTTGAGACATTTTTTTTGTTGAGCAATGTGCGCTAAATTGGCTGATTATGTTCTAATGTGTTCGTTTTTTATTCATCTCATTTATTTCTGCCACTACTGTCCTAAACATTTGCGAAAGCGACTAAAGCGTAGACACAAAATTTTGTTGTCATATTCAATCTTGTTTGGTGATTTCGTCAATTATAATGTTTTTTATTTTAAAGGCTACCCTCAATACTCAGGTGTCACAAAATCACTTTAAGCTTGTTGGCGTACACAAATGAACAGTACATAGTTGTATGATCAGTAGTTTGGTTAACAAATGAAATTATCAGACTGGTGTCTTGCATTTTTAAGTTTTAGATTAGTGGAATATTAAAATCTTCAAAAACAACCCTGTAATATACTGACCAATATCCGTTTCAGTATACCTATGGCTAACAGCCGACTATTTTGGCTCCATGATGTAACTTTTTCCATCAGATTGCATATTAAAACGTTAAACTTGTGCATCAACTGAATCATACCTTTCCTTCTTTATTTCTTTATAGGTACGTTATAAACATATATTCTGTCCCAAACCGCGAATCGATGCGCAGATTCATTGCTATTGTTTGGCATAGCACTCGATCATGTTTTGCCATCGTTACTTCACCGCTGTTTGTTATGTTGTATTTAGTAACTTGTTTTGGCATTTCAGCACACGACCGATGATCAATTATGTCAATATGTTTAGTCACATGTTTACAGTTGAGATGTTTCGGACGCTGGAGTTTGGAATTGATCGCTAATGCGGCCGAATCTTTGTTTGGTGAAAGTAGTGGCTGGTTTAACCGATTTGAAACGGATAATTTTATTTAATAGAACTGTATTACTCGTTCTATGTGGCGATTATTACAATGTAAATTAATAAAAAAACTGTTTAATTCAAAACCAAATATATCAATTAGTCAATATCTGAGACAGATCACTTTTAGCACAGCTTGTACTATGATTGTCAGAGGTGGATAAACTTCCTTCAACATTCCGTATATAATAATATAATTACTCGTAACACACAAAAACAGAGCAACAAATACTCTAAACTGAAGAAGTTACATCTTACTACATTTTTTGAAAAAATACTCGAATATTTCGAATTAATTAATAAGCCTGCTCCAATTACTTTTCAAACAATCGTTATATGAACTATTTTTATGTTAAGTTATAGTAAATAACAGTGTGTTACCTGCCTGAGCGCAGCTGCAAATGGAATCCTTTCTAGCTACTTTTGTTTGAATACAACTACTAACAGAATCTTTAAATTGGTAATAAACAATGTTAAGTGCTACCCATGATTCTGCAGAGAATAGAAAGGCTAAATCACATATTGTATATAATGAAACAATCGGTGGAATACTCCTTATAATACTTAAGGAACTACGACTTGGTTGACCATGTGGCAGTCAAAGCGAGGATAATATTTTAAGTTCATATTTTACAAAAATCAAAAAATACATTGTCGTCGTCAGATAAACGTTTGCAGCTCCTATAGAGATATCTCACACATATCTTTGAGCAAAGTAAACCAATTTTAAAAGGTCTAAATTGAATTTTCTGCTTACTTATTTCACTGCATGTCCTTTTGTTTATGATTTAAATTTTATTTTAAAAAAGGTCATCTATATCCCCTCCCCATATCTACACGGAGCTCACTTTGTGCCACTTTTGGTAAAACAAGAACAGATATTTCATCTAACCATTACCTGAAAAATGAACAAAAAAAATGACAAGCATTATGAATTGTTAATAATGCAAAAGCATTATTAACAATTCTGTATTGTTCATCGGATAGATGTAGATCTAATTACTAGAAAAACATTATACTATGGACTTATAAAATTTATATTTCTGTCAAATATAGTTTATCTGGTTCTATTTCGAAATTATCGTAAGCCTTCTCCGGTACTTTTATGGTAACCTCAGCGACCTCGGATACCTTACATGCCGTAGGGCAGTCAGGGGGGTGTAACCTTTGCTGAAAGACTAATTTATATCAGGCTTATTGAATACAGAATACAGGTGCATTCGAATACTTCTGCATAAATATGCACCCATTGTGCAGTTGTGAAGATCGTTAGTTATCAATGATTCTTGGTAGGCCTTGAGATTTCTAGATATAGGCGTTTGCAATTAAGCATCAACAGTAAGGATTTAGAAATATTTTTATGGAAAAGAAATGAATAACAATTCCGAAATGTTTTTTATTTATTGTGATGGTAGGCAGTGAATTTATTACTAAGTTCCGGGGTCATGTGTTCGATTCCCTTCTATGCAGATTTAAGCGATGAACATTTGTCACTCCGGCACACAAATGTTTAATCTATTAAAAACTAATCTATTAAAGTGTGTGTATATGAGGGGTTTCCCTAATTCAAAAGTTAAGGCTTTAGTTCGGGGTTAGGTAGCCATGTATGGGGCCCGTTTTTACCCAGTTTGAGCGAAGCTGTATTTTCAACAACCCAATAGACAGACTTAGTCATTAATTCCACTAAACACAGTTGATCAGATGACAATTATGAGTACCTGATAGGTAGTAGTGTAAAACAAAGATCCACAAATCTCCGCTTTGCTTAGCTCTATAAAACGGTCCTAAAGATGTCGCTAAGAAAATAGTTACTGCAAAATAATACAAATCGCAGAACACAAAAACCCCACATAACCCTTATAAGACGCGCTTCCGTCACCTATAGACCCACAGATCTTGTAACAAAGGCTATTCATTCACTCAGTATCGGGTATCGAGTGATTGTTCAGTTTGGGGGCCCGACACGCGGGCGAACACGGTGTCGCGCGCGCAGCGACAAATGTCTTCATTATTCTGCCCACGCGCATAGCGAGCTGCCGCAGACTAGCTGGTGGCAGATGAGGCATTTGATTCAAGAATTCACTTTGTGCTATGTTGGATAAGTATTCCGGTTTTGGTACACGTTATTGATGGCATGGCATAAGATCCTAAACCATTCCTGGTTTGAAACATCTAAAGTGTTATCATAGAAACATCTTAGCTTCCCAGGGTTAAATAAAGTTTTCTGTCTTTTGTTTAATTAGGTAGTCGAGCAATTTTGAATTTCTTATTAAGAAAAGGGTAACAAATTTTTTTCTATTTGAATATTGTCCTTAATAGGAATGTGACACGTTTCTTGTGATTATTATTCTTTATTTTAATCTGCAGGCTATGTCACTTCTATGTTTAGTAAAGTAAACGTTTGTTAACGCTAAATGCTAAGGAACTAGCGTCGCCCAAATAATGGCCACACTTCGCATCTGTCTCGTTTTTTATTTATCAGTTCTCTTAATCCAAGTGGAGCAGTGATAACGCGAGCGACATCCGACTTTCCTTCCGCGCTATTTGGCGCAAAAAGTTGATTCACCAACCTCCTTATACAGCACAGATCATGGGCTGAGAGCCTAGTGGAAATCATCTCTCATTATACAGCAGCATCTCAACTTGCAGGTGTCGTAAATAGGTTGGTAAGGAAGCACTGAGATATGTCATCCATAAAATAGTTTAGCATTCTCACTCAGCACACGAGCTGTTCTAGAAGACTACAGATTTGTTCTGTTTAAAATAATGAAAGTTGTGTTATTTTATATTTTGGCTTGCCAATACGGAATTTGAGAACTGCTGTGAGTTTAAAACCACAAAACTCATGTTTGTCGATTATCGACATAAATCACATAGATGGCAACAGTCATTGTTGTGTTATTATTTGAAATGCGACGTATAAGTTGTACCCTATGTATAACTATGATTGATTTGAATGATTGATTTTGCCAAAGCGTTGAAGAATGTAAATTCACAAGGATTCACGAAGCGTTTGAATTGATTAACAGAATTAATTCTAGTACGAAGACATTGGAATCCTCATAAATGAGATTTCTGCACCAGAACTACGACTTTAGGGCGATACTATACATGCCCAACTTCATGGTAAAATAAAATAATTGTTACTTATAAATAGAACGCAAAATTAACGATTAAATAATATTATCTCACCGTAAATGTTTACATTAAGTTCTCACACACTATTCTCGAAGTTAATGAGCTACACACAATATTTACGTAAATAGTCAAATAAATGTATGCTAAATATTTGCAATAGACAAATTATATGCGAGGGTATGAGTTAATGACTACCGACCTTCTTGTAACCGTCAAATACAACTTAACTGGCAACATTACTGTTGTGACTGAATAAACACTTATTTTATTACGGCAGAAGATGCTTTAGCTATAATTTGATTTACGACCTGGCTCACTTATTTCATCAAAAAAATACTACCTACCTATTTATCTATGGGGAATCTCGTACTAGTAATAACACGTAAGTTACTTTGGGACCAAGAAGGGGCGCAATTTTCCTACACTGAAACTGCGCTCTGCAGAATGCGTACATGAGTAAAAGCCTATGTTCGGTAGCGGAAAAAGACTAGATGTAATATAAATAAAAACTCGTTCACAAGATAACTACTATTTACTCTTTGGCGAGGTCGCAGGCAGGGCGGCGTCCGCCCACGCGTCCCAAAGGTTAAACCTTAACGTATTTGCCCACAAAGACGGAGCGACACATGAGGTCGTTCGCCTTTGATTAACCGCCTAGCTGTTTCTATAAACGACTAATAAACATTCCTTTTTAGTTGTCTACAGTGCAAATATTTGAGGAAAGAAAGGTTGGTGACCACTGATCGATGTTTAGGTGAGTGACTTGTTTTTTAATAACTATTATTCTTTTAGATTTCCCGTTTGGGTTGTCAGATTGACATCGTGATGAGTGCACCAGTGGTCCTAGGTTTGATTCCCACACACGGTTTATATTCAGGTGGTCGATAGGCATTTTCAGATTGTATTCAAATTTACAAATGAATAAATATATTAATATCATAAGACATCATGCCACGCCCAAAATTGAAAGACTGAATCTTATTGGATCTCTGAAACTTGTAGTTTAGTGTAGGTGAGCTGAGTCATTTTAGCTTGGAGCCAGGTTAATTTGATGAAAGATCCCTTCGACATTAGGTAAAGGCTCCTTATACGGCGGTAGTCAAAATCGTATTCTATTACGGAGGTATTTTTATTTTCGAGATTTTTTTCTGTTCTATTCAGTTAAAATACACCAAAATGTGAAATATTTCTTCTAAATCTATCACTCTATGACTGAATTGACGTTTGCAAGTATAACACATAGACAACACAACAAAATCAATCAGTCTGTGTAACATCGTCGACGAGAGAGGTGGTTTCATACAAACGCGCAACGACAAAAGTAAGTACAGTGATATTTATAAACTAAGTTTTTCGTATAAAAAACCCGTTAAAGTTTGTTTATGAATTATTTATATCATTTTCCTATTGTCATACTTACTATTTAAATAGCTTGTTTCATATTTGTTACTCATTTTTTACCTAAAAAACAAGAAATAAAATACCGCCGTGAACGGATACGAATTTTATAGCTTCATCCTAATTCGGTGGTATAACTCCGAAATAGGAAAAACACTGGGCTTGTTTAATTGCTTATAACTTTCAAATTAATAACTTGATTAATTAGTTCCAAGTGTTGTTGAATTAATTATTAGTCTCATACATAAGAAACCATATTCTGCGGTACGTGTTCTTTATTAGAAATCTAGTTAAATATGAAAACTGTTGAGTACAAATTGTTGGTTTCTTAGAAATGGTCAAATTAGGAAGGTGTATTTTAACTTATCACAAATTAATTATTTTGTATAACTTTTGACTTGAGTTATACACATCTGACCCAAAATCTTGCTATCCTCTGACTAAGCATTTACACTCTTTTGTTTATCGCAATTTTGATTGGTCAGAATTAGGATTAATAAAAGCATGAGTAGTTTTCCTATTACGGTGGTAGTTATTCTAGATAACTCTGTATTAGGTTATCTATGATCTCCTATTACGGCTCTATTCATAGAACATAAATACATTGCAAGTTTTGGGGTTCCGTAAATAAATAAAAAGTTTTGTACCTTTTTTTGTGAATTCTTATTATTGTTCGCCACTATTTAAAAAAAATATAATCAGGTGATTTCTAAATAAATTTGCATTTTTATTTCTATAAAATCAGTTAACGCTGTACTGGCGCGTGTAAAAATACACTAAGTGCTATTTTTTTATTCATAAAGTCCTTCAGAATCTGTTGGAATTCCGGAATAAGAAGTATTGTATTTCAACATGAGAGAATCCTAAGCAATTCTCATGTTAAAATACAATACTAAAAAACGAAGCGGAGTCAGTCTGTCCGGAAAGATCTTTCAATACGGACTGATGTTGCTTCGCTCCATTTTTACATTTTACTGAATGTAAAAAGCAAAAACAACCGAATTAGAATAATCCAAAACTCTTTTTAAAACGTATGTGTAATCAAATCAATGGTCAGTAAATGAAAAACTTAGAATTTACTTTACTACTTAAGTAATTTGTTTATATTATTTAATGAATATTATTTGTACGGAACTCCAATGAATATGGTTTATGAACCTCCGTATTAGGAGCCGTCCACCGCAGTAATAGGCTCTGACCAATATCATACCTCAGTATTAGGGAAAATCGACTCGACCACTTAAATATTGTTTTAAATTATGAAATATCATGAAAATAAACTAAGACTCAACAGCAATACAAAATTTAAATTCCACTTTTGAAGATAAAATGGTTTGGCACCTTTAAAAATACTAACAAATGCTTATTTTTGCGTCTTACTTTCAAATGTTGCGAAATCCCTCCGTAATAGGTGCTTTTACCTTATTAACAATTGCTACAATTAACTATCTCAAAATTGATCAACAATGAATCGAATGTTTCGAATAATATTCCCAGTTCTCTTCTATCAAAAGACGATAAATACTCTATGTAAATGCTGGCCATAAACAAAGACATAAACACTAAAGCACACAACACACGAGCGACCTGCCGTCAAAGGTCTCAAACCCGATCACTTTCCCATCAGTGCAGCCGCGGATTAAGATCCGAAATGTCACGGGCTGTGACATTTTTATGCCGGGATGACATTTTGATGGTTACGAAATGACAGATAGGATCGGTCCAATTAGAGATTAATTCATTTTCGGGCAGCGTGAGAGTGGTCGGTTCAATAAGGCGCTGTACATAATGGAACTTAAAAAAAGAATTGCCGAAGAAAGAAAGTGGCGTGTAATGGGAGAGGCCTATGTCCAGCAGTGGACTGCAACAGGCTGATGATGATGATGATGAAGAAAGAAAGAAAGCCTTGAATTTGCAAAAAAAGGATGTAGCTAAATGAGTAGGGGTTTCTCTTAAAAAGAAAAAGTGCATGCCTTAAAACAAATTATAGTCACGAAAAATGTAAATATTTAACCTTAAAAAAAAGACGTCAGTTATGTGACGACTAAAATTGTGATGTGATATTTCACAACGGAGAATTCAATTAACATTCATGAAGTTCTTAGAAAATGTATAACATGTCGGAGGCAAAAGAGAAGAGGAATCTATGCAAATATAGGTATACCTTAAGTATCGGAATGGCGTTGCAAAAGCGACTATAAAGCCTAAAAAATATTTCACCACTAGGACAGTGAGTCACACGTCAAGTTTACAACACGAATTGGAAAAAAAATTTAGAGCATTATAATGAGACAAATGTACATCTGAGTCTAATTTCTAAACACAAGACTTGTACCTTTCAAATACCATCGTGTGACAAGTACTTTATTAATTTTCGGTCATCGTGAGACCAGTGGTGAGGTCCACCAAATAAACCATAATGACGTCGGCCCGGCGACGACTTTATAGACCGCTGTTACCTTGTAAGATTTATGTCCAGCTGTATACATGCCTTGTCAGACTTAATGTAAATAAAGATAATTAAAAGGCAGTGTTTGTTTTATGACATATTATTTTAAAATGTTTCAATCAACGTGTCGAGGTTGATTGAAATATTTTCAGGTTAACTCTCTAGCGAAGTAAAACACCGGTGAGTAACCCTACTTTTGGCGCAGTTGTTTGTAAAAAACAAAATTTATTTATTTATTTTAATTAGGTATACAAACAGATTACAGTCGTTACATAGCAATTAAGGTATATCAACTTAGTTATAACTAGACAGCAATCCTTAATAGTATACACATCTAATCTTATATTTTAAGGTATCTAAAATAAGGGTTTAACAATAAATTACAATCACAAATTGTAAGAACGGGTGTGTCAGTACACCCAGTGCAGTAGGTTGTCATGATTGATTGAGCAGAGCTGAGGGAAAATCGGCAACCGCATAACGGCGATAGGCTCTCTCCTTACCACGTTTGGCGAAATGTGGACTTCCAGATGTTCCGTTCACAATGACGGCAACAGTCAGTTTGCCTCTCACTTATCCACTGTGTATAGTCGAACTTCTCGAATTGCAATGTTAATAAGGTTCAAATTAATCTCGATCAAATACACGTAAGCATACCAACATATCTAAACCATTCTGCGGTAGGTAGTGTCATCATATCTATTAAAATACCAAAACCAATACAAAAACGAGACTTTTTTTGGAAACAGTTGAATGAATAGCCTCTATTTGTGTAGGAAGGCTATCGTTGAAGTCGCAGCCTGTTCGCCTACAGTCCATTGTCAGGCTGCATGACTTGCCGGAGCATTCCAATCGGAGATACCAACTAGTTCTAACCTTAAGTGCTGTAGTGATCTATTTGACACGTCGTTTACGACTTTTAACCAGTGAAAAGCTTCAAATAGTAGTTTAAAGCGGAGTAATATAGCTGAAAAGGCATTGAAAAATATTAAAGTATAATATGTGACTCAAAAATATTTACAAGTTCAGTCAACTTGTTTTTATTCATTAATTCTATCCTAGTACCTAGAGAATACCAGGTACTGATCAGGTATTAAGTAGTATCTTCTCCCAGAAGGAACCCAAAATGTTAAAATTTCAACAATATCATTTTATTACTACTGTAATTTACTGCATCTCATCGTCCACGCGTACTGCATACATACCTGTAACAAATAAAAAGAAGTCAAGACATGTGAAATTTTAAGGGTAAATTACACAGAGACAGAAACGAAAAAAATGGTCGCCAATTTATTTTTATTAATTTTAGGTAGATTAGTGCGTTTTTAAATAAACTTTGGTTAAAAGCAAACAAAGTTTTGCTGTAGGTAAGATCCCAATTCTCCTGTCACATTTTCTGTTTCAGTAACAAAAAGTTGGAAGGAACTAACCAAAAAAAAGTGTTTGATGTTTGTTATGAAAAATATGAATATTGGACTAAAAACCGTCTAAAAGTAAATAACATTCCACCTAATCTCCTCAATAGGAATTTAAGCTATTTCCAGATCGATACAGACCATGATCAGATAGGCACCCAACACATATCTGAGCAGCCACCAGCAGACAAAACGAAAGCAGTGCCCGATACTATCAGCCTTTCACTGCGACCATTCTGCTCCAAATAGGCGAAACTTCACTTTTATGTCGTAATAAAATGGACACCTAAATGGCCCGATGGTATCTTGGTGCACCGTAATTTATTCGCTACTGCACGCCTTAGGCTGGTACTAATGTGGGTTTGAACCCTGAACACAACAAAGTTGGGGTCTGTATTAACTTTGAATAGCCCGTGCCTCAGTGGTAAAAGCGGTAACAATAACGAAGTTCATTGGATGAATGACCACCTCGATCAAAATATTTCGGAAGCCACGTCACGTTAAATCAGTTGGCCTTTTACGATAGCGAATACAAGGGTTCACCCTTGTTTCATCGAACAACGTTTCGTCGAAAATCAGTTGGTCGAATTTCAGTTGCAATAAAATCAGTTCGGAGAGTTATTCATTTGACCGAATATTTAATTGGTAAATTTTTATTTGATGTAATTATATTTTGTTTGAACGAATTTCATTTGAACTAATTTCATATTATCGAATTTCGTCACTGCCCTATACTATAGTTTGGGCGGAACCGACTCGGTTAGATTAGGTTAGAAGGTTTAAGGCGGGAGCGAAGTGGTTTTTTTTTTTAAACCCAAAAAACGACTTGCCTCATTACATGCTGCTTGGCATGTTATACCATCTGAAAATTAAATCAAATGAACATTCTACCTTTTGATCATTAGTGCAAACGTTGTTATAGCAAATAAACATTCGACGAACTGAAAATTCTATCAAATGATATTATACAAAGTGATGATTTTCTCAAACGTTGTTCGATTTAGTAATATTATATCAAACGTTGTTCGATCAAACAAGGGTAAATCGAATACAAGATGTTAAACCTAGTTCATCTCCTATTGGAGACGAGACATAATGACGACTAATGACATATTTTGAATTCTATCTCGCATATTATTATTGAGCGTAAATAAATCACAAATTAATACCTTAGACGCCTGCGGTGACGCAACGAAACGGGTGCGTATTGGTTGATATAACTTCATTTGATATATTTTGATTTCAATAACGTTCATGAGATATAATAAACGTTTGGTATAACAACTCTTGAATAATTTTCTTCAACATAACGTTCATTTCATATAATGCATCAAATCATATAACGTCATTTAAGATAACAATCAGTACGCCTAACAACATTTAATATAAACCTTACTTAATATAAAGTACATTTGATGTAATTTTGTTTCATCTAAATTGCATTGCATATAACCTTCATATGGAATAAATGTTATTTGTTATAAAAGCTAATTGGTATACTTGTCTGCCCTATACTCGAGTCGGGGCGAAACCGACACGGATAGATTAGGTTAGAAGGTTTACCTTCGTGGTTATTTTTTTTTAAACCCTAAAAACGACTTGCTTGATTTGCTTGCTGTTTGCGTTGAACCCGTACTTTTTATGATCTTTAACAATATGTGGGTACATAATTATAAACAATCTTAAGATTTATGACAAAAAGTTTATGGTATTTGATGGTTAGACCATTTATTTTTATATCAAATAAATGGTAGTTGTTTTGAATAGTATACCATGTAGGCTTTATATCAAACGTTTATTATATCAAACAATTTTATATCAGTTGTCCGTTATACGTTTCAAAATTATTTCATTTGAAATTATATCATTCGTTCATTATACGGAATGAATAATTATATCAAACGTTGGTATATCATACGACTGTATTTGTTCTGAGTGATATACGATTTGTGGTTATATCATACATTACACACCCCAACGAAACACTATGAGGCATGTTCCCAAACTGCAATACCTGGGTCAAAATTTGAGTTACCCTAAATTATTGTTCAGGGTGTTTAAGTTTGGGAGGCAAATGAAAAGCAAACAAAGTTGATGAGAGAACGTCAGTCAAACAACAAAAATACTAAACGAAACAACAAAAATAGGTATAATGAAAACGAGATCATAACATAATTCAAAATAACAAAGAAAATACATTAAGCAAAATTAAGTATTTCAATCGACTCATAAAAAGGCTTTGTCGTCATAAAGAGAGTAGTATTCGGTTATCAGATCAAGAAATTTATTCAGTAACAGATTTAGGTAAAGATTAAATAACTAATCAGTTAAGAATAGCGGAGATGAAACTAACTTATGTGTTGTGATTCGGTTTTACGAGAGGTTAATAGTTTCAACAAGTTATATGATAAAACTAATGAATATGAAACATTTTGAAGTACATAAAAAGTCAAATTGTTTTTTACAGTTTCGTTTTATAATCCCAAAAGACAGTAATACTCATGATGAAGACGATTAAAAGTAGCTATTTTTCAACCTAAGCTAGTGACTTAGTTTGAGACTACAGTACTCGGCAGTAAATACTGCACATCGACCTTTGGAAAGAGACAATCGGCAGATTTCGGCGTTGTAGAGCGTTATCCGTGTCGCACCATAAAGTTTGTTTGACGAAAACAAAAATAACGTACTAACTCTTAATTCAAATTCTAATAAACAATAAATCTAATATTAAAATTGACGGACATGGAAATTATTCGTTTGTATCCGGAAATGTAATGATGGCTGATCTGCCATATTTACCGCGGTTATAGTACCCGATATTGACTAATCTACCTTCCACACATCTTGTTACGTGAAAACCCTTTCCGAACAGTTTATAATAAATTAACAAGTCCTTGATGGCTATGATAGCCACGTTTCAGTTCGCTTCAATTACTCGCCTACAATTTATTACTAGCTGAAGCTAATCATTCTTCCAGGGAAAGTGACCTCTTAGTACCCAATCCATCTAACACCATTAGTTATAATACGTTCGATCTACGGTCTTTATTGTGCCTTGAGATCTATGGATAACTTATGGCGCAGAAAACCTTCGCGTCGACAGGCGTGTAATGGGGAATAAATTCGAGCGGCCACTCTAAATTTGTGCTCTAATCTATGGCTCGTGGTCCTAGGTCGCCTATATTTTGTTAATCCAACTACGTGTAGCCTTTCAGATTATGTATTAAACTATGTGAAAAACAAAACAGATTTCTACAGCTATTAATTTTCCCTGTTATAACTACCAAAGTAGACATTTTGTTTTTGCAATAATTAGTAAATTGTTATATAAACTCTCCCCTCACTGATAAGGTGAGACGATAATATATTCACAAACACAAAAGGTAGGCATTAAAAGCAAACTTTGGAAACTTTGATTTAAGACGTCTTCACATTTAAGTAACTCATCTAATTAGTGGAATCTTCACGATATAGATCACCTAAATCTGAAAGCCTTCCCTAATCAAATCATAAATGTCAGAATAGTTTGTCATTGGCAATCATCATAGGTGTGGTCAAAATTATGATTTCACAGCTAAAGCATACATTATTTTTAATAACATGCAAGCAAAAGTCCCGAACTAAATTAATTTGAATTATAAAATTACGATCGAACATTCAATTTAGATTAATTCTTACCAGCAAACTTTCTCGCATAACCATCGGTGACGCAGAAATGGCCATTTGAAATTCAAAATGTCGCCGTTTCAGCGACGCGCAAACTATCGTGCGCTCCATACCGGACGTGGCAAATTGTGCTGATTTACAAGAAGAAAATGGCAAACAATTTCTGAATATAAACGATAGGTACGATACCTTTCGATTTATTGACAATGGTTTTGAGCAATGGTCGGCGAGATGTTAGTGGAGATTTTGAAATTAATGATGGACTGAGTGTTGGTGGTGAAACAAAACGTTCTTTGCTATAGAGTACTTTTATTAAACATAAATAGACAACTTTTGTGTTCTTCAGAGAGAGAGCGATACTCATTCAAACATATTTCGTTTTTTCAATTTAGTGAATTATCAATCCACACACAGTGACGAAAATGTTTTGTTTCTTAATAAAAACTAGACGCCGTCCACGACTTTTCTTCAGTTAATGGACTATAACAGTCTTTACACCACATTTTTTTTTTCAATTCGAATCAGTAGTTCCGGGGGTCAGCGCTTTCAAACAAACAAACTCTTCAGCTTCATATTATTAGTTAAGATTAAGATGAACTATCTTTTCTGTCTATGTTATATTATTATGTCTAAGTAGATCAATTTCAAGTATACCTTTCTTTGCAAGTACGTTACGTTTGACATACCTCAATTTTATAAAATATAAACGATGCCTTTAACTATGTATCAAATGTTAGTTACCATGAGCGTCTCAAACGACGACTTTAAGAGGTTATTAAAATAAAAGCAACTCGATTAAAGATTAATTACTAATACATACATCTATAACTCAGTCACTATAGTTGGTTATTTATTGTAAACCACAATTACTCCCGATTGAGGTATGAGTCATCCGTTTAATAAATGGTCTGAGAGCATTTGATTTACGATGGGAGTATTTCTATCCTGAATCAGCGTGGAGAGCAGTTCTTATCAAGTCAATAGTAATCGTCGACGTCACCACGCTTATTTTGCTGTCCTTACGCATACAAACACACTTTACCATACTACAGCTACAATAGCAATATGATGTATTACGTTACACATTACATTTTCAAATTATCATTTTCTGATAATATCTTCTGACGACTTCTGCAAATATCCGTTTGTCTACTCTTGGACTTCATTTTGAGCATCAACTTCAGTGCCTGGTGGAATTGTTTTATTTCCCTGATCGAATGCTTGCCTGTTTCTCTTAATTCCTTTCAGAATGTTTTTCTATTCCTTTCTTTCTTTTTAAACTGAAACGCAACTTCTTCTGATATTTTAAAGTTAATTTTTTCAAGAGTCTAGTCAAAAACAATCAACGAGCCATTCTACACGTGGAAAACTTCAAATTGTCAAGTCAACATCAAAGTTAACATTATAAATGAACACCTAAATAGAAATTAGTGATGCCTAAAAACCCTTCTGCTATAATGTTATGGTTTTAAACGCTAGTTCACAACAACAGCACTGGTTGTCTCATTGGCAATGTCGCTGTTGCC
Organism: Udea ferrugalis; assembly: GCA_950022985.1. Classification (NCBI taxonomy): domain Eukaryota; kingdom Metazoa; phylum Arthropoda; class Insecta; order Lepidoptera; family Crambidae; genus Udea; species Udea ferrugalis. The sequence goes on along the minus strand of OX465527.1, from coordinate 4,405,097 downwards.
CACGCGCACATCGGACCTGCTCGCTGTTATTTATCGACGCGGGCGCAGTGAAACTCGCGAGCGCTCTAGGATTGCTCTAATTTTAATATCATTTGACCTTATTGATTAGAAATCAGTTCAAAATACGTTTTACTCGAAGAAGTTTAGGATATTGCTTTGCAATCTCACCTTAATTTAGGTGATCGATAGATACTTAGAAATGTGAAGCGTGGTGAGGAGATTCATGACGAGAATAGCCGCATAGGTGAAAACCAACCCTTAGTACCCGCCTTCAAAGAGTAGTGGTGCCATTTTTAAACCCCTTACTAAAAAGTCTTTACATTTTAGATAACTGGCCTCTGTGAAAATGTCATCAGCTTCTTAAGTTATATTTTATAGACATCAAGGCACCAATCTGGTAAAATTAGGTATTCCCAAATAGTATGACAAAAAACTCATTTTGCATTCACAACTATTGAATTGCAGAATTTATGTCTGCTAATTGAGACGTTACAAATGTGTATTAGTTTCCTCTGCATAATTTAAATGAGCATGAACACTGTATGTTACAACAGGACATCTACAAAAAACTGAATTTTTCATTAAGTACATCGTATTCGATACCGATCGTAATAAATCTTATGGAGGTAATTAAGAAAGACAAATTATCTGATAATTTTGGGCAAAGTTTTTTCATAAAAACATGTATTGGTGCGATGTGTAATTGCATTCTTGTTGAGCTTTGCGAAAAAATATCATCACGTAATTAAAACATGCTTTACTAATTGCTAATTTGGGCAGTCTGACCAATTGAAGATAGATTACAAAAGTGAACAAATCAGAAATGAAAAAAAGTAAGTAAGTAGATATGCCATGGTACTGTATTCAAAAATTGGTGTAAAAAATCACCGTGGACATAAATAAAAGACTATTTCTTAAGTAAGTTACACATTAAATGATAATAATCGTTTTATGGGTTCTGTAAGTCGGTATAGTGAATTTCCTGTCTTCACATGAGCAACACGCAATCAGGCTTCATGTATTGAAATTACATCACAATATGTAATTTTTACTTGTCGCAGGGTAACGCGCCTTGAATATTATACCCCTCAGGAATATTTCTAATAGCCTTGAACATTGGAAGCTTTCTGGAAATGCTAATTTCATAATAAAAATGAACTTGAATAATGCTTTAATTAACCGTTTATTAGCTAACTAAATTAGCACAATAAAACATTTAAATCTCATTCCTGACGCCACATTCGCTACTACAGCAATAAATCTAATAAGCTTGCGGAAACGCCTAGTACTTAAGTAGAGTAGGCTCATGACCGATGACTTTTTATGACTTGACATTTACGTTGACACTTGACATTAGAGCCCGCCATCCGTCTAATTATTATCTGTAGGTGTGGGCTGTCAATGCATACCTAAAGTGGGCTGCTTAGCGATCGGGTGGTGATCGATATCTCCGTCTCGCTCTAACCGGTTTTTGATTAATGCCTCACCCTGAGCGCATGTGACTTTTCGATCTAATTAAATCTTTTCCTGTTTATGCGAGCATTGTCTTTGCAATATTTTATGGCTGTCAATTCAAAAATATATCACGTCAAGGTGTCAAAATGAAACCTGCGCTGGGTGTGTGCACTGTTCGAAGTTGTGTGAAAAGTTTTACACGTTTATAAATGCATTTATATGCTTGATTTCCTAAATAAGAAACTGAATCAATTTGGAACCAGGGGGGCTAAAACGGTAACATTTTAGCATTTCATATTATGAAACATCTAACTGACGTTTCATCTAGGCCGCGGTCCGTTTCGAGTCAAAAGTGAGTAATAGCGCGCTGACGTCGCTCACGTTCATACAATTTATCAATTCGGGATGCGTGTGAGCGCGCTGTTACTCACTTTTGACTCGAAACGGACCGCGGTCTAGATGAAACGTCAGTTAGATGATTCATAATATGAAATGCTAAAATGTTGCTGTTTTAGCCCCCCAGTTTAGTTAGTCCTGACTTCATTGTTTTAAAGAGTTTTTGGTTATTTAAGGTCGTTTACGAATGTCAATGAATCGAATGACAATTAATACCCTTCCATAAAAAATACCGGTATGTGCTTTAATTTAACAATACTTGAAGCATTGATATAAACAAATAGAGGAAGACCGGCCATCCTCGTACCAAAAGTTGCCACAGTCAAACAGGTCCAACGGATTTGTTTGCAAGCCGATATGACAGCTACTTGTTTGAGTGCACGTCATTCATACGTCAGTATCATGTGCCAGTTTTTGAATTCGCGAAGTATGTAAGTATGTACGTAACGTATCTTCCTCTTTTTGTTTCTATCAATGACTCGAAGGTACTTTAATCTAAAGCTAGAAATACAGCATCGTGTAAGCATTCACGGAACATTACATAACAGAAATAATATGATAAGTGTTCTAATGTTTGACTTATGAATACATCACTATACTGTTACAAATTATTTAATTAGAATAATGACTCAGTCTTTTTAATTTCATTAATAATTAAATATTAGCCTCGGTCAATATCTGCTACAGATCGCTCACACAGATGTTACTCGCGTTATTGATGGTGTAATTGATCCGTGGTTATTCAATATAATAAGCTTGCAATGTATCTTTAGCACTCCTAAAGCCATTAAAATAAACGACCACGTAATTTAGTAACCAAGCAACTGTTTATTTCTCACTCAAGTCGATAAATTAATGTATACTCTAGTTTCTTTGCTCCATTGACTTTATAATATCACTTATCATGACGTGTCAAAATAATAATTATTTATTTATTCTCAACAAATATATCGCGTTTGAATAACATGTTATGTATTATGAAGTTCTGTTTACATCGAGTAAGTCTCATGGATATGATCATGAATATATTTCGCCCTGTAACCGAAAACTCAAGTACCTAATGCCCATATTCGTTCACTATATATTAATACAGTACATTATAACTGTAGGTTTGAAGAATTCTATTTCACATATAAAAACAGTTCACTTAAAATAAGATACATAATTAAAATCACTTATCAAAATTATCTACGTATAAATTAACGTTAAATACGTTATGAATATTTGTCCAGTGGTTTTTACTTTAACATCCAGAATCCAGAGAAAAAAATACTAAATACTTTTAACTCCCTTCCACTCTTCACTCGCGCTCAACCAGACCATCGAGCATCGACGTAAGCCACGAAACAAACGCATGATAAACGACTTCATTTCGCTCGGTACAGAATGTGTAAACAGCAACGGGAGTATGCGGAATATGTTGTTTTTGTCACCTGCTATGAGGTATGCCGTTCGCGACCTCGCCGCACCGCCCAGAGGTGAACAGGGGCTAGGCAAAAAACTTAGATTAGTACCTTCTACCGTCAGCTCGGTGACAAATGATGAAGTAGCAAGTAATATTTTGAATGCGACATTTAATAATATGAATAATAGCATTATTTAAAAATGATATGCATTAGAGTGAGGTTCCGCCCAGTTAATAGGTTTTCCTGGTTGACCAAACTTAAATATTACTAACATTTAATTTGAAAAGCTAAAGAAACCGATGATGGGATAAATGAGAAGTTACAAGCATGATGTTTCCGAGTTAGATAATTCACTTGGAGCATTAACAAAGCTGTTTTTGTAGATAATAATATAGGTATATAAACTGCTATAAAAAAAGCTGCGTTCTATGTAGATAGGTACGAGATGTACCTTTAGATTGTAAGGTGTGAGGAACTAGGTACTTCACACAGTTTTTTGTCTTTCTGAATGTGACTGAGCATCACCTAAGCTCCTTTCAGCAGCCATGCATGTACTGTACCAAGTGCCCACTGATTGTTTTTTTTTTTACTTTTTACGTGGACAGACTATTCCACTATTTTGCTATGCGCCTCCTAAAGGTGTATGAGTAGCATGAGAACTGATGAAGTTGGAAAAGCAGCAAATCACAAGCTAGATAGGACGAAAACTTTATAAAAATCGGTAACCCAAACTATACTTGATCGTCTATTACCCTAGGCCAAACCGCAGGACCTCCTTCGGTATCTCGCAATTAAATTGAGTATCGATACCGTAATGTTGACTGGATCAGATCGCGGGCAAAGATAGCAGCCCAAAATGGTGGACGTTATAGTGTGTGTGGAATTTTGCAGCTGTGACGTGCGCTGTCAAAGTAAACTGATGGGTGGTTTCGGTGGTGGGACACTGGGTAGGAGGGAATTCGTTTTTTTTATTCGATTCAAACGGTTATTACCTATGCTTATACATATGAGTTGTTAGGAATTGCTTATCCTAAATAAGCATTTTTGTTCCTCTTCTGTGGAGAGGCGAAAAGTCGCCGTTTGCCAGAAGCCAACGTTCTGAAAATGTATAAGTACTTTTGGCCGGCGACATTGCCAGTTGTAAGTACCACTAGTTACTAATTTTTCTCAACGTCTCTGTAGGGTGATTCACTGTAGTCAAAGTCGACCTCTACAGACGTTGCACCGCTGAAAGTAATAAGAAAACACTATTGGGCTTTCCATGCCAAGCAAATAAATTAGGATTCTATTTTGTTAAATCGTACAAACAGTGAAGTCACTAACGCTGCTTATTATCTATTTCAGACTATTACATTTATGTAAGATTAAACTATAAAAGCATCTTCTCGCCACAAATTGTAGTAACTATAAAAGTCAGTGAATGGGCACCAGACGTAAGTTATGTATCAATATTTCCTCCATCAAATCATAATTAGCCTAGAATTGAATGAGAGTGGTAGTAATCTGTGGTGTCTGAATGAGCGTAATGACGAAGGCGAAGGTTACTGCGGGCTGCGTGTGCGCAGTACAGTGACCCGACTATCTCGATCGCAGCCTCCGACCGGACAGATGCCGAAAGATGTCAGCCAGGGACGCACTCAGGAGATGATTAGGTTTTTGTTTTAAATATGTTTGTTTGTGTGTGTATTTGATACTGTATAGTCCGATTCGATTCTTGCACCAGTACAAATCATTGAATGAAACATTTATTCTGGGTGTGAGTGTTTGTAGTACTTTCGTTGTTTCTGGCAAAATTTAGGAATAGCTGGACCATTGCGACGTCCTTTTTCCAAATAGTTAATACACGAAGGTCTGAGGAAAATAAAAAAAAACCGAATAAAATAAGACTTTTCAAAAGAAATTCTGTAAGTTCAACATAAGATTTTCTCATTACTTTGGCTCCATACCAAAGGGTAGGAAAATCCACAACCAGAAGATGGCAGAAGGCACGACACCACCAATGGTGTACCGTCTAACGTTGTCATTCTAAGCTAAAGGCAAATAATGAATGTTGAAGCCGTACCTCAGATCGAACTCCCAGCTAGCACTTCAAATCCGGCCCATAATAACCTTTAGCTCGCGGCGATCGCGTTCAAAAATAAAAGAGTGAGCGTTAATAACGTATTTTTACCGCGGGCGCGTTTGGTCGCGGCTACCGCAGGTGCGCCGGCCCTGCTCCGCCCCCGGCAACCGCCACGCCACAGATTCTACAATCGATCGATTTTAAATCGAAATATCGATCGGGTTTGAATGTGGGAATCGATGAAGTTCAAAACTTGTTAGAATTATATTCGAATCGGAGAAGCGATTATTTGAGACATTAATGATAAGAGTGCGAGCACTACTGTAGGGGCTCTGGTACTTATTACATATTGAATAAGGCATGAAGATAGCCCTTCAAATCAAAAACATGGTAGGTTCTTAAGTTCATACAAGATCGAGTTAGAAATGTAGGTATTTCCATTAACCGTTGTTCAAGTTCAAACTTCATTCTCAATGAAGTGATTGGCGTTGCATGAACACCTAGATTGTTTCCTGACAAAGATAAAACGAATTTCTTAAATTTTTGAGAAAATGCTTAGTTTGCTATATTTGAATGCGAAATTCTGTATGCAGTCATTTTTTGATCCATATTCCCTTTATAAGTAGTTACTCACCTTGTATTTTTTAACTCATTAGAAAATTTAACTGTCTAAGTATAGACTATGGGGACAGTTTATGAAACTAACTTATCATCTCTGTAACAAATCTAGTATTTAGAATATCACTGGGCGGGTTTCCACTGTGTCCACTATAATTAGAGACGCGTAGGTATTGGCCGATCTAAGTATTGCCGTCGGCAAACGACAGAACTTATCTAAAAACCGATTATTTGTAACACCTGGGCTATAAAATAGCGTTTTGGTTGATATTCTTGAATCAGAATAATGATTCATATAGTAATTAATAGTATTTGAGAAACTGATAGGTTGCTTGTTAATTTTTCTTGTGTAAGTTGTGAAAAGTACTTTTAATAGGCCAATTTGGACAAATTGAATGAATTTGATTGATTTATTCGTTTATTCCTCGATGATTTCTAGAGTTCCGTGTTAAATAGTGAAAATGAAACTCATGGCTGTAAAACCGTCTCTTTGTCTGTCAGCCAGTTACGGTTGTATTTACAATTACAACTTTTTCACTTACAGATTTTTCACTTACAAGATGATGAAGATTCAGTTTTATTTAAATAATTTGTTGGGTATGACATAAGGGCCTTCAAGAAAAGAGCGTATTCCTTTTTGAGAGGCAAGCAACGCATCTCATAACACCTGTGGTGTTGCAGTTGTCCATGGGTCGAGGTAGTTACTTTTCATTGCTTTTTCGTTTGCTCACTACTAAAAAAATAATTAGCGTTAGCGAATAATTTGTTAATTTGTGATCTTAAAGTATTAGATTGTGCATTTAACTATTACTGATAGGAGTTGACATACATACTTTCCTCCTTCCCAAAGCGTGGCGTCACAATAATATTGCCTATAGCCTTCCTCAAGCAATGGACTATTCAAAACAAAAAAAAAACAATTCCAACCAGTAGTTACCGAGAATAGCGCGTTCTTACAAACAAACTCTCCAGCTTCATATTATTATTAGTATAGATTAACATTAACGGCCTATATACGTCCCACTGCTGGGCACAGGCCTCACCTCAACTATGAGGTGGTGCGAGCCATACTCCAACACGCGGGCTCAGTGCGAATTGTTGGAGGGGTGTAAGGTTAGTGAGCAACCTTAATGTCAGATGTTATCAAGCCGCCCTAAGGCCTCCGACTAGGCTTGACGACTGACATCTAACGACGTCAGCCGGGACCAACTGCTTAACGTGCCTTCCGAAGCACGGAGATGCCCGAAATACACATCACTAAATTTCGGTCGGAGTGGTCACCCATCCCATTTCCGACCCGGCAGGTGTTGCTTTACAACAGCGATCGTCGCCGATGTCTGTCACAACTGCGCCACGGGCACCTCATGTTTATGTTTATGTAGTATAGATTAAACAATATTTATCTATCTGCATTCGATGAACTCTCAAAGGAAATATGGGGTCAATGTTTTCTTGTAAATATTTTGTTAATTCTGCGGTATGTAAAAGAGCTAGCATGTTTTTACTGAACGTTCCATGAATGACTTTAAAATCAAAGCTGGAATAACGAAAAAGAAAATGTGTATAAGATATTGCATTTGATTTTCCAAGTCTTTAGAAACTAAGTACATTTAGATTCTAGCTTATATTAATTTAGCAATAACTTATCAAAGGTGTGTAACTTTGCAGTCCTTATACAGAAAACTGCGATTCATCCTGTTTGATTTGTTTATCTGATGACGTTACTTATTTATAAATAACTAATTTATAAGTAAATAACTTTCGCTTATAGTAAAAACATGTAAATGCTGATATGATCATCCTAAGGCAGGAAAGAAACAGGCGTAAATCAACATATTTTGAATCCGCAAATTGATATGCGAAAGATAAGAAAACATGGATTTTCCTAATAAGCTATATTTCTATGAAATCATATTTAAATCCAATGTTTGATTATTAAATAAATACTGCACGTGTTAATGCTGCAATTTCCTCCGAACGAACGTAACAGGTTTGTAGAAAATAAATAATTATATATTTAAAAATTCTAATTTTAAAATCCCAAAGACCATTTCTTGAAACATGTTAAAAACACAAACAACAAAAACATTATTTGAATGAAAATAGGACACTTAATTGGAGAGTTACATGCACAAAAACTCACCATTTTAATATATAATGTCCCTGGACATTAAATAATATCCCTGGTCACTATTCCACACAGCGCTATCTATCCCCAAAATGAGGTTATTCAAGTTCGTATTATAGGATAGGTACTAAGTCCAGATAAAGAGAGAGATTTAATAAATTGCCAAGTACAATTACTGTCATTTACGACTATCATAATTTACGAAGATTTGTTCCATAATTCTTACCATGATATAGACAGTCTTAATGAAACGCAAAATAGCTACTGGTAAACTTTAATTAGTAACGCCCTAATAAGTTTACAGCTTTGAGTGCATCCTGAAAGCTCTCTGCTACCTATGAGTAAAACCGGAGGCATGTATCAGTCTAGACGGTAGATATACATCAGCCTAGACTGACGCTTTCCGTTGATGTAGGGCTGTCAATGACAGATAAAATAACTAATCCTTAGATAGGCCAAAGTTATTGCAACGGGAAAGTCTCTAATGAGGTTTATTTAATTTAAATGTCCGTTTTTCAATTAGTCGTATGTACGATGTACTGACAAGCAAAACGGTCGGACGTGTACCTACCTTGTACCTATCTAGTATGCTAGCTTACAAATAGGAGTGAAAGCTTAACGCATAGAGCTTTGCAAGAAAATATTTCTGAAAAATTGTGAACACCCTTAGAAAGATATAACAAAGCAACCGTGCTTTAGAATTTGATTAGACCACAACAGTTAATAAACACAAGCTGTCAAGTTTATTGAAACTTTCTGTCATAGCTGTTGCATTCAAGACAACGTTGCGTCTACCTTCAATTAAGAAAACTTATTTATTCTTCATTAACTTTATTTGCAGTCCTTCACTGTTTAGCAAGGATAGCCCTCCCTCTTCGATTTTTAGACTGAGCAGTAGTAGGTAGCCGGTATTGAAATTCCTTCGCCTTTCGATCATCTGGCCACCTTCCATACTTGAACTTTTCCATTAGTTTGCCGCGGTAATTGCCTGCCGCAGTCCACCTGTGAATGCTCTAAAATGAAGCCGAATATACACCATAACCTAAACAGCCTATCAAAAGTTGACATCCCTACTTGTCCGTAGACATCTTATTAGCTTACGTTAAGGGCAAGTCGTCGTTAAGGCGCCGCCCGCGCAGTCAAACGCGTTGTTAACAAGTGGCGGTGCGCTTGCGACTCCGAAATTAGGCAGACTGACAGGCCAACAAATAGGAACGAATTTACACTGGAAAATCGCTGCTTGTGGCGATCAAACGACGTTGCTGGAAATGGTCATTTTTAAAAATAGAAATGTGTTCAATAATATTTTTGCTCTCGGAAAAGGCAAAATAATATTTAAAAATATATTTATATTATTTTTGCTCTCCGTAAAATAACATATTTTAATTGATAGTGTCAACATTTTATAGTTGAACCTTGCTGTGAATGAATGAATTCTTTCATACAACGTCAGTTAGCTCTACAAAATTGTCTGTTTCATTGCACTTTTTTGTGTCTTTTAAGCTAATCATAATTTGCGAGACCGTGTCTTATTAACAGGGTTTTTAAAAATCATAATGAATTTGCTAGTACTGATTCAATTTGAATGAATTAGATTCTAACTATGTGTTAGCTAACAAGTTAGCTCTTCAATTTAATCAGAACTTGAAATCACTTTATTAAATGCACTATTTTGGCTGTATGAACAGGGTTATATGACTGTACGATTTTCCAATAATTTGTCAGTGAAGATTCGTTAGAGGACATAATACATATTTCGACACTGTCAATCCGGAGCTTAATAAGTTATTTAGTTCCCGGTCATAATAAACACTTGTATCTAAATAGGACCGCCATACAAAGCTTGAACGAGCTACAATTATTTTCCACTATCGCCTCTATCTTGTAACAAGTTGCGACATATCTGAACATCTTGCACTAGGACAAGCCAGTTGCTCGGGATAATAGGAACTGCTTGAACACCTGGTGGCTAGGAAGTGCCTAATTTTACGAGCTGAGCGCTCCACTATTTCGTCATTACAGGGTACTAGGATAGCTCTTGGGAGCAGGCGCGGGGGATAGGGTTGGCAATTCCTATAAATACTAATTAACTTATAAAAATAGGAAAACCAGAAAAAGACATTTGGTCTTATGGCGTCAGGTCAGTGCAGTCACCCGGTTTGCGCAAGATTCGGGTTCGATTCCCGCCTGACGCCATAAGACCAAATGTCTTTTTCTGGTTTTCCTATCTTTAGTAAGATGATAATGCATTATCCCTAATGATAAACATAAAAAAATACCTAATTAACTCATAGTTTGACGACCGATTCGGTGTAACGGTTACAAATTTGTCTACTATACCAAAGGCCACGGGAGCGATTCCCGTGCAGTACAAACTTTGTGTGCATGAAAATATTTCGGTTATCCATTGTCTAGTTCCAATTGTACAAACTTTTGCTTAGTTTGGGGCATGATGGATTAATGTTGAATAATTTTTATTAGTTAATGATTTTGACAGACATGTGAATTTCGTTCGGTTGTATTCGGGTTTGCGATCATTGCCAATGTGATCTGATTTCATACACAATCAAACCCTCTAATTTTAAATAACTGAAAGCTTATGATCGTAACCTAGCGATAACTTGAGTTATCTACGAGTTTATGAAATCCTTTGTCGAGCTTTTATTACTTGCTTCCTTGGTTTTGTTCAACCCTAACAATAGGTAATAGGGTGCTGTAAATAATCTAGACACTTTAGTTACAGCGGCCACTAGGGAGAGTGCGTAAAAGTCAAAGCAACATTATGAAGAGAGAGGAGAAAGGAATAATTTAATTGTTCTTTCTTTGAATATTTAGTTTACATTGTTGAAAACGTTAGTACAATAAAGGAAGTTTCAGGCGAGTGTTTGAAAGTTCTCTATGATAGTGATTATCTCATACATCATACCATAAGGGTATGATGTATGAGATAATCACTATCCTACTAATATTATGAATGCGGAAGTTTGTAAGTATAGATGTTTGTTACTCTTTCACGTTAAAGCTACTTAGTGAATGGATTTGGATAAACCTTTACAGTAATATAACTTAAAAATAGAATGACACATAGGCTACAATTTATGAACATATTGTTCAAAAAACTAGAGTCCACGCGGACGAATACGCGGCCGACCTCTGGTTATTCAATGAATGAATTTGATCAAAGTTTTGTTGAACCTACATTTTAAACCAAGAGTTCCCATGGATGGCGGTGTAAATTCACGAATTTAATTACCTTCACCATTCCTCTCATTCCATCTCCTGTGCGATGGTCGAATAAATAACTTGACACGAGTATGCGTTTTTAAGTAAATTCTTACAAATTGACGGTATTCGGCATCGATCTCGAAACGATACATATCTTTACGACACACGTAGTAATACGAGTTACGTTTCGAAACTTCGATTTTAAAAATAAACTTGTTTTCTTACGAAAATTCCCCAACGAAGATACAATGTGATTAAAAGATTCTCAGTCCGTAACAAATGCCATTTAATTATATAACTTACACCCTGGAGTCACCATAATCCAAATGAAGACCTTGAATTTGGAAGTCTTGCCGTCCTTCTTAGTAGCGGAGTCGCTCATACACCAGATGTTCCGGAACCAGTAAACTAGAGACATGTAGATAGAGGCACAACTATTAAGCTGGGAACCAAGGCAAAGTTATCGGATGGCTCCTTGCAAGCTAGATTAAGCATGTGCAACCCCGCCCTGCCCCCACCCGCTGCTCTCAAAAGGTGCCATAAAATCCAGGCCAGGACCATGTCTTCAGGGTACTGAAGTAGTTCATAATTATTTTCAATAAATTCCTTTAAGTGGGAAAGGTGACGCACTGAAGTTGCCATGAAAGTGTTCTACGTCATTTTATTTTATATCAATTAGCCAAATGATAAGCTTTCTATTTTACATAATCAGCGATAAAAAAACGGCACATTATAAACGTTAATGTCAGAGGTTACTTGAATAACAGCTCTTTGAAGTTCAGCAAACAGATGGGTTAACGATAACGACCGCCAACAACAAACAAAGCCTAATAAAACCCAACGTTTTACAATCAACACTCCACAGAGCCATACACACAACTTCGTACAGACAGAAGCCCCATGAAGCCTTCTAGTTTCCATAGAATCGCCATACACTTGTTAATTTAGTACATTTAAATGTGTTACCTACACAATTGTACAGCACGGAGCGCGGTGATAACATCTTTTGCAATACAATCATGTATACTAGTTTTCTGTCCTTTGTGCACGGACGGTATATAACTATGCGATGATAATCATCATAGTTAATGTAAGCCGTAATGAAGATAGTATCATAGAAATGCGAAAACTTTATAAATATTAATAATTAATTTATTTATAAGTGAACCCAGCACCAGTGAGTGTATTCCCAGAAGTTAGAAGGTATGTGAGCAGATAAGGAGATAATTGGATACGGCATCGGAGCGTAGATTGATAGCAGTCGCACCAATTATGATGGCCTGTCAACTGTTGCCAGCTAAGGATATCAGTCAAACATGGCCATTTGAAACGTCTCGAGAAAATGAGAAATGCGGCTTCTCAGTAGAAGTAATAGTAAAGGAACATTCCGGCTAGTTAGTCTTAACAAAACGAGATTTTTATTTTATTACTTTGAGATATACCTAGGAATGATGGGCAAAAAATAAAAGGTTGAAATAAATGTTTTTTTTTTATTGGAACTAGGCAGTCATTTAATTACAATATCACCTGATGGAAAGTGATGATGTGGTCGATGGTGGAACATGTCTGCCCAGCAAGTGCTTATCAATCTTTTCTTAAAGATACCCAACTCATAGTGTTCCGGGAACACATGCACAGGAACCGAGTTCCACTCCTCAGCTGTTCACATCATTAACAAGTCAGCACAACTTTTCGTGTGAATGGCTGGAACATTGACAACGTATGGATGAAAAGACAACGTGCGTCTAGTCGCCCGGTAGTGGAAAGGCGCTGGCGGAACCAGCTCATGCAGCTCAATCGCTCACTGTCCGGGATGTTCACGTGTAGACCTTTGTACAATTAAAGCAAAGTTATAAAGAAATTTGCTTTTACAGTTTCGACGGCTCTGGCCCGCATTCCACTCCACCGAGACGACGGAAGTACCTGAAGTACCTGCGTACTTCAGGCGCTATCATGGCCTGCCCCCTATGCTAGGGGGTCGTTTGGAGAGTAACCTATAAGGGGCAAGCACAGAGCGCTGTTGTCAGATCATTTAGGTAAATCCAGCTTCGCCCGTCATAGTGCCGCGGTCGAGTACCATATTATAACCTCGTCATATTAGAGAATTACCGCCCATTATAAAAAAAAATAACTAGGTATATGTATAAGACCGTACAGTCAGGTCAATAGCCTTTCATTCAACCCTACGTACGATGTTTACTCAAAAACTGTTGTTTGTTTGTTTGCTAAAATCCCTATTTTCAGATGTCTTTACAATCTCTATTTACCTTACATTTCCGCTATAAGTCAGTTTTGTTTTTGCACAGAATCCTCGTAAAGTAAAGTTTGTGATTGTGCGGTCGCTGTGGTGAGGAGTGGTGGGAAAACGCAAAGTCTCACAAGTTTGTTTGATTATTTTGTTACGTTAAAAAAGTCCAGTGTTATTTTATACATCTACTAAATTATTTGCTTGTTAAATAAAAGACTGAGCGTTGGTTCATTATAATGAAAGCGTTGAATACCGATTTTACGATAACTTTGTTTATAAAAGCTGACTTCAACGAAAACATTAAGGTTTCAATCCCTGAAGTTAATGAAACTTTGACGATTTTGGAAACAAAAGAAATATTACGTTAGGCTTGAATGAAAAACAGCCTTCTCCAACTCATACAGGAAGTTACAAATCGCACTACATATTGTTTTACCGTAAATTTTCCAGTAGGCGTCTTAATATAAACAGTATAATAATTTGGGATGCACTCTGAATTAAAATGCACCGCATAAACCCTGTACAATTAGCAGCAATATATTCAGAAATTAATTGGAGCACAGATAAAATGCAAATCCACTAGCGGTCACTTTGTACTAGCATAACATACATATAGTACATACACCGATGCTATAGATTAATGGTAGAATAATTTATCTTTCAAAATACCTAGGTAGCTTTGAGGCTGCGTTGAGTTTAGGCATGAACTCTTTACTAACGAGTACAAACATCATATTATGTACAGTTAATTGCACATCAGGCTACCCATTCCGTTTCTTGTCCTGGGGAGGCATTCCGGTAGACATCACTTCATATCTCGGTGCTTCACGCTTCCTTCAATTATCAATATGCTTTTCTACGATATAGTACTTTATCTCATTTTGTATGTAAATAATCAAAAAATGTTACTATATAGGCTTAGTTCTTTTCACTCAAACGACCACAGTCGCAAAGAAATTGAATTTTAAATATAACTCACCACGAGCGAAGTGGGTTTTGGCGCCCGCCGGAATACTATAGCAGCTCTTGCTAGAAGATAGTCCTTTGTAAGATCAAGGAGGTATGATCGGGAATGGGTGTTGGGTAGCGTGTCCTGCCGTTGACAGTACATCAGGTAAGATTGCGGTCAAACTCCCGCCTCTATATTTTCTATTTGATATTTACTTACTTTTGAGAGCTTCAGTAACTTCGTTACTTACGTAAACAGACTTCACGAAGTAACTCGTGTGTGAAATAATTACCTGAAATGATAAGAACAGTGATTAAAACGGGAAATTTAGGTAGTTTGGCACTTTCAGTATATAAATACTGGCTTTCTGCCTTATTTAGTAATTCTTAGCAATAAATGCCTTCAAATACATACTTAATTTAGTATAAATACAGCATTCTGTTATGGTTATGTCCAGTGATAATCATTATTTATTTAATAAAAAAAAACTTGTCTTAATTTTCTTATCATGTCGATGGCGACTACAATACAAACTGAACGCTAAACAGTATATCTATACTTACTACGTTATAAGTTATAGTTATACGTGGAATATACAGCATGTCAACTTGATGTCATTTCAAATTATAAAGGAAGTTGTGGAATATTGTAAAATCAAAAGCACATGTCAATAAATGTCTATAATCAGCGTTTAATCTTCCGATCTCTTCCCAAAACTTGAAGAGCTGGTCCAGATGTTTTACGAACCAGTTAAAAAAGGACGGAGCTAGAGGAAAAGTTCTAAGTTTTATTCCGAATATTGAACTAAAAACTGCCCCGTGAAGAGAAGCTTATGAGAAGAATCCAATATGTTCCGCATTAAGGGGTGTTTAACGAAACCAGTTAACAATGCATACAAAGAAACCTAGTTGACGATCAATAGTGTTCAATTCAAGCAGTGACGTTTTGAGTTGGAATTCTTTTTATGCCTGAAAAAAACCTAACCGACATTAACTAGCGACTACATAAAAAACTAAAGGTCCCTTATTACACATTTCTTCCACCCATCCAGAGTCAATGTGTATCAAATGTAATAAAAGGTAATAAAGGCATCTCCACACGAGCGACGCTAAACAGCGCGGGCGTGCGACTCGTTACTGCGATTAGTCGCGCCTCGTCGTCCAAATGCAAACTGCACGCTGTCAAAACCATCCATAATCTCAACTTTAAACCAACACAACAAAGTCCACATTTGGACTGATCTTTTTGCACGTGTTACGTATAATCAACAAAGGTATTTTGTTAGAGAAAGCTACAGTGTAACCAGATTGGGTGTGAAGAAACACGTAATTTTGTCTAATTTTATGTTCCCGTATGTGTAGCTTGTGTAACTCGATTGTTGACAAAACAACTGAATTACTGTACGAAATGTGAAAACGTGTTGTTACAGAGGATATAAGTACCCGTCTAAGGCTAATTTAATTTTAATGTGCTTTGCAATGTAGGTCAGTGTTTGTGATAGAACAAAATTCATCTTGCAATAGTCGTTCCTTAAATTTCACATTTAGGCCCTACAAAGGTTCTTCACCTACTTTATTAGGCTAAGTGAAACATTAACTAATAAGTGAGTGTATCGTGAAACATATCAAGCCTGTCTTCCGCATTGTGCTTTATAAAACCTGCAGCAGCAGGTCTCAAAATTAATATTAATACGTACAAAAAAACAACGAGGAAATCTGTTGAAGAAATAAGGTCATAGCTTAGCGGGTCAGCAGGTTGAAGTGGCAGATGCCCCATCTAGCGCGAAAAAGTTCTTGGATGGAGACTATTTGGAGGCAAACGCAAGTGTGGACAGATGACCTGACCAAGGTTGATCCTGGCAGGATTGCAGCAGTACGTGGTAGAAAATATTAGCAGTGGACGTCGTGTGACTTATGGTGATGATGTAGGGTCTAGTCGCTACGCCCTCGATCCGCGAGGCCCACGGCCGGGACGCTCTCTAATTTTAATAGGGGGTCGCGGAAAAACAGACGATGAAAATTGAGGGCGTCCCGGCCGAGCGGCCAGACCTATGATGTGGGAGCTGACACCCCCACTACAAATTTTGCCTTGTTTGGGGTCAGGTGATATTAGTGTTAAATATTCTAGATATTTATTTACTTAAAAATATTACAGAATGACCAGACATAATCGGACACGTCAGAAAACATAAATTTAGCTAGCTGAAGTGACAGTAGTCACATTATTCAATATTTATAGCCGGCGGTACGTTTAGAACAACGCGAATTATGTAATTATTGAAATTATATTTTAATTGCTATAATTTCAATTAAAATGGAGCACATAAATGTCAATTCTGCTTGATTACGTCCGAAAAGAGCTATTAATATATTACAAAAGTGTCTATAAAAAGCAACACTATTTACAAACCAGAAAGTGACACTAGAATGTAATAAATTATGAACGACATAGTCATCTTAGTTCCAATGGTAATTTGAATATTAATTTCTTACATATAAGGTTTTATTTGCAACATATTACATAATAGGGTGACAGTAAATTTCAAATTAAAAGAAAGTAAACTAGTTAATGTGTTTTGAAAGTATATCTGTTATCAGATTTGGATAAGTGTATCAGTTTTAGAAGAAGTCTTAAGTTGTTAGTTTTATATTTCAGCCAATTCTAGTTTTCTACTATTATTTAACTACTCGTAGACAGATATATTTGTTGTACGAAAAACATTACAGTAGCCACTAAGCAGATTGTTAGAATTAATTGTAAATTCGGGCTTATGTGGGCTCCTACTTCAGGTTATGTTGGGCGCCAGGGTTCTGCAGGTTGTATTCCTATTGGAATCCTGGTCACGCGCAATAGATGGTCACCGGGGGGCTAACTGGGTATTTTTGCTGCTTCAAGGCAGGCGAGTTCGAAACACCCCGGCCCTTCCCCCGGAGGGCATGATGTGCCCAAAGGCATTTGATTGGCATTTGATTTACCCCCGAAAAAAGAAACAGGTTCAAGGTAATTTTATAGGGACCTATGTTACATTTTTGTTAATATTTCGACATAAGCCATAATAATTTTCATTCTTCAAGAAACGATCGCGGAGCAAGACGTGAAGACAGTTCAAGAAAGGTTTTTTATATCCACCTCCAACAGAGGAAGTATTCTGGGTCTTTTTTCTATTTTTTTAATTTACCTATTTACTTGGATTCGAAGAGTTCGAAAGTTGTGTTTCCAGAGATTGATTTATATTTGAAAAAAAAAATGTATATGCCTGTATGGCATTGTATGAATGATTTTAATACACTTTTAATTAAACCTTTTTCTTTTATTTCTATAAATAAATGTCCAATTAATCCCATCGTGCGCAGAAATCAAAGTATACGCAGATTTGACCACGCACGATCCAATTCAAAGGTATTGCGATTAATTATAAATAAAATCGAGTGAATCAAAATAATCGATACCCGTCAACACATCCGATACGAGAATCACTTTGCTTCTAATCGCTAATCATGCGTGAATCTAACTTAGTAAGTGAAAAGTGTAATGATGAATTACGGAAGTCAATTTAAAAATAGGCAAATATGGCTGACTTTCAATATCAGTAACAGTCTTCGCGTATGTGGGTTGTCAGATTTAAGATTTTCGTCCCGTGATCTTTATAAAACCCCTTGCACCAAAACTTTATCTTTTAGCTAAGCAACGAACACTCGTGTTTTTAAAGGTGTCGGACTCATAGTAGCTAGTTAAGTTTGGATAAATTTTAGTATGAAATGTTATTTATAGCTTACTCTGTGCTCACACTTTCTGTCTTCCTTCTTTTACCTGGGGTCCGTCTAGAAAAGTGTGCTTTTAGCAATAAGACTGCCTAAATTTTACATAGACACTAAAATGCTCACTAGCGGCCGCTCGCGACTTCGTCCGTGTGGACTAAAATTGAAAAAAAAGTTTTTTATAAATTGTAGCCTATGTCCTATTCAGATGTTTATGCTACATTATTGTAAAGTTTCATTAAAAAATCCATTCAGCAGTTTTTTACTTGAAAGAGCAGCAAGTTACCTCTATCCGTCCACACATACAAACTTTAGCATTTAAAATATTAGTAGGATCTGTAAGCTACTCTGTTTTGTGTGCAATTAGTTGTTTCTTATCTTTTCATTTTTTTTTATCAATCTAATGACTCAGAAGTTTAATTTTTACATTTCCTAGGTTAATTGACAGGTTTTTCACAACGTAGTTAGAAATTATCTACACTGATTCTGTCTATTATGCCGCGTGGGTGCGCGTGCGCACCCTGATGACGCGTGACCGACGTTTATGTCCGCATTAAACAAACGACGGGTTAACTATTCTCTACACGTTCATGGTTTATGGAGAATTTCTCACTTATACTCGTAATAATAACCTTTCAGGTATTTATTTAAAGTCCAGGGGCTGAGAAACACTTGAAGAAAGTGCCGAAAATGTATGGGGATGAAAAATAATTACTTAGAGGTGTCTTAATCGGCGACAAATCATAATGACATAGAATGTTTCAACACCTTTTTTTGAGTGCTTCGAAAAGTCTGCATGTTGCCCATGCCTAGCCAGCCAGGAATGTTATGCGGTCAATTGAAGTTAGAGTTCACTACTGCATTTATGTCTCATTGCTGGGTAGGGGCTGCAACTAGAGTTACCACTCTACAACACGTGGGTTCAGTTTATCGAAGCTGTGTAATGCTGGCGCTACATTACCTATTCGCGAAGTTCTCAGCTAAGCATTCTAGAAAGTTGAATGAAGTACGACGTTATGTCGACGAAGTAACCGAAGTGCGTCTCTTCACTATTGTATTCGTCTAATTTCTTTCAACCTCGCGAATAGTGTAAGGCAAGCAAGAGTGCTTGCGTGTATGCGTAGATGCTTTGGAGGGGCGCGTCATTTCAGCTAAAACGATCTCTACTAATAAATACTATACTGTCTGAAGGTATATGAACTAGACAAATTTTTAAACGATTGGTCTCAAAAAGTCACAAATCTGCAACAGTGGACGAGTGATGAAGAGTTCCTTTTGCAGAAGCATACTAAAGACGATATAATAATGTAGGATTGTATGTTAATTGTAACACAACACGAGTGAATGAGATCGATATTGACTACGAAAAACAAAAAAGCATTATCATGACAAAATAAGGCTATTGTTATGTTTCATGTTCGTGTGAGTTTTACATAAAATAAGCTCAGGAACCTAAAAAAGCCCCGATGTATAAATTACTATAATAAAGTTTAGTTAACCCTACATATCCACAGTATGTATTAATTAGCAATTTAGATTATTGGGTCAAACAACTTCAATGATTCAATTCAATGTCTGACTTTAATGTCTTACTAAGACATCATTCCAATAAATTTTGATACTTTTACTCACCAAATGGCTCGATTTTGAAACATTAATCGTACAAGTTTCAAATGCTATTACTTAGTTAAAATGATTAGGTATTTTAATTCACTTAATCGGTTTAGTTCTAAAATCATGTTGCATGTAAACACTTGATAAGAAGTGTTTCAATTTATTTGGCAGTTCAATAACAGCAATATCAAGTTTTAATTTAAATGATGGCACGCAGCGAATTTTAATTATTTATTAAATAAGCTAAGTAAAACTATTACGGACCACATACGAAGCAGTATGATTATTTGGGTATAAACTTTCAAGTTCAAAGATTGAATCAGATGGTATTTCGTCGGAATAATTTTTGAATGTCCATTTCCACTAGAGCCAACAGAGATGTGTAAAGACGTGTTTTTAACCACTATTTCTCTAGGGGAAGTAACGTCATCTGATGATTTAAGTTACAAATACACAGCTCCACATAACACCTCTGGTTAAAACGACGAGCCTAAGCGAACAATCTTGGATCTGCTAAAAAAAACTTATAACTGAATCATCCTCGCTCCGCTTGATGAAAAGCCAGCCTAACGAGCCTTTTTTGCCCTAATCCACAAGCATTTGTAAATCAAAACGGTAACGGTAGTCAGTGTTTCGAAAGGTCTAATGAAGCAGGTGGTCGCCAATGTCGGCAATTTGAAGTAATGACAGGTTAGATGCGTGTCGTCCGCGCGTGCGCTTACGAAACTAATCTATCGTCGCAAAACTTCGCCTAATGACACGGTACACGCAGGTTAACCAAACACTAGCTGCGCGGGAGTTGCATGTATAGTACTTGTACGATACGACACTTGCTAAGTAACATGCGCACTATGCCAAAATTATTTCGCGCTTCTTCTCGTCCCTAAACCATATACATCGCACGAGATAGCGCATGACAAAAATTTTTCGCGATGCACGTCTCCCGCTGGCGGATGTGCTTTGTAGTCTATATCAGCGAATAAAATTAAAATTTAAAAAACAACGTGCCTTTCTTTCAAAATGAAGTAAAAATTACTACATTCTTAGTTAATCTAAGCGTGTAAGTTTTATTAATAATTTTGAGTAGCTCCTGAGCCTGTTCAAGCTTGCAAGGTGTTTCTGCTCGCCAAAGGTCTCCTCCAACTTTTCCACTGTGTCCTATCTTCTGCCAGTCTCCACAGTAGTTTCAGTAATAATAGTTATTAATTCTTTTAAATTTATTACTAAGCTACCTTTTCAAATAAGAAGATAATGTTCATTGCTAACAAATTGTTCAGCCATGCATCATTACGAGCACGCGTTTCGAGACGCGAATCGACGCACACGACGCAACATTACTCCATTGCAATCATCATTTTGACAACCATCGTCATTCAACACGTCATAGAACTGTTATGTGGTCAGTGAGGACGAGAGCCCCGAGTCTGCTAATTTTAGAACACTTCAATTCAATCGTAATTGAGTCTCAATCGGCTAATTTGAACCATTTTCTGTGGAAAAATATGAAAATTAACGATTGAGACACAATTACGATTCAATTGAAGCGTTCTAAAATTAGCAGACTTGGTGCCCAGTTGTTCGTCATTGTACCCTGTATACTTGGTTTCACACTTTACGAACTTTTTGGTCGAAAATTTGGTATTTGATCTCCTTTTCATTGTCTATTTCAGTACTGATTTAGAATTACCTCAGTAGGTTATATCAGTTCTCGGCGCCTAGTTTGTTATGTAAAGGATAACATAGCGTTTTGTTTAATTTTAGAAACTTAAAATTCGCATACGGCTACAAGGTAGTCAGAGGAACAATGGATAATATTGTCAGGGCAGCATTCACCCCTAACCGGGTCGGGCTGTCCCTCGGTAAGTGTGAAGAGTGTAAGAAATGTCCCAAAGTTCTTTATTTATTAAAAATAATGCAACACTTGACGTGTGGCCTACTGTACAAGGTGATATCAATTTTCTTACGCTTGACATTTAAAGTATTAACTTTATTTTATTTTCTTATACATTTATTTTAAATATCGTTTTGGCGTCGAGTACGAAATCTTGCAAACATGTTTTGCAAATGGCAACATCAACGACATCTATTAAAAAGTAAAGTTCTAAGTAAATATATAAAGCATGATAAAACAGGTATTTTTCCCCTCGTAAATAGTGATGTGCAAACCATCGATAATATAATCCAAACCATAAAATCACTAATAAAGAGGTCATTGCTCGAAACGACTTAAAATAGTCTCTTTTACGCTTACATCTAACTGACAATAAAAATACTATAAAAAATCAATTGTTTATCTGGAATCTTTGGACAAGCTACAACATTTTCACTGTTTACAAACGTAATAAAGAATTGAATTGAACTAAAAACGTTAAAAATATTTTACGCTAAAATAAGCTTTGTTGCGTTAGAATACTGACTAAATAAATGAAGTGCATTTGTAAAAGTAACAATCAGTGACGGGCTACTACAATCACTAGCAATCGACATAGATTCTAATTGCACTCCTGTGAAGTAATTGCTTTACGACACGTAATAGTTAAATAAAGTCAATTTCTCTAACGCTTACAAACATTTGATCAAACAATCGCCCGTAGAATAAAGCGTTTTATTTCACCTTCAAAATTTTTTGATGATCACATTTTTGATATTTTTTTTCTGAAAAGATTTAAAAAAAATACCCCACGACGTAAGCATTCTACAAAATTACTTACATAAAATATTTAAAAAACATTTTTAATGGCTTTTCAGCCTTTCAAAGTTTTCGAAACTTTGCAAATGTACACGAAACGGTCAGTTTGTTTGATACATTCAAGGGAGTCAAGGTGTTTTCGTCGCAGTTCCAATAATTTCATTCCTTTTACCATTTTCCAAGTTTCACGGGGACAGAGACACAAGAAATTCCGTTAGACGTAATTTATGCGTTCATACGTTGCGCTAGAATTACAATAGTTATTCGAGATGACAACACAATCGAATTCGTGTAAACAAAGAGCTTACTAAAGCTGTGGCCGATGAGGGGCCATAACGCGACATATTTACACCCACCGTTAGGACGCGACATAAAAGTCGACGTAAAAGCGTTTTATCGACACCGAACATCCACGCCTCGTTACTAAGAGATAATTTCTTCATTTTCATATTCTGTCCCCGCGTAAACGCGAACCAGTTATTTTTATTCTTACATAAACAGTGGATGGACGCGTTTTTTGGTAATTAAAAGAAAAAACATGTTGGTTATATTGCCCCGTTCTCGAGTCGGCTAATAACGAAATATTGATGTTTGAACTTAATTTGTACGGTCATTTGACTACCGGATTTTGATCGGATTGCAGGTCAATGGTCGGTGAAAAAATAGCTTTCTTGCGTATAACGTAATTAAGATATGTGGATCGCGAGTAATCGATATAATTACACGTTTCGTGCGGTACACAGCACTTATTGTGTGGTCTAAGTGCTAGCGGGGCAGACATGCAATTCTTTCGGCATTTTTTCCAGTGAGCTTTATTTGCTTTTCCAAAGGCCACGCCGTGGTGCCATGGAACACGGGGTTCAACTGTAAATGAAACTCTATTTTGTATGTTCAACGTTTTCTAAAAATTGGAAATTGCAATAAGTATAAAGTTTTTCTTTCATCTTTCACTGTAATCAAACATTTGTATTACTGCAGTGAATTCACTATTAACGTGTCCTTCTACCACTGATATAAATTTATCACGTCGGACTTAGTTTTGTTTGATAAAGACATTTTTGTCTATTGTAAATACAGTACTCATGTAACAGACACAATTTATGGTCTTACTGAATAAACAAAAATACTTTTAAAACCAAGGTTTTAAATAAATTCAGCTTGTTAGCTATCTCTAACACTCGGGCCCCACACTCAAGAGTAGATGCGATTAGGTGAAAGCCTGCGCGCGCGCCGCGACAGAGTACTGACGGATTGATTGCTATAATTCATTTATCATTAATAGTTGCGCGATGAAAACTATATCAGATAAGGCGTTATTTTTGTTTATACCTTGAGCTATTTGGGTCAATGATCTTTGAACTGAGCAGGAGGTGGTCAAACTCACTTGAGCGAGATTTAATTCGTTATTTTAATAAATACTTTTTCGTAACGATGAATGAATTTGATTGAACTAGAAACTAGCCGCTAACGTAGGCCAAAGTAAATACCTTCGGAGGAGCCCTCTCGAAAGGAAAAGAAACTGAAAGCGTAGGGTAATTAAAATGGTATTTAGAGCCCAAAATTTTACTGCTTATGTCGAAATACTTTTTAACCTGAACACATCATTGATATTTAAAAGAGATACGAGTACGTTATGTCAGTACTGATGCAAAGTCGAAAATTGACCCCTGGTGTACGTACCTATAATTCCACCGTGTGTACAAGATAGTATGATTATTTACTAGAGCGTAAACGGGACAGATACATGTCGTCTCAGACTGTCAAAACTGTCAATGTTTTGCTCAGGTGGTGTACGAATCGTTCGATTTTCGGGTGACACTACTATTTTTAATTTAAAATCATTGGTCTCAGCAGTTGACGCACACGT
This sequence comes from Udea ferrugalis, assembly GCA_950022985.1. Lineage (NCBI taxonomy): Eukaryota > Metazoa > Arthropoda > Insecta > Lepidoptera > Crambidae > Udea > Udea ferrugalis. The sequence continues at coordinate 4,380,682 of OX465527.1, read as the reverse complement.
TATAACACGGTCAAATTAACTACGTCGTATCCCGTGGACAATTTTTGACTTCGTGTCAGTACTGACATAACCTATAAACGTCTTTTTTATTATAATATCATTGGCTAAAACTGTTTATTTCTGCATCAAAGTAAAATTTAACTTATCATATTACGTAGCTTCTTAAAAGTCATCTTTAAACTTTCTACATTTGAAAGGGCAAAGTGACTTCCAAATCCCGTTTCGGGATTTCAAGTTTCGCCATCTTGGGTTAGTTTTTGCAGACCAAAGGAATGCCTATAACCTCGAGTGGCTCATCAAAGGTCATTAAAGTTATGGTTACTGTCTTGCATTTACGCATATTCAGGGAAAACGCTCCGAATGTTTTTTTCTCTTTTATTAATTTTAAAAACTTAATTCTGGGACTGGTTTGTGAGATTTTTATTCAGATCAATTATTACTTGCCTTGAAGGTGATAGGCCACGTTTAACAAATTTATGCTATTTTGATAATAATCAAAGGGTTAGAGCGAAAAACAAAGAATGATAATAAGGCCGATATATAACATAACATAATCCCACAAAAAGAATTGATAATGCTGGCGAAGGCGAAAACATTAGGCCTAGTCGAAGGCGCCTAGGGCGGCTTGATAACATTTGAAGGTTAACCACTAACCCTAAAACAATCAGCACTAATATTCCTGCTAGTGGCGCCAACTCATAGTTCAGGTGAGGCCTGTGCCCAGCAGTGAGGCCTATTCTTAAAGGCTGTTATTTGTATGTGTTTTCACGTCAGAACTTTACAAAGGTTAATTTGGTTTAGGATTAGGGATAATGATTGCATTATCTTCTTACTAAAGATAGGAAACCCAAAAAAAAAACATTCGGCGTAGGTTCCCGCCTCAGCCCAAGACCTAGGCTATCAAATTTTGGTCCTGCTGTCCCTTAGTTTACAAAGTTTTGTACAGATGGTAAAACAAAATATTATCTTATAATCTCACTCAACATATCCCAGGAAAGACCTTTCATCCGATAATACACTTCATTAAGCAACATCGAAAATAATTAAATTAATAAGTTTATATTTTATCATATTAATGTTTATAGCTTTTAAGCTCGGACTTAAAATTCATTCGATCATAATCAGAGATTTTAATGAGATGTATCAAATAACTGTATCTGTTTAACCAGTGCATACAATTATGAAAAACTGCTGAATATAATAAATTAAATCATGATCTGAAATGTCAGGAATGCTCAAACTTATCTTTAATATTTATTTTAAAAAAAACGCAATTACGCTTTACACTGCAAGTTGCACTGTAAATATTCAGTGCATATTTTAAAATATGTATTTAGTTGTTGTCTTGTAGGTACCCATAATATGAGCTTCGCTTATTTTGGGGCTAGACCGGCGCTGTTTGGAATAATGTCCAGTGATTTTTATAATTATGGCGCGGGATACTACTGCTCCTAACATCAAAAGGCTTGCATCATTATAATCTAGTCATTGCTCCAATTGATAGATCTAAGCTGATTACAGCATGCCTGCCAAACGGATTGCCAAATTCATTTATATTGAATTTATATGGTACTTTTAATGTCACTAGGTTACCCAAAAATTGTTTTAACTTGTACATCAATTGACATTAAAATGTATTACATAACTGAAAAAAAAGTGCAATAAAGTGTTTTTATCTTATCTCATTCAATTAATAACAAAAAAAGTTAATTGTAAACTAATCTACTAGGTCATGACTTGACTTGCCACATATCCATATACGTTGGATCCTCGTCTTTATCGGAAAGCTACCTCAACATTACACCAAATTCAGCTTTTTTCCAGTTTACAGAAACAACTGGTTCAGTTCCGAATTACAGTAATCAGTTCAACGGCAACCTGCATTTACCTTCATTATCGAGGGCTAAATAAACGTTTCCTAAAGGCACAGTTTTAAAATACATTTTAATTCTGAAAGATCTTATTAGTCTAATTGTTTGAGTGCCGGTTGCTGGACTGTGCATGACCTCTGAATTATACATTTTAAAAACTTGGGTTTGTCGTGTCGCTAAGCATAGTGCTCTAGAAATTGAATCGTTTAAGAAAAACGGTTTACATGACATACACAAAACTGTTTTTACCCAAAGTTTAAAACTATACTGTTCCTCTATTATGAACTTTTGAAGTTGTTAGACTTATACGCCACTTGGGTATAACTCTTGTATTTAGAATAATGAACACTGCACCGCTTACCATATTTTTCTGCTTAGCCCCATGGTTGACTGGTAGAGAATGCCTTATCGGCATTAAGTCCGCCATTTGTACCAATTCATTATGTGCAATAAAGAATAAATGAAATGAAATGAAATGAATAATAACAGTTTCAACCACATTTACTAAAACATAATTAAATACTACAAAAAAATTACAGTGTCATGCTCATTAAGAAAATGTAGTATTGTGGGTATTAAGCAGTTTGAGTAACGCTGTATGCACCCTATGCACCGGAATAAACATCATCTACTTTAAATTAGCACTATAAATATCTTCATAAATCAGCACTGGCTATAAACAAGATAAAAGTTACTGTCTCATTGATGTTCTGAAATCAATAACAATAAACATCAAAAAACTATTTGGCTTTTCCATATCAAAGTCCGTCGATAAATAAAAAAGGCGAGAGGCGTGGTCACGCGTGCGCCCACGCACATATTTACATAGCAAAATATAAGTAGTAGGTATAAATATGTACGGTTTAAGGTTTTTCTGATTACAGTGACTTGGCCAGAACAACGACTTAGGTGACCATTATTAAAATATGAATAAAAGATATATATTATTGAAGTTAATAGTAATACAACCAAGTTGCCATAAATATCTGAACATTCATTACTTCATTAATATCTAAACATGACAGGTGACATATCTGTCACTTGTGTATAAAAGATACAGACTATTATGAGCTAGCATCAATTCAGATATTGAAGAAGTGATTTATGCTCTGTTAATGGTAATACGTGTGTATCGAACTTATTGACTGTGAAACTCATCAGAAATATTTGGTCACTTTGTCTGCTTGATTTCTGAGATGGTGACTGTACCATCTTTTCGGACATTGTTTGACATTTGACATGATTATATTTGAAGGAAAAATTAACCCGGCACGTGCCGGTGGCGATTATCGGGGCGCTCTTGAGATCAATTTTGACAATCGTTATGGTTTTATTAAGGTCTTGTGTGTCACTATGATATGCTGAGATATTAATTTTGATTTTTTAGTGCTGGGCAATTCGATCTCTTTCTTATTAGCCATATTACTTGCCCGATTCAGACCCTCAATATACCAGTATTTTCAACCAGCATAGAAGATTAGATGTCAGAAAATGGATATCTTATTGGTATACTTGAAACTGTTCTACACATGTCTGCGTATCTCTGATCGGGTTAAAAATGAGCCCAACGAGAGACTCTCGTCGATGGGGTTCGGTATAACTTCCTTCCACTGGATACGAAATTTTCAAATAATCTCGTAAGACCGAGGCCAAAAGCCGAGTCCTAAGTAAGTCCGAAATGTACCTCGTGGGGATCAGACTTTTTCTACTCATAATGACGGAGCACTTAGAGCACATTCACTAAGTTCTTGAAATTATCATTCTAGTTTACGAGGATAAGGCTTTCCCTAAGTTATTCCTTGAAAAGAGTCAATGACAAAAACAAAAATCACTAGTCAATAAATACATGAAAGTTAAAGAAGTTACACCAAGTTACAATTTGTATTTGTTTCGAAACGAAGCAGATTTAATCTACAATAAATAAATGCATTCTTATTTCAGACACTCATCTGCTCTTAGCAGTATGTTATGGTAATGCTTCTGTCAATGGCCAGAACTAGATCTTTGTAATTCTAAACCTTGTTCCAATGTCATAAGAGCTATGGATTCATAGATGTAGTTTCTCAGATAGGTGTGCGTATTAATAATCCTGAGGTCATATTCAAATTGAGCATAAGGTCCACTGTTCATTAGGAGCGTGTTAACTTGTAAGCTATTAGAATGAGAACATTTAGTTGCTTTTCATTTTGTGTGACTTGACCCTATGACTTATAAATTATTAATATTAATACTTAGTCTTATAATGCCCTGACGTGCCACCGAACATAGTCTCTTTAAGATGACTCTACATTACATAATAAAGTAATAAAATATTGATGGGCCATTGAAGATCCATAGTTACTGCATTTATTGCTTTAAGTATGGACAGCAGCTGGATATTGATCTTAAGTTAGTATATTATCGTCATCATCATCTGACATTATCAACACAGCGCCACCTAGCCCCAAACTAACCAAAACTTAAACCCACTTAGAGAACTAAACAACGGATAAACATACTCATTTAATATTTTTTTGTGAATACATGCATAATATACATAGGAAACAGCCAGACCAGTACAAACAGATATGTTCATGTACGCGAAAGTTTGTACTATGCGGGGATCGAACCCGCGACCTTTCGTGTAGTTGCCAACTTCTTAGCCATTACACCAAATCGGTCGTCAAACTTGTTATGTCCACTTGGGCCTCGTCGGGTGTACCTATGCGTAGTGATAATTACATTATTGCCCTTGATTTAAACAACTAGACAGATAAATATTAGTCTTGCGAGGAATTTGAACCACTGCTAGTCAAATCAGACATTTATGTAGATTGTTCCAGTTAATCAACGATTCCAAGACATTTAAATGCCAGACACCTACACCATCCTCAATAAGAATCCACAATCCAATTCCATAAATAATTCCACAATAATAGCAAACACTCCAACTAGGACGCATTAAAACGTCAATGAGTCTCAACAACTGAAACTGGAGACCGCTTAAATCATATTAAAATATTGACTTCCTATTTGTTAGAAAGCAGATCGTTTTAACACAACACTTAAAACAAGTTGCGTTTGTTAACGACTCTTTCAGCTATCAAGCTATCTTTCAAACGTTTTTTTAAAATTATTTTTCTAAATTTGCTTTTGACATTTAGATTCTGACATTTTATTTTAGTTTAATTAAGCCAGGTTATTTTATTTTAATTGAATTGATCTTTTTTATGTTTTTACTGCATGTACTAGTCTAAATATTTTATGTGTTTTGCGGTGATTGTAATTTAAGCTTGTATGCGCTTTGGTGTATGCTGTCAGTTTACAAGTGTTATGAATAAATAAATAAATAAATAAATATAGAAAGTTTTGTTCAGCAGTCGATTTACTCTCTATTTTAATAAGTTATCAACAAAAGGCGGTTTCTAATAAGTTTGACATAATAAAGTTAAGTATAATGGCTAGGAAATTGGATAAATAAGTATTTGCATTCACTCTGCAGGAATGCCGGGACTGAATCCACTCAACTGTCACTTGCCTTATTTTTTTGCTTCAGTGCGTTTAAGGTAGTGTGAGGCCTAGTACAAACAATTTTCGATGGAGAGTCAGAATCGAATCAGTTACATATTTTAATTTACAGTTTGTTACGCAAAATACGCAACACATTTGAACTTGAACCCGTGCCCCACGGTTTGATTAGACATTAAAAACTTACAAGGTTTTGGGCCAAGCATTCTAACCTCTCGGCCATGTGTTCTTTTAGTTATTTAGGTACATTTATTTACTAACCCGCATACCTAATAAACACAGATAAAGGTTCACGCACGCGTGCATAGTACCGCAAGGGTTAAACACCATGAAATATGGCATACGAGCTGTGCAATTACCATGATGTTGCGAACTCTGTCGCAAGGTTCAGTTATTCCGTGTCAACGTTCACGTTTGTTGTACTGTTTCTTTTGTATCAATTAGATTGTATCTACACATCATAAATAAGATGTATAGTACCAGTACACATTTTGACTGCCAAAATTTAACTTCGGCAACTTTATTTCTGGCACACAATCAAGCGTGAGAGTTGTTTAAATATATTTTGTGTCTCTCTGTCTATGGTATTTCTGTCTTTTTAGTGTCCGGACTTTATTCTGTCGCCCAGCTGAGGTACCCAGAGATCTTTTCCGAGATAAGACTACCTTAATGCACTCTCTATTACTTCTGTTGACCTCTACACATGTTGTCACGTGCACAATCAATTAATTAAGTACAATTTACTTTTGCCACTTTCACCCCCGAATTCACAAACGCGAATCAGCGGCGAGCATCCCTCAGAGGCATAGCCGTCCCTTTCGGTTCTATTGTCATTTTACGGGACAGCTTAGCGTAAGCGCGTGCTTAGCGTTGATTGACGTTTGTGAATTCGGAGGTAAATGGAGGGCTAAAATGGCTAACTGACAAATGAAAAGCTAACTCGTTTACGTACCTAACTATCAAAACTTTATATAAAGCAGTAAATACAAAGAACCCACCAAATGAAAATACTTAAATGGCAGCGTGATGAAAGTCTAAATATTTGAAATATCTCACGGCATCAAATCAAAAATTTCGCCCACACTAAGCCCAGTAGCATAAACTAACAGTACCGGCTTTTTACAAAGTCTAGTCCACTTTTCTCATCTAACTGGATAAAAAACGTTGTGAAATCGAATTATATCAAAAACCGAATTCCCAATGGTAGCAGAAATATTTTACAAAAACTGCAAAGTGGCATCAAATGGGCCCAAATTGAGGAACGGTTAAGATAATGGCGTCTGTCAGTTTCATGGGTACTGGTTCAGATATTTGGCACTTAACGCTTAAAACGTTAGGTGGTTAGCGTTCACACTGCCACAGTATAAACCATACAGTAGAACATCTAAATACAAACGTGCCACTCTCGGTTTGAATGTGTGCGTGAGCGTCGCGCGCCGTGTCGCGATGTCACGCACACGCGATTTCACGCACACGCTAGCATAAAATAGGGAGGCATAGGGAGGCGGCAGTACGGACGGGCTGTGCCGCTTGTCTGTGTGCACGCTAGGCTAATAACTCGGCGGGCGGCCTTAGATAACCTACTGTATGGTTTTTACTGTGACACTGCGCTGTATCAGTCGAGGATAAGTGATTAGGTACACTTAATGCACTTTGTTCTTCACGGCACTGTACTGTTCAATGTTACGCTACTTTTGATGTTGACCGTATTGCACATTCTTTTGAAAATACTTGAGCTGCGTATTTTGAAAACTTGGTACTGTTCTGACTATTTAAATACGCTTTGTTTTCTTATGGAACAACTGCTACAAGCTTATAAGAACAGACTGTACATATTGCTACAGAGTGGGCGCCACCGAAGCTGAACTGTTGGAACCAAAACTAGTTGGATGCTTTTTAGGGAGACTTACTTAAATGAAAAAATATTTCTACAATTTGTGCCATCCTTAAATACAAATGTATGTAATGTGTTGTATGTATGAAGTTTTATAGAGGTGAGCATATATTCTGAATACATTGTGTTGCGTGTTATACTCGTGTATATTCTAACTTTTTTTAGTTAACATCATTTTAAATCTTGGGATTGTGTCACTAAATAAACTATTTTTCTTTCTTTCTTTAAAACCACCTACAAAGAACATGAATTTCCTCTGCATATTCTCACTGGAGCCTTAATCTTATTTTGACAGTTTGAGCATGCTGATAAAAAGTTAGAACTAATAAGGCTTCGTAAAAAGCCTCTCGAGTCGTGCGCGAACATATTGATGATACATGATATTGACAAAGTAAAATACAGAAGGCATACTTCACCGCAGCATACAGTTTAATGGGTTTGACTTAATAAAAAACTGGTTACATGAATCAGTTAATCTTTCGAGTCTCTATTGTCTAGCCTAATTTGCACAGGCGGGCATGTTTGTTTATTTTTCTTTTCTTAATAATTTTTCAACCTCTTAGCAGATTCAATAAACACTGTTTTTTCTTGCCTTTAGTTTTTTAAAATATAATGAGGTGCTGGCACCTGGCATGAAATTATGACTAAATGATTTAATTGGAGTACTGGTACTCCAATTAAATCATTTAGTCATAATTTCATAAAATAGCAATGGTTGAAAATTGCCTATTAACTTAGGTGCTAACTAGTAGTGAAAAATTGGCCGTGTATTTCTTAACGTAGCGTATAAAGTACTGGTTATATTTTCATGAAAAAATATTGTTTAAAAATAGGCATATCAGTAATGACAAACACCATGTCATTTTTATTAATCGACTGGCTGTTAGTACAAGGTGCGACTTTCACAGCATTACCGGGCAATGCGGTGGGAGGAAGGCTCACAACCCGAGCCATGGCAATCGGACGTATAAACTCGTGTCCGTTCTGCGTGATTTTCCCCTGTACTCGTATTTGCATCTCCGCGCGCACCTGTGCCGCCACCCACTGCGCCCGCGCAACTAAACGAGAGCTTAGTTGGACCACTTCTTGCTTCTCCGGACACTTTTTCACTTACCCCGATAGCTACCGTCTTCATTTGGTGGTGGTAATGGATGGTTACTAGATTGAATGTTCTAGTGTGGGTCTGAGCTCAAAGAGTCGAGATAAAATTGTAGGGGTGTCTATGTAAGTCAAGCGAGGGAGTTGATCGTCCAATCTTAATAACATTAAAACTGGATTGACAAACTAATTCAGACGATCCACGATCTTGTTTTAGAAGAAGGCGAGATGAATATGAGACAAGCATCCATCTTTGACATACTGTGAGTCTTTTGCTACATACGCCTTTGACTATAATCCCAACGTGGCAGTCGGAGGCACACTGATCGTTGAGTTAACTAATTCAGAAACCCACATTTGAGAATTATGAACTCAACGTGATAAGGGCCTACTGCCTCCATCCGGAGTGCTTGGGTTTTTATCATAGGAGAGTGACCCACAAGTTGTAAAATGAACACAGAATAGTTGTTACGGCCAGACTTGATTTCTTTTCTTACTCTCGCTAGATCCCCCACAGCATAATGACTGAAGTGTAACGAAACCCTCACCTGCGTAGCACCACGCCGGCCATACGACGGGAGTCTCTGCGTCCAGGGCGCGGCGCGGGGCTGAGGCGAGCATCAGACTGGTGACTCGTCTGCAGTGTAACGTAACCCTCACCTGAGTAGCACCACGCCGGCCATACGACGGGAGTCTCTGCGTCCAGGGCGCGGCGCGGGGCTGAGGCGAGCATCAGACTGGTGACTCGTCTGCAGTGTAACGTAACCCTCACCTGAGTAGCACCACGCCGGCCATACGACGGGAGTCTCTGCGTCCAGGGCGCGGCGCGGGGCTGAGGCGAGCATCAGACTGGTGACTCGTCTGCAGTGTAACGTAACCCTCACCTGAGTAGCACCACGCCGGCCATACGACGGGAGTCTCTGCGTCCAGGGCGCGGCGCGGGGCTGAGGCGAGCATCAGACTGGTGACTCGTCTGCAGTGTAACGTAACCCTCACCTGAGTAGCACCACGCCGGCCATACGACGGGAGTCTCTGCGTCCAGGGCGCGGCGCGGGGCTGAGGCGAGCATCAGACTGGTGACTCGTCTGCAGTGTAACGTAACCCTCACCTGAGTAGCACCACGCCGGCCATACGACGGGGGTCTCTGCGTCCAGGGCGTGGCGCGGGGCTGAGGCGAGCATCAGACTGGTGACTCGTCTGCAGTGTAACGTAACCCTCACCTGAGTAGCACCACGCCGGCCATACGACGGGAGTCTCTGCGTCCAGGGCGCGGCGCGGGGCTGAGGCGAGCATCCGACTGGTGACTCGTCTGCAGTGTAACGTAACCCTCACCTGAGTAGCACCACGCCGGCCATACGACGGGAGTCTCTGCGTCCAGGGCGCGGCGCGGGGCTGAGGCGAGCATCAGACTGGTGACTCGTCTGCAGTGTAACGTAACCCTCACCTGAGTAGCACCACGCCGGCCATACGACGGGAGTCTCTGCGTCCAGGGCGCGGCGCGGGGCTGAGGCGAGCATCAGACTGGTGACTCGTCTGCAGTGTAACGAAACCCTCACCTGAGTAGCACCACGCCGGCCATACGACGGGAGTCTCTGCGTCCAGGGCGCGGCGCGGGGCTGAGGCGAGCATCAGACTGGTGACTCGTCTGCGGGCCGACGCCCCATCTCAACCCCTATGGACCAACCATAACAATATAGTAACTTTGGAATCATCATCATGGCAAGGTAAAGATTTTTTCATTTCTTTAACATGTTAAAGTTTTAATTAAGTACCTAATACTTTTTCTTTGTTGTATTAAATATTGTTACCCTATTTAGCAATCTTGTTTTCTAGCTTGCGTTTTTAATTGTGGTAAAACATGTGTGTTTGTGCTTTGGTGTACTTTTCCATTAATAAATAAATAAACGTTATGTAATGATAGTATTCAGTGCTGTTTTCTCTACTCTCACATTATAGCATATATACATAATAATACTGTTTTAAGTATAAACCCACAGTAATAAGGATACTTAGTTAAGAGATATGACGTTGTATGGCCAAGGAAGACATTAAATATATAAAACGAAAAACAGTCTAAGAAAAAACATACATACCTACATACATTATTAATACTCATTTCATAAGTTAACCTTAACACAGAATTTGATAATTTCCTGGATAAATTATAATGAACCGTACAAATCGTATTATCAAGCCTTTCGTATTAAAAGAGCATGTTATTGAGCTGGGTTGGTTTTATTAGTTGATTTATCGACAGGGAAAATCAATAACTTTCTGTTAGGGAAAGTAAATTATCAATATCAGGAGGCATTAGCATAAACAGCTGTTGTAAAATAGATTGGATAATCAAATGCTTATTTTCCAAACCTATTTACTTGAGCAAAAATGGGATCCAATATTGTTTGAATATTCAATGATCAGTAATGTTTAAAAAAATAGTGTTCCTAAATTTGTTTTAATCGGGCTACGTTTTTGTCAATACTTCCTGCAAAATCGCTATTTAAGAAAATAACAAATAATTATTTAGGCGCCATCGCAGGTGGTACGGCCTCAACAGTTTCTTACACCCAATTCTCGAACATTATTTTTGGATAAACTTAACTAAGCAACAGAACTATGATCTCGCGCAGTATCCAGTTCAAGTTCATCTAATCGTGCGCCCGCGCCGACATTCCGCCAATGAACTGGAACGGCAAAAAACAGGAAAGAAGTGATCCAAAAAATTAACTGTACCGTCAGATTGACTGGGAAAAACTATTGGTTACGACGGTTGAAACTTTTTTTAAAGCGGCCGTTGGGTGCGGGAATCGGACCACCACATTTTGCTGCGAACAAATCGATCTTGTACGGTTCACGGCGTTGGATGCTGCTGAGGTGAATACACTGTGGTTTTTGTCTGTGGTTTCTGGTGACGTAACTAGGTGCAGGTTTGAGGGATTCGTTTGACCTTAGAAACTGACGTGACGCCTCAGAAGGTGTGCTGCCAGCACATAATCGGTGCAATTTCTAAGTCGGGTAAAGGATGTTTCGAACAACAACCGGCTTGGTTATCAAGGCGTATAAAAAGGGTGAAGTGCTCCTGAAAGAGCCGTCTGAAGATCTCATGTATTGCGATGAATTTTTTCCTGCTTCAGAATTATACTTAAGTCACTGATCAATTGTTTACAAAAAAGGCTAATTGAATAAAATTTGAAAGACAAATTAGGCTCTCGGTCCGGGTTTTTATCGCTCAATGGCATCGTCAGAGTAAGTCGGAGCCTAGACTAGACCTAGACAGTAAATGTATTTGATGCACGCTTTAAATCTCTGTTTGATGCCATTGCACTTCCACGCGTTTCTGCTGCTTTCTCAAGAGAAATAGACTAAAAAATCCAAAATAATCTTGTTAAAAAACAAAAACATTTCCAACCCGCAGCATTGTTACGGTCGTGGCTATTGAATATTACCGAGATTTATATCGGCTCGTAAAACGAAAGAATTTGCACCTGCAATATTAACAGGGAGTCACGAGCAATTTTATCTCTTACCACGTTTTACCTTTGCTAATAATAAAGTCGTTTAATTTAATGTCTGTAGGAGTCAGTTCATGAAGAAGGTGTTCGCCAGAGGGTTTTCTTGACTGCTTACGTATATGATGTTTTATCTAATAATTACATAGCTATGAGCTAAAAGATGGAGTAGCAACGCTACACTGAAATGCCTATATGGAGAGAACATTGGCTCATTGATCTAACGATATCCGGCAATGATCAACTTTATTACCAACTTTCAACAACTTTACATTTTGACAGGAGCACAGCCTGAACATGAAAATGTGTAAAATGTGCCAGGATACTGAAACAACATCAATGTTTTAATCTTGCTTGTTCAATTCGAATTTAAAGCGCCATTTCAAATACCTAGAAATCAGCAACCCTTGTCTTGTTTGAACCTGCATTATTTAATAACAAGATTCTAAATTGCCTCATATTTACCGTATTTACTATGGCGTTCCGTGACAATGGTCAAATTGAAATGCGCTCCAGTTTCGCGCGGTAGCCGCTAGGTGTTCCGGATGCGGCGCCCGCGCAGCGTCTGTGCCCGCGGGCCGATCTCGTTACCTTAGGGTTGGCTATTCGATAATAATTCGGAAACTAATAATGCATGGTGTACGTACCTATTTAGATTGTTTTCTGATATTAACTTAAAAGTACATAATTTTTGTACCAATACGCAGTCTGTTTCTCAACGCTTGATAAACATAACTGCAGTTATGTTCACCCCTCGGGCTCAGTGGGGCTTGTTTATAGGGTGTAAGAAACCCAAATGGCAGATATTATCAAGCCACCGACGGGACCAACTTGCATAACGTGCCTTCCGAAGCACGGAGATGCTCGCCAAAAAATACATTACATAATTTCTGCCGGAGTGCCGACCCATCTCATTTCCGACCCGGCGTGTGTTACTTCACAACATCATCCACTGAACCACTGTGCCATGGGCACCTCCCTCGATGATGATGATGAACCATTATAAATAATGTTAATTTTTGTGTCAACCCTGCAGGCGGCAGGTGCGGCAGGCCGGTCGTGCGGCGCGGGCGCTCGCCGCTCGTCAATCGCCGCAATTGAGCCTTTTTTCCGACGCCCATTAGAGAGGACACGCGAGCCGTCGTACAGCGGGATTTTCTATCCCTAGATAAAAAGTTCAGCGACATCTTGATAGCGCAGCTTTTTAGGGTTAAGATGTGTCCGCTGATAGACTTTTCACATGTTTAATAAGGACATTTCAGTTGAAGTTCCTTAATAAGGGCGGCGCGACACGAGACGTCTGTCGATGGAAGATTTTATCAGGATTACTTAGTAACGACGTATTCAGTAAGATGTTTTAGTGAAATGCATGCATTAATAAGTACAATACAAGTATTCAATTATTTTTTTAAGCTGTTTTGATAATCGCTACTAAAACATTCGTTTAGTTAGTCAATTTTATTTTTGAGTCTTTACTAGGTCTACGAATTCTAGAAATATTTTTGTAACTTTTGTTACTATTTTTAGATTGTAAATCCTTGAAAAGTGTAGAAGGTGGGGGTTTGATGTTCATGTTAGATAGAAAATTGAAATCGTGAACACTACAAAAGTTCAAAAGAAATAGAACGAAAAGTACAAAAAAGCGGAAACACATACCTACTTTTAAAGGGTAGAACCAAAAAAATAATGAAAGTTTGGAATTTAAAAATGATTCAAAAATGGTTTCGATGAAATATTTCCAATCTGATTCTCCCTTCTTTCCGTGCCGTCCGCTTCGTAACAAAGTTGCAAAGTAACTGCCTAATAGGTACATAGCTATTAAAAACTATTTCCTCTCATGTCAGAAACCCGCTGTATAGTGTGCAGAAAGCGGTGCCAATTACGCGGACAACCGTCTCAGACTGCCGCCCGCGCCCGCGCAGACGTTCGGCCTGCGTTTGCTATAGATATTATAAGGATCATCTAAGAATTGATTGCTTAGCAAAATTAGGAAAGACGGACCTTCATTTACTTTCTCCTGTAAATGTTAGAGCAGAAACTGTTTTCAGAATAAGCCTAGCCTTGTTATATTTTTTTGTTGACTTGTATTTGGGGACGTCTCTATGTTGACTCAGAAGATAAAAACGTGGAAAATCGATAGTAAGTAATTATTGCAAACGTACAAAAGAAGAGTATTTTAGACATGAACCGAAAAACAAAAGTGAAGTAAAAAAAAAGTTATAAAGTGTTTCCGGGCAAATCGTTCAAACAACCAAAACCATGAATTGATAATAAAGACAAAAAAGTGCTAATCTTTAGGTGTGCTCTAACACTTAAAACTTGGAGAAAAATGCGAATAGTATTTGGACTTTTCCAGTTTTGTAAAAGAAGTAGTTAGTATGCAAAATAGATTCTTGATGCAATTACAGGTTTGGAACCGCCGAAAGCCGGTTTCATTTTATGAAAAGTCAGTACAAATTACGTTTTGGGCGGACATTTCGAAGATACCTCCGAGCAGTGTGGCGAGATTCAGTTCATTTTGCAAAAATGGTAGCGTTTGACGGTTCATAAATCAATAGAGAAATTTCAAAGTAGTTAACATACAGTTTCAACTAATTTTGTTTTAATGAACTCCTCGCTTAGCTCTAGCAGTACCATCTTTGCCTCGGTGCAGGGATAATCATTAATATTATACAGCCATTTCTATACGAATCGTTATTACACAGAGCTAAGCCGATGCACTAGGGATGTAACGGTCGTGTTCGACGACGATATTTATGAATGAGCTTGTAGAGTGCGGTAGGTGCACTGCAATAAGGTCTTAGGGACGTAACCTTGCAGTGTTAATTTATCGACTGTAAATTAAGATAACTTTTATTTAATATTTTCAACTCATGTTTTGCAGTTTCAGATGTATATCATTTTCAAAGTAACTTCATTTTTAACTTTCTCTAAAAATTAGTTGTTGTTAGTCCACACAATATTTTATGATTCAACACAACTCAAATTCTATGTTTTTTGCCAATCACTTGGCTCACAGCTACAACAAACGGCGTATTTTTAATACATATACGACGTAAACTGTATATTCAAGTAAAACTTAAGACCAATATTTATTGTAATTCGTGTCTTTTCAATATTTTATCTGAACAATGGTAATTCCAAACAGCTTTGACATTTCTGGTTCACAGAAGCTTTTTATTAGTGTGATTTATGAGCATCGTAATCTACGCTAATTCGTCTAATATAAATTATCATCTTCACCTTTTACACTTGACAGATGAATGGTTATCTTTATTCATGTTAACGACTTGTAATACCATAGATCATAACAACATCAAATCTCGTGCAGCACAAAATAAATATCGGATGAATTATTCATTCTTATTAGCATAAAGTATCGTGACTTTTTTCACATCACTACGCGGCCCCACAAGTAGACGCTACTCCGATGTTAGTCTGAGGCCACTGCCTGGTTATATTAGAGCCCTCTTCCTTCCTGAATAGAAGGCATGATGAGGTCTTCGATGGATGGTCGAACCACTAATCATATTTCAAGATTTCGTTACATAAAATCGTTTACAATTCATTAATATTGTAACATAGATGTTGAATAATGGTGCAGGGTCGAAGGTAAGCGTCGGTTAGTTCAAAGCGTGCAGTAATGGTTTGATTTATCTCACCGGTAGATAAGTGCAACTTGACTGGAGACAATATAAATTATACTTAGGACTGTTTACTTAATAACGACCTCACAGATTGAGATCTTTGCAACCGCTGTAACATTTGAAATTGAGATTTTGCAAATGCCACGTTTAAAATTTGCAATTTTCTCTACATAATTACAAAAACATTTAGTCGCTCTTACTGTTTTGTGTATTGAAAACTACTCTTTACACATAACGTTTTTTAATAATCTTCAAAACCTGAATTTTGGTCCAAAAGATAAAACATTGTAAACGTCAATTATTAGTTTTCGCCTGAAAATCGGTTTAAATGAAGCCTTGTAACATCGTTCGTACTTCCATAGGTACTATTTGAACCCGTTTGCGCGACGCAAAGGAAGGTAATGTGTTCATCAGTCTATGTATGTTTGTTCCTTTTGTCTGACTGTCAATGTAAAAGTTAAAAATAGATCTGATTATAAAGTAAGCATTACAAATGTTACGTCAGTTGAGTTTTGATTAATCGCTACTGCATGTTGATCTCTGTATCAACCGTTAAGAAAGCAATTCCATTATGTAGTAAGTACCTAATTAAAAGAGTTTTGTTTTTTACAAAGCACGCGTCGAACCAATCATTTAATCCAAAATAACTTTGATTGATGTGTTACCAAACGGAGAGGAAACAATGATGGTTACGTATTTTAATGATGTTTTTAACCCAATTAATAATGATATCTCGAGATGTATCATTAATTTGTCTGCGGTATTCATCTATCAGCTATGTAATCACTTTTCATTTTATGAGCTGTTAAAATTAGCATGTACATAAATAAATAAATCTTAAACTTATGAATGAAATATCTCAGGAGGGCTATTCATAAGCAATTTTGAGCGGTATGTTGGCGCTGCCAAAAGCAGGTGACTTCTAATGTTACCCTGTACTAATGTACGAGTAAGCTCAGGAGCTTAGTAAGTTAGCTTGAGTAAATACATACCCAATCCGCAAGGATGTTCGATCTACTACATACATACACACCATCACGCCTCTTGCCCAATGGGTTAGGCAGAGACCACTTCTTGCCACTTGCCACGATCCTGACACCTTGCGCCTACTCTACTTTCATGAGTTCCTTCATACATGCTCGTCGGCAGGTATTCTATTACTTAACTTTTAATTAGTAATAAGTGACTTTTAGCGTCCTCAAGTATAAAAAAGGTACAGTTACACAACGTTCAACAAATTAACTCGTATCTATGTTGATATTATACCCGCTGCCTGTAAGTAAAGATTATTTTACTTTGGAAGTTTTCTTCCTGACAGTACTTGTCTTCCCCTTCCCCCCTGTCTTTAATTAATGTCTTAATTAGAGAGGTGAGTGCAGTAATGGGAATGATAAACCTATACCACCTAGAACTAGGTGGATCATGTTATCGGTGAACACTTAACTGTAGGGGTGTGCTTATTTAAAAAATAAGGCCTATCAGAAGAAACATCATTATCATCAAATGTAAATAAATACGATTACAACTGCAGCTAAACATACATTTTCGGGGTGGCCGGTCGTAGGCCCTGATTTCACCGAAATCGGGTGGGTGCACAGGCTGTTAGCACATTAGAAACCCTAAACTAAAAACATCGGAATCTTTTTCTTGCTAAGTGCAAAAACACTCTTCAAAAAGTGTAAGCTATAAAGTGTAGAGCTTAATTGAGAGTAATTGTGATGATGGGTTTAAGTTATAAGACTACGAGTATAAGAACTTTGTCCCGCTGCTGGGTAAAAGGTTCTAACTTCTGGCTGGTCCAGTGGTACGAGCATTTGCCTCAAAATCCTATCTTAGTTTTTTGATAGCTATGATTGTTTCGTTCTCTACCTAAAGCTCGCCTGGAAGACACCGCTATCTAGTTATCGCCTAAATTTTAAACGCTTTGTTTTCTTTCTGAATACAACTGTTACTTGTTTATTAGTACGATATTTATCCTAACTCTATCTTTGTTGTTGAAGACAACCCTACCAGCCCATAACGATGGAGACTATCAAAATATAACCTTCATGGGCAATTAAGGGGATTGGTTTTGATAAACCATGTGTTTATGGAAGTAGGCAAACATAGTTCAGAGATTGGCTTGCAGAAGATAGGGAGTAGAGGAAAGCAATCCAATTAAATTGTAATTACAACATGTTTTAATTAAAAATAAATATGTTGAAATAATAAATATCTTGGGCTTTAGAGTAATTTACTCTAAGATCAGACTACAAGCGGAGGTTATACTTTGGGAGTCAGAGAGTTCAGAAACCGACAAACACTTTTTAAATTACACTTATATAGTCGAAACACCCAGTCAAAAAATAAACATAAATCTTCATCATATTGATGTTCGCCTTGGGCGCTCAAACCCAGTTCCCTTATCGCTATAGGGACTCCTGCACCACTGACCCGCATCAATTGGCCAGTTTTTTCAATAAGAGGTTAATAATCTAAGGGCTACGTAGTAACGCACGAGCGGTTTAAGGTTGAGGCCTGTCTGTTTACTAGAATCTCAAACGGAATAGTCGAAGCCACACCGACTGTTGCCGTCATGATTAACGGAACATTCAGAAGCCCACACATTGTAGAGCAAATTTGAACTCAACGTATTATGAAGCAAGCTAATCATCGCTATACGGGTTGCTTGTCATTATTGTTAGAAACTTAAAATAAGATGCACTTAAAAATGCTATTTATTCGGAAAGTATAGTTGTCTGTACATTTCCTAGTTATCTAGGTATATAGCTTAAGCCTTGCGCACGTAACAGATGAAAAAAAACCCTGAAAATTATTCCACACAGCTACATCTAGCCCAAAAGTGACCCACTTAGAGCTCCTATTATGGAATACCTACTAGACAACGGATAAACATACTTAAATACTTTTTCCTTCTGTAAATACATACTTAATATACTTAAGATTCACCCAAACCAATACAAGCAGACATGTTTATGCACACAAATGTTTGTACTGATGATGACGTTCGATTGTGCGAAAGACGAGTGTTATGCGTGTTATTGCGCACAAAACGTGTCCATTTCCCGCCCAGATCCCCGTATTTACGATATTTAGCGACAAATCGACCGTTACTCCGATATACAGCCTGTACAAGTGTTTATTTATGGTAGAAAATGCAAAGAAGCTGGTGTAGGACGCGCCCACACTAACGGACGAGTTGGACTGGTGACTTCGGCCACAGTATAAACCATACAGTAGGCTATCTAAGGCCGCCCGCCGAGTTATTAGCCTAGCGTGCACACAGACACGCGGCACAGCCCGTCCGTACTGCCGCCTCCCTATGCCTCCCTATTTTATGCTAGCGTGTGCGTGATATCGCGACACGGCGTGCGACGCGCACGCACACATTCAAACCGAGAGTGGCACGTTTGTATGTAGATGTTCTACTGTATGGTTTATACTGTGCTTCGGCGTTGCCAGTTGAGCAACTTTGTTTAAAGCCATCTCACTTGTCTTAATATCGGGCAAGAGATAGTGTCTAATGGGTAATGTTCGTTTATGCACTTGCGAGTTTTAAGGAGCACATAATACGTTGTTTCTACTAACCTACGGCTGCACTCTAATTTGTCAATTGAAGATATGGTTCATGGGTGACTAAAATTTGTCATTCTGGCAAGTTCTATATTGAATTCGTTCACCTAGTGTCGGATGGGTAATGGCCGTTTATGTACAGGAGAGTTTTTAGGAGTCCTTTTTGGTTTTAGCAACTTCCGGTCACACTCTGAGTTTTAAATTGAAGGTAATGGTTCATTAGAGTCTAAATGGGACATTTTACAAAGTTGTTAAACGAATCCGTTCAGCGAAATCTTCCTACCTTCATCAGGTCAAAACAATATCTTTTCTTGCCATATGAGCACTTACGACTCTTTGTTAGCTAGGTAAATTTGTATCTACATCTACACGTTGAGTAAATACGTCTTAGCTGTTACCTAACAGTTCGTTAAACAACAGATCTATACCACGGCGTACATACGCTAACTAAGCACTCGTGCGCACCGGAACGAACAATAGTGCATTTGGAGCAAGGATGCGCTGAGGTCGGGCCAAGGTTCGACTCTTTGTTTGCATGTGGGTTGCGGTAGGGCTGCCGTGTGACCCTTGAGGGTCATAGCTGGTCTGAAGCGCTTCTTCTGATTGAAGGAGTAACTATGTGACTATCAACTAACATTAACAATATCGGCGACTTCGTCTACGGGGACGACCCTTGGCTGACGAAGGCTGCTCATCATGTCTATTATTTTTTCTCCCACTATCACAGTCGCGGCGCTACCGTAGTTATTGAATTATTATTCCAAAATGAAATCACCCTTCGCATTTCCCCTCGTGCCTCGCTTAAAGTGAGCTTTTGAAATCTGTTGTTTTTTTTACATTACTTAAAGAAAAAATATAATGTCCGTTAACAGGTTTATCTTGATTCGAATTTGAGTGAAACTGAAGATTTTCAATAAAAAGATACAACAACTAAAATTTCAAATAGGTAAGTTATTTTTAACTAGTAGACATTTCTTTCCTATGGCGTTTCAAAAAACTAAAAAAATGGAAAGATTATTTAGTTTTGTGTAGAACAAACAAGGTTTTGTTGTAGGGAACAACCGAGTTCGTAAGCCATCCTATCCATGTTACCAGTAAGAAAAAGTTGAATTAGTTGAACAGTAGGAGTTCCTACTTACCAAACATTTGTTCAGCGCAACTGAATTTATAAAATGATATTGGCATCCCTGATAGGGAGAATTGCCCTATAATTACTTTTGATTCGTATCACAGACTCACTATTTACACGATATCCTTTGATTGTTTTTGTAATTACCGTTTATGAGCGTGCATAAATATAGGCAACTAAATTAGTCATCAACAAAGAACCTAGTCATCATCAATTGTATTGCTACCTATTTGAAATTGCGTATTTTTCATAAACATGATCGAAGTTTTCGGAAAAGCATATTTTTTGGAAGTAATATTTCTGCGACCGCAAGAAGATTCCATCGAATGTTTCTATTTCAGAAGATGTTATTATCGGTTAGGTATTTAATTTTTTAGCACTATTTTAAATTTCATAGTGGATGTTCAATGTTACCTTCCTAACCTATTTAATATATTTTACTGAATCTCTCTGACTTACATTTCAAATATAGTCCATTATATTTTACCTATTCCTACCGCATCCAAAATTTCACCATCTCCAACACGGTCCAAAATCCCTTAGCAGCCTCTGCGAATCTCAATAGTTTGAGTACGGCAATCGCGCAAACCGTGCGTCCTACAAGTGACCTTCGCTCCCTACATAGAGGTCGCGCGGGTGACCGGCCACTGTTTAGCATACAGACAAAGCTCCGCAATGAATAAACACTTGACGTGCGACAGTCAAACAGCGCTAAAATGGCGCACGAGTGGAAATGCACTTGCGTAAGAAAAGGACAACGTCTACATCCGTAGTAGGTATTAGGCAATAGTGAGAAAAAGAACAGAAATAGCTTATTTAGCGACTTGGTACATAATTTAAGAACACAACAAACAATTGAAAATCCAGTGCAACAGCGTCAATTCAGCACGTGATTCAGCGGGAACCATAAGTAATTTACTCAAAAGTATGAACGTTAATAGTCTTAGTTCGCACATAAATTCCTAGAGAGTTAGGTACATATTAGAACACGACCGCGTAACACTCACAATAGTAAAGCTTGAGCAAAGCTAGTTTCGTAAAAAGCTTGACAATGCTACAGTTTTGTACTTGTTGTCGTGTGTTCCCGTTGTAGTAGGTACCGAACAAAATTATTAATGATCACACTGTGGTTTCAGGTCATAAATTATTTATTTAGGTTATTTTTAAGCAGCAGGGTTTGTACTAAGCACTAAACTTGTTCTAAATACAATACAAACATAAATAGTTAGTACCAAACAAATCGGCCAAAAAAACATGAATGTCCCCAATCCCAATGTCAATTAGTCACTCAATATTAGTAGATTACTCAGTTAATTAGCAATCTTCGGCGCACCAAAAGTGCCAATCAAAACCGATGTGTATTATAGATAAATAAATAGCATTCAAGCAGCGTCATTTTACAGCTCCCATTGTGTATCGGCAGGCTTTATCATGCAAACGCGGCGCGGTTTCGGTTCAGGTTGAATTTCTCAACGAAACAATGTCGCCGTGAGGTAGGAAAAACCGGATCATTCACTATACTTTGACAGGCTTTGCTCTCAATAAGGTTGTAACTTTCGACCGCTTACAATGGACATTGGGATTGGGCCTAGCAATCTCTTAGAGGAGATGGAAACTATGGTTCATGTGTATTTTTGGTTGGTTAAGATGGACATTTGGACTTTATTTTCAAGTGTGAGTGCTTAATATTGTTGGGGTGGTGGTTGATTGGCTATGCGGGAAAAATCTATAAAGTCAAAAGTCTGTTGCTAAGATCATACGTCAAGTTTCAGTGGAACAGTTTATCTTTACAAGTTGACACTTACAACAGATTACTTAGAACAATAAGGTCACAGGTCAAGTCACTATAAGAGTTCGTGTGACCATAAACCATCAACGTTACGCTTAACGTGTGACCCACTGTATATTTCAGGAGTTTACTATGGTGTCAGGTCGAGTTCATGAATATCAGCGCACGTCTTGAAATATGCGGTTAGACTACATGGTACCATGGTGTCCAACCATTTGCATATTTGAGAATGTAATAGATTATGTAAATATAATTATTTCAAAAACTATAGGTAGGTACGGTTCGTATTTTACACTTTGGTAACTTAAACTGCTTAACAAACATACATACAACATCATAACCCAAAAGCTCCTCAAAGATGAACATTGCTAAAAAGGGGGAACCTGATACACTTCTCTGGAGAACGGCAGACTTTGGAAGAAGATTTTTATGTAAGATGTAGGGAGGTGGTTTGAGGTGGTATATACTATTATAATGAACAAAAACAATGTAAGCCTGTTCCTCCCCCTTAAGCTCACTTTTTTCTGCAATGATCTTATATTAAAAAGACGTAGATAGGATACTTGTGCTAAAAAAGTAACACCCGAAATCAGGACTTTTGACCATCTGAGCAAAGCATTGACAGTTTGTGACAACACTGCGCAACATGTTCCTATCGGTCTCGTTTGCGCTCTAGTAAATAATCATGCTATCTTGTACACAGGGTCAAAACATAGGTAAGTCCGCCTGGGGTCAATATTTGACTTCGCGTCAGTACTGACATAACGTATCTATACCTCTTTTAAATATCGTTGCTTTTCTGCGTCTGATTGACTGTGCATATTGTCCTCGTTAATATATCATCTAGTTAATTTATCTGGATCTGTTTTCCGATGGTATAAATATTCCTAACAAGACGTTCTCGTTTGCATGTGCGTATACAGTGTTTACGTAACTGTGAATAATTGCTTAGTGTGCGCAAATGCAACTCTACATTACGTCGCTGTAGCAGCTTTTGTCACACTTAGAGACTATAGTCATGGGGAAAACCAGTGGAGAAGAAGTGAAACGTTATCTAAGAAAAACACAGGTAAATGACATGTTACTAACATTATGAGAAATAATAAAGGGTGAATAATATGACGTTTGGCCAAACGGTTTCAGACGAAGTCAGTGTTGCCAAACTTTTCATGCAAATCGATATAAAACTAAGATAATACACATATAGATAGAGCTAACATTACTAAAATACTGTGTATTCAATATTGCCCAGCTATCAATATTGTTAACAGTTTACTTATATTGAAGAGTAACTTTATTGATAGTAGAAGTAAGGTGCAGAATATAACAAAAAACGGTTTTAATACCAAAAGCTTTCTCTCAGCATCTTCAGCGACTTAAATTTGGCAAGTTCTTTCAAAGCTACCCTGTAAAGGCTTCGAAGATTTCCACAGCGGCCTGCTGTAGCTGGCCTGCATTTTCTAAACTTCTGCGACCTTTATCAGATCATCAGTCTATCTTGAGCGATCGTCCTTTTCTAAAAGCATTCTCTACTAGTCAATAGTTGGATGGTGGTTTTTTTTTAAAGGATAGGGGGCAAACGAACAGACAGATCACCTGATGGAAAGTGAATACTGCCGCCCATGGACATTTGCAACACCAGAGGGGCTACAAAATGCATTGCCGGCCTTTTAAATGGGAGTACGCTCTTTTCTTGAAGGACTGCAGGTCGCGGTTGTGCAAAATTCTAAATACTGGCTTTGCTGGTCTCCAAGTGGCGAAGGTCCCCGAGTTCAGAGCGGCCTTGCACCCACACCAGGCCGGCACCTCCATTAACCCGTAAATTATAAACTGTGTTATACTCGACCCGACCACAATGGCTCATGATTCACTTGTTAATCGCAAATTATTGTCTTTAAAGTATTTTTTACCATTGTTTGAGTAGACAGACAGTCGGTGTTGCCGGGTTAAGATTAGCAGGATTTTAAGAGTTGCATCGTTATAAACAGGGTGATCAATCCAAATGGGTCAGTAGGGGGAAGTCAGAAACTATGAGAGATAGCTAATTCTGTTCTTAGGAACCATAGCTTCGATTTTGGATCTCATAATATTGACAGTCAAACTTTGTTTTAATCTCTCATACATAACCGGGGTTCTAACCTATTGGTCTTGAAAAAACATGTCAGACTGTATTATTATCTCATCTTGTGGTGTCGTTTATGAGGATCAAAATCTTGGTGGTATAATAACAAAATAATATGGTAAAAGCTTCGGGTAAAAGGCCTGATTTCAAGAGAGACCTAATATTTCTTACTCAAGGAAATGTCATTTTAAGCTTCTTCAAAATCAGTGATTTCTCCAGGGCAGCTGTCATATAATATAACGTTCAAACTAGCTAAAAAAAAGAGCTGAAATAATTTAATATGGTAAATTGGCAAGCAAAAAGTCCAAATCTTATAACAGACAAAGCAATTTCCGGGTCCTCAATAAACTCCTAAAAGCTACCATCCAGCACTGCGCCAGGAAACCATAAAACGAGAAGACAAACGGTAGATCCCTCTGACCGTGAGCCATACCTGACACACTAAGTAGACGGTTTATAGCTCAAACAGTAGGAAAATGGGTGCGCGTGACCCGCCGCGACCCGCGGGCGCAGGCGAAGGTCGCTCCGATGCGACACAAGGTACTAGAACTAGCGGTTACCTGCAACACTACTAACCCATTGGGTAGAGTTCTTGCCTGTGGCGCTAAAGGTCGTAAGTTTGATTCCCACCTAGAATAACTAGCACTAAGGATGTGTTTGGGTGTCTTATCTATTAAAAGTAAGTATGTAGAAATATTTTGGTATGTCTGTCAGTCTCTAACACCCATAGTTGTGGTTAGGGATCAAATTATTTATGTATATATATAAAATCACATCAACAATGCTATTATCCAAATAAGCAAAGCAGCAAAATCTCAAGAAATTGATCAGTTTTACAAATCTAGGCTATTAACTATTACCGATAGTTTTTGTCTCCACCTGCATGTACTTGCAAACTAGTTATTTGTCACAATTTGACAGCTCAAGGAGACAATGTTTCAAATGAACTCAATCATCCTATCAGATTATCTCACGCCATCGTCTCGACCCTAATCGCCGTTTGAACCTAGGTTTACTTTTACAGTACTATAATTGTTGCAATTAAGCAGTTGACATTGTTTATTGGCTGATAAATGCATGAATCAACGGATTACGATTCGCGTAAATAACTTAATTGATTGTTAGTGTTGCTATTATTTTATAAGCGTTGTGTTACTTTGTTGGATGAGTTAAATTTTCATAACCTTGAGTAACTACGTCGCGATTAGATTTAGCAGATCTTGAGGTGGGAACAAATTTTAAAATATTGTAGTTTTCACATTTCTGATATAAAAAAAACATGAAGACATGCAAGTAGGCAGACAATATCTACAAAAGAAGGTAAAACTTTTTGTAAGAACACTATTTTCCAGGTCCGCTGAAAACCATTATCTATGTTATCAGGCCCAGGAATTAGATGGAGCCCCCGGCTAACTCTTGGGCCTCTTCTGGGGCTAGTGGAGTCTATTTAATTTGGTACATCGTGACACTTCCGCTACGTGGTACCTAGTATTTTTGTTACTTAGTTCAATACTTTTGTCATGTTTTTTAAACATGTTTGTTCTTACTTAACATATAACATAACATACTCTCACGACTATATCCCTAAGGGTTATTCAGAGGCACACTGATTGTTGCCATCATGGTTAATGGAACATTCAGAAGCCCACATTTCGCCAAGGGAATTTGAACCCAACGTAGTAAGGGGCGAGCCTACCGCCGTTATCCGGGTTGCTTGGGTTTTATATCGGTGTGTTCCATCACCGGAGAGTTAGCCGCAAGTTGTACAATGAACACAAAGTAGATGTGTTCCGGCAGGATTTGATCTCGGGACCATCGGGTTCCAAGCCAGAGTGTTTACCCACTGGGCCAAGACATTCTCCTTCTTACTTAAAGAACGTTTTTCTTCTTCTAAAAATTCCATAAACTCAATGCATACTAAAGCCTCATAGCTTGTAACTTGTAATTCGCCTAGATTACCTAGCGCTTGTGCGAGCGCATCCGAGCAGTTACGTAACACGCAAACGTGTCAATGGTGCGCCTGATTGGCGCGCCGACCTTAACCTGACCTATGAATTTCATTTTCAATAGAGGATAAGGTTTTATGAAAACTGTAATGGTGGTGTTTTAAACGAAAACTTTGGTCTTCGTGAGATGATTTGATTTCCATTGTAGGAAAATACAAGATGGGACATGATAAAGTTGATGGCATATATCCAAAACAATGGTTCCAGAAATGTTAAATGTACAATTGAGGCGGCCTTATCACTGTAGCCACATACGATGGTGCAAAATGTCTATTGAGGGATATTTATCAACTAAAGATGTAGATATTCCTCTGAATATGGTCTCAAAAAACATTATGCAAATACAAAGATAATTGTTATTGTGGACTTCTTAATATCTTGGAGTGAAACATTTATGCACTAATCGTTTAAAAAAAAACTTACATTGAATAATGGGTTGTATTTCTGGCACATTTATTATTCATTCCTAAAAATAATCTATGGTTACTGAGTGTCGTATGTGCCCCTATATTTAGTCGTACAAACAACCACTAAATTACTAAAGTCCGCTTGAAGTTTTACACATCATAAAACGAAACTAAGTTTTAACATATTGTTCCCCATAGGCATCCCCCTATAGATTTTGAAGTGTTCTAAATTCAGGGGTGCTGTTGAACCGTTTTAAGGCAGATTTATATAATGATAGATATAGATACTTTATGGATATAATCCTTTGATAGGTTTTGAAAATAACATTCATCATCATCAACTGTATACTGTACTGTAACAACAAGAGCAATGTTTGCTCTTGGCTAGGCCCTCTGGCGTCATTGCGAGTACTTACGTGTATCATTGTTCCACTAAGGTTAGATATATTTTATCAAGCAAACAGGTTTATTTATCATATCTCATTAATGGATGACTGCGTTCTGCTATCGGGCAGATAATCGGTCAAATCGCAGAGGTCGCCTGTTTAAGTGTTTTGACGGACCTGTGACACTAAGACACTTAAGGTTGCGAAATAAATGCTGTTCATAACTTTAGTTACCACGGCAGAATGTGATAAAATGGCGTATGATGACGAACCAAGCAGTACAAAAAACAAAGACACCATAATACTTCCTTTTTGAATTTCCAATTGCTGGGTTTTTTTTATTCAGCTCATGACAGGCATATTTTTGGAGACCTTTGCCTAGCAGTAGGATACTGAAAGTTAAATAATATATTTTTGGTAAATATTTTGAATAAGGCCTCCGTTAGAGATGGTCATCGTCAAAAAGAAAGGCTATTCCCGAAAGAAAAAACAATTGAGTGATGTATCCGATGTTGCAAGTAGGTCTCAATTCCGCGCGAGTGTTTGTGCTGTCTAAACAGGTGGGCGTCCTAATGAGGTAGGGCCCTAAGGACAAATATTAGCATTTCTAGAGTCTGTTTACCTCCATTTAGGAGTTAATGCTTTGTTTGCACGGATTCGCTTGTCCAATACCTTATGAACCCACGGCTAATTAAAACTGATCACGTGCCGAGGTAAAAGACATCTTGGAATTCTAAGTACCATTTATAGATCAGTACTTCAATAAACATATGCATACTTGGACAAAGCTATTCCTGGCATGTGGGAATCTTAAATTTGAATAACTATTGATAGAATATGAAACTGCTTAATTCAGTACTTAGGGTGGATTTTGTGCATTTTTTTCTTACTTTTTTATGGGCTAATAACTTAACGGAACTTTAGTGTTTTAGTTCCACTGCTGGGCACATGTATCACCGCGGCTATGAAGTGGTAGGTAAAAGGGATAAGTACCTCAACACGCACTGAATCATTGGACTGGATCCTGTCTAAAGGACCCTGATAAACCTTAACCACTTATATTATTTTATGATTCCGAAATCATCATGATTGCATGCACTCTTAAACCTTCAGTACTGAACATAGGCGCAACCTGCATCTACCGAAACCCTGAAATCTTCATCAGTTCAACGATCCACCTTATGTGTGGAGTCCTAAGCTGTATTTGTTTTAGAATATCCATCAAGTAGTACTTTTGTCAATAGAAGAACTATACACAGTACATACAGTGCACTTTTTTCTTCATCACTACATTATTAAATGCAGCTATCATTCAAATCTTTAGTTTCCCACCAGCAGCTTCACCAGAAATTCTCCAACAGTCCTCAACCCAGAGCACAATGGAGCCGTTGAACCTCTAGCCCACAGCCAGGCAGGGGACAGTTCCCCGAACGATAGCTCAGGCCAGTTTACGAGCGGCCCTCGTTACACGGACATGTTTATTCGGACGCCCACACGGCTGGCCCCACGCGTGGCTCGTGCCTACACCTGCCGTGAGTCATAAGCGGTAGCGATTTGAAAATGTTTAATAGTGACTGCTGTAGGAGAAGGCTTCACAATCAAGTCAATATAATAAATAGTGAGTAAGAGAAAAAACTCTATGAAACTCAACGCACATTAAGTCGTTTTTGTTTTCTTACGATCTTTTACCTGAAAGTCGTCTGGAAAGGATCGCCCCTAGCAATAAGATCGTCTAAATAGTACAGTTGGTTTCTGTTATTCAATACAACTGTAATGATTTCCCGGAAATAAAAAATATCTGTCTATCTATGGAGTGAAGTTATTATCAATTCATAGGCCAAAATGTGTCATGACTCGGCTTAAAGCATATTTTTGACTTTAGCTAAAACCTGGACAAAAATTAACAAGACGCAAGGTAATGACGCTTATCTTGGAATTAAATATTCATCAATCAGTTTTTATATCCTCAAAAAACACGTCCAAAAACTCCCTGATAATCTCAAAACTACATTTTAATAAATCCAAACAAATGATTTGATTAAATAGTTGGTTGGTATTAAAACAATTGAAAACTCCAAAACCTCACAACTTGGACCACAGAAAACACTTTACACCTCTTCTATAGACACAGAAAACGATAAACAATGCTAATATTGTAATCTAAATTCATTTTGACAGCCTGAGATGTGTCCATTTCACATGTAGATAGAGAAACAGCCTCAAATTACCACTCCACACGACTTACAAGAATTGTTCAAACGGAAAAAATTAAGTCGTTAACATAAAAAGTACTGATAATTCGTGATCGTGGGCTTTTGTTAGAACGTGGGACTTGTTACTTACTGATATTCTTAGTTTTGACACTGTTGCTTGAGGTTGAGAATTCAGGTTTCCAAAAGGGTCGTGGGTTCATTTTCCACCTAACTTAAGCATAACAGTCAGAGGCACAGTGATTTTTGCCGTCATGGTGAACGGAACACGGAACATTCAGAAGCCCACATTTAGCCGAGGGGATTAGAGCCAACGTAACGTTGAGCCTACCGCCGCGCCGTTATCCGGGTTGCTTGTTTTTTATGTCAGTGTTTCCGTCACCGGAGAGTTAACCGCAAGTTGTACAATGAACACAGAGTAGGTGTATTCCACCAGGAAATCAAAACGCATTAATAAAAAAAAACATGTAACTAGATGTATCCAAGTGAATAGTTACAGGCTCGTATTCTGAAACAACACTAGAATATTAACCTCCACTCAAAATAGAGTCAAGCCGTGATTGGACATACATTATCTGTTTTAAAACCTAACAAAAGACGATCCGACGAAGATGAAAAAAAAACTAAAAATTTAAACTTGCATAATGGAATTGCTAACCGACAAATGTGAACCAAATGCCTAAAACATGAAACATACCACGATAACAACGGAATACAATGTCGTTATCGCACGAGCGAAAACTCACCTTCAGCTTGTGAACTTTCGTGTTGTTTTTCCTCGCTCGTGTGGTTGTTACGCCTCTATGGTTCGCTAGGAGGAGGTTGTAAAGAGGTCATGTGATAAGAGAGTTGTTTGGCGGAGGTCACGTGGAAATCGGAAAACTCTTATTTTAAAACGCGCGTAGATTATGCGAAGTAGTAGGTACGAAATCAGGTAAATACTACCTACTTGCAGTAAATTTAGGCATTTTTTTATGTTGTCTAGACTTAGACTAAATGTTGACTTTCGGCTGCAGGTATTCAGCTCAAACGTTCAAACTTTGGAAACAAATGGAAAAATGATACTTTCGATTTTTGTATAGCATGGGGGTATTAGAGTTGTAGCTTTCAATTAACTGCCTGTAATATTACAGGGAGGTTCCTTTAGACAGCTTTGAAATTAAATACGTACTATACTATTCTACATACACGCCATCTCACTTCTTCCCCCTACGACGTATGAGACCCCATTTTCCCTCCACTTGCAAAAATCTTGACAAATCTAATTAATCCTTTCATACGTGTACTGTGAAGTGTACTCTTGACCTGACCTTTTTATGACAATCTTTGTATAGCTTGCTAGTCATCATTAAAATTATGTGACATTTCAGAGAATTAACCTTATTACTACAGGATTCAAACAGTCTTTCATCTGTTTTTGATTTGAGTCACGCTACAAACAATATCCGACTGTATCAATGTATATTAAGAATTGCTTTTCTTTACTGTCCAGTAAAGATCTTTCTGGTCACTCAGAAAGCTAACTGTACTGCAGGCTTACTGTACTTGCTATTAGCCACTATAGTTATGTAACAAAAGTAAAATATATATTCATCCACGTGGACAAATACTTTCATCACTTTGTACAGAAGAAGGTTACAGGTCAAGTGACTGACTGTTCCTATCGCCCTATGTCAACGCACTAAAGGTCATTTTACAACTGCTACTTACGCATGACGTGGTGCTCTCTGTACAATAGCAATTATGCTGTATGCATAATTACTACTACAATCCTTAGATTAAAGGAAAGAGGAAGATGCGGCAACAGCTAGCCGCGCGCGGTCCCACTAAACTGAGTACATGTACTTGGTTTGCTTCAGTCTGCGTTGATGCGCTGCGACTTGATGCTGTCTTACTCGTTGACAAGTCGTTGACATTAAAATACAATTTTTCATCGAATTAACGCAAAAAATGCCTGGCTGTGCCTTTATTCAGTGCACAAATAATTCTAGGCGTAAAAACAAATCACAGGGAATCACTTTTCATGCGTAAATACACCGAAGTTATATTTTTAAAGAAAAAAATCTTGATTCTTTTCCATAAAATCCGACATTTTGGAGTGACAGAGACAGACTATACGGGATGTGCGCGTTAGACACGATACGATAGATTCCTGAAAAGACAGGTTTTCTTATGTAAGGTCAGCAATGTCGGCAGCAAAATAAAAGTAACAATTTAATAACAATAGTTGTAACAAACTATGTTTTATAAAATTTAATGAAAGTGTTTAAAATAATTAGATACGTTATATATGGTACAGTTACAAAAAATATGAATAAAAAAAACATTTACAGCTTCCCTCAAGATGAAATTCGGAAGCAGAAATGGCTTAAGGTTGTTCGAGATCAGAGGCGTGAACATGACTGGATGCCTTCTGAATATAGTAGAATATGTTCAATACATTTTAGACCAGACGATTTATACAAGACCAATACAGGATTGACAAGAATAATAAAGGGAGCCCTACCTTATTTGAAGGTATTTTTATTTAACACTAGCGGTCCCAACATACTTCTTTCTGCTGTCAAACATTCAGTGTCACATGACAGGTAGGAACAGTTGCTATGAGAAAACTAAATTGTGGTATTTCACTATATTCCTAGCATTTTCTCATGTTTACTCACCTTTTATACCTTCCCTAGACCATCACAAATATTTTAAAACCATCTTTAGCCAAATCGGTTCTGCCGTTCCCGAGTTTTTGCGAGACTAACGAACAGCGATCCATTTTTATATATAGAGAGAGATTAGCTTTACGAATATCTTATTTAATTTCATTTGCCGTTCACTTTTTACAAATACAACATTTTTTTTCATCCCCATTTATTGTCTGGGTATAACATTTCATTTAACATTTTATTTTTCTGGAAATTCATTCAACAGAGCAACCGGTCACTTTTAATCACAGAACACATCTATTAAGGGCAATTATTGACAAATATTGTAATGTCCGGCTTCACTATTTACATAAAACAGACCCAAAAATATCGAAGGTGACCAAAAGACAGAAACGAAACAAATTATCTTTATTTGAAGGTGTTTAAATTGATTATGTTAAATAAAAATAAGTTAATTGAAATTGTAAGTTACATTTTAGTTATTTAAAAAAAAAACAAATATATTTTTATGTGAAATGTTTATTTATTTTCCATAGTGATCTTGCTAACGCTACTTCAAAAGTAGAGAGTTCGCGGATTCCCCGACGTTCTCCGACGTGTCCCGAAAGACGGCGTGGCGTGACATACTTTTCTCGCTCGCACTATTTGAGAAGCCCATCGCTCTATCTTTATCTTTTGATGTCTTATTATTTCGTTCATATTTTGCGTGTGTGTTCGTATGGATGTAGTGTGCGTGAGAGCCCATATTTTAGTTGACAATTATAAGCGCGTACCGTATCTTCCCCTTTCCTTTAATCTAAGCTACAATCAGTCTTTACTAAATGCTGTTGTTTACCATGTTGACACATGTCATGTGCAGAATAACATTTATTTTAAAATAACTACAGGCAGTTCTTAAGTCAGCTGTTCTTGAAAAACATCAGACGTCATCATTATATAAAGGTGCTATAAACCTGAGCATCGTAGCAGACAAAGTGAAAAATAGACCAATGTGATTGCTTGAATTTAAAAAATAGTCCAAGCGCTAAGTAAGTAAATAATAATAACTGGAACATTTTTACGCGTAAGTAATTAAATCAAACTCAAAACACGCAAAGCTTCAGACAACAATACCGGCAATGCAATGTTTAGATAGAAACCAAACTTATGAGGACCTATTCTGATCAAGATCACTTTAACTGAGCCACCAAAGCAGCCAATACTGACGGACAATATTGATTCCTAGACCATTAGATCAGATTAATTTATTCTACAACCTGCCAAAATATAATCAAAAGATTAAGATCTTTCTTATAAAATAATAAGGTTACTTAAAGATTGACAAAAAAAAACTGCTAGCTTATGAAATGTATGAATTTATAATTTTCAGTTAATGCCAAGATTTGTAAGCGCCTTTAGACAACTTTTTGTCCGATCCTCAACGATATCTGTGCGATTCGCTTCAGAAAGGTCGGTAGGACAGCCGTTGGCCTCTCCGCCTGCACAATGTCAATTATCACAATAGTACTGTTTGACAAAAGAAAAGGAGTAAAGGTAGTCGTCACAGTGCAAAGTAGTAACAGTAAGTCATGTGTACACAGCCTGGAATGGTTAAGACTATGTACTTATAAGCAATCAAGATAGACAGGTATCATGGCATTGAACCCCAGACTCAAATTTTATTGTATCCACGTTTGAATAATATAAGTAAGTCAAATATGTAAAAAAGATGTCTTAGTTGATCAGTAGTATTGATAATTATCTATCTATCTATAGCACAACAGAAAGCTCACAGAATTTAAATGAAACTGTCCTGTAGATATTTGGTAAGTTGGTAGTAACTATTCATGGAGATTTTTATCGGCTTTTTGTTTTCTAAAATGCCTCGTAATTATTATTAAAATCCAAGTCAAGTGTAACGACATAGTTTTGCGTTACTAAATAATTATATTTTATTTATATATATTGTTTATTTACATTTTTATATTAGTTAGTGTTTAATTTAGTGTTCAAAAGTGCATTGAATCTTCAACTGTAACTCTATTAGTTACATCAGTATTCACTTTATGTGATTACTGACTGTCGTGTGTACTGTGGTTGTGGGTTGCCATAAGACAAATATTAGCTGTGATGAGACGAACAGCCTTCACGGCGGGAGCAAGGTCGGAATATAAAGCTAGAGACAAGTTACAATAACAACTATTGTATACTGAACCATGAGCTGTTCTGTGCCTGAACCCATTATGACGACAAATACGTAATGTAAATGTGCTTGTGTCGAAACTGGAAAACGAGGTGAAGTTATGAAATGTAACACTCTTTCTATGTTTCTTAGACACGTGTAACTGGTAAGGAAGCATCTTTTCAGTTATGAAGGACGAGTTTTGTACAGAACTCTTGCTGATATGCAAAGCGAAATTGCTACGTTGATATTACGTCTATAGTACAGCGAGATTCTCTCGCTTCAGTTTCGATTCTTCTTTCATCATAAAATTCGTTTCAGATCCATTGCTTACCACCAATTTTCACATTAAGTAGTTTAGCTCTGAGATTGTTCCCTATCCACCCTAAGTTGAGGGCGGTTCGCGGGGAGACCCTGATGACTTGGAACACAGGTTCTTTCGAAAGCCTATCTCAGGCACCACAGGGACATAGAATCACTAAAAATGTAATGTAGCGTAATTTGTATAGTGTAATTGTGTTGAGAAAATGAATGGTTTTTCTTCTTCTTCTATCATGCGAACCGATTAAGAGTGGAATGATCTGCCGGTGTCTGTATGTGTCCCTACACATACAGTTATGGGTCTTAAAACCTTCATTGGGGTTTGGAACACCGCAAACGACGAATGAAGGTTAGTAAAATAAAATATGGCGACTACGAAACATAAAAACACATAAATCTTTCAAGTCACGAGTGACCTGACCTGATACTTTGGTCAGTGCAAAAAACCTTGCGATACTTTGTATTATGTTACAAGTGTCCGGTCGTGGGCCACCGATTCGGCTGACATCAGTGACACGACATGTTGACACCCGAATCTTACCCAGGTTAGTTTCCTCATCTAATATTACACTCGGTACCAGTTTAAAGTATTGTCTTAAATACCATTTGGACATCAGGAATCTCATTGAGCATACATACATATACATTCGCTTGCAACTGTATCTCAAACTGGGTCGTCAGAGGCACATCCATTGCTGCCGTCAACTCATAGGAAAATAAGTAACAACATAACACTTCGCTCTATGCATATATGAATCAATTTAGTTGACTAATGTTTGTCCAATAATTATGGTAGAAAGAAAGAAATAGAAAGATATATCATTAAAACATTCACTGGTCATTATTCTACACAGCGCCACCTAGCCCGAAATTCAGCTTGTTCAACCGACAAACATACCTTATTTTTTGTAAATCTGTGTGTTTTCCTATTAGTACGGTCTATAGATCGATACTAACCGTCTTGTTGTCCTAATGGACATCCCTAGTCGATGACCCGAGCGACCCGAATGACCTCAACAACACCTACTAGAGTTTTTATCATGTGTGTGCACAGACAAGATTTTTAAAAAATGCAGTAGTGTCATTACTTTTAATGATTTGATTTTTGATTTAAAGTGATTATATATCTGGCAAAACGATATCTTTTTCAGAACCACGTTTTTTCAACTTTGGTTACGTGATAATAATCGTTTGTTGTATTTGAAACATTTTTATGATTAAGAACAAACAAGGTTCAAAAGTTTGCTGTAGGTAACAAGTGTTTTTAACTTGTAACTAGTTACTTACCAAACATTTTTTCAGTGAATCCAACAATAATAACCTTGCTAATTTGTAAAAACCCCCAGTGTTTACCAGTCTACAGTCCCATAAAGATAGGCTACAGAGCACTTGTAGCCTATCTTCACGATGACATGTCTAATTATTAACCCGTGAATGCTCGTACCTGCAGAGGTGTAATACTTTAATGACAGGCCTGACCTGCAGCGGGCAGGTCACAAGCCAAGGTCACAACACAAAGGTGCAAGAGTCGTTTGTCACTGCGTACGTGAGCAACTGTACCAATGATTATATGTACACTTGCTGAGAAAATTTCAGTCTAGCCATAAAAAACATTTTTAATGTGCTCCGCTGTAGAAGCTGAACGGCGGGGTTAAGCACTAACGATTGCATTAAAACGCATCTATTGCTTTTGACGTCAAATAATGCTTCATCATTATGCTGAGGAGCTGTCAAACAGAGAGAGACTATATTTCCACGTGCAAGTGCTAAGTAGGCAGTTCTCGACCGAGGTAGGTACTAGGTATGTGGAGAAAGGATGGAAGGGCCCCGGGGCGAAGGGGTTGTCTTCTTTCCCGCGGATTTTTTACTCTATCGCCGATTGCTTCTCACATACCTTGGCGGTGAATAGCACTCACAGCTTTAGAAGTTCAGTCAAATTGCTATAAAGAGAAACCACCGGTGTATAAGCTTCATCAGAATGGAGGAACGACTGTACTGAGATCTTTCTCACTATCATTATCATCGTTGATGATGATAGCAAATCACTAGCACAATATCCTAGTTTTCTTAAAAAGTAAAAAAAAAGTAGTAGCAGTAATAAGTTTAGCAAACCATCTAGGATGTTGTGATGAACCTTTACAATATTTCCCTATCAATTTCAAAGATATTTGATAATTTCAACTAACAACTATAGGTGGGTAAAATTCATTGTTCATCTATTTGATATGCTTACATAATAATTGGTTAAGATTAACTTATCATCTTAATAAATGCGATAATTATTATCTTCATCCTTAGAACTATGTACTCAATACCAAAAACAGGTTCCATTAAAACTCTCTCCTGTATGTGATACACATCGTATTTAATTTTATGTGTATCAAAAATTATAACGAAACGAGTTCCGTTTTTAATTGGCGGTTCATAAAATATTAAGGAGGTTGTATTTTTGTCCGCGAGTGTACGAGCGTGACTTTGATTCGTGTCCATAAAATTCAAGTCGCGCAGATCATGGTATAACCATTATAATGTAGTTTTCATACTAAACTCTACCTACGTCATAATGTTTTAAAAATAAAATGTTGGCAAAAAAACTCTTCAAGATTTTTTTTGCGCAAACTCTTCACAAAATTCAGGTTTTATTACAAGCTTGGGTAACCCGCGTGAAAACATGCCTATCCTCAACTATGAGGTGGCGCAAATCATACTCCAACACGCGGGCTCAGTGCGGGTGTAAGATTGGTGATAAACTTGGTGTCAGATGTTATCTAGCTTCCAACTAGGCTAAACGAATGACATCTAGCGACGTCCGTTGCCATAAACTACACCAATCGGTCTGAGTGGTCACCCATCCCATTTCCGATCGAACGAGCGTTTACAACGGCCACCGTTGCCGATATACTGTCACAACCAATGATATTATAATAAAAAAGACGTAGATAGGTTATGTCAGTACTGACGCGTAGTCAAACTTTGTACGAAAAGTTCTGATTTTGAGTGCCACTTTTTTAGCATAAGTAAAGGTTACTTGTGCTAAAATATTTACCTCTTTTTTATTATAATATCATTGGCCACAACTGAGTTACGGGACCTTAAAGTTGCAATATAACTCACAAGTTTAGACAAAAAAATGTGGAGTGAAAACACATTCCTGGGCCGGCGCATGCGCGTATCCGCGCGCGTGACGCGGGTCGCAAGCGGCTGATGAATACGGTGACCTTACGGACTGCGCCTGGGAATGCGCGCAGATTTAGTTTAGATACCTTTTAAACTGTAGCTTGTGTTTAATATCACTTCATCTTTACAATATTAACAAAAAAATAAGTGTATATTTCACTTGACAGTAGACTTATGGTCACTCAATGAGTTATGTTTGAGGTGATGTTTGGATTTTCCCCGGAAAATAGATTCAAACTTAAATGCCTGCAACAATATATTTTTAAATACGTTGTGTACTGTAGCTTGTGTGCAATATTTGCTGAGTGGTTCCCATGTAGAATATGTGCATACATTTATTTTGGAAAAAATATATATTTAGAGAGTTAAATCGTTGTCTAGTATCCCATACCCAAGCATTGCTTGGTTTGGCGCTAGACGGCTCTAAGAGGAATGATGTTCAATGATATTTATTCATTCATTCTTATGTGCTTAGTCCTTGAGGTTAATGTTCTCAAATTCAAATTATTTATTAGGCAGCAGTAGGATTTTTATATATATATTTTTTTTATTCACTAGGCTTTTCTTCATTTTTCAATCATTTTAGCAAACACAAAGCATATGTCTCTCCATATCTCATTGATTGCCTTCAAACCTTGTATTCAGTAGACGTCATCGATGCAAAGTCAGTAGTCTCCATGTCTGTCTTTAATCTTGGCGGAAACCTAAAGGTGGCTTGATATTATATAAGAGTAAGGATTATCACTAAGTTATGGACACAATAGATCAGTAATGGTCGCAGTGGCCTATCGCTCAGGCGACATCCCTACCCGTAACGTAGTCTTACATACAAAAAAACACTGAGATGATGAACCCTGTGTGAATAAATAAATAAATATCATTTGTGATAAAAATGCTTGCAGGCCACCTGATCCTACACCAAAGGATTTTAGATAAATCTCAACATAGTTCACATTTAATTTTATGAAGAAAAGTTACATTCTGTTGAAGCTGACTCAGTGTCAACCAAAGTTTAAAAAAAGCAATAAAATAGGAGGTTGTCCGGTGATGATGATGAAATAATATTCTCAAGCCAACATCTCACAATCCGGAAGAAAGCCGTTCAGTTCTGATGGCTCAGATCCACCGGCGACCATTCTCCTATTTTATGCGTCCTGCTTCTAACAGTTTCCGCTAAACAAATTACATACAAAACAAATTCATTAGACGAACCAATGCAAGTTAATATACGTAATCATTGGCGGCATCGATATTTGTTGAAGCGCTAAAATTGCTATGTTAGAACTGCTTTTTGCGGAACAAAAGAAAGAAAAGATAATTTTGTTAAACATTTAGTTTTTTATTTTATTTTGATGGGTTTGCGTTTGACCCCAGTCTCGCCTGATGGTGACGAGCGAAGCGTTGACGAGGTCGAAGGTGGAACACACTAACCCAGAAAATGCCTTTTCACTCTACTAATAAATAATATTATAGGAATTTGTACCATAATAATCGAATGTTTTAAGAAGAAAACTCTTATGAAGCGCATTTATATTACCAATGTAATTTTAGAAACCTGTGAGATAGGCCCTCAACAGTAGCCATGAATGTTTTACAATTAAGCTGGCTTTTGCTATCAGGGGGAAAAATACCAAAAAGACAAAAAAAATACTACGTAAAACAGAGAGCCAGTGCTATTAGAACCCGCCGTTCTACATTAAAATGTTTTAAAAAGAATAGCTGAATTTCCTAAAACGTTGTTTCAAAAATAAAAAGCCCTAAAAATAAAATTCTAAAAATCTCAGTAACCAACCACTACGGTTCTTGATATAATTTTTTTTCTTAAAATTGGTGTATTTACACTTATATTAATCAACTCCAATAAAAAAAACATCTCTTCAGCTATTAAACCTAAACTTGTCACAGCGCTTTATTCTGAAACCTTCCATAAAGCGCTTTTTCGCTGAAAGCATTCATCTTCGGTTCACTTATTGGCTTAGTTCTACCTTTTAAAGCGCCATAAATTTTTATGTTCCATAATTATTGAATCTTACGCATTCTTTATCTAATGAGACGACGGTAATCTCCGCGGAGTATTGAATTAGATAAGAAGGAAGAACTAATTATAATGTTAGATAACTTACTTTAGATTTAACGACGCCTCTTAGGGACAGGGTTATAATCTGGCATAGATGGCATGCCGAGCATTAGTGGACAATTTATAATGTATTAAAATACTATCTAGTATGTTTAATATTATGTTTTTATGTCATTAATCCGACGGGCGGCAGCCGAGCTGCAAGTAGAGACAAATCAATGCATGGGATTCGCTTAAGTGGTTGTTAATAATAAGCTAATCATGTACAGGTGACAGCAGATTAGGCTACTATCAACTGTTAAATTACATCCATCTTACTGCCGCGCTCAGAGTCATTCATTCTACTAAAATTATAAATGTGAAAGTTTGTATGTGTGGATGTGCCGTGTTGCTCTTTCACGTAAATACTACTGAATGGATTTTAATGAAACTTTACAACAATGTTGCATATACATCTGAATAGGAAATAGGCTACAATTTATAATAAATTATCACTTTTTTTGAGGTGCCCGTGGCGCAGTTGTGACAGTGATCGGCGACGATCGCTGTCGTAAAGCAACACACGCCGGGTCGGAAATGGGATGGGTGACCACCCCGACCGAAAATTTAGTGATGTATATTTTCGGGCATCTCCGTGCTTCGGAAGGCACGTTAAGCAGTTGGTCCCGGTTGACGTCGCTAGATGTCAGTCGTTAAGCCTAGTCAGAGGCCTTAGGGCGGCTTGATAACATCTGACAATAAGGTTGCTCACTAACCTTACACCCCTCCAACAACCCGCACTGAGCCAGCGTGTTGGAGTATGGCTTGTTCCACCTCATAGTTGAGGTGAGGCCTGTGCCCAGCAGTGGGACGTATATAGGCCGATTATGTTATGTTATGTATCACTTTTTATTCTTACTTAAGTCCACGGACGAAGTAGCGGGCGGCCGCTAGTTCATCATAAATAAGCTCTGCATCGCCGTATCAATTTCAATACAATGCATTCAAGTATCGATATCGACAAGTATCTCGCATAATTACACCGACTAAACATGTTACTTACTCGACTCCTTATGGGCATGGTGTCAGAGTGTCGGTCTGGCGCAACCGGACAGTCAGTCCGGTCCGGTTCAGGTATTCATGAGGCTACAATGGTCCTAATTGACGGGTAATCGTGATGGTGGACGGTAACGAAGTCCGGTTCGGAATAGGTGGGAATAGTCAAATTGACTAGAATTGTCAGTCAGAGGAAACTGGATTGGCGGTGTTAGCGGTTTAGTTTTGGTATTACGGAACGGTACTCTGATTTTGCGACAGGATCTAGAAATGTAAAGGGGTTATAGGACATCTCACCCACTCAAAATCTGGGGTGAGGTCGAGATGTCCTTAAAGAATCAGAGAAATATTTTGTCGATCGATTTAAAATGCATTTCAAATTATACATAGATAATCTTTCCCATCTTAATGGTGGTTTATGTGACTAGTATAAAATATTGATAAAATTTTATGTACTGATACTTAACTATAAAGTCAATTTTTAAGGGGGCTCCCTTCCTCCGTAATCGATAAGTTTCGAAAGGGCAGATTAAACACGAAGGATGTACTAGGGTAGCAGGCATTGAAACTGCTTACTTACTTACTACTTTTAGACATCCCGCTTAGTGCTGAATGAGCCTTTTTGCACTCATGCAATACTTGTACATATCTCTAGAGCAAATAATACTTAAATAGTTCAGTTAGCTAACCCTCTAATGGTCGATCTCAAACAAACACTCATGTCGTCATCACCTCTCTCTGTCCCCGCGGTGCAGTGACCTGGAAACCCGACTTTTGTGCAATTCGAGCAAACGTTATAACTATTAGTTAGATATTCTGGTCAGTTGCATTGCTGACACAGGTCGTAAGCAGGGTTGACACGGTGCGAATGTCATAAAAAGTCAAATACCATCGCGCTCTTTATATTGCAACGAGAAACGACAAGAGTTGAGATAGTCGTGGTTCAGTGGTTAAACACTCTGGTTTAACCCGAGTGGTCCACGGCCCTGGTCAGGCCGGAAAACATACTTTGTTCAATTTGGCGCCTACTATCCGGTGATAGAAAACATCTATAAAGAAACCCAAGCTACTCGGATAACGGCAGTAGCCTTGCCCCTTTACCACGTTGGGTTGAAATTTGAAATATCTTGGAAAATGTGGGCTTCTGGATGGTTCGTACGCCATGACGGCACCAATCAGTGTGATTCTGACTGTACCGTTAAGTATACAGCCGTGGGCGTAGGTTTGAATAAACCAGTGACCTGCCTAAGTGTTTCAATGTTCGAGAATGATTATTAAAAAGTGGAAACTCGATCAGAACTATTTTTTGACTCGCTACGTGAATTGCCCCAGCAACCGAACCTTCAAGTTCAAAGTAAAAGAAAAGATCCCACTGTGAAAAAACACCTGTCAACCCTACGCAACCTCGATGTGACCTGTGGTTGAATGACCGGCCTGTAGTGCACTATATTACAGAATTAAGGTCACTGCTGATAAATGGATCAGGAAAAACGACCGAATTGAAACTGCAGCCGACGGCCGTCCGTTTGCACCGAAAGTGACCAAAACACATTAATGGACGCTGAACGTTTAAACAATAGCAATTATTTTTGTCTCTGATTATTTAATGGCATAAACGCCAGATAAATACACTGTTACATTCTACTTTTTTTTTGCTAAGCCCTATGGTTGACTGGTAGATAATGCCTGCCTTATCGGTATTGAGTCTGCCGTAGACATGGCACAATAACAATTTAAAGTTGTGCAATTAAGAAGATATAAATATATTAAAATATTTGTAGCGTTCCTTCTATAGGCCCTATAGTGTTGTTTTTCCTAGTGTACTCGTAGGTGCACTAGTATTTAATAGTTAATAAGTTTTGGTCATTTCATTGGTTAATTCCATTGACCAATGTAATTCCAAAATAATTCTACTGACGAATCTTATTTTAACCCCAAATTCACAAATTTCAATTAAAGATAAGCAGCACCTACCAGATAGTCGCCTCTTTCTGGCCCATAGAAACTTTTACAGGACGGCATGAGTTTAAAAGCGTGCTTATATTCTAGGTCTAGGTCCGTGAATTTGGGCTTAAGTCTGTTAACAGACAATTAAAAGTTGTGATAAGGCGTTTTTTAATGTTTTATCTATACACCTCGCAGGAGTTCGTAATTGACAGTATATTTGCTAGAACCTCAATCTGAGCTGTATATGTAGGTTTATGCTTTGAATTATTTTGGAATCTCTGTGTATTCCAGATTCTAAAACCGACTAACGAGTCAATTCACGTCAGTCACTGCTAATATTGGCGTATCTGGCCACATAGACACAGACGTAAGTCTCAAGAATATTTGTCCTAAATGTGAATAACACCTAAGGATCAACAATTTAGATTCGATTACTAATTCTTTAGTCTTTATCATTATTATTTTAGCAAGTTAAACAGCCCAAACTACTTAAAGTATTCGTTAAACTTTGCGGTTGACGGGTAGAGGATGCCTCTATGCAATAATTTCGCCCATTGTAAGCTATTTTTTTTATTTCGTGCTATGAAGAATAAATAAATAAGCACAGTTTATTCGTAGCGTAAATGGTGTCCGTACAAATTTATAAACTCGATCGACATAAAAGTGGTGCTCGATAACGTAGACCAACATGCACTGGGATCCCGCTGTAATGACTTAGTACTTTCTCTTAATTTAATTTCAGCTTTGACAGTTATGCTCGTCTCGCAATCGGTCATCAAAATCTAAGCTCATCAAAATCTTTTGCAAACTCGAACTGTGGAAACAATGACACACGGAGGACGTGTAGATAATCGTAGCCATTAGGGGCACAATAGAATTGGGCGGCGCGCGCGCAGGCCCCCGTGAAATTGCGCTTTTTAAATACTTTCTATTGCCTTTGCGCATGTGACGCCGACTTCAAGCGAGACGAGTGGAGACACATATGTCTCGATGCGAGATAAATATAATGTTATCCGACTTGACTATCCGTGTTGACGCTATGATGTTGGAGGTCCTACCTACAGCGACAAAGGGGGCTTGTATACCACTA
This sequence comes from Udea ferrugalis, assembly GCA_950022985.1. Lineage (NCBI taxonomy): Eukaryota > Metazoa > Arthropoda > Insecta > Lepidoptera > Crambidae > Udea > Udea ferrugalis. Next base: position 4,337,069 of record OX465527.1, on the reverse strand, counting down.
CATCTATCAGATGAACTTGGGATGAACTTGGGAGCAAGGACTGTGATCTCATGGTTGATTTTATTGGACATGAAAGTTAACATGAGACTGGGAATACTGTTTGAAGAAGCTTTTGAGTTAATAACAGTCAGCTGACATAAAATCGGTAAAGATTACATTACACCTCAATACAATAAACGTCTAAACATACTATGCAGTTGTTGTAGTCTCTTCCTGGCTATCTATTTGGAACCGTCACACAAACTCATGACCAGAATCGTCATCCCCTGGATTTGCGAACCAACCAGCTGCAGTGCCATATTCCCTACGTGGTCTGGGGGCTTCCTGTTCGCGTGACCATACCATCGCAGCCTACTCATCTTGTTGGAAACGTCTCGTACTCCTAGGCTTTCTCGCTCTCACTGGTTGCGGATTCTACTAAGCCTCGTCACGCCTCACATCCACCTCAACATCTTCATTTTGGCCACTCTAATGCTGTGCACTCTATTTTGGACAATTCTTGTAATAGCTTTGCAGACCAAGCTCTTTGAATTTTATTGTAAAAAATTGCAAATACTTTTAATCATTGCATTGCAACAAGGTTCTTACAAATCAAATCAAATAACATTCCGAATTCCAACACATCGTTAACAACTACACTGTCAAACCGCAGTCTAAAATTAGATTAATCACAAAATCACGATCTAAGACAGATTGTGTGGTAATCGATTCGAAACGACGACAAAATTAATCGATAATCGTTATGCTCCATATTAAACGATCTGAATTTAAATGGCTGTGGAGTATAATTATTCTGTTATGGAACCTTGGCAGACGTGCGTGACGCAACTCTGCCCCACAATACATAATGTTTATGTCTGATATTTTTGGAAAAATTGCCAAGTTCTTGGTTTCTTATTCGAAAAAAGTTACGTGACCTTTTATTTTCGCTTTAGTTCAAAATCTTTTTGCGACTGAATAATTTTCACAATATTTTACCCATTCGCGCATTCTGCTTATCGCAGTTCCCGTGTAGAGTTTTTAATTTACAAATAGAAATACAATAGTTAGAAAAATAAACGCATGAAATGAGTAAAATTACAAGTAAAAAGTAAGAATATGTTTATTTCCATTTAAAAGAAGTAAACATTCACCATTATACAGTGATCCCCACACTAGGCAAAGCCTGTCACGAGGGAACCTGGTAAAAAGTGATTGAAAATACTTGAAGAAAAAATCACAAAAAACAAATCGCTCTCAAAATGTATAAAATATAGTAGAATCTACCAAATTTTGAGTCACTTAGTTATTACTTACCTACTCTATTTATTTGACAAGCAACAACGCGTTTTTTTAAAGTAATAAATAATTTCAATCAAATTACCTTTTAATTTGTAAATGAAACTAACAAATTGGAAATAGCTTTGGTCTCCTTCCTCTCATACAAATCGGAACTCATTATTCGTGCCCGCTTAGCCCCTGCGCTGTCGTGCGCCCCCCGGGCCATGTTTGTCATCCATTTTTGGATGCATGAGACCTTCGATCAACTGGAGCAGTTCCGCCAGTCACCGGGTTCGCAACTTTCGCTCTTTTTCATGACCTCTGTACAGGGTTACCACGTTTTTTGCTAAAAAAGTTAAGCTGTCATTTCAATGATAGGTACGTGTCTTTATAACCAGTCTATGCTTCCATTGGAATTACGAGCAGACGTTTCTTTGCAAAACCTTTTCTTAAGTAAATTCGGACCACATTCAATAACTCAAATTATTTTACGAAGTCTGTACTGAATCATTTAAAATGTAAATAGCTTCTTTTTATGATACGGGTGGTATGTATTTGTTAAAGTAAACTAAATGTTGTTTTTTATTAGATTATGCAACATGCACTACAACACTAGTACAATATATTTATGATTATACTTTAACTATAATGAAATGAAAAGGAAAACTATAGTGCCTACTAGGTTTATAGGACAATGTCGTTCAAATTTCATTGAGGATAACGACAAATACTTTAATGTAGTTATTTGCCCTTTAATACTTATTGTGACGACAGTCGAGTACGTAAGTAAATGCAACTCAGATTCTTATACTGTCTGTTTTACCTGTTTTGAAATACCCATAGTAAGTTTTTAAGTTACATAACTAACCCCCGAATTCACAAACGTCAATCAACGCTAAGCACGCGCTCACGCTCATGCTGTCTAAAATGTAAATAGAACTGAAAGGGACAGCTATACGTTGATTTGCGTTTGTGAATTCGGGGGTAAGGCTATTTCAGATGGCTACAATATTTTGTTAACAACTGAAGATATTTTTTGTAAAATATGTGTCATCCCTACAAGAAGTTAGTATCAAGACTTTTTGTTCTTCGCTTGAATCTCGTTCACATAAATAATACTCGGACCATTCAAGCCCCATTACTTTAAGTGCTCATTCAATGTTGCCCTGAATAAGGAGCAATATAGTTTATTTTGTTTACCACTTTTCGGATTTGTGTCTTTACTCTTATTAATTGGCTGGCGAAAATGAGAAAGCAATATATTTGTTACAATCACTGTAAAATCGTTTTGTTTAAGGAGTACAGTTTGTAATGTTATTTAAATTAAGTTATACAACCCAATGAAACTGTTAAGCTGACCAAATTAAGATAAGGCTGCTTTGTATTACTGTCGTAATTTTATGGTTTTCTTATAGTTAAAGATTAGCTTTCAGCAAGCAAAAAAAAACGAGTTTCTTGTCGGAGTCTTCTAGGATGATACTCCCATCAGTCCGCATCAGTATTACGGTGGTAGGTCCATTATTATGTTTTTCAATATATTTTTATTTTCATACTATTTTTTAATTGTTAGCTGCGAATATCAACATTGCCCCCTGTTTCAACCTGTCACTTCCTGCTGGGGACTCTTTCGGTTGCTCGGGCATAATTACGCCAGAACTCGAGATTACTTCTGTCTGAGGGCAATAAGATAAAATACCGATACACTGATCCGTAGCAACCACAGTCTCGGTGATTTTTTACATCATCGTCTCGATCAAATCAGCTCAGAGAGCGCAGGAAATTCCAACGAGTAAAAAGCGAAGGAACGAGTAGTCAAGTATTGGTCAAGAGTGAGTCTTGGAAATAATGTATTTGATAGAACAGTTTGCGTTATCGTTTCCTTACGGAAAAAAGGCTAGAATGAAAAGGGTACTTAAAAGGGTGTCCACTTAAATGTCAAGCGCACAGCAGGGGGTTCAACAAATTCAAGGTTTACAGATTTTCTTCCTTTGATCCTTTTCTTGTATTGTCCCCACACTTCGCACCATTAACCACCAATGCCTCAGTTGGCACGTCGTTGATGGTGCCGTCCACATAGCAGTGAATGTTACCTTAATGATAGTACCCCTTCTATTTTGGTAGTAGTAAAAGGATAGACTTGTGTGAAACAAGGTTAACTAGCCAGCTTTGGAGTTCAGGGCTTAGTGTAGCATCCTATAACCACGGTACCCTAATAATCCAAAGTGTAAAATTTTGTCAGCTTCGTGACTCCAAGCACCATTGTCGACCTCAACCTATCGCGCGACTAATTGCTGCATTCGTCTCCACCTGACAAAAAGCCGGCACTTGTCGATCGTGACATGACAGACGTGACCTTGCACCTGTACCAAAATGGAGAAAAAATTACCCCGTACATTAAACGGTTTTGGCTATGCCTTTTGTTGTGACGAAGCAATCGGTTCTTGGTTCAGATATTTATATAAAAACCGATGACACTTGTCGCTATCGATCGTGACATCCCAAACGTGACCCTGCACCTGTATCAAAAATGTCACGTGACAAAAAATACTTGCCGTGATAGGAATCACGCTGTGACATAATAGGCGTAGGCGTGAATTTACTACAGAATCAATCACATTGGCCGAATGAATCAGCTTCATTCATGTTTTTACGAATATGGCAAAATAAAATTATGAACGAGTTTTAATAAATAAGTGTAATTAGGGTTGAGTAGCGAGATGGCAATTTTTAATAGCAATTTTATGGAGTTATCTTCAACAATGACGTTTCATTGTCAACCACAACCTACGATAGTTTTGATACTCTTAATAGTGTGGTTAGCCCCCAGTTTATCAAAATGTTTAATGCAGAAAAACAAAATAAGTAAAAAATATCTGTTCAAAGTTGAATGGAAGAGACTGAGCGAGAATTTTAAATATAAGCATTTTTTGTAATAGTCTATAATTCATTAAATGAAATATTATAGTAAAATTACGATCTGAGAACAAATGAACATTTCAAAACACGACTTCGCCCACTTAATTTTTCCCCTCTTCACATAGTTTTTTTAACAATAAAAGATTGGAACCAATCGCCTAAAATGTCGTCATCCTACAAAAAATACATGCACTTGTCGTCTTTAATTCGTGACGTCTAAACGTGACCTAGCACCTGTTCAGAAATGCCGCGGGTCAAAAAGTACCCCGGGCGGCGTAATAGGGTTAATCAAAATCAAGTTGAGGCACAGAACATCTCATAAAAAAGGTGTGGACGTTTCTTTTTACCCGGCTGTAGGTATTGTATAACATCTTTGCCTACATATCTAATCGATAATCTTTTTTGGGTAAATTCGATCGCTAACTCGCGATGACTCCAGTATACTCTTAAACGGATCTTTTTTGAACATTCGGGAAAAGTAGAAGTTCTGAAATAGTATTTTCCGAGATCATGTTTAGAGATCTTGGCAGTTACAATACCTGTAACCGTAGACTACATTTAGACTACATTTTGAACCCGCCCTAAGTACCTATGAAAAGAGCATGATATTATAATAAAAATACGTATCTAGATAGGTTACTTGTGCTCAAAAATTGTGGCACCCGAAATCAGGACTTTAAGGCCCAGACTTCACCAGAGCTGAGCGGAGATGTACGGCGTCGAGCTGTGTTTTCAACAACCAATAGAATCACATTTCCACATCTCCATGTGTGAATAACGCAATGCCATTGGTTGTTGAAAACACAGCTCGACGCCGCACATCTCCGCTCAGCTCTGGTGGAGTCTGGGCCTTAACCAGCTGAGCGTGACCTGAGCAAAGCATTGACAGTTTGAGACAACACTGCGCATCATGTATCTGTCTCATTTACGCTCTAGTAAATAATCAAGCTATCTTGTACACACGATCAAATCATAGGTACGTACGGCAGGGGTCAATTTTTGACTTCGCGTCAGTACTGACATAACGTATCTATACCTCTTATAAATATCACTGTTAAAAGAGGTAACACAACAATGATATAGATAAAGGTCGTACGTCTGCCCTCGTCGTTCCCATCGCTCTCGCACGTCTTGCGGTCAGCTGGTCACCCGTGGCTGCGGTCGCCGGTGGTCGTCCGTGGCCGCCGTGGCCACTGTGGCCGCTGCGGTCGCACCCGGTCGCGACCCCTACAGTCGCTGAGCGGAACGATTGGTAAAAAACTGACAAGCGTGAGTCGACTGCCTGAATAGTGGTTATTTATCTACTGAAGTTAAACACCACAACTATATGAGTTGATAGAAACCATACTCCAACACCAGGGCTCGGTGTGGGTTGGTAACTTACCATTGCAGGTTATTAAGATGCTTTAAGGCATACTAAACCTGACTGAAAATGACGGCCGGGACCAATCCCTCAAAATGAAAAATTCAAATCTTGATTTTTGAAGCCGTCATCCGAAAGTCTATAGAACAGAGGACCGAATGTTAAAAGTTATAAGCCAGGCATAGTCATAGTACTTTCCCGTAATAAAGTTAAACTCTAGAAGGAACCCTAAAAATGGTTCGAATGGTTCGTGGTTTTGAATTACCACCAAGATGCTTCTCATATTGCTTTTGTTTTGAGTTAGTTTGTTTAGTGAGAAGATAGATTATAAATCGAGACTGTTGTGAAGAGAGAATAGATAAGTATCTGGTTCAAGGCGTTGCCAGTCTTGCCACTGGGTAGGTTTATACAAAAAATGGTAAAAATTTCTGGACCAGAAGAAGCAGTTACTCCCTTGTGTTAAAATAGGGTATTACACCAATTTTTGAAAACTGGTTAAAATCAATCTTTGGGCCGTAACTTACTACCAAAAATTTTATTTTAATTTTTAAATAGCGATAAATGGTCTTAATTTATGTTTAAAATTAGGACTTGACTTTGACGTGCGAAAACGCTAGCCGCCATGATGTTTCTTCGCGTGACGTCACTCGGATAGTAAAGAAGTAAACAATACGTACAAAATTAATCATTTAATCTGAAAATAATGAGTTCTGGTCCATATCATTGGTGTCTGGTTCCTGAATGCAAGATCAAAAGTGTTAAAACGCCACAAAAACTATGGATTCAAGTGCAGAGTGATATCAAACTGAGAAATACTTGGTTAAAACTGGCTAGAAGAGATCCAAAATCATTATCCACAAAGACTAGACTGTATTTCTGTGAAGACCACTTTGATGTAAGTGATAAGAACTATAAATAGTAGAGTAATAATCTAACAGGACAGACAAAAACTAAATATGGGGCTTAACCTCTTATTTAGTGGTTTTGTCTGCACCTAGTGCATTTATAGGTTAAGTTTTTGTACATAAGTTATGTAATATTATTTCATGTTTTAGCTGGAAAATTACACAGGGTATAAATTAATGGGTTCTGTCAAACGCATTCGGATGAAACCAAACTGCGTACCATCCAGAGTTGATTGCCAAGTGGAAGGGAAACATAAGTTAACACCAAGTGAACCTCGAGCTGCATTTAACAAAAGGCAATGATTTTCTACCATAATTAATGATTAAACGAACTTACCTTAAGTGAAGTTCTATCATAATTATATGAGTCGGTGCATCCGAAGGGATTTTATCACAAGGTAGTACATTTCTTAATGTAGTGGGCATCAACACGTTTTAGAGCTGGTATCACTGAAACAGAAAAAAAAAAACAAATTCCCTCCCTACGGTAGGTGCGTCACTCTGACAGGTGACAAGTTCATCATTCTTTTAGAGACAGATTTCCCTAAAGTTACTCGGGTCAGTTACCAGAAGGTATGATGGTAACTATGGGTAGGGTGGGAGCTAAAATCCCTTCGGATGCACCGACTCATATAATTATGATAGAACTTCACTTAAGGTAAGTTCGTTTAATCATTAATTATACTTCGTCGCTGCATCCTCGGGATTTTATCACAAGGTAGATGTTTAGAGTTCTAGGGAAATCAATATCAAGGATTTACTAAATTGAATATGATATCAAGGATTTACTAAATTGAATTATATTCAATAATATGATATATGATTGAATACAGTTTTTGATGTGAAATAGGTAACGTTTATTATAATTTAACCTGTCTACTATAAAACCGCAATAAAATTAAGGACCAATGACCAAAAGTCAAAAGATCATTGCAGCTTCAGTATTATGTTCCAAGATGAATATATATTAAGATAACTTCATGTTATAAATAAAAACTTAATGGTAACTGTATGAACTCTGCTGTTACCACACACAATAACAGGTATACATATACGACCCAATAACAAAACCTAATTTACTCGAATATTTAATCCATAGTAAATTTGGGATCAAAGAACGACGTCTATTGAAACAGGTTAGCAGCTTGAGCTGCAACTTTTCCGTTAATATTTTCGTAATAAATGTAAAGTGAGGTGGTACGTAATTATTTACAAGTACACTGAGCAGTGGTTTATTACAACAATTTAAATGCCCAGCATTGTATGTGCTCGTTGGGTGGGTGACACATAATTAGTCACCTAACTTAATTCAGCTAAAGCTATTGTTTGGAAAACCTATTCCCAAATAGAACCCAACGGCAGTAGGTACTAAAGTAAGTTAGTTAGTAACTTACTCTCCTAGTTTTTGCTAATAATATTTCTTAATGTAAGTATGTTGTCTACTGCGCAGAGTAAGCAGACTTTAGAATCCGAAAGAATAATAACCTAGGCATAATAAGCTTTAGTTTTTATTATTTTTCTTAAGAGTTTCTATGACTCTCATTGATTGAAATGTCCTTCCAAGATAGAAACACTGTAAGTAGGTAGGTACCTACAGTTCCCTGTTGGTACAGTTAAGGTTACAATTGCATCAAGATATTCTACTGACTTCTCTCCTTAAATCTTCTTACTGTGAATTTCTTATTAAATGTCAAATCTTGTTTGGCTTGGTACACTACTAAAGTGTAAACTAATAAAAGAGCTGTTGCTTATGCGAAGGTGTTATTTTTCATTCCATTATTATTGCGATTTCAGTCCTAGTCTCACGAAAAACTTAACTTATAACCTATTTCGGTCATTTTAAAATGAAAGACCACGATGTCTTCTACTCGTGAGTGCGTATGCAACAAATCCTTAATGGTAGGTCACCTACCTACATAATATCAAATACTAAAACTATTAAATTGTAATTTAGCATCTGATTGCAATTAATTTCTTAATCAACAAACCTTGCCAGATGTGAACAATAAAAGCTAAAACTACTTCCTATAAATTGGTAATCTGCAAATCATTACCAAACATATTTGTCTTTAGGTAGGTATATGCTGTCAGAGTATCTGCAAATGACTAAGTACTAGTCTTACTGAAATCGAGACAAGATAAACCTCTTTTTCCAATACATTTCCTGTATTCAGAAATGCGATCAATGTGAGATGGCTTTAGTTCAATTTATAACTTTTAATCCCAAGTCAAAACCAGTCATGGCTTGGATATGGTTATCAACTATACCTATTGATTGATTTTGTTATTTCAAAAAATAACCACGGAATCGAGGTACTAAATCAAGCTTCCATTACAAGTTGTGCCTATTGAACTTGGCTAAAACAGCAGATATACCTTTAAAAATCATCTACTCAATCGTTAAATGACATATTTAACGCTTGCTGAATTATGAGTAGTCACTAATGTTTGCTAAACGGCAAAAGTGTAGCATTTTGCATATAAAATAAATCCGCGTGCGTAGCACACCACTCAACAACAAGTAAATCAAGTAGATACATGTATGCATATACATTTAAAAGACGGCAGTGTTTATGTACATACACCATTTTTAAGTGTTGTTATTCAACATGTTATTGTTAAACGCGTGGCTGCGTTAAATACTGTGTTAATTATTAGGTGCTAATTCACCTATCGTTTATCGCTTCATAAGAATAAACTATTAATAATAAAGAATTTAAGTGTCTCTTCAATTCATGTTGTTTCAAATGCCTTTGCTTATTTATTATGTTAAAATAAACTACTATATAAAATTAAGCCGGGTTTTCCTTTCTGACGCTTTAACGCACAGACCGATTTCCACGGTTTTGTATTCGTTAGAAAGGTCCCGCGCTCCGTGAGGTGTATAGTAAAGAAAATTCAGCAAAATTTCAACAGAAAAGCGCGAAAATCTTTTTTCACATACAGCTAAGGCCACGCGGACGAAGTCGCGGGCGGCTGCTAGTCATAGATAATTATTTCTTGAATAATAAAGGAAATATTGGAAAACTTACATGGGTTCTCTGCCACCAGGTAAGGTTATCAAACCATCAGCAAGGTAATTTCCAGAAAAATACTGGTAAGGCTAGGTTAAAATACATACCTGACTTTTCGCAATCACTATGAAAATACTTTTAATTTCATTTTATGTTTTATTTTATTTTACTTCATTTCATTTCATTTCATTTCATTTCATTTCATTTCATTTTATTTCATTTCATGGGCCATTCACGGATTGAATATAGGCCCTTCACGGATTGAATATAGGCCCTTAATTCAGATATTGCGATATCGTTACCGTCATGTTGACTCACGGCCAACTCCCAGGTTTGTTCCTTATGTACAGATCAAGCTATTAAGTCTCAAATTTGAGATCATTTTTCTGTATTTATATGCCTTCGTGATGACTCGCGGCCAACCCCCAGGTTTTTACTATACCTTCGTGATGACTCCCGGCCAACCCCCAGGTTTTTACAATACCTTCGTGATGACTCTCGGCCAACCCCCAGGTTTTTTAAGAAGTAAATAAATAAAAAATATTTCACTTTTCACTTATAAGTATTTTAATTAGGCACCGGTACTCACCGGGATGGTTTTTGGCGTCGGCCTCTAATTACATAGCTAATTGAATATTTCATTCTGCTAAATCCGCATTGGATTGTCATTTTCTTATATATAAAGCATATGCTGTGAACTTCGTGGGCAGCAAGCCTACGTGAGTGGTTATCCCGTGTTAACACGGGTGTTAGCCTTCATCATATTATGAATATTGTAAACGGTAACCACGAAGTGGTATCAAATGTATTTAAATATAAAATTTATAGCAACTAGAATAAGTTATGATATTAGCCATAGCTATATAGCTACAAAATCTGTGGCGTGGCTACTCAGATGTATCTGTGTAGTAGCAAAATGAAACATTATTTTAATGTCAGGTACTACCATTACTAAGACTTATTCTTAGTCTGCAGTTTTCAATTGAAATTACAATCTAGTTCTTGAAGTTTTTAGGTACTAGTGTACATAAAAAGAAAGGTTTTTGTTATGCAAGGATAGCACAAAATAACTTACAGTTTGGTCTTCGATTTGATTTTCACCTTAAAATGCTTTCGAAACCACACTCGCGTTGTGGGCCTGGCCGTGCTCTCGTTACGGGACGTCCTCTTGGACAGGAATAAACAGGAACCTTTATTCTGCTTGGCTTATTTGTTGAAAATGCACCGACCAACTTGGTACGGGAAAAAACAGGATCTTCTTCTTCTGTTTGTCTCGTTTGTTGGAAACACTCACTCAGTGTGCGTTTTATCATAATCTCGTTACGGTGGGTCCATTTTGGACAGGCCTCAACAGGATCATAAACAGCTAAAATTAATGCCAACATTGATTATGACCACTTCACGGTCTCATCATTGACGTGTTTTGTTAAATTTAAACATTGCATCGTCATGCTATTGCTTAGCTTTGTTTACAGTCATACGAAGATTCACTTTTAATCACGAGTTCTCTTATTAAAACATTTTGAGCAAGAAAATGTGGGTAGATTTTTATTGTAGATCGTATTTAGTTATTGTTTAAAACGAAAGGTAAGTACGATCTTAACGTTGTATTTCATTTAGGATCTATCAATTTACACTACTACAACTATTGCAAACACTTCAGCACTTAAAGAAACCGTTATATAAAAAATATAACGAGAGAGGGTGTGTCGATGCCCGAACACTAGAAACGAATGATGAACTTGTCACCTGTCAGAGTGACGCACCTACCGTAGGGAGGGAATTTGTTTTTTTTTTTCTGTTTCAGTGATACCAGCTCTAAAACGTGTTGATGCCCACTACATTAAGAAATGTACTACCTTGTGATAAAATCCCGAGGATGCAGCGACGAAGTATAATGGGAATTGAAGAAACTATGAAGAATAAGGAATGTGATATCTCATTACCTTCTTGTAGTCAAGGTACTTATTTCCTTTTGAGTTGTTTATTCAACATTGCCACGTAGACGGATATTACAAACATTGACTAAATTTTTCTATTATTTACAGATTTTATGGTTCTTGAAATGATAAAGAATAATGGTAAAGCAGTCCGAGTAGCACCAACTCAGGAACACAAATCCATTCAAGTCAGTGTCGGATGACACACTTTAATCGTTATAATAAATATTTAACTAAGAGTAATTGTTTTATTGTTCAGTTTAATATTATTTGTATGAAACACACAATAAAGTATAATTTATGAATTTCTCCATAATATTTCGGCATAAAGGTAGCAATAAAATAACATTTTTTTTATAAAATGGATATATTTTGATAAATATCTACAGAAATGGCAACTATTAACTATGAGTGCACGACGGGGTTTCGGTTCGGCGGTGTAACCACAAAAAAATGCAACACTATGTTTGCAACCACGTTCTGATGAGGCACAATCGTGGCACTTGACACTAGTCAGAGATTCTTCCTCTTCATTAACAATACTGTTACTGGTGTTACTGCATATGACTTGGTACGCACTTTATGTTTAGGGCATACCGTACCCTTAACCAAGCATGTGATTTGAATTCGCATGACCTGCACATAGCCTATTACGTCGTGTATCTAACATTTCTCAACTCAGCAAAACAAAAATCGGGATTGGACACAGAAGAAGTTCGCCACCATTAACGAATCAATTTTTGGCTGATTTGTACTATCTGCTTTTACAAAACCGTCTTCCATGATGAAGTTTTAATAATTTATCCAAAATAGTTTAAACAATGTAGACTAACAACCAAATAACTGAGAAAAATTTAAAATTTATCACTGAACACAATCGAAAAGTTACTTGTTTACTATCGGAGTGACGTCATATCGGATTCCAAAATGGCGTTTGCTGTTTTTGACATATTAAGAACAGGGGGGCTAAAACGGTAACATTTTAGCATTTCATATTATGAAACATCTAACTGACGTTTCATCTAGGCCGCGGTCCGTTTCGAGTCAAAAGTGAGTAATAGCGCGCTGACGTCGCTCACGTTCATACAATTTATCAATTCGGGATGCGTGTCAGCGCGCTGTTACTCACTTTTGACTCGAAACGGACCGCGGTCTAGATGAAACGTCAAATAGATGATTCATAATATGAAATGCTAAAATGTTGCTGTTTTAGCCCCCCAGATTAAAAATGTCGATTCTTAAAATTAAATTATTAAATTAAAACGTTTGATTTTGGCGAAATATCAACGTTTTTCTATTTATTTTGTTCAAAATCTATCACATAAATGCATTTTTATATTTTTTCTTACATGGTGTAAAATACCCTATTATAAATGACGAAGGAACAAAAACACACAAACCCTAGTGACCAAGTAGTCCTAGATAGGTAATAGTCTAGTGACAACCGCAAAGTACATTCGACCTTTTGACAGTTCATCTCATGTTAATTAAGTCCAGAACAATGACACGACTCGAACGGCTATACCCACGTTAACATTCCGGGTGCCGGCGCGACCTCGCCGCCCATCCGTAGGCTGCGCACGCGCGTACATCCGCATAGCCTTACCCGACGTCGCCCGCCATGGTACACTATACTTGCATCGACGTCATACGATGCGTCTGGACTTTGATTTATCCCTTTATGATTATGTGTACATTCACATAGACTAGAGGAACTTCATGAATGCAGAACAATTCAACTGAAACTCAAACTCAAGTCCAGGGTGACACAGAGTTTATTAATCACACACATCCATGAATCTAATCTTATCATCAAGAACGTAAACGTGGACTGTAATTAAAAAGATGTTTCGTAAAAACGTGTCACCGGCCAGTTGAGATATCACAAGTAATCACGTTTACACGGTTACCTGTCATAAGATTTCCTTTTACCGAAAACTTTTGTTTTTTTTCGGTCGTCTTTTTTTCATTTTCCCAAAATGACGTTTGCCACTGTATCAGTTAACCTACTATAAATAGGTTTTTGTGCTAGTTTTCAGTCAAATGAAGAACGGACAAGTAAATTTCGGACAAGTGACGGATTCCCCGTTCACACGCATGAAGGAATAAGAATAGAAAATTAAGAGCCAATTCTGGTAATTTTTGATTGTAGAAAGAAAGTGAAACCCTACCGAAATGAAACATGATAAGAAAGCTGTTAAGTTGGAACTTGGTTGAAATATTGGGCCAGGAGATGGTATCCGTAATGAAGTTTGCAATCAACTTACATGATAACATAATAAGTGACGTCATTCGTAAAAAATATAATTTCGCCTCTTTAACAACTTTTCTTTCAACCTCAAATTGGAGACCATGCTTTTGCAGAAAACCTTGAATAACTGAGTTTCAAAATCATGTGCTAATTTTGTTAACATAAAATGTTCAACGAGTTTTGTTGCTGACTGTATCTACTTTATTCAAATTTTAGGTGCCATTTGCATTCTGTCATGCAGAAAAGTTAACAGATGTGTGTGAATGCGAAGACAATGGCTAATCACCCTGGTAAAGGTCAACTTTCAGATAAGGAATATGCCTAGAGGTAGATACAAATTCCAAAATATAAATCATTCTTTTGATAATACTATGTTGAAAATAAATACTTATAAACAAATTTTTTTTAAAGGTTTTTTTTAATCTTTTCAAAATTGTTTGCTTTTGACCCTAGTCTCGCCTGATGGTAAGCGACGACGAGGCTGATCAATTGCTATGAAAGGGGTAAGTTCATATAACTACATGCCTGAAAGTAAAATTAGCCTACGCCTACAGTTTTCTTCATTGTAATTTAACTCTGATTTGACAGTATAGTTTGCTACTAGTTTTTCATGAAAGTTTTTTACAATTCGCACTAAGTTTTTGCATGGAGCAAGGCTCATACCATCTTAAATAACGACACGCTTCTCTGTTATACCTTTTTGATCACTATCACATATCTTTTTGATGCTGACTGTACTAAAACTACACAGAAGAAACACTTAAGTATTATTTTTCCAAGTTGCCTCGGCAAAGTCAACGTAACACCGGAGCTGCGGTCGGGAACTTAATACTTGGCGGTTTGAACCCGCGACCGACACCTGCTGTAATAATACCTAACGTCGTCATATCAACATCATCTTTGACATGAACTTAGATAGATGAGTATTCTTTACTGTGCGGAAAACTAAGTACAGTACATTTTGTGTACAGTAGTATTAAAATTACAAAGACCCATCTACAATTTAGGCGTTAATCCCTAGAGAGCAATCTAAGCTTAGGTGTTTTATCAGTAAGTATTCAAAGATGCAAAATTGGATCATTAGCTTTTAAGCAAATTTGTTTCAAAATGTGGCATTTTGTTTCAGCTTTTGTTTTCAAGTTGGCGTTGTGTACGTGAACTCTTACATGATGCAAAAATAGAAATGCCTAGTAAACCCTTGTGGAGATGAGTTAACTGTAACGATTTGAGTTCGCATTATAAAGTACTTAGTAAAAAAACGCTTTGTGTCTTTGTGAATGCCTGAAATAATCCACAATAATTCAAACAACAAGTCGATTATGTATTATAATATATGGTTTCAGCATTTATTAAAAACTGATATTGTAGGTATGTATTTATTTTTTCTTTCAGAACAAGTTACTCTGCGATTACATAACCCTGGAAATTGAATAAATCAGCTATTTTAATAATATTTCACAAACGAAAAAATCCCAGCTTATCACCTAGACAGCTCTCTTGTTGCAATAATCTACGCCTTTTTTGTTTTTTTTGACCAGTGAAAAAAATCTTTTATAGACTTCACGTGCGATAATCTACGCCTGCCTCTTGGGTTCTTCGAACCAGTTTCTTAATCAACACGTCTAGCTAGCGTGACATCTAGTTGTAATTCACTTTAAGTTAGCACGTTTTTGTACTCCACACATAATGCAGGTGAGTGATACCTTTTTTTCTGGTATAATCTACTTAAATCTAGACGATTAATAAACTGTGCAGTTAATTATTAAACGTTTTAAACTGCCTTTAGAAGGCGCAAGTGGACAAGTGGTTTAAGCATCCTGCTTGAAACCTTGGGTCAAGTTCCTAACTCGGGCAGTGTTTCTATTTTACTGGAACATATTCCTGATTGTAGTCACACTCCCACATTGTAGAAGATTATTGATTTTATTTTTGAATCAATAATCTCTCACACCACCTAACTAGCCGTTAGGATCCCACAGCTCCGTTTTCTTCTCCTATACACCAAAATAACAAAAATGTTCTGAGTTTCTAGGGATACCAAAAACTCAGGCATCTGATAATAGAAGGTTCACCACCCCTGTTTTACAACTACCCACTTAGTCAGCTCTGGCCTAAACATGTTCAGTAGAGGTGTGGACAAAACCCACAGCATTGTATTACAATTCGAACCTGACAGTCACCGCGACCAGGAAGCGAGCCTGCGCGGGCACAGTATAATCTTACAGTAAGCTATCTACATACAAACGTGCCACACGCTAGCATAAAATAGGGAAGCATAGGGAGGCGGCAGTACGGACGGGCTGTGCCGCGTGTCTGTGTGCACGCTAGGCTAATAACTCGGCGGGCGGCCTTAGATAGCCTACTGTATGGTTTATACTGTGGTGGCGTCTAGCCCGGGCATAGACAATCATAGACAATGATCTGCGGATGTGGGAGGGTGCGCTTGCGACTGTCGTTTACGTAATTAGAATTTTAATAAGACCGATGACGGGTTATGACCTTTGAGTTATGAGTTACAGAAATGTTCATTCAGAAGACTTTAGTTAGGGGTGGGTGTAGGGCATCTATTATGAAACTCAGTAGTAGGACCACACTAAGCGATAAGAACATGCATATCTTATATCAGACAGACTACAAAAGTGATACTTACTAAATGACAACTTACATTGCATACCCAAATAAACATTTAAGGTATTACCACAAACATCATTTTGTTCTGTTGTGGAGATCAAACCTGCGACTCGATCTGCGATCATTACTGAAGCAAAGGTTTGATAATGCAATTCTAGTCACTTCGTGTTTAAAAGTCAAGTTTAATGCTAACTTAAAGGCACAAAAAACTGCAGATAAGTACCACAAAATGTATCTGTTAAATATACTTTAATTCAGATTTATATGTCAAAGCTATAGAGGGCGTCGCTGGTGGTCACCACCACTACCACCCTCTTCCTTCACCATGGATCTGCTTTAAAAAATCTCTCGAGAAATAGACTCACCTGCAATTTTATTGTTTTTAAAAGCTATTATTTATTGTTCAGCCTTTTTGTATACGAAGTAATAAATCAAATAAATAAGAGATGTTTGAAAAATGTATTTAACAAGAACACAGGATTGCAATTGTCCTCATCCTTCTTGTTTCCCATAGTCTTTTTTTAAACGTCCTGATGATCCGTTAAATCTCTCAATGGAACAAAGTAACATCACTAAAACAAAGTGACCAAAGGCAGAAGCGTAATTTATTATTTGTTGTTCGCATGTTGTTGTCGAAACAGATGCCGTCTCGGTCTTTTCAAAGGCATCCTTGTTTATCTCTGACAACATTGTAAAGATGACAGCACCGGGTGAGGACAATGTGTTGTGTTTTCGTGTTGTTGCCTCATATTAGCGAATCATTGTTTTCAGTAGAATTTTGGCAAAAAAATATTTTTGATAAACTTTTTTGGTGCGTTTGGTCTAAAAAACTTGCACTAGACATTGAGATATCAGGTCGATAGGTACAGTTAAGTAATGCAGTTCTAAACTGGTCAATCTCATCTTGAAGGTCTGCTTAAACCTTCAAGATACTACAGTAGGATAGCAGGAATTACTGAAACATTGGCCGTGGCCATCTCAGAAGTCACATAGGTAATCGACTCCTCTCTGGGGTTGGCCTCTACCGACCTAACCTCGTAAGGTTGGGGTTGGGAGACAGTACACAAGGCATGTGTGACTGCAGCATGTAACTCTGACTATGGGTAACCTCCTCGATTGCCCTCGGTAGCCTTAAACCTGCACAAGGGCGGCTCTGAATATAGCGACGAATGACGCAGTCGAAGTCGCCAAGTTTTGGTCGGGTTCTCTTTGATGCCGTTGAAACGAAAAAAGAAAAAATAATATTATCGTACTTATATTAGTAAAATTTAAAGCTTGTAGCACAATGGCAGCGTTGAGGTTTCTTAGATAATAGCATAGGAGGTCATTGTAAGAGAGGTAGTTAATAATAAATAACCCACAGTTATACGCAATGAAAAACGGCACAAAAAGATAATAACGTGACATGAGACTTCCGGCTCAACATCGGTCAAAGTCAATAATAGCCTAAGCCAAAAATTTGTTTTTCCTGGTTTTAGCGTTGAAATTGTAACGGTTTTTTAAATAATCACAGTAGCTATTCATTGCAGTAGTGCCATCAAGATTAAATGTAACTTAGAATACGTTATTAGTTAAGTTAGTTAACTTGAAACAATATTTTTATGAAATATAAACTCAAGCAGTATAAATTATAATTTAAGGCAAAATAATAACCTTTTACGTAGGAATATTTTTTTCGAACAAATACAAAAATATAATCTATTGACAGCATTTTTGATTGCGAATACCTAATACTGATTACTTAATTGAAGTTAAAGTCAAAGTCAAATGTTTATTCGCTAACTAAGTGATAGTATCTACAGATATGCCTTTTTCAGGCACAAAAAATTCAGGCTTCGTTTTTTGAAGTTAGTAGCACTTCAGAAAAAGAAAGAAAATGGATTGTTTATTTTTTAGTTAGTACAAACCCAAGTAGGCACGGCACATAGCTTGAAGAAAAACTGTCAACGTTTTTTTTTATCGCCACTCCGTGGCGTATCGGCAAATTTAAATTGCAGCACTACCTACATTTTATTGTGAAACGTGACATACGCGTTTTCCGACACATTGATTGGTCCTTCAACAATAGTGACCTGCCAATTACGAGGCGACGCGGACGTCACGACCCGGGTTAAATATGTCATAATTACAGCCAATTACAATTGTAATCGATATGAGTGATGTACAGACGTATTACAGACCGTTTGATTGTAATACATCGTCGTGATTCTCCTGGTAATGATAATAGTAGCAAGTAGAATATGACTGCTGTAGTTTAGAAATATAAATCGTTATTTTTTACATTAGTTACTTTGAAATAATGATAAATCTTCATTGATTATGTTAATAAATAAGTACGTTATTGTAATGTATTTGGAGTGTACGTCTACGAACTTGCTACGTAATTTTGTTGCTACGAGAATTTTAAGACTTTTTGCAAATAGTATTTACACAACTCAATAGGATATCATAAATATAGCAAATATTACCTACTTAATACTTTTTAAGAGAGGTAACTAAATAGGCATAAACCGCTTGGTAGGTTATCAACTTATTTACATAAACTGAGCAAAATAATAATACCTACTATGCATTATTTAAAATGCATGTCGTTTATGTATGTACACGATGTCAGGTGACGATGTCTGTCTACTTTTCTTTGTTATTTTTCCTATTCTGTTTCGAATTAGGTACGCTTATGTCACAAATCTTTTTAAATATAAAATAAATAACTATCAGGTTCTTTTAAAAGTGTAAGCTAAATAATACTTTCGCAATTTGGAATAGTTGGTGTTTTGCTATTGCTAATTAATTTTCAAAAAATAACGCGTAATCCATCATCATGTACCTATTACTTTAAATATTATAAATACTTGTATTATTTAGATATACGACTTTGAGTTTTCCATTAGGAAATTAGTTAAACATAATTTGTTTTTCATTATTGGTTATGACAAGTATTAATAGGTATATTATAAATAATAGGTATCGTGAATTCATATGAATTATCTGCCTAGATTTTACACGTTCTTAGAAGTTTAGATCAAATAAGTGCAAAATAATGATAAAAGTTAAATACGGTGTAAAGGACACATACCTTTCACGTATTTCCAAATGTATTCTTCCGCCGAAAAATTCCTCAGTTTGCCGACAGTAAAAACAACAACAAAAAAATGTCCAAAGTCACTTGACACTTTCCAACACTGTCCACTCCACAAACAAACGTCAAATTGGGGAAAAAGAGTAAATAGTTTTCAATTTTCAACAAAGAGGTACCGCGTTATCGCCAGTCAAAAGTCAGGCGCACTTATCAGTACGCAATTAGCATTCTACGCACACGTGGGTCGAAATCGGAACGCAGAACGAGGCGAGTCGAATACGACCTCAGCGCGGCAAACAGTCGAGCCGACTGAAACACTGAGTCACCACTACACTCGCAGAGAACTCGACAGGTGAAAACGCAACAGTGTGGTGTCAAATGAACTCGCGCCCGACCCTAGTGTGGAGGTTACTCAGGTGAACTAGGCGCGCATGTGTGTGTGCACTATATCGGCTGTTGAGCAGATTTATCGGTTGCGTGTGTGTGCGTTGGCGTACTTACTCTAACTAATCCCTTTTGTGCTAACGCGCGGTCACATGTCACGCGCGCATGTGTGCCGCCTACCTGTTGCCCCCGCAACTTATCAGTTTTGTACCTCTTTTAGGATTGTACGAGAGGTATTATCTTCGAAGGCTTGATTATTTACATAAAAATAAAACAAATTAAAATCTCTCAAGCAAAGAATCTTGAGACCAACCGCAGGTAGTTTGATTACAACTGATCACCTATAAGTTTGTAATCAGCTGATCAGCATTTATTCAAATAACTCTGACGCTAGAAAAAAATGTCTTTTGAAAAAGGTTTGTTTTTTGTTTATTAATTTATGGTATTTAATTCTTTAAATTCTTATTTTCATCTCAACATCTTCAATTTTAAAACAACTCTTTAAATTAGACTAGGTCAGGCAATCAATTAAAAACCAACTTTCGATAAATAACTCGTCGACGAAGCAACTTACCACACACTACATGACAAAACTATTCGTTATTTACTAACGCTGGTAGATCATGCCTTCTGCACTTAGTGAACTTTGTACGTCGTAAGGTCACGGATGTTTAGCACTAACACAATAGTTAACATCTCATGTCACCTTGACGTAAGCGCAAAGACATTGTCACTTAACAACCAAGCGAACAAAGACGTATGTAACACCAACGGCGAATAAAATTTCACCTTACTGTATTTAGGTTTAGAGTATTCATTTGTGTAACTTTAAATTAAAAGTTCGGTCCTCTTAATGTTAACCTATACAACCTAATAAGTCAATACAACACGTAATTTTGATAAACGATAACAGCCTTTTCACGCGACGCATTTAAAGTACAAATTCCAAAAACAGCGTAAACTAACTTGAGCTGTTATTGCTTAGAGGCTCCGGAATCGTGACTAGTCTATTTGTATTGTAATTTGCACCTAATCAGATGTAAAACTAGATTGATTATCGGCTATACGGGGCACTGTTGGCTTGATTGAGATTCTTTTGTTGTTTTGAACGATTTTTGAGACAATTGTGCTATTGTTGACGACTTTTCAATCTTTTGTATGATATACTTCTTGTACCACCTACATAATGGTAATCGCTTGTTTTTCTTGTTTTTTTTATATCATGAATTCCTGTTAATGTAACATAGACGTATCACAATATTAGCCTCCGTTAGGAAAAAAGTTGGCAAATTTTTGTTGTTGTATTGAATATTTCAAAATTCCTATTTAATTTTTTTTTTTTTTTCTAACCTATACCATCCCACTGCTGAGCAAAGGTCTCTCCCAATCCTTTCCAAACATTTCGATCCCGTGCCAGGCTTTGCCAATCTTTTTCATGATGTCTCAAATCATCACTCCAACGTTTTCTGGGCCTTCCCCTGCAACGAAAACCGGCTGTAGGCTGCCACAGAGTGACGATTTGAGACCATTTGCCTGGATGCATTCGGATGACGTGTCCTGCCCACTCCCACTTTAGCTTCGCAGATTTTTTGCCCACATCTACTATGCCTGTTCTGGAGCGAATAATGTGGTTATTTATTCGGTCAGAAAGCCTCAAACCGAGAATGCTTCGTTCCATGGCTCTCTGGCAAACCTTGAGTTTGGACTTCTGATGTTCTGTTAATGACCATGTTTGCGCACCGTAAGTTAGGATCGGCAGGATACAAACATCAATGAGTTTGCGCTTAAGTGATATGGGAAGGTCACCCTTCATGTAAGCCTTCATGGACCAGAAGCTCTTCCAGGCGTTGTCGATACGGCGATCGATTTCTTTATCTTGCCTGTTTTCGAAGGAAACTATCTGGCCCAAGTAAATATACTCATTGACGTATTGTATTACCTGCCCGTCAACCACTACCCTACTTTCCGTGCTATTGGTCATAACTTTTGTCTTAGTCATGTTCATCTTCAGTCCAACCTCAAGGCTCGCTGTGCTCAGTTCTTCGAGCATTTGTTCTAGTTTCTCGGCCGTTTCTGCAAAGAGCACGATATCGTCAGCAAAGCGGAGATTCGATAAATTTACTCCTCCGACATCAATGCCTTTAGAAGCCCAGGAGTTCGGCAGGCGCTTAAAAACTTCTTCTAGGACACTGGTAAACAATTTTGGGGATAGCGGGTCGCCCTGCTTGACACCTTTAAGTATCTGAAAGGAGGGACCAGGTGCTTGTAATTTAATATTGGCGGTGCTTTGTTTGTATATTAACTGTAGCAATTTTATATATAACGGGTCTATGTCTTGGTGATGAAGAGCTGCAAATATTGAAGAGTGTTTCAAACTGTCAAAGGCTTTGGAATAATCGACAAAGGCCAAATAAAGAGGTTTATTGTATTCCTGACATTTTTCAACAATTTGATTCACTGAATGCAAGTGATCGGTCGTGGAAAAGCTTCGACGGAATCCAGCTTGTTCAGGGGGTTGGTGCTTATCAAGTATGTCCGCTATGCGACTTTGAATGATTTTGACAAATATCTTATAAATATGGGAAATCAGACTAATTGGTCTATAGTTATTTATATCACTTTTATCTCCCTTTTTAAAAAGAAGAATGATATTGGAATGACAAAGATCTTTGGGTATGTGTCCGGTTCTTAGAATTGCATTGAATAATCGCGTTAGTTGTGGTCTTAAACTAGGCTTGCCAATCTTCAGAACTTCTGTAGTGACCCCATCTTCTCCTGGACTTTTATTATATTTCATGGAGTTTATAGCAAGGTTCACTTCATCTTCTGTAAACAGGGGAACATTTTCATCATATTTATACTCTAAATAATCAGAAGAATTTTGTGGGTTATCCGTGTACAGCGATTTGTAATATTCTGTACAGATGCTCATTATTTTGTCACGACTATTTTGCTTATAACCGTTTTGGTCTTTCAGGCTAGTTACCCAAGATTTTGTTTTCACAAGTCCTTGTTTCGCTGCTCTAAGCGACGTATTCCTTTGCAATGCAATTTTGACCAATGATGTATTGTTGTTTCTGATGTCTTTCCTTATACTTCTCTTTACTTTCCTATTCAATAACCTGTACTCTATTGATCCAGGGTCAGTGCTAAGCCTTTTTTCTATTAACTCCTGTGTTGATGGTGTGAATTTATTGGTGTTTCTCCTTGATTGTTTGATTTTACCGCTGGCTTGTTTGATACTTGTCAAAATGTTGTTGTAATGGGCATCTGCATCGAGGGGATCATCTATACTCAAACAAGCAAACTGGTTCGAGAGGTGCAAATTGAAATTTTCGTATTGGTTTGAAAGACTGTCATAACATAATTGCTTTATTCGTTTTTTGAAAAGTTGTTCTCTGTGTAATTTAAAATTAAATTTGATTTTAGCCCTTACGGGTCTGTGGTCGGAACTGAATTTAAATTTGTTAATAACATTTACATCTTTCACTATGCTGTTATCTGATGAAAGAATGTAATCAATTTCGTTTCTATACCTGTTTCCCGGAGAATACCAGGTCCAGCGACGTTGACTTTTCTTATAAAAGAAGCTATTCGAAATTTTGAGTTTTTGGCCGAATGCGAAAGAAAGTAGACGGGTTCCTCTTTCATTTCGGACTCCCAGGCCATGTGGCCCCAGTATTTCATGGTTATCAGTTGCACTTCTGGGACCAACTTTGGCGTTAAAATCACCGATTACTAAGGTCCACGTACCTCGGTGTTCTTCGCAAGCCTTATTCAAAGTGCTGTAAAAGTCTTCCACATATTCATCATCATGGCTAGAGGTGGGCGCATAGGCTTGAATGATGGTAAGTATCTTCTTCGGTGTTAATCGAAGTCTTAGAGCTGCCACTCTCTCGGAATAGCCCTCGAATCCCACAATATTGCTCTTCCATATTTTCGAAACCAAAAAGCCAACTCCATGCAATCCACCAGTCTCGCCGAAGTGATAAAATACATTTCCGTCTCTTTCCACAGTTTGCTCGCCATTTCGTCTCACCTCAGCCATTCCCACCACATCCCAATTTATTTCTTTCAAAGCGTTCTCCAGTTCCGTGATGCGGTCGTCAGAAAGAAGGGTTTGCACGTTATATGTCAGAATATTTAGAATTTCAGAGTCCGTTTGTACGTTTGCCGATGTCGTTTGACGGTTAATCGATCCCACCCGGAGATTTTTCGCACCCCTAGCACCAGAGCCGGACTGACCACCGTCCCTGCCAGTACAGCTGCTGGCACTGCCTATTTAATATTTAAATAAAAATAAAAAGATAATTTTTATTTAAACGATAGCCTAGACAAACTTTTTTTCGACAAGATATTCACAGAAAGGGCCTTAAAGTTCAAATCCGCGCGTATGAATCTGTTTATTCATTATTGCATCGACATAAATAGTAAAATTATAAATAATTATAAATGCAGTGCCGACCTCCGGCATTTGAGTGTTATTGTCAAAACTAAAATAACCATAAAATCTTATGGACCCACTTATTGTAAGATACAAAAATGTGAGCGCACTAACTTGTAAACAAATAAGTTCATTACTGTAACATAATTCAGTTTGGATAGCCGCTATAACAGTAACAAAACTAACAAAGTGAGGTCAGTCGGCTCTATGGTGGGACAATTTGTCGCCATCTGGCCTTGTAGGTCGCCGTTTATTATATTATCTGCTTCGACTTTGTTGCTAAGAAACTGAATAAGTTTGTTATACACACTGACTTACAATAAATTCATTGAATAAACAAAATACATACACGACCATATCCGAAACGGGTTTGTCAAAGCCACATTGATTGTTGCCGTCATGGTGAACGGAACATTCAGAAGCCCACTATTCGCTGAGGGAATTCGAACCCAACGTGGTAAGAGGCGAGCCTACCGCCGTTATCCGGGTTGCTTGGGATTTCCATCATTGTCTCCCATCACCGGAGAGTATCGCACCAAGAACACAAAATAGTGCGTGCCAGTCACAAACTCGAGACAATCTGTCCGATTGTTTAACCACTGGGCCACGACACCCCCACAATATAAAAAACGTTTCCAGAAATTAGCTTCATTTCTTCGTTAAAGTTTTTCATGCCTTATCTTATTAAGATAAGATGACGAAATGGTGCCCCTTTAAATCATTTTACATTGTAAGGTCCATGTATTGTGTGGCTTCATAACTCGTATGCCGCATATTTACACGCATTTCAATTAACAAACAACTCCAACAACAAGTAATAACTAGTGCCTGTGCGCAGGCTTCAACCTTCACCTAAGAAGTTATTTCAAGCATGTCTATATTATTTTTAATTAATAAGTACTGACTTTAAGAACTTGCAGTGTAACTGATGCGAGTGCAGCGAGGTGCAGTGTACGAACGAAGGAAAAAACGCTAAGGGTCGCAGATTCAATACTACCAAGACTGTAAAGACTTAAAATTGTAATTATCGTATCTTGTAGTAAAATAGCTAAGTAATTGAAAACATTTACTTTTCTCCAATGGAGCTATTCTGTAAAAAAATCGCAATCCGATTTGGATTGACTTGCCAGAGAACTTACTACTTTATGCTTTAAAACACATCTTGTTACAATATCACTTAGTTATGTAACAAGACTCACTCAATGCATTCAGTTTTTTGAGATTTACAGAATTACTATACTATTACAGTTATAAAAAACACACAAGTATGTAGACTAGAAAATTCTCTGACAAGTGATTTCAAATTAAGTTTACAAGATCACTAATGGTTGGTAAAAACGAAGGGACGGCTTAAATTAAGAAAATAGAAACCCTTCAATTAGTGACAAAATAAAAAAACTCAAATCCAATCCAATTTCGTAGCTCCTAAGTTACACGCCGTATACGATAGCATTCTGGTTTTAATTTATTCAGCTGCGCAATTAAGGCCATGTTCCCACTAGCACAATGGCGCGCGGGCGCAGCGCAGATGCGACAATTGTGCACGCAAACTGGGCTATCTGCATCGCAGGCTTGTCCGCGCACCCTCTATCGACGGGAATTAAAAGTTGTAGTACGAGCGAGCTGGTTGTACCGACAATGCGGCAGTTGTCTCATGGATGGCAATGATACTTCTGTATGTGAAAGAATAGGAAATCTAATCGATAGTATCTGAGATGTTATCTACAAGCATATATTCTTTGACAATATACTGGACTAGAACAATCCTGCTTCTTTATATTACATGTTAAACGTTATGTTCGAATAGCCGGTAAGCGTTTTAACCTGAAAAATTCCATTCATTAGGGCATAAGCAAACTCACTCTTTAAATTTAGGAAGCGTTAGACTTCAGGGCCAGGCTTCCATCTGGCTTAAAAGTTAGATAGCACTGTTTAATTCGCTTCTAGATCTAGGCTTTTTAAAGAGGTAATGATAGCTGTTGTAAGTGCTATGTGAAGCACACTCTATAAGAAGCAATATTCGAAAGATATTAAACTATTGATATTATCGATATTCAATTCAAGTAATGCTTTTGTTACTACTGGAACTATTAAAGACGTATAATGAATACTACTACTAGTTATCAGGAGGTGCCTGTTTATCAATGGGGGTCTACAAAGATTGGGTTTTTATGTAGATATAAACAACTTCAATAATTCCATTCACGTCTAACTCTTAGTTTTAGGATGATGCACTATATTTCTGGATCAATGTCCGAGAAAGGATGAAGGGCTTTATGCTGCAAAAACATTAAGTTAATTAACTTTGAGTAAGATTTGTCAACAAATCGAGTAACTTAATCAATTAATTAGCAAATAGCGGATTATAACGTAGTATTAAGAACAGCTAGTGCATATTAACATAATGTAGCCATGTTGTATATGAATCCAACAAGTCAGAACTAAGTGCTAATCGTAAAAGACTTGGCTCTGAATGAATAATTACTGTTTTCATACTGTTATCTTTATTGCTTTAATACAAGACTCAGAACCATAATTGAATTAACTAGCACTTATTATTCATAACTCAAATTAACATAGTCATTTCAATGAGTTCTGCGGAAATTGTACAAATGACGCTTCCTAGAACGAAAAACATCTTTTCAAATGCTACTTTGGCTTATAATGACCTTAAGATATAATCAGAAAGGTTAAAAATGAAAATCATTCTGTCAGTTATCTTCATCATCATGTTGCCCAAAGATGTGGTGGACGATCAGGTATGTCGGATTTTCTTAATAGAGTTCTATGAAGTCACATCACTATAAGCATTTGTGTTGGTTCTATGTATAGATCTTTTATCAATTTAAGCAGGTATTTAGAAATAGGATGTGTATCAGTATCCGACACCCAAAGCACAAGTTTGTTAAGAGTCAGAAAAAATAAAATGGAATGAAAATAAAAGACATCGGTAGATGTTTTCTTAAATAGTTTTATTAGATAAGGTAAAAACCAGCTCAGTCTCATGATTGTAAGTACTGTATGTGACTGTAGTAGGTAATGGTGTGGACATGTGCGCTGTTTTAGTAGGTATGACACTTGACAGATAAGGGCGAATAGATCAGTGCATCGAGTTTCTTAAACGTGAGATGGCGGCTACTTGAAACTGAAAAATGGTGTAAGTCATATATTTGACCTCCTGTGTGTGCACAGTGAGTAAGGGTATATAAACCGTTCGTCGTACAATCGACAACCTTGCTTAGTCCGGACCAATATTTCACTGCCACTATTACGGGCAGTTATCAAAACAAAAGACGGCGAGTTTGTAGGTAGCCGCCGCCAGGCCATTGCTACAGATTGGCTCTTATCTTCCGGACGGTAAATCTTGCACTAAGAGGAGTAAAGTCAAAGTATGGTTGAGCAGCAAAGCGCTTCGTGTTGAACTGCTACGGCTTTTATCTAATTTTTGGTCTTATCATTTTTTAAAATAAACATTGTGGCTACCAGACCGTTGCAGGGTTTCAGGATTTTAGCCCCCACTATACCTATCATGCCTTTAAGGTCAACGATGATAACCCAGATCAACTTCTAGACCGCACACTATGCTCATGGAGTTTATCAAAACTTGCTGCTGTTAAAAATTTACTATCTCAGCAATAAAAATACCTGATGATTTCAGTTTCATAAAGATTATAGTTTATTCGTCTAAACGAATAAACCTTTAGTTTACTGATCAACTAAATCATCAGAAGTTCGACAGCGCAGGTACAGAAGCTTTCAGAGCCAAATGACCTATCTCACTAGCGTGCTGCCTGGTTCACCCTTGTTTGATCGAACAACGTTTGATATAATATTACTAAATCGAACAACGTTTGAGAAAATCATCACTTTGTATAATATCGTTTGATAGAATTTTCAGTTCGTCGAATGTTTATTTGCTATAACAACGTTTGCACTAATGATCAAAAGGTAGAATGTTCATTTGATGTAATTTTCAGATGGTATAACATGCAGCAGCATGTAATGAGGCAAGTCGTTTTTTGGGTTTAAAAAAAAATAACCACGAAGGCTAAAGGCTCCCGCCTTAAACCTTCTAACTTGATCTAACCGAGTCGGTTCCGCCCAAACTATAGTATAGGGCAGTGACGAAAAAATAAATGCGTCTGTGAAAACAAAATATGCCTCTAAATTAGTTATGCTTTTTGTTTTTATGATGAGTTATATCACGATTTTCAAATATTGTGCATGAATTTGAACCAAACCATATCTATTATGAGTTTCGATGAAAATAAATTAGTTCAAATGAAATTAGTTCAAATAAATAATTACACTAAATAATAATCGACCAATGAATCATTCGGTCAAATGAATAATTCTCCGAACTGATTTTATTGCAACTGAAATTCGCCCAAGTGATTTTCGACGAAACGTTGTTCGATCAAACAAGGGTGAACCGTGCTGCCTTACGGTGTCTCTCCGAAAGTATTGCGATTTTAAAACCTTTGATTAAATAAACGATGAAAATAAGAACGAAATGTTGGTTCATGAGATAGGGGATTTGCCTTTACGCCACCAGGAAGAGACTAGCGTCGGCGATGAAAAATGTATAGGCGGGTTCCCGGACCGCGTCGTGTCGTGATGATACGCGTTCACCCTTCGCGATTTATTGGGCGCAGAACGGGTTACAGGTTATGCCGGGCAATTAAGGACAGGCCTGCTAGATACGGCTATGTAGGCGGCTAGATAACAGGTTAAAAGGCTACCCATGTGAGGTAAAGTATATTGTTTGATTAAGGTTCTTTGGGTTACATTTAGAAGCAAGTTTGAATAAATGCGTAATAAGGGCAAATACTTATGTCAATACCATTTTTATGTTTTTAAGTGGTAAGTAAGACTTGTTCTGTTTTCGGAAGCGTTAATTTAGCAGTAGTAACTTAATTATTTTTCTGTTTTGTGATTTAGGTATGATGTTATAAACGAATATACAGAAGAAGAAAGAAATTTGGTTTGTTCCTTAGGTTTTGCACTTTGTGTAGCAATTTGTTTTTCAAGGTTTTGTAATATCTCAGTTATACTCGTAGTACGCTCTGATAGCTATATTAAACTGGCACAGTTACTAAAGTCGAATCTGAGAATCTCCTAAATGGCCAGCTTTTTCCCAATGCACTAACTAGATTGCTGTCTCATAGACAAGTAATCTTATAAACGCTATTAATACCACTACTAGGTAATAGTTTAAAGGTCTTAATTTCAAGTAGATAGGAATGTGAAAGTAAATCGCTTGCAAGGTCTAAGAAAATACAGCTATTATTCACGATCGGACCTTAGAGTTTATATCAAAATCATTTCAGATCATTCGAGAGAAATCGAATACTTACACACTTATGCACTTATGTCAGTAAGAATAGCTCGTTAAGCATGATTAACTATTATTAATATCCTAACCTAGTAATTACCAACATATTGCAAGCTCTAAATTTTATTTAGCTCCGAGCGAATTTCTAAAACACAGGCCGCTTGATCATGTTATTTCATACAAAACAGTTATTATGATGTAACAAAGAAGAAACCATTTACAGTGCATTTAAATATTTAACAGCGTATAATTGCAATCATAAACCTGTGTCATACTAAAATAATTCAAATAAATGTGACAAAGTAGCACTTTAAAATAAATCTACTTGCATTGATGGATTTATAGGCCCAGTACTGTAATTTTAAACAGTTTGTTTGTAGAGCACAAATACAGATGGCTTGTTAAAGCAAAAATGACATAAGTGGCACTTAGGTCGTTGTTCGACAACCACAATAGAACTATGGAAATGCAATGCGAATAAGGTTGAGTTTGCTTTGGTGTTGTGTCGTTAAGTTGTGTTTGTGTCGGAGAGCGAAGGTCGTTGAAGGTTGGCGAGCTTTTCCGCGATCAACGGCACTAGATTAAACAAGATGGCGGGAGCGGCGCGTGCGCACCGACCGCTGTTACTTAGATGGGGAACTAAAATGACGCTTTTATTCCCTAATGACCATTACTTTAACCTTCATATTATATCCGGGTTTCTTCCAGACAACATCGTCTGATACAAGTCTGTTTTGAGATGTTCAGTTAAAACCAACCAAAAACATCTGAATTGATTTTGCCTTGAGTTAAGTAAAAATGCTGCATGTCGTACGCATACGACGAGGCAATACGACAAGATCAAATTCCTTGATTTTCTGACCAACGGTTCGCAACTGACCCTAAAGTACAGTTGTAAAAAAAAATTACGAATAACAAACACTCAGACTCGCCTATTTAATCAGGTTCTCCAGATTTTTCTAGTATTTACGATTAATTTTTTGTTTCGTTACAATCAATCAATCAATTTTCAAAATACTTCAAGAACATTTTAGTTGTATAGTATGAATGTAACACACACTTTTGTTCAATTGGCTGGTATAGGATATTGAAAAGCGTCATTTTAAGTCCCCTGATTTAGTTCTAAGCTCCGGTAATAAATGTGCTTTTAATGCCACGATAGCCGGCACGAGCTCAAAATAAGCGATACCATTATGAATTTTGTCGAATCCGAGTTCAAACAATCTATACAATATGTTAGATAACTTAGAAACGAAATGTTGAACAATTTCAATGGATAAAAAGACGACAAAAGTGAGTAAAAGCCCCTAAGCGAGATAAAAGGTTGTTAGGTGTTGTGAATTGTAAACGATGATGACGATTTTATGGACATGAAAACGAATGGAAAAAGAAATTAATTCCGTTGTCAACCTGGTTAGAAAATCCAGAAAATTGATCTTGTTGTATCTCCATCAAATCAATAGCCTTAAGAAGTTTAATATCACGATCTTTTCGTAAGTAGCACTTAAACAATACTAACTTTATTGTCTTATCTTAATGAGTATCGCCTGTCGACAGAGGGCCTTTGATAAATTCACTATTTAATCAATACAACGTGGTTGACATTGAACAGATGTTTTATAATAATAAATTGTACATTTCCACGGTGTTACGCAAATTACAAGTAGTTATTAATCGCTAAAAAGTCAGAATAATATCTTTGCATTAGCCTATTAAATTGTTGGTTATTTATTTCATTAGGATCACCAACAAGGTTACACTAACAATTATCAATATTATTATGCTAAATTCAAACACTGACATTATTATCCTTTCACCTATTGAGTATATTATCTATCTTTTAGTAGATATTTGAGTATATTCATCCGTTGTCTAAAATCCCATAGTAGCAGTTTTGCATTGTCTATCTTGCTAGACGGCGTTGTGTGGAAAATGACTATCTATTTATCTATCTATTGTGCCGTCTCTCTTCTTGGTCATGGGTTAGCATCACTGCCGAAGATCCTTAGGTCTTTATTCTTTTTGCACTCCTGCGGTACCTGGCACTGCACAATACTGCCGCTCCGCTCAACGTGCCACAAACAACGAAGTAGCAGCATTGATCTCTTACGATGTTAAGGTTTGGACACCAGATCGTCGATCTTTCGATTGCTCCCTACCCCAGCATTAAGAGTATAAATGAACTTTAATTAGAACTGTTATATACAGGTAGAGCCCAAGCAGCATGACACTGCTTGGGCTCTACCTTTCATCCTCTGATAAGTGGAAGAAAAAGATAGTTCCACCTAACGAGAGAAAAAAGAACGATTTTATTGGTTTGAGTACATACGTATCTAGGAGTATTTGAGTACAAATGTCTATTTATAGGACTCCTGACTCCCATAGACAACTCTCTCTGGACTCTTGTACAATGTACTTGTATCAATCAATGTGTATGCTTAAAATGGCATCAGTCAAATGATATCGTTAAGATGTCCCTGATTTCTTCTGGCGAAAGTTCTTTGTAAGTATTTAAAGTATACAAAACATTAAAATACACCTAACTTTACTGGTTCAGGCAATAGTGTTATTTATAAACATTTACATTACATTTAACTTTTTCGTCAAAAATACCGGCTATAAAGCTATCCCTGCTACACTTAACTGGCCAAGTAATACAATTAAAGTACGTGGTCAGTACAATGAGTTTCATACGTAACTCAAATATATCACCGGCCACCGCGCGGTAACCGGTTGCGCGACGAAAGTTGCCGCCAAAGAGATCTGGTATCTGGTCCACCTACCTTCCGTGTTTATTGTTTACTTCGACCTCTGAAGAGTGCTAAAAGGAGAACACCTTCAATCGTCGCAAATAATATTCAGTGCAAGGTAAACTTTTTGTTTATTTCATAAAATAAAATATGACTTTTATTGACGTGACAACGTCTTATAATTCGATGGAGCCGGCTACACACACGAAAAACTTGACTCATGCGGCGTTACCTAGCTCTGAGGCGTTCCATTTATGACGTTGTCACCTTCAACTATCGTCAGTAAACCGACTTTACTGACAACAGATTTTATTTTTTTGGTCCCAAAGAGGTTTTTCCCTGTGTCTTGGGAATTAGAATCAACGAAGGTATCTGAAATATGGCCCCTAGGTTAAAAAGTTGGGTTACTTACTAATCATTGCACCAATTGGTGTCTCATTATTTCTTAATTCCTGTCTTATAAGTAGAGCTTGGAAGGAGATGAAGTCTAGTCCACTAGTACCACGTCTTGTGAAAATTCTGCCTTTTTTGGGTTCGATCCACATTCGAGACCAAGTTTAAAATTTCTCTTAGTTTGTATCACTAGTTAATGTGTTGTCGTTATTATGTTGCTACTAATCTTTTACTTTATTTGTAAGAAAACTGTCGGCGGATATTACGACCCGCTTTTGTTTCATTCAAGCAACAACAATGTTTAGCTTTAGACTCAACTTAATTTCTTTTCTGAACAGAAACAAAAGTTAGAGAAATCTAAAATGCATAATGGTTCAGAAAAAGGTGAGTAAACATGAAGAAACGCTATGAATATAGTGATAACCACAATTAAGTATTCCATAAGCAACTGTTTCTACCTATCACGTGACACTGAATGTTTGACAACAGAAGAAGAAGGAGTCAATACATTTTCAACACATTTACTCTGCAAAAAAGTAAATTTTGAAAAATCTTACGTGAGATTAGAAATCGTTTACCTCACGTAAATACGAGTAGTAGACGGCTTAAGTGTGAAAAATAAATTGAAGGAAGAAATGGATAAATAGAAGTAGAAGCATCTGAACAACTGGTTACTATCGCTCTACCTGACCGACGCCCGTCGTCGTCTCCGATAGTCCGATACCGCGCACACAATTAGTGCCACCTATCGGTAATTACAATCGGTAGCTGAATCGGTCGTCGAATGCTCGTTATTTGCTATCGGTACCTACTCGTTCTGAAGTGCTGGGGATGATCGAATCAATGCCAGTTATCGCCTTCTCTCTGATCAGGGAAGACGAAGCACTTTGTTACAAACACAAAATATAATATTTCTGTAAGGTTTTTAGTATTGCTGTCATACAATAAAAATTCAAAACTTCTACTACATAAAATAAGAAAGCGTGAATAAATTACGGGCACTTACCGAATTTGCTTGAATACTTCGATCTTTTGCCGAATGTTTTCTTACCTGAAAACAAAATTTATTTAACTTTAAACCTACTAATGTAGTTTATAATCAATAACCTGAATAAGGATAGTGATTAAGCTAGAAATTACACCAATCAGCTTTAGCGAAACATATGTCCGATTGCTCCCTCGCATCCATCGTGTAACTGGGGATTCTAAACCGAGCTGCCTGCACCTCTAACCGCCCTTAGATACTTATACCTGTAGGAGGCTTCCAACACTAACTTGAATGTTAGGGTTGGAAGCCTCCTACAGACACGGTCTGTGTAGTAAAAACCATCTGCAAGTCAAAAGCACTGCAGTCATTCAAAATAGACGACAGCTGCACGATCCACGTAAGTTCGAATGAAATAATTACGCGTATCAGAGAAAGCTCGAACGACGACGTGGCAACATTAACTTATCTGCATTACACCTCGCTCACCGGACAATTTGTAAAAACACGTTAGTGATTTCCTGTCATTCCCTTAGATAGGGATGCTTGTTTTCACACTCCGATACGACATCATTACCGGATACGTACCGGTACCAGACTTAGACTTGACGAAGTAAAATTAACGAACTGCTTACCTTTATCAGATGTTGAACCATCGAAGTGCCATTTTTTTTTATTAATAATTTATTATTTTTTTATTTTTATTATATATTTTATTACTATAGAGAAACGTTCGCACAAACTTCCACTCTTCCCCGGCTCTCAGCAACTCTCGGCTAGAATAAATAATGACAACGATAGGATTGGCGTCAAAGAGAACGCAAATGTAACTTAAAAGAATTTTGTGCACTTGTATTTTGATTTTCAGAAGTTTGACAAGTTTTAATTCTAATAAGCAACCCCTTTTATGAGAGATAAGTACGTCGTAACTACGGTGATACTTTAGTTTGGAATAAGTTAATAGATTTTTAAGTAAGTACATAAGTATAATCTGGACCGTAAGACATAAAAAACATTATTCCTTCTTGAAATTTCTTTTTGTATAACATATCCCGAAATTCAGGAAAACTTCTTAACTTTTGAATAGCAACGACTTATTATAATGAATATTACCCAAAAATGATACAGGTTTTCCGTATTTCAAAAAATATTTTACCGCAGTCCCTAATTTCCGAAATATCCGCACATAGTCACGGAACATCACTAGCGCTAGTCTATGGTATGCCTAATTGCCGGAGATCGCTTTCAAAGCTTCCGGGCGGCGCGGGCGCATCGCTTGTCCGCGCGTCGAGAACTAATGACGCTATGGGGAAATTTTACTATGAATTGCTTTTAAGAGGATTAGGGTTTTGCATTTTTTCGCTGCGAAGCACAAGTTTGCTATAAACGTGTCAGGTTTAAATGTTACCTGCATTGAAGATGCCAGAGCCCAATCAAAAAAGACGAAAATACGTGCTGAGCTTGCATTAATCCCCAACAAGTCTGATTATTGTACATTTGCGAGATTTGAATCGGTCATTAAAAATGGAGAGTCACTTTGGAAATGTTTGTTAATACTTTTTTTGCTTTACTTTTACTCACGCTTTGTCAAGAGTCCCCATCAATCCCGTTTGGAAGTACGATAATTTAAATCCACTTTCAAAGGTCACAATTCATTCGTTTCGTTTTTTTCGTAAATATCCGAAGTGGTGAGAGCTTCCTACTGGTAAAAGAAAAAAGATTCGGCGAAAAACGTAAAACTATATCAATCCAACTTCTAAAAAAAAACTCATAAAGTAATTTCAATTCACATGAATGTGTGTTTATTCCTACAAGAAGCTACAGGTCGAGTGCAAGTTGATAGTTCGTATCCCTTATTTCAATGCACTAAAGATTATTTTCCGACAACTACGACGTGTGTTTCGTCGTCGATCAAACAAGTAGTTTTAAATTTCTGCTCCCGTTTAGGCTTTAATGGTGATAACAGCGAAGCTTCGTGCAGAAGCAGCTTGATAAGGTTTTCTAATAGACTAGGGGCACATGGTCTGCTACCCCACCTGATCGAGTACCACCATGAGAAAGTAATGTTTGATAATCGGCCGACCATTGTTTTCAGGAGTTTCAGAGTCACAACTATAAGTAATACATAGGTTGCAAAGTGGCCCTTACTCCATGACGTAAAGGCGAATCTTTAACTAATTTGAGCCTAAAATATGTCGACTCACTAAATGGCCACGGTGGTGTATTACAGTAAATACTAATGTAACGTAGGTACATAATTACTCGAAATATTGCACTGGGCGGCTTATTCATGTTCTGGCAGTTTTTTCTAAAACACTTTTTTGATGATTGTACAAAACTTGGTGTTTGCCTAGGCTGACTAACTTTTTTAATAGTTACTGTTTGTGTCAGTCATGGCGGTACTCGATCAGGTAACATTACTAATGATGGCCTCTTGGTCTATAATGGTCACTGGCCCGATCACGGACGCCCTAAGGGCCGACGCACGCGCCACTTTTTGTTTCAAGAAACGCGATCTAGATTCGAAACGATTTAGATGGTGTTTACAACTCACTTCACTGGAAATGGTGTGTTTCTCGGTACTGGTATCACCGGATGAATTGATTTGCAGAAAAAATTGTATGTGTAAGCTGGTTGCAATAATAAACCTGCTTTCTGAAGTATGTTCATCTCTATTCTGATTTCAACCTCAGAAAACGATCAATGAATCTATGCTTAGTTAAATATGATGCAAGTTAATGATATTGGTATGAAAATAGTATAAAGATCGTCATTTTAACCAGCCAAGAAGTCAACAGGTTAACCAACCTATTGTTCAACAAAACAACACTTTGAAGTCCAATTGTTCACCTAGATACGAGTAGCTTCTATTTCCTAGTAGCACTGTATGCAATTGACTGTCGGTGAAAACGTGGTCAATTCAAGAAGACCCGTTTTTTCTCTCTGGACAAGTCGTCAATGTCCTTCCGAACTCTAAGCATTATGATCTACTTTGTAACACAGATACAGGTATAAAACCGGGAAATTCAAGATGGCTGGAGACTGTGAAAAGGCTTCTATTATTTATAGGTAGCTGGGGACAGAGACATTTTGTTTATACAAGAGATTTTTTTTTCATCAATGACTCTCACAGAACTCAAGTTGTCCTAGACAGTAGAAATTTAGCCTATTTAATTATACTAAAATTTTCTATCGCAGCAGTACAAATTACTGCATTGTAAAGATACATTTCCAAGACGATTCTACAACCGCGTGCCGCACTGCGGTAAGCAGCTGCAGTCGACCGCAGTATTGCCTGCGGTCTCATTACAAGCCCGGCGATAGTGCCCGCCGTAAGATGGTGTTGCGGCCTGCAGTGTCGCCGCGCTTTTTCGATTTCTTATAAATTAATAAAAACTAGTTATGCTCTGCAGCCAGCGGTCTACAGTTTGTTGTCTGGAACCATTTCGGAATTGTCCCTCAAGTCATAGTACAATAAAACAAGTAGGGCAACTTGGCCGCCGAGCAAGCGATAATTGCCTAAGCATGTAGGACTGTCGCTTTTAATTTCTACGCTAGCGGCAGCGGCGCGGGAGCAACGAAACACACAGGTGCGCGCGGACTTACCTACGTACGGCTCGACCGCGAGTGCGGCGACTGGAGTATCGTTAGAATCAAGAAAATCTGTCAGTGTTTGCGTGTGACGACGCATACGTACAAGACGGCTCGCCCTACAAACAAGCTGCGCTCGCTGCGTTTGTATGGAAGATGGCATAATCTGTATACTGTGCCTAAGTGGTCACCTTGTGTCCTGCGACCGCAACACCGCCTATTTAAACTGAGAGTATTGTGGAGGTAGGTAGCGACGACCACTTTCCGAGCCGAGGTGTGGATGAATGCAGCTGCAGGCAGTAAACAATGCAGGCTGATGGTTTGTAGGCCGATTGTCCACGCTTCCACCGCCGCGGGGTCACACTGATATTGATATACACTATGATCTTGGAATTAACGGCCGCACAGAATGGATACTGGGGTTTTCTAACAATGTTCTAACCTTTAGCTGCATCTGGTATTTTTAATTGTACGAAAGACTTTATAGTAGTTATACATATGACATGATAATAAAAATCTAATTTATGAAGCAAATTGTACTGTATTTTCACTGGAGAGCGATCTCTTCTAGTCAACCTTTAAGTAGACGATCGTATGAAATGAAACAACCAAATGGGGGACTTCAAGTTTCCGTTCTTCACGTTCACGTTTTTATTTCAAGTAATATGTAAGTATAGTAGATATGAGGAAGAACTCCCTAACAATGAAGAGCCTAAAACCCAGTGCAAGTTCACTCGATCAAGCGCATCGAAAAAGTTTTCACGATTTTGTACGTAATCCTCTTAGAGTACAGTTCGAACAGCACGATCGCGAATAGCACAAAATCGATTCGCGAAAAGCTCAAATTGACAATTGGCATGAGCTGATCGTGGATTAAAATGGCAAAATATCAATCGTGCTATTCGCGGATACATTTGTGCTATTCGCGATGTGCTATTCAAATCTGTGCTCTAAGTTGAGTGTGTTGTGATTACGTCCGATTTTCTGATGCGTTTGACTGACGGAGGTCGCATTATAGGCACTCAGTGCGATGATACATCAAATGCTATCATTTTAAACAGTCGTTGTACAAGCATTAAGTAAACATGCCCTTAAAAATATGACAACTGTGTAGAAACTGCCTTGATTTGATGACTAAAAGTTTATTATTTTCATTTGGAATATTACAGTTTGGAAAGTTCAGCCGTATTGAGCGAGGTAACTCAAGTTTGTAAAAATAATAAACTACCAGTTATGACGCAGACAGTCGACCACAAAATATCAGATGAAAGTACCAACGATATTTCATTAAAGGGGTGCCATAAAACCAACAACGAGCCGCTGACACTGGGCACAATAAAGCATAAAGAAAGTGCCTTGTAATAACCCCACTCGGTTTAATATCTGGATAGTAGTGTTGCGTGAAATCGGCTATCGTTAATAATATTAATAGACTGTTTCCTGTGAAAACTTTTTTTAAACTCTACATGGTGGTAGCCGTTCCTTTTTTTTAGGTGGCCAGTAAGTAGGTAAAGCTCTTATTATACTGATACTGACTGGCAAAAACAAAGATAATCACAACAAACGATAACTGAAACTCTACCAACTTTATGTACAAGTACAAACAGTTCGAGATACAATATTGTTAGATATTACGGTCGAAACCGACGAACATTCCTGACTTCTGCTACCCCCACCGCGCGCATTATAAATACAACCGACGCGCCTTGGCTCGCTCTCTGCTCTTTTGGACCCCGAACGGAATGGACGTGCTGACCTGTCGATATTACTTAATGCTCATATTTTGCCTCAGTGCTATTTTCGTGTTCTGCTGTTTATAAGTGTTCATTTAGTGCCTAAATTTGTGAAATAGCGGCCTGGTTGAATTAACTGGAGTTTGAATAGATATTTGTTGACTTTTGTAATTCTTTTTAAATATTACCGCTTCTGATTCCTAAAAATATTAATAAAGGACTAACTAGTTCTAGTTATTATTCTGGTTATTCATTCAATTTAAGTAATTTATTCTATATCGACCTATTTCCTGCTATTACCTACTCGAAGGTATTTAAAACATTTTGTATATTAACGTATTTTTGGCTTCTACAACAAAATAATGAGTAGTAAATTAAAAAAATACATCAATACGAATTATCTAGGATAGGCTGATTAGATCGCCCCTTGCACAAGGTCACCTTGTTGACTATCGACTAATCCATCGCACAACACTAGCAAAGGACACTTGGCGAGTTCACTTACGGCCATAATTCGACAAACCGTTCCTGACAATCGATAGTATCGTTATCTACAACACTGCTAGAGACTGCTACTTTATTCCCCGGGTCCACTCGCGGCCGTAACTTCGCCGAACCGCGCGTTCGCCGACAGCACTCGCGCCCACTCGCGGTAAACTACCCGCGTCATTCTACTACAATGATAAGCTATGATAATTCCACAATATCGCCGTGTTCATGGCCCTAGAAAGACTAATAAAAATATGTTATTTTTAGTTAAAATAGTTCAGGTAAATTAAAGCTATGTGAAACTCTGTAAGCTTAGAAACGTTTGTGTAATATTGAGAATAAAAGTTATTACTAAGCCTTAAGGAAGAAGCCGAAGTTATTAAAAAGTTACTAAGCTTAGAAAAGTATAAAAGTCGTAATACAACATTAGTCAGAATTAAGCTATTTACTTAACTGTAACACAAATGTTAAATAACTATTAACTGTAATATGAGTCGCATTGGTACTGTTATTACGCTTGTGTGTTACTTGGGTGACTATCGACAAATCCATCGCACAACACTAGCAAAGGACACTTGCCGAGTTCACTCCCGGCCATAATTCGACAAACCGTTCCTGACAATCGATACTATCGTTATCTACAACACTGCTAGAGACTGCTACTTTATTCCCCGGGTCCACTCGCGGCCGTAACTTCGCCGAACCGCGCGTTCGCCGACAGCACTCGCGCCCACTCGCGGTAAACTACCCGCGTCATTCTACTACAATGATAAGCTATGATAATTCCACAATATCGCCGTGTTCGTGGCCCTGGAAAGACCAATAAAAATACGGTTATTTAGTCAACATAATACAAATAGATTGGGGGAAATTGGCATTGTATCGCATATGGGGACTGGGAGGAGAAGCTTATGGACGGAAGTAGGACGGAATGGGC
Organism: Udea ferrugalis; assembly: GCA_950022985.1. Taxonomy (NCBI): domain Eukaryota; kingdom Metazoa; phylum Arthropoda; class Insecta; order Lepidoptera; family Crambidae; genus Udea; species Udea ferrugalis. The sequence goes on along the minus strand of OX465527.1, from coordinate 4,296,669 downwards.
TGATTTAGATTAGTTAACATACTTAAAGCATTCAGTAAACATTCATAGTCTTCTATTTCTAAAAAAAAAGGTTCTAATGCATCCTATAGCATTCAGTAAACTCGGTGGTGTTACCTTAAAACATACCTCAGTTCCTAGAGACAAAAGTGCATACTCAGTGTGTTCCAGTGATTTTGATTCACGGTTGGAGTTGGTTTTTTACTATGAACCTTAAGAGAGAAGTTTAAGTTTACTTAACGAGATCAATCTGGTGAGGGCGTTTTTTGGGGTCGCTATGAGAGCAAGTAAATAAAGAGCAAAAGACGCAGACGTAACCAAGCGAGTGAGCAGGTTGAAGTGGCATTGGGCGGATCTTTGGAATTCAGACCTTTTAAAAGAAAATGCAATGCTCTAACCATTGGACATCTAGTGGCTGAGAATGATGGTGCTGAATTGTTAAGTAAACATATTTTTTGTTGGTCTTTCCAGGGATATGAACACATAATGCCGGCTGGAGCGACGCCAACTTAGCTAAAGTACGCTTGCAGACAGCGCGAGATATAAACGACGTCGATACTCTTTGCTGAGCACATTTACTCAGCAGCTTTAACTGTTAAGGAGACAGTACGTGAAGCTTTGCTAGTAGGTGATAACTACCAATGCTGGACTAGCACATGCTTGATGAATTACAGACAAGGGGAAAATGAAGTTCTATAGAATACATCATTGTCAGAGATTTACCATTTCGTACCAGGTGACTTAAAGATTTTAAAACAGAATAACAAACAATCTTCTCTATTGTGGACGTAGAGGGATCTGAGCATTGTGAACAAAAACGATGAAAATAGCGATAGTAAATCCATTTGACAAGAAGAGAAAAACAACGGAACGAAAAAAATGCAATATATATAGCACTGTCGCGTCTGTAACTTTTTTAGAAACAATTCAAACAAGTTTTGAAAAAACTATTAATTTCAATGTCCATGGTTCAAGTGTTGTAAGAATTTGAGCGCACGGTAGGTTTTCTATTGCAGAGCACCGCAACTTTGCGTTAGTAAGCGTGCCCTCAGATGTGTTATTTTTAAGACACCCCCAGGCCTAATGCAGGTCTTGCCTTGTAAATTGCCAACGTCCTTCTTTTCAAGGCAATTTAACTGGAAGCTCTGAATAATGAAGTGAGAAACAAGTTACCATTTCACTTTTGCTAGGTCCATAACCTAGGGTTAACTTACGCAAACGGCGCGTCGCCCACGCGACAAACGAGTGAGGCTATTTACACTGGACTAATGTAAAATGTGTTGGGACTGTTGGAAACGTTATTAGGCCTTATTATGGAAGACGTAAGAGTGAATGAAAAGGTGATGTTGTAAGTTTTACGTAAATTTAAAAGTGGTACCGGAAAATTTGTGTCGTAGGTGTGATGAAAATTTCGAGAATAAATCCATCGGCAAATATGGCTGGCATCAGCAATCAGAACCAATAACTACTACTACAATACTAGTCTAGACTTCCGATAGACTGCACGAGATTTAAAAGACCAATGGAAGAAAGGTTCTATACGGATACCATTTGATTGCTAATGTGGAGTGACTTTTGTGACAGTAAAGTGATCAGCGACGATCGCTGTTGTAAAACAACACACGCCGGGCTGGTGACAACCCCGACCGAAATTCAGTGATGTGTTTATCTAGGATCTCCATGCTTCGGAAGGCAAGTCCCGGTTGACGTCGCAAGAGGTCATTCCTTAAGCCTAGTCAGAGGCCTTTAGGGCGACTTGATAATAACTGACATTACGGTTTCTCACTAACCTTACACCCCTCCAACAATCCACACTGAGCCCGCGTGTTGGAGTATGGCTCGTTCCACCTCGTAATTGAGGTGAGGCCTGTGCCCATCAGTGGGACATTTATTATATAGGCCGTTTATGTTAAGTTGTGTTATGTAGAGTGAGACTTCCTTCCACAAGGTAAACTGATTATTTGATAAGATTGCAGGATCTCAACCAATCCTACATACAGAAGTGGAAGTCCCATAGCTGATCATAACCGTGGATCTAGTATTTCCGACCTGGCTAAAACACAATTCGACTAATTTATGCATACTCACCGCGACAGCTTTAGCAAAAGCCGCAGGTCTCGACAAAAACATTTTTGCCCTTAATTAACTCGGTTAATTGCAATTGATAGGTTTGCACCGATAGTATGTTTTCGGTCAATTAAGACCAAGCCAAAAAACAGTAGTAAGTACTGCTCACTTATCTTCAGGTTATAAATAACAGTGACAAGAGGAAAGGACCGAAATGAGACGTCAATTTTGTCAAATAAGTCTTTCAGAGCAAGTCGGTAGGAAATCCGAAAGCAAACCTAAATGAAGTATCAGAGAACCGACTGAGTCCACTAGGTTCCGTGATCAGCGAGAAAGACTCATTTTTTAACATGTGTATGTGTATGTCTGTCTGTTCACGCGTTAGCTTAGAGAAAGACGTTATTTCACTGAAAAAATTGTAAGTTACTGTTTAAGTTTTTGTCTCTTCTTGCACGTGCAGGTGGACGAGGTATCGTTAAATAAGAAATACTAAATTATTGCTTGTGGGTGTATTTGTGTATAAACCTTTTTTTGTTATGGCGTTATTTAGCAAAATTTTAAAGCTTTGAAGTCTACGATGAAAGCTTCAAAAGCAAATTGTTGTTAGAGTCCAGCATTAGTCTCATGTCATAAGCAGACATTATTTGTATAAACTACTTGCGAAACTGAAATTCCTTATTAAACAATATTTTAACCTAAACGCAACCAGACTATAATTTTTTATACGTGTTCTTAATAAAACATAAACGGCCTTTATACGTCTCACTGCTGGGCACAGGTCTCACCTCACTAGGAGGTGGATTGAGCCATACTCCAACACGCGGGCTCAGTGCGGATTGTTAAAGGGGTGCAACCTTAATGTCAGGTCTTATCCAGCCACCCTAAGGCTAGACTTAAGAAAAATAACAACGCATTTATAGTTTTTTATCTACATCCCCTGTGTGCGGTGACATTTACTCCATGCGATATAATATCGACCGCTCGATAATCTGAAATAAAGCTACTAAACCTCTTTCACACAATCAAAAATTCGCGTCGTTCGCCGCGGACAGAGTCGCGTTTAATTTTAAACGTAAATCATGCGGCGGCCTTTCCCCGCGGAGGCGGCGCGACCGGTTCGACTCCCGCGCAGCCTCATTTAAACTGTAGCACATTCCAGCTAAGGACGAATAGCTATAGTCCGGTGCGGTTAGGTTTGGCGAGGTATTGTGGGTCGTTTTTGTTTGATTGTTTGTTAGATGTGATAATTATGGCATGTTTTTGATGAATTGACGCTGTTTTGAAGAAGTGTTCAGGTTAAAGATTCTATTAAGTAAAATTATATTTATATATTGTCGATTTAGTATTTATTCTGAAAATGGTTTTTATTTGTTAGAGTATTCTACTGTGGCTTTCAAATTTTCAAATAACTTATTTCATTAAAAAGACAGCTCAAGACTGTTACCCAACCAAGTTTTAACTTAGCCAACTGTCTTGACCAGTGCTTTTAGTCTGAAAAAAAAATCCAAATCGTAAGAACAGCTTGTGTTATGGAAACTGAAAATAGTACAGGTGCCAGATATGTTGCAACGAATTCTAATAAACATTTATGGCAGGTGCGGGAATTGAACCCACGGCCTTTGAATCTCATACGGGGCTGTAATTATTCATTTATGAGTGCTGGTTATTTGTCATTAAAGTGGTTATTACCGTTATGATTGAATAAAATACAAATGTCATTAATAATTTCATAAAGTTCTGACTATAGATAGCAGAAGGAGCGTAAGTACAGGTCCTCTTTTATCTCGGACCGCGATACGCGCACTGTCATATTTTGTGTGTGTTTTTATCAATAAATATCGTAATTACGCTTTTATGCAATAAAAATACGTAATTAAAGTTTTACCGTTGCACACCGGTTATTATGACTAAATAATAATAATAATGTTTATGCGCCGATTTTATATCTGATGCGTTTCATTTTACAGCTACAACGCAAAGGCGACGTAGACAATAAGTAACCACAAGTTAATTGCATTTGGTAGCTTTGAAGTTATGAACACTCATTCGGCTAAAACTACTGCAAAAATGAAAAGCACGTTAAAGCTTAAGACATACATTTCTGTGAGTTTACTCTCTTTGCACCAAATCAGCATAGAATTAAAAACCTTTAATCAGCCACCACAATAACTTCGTAGTTTCGATAAAACTAATGCGTAAAAAAATACTTGCTTACAGTTTGTTTTGGTACGCCTTTGACAATATTAAACTTTCACAAAACTTACGAGATTTTTAAAACTGTATTTTTTTGGATTTTTCAGTTTTTCCAAAATACTGACTAGTTATTCAGAAAGTTGGATCTCTTAAATCTGCAGAAGAGCTAAAGTTATCGCAGTAGACCAGCTGATGAAGTGGCAAGAAGAGTGCGAATCACTAGTGGTCATGTGCACGACCAAGTGATGGAAAAAGCAAAGCTTGACGCTAACATAGAGACAACGGACAACTTGATAAACAATATGCAATATGTAATATAAGTCTGCCATTTTGAAAATCTTCAGAGAAACCTTTTTTTAGCCAACGAAGACGCCTGCAAAGAAAAACTGGTTAAAATCGTCGGCTTTTTAAATGCTGGGCACAGACCTGACATCAACCAAATGGCAGCCAATTCCTAAATCTGTCTTCCGAAGCACAGTGGACTAATCCCACAACCCAAACAGCCAGGCTACGATGCGCACGACAAAATTGTGTAACGCGTTGAGTATGTCGTGAGATTCGTATGGTTTTGGCTCGAGAAAAAACATGACATAATATTATACTGGTGCGCGTGTTACGCCCGCAGGTGATAGAATCTGCAAATGGAGACGTTGAATAATACCAATGGGTGGGTTGGCAATGAAATCAACCACCTAACGGTGCAGCCAGCTAACAACATCAGAATCGTTAGTTGAAACAAATTCTTAGTGTTGGTAAATAACAACCCAGGCCCATTTCCCACCAACCGCAAGATACAATTCCTCCTATCTCAAAACTATCGGTTCGTTCTCACACCATTGACACGATGAATCGCCCCCATTAGCGGAGGAGAACATAGTACAAGAAAACTATAAGGTTAACTATGCCCAAAAGTAGTAGTAGATAGGCCATACAATTTGTATGGAACGACCCGAGCGGTTACCAGCAGTGCAGATGTAGATAACGCCACGGCTGCCGCGGTTCGACTGCGGAGATTTTATCTGAACACGCCATATATAACCTCGGTGCGCGCTAGTACGCATGCGCGGAGTGATGGACCAATAGGGACAGTGGAATTTTTGATTAACTGTTTTGAATTATGGTTAGGAATTCTGAATTTAAACTGAATTTGTCGCTCGAGCCTATTACAAAAAGGATAATGCAGGCTTTTTTCATTTACTCACTTTTGTTATGCATCATCATTATCAGTGTCTGAGAGTACACTGTTAGACATAGTAGGCCTCACCCATAGAGCGCCATAGCGAGTGGCTTTGGGTTGTCTGCCTCCAACTCTCCACAAATTGCACCAGCTCGTTGGTCCACCGAACTGTAGGCCTCCCCATGCTGCGTATTCCAGTTCGCGTTTTTTGTTATTATTTAACAAGATTTTTCATTGAATTAAAACAAAATAACCCTTTTTCTAATCTTAATTTATCCTTTCATAATATGTTTAGCACAAATCACATTGGCAGAAACTGAATGCCAAGTAAGTAATAAGTTTTTGTTTATTGTATTTTATAGGCAGGGAAACCTGTTAGGGCAGACACCCAGTAGTCCCTTTTGACCGAAGATTCTGTTTCTTAAGACGTGCCGACGTTCACACGGGATTCGAACCGACGAGGCATAAAGATCTGGGCTACTGGGGTTAAGATGACCAGATAAAGTTTCATTTTCACGACTTTCCGCGAACTGGGTTGGCAACAACTGCACTTTTTGACCGCACGTCGGTTTTTATCATGTAGATGGGTGTTGAAGATCGAATTCAGCTACTGGTTTGGATTCCTTTAATAACTCATTACTTTGTAAGAGAATTTATAAGTAAGAAAGTATTTGGGTCATTTTTTTCAGAGAGGTCTTTGTCCGACATTTGGGCAGAATTTTTTTAAGAATTAAGAAAACATACAGTATCCTCAATTACACAAAATCCATAAAAGTTTCGGTTTATAGACATTACTTGATTAAGCTTTGACAAAGACAGTGATCAACCACACAAGGCTGTCTTGCTCCAAATTAATACTTTTGCAGTCTAAGTGGTTTTTTTGTGGAAAACAGCATACCTAAGTTCCTAAAAGGAAGTGAAAAAGTATCACAAATATATTTACTTGTCTTCATAAGAACTTTAAATGGAGTAATCAAATTTTCCATACAATATTGATGCTCTAAAAAGATTATCGCCTAGCAATTTATACCCTAACCAACTCATTAAACATGAACAATATCGTTCATAACTCACCATTGACTGCAACGATATTCCGAGCAATATCGCTTATATCAGTAAACTAACAACTCGGATAGTTATCCTGATATTTCAATAGAGTTATCTATGGATCTGAGTATCGCCAAAAATGCGGAAATTATCCGCAGTGAGCTCAAGCGCAGCAGGTAGCGAGCGGGTGAAAGGTTTCATTGTGGTGCCATGCGCGCGCGCAGCCGTTCCGATAAACCGAGCCAAATATAAAATAGAGCTTAAGAGGAAAGTCAGGATACCATTTATTGAAAAATTTAATGTTATTGGAATTGTTACAAGAAAATGACAGTCAATCAAAAATCTGTGTTAGTATAGAAAATGTGAGCGATTTCCTTGAAGCTGAAAAACTGAAAAAAGCCTCAAAAGCCAGTTCAGTCAACTTACAAGATAAAGTCATAAGCGTACTTTTTCTTTTAAATATTTATTTATTTGCACTACATCCAATGTTACTAAATACAAAGTGACTATACTTAACTAAAGTGCAAAAAGTGCTCCAACTCTGACGTCACTGCATGAGTCGTCTGTGAAAGACGCAAAGGCCATTGATATATACTTAACTACAAAATATATATTACTATAGTTTCCCATTCAAGCAAGCTCTTATTTATCTACTATCTTTCTACAAAGTATGTTTATGTGCGCCGGCTGATAGGTACCAGCGGATTTTAGTACTTTCCTATGTGGTACTAAAGTGACTTTTATTTACGTATTGGTTGCCACTTAATGCAAGCACTAGTCCATTTCGCTTTAATATGGTCTGATAACACGGCCCTCATGGCTACTCATTATTACATAAACGGTTTTGCAAACTATCACATCCTAAAAATACCTAAGTAGGTAATTCCAATGAACAATAACAAAAGTTGAAGAATAATATTTTGCTAGGGGATCTCAATTTTAGAAAACTTTTTTCTAAGCTTCAACGAGCTTAGGAGACACCATGATGAAAAAATTAAATATTTTACTGGCCGATCAATGGGCTTTTAAGTGGCCGGAAATGGGAGAATTGCTGTATAAAAAATACAGTGGCGGCCAGCGCTAGGCACCAAGTATCTACAACTCAGCAGTTGTGCTGTTCGTGAACAAAAAATAATTTTAATCCGCGAACAGCACATGTTAAGAATACTAACATACTATTGACGTATATATTCTCTGCTATTCGCAATTGTGCTATACGAAACTGTGTCCTAGGTAAGTGGATTACGACAAAAGTTAAAAAACTATTTTTAAAATTCAAAACGTTTTTTAATGCGCGCGGTCAAATCCGCCTGCAACTTAGCGTTAATAATAAAGTAAGTATACTACTTTTACCGTTATTTGCTGCGAAGCTGTTACTATCGCGCTGCGGATTTCCTGAAACAATCATAGTACATATTAAACCAACTGTTATGGTGTACAGTCAACCAACGATAGAGATATAGTGTCCGCAAGAGCTGAGCTCTCTTTGCTTCGAGCTTGCCTAAAACAACCGCATTTATACGTCCCACCTACTGCTGGGCATGGTGTATGTCAAGCTAGCAACAATCCTAATAAAAATTTGTCAAGGCCTATACCGCTTTTAAATATCATTGAAGGACTTTGGCTTGGTATTTATTGTCATCATGCCTTGTAACGTGGCTTCCGAAGCAAAGATGTCCAAAAAATACATCACTAAATTTCGGTCACCCATCACACTACGCTACCGTATGCGTAGCTTAACCGGTAGTCGTTGTTGATCCCCTGTCTTAGACACAGGCACATTGCAGTTGTATACGAGACTGTACGAAATCCACAATAATAGGTCCGCTTATGCTCTGGTCGACTGTACTTGAAAGTTGCAAGATAATGGTAAGTATTTAGAAAATATTGTGAGTCGTTTTAAATAACTGTTATACCGCCTAATATCCTATCTCGATGAAACAACACGCAAGGGAAATGATTATTTAAAAAGTTTTGTATTATGCTACACTCACAGCCTAAGGTACAGTGTAGACCAAACATCAACTTGAATACTGGAATATGATATTTAGTGTCATATCAGTTATGATTTCATTTATGTAGGTATACACTTGATTGTGTACCTAAGCAATGTGTAGGCTTCAAAAGAAGGCTAAGTAAGAAACAATGACTGGTGATGACAAACAAGCACTATAACTATGTTATCGCCCTTTAAAACTAAGCGTAACTTAATAATTAATCAAGGCCTTAAGTGAAGATGGACAATAACACTATCATAATTATCATGAACCGATTTTTTAGTTTCATCATTGTATGTTACTACGTCAATTTCATCATTTTTAATGATATTTACTGAACTTATTTTAACGTTACGCTATTTTATTATTCTATTTTGGGATAAATACCATAAATGATGAAAATAGGGTGGACATAATAAGTTTGACTACTGAGACACACGTTTAAACCAACCTCTTGTAAGCAGATCCAACAATTTACTTGAGAAATGAAACTCCGGTCGGAACATTTCGCGACACATGAACCACAAAAGTTCAACACAACACAAATATTACGTAAAAAAAGAACACGATATTTAAATTATTACATAAAACTTGACACACACACTGGCTGTAAAAACAGGTCGCTAAAGCAGTAGGTAAGTTTAAAAAAAACTGGCTTTATAATTGCTAAGTTGCCAGTATTCCGCACACACACTGCAAAACTCAAAACTAGCAAAAAGTTCCGTTTTCAAGTTTGAAAAAAGAACACTGAATTTAAAAAAATAATTTTGAGAATATCGAGCCGCCGATTGTAGCGAACTGTTTAATTATGCTGCCTGTCCCGATTCATTAGTGCACTGGGTAATCAGGGACGGCTTGTGTTTGTTTCTTTTTTTACGGGTCAGGCCAGTATTGGATCCATTATCATTAATGATATTTATTACTGAGGAAGCCACTCGTACTTTTTCATACTAAACTTAAAGTAGCATCCAGTATCAAAGAATATCATTCAGTCATAGCGCTGGTTCGATTCCCGCTGGTGGTCTAGATATTTGTTATTCGTAAGTTCTTTGTTCCTGGTTTTCATAACACGAGGTAACCTTAACTTGAGATCAGAGAAATAACCTGAGGTATTATGTTTTTACCCAGGAAATGAAGTTGTTTTTCAATCCCACAACATTTTTTCGCAGAATTCAGTGTAAATCCAGAAAAACAGTTGAGTATCTACAAAAAGATTATTTGAGCCATTCAGTATTACTATTATATAATTGTTTTAGCTTAAGTATGTAAAATTGCTGTCCTAGCATATTTGCAATACCTTAGCGGTAACTAAGTTTTAAGTACTATCCTGTTATTATACATCTTAATGTAACACTTGGTATGCAATAAAGAATTGAAATTGGAAGGGAAAAAAGGCGTTTCATTCCCATTTAAAATGAAATAAAAAAAGACAACCTACATTTTATTTATAATTTTAGGCATTCGATGAATAAACTTGATTGTAGGCAACGATTTGACTAAAATAAAATAACGATTTTATTCATTCTCTCCTAGATCTCGCAATCCACATATAAACTAAAACAATCTCGTCCTTATTTGAGACATCATAATAATAAAAGTGGCAAGCAAGTTATTAGATCTTTCACCGGGAATAGTCTTTTTGAGACCATAAAATATCCTAAGTCTATTACCGTGGGTACCTCTCTGCCTGAAATAAGTGCAGATTGTTCGAACCCATAAAATTGCTAGAACAAAAGCGATGTATGAATGAGAGTGCTGCCATAATGTATCGATTCAGGACGATGTGTTTAGAAATGCTAACGCTGACCAGAGCTCCAGCCTGGGCATTCTCTCCCACAAGCCGGGCACTTAAAGCACTATCTATCTCCATAAACAAACGAGACAATGCAATACCAAACACGTATTTTAACGACTCCAGAAAACTGTAACCCATGCCGACCGTCGTACTAGTCGTATTGAAAGCGAACAATCCCCGGTCCCAGGCGAACATTTTAAGCATTTTATTTACACATCCTTTCTTGTCCCTGAGTGCGGCCCACGGCTCGTCTGCTGAGGTCAGGGTTAGCGACGCTCGTCTTTTGACCCCCATATCCCGATCCTTCACCGACAAACGATAAAAACGTATCTCCATCCCGCTCACACAGGCCACGACACATTGCTTGACTTTTAACCCCCCACGTCATTGTCAGCTCTTTCTTTTTCCGTCGTACGCAGTTGTGCGTATCGCCATTTCATTCGAACAGGTTATGACATATCGGGTGACTTCTGACCTGAACATCGGCGTTATTTCTGTCCTCTTTTATCGTGGGTTTTTAATAATGTTGGTGTCTCAGTCACTCGTGTCACGACCCCTTCGACTAGCCACTTGAATAGATTAGCTGTGCGGTCCGTAATGCGATTACAGGTCAATGAGCGCTCACGGCGATAACAGGCGTCCCGAATTGAAATATCGCGTCAACAGCGCTCACAGCGCTATCAGCGTCAAAACCAATTCGGACCGCTAGATAGTGACACATAACCTAACAATTTTTAACTTTTAATTTCTATCATTCCCAGGTTAAACTTGCGGTTTTTGTAGTAAAACTTTCTGTTACGTTATCACAGAAAAAGATTTGTCCCAGCAAAGATTTATTCTGAGGAATATTAACAAATATATTTTTACGCGAAAATGTCTGTTTGACGTTTCATCTATGAATCTGACATAAGGCCCACGGTGATATCGCTCTGGAGCATTATCGTTGTGAGCGCAATATGGCGCCGTTAGTGACGTCACCCATGACGTACAGCTGTCTGACGTTAGATGTCCCGTTGGCGCGATATCTCAATTCGGGACGCTCTGTGAGCGCGCTGTAATCGATTTCGACTCAATTCGGAACGCACCCTAGGTGTTTTCGTATGAGTGTGGTGTGGCTTCAATATTCATTGATAGTCGGTTCGTTGCCATTTAAAATGCAAGAACTGTATGATTGTTTCCTTTGACTTTGCTAGTGATTTACATGTTACAAAGACTGCTCATGCAATGAGTGATTAAGTGGAAGAAGCATAATGGTTATGACTTCTAACTGTTATTTTGTTTGAGGTTTATGATTTTGTCTTACTTTAAACACTGACAAAGTCTTAGAGCTTAAAGCTCTAGAAATAAAACTATTTAAGCTTTGAGAAGCTGTGATAGGCTGATTATGAAATTCCAATTGCTACTAAAAAGTTGTTTAGGGGTTGTGAGCCTTCCGCTCACCCCATTGCCCGGTAAAGCTGTGAAAGTCACACCTTGGACTAACAGCTAGTGAATTAAAAAAAAATACTAAAAAGTTGGTTTCACAATCGTCAGTCAATACGTGTTTCAGCATTCTATTTTGATACATCCTATTGGTATTATAATGCACTAAAATAGCAGTTTGGTCTAAAGTGGTATTGATGGTTTACTAGGCCTACTTCTAACGAAGATTTAGTCTCCGGAGTCATCCCAAAACCATGAATGGTCCTTTGAGCCGGATAGCTCCGATCTAATGATGTAATCACAAAAGGCCATTGCCCTGCAATAAAGTGGTAACACACTTCCGTCTTTGTTCAAAAAACGTAATTTTCTAGATAGCAAAGAATCTAGATCACAAGGGGTGCACAGTGGAGAGCAGCGGCTGAGCGTGTCGGGCTCGTAAGTTTTTCTCGCGGCTGACCTGCGCTAGCGCGAGCATTCCGACTAACCGAACTTAAGAAACTGTGGATGTGGCATCTAAGGAGTATTATTAAAGAGCGGAAGAAGTAGATAGAAATACAAGAGAGATACCTTATAATAAAATGTAATACCATTGTAATTTATGTGAATGCTATTTATTAAAATTGTAGTCTCAAAACTGAAAATGTTTATTACTTGCCTTAGGCCCGGCGCCCATTATCGGCATCGGCAAGGAAAAGGATCCTTCGGCATCCTACATGCAAGCGCACACTATCGACAATTATGCTTAAGGATGCCGAGGCGTCCTTAAGGATGCCGAACCGCAGGTTGCCTCGACGCCGGCGGCGTACCGAAGGAAGTCTCCCAGACAGGGGATCCCGCTGGGTCTAGCTAGACACATCATATCACGGACGTTTCTGCTTTATTGCCATTATGTTATTGTACCTAAAATCCTGAAGCGTGCCGATGCCGATAGTGGGCGCCGGGCCTTATGCAAGTGCAACGTTATAAGATTAAGTCTTTTTAAGAAAGTTAATGATGCATGCCATACATACATTTTAAAATAAAAATAAAAATGTTCTTTCTAAATTAACAAGTATAACTCGTATTTAGGACATCAAAAAGCTCTTAGTAACGTGACTGCGCGTTGGTTAAAGAGGATGGTAAGGTGTTGTATCGAGAGAAAAATCTTGGTTAAAGATATACTTGCGTTTTTCCACAAATCACAGAAGTTGTTAGCTGTACTTTTGGGCAAAAGCAGTTAAAAGATAAATCAATTGGAAAAAGTGTCTTGATGTGAGTGGAATGACGCAGTTTCCTATAGGTATAGATCCATTTAGTGGGTGTCTTATCGTGAGACGACACGTCGTTGACTTTTTCACTAGCTCAGCAGCTGTGCCTTTGTTTCACATTACGTTTCTTGATCGGCGACGATCGCTGTTGTAAAGCAACACTTGCCGGATCGGAAATAGGATGAGTGACCACCCCGACCGAAATTTAGTGATGTGTATTCAAGGCATCTCCGTGCTTCGGAAGGCACGTTAAGCAGTCGGTCCTGGTTGACGTCGCTAGTTGTCAGTCGCTAAGCCTAGACAGAGGTCTTAGGGCGGCTTGACAACATCTGACATTAGGGTTTCTCACTAAGCTTACTCCAACAATCCGCACTGAGCCCACGTGTTGGATTATGGCTCGATCCACCTCATAGTTGATGTAAGGCCTGTGCCCAGTGGGACGTATATAGGCCGTTTATGTTATGTGAAGTTGAGAAGAAGTTTATTATTAGATGCCGCATCCACAGCATCGCACGCGGTGATCCGCTCGGCGAGAAGAAAGCGCGATGTCTGCCGCGGCGCGTGCGCACTCCGTGTTTTTGCTGCGATGAATATTTATCGGCCCCTGTGACCATTAGCGTTGCGCCTAACATAACCACAACTCATTCGCTTATTCTTAGGACATACATTTTATGATCAAGGAAAGACTAAGCATTTGAAGATGATTAACGGAAGTCTATCGACCTCATTCTTCATGACATCTCACTTCAGTTTTCAGAGAAAAAAAACGTTTATGGTATGTATTCTTATTTCCACGTCACACTGCAGAACAACATCTTAAAAGTTTAAAACTTTTGATCTATTCATGCCGTTTAGGCATGGTCGTAGCTTCTAAACAAATAAATAGCTTTTTGAAATTAAAAGGTAATTTCTAAATTTTGTTTTTTTTAAATTAATATTTTCTATTTCATAACATCTGAATGGTGAACTAAAACTTGGTACAGCATAGAGTACTTACACCAATTTCCAGCTTCAGGTGTCTAGGTGTGTAGTGTCAAAAGTTGCAATTTATCGATGGACAAAATTCTAAATATCTCCCGCAAAACTCACCGTGTCCTCACCCTAGCACAGCGGTCACCTGCGATACACTTTCAGTCTGATTGATGTTCTAGACTCTAAATCAATTAGAGGAAAGCTAACTAGGGTAAGGAAACTGCACACAAACTACGCGATTTGCATGTCGCAGACAGGAAGGTTTATTAAAAATAATGATCTGGAGTATCTAAAGCGATCTTGTATATCTATCACAGTCGCCCATAGATATAATCGGAAAAGGAAAATACACCTCTACCGTGTTCTAGCCTCATAAGTCGTAGCCTAATTTGGCGGCAGCCAATTAGTCTTCTGTGTGGTATAGACTAGCCGATTGGGAATGGAAACAATTAAAACCAACTGACAACCACACATAAGTACTCGTAAGCACTCACTTGAGTTATACTTTCTTTTAGGGTTAGATTGAATCCATCATAGATAGCTATAAACGCAAGCACAGACACACACACGCGCACGCGTCCACATGCACACACGCAAAGCGCACACGAACTCGCGCACACACACACATTTTATTTTTCCACATTATGAGCGGAGATCCATTTGCAATCCTTGTACATCTTACTCCTTCAAAATAAATAAGTAATAAAGACCTCAAATTATGCAAAGCTTGTTCAAGGCTGTCAGAAACGGATAAATTATACCTATTTTTTTCATACTCCCTGTCTAACGGGAAAATAGAAATAGGAGTTCATAATCCTTTTTTCATGTTTATTATAGGAACAGATACTTAATTTCTAAGAGATTGTATAGGAATCTTTTAAAAGGACTATTATTATAACTAAATGAAACAAGCCAGAATAATGAATTCAGTAAATTTCACATCATGACCAGTCATCGTTTCAGAATAATTGCATATGGCGTCATGTAATACAATCAGTACCCTTTTACGGTAACTACATCTAATGGCGGCCGTTCTAACACCGTTCAGAACCGTTCAATTTGAATTTGAAATCAGAACAGGTCATTTACGAGCCTGAGGTGCGCTCACGCATGAGTTTTTCACACTTGGACGAGCAAATCTGTTCGCAATTTGCATTTAACTCTGCCTTAAATGATTTCTCGTTCGTGAACCTGGCTGCAGTATTGCAAAAAATGTGTAAGAGTTACTGATTAAGAAGTTTCATGTTACATCTATTGCTGTTAAAACAACTTTATTTTCTCGGCTTGGCATTCGCTAGATTCGAATACATGTAATAGATTGTTGTTTCTTCTCCAGGCACAGAACACCACACCAATATGTCTCATACGGAGTTTGTCACCAAATTGCTTCATTTTAGACTATTTCTGCGCCAACGGCATTCTTTTCACTACGGTGTTAGTAATATAACGGCTTTATTTTTTTATTTAATCTTTCTTTAAACTTACTTTGAAATATTTATTTCCTTCACTTGAACTTCTAAAAATTAACAACATCATAGAGTTATAGCTGACTTTTTCAACAAGCTCAGGCGTCATTGTATAATTATAAACATTTACAACATGTTGAGAAATGTGTATTGTAATCTAGTTATTAATTTATTTTACTTTTTTTTTTGACGGGCGGAATCCTTTTACGTACATCCCGCCCTCCGGGGGAAAGGCGGGGGTGTCTCGGGCTCCCCTGCTGTGGAACGGCAGGGATATCGAGTAAACCCCCGGTGACCGTCTTCTGCGCGATACCAGGAGGTCCCCGAGGACCCCAGTATGGACTCTACCGGTGGACCCCTGACGCGCTCTGCCGATTGCTCGGCCCATCTCGAGGGGAGTTGTACCTCCCCTCTAACACCTGCCAGTGTGCACGCCGATGTGAGGTCACCCCCACACCGCCGCCCTTCCCCGGGGCCACTTGTAATGAAGGCACACGGCCCCCACTTTGTGCAATAAAGATAGATATTCTTTATTGCACAAAAACATTACAGTTGCAATAAATTACAGACTTCCAGACAACTTTCAGGTAGAGGATCGTGCGAAAACAAAAAAAAACAAACAAAGTATACTTACTTTATAAAGATAAGATCAATAATATTGAGATACACAGCAAGTACCCTAAGGCCCAGACCCCACCAGAGCTGAGCGGAGATGTGCGGCGTCGAGCTGTGTTTTCAACAACCAATGGAATTGCGTTATTCATACATGAAGATGTGGAGATGTGATTCTATTGGTTGTTGAAAACACAGCTCTCTCTGGTGGAGTCTGGGCCTTATATTCTTTTTTTTTTTAGAATTGGTGACATACACCAGCTATCCAGACACTCGCCATTTCAGTGCTGTCGCCCCTAGGCGGAAAAAACTAGCTATTATAAAATCAGCTAGCCTATTAGGTTGTTGTAGGGCGCGCGGGCGGGTCGGTCGCGGGTCGCGTGCTCGGTAATGTGACATTACCCGCCAAGTCGCTGTTTTCTCTTCTATCGCTGGACGCGTGTCCATTACACTTTTACGAGGATATTATTTCCTGTTTTCATGGTTTTTTGACTTTTGCACAAATTAATTTTTCCCTTGCCATTCAAACTGTTTATGTAAGGCAACCTAGAAACGCAAAGTTAAAGTAACTACCATTCCCTATGTATGTATATGGAGTGTATGAAAAGTAAAAGCCTCAAGTGTCTTCAAGATTATACTGGTCATTGTAACTGAATACATACACGGAATTTATTTATATTATTGTTATCAGTATTTTCATCTACTATTTTAGCTCACCGACATTTATTTTATTCACTTACGATCCTCTACCTGAAGGTTGTGTGGAAGAGATCGCTCTCTAGCGATAAGACCGCCTAAATTGTACATTGTTCTCATTGTTGTTGTGTTATTTGCTTGAAATGTAATGTTTTGTACAATAAAGACTATATAACTATCTATCTTTCAAAAAACCCAGAGGTAGAGTTCACATTTCAAATTATTAATTGCCTATTTATGGTATGTTCCGTGATCAAACGTACGCAAGACTCCGGTCCGTTGACCGAATCCGCTCACCTGTTATCGGTAGACTAGTGCTATGTCGTCGAGTATCATGGACACGCGCGCCGGTAGCAGTTAAGCGGCGCACGCGGCGTAAACGGCGACGGAAGTGCCCGCGTGAGATATGGCGGGCGGGACGCTCCTACGCCCCTACTTACGCGGGCCGCGGGCTAGACCTACAATTTGCGTTGTACGCTCATTGCTCGAGAAAATTTATTAATACTGCCAGTTTGCGCGTTGTTTTTTAGTGGCTAGATTGCTGAGCGCCTAGTGCTATTAAGTTTGTCTAGGCACTTCTTTTTAGTTGGCCGATAATATTTAGTTTAGGCTGCATGATTGGTGCAGCTAAGTTATTACTGTACGTATTATAAGATAAGATAAGATAAGATATACTTTATTGCACAAAGAAAACAAGTTACATAACGATGCTCATAGACATTTAGAAGGTACAATACAGGCGGTCTTATCGCTAAGAGCGATCTCTTCCAGACAACCTTCAGGTAGAGAAACTGGAAAGGGAAGTAGATGCGGTGGTGCAAGACGGTATTTAAAAAGAAAATATGAATATATTAAAACAAAATTTAGTTTTCCAGTTCTAGAATAAACATACATACAGTACTACAAGCGAAATAATAAACTTACATATACCTACATAAATATAATACAAACAATTCGGTATGGATTTACAGGACGATTGCGTTAAGTAGAGAAAAGGAAGATTATTGGGTCAAGGCGATAGAAAGTGTGCTTTGACACGGGATTTGAAAATAGGAAGGGGTTTGGATAGCCTTATGGATGAGGGTAAGGAGTTCCATAGGCGAACGGATTGAACAGTAAAGGAATTAGAGTAATAGTCAGTAGAATGAGGAGGAAATTTTAGGAGCAGTTTACGGCAAGAACGCATATCATTACCTTTGGCAGATTGCTGAAAAGAGAAACGCTGCTTGAGATAAGGGGGTGACCTAGGATCAAATAAGACAGTGTAAAGTAGAGAGAGGACATGGAGGTCACGTCGACGACGTATCGGAAGCCAATTTAATTGTGCACGAAAATGGGAAACATGGTCAAATTTACGTAGACCGAAGATAATACGAATACAGAAATTTTGAAGTCGTTCGAGCTTATTGAGGAGGTTTTCAGTAATATCGAGATAACAGGAGTCTGCGTAATCTAGAATAGGCAGTAGCAAAGCCTGCACAAGTGCAATCTTGGTGGCTATGGGAAAGAATTATTATTATTGTTCTAGCCTTTTGTTTTTTTTTCTAAGGTCTCTGAATTCAAACAGATAGTAACTAACTCTGCAACATACGACAGGAAGTTGTTTTTTTATTCGAACGTGTGTAGATGTGGACAGCGCAGGACCGATCGTTGTGGAGATCCTTGGGGGAGGCCTATGCACAGCAGTGGGCGTCGTCGGCTGACATGATGATGATGTAGATGTTACAAGTATTTTTTATCGAGATCATCTGATGGTAAATGATGTTGTGATCTAACGATGGCATATGTCTGCCCAGCAAGTTACTATTCAGTGTTTCATTCTCTTTCATACTTACTCTTCTTTCTTCTTCTCTTTTAAGTTTCTAGTAGAATTTTCGTGAATAAACAAATTGAAAAGTGTAGGTTGACGCGTGCGTGACACGGCACTGGAAAAGCTGTATTATTGTTTGTTATTTAAATCTTTGGTTGAGACGACACATTTGTTGTTTTTCGATTTGTTGTTTTTCTAACATATTTTATTTAAGAGTAAATCAAAATTAACCGTATAGGTTAGGTTTTGTTTAAGTAAAAATCCAGTTAGCAAGTCACTTTTCGTGAGTAACCTGGGCCCCAAGTCTGCTAATTTTAGATCGCTACAATTTAATCGTAGTTGAGTCTCAATCAGTTATTTTGATACATTTTATATGAAAAATATGTAAAATCAGATAATTGAGACTCGAGTACGATTCAATTGAAGCGTTTTAAAATTAGCAGACCCAAGTCTGAAATAAAAGCCCTAAGGCCCTGAAATAAAAAATGGAGCTAGTTACCAGGTAGACACTTAATCAGTTTTTCAGTCTGTTAAGAGTTTTTACACGACGACTTTGCTTAAAAGTGTTTAAAAAGCAGTAGTTGTGTAACTTAAGTCAGTCCATTAAGGCCACTTACAAGAGCACAGCCAACTCAGCATTGACCCCGTGTTGAACCCAATCGCCTGCGCAGATCGATCTGGAAGCTTACTGCGCGCGCGCACGCGATTTAACACTAGCGTCTAAATTAGGAGAAAGTTACTCCTATTGTCTGGCTAAAGCCTGAATATTGTCGCAGTCCTTTTGCAGGTGTTGCTGACTTTTGTTTTTGTTAGGAAATGATAATGATATTTTCATAAAGGACATTATTACAGTTGATCTCACCTCCTTATGATTGGTTACTACAATCGATCCTGATGATTGGCTCTATATGTTTGTGTGCCATATAAAGGACAATGCTGTTGTTATTTCGTTGATGTCGATTCAATTACGTAGTGTGGCTAGCGTATTCAACACTTTAGTTCAGAAACCGGCGGTCCCGATTTCAGCACTGGACGGACGACTATTTTGTGTTCTTTGTAGAATTTGTGGCTTCCTCTTCGGTGATGGTAAACACCATTAAAAAACCCAAGCAACCTGAATAACAGCGGTAGGCTCACCTGTTACTAAACGTTGTGTTCAAATTCCCTCGGTGAAATGAGGGCTTCTGAATGTTCCGTTCACCACGAATGGCAACAATCAGTGTGCCTCTTTTTTTTTTTTTTTTTACCCGGAGGAAATGCACTTACGCATACCCGTCCGCCGGGGGGCGAACGGGTTATGTGGGACTCACCACTGGGGAGAAGACACCCAGTGGCATACCCACTAAAAACTCCGGGACTCCCACTCATCGTCCATGTTGGCGGAACTGCGGTGACTGGCACGAAGCCCACTACGCGTTCCCCCGACTCAGTGTGCCTCTGACAAACCCATTTTGGATATGGTGTGAGGGCATACCCTATGTACCCTGGTATGTTCTATGACTATACGTAAGGAACTTTTAAAATTCAAACGTAAGTTATTTATTTGAATAAATATGAATATACATATTTGAGGACAAGTCGAGCAGCAAGAAAATCGTGAAGAAAATGACTGAGTAGTATTCCTACAAAACTCTTCTAAGTACCCATACGTTATACGATAATAGCCCAGACAGGTCCAATCTGCGGAAACACTGCAAGTATTGTATTTTATAAACCCAACACTGATTGGCCACATACCTAATTATAAATTATACACTTATCTCAAACACTTTCCTTCTTATCTATGTAAGCCATCGTTATACTGTGTAGCCTCTGTTTAGATGCACAGATATACAAAATGCCCGTATCTAAGAACAATTTGTTCGTACAATACTAAGCTTCTAAGCATTCTAAAAAAACCGCCATTACATTACACCGGAATTGTAACGTGCAGAGGGTCCACTTGTGTGTTTTCTGAGATTACACGACATGCTACTGCAGTAGTAATAGTCACAGAAAACCCACAAGTGGACCCTCTGCTCCATGACTTTTTGTAATTTGGAAATGTGCATGAAATTAATATGAAATGGCCCTGACAGGATACTTAACAAAGACGAAACTTCTAGTTCTAGGTTGAACGGTCAACAAGTATTTTCGAAGAACAATCTAGGTTACCGACAAATCTATAATAATTATTAAGGATGATTAGAAATCACGCTAAGGCAAACGTCCCAGTATCCGCCACTTTTTGAACTTAGCTGACTTTGAACTGCTGCTGAACAGAAGTTCCTTTGCTAAAAATACATGTTTTTGCATGAGAACGAGGATAATTTATTTGTTTTCCTAAATGACTAAACAGTTTTAGGCTGCACAGCTGCATAGAATAGCAAATTAGCCTTGAAACAAAAAAGGACGATTGTCCCGATATGCGCCACTTTTGTCCTATTAACCGCCAATATGTCCCAGAATGCGCCACATTTTGACGATGATTTGAACTCTATAGTAAACGGCTTAAGGTTCAAAGTCTGGACATCATTTAATGGCTAGTAGAATTACACATACTTTCATACAAATTTGTGAGAGAAATAGACGTCTCCGGAAATCGCTGCATATTAAGGATTACATAATAAAATAAGGGATAGGTTATAAATGAAAAACGAAATAAAAGAAAATGAAATGTATTAGCAAAAATAAATCAAAAAAAGTAGCCTCTATATTTGACAATTATTTCTCACACCAGATAATTTGTCGGTAAAAAACAATCACCAGTACGTTCAGTAATAAAATGTTCATGTAATTTGTAAGTGACAACAATAGGTGTTCACCAGTAACATACTCTACGTATAATTGGTTAGCTTCGCTTTTTCTCAAACAATATCTCTGAATAAAATTAGCGAGTGACAATTAAACTAACATATATTAAGCATGGCAAATATATAAATATATTTAACATATAATTAATTCTTGGCGTAAGTACCACTAGTTAATTAGCAAGAAAAGAAAATCAACAGTTGGTTCCATAATGATACTCTCCATTTAAGTTGTAAATCACAAAAAATATAAGGAGTTGAACAATATACTCTGGAAATAATTAGTTATTAGCCAGTTCCTCATAGTAAAGTTATTTTTATAAACACATATAATTTTGTATTCGTGTTACGAGATCAATCAGGTCAGCAGTTCAGGACTACACACACAGTTTTCTTAAATAAAAGCTAGATATCAACTACAGTAAAATTTATAAAACACAACGACAAATGAAGAAAGTTAGTAGTAGTAATATAAGAACCAGGGGGGCTAAAACAGCAACATTTTAGCATTTCATATTATGAATCATCTATTTGACGTTTCATCTAGACCGCGGTCCGTTTCGAGTCAAAAGTGAGTAACAGCGCGCTGACACGCATCCCGAATTGATAAATTGTATGAACGTGAGCGACGTCAGCGCGCTATTACTCACTTTTGACTCGAAACGGACCGCGGCCTAGATGAAACGTCAGTTAGATGTTTCATAATATGAAATGCTAAAATGTTACCGTTTTAGCCCCGCAGGTTATCATTATCATTTAACAGATAATACCTTACAATCAAAGCAGTTTAATGATGTTTCAGTTAGTTGTTCTTTAACACAGGCTGTGTCGAACCAAACCTTGCATGCCATACATTCTATCATTTCCAATTTTGTATTTGTATGGCACAATCGACAATACCAACTCTCTTCGGTACTTTGTTGTATCATAGTGCCCATGGTTTTCTTTTTTGTACTAACACCTCCGGTCACATTTTTACATGATTTCGATTTTTTTCTTTCTTCGTCTTTCTTCATTTCCAGTTGTTTGTTTTTTCTTTCCTTGATCTCTTCCTTATTTTTTTTCCTTTTTTTTTGTCATCATTCTTTCTATGTGCGAAGACTTCATCCATCCATGCCATCTATCTGAAGTAATAACGCTGGGTATTTTGATTTTCTTTTTAATATTTGAACAGGGCACTTCTGGCCAAAACAAAGCAGCCGTTAACACTGGGACTCCTTCGGATGCGGCCTCCATGGCCTTTAACAGTGCAGTTTGTTTTGTCAGTCATGATTTTCTGTGATAGAAAGGAAAGAAGCGTTTTAGTCAAAATTCTCGTAATAGTAAAAAGGTATATCAATTGCTCGAGATCTAGCACAAGAACCGTCTACAATTAACCCTTAGACTGCTACTTGAGTTTGAAATTAAGAAAAATATATTATTTCCTAGGATTAATGGATGAACGGATTTCACGTTGTGTGGAGTCGTTAGATTCGTCTTTACTGTGAGAGTGACACTGGGTATATCGAAATAAAAAAAACAAAATGGCGGATTTTTGGCGCTAATTCCAATGTATTCACACTCTGCAGCCTGAACGGCTTGGCGGATTTTAGCTGGATAGGTGTTATTAGATTCATATTTAATGTGAAACCCAGTCTAACTCTCACAGTGAAGACGAATCTAACGACACCTCACAAGCTGAAATTAATTCATCTATTTATTCAGGGAAATAATGTTATTTTTGTAATTTTAAACTGAAATAGCAGTCTAAGGGTTAATTGCAGACGGTTGCTGTCCTACTGAAAAATCTTCAAGGCGTCATTTTCAATAAGAATCCAGTATTATTTTTGTCTGGTCGGCACTTTCATTTTTGGGTATGTTTTGTTCGCGACCTGGGAGTCTAAAGAGGCGACATTTGATGTTTCATATCTGAATCATAAATGAATCATTTTTTATCCTAAAACGGCAACTTATTAGGTGAATCATACTATGATTCAGATATGAAACAGATCTGGGGGGCTAAAACGGTAACATTTTAGCATTTCATATTATGAAACATCTAACTGACGTTTCATCTAGACCGCGGTCCGTTTCGAGTCAAAAGTGAGTAATAGCGCGCTGACGTCGCTCACGTTCATACAATTTATCAATTCGGGATGCGTGTCAGCGCGCTGTTACTCACTTTTGACTCGAAACGGACCGCGGTCTAGATGAAACGTCAAATAGATGATTCATAATATGAAATGCTAAAATGTTGCTGTTTTAGCCCCCCTGAATCATATTAAATATGAATCATATTATGATTCAGATTTGAAACAGATCTGAAACACATCCGTTTCAGATATGAAACAGATCTGAATCATATTATGATTCAGATATAAAACAGATCTGAATCATTTCTGTTTCAGATATGAAACGTCTAATGTCTCCTTTTTAGGCTCCCTGGTGGTTCTCCTTTAAAAATGTTAATTATTTTGTTCTTCGTCTCCTACAAAATACCTAATGATAAACAATAGATCAACAAGGATTGGTAGAACAATATTAACAAACAGGCGACTTTCGGTATTTCACTAATCATAATAGATACATTGATCACGAAGAGATAGGGAGACCCCTAAGGAAAACGTAAAGCCATTGTGATAAAAATATGAATATCCAGAAAAAACTAAAGGACATGCCGCACTGTATTGTACAGGTGACTTGTATAGACAAAACAAAATTACTACTACTATTATTCCATTAGGATAAAAATATATTAAGGAAACTGGAAAGACGCCTTGAAAACTTGATATTTTGAAGTTGTGCCTACATTGTGTTAACTTTGTTGGATCCACGAGATGGACGACATCCATCCGTGGCGTAAAAGCCTCGTATAAAGCGCAAAGAACCCGCCTGGCGTATGTCCCGATCCCAGAGAAGCCACTCGTTAGAAAAAAAACAGGCAAGCAATGCAACCAACCAACCAACGTGTTATATTTCATGATATGATCTCACTAACCTTATCCTGGTTGGTCCGGTTGTAAATTAGTCAAATTTAAGTAAATAGGTGCGAGCAGAGCAAAGGCCAGCATGTCAGGATGACAGTTAGGAACCAGGCACGCGAAGCCGAGAGAGCAAACGAGAGTGGCGTGGCAGCGACTTAAGCTCCCCAAATGATATATAGCCCCGATATTCCAGTTTTTCATTCTTAGTAAATGCTATCAAACTGAATTTATGTAAAACGTACTTAATTAATACACAAATACCTGCTAGATAGACAAACGAATTTAATAAACGTTGCAACAAATTCAAATTTGCACATTGGCGGATTTAGGTTCAACTACTTTGAGGCGTGTCCCAGTATCCGCCACGAATAGTGTAATTTGTGGCGGATATTGGGACAAGTAGGGTTTTTCATGTACCGATATCTGCCACATGTAAAATAGTATCTAAATTATTGGATTTCGTTGATATTATAGGTTATTTCGTCAGCAAATACTCTTATCTTGTACCATAAATGAGTTTACTTACCATAAGGTTAACCAAAGCGGCGAGGCACGGCGTCGAATACGACGCGGTAGACTTCACTTTCAAGCACTGAACTCGTGAAAATTCACTAAATCTCGATATACTAACTTTTACCAGCTTCTAAAAGCGACGCCATTGCTTATTTAACTAAGTGTTGCCATTTGTTTTGTTTGAAATATAACAAAGAATGTGTTGCCACAAAATTCTAGTAATTTACAGTTAGTAGAAAAGAAAAAATGAGGTTTTTGCAAAAAGTGGCGCATTCTGGGACAGTGGCGGGTACACCAGCGTTTACCTTACTCCGTATTCGGAATTAGCAGATAGCAAGCCCCCAATGTACCGAAATGTTGAAAACTATTCATACAATCCTAGACAACATAACGAAACTAGTAAAATACTATTCATTTTCACCTTCTGTGTTTATGTTTAGTGACGTAGCCATTACATTTTCCCGCCCAAAAGCAAGATGGCGTCATGGGAGAGTGCGCCTGCGTCGAACCTGAACAGGCATAAACCACGACGCGGAATTGAATTGAGACGTAATAAATCTAACTGGGGACTTCGAAATTGGCGGTTTGTGTAACTTAGGTAATATTCAAGTGACAGGTTAAGTGATGGGTCGAGGAGTTCGCAAGATTTGCCAGGGTATCTGGTCTCGAATTTCCTTTCTCACAGAAAACACGGAATAGATTTTCGGAGTGAGATTCAATTGTGGCTTCTAAACCTCTCCACCACTTTCCTTCAAGAATACACTTTTGGAGACCAAAATTATCGAGTATCGGTTATTTGCGTTGCCTTGAATACGAACAGGCTGAGTCTCGTGGTCGTTTGGCTCCAACCCTTGACGGGTTCAAACCATACTGCGTATTTGAAGATAGACAAAAGTTTCATTAATATCTATTCAGTAGACATGGCTCATCCACACATACAAACTTTCGGCTTTATAATATCAGTAGGATATGATGTTCTCATTGTATTCATTATCTTGTGCATGTAATATTTCCAAAAGTGTTTCAAACGGACCTAGACTAGGTCGACAATGCGCAAGGGCTTCTGGTATTGCATGCATTAATTCACTACGGTTATACATTGCAACCGGCAATCACCATGCAAGTATTTCAAAAAGAGGTGGAGTATTTCGTGGAAATGTTTTGACGCTATAAATTCGTCAAGTTTATTCGATTTAATGAATAAAATATTTTCTTTTGGTGCAACGATTTGTCACGGAATATTCATTTGTGGCGATGGTCGATCGGTTGGTAGTGCTTGACCAAGAGGACACCTCATTCAAAAAAGTAATGTACCTATCCAAAATGTTTCAAATCGACTTAGTGAGTGAGTACTGCCGTCAGAGCAAAGGCCACGCCTAGTCCGACAAAACATCCATCAACAAGTCGCGTATTAACAAACATCACAGCGACAGTTCACGAAGAATTTGAGACAAACGCGTATTTGCAAACAAGCCATAATCAGAGAGCACGCTCTTGTTTTGTGCTTGAGAAAACCGGACGAGCTCTCGTTCTCACGCACACCGCGTTTTGCCAATGTTTCGACACGGACAGTGTCCACTGCAGGTTTCATGCAGCTGGTGAGTTGCAATTGCAAAAACTGTTGAAATGATCTGAATGAACCAACTGACATAAGCATTACTTAGATCTGTGCTTCCGTTTTTTTCGATAACGTTAAAATTATCGAATTATTTTGTGAAAACTTTGAACTAGGTACAGGACCTAACTTATGAATTATTTGCACCCCGAAAAATGCACCGATAGTCGTTGCAGCAGAAATTGCTTTAAGTGGAGACTTTGGGTCTGCACATGTAGTGAAGAGTGAACACCAGTCAGGTGGAAGGTTGCGGTATCTGGACGAAGCTGCTTAAAACAAAAAGATGTGGCACATTTTAGGAGAGGTCGTAGACCACGATTAGCCAGCAATTAACTTTACAGTAATGATCTCAAAGGTATATAAAATCTTCAAATAACGCGCTGCACCTCACTGGTTTTTATTTTAGCCTAGTGCCAGCGAAGCCTATTGCTTATGTTGGTTTTGAACCAAATCAACACTAAAACTGTCATCACAAACAGAAGTAAAAACGTATCACAAGTAATATTATGTTAAAAACAAGTCACTTTGTTTTACATAATACACATTTTGACAAAATTCTGCAATACGTATGTTACAGGACGTCCGCAATAGTTTAAAACCGTCACTCATTCACAATATTATATCCGGCTATTTCTTATTTGTAATACTTTTTATACTTAGTGTGTGAATAAATTATCTTATTGCAGACAAGTTTGGATAATGCACCAAAAATGTTCACAACTCAAACTAGCTTACTCATGAAGTATTAAAAGACAACATTCGTTTGTTTTGAAATGATAACAAATCAAGATGCGTTACCATTGGAAAACGCCAATCTTTCTGTCCCCGTGATATATGCACTTATGCAGAATTACCCAAGTAATTGTTCCAAAGGACTGTGTTTAGGTAAACAACGAGCTTCCTGCGGGAATCTGAGGGAATATTGCACGCACGGTGCGCAGCCAACGCGCTACCGGTTGCGCAGGAGTGTGCATTGCGGTAATGATAGCTTAGTTAGGAGAAACAATGAAATTGTTGTGTAGGAACGTAGAGTTAAGATGTTGCTGGCAAGAAATAACAAAGGAAAAGTGACACTTTTAAAAATATGGATTGTAAAAAAAAAAAAAAATAGGTAAGAATTAAAATCAATTTGCTGCGTTTGCGCAATGGTCATAAAAATGTCGAAATGTGGATGTTATGCATATGCTACAAAGGGAATAAATAATTTGCCAATGAATTTGGAGCTTCGAAATTTTTTTTTGATCATAATCAAAATTAAAAACTCCAAGACGCTGCTGATCATGTTCAGCTTGCCATGACATGCTGAACGATTTCAGAACAGCCGGTTGCAGATGACTCGCATTAACCAACATCTTGTGTTTTTAGTAGAAGAAAAATGCGTCACACGCTTCGTTTGCTTCCAAATGAAATTCTTAATCATATCCTGTAATCAGGACTAAGTTATTTGGACCAGCGGGCAACTACAGTCTACCGAATTATGTAATTACTAAATAACGGGCAAAATACAAATTTATTTTAAACCCAACTCGTTTTGTGCTTGGTATAGATGCCCATTTTAACTTTCCTAAAACTAAGAAAGTATTGTAACCACAGGAAACGAAGCCCAAGCGAGGTGGTGATTAACATCATTGCTGCTAATTTCTTTAAACTGAAGAGATTGGTAGGTAGCCCACGAAGTTGAAGCCTGGAGTTGCGCTTGCGATTCTCTCTTCAAAACTTTTAAAACTGCGAATTCTCCAAAACTAAACCAGTAAAAGTTAAATATAACACTTCATAAAGATTCAGCTCATATTCAGATGTAATCACATCCCGACCTCCGGTAAAAGTACAGTACATCATAACGGGGCGTATAATTTTAATTACACCAAATTAAAGTAAGTTTTTCATATGTACCCACTGACTGGCTACCGTTGCGCGTGCGTCGCTTCATGACTCAGTGGAGCGCATCTTATTGATATACAAAATGAAAGAAATGCATTTCTTTACTCTAAGAACTAGTGCTAGGTTATTATATTAAACTGCGCTTTATTGCCTTTAACCCTGATATCGTGATAGATCAAGCTAGTTTCTTCTAAGACGTAACAATGAGTGATTTGATATTATGTGTACTACGATGATATGAGCGAATATGGTGATGAAAACTCGTCTAAAATATACGAACTTAAAACTTGGAATATCAAATCATCACACTGCACAGTCAGAACTGAACGATTTGAAAAGAGTATGTTTGCAAAAACTAAAACAAAATTGAGAAAAACTATTATTACAAATAAATGTTTTTTAAACTTTGCCCAAAATTTCAACAAAAGCAAGGTAGAGGTATGAACTAATATATTAACTTCTTGGTTCAAAGCAGAACCTCCAGATAAGTCAAAATGCTATATACTTTAACTGAGCATGGAAAGAAAACAGCTTGGTAACCAAATATCTGTCAGTTTCTATCTGTGAACGAAATTCAGCATTATTTACGCTAAATACAGAAACATGAAAATATACTTACTAGACTAGAAAGAAAGAGTTACTGAATCACTTAGTATATTTAAAAACATAAATAGAATAAAGGCTAAGCTTAATTTAAAACAGACCAAAAGATAAGAAGTTTAAATAAATAAATTACTGGCCTTTTTAGAGAGAATAGACATGTAGGTATTTATGATATTGTTTAAATACTGTTACATACCTATAGCAAACAAAACTTAAAGCAAAGGTAAAACATAGTTAGGTCACATTGAGATACCAAAACTTAGCGTCGTCCAGCAGTGTGATCCTAGTGGATAATCAGGAAAACATAAGATATATTTATTGATCGATAAATGCGTTTTGTAACGCCGATCAATAAATATATTATTGATCGGCGTTACAAAACGCATTTTTTGATCATTTTATTCAAAATAGATGAGGAAGGAATTAAAAACGAAAAAACCTACATTTATCTGTTTTATATATATTTGTTAATTATTAATAGACAGTATCAAACACACGACAGTTGTCGCGGGCAACAGAAAGGCACCTTAAATTGCAGTTATTGTTCGCGTACTGTTGCGCAACGACCCACGCCGGAGCGACACCACTCACGCAACATAACTATGTTATTGCCCAAATTGTCGACAGCTACCGGTCTACAGAGCTATAAACATTATGAGATTGACGTATGAATTGTACAACGTGATAAAGGAGGTATGTTTTGCCCTCAGAACTATAAGAAGCATGCCGTTAGAAACCGCAATGAAAAATTGTGACACTCTTCTAAAAGACCAGTGTTGGGAAAAATTAGTTATTTGGGAACCTAGTCCTAAATTGCATTGGAGGTTGAATTCATGATGAATCTTTTGTCAAACAGTGATCTAGATTGTCAAAAATTAAAAGGCTAATGAGTGCTTTCAAGATAGTTTTAAAATTTCAGATCAAGTGTAGAGTGAATAAGCAAATATATACAATGGCGGCAGCATACACTGCTATAAAAAACGATTGTCGCATGAAAAATGTATAGTGTATTAGTTCTACTTTTTGAAGTCGTCTTAACTATCAGTGGATTGGTTTAATAACTTGATAACTAATTGCTACACTAAGTACTCAAAGAATTGATTTCCCTGACTCTCAACATTGAATTCGTTTAGGTTTTCAAAGCGCTGTAGACTAAGATTTTTCACTCACTTTCTTATTTAGCAATTTGTAGCATCTTACGAGTATTAACTCTATGTTTTGTAGATGTAAAGTGAACATGCTCCGCTAAGTCTCAATAAGTCAAAATATCTCTATCCAAGACGCACTTGTGACATTTTGTCACTCGTTAGTATTTTTGCTTCTACCTCATTAAACATAGAGTACAAAATGGAATAGAGCATCATTAGCGACATAGCTATATGTCATTGTAGGTAAACGGTAAAAGAAAATTGCGTACGGAACCGGCGATATATCATGAACACGTCAAAATAAATTGTCCCACACGCATAGTTCAATTTGCGACAGTTACCTAATAAATTGGAGACGGAATTAGTTCAAATATCTTCGAAGAGCTTTAAGTATAAGAAGTATTTTTAACAATAAGTACGAGTATCTTAGTGCTCTACATGCTCATAAAGCAAACTGAAGGATGATTAAAACTGAAATTGAATTTACCGAATCCTCAGAAAATTACGGAAATACAAGGTGCTGAATCGCTTTCTTGACACACTTTATACAGGTCTACACCAATTCCAAGATAAAATAAGATGTACTTAATTGCACAAAGAAAACAATTACATAAAAACGCCTACAGAGATTTAGCAGTGCAATGTAGGCGGCCTTATTGCTAAAAGCGAACTTCCAAGCTTTGAACTAAAAGGTTTCCTCTGTAATATCCCTTCAATTTAAATAATAATAAATAAATTAAACATTTAACACAAAGTCATAATAACACTATCATAGTAAGTGAAGGCACACGACCGCACAGCTCGTTAGAAAACACTCCAATTAGTTGGTTTGATTATTAAAATCATTGTAGCTGAATTAAAAACGTGACTCTCAAAAATGCTCTCAATTACATATAGGGGGTATAACAAGGCTCGTTTCGTTCATTCAGAGGTTCGCTCGCTCATGTGTATCGGAGAGGAACGTGTGACCACCACTTATATTTATGGCATTCTTTTGTTTTGTGACTTACTGGAATGCACGTAAGATCACTAATTGGTGTAGCGTTTATTAGAAACTAGCGACCTGCCACGGTTTTGCACAGATTTCTCTAAAATCTGGGGGGCTGGCCAGGAGCTAGATGCCATTAAGTTTACTTGTAGGAAACATTTGACATAACTAAAAGTGTAATTTGATTGTCGCTGCTTATTCGTATTCAAGTGTCATTATAAGACATTAACTATCATCTGACAAACTTATGTATGCATGTGAAAATAAGACACCCTTGCTTCTGTTTCTAATTTGATCGATGAGCCATATTTTGTGATTTCAATTAAGCTAAAAAAAATTAGCAATTAAAACAGTAACAGCGTGGAGCGTTATTAGAACAAGCAAAACGATTCAAGTGATTTAAGTTGTCATTTTTGACGTATCTACTAGATACATAGTATAAAACAAAGTAGCTTTCTCCGTCTCTATGTATACTTATGTTGTTAAAACTCAATAGAAATCAATACCAGAAAAAAAAACATCTAGACCTATGTTGATTTTTTTGTGTCTTTTTAGTCAAAATTTTGGCTTCCGGGACAGTATTGCTCACAAAGACACGTATTATTCAGATACATGGGTGTCGTTTCAATGCACTCATCACTTCACGAATCCTTTGATTCAAAATCAAAGGATTATTGCTCTCTGTAAAACTTAATAAGCTTCGAGGCTGTGATCGTTTGAGTGAAAAGAGAGAAGAAGGTAGAATACTAATTCAAGGTGAAGCGAATAGATGATTGAATTGAGTGTGCAGGGTTGGAAATCCGGCTAACATCCCTTCACACCTTGGTGCTTCACACTTACTTCAATCGTTAATACGCATCACTTCGAATTAGAATTTTCCCCCATTTGTATGTAGATAATTAAAAAATGTTATTTGGATTAGTTCTTTTCTCTCAATCGATCACAGTCGCAAAGAATTTGAATTTTAAAAATAACTCACTACAGTCAAAGTGAGATTTAGCGCCAACCGGAATACCAAAGCTACATCGAGATGTGGAGTGATGTTGGTGAAAATCGACAGGCTGGCTTTTTTTCTTAAATTAGCAAATACCTTGCAGCCACAAAAACAATTGCGTGAGTGTATCTTTCTTATAAAAAATAAATTTATTTATTAATATTTTTTTGTGAATGTCCAGGCAACCTGGTGGCACCTGAGCGTGTCGCGCCGGATGCGTGGGTCGGTGCGCACGCGCACTTGTCAATTTCGTCAACCGCTAATCATACGCTAACAAGACCTTAGCACACGTGCGTGGAGTTATTGTTTTCGTAACTAATAAGTAGGGAGTTTGTACGTTTGTCTGTCGCCTTTTATTAGGGCCTGTGTAACGGTCAAATATGTTTTAGTTACTTAACTATTTTTCAAATTGTACAAGTGTCACTGATTTCCTCGTACGATTTAAAAGTGTTTGTAACAGGTCTATTTAAATGAAGATATTTTGACTTATCTTGACTTGATTTTACAGTCTTTGAGGCTCAGAACCAGAGTGAACTTATCAAATTAAATAAACTTCAATTTAGCAATACTTTTGTTATATGTCGTGACCCAAATTATGAAAAACTTGAAGAGGTATTAAATAATGCCACATCTGCAGTAAAAGTCGATATGGTCAACCTCATTCTTAGTACGAAGATTTAGGTTATTTTAACTTTTTTTTTAAAGTCCTTTAGTTAAAACGAGAGACAGACAAATAAATATCTTGATGAAAATGAATGCAACCTAAGCACAGCTTGCTACAAACTCAGATACTCAGATTGAAAGTTCCACGCCACATCTCATTCGAAACAGTGGCTTTTTCTACAGACCCATTTTCATAACCACCCATCAGTTTCCATCATCTACGAGCCGATAACTCTAACAGGATCTAAAAAAGATGCCAAGTTGCGGTCAGGGCAGCCATCAATTTGCTAGCAAAAAGCGAGCGGAGCCGCGGGCGCGGCTTGTGGCAAAAACAGCGCTGACCTAGCAGGCGATACACTCGGGTGCTCCTTCTCAATCGGACCAGGAGCTTGGAAGGAGATGAGGCGGCACTTGAAATGTCGATACTGAGCATATCAACTACGCACAGTACGCACAGCGGTGGTGTCCAAAACCATATCCAAAATTAATAAATGAGAATAAAATTTACGCCTATTTGAATACTTTTTCTTGCTCGAACTACACCCTTACAATCGTCAAAAGGACTCCGGAAATAGTATACTGTGACACAAATAATCTGAAGACAAAGACATGAAGCAGATGCGTTTTTATTCAGTAAGTAGTTTCTCCGTGTTGTGAACAAATTATCGTTGAAGCGTTTTCGTAGCCAACTATAGTAACAACGGCATAAACTCGTAGCTTGACACCCGAACATATCATTATGCTGCTGAAGTCTTCTAGGCACATAATTAGGCAAAGGTAACCTTCACTTGTTGCAGTATACTACTGGGGTAGGTACTTATAATGCAACAAGATAACAAAAAGTTTTCTTTGGAAACCGAAAAACACAAACGGGAGAAGTAACGAAAACGTATAGCTACATCGGCAGCTATGAATGTTCGAAAATCAGAAGTTATTTAACTAGTCTGTGTTTTTACTACCTACCAGTTGTTTCCTTTAACCCACGTTCACTTACGCCTAAATTTTTGATCGAGGCGACAATTCATAGCTGATTCAGGAAATGTTTCCGTTAATCAATTCATTCCAGCTATACTATTCTGGAACTTGTATTGAAAATGCCATTTGTCGTTATTCTTCTCTCGATGTTCTGATAGTAGGTGATTTTAATTTGTATTCTTGTTCAAAAAAAACCAGAACTCACTTTGAGCATTTCACAGAGTTCTGTAGGCTACATCAGGTTAATACAATTTGTAACGAATACGGAGGCATCTTGGACTTGACGTTGACGTCTCTTGAGCAAAAGGCGATTGTGGTCACGGAAGTGGAGCCTTTGGTGCCCGCTGACAAATACCACCCGGCTCTCGGAGTGACACTTACCTTCACATGGGACGAAGCTTTTGTCAGCCCGAGTAGTGACAGTAGTAGTAGCGAACTGAACTGTACCGCTCCAGAGTGGAACTTTCGTAAGGCCAATCTTCTCCAGCTCTACTCCGATTTTTTAAATGCAGATTGGAGTTCAGTTGTTGAGTCGCAGGACGTTAACAGTTCCGTTTTAGCATTTTTGGATTTGATAAATACAGCTCTCCGGAAAAGTGTACCTTGTCGACGGCGTATCTCGCGGGATGGACGGTACTCCTACCCTGATTGGTTTAGCCCAGAACTAAAAAAACGTATTCGTCAAAAACACTTTCACCTGAAAAAGTTTAAAAGTTTTGGACTAGACTTTAATCTAGAATTGTACAAATACTACAGAAACATTGTTAAAAAAATTATAAAAAGGGATCACAATAAATATCTAAAAACAATTGAAGATAGCATAGCGCGTGATCCCAAATCCTTTTGGTCGTATGTTAGGAAAAAGCGTAATTGTAATAAAAAATCCTCGGAATATGTCTTTAACGATCAACAACTCATTGGGAAAGAAGCAGCGGATAAGTTTGCTGACTTCTTTTGTTCCGTTTTTCACGCAGAAAGCCCGAGCCTTAATCCTGAGGCTGCCGAGAGGGATTCCAGTTGTTATTCTGGCGGCAACTCTAATAGAATTTCCCTTGAATTTATATCGTCGGCTGAGTTGCGGCGTGTTGTCAGCAAACTCAAGGCATCTTCGGCTGCAGGTCCAGATGGCATACCGCCCTTTTTGGTGAAGGATTGTATCGCGGTTCTCGAACCCCCGCTGCTTCATATTTTTAACTTGTCCCTTCAAAGTGGCGTATTTCCAGAATCGTGGAAGTTATCCAGGGTGACACCAATACCAAAAGACGACACCTCGCGGGATATAACGTCGTTCAGGCCTATAGCTGTGATGTCGGTATTTAGCAGAATATTTGAAGGCGTGATTAATAAACACATTACAGATCAAATTAATCCCTACCTTGATAAGGCCCAGCATGGTTTCCGTAAAGCTAGGTCTACCACGACCAATTTGATAGCTTTTGTTGATGAAGTGGCTATCGAAATGGACAAGGGACGACAAGTTGACGTGGCATACTTCGACCTTAAAAAGGCGTTTGATTTGGTTGATAACGACATCCTGTTGCGCAAGCTTTCGTCGATCGGATTCACACCGAAATTGTTGTCCTTTTTTGCGAGTTATCTCAAGGATCGCAAACAATGTGTTAATTTGCTAGGTTTCCAGTCCTATGACTACTTTACCCGCTCAGGTGTCAGTCAGGGCAGTACTTTGGGACCCACCCTCTTTTCTGTCATGATAAACGATCTTCCTGCGGTCATACGTAGAGCCAAGTGCCTGCTATTTGCCGATGACCTCAAACATTTTTATCCCGTGACAGGAGAGGAGGACTGCAACGCCCTGCAGGGTGACATTGACGCTGTTGACGAATGGGCCAGAGCTAATAACATGTCTTTTAATTGCTCGAAATGCAAAGTGGTTTCTTTCACGCGCTCACGTTCTCCCCTGCATGCTATATATAACATTGATGGGGAGGCACTGATCAGAGTAGACGAAATTCGGGACTTAGGCGTGATTCTCGACGCTAAACTTGACTTTGGCAACCATATTGTCACAATATGCAAGCAAGCTAATAAGACCTTGGGCTTTATAATGCGCACAGCCGCGCAGTTTCGCGATCCAGGCGTCGCGGTCTTGCTCTATAACGCGTTTGTGCGAAGTAAGTTGGAGTACTGTGCGTCAGTCTGGGACCCGAGTACCGCTCAATACGAACTACTAACTGAAAAGGTACAGAAGAAGTTCGCGCGATTCTTGTACAAAAGACATTATGGGTATTATCCCTTCCTCTTCCCATCATTGTTTGTTGCAGGTATGGTTGGCCTTGATACTTTAAAGATGAGGCGTAAGCTCCTGCTGGCCATTCATTACTGTTTGCTTCTTGGCCATAAAATAGATAATCCTGCGGCGGCAGAACGCATTGGGCTTTACGTCCCAGATAATTACATGCGTGGTGTTGGACGCCGATGGCATCAGCTCTTTTCCGCGCATGGTGGTCTCCGCACTAAGCATGCCAGCAACTGCCCCACAGCCCGCGCTATAAATTTGCTCAATGACTTTTTGGGGAAAGTCCACGATGCCGATGTGTTCGCTGATTCTCTGCAGCTCATTGTAGCGAAAGTGCGCCACTATTTATCGCATAGGAATATTTAGATATAAGAATTAGAAACATATTTTATTTTTAAGAATATAAGCGTGTTGGCTTCATAGCTGTAAGTTTATATTTTTGTTAAATAAATAAATAAATAGGTTCTTTGATTGAGTAATTAATCGTGATTCCTCCAGAAACAAAGAATGCCACATCCTATTTGAGTTTCGTGTTCCTGGTCCGCCTCTAATGAGCATCGTGTAATAAAGGCGAAGAAATGTAATTGGTCGAGTGGCACGCGCCGCACGCGCCTGCGCACCTTCCACCGCGATAGACCAGGAGACTAGATTAAATGCAACATACCAAAAAGTAAGAAAAAAATAACTTTGCCTTAGAATGTTAGTAGGAAAAATTATAGTTTTGTGAAAGTATTGTGGTAATGAGAATTCATGCAACGCTCCCCTTTGAATTTATTTTTATTTCGACCAATCAGCTTTGTTGAAGTGTATTTACTTTTATTGATTGAGCTAACATCCATAATAATTTGCCTATAGAGCATGAAACCTACCTTTTCTAAATGGATTGAATTGCACTTAATCAAACTTTGTAGCCTAAAGAGACTGAATTACACTGCTCAAAAGTGTCCAGGGATATCTCAAGCATTTTCATACAAAGTATAGCTATTTGGGAGGCTGTAAAAATAAAAATATTGATACCAACGTAGAAATTCTTAGAACACAGAAACTTCTATATCTGCCCTTTGAGATTGTATAAAGAAATTCATTGTAGTAGCATTAGGGCCGGCGCCCACTATCGGCATCGGCACGCTTCAGGCTTTTAAGGTGGCAAATAGTAATAAACTCTAACACAATATGTTACTATGTATATAATTCCACCCTTTTGTACCATTTCGTCAAATGAAGAAAACATCGGCAGAGCGTCGTGGCCCAATAGCTAAACTCTCGGAACTGACTCGGAACTCTACTTTGTGTTCATTGTACAATTTGCGGCTAACTCTCCGGTGATGGAAAACACCGCTATAAAACCCAAGAAACCCGGATAGGAAGGGGTAGGTTCGCCCGTTACCATGTTGGGTTAACATGCCCCGGGCGAAATGAGAGCTTCTGAATGTACCGTTCACCATGACGGCAACAATCAGTGTGCCTCTGACTAACCCATAAGCGATATGGTCGATGTTTTGATAAGGAAACATTAGACAACATACATTGCTCTGATTCCAAAGTTAGCTTAACTTGTATCAAGGAAATCAGACACAATAACTGATCCTGCGGGAATTGGTCCCGCGACCTTTAAGTTTCAGTCTGTCGTAATAACCACGCCCAAAACGGTTGTTAAGGTTCGGTGTTGTGAAAAAAATAAAAAAGTGGAGAAGCTAGCTCCTGGCCTACTGCGTATATGATGTATGAGTGATGCGGCGCGTGCGCAGTTTTTACTGCACAACGCTAGCTTTTTACTGCGGTTTTTCTCCCGGAAACATGTGTGATTATTTAATTAATATTTATCAGTTACAGGTGATTACAGCTAGTTCATGATCATAACCCGTAAAATGTAAGTTTTATACTCGAAGAAATATACTTGCCGATCAGTAAATACACTGTATTTTTTGTTAGGAATTTAAAAGCATCGTGCATTTTCATCGAGATTTAGAATGGAATCGGAAGCTATTTTAACACTTACAATAAAATTTCAGTATCAGCAGTCGGAGCTTAATATTTATTATTATTATCCGAGGGCTCTCGTAAACCCAAGCACAAAGATTCTTTAGTGGCATCCGGGGTTCGAAGCATTATAATCAGGGGTCACGATTTCTTGAGTAAAATTTTATTGCGCTAAAGTGCAGTTTGTTAACAAGGTTCGTAGTGGTTAAGTAGAAACTATTTCGCTTAATGATTAAATCGTGTACGTACCGGGTTAGACGGTACACTTCTGACCATAGATTCAGAATTACGCTACGCCAGCTACGATTGAAGATCGTACCACAAAACCAAGCGCGTAAAAGTAGCCGACAATAGAATAAAATGTGGGTAAATACACTTTATGTAGGCATGGTAAAATTAACCCGACAATGCATCTAATGTATCTCGCACAATCAAGAAGTTTATTTCATCTTGATCTGAAGCAAAAATATTTGTAAAATTTCTCTCAAATGAAATTTGAATTAAAACCAATGTTAGGGTCGTAGCTTCTTCGTTTTTTAAGGCTTAAAATATTTTTTAAAATTTTATTTTAGGCTTAAATGTGAGTTTTAATGGACGGAATGACCACTTAAATATACCTCATAGTTTCAACCATATTGTGACGTCTGCGAAGCTGATGTTTATAGACTCATCGCTTAAAAGTAATCTCAGTACGTTAATTACCTTAGATTGCCCGTAAAATAAAACTCACTGAGCAAAACTGCACGGTATGCGTTCCAATTGTAAACGATAAAAATATCGCAATCTTTAACTATGTGTGTAAAAAGTATTAACAGTACGATGGTCAAGGGTCTCAAAGACTCCGTTTCTATGCACAACAATATTGTATAAGTAGGAAATCGGTATATGCAGTCTAATAGCAACGTGGCCAGCTCTTATTTTTAAATTTTGATCATTTTCGACTGTCTAATCAACGACGACTGACGAACGACGATGATTTGACGACCAATTAGGTGTAATGGTTGAGAAGTTGACTACGACACTAAAGACCGCTGGTTCGAAAATTCAACAGTACAACAATTTGTGTGCATGAACAGGTCTGTTAGTGTTGGTCTGGGAGTTTCCTGTGTTTATAAGCATGTATTTCCAATATTTTTCCGAAAAAAAGTTTCCTTATCCGTAGTCAGTTCTCATGGTACCTACCTACAAGCGTTGGTTTGTTTCGGACACATGGCATGTGTGGATATTTGTCTGATAACATAACTTCTGGGCAAATGCCTACTCCGAAAACTTTTTTTAGGTTTAGGAAGGTATCGGGCTGTCGACTACCACTGAATGACAAACTTGGTTCAGTTTTCCATCTCAAGATCATTTTGGATAGTGGGCCCGCCCCCGGCTAGTCCAATTTTCTTTTGCTATACTGATTTCAAAATCTGCATCAGTGCCATGCGGTCTCAGAGACCCATCTTCGACATTAATGGTAACTGCTTACGTACTTTAGCCCGCACTATCCACGATTGGACTCATTGCGAAAAACGGTAACTTTACAATGTAACGAGCTGAAACGGTAGTGCAAACAAGCAGGGGCAATTTAATTTACTGTCTTAGGCAAATCATATTGCACACCTAGGCAAATTAAACTCAACTCATACACATAGTTAAGTTTAGATTATATTATGTCTAGGACACCTTACAACCAAAATCATAATTGTATCTATTTCTCTTTGAAGGCCAATTTCATATGATGGTTAAGAAGGTGATTACCACGAGTACACCAGAGTATAAACATTATTGTGCATGAACATGTTTGTCTGTATTGATCTTGGTGCCTAAATGTTTTTACACGATAACAACAATCTGGAGCCTACACGGTCCCGATAAAACCATGCGGTATGTAATCCGCCGGTCTGTAACCCACCTAGTTTTTCAGATTTGACGAGCCTCTTCAACATTAGCCCGTATTAAAACGCTGTAGGCTATAGTTCCTGAATTCGACCATAATGCCTTGACACAACACCAAAAACCACAAACTGAGTCATGTCATTAAGGGTTAAAAAAAAGGTAATTTCAAAATCTTAAATGTCCGACTGCGTTTCTGTGTGATGTAAAAAACCCCTGAAATAAAAAAGTCGGCATACCCGATTGCACTTAACTTACGGACTATCTAGAAATAGAGACTCAGGGAATTCAGAGCGCGTACCTATTCACGCCTTTAGACGCGTGACTTTCAAAATAATTAAACCCAAGATGAGCTGAAATGTGCGTGGCGTCGCCTGATCAAAAAGTATATACAGGTTGGATACACAAGTCACTTGATTCAGCCAATCTCAAAGGCATCTAAGCTATGTACAGAGTGAAAACAAACTGGAGCGCACACAGGAAGCGCGGTGCCAATAAATCCACTGGTCGGTAATCCGCCGGTTGATTTACTCCATTGTGAACAATTTTCAAGTAACTTGGTGTCGGCCAATTGTGGCCGATGGTCGTTATGTTCGAGTACTTCAGGTGTTATTCATACGGGGTGGCCATGCTTCCTATTCCGATCGGGATAGCAGATGAATTTTAAATAGGGAATGCGTTAAAAAGGGAAGTCCAATCAGACCAGTGACAGAGAGGAGTTATTTAGAATTGCAACAACACATCTTTGAATAGAAAATAAATATAGGTATCTAGAGCAGCTCACACAATATCTTCTAACCTAATCTAAGTAGAGCCTGTTCTATGTGCGTGCGAGACTAACTGACATACCTTAATATATGTATAGATTAATTAAGTAAAATTGGAATACATACCACCCACATACAAAACAAACAAGAATGTTTATTTAATGCATAAAACTTTTTCCTGGATGAAAATCTAACTCAGGATCTTCAGCGCTTCATGCGGGCCATCTTTCTGCCCATTCCAAATCTGATAAATTTGTTATTGCGATAGTTTTTATTAGATACACACAAACTGCATTATTAATAGTAAATTCTGGGAGAGTTTCTAAAAAATACAATTAAAAAATTGATCTATGTCCGTTGCGTAAGCGCAGGTCTCAGAATGATCAGCATCGTGGTCACCCCAATGCATAGTAAGTGTTGAGGCCCACCAATTACCGAGTGTGAAGGGCCAGGGATGATAATAATTGAATGTATGGTTTACGGCCTTAGCTCGAGCCATCTCGCCCTCTAACCAATAAAACTTGCGTCTTCTGACTCTACGAAACACGTTCCAACATGAGCCTATAAACTTCGGCTTTGCTAAGTTAGTAAGTAGCTTTATGTGGAAGTATTTTACTTAGTTTATATTGCTATGCTATTTTATAACGCCTTTATTGAGAATCAGGTGGGTTGTGTCAGCTGATGTGCCAACATATACATATCTATACCTATATTGGGAAACTTTCGACCGCATTATTATTTTATTTATTTTTATTTTTTCTGAGGGCAGTTGTTATTGGGAGAAACTGATCCTAATAACAGACTCAACAGTTTTGAATAGTTTTCAGGTAAATAATAGAGTAGTCTATTTATTATTATTTATTGCACAAGATTGAGTGGTACAAAAAGCGTACTTAATGCCAAAAACGCATTCTCTACAAGTCAACCATAAGGCTAAGCAGAAAAAGTAAGTAAGACTCAGTAGTCATCCAAAGTACATAGGTAGCTTTTTAAAAAGCTATTACAGGGAGCCTGGACAAAAACAGTTAGCGTAGTGCTAGAAATCACTTACACGATAAAATATCCAGGCGTTCTCCGAAGTTTCACTCCCATGTGGTCGAAATCTCTGCTGCTCGGAAAAGCCCCTTCAACTATTCCACAAAAGTTGTAAAAAGTTCAAGAATGCTCCATCTCATGTGCCTGTCATAACCCTAACTTCCAGAGACACTATGAAAATGTTTGATGGCTAGTCTGAATTCATCTTCTTGTCAATGGTGGTGACTTTCAAACTGAGTGAATACCCTCATCCAAGCCTTAGTTATTTTCAACCAAAATTTGTTTTTGAAACAACAACACTTGCGTTTCTTTTAACCAACCTTGATGTGGGTAACAAAAATATGCCAGTGGTATTTTTTTCAGTGCACCCCAAGTTGTACAATAGACCTTACCACAGAGAACCACTCACTTGAACTAGTTTGGCCAGTGAGTAGATACTTATCCCTCTGTGCGGTTATCTTTATGTTTTGGGTTCCAGCTTTTAGTTACAGCACGAAGCCTGCCTGCCTGCGCATGACATGTGTTCTCTGAGTCCTAACCCTGACCCTAATCTAAACACTTGTACTTCTTTGATGCGCATACTATTTCTAAAGATGATATACATCAGACCAGGTACAATATTATTCGTCACATACAGTTTTCCCACGTCGCGAATCAAACCTACAACCTAACTATTAATATGACTTTACCCATTGCATGGCTGTGTCATCAAATGATTACATGAAAGAAATCACATCTGTGCCTATAGATTTATAACAGATACTCATAGTAGTTACAAAACACAAAAGCAACACTATAAAGGATATTGAAAATGACTGGGTATCATTTATCTCAGTGCAGTTAAAAATATGGCTGCCGTTAAGACTAACCTTTACGACCTCCGCACAACAAAATTGTATCGGCAGTCAGCCAGGGTGACCATGTCTTGAAGAGCCATGTGGGAGAACGGTAGCATCTTTTTAGTTTTCTTTTTTTATGAAACGGCTGTGGCGACCAGGCATTTGAGTTGGCTGATAGGAAGCGAATACGAATGAAAAGTAAGCACTTGACAGTTTAAGTTCACTCAAAACAAAACACACGTTCACAATTTACGGATGGC
This sequence comes from Udea ferrugalis, assembly GCA_950022985.1. Taxonomy (NCBI): domain Eukaryota; kingdom Metazoa; phylum Arthropoda; class Insecta; order Lepidoptera; family Crambidae; genus Udea; species Udea ferrugalis. The sequence continues at coordinate 4,254,023 of OX465527.1, read as the reverse complement.
AAACAACCCCGTTTGGGATTAGTAATCAACATACTTGTATGTAATGCTAAACTTAAGTACCTATTCAAAACCAACTAAACTGATTCAGAACAAATGTAGTTAACATCATCATGAAAACTTTGTGCACTAACATTCCTAACTTATGAATGATTAGTACAATAAAATTCGTTCAGTGAGCTACTGACAAAGTGCCATTATGAATAACATGTATGTTTAATGTCACTTTAGTACTGGACAAGTCTATCAATTGTACTACAGTTTACGTTCACTAGAAGACGTGTTTAAAATTTCATAATAACATCACGATGCGATCATTTTCTCAGTAGCTGTCCGCTAAGGCCTACTGGTCAAAGGCATGGAGGCCCTACCGCCAGCGCCTGGACCGGACGCGGCAGGTGCTACCGAGGGTTCACTCGGGTTCACGCCCCCCCTCCGCCCCCCAGCCCGCCCTGCACCCCACAGCATCCGTGCAAACCCGTTCCTCTAATAATATAACGTAGAAATGAAAGATTAATGAGAGCAACCCGCGCACGCCTCTTTCACTTGAAATCAGTGAAGTAGAACGTATCGATAAAATTTTCTACGGTGTGTTATTTTTACTGCATTTTGCACCTTCTTTCAAGGAGACTTCGTCACGGATACATAAACAAGTTAGTGATCATAGGTACAAATGAACTTCATGGAAAGCAACTTCGTCTGCCCTATAAAGGTTTTTTAAACTGAAAGACCGTTTCATGAACCCCAACGATAGTTTGCTCATGGAATGCATTGCTGTGTTTCAACAACCAATCATCACTAATTTCATGTAATTTTTAGAAATATTCTATACATAGGGACAAAGTACCTAATTAAATCCGATTTGCTTTGGTATATCCATTGGCGAAACCACTTATAAGATTTAAATAAATTATTGTTCGTATTTACAAGCTGATCTCTTTTCTGACCAAAAGATCGTATTTTAAGTGAGAATTAATTAAATCCAACATCATCAGCATCAGAGAAAAACAAGTACGGCTAGTAGTTGACCATTGATAAATCGAGCATAACTGAATATTAAGAAATTCCACGAAACAACCGCCAGAGGACATTGTCTGTAATGGTCTAGATTTTTTTTCAAGATGATAATAATTTCAAAATTAATATAGTGGACCGGGAGGGCTTACTCCTATTATCTTCTAGGTAACACGATGTCAAACTTGGACACGACTATCTCTCACCACCATAAAATACTTTTTTCACTATGAAAGTAGGAGTAACCACATGACGTTTACTCATACAATCCAATAAACTCGAGTACCAAACAACAGGGATGGTTAATAGTAATTGATTGTTGTTCATATGAAAATTAATTCGCTATAGTGGCAAATCTAGACCATGGCCAATACACTCCATCAAAGTCTAAAGCATTGTCTATTATCGATATCAAAAATGTTATCGACACCCAACCAGCCCATCCCTACAGTAGCAAGTCCCGATCGCAATGAAGACCGCCCAGATAAAATATTAGCCGCGTGCGGCCGGTAGCTGTAATATATAGACCGATGACAGTGCATTGTGTCCACGGCCGCTCTAACTTACTCTTGTATGACTACCGCTTACTTACTTACTTGTATCCATCGATCAACACGATGGATGGACGAGAATTTTTAGAATACATTAAGCTTTATGATGTCAAGAATTTCGCTAGCTCTGCTAAGGAAAATAAAGCTAGGAAAGCTGCGTTTGATTATGATGTTGGAAATAAAATGGGTATTTGAAACTAAATAGACTTATTCAATCAAGCCATTAGTGGGATTTCAATAAAATAACAACTGTGTTTTGATGATAAACTGATTATTTAGAATACCATGTCTGTTTTTCATTTTCATAATAAAGAAATTTGTTTTATATTACAGTTTATAGAAATTAACTGTATTATATTTACAGCTATCAAAGAATAAGCTTTTTTCACTTGGGTATTTACAGAAAAGTTAAACGGTGTAATGGCTTAAGTATAATAAATGTCGGAAAATAGTGATGTACACACATTTTTGAATAGGAAAATTACTTATTTATACTTATTATTCTGTAATAATTATAGTTAATTGAGGTTAATATTCAGTAAAAAAACGGTCGAATTCTTAAAAAAACACGACTTCTGCTGGTCCACCCATCAGGTTGCAAAACGGACCACCAAGTGTAGAAAGACAAGAAACAGACGCAAAACATCTGGGGCTTTCTAAGCTTTCCTGAATTTTTTAAAGTTTTTTGTCTGCTTTTCATAAACGGAAAAAACAGATTAGTATTAGATTGATCAAGAGAAAGTCTAGAATCCTAATAATTTAAGATCATCTTCAAGATTATTACACAATATCTATTAGCTATGCCATGTTAAAACTTTACGGCATTTAATTATTACACAATAAACCTTCTATTTATAAGCCATTATAACTAAATTAGGTTTAGGGTCATTTTCAAGCATAGTTTACGCTCATAATAACAATTTGCTAATAACAACTATAATTTAGATTTATTTGAAAGGGATTACAGATTAGGTTTCTACTTATAGTAGGCAATTTAGGCTTCTAAGAATTAACTACCTGTTCAATAGAGGAAGAATCATTTCTAATTCTGACATCAATTTTGTTAGAAAACACGCGAGCCGTTTCTTAATTGATTTTGTTATTGTATGTTTCATTTTATTTTATTGATTTAACAAAATCCACAGGTCTTAATAAACATGATCGAAATAACTTACAGTTATTGGAGTCATTTTCCCTTCATTTTTAGCTTGCCATTGTATGTTACAGTGTTTTTATATTCAGTAAACAACTGTCTTACCTGATTCGATCATTTAATTACAATCTCTTCTGATTACAAGTGATGGTGGTGTTTGAAATGATTTACTCTTTCCTCAAAGAAACCCAAGTTGTAGTGTAAGCAATATTCACTTTTTAGCGAAAGCATTGCTAACGACTATTCATAAATTACTGGATGGTCAAGCAGATCATTTATTTATTTATTCTTCAGGAAATATACTTACAGTATTTAAATTATCGACATTTGACGCATGTAAATTTCACTAAAATCAATAAAGTTCATCGTCTGGTCGGGTTCATCGTACAGCTTACCACCTGCAATTACTGACACCATCTTGCAAGACAAACATGTTTGCAGACTCATATACGGTCCAAGCGGTAAAGCTCTGGAATAAGCTGCCTTGTTCGCTTCGCGATTGCAGCACTGTAGGTACCTTTAAAAGACGCCTTAAGGAACATTTACTGCGCCTAAGTTACACTGCGACGTAATTGTACACTTTTATTATTGTTATTATTTACTTTTATTTCATCTCCGGTTCTCTCCCTCTTCTGTTTCTGTTTCAGAAGTATTATATTTAGTAGATATATGTATTATTTTTGAATATTTATTAATTTATATAAAAAATATATGTAATTACATTTATGTTATTAGATAAGTATCTATATTATTATTAGGGTAGCATAGTATATTGTATGTATTTATTACTTAAGTATCATTGTTTTCTTTTTATGTAATCCTCTTAATATATATCTTTTTTTTTTTAATTGATTTTACTGTACACCGCTGTATGTCTGTCTCTTTCGTTTCATGAAATTTCTCCTGTCACCATGGTCTGCTGGAAGAAATCTCTCATTAGAGATAAGCTCACCTGTACTATGTTTATTCCTTTTGCTTACTGTAAAACGTATCAATTTGTGTACAAACCAATAAATAAAATAAATAAAGTTTCCGCTTATAAAATACATAATTAAGCTAAGGTATACAATCAAAAGGGGGGGTAGGTAGTAAGAGTTTCGCCGTCGCGTCGTGACTGTGCGAAGGGATCTTGGAGCTTTCAGTTGTAGACTTCTTCGTGGATTTATGGTTATTTGTTGGAATTAAAGGCAAGAGTTTTGGGTTACTCTTTATATTTACTTTTTACACATTAATAAAAACAAAAGAAAACGACATCAACTTAACTTCTCCCCCACAGCCCGTATATACGCTCCTATCCTAGAACAAAATTATCATCATCTTTTAAATGCCACAGTATTTAATCGAGTATAGCAACACTGGCCATCAGGCATCACGCTCTCATTGCAGATGACCTACAGGCAAGTCCGGCTACCCCGGCTCGGCGGAAATAACGTTATAATTAGTAACTTTTGCATTAACATAGGAGGTGTAAAAACTAAAGATCGATGCACACGACCGCGCAGACTGCAGAGAAAACGGCAAGTATACACGTATTCATCATCTGAAGATCCGTAGGTTATACTTGAGACGTGTGAGTACTACTTACTTCAGATTCCGAAAAGCTGATTAAAGCATAATTAGGTAATTAATGATTAAATGAATAGCTAGTGTTGTGATTGCTAGATCGAATTTTCACCAACTAATCACGTTAGTTGGTATAACTGCGCCTTGCTGAACAAAATGATGGCTTTTTCAAACACGAGGTAAAGTAGTAAAAGCAGATATCAACAAGCAAAAAGTCAATTTAATGTATGTCGGGATTTTGGCTTTGGGATGTCGGCAAGTGGCTGACATAACTTTTTGTTTTTATTAAATGGTGTAAATCTAGCAGCTCTAAAATCTGAAAACAGCCTAATAAATTCTATTCAAATAACACCTCTCGGTTATACAGGGTTGTTCGTTCATGCCGGAACACGGATTCGTCTGAATGAGAGATAGCCCGCGTGCGTGTATCTAGTGCTGACACTGACAGTGACAGACGGACGGCGGGTCAGGCCCATTACTGAATACATTACTTGTCTGATAGGTGACGAAGCACGGAATATTTGAATATGACAATAAAGAATACTGGGGCCTAACCACAAGCTACAGTACTATCCGTCATACACATGCATGCACCCTCTTTCGCCCGAACCACGGTCGTGAACACACGTGTAACCTTAACAAATTTCTGTTTTAAAAATTTAAGTTTAAAATCTATTCATAATATTTCACAATTTTTAAAGAAAGTGTCGGTCTAACCTACCAAAATCCTGAGAACCCAGTATAGCTGAAACTGGCAAGTGTTTGAAGCTCAAGACAAATTGGCTAGCACAATAAACCGCATAAACTACGAACTTCACCAACCTTATCATCATAAGATGCCTAGAACCATGAGAAGTCCACCAAAAGAAACTGATTCGGACAGTGATGTAAGAAATTTAAAGTCGGGAAGCAGCCAAGATGATCATGTAAGCCTACGAAACAAGCGCCGCAGGGATAGTTGGGAAGAACCGATAGCAAACTTGAAAGGTGATATGAAAAACATGTTTAATGAGCTGAACAATAACTTGCACAAGATTGTAGCGGACGTGTCAGTAATAAAAACACAGAATACAGAAATAAAGCAGTCGAACCAAGAAATAGAAAAGTCGCTTGACTTTCTTTCACGACAATATGACGACATGAAAGGAAGAATTGACGTATTGGAGCGCGAAAAAAAAGAACATCTATTGTATATATCGTCATTGGAGGCTAAAGTTGAAGAGGCTCATAGAAGCTTGAAGTCGAGTACGCTAGAAATCCGGAATCTGCCCTTAACTTCCAAATCCGATTCAAAAACAGAGCTTTCCACAATTGTTCAAAAGGTTTGCAAAACCCTCGACGTGGAAGTCCAGCACACTGACATCAAAGATGTGTTCCGTGTAAATTCAAAATCTGGCAAAACCACCATCGTCACCGAGCTGACACGGACAACGCTAAAGCATGAGATACTAAACAAAGCCAAAGATTTCAACAAAAGAAATCCAAACCAAAGAATGAATTCTGCTCAATTAGACCTTCCTGGGCCAGCTATTCCGATTTTTATTTCGGAAGCCCTCACAAATAAAGGCCGCAAGCTGTATTACCAAGCAAGAGAGTTCGCCACAGCAGAGCAGTATAAATACTGTTGGACAAGCAGCGGGCGGATTTTCCTAAGAAAGTCTGATGGCTCCCCACATCTCGAAATCAAGGAAGAAGGACAGCTGACTCACCTGCGAAATAATAAGTGACTAGAATTGGTAACATATTCAAACTCTCATTTGTCTAGTTTCTCTTTATTTTTAATTTTAATTTGCATGCCTAAATATAGTTATAGTTTATTTTACAAAATTGAAATATTTTTCTTTCATGTATATTCAGAAACATATGTAGCTCGATTAAAGCTTGTTTTAACTCTAGGCTTGCCTAAGCATCACCAGAATCAGAACAATACATTTTTATACGGTTTTAGTCTGCGGTTGCCTGCCTTCCTCAATTATAGCGCTTTTATAAACTGGCTTGATTTTGCAGTAAAAAGTTTTCTTAACCATCTAATGCTAGCATCCCGGCTTCATAAAAATAAAATTCGGTTGTCGAATCAGTGATGATATTTTGAATGACATCGACCAAATGAATTCTGGAAAGTCTTATGTCTGTAACCCTGAATCCTGTGCTTCCTTGCTTGGGTGCCACAACTTGCTCGGGACCTTTAAGATCCTGACGCAAAACATTAGAAGTATTAGCAGCAACTTTGACAGTTTCGAAGTTCTTTTGCGTCGGATAAAGATAGACTGTGACGTATATATTTTGACAGAGTGCTGGAACAAAACTATTTCCTCTTTCCCTAGATTGCATAACTATGCAACCCATTACACTAATAACAACATTAACCAAAATGACGGTGTCGTAGTTTATACCAAAAATGGAGTAGACTGTGTCGTAGAAGAACCTTGTTTTACGGACGCTAGCTGTCTGATAGTAAAATTAAAACTTGATACTGTCATAATAGGGCTATACCGACCCCCTTGTAAAACTGACATTTCGTTATTTATTGAGTCCCTGAATAGTTTATTGGTCTTATATAAATCTTACAAAAATATTATAATAATGGGGGATATAAATATCGATATAAAAACGGACAATTCGGATCGCAACTCATTTGAGTATTTGAACCTACTTGCAAGTCACGGCATCCTGGAGAGTCATACGTTCCCCACCCGAAAACTAAACTGTCTGGATCACTCCATGATAAAATCAATTAAAGCTGTTGCTACTTTTGTGTTCGATACTCCACTTACCGACCACTCGGCAGTGATGACTTGCATTGAATCAAAAATCCGCAAATCTGCTCAAAATGACAGATATACAGTACAAAAAATTAATTACGGCGGCATTCTTAAAGATTTAGAAAACACTAGCTTTGATGCAATACTATTGTCACAGGATCCTGACTGGTCATCTCAAGAATTTGTTAGCATATTGTCAAAGTTTATTGTAAACAATTCGGAAAAAGTCCAGGTTTCTAAGAAGAATCACTGCCTTAAGCCTTGGATTACACCTGGGTTGATTAGATGCATGAAGAACCGTGACAGGATGCATCTCAAGTGCAAGGCTGAACCAGACAATATGGTCATAAATATCTCCTACAAGAGGTATAGAAATTATTGCAATGCCCTGCTTAAACGTCTTAAAAGGGCATATGAGCAAAGTGAATTGGAAAAACACGCCAATAACCCAAGAATGACATGGAAAACCATTAACACCATAATCCATAGAAATAAACAACACGTTAGTCCGGCGGAACTACTTCAGATTGAAAATAATCCACTGGATTCTACAAACAAGGTGAATGATTTCTTTGTAAATGTGGGGAAAACGTTAGCCGAAAAAGTGCCACAAACACAACTGGCACAAGATTATATAACAAAAAATCGTTTGAAGTCTATGGTGATGTTAGAAACAACCTATGAGGAAGTGGATGATATCATATCAAACCTCAAAGTGCATAGTGCTGCGGGATGTGATGGCATACCTACAAAACTACTTAAAATTGGAAGACGAGTTATTGTGCCGATATTAGTTCATATCATCAATTTGTGCATAGCAACGGGAACCTTTCCTCGGGTTTTCAAAATCTCGATCATACAACCTATTCATAAGGCAGGGGCACGAGACTGTGTCAACAATTACCGCCCTATTTCCATTTTACCCTGCATATCGAAAGTTTTGGAAAAAGTAATGAATAAGCGCCTCCTTAAATTTCTAGAAGACGAGAAAATTCTTTCAGATAACCAGTATGGCTTTAGAGCTGGGAAGTCGACGGCTGACGCTGTCTCAGATCTTACGGAGTATGTTGCCTCTCGCTTAGAATCAAAAGAGAGATGTATAGGTGTTTTTCTGGATTTAGCCAAGGCTTTTGACACGGTTTCGGTGCAAATACTGCTGAGTAAGATGCAGAACATAGGTATTCGTGGGGTTGTTTTGGACCTTTTCACAAGCTACCTTTCTCAAAGAGCTCAGAAAGTCAAAATTGGTAATCACTACAGTGGCGAATTATGCACTAATTATGGGGTCCCACAAGGAAGTGTCTTAGGCCCTAGCCTCTTTTTAATATACATTAATGAGCTTTGTGACATTGAACTGTCAAATGCAAGAGTTTTTACTTTTGCAGATGACACAGCTATCATTTTTCATGCAAGGACTTGGGAGGAGGCTAGGGTTGAAACAGAAATTGGTCTGAAAAAAACTATAAATTGGCTAAACGCTAATTTCTTGACATTAAATGTGGAAAAAACTAAATATGTACCCTTCAGTATATCACTTGGTGACTCACCTAACCATGAAAGCTTAAGCATTAAAGCCCACAGTTGCCCTCTATTAACTGGCAGAAATAATGTTTGTAGCTGTTTAGAAATTGAAAGAACCAACACTATTAGGTACTTGGGTGTGCAAATGGACAGGACGCTTACCTGGAAACCGCATATACAAGCACTAACGGGTAAAATCCGCAAACTGATATACGTGTTCAAAGTCCTGCGTCATGTGGCTAACTCAAACCTGCTTAAAACAGTTTACTATGCCTTGGTGCAATCTATATTGACCTATTGTATAAGGGCTTGGGGAGGTGCAGGGAAAACCACTATCAAAAAACTAGAAATAGCTCAACGAGCAGTTCTGAAGGTTATGACGTTCAAACCTTTTCGACATCCAACAGGCTTATTATATTCCGAATGCAACGTTTTGACAGTGAGAGGTTTATTTGTGGTAGAAACTATCATGGCACAGCATAAAAAGCTATCGTTTGAACCTAAATTACTGCAGCGTCGCAGGAAACATAAAGTCTGTCAATCTATTAAGTTAAGAACAAGCTTTGCTGAAAAATTCCAGTTCTTTCTCGGACCTTTATTATATAATAGACTTAATTCAATTTTAAATATTTATTTCTTGAATGTTCATAATTGTAAAAAACAGGTTGTTAGCTGGCTGAAGGCACAGTCATATGATGGCATAGAGAATATATTTGCTATTGTTATTTAAATAATGTAAAAGAATGAAAGTGAAAAAAAAAAAATTATTAGGTTGGTAATATTTTTACAGTGTTAAGTTTATTTTTGTTTAGTATATATGTATTTTCTTTTTTCTTTTTATAACGTCATAGATCACAATATGTACTTTGATGATTTTCATGAAGAAAGAGTCTAGCATTCGAGTTACAGGCTATGCCTAGTTTGAATGCTAGTACCTATCGTAATAATTGTACAAGAAATTAAATTAAACATACCTAATTGAAGAATTCACAAAAGTTTATCCTTTGGTAACATGAAACGTTGTTCATAGTTTAAGTGGTCAAACCCTTCGCCATTAGCACAAAATATAATATTAATTTCGACAAAAGAATAAACACAAGTTTGCGCCTGCAGTTAGCGTAAGGGAAATTAGCCCGTAAAGCAATGGACCTAAGGAGCGCTAATCTGGAGGCCATTAGGATGTATTTTTGTTACGCGCTCAGCTGCGATAACATTGTAACTGCTGCACTGGTACCTATTAAGTACCTTCACAGAACAATGATCCTTATAAGCCTATAAATAAGAAAGTTGTTTGTAAGGATCAGTGTGGCAAAGATTGAGTGAGTGTTTGTTTTGTAGCCTACCTATCGTTAGCGTTTTTTTTGGTGCTGCGGGTAAGGGTTTGTCTCGTCTTTTGTAGCACAGTTTTTATATTCATTTACCCTTCTTTAAGCATTGGTGACATAGTTTATAAGTGAATTTGTAATACCTATAGTTTATAAGTGATCTTGTTTTGCCTTGTACTCCTATCGTTTTTGTTCAATAAATTCTATTCTATTCTATTCTATTCTATGAGATAAAAGTTAACAGTAAGACGTCAAATCAGATTATGACTTTTAAATATTGCTTCAGGTCGTGGTCACTCTAGGATTCTTCGTCATAGTGTAGTTTAATAGATGGGTTGGTTTTGGACCTGACTAAATTACTGCTTTTAGACCAGTTGCTTTTTTAGACGAGTTGATACTAACCCAATGTTTTTTTAATAAAAATAGGCACATCATAGGTTACTTGTGCTAAAATAGTGGCACCCGAAGTCAGAACGATTCGTATACCTGACCAAAGCATTGACTGTGTTGACAGTCTGAGACGACACTTCGCAACATGTTTCTGTCCCGTTTACGCTTTAGTAAATAATCGTACTGTCTTGTTCACACGTTAAAACACGTTCAAATTACCTACGTCGTACCCCGTAGACAATTTTCTCAGAAAATCTCAGATGGCTCTGCAAGCATAGAAAATATTGCTGAGAATATTTTGAAGCAAAAAAGCAAAATATATGTAGGTATTTGCTCTCAAAAATACAATAACAGACCGTTCGGTTCTCATTTCATCTGTAATTGCAAACTCGGTTTCCTTCCACCTTTAAAACGAAATACCCGTCGTATTCCTTTAATTATCCAAAAAACTTAGCTGTAAAACTTTCTTCAGTTAACCACTATTTTATGCCATAGAAATGTCGACATTATTACAAACAAATATAACAGAACATTTGACAGTCACTGGAACGCGTGGATTATAACAAAGTTATTGTTAAAAGTTAAATGGTGCAACTCACCCTCGCTGATTAAGATTTTATAGACAGAGCGCAATTTAATAATCCTCTGTTCTAAGTTCGGTTTATAGACAAAAAAAGTTGCCTATTAAAACAACAGTTCGTAATAAACCCATAAACTAATCTTTATTGCGTTTTTGCATATTTATTAGACATAGTTGCTCATTCCACTTAAGAACACCTCAAAACCGTATCATAAGCAATTAGTTGAATTACTACTCGATTGTAAAACATACTCGGCAACAATGTGAGAAAGTTGCTTATCTGTATTCATAAACCACAGATACAAAATTACTATCACGCTTATCTTGATGTTTACCGCAATATGAACTTCGAGGCAATCGTAACACTTCCGCCATAACACTTAGGCTAGGAAACTTCGTAGGCAAGCTCAAGAAAATAGGAAAAAAAACAATAGATTGATAGCTATATCATTGGAAATTATTCCACAAAGCGCCGCTTAGCCACAGACTTAATGAAGCTTGTACTGTGGGGTACTGAACAACTGATAGAAATACTTAAATACCTACTTGTTTTTGTGAATACATACATAATATACATCGCTAACACCCAGATTAATACGAAGAGACATGAACGCACACAATTTTAGGTAATTACTGTGTGGGACTCATAGCCACGACTTCTGGTGTAGGAGCAAACTTCTTAACGAGTACACTACATCGGTCGTCAACGACTACGAAGAGTTTGACTTGGAAGGGTCATGTTTCCTAGCTGCATTTTTTCACCAGCAGCTTTGCAGAATCTTATCTCCAATGAGTATCATGCTTATGAAGGAACGTCTTCGTAGGGTCCAAAACTTAAGTACCTGTTGTGCTGAATGTGATGTGTAGTTTTTTAAATATGCTTTTACATCAATTAATGTAGTTGTTTCCTACTAACAAGAGCCAACACTGTATGCCACTTTCAAGAAAATTTAACCTCTGTACAAATCACTGGTCGTTCCCTAGGTATTGGCTACCAAATAAAAGACAAACTTCGGTCTGATATGAATTAATTATAACGCTAAAGCACCTAGGTTACATAAAAAATGTTAATACCGCGAGCTATTTACATATAACGCCATCTGTTGGCCAAAGTCAGAACTAACTTATACAACCTCGGCTTTTTTATCTCCACCTAATGTTGGCCCAAATGTCGTATTTGAATGTGGATCATCAGGCCAATCAATCGATTTTATTGAATGTAGATTCCACATTTAACATTGGTGCAATTACAGAATAAATAGTTAATAAAATGCCTTAGGGCTGCGAGCGCACGGATGCATAGATTACAAGGAGGGCACATTCGTCTTGAAGAGCAACATAGATTGATCGTTTGCCAATGCAAGCTGTAGAAATAGCAGGGTTTGTTTTTGATTGCATGTCGAAGCGCCATTTTGAATGTCAGCGATTATCAAAGCTATACTACAGAAGTGTCGCTGATATGATTGCACAGCTTGCTTTCTATGCACTTAAAAACTATGTTTTTTCTTAAATTAGACTCTATATAAGTATCGAGTTTTCTGCAATACATTTTAGAAAGTCAATTATCATTTTTCAACCCTGGTTGGGTTGAAAAGTAAGGTACGCGCCGCAAAGTTTAGTAAGAAGCCTTTTGACTCTGATTTATCTAGATTTCAAGATATTAGTAAAGATGAGGTAGAGAGGTAGTTGTAGAGGTGGCTTCGGGCGAAGTGTACGTAGCAGATACATATATGGTTTTTAATTCTATTAATGTCTTGGTTTTTAAATAATGCCAGTGCAATGGTCACCTCTTTCAGCAACTGTGCAATGACAAAATTACCAGAATTTACAGATCCAGTGTAACAATATGACTGTGAATGAGCTGTGTTTTTGTTATTATTTATACAGGCTGTGATTTGTTTTGTTAATTTCTCAGCTGCGATCTTATCAGATACTTTTTTTATGCCTGACCATACACTTTCCAGTGGTCAGCATTATTGAATGTAATTTTATGATAATGCGCTACACTTCAACCCTGCTACACCATCCGCAACAGATGTAATTTAATAGAAACCTGCGTGGCCGACCTGAAACTTGAACCCGAAGGCTCGTGCGCAGGCTATCGGAGCATTTGTTAATAACAATTATAAATTTCAGTTGCGCCCGCGACCTAGGGCAGGGTTGTCACTTCACTATGAAAGTCTTCAGAAACTCCAAACAACACTCGCCCTAATCATCTTTCTAGTTTACACTTTTCACTGACCAGCTTGTTTACTATACTCAAACTTGTTATTAGGAGCTGTAAAATAAAAAGTCACCTGACTAAAAAAAGACAAGTTTTCTTATGAAATCTGCAAATTAAAAATCGGAGTAGAGGTTGGTTTTGCCTGCTTAGCCGGGGTCATTTGCAACCTAATAAACATTTTATGTGAATCTGATATGCCGTGTAGTACCTACTAAAGTCGTCTAGGTAGCCCAACGGATAAGCCGGTTGAAATACTTACCAGTGGGTGGGGTCACAGTGCGAAGAACCGATTGGCATTGGCAATGCAAACCTCTGGAATGGATACCATTTTAAGACAAATGCTGGTCATCCACCTGATAAAAGTCGCAAAATTTCGGTAGATGCATCACTTCCGATTGCAATTGAAAGCTGCTTACCCCATTGTCCAGTACAGCCGCGAAAGCCTCAATTTAGGCTAACAGCTAGTAAAATCAAAAAAAGATAGATGCCGCCCACCTCCAATTAGACCTAAAAAGATTTTAAAAACTAGATTTTTTCCCCCATAGATATGGGGGAGGCCAATGTTCAGCAGTGGCCGTCGTGTCGCTAATGAGCTCTATTTGCCTAAGCAGTACAAAGTACCTTCTATAAAGCCGTGCCTGAGGTCAAGCTATGTCCAGCGGAGCTGACCACCTGGCAGCCCTCGGGCCGCTCCGCTCCGTTCGGAATGGGGCGAATATCGATCATTATAAATTTCCACTTGGCGCGCTAACGGCGCGCGCGCACGCGACCTCCGCCAAAGATTAAATGGAGCAAGTACAGATGCGACGAGGCATTAAACTGCCTTGTACGATCTTATGTTCTTACGAAATTGCAAATATAGGAACTTTGAAAGTTCTTCTCCTTGATTTGGTTTGTTGACAATATCTGTGTTTACCAAAATTCCGTCAGTATCGCGTTTTGAAGGTTTTACTCTTGAAACAATTTAACACTGATTCAGATGTACGGTGTCGATGCGGCTTCCATTTTATTTCTTTTTTTAAGCTAAGCCTTTACATTATTCTGGTGATATAAGCTTATGAGTAGCCTCCCTCCTCTGAGCAGACGCCTCCTCGTCATCCCTCCAGCAATCTCTATCCTGAACTAAAGTGTGCCCCTCTTGGTAGTACGTATTTGGTACTTTTTTGCATAAATAATTGAACGTTGTCGATAGAAGATCGATTTACTACAGTGTGAAGAAAGACAAATGGGTCGATAAAGAGGTTTTAAATCGGCTTACTGGTCCTAAAATACGTGTAGGATGGCTCTATCAAAAAATAAGCAGATCATAAACAAACTAATACCATCAATACACAACTCGACACTCCTCAAAACCACGATAAACGTGAGAGCAGATTCGGATCTGCAGGAAATCCAAAGAAAACTTCTTCCCTCTTTATGCTGGTTTCCAACGACGGCATCTGCTGCGGTCCATTCTTTGGCACCATTACGCCGCGCGCGCAGATTGCTCCGCGGCCCGCGCGCCATCTATAGATCACTGAGTTAGTCTTACTCTCTATTTACTCACGACCGATAGAAATTATCATCGACCATCGGGCTTCTGGAAACTAGCCTTTATTATCGAAGATCAGGGTTGAAAATAAATAAGTGGCAAGGTAACTGGAGAGATTTTTTGCCAACAGATGCGGTCGTAGTTGACTTAAAAATGTCAGACTTTTGCTGCAAGTAATTCTTTAAGTTTTAGGAGTTTCCTGCTTTTGAATGAATTTTCTATTTACTTATACTAATCAAAGTTCAGTAGAACAAAGATGAATATTGACTGAATAATCGAACATTTTTACGTAAGAAGATCGTACATTTTTTTTTACTGGTTATGAGTTTTCAATTCCACGAAATAAGCAGTCATAAGAAAGTGGTAATTAGCCTATATTCCGTCGGATGGCTGGGTAAGTAGATAAAGCCTGCTCTGCAAAGTGTGTTAGGCTAAAATTAGGGCTACTATAACTGCACCTTTGACTATAACCACTAAGCCTGCGCGTTGTGTTGGTAGGGATCGTCTGAGCTGAAATGACGCGGTTCTCCACCGTATCTACGCACACTAAAGTGAAAGAAGAAAGAAAAAAAAACATTTAAGTGCTTGTTTCTATGCGTAGATGCAGAGGAGGGCCGTCATTTCAGCTTAGACGATCTCAATTGGTAAGCGAAAACTTAATGAATGGAGTGAAGAGCCAGCGTTTTGAATGTTAAGATAAAGAGATAGAGAGATAAGAGAATATAAAGATTTAAAAATGCTCGATATTTTACCAAAACTATTAAGGAAAATTTAGTTACCGTTTAAATCTCTTTTGAAAAATCTATGTGGCCCAAAAGGTGATGCTGGAAGTGTTTTATACATATTTACAGAGCCGGAAAAAAATCAGGGCAGGATCCACGACTGTGTTTCTCGTTAACTTTAGCGAGAGAGCCATTTACACGTTTCGACCGTATTCGCAGACTTAACAAACATACATACATACATACGACCTATTGGTCGTAATCTATTTTCTTACTTTTTTTTAAACTCAAGTCCACGAAGTCGCGGGCGGCCGCTAGTATTGATACGTTCATAGCGTGCTATAAACGTATCAGACACGTTAAGCAACACGATACGCTGTACTATGCCCACTATAGCGTATAAAAGTCGCGGCAAATGACGGGACGAGTTAACTAGCAAGCTTCGCAAATAACATTTAGAATAACAAAGCAATCCTGATGACTTACGCGCCGACCACGTTACTAAGTACCATGTTTTTTCAACATTTACCGTGCCTTTGATGTAAATCCTAAGTTTTACCAAGTGAATGGTGGTAAAAGTTCGAATCACGTATTTTTTCGACATTTTACCAGTAACATAGTACAACAACTGATCCCATCCTCACCCTTCCACTTCCGCACCACACGCGCTGGTCTGCGTCAACATCCACACACGATCCAGCGACTGTCGGCCCGCACCAAAAGGTTCGGTGATTCGTTCCTGTGTCGTGCTATCCAGACGTGAAACGCTCTTCCAGCGCATGTGTTTCCTTCTTCTTACAATCCCGGGTTTTTTAAGCGGGGCGTGAAAAGGCATTTATGCAGGCCTTCAAAATAAGATTGACCAGCAAAGTAGTTCTCAATTACTGTGCTTGTCAACCCCATATATGGACCTCACGACCGCTTCCCATCAGGTGGAGTGAGGTCATCTTGAAGACCAATATTAAAAAAAAAAAACATCCTATACATTACCAAGGTATGAAAAAAATACCAAAATCGGTCAAGCCGTTTAGAAGGAGTTTGGCAACAAACACTGTGACGCGAGAATTTTATATTTATGAAAATCTTTTCCTGCATAGCCTATGGCTGACGTCATTCTTTTTTTTAACTACAGTTAAGTTAGTTAGTTATTACCTACAGGCAATTATAGTAAAAAATGGTACGTTTATCGTTATTTTCTAAACTAGTGAAAAAACCTGCTTGAAATAAAAAATAAAAATAGGAAGACTGTTTATTTTGAAAAATAGCTAGCACATTTCCTACAGCAAAAGACCCATCAGTAAAAAACACTAACGACCAAAATCGTTGAGTGTAAATGCCCTTCAGCCATCGCTCGCAGTATTTCAGCGAAGTTCGCGAATAAATACCTCGCGGCCGCGCAGCGTTATCGCGTCGGAAGCGCGGCGTTCCGACAGCGATTTATCCATTCATTAGCCTAAGTACAGCCTTATCCGATACGCTAATTGAGAGGATTGATTAAGAAGGCTTCTGTGGACCCGTCAGCATCCTTTTAGGGATAGGAACGGTACCAGAAGGGACGAATATAGATACGGTTGCATAAATTAGGTGATCAGTGCAGATGGTAGCCGCTCCCAATTAGGTTTTGAGTTAGGACTTATGGCAAAGATTTTATTATAACGAAACTTTCAGGTTGCAAACGAGGCTTTCACTTTCATTTTACTGATGAACAACGAAAGTAATACAAATACAAAGATGCCGCACAATTATTTCGTCCATGTTTATTTATTTATTATTTATTGCACAAAGAAAAGGTACAATTGGCGTACTTAATGCCTAAAGGCATTTTCCACCAGTCAACCATCGGGCAAAGCAGAAACCTTGTTGGTGGCCATGTTGTTTATAAACGAGACCTGTGTAGCCCAGATTTGAGTTACGGTCTCCCAGTGGCAGTGTCTCCGGAAAGGTATAACATTTAGCGTAATCCTTTTAAAGGCAAGCACAAGATATGTATTTCGTGACACCTGTGATGTTGTTGTCGTCCATGTCGCGCAGGAGTGATCATCACTTTTCATCAGGTTTTGCTCTACTAGCTCCCTTTCTCATAAGAAAAACCAGCTGGTGCTGGGTCACTTTTTTGTCCAAACTTTGATCCCACTGCCTCTTTTCACTAACGCTCTGAGTCGATCTCAACACTCGGTTAAGGGACCCCTTAGGTAAAACACCATGAAGGTAACTAATTCATTCACTGGAAAGAGTACCCCGGGGGGACAAACCCCGCGTGTTGACCATTCGGGCAAGAACCTAAGTTCGTGGCCCGCACCGCCCTAGAGGCGATGATAGCCAGTAGTAGGAGCCCTTAGGCACGTTACATAAATGACGATCGATAGCTTTCTGCTATCAGGCTAAAGTCTGATAGCATAATCTGTGCTTTAATGCCCAAATAGAACTTTGAATGACTCCCAGAGTCTAACTCCCTTACTCATATATAGATAGATAGATATTCTTTATTGCACACCAAAACAACAGAAATCAATAACAAAGAAACACAGATTAACGATAATGTACAATGATGAAGAAGCGCTGTTTAGTTTTTATGCCCAAAAACTAAACAGCGCTTCTTCATCACGTTAACTTTAGTAACGCTCTGTTCCTTTCATTCTTGTTGCTGCCGCCATGTGCGAGTAAGTGAGAAAACACGTCAATAGCTTATTCTATGCTTTAGCGTTGCGTTAGTTTTTATGAATAAGGGGGTTATATCAAAAACGAGAAACGACTAGAAACACGCTTCCGACACTTGTGGTAGAGTCACATTATGTACATGTACTTTAAGTATTATTCATATTTCGTATTAATATGTGTATGTTTATTAAGTGTTTCAAATTGAGATTCTTGACGATTCAAAAGTACTGTGGAATGGTCTACTTGAATAAAGAAATATTGAATTTGAATTTGAACGACACTGACAGATTTTATTGCCCAGTCAACCATGTCGGATCAAACGCTGGACGCTACGACAGTCTGATAACACTGTCGAAGCTAATGTTTTCTAATACGCGAACACTATACATCGAAATAAAACAACTTTACAAAAATAGTAGTGTAAAGTAGTCGAAACGTTGGGTTAGAAAATATAAGATCGCGAGTAGAATCCGTAAAGTTGTTTTACTGTCGAAGCTGTCAGCGGTTAGGGAACTGGAAGTATCTGATAATTTAGAGCAACAACTAAGTACGAGTATCTCGAAGACAATTATTTACAACAGTTAAATAAATATATATCCTTGTACATTATTCCACACAGCGCCATCTAGTCCCAAGTGGGCTAATTATAGTCCGTTATTATGGATACTAGACAACGGATAAACATACTTAAATACTTTTTCTTTTGTAAATACATACTTAATATACATAGGAAACACCCAAATTACTAGTAAATTACTAGTGAAGTCTGTACTTTCCTTTTGTTTTACTTCATTGTACGTTTACTAGCTACAATTGTTAAAGAACCTAGTGCTGAGGCTGCAGAAACAACTGTCCGACACCGGATACAATCACGTCATTATTTTTGTGTATGTGTACAGTTATTTTTTTTATCCAGATTATTATAATTGTCTTTTACTGTTTTTTTTTTGGTTCGTTTGACAATTAAAAAGTATCGAAATAAAAGTACTTGCAAAAGGTATTCTTGAATACGATATTTTGATTTATAGACTGAATTAATGATAATAGTTGACATACCCTTTAATCGCAATAAAAATTGCGAAACCAATTATTTTCAAACGTGATATTCCTAACTATAGATTCTTCAAATTGCTTAACACAAATATTTTAATAATCACATAAACACGTACGTTCAGTGTGTGAAGCTCCTAATAAGTAAACTGGAAACATACAAACAACCTTTGCATCAGTCTGGTGGATATCCGTGTCAAATTTGATCCAAAACTCTTTCGAGATAACTTATCATAATGGATCAGCGTGAACGTTATTATTTTCGCTTCAATTTTACAAGATGAACAGATAATCATCATTCCATGATCACTTTCACATCTTCATTTATTTTAAAATCATTCAAATTCATTCTTCTCTATCTTTTATTTTTCCTAATAAAAGCATAAAAACTACTTTGCCTCTATTCAGCAGTTTAATAGGATATACTTAGACTAGTTATTTACTTACTTATGTCTTGTTATTAAATAGCCGATCTGGTTCACAACTGCTTGCATATTTCATGGAAACTTCTTGACCTTATATACGTCATGAAAACTTTCGCTTTCCGTAAGTTTAACTATTAAGTGCTTTATTACATAAGCTTTAGTTAATTTCAGAGTTCTTTCCAAAGATAACATATGATCAAAATGATTGAACAATTTTGCAAGTCACCACCACATAGCGAATCTCAAGTAGCGTAGAGTAACACATGCTTGCCGAACCGCAGTGCATCTTAAACAAACTAATTCAGACCGGTGGAAACGTCGTGATGCCACGATACTGCTATCTGCGATCATTGCTATTGTTGCCGAGATTTAAGGCAGTCAGCAAGAGGGAGCCCCTAATTGTACCATTGAAACTCAAGCACAATGTGTACCTTTCTGCATCAGCATATGGGTCAGTTTCCTACTCATATCTGGTGCTATCTGAGGAGCAAGCCTGGCGCGTGCCCTTTGTCTCGCTGTAATTACTTTTATAAATCCACTAAGCGATTTACATGTGGGTTGATAGGATCAGCAGTAAAGGTTGCGACTTTTGTCTGTGTTCCGGTCGACGCCGCCGGCGGAACATTCCAGATTTATGGCCTGCTACGAACTATTTGTCTTGGTTAGACGCAATTTTCTAGGCTTTAACGGTGAACGAAACTTGCAATTTAATTCGCTATTGTTCGGGAAAATACTGTTGATGTAATTGTTTTAACAGGTTCACTATTTCTGTATTAATGTTGGTTATGTAAAAACAGCGGGGAAAGTAATATTAAAGTCAATTTGATAAACCGGATTTTTTCCTATAATCCTACAGAAATTTTACTCATTACAATACAGAAAGCATTCATTAACAAACAATAATAATGAGACAACATCACGAATCTCACCTGATCCTAAATAAACCAGCAAGGTTCGTGAAACCAGAACCAATATCTATTCCATCAACAAGCATTTGTGCTTGTGCAAAAATCAAACCAGTAAGCGACGCTTTGATTCTCCACTGGTTCTGGTAACTGGTAGTTCAGAAAATAGAAAGAAACACCAAAAAATCTATTCAGTAAAAAGTTCATGCAAATAAGGTAGAATAAAGCTACTCTGCTAGCTTTTTGCACGTCAAAGAGGGGCGAGCAAAGCGCAACACGCGCCTACTCGGTGACATGTAGAAAACTATAAAAATGAATAGCATGACATCAAAAAATGGAGACAAGTCTTAAAGACTTTCCATCGAGATCATTATAAAACACTTACCTCTTAACTTGTTCTGACACCTCAGCTGATCAATGATGCTCGTCAGCCTGTTCTCCCGCTGAGTGGTCGGCTTGGTGACGTCATCGTCCTCAGCTTCCACCTTCACAGACACGTCAGGTTTCACTTCCACTTCACTATCACAATCACTGAAGTTTTCTTGTTCATTCACATTGCTTGATTCCATTTTGGTGTCTTTTAGTATGTTACTTTCCGAGTATAGCATTAGATTGTTGGTCTTAAAAGTGCTGCTGTTTGAAAATAACCTAGACAAAAATTTTGGGATTAATCATTGCGTTTGGTTTTGAACGTAGATGATTGAATGTTAATTAAGATTAAAAAGTTTAGCGGGGTTTGTTGTTTTCTAATTTGGGACTTGTTATGATTAATTGATTAACGTAATTATTGGAGTTATTTAATTCAATAGCAATAGATTTATAAGTTTTTTATTTTATTTTAGCCTTGAGGTCCAGCTAAGAGGTTGACAAGTACAGTAATGTAGTATTTCTATTCTTTCAAAAAGCTACCTATGTGAGGTAAGGTACGACCTTCACTTGGTGTGAGGTGGCCGACTGTGAAAGACTTCTAGATATTTTAATTTATATTCAGAAGAAGGAGGATCTCTATCGTATATACAAACATTAATTTAAGTTGTTACTTTTTAATTCAGTCTTCTTTTGATAATCGTTCAAAGTTTAAGTAGCAGTCTTTACCAAATTGCTAAGCTCTATCTCTCGAAAGGTCAAGTACAGACGATGCCCATGAATGTGAAAAGTGTTGTTAAGTAAAGATGTAGTTTTCTAGAAAGGTTCAAAATTGAAGTAGACTCACATTTAAATTGACAGTTCCACCGAATTACATTCAAAATCATTGTACTTATGGTGAGATAGCGTTTGACTCGTTCGACACCCATAAAATAGGTTTTGAAATTTCCGACCTATACTTACATTTTAAATTAAATGTTGTGTGAACCAAATTGTACATTATTCTTAATATTTTGACAAGTTTGGGAACCACAGCCTGTAATACTGAAGACTGATATCTACAGCGATGCAATGCTAATTCAAATCTTCTGAAAACTCAATACCTCAAAAGGCGTGGCCGCAGTTCAACTCCCAGTGCATGAATCAAGGCGGCCGCCAGATAAGGCATTACTCATAAAATGATAAACATTGAGTAGTCTTATTTATTTCAGTCACTAATCGATCATGAGGCTTATAAAAACTAACAAGCTATTGCTTTTACCATAATAGAAGCGGCCGTGTTGACCGCAAATACTTCGCTGCGCTATTAGGTGTTTTGTGTCTTATCAAATAACTCTATTAGAGTATGATTTATTTAGAAGGAAGGTAATGAAATAATTAAGAGTCTATTGAGTCTTTGATCGCTTAAACGCCAGATGTAATGTTGTGTTGGTTTTTACTAGGACATTTAAAATCTACAAATTACATAGCTGTCAAACGCAGCATCGAGAGGCGAATCTAAAAGGTAAACTTTAACGCTTTTGGCAGTAGCCTGAAATTATTCTGTTTCGCAGGATAATCTCAAAAGATGTAGCTACCTTTATTTATCTTTACGTAAATAGGAAAAATACATGGTCTTACTCGTTTTTGATATTATCTAGACATCAATCTCTGTACCCCATATGTACAAATTCTGCTCAATTCGTGGGCAGATCACAGATGCCCACAAGCGAAGCTTTTTAAATCTATTTGAACATCAAAAGTTATTTTTAAAATAAAGCCCTTATATTTAGTATTAATATGATTGGCATTGTACCATGACTTGAGAGATCGGTGTTCCGTCAAAATATATCAAAAACTAGCGAGTTCTCACTTTTTGTTGACATTTCTAGATTGTCTCTCTTTTCATGACAAGTCGAAAAGAAGTCTAATACAGTTATAAACATTGGACTCAACTTAGACAAAGCTCTTTTGAGCACAAACTAAACACAGCTTTGTACTATAGAACATAGAGATACCTACTACAGAATTTAAGCGCTTCACTGTGTTAGCTGTACTAACAATAACAAATGCTGAGCGCACTACCTACTTATACACAGCATATTTACAAAAGTTAGAGCTCTATTTGCTATTCATGTACCGAAATTTTGAGAATAAATTCACAAGGAACTATTGTACAATAAATACACGCAGTTGATTTTTGACAACAACTTTTCACTATTAGCCACCTGCCGTGCTATTCCGGCGGTGCACATCGCACGTGCGAGCATCGATGTTGAAATGAGATTACCTCAATCATCAATACGCTTGACTTTGAATTAGTATTTTCTCTCATTTTGTATGTAAATAATCAAAAAGTGTTTTTCGGCTTAGTTCTTTTCTCTCAAACGACGACGGTGGCGAAGGAATGGATTTTTAAAGTTACCTCGCACAAGCGAAGTGAGTTTTGGCGACCACCGGAATAGCATAGCTGACACAAAATTATAACGTAATCAAGAAATTAAAATGTTAATCATTGTTATGATGAATCACAATAAAGCCATATTTGAAGTATCGAACGACACTGACAATCAAAGTCCTTCGCAAAATTCAATGGATCATTGCACCTCTACAGTAACAATTCGTTTTATCTGCCCTTCGACATCGTATGACCCGGATACAAGGTGAAGTACCAACCAAAACAAAAAAAACACAATACGTTTCCGAGCGTAAGTTCCGTCGATTTGAAGCACAGGTTAAAAAGGTAAAATCAACAGGTACACAGTCAGCCAGCGGTTATCGCGGCGAGCCACTGATAACTGAGGTGTCAGGTCAAACGAGCAAATGGGGCGACACTAGGTAGGTACGTACTTAACACTGATAAGCCCTGATAACGGGCTCTTAACCTTCTGGCTGTGGCACTCGGCTGGAAACGATGTCATCGCTGAAGAACATGCGACAGTTTTTTTATTTACACTCGTCCTTATTGCTTAAAGGAGTTTGTGAAAATAGGCCGACTAGCAGCGTTAAATTAAATAACCTGATAGGAATAGTTTGGAATCAGTTGACAGTTAAAGGTCGGCCAACAGCAACCAACCAACCAACTAAATATCTATGTAAGTCTTACTCCTACAGTGAGGTCATAAATATCTCCAAACCCTTTTCATGTTCCAACAGACCATACTATACCTACCTAGACTCGGAGTATGTCAGTGGTGTCAGAGACTAAAATTATTATTATTGGTCATTTTAATAAAAATATAGGAAATCTTTTCATCACAATTAATCTTCAGAAGCAGAGCTTTTATGCTAGAGAGTGACGTAGTTATTTAAATACTTGTAATTCTTTAAATACATAAATATCGTAGGACATGAATCCACACAGTGCCGTTTGGCAAAGCTTGAACTATAGTAACTATACAGATCACGGTTTTTCGTAACTACACACATGATACAAAGGAAACCAGTAAAATATCACTAGTAAATTTTCATGAACACAAATATTTGTGCCGGGGATTGAACCCGCGACCTAAGCTGTAGGAGCCAACTTCTTAGGCACTACTCCACCGAACCAATTCGCGAAAATTAGTAATTGAATGCAGTCATAGATAAAATGCGACGTACTGGAAAGCAAAAAAAATAAAAATAGCCACCTAAAAAAAACATGAATG
Source organism: Udea ferrugalis (assembly GCA_950022985.1). Taxonomy (NCBI): domain Eukaryota; kingdom Metazoa; phylum Arthropoda; class Insecta; order Lepidoptera; family Crambidae; genus Udea; species Udea ferrugalis. The sequence continues at coordinate 4,229,657 of OX465527.1, read as the reverse complement.
CCTGATAATACCGATTCCAAATTGTGTTTTGACGTCACGGTATTGAATGAGACGGTTGTAGTCATTCTTCACCACTGTAACGTCACTCTTCACTCGTTTCATATTACATTAGTACAGTCAGCATCAAAATGATGGGTCCGTACAGAGTGGTCGATATGTCTGAAATTTTCATGTATGCAACCTTATCACTACAGTATTAAAATAGAGTTTCAATTGTTATAGAGTTTAGTGACTCTTCAAATGACATACGACTCTATCATCTCAGTATTGTAATTGCTTTTGTCAGACCGCCAATACCTTTTAGACCACTCTTTTAGCACGTGTGTACACCATTTTGGTGCATAAAATTCACAAATCTTCGTTATTTATAAGCCGATTCGATTAAATCTTTCACCATTAGCATTGGCTCAACTTCTAACTACGGCAGAAAGGCACACATTGATGGTTTGTGTGCATAAGCTCTATCACCTACCCAATGGAGATAGAGATGCCCTCTCTTGAACAGAGTTAGAGATTCCCTCTCCTAAATAACCAATTTTAGCCTAACTTCTATAAAAATATGACAAAGAACATTGAAGTCAGTTCGAGCATCGAGACAGGCCGGTCATGCGTCGTGACTCCAGATAAGGTGATAATGATAACGCTGATAACGGACAAAGGAAACGTTCAGACCTGCCGGCTATAAATCGTTACCTTTGATTATGTGGATTTAAAGGGCAATGAGGTCTACTTAGGAGAAATCACTGGTAATAAACATATACAAGAACACACATACACAACATATACACGTGTAACGCCAGAGGGCGCGCCATGCTCTACACGCGTCGCCAAAATAAATCGAATGAAATTCCTCAATTCGGGACGTGTGTGATCGCGCTCATATCACTTTTGACCCAAAACGGACCGCACCCCAAAAATTCGCCAGATCGGAGACAAGTCAAAATTTCATGACATTGCTCGTGGCTAGCCCCCTAGGAGTTTAACCTTTAACCCCTTGAACCTCTTTTAAAAAAAAGCTCCATCCTAAAAAATAGCCCATTGAATATCTTCAACCTTCATGAATACCGTCTTACTAGCAGGACAGTCGCTTTGATACTCACTTTAAAAAACCTTCTTTCCTACCTAAAGTACGGTCAGCGGCACAGCAGCACATCAGAACAAAATAATTCGATTTCCGGTCAGTCCTCCTTGCTCTATTGTTAGGATATGTTATTTAGCAAGATAAAAAACAGAAATAAGTAGCCTGATATACTGTTGACTGCACACAGGGGTAGTGTGCTATCTACATACATGTTTGTGTGCTTGTTTCTACTGAAGCTACTGAAAATAACAACAGTTACTGAAATAAAGCTACCTACTGAAAACTGACAGCCAAAGCGATGACTAGATTCTCAAAAATAAAAGCATTACTAAGACAGATGACTATTACACATGAAAATGAAAACAACACAACACATAGCACGATGTAAGTCGATAAAAAGCTAACATGACATACCTACCTATCAATCATTTTACTGGAACAGACAGCAAAAAATATTTGCTAATAGAGGAGTCAAAAAGGTATTGATTGACGGTTTGACAACAGTCGTCGATAATGTCGTTTGAAGCGTGAAACGATACTTTATATACGAGTAGCTATGTTGGGATAAGGTCGCTTTTCAAAAATACTTCAGACCTATATATTGGAGTAGTTTGTTCCTAGACATCATTTCGATGCTGACTGTACTGCATGAATTTTTGACATCTTAAAAGATTTTAGGGTTTTGGTATGTCATTGTACATTCCTTACTATTCCGTACAAGTAGGTACTTTAGTTCTCTTTTGGCAGGCGTACATGTGGGACTTGCGTCTTTGAATCGAATAAACTAAACTGCTTATTAAAGTCTGGTTGCGTTTGTGGCGGCACCTGGTGGCTAATTCCGGCACACGAGGTCATGACCCGCGCCCTGCGCGCGCGCCCCGGGCGGGAACGCTAAATACGATTGTAACAGTCCCTAACACATTGTGAACACATTTTTCACACTTAATTTTAATGGATTACGTGTGTGCCACTTTTGACACACATAGACAAAAAATACCATTTGTTTGATATTATTTAGTTGGTTTGTAGCGAGTACTGAATGATTTTTTATCGCTTGGTGGGCGCCGTAGACGGTATTCGACCATAACTCTTGAACTCTGCTTGAGTAGCCCAAGTTGTCACTTAGCATTTTTTTGTGTTTTACTTTCTTGTTTGTTGTTATGATTTGTTATAATTTCCACGTGTGCTGTATGTTTCTTTGTAACATCGGAGCTCTCGAACGGATGAACTAATTTCGATTTACTTTTCTTCGTTTGAAAGTATCTGGATCGGGAGTGTCCTGGCTATTTTTCGCGTTTTTCTTGGTGTAGGATGTTTTAATTTCCCACTTTTAACATATTTCATATACATATTTAACTACGGAGTGACCAACATCAAGCTTATATAGATGAAAACAGACTTCCACGAGAAAAATAGTAATTTCAAACTCGTCAAGCAAGATTTGAAGTGGGCATTAAGGGTTTGCTTGACTACTGAAAACTAAACAAAAGTCAAACTCAAATAGTTTTCTGGCAACGTGATTCAAAAAATATATTTTCGTTAATTTGCGCGAAATTAGAACAAAAGTATTGATATATCGAATCAGAGTGAAATATGCTCACAATTTTAGTGTGTTTGGCATGGTTCCACGTCGACATGGTTATTTCAGGAGTGGCCGGGCGAGGTCGTGACCCCACCACCTTGCCGCCCTCGCGTCGTCCCATGCTGACGTAACGAGAGCATAATAAAATGTGACGTCATTAGTTTAATTATTAGAACTCACTATGGGATCACTTTTCGACCTCATAGGAACAGACTTCAAATCAGGCGTCTTAGAGTTTGTGAATTTAAATTAAGGAATTTTTTTGGAGCCAGTGTATTGACAAAATGATAAGTAACCTGTCTGTAATTTCATGATCGAAGTATGTTTTATGAAAAGAGACGACTACGCCGAGCGCATCCCAAATGATAGACAAAATTGGTCTATCATTATTCTTAATGATATCGTAATCCGGCTCGAAGGATCATTTCTTCCTATGATTTTTTCACAAATGTAAAAATGAAGGTTTATCCTAAATGTATGAATGGTCAGCTACAGAACATACGGAACCCAACAAATAAGGATTGTTCAACTAAATTACGCAAGCCACTGAGTAGCGTAATCAAGAACAATGCGTAGCTTTAAAATGAGCAACAAGAACAATACCTGTGCATAACAGACGATATAGTTTCGTCGTTACTTCGTCCAGTGTAACAGTGAAATGGAATACAATTTGGTTCGTAAATCTCAATTGGATCATCAATAAGACCATGAGCAATATTTTGTCTATCAAAATCTTTTTATCATTTATACCAAAATAGAATAATCACCCTTGTAAAATCACTTTCATTAACAGTCATGCTAACCTAACCTACCTCAATTTTGTTCCAGATTGTCTGTTTTTTGATTATTTACGTTTCGCCAATAACAAAAACGCAGTATCAAGGATACTACAACGGGGCAATGATGGGCGAAGCTATATACTCAAGTGGATACAGTCCACCTGGATACGGCCCGCCTGGGTACAGCAATAGACCGTACGGAAGCAGTGGAGGTATGCTGCCGTATGCTGAAGAATACGAGTACGAAGACCCAGAAGAATGCAGCTGTAAGTGTAACAAGTGCTACAAGCCTAAGCGTTGCTGTGTGAAGGCATGTATGACCTGCAGTCAAGGGAATGTTGTTGTCGTACCTTACCCTTACCCTTTGATAGTTATACCCCCCACAACTTCTACTACAACAACAACAACAACAACACCATCACCTCGAGACTATGCAAGAGAAATGAATAATTTATTAGCATTAAATGATATAAATCCAGGCATGCCACAAAATAGGAACGCTGACAACAGGTATAATATGATGACGTCTTTAAGAAAGACGAAGTCTAACTGGTTACCGAGATACGGAATTGTGCCCATACCAGACCAACTGGCGGAGAGCTTGATGACGCAGATGAGGAGTATGAAAGGACTACAAACTAAAAGGGACAGTGAATAAAATAGTGATAAATTGTAGAAAAACTGTCGAACAAAGTTTAATGACATCCTAATTCATAAAACAATTTGTCTCAAGATACAGTTTTAGAATGTTACCTGCCTCTTGATTATTGGCGTAGTCAGCAATGGTGAGAATGCCACATAATAGAGCAATTACTGAGGGAAGGTACCTTCTTGTTTCGTATTTCATTAAAAGGGGATCAATTGACGATGTCGAAATAGCCACAGTGTTATAACGATAAATATAATTATAGAATAGAATAAACTTTATTTTGTATGAAATAAAATAAGGTAGAAGCAGGTAATAAATAAGTGAGTCCTCTTATTTCTTAGGTGTCAATTATTTATAGTTATTTAATGCAAAGTGACGTCTTATGAAACTGCATGTAACATCAGTTTAGGTCGCCATTTTTTACTTCTTTTACAATTCAATATTTATTTTTAAAAATTCGTCGTTTTGCCATGATTCCAAAGGGTTTTTTAACTAAGCATTAGATTCGTGGTTTGTGAATACCACAGTGTTTTATTATAATGTAAACCATAAAATTGCTCGACTCCAAGTTTTATAGTATCGTGCAAATTGTAAACAGTAATAAAGTACACCACACTATGAGAATTTTATACCCACTTTTTACATAGTTTGCTCTATGTAAATATCTGACACACAATGTAGTTTTCTAAGTACCATCATTCCTATGATGAAACAGGTAAATATGATGATCATAATATTGTTAGTTTTCTTAGTTTATTGAATTAACTATGCAAGAATTTTGCAGGTCACAGTGAGATAACACATTAAATTGCTTTCAAAAAACAAACGTATTCTTTATTGAAAATTATTACTTACTTTTTACCCTGAATCATTTCATTTCAAACCATTGATGAATTGCATATAACATTTCAAATCAAATCAATTTAATGTAAGTAATTAGTAAATGAAGTTTGCAAATGAAGTACTTATGCCGTTTTTATTTTTCCAGATTTTAAAATTCAAAGTTCTTATTATTTTCATTCAAACGAGCACTTCGCAAATTTTCAACATGCCCCCAGTTCCAGTGCAGCATCATATTAACTATCCCAACTATTTCGGAATGAGAAATAGTTTATACGGACCAAGTGATTTATACCGTCAGAACTTCGCGGGGAATCGAATTATTTCCCCATCTAGTGATTCTAGCGAGTACTCGGATAGATCCGAACGATGTACCTGCTCTTACCGATCTTGTAGCGAGTGTTACAAGTCTGATCCTTGTTGTAAATCCGCGTGTGAAAGGTGTAATACCGCAGTTGTAGCCGTTCCTTACCCTATGCCTATTCTATTACCAGAAATGCCTAGCACGACTACTTTAACTACTAGAGAAACAACTACTAAAAGAAGATCTACTAGAACAAATCCCAGTCAAACTTGGTCCCATTCAACATCCATGTTTACTTTTAGTGGGGTTGAACTGAATAAGCAGAAATTAAAATTTTACGAACAAACGACAGAAACACTATTGGATCGAAGCGATGAAAAAGTTAAGCATAAATGTAAATCATTTCCCAAGGGCGCTTGTTTGCGCAATAAGAAACAAAATGACATGAGAAGGGGTAAAGAAATAAATCCCAAAAAATTGCTTATGAGGAAAACATTACCAATAAATAAGCCGTATAGACGTCGAAACAACCTTCCGCCTGAACGTATTGAGGACTATTCTTACAAGCTTTATGAAGAAAATTCGACCAAATGGATTCCAGATATTGATATTGTGCCCATCCCTGACGAGGTGGCGGAAAATTTACTTTCTCAGTTAGGAGGTATGAGTGCTTTTAAAATGAGCCAATCTGAAGTAAATTAAACTAATTTAAGTTTCGTCTTCTTTCGTGTTTCGTCTGAATTGTAATACATAGACTAGGTTTAAATAGACGATCGTGTCTCATGAAATAAGAATAAAGCTATTACTGTGTTGACTTTTTATCAGCCCTGAGCTTTGTCTTTTTTTGCAAAGTTGTCTTCTCAGAATGAGAATTGTTCAAACAAGATAAGATAAAAAATCAAAAATTGGAAAACGTAATTATAACATAATAAATTAGATTGGATTTGTGACTTGCATAAAGAATGCATTATGCACTCATCCTGAAGTTCAATTCAGATGTTACCTTGTTGCACTTTTCAACTGAAAACATTTTCAAAATCACACAACACTCCAAAACATAGCTTACGAATCCTTGGCACTAATTCAACACAAAACCACCGAAATCCGAATGCACAACACTCCGTTTTAGTACCGGATTAACCATTTAGCTAATCGAGTAAATTAGTGATTTGATAATTAATAATCGATTTAACTAGACAATGACCAGCGACATGTTCAGCGTGGCCTGACCTTTCAGAAGCCGGCGAGACTGCGCGTGAGTCGCGCGGGGTCACAAACGATGTATTTTTAGAGTTGAAAGTTCAAAATACGGCGCGCCGTTGCGTTCCGAACGCGCGCTGCCAACGGCGTAGCTTCCGGTGGAAACTGGCTTAACGTTAAAAGGCAGCAAATTTTCACTCAACAGTGACGGTTTGGTGTAATGGTTGAGAAATTGTGTACTATACCAACGGTCGCGGGTTCCATACCCCCAGAGTACAAACATGCGTGTGCCTGAACATGTAAGTTTGTAAGCGTGGTTTGTACTGGTCTGGATGTTTCCTATGTATATTACGTATGTATATAAGAAATAGTACATAAGTATGTTTATCAAGCAATTAATTCCTTAAAATTGGGGCATGTTTGGAATAAAGTTCAGTTCCTACCTAATATTAATTTTTTTGTTTTTATTTCTTGTATCTAACATGTTTTTCTTTTGAAATTGCAAGAAGTTCACTTTACTCTTTTATAAGAAGTTTACTTTTATTTTTACTAGCTGTGCCCGCATGGATTTCAGTATGTCACAGAAAGTAATACACAATATCTATATTAAGACCCGTCGACTCATACGAGATCATTGTTTTGAGATGGAGTTATTTTAAAACTATAATATCTCTTGAATTCATATCATGTCAAGGGCAATTTTGGCAAAATTTAGAAACTTGTGGTGTTTAATAACGTCGCGGTCCTTATTTGGATTCTAAAAACCACCTTCACAATTACATAATGTTTTCGCCTGTCAGGGATTTTACCTAATACCAATACCTATGTGTGTCATTGTAAATCTGCAGAGTGACTCAGTAAATCTCAAACAACGGATTCAAACTTTTTTTTATGAAAATTAACGATTAGTTAGCTAAGTGACAGGTGAATCCGAAATTAAGATCAAATTGAGTTTTCAGAATCGCAAGGCTGAATCGGCTTTGCAAGCATAATGCCACACTGGAATTGTAGCTCATGCTTTGGAACGTGGATCAATTATGCATAAACATTCCTAATACTTTCAGAGCTGACGTGTCCTGTAAACGATATTCATAAGTAGCCTCGCACTTACCTACTCCTGGCTTAAGTCGATTAATAGAAGAATAATCTAGAAATAATATTTCAATTCGTGCCAATCCCTAACAGTGTGAGGCCACGCCAAATATTATAAGATAGGTCCAAAATAGCCAATCGGTGACCTGTCCTGTCGCGCCTGTACCCTGTGCGCGCGCCGGATACCAAAGGCAATGAAGATGTAATATAATTGTAATTCGGTGACTTCGTACGAAAATGAAAGGTATTTAGGGTTATTTAGGTGATTGCTTTTTTTAAAATGACTAACTTGCCGCTGTTTAGCCGCTGAAGGCTTTGACAGCTATTACCGGATTTTAAAGTAAGCACAGAGGGCTCTGAGTTCTCTGTTTATCGTGTCGTGGGGGGTAAGGACCAATGGCTGGACGAATGGGCGAGAAGCCACGAAAACTCAGCGTGGCGTGTCCACTACCACCTTGCCACCCACCAACCCGCTGACGGTGCATTTGGGCGAGGATGGATTACGGGCCCAGTAGGGCCTGAAAGCGTTCTGTGGCGTACATTGGGACAGGAAAATGGGCGGTGGAGGTACGGTCGGAGCGCGGGAGTGCTCGGGCCCGCATAACAGGCGCTTTCTCGACCTCCATTCTTCGTTGAGGTTTCGTTTGAAGAACGGCCAGACCCAGGGGCAAGCATTGGCGACAAAACAGCAATAGTAAAGCCTTTTTACAAAGGAAAATCCAACTTCGCTGCCCATACGACGGAGTTCCGTGTGGGTTTAGTCTGTAGGAGTCCGACGTCAGTAATAAAAAAGGGCAGTGTCAAAACTATGGTAGATTTTGCTATTATCAGTCCGACAAGTAGAGAGCACTTACTTCAGATGACAAAATTGGTCTGCATGAATTTTAGTGCTGATAACATTGATTTGCCACTTTTCATAGAAGATAATGTGTAATGATTGTAAAAGATTATTTTAATTTTGATTGTACTTTGGTATGGGGTGACGGCAAAATGAACTGTTGGAAGGGGAACGACCTTTGCTCAAGTCTAAGATAAAAAAAACATAAAGATAAAAACGTATTTACCAACGTGTTGTTGGTAAATACGTTACTGCACAAGGTTCAAGACTTGAATCGCGTTTTCGATCAAATATATGACATATACTATGATTAAAAAAGCTGCTTATGTGCTCTGCTTAAAAGTTTAAAAAGTAATATGAAGTATTTTATTCCTGTCAGCCTGTAGAAGTAATTTTTAGAAAGATTATCAAAATCATCAATGATTGAACTTTAAAGTAGTGCAAAAATTGATTAATAGAACAGCCGTTTTAGGCTGTAAGTTTATTTAGTAAAACTAATTTACAAAAACTAAAACAACCGATACGTAATTGTATTGCATATAGACCCCGCACGTAAGTCAACAGCAATTTTGCATTCGAATCATACAAAATAATGTAAGGCGTTGCTAAAGAGCCACATTCAATTGTTTCCGTTTCTGGGAGTTGATTATGTGTGTATAAATCGTTCAGGCATTCACTCTACCGGTAAGTAACATTAGTTGTGGAGAAAATTGGTGTTCTTTGCTCTGCAGTGGTACACAATATAACGGATCAATCGATATTCAGTAGTTTTTACCCGACTACGGCAAAGCAAAAAGGAGGATTATGATTTTGACCTGTATGTATGAGGTGTCGTTGGAAGCCTTTGGATTGCCCGATGGTTTTAGGGCTATATGACATCACGTCAAATTGAGTAAAGCGCCCTGTACGGGGCTTAAAATGAGTTCAAAAAAAAGTTTATGGTGTTGTGTGGGGTATCAAATTAACGACCTTTTTATTATTTACAATGATACAACAAGCGTTTAGCGCACGCGTCAAGCTCTATAATTTGAAAGATTTGAAATTTTGATAGATAGTTTCGTTGCAATACTTCATGAAAATAGGTTTTGGGGGTTTCTTTAGTACTAATTCAAACTTTTGTATACTCTCGTGTCTTGTAACTCTTGCCTTCAAGGGTTTACTATACGGATGCTGATAGTCTCTTAGTTCAATATCATTAACACTTACAAAAACTTGTAGCTTCTTTTACATCACATGATATTATGAAGTGCAAGGTGGATTTTAATTTTAAAAAATTATACTTTTAAAAATATTTATTCCTTAAACATTAGAAGTACACAGCCGTTTTTGATAATATACTACACATGTATAATATCTCCTACGTATTAAATATTGTACAGAAAATTAAAAATAACACTTGTAAATATTAATAATTAATATTCGTTACAGTATACTTAGGTTCAAAACTATAACATTTTTATACACAATCTTGTCAAAATCTAATATATTTGTTAACAATTCAACACCACATAAAATGCAAATTCATTAATTATCTAACCAAAGTAATAATTTTACTTAAAACACTAAACAAACAATTTCTTGTTCAAATATTTCAAAACTATGCATGCCGAGACTTAGTCACGGAAATACTTAAAAAATATATAATTTTGTACTTAAAGTACCATCACAATTTGATAAGGTATTCGTTTAGTATCTTATTTGTTAATAATTGCACAATCCAAAACACATATAAAGACTGTGCGTTACAATGGCAGTTAATGTAGTCTAGCACAAGTTGTTTAATAGTCTACGTGAAATAAACACGAACCAGGTATACGAAATGCAGATTTACGATTTAAAAGAAACAAAATACCGAAGTAGGTATACTGTTTCACCACTTATTTTTTTATGTGAAGGTTTAGACTAAGAAAAACGTTGTCAACATGTTTAAATAAATGTTTTTTTTTTCATCTGATATTTCATAATAATTTAAAGACCAATGCACAATACAATCGAACAAAAACATATTTAATACTATTTATTATTTATGCGGAGTGATTAATTAAGTTTCGACATGAATTGCCGTGAAAAAACTAACATTTTGAGATTTTCACTGGGACATACATCAGATACTATTTATATCATAATATAAGTAAATGGACAGGAATTTTATAAATGTGAAAATAATACATAAATATTAATAAAAAATATTTAGAGACACTACATTTTTTATTGAAACGAAACATTAATAATTAATTAATGCGACAAATTAATCAGGCATCCAAAAAATAAATGGTTGGAAACTATATGAATAGATCAGTTTGAATAATATTGAAACGGTATCGTCAAAATTTAAAATAAACTTATACAGAGCGCACAGTGGATCGTCGAAAATCTTTAGTGTAGTCAAAGTAGTTCGTCATTTAGTTAGGACACATTTTTTATCTACCATAAAATATAATTAATAGGTACCTTCATAATCTTAACTGTCACTCAAGAGAATTTCAGATAATTAATCTGTCTGGTAGGCTAGAAGAGAAGCTGGAAGAAATGATTAAGTCAAACAACTGGCTACACTCAATTTCAGCTGACAAATACAACAAGAAATAACAAGCTTGCTGACCTGTCAAATTAGGTTAGGTTAAACTAGCGGTTAACAAAAACCATCAGATAGTTACTTGCATAAATAATGCTATCGTAATGCTCTTAGCGACATCTTCTTCAAGAAAATGCTAAATCATTCAGCGGCCTGACACACAATCCTAATTTTGAATCTTATGATAAGATTTTATTACCACTTCGTATACATTTTTAAAATTAAATAAATAGCTGTCTCGGTAAATAGTAATATTAATCTATCATCATATAATATAAACAATAACATAAATAATAAACTTGCTCTGCAATACAATATGCAGATCTTCATATCATCGAAGTACAGTCACGTTCAAAAGTAACTTAAATAATTTTGACAGTGCATGAATGTACTTCTAGATCTTCTTGAACTAAGCTGTACAGTATTGTACAGATAAATTTGTTCTATGAGGTTCAGTTATTCGTTCACTTAGATTGTATCGCGAGGGCCTGGCTGAGCTCTTGGAAATCAGTGACAAACCATGAGGCCCTCTTCTTTACCTCCTCGCGTACAACATTGCCTCCGAATCCTGTAATCAAAAAAACATTGTTATGAATATATTGTCATCAAACCAATCAAATAAACAAAAGCCTAGATTCGCTAAATCTGCTAGGCACAGGCCACATTTCCACTATACAATAGTAAGGGTCATACTTCAACGCGCCATAGAGTGTGCTAAATCCTAAAGTATGAAGAATAAACCAACGTGTATTTCGAGATATCTAAGGAAAACATAGAACAAATCACAATTATGTCGTTTTCAACACCTTACAAGCTAATAATCGACCACATTGAAGAGATGAATACTAACCAATGAAGCCGTCAGCGGGCGGGCAGGCCTCCGCGTCGGTGGCGCCATCTCCGATCATGATCAGACGCTGGTACCCGTGCAACTCCTTCAGCCGTCTGATCACGAGCCCCTTGCCACCGGACCTCGAAGTTGGCTCGTTTTCGTCGAAGCCTGCGTATTCTCCTGTAAAAATAAGACAGATTCCGAATGAATATTAATTAATACATAATATGTCGGAGTTATTACTAAGATATAGCCACCTGAGTCCGATCTAGGCAGAATTATGGAACACCCGTCAAGGGTAACTATGCAGTTGGAAAATAACCTTTAGTGAATTGGCATAAGGTAAAGAGAACTATGAAAGTATATATTCTTGACCTTAGTTCTTATTTGTGCAAATTGAAGCATGAAAAATACTTTGCTTTCTAATGAAGAAATAAAAATCACGTTTTTTCATTCCTTTATTAGTGTAAAATATCTTAAAATATCTTTTGCGATGAATAAATAAAATGACGCAAGTATAACGTATAGTCTGGCTCTATACCATACACATGCACTAATACGGGATTCATAAACAAATGACACACAAGGACAAAAATATTTACAGATAGCATTACGTCAACATGCCCCCTGCGGACAAGTGTTAATTGCGAAGAGTTTTATCTCGTCAAAACACGCGATAAGCTCATGTTTACACATTACTGGCTTAGCTACACTAAACTATTGCGAAGATATGTCGGAAATGGCGAATGTATGCTTTGTTTTTCCTAATTATAATTAACATTACGGTATGGGAAACCCCGCATGCGAAACGTCCAGTCTTCAGTAGGACCTATCCGTCAATATATATACTGACGAATCAAGATATTTATCAACGTGTAGTGTATTGACGGATCACAATATTTTCGCTGAATTTTCGATGGTGTAGGGTGGCTGATGCGGCCCTAGATACATCAGTAAATATCATAATATTTATTGACCGTGTAGAGTTCGCCGTAGGGTGCGTTTAGATCTGGAGACGGAGGAGGCTGGCTTAAGAATAGTCTCAGCCACAGTGAGTGGCATGGTTCTACGCACGTCGGCATCAACATGAAGGGTGCGAGAAAAAGTATTTAAGAACAGCAACATTATTTGTTTTATAACCTTTAAGCAGATTAAAATAGTTCAAATGTTTATTTATTTTAGTGACGCTCGAAAGATGAACCTTTTGGAACCTACTGAAGTTTACTCTATTTAAGTAGATTATATTTGCATAATTCGTATTGTTTGTTTCATATGGATAGATTAATATATTTCCAAAAAAACAGTATGAAAGCATGTTAATCCGTTGTCTAGTTTCAAGTAGCACAAGCATTAAGTTGCTTAGTTTTGAGCTAGACGGCGCAGTGTGAAATAGTGTCCAGTGATATTTATTATATTGTGTGCACCCATATTATGATGGTGATAAAAATTTATAAGAGATTTCAAAGTATTTTGACACCCTGAATGATTGACGAACAGAGAGCAGGATATTTAACACTTACAGACTTATTGACTTATACAAAATCTAATAATAATATCTCATTCACGTTATATTTGATAGATAATTGAAAAGTAGAACAAAAGACTCAATAAATCTAGATTAAAATGTCCTAGGATTCAATTTTATGGTTCTATTGCCATTGTCAATGTGGTCGTATCATTGAACTTGTATTAAATTTATAAAAATAGCGCTCATATCTACTCATGACGCATTCTTGGAAAGATAAGTGTACAATACTCCTCTATTAGAAGGCCAGTCATCTAAGATAATATATAATATGTATACATAAGTATATCAAGTCTGTTAATGTTTTTCTGAACAACCACAAGTAATCTTTGATCTTAATTTGTACTCTTTAAAACCCACATGTTATATTGGCACTGATTGAGATAACCTTAAAATAGACGTGTTTGAAAGAAAAAGAGAAAATGTTTCATGGAAATACGTTTCAGCGTGAGTTAAACCTCAGTTTAAACAACTTCTATAAAATACTTACAACTGATCTGGTATGTATACTTATTGTTGAATTTTAGTTTGTTTGTTTTTATTTTCTAGAAGTACGTGAAGACGATAAATCAATCTTGTTGTAATTTTCTACATCTATGAAAACAAAAGAGGTCATTCTATCACGATAAAGTCACTTTAAACCAGATTCATTCGTATTATATGTTGTATTCGTATGTTACTCCTCAGATTACGCATCTAGAGCAATAACTGACTGATATTTCTATAATTTATAAATAGATATTAGGAACATAAGTGATGCTCTGTCGTAAGCACATGCGTACACGCCCATATATTTATCAGCAGAGAGGAATACCAACACAAACATTCATTTACTGCCTAGGAACATGGAATCAAAACAATGTATTCGCTGATGGAATCGTAGGGGTGATCCTATGAACCAATTAAAAAAACAGTTATATCGAAAGTGTTGCATAATACCTATTACAAATATAAAAGATAGTAGCACGGGATAGAGACCTGTGGGAAAATTGGGAGAGACCTTTGCTCAGCAGTGGGACAAAATAGTTTTCCAATTTTACTACGTAGCCGTGTGATTCGACTGCTGAAAAGGCATTATACTAAGTTACAACCAACTGAACTCCAAACGAGCAACGGCTTTGTGGAAGGCTTAGGAGAAGGTGGCGAGATGAGCTGGATTCTTGTGAGAGAGACCGGATGACATTTGCCTTGGATCGTGTGGTATGGAGATTGGGAGGGAAGGCCTTTGCTCTGCAGTGGGACTGAATACGCTGATTTAGATACTTAAGTTCAAAAAAGTATAAATCAAGAATATCGATAACTCTCATCAACACAAGATGTAACAGGCAACCCTAGCATATCGCAGCGCAGCCCAATGACTTGGCCCGTAAACAGCCACGCAACCCGCGACGCGCAGCCGTCAGCGCGCACGCTGTCTCTACGTGCACACTCCAATGATAAGCCAAGGGACCTTATAGTGATCTTTTTACAGATCATTTTACGTCTTTCAATTTATTTAAAACAGTCAAACAAACAAATGGGAATAATTACTTGAGCTTAGGAATAAATATCGGGTTTAGTAAAAACCCCACATCTGGTTTTATTAACCATATTAAAATTAAGAAGTGCGCTTTCCTCGTGCGGAGTCCCTACTCCACCAGCTCGGACCATTTTAGTTATGGTTACACATAGAAGAGTAAAAAAAAAACTATACACAATATTTTCAATTATAACAATATTACGAATCCGCTCTTAGCTAGGAGCTAGCTTACTTTCGATGATACAATACTGATAATCATGACAGGAATGTCTCAAGTTGTTGACTAGGGATTTCAGCGATTTCGTTTGCGTTTGTATAACCTTTACATCTTCGCACCCGGTATATGCATCTATAATTCGGCAGACCTTAATCCAGCATTTAAAACAACTCTAAACTAACACGGAAACCCGTCCAGTATAATATCGGTTACGGTGAAGAAGTCTAAGTTGAGTAATAATGTGCAGTTTACGTTTAACGACATCTGTAATATACGGATTTTTAAACATTTATCTGTTGTAAATTTGATTTAATTAGTCGAGTCTAAGCTAATTAGTTTCATATTAAAAAGAAGACATTTCTATTTATCATGTTTCGTTTATTGAAATACTATGGGTGTGAAGACTTCAAAACATCTATGATAATGATAATACTATTCAAAAACTCATGTAATTAATAAAACACCCAACCGGATAAATTTGGATTTTTATGTGATTGATAATAAGATTTATATGGTAATATTTCAGAAATAAACAAGCGAAAACTCAATCGTTTTCGCTGGTCAATACCTGAACTATTATTTATACCTTAGTTGAGACGAAGAAATGCTCTATAAATGAATGCCAATAGCGGTAAGTGTAGTTATAACGGGAGGGAGATAATTTGAGTTATCTTTCTTAATTAATTGGACAGCCTTGTGACTCATGCGTGAGAGGCACGTTTCGAGATGACCCGAGACAATGTTCATCTTACATCATTACGACCACGTGCACCGCTGTATCAATACATCGGTGACAGTTCAGGTCATTCTGTGGTTCCTTCAAAACTTCTTTTGAACAAAAAACAGATTGGGTGTAGCAAACAATTTGATTTACAGTCTCCTTAAGCCCTGTTACAGTCGAAGGCTCATCTTTCCTATTTGTCTCTCTCGCTCGGTAGTCTGTACGATTTCGATAAATATTATAATGATGATCTGTGTTCGTTCACATGTAAGTGGATTATTCTTAATGACAAAAACAAAGCCGTTATGCTGGCAATTTAAATAAGAAGTTACATACATTTTACAGTGAGCTGACGAGAGAGGAAGTCACCGATAATATCTAGTCGCCTTAAAAATACGATTGTCTATTATTATAAAATTATGTTGAAGCTTAGGAACCAAAAATCTAAGCTATCTTCAAAAGACTTATTTTAAAAGAGTTATTAAAACAGCAAGTTGGACTTCAGAGTACGATAAAAAGAAATGCATGCAATGTGAACGTGACTTTGTTCATAAGAAATTGCGTGGAGTGAAGTGGCTTATGTAATTCGCGGTACATTGTATATCGTATAATATTATGTCTAACTTCTGTAAAATGTTTTAATTAAAGTCAACTAGATGACCCAGGTTTTGCACGGAAGATATTGTATCATTATATTAATTCAAGGCTTCTCGTAAGTATGTAAGTTTGATCTAAAACTGACTGAATCGATGGCTCACTTGGTAGTGATCTTACCAGCGAGGGTGAAGTCGTTATTTTAGTTCCCGCCCTGGACGAACATATATGAGCTAATCATAGGGTAAACTTTCGTGTCTATCCGGTGCCTGGGTATCTATCTATTCAAAATCATTGAAACTAAAGATTTGTTAAATATCTGAATTGTGTTCTTGAAACGCTTTGTTCATTTAAAACGCCTAATAATAATCGAAGAGAAGAACAGCGTCACAACTTCAAGCTACTTATAGAGAATGGCTCATCGGCACCAAGTCCGCCATGATGTAAATTCATGGTTGTATAAAAAAAAACAAATACAAGTACCTACGGTTCACATAAACTACTTGGTAAAGTACGCGCAGCACATAACAAACAATAAGGAACTATGTTATAAACTATCAAAAGAAGGAAGACCATGCTAACTGAATAATAATAATCATACAAAGATTATTTGTGGTATCACAATAAACAGCTCTTAAACACTACTATTCTTTATAAAGTGATAGGGTCATTCCCTCGTCTACTTACATCTACATGTAAACAAGTGCCTAAGAAAATGCTAATTACGCATTATTATGAAATCCTACGTTATCAAAAACCTCTAAACAACAAATTGGTTCCTTATCAAGCTTATCTCTTGGAAAGGATTATCTGTATCGTGAGAGATTTGATCCATGACCTAGTTTTACTCCTATATGACTTGGATTATTTAATACATTCTTGTCGAATCATGAATTTTTATTATTATGCACTCAAGACAAGAAACAAACTAAAGATGATACTGTTTTGTTAACCACTTCCAGCTTGAATTCTCCTGCAACGGTTTTCTTGTCTTCCATTTCATCAAATACAGTAAGCTTCAAAGTGCGCGACAAACAAAGAAAATTGTAAAGCCTTTAAATGTCGGCCTTCATGGTGACATTGTTTTGTAACAATTTTAAATAATTAGGTAAAAAATTAATTAGATTTTTAAGTTAGGATTTTGTAACTCACTGTTTTGGTAAGGTTATGTATACCTGTAATTAGCTGATGTATAAGAACTAAGATCATTGTATGTTTGTGGAACTCTAGTATACATCTTGCTGTTGGTGTGCTTAAATAAATAAATAAATAAATAAACAAACCCACCAACATTTTTATACATTTAAAAGTCAAGGACTAAATGTAAATATTAGGACTAAATGTAAATATTAGGACTAAATGTAAATATCAGGACTAAATGTAAATATTAGGACTAAATGTAAATACCAGGACTAAATGTAAATATTCATAAAAATAATTGCCAGTAATGTGTAGACTACACTCGCATTTGGGAACATAAATATTCAAACTTGTGACCCAGAACGCGAAAGCAATAGGCATCGTATTAAAATAGCCGAATGCCTATGTCTGAATTTGTGACAGATACTCTGTACCAACTGTAATTCGTAAACAGGACTCAATCAGTCTTATAACAGGAACTAAATAAAATAGCTTCATACTCCTTTGTCATTGCGACCCTGAGTGCGTAAACCATTTGCATCGTATGCAACGAGTGGGCCACGATATTGATACAATTGTATTATGTTCATGAGAGATATGATAACGACGACCTAATTTCCGTGAGTGCATACCGCACCCTCATCATAATATTATTGCATTGACCTTGCTTGTCAATAACATAATAATTCCATCAGATATTAAATTGAGTTGTAGCGATGTGTGACTTTGAATGATACTACCTAATGAAAGCATTCTAATGGACTATTCATTTGACTACAAAAGTCGAGTTAGACTTGTACCAACTACTGATACTTCACATAAAGTCGAGTCAGATTGCGCAGTCGCACTGACGCTCGAGTGAAGCCGATTGTACGAATCGAGCCGAGTAGGGACGATTCGAGCCGAGTAGGGACGAATTGAACCGAGTCGAGAACTAATCGAGCCGAATCATGTCGAGTCCAGTAAGTTCGGTAACGACGTTGCGTTTGCTTGTGCAATCATTGTCAGATTAGTATCACTAAATAGTTATGATTGTTTAAATATGGATATAAGTAAGTTACTAATCTGCCATGCGAAAAGCATGATTGGTAATCACTAACTAACGATCTGATTAAGTAAGAGTTATTTAGTCGGTTATTTTTCACTGTACGCACCGACAGTTTGGTACCATGGCTAAAAAGGTAATTACATTATTGTAGGGGATTTGCAGCGGTTGCTAGACAGATTCCAACAGACGTTTTAAGAAATAACCATAGTGCACCTTCTAGTTTGGGTCCGCTGACCAGCAGGTAGTTTTACTTTTCTTTTGAGTGAAAATAATTTAATGAACTCACCGTCGAAGAAGAACTTGAGTCTGTTGGCGTAGATGTTGGTGGGGGCTATGCCTAGGACATCGCCCACCGGTTCAATGAGGCTCCGGAACCCCCCGGAGACCAGGTACACAGCCACTCCTCGTTCGTGGAGCTCTTTCACTAGTTCTCTGCAATTACAATTCATTCAGAGTTAGTAAGTTGTTCCTTGACAACAGCTACATTCAAAATATTATTTATCAACTAAGTATTAGTGCGGTCCGTTTTGAGTCAAAAGTGATATTAGCGCGCTCACACGCGTTCCGAATTGACAAATTGTATGAGCGTGAGCGACGTGAGCGCGCTATAATCACTTTTGACTCAAAACGGACCGCACTATAGGTTTCACTGTACAACACACACATACTATACGTTTGACTTTAAATCAACTTGTTTTCTATTTTAATTTAAATAGCTAATGTCTCATACTCGTAATAAAGAAACCGGATTTGAGTAGTTATTCCTGGACATAGCAGCAAAGATAGACGACCTTTGTATATTTCTATTTACGTTTTTTCGAATGATATCTATACTAGTACAGGTTTTTTCTATTAAAACATACAAACTCGTTTAGTTGTTTACATGCGGAATCTTTGTATGCTTGCTAAAACTATATCTAGTTATTAATAAGTAACGCAAAAAAAATTATTTGGAATATTTCTGGCAAATTCGGTTATACAGAGCTTTGGCTTTACAAATCTTCGTTTTTATCGTTTACAATTTCAGCCTTGTATTTCCGTGTTGTATTACCATAAGCTCATTAAGATCTCGTAATGTAATTTACTAAATATGGAACTTAAATGTAATCATTAAGTACCATTTATGTAACGAGCTTTCGCTTTGGATTCTGGAGAAAAAACATAATGGTATCAAATATGACGTACGTAAGTTGTTGTCAAGTAATTAGGTTATAGCAATAACAAACAGAGTTTAAAAAATAACAAACTTTGCTGTCGTCAATGCGTATCGCAATATTTCTGAACATTGCAAAATAATATCTTTCTGAGACATTTAGTCCTTTAGTCCTAGTTTAGGGTCAGGAGGCCAAGCGTAAAGCAGAGCATATTATAGGTAATATTATAAGGTTTTTTTTTGCAAAATATAAGTTATATTTGGCGATAACTAGCCTAAAGTATAAGAGTGGACGAATACCGCGACGTCACGCACCGCATGTGTTATACCGGGTGCTCATCATAATACAAGAATCAATAAGAAAAGAGGAAGAGTTTTGATGTCCTCTAAAAATATAGTACTAAAATAAAGATACGAACGACGAACATATATATCATTATAATTTTCGCTTGTCATCCGAAGATAAAGCTCATTTATATTTGTTTGTTTAACCTATTGAACCAAACCACATAACTTTGTTGAGGCAGACATGGCTAAAATTATTTATTTTCAGAAGTTTATAATTGAAATCTTTAAGAAACTTTTTGTTTCTTTACTTCGTCTTGACTTTACTCTTTGTATATGTCTGCAAACATTTTATTTTATTTATTTTTTGATAAATCAGGTGATACTTTCATTTGACTACAATTTTACCTGAGTTTATGGTAAATATTATCTAAAATAAACTTATAAAATGTATATTTGCTGAATAAAATTTTAAATTTTTTCGAGCGCACTTTGACCATAGATATTGCACGCAAAGACAAAATATAGATGGCGGCTGGTGTGGCTACTGAGACACCACAGATAAGCGAATATCTTGTGCCGAGAAGCAGACCAAACTGGATTGCGGTACAAACACTTTACAGGTCAAGTACTTTGTTTATTTATACGATTAAAATAATGGTTTGTTTTATTGGGCAAGTTTATGAAACTCTTTATATAATTATCAGAAAAACAACATTCCAACGTTACAGAAAGTCACATGACTTTTTATCAATAACATTAACACCATATCAATGTGATGCTTCCTGATTTGTCCAGCAGGTACGGAGTATAGAAATTCGTTTTCATTAGATGTTTAGTTCTAAGCAATTGATATAAGCTGTCTGGGTCTAATACCAATTCCTGTCATAGTAGGGCAGAAATTAAGATAATCAAATATCAATTCGCTTGATAAAGCTAGGATAATACCTATCACCAACGAAAGTTTTTAAACACTATTTTAAGCATTCCACAGCATTGGCACATATTAGACCCCCAAATTAAAGTTATTTTTGTCGCAACTCTATCTAGGCAATAAATTTGTACTCACTTGACTCCAGGTGTGAGATGCACTGGGTATTTTTCAACATATTCTCGGACTTGACTGACTGTTGGTCTGATGATATCCAGCCTCTTCTTCAGAGCTTCTTGAAATGTCATACTGCCTCCCATAGCTTCTGCCGTTCTGTTTATGAGATTAGACAAATATATGAAATTGTTGTTATTTACCACTATCACGAGTTTGGATAAAAGAGGCAATTAAAATTGAGGGGTGTGCTAAAAGAACAGATGTGAAAGTGGTTGACTTCTGGAGTCCAGCAGTAACATATAACTGATATCTTAATCTTTTTGGAAGAAACTTAGCATTACAGTCCCCATTAAAGTGCGTAAAAGTAGAAAAAAGTTTTTCGTAGTTGTTACAAAATATGAAAAAAAAAACAAAAAAACATTATTTTTAGTACAACAGGAAAAATTAAGATATACTTACCTACTTTTCGAAACAGGAAACTAATAAGGTGACATGACATTGGAAATTTTAGCTGATAAAATTGATATAAAACAAATATTGGTGGCGATAGCGAATATCAAAATAAGATTAGTCAAAGTGTTTGTTACCACGTTGTCAATGATGAGTAATCTTTTAAATGTTGGTAGGTAAGTGATAGGTAAATAATACCTATTTGGGTAAATCTTTTATCAAATCCGTACGATTGATAACGGAAGAAAAATAACGAAGAACAATAAAGATTACGCAGGTTGTCGTTATTTAACGAATGCCTTTTATACAGCAGAATTTGGATGTTTTCAAGATAAACGCCATGGAATTTTATTCAGGAACATCTCATAACTCAGTTCTTTTTTGAAATTCGACGTAACCTAGTTTCTTACATCCTTAGACCTGTTCTCGAGTAAAATGTGTTAAGAATTAAATGTGTCTTTACTTTTAATACATTAAGATTGAAAATACGAATAATTTTTGTTGTCTTTTGTGAAATGAATGAGCACCTACATTTGCAAGTCTAAAATGGTTTTAATCTTTCTAAAACATTATGAATAAAAGTAACTCTACATTTTTTGTTTCTTCAGAAAAATAGGTCGAGAGGCGTACCGCAACGCAACGAGGCCTCACACTTACAAGGGATGTTCAAAATTAAGGTACTTACAGTCTCTTAACTTCATCGCCCTTCCCGCAGAACTTGGCCAGTTCGTCGATGCCCTCATCCTGAATGACGGTGGAGTCGACGTCGAAGCACACACAGTCCGCGTTCCGGAACAGCTCCTGGACACTCTGTTGTGGTGACATCACGCTGATCGACACCAACGAGAGGGTCTTCAGCGTTGCGAACTGCAGGTTACTCTTCAAGCTGTGGAACAATTAGCATATGAGAAAAGAAAAGACCTTAAAATAATAAAATCTGAACAAAAAAAACATAGTAGACAATATTGTGATGTGATGTTAGGGTCTGTGGGACGAACTCTTCCAGAAAAACGCGCCTAGTTTTACGGACAGTCAGAAATAAGGAGTTCCAACGACTAACTGAGCTCACCGATATTAGCTTCGACCAGGTAGCTAAAAATATTAATTACATTACGTACTTCTTTATGCCAATACGACTTAATCCAAAATCACGATGGTAAAGCGTGATGATTATACACTCGATTAGAATTATTTTTTACTTTAATATAAAAATAAGTAGGTATATATTCTATGTATGTACCACTCGTACGAAAGTTCGCGCAACTAATACTGCGAGGAAGTGAATAAAGTTACCAACAAATTAGTTATTTATATTTTCAGAAAGATAAATATTTAGTTTTTGGCCGTGCGCAAGTTAGGAAAAATACTCTTTAAAAGTAAGTATTGCGTAAGTTTCGTGTGCAAAAGTGATCTTGTGGTAAGATCGACCCCATTTTTGCTGGAAACTGGCTTGGAAACAGGTTAACTTCTGCCGTTACTGTACTGAGAATCGCGCGAGAGAGGCGTTGTTTACTTGCGCGGGCGCAGTGTTATTGACCATGGAGATTGATTAAATATTTATAAAGCTGGTAAAGGTATACAATAGAAATAAGTATTGCAGATCGTCATGCAATTAGAATTTAATTATTTAGTAGGAATCAGTAGTTATTTATAGTCAAGTTTGTAGTTCAAATTCTTACGTAGTTTTGTTTCGCAAATGAATAACTAGCCCCATTCTTGAAGTTAATAACCACCCTTAAAATTTCACTTACTTGTATAAGAAATATGAATAAAAATTGACATTTATTACCGTGTGTTTTAATGTTCAAAAAAAGTAAGTAGGTACCTATGGGCCAATGTATAGAATGAAATAATGAAAGGGTTATGATTAAATTAGTTAATTTTGCCTTAACAGCTAGTTTACAAAGTAGGTTAAAAAGATTTCAGAACGGTGTGGCATGCAACTTTACAGAAATAAATGCATGCAATACAAATATTTGGTTACCTGTACAAAGCCATTGCTTCTGTATATTTTTAACAAAATAAGAGAGCTCTTACTTAAGCGCTGTCTTATAGCAGACTGATATCGTCTATATAAAGTAATAAAGACCCACTTAGGAACTACCACGAACACGCCTCCGTCGAGAGTGATATCAGAGAGTACTACAGTGACACCACCTTTATCGCCTTATATCCACACAACGCTTGCAGATAAGCTTATGATGCGAGCTACAAAACTACGATCTGAGAGCTACGTACTATGACTGACGCAGACGCAGCGTCTTCATTGAAAAGACTACGAGACACTGTCGAAGTAGGGGCGTCGAAACGACACCCGTCTCGCTCACTCGCGATAGAAGGGTATGGAATATTTGTGGGAGAACTTGTTTTGCGAATTGCGTCGGGCGCAAAACAGATAAACAGCAATTAATTAAGATAGGCGGCGATAAATTTTGTTTTGTTAGAAAATAAAAAACATTACAGAAGTGACGAAAAGATTGAGAAGAAAAAAAAATACTGAGAAGCACGTGTTTGGACATGCACCATTTTTTTTTGTGTATTCAAAGAATACAAAAAGGTTGTCACATCTTTAATATCTGAATTTGCCTACACAGAGAAAATTATTCATTTATAGCATGATGGGTAGGCAAACTCATTTAACAATAAATTTAAAAAAAGACTGATTTATTTTCTATGTCTATAAAAATAAGCCAGCCCAGTTGTCTATTTATTTAGGCCTCTGGTAAAACTAATTAAACAACTACTATCTTGTGACAGCACTCACAGCAGCAAATAACATAAAGTTTGAATTACAACATTAAAATCATTTTTTTCATTAATCCATAGTTTTACCCAGTTAGTTAACAGAACTTGATTAGTAGCTAATGATCATGACCCAACAATGGCAATGTCATACCTGACATATTAATATGTTGTTGCAAATCATTTACAAAAATATTTGATTGTCAAAATATGTGACTTATTAATAGTTTCAGTTTGATAACATTATTCGCAGCTGAGTTATCTTTACACGCAGTGATAGAATGACATGACATTACATTTACAACATCTTAAGCTTCTTATTTTAAATGATATCATGTCAATAGATTATCATGATAAAATATATTAGATTCAGTTCGGTTGATAAAACAATAACTCCTTTTTAGGGTTTGACAAAGGGGTCCACAAAGTTTTGTTTATGTTAACGGATACATATCCAAGCCTAAGTTCCAAATTATCTACTACAATCATTTGAATGTTTTTTTTTGCAATAGGTTTAAAAGTTTTTCATGTCCTCTTCGCATCATTTGAGAGAAAGAATATAACTTTATTTTTTAAAATATACTTTTACCTGTAAGGAAATTACATATTTTTGCTTTACATCACTTAAGCATAATGTAAGCAAAATCTGCTACTACCTGTTATATTCAAAAGCACATGGTTTGTGAAAATGGAAGGTTGAATTCCTGAACAATTCTGGTATTTGACATAAGTAATCTGTATCTAACATAATTTATTTCTGTTTGTAGTTTTCTGGTTTTGCTCTAAATATCAAAGCTATCAAAATAAAATTAAAAGCTCAAGTGGTATAAACTTTTTACTCTTTTCTTTGTTATTAATTACTATGTGAAATTGAACTAATGGGTGAAAAAATGTCCCAGCGAGTACTTACTTTTTGCTGATAAAACAATGAATATGACCACCAAACTCAACATGAAACGAAGATTTAACACAAATGAATAGTAACAAACTAACCTTTGTAACCAACCAAGAGAGATCTAAGCAAACAGCCTTTGCTGAATCTATTTATAGATACGGAGACAGCTAGGTTTTTCAATGTCAGTCATGTAACATCAATGTTATCAAGTTTCAAACATAGCAATGGCCTCTCAATTGCAAACTTTAGTAAAAAAGTGCTTTTCGAATTAAGGAGTCAATACCACAAGACCCCTGAATTTCATTTATCATTAGATAGTATTTCAAAATCTAACGATAGCAGACATACTATGTAAATTAATTTTAATTAACTAATGATAACAAGGTTACTTCATTTTACTTCAAGGTTAAATAGTTTATCGTCGCTAAATAGTGTTATCTAAACGGTCACTAGGTGAATAAAACAAGTGTTTATTACAGGTTACGAACAATATACACGTTTCTTAGGGCAATTTCACTGTAAATTACAAAATAAATTTGAAATGAAGGAATACTCACCCTCTGCACCTAAACAAAACGACAAAGATAAACAACAACTTTTTTGACAGGAATGACAGGTCACAGGTAAGTGACATCCTTCAAACTTCCACAGCTGTCTTCAACTGTCTGGAGAAAGAAAAAGGGGCGGGAAAATTTTAAAGGCGCCTTTTATGAAAAATATTTTCATAAACAGTTTAAAAGCCCTATTTTTACCAAGCACCGGCTAGATGGGTAAAACAAGCGACGGCGGAGGCTCTCCCATGGAGTTCTCCCATTCTGAGACGATTAAACGGAAATATCAGGAAACTAAAGATGACGATCAAGGACCTGTAAGCAAACAACCAACTAAATTCATTTCAACCAAACGTGGTCTGTTCAAGGACATCAACAAAATATACAGAGAAGAATTCAAGAATCAATATCCTATTTTAGTCACCAGAGAAAACTCAAGTTCAAAGTTCAATCTATTGCAAGTCAACAGTATGCTCAGAAACATTTCAGGCATTGCGCACATTAAACAAACAGGACCGTCATTCTTAAAAATCTTTTTCAATAACATGAAAGACGCCAATTCTTTTTTGCTTAATAATGATCTTCTAGCTAGAAACCAATGGACAGCAAGAATCCCTTATGACAATATTGAATGCCAAGGTCTTATTAGGGTCCCAACTGAATTAACAGAAGAGGAGCTTTTGACATCATTAAAATCGAAATCCCAAATTATCGGTGTGAAAAGATTCATGAAGAAATCAGCTGATGGATCCCTCATCCCTCTTCAACTGGTTTTACTCACGTTCCAGTCAACTGTGCGACCTGATCATGTTACCTTTGACCACTTATGGTTTGACGTTTTGGAATATATTCGGCCTATTCTGCAGTGTTTCAGCTGCTACAAATTCGGTCATAGCAAGGGCACGTGTAAAAGTAAACAAGTGTGCTCGATCTGCAGTGAAAATCACTTCTACACTGAATGCAACAACAAGGACAATGTCAAGTGCACTAATTGCAATGGCCCCCACGTAGCAGTGTCGCGAGAATGTCCTGTGAAGTCAGCGAAAATGGATGAAGTAAGGAACAAAATAGCCCGCAAAACATATTCATCGATTGTTGCCAGACAACCTCCTAAAATTACTCTCCAAAATCCCCCAGTTTCTTCAAATCCCCTGAATCCTGTCCCTTCTCCTACAAATAGGTCCCCTCAAGGGAGGGCTTTAATTACAGACATTTTAAATTCTGACACTGTATTGAATGTAATAATTAAAACATTAGTTGATTTGTTGAAGTCACAAGTGCAATCGGGCGCGAATCAGACAGGTAACAACATTTGTTCTAAATCAATAAAGGAGTCACTTATTAAAAACTTTTCTATCTGAAAATGGGTTCAAAAGTTTTTAATAGGCAATTAAATATCATTCACTGGAACTCCCGTAGCATCTTACCAAAACTAGATCAATTTAAACATTTTCTTGCTAACTCAAATTTAAATTTTGATGTCATAGTCTTAAATGAAACTTGGCTCACTTGCATAAAATCTCTAAAAATTCCTGGTTTCACTATCATAAGGCAGGATTCTGATCGGCCTCATGGAGGTGTAGCAATTGCTGTAAAAAACTGTTACAACTTTCAAACAATTCAAACCAATTCTAGTTATAATTTCCAAAATATTTTATTACATGTCAACTTTAATTCTTTTAAACTTTACATTTTAGCTGTTTACTGCCCGCCGCCGCCGAATGGTAAATTTCATATTAATCAATTGTCCAGTGTTTTCAATCAAATTGACTCAAATAATTTTCTAATAGTTGGAGACTTCAATGGTCATCATGCTTCTTGGGGCTCCAGAAACAATGATAGAAGAGGCAATATCATCCACTCCTTTGCAGAATCCCATAATCTAGTATGTTTGAATGACCACGATTTAACCACTCTGGCACCTCACGGGCAAACAGGTAACATTTTGGATTTAGTTTTTGTATCGCCTTCGTTAAGCTCAAGCTGTGCCTTCTCAGTTGCTGATGATCCGCTAAGTAGCAATCATTATCCAGTAATTATAGAAATGCTGTTTAATGAATCTCGTCATTTTAATCAAATAGAAACTCCCTCGGCCTCTGATTCAGTTGGTTCACAATCTGATATCTCTCTCTCCAAAGTGAACTGGAACAAAATAGATTGGACAGACTTTTCTGATAAATGTAAAGATGAGTTTTCACTCTTTTTATCAACAGGTGATCCTCTAAAAGATTATGACACTTTTATGGAAATATTGACAAAAATTTTGACTTCCGTCCCTAGACGTAAAAAATTTAGAGCTGACCTACGTAAAAATAGAAAAGCTACCATTTGGTGGAACAGTTCATGTGAAGAAGCAGTAACAAAAGCGAAAATAGCATTATTGTCATATAAAAAATACCCAACTTTAGTTAATTACTTAATTTATAAGCAGTTTGACGCCAAAAAGAAAAAAACAATCGCTGAACAGAAGCGAATATCATGGTTCAATCTTTGTTCTACATTTAACCGTATGACATCTTCTAAAATAATTTGGGACCATATCCGTAGATTCAAATTCTCAAAAACTACTCAAACTAAAAATAATAAATTTTTTGATGATCCTGCAATAGCCATGGAATTTTTAAACAAAATTGCGAATACCAATGATGTAAATGATAATTTATTTCTAGATTTAGAAAGTTATTTTTCCTCTAGCGGGTCTCAAGCAGCGCTCTGGTTGACTAAACAGTTTTCATTATGCGAATTAGACGCTTCCCTTCAAAACAAACGCAGCAGTTCTCCAGGTCCAGATTTTATTCCTTATCTGGTCATAAGAAAGCTACCTTCTATAGCTAAGTCTATTTTATTATCAATTTTTAATTTACTTTGGACATCTGTCTGCGTTCCCCCCTCTTGGAAAATTCAACATACAATCCCAATTTTAAAACCTTATAAAGACGCCAACAATATTGATTCCTACAGACCAATTTCATTGACTTCCTGTTTTTCAAAAATATTTGAAACCATGCTCAAAAATAGGTTAGAATGGTTTGTGGAAAATAACTCTCTCATCCCTAAAAACCAGTATGGATTTCGTAAAGGCCAAAGTACAATGGAAAATCTAGGCTGCCTCATTGGAGACATCAAAAATGGGTTTCAAAATCAAGGTTTTACCTTAGCAGTCTTTTTAGATATTAAAGGCGCTTTTGACAACATCGATCACAGATTTTTAGTACAAAGTTTGCATTCATTAGGTTTACCTGGGACTATATTGAAGTGGATATTTAACTTTCTTCACAACCGCAGAGTACTACTTAAAATAAATAACAATTTGTACGGGCCAAAATTTACTTCTAAAGGCACACCTCAAGGGTCCGTTATTTCACCTTTAATTTTTGTTTTATCATTGGTGACTTTGATGCATGAACTTCCTCATAGTATCAAGTATTTACTTTTCGCTGACGACCTAGTCATTTATAGTACTAGTAATGATCTTCAAATAGCTGAATCATTAATCAATAGTTGCCTTAACATCTTACATAACATCCTAAATAACTGTCTCAAGTTAGAAGTTAACATAAATAAGAGCTCTGTTGTAATATTTTCTAAACATACTATACCGTATCAACCCAAAATTATGTTCGATGGTTCTGTAATATCAATTAGTTCCTGTGTCAAATATTTAGGAATTTATTTGGAGTCAGATTTGTCCTGGAAACTTCACACAGAAAACATAGCTAGAAAAGCCGAGTTAGGGTTAAATATTATGAGATCCCTGTGTGGCGTATCATGGGGAGCTGATCCAAAAATACTTAAACTGTTGTATATAACAACTGTCCGTAGTCATTTTGACTATGGTTGTATCTTTTATGGTGAAGCAACCAATAACTTACTACGTAAATTAGATTTAATCCAGAATAGAGCCATGCGTATCATAACTGGAGCTCTAATGTCTTCTCCTATAAATTCTTTGGAAGTTGAGTCAGGAATCGTCCCTCTAAGCGTAAGAAGAAGTTATATAACAGATAAATATTGCCTTAAACTAGTCAGCCGGGACAATGACATTGTAGTAAAATATTTAGAAAATTATGTATACCCTAATTTTAATGTGACTCCTTTAATTGTTACTACTTCGTTGGCTCACGCCATAGCCTACTTAAATTTTGAATTCCAGGATGTTGTTTATTGGTCTAGTTTACTACCATGTTTCAACTTCGATTACGCTTGTACTATTGAAGATTTATTTGTCAACATTACTCATTTTAAAAATAAGTTTGAGTTTCTAGAATACCTTAGCCATAAGTCTGATTTTGTAAAAATATATACCGATGGTTCTAAAACTGATAGTAGAACAAGTTTTGCCTTTTATGACGCATCTAACAAAATAGGGAGGGTGTACGGATGCAACGATCATTTTTCTATTTTCTCAGCCGAAACTTTGGGTATCTTCTATGCACTAAAATATGTACAAATTAATTTAACAACTTCACGAAAGATTTTGATTTTATGTGATTCGATGAGCGTGCTGCAAGCTTTATCCGTCAGTATTTTTAATGCCTCTGCTAATTATTTAATTTATGAAGTTAAAAACCTTGTTAATATTTTGAAAAAGGTCAATATTCAAGTAGAATTTACCTGGGTGCCTGGACATTCGGGTATACTAGGCAATGAGTTAGTAGACTCTCTTGCTAAATCCTCTGCTAATCTGAATATTTGTGATTTGAAAGTCCCTTTCACTGATTTGTACATTTTTATTAAAAACAATATGTATAAACGTTGGGATATTTGCCTTACTAACTCCAGGGCTATTAAAGGTAAATGGTTGGAACAAATTGCTGTTAAACCTTCCACTAAAGCGTGGTTTGAAAAAAGCCCAAAATTCTTGGGTAGATCTTTTTCTGCTACAATAAGTCGTTTAAGAATCGGTCATAGCAGAATTCCATCACATCTACATCGTCTTAATCTCCTAGAAAGTCCTTCCTGTCCACATTGTGACTCTGATTTTTGTGATCTCGATCATTTAATTTTTGTTTGTCCTCAATTTGCTATTCAACGTCTACTATTAATAGCTCAAGCGCTAAATATTGTAAAGGGGAACTTGCCTAATAATACACAAAAACTACTGTGTATCACTGAATTGTATTTTATTGTATATTGTTTCATAATTAATACCTTCGGGCGAATTTAATTTTTATTTGTTTTCCTTTCTGTATTTTCAATGTGCGATTGAATTGATTGATCACCATGTTAAGTTATCAGTTATTTTTAAGTTTTTGTACATACTAGCAATATAGTTACTTTTGATTTGTATAATTTTTGTAGTAATGTGTAGAATAGAATAACTACTACTTAATCTCAAGTTTTTTGTATTGGTAATTTTTAAGTTTGCTTTTTGGCTGATGGCCCAGTCGCCAATGCCTTAATAAATTAAAAAAAAAAAAAAAAAAATCTTCAACTGTCTGACATGACCATAGAGATAGAATTGCGCTACCACTCGAAAAACCAACCGTCTAGTACTATTTAGGTAACTTGGTTTCAATGGAGCATAGGCTGCAGAGATAAGTATTCCTGCAGTCTGCACGGAAGACCTCATTAAAGCAGTGAGACAAATACAATACAGCGTTCAAAAGAGGCACCACACGCCAATGCAGACAACACCACGGTGGGAAAGAGACAGACAGACAATTTATTCGGCTATGAGGTCAATGGGGTACGTAACCAAAGCTGCGTTTCCAGAGATGCGTACGACGAATGTGTTTTTAAGAACCAATAGAATAGCTTTATTGAGCGAAGCTAGGTAAATTAAGGGATTCTATTGTTTCTTAAGATTACATTCCTCGCAACGCATCTCTGATAGAAACGCAGCCATAATCAGTTTTGGTCCCATTTTCACTTTCCGTGCGTCTCTAACATTTGCTTACATTCGAAGTTTATGACTAACAAAACAACCATAGACCAAAATGACATGACATAGCAAAATGGAACAGGACCCAGTGCTTGCCAACAACAACAAAAAAAACAAAATAGCGCGCCAAATGTAGAACCAACCAACTTCATAAAACTTTTATAATTTGTGTGAATATTTTTAAAATGAACGTAGTAAAAAGAGAAAAACGTATAAATTTCAATACACAAACTAGATTGAAAAATGAACTGGTGAAAAGAGATTCGTCAATAGGTAAAAAAACTATTCTAAGTTTATCGATCTCTTAACTTATCGACCTATTAACTGGAAACGGTTTACAACACAACTAGCGAGAAGTGACTAAAATTGTTTGTGAAATGTTGTTTGCAGGAATACGTGGCGCAACGTCGCTGCTTCCTACCATGTCGTACAACTCAGCTAGCACAGCAAGAATTATTAATAAGATACCTCGCTACCAATTCCGTAAAGAAGAGCTGGGATCAAAAAGGGCTTGCATGGGACCACCTTTACAACCACCGCTAAGTTCAAAGCGAAAGTAAGTAAACGTAATTTTATTTATTTTTTGCGCTTACGCTTACGCTTATTTTTTTAACAAAACCCACATATGGCTGCATTTCCAGGTTGTTTCTCCCTCCTTTTTGTGATTTGGATTTCTCGGTAAAATCACCCATTGAACTACCCCAAACTTCTTTTTGTGGGGTTTTTCGAAGTCAAATCCATATCAGTCTCTTCATGCACTCAAAGAATATTCCATGAATCAATGCAGAAGCAGACCGATTCGCCGGGAGTTGCGGCAAAAGTGATGAAAAATTAACCCCCAAATTCACAAACCTCAATCAACGCTAAGCCCGCGCTCACGCTCATGCTGTCCCGTAAAATGTCAATGGAACTGAAAGGGACAGCTATACTGCTGAGGGATACTCAACGTTGATTTGCGTTTATGAATTCGGGCTAAGCCGCCCAATTAGACATTACTGATTAATCTGGAAATACCTTTTTGTCGTTTTCTGTATTAATTATTTATAAGTAGAATAGCTGTCTATGTACAATTCCAGAATAGTGAACTCAACGAGTTCAACCCGGCCCGAGTCATTGTCGAGCTACAAAGGCCGGGCCAGAGTGCTGGCAAGTGACTCTGCTGTTGACACTTCCGACATGGTGACTCCTCGCAACCGACCCACTGCGCTGAGATACATTAGCAGCAGTAGTAGAGGTAAGTGTTGCTTTTTTATAGATATTTGACCGCTATGATAGTGCTCATAGTTCTGATATGTATTACTATACTCTATATATGGTTAAGACCCAATGCTTTTTGATACTATCTAATGAAATTTTTACATTCTTAAAATTCGTTTTATAAAATTAATAAACGACTTTTTTTGTGAAGTTTATATTTAATTTTCAAAGGATAGTTTTGAATAAAAAACGTTTTCAGGTGGCCACAGTGGAACCAGATCAGGCCGTTCGACTAGTGCTTCCGCTATCGAAGCCAGTGTTATTTTAGGTAACTAGCAAACGTACAATAAAACTATGGACTCCAATTTTTGCATAAACAACTACCCCGCAACTCTCAGATGCCATTAAACTCGATTCCACTTTTTAAGCTATATCAGAAGGCAGGGGGATGGCAAGAGGTGAAATCGGCATGGCAGCTGTAGATCTAAGACACCCAAATTTAGTATTATGCCAGTTCAGTGATACGCTTCTTTACACTCATACGCTGACGAAA
Organism: Udea ferrugalis; assembly: GCA_950022985.1. Classification (NCBI taxonomy): domain Eukaryota; kingdom Metazoa; phylum Arthropoda; class Insecta; order Lepidoptera; family Crambidae; genus Udea; species Udea ferrugalis. The sequence continues at coordinate 4,196,363 of OX465527.1, read as the reverse complement.
ATAAACTTCTTCAATCCGGTAGAGGTATGTATTTACAAACAATAATGTCATCACCAACTTAGTTTCATGTAAATCACATGATGGTAACTTAGTCATAATAACTGATTACTCTGCTAGAGGTTTATTTATGATACCTCTGAGGTAGATACTCACTAGGAGCGTTCGCATGCAATATTACAAGATAACGAGTAATTCGTTCGTAAACCTAATGAAGAGAACACATTGTTCAACGAGAGGGCCGCCATTTATACTTAAATACACCTATACAATTACACACACAGTGATAAATTAAATCAGCAATCAAATCAAACAGAATTTTTAGGTTCTAGGTATTTGGTACTTCGGTTTGGTACTTTGGTAGTGGCTGTTGTTTTAACGATAGCCTCTAAGAATACACTAGATACACTTAGTGAGTAAGAGGAAATGTTATTGGATCTCGAAATATAGATGACATGCCTGTGAGATCCAACCTTTATGTTAGGTAGGTAATTGCTATTGATAACGCTCTTATCTAACAGATAATAGTTCCGCACACGTTCTGTGAAGGCGTGCAGCCGAGTCAACTGTACCAGCTAATCAGAGATCAGTATCCTCTCATTAACCTAACCACCGTCCAACGGCGCCACTTCAACGATGCGGCCGGTCGTCAACAGATACAAACGCTTTGTGCCCCTCAATACAGTGCAGTGTATCTGCAAGTTCTGCAAAAGTAAGTATCCACGTGACCAGTCTCACAAGTTATTAGTTATTAATTATAGTCACAATAGGTACAACTGTAATAAAAAAACAAATGAATGTATGAACTTGATGTAATAAATGCGCTACTATGTACTCGTCAAAATCGAGTGCTGTTCAACTGAATGCTTGGACAAGGAGCGCATCGAGAAGTACATCTCAATAGGTACACATAGCTTGCTGGATTTAGACTAAGTATCAGGTATGGTCAAAGACTTCGTTGTAGCATCATTAACATAAAGTTTTCATAACCTTCAATTTTCTTACAGATTCTACGCTCTCACATCTGCAGCTGCAGTGCTGAAATACGTAGAATACATTCAATGTGTTGTTTTTGCACGAGAATCACTCAAGATAGAATATCACTCATCTGAAAATACTATGATCATTGGTAACTGAGCATTTATAACATTCAAGCTTTTCTACCCAATTTAGTTTAATTTTTCTGCAGACATATATTGTCTACTATACCTATAAGTTAGATTACGCACTATACAATAATACGTACGCGTAAGTCACCTGATGATGATTTTGCAATCTCAAAAGTTGAAATAGACTAAACAGTAATACTTTTTCATTTGTTTTCATCATAGATGTGGCCACAGCCACCCAGTTAGAACTAGTTCAGCCTTTGGTGCCATCAGCCGGTGCAACTTGCTGTCTCTTAGGGGTTCTCGGTCCAACATACACAGTTGGTGGTATAAGAGCTTTAAGAGCAGCAATCCTGCAGCCTTCGTGCAACAAAGAGTTCATAGAATCAAGGCTGGACGCTCTGCAAGATTTGATTGATAATGATTCAGGTCTTATGACCGATTTGCAGGTAACTTGAAGATGTTGTGCCTTTGCTATAACAATAAAATCAAATTCTTTAGTGTAGGTAGTACCTATGACGCAACTCTAGCTAGCAGTAAGTTGTGTATTGCGATAAAGTTATTTTTAAACTCTGTTGACACTGATGCATATTCTTAGTAGTAGTAGTTAAATGAAGTTTAATTGTTAGGACGTTATCAAGAAGCTCTCAGACATCGACAAAATACTTATTCTTTGCATGGAAAACCCGAACCAAAACACGGACAAACTGGGTGAAGCTCAGCTAAATCAAACGCTGTTGTTAAAGACCACAATGGATATGGTACCGATATTGGTCGAGGCTTTACAGTCTGCTGTCAGTGGAAAGTTGAAAAAAATTAAAACGGTTTGGATTTTTCGTTATTCCGAAAATAAGGGTATTTATCTGATCATTTTCCGAAGGCATTGAATGCAGATCGTCAAGAATAAAATTATTATTATGAAATGCGATTCATGGGGTTGGAAGTATTCATAATTTTTGTAATGCTATTTGAAATGAATTTTAGGATTTTGAAAATCAACACTACAAAGAAATCGCCGAACGTATACACAACATAATACAAGAAGACGCTCATCTTGAAAGAGGTGCCATGGCCAGTATGCAAAGATGTTTTGCAGTAAAACCCGAAATCAATGGGTTATTAGATGTAGCCAGAAGGACATATTCAGAGCTCATAGAAGACATTCAGAAGATAGTTGAACACTTAAGTGAAAGTTATGATCTACCGCTTAGATTGAACCAGAACATGTTAAAAGGATTTCATATAGTTCTTCCAGTAGCTCCGAAAAATAGAAGAAGTTTTAGTGTTGAAGAGTTGCCTCCAGCATTCATACAGGTTACAATTCAGGAAAAATACAAATGTACCAAAATGTTTATTATTGCAATTGCCATTTATTTTCCATGTTCGTAATTCAGGTTCATTATAGCGGAACTAGCGTGTCGATGACCACAGAGGAACTTGTGGTTTTGGACCAGCAATCGAAGGAAGCATTGAATGAAATTCAAAGAATGAGCAACATGTTGGTAATCAATATACACTTCTTCACTATAAACATTGTCAATTCAACAACAATTTGCAAATAATTAAGTATGGTCTAATTTCAGCGTCATCTCAAGTCTGTTAAAAGATCTTAGACCATTTATGTCTAGTCTTTACAAATTATGTGAGAACGTAGCAGAACTGGATATTCTATTAGCCTTGGCTCAGGCAGGTGGACCTCTTTTACTGTCTTTGTCTCACAGTGAATAGTTAATTATATTTTGAAAAAGTATTAATATTCTAAATTTATCAGGCCAGCACGGTTGGATCCTACATAAGACCGCAATTCGACAGCTATCTAGACATCCGAAATAGCGTGCATCCTCTACTAGACTACAACAGTCCGGTTCTGCCAGTCCCCAACGATATTGTGAGTTAATAATTATGATTTTTTCTTGTACCTATATTTTGAAATACTTAATACAAAAGGATTTCTGTTTTTTTAAATTACAGCTTGCCAGTCCAGAACATAATTTCACAATTATCACAGGCCCAAATATGGGTGGCAAAAGCATTTATATAAAACAAATTGCTATAATGCAAGTGATGGCGCAAGTAAAAAATATATTTCTTTTGTACTCACTTTTTATTTTAAAATGTTAAGCAAATATCCAATCTTCTAATCTAGTTTATAATCAGCTGATATAGCATTAAGCAAATTGCCTTTCCCTTTCAGTTGGGGTGTTTTTTGCCGGCTACAAATGCCGTTCTGCGGATTAGTGATCGAATATTTTCTCGAATCGGTTTTAACGACAGCGTCGAGTTAAATGCTTCGACATACGTATTGGAAGTTGGTTGATGATCATTATACTACGTACACTCGATTTCCTAAAATTTATCTTTGTGCTCCATTATTAGACATGATTTTGTTTCTGTATTGCATCTGATAGTCGTATGCTGTCGTTTTTCAGATGAAAGAGACTCAGCACATACTAAAAGGTCTAACTCCTTCAAGTCTGGTGATAATTGATGAACTTTGCAGGTCAGATAACCGTTTACTACAGCATTAACGTCGTCTCATCGCCTTGATATTTAACGAATATTGTTTCCGCATGGCTTTGTTTAATGTTAGAATAAACGTATCTTTTGTGTTTTTTATATGAACATACAGCTTGTTTTTGAAACATATTCAGAGAAATAAAATTAAAAAACAGAAACCACATTATTCAAGAAAATTATAAGGTACAGTTTCTCTAGTTTTGGGTCACCTCCGTGCTTGAAAGGCACTTTAATAGCAGTAGACAAAAATAAAATTTCTTGCTAAACCGACCATAATAATAAACAGATTTGTGACTGCCATTGCGTTCTTGAATCAGCATTTTCATTATTTGCAAAGACGCTATTTTCACTTTTTTAATACTTTCCTCAGAACCGGTATAACCGCCTATTGCCAAGTGCCCGCTTGGCGCGGGGTTTCGTGACACCCTGTATACACAACATTTTTTTAACGAATCCTTAGTTAACACCATTACTCAAACTGTGTTTGTTCAGTCTAAATCAACTCCAAAGTATTTTTGTTTGTATTGGATGTTACAGAGGAACGTCTGTCGAAGAAGGAACGAGTATTGCTTGGGCTATCTGTGAAGAACTTCTTCTGAGCGATGCATTCACATTCTTTACCACACATTTCATGTACTTAACTAGACTGCAGGACTTATATTTCAACGTCATCAAGTATGAGTACCTACAAGTTATTTTACTATTAAAATACAACAGCAAATTGAAATAATTTAAAAAAAACTTGTAACTTAATTCTAGTCGTCATACCGCTGTTACTGAAGAAGAAAGTGCTAATAGTGAAAATACACAGAAGAGAATTAAATATCAACACAAAATTGAGCCAGGAATCACCGAAGTAGAACATTACGGACTCGCACTGGCATCGAAAACTAACTTACCCGAAGAAACAGTAGATTTAGCTAGAGAACTCGCAGAGCTAATAGTCAAGGAAGGAAAAGTAATACATTATTTTAAACTTCAAATATCTTATACAGGACTTTTTTTTGGCCCTAAATAGAAAGAAAGAAAAAACATTTATTTACATTTAACATTTAATATAAAAACATTTATTTATAAATAATATATTTCAACTACTTTTTAGCAACAACAAATCAAAACGTCTCAAAAGAGCGATGAGGCGAAATTGTACGAGCTAAATTCAAAATTACGGATTGAATCCAGGAGATACGATAATGTGGAATCCAGTATTCATTTAATATTACAAAATTTCAAAGAAGATAATCCTGCCCTGATGGAAAGACTAAAACTTTCAAGAAATAGCGCAAGTAACAGAACTGACGCTTCAGCCAATTGCTCCTCAGCATCAATTTCCAATAATAAATTACCTAAGGCTCCTAAAATTGTAAATGATGTTCCAACTATCCTCGAAGTGACTGAAATTCAGAATACTTCCCTTATAAGTCTAGTAACGGACAGTCCTGAACAAACAGATCCATGTAAAGGAGATAATCAAGTTCCAACAGTTAAAACATCGAATACACTTTTAAATACTTTTATGAATATTGAGGAATCTTCTGCTGATGTTATCGATGATACAGAGCAAATAAACTTTACTCCAGAAAATAATAGCCCAACTAGAGTGGATGGCGATGGTTCTCCAGTTTTTGATGAAACTAATACATGTGCTAGTAAAGTTTATAACACTTGTGAAACTAAATCTGACAACGACATTGAGATTGATGGAACTTGTGACAACGAATCTATTAGTAGCTGTTCAGATATAGCAGAAGCTCTTACACAAATTTTAGAGGAATGTTCAGATGAGAGGAACAGTGTCGACAACATGTCGGTCGATGAAGAACTAATGAGGGAAACCATTGATGAAATTAACGAAGAGCTTGTCAGTGGCATAATGAGTTTAGACAGTATAGTTCTTACGCCGCCGATTGCCTTTAGAGATTGTTAATTAAACTTAGATGAAATAAATAAATAAAAATTGAAAAGTTTAGTGTTAGAATGTAGTTGAATAAAATAAGTAATAAAATCTGTACATTCTTTAGAGCAAGATTGTGGTATTAATAAATTCTTTGCGCATTTATAATGTGCTAAATAAACTGATTTTATTTGTTTCTTTTCAGTATCCGTAATGATTTAATGCCTCGATGGAGTAGGTAGTTTAGTGGATTTTGCAATAATATTTAAAAAAAGCAACTGACACAAGCATTACTGCCTATTTGAAAACTGGCACTAAACTCACTTTTCCGGTTTATGTACCTATACATACATTTTTGTTCTTTAATGTTGTCTTCGCAAACGCAGACGCGCAACGCAATGTTGGCCAATTTGCCTCGGTTCTGCAACTGAAACTCGATTTCAGACTAGGCATTAACTATACAGGGTGAACTTTTCTAGTGGGCGTGGTAGGCTGAATCCCAAACTATGAGGAATATAGAAAAATGCTCCATAGAGTATCGAGGCTGATTATGAAAAAAACTAAAACTACCCACCTATGTACTCAGATCTATATGACTAAGCAATTCGAAAACGAATTCGGCGCTCTCGATCACAGGTTGAAATTGGCTGGCGTGAATAATTCCAATTTCAAACAATGTGTGCTCTTTCGAACAATTTTATGAGTTAGTTTTGTGAAATTAAGGAAAATAACATCATAAACATGAGGCCTTTTTCCTTAGTGTGCCTTAAGTATTTAGTGCAATACACATTGAGCCCGGCGGGCCGCCGACAAAGCCCGGCGACACAACCCGGCGGCCTGTATGAAAATAATCATGCCGGCAGCATGACAATGTGCCCGAGCGTGTTACCCGCCGACATGTTGGCGGCTTGGGTACGTCGCGCTCAGTCTCAGTTGTCCGGCAGCCGCTCGACCTGTAGTCACGTGCTTGTATCTTTTTTAAGATATGGAGTTGGACGACGAAAAATGTCTTACGTTAATTAATCTTTATCTTTATATGACACAATCACACAACCTTTATCAGACGCGGCAATCACTGGCAGCCAAATAAAGTTCTCCTCTCAAGCCGCCGACATGCCACCGACCAAATTTTCAAACTTGTAATAAGTGAAACCGCCAACTAGAACGCCGCGCCGTTGCCGAAATATGGCGGCCCGCCGGGCTCAATGTATGTATTGCGCTTTATGTTATTTCCCGGAATTAGGTGATTTTTTTTTTTCAAATCCAGGTTCCTGTTTCAAAGCCAGGTTCTATTTATTTACCGGTTTTTTTTAATCTGAGTATTTTTTCAAAGCGCGGTCACACTCGTCCGAATTGCGCGTGTGGCCAAAGTGTTTCTCGCCAATTTCTCGCGTTTTTAAAACTTATCGGATGTGACGGACGGCAGGATTTTGATATTACTTTTGAAAAGGATATCCGGCGATGGACAAAACAGCACTGTGAGCTCTGCCAACACAACCGTCGAACCGCCCTTCAAGCAACGAAGTGGGTATTTTCCACAGATTAAAGCATCGACCACACATGGGGTCGCTGGATTAATTGTTACTGACGTTTTTGGCAAGAATGAGCAGGCACCTTTACGGCATCTTCCAACGAAGGTTATCTGGAAGTGATCGCTTTGTCGCCATAGTAGGTAGGTACTAGGGGTCGCAATACCGAATCATTTAAGCAAAACCGGTATTTTCGGTATTGGCTTCAGACTAATACCGATAATCCGGTATTTTCGATATTTCCGGGATTAAGATAAAGTTAGCAAATTTAGTATAATAAAGTTAGTCTGCGGAGGAATAGTAAGTAGGTACCTAACCAAAATGAATTTATCTTCTAATTAAAACAAAATATTCATTAACGCAAGGTTTATTATTTGATATGTTGGTAATCAATCAGTTAGTTCTTAGCAATAATTTACTAATATTAATGCCCGTTTATTCCTTTATTAAAGTAACTCAGGTTAACTAGTTCAAATACTTTTATCAAATGTAGTGTTTGACTAGGAAGTGGGATCACTACTAGGAATCAGTTCTAAAAATAAAATGTTTATCAAACTTGAACATCTCACAACAGTCTCATCATAAACAAAACGAACCAAAAAAATGCACTTTTTATTAATAAAAACATAAAACATAAAATTAACAAATTCTCATAAACATAAAATTAACTCTTAGTATGGTTTACTAATCAACAATCAATATTCTAATTAACAAAATAACAAAAATGCTTAAATTAAATTCAGTCCAAATCAAATTGAGTTATATAGAGGTAATCAAAATATTATTAAATCTCCATTAAATTTTTAGTTGGCCTTGTAATGAGATCGTAGAAACAGTAAAGTATCTAAACTTTTATCACTCAATCTTGACAGCGTGGCGCGTAACTTTTTCTATTTGTATTTATTTTACTAAAACCGAAAATACCGAATATCTCGGTTTTTGTGAAATGAATACCGGTATTAATTAGACCTAAATTTGGCTCGGTATTCCGGTATTTTCGAAATTCGGTATCCCGGTTTGCGACCCCTAGTAGGTACTATCTGTCAAAATTTTTATAACCCCGCAAAATTTAAAAGCCCTTCCGCCACAAAGTATGATGAGTGATATTTAGATTTGGTAGAGTTATTAAAATTCCTAAAAGCCTTAGAAATTCTGAGGTTACAGCCTGGCAAAAAAGTCGTGAAATTAATAGGGGCGCCACCATCGTTGATGTGGTCACCCCGTAGACTACGACACAAACGGTTTTGATAATTGACATATTCAAATATTTTTTTTAGAGAGAATGGCTATCTAGTTAGTCGTTGTCCATGAACTAAGTTCACGCCAATAGATACAAACTATTTGAGTCGCGCCAATGCATCACGTGATCCCCTAATCTAGTTTAGTATTTTCTTATTCTTATAGCGTTTTACTAGGAAAACGCCTTACATTCCTTTAATTCCACATTATTTAGTCGATTTCTAGAAGTAGTCATACAGACACTCATATAACGGGTTTGCTTTTCCCTCTGGGCTGATAGGTCAGGTGGGAGTGGTAGTCCGTCCACCGGGATACAACAGGTCAATAGGGGGAACCGTTTGGTGGTAAAAATGGAATAGCGGTGGCACCAATACAGTCGATCCCCACCACATACGATCACATTATCAGGACGTTTTTCTACTACCAAGTAAAGAAATAAAAGAAGAAACTAGCAAAATCATAATATTATAATTTTAATAAAAGTAAAAATATCTTCATCCATGGCTTGGCTCGACACTTCTCCAAAATTCTAACATTCACTTTGTTCCCATGAGTCACTCATGCTGCTATTGTACGGTCACTTCATCTTGCAGGTCTATGATTACCTGTCGATTTGCTCATTTGAAGTTTGTCCGCGTTGGTATTATTCCTTCGCTATTTAAATAACGTGTTATCATGATTTTCTCCTATCTTTGGGAGAAATATTCTCAAAAGCTGGCGCAGCCGCAGCCTAGAAAATTGAAATTAAATTTAAAAAATAAAATCAATAAAAAGTATCAAAATCACTTAGATGTGCTAACTTGACAAATTGATTTTTGTAAACAAACGTCAAAATAGGTATTCACATTTCAACGTAAAATATCACTCGTTTGTAGATAGTTACTTGACAACTAAGTTAAAACAAGCGTGGTTGATTAAATAAAACCACTACATACCAGTGATTTCTGCCGTTCTGGTCTAATCATCGTTTATTTTATATAAAACTTCCCCAGCTTCGTGCTCGGCTAAACAACGTTTGAATTCTTCATTATGACTTCTCTAGTGACGCTGAGGATTGTTTTTCTCTTTTTCGAAGATTTACCTTGATTTTACACGATGCTTTATTAGTTTAAAAAGAAAACACCTGAATACACTAATAAACGATCTCTGATAAACAGATTTGACACACCATGTACTAGCTAGACGTGATTGGCAAGTGACAGCGGGACTATTGCCAGTGATAATATTTTTTAGTTCCCTTTCAGGACTTTTTTGCCAACCTATACTTACTTTACAAATGAAAGCAATTCATGTGACAGTGACAGTTGGCTTGAGCCGTAGATTTTAGTCCGGCATGGATCTTAAAAGTTATAATATGTACAGCTTGGCAAAAAAGTCCTGAAAGGGAACTAAAAAATATTATCAATGGCAATACTGTGTTTAAAAAAAGCAAATTGGGAAGTTAGCACATTTTAGCTAATTGAAACTTTTTTTATTGATTTTAGGATTTAATTTTAATTCAATTTTCAAAGCAGCCAGCTTTTGAGAATATACCGAAGAAAGGAGAAAATCATGATAACGCGTCATTAAAATAGAAAATGGTTATTACCAACGGGGACAAACTTTGAATAAGCAAATCTTTTGTTGTTTCTAATTTTTGTTTGTTTATGATTTTGCCAGTTTCTTCTTTCATTTTTTACTTGGTAATAGAAAACCGTCCAGACAATGTGTTTGTATGTGGTGGGAATCAACTGTCTCGGTGCCACTGCCTTTGCATTTCTGCCACCTAGCGGTTCACCCGATTGACCTGGCTACTTGTATGACTAATTCCATCATTCTACTGGATAATGTAGGATTGAAGAAATTTAACGCGTTTTAATAATATAACGCGAAACTTATAGGAATGAGAAAGTACTGAACTAGAATTTGGTGTCCTATTAGGTGGTCGACACGTGATGCATTCGCGCGAACTTAGTACATGCGAACGCGAGATCAAACCTATTGATGATAAAGGAGTGTCCTTACTGTGGCTCGCGTCAGGCGAATAGGTAGTAGGGAGATTGTATAGGGACAAAGAGATAGCCATTCTCTCTAAAAAAATAAGTTAAATTAGTAAACTATCAAAACTGTTCGTGTCGTAGTATACGGGGTGACCATATTAACGAAAGTGGCGCCCTCACTAATTTCACGACTTTTTTGTCAGGCCAGCTTGGCAAAAAAGTCCTGAAAGGGAACTAAAAAATACTATCACTGGCAATACTGTGTTTAAAAAAATAAAATAGGTAAGTTAGCACATTTTAGCTAATTGATACTTTTTTTATTGATTTTAGGTTTTAATTTTCAAAGCAGCGTCTGAGCCAGCTTTGGAGAATATACCGAAGAAAGGAGAAAATCATGATAACACGTCATTAAAATAGAAAATGGTTATTACCAACGGGGACAAACTTTGGATAAACAAATCTTTTGTTGCTTTGTTGTTTTTTCCAATTGAATTTTTTTTATGATTTTGCTAGTTTCTTCTTTCATTTTTTTACTTGGTAGTAGCAAACCGTCCAGACAATGTGTTTGTATGTGGTGGGAATCAACTCTGTGTGTGCCACTGCCTTCGCATTTCTGCCACCTAGCGGTTCACCCGACTGACTTGGCTACCTGTTCTGTTGGCGACGACTAAATCCATTATTCTACTGGATAATGTGGGATTTAAGAAATAACGCGAAACTTATAGGAATGAGAAAGTACTGAACTAGAATATGGTGTCCTATTAGGTGGTCGACACGTGATGCATTCGCGTGAACTTAGAACGTGCGAATGCGAGATCAAACCTATTGATGATAAAGGAGTAATGCGAGATCAAACCTATTGATGATAAAGGAGTGTCCTTACTGTGGTTCACGCGATGATTGCGTCAGGCGAATAGGTAGTGGGGAGATTGTATAGGGACAACGAGATAGCCATTCTCTCTAAAAAAATAAGTTGAATTAGTAAACTATCAAAGCTGTTCGTGTCGTAGTATACGGGTGACCACATTAACGAAAGTGGCCCCCTCATTAATTTCACGACTTTTTTGCCAGGCTGTAGGTGGCATACGATCACATTATTTTTTCATCTGGCAGCCCTGATCGGCTGTCATTTTATTTGTCAAAATAAAATATTGCATTGCAAATGGCCGCTAGGATTCCGTGTTCGCTAGTGTCAGTTGCTACACGTGCCGAAAGGGATTTTAGTGAAATTTAGTGATTTTCTTAGTTTAACTAAGCCAAATTATCAGTATTAGTAGGGTGTTGGGTTGTAGATTTCCTGGTGTAAGGTAAGTAATGGAGGCGGCGCCTCCTGAACCCCCTGATCCTCCGGATGGGACCCAATCCCAGATGGATGTTTCACCTCCTGTTTTTTCGCAGTACCTAGCGGGAACAAAACGACATTCGGAGGACGATCTTCCCATAGATCATACTCCGAAAAGAAGTATTAATGAGACCCATCCCAATTATACCACCGACTCACAAGCGGTATACACCCACCCATCCATCGTAATAGCCCCGAAAACCTACGATGACGACGACAAAGGCCCATTTATAGTCCATGTATCCCGAATGGAATCAGCCCCCTCATCAGAGACCTTCATCCAAGCCATCAGGTTCGGAAAATTTCTGTTCAAAAATAAAATCGCAGGCATTGTCAGAGACGGCGTTAAAAAACTGAACCGAAACAGAATCATTGTTGAATTCAACTCAGCTAGTGCAGCAAATAACTTTTTAAACAACAACCTTCTTGACACACACAAATACGTTGCTAATATCCCATCATACAACATATCGAGACAAGGTCTCATTAAGGGCATCCCGGTTGACTGGACCATGGAGGAATTGGCAGAGTCAATCACAGTCCCTCGCGGATGTGGGATCGTACTCAAAGCCAGACGGATGAACAGAAAACAAACCACTGATGGGAAATCTTCCTGGGTTCCTACCCAATCAGTAGTCTTGACCTTCCGAGGACAGATATTACCGGAAAAAGTTTACAGCTACCATACTTCGATCCCAGTAGAAATGTATCAACTCCCCACCATCCAGTGCATGAATTGTTGCCGATTTGGTCATGTCAAAGCACAATGTCGATCACAACCCCGCTGTTACCGTTGCGCCCAATCTCACTCAGCAGATACATGCGATGTTAGCGATTTTAATGCAATCTGCATACACTGCTCCGGCTCCCATACAGCTTTGGCCAGATCCTGTCCGGAACTTGCCAGACAAAAATCTATCAAAATGGTCATGTCCCAAGAAAGCATTTCTTACCAGGAAGCTTCCTCTCGCCACCCTCCAGTCCGCAAATCCTTCTCAGACATCACCAAAACCCCCACTCCCAACACCATATCTTCTTCCCTCCCCTCTCACACTCGTCAGCCGCCCTCCCAGAAACCCTACTCTTCGAATCTCTCCTACAGAGAGACTGTCTACCGCTCCCGTCCCACTCACGCCCCTCTGGGTAAAGGTTATGACAGACAAGCCCACAACAGTATCGTTGGAAACTGCCCCTCCTCTCTTCCAAACGGATGTGCCCTTAACCTGGATCAAACCTCTCCTCAACCCACTCCTAATGATAATTTGTTAGATTATCTCCTCGCCATAATTATCAATATAATCACAACTCAAAAAAACCCCCTACCGAACAACGTTGCTCACAAACTCACCCAAATCGCCAGCTTAGCTGTTACCGATGGCTCACTCGGTGGTCCAGTGGAACTGCCAGAGCCTTAGACCTAAAAAAAATGAATTAATGTACTTAGTTAATAAATTCTCTCCACCTGTCCTTGCCATTTCGGAGACGTGGTTGGTCCCTGGCTCGCATTTCCGCGTTTCAGGATACTCATGTCTCCGTGATGATAGGGACGATGGATACGCAGGAAGCGCCTTACTAGTGAGGCGCTCCGCCACTTTCTCTCAACTCTCTCTTCCTCCTCATAGCCAGGACATTCAAGTCGTGGCTATAAGATTTTGTAATATATCCTTCCTTTCCTTATATATTTCCCGCAGTCCCTCTTCCTCCTCCCTTGCCGAATTGCGAGCTATAGTCCAAACCCTCCCCCCTCCAGTTCTCGTGATGGGAGACTTTAATGCCCACCACATTGCTTGGGGATCATACCGGACAGATACAGCAGGTTCATTGCTCCTAGACCTTATGGACGACCTGAACCTATGTATATTAAACAATGGCTGCCCTACAAAGAGATGCCCTCCCACCCAAAACCCTGCATCTGCTGTGGATTTAACGTTCTGTTCTCCAAATCTGAATTCCCTTTTGTCTTGGGAAGTCCTCAAAAGCACTCACGGAAGTGACCATTACCCGATTGTCATAACCCTCCCTAATGATTCCCCTGCCACTTGTCTCCCGCCCCCTCTCCTAAAATACAAAGTTTCTAAAGCTGACTGGCCTTCCTATTATTCGTCGGTATGCGGTAAAGTAGAGTCTCTCCCAGATGTAACTCCAGAGAATGATATCGGTTGTTATGATAAGCTAGTTGATGTCTTGCTAACCTCCGCAGATTCCCATATCCCTGTTAAAACTCCCTCTCGCCGTAGAATATCCCCCCCGTGGTGGGATTCCGATTGTACTGCTGCTGTCCGCAATCGCAAGGAGGCGGAAAAACGATACAATTCCTCAATGACTATTGAGAACTATTTAAATTATCAGCAAACCGCAGCTTCCACAAAAAAAACCCTTTCGAAAAAAAAGAAAAATGGGTGGATCAAATTTTGCGAAACCATATCCCCTCGAACCCCCTCAGCCATCGTATGGAAGCAAATCAGACGCTTTCGGCAATCTCAATCCCCAATAAGTATTTCCTCAAACAACCCGTCCGAATGGTTAAACTCGTTCGCTGACAAATTAGCTCCCCCTTTCGTCCCTTTCATTGACTGTTTTCCTTCCAACATCAACTCTCCCATCCCCTCCGTTAGCAGACTAGATGAGGCCTTCTCTACCGAAGAACTTCACTGCGCACTCACTGGATTATCAGACTCATCTCCTGGCATAGACGGCATTCCATATTCTTTTTTATGTAAAGCTTCTGAAAACGCTAAATTGTACTTCCTAAACCTCGTAAACTCCTTCTTCGAAAAGGGAATTTGCCCCGATTCATGGAAGGTACAAGTAGTCATTCCCATACTCAAACCCGGCAAAGATCCTCTAGACCATAATTCCTACAGACCCATAGCCTTATCCTCTGTCCTCTTGAAAGTCACGGAACACATGATCCGCAATCGACTGGAATGGTTTACCGAATCTCACAATATTCTTGCGAAGACTCAATTTGGTTTTAGGAAAGGTTACAGCACCCTAGATAGTCTGAGCATACTGACATCAGATATTCGCGCGACCTTCAAGAATAAAGAATACCTAGTAGGAGTGTTTTTGGATGTCGCTGCGGCATATGACAACGTTCTCCTTCCTATACTCAGGCATAAACTGCTCCATCTGAGTGTACCGCTGAAGCTAGTCCGGTTCATATGCAACTCTCTTATGTCCAGATCTATCCTAATTAAATCCCGTAATGATATCTTGCCTCCTAGTCTAGTATGGAAGGGCCTTCCTCAAGGTTCTGTCCTCAGCCCTCTTTTATACAATATATATACATATGACCTTGAAAGAACAGTCCATCCCCTTTCCCAAATCCTTCAATACGCAGATGACATTGCCTTATACGTTACAGCTCCAGTTTTATCCGAGGCAACTTCTCGCCTCAATTCCTCCCTGAATTACTTAGCCGAATGGCTCACAAACCATGGCATGTCTTTGTCCGTCCCCAAGTGCTCAACAGTGGTATTCACCAAAAAACGTCTGATTCCCGATCCAAATATACTCATTAATGGAGAACCCATCCCAGCTAAATCCGAAGTAAAATTTTTAGGTGTAATTTTAGATTCTAAACTGACTGGTACCGCTCATTTTAACTATGTAACAGAAAAAGCAGAAAAGGCGGTAAACATCCTTCGCGCTCTCTCTGGTGTATGGTGGGGTGCTCATCCATACTCCCAAAAGTTGATTTATAACGCCATTGTGCGAAGCCATCTGGACTACGCCTCTTTTTTATTGGATCCATGTAACAAATCGGCCATGGATAAAATAAAAAAGATTCAGTCAAAATGCCTTCGTATCATTTTGGGTGCCATGAAGTCGTCCCCTATAAACGGCCTACAGGTGGAGTGTGGTGACCCCCCTCTATATTTACGCAGACAGTATCTCAGCGACCGTTTTATTATTAAGGTTATTCATAACCCAACTCACCCTCTACTAGAAAAACTGCGCCATTTAGCTTCCGTATTCCGAGAGTCAGATGCTTCCCGATCCCGCCCATGCATACTCCATTCTTTTCAAAAACTATCAAACCTCCCTTCTCCGGTTGAGATTGTTCCCAAAAATCCACTCTTCACAAATAGCTTCGAATCCTTACTCCTTAAACCAAAAGTTATTCTGAACTTCGGCATTAAAAAAGATTCCCCGTCTGCCCTCCAAGACTTCTCCCAGATAGTCTCGGAACATTGGCAAGGCTGGCAACATTTATACACAGATGCATCCAAGCTTACTGACAATGGCTGCGTAGGCGCTGCTGTTTGGATACCCTCCTTCAGAATAACTCTTTCCTATAAATGTCCCCCCCTTACTTCAACTTTTACAGGTGAGTCTTTAGCAATTTCCGAAGCCATATTGTATGCCGAATCTCACAATTTAAATAAGTCCATAATTTTCACCGACTCTCTTAGTTGCCTCCAATCCATCATCTCCAACCCATTTAGGTCCAAATCCAAGTTCCCTATCATATTCCAAATCAGAGAATCATTGATGAGATGCAATAACAAAGAGCTGGAAATTGTGCTGGCTTGGATACCGAGCCATAGCGGTATTCCTGGCAACGAAACTGCGGATTCCGGGGCGAAGAATGCCATTTCCTCAGGTTGTTTAGAACACTACAAATTGTTCTCTCACGACCTCCCAAGCCTAGCTCGCTCTCATTTGTTCACTTCATGGAGCACTGACTGGCAAAACTCTAGAGAACTAGCAGGCAAGTTCTACTTCAACATTCAACAAGTAATCCCCTGCCGCCCATGGTTTTTCAAATGCTCAAACCTACCCAAGAACGTGGTCTCAGTTATTTGCCGCCTCCGTCTAGGCCATGCATGCACGCCCGTCCACTTGGCCAAAATTAAAATAAAAGACAGCTCCTTGTGCGAATGTGGCTTGGATGACGGTTCTGTTGACCATATTTTCTTTAACTGCCCAATTACTGGAGCCTCACTGTATGACAGTTTAACAGAAAATATTCCCCGCCCATGCAACATGAATTTTATCCTTTCCCTAGTCAATTCTCCTTTTATAGAAATTCTATCAAAATTCATCTTGATCAATAAAATACGATTATGAGTCAATATTTCTGAACTCCCATCTGACCCCCCCCCCCCCCCCATTCCCATAACAACTGTGTCATTTATCTAAATATGTATATTAACGTCCACTGTGCTGTATTGTGTTGTGTTGTAAATGCTTTGTGCTGTCTTGTATGTGCATCCTTTTATTTTTTTTCAGATGAATTCGCTTAGCCCGTCTTAACAGGCATACGGTAAAAAGAATGCAATAATCCCATACCGTGTAGTGGCTACCTACGTGACATTGGCGGAATTGTGGTAAAAAAACCCAGACATCGCCATTAAAAAAAAAAAAGAAGAAAGAAATGGCCGCTAACCAAGCAGAGCCTGCATTTTCACTCTGTTTTAGTTTTAGCTATTGATTTTTGTGGTTATTTTGTGAAATAAACATACCATAGTGGTCGAGTAAAAAGAGTAAGTGATTTTCTTGATATATTTGAAAGATGAGCGTAAAACCGGTAAATATTTATTTACCATGCTTGCTTGTGTACTGTAATTTTGATAAGCTAAGAAAGAAGTTAGTTTTGATTTAGTCGTCGTTTTAGAGGGCGGTTAGCCATGTCGCTACCGCCGTACCTGCTGGGGCCAAACCCATGGGCCACCATGATGGCCCAGCAGCAGTTGGCGGCGGCGCAGCAAGCGGCCTTACAGGCCCACGCCGCCGCCGCCGCTGCTGCGCCACCGGTGCCGCCTTCGCAGCCACCGAAGCCCCACCATATACCGGAGGAGAAGATAAAAGAAAAAGGTCAGTTCTAAGTTGTGATAATAGATGAAACGCCTGAAAAACCTTTGAGTAGTTTCTGAATTTGTACTTTGATGGGGTTAGCTTTAACCCTTTATTACATTCGCTGTTTGGACGTAAGGAAGGTAGTTATATGCTACGTGGGGTTGTTTTCGGCCCCAAATATCTTTACTATTGAAGCTAAGATTACCTTTAGAAACCTGTTTACTTGTGTACTAAATCTAAATTAAATGAATATCACTGGACGTTTTTCCACACAGCGCCATCTAGCCACAAACTAAGCAACTATATAAATGCTTGTGCTATGGGATTCCAGACAACAGATAAATATACTTTAATTACTTTTTGTTTTGTAAATATATCCAGACCAGCACAAACCTTAATGTTCATGCATGCATATCTTTGCACTGTGCTGGGATCAAACCTGGGACCTTTGGTGTAGTAGCAAACTTCTTCTACACCGAACCAGTCATCAAAAGCAAGAATGGATTTGTGTTGTGCAATAAAGATAACTTATCTTGACTAATAGTAATTGATCAAAGTTAGAACAATCTTATTAATTCAGATAAAACAAAAAAAATATAAACCATAACCTGCAATAATTATTAAATCATTTTTTAGTATTGTGAAGCAGTCTCCCTTTATCAATCCAAAACTTCAGCATAAAGGTATTTGTTGGAGTTATTTTCTAAAGGGTATATGAAAAATGCAGTTAGATATGACTTTCATCTGTAGTTTTTGTTGAAAGAGCTTATATTGCATTACAATTCAAATGGTCTATCATCATAGTATTATAATATGTATCAAAAATCAATAACTTGTTTTTACTTAATTCACAAAGTAATATTCAATTCCACAGCTCAAAAATGGCTTCAACTACAATCCAAAAGATTCGCCGAGAAGCGCAAATTTGGCTTTGTGGACGCACAGAAAGAAGACATGCCCCCAGAACATATACGGAAGATCATCCGGGACCATGGAGATATGACCAGTCGCAAGTATCGTCACGATAAGCGTGTATACCTTGGCGCCCTAAAGTACATGCCACATGCAGTCATGAAACTTCTAGAGAACATGCCTATGCCATGGGAACAGATCAGAGATGTAAGAGTATTGTATCACATCACAGGAGCAATTACATTTGTGAATGAGATTCCCTGGGTCATTGAACCTGTCTACATAGCACAATGGGGCACAATGTGGATTATGATGAGAAGGGAAAAGCGTGACCGTAGGCACTTCAAAAGGATGAGGTTCCCTCCATTTGATGATGAAGAACCTCCTTTAGATTATGCTGACAACATTTTAGATGTCGAGCCTCTGGAGCCCATCCAAATTGAATTGGATCCAGATGAAGATGGTGCTGTTGCATCTTGGTTCTATGACCATAAACCACTGCTAGGAACAAGACATGTAAATGGGTCCACATACAGAAAATGGAATTTGACATTACCGCAGATGGCAACACTGTATCGTCTTGCCAATCAGCTATTGACAGACTTGGTGGATGACAATTATTTCTATCTCTTTGATTCAAAGAGTTTCTTCACAGCTAAAGCCCTAAATATGGCTATACCAGGGGGTCCTAAGTTTGAGCCGCTAGTAAAAGACAACTCAGCAGGTGATGAAGACTGGAATGAGTTCAATGATATAAACAAGATCATTATTCGTCAGCCAATCAGAACAGAATACAGGATTGCTTTTCCCTACCTTTACAACAATCTACCACATTTTGTTCAACTATCTTGGTAAGAATTTATGATATTTATGTTTGATTTAAATTCATGCAAATTTTGGGTGTTGGATATAATTAAGAATCTTATATTTTTAGGTATCACACACCAAATGTAGTCTACATCAAGACAGAAGATCCTGACTTGCCAGCATTCTACTTTGACCCATTGATCAATCCTATTTCTCACCGTCACTCTGTGAAGTCTCTAGACCCTGTTCCAGAGGAAGAAGACTTTGTACTACCTGAGGAAGTATCTCCATTCCTTCAGGAGACAGCTTTGTACACAGATAATACAGCTAATGGAATTGCCTTGCTGTGGGCTCCAAGGCCTTTCAATATGAGATCAGGTAATTTCAGTTCTAGAATTCCTTTTCAAATACAAACTGTACAATGATGAAGTGACCAAACCTTATTCTAGACTAAAGGGATTGTTTGATAAAGTGTGTTTTTTTTATAGGTCGCTCAAGGCGTGCGATCGATGTGCCCCTGGTAAAAACATGGTACAAAGAGCACTGTCCACCTGGCCAGCCTGTCAAGGTCAGGGTATCCTACCAGAAGCTGCTGAAGTACTATGTGCTCAATGCTTTGAAGCACAGGCCACCCAAGCCACAGAAAAAGAGGTAAGTTGTAAAAATAGCCACCAATCATCATCAATCCTTCACCTCACACAGTCTTCAAATTCCTAGAAAAAAAGCTGCTTTTGGTTATTCAATTTGTATAAAGTTACTCTTGGTTAAACTCCCAATTTCATCACAGGTACTTTTTACTCACTTACTTACAGGTACCTCTTCCGATCATTCAAGTCCACAAAGTTCTTCCAAACCACTACCCTCGACTGGGTGGAGGCAGGCCTGCAAGTCTGCCGTCAAGGATACAATATGCTCAACTTGCTCATCCATCGCAAGAATCTTAACTACTTGCATTTGGATTACAACTTCAACTTGAAACCTGTCAAGACACTAACTACCAAGGAGAGAAAGAAATCTAGGTTTGGTAATGGTAAGTATATTTTTTAACTATTTAAATCCTTTTTTCGTTGTTTGTGTGTGTCAAGAGATGTCTTACAATTTTCATTGAATTTCCCTCTTGCCCGGAAATGTAACTCTAAAGACCTACCTACCTTAAATTTTATGCAAACCTGTCCTGCATTCCTGCCTGTTTTCTACAGAAGTAATAAAATGTTAGTAAAAACCAGATCAGCAGCTATTATTAAAAAAATAGGGTTACAATTAGAGCGAGAAGACAGATTAAAAGCAAATGTTATACTATTAAAACGTTCATCAACTTCCATTCACCATGACGGCAACAATCAGTGTGCCTCTGACTAACCCATTAGGGATAAGGTTGCGAGGGTATGTTATGTAATGTTATCAACTTCCATTTCCCTCCACCAGCATTCCATTTGTGCCGTGAGATCCTCCGGCTGACCAAACTGATCGTGGACTCGCACGTCCAGTACCGGCTGAACAACGTGGACTCGTTCCAACTGGCTGACGGCCTGCAGTACATCTTCGCCCACGTCGGCCAGCTGACCGGAATGTACCGGTACAAGTACAAGCTGATGAGACAGATTAGGATGTGCAAGGATCTGAAGCATCTCATCTACTACAGGTTTAATACTGTAAGTATTCCTTTTCTTATAAAAGTTACTGACTATTTGAAATTTAGTTCAATGCAGTTTGAAACGATTAGGTCCATAGCGCCATGACAGTAAGATAACAAAGACCTATTTAGTGTAATAAATATTTATAGAAAGTAGTAGTAGGTTATTTCTTTATTCTAAAGCAGCCTCATTATTTTGCTTTGCATATCTTTCCTATCGTTTTTTTTGTATTGATCAAAACTAGTTATTGTAGTATCTCATGCCATTTTCAAAAAGGTCCTAATGTGGATCAATCTCATTAGGATTTTTAAGCATTATCAGAATTTTCACCAAATGTTTGCACACAGGGCCCCGTGTCCAAAGGCCCCGGGTGTGGCTTCTGGGCCCCCGGTTGGCGCGTGTGGCTGTTCTTCATGCGTGGGATAACGCCACTGCTGGAGCGCTGGCTCGGCAACTTGCTCTCGAGGCAGTTCGAGGGACGACACTCCAAGGGTAAGTACACAATAATGTATTAGGTATGTTTGTTTGCGTTAGCAAGAAATAAGTTTTGAATACCATGTATTTAATTCCTGGCAAGCATTCTGAGTCAGTTTATTATGTAGCCTAGACTGTCCTGCTGTTAGACTAAGGTCGCGTCCCGATTAGGACAACAGTGAACGTTTTCAGCAACTCTTGACACATCCCAATGGTTCTAGTCATTTAGTGTATTTGTCACCGGAAAATAACAAAAACCGTAAATTTATAAATTTCCTAGGAAATTTATAAACTTTCGTAGGATTCTAAACGAGAGATAAATTGTATTATTTTACGCCCACATTTCCGGAAATTTATAAATTTGCGACGACTCATCGTAAATTTATAAACTTACGGATATCTATCCGTAAGATTCTAAACGGTTCGACTAATCAGAGAAGAGCTTTTAATTTTACGCTTTTATGAATTACGGAAAATAACACACTGCTCTCTGATTGGTCGATGTTGACAGTAGCAATGCTTGTGTTCGTAGATTATGGTACAATCACACTTGCCAAACTGTACATTTATCAGTTTCGAATACCTACCTGTCTGGACTTTTACTTTAAAACTGGGTAGGTTTAACGGGTTACTTTTTACAATTAATAGGCTGATAACCCCTACTTAATCAAAATAAGACGGCAGAAATCGTGTTTTACGATATCAAAAAGTTTATAAAAAAATGAAATACACTTATAAAATATAACATACAAAACATGCCATACCATCTTGATCTTATGCCAAATGGGGTAGTCAGAGTCGCACTGAGTTCCCGTCACGGTGAACGAACGGAACATTCAGAAGCCCACATTTCACCGAGGGAATTTGAACCCATCGTGGTAAGAAGCGAGCATACCGCCGTTATCTGGGTTGCTTAGATTTTTTATCGGTGTTTCTCATCGCCGGAGAGTTAGCCGCAAATTATACAATGAACACGAAGATGAATTGTTCTTACAAAATATAAAACATTAGAACCGGCCTTCTACCAAAATTAAATGGCGGAGGAGAGGAATGACACGTGACTAATTCGACCAATCAGAGCGCACATGGCGTTTGGTTACCGCCCACTTATTATTTTACGGATGCGTTCCGAAAATTTATAAATTTCCGGAAATGTGGGCGTAAAATAATACAATTTATCTCTCGTTTAGAATCCTACGAAAGTTTATAAATTTCCTAGGAAATTTATAAATTTACGGTTCTTGTTATTTTCCGGTGACATATTCACGACAAGGATCAGTCCTTAAGCATGTCATTGAATACTGCCACTAGTCTCATTTTATAACGCTTTTCCCAGGTGTGGCAAAGACGGTGACGAAGCAGCGCGTTGAATCTCACTTCGACCTTGAATTGCGTGCGTCAGTCATGCACGACATCGTTGATATGATGCCCGAAGGTATCAAGCAGAACAAGGCTAGGACCATCCTGCAACATCTCTCTGAAGCTTGGCGATGCTGGAAGGCTAACATTCCATGGAAGGTGAGTGACATAAAACACTAATAATTGTGTAATATGTCTTATTGGTATGTCATTAACTTAGCTGCTGTATAGATGATGATGATACCTTAAGATGAATAGGGAGATTATTCAGTTTATTTCGACTTTCAAGACGTTGAATTAACAAATACTTCCGCGTTTTCATCTTCATACTAAATGCTTGAAATGTGAGATGAGCTAACATGCTAATGTTTCCTCAAAGGGCTAAGGATGCCTCTGATATTCCATGTGTCCATGCTGCTTACCATCACTACCATTAGGCGGTCACTGGCCTGGTTGCCACAAAAAAAGAACTCTAGATATTATTCTACACAGCGCCATCTACCCCTAAGCCAAGCAAAGCTTGCACTATGGGAATTTGACAACAGATACATGAATGCAAATATAGCAAAATATACAAAGCAAACCCAACCAATACAAACATACATAATCGTACCCCAATCATCAAGACTGACATAAAAAGCTCATTTCTTATCCTCCAGGTACCAGGTCTACCAACACCCATCGAGAACATGATCCTTCGCTACGTGAAGATGAAGGCCGACTGGTGGACCAACACCGCCCATTACAACCGAGAGAGGATCCGTCGTGGCGCCACCGTCGACAAAACTGTCTGCAAGAAGAACCTGGGCAGGCTCACCAGGTTATACCTCAAAGCTGAGCAGGAACGACAGCATAACTACTTGAAGGTAACATTTGACCTACTAAATCCTCTCACAAATACCAATGGCTATAATTGAATTAGTGCTAGAAGTTCTGTTAATTTCTTCTCGGGGACTGATTAATGAACAATCTGAATAGTGGCCACCTCTTTTTGAAGATTTAAATGGAATGGATATAGTTTAATATTATCTAATACTTCATTCGCCTCGATTGCCCACTGTGCCTGCACAGGGGCAAATTAAAATATGGCAGCGAATGACGCAGCAGAGGTTCGTAAGTTTTGGTTGGGTTCTATTTGATGTCATTAAAACAAAAGAAGAAGAATTCATGTTAAATTTAAATTTCTGTAACACCTACAATCTGCCGATGTGGAGGGTTTTATGGTGTTGATGTATATCTCTGGCTGGGTATAAAATGTAAATAATTATCCCCAGGACGGTCCCTACATCTCTCCCGAAGAAGCCGTGGCGATCTACACAACCACTGTCCACTGGCTGGAGTCCCGGCGCTTCGCCCCTATTCCTTTCCCGCCGCTGTCGTACAAGCACGACACGAAGCTGCTCATATTGGCGCTCGAGCGGCTCAAGGAGGCCTACAGTGTCAAGTCTAGGCTGAATCAGAGCCAGAGGGAGGAGTTGGGCCTCATTGAGCAGGCCTACGACAATCCACACGAGGCCTTGTCTAGGATCAAGCGTCATTTGCTCACGCAGAGAACTTTCAGAGAGGTTAGTCAAATTTTATTGGTATACCCTTTAGCTTAGCTTAAAGTAGATTTTCATACAAGATTATGCAGGTTAAAATTAGTACTTTAAAAGAAAGAAAGGTTGTTTTTTGAATTTTCAGGAGTGGTCCTTGAATAAGTCTCTGCAATCTTACAAGCAACTGTTAAATCTTTAGTTTTTGAACTTTTTTGTTGTAGATATTATATAGAATCTTTTAGTGGTTTTAGTGTAGGTATTTTCTGAAATTGACTGCATTTAAGAAAGTGCATTCAATGCAAAGGAAAGCCACAATATTTGTGTAAATACGTTTTTAAATACAAGTTGTGGAAAACCCGGTTTTCAGTGTTTAATATTTGAGTATTCACTCTAACAGGTTGGTATAGAGTTCATGGACCTATACTCTCACCTGGTGCCAGTTTACGACGTGGAGCCGCTAGAGAAGATCACAGACGCATACTTGGACCAGTACTTGTGGTACGAGGCTGACAAGCGGCGACTACTGCCGCCGTGGGTGAAGCCTGCAGACACAGAACCATCTCCGCTGCTGGTTTACAAGTGGTGTCAGGGTAAGTCACTGTGAAGATACAATTTGTCTTCATTTATTAACTTAATAGTAAAAATTAATTATAAATTTATTATTAATTTAAATATTAATTATAAATTTGATTTTTGATTATTATTATGACTCAATTTTCGGCTGCGCACTAGCACGTTTTGGAAAACACTGGAAAAAACCCAAGCAAACCGGTTTTTTTCGGGCTTTCGGTCATCTTGACGGCAACAATCAGTGTGCCTCTGATCGTACCGTTTCTGAAATAATCGTTAGCGTATTTCATGGTTTAGAAAAGATATTTTATTTTACATACTGAAACCTTAAACAGCTCTTCAACAACACTTTAACAGTCTTGTTGCTGCCGCCATTTGCGAGTAAGTGACACAACACGTCAATTGCTTAAACAATGCCTTAGCGTTGCGTTCTTTTTTATGAATGAGAGGGTAAATGTTATTCTTACCTATTATGTGACTGTTGAAACTTGAAGAAAGAAGATACAATGTCTGACTGCCCATAGTGTGCGTTGTGGCAAAGGAGATCTGTATGGTCATACCATCCCCTTGTTACAAACCTCACTTTGGTTGGTCGTGACTATCTACAAATGCTCCCCAGTTGAAGATTGACTTTTAGGATGAAGATTGTTTGAATATTTATTGATTTATCATTTACACGCCTGCTCAAACAACATACTACAATAAAGAAAACCAGAAAAAGACATTTGGTCATGTTGGCATCAGGCAGGACTTGAACCCGCATCTTTTTCTGGTTTTCTTTAGAGAGATACTGCATGGAAAATGCTAAAAACAATAATAAAATATAACATACTACAATGTTACTGCATCAAAACACGAAGTTGGGGATTATTTCTGCTATGAGATTCAAATGCAAAACCATCTCAATGTAAATGTCACTTTCTTGCATTTTCTCCACTATTGAATTAGATAAAAATCTGATGTACTTGTAAAGAGTGCATAAGATATTCATAGTTAGTCCACTGAGGTATTCATGAAGAAAATTACTGTCAATAATTGTATTATTGTATTGTTAACAATGTTAACAGTTAGCTCTGCACTCATTAGATTTATTTACCTCAGTAAGTATTAATGTACTTTTTTATACGTGTAGCCCCAGAAATGTAGTTATGTAAGTTAATATTTATTCTCAAGTAAGTGAATATAATTCTTTATGAGACATAAAGTTCTTAAACCATAAATAGGTCGGCGGACCGGATCCCGACCGTAGTCCGATCCTAGTTCCGACCCTTGAGGGAAAATTACCATCATTATTTGTAAAATATTTCGTATTGTTAACACAACCGCACAAAATAGGTACTCGGTCCGAATCCGGTTCGTAGTCCTCCATTTTGTGAAGCCCTAGGCTTATCATAAAAATCTTACACAGGCATCAACAACCTACAAGACGTGTGGGAAGTCGGTGAAGGCGAGTGCAACGTACTCCTCGAGTCTCGCTTTGAGAAACTGTACGAGAAGATAGATCTGACGCTCCTGAACAGACTTCTGCGACTGATCGTCGACCACAACATCGCTGATTACATGACGGCGAAGAACAACGTCGTCATCAATTACAAGGTACGTGAAAAAAACTTATTTTTGTCTCATGCAATAACTGCGTGTTCTGCCAATATAATATATAGTAGTGATTTTCTCATCTAAAACTGAAGTAGCTCCAATGTTTTTGACTCCACAATCCAAATTCACAGCAGATGTATGGGCACAGTTTATATGAAGTAATTTTCGTCATTCATCAATCAGAAACTAGATAGACACGAATGTATAAGGCCTGCATCGATTTTACCCCAAAGATGCAATGAAGAAGACAGCAAATGCCCCGAAATAACTTTTACAGTTTTAGTTGAGACAAACCTTGTATTAAAACGATTTGGCGGTATAAGATCTCTAGCCGAGAAAATTACGGCATATTTATGCTACACACAATTATTTTAGTGATTTATTTCAATCACAACCAATTTTTATAAAATAAAATAATATAATGTTTTCTAATATTTACGCGAACACTATACGGTACATCGAAATAAAACAACTGAAAAAAACTCATTTTTTTTTAATTTTTATTGAGTGTTGATTACTGAAGTGATGAATCGCGTAGGGGTCCTGAATCCAGAGAGTCTGTGTGCTCTGGGGACGAGCAACAGCTGCGCGCGCGCTGATCGCGTGACGACGTAGCGTTGTTCGTCTGAGACTACGCATCTGATCGATAACAACAAATCTGATAACATAAACAAACAATCTATAATCAACATTTGACTTGAAATTGAAACAGTTGTGACAGCGGATCGAAATGATCGCCGTTGGAAACACCGACTGAAATGTAGTGCATTGCATCAGCATTGGTCCTAGCTAACGTTGTGAGATGTAAGTCGTTCAACCCAGTTGGAAGCCGTAGGGTAGCTTGATAACATCTGACGGCAAGGTTCAACTAACTTTACACCCCTTCATCCATCCGCGCTGAGCCCACGCCACTCCATAGTTGGTATGAGGGCCTGTGCCCAGCAGTGGGGTGTATGTTTGTCGTCGATAATTCACTTACCTTACGTTCAATACAAACAAACCCTGATGAAAAGCAGTCATTTTCAAACCGTATCCCTTTAAACTTACAGCTAATAAGTCTTGCCTTGCCTTTCCTAATTTCCCCAAAGATAGCAATTGAAACATCTCATATTTCCCAGGACATGAACCACACAAACTCGTACGGCATCATCCGGGGGCTGCAGTTCGCGTCGTTCATCGTGCAGTACTACGGGCTGGTTCTGGACCTGCTGGTCCTGGGTTTGCAGCGCGCCAGCGAGATGGCCGGCCCGCCGCAGCTGCCGAATGACTTCCTGTCTTATCAGGTCAGAATACGGCTGAATTAGGAATAATAAGAAACTTGGTATCAAAGAAGTACTAACCCAGGAATTCACAAAGTTGCAATCCTTCAAAGTCCTGCTCGCACTTTCAATTCTATAGACAATTTACGGGACGGCATGAGTTAGAAGTCGTTTCAACTCTGAATAACGTTTGTGAATTCGAGGGTAAGACTGGAGATTATTTTACAGAAAATGCGGTGTGGAATGATCACCAGTAAAGTCACAGCGTTTCTACTGCTCTGGAATTCCGTGATAAGAACCCTATGTTTAGTCACCGTGTTGCTGATGATGATGATTACAAACATCATCTTACTTTAACCCAGCTAAGCAAATCCTGTGTTCTGTGGGTATGAAGTGAATGTTGTAATTAATAATCTCCTTCTGTTTTCGATAGGATCGTCAAACCGAATCCGCGCATCCTATCAGGCTGTACTGTCGCTACGTCGATAGAATACACATCTTCTTCAGGTATGTTATTAATTTATTTTACTAGAAAAACGTAAGTCGATTCCCTGCATAACAAAATTAATCTTATTTGTTGAATACGCGTTCTTCTTTCAGGTTCACAGCAGAAGAAGCCCGTGATCTGATCCAGCGGTATCTGACTGAACATCCAGATCCCAACAACGAGAACATTGTGGGGTATAACAACAAAAAGTGCTGGCCACGAGACGCGCGCATGCGACTTATGAAGCATGACGTCAATCTGTACGTACAGTCCTACCAACTTATCTGTGAAATGGCGAAAATTGGAACTACGACCGCCATGTTGAAATGTCATTCGATTGTCCGTGTCAACAATTTTAGGTACTATGGTTGTATTGTGATATTTCGGAATTTATGAAGTTGAATATGCCGAAAGCCATTAAAAGTGATGCTCAAAACATTATTCTCAAGGTTGAAACCATTTTTAAAGAAGAAGCTCGGGCGAGATCTCCGATTATTCCATTTACCAAAACAATTTCGGCTGAAACAGGTTAGTGTTGTCAGCTTTATTTTTATAAATACCTTTAAACTTAACCAAATATTTAAGTCCACGGAATATTTGTATATTATATTCTTACTGTAGGTTAACGTAACGCACATCTAAAAGGTCACCTGTTAAATGGGTGAGCCAGCTAACCTGCCGGTTTTTAAATTACGATGAAAAATAAAATCCTATGTTTCAGGTGTGAGTCAAGGACTCATTTCAAAAATAGATAAAGAAGGGCTTGCAGCAGAAGACACTGTGACTAAAATTCTGACACAAGGCAAGGATAGAAAACGCAAAAGTAGAATCATACACGTTGATGATTTTGACATGGGAGTTATACGGAGGAGAGTACATGAATTTGATTCTGCCAAAAACAAGGTGCCTACTGTTAAAAACCTTCTAGAGGTCTTAAAGACAGAAATAGATTGCACAGGACAGCGATGATGATGTCGGTAGTGCAGGCTCATCTAAAGATCATAATGACTGTAAATATGGTTTTTAATAAATAATTGTAAAGCAAATTGTTTTTTTTATTACATCCATTAGGTACTTACCACTGCGAATTATTATTAGTATATCGTTGTAAGGGGTAAGGTACGGTCTTAACTAAATGCTGCAAATAGTACCTGGTACCTGATGCAGGGAGGGTACATGAATCACATTGAATGCAAGTTTTAAGTGTGAAACATTTAGTATGATTGTTAGGTTTTCCAGATTCTAGTTTATCTCTCTAGTAACTGTTTTAGATATCAAACCTTAATATCTGCAGGATTTCTAATTCACTGGATCACTTTCTAAATAAAGCCATTTAATAATCCTGAAGGACAACTGTTTAGCGTACCTACTTAACTACAAATTAATATGTTTATTTTATTTTTAATTTATAAATAATTGCAATACTTAATTTTATTATTTTTATTTAATACTTATTTCATATGAAAAATTACCTACTTGTAAAACTCACTCAATTTTAGGCACCTTTTATTAATTAGCAACACTGAATCGACGGTGTCGTCCTCTTTCAGTTCACAGATAAGTTGGTAGGTCTGTATACAAGCTGTTTTGATCAAAATCTGTCCAAATTTAGAGAACAAGATGAGAAACAAGTTAAAGTTGAAAGTTTTTGTCAAATTTGACAATTTGACGTCTGTAAATTGTACCATAAGTTGCACCATAGTAGAAGTTAAGACGTCATTTTTGGGCCTAACTTTAACTTTAACCGAAATTTTGATGTTTGTTATTGTTAAAGTCAGATGGTGCAACCAACCCTTAATTGCACACAAACGAAACAGAGTAACCAAAAAAGATTAACATTTTAAAGTCAATGTACTATTTAGGCGGTCTTATTGCTAATATTCAGAATCTCACAAGCAATGGGGATAGCGAAGCTGGGAAAAACCCATAATGTTTGCCTAACTTACGAAGTTCGGAAGCTTTTAAGCTTTGGAGGTTAGGCAAATGGGCTATTGACATGTTTTTCTGTCTTGATTTAAACCTAGCCTGATTTGCCGTTGTACCAATACTAGGCCTATCTAAAGGTTTCTAATTGTTATTATTTGTCTTTGAACAGGGGTCGTGCAGTATTCTGGGACATAAAGAATCGTCTGCCACGCTCAGTTACTACCATACAGTGGGAAAACAGCTTTGTTTCTGTCTACTCCAAGGACAATCCTAACTTGCTGTTCAACATGGCTGGGTTTGAGTGCAGAATACTGCCTAAGGTAAGTTACACATGATAACGAAATACCGAATAATTTTGTAACTAGTTGTTTTTGTAACTAGATGGTATTATTACATCTGTAACTTCAACATTTCCAAACCTCAAAATCGGTTCTTTCTTATCTAAGTGGCAAAAACACCTAAAACGACATTTCTTGCTAAAAATTTGTGATAAACGATAATTTAATGTTTCACTCTTAATTCCACCAGTGCCGAAGCCAACACGAAGAGTTATCCCACCGCGATGGCGTATGGAACCTCCAGAACGAGGTGACCAAAGAACGCACAGCTCAGTGCTACCTTCGAGTCGATGACGAGTCCCTCGCAAGGTTCCACAACCGCGTGCGGCAGATACTCATGGCTTCAGGGTCTACCACCTTCACCAAGATCGTCAATAAGTGGAACACGGCGCTTATTGGTGAGTATCTCTATTGTGAACGAGCTGGCTCGACAGACGTTGTTTTGTTGTCAATCATTGACAGGTAGAAATGGTTGCCAAGAAAAATAAAATTTTCTCATGTTCACTCACTTTTTAAACCTCTAGACCTAAACAAATATTTCATACCCAAAATTAGCCAAATCAATTCAGCTGTTCCCGTGTTTAGGCGAGACTAACTAACATCAATCCATTTTTAAATATAGACATTGATCTTACTGTCGGGCTGCGGTCCGAAATGCGATAAAAGTTATTTTAGCGCTCATATAGCGCGATGAACTGATGGCCGTTGGGGCCGAAAGGTTTTGGATTGGAGACTATTTGTGAGTAAGCTCAGTGTAGGGCCCCCATTCTCAAGGTGCTCTGGAAATCAAGAGGATCCTTTGTTCACCAGTGGACTTCTTGCAAGTGTTGATAATGAGCGCGCGCAGAGGCGTCCAGAATTGATAAATGTTCATTCAAGACCAACTCTGTGACGTCATTCTGTGACGTCATTCGTCATTGTCTGCGATATAATGCCATACCAACGATTATGCTGCAGGGCAAAATCAATGATTTTCTGGCACTTATGGTCTGGTTTGTAAGCACAGCACAGCTCAGCTTAGCTCAGTTATGCTGGTACCGTTAAGACTAGCTGTGAATCACTGTAGATTGAATAGAATTTCTTTCCCAGGTCTAATGACGTACTTCCGTGAGGCTGTTGTGAACACTCAAGAGCTACTAGATCTGCTTGTGAAGTGTGAGAACAAGATACAGACTCGAATCAAGATCGGACTCAACTCTAAAATGCCCTCGCGTTTCCCTCCCGTCGTGTTCTACACGCCGAAAGAATTGGGAGGGCTCGGCATGTTGTCTATGGGACACGTTTTGATTCCACAGGTAATCTTTCAGAATCAGAAATATCTTTATTTAAATAGACTTGTTACAAGTGCTTTCAAATCGTCAAAAACTCAATCAAACAAACAAAAATACACTTAATAATAGACTTAAATACTATAATAGAAATAATAAATAAATACGCAGTATACAAACATAATGTGACTCAACCACCTTTGTAAAGTTTACTAGCTTTTGTACAGTAGAATACGACAACTCGACTTTTGATAGGGTATACAGGGTGTAAAAAAGGGAGCAATAAAACTTAAAGGGCAAATGCTTTGAGTAATTATTGATTTTAAACGCGATGTTAGGTTACTGAAATCTTTATGGTTTCGGAACTAAAAGAAGTCAAAGTTTTACACAAAACTTCGAGCGATAACCCTCATAGGTGTCAATAATCTTTTAATCATGAACTAATTTACTATACAGACGTGTCTAATTGATTGCCATTGTATCCAGCCGCACCTCCATTACCACGCCGCCACAAATGTCGACACCAAATTACTGAAATTCTAATGTATGGAAATCAAAATCAACGCTATGGAAGATAATACTTTAACAGTTTATTCTGCCCATGGCACATATACATACCCTTGAGCATTAGTGCTCCTTTTTTACACGCTGTATGGCATTTGAAGTGATGAATTGCGTAGGGGTCCTGAATCCAGAGAACCCATGTGCTCTGGAGATACATAGCAGTTGCGCGCTCGCTGATCGCGTGACGACGTAACTCTATGCGTCTGAGACAACGCTATCTGACCAAAAATAAATATCTGCTTACTATCATTAGGTGTACAAGACGCAAGTCCCAATACTACCTTCTTGGTTGATTGTTTATATTTTATCTTAATTAATTTCTCCACAGTCCGACCTCCGTTGGTCGAAGCAAACAGACGTGGGCATCACCCACTTCCGATCGGGTATGTCCCACGACGAAGACCAGCTGATTCCGAACTTGTACCGGTACATCCAACCCTGGGAAGCGGAGTTTGTAGACTCGCAGCGAGTCTGGGCCGAGTACGCGCTCAAGCGGCAGGAAGCTAACGCACAGAACAGGTAACAAACAGAGTCTTCATAGATACCACATAGGGTGCTTTATACACTTTCATAAATATTAGGGGGTTTAAAGCCTTTCGCGCTCGCCCCAATGTCCGGTGAAGCTGAGAAAGCCAAATGTAACAGCTTGACAATAAAAGAAAAGGCAAACGTGAAGAATTGAAGATGCTGAGAAATGGCGGTTGCTCTACCGGCAACACCAACCTGTATAGTCTCGGATGTTTCCTTCCCAGATCATTAGGATGGTAAAATCAACTGTCTAGGTTTTCCTGATGAACTGTAGTATGGAGTAATTAATTATATCACTCTCTCATCTGCATGAAGTTACTATATTTATATTATGTTTAATGTTTGAAGTGATGAATCGCGTAGGGGTCCTGAATCCAGAGAACCCATGTGCTCTGGGGATGCATAGCAGTTCCGCGCGCGCTGATCGCGTGACGACGTAACTCTATGCGTCTGAGACAACGCTATCTGATCAATAAATAATAAATGACTTATGCCCGAATTCACAAACTTCAATCAACGCTAAGCACGCGCTCACGCTCATGCTGTCCCGTAAAATGTCAATAGAACTGAAAGGGACAGCATGAGCGTGAGCGCGTGCTTAGCGTTGATTGACGTTTGTGAATTCGGGGGTTAGTAATTCAAACGTCACACGACTGAATCACTGAACCCTGCACTGCTTTATAGATATATTTTCTTGTCTATAGACGCCTAACTCTGGAGGATCTAGAAGACTCATGGGACAGAGGCATCCCAAGAATCAACACTCTGTTCCAAAAGGACAGACATACGCTCGCTTATGACAAAGGTTGGCGGATACGGACGGAGTTCAAGCAGTACCAAGTAAGTTGTTTCAAATCAGATAACATTAAAATTGATTTTCGCGTAAATATATTTTGTTACGTGTAAGCTAGATCTCCTCTAATCAGGAGTTTGTTGGCAAGCTGCCACACATTACATAGTTAAAACAACTCCCTAACTGTAGTAAAAGAAAACCATATTATTATGTCCTGGGATAAGTTACTGCCAAAGCGTATTGGCGTATCAAGTTGCTAAAATCTTCAAAAATATTTTCTAAAGATACATACATTCATGGCTGGGTGGTTAGTTCTCGATGATGATGAAGCATCTAATGGCTGCTTGCATTACAGGTGCTCAAACAAAATCCGTTCTGGTGGACGCACCAACGGCACGACGGCAAGCTATGGAACTTGAACAACTACCGTACAGACATGATTCAAGCACTCGGAGGCGTGGAGGGCATTCTCGAGCACACTCTCTTCAAGGGCACTTACTTCCCGACGTGGGAGGGTCTCTTCTGGTATGTGGATTCTTCGTTTAGTTGCTGGGACCAGTTCCTTAGAACAGTAAAACACAAAATGTTAAAGATGAAAATACAACACTAAAAGAAGTCAACTTATAGATGGATCTGGCACTACATTATTTACTTATCGAGGAGTTCGTAGAGATTTATTCAATCAAAAGTTGATTCCTGAAACTGTATTCAACTGCTTTGCTGCTTATTGGGAATGTCAATGGCATTTGTTCTATGAGTAAAAAAGCAGCCTAATTTTAATTCAAACTTCTTTCTAACAGGGAGAAAGCCTCCGGTTTCGAAGAGTCGATGAAGTACAAGAAACTGACGAACGCGCAGAGATCCGGTTTGAACCAGATTCCCAACCGTCGATTCACGCTGTGGTGGTCGCCTACCATCAACAGGGCCAACGTCTACGTCGGTTTCCAGGTAAGGAACACTGCAAAATACGACAGGAGTAAAAGATATTTATGCAATAGAAACTAATTGAAGGCAGTTTTTTTTGAAATGGTGTTACCCCTAGGATATCCATAAATCATTTGAGTAAAACAAGACCAGCAAGATGAGATCGCTATTACTACAGGCACAGGAAAGCTGTCCGGGCTAACGTTGAAAACGTTTGCTCGTTTGACAATTAACCGTATTGCGTCGCATTGCGTACATCATATGTACATGCCTCATGTGGCAATCTATATGCCTTACATAAAACAGACCGTGCTTATGACAAGGATATTGAAAGAAGTGATGAATCGCGTAGGGGTCCTGAATCCAGTAAATCCATGTGTTCTGGGGATGAACAACAGCTGCGCGGGCGCTGATCGCGCGGCGACGTAGCTTTGTTCGTCTGATACTACGCTTCTGATCAAAAAACATACCTACAACGTCAGAATGTAGAACACTTGAGGGGTTTTTTTAATAACACATTGCTTGTTTTACAGGTACAACTGGATCTGACTGGAATATTCATGCACGGCAAAATCCCGACACTGAAGATATCCCTGATCCAAATATTCAGGGCTCACTTGTGGCAGAAGGTTCACGAATCGATTGTCATGGACTTGTGCCAGGTAAGATTTACAATATTTTTGTCCAAGGCTTTATTCCTATAAAATAAAAATCACATTATTATCGATAAATAAGAAGCCTTAGTTAGTTTCTTAAATTCTCCTAAATCAAGTAAATAAAATATAATTTATTATATAAATTATATTTATGTATTATATCATATTTTTCATTTGCCCTTCAGCTGTCTTCCTGAATCTACTTCAAATAGGTTGAATAAACAAAATACTATTTTGATTCCTTGAAACATTGCTTATTATTTTATTTTTGTATAGGTGTTTGATCAAGAGCTTGATGCCCTGGAGATTGAAACAGTACAGAAGGAAACAATTCACCCCAGGAAGTCATACAAGATGAACTCCTCTTGTGCTGATATACTCCTGTTCTCAGCCTACAAGTGGAATGTGTCCAGGCCATCTCTGCTGGCAGATACTAAGTGAGTTTACGTTGTTAAAACATATTTTATGTTTAGAATGGCAGGTGATATTATTCGATTCTTTGTAGTATACCTTTTATGACTATCAAAGCCATAATTCAAAAACCCATGAGTGTAGGATAGATATATTTTTAACACTTTTCGAAAGTATTTGTGCATTATGACCGATGCTTCAAGCTTTAATAAACCACGTGACTTTTCATCGTAGGAAATATTATGATCATGCAACGCTTAATCGCCCGCGGCAGCATTAGGTCACCTAAACTCTATCGCTAGTCCCTTTTTTCGATGAGATGCTAGTTTTATCGAATCTGGAGTTTTGATATACTTGTTGACGTTTTTCATTATTTTCCCATACACCGATAACCTACTTCCAAAACTTCACAAACAAACCTATTCCAGAGACACAATGGACAACACGACCACTCAGAAGTACTGGCTGGACATCCAACTCCGCTGGGGCGACTACGACTCGCACGACGTAGAGCGGTACGCGCGCGCCAAGTTCCTCGACTACACGACCGATAACATGTCCATATATCCCGCGCCCACTGGCTTGCTGATCGCCATCGACCTCGCCTACAATCTGCACAGGTGTGTATTACATTTTTTTTATTTATTTATTACTAGCTGTTCCAACAGACTTCGTTCTGTTGTCAAATATTCAGTGTCACGTGACAGGTAGGAACAGTTGCTATGAGAAAACTAAATTGTGGTTTTTCACTATATTCCTAGCATTTTCTCATGTTTACTCACCTTTTATACCTTCCCTAGACCATCACAAATATTTTAAAACCATGATTAGCCAAATCGGTTCTGCCGTTCCCGAGTTTTAGCGAGACTAACGAACAGCGATCCATTTTTATATATATAGAGATTATTAGCCTTTCATCAGGTTCATACATTAAAGTTAAATGATTTATCACTGTTTATAAATCGATTTCCCATGTTTCTCTGTGTGCCTTACGGCAAAGGCCGCCTCCATTTTCTTCCAACTCTCTTTGTTTCGTGCCAGTCCAGTCCAAGCTCCCCCTGCCAATTTCGCGACATCATCCTCCCATCTTTTGAACTGCTTTCCTCTAGTTCTTGCATCGTTGTATTACATAAATTATACCTATTCTGCCGTATGTTCCTCAACTTTATTTTGTGACTGCCAATACCTTTGCCTTTCTCCATAACTGAAATACAGTCCATGACTGCTTTCAGTTTATATCAACTTCAAATTGGAGTTAAGAGACTTAGAATTTTCTTACTCTATTTTTACTCAATATACAATTGACGTTAATAATGTATGTATTAACAATAAAAAGTGTCGAAGTATGTTCATCAGCTGTCTATTATCCTATAGCACAAAAGCGTTTACAAAGTCATTGCAAAATGGGTCCTATATCAGCCCGTTGAAGAAAACGCCTCTGTACAAGCTGGCTTATTTTGAGGCTAGGTGCGACCAACTTCCTCTGAAATGTATCTATTGAACGTTGTCCCCAGCGCCTACGGCAACTGGTTCCCCGGCTGCAAGCCGCTGATCCAGCAGGCCATGGCCAAGATCATGAAGGCCAACCCGGCGCTGTACGTGCTGCGCGAGCGCATCCGCAAGGCGCTGCAGCTCTACTCCTCCGAGCCCACGGAGCCCTACCTCTCCAGCCAGAACTACGGGGAACTCTTCTCTAACCAGATCATCTGGTAAGTGGCGACTAACAATTTTCACCCTTCAAATCAATGATATTCAAAAGACGTAGATAGGTCTGTCAGTACTGACAATAATTTGACCGTGTGTACAAGATAGCATGATTATTTACCAGAGCGTAAACGAGACAGATACATGTTGCGCAGTGTTGTCTCAAACTGTCAATCCTTTGCTCAGGTGGGCGAAAGTCCTGATTTCGGGTGCCACTTTTTTAGCACAAGTAACCCATCTTTGTCTTTTATTATAATATCATTGCTTCAAATGGTGACAAAGATGAACAGTGAACTCTGAATGGAGTTATTTGTTTATTCGTTTATTATTTCGTTTACAAATGAACTGTTACAACTTATAGTAGACAATACTTAAAACAACACAAATACAGATGAGCTTATCCATAACAAGAGATTTCTTCCAGCAGAGCATCGTGACAAGATACAATTAAAGAAGTTCGACTGTCTTAACAATTCTTAATCCGGAATCCGTAAACATAAATATGAATTCTACTCGCGGCTTTAATTGCTTAACAATGAATTTGTCTCAGTAATGACGATCTTTTACAGGTTTGTGGACGACACGAACGTATACCGGGTGACGATCCACAAGACATTCGAGGGTAACTTAACCACGAAGCCGATCAACGGTGCCATCTTTATATTCAACCCTCGAACTGGACAACTCTTCCTCAAGATCATCCACACGAGTGTATGGGCCGGACAAAAGCGTCTGGGACAGGTTAGCTTCACTTCTACATTTATACGCCCTTTTCTGTTTCCGAAATAGATATGACTCTTTACTAGTAGTATCAATAAAGCAATCTGTTGCAAGATTGCAAACATCATTTCTGGTCTCGATCTACCTCAGGCGACCACGACTGTCTATTCACTTCACATTGAATTGGTATTCTCCCAAATTTCTATGGAAATAACTTTAAAATCTCATACGCCTTAGTTCGTTTCATGCCCACAATCACAGTCGTGGCGAACCGTATTTATTTAGTTTACCAGCATGCCAACGTAAAATCACCTGATTTCTCCTGATTTGTGGGAGTTATTGTGTAATTCAAATCTTGTGGACCATCTTTTAATGTTTTTGCTTTTTTATAATAATTCTCACGTGTTTTTATTTGTATACAGCTCGCTAAATGGAAGACGGCTGAAGAAGTTGCTGCGTTGATTCGATCCCTGCCGGTGGAGGAGCAGCCTAAACAGATCATCGTGACAAGAAAGGGAATGTTAGATCCTCTCGAGGTGAAATATGTTTTGAGATATTAAATAAACAAAAGTATGGTCAGATGTTTGAAGAGAAAGTTTCTGTCGTTATTTTCAGCATAGTTTTTGACAGTGGAACAGCAAAATTCACCGCTTCTCTTTATAAATCTGTCATTGTTCTTTACACAAGAATACACGACCAACTTGTCTAATCTACCGGCATTCCCCAGGTCCACTTGCTCGACTTCCCCAACATCGTGATCAAAGGTTCGGAGTTGCAGCTGCCGTTCCAGGCTTGCCTCAAGGTGGAGAAGTTCGGAGACCTCATCCTGAAGGCCACCGAACCTCAGATGGTGCTCTTCAACTTGTACGACGACTGGCTGAAGACCATCTCTTCGTACACGGTTCGTAATTTTATTATCATGTTGTGGTTTAACGTTAGGTAACGTTATGTTTATTCTCTAGCCAACAACATAAATATGCTTGTATTTTCGACGAAAGGTGTTGACCAGGTTAAAAACCAACCTCTAGTATAAAATCTGCAATCAATTGTCTTTGAAAGTTACTCCTCAGTTAGGTTTACTTTCCTTTGACCTCATCGTCTCTTTATCAGTCAGACACCCTCGCTTTATGAAGAACTCTTCGAGTATAAATGCTAAATATAGTAACAAGGTATAGATTTTATGTCTGAAGTGATGAATCGCGTAGGGGTCCTGAATCCAGAGAGTCTGTGTGCTCTGGGGACGAGCAACAGCTGCGCGCGCGCTGATCGCGCGACGACGTAGCGTTGTTCGTCTGAGACTACGCTTCTGATCAATACTAAACTCTTGAGGAAGCAAACTAATTATCGGTTAAATATAGGGGAAGTTATCACTAATTCTATCAGGGGTATCACTAATTCTACCAACAAAGTTGTATTTTGGTGATGAATACAAAAGTCGCGAAACCTTTTCGTGTCATGAATTTTTGTCTAAGAGCAACTTGGATTGTTTTTCCTCTGGACTTGCAGAATTTTTTGATGAGATTTGTCACCAAAAGTTCAGAACCTAAACAATTGCGAAGCCTATCCCAATGCTGTTTGCGATTAGTTGAATCCACATACCTCTCTAGTTTCACACCCCTTTTGAGTCAGACACATTGCCAGTCCATCCTAAAAAAGTGTTTTCTGCTAATCCAACTTATCGTTTGCTCAGGCGTTCAGTCGTCTCATCCTGATCCTTCGCGCTCTCCACGTGAACACGGAGAGAACCAAGGTTCTCCTGAAGCCAGATAAGACCACTCTGACGGAGCCGCACCACATCTGGCCGACGCTCACGGACGATGACTGGATCAAAGTGGAAGTGCAGCTCAAGGATCTCATATTGGCTGACTACGGCAAGAAGAACAAGTAAGTGACAGATTTAATGTTTTTTTTATTTTAGCTTCAGGGATAACGCATTATCATCTTACTTGATTGTTATTGCTTTGAAAGGTCACTAAGCTTCTCTTTCTCTTGGTTAAACATGCAATAACGGCAGAGTGAGATAGAAATGCTTATAGGCTGAAAATCGTAGGCTCGATTTACGCACAGAATCCATATGGCGTACATTTGTGGTTCGTTTTGTTCGTTTTGTTACTGTATGGTGAAGTATGTTTTTAGAAATATTGAAGTTTAACCGTACTTCCAATATTTATTTCTAGAAAAATAAAACTTGTCCCCTTCTCAGATATCTAAATTGTTCATTTTCAACAAGGGTCGATGTTGGTAGGGTAAGATTGTTTGCAATAATCGGCCTCTAGACTTGTTAGAGCATTTTTCTCTAATAAAGTTTAGGATTTGCCGATCAGATGATATCGCTTCAAGAGGCCTAAATATAGATTTATTCATCATCAATTCTAACCCACCTAACCCTTGCAGCGTAAACGTGGCCTCCCTAACCCAATCAGAAATCCGCGACATAATCCTCGGCATGGAGATCTCTGCCCCGTCGGCGCAACGGCAGCAAATCGCCGAGATCGAGAAGCAAAGCAAGGAGCAGAGCCAGCTCACCGCCACGACCACGAGAACGGTCAACAAGCACGGCGACGAGATCATCACGTCTACCACCAGCAACTACGAGTCGCAGACATTCAGGTATCAACATCAAAAAATAATTTGCAGATATACCGGTCTCAAAATACTTTCATCATCATCATCAATTCTATCAATAGCTGTACAAAATATGCATACTATATTCCAAACGGCGTAGTCAGAGGCATACTGATTGTTGCCGTCATGATTCTTTGTTTAAGTGCCAAATATAGAAGAAAAAAGCGAGTAATGGAAATTTCCATTTTTAGCTTTTTTGCTTTTTTGCCTGGAAGTCCCTTTTTAACACAATATGGCATTGTGTCACTAATACTTGTGTTTATTTTGAAGTCATTTCCAAATAACCGTGTATTCATAGTACATTGTTAGCCTAGGGGTGAAAGTAACTTATTTAGTCCCGAGACGGGGTTTGGCGCCCGGAACGAAGTGAGGGCGCCAATAGTTCGAGGGACTAAATAAGTCTTTAACCCGAGGTAAACACTGTGCTTTTCATTACGAATACAAGGAAAGTGAAAATGAATCATGAATTAGCTGAAAAAAAATGAGAAAAAAAATGAAGATCGAATTGCCACTTTCCCGCCTATTTTGTTTGTTTTTTTTTCTGTGGCCGGCCCATATTCAGCCACTATTTTTTATTTTCATCATTGGAAAAATGGTAAATATTTTGCTCAAAGCTAAGTTATTTTAAAGAAATTTTTAAAACTGAATTATAATGAAGTTATTTAAATAATATATATTGTCTAATCAATACTTAACTTTAAGTTATTTCAATTTTACATCGTGGCTGTATAGAAAGTTGGAACATGGTTCAAAAGATATGTGAAAAATAACCAGTTTTTTTTTAAATTATTTGACAGCTGTCAGTTGAAAGTGATTCTCCCTAGGGATGAAAAGTATTACTTTCAGCCCGCTTCTCAGGTCAGTAATGACCTACTTTCAGAGTATGAGTAATGAAAAAATATTTTCATTTGATCTCGTATTGTTCCTTATGCATCAACTGTGAGTTTATATTTGACTTTATTTATTCCTGCGCAGCTCAAAGACGGAATGGCGTGTAAGAGCGATTTCCGCGACAAATCTCCACCTTCGTACGAACCACATCTACGTGAGCTCGGATGACATCAAGGAGAGCGGATACACTTATATCCTGCCAAAGAATCTGCTCAAGAAGTTTGTCACCATATCAGATCTTAGAGCACAGGTCTGTATTGTTTAATTTGTTTTTTTTGTATTGTTTTCAAGGTGCCATAACAAAATTATAGTTGGAAAGAAACTTGAAAATACACATTATGCACATTAGTCAAATTAATTATCCTCCTCAATGAATTTCACATTCCCTATGCTCTATCAAAGAATCAAAATATAAAGTGCATAAAGACGCGGGCGAATTAAAATAGCGATGTTATCCATATTGACAGGTCGTCATTACATTTAGAGATGCCATAATTAGTTCTAAAATTCTAAAATCAAAATGTTTCTGTTACCTAAACTTAATCCCTAGGGTAACTGCTAACCATCAGGCGGTCCGCCAGCTTGTTCGCCACAGTCGTATAAAGATACGGAAAACCAGATGTTATAGGCGCTTCATGAATTCCTATACAAATAATTTACGCAGATTCTATCGACTACATAAGGACTGCAGTTTCAGCTCCAACAGACAGCATTCCTATTTGCTAACTAATGACGTTATTCCTCAACAGATCGCGTGCTACCTGTACGGCACGTCTCCTGGCGACAACCCGATGGTCCGCGAGGTGCACTGCGCCGTGCTCCCGCCACAGTGGGGCACTCACCAACAGGTAATACATTATTCTTACACAACTATGCCAAAGTAGGGAGTTAGACACATGCTGACTGTTGCAGTCATGATGATGGATTCAATAATCCAGGATGTTGGGCCTTTTTGTTGATGTTTTACACCATGGCAGAGTAAGCTGGAAGTTCATAAACCGACCAGATTTTTCAATTCGAGGCCACATGGCTTCAGATTCTGAGTGCCCACTAGGCCCTAACAACGACGGCCATCGAGTATCGAGAGTTTCAATCTTCCAGTATTTACTTCTCAACTAATGTTTATTTTCATCTTCTCAGGTGCACCTGCCGCGCCAGCTTCCGAAGCACCCCGCGCTTGCGCACTTGCAGCCGCTCGGCTGGATGCACACACAGCCTAACGAGTTACCGCAGCTCTCCCCACAGGTACTAAACACCTTTGTGACGTCTGTTACTTCATAATTATCAGAAAACCCGAAATTTGTTTTTGGTGAAATTACTAAATAAACACCAAGAGGATCCAAGACTAGGCTTCCTACTGCTTCAAAGTAAAGATAAAGGTCTTCCAACATGCTGTAGAGGTGAAGCTCGGCATTTTGCTACAATAGCGAACCAGAATTTACACCTCGTAAATTCAGAGAACTGGAGTTGCCAAAGTGGCCCAGTGTTAAAGTGACACTGGGCACTGAACGTGTTATACAATAAACTGATGGCCATTGGGGTCGAATAAATCTAGTATTTAGCTCAACCCACAGACTCGCAAGGTGTACGGAACGACCACTTACAATGGGCTGCTCTTGAATTATATGGTGGAAAGTCATCAGAGCAAACAAGAAGGGTCCATATGAGTGCTATTAAATCACACTTTAATTAAAACCGTAAATCTTAACTTCCAGGACATAACAACCCACGCGAAAGTAATGGCTGAAAACCCATCGTGGGATGGCGAGAAGACGATCATCATTACATGTTCGTTCACCCCCGGCTCGTGTTCGCTCACGGCCTACAAGCTGACCCCCAGCGGGTACGAGTGGGGCGCGCGGAATACCGACCGCGGGAACAACCCCAAGGGATACCTACCTAGCCACTATGAACGGGTGCAGATGCTGCTGTCCGATCGGTTCTTGGGATACTTCATGGTGCCTAGTCAGGGTAGTTGGAACTATAACTTTATGGGTAAGTTCCTGAGTTTTATTTTTAATAAATGCAGATATCATGCTCTTTTCTCTGTATCGGCCTCGCCATTTGGTCCCCAGTTGGTCACAAAATAGGTAAATTAAGAAACTAGCTAGTCTAGATTGGTCAACATTTATTGGAAAGTCTGCTACAAAGAACTCATTTCAACGGAATTGGCTAAAATTTTTATTTCGCCTGTATTGAAAGATAGACAATTTAATGATGATGATCTAAACTGGGAGACCTATGGCAGCAGTGGACTTTTAATAATTGCAAATAATGATGATGTGATTTGAGTGTTTGAAATCGGCAAGTGGAGGTTGTTGTTCCATTTTTTTTTGTTGGGGCCTCTAGTTGTGAATTCACACCCTATTGAATGCTGACAGCTAACAAGATGTATCTTGATCGACTTGAGCTTCAAAAATATTATTGAACGAAACTACAATGTTCTTACCAAACTGTCTTCGAATACGATGAATTTTACTCTCCGAGTCTACAGTACCCTCCACACATTTAACATAATATTTTTTCTCACCAGGCGTTCGACACGAACCGAACATGAAATACGGCGTGCAACTGGGCAACCCTCGCGAGTTCTACCACGAGGTGCATCGCCCGGCACACTTCATGAACT
This sequence comes from Udea ferrugalis, assembly GCA_950022985.1. Classification (NCBI taxonomy): domain Eukaryota; kingdom Metazoa; phylum Arthropoda; class Insecta; order Lepidoptera; family Crambidae; genus Udea; species Udea ferrugalis. The sequence goes on along the minus strand of OX465527.1, from coordinate 4,152,339 downwards.
TCGCTGCGATGGAAGACGCGACCGCCCCCTCCCTCGCCGCCGACCGCGAAGACCTCTACGCGTAGACGAACTGATGTCTTAGCCATCTGGCTTAGTAAAACTTGCAGGCCATTACGTAATTAGAGCTAAGATTGGGAGTATATTTGACAGAAGAACTACTGAAGAACAAAATACTGTCTTTATCCAATATTTCATTTAGGTGACGTCCAAGGCAATTTGAGTGGATACATGCTACTGTATTAAAAATTACTATTAGAGCTGTCAAATAGCATTTTATCATAGTGATATTTATGTAACAGCCCTACCAATACCTAAATTCCCAGATCCCAGCAATAAACACCAAAATAAGACAAGCCTGTTTGAGTGGATTTGTTTCCACTAAAAATCGGAAAACTACTTTCTTACCAGTTGGGCATTTGCACTGGATAGATTAATTGTTACTTAAGTCATTTGTTTTCTTTCCTTTTTACTGTTTTTTTTATCTAGTGAAACATTGCTACCAGTGGACGCTGTATAAATAATTAAGCGATAAAAAGTGAGAAACGTTATCTATAGGGGTCATAGAATTGCTGAAGCAGTTTGTATCACCTACAAATAGTAATAAGGGAAATAAATTGTAATACATTTTAAGTGTGTTTTTTTATAATTCCTTGCCTAATGTTAATCAATGTAATCATGTATGTAATCAAATATTGTCATTCTAGATACCTGTTATATGGAGACATAAACGAAAGCCATAAAATATAATATATTTTTTATAAGATATTATCTTTTAGTGTGGTTGTGCAGTGGGGAGCAAGAAGATTACACATTAGACACTCTTTATGATATATATGTCACCGGAAAATAACAAGAACCGTAAATTTATAAATTTCCTAGGAAATTTATAAACTTTCGTAGAATTTTATTCTAAACGAGAGATAAATTGTATTATTTTACGCCCTCATTTCCGGAAATTGATAAACTTTCGGAACGCATCCGTAAAATAATAAATGGGCGGTAACCAAAAGCCATGTGCGCTCTGATTGGTCGAATAAGTCACGTGTCATTCCTCTCCTCCGCCATTTAATTTTGGTAGAAGGCCGGTTTTAATGTTTTATATTTTGTAAGAACAATTCATTTTCGTGTTCATTGTATAATTTGCGGCTAACTCTCCGGCGATGAGAAACACCGATAAAAAAATCTAAGCAACCCAGATAACGGCGGTATGCTCGCTTCTTACCAGGATGGGTTCAAATTGCCTCGGTGAAATGTGGGCTTCTGAATGTTCCGTTCGTTCATCGTGACGGGAACTCAGTGTGACTCTGACTACCCCATTTGGGATATGATCGAGATGGTATGCCATGTTTTGTATGTTATATTTCATAGGTGTATTTCATTTTTTTATAAACTTTTTGAAATCGTAAAACACGATTTCTGCCGTCTTATTTTGATTAAGTAGGCGTTATCAGCCTATTAATTGTAAAAAGTAACCCGTTAAACCTACCCAGTTTTAAAGTAAAAGTCCAGACAGGTAGGTATTCGAAACTGATAAATGTACAGTTTGGCAAATGTGATTGTACCATAATCTACGAACACAAGCATTGCTACTGTCAACATCGACCAATCAGAGTGCAGTGTGTTATTTTCCGTAATTTATAAAAGCGTAAAATTAAAAGCTCTTCTCTGATTAGTCGAACCGTTTAGAATCTTACGGATAGATATCCGTAAGTTGATAAATTTACCGTGAGTCGTCGCAAATTTATAAATTTCCGGAAATGTGGGCGTAAAATAATACAATTTATCTCTCTTTTAGAATTCTACGAATGTTTATAAATTTCCTAGGAAATTTATAAATTTACGGTTTTTGTTATTTTCCGGTGACATATACAATATACATACATACAAAAATAATAATAACTTCAGGAAATGTAGCCCGAAGGAAAAAAATTGGGTGGCCTCATCGCTGAAAGCGATCTCTTCCAGAAAACCTTAGATAGAAAAGACAAATGCATTAATTAGCAGTATGGATTAATTCCACTGCTGTACAGGGAATCTTGTTTTTCTGACTTCTCGCGAATTGCACGTTCAGGTAGTGCCAGGTGATTCCATCCGGCTAGTGCCAAATCTCATCTCTGTCGTGGTGAATTATCTTAAAAATTCAATTACTTTGCGACTGTGATCGTTTCAGAGAAAATGACTAAGCCAAATAACATTTCAAAATTATTTACTTATACTAAGAGTGGAAATACTAATACAAAGTGAAGCGTTTGTCGCTCAGCCATCCCAGCCACCCCTGCCTGATTCATGTACAGAACCAGACAGAACCTTCTGTGAAATGCGTTTGAATGCGTTCAAATCATTTCGGACCGCATCCTCAGCGTCTTTTTTTTTCACCTTTCACGGTACTATTCGCCTAGTGCTGACCATCCCATGGCAATTGAACATATGAATACTATTTGAACAAATCGTTTACTGGTGAAAATAAACAAATGATTTAACCATTCAAAGAAGTAAAGCTAAAAGCTCTAGAATTCATTTTTGTGATAGGTTGACCTTCGAGGTATCCGCAGAAGCCTTTGTTCAACAAACCAAAAATGGCAATCGTGCTTGGCTTTTTTTAGCATTTAAAGTTCCATCGGAGAGCGTCGTGGCCTAGTTGTAAACACTCTGACTCGAAACTCAAATATTCTTCATTGGAAATAATAGAGATGGTTAAGTAAAACTAGATATTTCTCTGTTATGGTATTAGTTGCTCTCTGAAAAATTGCTCCTAGGTGCACATCACAATTTAAATTGCAAAAAATGTGTATAATAAACTCTTTTTGTAAATTAAATTGTGATGTCTTCGCAATTTAACACAACTTTAATGTTTTTGGATAATTAATAATGTGTTTATTTGAGAAGGACTCTTTTTGACTTCACTCAAACCTTCTAACTTCTATTAATGGTACTTTTACTACTATTAATGTTAATTACTACACGTACACACACCCAAAAATTAATATCTGTGTCGTAAGGACGCTATCGGATCGGAGGATTGGCGCCACACCACAACACACTAAAGGTAATCTAGTCATAACATTTGAACTTAAGTGTCATCTATGATCAATTGATAAGTCAATTTACTGCCAAACTATGAAACTACAAAGTAACAATACAAGACTTATTAATTTGAACAAAAGTTATGATTATTAGGTCAAATAAAATTAATGAATAAATATCCCTGAACATTATTCTAAACACCGCCATCTAGCCAGGCCCGCCCCTCGATGTTCCGCCGCCCGCGTGCAAAACCGAAAATGCCGCCTTTCTATATGAGTTATGACAAAAAAAGGATACTTAATGAAATTTATAAGCGGAGCGAGCGCGATCTACTGGCTTTTAAACATTGGCGTACCTACCCAGTCTTTGGATCTGTGTAGGAATCCTCGCAAAAATCTGTCCTCATCTCGATGCCCCTTAGGCGAGGCTCACTCCGATTTATGGAAATCTTTTTAAAACCTCACCTCATGCGGGATTGTGTCGTTGCTAAGACTAATCGCCATCAGCGCCAGCCCGAGTAATTCAGGAGGAGCGCTTTTTAAGAAAGTCAGAGCGAGCGAAGCGAGAGCGAATTTTTATGAGTTGAAATGACCCTTTTTAAAGATGCATAGGTATAGGATCTTTTGTCTTTTTTACATTGCCTAAACTAGCTTGAATTATACTAAACTGCTTTTAAGCTGTTTTAATAGCTTTCCAGGGAGGAGGCCATGGTCATTATGGCAATTCAATTCACGTTTGTCTCAATTATCCACAGTTAAGATAAGAAATGGCGCGAACGCGAGAGCATTTTTTTAAGCAAGTAAGGGGGTTCAGTCGTCTTGGCAAAAATATTTGAGTAGGCAACTTGTAAAACTTTTTTACGAGGTCCCTTTAGGCGCGAGGCCAGCGATGCCGTCACTGGCGAAGTGTGCCCAGGGCCAAGGGCAGGTATGGAAACTGCTTGACTGTTATTTATTTTATTTATTTATTTATCATCTCTGTTGAAACTGTTATATCTCAGTGTATGCGTAAAAACCTAAATTTAAAGAAGATAACTCGAGTGAAGCGAAGCTCTGATTTTATAGTTAAAAATCCTATATACTTACTTTCGGGGGAGAAAACCGCAAACAGTGGAATAATTAATTGTTAATCGTGTTGTGTGTAAAATCTTTGGATTGCTGCCTGGCCTTTCATAAGATATTTCTAAATATTATAGACATAAAGTGACTGCAATCTGTCTGTATACCTTCCATAAACAAATAAATAAACAATGTGTGTATTGCGTGAGCGAAGCGAGCGCGTTTTTTTTCGTTAAAATGCGCCAGACTGAACTAACCAGTGCTTAAATAATTACAGATGAAATGAGGAAATAGGGCGGCTTAAGTGTTTTTTTTGCATTTATTTGCCGTCCCTAATACTTTTCTGGCCGCCGTTAGCTCCGGCGCCTGAGTCTTAGGCTGGTTTCAGGATCACGCCATCGCGACGGGCCGGTAAGCCCACCCGTTTCAGCATTCATCTCCCCCTTGGTACTCCCCCTAACATCATCATTCCCGTTTTCAATAGGCTGACAGAGACGACGTTTGGTATTGTATCTTAGGTTTGACAGATGCCAATAGATAACGGTGTTAACTTAATTCTTTCAGATGTTCTTAAATGCTATGACTTAATATTTATTATCTTAAAACAAGTAAAAATTAGCTCAATTTGCCGTCCCCTTCGCGTGCCGCCCGCGTGCTGTGCACGCCTTGCACGCCCGCTTGCGGCGGCCCTGCATCTAGCCCCAAAGAAAGCTAATTAAAGCTTGTGTTATGGGATACTAGACAATGTATAAATTTACTTAAATACTTTTATAAATACCTACTTGGTATAAATAGGAAGCACCCAGACCAATCAAAACAGACATGTTCATAAACACAAATGTTTGTACTTTCCGGGGACTTACCTTTCAACCAATACACCAAATCGGTCGGTTAAATAAAACATAAAGGTTTTTTATTTGTTTAACAAAATTATCTCAAATAATATTTAATTTGCCGAGATTGTTACTATGGAAGTAACCAATTGAAGTGTTAAAATCGGAGTGTGAAAATCGATGTTACCAAAACGATACCCATCACTAATGATAGTCGTGACAGCCGCTGTCATCTATCAAGAATGATGGTTCGTTGGATGTTGTCAAACTTGTTTTTTTGTCATTGTCAATGTGACTCGAGTCGTGCGCCGGCTTCTCAATTTCTCATCTCAAAGTTCTTCCGGATCGGTAAATTACAAGTTTTGTTGTTGTCTTGCAACTGCGAGTCGCGATGGCAGACAACGATGTATTTGAAGACAATCAATATCCGGATAACGACGAGTTTGTTCCTTACGTTACTGCCGGCAATCTCGCACAGAAGAATGGCGCGAAAATCTCTCTTTGGGGCAAAGTTACCAAGGTTTCAGCAAGTGAAGGATTTTACGTCAAAACTGTTGACGACCAGGAGATTCTGATAAGGTTAAAAAGGCCCTTGAATGAGCCTCTTGAAGGCTGGTACGAGATTTATGGAGTGTCTCAAGGAAAGAGCATTCTTTGTGACGAATATGTGCCACTATCCGATGATTTGTGCAAGAATATTGATACAGAAGGCCACAAAGGGCTGGCAAGACTGCTAGCAGCTCTCGACGACCCCTGGAATCTCGGAGACGATGGCAATAGCGCCCTAAATGGAGTCTCAGCAATGGAATAAAGTTTTAGGTTATAAGATTTTATTATTAAGTTTTTTGTATTCCTTCTTGTAAGATAGGTTATTTCTGATACAAACTTGAAACTTAGAACATATTTTTGCTCTTTATATGTTATACCAACAAAAAAACTATGTTCTGGAACCAAAATAATAAGTACAAAGTAATAAGCTGTTTAGTGTAAATAAATAAAATTCATTCCATGAAGCAAAATTATTTTATTTCTTGTGTTGTTTATTCTTATGTTCACTTAACATAAGTATACATTAATTACAGCTTAAACACAATAGAAGCTCATGGCGGCTTCTTCTAGCCGGCGATTCAGGATAAGTTATGTTATGATGAGCAGAATGTGCGTTAGGTATGGTTTCTTGAATAATTTTGTCAATATGTACTGAAGCAAAGTAATAACGCTCAAGTTGGAGTTGCTGGAAGTTGGTTGCATGTCGGTCTGTCTTGCTTTGATTTTCTATTGTTTTTAAATGACAACTGCCTAGATCCCAGCCACATTCTCCCCCAAATGTATGGATGAAAACTTAAAATCTGTAATCTTGCACCAAATTTAGCTTTTTATCCTTGATAAATAAACTTGTTCCTAAGTTTTAGGTGGAAATAATTATTATTGCAAAATCATTAGACATAGTAAGGTGTTACCAATTAAATGAGACGGGTATAATTCCATGTGGCCTCTGGAATACCAACAGAAATAAATTTGTCAAATTTATTTATTGCAATTAAGGACTCATTCAAATATCTGACTGAGAAACACTGACCGATTATATTTTTCGGTAGAAAAGTTCTGTCAATATGTAAGAGATAAAGATGCGCGATAAACAAAAACCTGTCTCAACCTGTCCATACAGCAAGACTGCACGCAGCGCACTCATGATGAGTCATCTAACGGACCGCCGCGAATCTGTATTCGACTTCCTTGCTTAGTTTGGCGCTAGGTGGAGCTGTGTGAATTTATGTTCAATGATATTTTTTCATTCTGATCTGATTGGCGATGTCCTGTCTCCCGATTCCACCGAGATATATGCGTGGGCTACTAGAGCCCCAGAAAACCCGTCTTAACTTTCATCCGTGACTTACGCTTTATCAGAAGAGGTGGTGGTACTATTTACTTGTGCAATAAAAGGGATAACAAAATTGCTTAAGTTCAAGAAGGGGCAAAAAAATAATGACGTCAAAATGCGTCAGTGTTTGCCAGTTCTTGTTTTTAAAGCATCTCTGAATTTTCTTTTGGCATATTAATTTATGTTGGCAAAATAGAGCACTTAATATAGTCACAACAACTTGTAAAGCTATTTCAGAATGAATACTTCGACTTGAAGAGGAATTAACTGTAGTCCGTTCCCGTTAAGAATGTAGTGATTTCATACTTGCCCTTCGACCTACCACGCCCGCTTACCAATCAAATCGTTCCTAATGAGAAAGCCAAGTCCACAGTGACCAGCTGAACGCATACTTTCAAACGCAAAGGTTGTGAATCTGAGTTTTTTTATTGTGCGACAGAATTAAATTTAAAAATCACTGCATTCTTAACGTGAACGGACCATAGCCGGCTTTTCGGCTAAAGTCGACCCTCTCTATTTCTAAGCCATCCAGAGCTCCACTCTAGGATACGCGCGTACGTCGCCTAACTCCCTGGTCCTCTTCTCGAGGAACTTCATCCTCTTCTCGTGCTGCACCGCATTGGAGAGGGCACCCTCTATGCACGTCACTGGGCGGTTCCTGCAAATGTTGCGTGAGGTGAGTTATTAATCCTAATAATATTATAAAGGCGAAAACTCTTTCACGTAAAAACTACCGAATGGATTTTGATGAATTAATAATGTTTAAATTCAGACAGCATTACTTAGAACATGTCTTGGTCCGATCTCTAACCACTACGCTAAGCGCCTTTGAACAGATCAATTTTAATAAATGTAGATGTGTAGTTTAACTTAGAGAAAACACTATGGTCTCAGATCAATCTCTGTGTGGATGTGGAATTCCAAAAAAAGGAATTAACAATCGTGGAGAATGTGTGGGAGTGATTAGGGTACACTTTACTGTACCTAAATTAGGTATCATAATTTCAGCTTTGAACGACAATTCCTTGGCGACCCTGTTAAATTGGTACTTAAATAGCTGTCTACCGTGTGTGATTGACCGTAGCGAACAATGCAAGTTGCTCTTTGAACGTTTGAATCAGCTCAGATACTCACAACACCTTCCCGTTATGGTCGATCTTCTGCAGCTCTGACTGTATCCTGACGCTGACGGGGCGGCTCTTTCCCCCCTTTAGCGCCAGCTCCGTGAGGTACTGCTTGATGTAAAGCTTCAGCTGAACGTTCTCCTTCGCCAGCTTGCCCTTCTCGGCTCGCAGGCACATTGTCTGGACTCTCACGCGGTTCAGCTTGAGCATAAACTTGTCCAGTTTGCTGTATTCTTTGCATTCGTTCTGGACAGAAACATGATAGTTATTAAAAAATAATTGAAATGGACTGATTTCCTAATGTTATCTTCATGATTTTATAGTGTAAATTGAGGATTTTTTGGAAATTCAGGCTCTACGTTACTCTGAAAGATTATTTGTTCTGTACGAAAATTTGTAATAGGTATACCTACCTAACATGTTTTGAAGCGCTATGCCGGCGGAAGGATATTTCAAAAATACCTGTGATGATCTTTTTTCGAAAACTTCATCTCAAAATTGGCAAATTATCAACGATCTAAAAAAACCTTTTCGTTGCTCTCAAGCAAGAGTGAATCTTTATTATTATTAATTAGGTATCTTTATTTCGAAAGTGAAGTGACCGCAGAAACCCTCTTAATTTCAACATTATTGTCATTGTTGTACTGCAAACATCATTTTGATGCTCATTATCACCTACAGAGTTAACGGACGTTAACCATGGCTACGTAGGTATGGCCACTTACAATCATAGCTCCATCTAGGTTTTCAAAGTCTGGCATGCTGTCGTTGTCCAACTCCTTGAGGAAGACCTCATCATCATCATGTTCGTACTTGCGGCAGATTTCATCCATTTGAAGAATCTTGGTCAGAGTCTCCTTTACATCTTCAAGGCGCTGAAACGTACGAAGAATATTGATATCGGAAACAGTGGATAAAGAATACTTACGTATTTGTCATTAACTGCTAGCTGTCCCGCCCGACAGACTTCGTTCTGTTGTCAAACATTCAGTGTCATGTGACAGAAAACTAAACTGTGGTTCCCGAGTTTTAGCGAGACTAACGAACAGCAATCCATTTTATTTAAAAGTTAAAACAGATTTAATTGTAATTCTATACCACCATATACCCTTCATCCTACTTTCCTCACAATATGGTTGAGTTGAGTAGAAACATTTCGGGCTGACATGACAATTTAAACGGTGCACACTTTTAAAACAAAAGGTCCTAATCTTACGACAAATCGTGTGTCTTACCCCCGAATTCACAAAAGCAAATCAAAAATAAAGCTGTCCCTTTCAGTTCTATTGACATTTTACGGGACAGCATGAGCGTGAGCGCGTGCTTATCGTTGATTGTCGGTTGTGAATTCGGGGGTTGGTTCGGAATATTAAATAAACAATACTGTAAACTACCTTTTCATTACTCATACTCTGAAAGTAGGTCATTACTGACCTGAGAAGCGGGCTGAAAGTAATACTTTTCATCCCTAGGGAGAATCACTTTCAACTGACAGCTGTCATATTATTTGAAAAAAAAAACTAGTTCTTTTTCACTTAACTATTGAACCATGTTCCAACTTTCTATACAGCCACGATGTAAAATTAAAATAACTTAAAGTTAAGTATTAATTAGAGAATATATATTTTTTAAATAACTTTATTATAATTAAGTTTCAACAATATCTTTGAAATAACTTAGCATTGAGCAAAATATTTACCATTTTTCCAATGATGAAAATAAAAAATAATGGCTGAATAGCTGGCCGGCCACAGAAAAAAAAACAAACAAAATAGGCGGGAAAGCGGCAATTCGATCTTCATGAATTAATTCATGTTTTTATTTTTACTTTCCTCGTATTTGTAATGAAAAGCACAGTGTTTACCTCGGGTTAAAGACTTATTTAGTCCCTCGAACTATTGGCGCCCTCACTTCGTTACGGGCGCCAAACCCCGTCTCGGGACTAAATAAGTTACTTTCACCCCTAGGATAACAATGTACTATTTCAATACTCATACTCTGAAAGTAGGTCATTACTGACCTGAGAAGCGGGCTGAAAGTAACACTTTTCATCCCTAGGGAGAATCACTTTCAACTGACAGCTGTCAAATATTTTTTTTAAAAACTAGTTCTTTTTCACATTATCTATTGAACCATGTTCCAACTTCTTATACAGCCACGATGTAAAATTTGAAATAACTTAAAGTTAAGTATTGATCAGAGAATATATATGTTTTAAATAAGTTTATAATAATTTAGTTTCAACAATTTCTTTAAAATAACTTAGCTTTGAGCAAAATATTTACCATTTTTCCAAATAAAAAATAATGGCTGAATAGCGGGCCGGCCACAGAAAAAAAACAAACAAAATAGGCGGGAAAGCGGCAATTCGATCTTCAATTATTTTCCTCAATTGTTCTTTAGCTAATTCATGTTTTTATTTTTACTTTCCTCGTATTTGTAATGAAAAGCACAGTGTTTACCTCGGGTGAAAGACTTATTTAGTCCCTCGAACTATTGGCGCCCTCACTTCGTTCCGGGCGCCAAACCCCGTCTCGGGACTAAATAAGTTACTTTCACCCCTAGCGTAACAATGTACTATTTCATTACTCATACTCTGAAAGTAGGTCATTACTGACCTGAGAAGCGGGCTGAAAGTAATACTTTTCATCCCTAGGGAGAATCACTTTCAACTGACAGCTGTCAAATTATTGAGAAAAAACTAGTTCTTTTTCACATATCTATTGAACCATGTTGCAACTTTCTATACAGCCACGATGTAAAATTGAAATAACTTAAAGTTAAGTATTAATTAGAGAATATATTTTTTTTGAATAACTTCATTATAATTTAGTTTTTATTACAATTTCTTTAAAATAATTTAGCTTTGAGCAAAATATTTACCATTTTTGCAATGATGAAAATAAAAAATAATGACCAGAGAAAAAAAAACAAACAAAATAGGCGGGAAAGCGGCAATTCGATCTTCATTTTTTTTCTCAATTGTTCTTTAGCTAATTCATGTTTTTATTTTTACTTTCCTTGTATTCGTAATGAAAAGCACAGTGTTTACCTCGGGTTAAAGACTTATTTAGTCCCTCGAACTATTGACGCCCTCACTTCGTTCCGGGCGCCAAACCCCGTCTCGGGACTAAATAAGTTACTTTCACCCCTAGGGTAACAATGTACTATTTTAAAAGAACTTCTTGGTGAAAAGTGGATTGGTGATAAGAGATCTGTAGGCACTGGTATAATATGGTCATAAATACCTTAATAGCGTCCTGGCTCGCGTTCACCATGACCGTCAGTTGGGCATCTCCCTTGCTCCTGTACGTCTTCGATTCCTTCTTCATTTGGAGGTACCGGCGAGCCAGCTCGTCCTTGTGGTTGCCCATCCTGGCCAATTTGTGACTGATCATGTTTGTGGTTTTCAGCCATTCTCTTTGAAGATTCGCCAGCTGTTCCTATTGGTAGAAAAAAGAATATTTTTATAACATAATTACTAGTCTTTCAAAGATGCACACTTCAGTGTTTCTAACTATCTACCTATTTCGTTTCCGAAGCTTTCGATCTCTTCAATGTTAAAGCTAAATGCTGCCACTGCACTGTGATTCCAACTAACCTGTATCTGAGATTGAAGAAATCAAACTAGCAAGAAGAAGATACAATTTCCTATAGCATATTTACCCCCGCATTAAGTATCTCACGTCAATCAAAGTTGAGCACGCCTTTGAACTTTTGCCGTCCCGTAAAATGTCTATAGAAATGAAAGTGACAGGTAAATAGGACTGCTTAACTTTTTTTTTTTTTATAGGTTAGGGGGCAAACGAGCAGACAGATCACCTGATGGAAAGTGAATACTGCCCATGGACATTTGCAACACCAGAGGGGCTACAAAATGCGTTGCCGGCCTTAAACTTTAACTTTGTGTTTGTGGAATTCAGGGGTTAGAACCTTTGTTCGCAGAATCGTCAATTTGCCAAAACTATCAACAATTACCGTAGCTTGTTGTATCTGGTAGTCGTTTCTGGCGATGTCCTTCTGATAAAACTCGTCCTTTTCCCTCAGGGTGTGGTAGTGGCCCATGATGGGGTTGTGCTGCTCCAGGTAAGAGCTGTACACGTCACGTAACCTCGACCAGTACGTCTCTATCTCCAGCTGCTTCGGACGGCAGAGCGCTCGCATCTCTTCTTCGTGCTAGAAAATAGGTACTTATGATTAATTCTAGAAGCGCATTAAGGTTTTTGAAATCAGTGTATATTGTTTACGGAGGTTTTGCGTCGCGCGGGCCTGTCTATCATGGAAGCGCTTATCATTTAACACCAGCTGGAGTGATCACGTCCTGCGTATGCTTGATAGCAGGCTACCAAAAGCAGTCTTTTACTCTCAGTTATCGAGCGGAAAACGCAGGCAGGGCGGACAACGTCTACGTTACAAAGACGTGCTGAAGCGCAACCTCCTGGAATGCAATATACCAACTGATAAATGAGAGGATCGCGCGTCTTCGCACACGGGCCACAAATCGCCGCCACCGGTATTATTCCTATAAGTAGCTTGAGGCGTGTAGCGGCCACCGGCTTCACCGTGTGCGGCGAGTCAATTTAAAATGTATGACTACAGGAATTATGCGAGAAGACACCATTACTAAGTACCTACCTAAGTCGGTACCACCCTCTTTAGGTAGGCACTTTAAACATAGTGAAACCTTGTTATTCATCAAGGGCCCTTTCGCTTCGCATAGTGCCTTCGAACAAGTATATCAGAGGCAAAACATTGCAATTTCCGATTGGCCACAGTTTTCCTGTCATTAGAGGTGCGCACGAGTTTCCGCTGGCTGACACCCGTCACTGTCACGCTGTGACGACTGTGACAGATCGCTCATTGTGCTAACTACTGAAACATTTGTTCGACAAACCCGAGGGTCGACTAAAAGGGGTTACCATGCTTTGTTGAAAAACACCATCGTGACGGTGAAATTAGTTTATAATTAAAATAATTAAAGTCCAACACGAGAAGATCCTAAGGATCCTAAGGATCTCCGTGGATCCTCTCGTCTACACAGAAACGAATCTGTAAATCTAAAGCCTAAGGCTAGGCTGCCAGCCTTAGGCTCTGGTCCCATGTCTACGGTGCCGGCAGAAGGCGACAGCACGTCGTCCACCGTGCCGTTACTCCGTTGCCGTTGTTGTCCTTTTTATTGTTGTTGTTTTTTCTTTATTCTTCTTCTCAACAGGAACAAGTCCTTAAATTATGTCTTTCGCGGTTCATATCAATACAAAAACTGATAGGTAATTTAACGATGGTTGCTATGGAAGTGGCAGTGCCGTACGGCACGGCCGTCCACCGGTGACATGGGGCCACTGCTGAGCAGTTGCTCGTCCGTATGTGGATGTAGACGCAGCCCATCACGGAAGTGGAAAGGGTGAGGACAGGATTAATTAAAAGAACTCGTAAAAAAAAAGCTATCGTTGTTTGTGTACCTAACCAACGGAGAGATTTCGACTTAACGTTCCTTTGTAGGCTGACCTGTTGGTAGCCTGCTAAACGCTAACAGCATATAACCCTGTTATTTTTCCAACTAACCAACGGATATTCCATATAGGTTTTCTTCTACAAAGTTATGAAAAACTGCACTCTTTTCTCGCTTACATACATTAATTAGCTATAGTTATTCGGCTCATGCCAGCACCAGCAGTGTTCTGATAACCCTTTCAGAGCGAGTTATTGAAGCGTGGACCCCAGTGTACTTATATGACTGTCACGCCCGCAACACCCAGTCGCGCGGTCACGGCGAGAGTGAAAATGTGTCATGCACTGTATTGCTTTATAACTTTTGCATTTATTGTTTACAATTGTCATGTGAGTATACATACAAAATCAGCACCAGTCATGCATTTATTGAGACATTTTATCATTATAAATGTATATGGGTTATTTTTGGCCATTGAGGCTAAGATTAAGATAAGAAAGCCTACAACTTTGAGGAATTAAGAAATGATGAGGCCTTAGTAGGCATGAATTTTGAAAAATATAAGTAAGAGTTACTTGTTTAATATCAACAGGCCCTTAACTGCCGATCGGAAGGCGGTCCGAAAGAGAATGAACTGAAGTCAGTCTACCAGACCTGCTTGAAGAAACAGGAGAAGCGTAACTCCAGTGATGCAAACGGGTACTTGGATGACCAGGATCAAAAGGAGCAAAGAGGTCACTCTAAGTTCAGTCAGAAGAAACAATGGAATCGGGATGGTGTGAATATGGACGATCGAATGAGAGACAGGAATGACAGAGACGATAGAATGGATGAAAGGGATGAAAGAGATGAAAGAACGTGGAATAGGAATGACAAAATGGGAAGAGATAGTTCGAATGGCAGAGGTGAAAGATCAGGAGGGCGGGATAATATGAATCGGAACAATAATGAAGGGTACGGAAGGGAACAGTACGGTGGAAGATACGATTCTCCGCAAAGCGAGGAATATGAAAGTGTGAGTATTGAATTTATTTTGATTCCTTGCACTTTTATTCAAAATCTTAAATTATTCCAAATATGTTCAAGAAAGAATAATACAACTAGTGGCAATTTTACTTGCTTGCTTGTGACCTTCTGAATGTTCAATACACTATGACTGCAAAAGACTTCGTGCTATAGACTTTGGACTGCTCGTTTTGTGATATAGTCTCAAACGTATGTTTTTCCGTGGCCAGAAATACTTATTGCAATATCTGTTAATTCAGGACATATCCCGCTACAACGGATACCACTCAACTACCCAGCCGTCTAGGAGGTTCAAGAGAAGCAAACGCGGGGAGATGAACTCTGGGCAAAGGAGCCAGTACAACCCTAACGCCAGGAAGCCAACTGAATATGAAGAGTCATATAAGGATGACGACAGGAACTCAAGCAACGCCAGTCGTGATGCGGACAGCAAGGCGTGCGCTTTGCATTGCTTTATGGAGCATCTGGAGATGGTGAGTGAGGTTTCCAAATAAGACAAATTCACCTGTTGCATTCTAGCTAGGTAGTAGGTTACTTTACCATCAGTTCCACTGCTAAGTTATTCCACATCTTTTATTCACTTACCATATTTTGATTGTGCTCTAGTCATGCTATTAAGCTATGAGTCAATGTATAGGACTAATTGAGGTATATCACAAAATATTACTGGACATCATTCCTCACAGCGCCATCTAGCAACTAAATGCACAGACAGATATGCGACTGTTCGTTAAGGCGTTTTTTTGGCGCCACGGGAGCTTCTTAATGCTTCGGTTAGCTGCTCTAACCAAAACATTATTTATACATACGAGATACCCATAACCTTTCTCACTGTGACTAAACGTGTTTTCCAGACTGGTGAAAATGGTATGCCAGACAGATATCTGGTCACGCACACCATAACAAAAGATGTGAAGAATGAAGACTTGAAAGATTTTCTCCAAGAATCTATTGAAGAGTGCTTTCAAATACTTGACAATGGTAAATACGAATTGGACTCCTTTTTGCTCAACTTAATGACAAAAAATAACTTTACGAGTCTCTTTTTGTTTCAGAAAACTCTGAAGATAAATGTGAATTCTCAAAAAACCTAATGACATGCTTATCTGAGAAAGGACGAGCCAATTGTGACGACTGGAAAGATGATTTACAATTTTGATCCAACCTAATTTCAATCAATCATATTAGAATTGATAATTTAATGAATATAATTTTGTTTATGTGAATTATATTTTTACTTGATAGTGAAAAATGCAGTCATCAATATTTAAAGACAATCAAAATACCTTTATATGTAGTTTTACTTCGTTGACTGCGAGAACACCGATAGCAAAATCCCGGATAACGGCGGTGGGTAAGGCCCGACGCCCACTATCGGCATCGGCACGCTTCAGGATTTTAAGGTGGCAAATAGTAATATACTCTAACAAAATGTCAATAAAGTAGAAAATGCCGAAACAGCAGCCTCAAGCATACCGATTGTTTTTACGAGAACACATCACGTAAATTTCTACTTTATTGCCATAATGTTGTAGTATATTGCTATTTGCCACCTTAAAATCCTGAAGCGTGCCGATGCCGATTGTGGGCGCCGGCCCTAAGGTCGCTCCATAAAATTTTCCCTCGGCACCGTTCACCATCATGGCAACTACCTATCTGTCCCGACAGATGTCGTTCTGTCAGATGCTATTGGACCATGACAAAATAAACAATAGTTGACAGTCAAGCCCGTTTGAGAATTACAAAACCCAGGTCCCAAAACATTTTGGGAAAGTATATTTCATCAAGTCATCAATGTTTTAAAATCCAACGAATCAAAAACAATGCAAATGGTTTCAGCAGTTGTCAAGTGCTGGAACAAACCTCAAGTCTTGCGTCATTTTTAGACGTAGCTCTCTTCAGCTGCATGTCATGCTCGTAGGTCCTGAAGTCCTGGTTCTGGACGTACGTGATCAGCTTCAGCTTGAACTCCGCGCGGTCCTGCTTGTCGTTGAGGTCGAACTCCTCTTTGTCCCAGTTCTCCAGTAGGAGGTTCTTCTGGTAGTCGTACTCTGCTTGGAGCTTGTCCAGGCGCTGGGTGCCAATGCCTGCGGTAGAAATGTTAGAAAATTACATCAATATTTTCTCAATGGAACCAAAATGGAACGGGTTTGACAATTTGTCAGGTTTTACTGCGTCCGCCTGAATGAAGATTCTGATTCATTCACATAGCTGCTATCAGAAAACCAGTGTTGCTGTCGCTGCTGCTCTTGTTGTAGCTGCAGTTTCAACAAGAGCTGTTATGAATCACTCGTGACTCATGGGACAGGGAATGTGTTGAGTTGGGACAGGACCTAGTGAACCCCACTATCTATTTACTTATTTATTATATGTTCTTTATGTTAACTATTTTTTGGGCTAATAACTGCTAATACATGTTTTCGCTCTTTTTTCTTTCTTCCAACAATACGTACCTATAAAGACATCTTACCCAGAAAGTAGCTCAAAGTCTCTGTGTGAGCCTGGAAAGCGCGGCGATGCTGTTCGTCTGAGTCATCAGTGGCCCTCATCAGGGTCTGGATCAGGCGGTCCTTCCTATCCATCAGGAAGTTGAAACATGCTGTCATGCCCTTTAATAATTAATTTATTAATTAACCTAAGCTAAGAAGTGCTGTTATTTGCAGAAAGTAGTAGTAGTAGTAAAGTAGAAATTTAAGTTAGTCGTTTGTCATAACATAACATAACATACCCTCACGACCATATCCCTAATGGGTTAGTCAGAGGCACACTGATTGTTGCCGTTATGGCGAACGGAACATTCGGAAGCCCTCATTTCGCCGAGGGAATTTGAACCCAACGTGGTAAGGAGCGAGCCTACCGCCGTTATCTAGGTTGCTTGGGTTTTATATCGGTGTTTTCCATCACCGGAGAGTTTGCCGCCACTTGTACAATGAACACAAAGTAGGTTCGTTCCGGCAGGATTTGATCCCGGGACCATCGGTTTCCAAGCCAGAGTGTGTCTGGGCCGACAAACGACTCCCCACTTAGAGCGTCGTCTCTAAGTGGGGAGTCGTTTGTCGATCGTTCTTTTTTCTTTTCTTTTGTCTTAGACCATGAATGTTATGATATGTTATGATCATGTGATGTTATGTTCAATGATTACTAACCTCTATGTCCTGTGCCATTTGCTTGCACTTTATGCGACGGAGAATGTATCGCCATTGCTGGTTTATCTTCGCCCTGTTCATGCGACTGTACGCTTCTTCTCGATCAAGTTTGTTCTGCAAGGGAAATATAAAATTAAGAACTGTGTGAATCTTTGGCTTAATTGTCAAGATCTATGCACCTCAGGAAGTGGCACTTTGTAAGATATAGGTAGGAGGCGTTCACTTCAACCTTTACAAAACCATTTGCAAAGTAGGTCTTATGTCTGCTTATGACATGGTGATATGCAGACATGAATAACGGGAATATGGTGCCCGCTCCTATGTAAAGGTTCACGAGAACGTGAACTATATTTTAAGGAATCTGAAGTTGTTTTTTCCCTTATTATCTTTTCTTCACGGTCCCCTCAACGCCTTTCATTTATCCTCTTCATCTTATTTGCGAAGTTGAAGTTAGTAAATTTAATTGAATTCTTTCGATGAAACTGGCATAGTTCACAGCTCGCAGGATCAGCAAGCTGAAGTGGCAGTGGATGGTGGAAGTTTGTCAAACGACTGACGCGACGGCCGTGGGCGAGACGAGTCCATGAGACGAGTCCATGAAGGCCAATAGGAAAACGCAGAGTAGGGCGCCCTCTAACCACCATAACCACCTCTGGACCATGACATGAGGAAGAAAGTAGCGGAATCGGTCTAGATGCAAAAGGCTCAGAAATAAGCGTTGCGACCACCCGACCGAAATTTAGTGATGTGTATTCCGGGCATCTCCGTGCTTCGGACGGCACGGTAAACAGTTGGTCCCGGTTGACGTCGCTAGATGTCAGTCGTTAGGCCTAGTCAGAGGCCTTCGGGGGGCTTGATAACATCTGACATTAAGGTTGCTCACTAACCTTACACCTTTCCAATTTCTAACTATCCGCACTGAGCCCGTGTGTTGGAGTATGGATTGTTCTCATAGTTGAGGTGGGATGTGAATAGGCCGTTTATGTTAAGCGTTGTGGCGCACCTCGGGAGAAGAGTATGTCTAGCAGTCCCACAGGGAAATTGAGCTTACCTTGATGAACCTGACGATAAGCTCCCGTTTCCTCCTCCTGGCTTCCTCCTCGATGTCGGCGCGGTGCTGGAGGTACCTCGCGCGTTCCTCGTCAGACATTTTCGCCAGCTTGTTCACTTTGTTTTTCTTCCCCATTTTGGTTATTAGTTTGGGATCTAGAAATCAGACCACAATATTTTTCGAAGGCGAGTACGTCTAATAAATAAACTTCTGATATTTAAACTTGGTGGTAGAAGAACTGGTTCTCAAAATTGATAAACAGTTTGAAATTGAAGTTTTGCTGGCCAGGCGGTAATAGCAACATTTTGAAGGGATGCTTTTTAAGTTATTATTGTTTTTCACACTAGGCGAAATGTGTTCCTAGGTGGATTCTGGTATATATGGTAAATCCTACATTCAAATTATTTAAAAGTTTTATGAAGAGCTTCCAACAAACGTGTAAGACTTTGATAACTTGTTAAGGTGCTGAAGTTTGATACAGAAGTGTACCTATATGAATCCATAATAACAATGTTTAACTTAACATATGGAATATACTATTTACCAAACACCAGTCAGAGGCACACTGACTATTGTTGTTCTGGTATACACAACATTCAGAAGCCCACACATAACCGTTTAAAATTTCTTAATAATGAACTTACCTGCTCAGTAAACGGCAAACCTCCTTTGGTTATCGACTTTATTGTGCCTTCAGCCAGTAACTTTATGCGACGCTAACACTGCATTGAACAAACCGATAAATTACTGTCATGGCAACAGGTGGCAAGTTTTTACGGTAACTAATGCCTTTGGAGGTGATTAGATAACAGAGTTTCAATAAAAAGAGCTAAATATGTTTGCTAATTTCGATTTTGCTTTATCCAAAGGGAGGCTTGCGCGATTGGCACGCGATTGTCAATTGTCGAGTTTATATTAATCTATAGATATTAGCGCTCCTACCTGCATGCAACGCCGGGTATATTAGGTTCTATCATTCCCTACCTACCCAAGACAATTATTCCTGTTCCGTGTTTAGATGTCGTCTAAAACACGTGATATAGATAGATAGATTTAGATTTATTTATTTCACAATAAAACATTACAATGTATTCACAGTTTGGTGTCAAATTACATGAATTAATATTGCGATCGTCAAAAAAAAGGAGTAAAGTAATAAATTAAAACAGTTGAAGTCAGTACAAATAAAAAATAAAGCATCCATTTTAAATACTTAGTTGGTACTAAGGCACGTCACTAATCAATTAAAATAATAAAAACATGTCAAAAATTATAAAAGAAATATAAATATAAAAAAAACATAGAATACAAGTATGTCAAAACTTAAATGAATGTAATTAAAAACGAAATTGTAAATAGGTAGGAATACCTACACAGTTAAAATACATGAATAATGTCAGATAAAACAAAAAATTACAAAATTAATACCAGAAATGTCAAAAATAATACATAAAATGTCAAAAATAATACAAAAAATGAAATATGTCAATGAAAAACGAAATAATAAATAATTATTATTTTGGCTCACTACATAACTTGTAGTACTCTGTTGTGGAATATAAAGGGTTATCTAACAAAAGGTTTCTCAGGCGACGCCTAAATGCTTCGTCAGACTGTTCATTTTTGATGTCTGTGGGGAGCCGCTCGTAGTAGGCAGGGCCTATGACACGCGGGTTCTTCTCTGCAAGCGCCATGCGACGTGGAACAGCCCTTAGGCGGCCTGCAAGATGTGACCGTTTGCCGTGGATATTCATCCTCGGGAAACTATTCCGATTTGTTCTTATAAAAATTAACACCTCGTACAAATAAACCGAGTAATGAGTCATTATGCGATGCTCCTTGAACAAACCCCTGCACGAGTGTCTGGCTTTCACTCCAACAAGCGTACGCACTGCTCGTTTCTGCATGATTTGGACTCTATCTGCATCCGTGGAGTTGCCCCAAATGATTGTGCCGTACGTCATGAGGGAGTGAAAGTGTGCGTAGTAGACTTGTTTTAATGCGTCGGCAGTGATTAGCGGTTTTAATTTACGCATTGCAAAGACTGCACCACTCAGCCTATCACAGAGTTTGTCAACATGGCACTTCCAGGTAAGATTTGTGTCGAGTGTGAAACCAAGGAATCTACTCTCGGTGCATAAAGTCATAGGGCTATTGCTAACTACACAAGCTGGCAAAGTGACAGTCCTCCCGGAAAATATCATGACATTAGACTTGGTAACGTTTAACAGGAGCCCATTGGTCGAAAACCACAGCTGCAGTTGCTCGGACGCCTTCTGGATGTTAACGGCCAGCTGTTCATATGTTCGCGCATTCACTACTACTGTCGTGTCGTCGGCAAACAGTACCGATAGGCCTGTCGTGATACACGATGGGAGGTCATTTATGAACAGCAGAAACAAGACGTTCCCAAGGGATGATCCTTGAGGAATTCCCAAATTTACACACCCAGTATCAGATTTCAGTTTCGTACCGTTGACTGACACTTGGACCACTTGTTGGCGGTCAGATAGAAATGAAGTTAGCAGTTGGTGTGCATTGCTTTGGATGCCATAGTAAGGCAATTTATTCAATAGTAATTCATGACTAATTACGTCAAATGCCTTCGAAAGGTCGCAGAAAATTCCTGCCATCTTCAACTTCCCGTCTAAGCCAGTTATAAGACAGTCAATTATCCTATGTGCTGCAGTGGTGGTTGACATTTTCTGCCTGTATGCAAATTGCTTGTCCGTCAGTAACCCGTTCGTCTCAAGGTGAAGCATAATGTGCGATGATAAGATAGATTCTACAATTTTTGAAATGGTTGGGACTATTGCAATGGGTCGATAGTTATTGACATCGCATTTGTCTCCCTTCCCTTTGAAGACTGGATAGACTCGAGCGTTTTTTAGAATGTCAGGATACACACCAGTTTCGAACATACAATTTACCAATACTACTAGTATTTCAGAAATGATGGGCCAAATAAATATTAGTATATTCAGCGATATATTGTAAATGTCAACAGTTGTACGCGTCTTATGCATGGAATGAAGTTCCTTATTCAAGCAATCGCGAGTGATAGTGGGTAGCGTGAACAGCGGTACGTCAGTGCTATTGAGATGCTTGCGCAGGTATTGTGCTGATTTGCACTTATCGCTCTGTATGACGTATTTTGATGCTACATTTATAAAATGTCTATTAAATGCATTTGGCACCTCCCTGTCCGGTACATTCGTGTTCGAAATTTGGTTCTTTAGTTGAATACTACTGCCAGACCTGGTTTTCGTGCCTATTTCATTATTTATTATATTCCAAATTTCCTTTTTTGGGTTTTTACTCTCAATAAGGCGTTCTGCAATATGGGTTTGACGAGCCCGCAACGTTTCAGATTTTATTAACGTGGAGTAATGTGCGATACATTCCGATAATAATGGCTCGTTTGGGTACTGCTGCTTAAAGATGTGTAGGTCATTAAATTTCTGTATGTATCCAGACAGTTTGTCAGTCAACCATGGAACAATGTTCTTATTTTTTAATCGAATAGTTTTAATGGGAAAATGAATGTCAATATAATGTGTTAATATATTAAATAGCTTGGTGAATTTATGATTAATGTCTAAGTTACTGTCATGTATGAAATTGAAATCGTAATTATTAATGTCAAAATAAAATGAATAAATTGATTCGTCGTAAAATAAGCGGCGATCAATATAATTATTTGACTCGCTGCGACGGCTTTGTTCCATAGTGAACTCATACCGCTGGGCACCATGGTCACTGATCGGGGTATCAACTGGTGATACGCTGATGCAGTCACGAATATGGTTCGCCAGGCCGCAGTCAAGGGATGACACGCAGTCTGTGGTCACGCGAGTGGGAAATGTTACTATGTTGTTGCACCCATAGCTGTGTAATACGTCATCTACTCGCTGTTTAAAACTGTTGTTTACAAGGTAATTAACATTTTGGTCGCCGACCAAAAGAAACCCTTTGTTTTCGTCACCTATCTTATTTAAAAGCAATTCTAACGTCTGTAAATAAATTTCAAAATCACCTTTTCCTGTTCTATACAGCGCAACGATAATTAATTTAAAACAACAAATTTCAATAGCCGCCTATTCACAATGATATTGAACTGAGAGGGTCTGTAAGTCTGCGCGCTGCCTATATTGTATACCGTCGCGTATGTATATCGCAACACCGCCGTGAGCGATGCGCGTGCGACAGTAGCAACCGGCAAGCGCGTAGCCACATAACCTAACTCGTTCAATTTCACTTTTTCGGCACCAAATTTCGCTCAAGGCCAGGATATCAGGTGTTTCTTGCTTATTTAAAAGGTCCAACAATGAAGTTTTGCCACAAATAGACCTAACGTTTTGGTGGATAACTGTGAATTTTGTGACTATTTTAGTTTTGTCTGGGCACGCGTTGCCAGTTCGTTTTTTGACCGTACAATGTTAAATGATCGCACTGCTATAGGTAATTATAATATTATACGGTCAACAGCTGTCATTTGGCTAAAGCAAGATGAAAACCGGAAATGGGTAGCCTGGTGTGCCGTTGACTGTACGTTATAATATATTCGTTTTTAGCTAAGATACGGCAGTGGTTACGTCAAGAACTCAAATAATAGGAGAATACGTCAAGAACTCAAATAATAGGGGAATACGTCAAGAACTCAAATAATATTGGTGTACCTGCCTATTATTTGAGTTCTTGACGTTCATGAGTACTTATATACCTATATTGAAAGCTCCGCTTAGTTTAAGGTCATGATAGGTCATGATATAAAAGTGCATAACTCGTAGGGAATCCTTGATAGGTTATGTGTAGCCAAAGGTCGAATTATCATGATATTACACACATCAAAAGTGTCTAGGGATATCTCAAGCATTTTCATACAAAGTAGGTATAGCTATTTGGGAGGCTGTAAAAATTAAAATAATGCTACCAACGTAGAAATTTTTAGAACACAGAAACTGCTATATCTGCCCTTTCAGATTGTATAAAAAAAAATTGTAGTAGCATTATTGTACAATCGTAAGGACGTTAAAAAAAGACAGATTTTTCTTTTAAAAGGTGTCAAAATTTTAGCAAAATCAAACGTTTTTTTTGTAATATTCTTAACCTTTATCTTATGCCTCTGTCCTCGCGTTATTCTCAAATAATGCTCAACTTGTAAACAAACTTAACTTTATGAAATATTTGATAAATGATATCCCTAGACAGTTTTGATGTGTGTACTTCCAACAAGTTTCGTATACCTATACTATTTATCTTATGCCACTGTCCTCGCGTTATTCTGAGATAATGCTCAACTTGTAAACCGACTTAACTTTATGAAATATTTGAAAAATGATATACCTATGATATCCCTAGACACTTTTGATGTGTGTATTATACTCGTATTTAACTCGAAACAACAGCATAAATATCAACATGTTGTTGGTTCGCGCGAGATTCGAACCCGCGACCACAGGATTGAGACTCCAACGCTCTAACCGCTACACCACGGAGGCAGTATATGTAAGTTAAAAGTTAATGCGGATGATGGCTTCAGGCTTCAGTTATCTATCAACATCATGGACTGCTGGATTTGACCTCACCCATAGAACGCCGCAAGCGTCTTTGGGCCGTGTGCATCCAACGGCTTTTCACTAACTGCACCAGATCATCGTTCTACCGGTTGGGGGGTCTTCCTTAGGTACGTCCTCCAGTTCGTGGTCGCGAGCGATGTTGCCTAAGGCCTAGTAAGCCTAAGTACTTAAGAGACATGTAGATAGTACGTTGGTGATTTTAGTTCCTTTGCAGAAATCTTCATTGCGAATTCTATCGCGAAATGAAACCTAGGCATATTAGCATTCTCCCATAGCGTGCTTAGTAACTCTATGCTGAAGTAGGAATTAAGTTTGGAAAGTCAGAATGGAGTTATCTTTCCTTACTTTTCGAACAGGTTAATCCTAAATTATTAAATGAGCTCAATCTTATGAATTTGAAAACATTTTATAGGTAGTTGAGTATTACGAATTGAGGATCTCACTAACCCCTAAAAGTCCACTGTTGGACATAGGCTCATGCCTATGTCCAACAGTGTCTATGTCTATGTCAGTGCCTATGTCCCTATGTCATCATAGGGCCCCCCCTCTCCGCTCCGAGATTTCATGCAATCCTATTGGTTAATATTTCTTCGTTTCTCCGCTCCGCTGCCCCTCTCCGCGTCAATGGACAGGCAGCCTAAAACGGCCATAAACGGCACAGCGAGCGGCTTTGGGCTTTTTTTTCAAAACAAGGATTACCTATGGTAAATCAAAACGAATGCCTTTGTGTTTTCGCGCGCATTTTGATCAAACGGCCTCGGTTGCCATGGCATCGGTTGTTGTTTACCTTCACCAGTTGTCAAGCTGTGGTTGCTGTCAGGTCTGTTAACTGCATCTATTATCAAATTATACAGAAATAAACATAATTTCACAGAGTTCTCTACGTGATAGTTTTGTAATAGTGTTCAGGCGATGGATGCCCAGTCGTCAGGGACTCTGCAGTCTCCGTCCACGTACTCCGAGAGCTCCAAGACTGGGAGCAGCCGGTCTGCAGCCAGTGGGGGGGATAAGGATAAGGAACAGGATTTGACTAAGGATAATGGTAGGTTTATAAGTTCATTCTTCTTCTGCACTAGCGAACTAGCCGCCTTATTTATTTATGTGATCTGTCACTAACTTGCAAATGTTGGCAGAAATTAGAACGAAAGAGACAAAACTTTAGGTAAAGTGGTGCTGCAGGGTTTTTTAAAGTTTTTCTGAATAAGAGGGTGAGTGTGTTTTAATGGTGTTTTTTCTTTAAATCCTCACATTTTAGTATGCCGCCCTGCGTGGCCGTCTACGATTGTAAATTCGGCTCAGTTGGCCTGCATTGTAGTCCGAGACGGACCGCAGATTGCAGGCTGCAGCTGCAATCTGCGAGCGACACCATTAATTGGACTGCAGACCGCACCATCATCGTACGGCGGACACTGCGCTTCCGTGTTTGGAATAGCCGTCTAAAGGGTTAATTGTAGATGGTTCCTGTCTTAGTGAGAAATCTTAAGGGCGTCATTTCCAATATTAAGAATCCAGAATTATTTTTGTCTGGCCGGCACTTTAATTTTTGGGTACAATTTGTTCGAGACCTGAATGTTCTCCTTTACCTTAAATGCAGGAAAGAAGAATGAATTCAATTTCGCATTTTTTTCATAGCTGCTTCGCCGATCGACCTGGAATGCCACATCCAAGCGGAGCGCATAACGAAGATCCTGGATGAGGCACTTTACAAGACAAAACTGGCGATCTGCCTGCCGAGCCTGGTCCAGGAGTACAAGACGCTGAGTGCGGTGCTGTCTCCACAGCATATGGACGATCTCATCTTCATCTTCGAACAGTATGATAACCCTCTATTCTCCACCAGCCTGCTCAATCTGGCTGCTATGGAGGACATTAAGGCGGTGAATATGCTTTTTTTTTCTTGCCACTTACCTCCAAATTTACAAACGCAAATCAAGGTTGAGCATCCTTCAGAAGTATAGCTGCCCCTTTCAGTTATATTGTCATTTTACGGGACACCATGAGCTTGAGCGTGTACTTAGCGTTGATTGACGTTTGTGAATTCGGGTGTTAATTTCTCTAAAATGTACTGTGTTAATAGATAGGGTCACCCTTTTGTTTGAGAATTAGTTTAGCTATTTGACTGATTATTAAACTCAAAACCCACATTTGTTTTTCTTATCTACCTACGGTTCGCTACCAGAAGGTGGTCTGGAAGAGATCGCTCCTTAGCGATAAGACCGCCTAAATTGTACATTTGTCTCTGTAGTTTATTTAAAAAGCAATGTTTTTGTACAATAAATAATATCTATCTCTACTCCAACAGCTATGAGGATCAAAATAAAAAGACAATTATTTCTTCGCTACACTCACCCCCGAATTCACAAACGTCAATCAACGCTTATCACGCTCTACTGTCCCGTAAAATGTCAATAGAACTGGAAGAGACAGCATGAGCCTGAGCGCGTGCTAAGCGTTGATTGTCGTTCGTGAATTCGGGGGTCAAACTGGGTAAAGCTTCGTGGATTATTTTCAGGGCGACGTATCCCTCAAAAACCGCTTAAATCCTGAGCTCGGTCATCTGCTCTACATCATGAACAGTTACCCGACCTTGCGACCAAGAGTGGAAGAAATGGTTTTGGAGGTAGGCAGCTTAGTAAAGGTCATGTAAAAAAATGCTGGTTATTTTTAATGTAATAAAGAATACAATGACTTTCAATGAGAAATTGAGGTGCCCGTGGCGCAGTTGTGACAGTGATCGGCGACGATCGCTGTTGTAAAGCAACACACGGGTCGGAAACGGGATGGGTGATCACCCCGACCGAAATTTAGTGATGTGTGTTTCGGGCATCTCCGTTCTTCGGAAAACACGCTAAGCAGTTGGTCTCGGTTTATGTCGCTAGATGTCAGTCGGTAAGCCTAGTCAGAGGCTCTAGGGCGGCTTGATAACATCTGACATTAAGGTTGCTCACTAACCTTACACCCCTCCAACACTCCGCACTAATCCCGCGTGTTAGAGTATGGCTCATTCCACCTCATAGTTGAGGTGAGGCTTGTGCCCAGCAGTGGGACGTATAAAGGCCGTTTATGTTATGTAAAGAATACAATTAATGATTACTCACTTTATTCGCAACTTTAAAAGTTCAAGTTGAGTCACTATAATAGTTAACTTCAGTATTACTTGTGAATGGGCAGCCTTACTTCTACGTGATGGAAACTAAGTATTAATGAAACAATGTTATAAATTAGAACATGCTGTTACTTTTATGGCTAAATTCATATTTTCCAGATGAAAAATGAATATTCTGACGGGCATATGGTAAGTCACCATTATTATGAGTTAGTAGTAGCTACCTATTATGTTCATACACTTGTCTTGTTTCAAAACTTTTTGCGTTAGATCAACCACAAACGTTTATTCCACAGTGGGATTTCTTTTTCCACTGAGTAAATTGAATATGGAGCTTTTTTTCCCTGACTACTTTAGCTGTTCTACTAACTATTATATTCCAGCATTCCAGACCGGTCCCTGGGCTAGATTACCTCCTAACACTGGAGCAGTTCCGAGAGCTGATGGTGCGTCAGCTGCACATGACTGCGGCTGAGGAGCTCGCCACCAAGATCAGCACTAGGAAACTGGAGGCCTCCAATGAAAAGTTGATTGACAAGATTAAGGGTTTGTTTGATTATGTTATAAAAGTAGATACTGATCAATATCTACAGTCTAAGCTGGTCAATATCCAACTGAAGGTCCGGATCCGGAGGTCATAGCGGCATCTATCACCAATACTAACTCGATCCTTTGGACTCGGTTCAGAGGAGTGCCACCAAGATTGTCGACGATCCCAAGCTGAATTGTCGCGTTCAGTTCAGTTAGGAAGGAAGCCACCTGAAACCCTCAGCAGGAAGTTTCCTTCCAAGGGTTTCCCCGATTAGCACGGAGTTCTTCAGGAGGGGTTTGTAAAGGCTCTAACAGGGTCAGCAAGTGATCCCCCTGGTGTTCCTAACACGACCCGATAGGCTTCGGTAGCCGCTTGCCATCAAGCGGTCAACATGTATGTTTGCCACAGTCGTTGTATGAGTAAAACTGAAACCACGTTTCCCACTAACTGCCGCTCAGAGACGTCAATTAACGTTAATGGTTCCTTAGAGTCAAAATTTTACATTTTAAAAGTTCTTTATTCAATTTGTTATAAAGTATTTTTTGAAAAATGGAATTTTGACTGTAATGAACCATTACATAACGTTAATTGACGTCTCTGAGTGCGGCAATTAGTCTTAGCGGAGCGCTGATGTGCTTTGAATTTCAAACAATTATCTACTAATCTTCTAATACTTTACAGAATACACGAACACGCTGAAAGAAGAAAATGACCGATACGAAGACACGATGGCTTTGAAGTCGGATATAATTGCCAAATTAGAGCATGAACTAGCTTTACTGAACCACGAGGCTACGATAAAACTCAAAAAGAAAATGTAAGTGGTACTTAATTTAGAAATTAGTTGAGTAGATATGTATGGAATTGTTTATTAAGTAGGTAAAAGAACTTTCAAGCCATCTGTGATGAAATTGATATTATTATTTATTTATTTAATTAATACGGTACATACCAATTACATTCATTAAAAGAACAGAGATTAACAATTATATGAAAAAGAAATGCCACTACCCAGACATTTTCAAAGGAAGACTTGTAAGCGAAAAGACTACAGCTACCTAATCATTATTATTGCCTGTACCTACTTACTGTTGACTAAAGAATCGGTTTCTTCCTTTGACCCTTAAATGCAGATTTTCCTAATTTAATAATTATTTCGAATATTCATAATGTACTTATTGGCATTCTTTATAATTTGAATTGGACGAGAACAAGACAATCCGGCTTTTCAGATTAGATTCAGACCGCCAGATGGTGCTGGCGACGCGTGCGCATGCCGTCAAGAGTGAGATGCTCAAGGAAGAGGAGGTGGAGACGCGGGAGGGGTACGAGGCGCTGCTCAGGGTACATCTGGTTGAGGAGAAGAATCAGAGGGCAAGGAGGTTAATCCACTGATTATAGATTACATAAGCCAACCGTAAAAAGTGTCATCGCCGAAACCTTAGTTCTGTTTTTTGGTAAAACTAAATTTAGGTTACGATATAAAGATGGCCTGCTATAATTCATCCTATAACCCCCTTATTCATGAAAACGAACGCAACGCTAAAGCATAGTTTCAGCAATTGACGTGTTATGTCACTCGCAAATGGCGGCAGCAACAAGAATGAAAGAGACAAAGCGATACTAGAGTTTACTAGATGTTGAAGAACTGTTAACTTTTTATGAATAAGGGGGTTAGTATTTAGTTTGTAGAAAATCTCGAGAAAAGTAGAATGCCCTTCAGCAGAATGGGAAGGAAGAAGGCTATAAGAATGGTTGTTAAGCTGATGATAAAAATGATGATGAAGTTTTGTATATTACGAATTAGATTGAAATATTTTCTCTACGAGCAATGCTAAAACAAAAGCTGTTACAGGTTCAAAGTGGAAACCCAGCTGCTATCCTGGCTTCAAAAGTATGACCTGGAGATGGGTGACAAGCAGGTCGAGCTAGACGAGTACACGGAAAAGTATGAGGATGAAACGCAAAAATGCGAAGTTCTGGAGGTAAAAATCGTTACTCATCTTGTGTTCTGTTTCCTGAAGTATTTCCTTGTCACGCTACGTTACTTCTATGACGCAAGGCTCACGGTGGTAATCATATAAATTGGTACTCCAAATCTGGTAGTAATAAAACGCCGTGGTGATGTTTGAAGTATGGTTTAGTAAATTCAAAAACAACGAATGCTCATGTCCTTAAAGACCTTTAAGCTCCTTGTCTGCCGGCGACCGCATATATAGAGTCACACCTCACCTCATATGTATGACTTAATGATATTACAATTAAAAAGACGTAGATAGGTTATCTCAGTGTAATGACGCGAAGTCAAAAATTGTCCACGGGGTACCTACGACGTAGTTAATTTGACCGTGTTATAACGTGTGAACAAGATAGTACCTACGATTATTTACTAGAGCGTAAACGAGACAGATACATGCTGCGAAGTGTCGTCTCGGACTGTAAACACAGTCAATGCTTTGCTCAGGTGTACGAATCGTTCGAATTTCGGGTGCCACTTATAGAGCACAAGTAACTTATCTACCTATATTTATTATAAAATCATTGGTATGGCCAATACCTTGACCGAGAAGGAACTTGTCGTTTCAGAAAAAGTTAGCAGAACAAGATGTAGAATACATACCGCTCATGGAAGAGCGTGAGGCAGAATATCACCAAGAGATGACGGAGAAGATGACTAAGTTCCTGATGGAGCACGCGGCCAGGGTCATACAGACCGCCTGGCGGGAAGTGCTGGCCAACCGCGCTGAGAAGAAACGAGTAAGAATCACATGGGAGGCTAGGCATAAGCACACATTTATGAAGAAGTCGCCAGATTTGACGAAAAGTATGAATAACATTAAATGTGTTGCTCATGGCCAGCTGCCCAGGTTTGTGTATTGGAAATGGTATTATTTCAATTTACGGCAGGATGGGACCAAACATGAAGAGCCGTAACATTTGTAGGAATTATCGTAATTACTATCTACCATTTTAGTTGGGTTAGGGATGAATCTTTTTGGCATTGAAAATGACATAGAAATTGGCTCATTTGTTCGTAGGTATGTCCATATGAAATCCCAATACGAATTCATTGCACAAAGTCTCTCATACGATTTTTAGCTTATCCTATACATAACACTTACCCCCTTACTCATAAAAACGAACGCAACGCTAAAGCATAGTTTAACCAATTTACTTGTTGTGTCACTTACTCGCAAATGGCGGCGGCAACAAGAATGACAGTGACAAAACGATACAAAAGTTAAAATGTTGTTGAGGAGCAGTTTAAGTTTTTATGAATAAGGTGGTTAATCTCTAGTTATTTTTGTCTATCCTAAACAACTCTATTCATATGTTACGACCCTGTTTTACTTATATTTGTTACATGCAGCAGAAAGGAAAATCCAAAAAAGGGAAGAAGAAATAAATCGATTCCAAATTACCATAATCCCAAATCCTGCTTTCTTTCATCTAGGAATCCTCATATTTTTTCTGTATCCTATTTTTTTTTCATCTTCCCCCTTGATCCTTTATTACCTCCTTTTCCCCTCCTCTCAGCTCAAAAAGATTCAGAAGAAAATGCAAGCCGCCGCAGCCGCCGCCGAGAAGAAAGGCGGAGGAAAGAAGTAAAAGAACAATAAGGTTTCTAATGTACATTTATTATTTTATTCTTTACGTTTTACAAAGGTTTTTTTATTTTTATAAATAAAAAGATTCCAGAAAACAATGATCAATCATTACTTATAGTTGGGCACCTAAGTTTTCCATGAAAATGTCAGGTAGAAAATTTCCGTATAGGTATCTACCCAATACGGAAGTTGTTGGTCCAAGTATTTGCACTTGATTATGTCAGTATTAGGTAGGTACCTAAATGTATCAAGTTTTAAATAATAATACATTTCCTACTTTTGAAAATAAGACTAAGCTTAAATTGACGGATATGCCGTGGGTAATTAACCAATCCTAAACCTTATGGTCTTCTACCGAACACGTCCTACTATTCACTGGTAGTAACGGTGTTTTTTTCGTTACGGTTTTTAACAATAATACCTATTAAGTATAATGCATTGTTATCGCAATAAGACTTAGAACAACTGGAAATATCATGACAAGGTAAATGAATTGCAACTATATTCGCATCTCGTTTTGATGTAAGTATAATGTAGCACCTACAACTTTATAATTCTTTCACATCTATAGCTTCGTAGAAATACACAGGCAGTGATTTATCAAAACATCTCTCAATTCAGACTGATAAACCCCCCCAATTGACAAACGTCAATCAAGGTTGAATACTTATTCTGTGTGTGTTACTGAAAGTGGCAGCTATATTTGTAGGTAAACGCTACTCAACTTTGATTTTTGTTTGGGGATTCGGCGGAAAGACGCTTTGCTTATAAAGCAAACGAAGTGAGGCGAAATTTTGGTTTGACATCATACATACAGGATTTTCATCAGTTATGAGACCCAATAGGTCCCTACTTAAGTACTCAGGTAGAGATAAATGTTAATGGAATGAAAGTTCATTTGAACCAGCAACACCACTTCTGTGCAAAGCGATTATTTCCTTTCAGGCTTTAACCTCAATCCTCTACTGCTACACACTACCATTAATCTACTCAATAAGTTTATCAACACTAAAGATGGAACTACCTATTTGATATAAGTTCTCATTTATACTTGGCGTGTTACCATCAACAGTGCCTAATCAAACGCAAAACCTATCACCAAAACTATCAAGATCTACACATTCGATGCCATTATCTTCATAACTTCTCCTCATCATCGAGGATCTTCAGGTGCCTGATGGCTCGCACGTCGATGAGGGTGTCCGACGAGCTCTTGGTCGTCGGCACGAACGAGATGGCTCGGCGGGCTCGCTCCCCGTTGCGAAGACCTGGATTCATGTCCTGAAAACATCGGGAACATTTAGAAGCAAGGGTGGAAAAAAAGGTGTTGGAAGGGTGTTTTTTCGAACAACTAGAGATTTTCCTTTTTATGAGCGACGCCTACACAAAGCATAATGGCATAAAGCGTGAAGATATAGGTAGACTAGAGCCCTATAACATACCCTCACGGCAATTTCCCTGATGGGTTAGTCAGAGGCACACTGATTGTGAACGGAACATTGAGAAGCCCACATTTCGCAGAGGGAATAAGAACCCAATGTGTTACGGGGCGAGCCTACCGCCGTTATCCGGGTTGCTCACGTTTCTTAACGATGTTTTCCATCACCGGAGAATTAGCCGCAAATTGTACAATGATGTGTGTTCCGGTCAGATTTGATCTGTGGACCACCGGGTTCCGGGCCAGTGTTTAATTACTGGGCCACTACGCTCTTTTACTTTATTACTAACTAGCTGTCCCAACAGACTTCGTTCTGTTGTCAAGTGTCACATGACTGGTAGTAACATTTACTAAGAGGAAACTAAAATTGAGATTTTTACTATATTCCCAGCATTTTCTCATGATTACTCACCTTTTATACCTTCCCTCGACCATTAGGTACAAATATTTCAAAACCAAAATTAGCCAAATCGGTCCAGCCATTCCCGAGTTTTAGCGAGACTAACGAACAGCAATCCATTTTTATATATAGAGATTTTACATATTATCAGGTAGGTCATACCCTCAAATGCACATGTAGCGCCTGCGCGGTCAGCTCCGTCTTGGATATCTTCCGCTGCGCCACCCGCAACTCTGCGTCCAGTCGCTGCTTCTCTATCTCCAACTCTTTCAGCCGCTTCTCTGCCTCTGAAATATCATAACATGACATGTCACGACTATATCCCAAACAGAGAAGTCTGAAGCACACTGACTGTTGCAATCCTACTGAACGGAACATTTGGAAGCTCTGAAAATGCCGAGCGAACTTAAACCCAACCTAGGCGAGCCTACTGCCGTTATCCGGGTTGATTGGTTTTTTATAAGTGTTTGCCATCGCCGGAGGGTTAGTTGCGGATTGCACGATGAACACAAAGTAGATGTTCCGGCCAGACTTGAACAATCGACCACCACCAAGGTGGCCAAAGTGTTTTATGTAATTTAGTACTTACAAGATCTGACTGCAAGCAAGCTTGCAGAGTTCTTTCGAACAAAGGTAGTGAATGGTACAATGGTGCCTACATGAATGAATATTCTAATAGGGTAACATTTCAAACTTTGATTTAAGCCGACCATTATCCAATTCTATGTCCATAAACATACCTCTGAATTGCGCTTCCTTCTCTGCCTGTAGTGTTTCAAATTGCTTCCGTTTCAATCTTTCTTCTTCTAACATTTTGTTTTGTTCTGCTTGCAGACGTTCCAGTTCTTCTCTTTTTTCCCATTCTTCTGCTAGAACTCTGAAAATTAACCAAAAGACGGATAAAGTCACACGAAGTCATTGATAAGGTTGTTTTAAGTTTCTTACAGTTAAATAACTATCTGAAAGTTTAGCATACCTTGCTTGTAGTGCTCTAACAATTTCTTCATCTCTTTTAGCTTGAGTCTCTTCATGTAATAGTCTCTCTAGTTCAACTTGAGTAAGTTTTAATTCTTCTAATTTCTTGTTATCTTGCTGTGCCATCTCTGTAAGTTCCTGTAAATATTTTAAAAAAAACTTAGACCTATTACACATTCCCTAAACGGCGGAAACTTTAATCGGTGAACTGAACGCAAGCTTAAGTAGTCCTCCCTCATAATATGAAACTAATTTAATCAAGTAAAAGGGTCTATCACTTTTTATCGGTTGCTGTTGAATGATTAATTTAGCAACAAAAAAACAACAGCCTTATAAACACTAAATAAACCGGGTTTTCTGCAACATATAACTACGGTAAAAACTACTGTTTTACCTGTATTTGCCCGACGTTTCGGCGACAATTGCATGTGCCGTGGTCACGAGCGGACTGGCGGCGCGCGGCGCCGTCTGACGGTGCGCGGAGGAAAATCTTCGTCCACCCGCACATTTCCAACATTGTTAGCGGTGGTACAGTCAGCCCGGCAAAACACACTAACACTGTCCGGTTTTACTTATGACGGTCCAAAACGCGATTTGCACCTTGCAATCACTGGATTCCATGCAGACGACAACTTGAAACCATCCTCCCTATTGAAATTACGATGTTTTTTAATTTCAATAGCTTCTCGTACCATTCTGGTATGGTAATAACGATCAGTGGAGAGGATCTTTGGGTCGTGCAATTCCATCCAGTGATTCACCCCTGAACTCAATAGGTGTTCTGCTATGGCGGATTTGGTCGTCTGTCGATTCTTCACAGCTGCGATGTGCTCTTTTACCCTCTCAGCAATCGGACGCTTCGTTTGTCCGATATAAGAACTTCCGCAGCTGCAGTCAACTTTGTAAACCCCCGGTGTCTGCAAAGGTATTACATCCTTCGGCGAGCGCAACTCTCTCGTTACTTTGGCGAACGGACTACATACAGTCTTAATGACGTATCTCCTTAGTACTGAGCCAATTTTGTCCGTTACACCTTTCACATAAGGTAGAAAAGCAGGTACTCGGCTCACCATTGGTTGTTTTTCTACCTTTTTCCTCTGTTTCATAGACCTCCTTGTCACCTTATAGCCGTTTTTTCTAAGAACCCCCTGGACATGCTTAAGCTCCGCCCTCACATGCTCAGGGTCGCATAGACTATGTGCCCTATTCACTAACGATGCCACAACGGCTTGTAGGTGACCCGGATGGTGAGGTGATGAGGCGATTGCTGAGAGGGTAAAAGAGCACATCGCAGCTGTGAAGAATCGACAGACGACCAAATCCGCCATAGCAGAACACCTATTGAGTTCAGGGGTGAATCACTGGATGGAATTGCACGACCCAAAGATCCTCTCCACTGATCGTTATTACCATACCAGAATGGTACGAGAAGCTATTGAAATTAAAAAACATCGTAATTTCAATAGGGAGGATGGTTTCAAGTTGTCGTCTGCATGGAATCCAGTGATTGCAAGGTGCAAATCGCGTTTTGGACCGTCCAAAGTAAAACCGGACAGTGTTAGTGTGTTTTGCCGGGCTGACTGTACCACCGCTAACAATGTTGGAAATGTGCGGGTGGACGAAGATTTTCCTCCGCGCACCGTCAGACGGCGCCGCGCGCCGCCAGTCCGCTCGTGACCACGGCACATGCAATTGTCGCCGAAACGTCGGGCAAATACAGGTATAACAGTAGTTTTTACCGTAGTTATATGTTGCAGAAAACCCGGTTTATTTAGTGTTTATATAGTGAAAAATGCAACAAGAAAGTTTAAAAACCTATTAGGGATTCCCGCCCGAAGCCAAGACCGAATGTCTTTTTCTGGTTTTCTCATCTTTAATATGAGGGATGTAAAAGGCGATGTAGTCAGTCTTCTTTTAAAAACCTACATCACATGTAACTTCTAGTAAAGAGTTCTTACTTGTGCCTGCGCCTCGGCCGCGAGCCGCGCGTGCACCTCGTGCTGCAGCCGCGCCTTGGTCTCGCGCACCTCGCGCTCCCGCCGCGCCCCCGCGCCCCGCACGCAGTTAGTATCTAATCTAATTTAGTGCTATCCTCGGAATTCACAAACGCAAATCAGAGCAGCAGAGAGCAGCTCTATTCACAATCTCTACATATGAATAGCTGTAATTTTTAGTTCTATAGACAACTTAGGGAGTTTGAAGGCATACCTACTCAACCTTGCTTGACGATTGTAAATTTTAAACAACGTCCCTCTTTGTCCCTATTCGACTTATCCCACCGGGGAGGTAATAGTGGTTCCCTTATCTCTCCCTCCCCAAATCGAGCATGAAGTACCAGGGTAGCATAAATAGCATTCAAATTCATCTGCTAGGAAGAGAAGACCCGCCGAACGGGTTACTTTTTCTTCCCATCCAACCCAGATTAAACATTTAAATCTGGGTTTTAAGGGAAGAAAAAGTAACCCCTATTTCCTCTCAGTTGGGATGACTTAACTCACTTAGTTAAGTGAAATAGGGGCATAAATTTACTTACTTGTGCCTGCGCCTCGGCCGCGAGCCGCGCGCGCACCTCGTGTTGCAGCCGCGCCTTGGTCTCGCGCACCTCGCGCTCCCGCCGCGCCCCCGCGCCCCGCCGCCCCGCGCGCGCCCGGCGCTGGTACCCCTCCGCCCCGCCTGACACCGCTGCTGCTTGTCGTAACGCTGATATCCATTGGAGGCGGCTCCTGGAATTCGTGATAAAAAGTTTGGGAGGTGTCCATAGCTTCATTGGGCAGCCGGATCGGGAATGGGATGGGTGATCGATCACGCAGATCGCGATTTTATGATGCACCATTCGGGCATCTCCACACTTTGGAAAGCAAGTTAAACAAGCGGCTAACGTCGGTAGATGCCAGTCGTCAAACCTAGTCGGAGGAAGGCTTGATCACATCTTTCTGACAGCGAGGTTTATAACTAACCTTGCACCCCTGCATCCACATTGTGCTCGCGTTGCCTAGCAGTGGTGTATGTGGTAAAGGGATGTAGGTACCAAGGTTATTTCGTGATAGGACGAGGAAATTATTGTGTAGAGTTTGCCACCTTTGTCGAAGATGTGAAGAGCTGTATTTAAATCACCGATCAGACTGTCGAACGAATCTCGTGGAAATAAGTCCACACATCTCAACCCTGCTGAAAATCCTTCTGCTGGCGCAGTCAGGTTAAAAGGATCAATGTATCAGATCCTAATCCTGATTTTATTAAAAACCAAGCTTACTCTTTCGTTCACAAGAATTCAGATCTTTCGATTAGGTAGAAAACAACTAACTTGTGATCCTGAGTGCCGAATTCAAAGGTCCTGTCGGGCGTGATCAGCTGGAACCTCTGCAGCTTCCCTTCTCCAGCAGCCGCTTCCACTGAACAATACTCGTCTATGGAGATTCTTCCACACTGTTCCCTTTGAGAAGAGCTCTTGTAGTAAGTGAGGGCGCAAGGCTGCAGCACGCACCAGTACTCGCGCATTGTTGGAAGTAAGTACCCTCGTTTGAAGAGGTAGCCCTGTAAAGGAAGGTTAGATCATTAATCTTGTGTTACATGTTTTGTGTGAGTAATGATTTTCCTTTTTTCCAAAGATCAACTTTGTGTTCATGAACATTATGAAAAAACCCAAGCAACCACGTTGTGTTTAAATGCGCTCGTCAAAATGTGGTCTAGTGAATGTTCCATTCACCATGACGGCCATAACTCATATTGTTTAGGATTTAGTCGTGAGCGTATTTTCTTAAAAATTGGTTGAAAATAGTTGAACATTATAATAGCTTCGTGAATTCTAAATGAAGATAACAGTTTTTCAGCTCTCCATACTTACTTTCTTGATAATATCCTCAATAAATACATCATAAATCTCATCGACGGCCTCCACCAAAGCCTTCGAGTGTAGCTGCTGGTCTGCACAATACTTGGCCTCGAGCACAGCGAGGAAAGCGGCCCATTTGAAGTGGCCGATGGAGGAGCCCAGCGCCTCCCAGTCTGCGGCGTCCCAGCGAAGACCTAGGCAGTAGACCAGCTGCTCAGCTACGATGCCGGCTTCTGAAGGCTGGAGGACCACCTGGAGAATAATATTGCCTTAGAATCTTACTGACTTTTAAAGTTGGTCGAAGACCTGAGGGTGTACCTTGAGTTTTCCCTTTCGCAGTCGTTAGCGTCTGTGTAAATTATTTAACATTATTACTATCAGCTAGAGGAGCTGTAGAAAATCTAAATATGTCGAATAGTCTACATAGTAGCATATTGCACAAATAAAACTTAATATGCACGTAGATACGAGTAGACCCCCTCAAGTGAATCTCATGAAAATTCGTCTAAAATGTATGATTATGAATGCAGTATGGAGATAATAGTGTGGTTTACTTACTTAGTAAACCACAGTACCTATTATGTACATACTTCAGGCATTGGGCTAGTCTCAACTTCGTTTTCTTCTTGGTACTGTTTTTCTTGTATTATTTACTAAGTTATATGAAACAAAGTATGTTTATCGTTGGTTGCAATAGAAACAAATTGCGTCATTTTGTTACATGAGCTCGACGTTCAATCAGTTTCTTATGGTTTCATAAACTCGACCACAGCTCCGATTACTCATTAGCGATAACAAAGCGTTGTTCTTATGGATGTAATTAATATTTTATGAGTCAATGAACCCTGTCGAATCCTTGCGAGCGCTCGGTGGCATGTGGCCTGCATATGGCTCATGAAGTATCATATTAACTTAATCTTTTTAACGAGTGACGTCAACATTATGGAGGTCCCGTTGTAACGAGGAGCGATAAAGACTCAATAGGGTTCTTTATGGCGCTGGTTCCATTTCATAATGTGATCTTAACATTAAGTTAAATTATGTTGTTAATGTTTTGAGAGTACAGTCAACGGCACATAATAAATAATACTTGACAATACTCCATATTGTGTGGTCTAAAACAAGTCTCCAACGATTTATTGTATGTATTACTTACCCCGCAGCTGGGTAGCGATTCACAACCGAGTTATCGTACGATTCGGTAACTTACATAAAATTTTGAATATTTTTTTATCAGTCTTTAAGTAAATACTAAATAGATGCCATAGGCTTTAACATGTATGAAATTCAAGCGCTATCGCTGAACAAGTGATTTACTAAAATTAAATGAAAGTTACCACCGTATCGTACGATAGGTAACTCGGTTGTGAATCGCTACCCTGACCTGAATGATCTCTGTACGAAACCAAGACTACCACCGGACTACTTCTTTGTGACCCTTCGTGAACCTTATTAATTCCCTCACCACATAGCGCTTGGTATCATCGGCGTCCTGTACCAGGTCGGCCAGCAAGCAGAAGATGCGGAACAGCTTGAATACGGAATCGTCGCTGAAGATGGACTTATCACGAGATAGGAGGCTCTTGCGGCAGACCAGCCAGCAGACCTGAAAGATTAAATATAAAATTCAGTAATACTCATACGCCTTTACATACAACATTAATGTCTTTACAAAAATGTGAAGACTGACACACAGCCAGCCACGGCAAGAAAAAGACGTTCCGTTTCGCGCGACAAGCTTTTTGCCTTTTTTGTTTAGTTTTTAACCTGTGATAATTTTTTTTCGCTGCCATTACAATTTCCATGAATCGTGTGTTGCCGATCCTGAAGCCCTATTTAATCCCATTTTTATCCAAA
Organism: Udea ferrugalis; assembly: GCA_950022985.1. Lineage (NCBI taxonomy): Eukaryota > Metazoa > Arthropoda > Insecta > Lepidoptera > Crambidae > Udea > Udea ferrugalis. The sequence continues at coordinate 4,112,419 of OX465527.1, read as the reverse complement.
TCAGCTAGCAGGAGTTAAAGGTGATGAAAAATTATGATAAATCAAAAATCAAATTAAATTATTAAATTAAAAGCTGGGAGCGGGACAGTGCATAAATGAATTCTCCGCGTCAAAAAAAGGGGTTGAAAGTGACTGATACAAATCGTCATTACATACAATACAATATCAAATAGGGGCTGTCCTATTACAAATGATGACGTTGGTATAGTACCAACCACTTTAGGTGCTTCCACAAATGGTTCCTATTTGGCCGATGTTCAGCCTGCCTTTAATGTGCCGGCCACAGCTGACGTCAATGTAGGCCTACGTACACACGTATCACAATAGGCCGCGCATATTCATCACCGCTGTCCATTGTTAGGGTCTTCGTTTGTAAGATCATAACCTACTAAAATATTGGTAGAAGGTATCCACTAGGGCGTCCACACTAGGTTGCTTCTGAGTCGTTTGAATCATACATGATTATCCATGAATATCTGTATTTTTGTTTCATACTAAACAGACTACTAGAGCTAGTGACTAATTAACCGACATACCTATTTAGATATTTAAATAGGATAGAAAACCCAATTACATAGGTCTACTTTCTAACAGAAAGAATACAGAACGAGCATACATATTCACTAAAAGATTCGTTTTTTAGTGGGGATCGAAGTGAACCATCCCACCCCAGGGTAGGGTAAGGCACCCCATAAGTAGGTACTACCCCAGAACATAGTCTATGTTCTGTGGGTACTACTAACTAACGAGCCACCCTTGCCACTAATTAAGTACCATGCTCTCCCTAGTACCTTTTTATTTTACGACATAGAGTTATTTACGTTACTAAAGAGATATGTTATCGATTCAGTTTTGAAGTAAAAACTTAGGTTCCTTGTTTAACAACTACTATATTCGTCGCGGTACGTAATATCGATGTTTGGTCACCTCTACGTGCCGATATGTGTCTGCGACTGCTAGCAGCCGTGCTCAGCCAACTGGAAATCCGTATCATGTCATTACTTAGGTTGGGTTGCACCATCTGACTTTAACAATAACAAACATCAAAATTTCAGTTAAAGTTAAAGTTAGGCCCAAAAATGACGTCAAATTGTCAAATTTGACAAAAACTTTAACTTTAACCTTAACTTCTACTATGGTGCAACTTACCCTTAAAAAAGTGAGTATTTTTTGCTTTTGCTACCAGGCAGGGAGCATGACATGGTCGTCATTTATTTGTCAGAGTACCTAACTCGGCGACGATCGCTATTGTAAAGCAACACACGCCGGGTCGGAAATGGGATGGGTGACCACCCCGACCGAAATTTAGTGATGTTTTTTTCGAGCAACTCCGTGCTTCGGAAGGCACGTTAAGCAGTTGATCCTGGTTGACGTCGCTAGATGTCAGTCGTTAAGCGTAGTCAGAGGCCTTGGGGCGGCTTGATAACATCTGACATTAAGGTTGCTCGCTGACCCTACACCCCTCCTCCAACAATACGCACTGAGTCCGCGTGTTGGAGTATGGCTCGTTCCATCTCATAGTTGAGGTGAGGCCTGTGCCCAGCAGTGGGACGTTTATATGCCGCTTATGATACCTATGTTATGTTTTGTACCTAACTAAATACTTAAACAACTGACTGAACAGCGTCTGAGCGGATCACATCCAAGCATTAGCTCAGTGTCCATTAAATTAAGGATATCGTGACACTGCTGTCTAGTGGTTATATAATTCTTTCTTCCAATAACTTTCTTTAGGAGTTAGACACCACACCACAGTATTTAGGTAGTTGCCGAAATCCTTCCCACTGCCTGGTAGGGACGGCTCGACCTCGGCTGTCCCTACCGCCCCCCCCCCCCCCTCACGAAGAGGGGGTCGCTTCTGGCCCGCCGTGTAGGCGGGCTCCGTCCGGCGGAGGCTTCGTGCCACTCACCGTGTTCCCCCACTATGGACGATGAAAGGGAGTAATAGGGGTTTTAGTCAGTAAGGGGTACCACCTTCCCGGTGGACGGGTATGCCTAAAGAGCATATCGCCTACTCAAAAAAAAGGTACCAAATCCACAAAAAGTAGGAATCCAAATAAAACGTTGAGAAATATCGGATCTTAGCGCAATTGATTGCTTTTAGAATGATAAAGCATTCAATTTATTGATTTGAGTATTGCATGCTGCCGTGTTACGTCAGTGGGAGTGGAGCCTTCGAACTTACCTACAACATTTACGGCTTAGGGCCGGCGCCCACTATCGGCATCGGCACGCTTCAGGCTTTTAAGGTGGCAAATAGTAATATACTCTAACGTAATGGCAATAAAGTAGAAAATGCCGAAACAGAAACAGAACAAATGCATTTTGTTTTTACGAGAACACATCACGGAAATTTCTACTTTATAGCCATAATGTTAAAGTATATTGCTATTTGCCACCTTAAAATCCTGAAGCGTGCCGATGCCGATAGTGGGCGCCGACCCTTAATTTGACGGCTTGTTTAAATTGTAAATAATAGTTTCACAATCATATTTTAATTTGGCAAAGTCCTTGATAGATGTCGTATCAACTTCATTGACACAAGCAAACTTCTAGTTTCAGATAGCATAGGAAGCATGTGATAGGCTCTAGTTCCATCTATTTACACAGAGATGTCCCTATCCTCCTTTAAATCGCGGTAGCATTGTGTTACAAAATTTTGTATATACCTCTTCAGGACTTTAATAAATTTGTCTTCGCCTTGCAATCGGTGTTTTTATTCATGGTCCTTCGAGCCGGATATTTTAGTGGAGAACGTGTGGACAAGCGGTAACAAGGAAGCGGCACCTAGCGGAGATCAGGTTTTGATGTTTAGAGCTAATTGTATGGGCTGGAAAACTGTAAGTAAAGTGAACTAATTGTATGACCAGTAGCCAAGCAAAAGTGAATCTTAGTTCAAAGAAGGAATTTACTTAGAAAAGTCGGAGTAGTTTTAGACTTGTAAAATTTTAAGCTGATTTTGGTTGAGACGGGGAATCCATGCCCAATTTTCTCCAAAAATACCAACAAAAAACACTCTGAAAATTTACGCCCAATACAGGACTTAGAATATTTGGCTCTCAGCTGTCAAAGACTTTGAAAAATCTTGGACAAACTTCAAACAAACATATTTATTTTCAACAAAATTATTCTCTGAACATGGTTGAAATGGATTCATTGATTAGAGTACAGGGTGATATAAACAACAAAATTTCGAAAGCATTTACAAACTATAAAAAATCCCCAAAAGATAGAATAACCAGTAGCTACATTGAAACTAGACTGGAACTTTGGAAGATATGTGGGCAAGTTTCGGAAAAACACATCAGAGGTTAATTCTCGAATATAACCAAGCAGATTTCGAACAGTCACAATACCACCTGAACGATATTTTTAGTGATACGGAAGAGCTATACACGGAATATAAGAGCGTTTTAAAGGAATCTTATGGGAACATACGTAACAAAGATCCAGTCCCGGCGAGTTCAGCAAAAGTCGATGTACAATGACCTAAAATTTCGATACCAGGATTTTCGGGAAAGTACTCTGAGTGGACGACATTCCGTGATCTTTTTCTGTCGCTCATTCACAGCAACCAATCACTTCAAACCGTGCAGAAGCTTCATTATCTGAAAAGTTACCTGTCTGGCGAAGCAGAACAACTTCTTCGCCATCTTCCAATTACAAGTGAAAATTATTTAGTGTGCTGGGAACTTTTGGAAAACCGGTTTAATAACAAAAAGTATCTTACAAATTGTATCCTTAAGAAGTTCTTTAGTCTGAAAAATGTAACGGAAGAGACTTCAAGTGCTCTGAAGGAACTTCTTGACGGTACAAATGAGTGTCTTAATGCCTTAAAAAATGTAGGGATAAACACCCAAAACTGGGACATTATGATTATTCACGTTGTAGCATTGAAATTAGATGGCGAATCGCGCAAGCTGTGGGAAGCCAAATCTTGTAATGTCACCACAGAGTTGCCAACATTAAAGAATTTTTTTGAATTTTTAGAGCACAGATTCAGGTCACTTGAATTCTTGACCCCTAAGGTCACAAGAAACACTCAGTCTCATCATGTCGCCACTGATGCTAATGCCAGTAACAAAAAATCTTCATGTTCTTTCGGTTTTGATAATAACCATAAGTTAGGAAATTGCAAGAAGTTCTCAAATGAATCCATGTTAACACGTCGTGACTTTGTCCAAACCTCTCGATTATGTTTCAACTGCCTAGGTCCTAACCATTCAGTAACATCGTGTCGTTTGCCCACCAGATGCAGAATCTGTAACAAAAAACACCATTCTCTTTTGCATAGTAACTATACCAACGGAACTACGGGCGTTTCAGAGGGAAACGTACGATTCAATGACAACAATGTTATTGCGACAACAGCAACAGCATCAGGCGAAACCAATGAAACAAACATAACCACTTGCTTCTCTAACAACAAGAGTCAAGTTCTTTTAGCAACCGCTCTAGTAAAAGTTCAGAACAACACTGGATTTTTTATGACACTTCGATCTTTAGTAGATCAGGGATCACAGTGTTCTTTCATAACGGAGTCTGCGGTTCAATTACTTGGGCTAAAGAAAGAAGAAAGCAGAAGTGTCATATCGGGGGTGGGGAGCGATTCTAATGCATCGCTAAGTTCCAAGTATATAGTTCACATCAAATTGCAGTCTATCCAAGACCCAACATTTATCATCAAAGTTAAAGCTCATGTACTTACCAAGCTGACTTCTTTCCTTCCTGAAAGAAGCTTCAACGTTCAACTGTGGCACAACATGCCTAAAATGAAACTAGCCGATCCAAAGTTCAATCTATCTAGTAAAATAGACTTATTGTTGGGTGCAGAAGTCTACTGTCAAATATTATCTGAGGGGCTAGTGAGAGGTCCAATAGGAACACCGATCGCCCAGAATACCAAACTAGGCTGGATTTTATCTGGAGAAGTTAGAGATATCTCTGAAACCAAACCATTTAACTGCAACAATGTAGTCTGTTTGCATGCTCAAGTTGATGAAACATTTGATCTGAAAAGAATTTGTGAAATTGAATCTGATGAATTTCCAGCTAACAAAAGGAGACTTACACCAGAAGAGAAAAGGTACGAGGAATTCTACAGCCAAACAACTTCACGAGATCCAACTTGGCGTTCTGTTACCAGATTGCCATTCAGAGATGAAGAACCAGGCTGTAAATACGGCAATTAACAGAAAATCGCTGTAAAGAGGTTGCTTATGCTGGAAAAGAGTCTACAGAAATCACCGGAACTGAAGATTCAGCATCCAGATGTCAGTGCCGAGTCCTTAGAAATAAGCCAAGATAAAAAATCAATGGGAGACAACCTAGAATTAAAATCCGATGATGTAATCAAAATCCTGGGACTTACCTGGAACCGACGAGATGATGTTCTCCAATATTCTGTGCAGTTGCCACCAGTCAGTGAACCTGTAACAAAAAGGAAGGTAATATCTCATATATCTAAATTGTTTGACCCCATGGGATGGATAGCGCCAGCAATAGTTAAGGCAAAAATATTCATTCAGCAGCTATGGCTTGCAGGGATAGCTTGGGACGAAGAGCTACCAACAAAACTACAGAAGGCATGGCTTATCTATAGAGAAGAACTTCAATCACTTACCAAATGTCGCCTCCCACGCTGGATTGGTATTAATGAAAATTGTAAAGCAAAAAAAAATATAAAATATGGACCAAATTTTCAACATTACGGAAACCAATCAGAGTGCTAGCATATCGTAGAAGGTTCATATCAAAGACACAAAGGTCTTCTGGTTCCTCATGTCCTATGTGGCTAACCAAAACCGAACTATATGAAGCTAGAAATATCTGTGTTAAAAATTGTCAAGTAGAAAACTTTTCCCAAGAAATAAAAGATATCGAGTCAAAGCAAGCAGTAAATAAGAAAAGTAAACTTACCGCACTATCTCCTTTTCTCGATAAAGAAGGTGTCTTGAGGGTGGGTGGTCGTCTCGAGAGCGCTGATATAAGCAACGATCAAAAACATCCGATCATCTTGCCGTCAAAATAGCACTTCACAGATCTTGTCATTGCGGATGCGCATGAAAAAACATTGCATGGAGGATCTCAGCTGATGCTCAACTATTTGCGTTTAAATTATTGGATATTAAATGCTAAAAATCACTCAAAACACTTTGTGCGCAAGTGTATTACTTGTATCCGTTATGCAGCAAAATCAAGAGATCAACTTATGGGTCAGTTGCCGTCAGCCCGAGTCACACCGACTCGTCCTTTTTATCAAAGTGGCGTAAATTACGCTGGACCCATCTAAATAAGGACTACCAAAGGAAGAGGTCATCGCGCTTATAAAGGCTAATGTTTATTCGTTTGTATGGTCGCAAGAGCAGTTCATCTGGAAGCTGTGAGTGACCTCACCTCGCAAGGATTTCTGGCAGCATTTCGGCGTTTCGTGTCCAGACGTGGTCATTGCGCTGATCTCTATAACGACAATGACACGAACTTTGTAGGTGCTGCACGTGAACTAAGAACGCTATTTGCTCAAGAAAATTCAGCTCTAACAAAAGAAATTGCCGAAAGTTTAGCATCAAATGGTACCAATTGGCACTTAATTCCACCACGTGCCCCACATTTCGGCGGACTGTGGGAATCAGGAATAAAATCCACAAAGCACCACCTGAAACGCGTAATTGGAACAACAACATTAACCTACGAAGAGATGTCTACCCTGCTGCACCAAATAGAAGCGTGTCTTAATTCAAGACCACTATCTCAGATCAGTAATAATACCCAGGATCCAATACCACCAACACCAGGTCACTTTCTTGTTGGTGAACCTTTGATACTGGTGCCTGATTATAACTACGAAACTGCTACAATATCTTATCTCACACGTTGGAAGTTGATCCAAAAAATGTTACATGATTTCTGGATCAGGTGGTCAAACGAATACTTGATTCAGTTTTTAAATACACACATCAAAAGTGTCTAGGGATATCTCAAGCATTTTCATACAAAGTATAGCTATTGGGGAGGCTGTAAAAATTCCTCGAGTTATTCTAAGATAATGCTGAGCATTATCTAATATCTTTGATTTTGCTAAAATTTTGAAACCTTTTAAAAGAAAAATCTGTCTTTTTTTTAACGTCCTTACGATTGTACAATAATGCTACCACAATGAATTTCTTTATACAATCTGAAAGGGCAGATATAGCAGTTTCTGTGACCTAAAAATTTCTACGTTGGTATCAATATTTTAATTTTTACAGCCTCCCCAATAGCTATACTTTGTATGAAAATGCTTAAGATATCCCTAGACACTTTTGATGTGTGTAGGTATAAATGGGCATATATCACACCGGAACCCAAAATTGGTGACATAGTCTTAGGGTAAGTTGCACCATAGTAGAAGTTAAGGTTAAAGTTAAAGTTTTTGTCAAATTTGACAATTTGACGTCATTTTTGGGCCTAACTTAAACTTTAACTGAAATTTTGATGTTTGTTATTGTTAAAGTCAGATGGTGCAACCCACCCTTAGTCAAGGAAGATGATCTTCCTCCAGCAAGATGGCTCCTAGGGATTATTACTGAAAAACACAAGGTTTTGGACAATATCACGAGAGTGGTTAGTCTTAGGTGCAAGGACATTATATTAAAACGTCCAGTTACGAAATTATGTATTTTACCGGTGGCAGATTAATTTTATTTTAAGGATATGGCATGTGCTAGTTGTAAGCAACAACGAGAAGTTAGTTTGTTTGTGTTTTAGTTGTTTTTATGAGAGGATATGTTTTATTATTTTGAATCTTAGTTTTGTTTTATAACATAGGTTTAATAACATAGGGTTTAAAACATAGGTTTTATAACACAGGTTTGAGAGTTTGTTATCAATAAGTTTTATGAACATATAATGTATCTAGTCACTATGGGTCAACAATATCTTTGATTTTCATCTTTATATCAAAATACAGTCCACTTTCGATTGCATGTTGATTCATAGGGGGCAGAATGTATGTATATTATGTACATCCGTCCTTAGATTAAAGGAAAGGGGAAGATACGGTACGCGCTTATAATTGTCAACTAAAATATGGGCTTTCACGCACACTACATCCATACGAACACACACGCAAAATATGAACGAAATAATAAGACATCAAAAGATAAAGATAGAGCGATGGGCTTCTCAAATAGTGCGAGCGAGAAAAGTATGTCACGCCACGCCGTCTTTCGGGCCACGTCGGAGAACGTCGGGGAATCCGCGAACTCTCTACTTTTGAAGTAGCGTTAGCAAGATCACTATGGAAAATAAATAAACATTTCACATAAAAATATATTTGTTTTTTTTTTTAAATAACTAAAATGTAACTTACAATTTCAATTAACTTATTTTTATTTAACATAATCAATTTAAACACCTTCAAATAAAGATAATTTGTTTCGTTTCTGTCTTTTGGTCACCTTCGATAGTTTTGGGTCTGTTTTATGTAAATAGTGAAGCCGGACATTACAATATTTGTCAATAATTGCCCTTAATAGATGTGTTCTGTGATTAAAAGTGACCGGTTGCTCTGTTGAATGAATTTCCAAACTCGACAAAATGTTTGAGTACACAAATGACTTGATAATGTTTATTTTTAATTTTAAAATTTGATTTTCCGATTTAAAATGTGCAGTTACCAGAAAAATAAAATGTTAAATGAAATGTTATACCCAGACAATAAATGGGGATGAAAAAAAATGTTGTATTTGTAAAAAGTGAACGGCAAATGAAATTAAATAAGATATTCGTAAAGCTAATCTCTATATATAAAAATGGATCGCTGTTCGTTAGTCTCGCAAAAACTCGGGAACGGCAGAACCGATTTGGCTAAAGATGGTTTTAAAATATTTGTGATGGTCTAGGGAAGGTATAAAAGGTGAGTAAACATGAGAAAATGCTAGGAATATAGTGAAATACCACAATTTAGTTTTCTCATAGCAACTGTTCCTACCTGTCATGTGACACTGAATGTTTGACAGCAGAAAGAAGTCTGTTGGGACCGCTAGTGTTAAATAAAAATACCTTCAAATAAGGTAGGGCTCCCTTTATTATTCTTGTCAATCCTGTATTGGTCTTGTATAAATCGTCTGGTCTTAAATGTATTGAACATATTCTACTATATTCAGAAGGCATCCAGTCATGTTCACGCCTCTGATCTCGAACAACCTTAAGCCATTTCTGCTTCCGAATTTCATCTTGAGGGAAGCTGTAAATGTTTTTTTTATTCATATTTTTTGTAACTGTACCATATACAGGGTGTTACAAAAATACCCCTAATAACTGAAGGGGGTTATACAAACTCCTGAAAGGAGTCCCTTGTTAATTTTTGACGGTCGTAGCTCTTAACTTAAATTTCGAGTAAATTAACGTAAAATAAAAACATCGATCATAAAAACACCCAGCACTAATTTGGGTTCATGGGCCCAAGTTGACCCTAACCGGGAGTGACCAGGAGCGACCTCCTTTGTCCACGCACCTTCGTTTTTTATGGATAAATCGAATTAATATCGACTTTTTTGTAAACATTTGCTGTACGTTTTTATCGAAACCGTTAAAGATATGAAAAAAGGGACAACACTTACTATTTCAGATTCATTCACTTTCTATGCCATTTCAGTCTTTAGGGGTATTTTTGAAACACCCTGTATAACGTATCTAATTATTTTAAACACTTTCATTAAATTTTATAAAACATAGTTTGTTACAACTATTGTTATTAAATTGTTACTTTTATTTTGCTGCCGACATTGCTGACCTTACATAAGAAAACCTGTCTTTTCAGGAATCTATCGTATCGTGTCTAACGCGCACATCCCGTATAGTCTGTCTCTGTCACTCCAAAATGTCGGATTTTATGGAAAAGAATCAAGATTTTTTTCTTTAAAAATATAACTTCGGTGTATTTACGCATGAAAAGTGATTCCCTGTGATTTGTTTTTACGCCTTGAATTTTTTGTGCACTGAATAAAGGCACAGCCAGGCATTTTTTGCGTTAATTCGATGAAAAATTGTATTTTAATGTCAACGACTTGTCAACGAGTAAGACAGCATCAAGCCGCAGCGCATCAACGCAGACTGAAGCAAACCAAGTACATGTACTCAGTTTAGTAGGACCGCGCGCGGCTAGCTGTTGCCGCATCTTCCTCTTTCCTTTAATCTAAGCATCCGTCCATGGTTGACGGTATGTTTAAATTGTAAATAATAGTTTCACAATCATATTTTAATTTGGCAAAGTCCTTGATAGATGTCGTATCAACTTCATTGACACAAGCAAACTTCTAGTTTCAGATAGCATAGGAAGCATGTGATAGGCTCTAGTTCCATCTATTTACACAGAGATGTCCCTATCCTCCTTTAAATCGCGGTAGCATTGTGTTACAAAATTTTGTATATACTTCTTCAGGACTTCAATAAATTTGTCTTCGCCTTGGAATCGGTGTTTTTATACACGGCTACTTAGCGATAACAAGGGCACCTAAATGAGTCGGCTGGTGAAATAATAACTGTCATTTAAATATAGATAACGAATATGTTTGTTCCTCTCACGCCTAGCAAATCATATGTTACCACGATACCGTAACCTAGAGTAGACCTTTTGCTTGGAATGAGATAGTTACATGAAAAATAAACTATTTAAGACTTCTATTTAACAAACCAAAGGTAGTTCACCAAACCTGTGACTTCACTGCACCAAAATCTAGTTGAGAGCCCTCTACCCTTACCCTACAGTCCAGGCTTGGCCCCAAGACTGCTAATTTTAGAACGCTTCAATTGAATCGTAATTGAGTATCAATCATAGAGCTTGCAGAGCGTCTTAGCAGGCTCAATAGTCTAATTCGACATATTTTTCATAAAAAATGAGTCAAATTAGCCGTTAGAGACTCAATTACGATTCAATTGAAGCGTTCTAAATTTGGCAGACTTGGGCCCTGTAGAGTTGTCAAAAATATATTTTTAGCGGCTAAACAGCGTCATTTAGAGAAGACCAAAACTATCGGTTATCGAGGATTTGCGTTTTACTTTGTTTACGAAAAATAAGTATAGATAAATCAGTCTAACCTCGCTAATCTTCTTCTCGTAGTCCCTGATGACGTGCAGCGTGACAGCCTTGGGCAGCGTGCTGAACACCTCATGCTGCAGGTAGTAGCGGAACTCCTCGTAGGTCAGCTCCTGGGAAGACCTGAAGTGGTCCAGCCCTTTCTCCACGCCGTACAGGTCCAGGAGTGTTCCGATGTTTGCTGTGAGAACCTGTGAGAGAGATGAAACTATTAACAGTTTTCATTTCCTTTTAACTTTAAAAATGGCTGTGGCCCAGTGGTTCGACATTGACACTCTGGTTTGGATCCAGTGTGGTCCGGAATTCATGCCACGTTGTAACACCTAAATACTTAGTGTTCATTTTACCTACAACTTGCGGCTAACTCTCCGTCGAAGCTAAATACCCAAGCAACCCGGAAGAGTTTATTTTTTTAGATACCTACTACCTATAACAGCCAAGTACATCATGCGAAAAGTAGGTAGGTAATACGAACTTTAGATACAGTTAGGCTTGTCAGCAATATTATTTATAACCTTACAAAGTTAGTTGTTTGAAAAGTTACACCTTATAAATCTGCGAAAATCTATCAAACAAAAAACTAGCTAGTTTTCTTAAAAAACTGGCTAGTTTTTGTTCCACTTGTGAGAAAAGAAAGAAGGAAAAAAAAGTGAGAAAGGGGACCTTGTTAATTCTCATTCTTCCACGTTACACGTCTACAGGAATGACACTTTACGTGACATTAGTTAGTTCAAGCATGAGTAATAATGAATCATCTTATGAATCCTTGTGTTTGCGCGTTAGCGTCGCTCTAATGACCGGTTTGTTTTGTTAGTTTTGCGAAATGTGTTCGCGCATCCATTTTGCCTTACCGTAATATTTGTCTTAGTTAATATCCAGATAACACGCACGGTATAGCCATCCACTAGGAGTAGAAATAAACTCCTCTTTTTTAAGGGTAGGTATTAGGTCTTTATTTATTTACCAATTAGGATAGTTAGTTACCTGCATCAATTATTTCAGATCATGGCTTTTTCAAATGATATAGCCATATAGGATAGAGTTACAGTGGCGATATGAAACTACAGATATTCTTATGGTACAATTTGAAATTGATTAAAATAGAATCCCTGTATCTTAGCAGTTTCCTGAAATTTCTCCAGCTTGGAATTTGCTTTGGTGAAGAGCTGCCAGTTTATTCTACAGACTTTGTACACAGATTAAATTTAATTTTTTTTTATTATTTGGATATACCAGCATTTGACTGCGATCTCACCTGATGGAAAGCGACTATGCGGTCTACGATGGAGAATGCTGGTCTAGAAGGAACCTATTCACTGTTAGTTTGCTTAATGAATCATGTAATTAGCCCCAGTAACTGAGTGGCCCAGTGAACGAGCCCACACGCTGCGCTATCGGTCGCTGCCACTTGCGCGCGCGCATGCAGTCGTGGACATTGACCGACGCATTGTGCTCAATGAATGAGCTCTCAATTTAGATTACGGCATGACCATACTTATGGCGTATTTGTAGGATTTATTTATAACTGTTTTGTGCGCACTTTTTCAATAAGGTATTTGAAGTTTTACCCCCTTACCTCTGAATAAAAACTCAGTCAAATCAACCCTATACCTAGTACCAATGTGACTACTGCAAATTTTGACTTTTTTTGTTAGTTAAATTATTAAGATTTATGAAATTATGAAATGAGTGCCATCATCATTAGCTTAAAAAACAACTTGAAGATTGTTACGCTGAAAGAAATCTCTCTTTAGAGATAATTATGTAACTTTCAATTTGTGTTACAATTGAATTAATAAATACAAAAAAAGATATTTTAAATAAGTAGGTATCATCCCATATTTTTAAAGCGTTGAGTAGTAGCCTTCTGATTAAAAACCACTTCCCGAACAATTCTGTCAAATGTATTTTTCATTACTCATTCTCAGAAAGTAGGTCATTACTGACCTGAGAAGCGGGCTGAAAGTAATACTTTTCATCCCTAGGGAGAATCACTTTCAACTGACAGCTGTCAAATTATTAAAAAGTAAAACTAGTTATTTTTCACATATCTATTGAACCATGTTCCAACTTTCTATACAGCCACGATGTAAAAATGAAATAACTTAAAGTTAAGTATTTATCACAGAAAATAAATTTTTAAAATAACTTTACTATAATTCAGTTTCAACAATTTCTCTAAAATAACTTAGCTTTGAGCAAAATATTTACCATTTTTCCAATGATGAAAATAAAAAATTATGGCTGAATAGCGGGCCGGCCACAGAAAAAAAAGCAATTCGATCTTCATTGGTTTTTCTCATTTTTTCTTTAGCTAATTCATGTTTTTATTTTTACTTTCCTTGTATTCGTAATGAAAAGCACAGTGTTTACCTCGGGTCAAAGACTTATTTAGTCCCTCGAACTATTGGCGCCCTCACTTCGTTCCGTTACTTTCACCCCTAGGATAACAATGTACTATTTTAGCTCTAAAAACTCAGCCCATTTCGACCCACTGCAGGGCAAAGGCAAATGTTAATTAATACAAATAAATATTTAATTGATTGTGGGCGCTGCGGCGCCTGTATTGTAAAGGGCTTTGACTTTGATAATATGTTGTACATGAAAAATAATTAAAATACTGCGCTTATAGTGTGTTGAAAGAATTTTGAAAGAAATTTTCCGAATCGGTCAACAACAAAACTTTGATGAATAATAATAACGAACAACGAGGGCTGGTGCGGACATTAAAGCTCCGATCCTTAGTCCTTATTATCGCTCGAAATGGCCTGAACATCGCGTAAAATGGAAGTCACAGTTTACAATGACAGATAATAAAATATTGCTCAGGCAGACAATCAATGACTGGTTATTCCATTCTCTATTTCCATTTGTTTGAGGTCGACTACAAATCTCACTTAACAAAGGCCTATAAAATTGCAAAAGCTCATTTTTCCAATAAGCTGACCTTCGTTGTCTAACTTACCATTTAAAAGCACCTGCAGACTAACTAAGTAAGCACCATCAACATATTCTTACCTATCTAAGTACCTATAGTTGGTAGGTGTGTAGTGCTGTTATGTTTGTAGGCGGAGTCGTTCGTTTCGTTGTCTGACTCATACACTCAGCTTATTGCTTGCCCAACACCATGCTATGACTACTAGAAGTTAGTTTTGTACAGTCAGCATGATCGACTCTATACAAAGTGACAAAGTAAAGGCAATGTGAGCAAACAAGTTTTTAAATGCGGCGTCGCTTGTAGGATACATATATGTTAACTCATTTTACCATTTACCATAATCTATAGAATTGATAAGTTCCTATCTTGTCTTGTTTGGATTATGTTAACTATTTATTTATATCCCACTCCTGGGCAAAGGTCTCCGCCAAGCTCATTCGCTGATCCCTATCTCCAGTGAGAGCCCGCCAATCTCTACATATAATAATTTACCATGTATTCACACCATCGTTTGCAAAGACTTCTTTTATGGCGATATCGTCTGTAGGGACCCATCAGATTGGAATAAGTACACACATCAAAAGTGTCTAGGGATATCATAGGGATATCATTTTTCAAATATTTCATAAAGTTAAGTTGGTTTACAAGTTGAGCATTATCTCAGAATAACGCGAGGACAGTGGCATAAGATAAAGGTTAAGAATATTACAAAAAAAACGTTTGATTTTGCTAAAATTTTGACACCTTTTAAAAGAAAAATCTGTCTTTTTTTAACGTCCTTACGAAGGTACAATAATGCTACTACAATAAAAAAAATTATACGATCTGAAAGGGCAGATATAGCAGTTTCTGTGTTCTAAAAATTTCTACGTTGGTAGCATTATTTTAATTTTTACAGCCTCCCAAATAGCTATACTTTGTATGAAAATGCTTGAGATATCCCTAGACACTTTTGATGTGTGTAACTTCTAAAACTGAAAAAACCATTTTCCATACGCTCAACTGACCCACCCAATAAAAGATACTGGCAGCTTCACCCCCATTGTTTCGCTGTACTTTTCGTGGTGAGGAATATGTGCCAGCCAGCTCTTGGATTACCAGAACTTATCAGAGCAAAGATTTTTTGAAATCGTGTTTTATTTTCGCTAGTGATTTGAAGTTAACTTTTGTTCTTCCCAAAAACAAATAACCATTCATGCAAGCTTGATCATTTATTTACTCATATTCATTAAGTATTTTCATTCCTTCAGTGGTACTATACAGGTACCAGGTATCATCACCTGATAATCAAGTTTATCCTTAGCATGTTTACAATTTGCTTTTGCGTTTGGGAAGCTACGTCGAGTCTTCACATCGTCGATCCCACAGTGCCTAAAGACAAAAGTCTTCAATCAGTGCGTCCTACCCGTCATGACATACGGAGCCGAAACGTGGACACTAACGGCACGGCTGGTCCACAAATTTATAGTTACTCAGCGGGCTATGGAGAGGGCTATGCTCGGCGTTTCTCTGCCAAGGGACCAAATTAGAAATGAGGTGATACGGCAGAGAACCAAGATTATCGACATAGCCCACCGGATTAGCAAGCTGAAGTGGCAGTGGGCTGGCCATGTTAGCCGTAGAACCGACAACCGTTGGAGTAAACGTGTTCTTGAGTGGAGACCGCGTCTCGGCAAGCGTAGTGTAGGACGTCCTCAGGCAAGGTGGAGTGATGATCTGCGCAGGATGGCTGGCAGGAGCTGGATGCGAGCAGCCAAAGATCGAGTACAGTGGCGTGCAAAAGGAGAGGCCTATGTTCAGCAGTGGACTACAACAGGCTGATGATGATGTTTACAATTTCATTGTTAAAATTCAGGATACTGTTAGTGTAGCTTTATTAGTGACCTTAACCCATTGACCGCCACAGACGACTTAAAGCGTCCAAAAGATAAGAAAAGAAAATGTTCTGGCGGTCAAATGTTACTGATAAGTACCTTTAAGTGGGATTAGAAAAGTTAAAAGTTATACCTAACCTGTGTGTAAGTTTTGCGGTTGAGTGTATCCTGGCTAATGACTGCCGCGCCGAGGAATGACCTTACGCCGCCCACTCGAGCCGTCTGATGGATACCTCGACATACAACTCATACACATAGACACGTGGAGTAGTCATAGTAACTTGTGCAAGAAGGCCGTACAAGGTAGGAAAAGTATAGTTATCGTAGATGGCGACCAACACGCTAATTGGCACTTAAGGGTCGGCGCCCACTATCGGCATCGGCACGCTTCAGGATTTTAAGGTGGCAAATAGTAATATACTATAACATAATGGCAATAAAGTAGAAAATTCCTAAACAGCAGTACCGAAGCGGTTCTTTTGTTATTACGAGAACACATCACGGAAATTTCTACTTTATTGCCATAATGTTAAAGTATGTTGCTATTTGCCACCTTAAAATCCTGAAGCGTGCCGATGCCGATAGTGGGCGCCGACCCTAAGTTAATTGAGACACTTTTAATCACTTGACAAAAGTGCTCTGCCATGGAATTTTTAGGAGAGTTTGAAAAGTTAGGTGTTTCAGGGTCCCTTGTCCCGTGGTGTTACTCTTTGCCGTGGTGTTAGCTGACTGCTCACCATCAGGCGGTCGGCAAGCTTGTTTGCCAGTGGATGTATAAGAAATATAATTAATTGTTATGTTCGAGTTTAGGATCGATGGTTGTTTGTGGAATTTTCGTGCTCTCTCCTGTTCAACTGAGCAGAACTGAATTGTATAACTGTATCTGTACCTAATAAAATTGTAATTTACTTAACGGATTATTGTACAGAACATATTGAAAAGAGTAACTGCTGAGTTTCTTGCAGGTTCTTCTCAGTACAGAAACAACTTTTCGGCACCGGTGGTTGAGTCACATTATGTTTGTATTTATTACGTGTACTATTTGATTTATACTGTGTATTTATTTATTATTTCCGTTATAGTATTTAAGTCTATTATTAAGTGTATTTTTGTTTGTTTGATTAAGTTTTTGACGATTTTAAAGCACTTTATTACACAGGTCACACAACAGGTCTATTTATATGAAGATATTTCTGATTCTGATGTCAGATGTCATAATACGAATATCTGATTGGTTCTAGTTCTAGGTGGCAGAGCAGTGTCGGGAGCGGTAAGGGCAGCAGTGCGGCGGGACTAGCCTTGTATTTTCAAAAAACAGGAAAATAAGATACAGTTTATTGCGTATAGTACCTACATACATATCATTAACTTTCCTGATTTCTACAAAACCGATTTATGAACATGCAATAAAAAACCTCAAAAAACTGGTGTCATAAAAATTTGCAACTTTCTGCAATTATTTTTAATTTATTACACCGACCCTGTAATTATGGTTCGAAATGCCGTAATTGAAATTAATGAAAAGTGTTGAATTATCTTTAATTCGTGCTTTCAGGTACCTAAAAGCTGGAGACAGATGACAGATCACAAAATGGAACGGTAAAAAAGCGCAGTATGTAACTACACGAATTATTAAATACTTTTCTATTGACTGCACCGGCAACGACATCAGTGTTGCCATGCTTCGTTCGGAATCGACCCCAAAGACATTCATACAAACCAGTAGTGTCGCTGCGGTTAGCTGTTGCAGTTTGCAGTCTGCTGCGCGTCTAGTCTCTGCAAGGGACTTACGGCCCTTGCCCCCGAATTTACAAACGCAAATCAACGTTGAGCATCCCTCAGAAGTATAGCTGTCCAGTTCTATTGACAATTTACGGGACAGCATGAGCGTGCTTAGCGTTGATTGACGTTTAAGAATTCGGGGGTTACACAATAACACGACACGACATTGGAGCGGAAATAGTGCGAGTTTTCGTACAAACGTTTGCTATGAAAATATTACAGTTAAAATATTTTGTTAGAACGACAAGGCTATTCAAATATTATGAATTGCCCGATTTAGACTTTAACATTTTTTAGTATTTCAATTAGTTTTTATTTCAAAAGTCGAGAAGCCGACTTTTTAACAACGAAAGTTCTGCCTTATAACTTCCTGTAATTTTTTTGTCCAAAATAAGATGTTAACATGTCAGAGAAAGTCTAGAAGTTATGACTTTCACTGATTGAGGATGATTAAGTACTACTCGTATTTAATCTATTTATGCTCTTTTTGTTTTAAGTACTGCTAAGGACGCGTACTGTTACTCGGTTTTCGCAATTTAAATTACTTTAAATGATAATTAAAGATAAAAATTCAATAAATTGGAAAATTAAATACTCGAGCTCCACAATTATGAAACCACAGAATTAAATCGGCATGCCGTGTCAGTAATGACTGCAATTCATTTATTAATCAATTATGTCGAGCAATATTATGTCAATTTTTGACGCAGGCCGCGTGAAAGTAGGCGGTTTGACATTTCAAACTTAGTCAGGTCAGGGTTGTCTCCGTTGTGTTGCAGCCCTGGACGATTCAAACTATGATTTCCCAGCCATAAGGGGCGTGAACTAATGAGGTCGCTCCTGGTCACTCCCGGTAGGGTAAACCCGAATTATTGCTAGGAGTTTCTATGATCAATGTTCTTATTTTACGTAAAACTCGAAATTAAAATTAAGAGCTTACGACTGTAAGAAATTAACAAGGGACTCTTTTCAGGAGTTTGTTATAACCCTCTCCAGTTATTAGGGGTATTTTTGTAACACCCTGTATAAACATATCTATTAATTCAATTGTTCCAGGCAGGAGAGTGTCAGTGTATTTATTTACTTCTATTATCGGAAGTTAGGGATGACAATGAAATAATAATACTTAAAACACAGAAAACTTATTTGTGTTTTAATTATAAATTCGGTAAGATAAAATAAGTTGAATCATTGCTATTGAAATCTTTACTCCAGAGAGAGTACCGTCTCGTAGAGTCAGTGTCCTTGCAGTCGGTTACAATGATTTCTTGTCTATTGTTTTATTTTGGACTAGTTAATATTGATTCAACAGATTAGTTTAAATAAAAATAAATTTGGATTTGAATCAGCAGACCTCAAATTGATCAACAGTACATTTTTTGCGACAGTCTTTACCACGAAAGTAGGTTACGTTGCTGACATTTTGAGTGGCTCCGTCAGGACTGTTACTTCAAGTGTGACCACGTAAATGTCACAGGGCGTAGGTAGTAGGTAGTGGAAAGGTCCTTCCACCTTATAGACAGTTTCCGAAAAACAATTACTTATAGATAGGTATGTATCTACTCGATTATTAATTATTTTTGCATATTTTTAACCAGACTTTTACTATATTTCTTTATCTTATTTGTTAGCAAAGCCAAAGGTCAACCGGTTTTAAGCGCTTATTATTCAGTGTTCAACTTTGAGTAATAACTAGCATCTACCTAAGTAGTAGATAGCTGAATATCATTTCACATCAAAATTAATGTAACTAGTTAATAATGAAGTGGATATTTAGAAAAGAAGGAAACAAACAAAATATTTTGTTTGGTGTTATTAAAAACAATGCAGGAAGAGCATTAAAAAAACCGACCAAGTGCGAGTCGGACTCGCACACGATGGGTTCCATACCATCATATATAAGCAAATGTGTCATTTTATAGTATACTTACCTAGTATTTCATAGTTTTCCTTTGTGTGTCTATTTAAGTGTTTTTGCTTCTTATGCTCACAATAAGAATTCTCCTGTCATCAACAAACATAGAAAAAATACTGTTAACGAGACAAAATATGGCAAGAACAAGTTTTTAAATAACGTGAGAATTATGTGTAACTATTACAACACTGATATCTGTTATTACTATGACTAAAAGGAATTCCTATAAATTGATCTAACAAGCCTGCGCGCCTTACCTTAATGGTCGCCTGTATTTGATCAACTTCATTGTTGACATTCACCGTGCAATCAAATTATTTACATGCAACACGTGATTAGATTTACATAGTTAGGATATAGATCGATACCTCCCACGTAAGTTGTTGTATCCCCAAAACTGCAATTTTACAGGAGAGCGTTTTAAACATTCAGATTGGCCTAGAAACTGCATTTATTTATGTAGCTTTGTGAAATTTGTTATATGAATAAAATATATGGTTTTATTGACTATGTTGAAACAAATATATGAAATAATTGCATATTTTCTGAGAATTGTGGCTTACAACATTTTACTACGGAATCCAGACTGTGAAAACTGTTGTATCTCATACATACAACATTATACTGTGGAACACAGACTGTGCCAGCTGTGATATCTCATACTTACAAGATTATACGGTGGGGTCTTGGTTTCATCTTTAGTTGTATCTCATACTTACAATATTATTTCATGAAGTTTAAGAAAAAGTTCGCTGTTGTAAATGATTCTAGTCTCACTATATGTCACATTAACAATACAATTTCAAGTGTATATTATTGATATTAGATAAGTATTGTCAGTTAAGAAATAAAAGTTCAATTATTAATACCAAAGAAGAATGGTCACGTTCCATACAAAAAATCCCAGGCCCGACAGAAACGTTACATATCTCGTTTTTTTTGGTATATTGTGTATTGTTAAAATACATATACTTTATATTCGAAATCAATGGCTAACACCAAAAAATATTGCCGTATGTTTTTATTCAGGCGATACACTAAAAAAATGCAAAACGCCTATTATCTATAAAATTCGTATAAGTATGTAATTAAATGACGAAACAATAGCTATGGTATGTATCTAGGTGATCAGGAGATGCAGTTGGATATATAAATAAACTCGTAATACAACGATCAACTTAAGATTCATTGAAATCGTGGTAGGTTTTCGATTATTTAGTAATATCTATCAATTGGCCGTGGAGGAGGCCTATGTTCAATAGTAGAAAGCTATGGGCTTAAATGATGATGATTATGATCTGTCATTTGGGTTTCAGAATTGAAACAAATAAAACTAATAGGTATGTCGATATAAAGTTATATTGAATTTCTATAATATCTCTTGAAACAAAATTGTTTCTGCAGCCTATTGCCGCTGGATGTCTATATATTTCCATATTATATACTCCCGCGGCTTTTAAATGCTCACTGCAATACGACCGTGCTAACCTCACGTGATAGGTGCCGATTGAGAATTTAATTAACTCTTCAATTGTTAATTGTGGAAAATGTTAAATATCCGGATCATTTCCAGTCAGTTTGTTTTAAACACTCCTGTGAAACGACACTTTTTGTCGGTTTAAATTATTTTCCTCCACATACTCAGATAATTGATTGGGGCGTTGTATATTTTGATTACTTATTTCAATGAAATCTTCTGTGTATGGAATGTCTCCGTAAGGATCTTCAAAATAAATAATTAAAGCTGCAGCAATTTCGAAATCTTCTAGTAGGTATAAGCGGCACATGTTTGTTAAATAGTCTGTTTCTAAATATCTTGAAGTCGCGCTTGAATTTCCCGTTTATAGTTTCCACGACCCATCGCACCATTGTGATGAGTCGTGATTTATTAGCTTCTTCGGTGCTTAATTGCGTGTCTTGTAGTCGTTTGGTTGGCGGCATGTGAGCAGTATAGCCATATGTTTCTATTAAGGGAATAAAGCCTCGGTCCAAAATAAATGAGTCTCCTACATGGGAATAAAGTGGAACGGTCCGTCTTTAACGGGTCCATCATGGTTTTGCAATCTCATTTTCATTAAATCAGCATCGGTTGTCCGTACAGAGTACGGACCTATTATATCCAAAATATATCCATCCGCGCACACGACCATTAATGGTTTTATTAAGTTCCTATTCTTATGAAGGCTATAACTGCGGCGTTGAAATAAAAAGTTAAAACTTCTTTCTATGTAGGTTCCATCGAATATAACTATTGGTTTTGGTGACTCTTCGTTACCAAACAAAACATTTGGCAAAACCCGGTTGCGGGCTATCACTTCGTCCCTGGTTATATGGTCTAAGTCTAGGTGCAATGGAACAAAGTCAGTAATGAGACACTGCCTGACTTTATGTATTTTTCTTCCAATGGTACGCTCGGATATATTAAAAAATTAAGCCATTCTATTATTCGGCTCCCCTGATCGAATTTTGCACAAGTAGATAGCCAAGTCATTTCTGGGAGTATTTGAGGACCGATAAAGGCTTAGTATTTGACTCAGCAAATCGTTGAACTTGGCTCTGTTTCTTCAGTCCAAAACCATAACTCGTCGTCAGAAACGTCATCTACTTTGAACGTATCGTATAAGCAGTTTGTTCTTCTGTTGTGTAATCGAAAAAATCACCAACTATCAAATTTGCAAGCTCATTCATTTCTGATTCATTGAAACTTATTGAAAGAAACAGATAAAAACATACAGAACAAGGTGGTTAGGAAAAAATAAAACAAACAATAGAAAAATAAAGAATAATTTCGACCAGGCAGCAGTGTCACGATGTCCAAAATTAAATTAACCCCACTCAGCTAATGCCTGGACCTGATAGGCTCAGACGCTGATTTTCAGTAGGGCCAACCGAGTGGACGCACCGACATTCGCAACGACTAAGCAATGACAATTATAAAAATAAATATTTAAAATACATAAAATATAAAGTGACGTGTACCTACCCAGTGTAAAAGTGTGCAATACAATACATAAATACTTTGGGGGATGTGTATTGGTAATGGAGACTCTAAAACAAAAATGAAATATGACATTTTATTGCTTGTAAGCAAGCTATCAATTAAACGATCAAGGTTAAGGCTCTTTATCGGTGAATCAGTAAAGAGAGAGCGCTCCATAAATTACTTAACTAAAAATATAGGAATATGTCGTAACATTAAGCAAAAAATAAAACAAATTTTGACTATCAACTTCCGATGCAAACATTATAATTTACTACATACCACATTTATTTTTATTTTATTCCAACGTAAGACATTCTATGTATTACATACAACTTTTTTTGATGGATGCTTTACGACGTAAAATGTTGTATGTATCACAAACAACATTTTCTTATTCTCGCTCAACAGCGTAAAATGTTGTATGTAAAACATACAACATTGTTGAATGTTTACTAGACAACGTATACTGTTGTATGTAATCTATACAACATTTTTTGTTGTTACATAGTTATAACGTATTCTAATCAATTATCAAGTCCTAATAACGTAACATGTGCGGAAAACTTGAAGCACTTGACACACGGACCATTTCAGCTCTCTCTCCGGCGTAGTGTGTTTTATCTAACCCATACAACACGCAAGCGCGCGATCTGCCCCGCCCCGCGCACCGCGTAAACGGTTGTCAAGGACTATACGGTGTTACGTTCCCGTTCAAAAGTTACAACTCTTTACGTCTTGAAATTGCATGAAATAATTGTGTTTTCGTAAGTTTTAATTTTTTTATGCATAGATTACTAATAATAAAGCTCATTTTTAGTAAAAACGCTAAATCGCATTTTTGTGGGATACAACAACTTACGTAGGAGGTATCGAGATATTTAGTTTGGTTTGTTGTTGACTCTTTACTATCTGCGTAAATTGGTGGGAACTGCGCACAAACGGATTTTGTTCGGACTTAGTTTATTCCTTTTTAATAACAGGTAACTAATAATACTCGTTAATCAAGTGCAGTAAATGACAGGTTATGAAAGAGAAAATATGATTGCCGTTAGGAAATTGTCATTTTCCATGATTTTACTGCACATAATCAAACGTCCGAAAATAGCAGTTAAGTGATACGGTTTTTTGAAACAAGCAAATTTATTGTTATACTCGTACTATTCAAATAGTCCTGCATTTGTTTTAGCTTTGAGTGACGCTACAAACAATAAGTACCCGACGCTATCATAAACCGATTTCTTGGGTTAAAGTCTATCTATTTAATCTGTTTATTTTTCACTTCTCTAAAAGGTAACATAACAATGTTGAAGAAGACCAAAAAATGAAAACAGCCTCAAATAAAACAACGCTTTGTCTGTCTTTGTCTTTTTTTTTTTGGAAAGGACACTCTTATAATTTTAGCTAACAAACACTTTTATTTCAAATATATTAATACCGACCTATCAGTTAATAACAATTGATTATAGGATCAGGCAGAATTTTGCTGCGTACCCCGTGCTGGCTGAATCCAGCACTGGGTACTGTGTAGACCAGGTACAACTAAAAAGTAGGTATAATGCAAGTACCAGAATGCAGCTTGACAATGTAAGAAGTAAGCAACAGTTAACTCGTATATCCGTGTAAGTAATCGTTGCGTGCTCATTGAGCAACTCGAAAGTTGTAAGTATGTATCCTCATTACTTTACGATCCAGAGCTTTAGCCGCTGCGCGCGCGCTTTCTGTAAATGTCCAGTTTTCGGTGAACGGAGACATTCATTTGCGTCAATTAGGATGAATTTTGGTGAATTCTGTGCCAGATTTTCACTCGACCTGAGTGTAATTGCACCTTAATGAGTGGACAAGTTCCTTTAATCGAATTAAAGGTGTTTGGTTTTTTTCTTATTACTTTATATCATTCTTGATTCAAATATAAATTGGTCATTTATATTGCGAAATAAACATTTATAGTATTTTCAAGTCGCGTTCGTAATAAGTATTTTATAAAGCTACTAGCTGTCCCAACAGACTTCGGTCTGTTGTCAAACATTTAGTGTTACGTGCCAGGTAGTAACATTTACTAAGAGGAAACTAAAATTGCGATTTTTACTATATTCCCAGCATTTTCTCATGATTACTCACCTTTTAAACCTTCCCCGACCATTACAAATATTTCAAAACCAAAATTAGCCAAATCGGTCCAGCTTTTCCCGAGTTTTAGCGAGACTAACGAACAGCAATCCATTTTTATACAGGGTGGCCCAGCGACAGTGGTCCAAAAATTTTTTTTAGGTAGAGGGCATCATAACAAGTCATTTAAAAAAAACATTAGTTCCGCGAAAATCAATACTTTAGAAGTTATGATTTTTTCAAGTTTATTTTGAAATTTCTCAACTCCAATCACTTAATTCCCTCTTGTTTGGAAACTATCGCACCGAATCAGTTCAAATTTGGTATAGATGTACAATAGTAATGTAGAAACCATATAATGTGCGAGTTTTGTGCTTATTCTAAGACAATTTGTTTTTTTTTAATTTTCGTCAATAATTTTTCGCCATTTCAAAAACTAATACAATTTTCAAAAAATCACCGCAGCAATGTTTGTGAACTTGATGATTGGTTTATGATCTTAAAAACTGTCCATAAGTATGTTATTAGTCTATGCAAAAAATTGAAGTGATGCAACCTTTGGAACACTTTCAAAATTAACATCATGTTCTTTAAGTCGCTAAAACTCAGAATGGGTCATTTCTGCACTGACCCTAATTTAAAAAAAAAGTAGCCAGAATTTTTTTTTTCGGATAGAGGGCATCATAGCAACTCATTTAAAAACAACATTAGATAGTCGAAAACCAATAGTTAAGAAGTTATTTTTTTTTTAATTTTGGGCTTATGTGGTTGAACTTCAGGGACATAGATCACTTTTGTTCGTAAACTATCCTACTAAGGAACTTCAAATATGGGTCGACTTAATAATTAACCCCATACTTTAATTGCCTTCGCTTTATTTTATGTTGACTGGTAGATAATGCCTTAACAGCACTAAGTCCGCCTTTTTTTTATCACTCATTGTATTGTAATGAATAAATGAGATAAATCCTTTTACACTCTCTTCTATTCTTACTCATTTTGAAGCTCGTCAGTAGGATAGTTTACAAACACAAGTGATTTATGTCTCTGAAGTTCAACCACTTAAGACAAAATTTTTAAAAATAATAAGTTCTGAACTATTGGTTTTAGACTATCTAATGTTTTTTTAAATGAGTTGCTATGATGCCTTCTATCCGAAAAAAATATTTTGGCTACTTATTTTTTAAATTAGGGTCAGTGCAGAAATGACCCATTCTGAGTTTCAGCGACTTACCGTACATGATGTTAATTTTGAAAGTGTTCCATTGGTTGCATCACTTCAAGTTTTTGCATAGACTATTATCATACTTATAGACAGTTTTTAAGATCATAAACCAATCATCAAGTTTACAAACATTGCAGCGGTGATTTTTTGAAAATTGTATTAGTTTTTGAAATGGCGAAAAATTATTGACGAAAGTTTAAAAAAAAAACAAATTGTCCAAGAATAAACTCAAAACTCGCACATTATATGGTTTCTACATTACTATTGTACATCTATACCAAATTTGAACTGATTCGGTGCGATAGTTTCCAAACAAGAGGGAATTAAGTGATTGGAGTTGAGAAATTTCAAAAGAAACTTGAAAAAATCATAACTTCTAAAGTATTGATTTTCGCGGAACTAATGTTTTTTTTAAATGACTTGCTATGATGCCCTCTACCTAAAAAAAATTTTTGGACCACTGTCGCTGGGCCACCCTGTATATAGAGATAATTGCGTTTGGTTGCAAATTGGCGAAACTGATCCTTGTACTAATGTTATAAATGCGAATGTGTATGTATGGATGAATGTGCCGTGTTGCTCTTTCACGTAAAAACTATTGGAAGGATTTTAATGAAACTTTACAATAATATAGCCACGGAATATAGGTAGCTTATGCATCTAAATAGGACATAGGCTATAATTTCAAAGGATATTTAACTTTTTTTAATCCACGCTACCGGCCGCTAGTTACTAAATTATGTTAAAGTCTCTACCTATCAAGGAGATGAGACGCCGGTTATTCCTAATATTCTAACGAAAGCTATTTTAATTAAATTACAATACTTAAGTATTCATATCTTAGAAAAATGTTTGTGTCCTTGTGGATATCAACTTACTTAACGTGTTTTTAGAATAGATTAGGTAGGTATTGTACAAAACTAGAAAATCTGCAAGTATATAAACGACAGCACAATCCTGGTATCAATAAATATGAACCTTGACATGCCCTACTTCGTTGTTTATTGTTAAACCATTCCTTCTAGTGAGTGCTACTTTAATTTTAATCTAACAACACTGAGCTCACAATGAATTACCCCCTTATTCATAAAAACTTAAACAGCTTCTCAACAAAAGTTGAGTTAAAGTTAGTTTACACCGCATATAGGCTGTAAGTATCTATAAGCTCTTATACAGCCCTGAAATTGGCACAAATCATGCAGCGTTTTGCTTTATATTAGCTGTACATTAGCTGGATAAGCATAAAATAGGCTACATAATAGCTGTTTTGCGGCTGCACTATGGAGTACGAGGAAACCAATACACTCCAATTACTACATCTTAATTCACTTGATAAGCTTTAAGTACGTTGTATTAAGTCTGTTGAACAGAGTGTACCTAATTAAAGGTCTTTCTTTTACGTCCGTGATTAAAGGTAGGTATCTCCTGAAAGCTATGTGAAGTAGTGATATGTTTATCATAAACACATCTGTTAGTTTAATAATATTAACGTATGACCTACATCCAAGTGTAGGTCACAGGCTGAGCGTGGTCTAGTAATTCGACAACACAGTGACGTCATTTTGTCGCCCCCTTGGCCGGCTGTTGCTACGACTGGGTGTTGATAGCCGTCGTAAAGAAAATGGCCGCGGCAAGCCGCTTCGGATAATAAGTTGAACTGGGTAGGCTTTTTCAGCGTGCTCAAACGAAAGTGGTCTTAATACAGCGTTGCTATTTAACTCAAAGGAGACATGTTTTTTTAATTAGAATCAGTTCTCGTAGATTGCCGCGAATCATGTAATGCGATATGCATACCCACCTTTAGAGCATTTCTAAGTTACCCATCCATCGGGAGCGGACAGGTTATGTTACGTCGGACTTTCCACAGGGAGGTGATAACCCAGTGACCTACCGACTATCCATCTCATCTTCCATTAGTGGGGCAACATGGTAAAATTAGTCTAAAACTTAATTACTTTACTCGTTCTCTAACAGGATCCATTATCTATTGTAAATACAGGGCCAGGAAGTACCGAGATTCAAAGCTGAAATTCAAATAAAAAAATTTTGTTATTCTATTTCAATTTCAGCAACCATCATAATAATACGATATTACTTAACGTTAAGTAACTTTTGGGCCAGCATGTACTTCCAGCACCTATTTAAAGTCCACAGAGAAACTACAGATTATCTTACATACCTAAATCAAGTGGTTGACTCTGGTTGACTGGACATAATTTAAGTTTCCGCAATAAATGATTAATAGAACCAAAGAACAGTGACTAAAGGAAAACAAGACTTTGAAATAGTTAGTCATTGTTTAGACAACTTACATATTGCCTATGAGTCTGTTATTTTGCAGACCAATATGAATCTTAACTCCATAGCATTAGACATAATCTAAACGACGAAACTGAATCATTCTCCACCAAATAGTAGCGGATTATTGACCTTACCTCATTGAGTTAAAGCTCATTGTATTTTTTGATAATTTCCATCAATTATCTCTACATCCGGTGTTTGTTAGTGTTTATCTATTATAATATAATATGTGACTAGTTACACAAATTAACAACAAAAACAATCATTGATATCTACAATTTCGTGCTAGGAAGAATAATGCTTAAGCTTCCTATTATTGAATTAAAAACTATCATCATCTTAAGTAAATAACTACAGTTTGTTTATTTTTTGCATACCTACCTAAATAGTTACTTATTTATTTTTGCATAATACCTATACCAAAATAGCTTTTGAATTGTTGACTTGTGAACTTTGATTCTAATTTGATCGATGACATCGATAGTAGGTATTGAACCTTAGCGTTCAGAAGTAGTAGCTACCTATCGAATGATAGCCATCTTATTAGGAGATATTGTCACATATTATTGCCTTTTAGTATTCTGTCTGTGATTTTGCTGGATCGCTTCTTATTTCCGGAGTATCTACTACCTATTGCCTTTCGGAATAACTACATCTTATTCATGCTTTAAATATTTTTCACTTGTAGGTATAAGGATCCGTAAACCGTACGAAAAACCGTATCTTTTACCACAGTAAAAGCTTGAAGTCCAGTTTTGCTACATTTTATTTACTTATAATGAAATGAATGAATGAATGAACATCGGTCTCTGCAAAAGGTGAAGCTCTAGAAGTTTTTTGATGATGGAGCATTTATTATTTTATTCTATAGGTAGGTACTCCGTTCAAAGTTGCTCTGAAATAAGGTAGAGTCTTTCGATTTTTTTACAAAACGGTGATAAAAAAGATGCTGTGTTCGTTGTTACCCTTAGACAATATGGTTACCCTTGTAAAATGCTTAAAATTAACATTATCTAGTAGGTACCAAGATTGGATACCATCTTCGTCGAATTTTCTGTGGTCAATATGCAAACGCACATGCGTGTAAACAAGAATGCAAAGGTTTACCTTCAGCTTAGATTTGTGCACGACTGCATTATTCTGCAACGACTCAAATGCATGCCAAATGCAGTTGGTAACATTCTTCAACACAGTAGACATTGTTGCACTGGCCACTGACAAACTCGCATCACCAACGAAACTTTTTATGAATAAATAAAACTTTTAAAAAGTAAAAACCGCGCGAGCGTGTTTCCTCTGCGCGTTCAATATTCAAACTGGCAGGCAGCGCGCGATCGCGAATGCGATATCAAGACGTCACAATTAAAGTGGAAGGAAGTGAGCTTTCAGCATAGTTGTTGCCAGAGCGCCTTCAAAACAAAATTAAATTACCACTTACATTTTCTCCTTCTCCCACAGTTAAAATGCTCAAAATGCTTCATAGGGGTGGATCATGTGGTCATGATCAATCATGCAAGTGCAAGTGGATGTTATTTTAGCGCACAAAAATGACTCTACACTTGTACGATAATATCCATAACGATCGATCTATAATGAGTTTAATTTCATGAATGGAGTAAATTAACTGTTTTTTATCAACAGGTTAAAAATCCAAAATAGGAAAAAATAATAAGTTAAGTAGGTACTTAAACTAACTCTAGCTCCTAAAAATGTGGCAAATGCTTTGGAAAATCACCCAGTAATATAGTACAATTAGTAGGTCAGTTCCTGTTATTAAAAAATATCGATTTGATAATATTGCCTTTGTCTCAAAGGTTCTTTTTATTTTTGGGTTATAAATATTATGAATTTTTAAATGCCTTGTTTGGTTTAAAATCCTATTTTGAAAATGTTGTTATGACTCAATGAATGACCCTTACCTAATTTTGCAGCAGGATCCACGCCTGAACCCTGCAGGTCAGCCGAGCTAAGTTCACGAACGTTCCTTGCCTTGAAGTTTAAACCGGAACATTCTTGAACGAAATACTCTCAGGTTGGTACTATTCGGTTAGTATGTAAAGGTGTAACTATAATGCTGAGGCCTGTGGGTTGGTTCCAACTTCCAAGTGAGACCGTTTTGCATCCTCTCCCACCCTGTTGCTTTCAAAATGTCACTTTTCTTAACCTTGCTGGCAGCTCTTTCCAGCACAGCGGGCCAAGTGACTTTCGGCCACAATTCTGTAGTTACACTAATGCACTGTAGCTATAACTGGGAGCCTATATTTAAATCCGCCGAAACAAATTGAGACTAATAGGGACATTCGTTGGGTGGTCCACGGATTCCTTGAACGTACCTAAATTCTTATTGTGTTGACTGTACGAGTACGTACGGTCAACAGCACATCAGCCCACCCATCTCTGATTGTTTTGTTGCTCTTGCCAAATGTCATTACTTTGCAATAGAGCAAAGACTGACCGTAAATGATCAGCGTGTTGTGCCGTTACCGTACCTACTTGCTCTGATTTCCCTCATCGAATTTGGTCATTGTTCCGGCAGCCGATTTCCGATCCACTCAAAATGGCGCCTGTTCGCAACATTATAATTACGTTACTCATCTCGCGTGCTCCGTCCTCGGATGTTTTCTCCATATCTGCGGAGCCGCGCTTGACTCATACTCAATAGGGCTGTCAACATTTTAGAAAATAGGGATCACTTTGGAAAAACTCTACTTATGGTAGTAGCAACTTGTGTTAGAGTGATTATGATAGATATTAGCTAATTGTATGTTAATCCGCCTAGCATCTACATAATGTTTTATTTTAGATACCTACTTATTTGAAATACACGAATGGGGATTGGAAACCCCATGGCTTTAAGCATGGAATGAAGATTGTATTGAATGTAGTAGATTCTTACGTTTTGTCATGTCCGATAGTCTATTTAGTCGAAGCTGTTTTAAACCATGTAAGTATGATGCAAAAGCAGTCATTTTTGAAAAACGATAAAAAAAGTGTAATTGCTTCATAAATATCTATCGTGACATCACTCTACATGGCAAATCCATACTAGCCCCCTTATTCATAAAAAAACTTAAACAGCTCTTCAACATCACGTTTACTTTTGTATCGCCCTGTCCCTTTCACTCTTGTTGCTGCCGCCATTTTCGAGTAAGTGAGAAAACACGCCAATCCATTCTTTTATGAATAAGGGGGTAAATCATGACTCTACCATTTTATGTTCTTTTTTCGAAATAAAATCTTTTGCATCGGAAAACCGAACTCAAGAAGAATTAACAGATCGTCTGTCGATTATGATTATCG
Source organism: Udea ferrugalis (assembly GCA_950022985.1). Lineage (NCBI taxonomy): Eukaryota > Metazoa > Arthropoda > Insecta > Lepidoptera > Crambidae > Udea > Udea ferrugalis. The sequence goes on along the minus strand of OX465527.1, from coordinate 4,080,918 downwards.
ATAGTTATGATGTTTCAACATTATTTAGGTATAAGTATTCTATTTAAAAGGCTAATGCTGCTTGTAGCAATTTATAAGATAAAAAGACTAGGAAAATGCCTTTTAAAAGGTTTTTAGTCTCTATAGCTATTGTGGTAACCCTAACCGAGGACAGGCGCGAGCGCATTTAAATATACCAACTTCGCCAAACTCGGAAACTGTAGGTCACCCAATACGTAAAATGCCGCTCAATTCCACTCGAACTTTAAGTTTCGGAAGGCTATAAAGATTAGTTTGCTCTTAACTTAATGTGTATCGTTAAGATCGCTTTTATAGACTTCTTACTTTTTATCACTTGGTGTCTATTTACTCCGGTGCAAGACTTACGAAGTTCCGTGTAACTAGTGTGTTTTGTGTATAGGTTTTATGTATAATTGTAACAATGAAATAAATGATGTCTAAAATAGTAAATTTTTCTAACGGCTGAAGATTTCGTGCGTGCTGAGGCCCAGCGGTTCAAAACTCGGAACCCCCAACTTCACGACTGACTGTAACATCTAGGGCAGGGTTACTCAAACTTTTGGCACCACGTACCCCTGTTAAAATTTCCAGGTGACAGCGTACCCCTAATTAATTAATTGCTCCCCCCACCCCCCCAAAGAAAATAATAAAATTGACTATTGAAGAAAATAAGGTTTTTATTTTAAATAAAAGGTAACAAACATAGTGCGAAAAGAAATGTCTTTTAATATTAATGTGATGGATGTGCTTGTTTCTTGTCGCAAAGAGATTCAATTTTAGGTGTAATTTTGGTCAATTTTAACGTCAATTCTGACTCTGCATCAAGTCGATTTCTGTGCTTAGTTTTTATCATGACCAGGTGTGAAAATCCACTCTCACATAAGTATGTTGTAGCAAAGGGTAAAAGGAAATTCACCGCTTTGCGTGAGGGTTCGGAATACTCTGCCTGTCTAGCTGCCCAAAAATCTATCAAAGACATCGTTTTGAAATCAGCTTGAAGAGTTTCATCCGCGGACATTTCTATTAATGACTCCTGTTGCTTGATAGTCAAACTAGATATTATGCTCTCGTTCGTGACCATAAACGGGTTACGAATCCAGCCATCTTGAGCATGATCAATATCAAGTGAGCCAGTTATCAAGCCGCCCCATTACGTAAATTTTGTCGCGTACCCCTTGCCCTCGAATGGCGTACCCCTGGGGGTACGCGTACCCCTCTTTGAGAAACCCTGATCTAGGGGAAAGGGGGGCACAACGGGGACGCGAGGCACGACGGGGTCACCCCCATATACAAGTAACTACGCATTCTAGGCGCGTTTTGTTTTAGCCAATAAGATGGTATTTCTCATCGACATTTAGCATGGCAGTGACCGGAGACCACAGTGCACGCGTTTCGTGTTGACGGTCAATTCATTTTTCCGGCGACATTTCATGGTATTTTGAGTCGATACCAAAACGTGTCTAATAAGGTAAGTGTTTAGTTTACTACAATCATTTCGTTTGGTGTGTTAAACTACTAGCATTAAGTTTTGATGTGTTTTGAGCAAAATCACTCCAACCTTGAATTGTTTTTTTCGTTAATTATTTTAAATTATGTTAGACATGGGGGCATAACGGGGACGTGGCTAAGGGGCATAATGGGGTACCCTTTTTGCCCCTGTATGGTCTGTTCATTTGAAAATATTACAATAATATTATTTGTTTTGTATTAGGTTTATACGAAATTACAAAAATATAAGCGCCGGTGGTCGGCAGAAATCATCAACAGTCAACTATCTCAGAACCTCAGCCTGGACCATCTAAGCCAGATGAAATCTGCGTTTCCCAATCTCCAATTCGAAGAGTTTGTCGTGATTTGACAATTTTCTTTGAAAACGTTTCTCCAAGACATATTCTTCCTATCCCCTCAGACGACCAAACGAACCAAGCGAAAAAAAACTATCGTAGAGGGAAGACAGTCTTCGGAGCGTTGCATTGGGTGGCCTGCGAGCGATGTAGACAGGCCAATACAGCCTGTGCCGGAGTTGATGACGCAGATTTATAAGAAATCCACACCAGTACCAGTTAAAATAGTGTACCCCGTACTGCCCCGAACTGGGTACCCCGTGCTGCCCCTACCCTGGGGCACAATGGGGTTTTCGTAGAGGCTCCGTAAAATTTTAATAAAAAATATTAATTGCTTTTTTACCACACCAAATTCACTGCCAAATAATAAATGTATAAGTAAACAAAAAGTTGTGATTACTTTTGAATAAAAATATTCCATACTTATTTTTTTATTGTTTATTTCCCTTAGCGTCCCCGTTATGCCCCCCTCTCCCCTACTTTATGTTCATGGTATTTGCACCAAAGTCTCCAGTGATGGAAGTCACCGATAAAACCCAAGCAACCCGAATAATGTGTGTGTTTAAGTGTTAAAAGATCCCCTTATTCATAAAAACATGAACAGCTCTTCAACACGTTAACTTTTGTATCGCTTTGTCACGTCAATCGCTTAAACAATGCTTTATCGTTGCGTTCGTTTTAATGAATAAGGGGTTAAAATGAGTTGATACTATACTTGACAAACGAGACGAGAGTAGACCCCATGCCTGTTTTAGGGTAAGTTGCACCATAGTAGAAGTTAAAGTTAAAGTTTTTGTCAAATTTGACAATTTGACGTCATTTTTGCTTACCTGACCGGTACTTTAACTGAAATGTTGATGTTTGTTATTGTTAAAGTCAGATGGTGCAACCCAACCTTAGTAAACTTACGGCAACCTATTAACGAGATGGGAACTTAGCAATATATGAAGGACTACAAAACTGAAGAGCGAATTACACAAGTCAGTTATTTCAGTCGGCCTGTCGAAGTGAACTTGACTTCAATTGTGACTATTAACGTACCTACTATTAAAAAAGTCTAAATAACTAGAGATTGTGTGGGTATGATTTGAACTCGTGAATGAATTATTTCAGACATGCTTTACTCTTGGGTGCCAGCAACATATGAAACGTTTATTTTCAGCTACGGTTAGTATTTTAGCAAATGATTCGAGAGTAGAAGGGTTATGCCCAAGAGTGACCTCTTTAAGGCTGTTGGTCCATTGAAAATATTTGGCTTTGACTTTCAAACATCGGAAAATAACTTTACCCACCAAACATGAATCAGGAACCATCGCGGCACAGCCATATCCGTGAGGTCATGCAAATAAACACTTCTATCGGAAGCAGACCAAGGTTCGATTCCATATCGGGCCTGGCGGCCACTTTCAAATGGCCTGTTTGAGCGTATTCTAAGTGGTTTCTAATTAGATTAATGTGATATTGGTGCCTATAGTTATATGTAGAAGTATTTGTTTTGCATCTGTTAAGTTTCTTTGCTTTTTCTTGACATATGACGACAGTGTTCAGCAAGTTTCTAGAAGTAGAGCGAGCTATGGCTGTGTTGCAATTTTGAGATTTCATACTTTATTGTACTTTACTCAAAACAGGGGGTAGCTAGAGGCTCACTCATTGTTGTCGTCATATCGAACTGAACTTTCAGAAGCTTACACTTCCCTTGAACTGAGCGAAAATGGTAAGTGGCTTACCGGCCGTTATCCGGGTTGCTGGAGTTTTTTTTCATCAGTGTTTTCCATCGCTGGTAGAGTTGCCATAATTTGTATAATGAACACAAAGGTGTTACCGTCAGATTTGAACACGAGTTCCAAGACAGAGACCTCAACCACTGAGCCACGACGCTCACCGTTCAACTGATCCATTAAAAGAAATAAGTAGAGAGATAACGATTCAAAATTGGCTATTAGTTTTAGAAATTTAGTGTCACTCTTACTTGCTATATTATTAGCATTAGTTAAGTTACCAGGTAGAATAAGTACCTGGTAACTTAGTACTTAGGTATTTGCAACAAAATAAAGCCAAATTCTTTGGTAAGAGTTTATTTTTTACGCATATCGATTTACGACTAAAATTACATGTAACAAACCGACAATATCGATTACACAAAGTGAACGCGCAAGAGCACGTACAGTCAGCATCAAAATTATGTAAACAATTTAGTACTTTGTCATACTGGCTAATTTAGAAGCATCTTCATCATTTCTATGACAACTTCTACAAAGCTAATTAGACATAGTTCAAAAGTGTTTACTAATTTTTGAAGCTAACTGTACACCCAATATTGCCGTAAGACAAAATAATATGATAGGAACAAGCTTAAAACAACTTGTTAATTTTTAGCATGATCAATGCCATATTAATATTATCTTCATTAAAAAGATAGAAGAAACATAGCCGCGCCTAATACGTAGGTAGGTTATTCATTTAATTAAAATTTATTGCACAAACATAGTACAAAAGGAGGACTTAATGGTAAAAGCATTCTCTACCAGTCAACCATTGGGCGAGAAAGAAATTCTGTTGGCAGTGCAAATTTCTATTTTATTATATTTATATGATATTATCTATCATTGTAAGAATTTTATCTTTTCTCATGTTACAAAGATGTTACTAAAACTTAAGATGGTTTAAGTTTAAGTGATTTGTTGGTTGTTTATTTAATTAATAAATAAAAGAAACATTATGTTTTGATGTACATTTTGTTATTGAGTGCGATTGGTTTTTAAATAATTGCGTTATGTTTTTGTACAGATTGATTCAAAGTTAATGGCGGCTGTGAACATTTCGCGAGTCGATGCGCGGAACACAGTTTTAGTTGTCAGTAGTATGAGAGGTGAGGTCAATCATGCGCACTCAGCGCTAGCAGATTACTGCTGACCCGCCATTGAATTTGAATCGTATTAAACATATTGTTTTAATATATTTAATATTGATTACTACAAAAGTGAAAAACGGATAGTAAAACATACATTAATTAACTAATTTTAGCTAACTTATTATTATTATGGTTTTATCTTGCGGCAATATTTTAATAGGGAGGTACACAACATTAAAAAAGGGCTCTTAAAGACCCCAGTAGCTTAATAAATACTATCTTATCAAACTATGTTTACTGAGTGGCCGGGGCAAGGTCCAAAGGAGACAAACAATGGCAAAAAAGACTTGATATTCCGTACTTTTGTAATATGTGCTAATTTATATTACTTTCCAACTAAATTGTTTACTATCTACGCATTTCTTAATAATTTAACGGATTTCAGTCATTTAATGAGGCAACCGAGAGCACTAAGCGCCGTCTAGTAAAACGTGTACTTGAAATAAATAATATTGAGTTTGATGAATTGTATTATTGTTAAGATCTGTAAATGTAATTTGTTGCTTAAATTAAATGATTTATATTACCAAGCAGCAAATTAATTGTAAAATGCATCATTTTCGGTGTGAGAAATTAGAGTCTCAGCAGACATTCTACTGTTAGCTTTGAGCATCGGCGATCGGCGATTTTGAGACTGTATCGATGGTGAAGCAAGATATGGCGATCTCTGCGTTCGATCGCAGTGAAGTCGTAAGATTTTTTCGATGCAGTATCGCGATTCAGCCGCTTGCGTTTCGGACGCGATATTGGAATCGGGCTTTTTTTTATACCCCCTCTCATCCTATAGCATGCTCTGCCCTTTCACAGATGTGCAGCTTGTTTCTATGATTTTGCTTCGGAATCGGGCGTTGTAGCGACAAGACGCCTGCGTGCGGTAGCTTCCGTTTGGCGCATTTAGTGTGCGGTCTACGTAAATGATTTTTCAATACAGTTGCTCAAAAAGTGGTACTTTTCGTAGCTGTTTAGCGTGCGGAAAGTTGGTTTTTCCGCACTAGTGCTTTTTACTTTTCCAATTTTTTTTTTGATAATGTTAATAAAATCCATACATCCTACCAAAGAGGTTGTCTGTTCAATCACTTTATTTTGTATTTTGATACGTTATTTGGCATTAAAACTGGGAATATAATGTTATTAAAAATATTTCAATTGCATAATTGACAAAATAAAGGGTTATTTAGTAACTATTAACAATTAAATTTCTGAAACAGTTTACTTAAAGTTGGCTGTTTGTGTATTAACAAAGGCCGGATATTTGTAAGTATGAATGAGTTTCACTTAAAAATACTTGAAATAAAATAATAGGTATTTATTGCATTTCCATGTTTAAATGCAATTAAATTACTTCTTATATTTTTACTTGGCTGAATACAACCGATGCCGTGTTAAAAAAATACTGTCAATCCTAAGTTTTTCATTCCCGCTTTCTTTATTTACGATTAGTCACGACTGTCACGATATACTTTGGTTATTGATCGTTTTTAATGTTGTTTATTTTACATTTTTCGTACACAAGTATTCAACATATTTTTTCAAAATAGTTTATTTTTACTAGGCTGAATGCAAACAACCGGTGCCTTGAAAAAAGTTTTTTCATTCCCGCCCTTTTTACTCATGATTTAATTGTGTTAATGATTCGCATTGGTTTGATTTTATTTTTTTCGCAAATGTATTAAAAAACGTTGTTCGATACACGAGCGGAAGTGTCATTTTCACTCGTCCCGAGTCTTGACCCTCGCCTGCCGGCTCGGGCCAAGATGCCTCGGGACTCGTGCAAAATGACATACTTTCCGCACTTGTATCGAAAACTACTATTTTAATACAGTTGCTCAAAAAGTGGTACTTTTCGTAGCTGTTAAGCGTGCGGAAAGTTGGTTTTTCCGCACTAGTGCTTTTTACTTTTCCAATTTTTTTGATAATGTTAATAAAATCCATACATCCTACCAAAGAGGTTGTCTGTTCAATCACTTTATTTAGTATTTTGATACGTTATTTGGCATTAAAACTGGGAATATAATATTATTCAAAATATTTTTTGCAATTGCATAATTGACAAAATAAAGGGTTATTTAGTAACTATTAACAATTAAATTTCTGAAACAGTTTACTTAAAGTTGGCTGTTTGTGTATTAACAATGGCCGGATATTTGTAAGTATGAATGAGTTTCACTTAAAAATACTTGAAATAAAATAATAGGTATTTATTGCATTTCCATGTTTAAATGCAATTAAATTACTTCTTATATTTTTACTAGGCTGAATACAACCGATGCCGTGTTAAAAAAAATACTGTCAATCCTAAGTTTTTCATTCCCGCTTTCTTTATTTACGATTAGTTACGACTGTCACGATATACTTTGGTTATTGATCGTTTTTAATGTTGTTTATTTTACATCTTTCGTACACAAGTATTTAACATATTTTTTCAAAATAGTTTATTTTTACTAGGCTGAATGCAAACAACCGGTGCCTTGAAAAAAAATAGTACATTGTTATCCTAGGGGTGAAAGTAACTTATTTAGTCCCGAGACGGGGTTTGGCGCCCGGAACGAAGTGAGGGCGCCAATAGTTCGAGGGACTAAATAAGTTTTAACCCGAGGTAAACATTACTTTCCTACTATTACATATTACTTTCCTCGTATTTGTAATGAAAAGCACAGCTTTTCATTACAAATACGAGGAAAGTAAAAATAAAAACATGAATTAATTCATGAAGATCGAATTGCCGCTTTCCCGCCTATTTTGTGTGTTTTTTTTTCTGTGGCCGGTCCGCTATTCAGCCATTATTTTTTATTTTCATCATTGGAAAAATGGTAAATATTATGCTCAAAGCTAAGTTATTTTAAAGAAATTGTTGAAACTTAATTATAATAAAGTTATTTAATAAATATATATTCTCTAAATCAATACTTAACTTTAAGTTATTTCAATTTCACATCGTGGCTGTATAGAAAGTTGGAACATGGTTCAATAGTTAAGTGAAAAAGAACCAGTTTTTTTTTTAAATAATATGACAGCTGTCAGTTGAAAGTGATTCTCCCTAGGGATGAAAAGTATTACTTTCAGCCCGTTTCTCAGGTCAGTAATGACCTACTTTCAGAGTATGAGTAATGAAAAAGTTTTTTCATTCCCGCCCTTTTTACTCTTGATTTAATTGTGTTAATGATTCGCATTGGTTTGATATTATTTTTTTCGCAAATGTATTAAAAAACGTTGTTCGATACACGAGCGGAAGTGTCATTTTCACTCGTCCCGAGTCTTGACCCTCGCCTGCCGGCTCGGGCCAAGATGCCTCGAGACTTGTGCAAAATGACATACTTTCCGCACTTGTATCGAAAACTACTATTTCGTACCACTTGCTCAAAAAAGTGACATTCTAGCCCGCAAAAAGAGAACATAACAATAGTCATTTTTAATCTGTGTGTGTGAAAACAGGGAAAGAAAATTGTACTGAATTTCATTCATCCTCTAGGGAGATAATGTGATTTAAATTTGGAATACTGACCGAGGTTTTCGAGCGCTAATTTGAATAAGAAGTTATAATTCTTTCTTTATGACCTGCCAGTATTATATGTGACATAGTATAAAACAAAGTCGCTTTCTCTGTCCCTATGTCCCTTTGAATGCTTAAATCTTCGAAACTACGAAACGGATTATGATGCGGTTTTTATTAATAGGTAGAGTGATTCACCTATTGCACCCGTGCGAAGCGGGGGCGGGTCGCTAGTATGTGATAAAATAGAAAAAGTTTAATAATAAATATTTTTTCGCAAATGGTACGAAAAGTAGAGTATTTTCCTCGGTGATAAAGCTGTCTTAGTCTTGGGTGAACTTAAATCCCTCGCTACACTCAGGACTCGTATTAAATCCCTCGCTTCGCTCGTGATTTAAGTTTTTAACACCCTCGCTGCGCTCGGGAGTTAACCTCAAGTCCTTCGTTACGCTCGCGATTTCAATCGTCACCCGCGACAGAAGACACTGCTTTATCCCCTCGGTTAATAATCTACTATTCTTTCTTACTTACTTTTGGTTGCTGCATTCAGCTTCTAAAAAGCGGCTAAATCGCTGGTCGCCGGTGCTAAATGTATCTACCATGACTGGCCCTTAAGAGGTGAAGAACAAAATATGCGTAAGGTTTCGGTCAAACTCTGCAAGTTGAAGTTTATCCATTTAGACGTCACTTCTCCGGCCACCCTATAGCTGCATAGTGAATACATATTACGAGTATTATCTAACAAATACTTATATACAGCGACACACCAATAACCGAATATTAGATATGGATATTTGTGCATTCTGATTCTCGTCAGTTTTAAATGAGAATCGAACCAGCAATCTGTAGTTAGCAGAACTACTACCAACCAAGCCACAAGCTAGCAATATTTTGGTGTATTTTTTTGATTTTTGTGATAAATTTGTTTTTGTTTAAAAAATAAGGTAAATTATGCTAATATTTTCAGTATTAGCTAATTATTTCTAATCGTAAGTATTAAGCTAGGTTCAAGAGAAAAAGTTACAAGAAACTGATTTATCGGTTTCATGTGTCGCTGGAGACATATAAAGATACCTCAATAGATACGCTATAAATACAATGCGTAAGTACTTACTCTAGACCATTTCCCATTACTAACCACGCGTGTTCGAACAAAATCGCAACATTATGCTATAAACTCGCAAGAAAGGCAATTAAGGTTTAAATTATCGTACAACGTAATAAAAATATTGCACTCATGCCTCGGTAAAAGTAGTCCTATAAATACCCGTTTCACATTTGTTTGAATTATTGTAAACGGAAAAATTATGTAGGTAGAGATCTTCTGAGCTGAAATGACGCGCCCCTCCACGGCATCTACGCTCAAAACAAGAGTGCTTGCTTGCATGCGTCGACGCAATGGAGGGGCGTGTCATTTCAGCTTAGACGGTAGAGATCGTCTAAGTTGAAATGACATAAGTCTGCATTCTCGTCGTGAGAGGATATGCCACAATCTTATCAGATCTTGTGCTGGCGTGGTCTGTGGAGGCACATCATGCTAACCATTTCTTCGTATTCATATTTATTTATTTATGGGTTCGCGTTTGACCTCAAGTCTCACCTGGTGGTGAGCGATAAAAAAAATATTTCCCTATAATTTACTGTGCGTATAAAACTTTTCAAAGTTCCGAGATTCATCGGTCTTTCTAAGCCACCTTGTATCTGAGAACAAGCCAAACTAACTTAAACCCTGCCTAGGTTTTTATTCGCCAAAATAAGAATGACTATTTCAAGAAAGTCATGAAGGTTTACTGTTAAGTAGGTACCTACTTTGGGGCTGTAAATTGATTTAGTTTTTCTTGCGAGTTTATTACATTTAAGCCAGTTTACACTATTTAATATTAATTAAACTATAAAAAAGTTGCAATAACCTTTATTGCAATAAGAAAACGTGCTATTAAACTTAAGTGAATTGCTCAATCAGTTTACCGTACATTCAATTAATCATTAGCTAAGGAATGTAAAATACTTAACTAGAGCAATATTAGGAATTACGCAAAAATGGCAAGTCAGTAGACCAACTGGGTTTACATACGCGTTGCGACTAAGTTATGTTATGCCTTTTCTAGTTCTAGAATTATACAAAACACTTTACCCCCTTATACATAAAAACTTAAACAGCTCTTCAACATCATGTAACTTTTGTATCGCTCTGTCACTTTCATTCTTGTTGCTGCCGCCATTAAGTAAAACACGTCAATTGCTTAATCTATTATTTAGCGTTGCGTTCGTTTTTATGAATAAGGGGGTTAAAGAATAGCTTGGTAAAAGCATCTGCCAGAAGTTTATGCATTTCTAATAAGACAACGCTCTTTTCGGCCTCACACCTAGTTAGATTTTGTCACCCGACTACATTGAACAGAGTTACGATAGCGCGGCGTTTATTAATAGAAATACAATGCTGCCTCAATCTTATTATTTGTAATATACTTATAAATTTAAATTAATAAATATAAATTTGCATACTACAAAATATTATGACTGGCGACTTAACTCCTGATTTGAATAGAGATAAAAGCTTAATTTAAAACAAGAATTCAAATATTTTTGTAAATAATAAGAATCACCGGCTTCACCTAAAATTGCTAATTCAAAATTGAAAAATGAAAAAAATCCAGCTGTCAATCACATTTTGTCATGTCAACATTTCACTATGAAAAACTCCTAAGAAAGGACAAAAACACACAATTACATCCATTAGAAAGGCTAACAATTCGAACCTACAGTCGTCGACAACAGTGATTACACAAACAAAAATACAGTTGAGTATTTTGACTTAATCAACATTGATATTACTTCGCTAATGCAAACGCCGCAATAAAAATATACAAAATAATATTTCATCAGATTCACTAACTTAGATCTAACAATAAAACATAGTAAAAAATATACAACGAAATAAATTACTACTGAGTAATTGAGGAACCTGGGGGCTTAGCCAAAGTAACTTCTCTTGTGAGCGAAACGTAACCATAGATAGCGAGTTGTTATCGAACGCTATCCATGCCGCTGTCATACAAATGCGTAGACAAGCAGCAGTTTCAGTGTTCGCCTTCATTACGATTTCGATCGTCAGAAATGATATTTAAACGAACACTCGGATGCTGTAGTTATCGAAACAAAATGGCCAATTTCATTCATCAGCTGTGATTCTCAAAAGAATTTGATTACGGCTTAATATATTAACAGAGCCTAAAATGCATGCGTTACGTTTATTGTAGGCTGCAGATAACAAAAACACATGGGAAAGACGCCAAAGCGATTAAAATTACGACGCCAGTTGGAAACGATTGAAATAAAAAAGTAATTTATAAATATGTGGCGTGCATGAATGTCGACGCACCTCAATGATGTGGTGCGCATTATTGTCGACGCACCTTAATGATGTGGTGCGCATGATTGTCGACGCACCTCAATGATGTAGTGCGCATTATTGTCGACGCACCTTAATGATGTGGTGCGCATTATTGTCGACGCACCTTAATGATGTGGTGCGCATGATTGTCGACGCACCTCAATGATGTAGTGCGCATTATTGTCGACGCACCTCAATGATGTGGTGCGCATTATTGTAAACGCACCTCAATCTTCTATGGCAGCGATTGAGGTGTGTCTATGCCAAGTGACGCTTAGCCTAGCCACTTTTTCCTGGCGCGCAGAGGCGATCATCCATTACTGTTAACCGGCAAATTCCTAAATATTATATCTAACGTTGTGAAGAATTACAAGTTTCGCGAAGCAATCCAGCATTTCATTTTTAAAAACAGAACATCTCCGATAAACAAGCGCGGGCAGGCAGACCCGCACAAATACAAGTTATTTAAACTACATTTCAATACAGGCAGTCAACTTATCTTACCTTTCTAATTACCTAATGAGTAAGAGACAAACAAAATATAATATGAATAAGTTCCTTTTATGATAACCTAGACTGATTAAAGCTTTGAATAAAATTAATAGAACCAAAGTTAATAAACTATACAAAATTCAAAACTTATTAATAATTTATCTATTAGTTTGCCATTTTAGTTTGTTACATAGAGAAAGATAAATATATACCAAAAGGGTTTGCTATTAACAGACTTGTCACATAGAGACAAATCTGTCTGGTTACCTGACAGATTTGACCAGACTCTGGTAGGCTGCGGTCCGAATATAGCTGAAAGTACTTTTGGCACCCATAAAAGCGTCCCGAATTGCGCCGAACGCACTTCGAGCGCGATTTTGAAAGATATTGCGACGCCATAAATGACATCACCAACTTTCGCCATTTTGTACTTAACTGCACTGAAAGCACTTTAAGCAATAAAATCGCACTTTTTAATTCGGACCGCACGAATGTGCTAAAAGCGCTTATAGTACTTTCAGCGATATTCGGACCGCAGCCCCTGTTGATCTGCTTGACACTGACAGTGACAGCAAAATTTCCGAATTTTTCGATACCATAGCCAATATTTTACTTTTTAGGGCCTAACAACTTCGAAACAACGATCGCGAAAGGATGGTACATTGGCTAAGCCATCGAAAACGATGACTTTTGAACGATGGCTTATGTCAATCCCATACATTTTGTTCTTTTCGAACTTCGCTGTCGTTTTCTAAATGTTACTTTGGCTAAGCCCCCTGAACTTTATACTTTGCGTAATGAAAAATAATTTTAATTCAATGCAATAATTACTACTTTTTTAAAAATAATATTCATAAAATAATAAGTCAGCTAATTATTCTGATAGTTTGGTCAACTTACTGATTGATTTGGATTATATTTAATCTATATTATCTTCGGCATTTTTCAATGAAATAAAATTCCCAGAAACATAAGCTATGGTTTGAATTGCCATATCTGTTAATTGCGTCCGTCTTTAGTGAAATAATAATGTTTAGTCAGACATAGTATGTATAGTCGTGTTTGTCACGTGTCATTCACAGAAAATTGGCTTGCCAGCTACCAGCGCTTCTAAGCTAATTTGGCACGACAATAAACCAGTTAAAATATATTTGGGACGTCAAGACAGATTATGTTTTCTTTAGCATTGCAAAACACGAGATTGTGTTCGTAATGTCTCATAATATTATAAAGTCGTGATAATTATATCAGCAATAAGTTGACCAAAAATATCCCAAACATCCAACACACTACTGTTTTGATTCTGACTAGGGCATGTCACAGAAACGTAGCTTACGCTAAGAAAACATTTATAAAAATGTGCCGCCCCATTATGGAAACGTACTTAGGGATTTAAGGAAACAAAACTATAATGATCTGGACATTTACAGGAGAGCGTCAACTACTAACTCACGCAAAATGTATTTTATTTTGATGTATTTTTATACTGGGAGTTACATTTACAAACATCAACTTTAAGAAACTCATTTTACGCGATAACTGTAAAAGAAAACATTGATAAAACAATTGAGGGTGTTTTTTTATTATTACTTTATTTTTTCTCATAACAATAAATTATATTTTAAATAAATTACACAAGGAGGACAAAAAAATACATTAATTTTTTTGTGCTACATTTGCGCGAGTTTGAATATACGTGTGAACAAACGTGGTTTCGAAAATCTTCAGTCTTTAACATCAATTGGAACATACTAACACACATACTTAGTGTACATTAACAATATTGAGCTAATAAATCTGAACACATTGAACTCCACAAATGAAGACTTCCTTTTTCACCAGCACCGCTACACAGACTGACGATTTACAATATAAAATAAATAAAGGGAGTATCATTGCAAGAAACTGGTTATTTGGGAAAAGGTGGAACATACTTTAATAGATATTAAAGTTAAAATCGTCGCATTCAAACATGCTTTTTGTCGATATTTACAAGATTGACTTAATTAGATAGAATTTAGATATGAACACTAAGCAATAAAATTGTTATAAAATAAACACTTCAGACCGCGATAGTACCCTACGCAGTTATATTTGAGCATGTTTGATGGGACTAGGATTAATATCACAGAACGAGTGTCAAATTAAAAGCTTTTATTACACAAACAAATTCGTTGCTCGATCATAAAAATCGAACTTATGGTCCGCTCACATAGATATGATAGTTTGCAAGAATAACACTTAATTGTACAGTTATAAAGCTGAATATTGTGCGAGAATTTACATATAGGAGGGGGTAAATAGGATAAATCGTCAGTCTCGATAGTTTTGGCTGGTCCTGGAGACCGAGTGAGGACCCTGTATTATAAAATGATAACAGCACGAATTGGCTAAAGATTTTCCACTCCACGTCACAAATTGACGCTCTCTTCGCTCGCACACATAATTTGGCAACATGATGTGAAACCGCAGGACTGAGTTCACACGAGAGTAAAACGTAAGCTATTTCACTATAGCGGTGTTTATTATCTAAAGTATCGCTAGCTGATCTATGAAGCTTTTTTGACGAGGTCGACATATTTTTGAGTACTTCAAGAACCGCAATATGAATTAAGTCTATGAAACGTAGCATTAACCTAGCACAGTACATTACCCGAATAAAATACCAAAGGCCACTTTCCAAGTCGCTTTTTCTCTTTTCAATTTTTCTACTGTGTAAAATCAGCGATACTAATTGTGCAAAATCTACGATAACTACATCAGCTTGCATTAATTTCTCGCTAGATGTCACCTCAAAATAGAAGACAGTAGTTATTTCTACTAAAAGTGTATCAGCCGGCGTTTTCTCTACTACTACTGTGTTTTTTCTCTCGTGTGAAGTCAAAAAGTCACAAAAGTGGTGACAATTTGATCTGATGCAAGTTACAAGATTTAACCCTTTATAAGGCTCTGTCCATATGGACACTATATTTTCAACTCTATTCCATGAGAATAGGGTCCAAAACCAATGAAAAATTGCAACATGGTATGCCCTATAAACGGTGAGATCCCAGGAATGTGGGTGCCTTTTGTCGTTGCTAAGTGTGTGACCTGCGGTGGGGCCCCCCGGGGCGGCACGTGTGGGCGGGGCCGCGGGGGGCTAGGCGGCGGGGGGCGGCGCGGGCGGGCGGGCGGGTCACCGCGCGCCGCCCGAGCCTCGGCCTCGTCTGCCGGGCTTGCCGCGACGGTTGAAGCCTCTGGAATTGATCACGCAAATGAATACTAGACCGATTTATTCAAAATAGTACTTTCGAATCGTCAAAAAGTTATTTTTGAGCATATAACAAACATACATGTAAAAAATAATGCGATAAATAAACCACATGTACAGAGGGGCACACATCAACCTTTACATAGGGGCACCTTATGCGGTTTACATTAGACCCATTTTGCAATAGTTTTGTAAAGATTGATGTGTGCGCCTCTGTACTTATACTTTACTTCAGCATTTTGTCATACTAGCTAATTTGATAGCAGAGCTATATCATTACTATAACAACGTCAATAAAGTTCAATGTGATACTAGGCAAATTTTTCCTATTTCTATAAAAGTTTAACCGTGTTGTGTGTTTCCAAAACAAACATACTATAGTACGATTAATAATTGTAGTCAGCAAAATGACAACTTCAACAGTGACTGATACAAAAAAGGGTGACCCGCTACAATAGTTACGTTCGGCAATCACTAGACTTAGACATTTAGTCATGCTTTATTTTATTAGGTATCAAAACCTTTTTTAAATTGTAAATATTTAATAGGTACACAACGAATTAAATAATACGATTTAAGAAATATGGACCCTACCTCCATATTAAAACTTCTCACTAATAAATTATAACCATAGCTGGGAAAAAAATATTCAAAGAGTTCATTAACACTTGAAAGTCAGGAAAATACAAGTAATTAAATACGTTTTTATTCGTTACGGTTGCTATTGATTCCGACTCTGAATCGGTATATTCAGAATCGGAATCAGTTACATTTATAACTAAGGAATCCACATATTGGTCTATAATGTGGTCGAGTTGACACATTTTGTCTTCGACTTTTATGGCATGGTGTATGCACTGTCTTCAATTATCAGGCGTCACCTCTTTCAGGCCTTCTTTGAATATTTTTTTTACCTCTTTTAGTTTAAAAGTTTTATTGTTCTTGGCAAAGGCCAAACTAACTCTATTGGGTTGAGCTCACAGTGAGAAGGTGGCAGACGCAGGATTGTGACACCGTATTCAGCGGCCAACTCTTTCACAGCATAGCGTTCGTAATTTGATTTTTGTAATTATACTATTTCGATTAATTGAGCCTTTATCATTGTAGGTTGATATTCAATTTGTTTTTCATCTAACCACTGAACAATATCAGCCTTCCGCCAGTTTGAAGTGGGGAAACGCTCGACTTTTCTTGAATGGTACGGTGCGTTATCTAATACCAGCACCGCATTTGGCTTTATTTTGGCAAAATGCTTTTAATCCTATGATAAGCTCATGATAGTCCATACTATTTTTCTTCGATTTAAAAATAAGTAAACCGGAACTGCCTATATGTGAAATTATAAGGCGTCGTCCTTTGCCGGTTGGGCCCTTTAGGCCTGTAGTCAAACCTTTAGAAAACGCTTGTGTGTGTGTTGCCAGTAATGACACATGGAAGTGAGACGTGGTCATTCACTACGACTATTTTGCCAGGCTGTAATGTCGACTAACTTTTAATTGTAAAAACTCGATTTACCACATCACTATTTATTTGGGACTGAAAACCTACCACACTGAAAATGTCATTTCACTGACTACAATTAAAAATCCTAGTATAGAACGTTTATCACCTTGAAAGATCAACTCTACTTTTTTGTTTTAAATTTAAATTTTCCATTATATTGTCCACATAGATATAAAATGATAATGTATGGGTGGCGGTACCTGTAAGGGCCGCGGTAGGGCGGGCGGGCCTGCGGGGAGCCGGGCGCAGAATGTTGCTCGCTGGAGGAGTCAGCGCGCGTGCTCTCCACCGGCTCATTCTTAGCGGCCTCGTTACTGGTCGAAGCTTCCTATAGTGGAGAAGTTATAGTTCTATAGTACAGTACAAAGTTGCAGGTCATAGTTACAGTTTAAACTTACTAACACTGAATTCTGTCATTGCTCTAAACTGCATTCCTGGTTCCTGTATTTGGAACCCTGTTATCGGAATCAGTTAATTATTGAAATCAATGAGCATATTGAAGTCAAGTAAATTCCTTGTTTAGGTAAAGCATTTTAATGATATTTAACCGTATGAAACATTATAATTTACGTGCTTTGTCAATTGTGATTAACTTGTACTTCTACCAAATCCATGACCCATTGATAATTCCTAGGATTGATTGCAATAAAAGGGTAAAGTAACAAAAAACTGTGACTTAAATTTGTGCAAATGTGTTCAAGCATTTTGATTACAAAATTGTACCCATTGAACTACAAATAATTCACAACTTACATCATTGTCAGAAGGCGAAGTAATCGTTAGCGGTGGAGGTCCATTGTCTCCCATTCCTACAACACCTCCACGGGCTACTTGCTGAGCCAGGAGTGCCGCCATTCTTCTTTGGAGAGCCTGGGAACACAAAATGATTACTAAATAAAAAGGCCAAGAACAAGGACACATATTACAGACAAGCCTAGGTATATAAAGATCTGAATTGAGTTTAATGAGTTAATGGACGTAAACTATCATTCATGTGAACACAAAAGCAAGACAGCTTTTCTCTAAGAGAAGACTGAAATTCTTTCAGTAACTGTTGTGGCGCCCTGACAGTATCATGAATTTATCAACAAAAGTTCTATTTAATACAATTCAAACTTAATGGCGGCTCGGAAGTTAGCTGCGAGCGGGGAATGCGCAAGACTGACCTCACCTCGCAACCCGTTGACACTTTAATTTGTGTTCTGCGTATCGACTCGCGCGATGTTCACAGCCGCCAATAAGTTTGAATCATACTATGAGAACCTACCTTCAGTTCCGGAGTCAAGCGGAAAGGTGGAGCAGTAGTGGAATCAATCGGTGGTTGAGCTCTCTTCAGAGCCTCTACATCCACATTCACTGTGCTTCGGCACACTGGGCATGATGGCTGTAAATAAAGTAATATTTAGAACAGAAATATTTGAGCATGGAACAAGAGGTAATACTAGTAAGTATGTAAAAGATCAAACAAACAGCAAAAAAAGTTGACAGATCATCTAATGGAAAAATAATACTGTGGCCCATGAACCTTTGCAACACCAGAGGATCCACAAAATTTGTGGCCGGCCTTTAAAGTATAAGTAGTAGTTTTTAAGTATATTATTGTTTAGGTTCATAAAGGCACTTAGGATTCATTTCATTTTTTCAAGAACCTTATGTTGAATGTGGGAGAAGCAAGTCTCCACCTTCTCACAGAATATCGAGCTTACTGGCAGTCCCCAGAACCGGAAAAAATAATGTTAAGTAAAGTCCACTCACCCTGTATGCTGGAGCATGAGTTTGCTGCCAGTTTGGCAATTTCTCCAGCTCTTCTTTGTAATTCTTCTCCAAAGCTATTAGATGGCTGGCTAAGCAGTGATTGTGGAAGTGGTGGTAGCATTGTGTCTTTATGAACATGTCACCTTGGACAAATCCATACAAACATATGACACAGTTTCCACTGGGCAGGTTGCATTCTGTCAGGTATTCACGCACCAGCTGAAATTCAGAGTCATCCTGAATCTGATTGCTTAGAGGTTGAATTTTTGTATTGGGTGTGGTAGGCCAACTCCTAAAGTATGGAGAACATCAAAAAATACTCAAAAGAATAGGATACTTCTCAGAATTTATTGTTTTCAAGTTTCACCACTAGGCTACATTTTTTTTTTAAAACAACAAGTTTGGTTCCTACGAAATACTGTTTTCTAACCCAAGCAATAAATTTTGAATTCTGAACCAGTTTTCTATACTTTTCATTGTTTAAGAATTTGCCTACCACACCCACTTAAAAATACACTCTGTATCAGACAGTTCCCTCTCTGATGCAGAGATAATGAGATGAAGGCAAGAAAATTCATTTATTGAAAAGTTTCCTATTCCTATAAAAAAACAACAAAATTGGTACATGATGCTGTTCATACAGCATCTTCAATAACAATTAGTTTGTAGGTATGAGTGTATGTGTGCTATTTAACAAATTTTTCAACACCAGTCAGTATAATAGTCTTGTAAGACTGGGCCTAATGAGTGAGCCTAGGTACATACCCCGCCTACTAGAGCTAGAGATTGTGGGTTAGGTTCCAAAAAGACAATCATTAATGCAATGACCATTTGTGTTCTTATTTTATTTGTTTGTTCTTCAAATTTGTGTTTGTCCTGTGTCTGGGTGTTATCGTCTAAGAATGTGTATTTAGAAATATTTAAAAGCTATTTCATCTCAATGTTATCTTAAAAGACAAATGTACAGATTAGATGGTAAATAGGCAACAATCACTTTAGGCGCACATTCAAGAATATATAATAAAAAAAGGGGTTATGTTTTTGCTAATTTTAACTGATAAATTCTCTACATTCACCCCAATTTTATTAAGATGAAGTAGACAAATAAACTATAGTCATTTACATTCATAATAACTTGATGAAAACCCATACTCACATCGATAAGCTCAAAAACTACTGGTAATCCCAGACAATCATCCAATTTTTTCTTGACTAATTTATGCATTCCCTCGATCAGGTCATCATCCAGGCCCCGCGGGTTGCGGAGGACCACCTCGGGGCTGATGTCTGGGTAGCCTGGGATCAGATGGACTTCCAGAGTAACGCAAACGAACTGTTGATCTACATCGTTCCCAGTCGACGGATGTAACACAGTTTCCACGCTAACTGGCTCATCATTCACCTTCTTTATAATCAAATCATTCAACAAAATCGCTTCGAGAGCCGCAACTTCGTCAGTAACCCTGAAAAACACAAAACACATTGCAAAAACCACCAAAATCCAACTTTCAGGTCACTGAACACCAAATCTCCACACAACACACCTCTCGTCCACGGCGGCCGACATGGTAACTGAATAAAATTTGGGACGCGATTTTCCAAGTGCATCAAGATGGGGCAGGCGCAATGCAGATGCTGCAGCTAAACAGCTGGGATTTCAGTCAGACGAATTCACGCTAAAAATCAATCATGAGCGGCATAGACAGATAGGTAACCATAGATAACAAATAATGTTGATCGCTGATTTGTGCGTTCCAAAACGGGTGACACTAGGGTGAAAATCAGTCTTACGTCTCTTCTGTCTGCCCATATCATTAGGTCTGTAGTCCTATTTGTTTTAAGTTTTGAGCATCTATGCCTGAGCTCGTCTGCATCCTTTCGAATGTCTTTGATTTGATTTCACTGTCCACCCATTAAGCCATGTGGGCTTGATGATGCAAGTAGCAGAACACTCACAAGCAAGCACTTGCTGCTTAGACTGATTATAAATGGACTGGCCATTGGGCCGCGCAGCCCTGGACAAGGATATTAATGCTCTGGAGCAACGGAGCAATGGAGAAGCCTGTAGTTAGTACTTACGTCTACTATTGAAAAACAAGGTCTGTTGGCACAATGCATGAAAGAAACCATACAGAAAAGAGCCCAAAAACCATATTGTGTTGTGCTATTGTTAATATATGTAATTTCTATAAGATAGTTAAGATTATTCCACATCACAAAGTTCGTGAACTGCCACATCTCATTATTTGAGTCTTCATTTTTGCAAACAAATTATTCCACTGTTGTTGAATATTTAGTAGAGCCATGGAAAATAGTTGATCCATAAAAAACATTCTGAAAATAAAGCCATAACGTAAAAACAATAGAGGTGCCCGTGGCGCAGTTGTGACAGTGATCGGCGACGATCGCCGTTGAAAAGCAACACACGCCGCGCGCCGGGTCGGAAATGGGGTGGGTGACCATCCCGGCCGAAATTTAGTGATCTGTATTTCCTGCATCTTCGTGCTTCGGAAGGCACGTCAACCAGTACCACGACCAGTACCGGGACCAGTCCCGGTTGACGTTGCTAGATCTCAGTCGTTAAGCCTATTCAGAGGCCATAGGGCGACTTGATAACATCTGACATTAAGGTTGCTCACTAACCTTACACCCCTCCAACAATCCCCATTGAGCCCAGTGTTGGAGTATGGCTCGTTCCGTTCGTTGACATAGAACGGATAAAAAATTCAAGTTACCCTAAATTTTTCTTCCAAACCCTATTTCAAAAAGGCCTATTTTTTTTTCAAACTATACTAAAAGGTTCTAAAAACTAGAATTAAGTTGGAAATTTAAGAAAATCGGTGATGGTGGTGGGCAATGGTGATGCCCACAATTACAAAACCGATGCTTCCTCATTTATTTTTATTGAATTTCATAACAATCATTATTTTTTCAGTAGACACAGCACCCACGTGTGTTATACACTCTCGATATCGAGTTATCGATAAACTTACGGTTTGAAACATTACACTTCAGCTAACTTTATTTTCGTGTACGAAACGAACGAACATAAAGTTACGAACGAACGAACTACGAACTAACAAATAGATAATTAGAGTCCGACCGAAACTGGTTTTCCGGCCGAAACCGAAACCGAAACCGAATGTTCGGCCTAGGCTTCAGTTTCGGCCGAAACCGAAACCGAAACCGAAACTCACGTGGTCAAGTATAAAATACCTACAATTACTAAATTCTGAAAAAAATTACTCATTATTCTGCTAATAACAACAAAACTAAGTTACAGACTTTTTTTTTTTCCACACAAGATCCCACCGCTGGGCAAAGGTCTCCCAAATTTTTCAATCATATTCTTTCCTTTTGCTCAAGTCAGCCACTCGCCAGAGTAATGTACCAGGTGGTCGCACCATCGCTTTTTAGGCCTCGTCTTTCAATGAAATCAGTCTTTTAGGAGCCATTGGGTTGTCATTCGGGCCGGATGCATCTTACAGACTGCTCAGTGCTCTCTCCCATTTTGTCAGTTTGGCGACTTTCTGGCCTAACGTCTTGAACGTCAGTTTTGGGGCGGATCGTTGTGACCATTTTCTGTCTGTGTGTTTAATGCCTAACACACTCCACTCCATTACCCTTGGACCCATTCCGAGCTTTGACTTAGGGTGTTCCATGAGCAACCAGGCTTGTGGGCAGAATGCTAAGAAACGTCGAGAAGTTCTCGCTTTAAAGATATAGGAAGGTTCATTTATTTGAGCTAACTTTGCAAGGCTTATGCCTTGAAAAGTTAGCTCCTCTAGGTGATTCGGCATCGGCATTTGATTTCCTCATCCTGCCTGTTCTCGAAGAAGACTATCTTCTTTTTTCAGGGGGGAATCTGTTTATGGACTGGACTGGTTATACCCGATCCAGCCAGATCCGGCAGATATTACTCACTAAACCCCCCGGTGACCTGCTTCAGCGCGTATCCAGAGCTCCCCGTGATCTCTGGTCAAGAACTCTGTGCCGGTGGACCCCTGGCGCGCTATGCTAACCAGCCCACCTTGAGGGGAGTTACCTCCTCTCTACACCCGCCAGTGTGTACGGCGGTGTTAGGTCACTCTTACACCGCCGCCCTTCCTCGAGGCCACTTGGAATGGAGGCACACAGCCCCCGCCGTGTGTACTCCCAGTGACCCCGAAGGTCCTATTTTAGTCGCTTCTTACGAAATGCGGGGGGAGAACCGTGCCAGAATTCTAACGCCTCATACCACAAGGCGAAAGGAGACAATCTGGTTCAAGTCAATATGTATACTTATCAAAGTAGCATTGTCTGCCGTCTACCCTTTCCTTACTTCGTGTGCCGTTGGTCGTCAGTTTCGTTTTCGTCTGGTTCATCACCAGTCCAATGCGATAGCATGATACACTTAGTTCTTTGAACATTGTCTGCCCTGCCACTCGGCGGATGTCTTGGCGAAAAGCACGATATCGACTACTTCAGTAGACTAGGGTCTTGCCAACTGCCTCAAAACTTTTGCCAATGCGATAGTAAATAATCTGAGTGATCCAATATTAAACTATTTAAATCATTCAAGTACAGAAACGAAACGGAAACTTCATGAACAACCACACACACGACGTCCAATTCTGAGAATCAGGACTCCCCCTTAGATTTCCAGATTTCCCCTCGAGAACCTTTCGACCCCAAACTGATGGCCCAGTTTCTCGTGCAATGTGCCCTGCCAACTGACACTGCAACCTACTTTCCTTAGTGCCCAGCCGTGTTGGATGCAACTATTAACCTCTTTCTTGAAAGTGGACCTGCCTACTTGAATCATTTGGCCAAACCATACTCGTCAACAACTTCGAGAATCGAGCCCTACAGAACAGTCTCAACGAAAACTACGCACTGACCAATTTTAGTGTTCCTACGTAGCCATCCGAATGTCCCACGACAATTCCCGAAGATTGTGGAGGTCGCCAGGCTCTGCCATAACGTTGCCGCGACAAACGAAGTTATACGACCGCGCACGACATCTTCCGAATTGAGTTTCGGTTTCGGCCAAAGTTTCGGCCGATTTTGGCCGAAACCGAAACTGTGGCCGAAACTCGATTTTTTGGCCGAAACTGGCCGAAACCGAAACCGAAAGTTCGGTCGGACACTATAGATAATACATTGCTGGCACTTGTTTTAGAACGCAGTAAAGAGGTTCCTTTAAAACGCTGTCAGTGGAGCCATCTAGCGGCACCAGTGAGAAAGAATCCTAACAAACGGAATTCCCGCCAAAAACTTTAAAAGTGAAAAAAGTCATTGATGTGATTATGACGTTCTTTAATAATTATTTTAACATTATAATATAATTTTATTTTTGTGGGTTGTATTCCGGCGGACATCACTTAACATCTCGGTGCTTCACGCTATAATCATCAATAAGCCTCATAGCAGCTATGCTATTCCAGTTGGCACCAAAGCTCCCTTCGGTCGTGGTGAGTCATTATCTTTAAAATTCAGTTTCTTTGCGACTGTGATCGTTTGCGAGAAAAGAACTACATAAGCCAAATAAACTTTTTAAATTTTTTCTTTTTTTTTCTAATTATTTACATACATAATGAGAGAAAATACTTATTCAGAGTGAAGCGTATTAATGATGGAAGTAAGCGTGAAGCACCGAGATGTGAAGTGATGTCAGCCGGAATGCCAACCCAGCTATGCAACTCTGGCGACACCAAATCTCATCTCGATCTCACTCAGGAAAAACGCCAATTTCAACTGTCTATATTGGCTTCACCTTGGATTGGCATTCTCCCATCATAGTTGTCTATAAATCATTTTAAAATGATGATTGGCCTATTATTTTGACTCAAAACAATAGGCTTCAAACGGCCACATTCGCGTATTTAGATATTACGTTTTAAAAAACGCTTAAATACAATCTCACTGTTGTTCGAACGTTCTTGGTATGTGCAAATACAGAACGCCAGCCCAGCCCTGCTATTCCGGCGGTGCACATCGGACATCACTTCACATTTGGGTGCTTCACGCTTACCTCAATCATCAATACGCTTTACTTTAAATTATGCAGTATTTTCTCTCATTTTGTATGCAAATAATTAAAAAATGTTATTTGGCTTAGTTCTTTTCTCTGTAACGACCACAGTTGCAAAGAAATTGAATTTTAAAGTTCACTCACACAAGCGAAGGGAGTTTTGGCGTCCGCCGGAATAGCATAGCAGGTCAAGATTGGTTCTTATTGTAGGGTCAGGAGTTTTGAATACTTAAGTAAGTAAAAAATGTTTTTGGGTTTTATTTTATTTATTACAAACATTATTTAAAACGTGATTACTAACAAATGCATATTTTCGCATAATAGCTACAAAGCTTAAACAGGGTGAGTGCAATGATCCAGACTTTCTATTTAAGTAGATATTATAAGGCTTACAAAAAAGGTTTACAGACATATGAACAACTTAATTACTGAAATATTTTTATACAGATTTTTGTTGTATCAACCTACCTACCTACACAATACCTACCTAATTATAAACTCGAACCTACCGACTGTTTGAATGTAAATGTGTACATGAATTGATTAAATGAGTCGTCATACCCCTGAATTCACTAACGCCAATCAACGCTAAGCAGGCGCTCACGCTCATGCTGTCCCGTATTATGACAATAGAACTGAAAGGGACAGCTAATAATTCTGAGGGATGCTCAACCTTGATTTGCGTTTGTGAATTCTGGGTTTTAGTTAGATAAAGTCATAGAGCTTGAAGAGCGTGTTATCCAACACTTAAAATGCTATTTCATTCATTTAACTTTGAGTTGAGGTTTTATGGCTATCTGACTTTCTACTCTCAGACTTTGCAATCCGCTCAACAACTCTATTGTTTATTGAAAACCTGAAAAAAAAAACCATTAAAATCATAAAATGACACCGTGACTACACTGGCTAGAAAGAAAGATTTAAAAAATGTTTAAAAAATATTTGATTTTCTGACCCAAATGTTCGAACAAATATTTTGGATGAACCGGAAGCTGTGCTCAAAACATTAATTGTGATCACCCAGAGTCGTGACTGCTAATTAAAGAAAGAAAGAAGAAATAAAACATATTTATTATCCCATTTTCCAGCTAAGTACTAATCGAATTGTTTAAACTTTACCGAATGCGGGGTTAAAGTGTTCTGTCAGGCTTAAATTAAAGTAAAGAGGCAGTTCATGAAACGTATTCTGTTGAATTGAAGGCCAATTTAAATGTTGGTTTTAAACTTACCTCTTACACAACCGAAGGAATATCTTTCTATTGCACACAAACAAGATGAAGACTCCTAATCCAATAAGTGCATTGGTATTGATGATGTAGGCGAGCCAGGATGGAAGATCAAGGAAATTGTTGAGACACTCCAGGGCCCAATTGATGCCGGACAGCACCGACAGTTTTATGTATATAATAAACCTGTAAATCATGTTGTTAGTGAACAGAGTGCCTAGGACCATCGAGAGTTGGTCAGATTAGACAGCTTCCAGTGTCTAAATTTTTAAGCATGATAGAACACTTGAACCGATTTGGGATGTAATAAAGTGTTTCCAACGACACTGGAAGCTGTCAAATTGTACTACTCTCAATGGCCCACATTAGAGCGAGTTTCGTCAGTCAAACGAATCTGGAAGCATAACGCAGGTTTACATTTCAAAAAATAGTCACGTCTACCCATCACCAGAGATCACGACCATGCCATACAAATCTGTCTTGAATTTCGGGATGAGTTTGGTTGGGGAACTCGAACTCAGAATAACCCCGCAGTTTGACTTATCTTCTGGCCGTTTGTAGGACGATTTCACGGCGAGGCGAAATAAACGCCGCAAGAACGCTGCAAGCTCGCCGCGAAGCCCACTTTGAATTTGACTGACGGACGAGGCGTTCACCCGCCCCGATACCGCTGCGCTCGCAGCTTTTATCGCGGAACTATCGCTGCGAGATCGCCTCGCTAGGTGTGAACAGTCTCTTAACCATTTACCTGTTTCGAGTCTTTTTATTATTCGTGCTCTCAATTGTGCTACAATGTCTGTCCAAGTCCCTTTTGATTCGCCAAATATTGAACGACGTCATGAGGAAGAAGATCAGGTTGCAGCACAGTAAAATCATTATCGGAATGTACAGGTATTGCATTATGTTATCTGGAACAATTAAATATTTTAACACATATACGAGATCTCTCTTATGTGGCAACCAGATAGCATTTGTACGTTCTTTTACAGTCTTTTTCGACAGTTTCTTTGAAACTCGAATAGTTTGGGAGTGACTCGCTGCAGCGGCACATTCGATTAATTTCTTTCTTGCTTTCAGGGACAACCCTTCTCAAAAAGAAAGCCTTTATAGAGGCACCATTTTTTTCCCTTTTAAAATTTTCTTGCTGTCAGCCCAAGTCTTGGCTTTCACACCTCCGGACAATAAGATTAGCGGAATGCTCTCAGTACTAGCAAAACCATTGGACATGCTTTTCTAGGGTTCAAACATACCTGTGTTCATACATGAGCTGAATTCAGGCCTGCGGATGTGCGGGTAGTTGGTCACGTCCATCAACTCAATGACTTGGGCCATGATCGTGATAAGGAGCGGCATTCCAAAAGCATACAAGGAGTACATACAAAACTTGTGAGTTGTACCTCTGCGGTTTATTATACGGACTTTGTATGACGCTCTACAAATTTAGAATATTCTTGTTATTAGGTACTTAAAAAAACATTCTAACTGTTGCTCCTTTTTTGCAAAGAAAACTTTTCAAGAGTCACTACTTAACTGATGGTAGGTATTAGATAACAAAGTAAGTGCAGACTAGGAAAGTGCAAATAGGTAATTTTAAGGAATAATTTAAAATAAACTCACCTAAAAGTCCACCAAGTATCAAATGCCATAACATTCATCCAAAAAAAGCTGGCCAACAACGCAAAGTACATTAAAGGCGCTAAAATGAAAAAAAAAACAAAATATTAGTTCCCTACTAGTTGCTTTTAAATTTCGAGTCCTTGACGACCGATTTGGTGTAATAATTCAGAAGTGGGCTATTACACCAGAGGTCGCGGGTTCGATCCCCGCACAGTACAAATATTTGTGTGCATGAACTGTTTGTACTGGACTGGGTCACGGTAAAGGAATATTTTTACCGTGGCTATTATTTTAAGTATCTATGTATTTGCAAAATAATAATAATAAGTGTGTTTGTCCGTTGTCTAGTTTCCTACAGCACAAGCATTTAGTTGCTTAGATGGGGGCTAGCTGGCGCTGTGTGAAATACTGTCCAGTGATATACTTTTTTTACTTTTACAAAATGTATCAATACCTGTATTGAGAACTTACATGTCCATTGACAGCCTTTAGTGCTCATCTTCCCAGCGAACATAACAAAGGTCTGCACGGCCCTCAGACCAAAGCCTACTGTCAGGCTGACCATGTGGGCCATCAGCACCATGCCGGCCAGGTTGCGCAGGTAGCGGAGCAGGCCGTAAATGATCAGGACCAGAACGAAGAAGAAACAGGATATCACCATCCCTGTAACGTATTCATACAAGGAAGGTTATAGATTAAGGAGCCGTTTGTTTGTTCCCAGGCCTTTCAGGATCAAAGCCACCAACAATGTACCTTACCTTAGAGCAGAGGGCTCTCATCCATAAGCACAGTATAATCTTACAGTAAGCTATCTACATACAAACGTGCCACTCTCGGTTTGAATGTGTGCGTGCGCGTCGCGCGCCGTGTCGCGATATCAAGCACACGCAATTTCACGCACACGCTAGCATAAAATAGGGAGGCATAGGGAGGCGGCAGTACGGACGGGCTGTGCCGCGTGTCTGTGCACGCTAGGCTAATAACTCGGCGGGCGGCCTTAGATAGCCTACTATATGGTTTATACTGTGCCATAAGCGTCCCCACACACGGGCCGTTTTGTGGCATCCCAAATGTTGCAGCCTGTCATATTCATAGAGTTTGTAAAATCGAAATAGCTATATGAATGTGACAGGTGGCCGCATTGTGTGGCGGCGTTCCGTGGCCCGTGCTGATATTTGAAAAAACGTGGCTCAGGGCACCCCAGAGAGGAGCACGAAAGCTGGGCCTAGAACTTGGTGAGGGCAATATGTTTGAGGATAAAAGCCGGCACGACCTGGCACGTGGCGGTATCTACTATCGGGACGAGTTAATAATCTTGAATACTAACCTGCGCCGTTGTAAATCATAGGATTACTAGATTTCTTAAGTGGTTGTGTCAGTTGTTTCCTTTTCATGACCGGTTGCATCCATTCACCATTTCTGTTTTGCTTGATAACGAAATCCACAATAAAACTCATTTTCGGGATTGTTATGAATCTTTGGTTGTGGTTTGAAATTTCACAAAGTAATGAGCCATCCTTTGAAATAATAAAAATGGAGCTTAGTTCTTACTTACTTGAGTTATAAATAAATTCAAATGAGATGAGGGGTATACGAGAAGTACATACTTTGACTCTGCTTATTACTAACTTTGCACGAAATTCTTCGTTAATTGAAGTTAATTGAGAAACGATGAAAACGATAACTAAGCTTTGCTTAAACTAAATGATAATGTACGGTCAGGAAGCGTGAAGGTCACGGTTGCATCTGCTCTACTAATACCTAAGTTGAATAGAATTTGTCGATATTCGGATGAAAAAGACTCACTGAGTTAGTCTTAAGACAAAAAGATCGAAACGAATTCTAAAATTTAATCCGTAACCTGCCTAGGCAACGTCTATCAAATATATTTGAATAGATTACCAATTCCACCAACCAACCAATACCACTTAAAACATTACTTTACTTACCTCCAATATTTTGAAACTTTCCGATTCTGAGTCAAATCTCCATGGATCAGAGCAAGCTGATTTCCATAGATTTGAATTATTGTACACAACATGGCGGATATCCCATAGATTTATTTCACTTTTCTTGTTATTCTCTAAATAATCCGTCTTGTAAACTGGATATAATTTCGTCAAATCGAAGTTTATGTTAGTGATATTTTTTACATTGTCAATAGATTCACATCTAGCTTTATTTTTCTTATCAATCATCAGCATTGTGTTTGGTCTACTACATTGCCTTATTATACAGGGTGCACTTTCACATAACTCGTCGTTGATCGAAAAAACTCTAGAAGTATTTACGTCTCTTACAATTTCTCTTCCATAACAAAACTCTTCACAATATGTAATTTGAACTAGATATAAAAAAGTAATTAACTTTAACATTGCTCTAAAACTTTGATGTGCTTATAACGAGAACTTGTCGTATTGTGAATTGAATTTATTTCCTGCTATGTTATAAAATTGACAAAGGAAAAGATTCAATGAGCCCTATGACGATATTTGTTATGTATTAGTAGGTATCGGGGAGAATTGTTGTACAAAACTATTTAGACAGGAAACTTGAAACGAAATTCTGAACCGCAAATAAGTTTATTTTGACAATTAGGTACGACTACATACCAATTACCATGCCATTGCAGTTAAGTAAACTCGGAGCTCTAATAACTTGTTATCTAGACGATGTAGGTAGGTACAGTAGGTAGAACACATACATACAAAAGAAGGCAAGTAATCATCACATTCTCTGTCTATACTTAAACTTTTGATGTCGAATCGAAACCAAATACCTACCAGTATTGCTACACTGTACAAAGCTCAAATCCGTCCGTGTATGGAGTACTGCTGTCATCTTTGGGACGGATCCGCCGCGTACCAATTGGCCGCTTTAGACTTTGTGGAAAGGCGTGCTTTGAGGCTTGTGGGCGACTCTGCCATCACAGATAATCTGCAAGGCCTTGAGCACCGCCGGAAGGTCGCTTGTCTGTCGGTTTTCTACAGAATGCATTTCGGAGAGTGTGCGAAGGAGTTGCATGACCTGATCCCACCAGCTCCCTTTCTACATCGGACCACTAGGCGCAGACTGACCTTCCACTCCTATGTTGTTGATATTCCGGCAATCAGTACCAACCGTTTTGGTAATTCCTTCATAAAGTAAAAAGAATCAAGGCATCATTTTCAATCAGTATTATTTTAGTTTGGCTAGCACTGTCATATTTAGCTACAAAATGTTCGAGACCAGGAATGATTACCTTTACTTCGATTCTCGACACAAGCATTTCATGTATTTGATAAAAACTCAATTAATATTTTGGCTATATTACCTAAATCAAAACCTTAGTGTTAAAGACATCTACTAATATATTTAAGCCAATTATTTATGACTAATAGAAAAACGATAAGTCTTACGAATAGTCGCTCACAATAGCGTCACTATAAGTAACCGCTTAAAAATAGGTCATTGTGGTAAGTTGATTATAAAATTATCATGTATTTGTTTAGACTGGCTCGTAGGAGCACTGAGTAGAGATCTTGCCTTCAGCGCCTAAGGTCATGAGTTGGATCCCTACCCCAGACACACATTAATGACAGGAACATTTGTGTTTGTTATGCCTGATGTTATTTTCTTAAAAGTATGTACAGTCAACAGCACATCGGTCAGCCGCATGATTTCAATGGATATAGGCCGCCTGCAACTGGCCGGTCTAGAAATCATTGGCCAAAGCCTATGTTCAGCAGTGGACGTCGTTGGTGATGATGATGATCGCAGCAGTCGCGCGTTAGCATCGGTTCAGTCGCGCCACGAACTTAACATTAGATGTGAAGATTAAGGTCAAATCAAACAAGAGATACATGGTGGGTGTATTGTTTTAAGTTTTTAAGCTTACCCTTTTATTAATGTTGGTAAAATTGTGAACATTTTTTTTCCTGAAAACGGATTTAGGAAGTATTTTTCCGTATTATTGAGTTATTTTTTTCTTCGTTATTCATGAATGATCCAAAACATCAGTTGGAAAAAACTTCTTATTAGGTACATCAAAGCGTATTTTACAGGTTTTTTTTAATTCGAAATAACGCCAATGTTCATGTCTGTGTAAAGCGGCAATTTTAGCTTTAGCTTGTACTTTCAGGCAGAGACCATCATCTCAATCGCCAATTGGCTGAACGGAAGGACTCAAGGCCTTCAATGGCACGGTTTGCGTGTTGGACTCAATGGTACTTCTAGTACTTCTTGATCGGCTTTTCGTACTTGAAGAGGAGAAATTATTCGATCTCATGCCGCTAAATCTGCAAACAGGATTTAGACTAAATTATGAGAAATAAAATTATTGAATATGAGACAGGCGGAAAAATAATGATAATGACAGAGATTAGGAAAGTGCAATATAGGCTTGAGCGGCTAGGCAGTGGCGTAGCTGTGTAACCGAGGGTCCCGGGGCACAAACGATATTGGGCCACTAAAATGTAAAAACATCAAAATTGGTCCAAGCTTTACTGTTTTGGGAAGGTAACATTTGTATTATTCTTTTTAAGTCACACGAATTGCTAGACGAGACAAACGACTATTGGATGGTTTTGTGTATTTTTTTATTCGAATACCTACTAAATTCTTCCGAATGTCGTATCACAGCTCTGCCTTGCCCGACGATAGCTACGCCACTGGCTAGAGGTGGTCTCTTTCAAAAACCTTCATGTGGAGACACAAAAAAATAAAAATTAACGCGGTAGAGTAAGATACCGCGCCTATTCTTATTTTTAAAAATAATAATGTTATGTAAGTATGTCTACCGTGGTAGACATACTATTATTGAAGCACATAAAAATAATTATATCAAGTTATATGGATATAAACATACAGTTAATAAAACACAATTTGGTATAGATTCCGAAAAGGGATCACACATCACACACACACACAGGTGACAGATGACAATGACCATGTAAGTGATGTTTGAATCAGTAATAATTTGGTAACGTCGATGCCAGCAATAAGATACAAGAAACAGAAAAAAATCAGCAATCCAAAAATAAGGCGTTTTATAGACGTTTTCACCTTTTCTTCAACATCCTGAAGATTTTTTTCTTGCAGACGAAGATCAAGAAGACAATCAAGCCAATTAAAACGTTGTAGGCGTCTGAGATGTACCACCCCTCAAATTTTGGGTTCAGGGTGCTCACCACCTCCAGGATCCAATTCAAGCCCATCACGATGGACAGCTTAAAGTAGACCATGAGTCTGGAATCAAATATTTGGTAATGTTATGGCATGATATTGTTTTGTTATAAAAACGAAATCAAGTTTTTGTCGTCTCCAAGCTAATATGGCCCTATTAGATCAAACGTCATGATGTGTCGTTTTTTAATTGTAAAAAACTAACTAAATACCTAGTTAGAGATCATCTAAGCTGAAATGACGCGCCCCTCCACCGCATCTACAAATACAAAGGTGCTTGCTTGGATGCGTCGATGCAGTGGAGGGACGCGTTATGTCAGCTTAGAAAATCTCTACTACAATTCTGCAGAAATAGGTAAGAGTAAGAACCTGGTCCATTTTGCAAATAGTGACCATATCGT
Organism: Udea ferrugalis; assembly: GCA_950022985.1. NCBI lineage: Eukaryota > Metazoa > Arthropoda > Insecta > Lepidoptera > Crambidae > Udea > Udea ferrugalis. The sequence goes on along the minus strand of OX465527.1, from coordinate 4,047,859 downwards.
CAGAATAAGCAATAGGGCCAGACTATTCGATGTCATCTTCTGAAAAAAAGTTTATCACGCGCCTTAAAGAGTGTGTTGCGACTCGTAATGGTTCTCATATACATCTCGTATCTCGTAGTTGTGACGTACCCTGAGAAAACTAGTGGGTCTTCTAAAAGCTGTTGTTTGTCTTTTATTGTAATGTATTGCTTAATACCTTTGTCTTTGAGCCCGGTGTGCTGTAGCATTCCCAGTGGCGGATGAGTCCCCAGAGCTGAGGATGTGGGTGCCACGGCTCAAGCGCACGATGTTGAACACGGTCATCAGGAAGAGCATCCAGTTGATAATGATCATGATAAGCATAGGTACGTACATGTACATGAACTTTGCTTTTTCTGTGAATTGTAATAATGTATCAGTACATCTTATAGATAGGCATTCCAAATGATCGGCTTTCAATGGCATGAATATCTGAAGAACGAATGGTTTACTTCCATAATTCTTGTCTTTCTTCTCTCTATCAGTTTGAAAATTTATAAGTAAGTAAGTGATTTTTTTCCTTATAGTTCTCACATGACACAGAATACACATCAACCGTTTACGGTTTTATTATATTCACTAATTTTATTAACCCTGCGGAACAGCGATTTCCAAAAAGTTTGAAACACACTTTTAAACTCATGTCCTTAAAACTGAAAATGAGAGCTATTTCTATTGTCATTGCTGCTTAACTTTGAGTGGCATTTGTGAACTCGGGGTTATAAGAAATAAGTATAAGAGGTAATCGTTTACCGTCAAGGAAACATCCTTTTTGTGGAATGTTAGGTTTAATGAGATTCTCGGGTAAACGGTCAGCGTACTCATTGAGGATAGCCAGGATGATGGTCATGAGTAGGGGCACCCCCCAGGCGTAGATGCAGTACATATAGAACTTGAACCGCTCTCCACGGCGGTTTATCGGCCTGGCTTTTGCGTACCCTCTGTAATGAAGAAAAGACTGTGAAATACGTAATTAAACTTCTCAAATAAAAGACAGTAGAGATCGTCTGAGCCGAAATGACTCACCGCTCCACTACAATCTACGCATACCGCTAAGCACTCTTGTATGCGTAGACGCGGTGGAGTGGCGCGTCAGATCAGAATAGATGATATCTACCTTTATATTTGTACATACGGTTTATTTAAAGTATCTTTTTTACAAAACACTTTCAATTCATTGTATTTAGAAGTGGAAATAAGATTGCTTAGTTAGTATTATCAGAAAAAAATGACAAGATTTATGGTAAGTCTTTGTTGCACAAATCTACATACAGCAAGTAGACATTGGGAAGATTATAAATAACTTTAACACAACATACAGAATTACAGACGGTAAAAAGAAGCAAAAAACATATGTTTAAGAAGTAAACTTACCTAAAAGTCCACCATATATCATACGACATCACAGTTAACCAAAAGAAACTGGCGAGCAAGAAGAAATAACTAAGGTAAGCTGAAATAATAAAATGTTTGTTCATTGAGAAAATATATTTATGTCGCTATGACTGAATTTAAGCTCGGTTAGCTGAGGTTAAACTAACCACATACACACGTATGTGGTCCAGCGATTTTCACTGATATCGTTGCACATCGCGATGCAGCAAACCCTCTTCAATCTTATATAACTTCACCCGGAATTAGTATTTCTGCTGGACAAGGGCCTCACCTCAACTATGGGGTGGGCGCGAGCCATACTTCAACACGCGGGCTCAGTGCGAATTGTTGGATGGTTGGATTTTCCCTCATTTGTATGAAAAAAAAGAATAAAAATCTTACGTGGCTTAGTTCTTTTCACTTAAACGATCACAGTCGCAAGTTATAGAGTTTAACAGAAGTTTTGAGTTTTGAATATTTTAAACCCTCATAATCATACAAAACCAACGCAACACTCGAGGATACACGTGTTTTGTCACTTACTCGCAAAAGGCGGCAGCAACAAGAATGAAAGGGACAAAGCGGTACAAAAGTAATCGTGATGTTGAAGCGCTGTTTAAGTTTTTATGATTAAGGGGTTAATAATTCAAGGAAATTTCATATTTACTTAGAGAAAGGCATTCAGCGACGTTGTTAAATTCCTTTTTGGTCTGCATGGCAAACAGTATCAGAAAAGCTAGTAAGAGGCTGACAACGTAACTCATGAGCACCAGGCCACCCAGGTTCCGCAGCTCTGGCAGCAGGGTGTAGACCACCAGTACCAAGAGAAGGAATATGGCCGAAATTATTAAACCTGCAAATAATCATAATAACATATGTTTTTCAGAAATCGTTATGACCCTGTTTTTTCAGGGCAGGGTTTCAAAAAACAGGGCCTACCTACATACTAGGTCTAGTAAAAATAAATGGTGGAGAAGTCAATACAAATAAGGGTGATGTTGTAACAGAGGTTAAATTCCTTTACATTTAATACGAGGAAACTGCAAACAAATTGATTGTTGGCTGGGGAAATACTGAGTAGAAAAATTGTGTGAAAGAAGACGTTACAAAAATTGACATGTGAATGCTGCTGAATAGGCGAATAAGGTAACGAACTTATAAGGCAAGGTAGAGAGGAAGGCCCAGACGAAAGTTTCTTGAATAAAGTCAAGACATTCTCAAAAATCATTCTCACCTTCAACCAACTGCAAGCATATATGAAACGATGAGTCCTTTCCAAGAACAGTGGATGAAGCTCAAGATGTAGCTGAGTCAGGATGGTAGTAAGCTTGAAGATGTGAAGAAATAGGCGAAGTGGTATGACATGTATCTATGTATATACACTATTCACAACTTACCTATGCTAATAAGCGTGCGCTTGCTTTGGTCGTGTATTTCCTCTTCCGCTAGTCTAAACCACGCAGAAATGTGGCGTCCGGTATTCTTGACAATGTAATCTATGCAAAATTTTCCTGGACCATATATGTCTGATCCGTTATCAACAACCATAGCCATGCTTCCATCCTATAATACATTTTAAAATATATATAGATTATGAAAGAGTCTGCTGCAAATAGAGATTTTTTATTAATATTGCCTACTGAAACTCCAGGACGCACAAAACAACCTGCAAAAGTGGGCAACTAATGTGTATATGTGTCCCTTAGGCTCCTAGTAGCACTGGTAGGCCGTTTACTACTTAGGCAGTTTTTCAAAATTGATTAATTACATACTACAGTACAAAAAATCTGTAGCTATTACAAAACTAAAACATAAAAGTTGGTTGGTTGGGTTGGTGGTTGGTTGGATGAAACCTCAGGTTTCGTCTAGGCAGACCAACTTTATTTTTCTTACAATGGCAGTTTCATGTCCCACCATGATTTCGATATTCGATCAAATAGGGTTATTTGAACGAATACCTACCACCATAAAGCAGCCATTCTAAGTAACCGTAAATGCAATATAGAAGTCACTATCAAAAGTAACATAAATGAATATGATATGTTTGAGTTTATAGTTTTTGTTTTTTTTTGTAAATAAAAGGATAAATAAGGTAACTTACCTCAATTAAGTGGAAGGATTTGTATGCCACTCTGTAATTACGGGACATGTTTTTGTATTCTTCGTCCAAGAACGCTCCAGGTTTCAAATTGAAGAAGTCACTTAGATGTCCCACGTCTTTTAAGTTTTTATCTTTAACAGCTACTTTAGTGAAATCTAAATCTTCTTCAAGTAGTGCACAGTCTTTTCTGGTTGATATGTAATGTCTAATTTGGCAACATTTTGGTATACACATTTTTTTCCCGTCACAAATTTCTACATCTCCGTTAATTTTGTTTTGTATTGTGAATAAAAAATATAAATAAATTAATAGCCTCATGATGACGTGCTCTACATTACGCCGTAGAAAACATTATAAAGTATTTCAAAAATGACTCATTTTCTGCCACTACAGTCTATAACACGAAAAGCCTGCTTGCTTAAGGCAAATGAGTTTTATTGCACTAGTGATACAGCTCTAAGTTATTTACTAATGGAGTATGGTTGATTGTACATTAACGGTGAATAATAGGAGGATAGGTGTTTGTTTTTCCTTAACTAACAGTCACTATACTATGGAATTGTGGGTTAGTTCCCAAGTAGGGGCTCAGGAACCCAACCACAATATTAAATTAAAATGTTTAATTCAAATAATTTTAATTAACTTTCAAAAACTACTCGTAGCGATTGTTCAGATCTCCGCTTACAGCGTATTGAAAGCATCCCCCACGTGGGTTTTTAATTTCAATATTCTAGCCATTAAATCACTTCAATCTAATCTGAAACAAAAGCACAGGTTGAGTCGTGGTTTTCAAGAGGCGAACCTATTACTGATGGAGGAAAATTGGTGGAATACACTCACATTTTTTTAAACAACACAAGTTCTTTTGCCAATTTACACTCCTAGACGTTAGGTCTTACTCATAAATTGGATTGAATCACAATTATTACAAAACTGTTTTTCTATACACTTTTCATACATTATTGACTACTTAACTTTAAATTCACTAAGTAAACTATTATCTTCTTAGTTCGAAAAGGAGCAGTTAACTATCCAGGAGGAAAGACTACAAGCACTTGAAATAGAACGAACGATAGTGATTTTATCCTTATCTTTATCATTATCAGCCGGTTATACACATACATATTTATTTGTGTAAATATGATTGTAAATGCATTTTGTAGTATGAATTATTTTTGTATGATCTGTGATCTTGTCACTTAGATACCATGCATTGAAATATTATTGTAGCTGTAGTCAGAAAAGGCAAGTAGAGATCATCTAAGCTGCAATGACACGCCCCTCCATTGCATCTACGCAGACGATATCGCCGAGTATTAATTGTCGGCGCTCTTTCATACATTTAATGACGACTACGGGAGGTCTTCTGTTAATCTATTGTTAAAATAAAACAGTCAAGGAACTAAAATTCATCGTTTATTACTTACTTAAAAAGTTTGGCTAGCTAGTTTGAATATTTGTTAAATTTATTCTATACTTAAGTCCGAGTTAATCTGAGAACTCATTCCGATCTTGAATTAAAATTCACCTGTTGGATAGCTAACTTAATGCGTCATTTTCATACGTCTATAGTGAATTTATGAAAATAACTAACCTCCGTTAACGGCGGTCAGCGAAAATTTCGATTTCGTAGCTCATCGCGCCTGAGGTAAGGGGGTGGAGGAGGAGGTGAGCGTCCGCGTTTATTATGGAATCAACGTGCTCGAAACTAAAAATCGTAAGCGCCATTCACATTTTTATCAAAAAGTGAATGAAAATATTCTAAATCTAAAACAGTCACGAAATTGAGAAGGTAAATACTTATGTTTTTGTGATTTTATACGAATTATTATCGTAAAATGCGGTTGTATAAGCATTTACATGATATTTTAGAGGTAACTTCAGGATTTTTTTCTATCGAGCAAAGTTTCCCATCGTGTTTTAGAAACAGTCATCCCATCACACATACGTTCTGTAATACATATTAGCAGTGCGAAAAACATTCAATATTTTCAATTATAGCTCATAGATAACAGTCCATTTTGACGTTTTTACCTACTAAGGCCCATTATGAAGTATTGCAATTTTTAAAATTTAATATAAAACAACATATTGTGTATATATCCCAGAAATAGCAAGCGTATTAACAAAAATATTTTTCCTGGGTTGATTTATTTTCAAAAACAAGGAAATGTTTCTTTTTCTGGATACTGCTAGCTTGAGTTTAAAGCACTTTCCTTTCGAAGTAATGATAATAAAGTTCCTTCCTGTATATCCAAAACTGGATTATATTATTTAAAACCGTCTTTAAACACTAACTTCCTGCAATGAATAGTCGTGTTTCAGGCAATTTGTCCCTAAAATTTCAGCCAAATTGTAACTCGAAAATTATCGAAAATCGCAGGACATACATGGCAGTACGAATGCGTTTCTATTAAAATCACCCAATAGAATCGCATTCGTGCTCTGACTATACTCGGACTGACATGGTAGCATTCTCGTACAAACTGCTTAGTCTTCACCACTTTGATGTACCGATGCCCAATGTGGCATCGCTGGAGAGACTGCAGCACTGCCCAACTCTGGACCGAATCGATATTAATCCATAGTCTACAAACGCCAAGCACAAGTGCGTGAAGTGCCAGATTGTACTCCTTGGTTTTTTTGTATAATCTGCCACGACGTATGGATATGGTCTATGGTACCAGTGGTCTACCTTGCGAGATTCCGGCTTGTTCGGAAAGCTGGAAGTCATCGAACCTGCGTGCAAGACGGTTCTCGATACACAACTTGTAATCATGGCTCAGAAGCAAGATTGTCTAAAGTTCTTCAGCGAGGTGTTGTGCAACAACATGGAATTAAATAACGTCTGTAGGACTCTGAGAACAGCCTTCTCGCTTGCCTTCAGAAGCTCAGCGGTAATTCCATCGTCTTCAGGTGCCTTGTTGTTTTTGTGCTGTTTCAGAGCCATCTAAATCCCGTACTGGATGATTTCCAGATGTCTTCAGTGTAGTGCCAGGTTAGCTTGGCTCTCCCAACATAATACGCAGCTGATTAAATCACTGCACATTGTTGCCTTATTATTTTTTGGAATAATATCATGAGTTTGAGAAAAAAACTATGTTTGTGATTAATTTCATTTATTTAGTTATCAGTTACTTGACCATAACGACGTTGAGGCCGCCTAATCGGCGGTATGGAAATCTATGGCGGTGGCCTGTGTTCAACAGTGGACTTCTTGTGGCTGTTAATGATGATGATGATGTCATTAGAGCACGGCTACGGTGGATAATCCGGCATAATGTATTGAAAGTGCTAACTAGCAAGAAAATCAAGAAAAACTTTTGAGTAAAAAAATATTTATTAAAATTATATTTACATGGCGTGGCAGTGAACTATTAGTTAAAGGTTATACAACTTATTTCAAATTATATTTTAGGTGTTCCTCTGCTTTTACAGACTATTCACCTAAAACTAAAGATTAATCTTTGGCTTTATTTATTTGTGAAATTCTTATTTCGATAATTTCAACTTTTATCTACTCAAAAAGATACTTAATATAATTACTTACCTAGTATCAGGCTTATACTCTAGTCACAAATGATTGGAGATCTTTCTCAAACTATGATGAAAAATGTTATTCAAACCATAGGGTTTCCGTATGCTGGGCACCATATTTACTACTTCATTTTATTCCCTAGACAAAAGGTCTAAATTATTAAAAACGGTTCCATATAAAGAGTAATACCGTTATAGGGTTAACACATCGTAAATTAGTAAAGTTAGTTTCATGAAACAAATCGTGTTCACTAAAATAGTGTCCACGCAAAATAGGTTTCTTAATTAGGCTCTTAAGTTACCCAACTTTCAATTAAACATATTCTAATTAATTTTGGAACAAGCTCTGATGTTCCATAGAGTCCTTTAGAAGAAGGCTTTGGGCCCTCTAGGGTCATTGTTGATGACGTAGGTCGGGGTATCCTGGCTGATGTTTGAGGTCTCTGTGACGCTGTTAGACCGGCTCTTGACGAAAGAAGTCCAGCTCGGAGCCAGGGTTGGAAAGATCCTGAAAAAAGAATTAGCCTACATTCAACTGAGTGAAAAGGAAATAACACTGAGCCACAGCTAATGTTATTTATCTACGTAGGGTGGAATTTGAAAAATTCACTGATTATGGACTTATCATTACCAGAATTAATTGACTTCACTGTCAATTCATGTATCCACAGTAGGTAAATACACTTTTATATTTTTTTTAAATCACGGTGACTCCTTCCTTTGTTGTACTTATTTATTTAATTATTTAAGCACACCAACGGCAAGATGTATACAAGAGTTCCACAAACATACAATGAGCTTCGTTCTTATACATCAGCTAATTACAGGTATACATAACCTTACCGAAAACAGTGGATAATATAAGTACTAAGTTAGTGACAAAAACCTAATTTAAAAATTTATTTATTTTACTTGTATCATTATCGAACTTTTCGTGTCTCCTTCAAAATATAATCCCGGTTATTTAAAACAGGGAGTGAAATGGAGCTTACGCCACAATTCAAGACGAAGTTGACCAGCTGTAACCGAAGCTTACAACAAACACACAATAGCAAAATGAAGGCTCAAGTATTGACTTACACTTTGTGAAGTTTCCTCAAGATTTTCTTTTTGCAGACGAATATGAGGAATATAGCCAGGCCGATGAGAAGGTTGTATCCATCTGTGACGTACCAGATCTTCAGCTCGTGCTTGAACGAACTGGCCACTTCCAAGATCCAGTTCAGACCCATCAGTACTGACAGCTTCAGATACACCAGCAATCTGAAACCATTATTCGTTTGTTTACAGTTTACAGTAATTTTGAGAGCGTCGGCCCAGTGTTTTTTTTTGTTTAAAAAAATCACCTGCCGCCCTGATATTTATTATTCAAGGGGACTTGTTTATTATAATTCCGAATTTAACTAAATTGTGTTTATCAGTTTTATTATTTAAAAAGGAAAAGTAAATTATTCTCGCTTCCAGCTGTTATCGCTGGGCGGCGAATATCGGGCAAATGACGACGTTTTGAGCTTTAATCTCTCCAGATATGAGGAGAAGCCTCCGTGTCCGGTCCAAATTTGGGTTCTGATGGTGTTTGGGGTACATTGGTCCAGCAATCGGTGGGCTCTTCTAACATCTGGGAAGAACTTTTTAGTCAGGGCTGCTGACGTGCCCGAGGTATACCGCTCTTGCCAGGCGTTGAGTGTAGTTTGCCTGAGCCTATACTTGACGTAGGTTGCAGGTACGGCGTCGTAGTCAGGGGAGGTCTTCTTGGTAGTGGCGGCTTTGGCGAGCTCATCGGCTCTTTCGTTGCCTGCCACTCCAATATGGGCTTTGACCTAGAAGAAGTGAACTTCTTCGCCCCGGGAGTTGGTCTCACCGACTATGGCATGGATGTTCTTGGCAATAGGATGAGTTGTGGCGGGATTCGAGATGAGGTCGAGAGACGAGCGGGAGTCGCTCAGGGCATTGCAGCTGCACCGTTCCTTTTCGGCGAACCTGAGGGCCTAGTATATGGCTACAAGTTCGGCCTGAATTTGTGACGACGAGTACGCTAAATATACAGCCATCGAATAATGATTCACTAACAGTAAACAACTACACTCAGTATCATAGTTATTAATTGGACTTCCTGTTTTTAACTAGCTTTATCCATCACTTCTACGAACAGAAGTTTTTTTAACTCCTAGGCGATAACAAAATATCGACAAATATAACGAAATGGTTAATTTAACATGTAGAAGAATTTTCCTTGATTGTTTTTTGCAGATAGAAGTAAAATGAAAATTCGTTTTTGGCTGGACGAGTGATCAATATCTGAGTTAGAGATACTAAACACAGGAAAAAACATTTAGTCTTGGCCTCAGGCTGGCCTCGAACCAGCTTCTTTCGCAATCCGGGCACTTTGCGCTAACCACTGTGGTACTAAGACCATTAACCGACCAGCCGAAACCAACGAATTGTTCGTTAGATACCTTCATTGTAAGTATGCCATGGAAAAACTTTGAGAAACATAGGGAAGAATCAGTATTTTACTGATTCTACTAAACACTTGAAATTAAGCTTACCTATGCCTTTGTTTGCGATGAGAGGCCGGGTTCCCTGCGGCCGCTGAGTCTAGAACAGCTGTGCCTCGACTCAGGCGCCAGATGTTGAACGCAGTCATGAGGAAGAAGAACCAGTTCAGCACAATCATGAACAGCATCGGAGCATACAGGTACACTAGCTTCTCTCCACCTGCAGGTCAACAAACATTGGTCTTCGCTTGCAAGAATATAGAGGATTTATATTCACGTTGTTCCTTATAGGCAGCTTGTTCTAGCTGGTACAGAAGAATTTAGCATAACGTACCTTCAAGGAAGCATCCTTTGTCAGGTATTTTTGGCGTAATGAGCCACGGGAAATTCCTCATGTCGACGTGGTTGAGGACGCCCAGAGCGATGGTCATGGATGCTGGAAGACCCCAAGCGTACAGGCAATATGTGACGAATTTGCACCGTTCGCCGCGACGATGGATCGGCCGAGCCTTTGCGTAGCCTCTGTAAAGCAATCACCAACGTTATAATCTTGATGTCGGTTTTAAACGTCTTCTAGGAATTTGTAATTAACCATGCTGTGCACACTATTTATGGATTACCGTCTAGCCCTAGAAGATGTTGTTAAATTAGTTATTTGCCACGTATCGATTGTTATCTGTCGGTGTAGGTATCTTTACATTTTATACAATAATGATGTTTCAGTTCAATCGCCTGGCTGGGCTTTTTCTAAAGCCATAATTATAGTTAGAAATGAATTGCTTGCTTTCAGAAACTTTTATCAAAACGAGTTTAAGTCCGGTTCTTTTGATAGGATAGAAAGAGAACTGGGAAGCCTTAACAGTATTGGTTCATAAGAGATGTTTATCTAACCCATTATTTACCTGAAGGTCCACCAGATGTCGAAGGACATAATGTTCATCCAGCAGAAACTCGCCAAGAAAAAGAAATACACCATGAGTGCTGGAACAATATATTTTCATTTATTGTAATTTAGTAATCTCATTTGTGTTTTTTTATGTAATAAAGAAGTGCCTAAAATACTTGTGTAAGTATATGAGGTTACCTGATTTCGAATCAAATATTCAATTCAATTCAATTCATTCATTCACCATTTCATTACATTGCATAACTTTGGTAGCCTATAATAGCTTTAAGATTGTTAGCCTTACATTCATATTAGAGAGGATGTCAGGCCTGCAGTGAGTCCTAAAGTTGTGGTACATTTATTATTCAAAGGGTAAATTCAAGTTCTATTTAATTTTCACCACTAGTGTCTCTAGTCTCTTTAATTAGAAAAACTTGAGCATTGGACTTCTGAACAACCGTCACATGAATTTACCCTAAGGAGCAGATTCAGTTCTGTGATTAATATTAATAAATTTGAATCGTTCGTCGGGTTTTCACCTTCATATATTGAAAAGGTAAGGGAGGCTTGCACCTTCATTCTCAAAGGTAAATCAAAGACAAACGTGCATCGTCAAACTCATGCCGTTCCTCATCTATATGTATATATAAAAATGGATTGCTGTTCGTTAGTCTCGCTAAAACTCGGGAATGGCTGGAGCGATTTGGCTAATTTTGGTTTTAAAATATTTGTTATGGTCTAGGGAAGGTTGAAAAGGTGAGTAATCATGAGAAAATGCTGGGAATATAGTAAAAATCACAATGTTAGTTTCCTCTTAGTAAATGTTACTACCTGTCACGTGACACTAAATGTTTGACAACAGAACGAAGTCTGTTGGGACAGCTATAGTTTATATAAATAAATATAGAAGTGAAAGTAACAGCTAAGTTGCAGCATACAAATGTTTCTTAACTTTGAAGTTGTGAATGCAAATAGTTATCTTACTAAGGCCGATGCAGCCCTCGGTTGAGTGGTCTCCTCGCTGCACAGCCATGAGGAATATGAAGGCGAACAGAAGACTGACGTCGTACGCCATCAGCACCATGCCGCCGAGGTTCCTCAGCTCCGGCAGCAGGGAGTATACCACCAGCACCAGGACGAGGAACACGCACGATATTGACATGCCTAAAAATATACATTTTTATTAAAAAAGTGGTTAGAGAACATCCACCACCGAACACTAAACACATAACGAAAATACCAAATAGTATAAATGGCGGCAGAATTTATATTCATGCGAGCAAAAGATAGATACTTAGATGGATATTCTTTTTTGCTCAAAAACATTACAGTTGTATTAAATTACAGCGACCAATGTCGTTGACATATTTTTTTTTACAAAAAGCAACTTTCAGTTGTTGACAATATCATTAACTGGAGCTCCTAATATTTCACTGCACTTCTTCGCTTGTCTGTAAAACTGGTTACTGATTTAACGTATTTGAAATACATACCCACAGTGAAGAAACCGTTTCCCTCCACCATAACTTCATCTTGGTCAAACACTGCCCACACTCCTATTGCAGGTTTTGTAGTGAGGTCATCCTGTGGTACGAACTGGTAGTCCAGACAGTACCTGTCAGGGGACTCAGGAGTCCATCTTTGATAGGCATTCGGTAACTCAAGGAATACAGTGCCACTCTGAAAATTATGAATGGTTTATATAAATAAATAGGTATTAAAACATTTTGTGTTTTGTCCCTCCCTCCCTACCCAGTATTTTTTTTATTTACTAATTCATTTTGTAAAAACATATTACCAAACATAATACCTATATCGAATTTTTCTTAATATAGTTACTTTTTTAACTGCTAAGGTTCTTGGGGGCTAAAAAGTGAACATTTTAGATGTTTCATTATGTGAAACATCTAACTGACGTTTCATCTAGAGCGCGGTCCGTTTCGAGTCAAAAGTGATCATATCGCGCTCACGTCGCTCACGCTCATACAATTTATCAATTCGGGACGCGTGTGAGCGCGCTATTATCACTTTTGACTCGAAACGGACCGCGCTCTAGATGAAACGTCAGTTAGATGTTTCATATTATGAATCATCTAAAATGTTGCCTTTTTAGCCCCCCTTGCCGGTCTTTCTTAGTAAATAAACGACAGTGGGAAACCGTTGGTAGCTTCACATTAAGTTTGTGTGATAATATCAGAATAAAAAGTAAAGGGAGATATTCTTTATCACTAGCTTGAAAAAGTAGTAGCCTCGCTGACATGCATCCCTTTAGAGAATTTGCTAAAGCTGAAAGAAGGGGAAAATGGCTGGTAAGATTTTAAGCTCTTTCGTTTCCACCAAACCTCAATTTAAGTATTTATGCTTTCGTGTCCTCATGTATGAGTAATTAATTTACTGAGACACGTCCATGAGGAAAATTTTGAAATCAAACCATAATATTTCCTCTTGTTCATAATAATGACTTAGTAGGTATAGTTTGGAACAATATTATTTCAGTAACATTATTTTTAGCGAAAATCTCTGCGAAGTAATGCATGATTAATGAATAATTAAAATTTGATTTTTTTATCGCAAAAATATAATTTATTTAAACGCAAAATAATAATAAGCTGAAAAATGAATGATAAAGATATAAGTAGGTTCCAAAAATTAATGATGTATGCGGCTGGATTTACATAACCAATGCAATTTTTGAATTGGTTTTCAAAGATTCATCTCTAGTTCTGGTGGAAAAAACCTCAAGCCGTGATTTCAGCAGTATCAGCAGCGTAATACAACATAATATGTCCGTACACAATCTCTCTGACTGGAAACACATAGTATACCGCAAATGACTTGGTAATGTGGACTGGCGGGGGTTCGGGGAGGCTATTTAATGGGGCAGCCAAAAGACTGAGGCCATCTGGTTTTTGGGCTTCGGCAGCACCTGCCACCTTCTGACGCACAAATTGTGCTCAGTACGAACTCCGGTCGAGGCCGAGATGAAATATCTCGGTCTGATTCTGGATACCAGGCCGCAGTTTATACCACACTTCCGCGGGTCATCTAGGCTCCTGAAAGCTGAGGATAGCCTCAGGTGGTTGATGCGATCTAGATGGGCCAGGGTTAAAATGCCGGAGGCCCTACTCCGGCATTTTAAGAAGCATAGCCTTGTAGGGTGCACCCACCTGGGCCGCGGCTCTTCCCAGGTAGGAGAATGTCCGCCTTCTTCGCGCGCCCCGGTAGGTGATTGCGCAGCGGGCCGTAAGAGCCTACCGCACCGTAAGCTTCTCAGTGGTCTGCGCCCTGGCGGGCACTGTTCCATGGGGGCTGGAAGCGCAGGTATTCTCGGCCTGTAACGCTGGACGGCCGCCAAAAAGGCTGCAGATGAGCCCTTCTGCCCCGAGGAGCGAGAAGCCGTCCGGAAAGAGGTGCCAGAAAGCCTGGTCCGTCTCTGAGCGGCGGATCTTCGGTGGAGTTTGGGCTGCGCACTTAAGAAGCGCTCACGCCGATTTTGTCGCGGTGGCTGGAGCAGCCACATGGCTTTCTCTCATTTCGTATGGTGCAGATAATGACGGGGCATGCATCTGCACCGCTTCCGTAGAGCGGAAACCCCACTCTGTTTTGAGTGCGGTGTTGCGAAGACACGGCACACCACACCTTCGCAGTGTACTAAAAATGTGCCCGGCAGCGTAGTGCACTTGTGGGCAAGGTCGGCTATGACTGAAGCCTCCCTAGTGTCTTCCTGGCAATCTGGACAACGAGGAAGGATGGAAGGCCTCATATTGTGAGAAATAATGGCCGAAAAGGAGGCCGCGGAGCGCTTCCGATTCCGCTGCTAACGCGGTAGCAGCGGCCGCCGTTCAGTCAGTCAGTTAGCTTTTCGAGTGGAGAGTCCGACTTAAAAGCTACTGTGCAACGAGAGCTTTGAACACGGAAAATGGCCTTAGTACTGTCCATGGTCTGCTGTCAATTGTATCAACATAGATAATTAAAATTTAATAGATAAATCGATTTAGCTATCGATATTACAGGATTTAGCAAAAATTAGGTACAATACCCAATTAGTTATGATAAAATATTTTCTCAGTTGCCGGCCTTACTAATGATGGACTTTTTGGCAATTCTCAATATTTTGTGAGGGTTTTCCAAAATAAGTTATCAGATAATTATGCAAAAATGAGATTGTTTTTTTGGTAAAAATAGTTTTTGTTAATTAATATTTCTTTTGTGCGTTAAATGAGGACAACATTATATTGTCAAACGCACAAGCTACTTATGGAAGTTTATCTTCATAGCAAAGTTCATGCAGGTAAATCCGTTCAACCACAGAAACAGCAAGTACAAAATTTTATTATTTATGTGTGCTTACAACATTTAGAACTCGTAGTTACTCATAATTTAGTGATATGAGGAACAAATTTACAATGAAATTATTTATAAACGCACACAATGCGTAGGTAACTTTATTAAACTGGCCAAAACAATGTTATATTTTCTTAGAATCATCTTACGCACTGAAGTGTATTAATTGGAATGGAATGATATTTTGTTGCGTGTTACAAAATTAAGTTCACTATAATTTTGTAAGATTAGCCAAAGAACTTCATCAGCATAATCATTAGCAGCCGCTAGAAGTCCACTGCTTAACAAATGCCTCCCCCATTGATTTCCCGAGCGCCCGGTTGCGTGCGGCCTGCATCCACCGGGATCCTTCGACTTTTATTAGGTCGTTTGTCCACCTTGCGGTCGGGCACCCCACTCTGCGTTTGGCCTTAAATTGTCTCCAGTCTAGAACCTTTCGGCCCCAGCGGCCATCAGTTATACGCGCTATGTGCCCTCTCCAGTGCTTCTACGAATCTCCTCATTCCTGATTCGATCTCGTAGCGAGACGCCAGAGCATTTGCTGGTTTGAAATCAGTTGAATAGTCTGGTTCCTTCTACAGGAAAACGGGCCCTTAAACTAGAGTATGTAAGTACTCTGGCATTATCAGAAGCCGCTCAGGACGTAACTACTTGGACATTTACCCCCTTATTCATAAAAACTTAAACAGCTCTTATAGAACACGATAACTTTTGTATCGCTTTGTCACTGTCATTCTTGTTGCTGCCGCCATTTGCGAGTAAGTGACAGAACACGTCAATAGCTTAAACAATGCGTTAGCGTTGCGTTCGTTTTTATGAATAAGGGGGTTAATGTATACGTAGTACCTACCCAATCAGCCTCCCGTGACACAGTTTGTGATTAATTTAATTTTTTAACTCGTCTACGAGTATACCTAAGCAATGACATACATTTTACTAAAGATACCTACTTATGAAGGTATAGGGCATAGTGGGCCACTGATCGCCCTGTTTGAAATTATGCATTTTTGGATACTTCCGTGCATAGAAAGACACACACTAGTATGTCACTAGCCATATACGCGTTGAGCCCGCTTGTTGGAGTATTGTCTGCACAATGAGTTGATGGTACGCAGAACTATTCTCCAATCTAATTATCTACGGTATTTTTGTATGTATTTTCAGTAATTTCAACAAAATTTCAATACAGATTTCACCTCAAATTCACCTCCAGCCTTTGTACTTATTCTCATTCAATCGTTTGAAATAAGGTGTAAGGAACCAACTTGTTAATAGAGTTGGTTCCAATGCTGGCCAAGATTCAGAACTCAGATAAAGAAAGAAAGAAAGAAACATTTATAAGTAGAGGTTTCATAGCAACAAAATCAAACCTAGTTCATTTCTTGCCACTTAAGGCATTGCAGAGTAAAATTTTGTAACGTTTTTTTTAACCTAAATAGGTACCTACTTAAGTTAAAAATAAGTTTCATTTCTATGGGTCATTTTAAATGAGACGTTTGTATAGAAAGCTATAGCTCAAGTGTAAACCTACATATTTCTTGTTATTATAATACATTTTCTAACGTGTAGCATGTTTATTTAATTTGTTAATTCGATTTTTCGGTATTTAAAGTACACTCTAACAGGTCTATTTAGCTAAATAAAAACATTCTTACCTCAGTGAGAAAAGCGTTGAACCCAAACATAGTTGCTTCGAACACGGAAAGTCGAAACTTCACATTTGCCAACGCGCGTGGTATCAAATGAAAGTGATCTTCAAAAGCTTTACTTGTAAGATCGATGTCATCGTCGTAGACTGGCAACGAGATGTTCAACGTCGTTCCGTTAAACTTCGCACATTTTCTCTTTTTATACAAAACATAAGAATCTTCATCACAACACTTTTTTATGCACTTTTTTGTTTTGCAAATTTCAGGTTCTGATGTGCTCTCTTTAATTTCAATATTATGGATTTCGTTAATGAGTGTTACTAAAATTAAAATTGAGACGAGAGGGAGTGGTTTCATGGTGACGTGCGGTGTGCAACAAATCACATTGAGTGAGTAGTCATCGTGCTCCTATATTTGTTGACCCTTCATAATTCTTGGTAATTAGTGAGACTGTTTTGATTCATTTATTTTTGTTTCATTTTATAGGTATATAACTAACTATACAGGTTATCCTGAAACTCAATGTAAAGCGGTTTTTCTTGTCATTCTCAATAGCTAATTCTGCTCTTGATAGTTTTATTCAGTTTTCACAAATCTGATGAATAATAAATTTTGCCAGTTCACTGAAAACAACTTGCGTTGTTATCTACTGAGTCGTGGAAAAGAAAGTCTTCTAAGATTACTTTAACAACAACCTTTAAACGATGGGAAAACCAGAAAAAGACATTCGGTTTTGGCATCAGGCGGGAATTGAACCCGCGTCCTTCGTGGACCGCTCGACTGCAGTAACCATTGTGTTACCCAGACCATTAACAGACCGGCCGAACTTTCTGGTATATTTTACCTGGCTGCCAGATTTGTTTCACCAATGTTTAGGCATATACCTTAGACAAACGAAAGAAACATTCTTGCAAATATTTGACTTCCGATAAATATGAAACTAGGTTTTAATACGTTATTTTATTTAAGCATTATGGATAATGCATTATCATCTTACTAGAGATATGAAAACCAGAAAAAGACTTTCGGTCTTGGCTTCAGGCGGGAATCTTTAAACGTCCAAGTGTTGGGCACCGGCTGCCCCTCAACAGACAGCGAGACATACCTACTCCAACACGCGGGCTAGGTAAGTGTCTTTAAGGGATGTAAGGTTAGTGTTAATCCTTGCTAACAGATATCTACTATCAAGACAGCTTAGGGCCTCCGCCTAGGCCTAATGGTTGACATCTAGCAACGCCAGTCATGATCAAGATTAACGTGCTTTCTGAAGCACGGTGATGCCCGAAAAAGAACTTAACAAAAAATAAATAGTGACTGCCTTTAAGTAGGAGTTTAGATCAGAAACTATTGATTATTTTCTTTCTATTATTTATCACTATCAATATCAATGCTGTGTCTTTATTAAAAAAACATTACGTACATAACAACTTGGGTGGGAATCGAACCAGCTGTAGCGTCTTCTGCATACCGGGGGAGAACCACCCTCCGACCGGTTTTCTGTCTTATTCCTATCTTGAATAATGATACAGCATTGATAATGCCAAATAATAGATAAAAAAAACAGAAAGCGAAGTACTTTCATCTTAATCGAAAGTTATTCTTAATTGAAAAATATTTATTTTTACTGTTAAATGTATTGGCTTTGAACTTTGATGGAATTACCCTGGCTTACATTAATACGCCAGAAAGACTCGGCCGGTCTGTTAGGGTCTCGGAAACTTAGTGTTGCAGCCACCTAGTATGCGAAAAACGTTGGTTCGATTACCGCCTGAAATTTAGACCTAATGTTTCTTTTGGTATCCTATCTTTAATAAAGAAATTGAGTGCGATTGAGTGAACAAAGTAGTAGTAGTACCTTTTTTCGCTTTCTTTACTTTATTTAATAACTAGCGACCCGCCCCCACTTCGCACGGGTGCAATAGGATGTTATTATACATATAAACCTTCCTCTTGAATCACCCTATCTATTAAAAAAACCGCATCAAAATCCGTTGCGTAGTTTCAAAGATTTAAGCATTCAAAGGGACATAGGGACACAGAAAGCGACTTTGTTTTATACTATGTAGTGATGATGAAACCAACATTTACGAGAAGATTAAAATTACACTTTAAATAAAATGTAATCTTCATAATTATATACTGAAACGTTGGAAATAATGTTGTTCACCCTATTTAATTGTTAAAAACGTTTTAGGTAGGTGCTTATTTTCAGCCAACACACACACGTAGGATGTTGTAGGGTTAAACAAATTGATAAAGACAGTAAAATAGTAACACTTAATGTAAGCATAATAGTAATAACTACGTAGTAGTAGTTACTAGCAGTTATATACTCAGTATTTTGTTTATTTAGTTGAGTCGCAAATGAGTTTATTTTTAAGCGCATGTTGAGTCAAAATAACAAAACATACCTATTGTACAAAACAGTTAAGGATTCTCTGAAACGAAATATTTATTTACTTGAGAGGCAATGACCACCGTTGCATAGAACCTGTATGTAGGTATAATACAGCAGACTCGCTTTTATGGCCTTTCCTTTTTAACATTTTAGCAAAGCGTTACGAAACTTCGTAGTCGTTTCACCGGAGGTAGACGGCCAGACTACGAAGAGCGCGACGACTTGGGGCTGCTCTACGGTGCTAAATACATACATACATAAGTACATACATGTCATCACGCCTCTTCTTCGACGGGGTAGGCAGAGAGACCACTTCTTTATCTATACTTATAATAAATCTGAAGAGAGGCCAATTCTGTACATGAAATATATTTAAAAAACCAAAGCAAGATTAGGGATTGCTACTGATGCCAAAAATGCAATCAGTAAAATTTTTGTCTGTCTGTCTGTCTGCTGTATATTCGTTATAGAAACAAAAACTACTCAACGGATTTTAACGAAATTTGGCACAATTATTCTTCATACTCTTGGGCAGGTTATAGTATACTTTTCATTATGCTACGATCTCAGAGCAGTGAAGGGTAATATTGGGAAAACGGGAAAAGTTACTCCCTTTTTTGTAAATGAAACTCCACAGTAATATAGCCCATGCATCAGAATAAGACATAGGCTACAATTTATAAAGATATATCACTTTTTTTTTAACTCAAGTCCACACGGACGAAGTCGCGGGCGGCCGCTAGTACTTCCTGAGATCCTGGGCGCTTCCTCTACTTTCATGAGTCCTTTCGTTATTTCTGTTACTCATAACTTTCCTGTATCTGTCCATCCGTCCGATTTGTGGTTGTGCGTTTCACACTACATCGTCTACATGGCCATATATTAGCCCCTTCTTCCTCTCAAATGTATCACAACAATGCAACAACAGCTTTTCGACCAGCTGCTAGATAATTTAATTCAGTTAAAGGCTGTTTTTTATTAGTTTAAAAATGTCTATTAACTCTAAATATTTTATATAGGAAGTAGGAAGATGATGTTGAAAACTAAATGCCTGCAACACAGTAACTTAAACGGTAAAAATGTCCTCACCTGTGTTTGCCTGACCTTACCGGTATTGAGTGGCCTTATGCTATAAGTGTCGAAGTTGTAAAAATGCAACAATAAAGTTCAAAAAGCGAATGTCTAACCCCCGAATTCACAAACGCAAATTAACGTTGTGCATCCTTCAGATGTATAGCTGTCCCTTTTAGTTCTATTGACATTTTACGGGCCAGCATGAGCGTAAGCGCTAGCTGATTGGCGTTTGTGAATTTGGGGGTTAGTTTGTGTTTTTATTAATGCATGTGCAGGATCATAAATTAGGTAGATCTCCTACTAGGTACTATAGGAGCGTAACTGCAAGTAACCTACTCAGATGCACACATGAGCTAAATTATGAGAATGTGGATAGCAGAGGAGAATCAACGTGTAATAAAGAAAACGAAAACTCTTATACATTATCGTCTTTAATAATAAAAAACTATCTTAAGTTTGACCACAGTCATTGTTTCTATCGGTCCTATTGAAGGTAGTTAAGGATATAATTATGGTTATGAAGGAAAACAACAAGAATATAAAAAACTTTTTGGATGTCAAGTCCCAATAAATTTCGAAATTTACGTTCACGATTTTGTTGTGAATCGACCATGCCCCTTGCTTTTCCGTCCCTAGTCATACGTAAGAATGCTGTACAGCTGTTGTGGCCAACCAAAACGTCATCATTTTAAACACATTTTATATCCATATAATAAAGTGTACACACACACAAAAAGCTTACATTCATTATATTCCTTAAGACTACTTACTTAAATCCTAATTAATAGATACCTAAACGACTAGATTACAACTTTTGTTTTCAGCAAAAAATCTTAGCTTCTAAGGTCTAGCACAGTAAATATGACTAAAGCTGGCCAGGTAAAGGTATGATTCCGAATCACGCTGCACGCAGCAGTGCTGCTGCGACACTACTGATCCCCATACAATTTGTATGAGCTTATATGAGATCACAGTCCGACTTAGGCAGCAATGCAGCGGCAGGACTGCTTGCCGTCAGTGTCACTCTACCGCGGCGACAGACCAGTAGTGACACGTCTGCTGCCACCTCTTGTCAACTCAAGTGAACTTACCAATCACAACAACGCATCACCGCGAACAGAGCGACACTGCCGCCGTGGTCGGAATCAGCGCGGCAAGTAGCACTGCTGGGCAGCACCTTTGTGGCAGCACCTTTGTGGCAGCACTTTTGTGGCAGCACCTTTGTGGCAGCACTGCTGAGGCAGCACTTCTGCGTGCAGCGTGATTCGGAATCATACCTTAAGGCAGCAATTCAAAGGCACAGTGGTTCAGCCAGGTGAACCTTGTCCAATTTAGGCTTGCCATTCTAATCTCTAATGCGAAAGACAGCAAAATATTAGAAGAACAACTCAGGGATGAATTCAATACAAGAGGTTGATTTCGATATAGTTTTGAAGGCTAAAAAGCAAATAAAAACGAATATTATGTTTTCCAGATACTCTAGTCTTCTTCAAAATGATAACAATTTTAATTATTTATAACAAAATAGTAGAAACCGTATTAGTTTTCAAAATACACGTAATATTAGGTATTTGAAAAACGGTTTCAAAGTACAATATAATAACAGGACTTTTACAACAGTCAGCAGCCTAAAGATAATTAATGCTCAAATGAATATAGTTAGTTATAACATGTACCTACATATTTATCGTTACCACCTCGTGTGATATTTTCAAAATGCGATGATCAATATTTTTGAACACCATGCGCCACAAATGACTCAAGCGATTCCTTAAAGAAAATTATTTATGTAGTTGGTATAATAATATAACAACATCATACATGTTGGTTAACATAGTCAAACGTGAGTGAACAGCATTTGTGTCTATGCTCTTTACTACTCGTAGCGCTGAGCTCATATCCGATCTAAGGCTGTGTTTTCATTTGTTTTTCTTTATTACTCGTAGCGCAGACCTTAAAACCGTTCTAAGGCTGTGGTTTCATTCATTTCGCTTTTCTTTATTACTCGTAGCGCAGAGCTTAGAACCGTTCTAAGGCTGTGTTTTCATTTGTTTTTCTTTATTACTCGTAGCGCAGAGCTTAGAACCGCTATAAGGTTGTGTTTTCATTTGTTCTGCATCTTTATGGATCCCATCTGAGTTTCATCCCTGGAGACGGTCCTGGAAGAAGTTGTGGTCTGGTTCCGAGACATGGGCTCACCGCGGAGTTGTTTGTACCTGGACCGAAATGCGAAATCAGTTATTGAAATTTTCAAAGGCTGGCGGATCTTTTTAAGGCTTTTGGTTTTAGTCAAGCTGACTGACAGCTGAATGCGAAAACCAGATGCTGCCCACAGACGTGCAAAAAAGAAAGGACCCGTGGCTATTTTAAGGTATTTAGTTTTCTCTCGTAATTCCTTGAACAGTAGATATTAGCAACCCATGCAAAGGTTCATTCAGTATTCAAAGTAAGATGATTACCTCGCCTTTAGTTTTATTGAGAAAATAGTCTTGTTCTAAGTTGTTTGGAGTAGTTAGTCAAAAAGGTAATTCTAACAATTTGAGCAGCTTAACTTCTATAAGAGTTTTCCTGAAACTAATTCAGGATTTAGTTCACGTAAGTAGGTAGCTATGCTTTGCCAAGCATCGGAAGTTACGCTTCATACTGTTTCAACTGATTTTTCATAACGCCTAGAATAGAAATTAAAAAAAAACTGAAATGTTCGTAAAATAAGCTTTAAAATTTAGATAGGTACCACGGCAAATTAACTAAAAGATGGTGTTAATTAATACTACAGTATCCCTACTGCCGCAAATTGCAAAAACATCACGAGTCGTTGTCAAAGAATTTCACAAGATTTAAAAAAAGGTGGCAAAACACATTGGTAAGAGTTATCTCTCATAACATACCCTACCTTTACCTACGCCCTTATAAAAAATGGTCGTACTTGCAAGCCTGGTGTGGACATCCTCTTTGAACTATTAATTACTATTATAGAACGTGGCACAGGTAACGAAGAACTAGGCAATGTAACGAGTTAGCACTTTTACAAGTTTTAAGTCACAAATGTTGCACAACTGATTAATGACATAAAGCATTAAGTAGTCGACAAGTAATACAAATAGTAAGCGAACTTGAATAACGGTGTAAGTGGAAATATAACAGTGTAAGTTATATATACGAGTATCCACTGAATATTATTCCAACAAGCGCCGTCTGGCACCAAATTTAGCACAGCTACTAGGAATAGGACTATGGCGGAATGTTATACTTAGGTAAATAGTACACCACTTTAAAAATACCCTGTTTTCCTAAAACTGTATTTTCTATCAACCATGCACAAATCCATTACAAATTAGCTTTCACCAAAAACTCGATAGCACCTCTAGCTATACCAGTAATTTACACCACGTTAGTGTTAAAACACCTGTTATTGTGTTATGTTATTACCGAATCGAAGTATAAATAATGTGAGTACCTATCTCTAACAAAAAATAGAATTGAATAAAATTTTATTGGTTTGACATCACACACATAAATAAAGAAGTAAACAAATATTATCAGTTGATTGTCCTTTTCTAGTCTACCCTTCTTAACTTTATCAGCGATTTAGTTTCTACCTGAGGTATTGGAAGCAAATTTCATGGAACTAATATAATTTTTAGAAAGCTTGGAATAACCACATAAAACAAATATTTGTAAAAACATGGCAACAATTGCAAACGTTAGCACAAAAGAAATTTAATTGTCCCTGAGCACACCTCTTCAGTCGGTATGAAGTTCAACGCAACACCAAGTGGTTGGTGATCTGGCCATCCCACCCTAGAAGATGCAGATGATACAAGATTTAGAGACAGTAAGTATTTACTTGAGTTAGTAAATGGTAACCATGGCAACACAATATAAAACATATTATATTCATTATTTATAAACAATCTGAGAAACCCTTTGACCACCCACATCATTTCGTAGCTCCGTCGTATTTTAAGAAGAATGCAAGAGGGTTCCACGCCTTAGCAATCATTGTACAATAGAAACGGATGGGAAGGTTACACAGCTTTATTTTGAAACCCTTTTTTATCTGCCAAGGGCCTATGATGTTACACCAACAGGAAGAACAAACATTTGATGGTGGCGAAACACGACCTACAAAGCAATCTAGCAATTTCTAGAGTCTCAAATGTTTGAACAATTTTAATCACAGTCATTAAGTTTGTCCAACTTTTGTCCTGTTTTTAAATCCACTGCTTTGATAAGTATAATTTGGTTAAGTGATGCCCACCCATACCTATCAAAGGAGTTGATGTTATTTAAACTTTGTCACTCGTTTTCAGCCACCTTGTTTAAAACTTAATGCTTATGTACAACTAGCAATATCCGTAGTTCCGAGTTGCATGTGCAAATTACGTACTAAAATGTTAAATTGGTTATTTTGTTGGATCAGTCTTAATTCTAAACGTGTTTGTTTCAAGAAAAACAAGTGCTTGTAAAATATTATGCATTCAAACCACAAGAACACCATAATATGTGCTACATTAAAATTGACAAAATACTTACGGTGGAATTCACAAAAGCAAATTAAATAGTTGAGCGTTTAACAAATACTTGAACAACGCTCAAACTGTTTTTTCGCATTCACAAAGGTTCATCAATTGCTCCTCCTCTCACGTGATTAACCTAAGTTGATTAAGCACTCAAACGAGAAAATCGTATTCATGAAAGACAATCAGCGTGCCACAGATAATAAAATGCCATAAAATGTGACAAATACCATGCTCAAATATTTAAAAAGTTGAGAGCGGTCGCGACCTATCTTAAATATTTGATTTGGAAGTATTTCAGCTTTAACGCCCGTTTTAAGGACTTTGCTAGAAGAAGTACCCCTTGTTAGAAGTCTCTGTAATGTGTAATACCTAAAAACACTACAGAAATATGTCAAAACGCAATTTCAAATGCTACTAAGAATTGCAGTTTCCGACAAAAGAAATTAGTCAGCACGTCCCCAAATTGGAAGAAAAGCAATCAAGCAACACAGCCAATATACGGAATACTCCTCGCTCTCCATTATTATGCCAAGGGCAGTTATCAAAGACCCACAATCAGAACAGGATACTACCATTTCCAAAAGACTCTTCCAGACTCCAATGTTTGCTAAACTGAAGCTTGGATGCCAATGCCAGTTATCAAAAATCCTGGGTCAAAAGAATAGTTAGTACCATTATCAAAAAAAGTCCAGTGTGCGCCTTTCTAGAGTGTAGTGAACTTGGTGATTCAAAGTGTGGCTACCCATGTTTCTATCTAAATTTCAAGAATAGCTGCTGGACAAACACATTATTGCTTCATTAAAGGCTCTGGACCACAATAAAGAGACTGTTTGGTATTCTCAAAAGAAGATTTTCTTGTCCTTATTTATATCAATTATTGGGAATTGTCTGTTGGTATAGTTATAATCCCACCAACAACAGTGGAATGTGCAGTGTACTGCGGGCTCTGTTAGGAATACATGAAGTTAAGTTGTTGGTGTTGTGTAGAAGGCACCTAACATGATGTAATAGTGTAGTGAACACGAACTGCATAAATAAACACCGTCAAATCAATAATTGTTTTATTTAACAACTAATTTTTACATCATATTGATTAGTTCTAAAACACAAGTTCTTTTCCTAATCTATCCACCCAGCATATCTCACTGCAGGGGAAAAGCCATCAATCCCAGTTTTTAAGTTATTCAACTAAAAAAGGTGTGCACCTACTTAAGGTTGTATGTTTGTTTCCCACTATACACCTAAAATTGTGTAATGAATATTTGTGTCTATCCTGTGTTTGGGTGTTATATCTATTCACTAAAGTACCTATGTATTAAGAAACAATATTGTTTGTTCAGTCTTCATGATCTATGCTAAATTTTGGGAGCAGTGATCATAATTTATATATTTGAGATCTACACCGGGGGGTGTGGATCTCGAATATAAATTATGAGTTTCATGATAATTAATGAAAACACAAAATAAAAATGAATAATTTATTTTATATAATTCAAAAATAACAATTAAACTATAGGTTCACACAGTTGAAATAGAACATTACAATATGAAATCACAACAAGATAACAATTTGTTAAGATGAGGAACACTTTATTGCATGCACACTAAATTATTAGCAAAATTATTGTTATGAAAGTAATACATTCTCACCATAAAATACAAGTTAGGCACTCTTATTGCTAAAAACAATCTCTTTCAGACAACCTACAAGTCAAGCTAGTTTGTTGCTGAAATACCCAGCAGAACAGTAGTCTTTTTAAAAAAAGGCTATCATTTTAAACATTATATTTATATCGCATTATATATTCAGTGTCCACTATTGATTTAATGCAAGTGGTTAAAGATTCAAACAGCTATGAAATACATATTTTGCTGTAATGCCTGCCAAATTAAAGTTTATAGTAAGTTATGTGTTTTACAAACAATACCAATACATACAATACATTAAATGCTCCTCAGTGTCAATATTCTATTGAACAAATAGAGTCTACTACCAATAAAATTGATTGTTTTGGCATAAATATAATTCTTCTTCTCTTGCACCTTCTAGGTCTCCTTCTCCATATAAAGTTAGTCACTATAGCGGTCACAGTTGGCAAATAATATGCAATATCATCATATTTTATGTTCAACTTTTGTGGTAGTACTGCCTTATTAATTATTTCCTTCATTTTGGTTATCTGCTACTCCATGAAGAGCTGGAAAGTAAAATACTTGTTAATTACATTTGTTTTTCAGCAAATAAAGAAAGGTAGGTAATGGCTAAATTTACACAGTGGAACTTTTAACATCAAACAAAAAACTGTTTTGATTTTAACTGACTGTATTGAAGATTGTAAACTCAGCTAAATAGAGTTATTTACTTACCTAATAATCCATTTCCAAACTATCCATTTTCAGCTTGGCTTATTTTATTTGAGTTATTGTCTTTGCAGGTACTTTATCTGCAGTCAAGATCTGACAAGATCAAGTACAAGATCTTGCACTGAATGTAACGATGATCCTGCAGAAACCCAGATAGTTACTTGAAAATGTAGTTACATTTATAAACAAATTTAAAATTTAATTTAATACGTAATTCTAACCTAAATTCTTAAAATGACTGATTGACACATATTTGACATTTGGTTGCGTTCCGTTTTTACATAAAAATGAAAAAGTATTGTTTTGTTTATTCCATTTATTTTTTTTTGTTCAAACATGCGTAAATTTCGAATTAATAACCAAGCTACGTTACAGTCATCTTAAATTGAGATAGATCTGTGAAAAAACCCAAGAATTGTTCATTTCCAGCAATAATTTCGACAAACAACGAAACGAATCGAGGCACAAAACCATAGTTCCATCAATTGGTTAGCGAGAACGATTGTTTCTTTTTGCAATGTTGGCATTTCGGTTTGTTTGAAAGATGCTCAGCTGATCACGGTAGAAAACTGCTTAATGAACGTTTGTGAATAGCATTTAAGTTAAGCGTGCGATTAAACTAATGGCTTAATTAGCTGAGTGAGTGATCTGATTTGCCTTTGTGAATTCCACCGTTAGTGGATTAAAATCATACATCGTATTAAAAATCATATCCACCATTGTAATGATTAATCGTTAGTGTTATATTGTTAGTGTTCAAACTGTTATTTTATTAAGTTATTAGAAACCATCACTGTGCCAATGTTCTATAGTATTATTTCTGTACCTCGACATCATATTTTTTGTCTGATTTATTAAATATCCAGTATTATTTTGTTTCATATCCGTTTGTTTGCCGTCTGGATAAAATTGCTATTGGTCAACAGTGTCATCACCGCCAAGAAGTCTTCTGTAGTTCTAAATGCCTTTGTAGTTTAGGTAACTTTGATAGCTTCTACTGTGTTTTTGATCATTTAATCAAATTCAAGAATTTCTGTTAATAAGGTTTCATATTCAACTTGTTCATAATTCTTCTCAATTATGGCATACTCAGTTTATCTCTCTCTTGAGTCTTTGGTCTTTAAATTTTGTCTTAAGTAGTTAATAGCCTTTAAATGTATAAATATAAAATAAAAGAGACTCATAATCGAGATGTCCTGTCTACTTTAGAGCTGCCGTCTGAGTCTAAGTAAATGGAACTTCTTAGAGTTTCTACTGAGTCTCTTTGTCCATGTCTGTTCAGTCTTCTTTTATGCATTTGTTCAAAGTTCTTCAAATCGCCAACTCCACTCTCCCGTCGCTGAAATTTCTCTTTAAGCCTGGGCACAGAAGAATGGTTTATGTAGTTCATTGTCTTCAATGAGATCACTGAAGAACTCTAGCGAATGCTTGTTACCCTGAAATGTATTTACTATGGTCCGCTTGACTTAACAAAATTAAGTAAAAAGTCATTGAAATTTCCGAATAGTATTTGGTTAAAATATAAAGCGTAATTTCATACACTAGTAATCTTACAGCTTGATTCGTATAGATGAAACTCTAACTGCCGCACTCAGAGACGTCAATTAACGTTAATGGTTCATTAGAGTCAAAATTCCATTTTTCAAAAGAGACTTTAGGTGTAACAAATAGAATAAAGAACTTTAAGGAATGTAAAATTTTGACTCCAATGAACCATTAACGTTAATTGACGTCTCTGAGTGCAGCAATCACTCATTACAAAAGATTTTTAAATGGATCCAATCGTAGAGAAACTGCCAAAAAACTAAAAGGCCTAAAATGTTCATACAAACCTCTTCTTCATTAGACGGAAAATCTTCCGCTTGCAGACGAAGATGATGAATATAATCAAGCCAATCAAAACGTTGTAAGCGTCGGTGACCCTCCAGATATTGGTCGCATTTGGATAGATTGCGCTGAAGACTTCTAGAATCCAGTTGATTCCCATCACGGCGAACAGCTTCACATACAGGAGCAGTCTGGAAGTGATGGACGAAATACAAATGATAGAA
This sequence comes from Udea ferrugalis, assembly GCA_950022985.1. Classification (NCBI taxonomy): domain Eukaryota; kingdom Metazoa; phylum Arthropoda; class Insecta; order Lepidoptera; family Crambidae; genus Udea; species Udea ferrugalis. The sequence goes on along the minus strand of OX465527.1, from coordinate 4,019,042 downwards.
GAAAAGTAAGTAAGACGACAGCACCAGTAAGGACTCGGGTCCATAATTTGTTTTTACCACCTTTTGTACTTATGGTGTGCAATAAAAATATGAATATGACTTCATAACTCTAAATAACGTTTCATATTTGCCTGGTGTTCCAGAGACATGAAATTGAACTGGTTACCAAAATTCTAGCACAAGTCAAATAGGTACCGTACCTCTTTATTATTTTTCATCTGAAGAGTTTGGTTAGACGTTAGACGAAAGGTTTTCATACAGTTTAAACACATTTGTGCATACAGTTCGTGACAGCATTGCCATAGTGCCAAGATTGCGTTAAATACCTTTGCCTGTCGTTTCTGTGCTGATCATGTGTAGAGCTCTCCTTGGACTTGAGCACCGAGGTCTGCTGCTTGATTTGCGTGATCTTCACAGCAGTCAGGACGAAGAAGATCATGTTGGCGCAGCAGAGGATTATGATCGGGCCGTATAGGTACAAGAGCTTACTGGTGCCTGGAATATTCATTTTGTTCATGTTAGCCGATTGAAACGCATTATCGATGTATTTATTAATTCATCAAATTATTGTAAAATCATTATTGTAATAAAATCATTAAAATTATTGTACAATCATTACAGTTTAACCTAATGCGATAGTACAGCTTTTTATTAATTTGAAAACAATTTGAAAAAATAAAGCTAACCGGACGAATCATAAACACTTTACGGCCTTAATTCCTTACAATTCTTCATCTAAGGAAGAAGGCTTACAAGATTCAATATAAAGCAGCAGCCAATGCTGTTGTCAAGCTCGTAACATTGCAGAACGTTAATAAGAAAAGCTGAATGAAAGTCTGCACCATTGAAACCTGCCATATTTTATAGGGAGGCTTATAACTAACCAAAAATACATTTTGTCTGTAAAACAACTGATAAATATAAGCGTTCTGTATAATACACCCTGTGTAAAACGTTACTTATAGATGCATAGCTTAAATAACTGAATAATTCAAATGTTTGCAGCTGATCGAGAGGCAGGACAGTTCACAATGTCTTAGAAGAAGAAGTCAAAAAAAAATCTTACCAAAAATAAAGCATCCTTGGTGCCTCAGCATAGGAAGCAACGGGTGAGGTGGTAGACCGGAGAACTCAAGTACAGCTAGCAAGACAGTGAGCGCAGTTGGGATACCGAACGCGTACAGTGCGTACGCGTAAAAGCGGCCGCGGGTCGATAGCTTCTCCAGGGACAGTCCGCGTTTTCCACTGGAAAATATAAAAGCAGAGGTACAGAAACACGCCATAAGTCTAAATTCCAAGCCAACCAAAGATGGTTGGCGTTCGTCCACAGTTCGTTTCACGCGTCACTTCCGCCTACATTAAAAATATGTAATGGTATCTAAAAGGCAAGCAAGGAAGCGGCGGCACCGGTGGTGTTGCGGTTGTCCATGGGCTGAGGTGATCACCGCCCATCAGGTGGCCCTCAAGCTCGTTTGCTCCCCCTAACATAGAAAAAGCAGCGTATAGCGCTGTCCCACTGGTCAAAAAAGGTTTTTCATTACACAAGGAAATGCAGCCTTCGTATTTGGCAACTGGAGTCAGCTGACGTGCTACTCTTCACAAATGCAGTTTGCGATCACAAACCCAATGTTATAGCACTAGTACAAATAAAATTCTGGGACCGTTTGATGGCATCACGAAACTAGATACTAGAACTAGATAAAGATAAAAACAAAAAGCATTGATGGATTGTTAGAAAGAAGATATGGTTTTTATTTTTATTTTAAATTTACTGGCCCACTACGATCTTCAGAGCCAAAAGACCATGGTAATTTTAAACAATCGATTTGCTTATATCAAAACTGAAGTTTAATAAATAACTTTAAACACATCGAGAATTGCGCCAAGTGCTTTAAAGCAAGTTTAAAACCTATTCAATTTCAAGATCCCGTTGTTTCAAACTATTTTGAAGATTGTTATGGTATTATTGGATATGCCAAATATACGCCAATTATTATATTACAAGCCAGCTAACATTGTAGAGTTATTATAAATAAAAGGAATTCGTTTAAGGAAAAAAATGTGTTATCCGCAAAAATACAACTACTGCTATCGTCTCCTTTTATTTATAGAGCAATTTGGTAACATTAGAAGCAGCGATTAGAAGCCATAAATAATAGCTTTGCAATAATAAATTTCATGCATAATCTCATAACCCTAAATTACATATTCGGTAATATAAGGATACACTAGATATATTACATTCCATATGCAGTAAGTAACCGCGCTTAAAATAAATAAAATAATACTTCAACATTTCACTGGTGATTATTAAAATATACATATAGGGAAAGGAATGTACTGAATGACTGATGTAGACTTCAAATCTTTTGAGTGATCCACATTTTCACGGTTCCTAGTAGGTGTAGAGGGAGCCCCTCTTGAGAACTCTATATACAGTTCATAAATAACCACAATATTTTTCACGACATACTATGTGATGCAATATTTAAAGCCTGGGTTCTGAATCAAAACTCTTGAAAGAGACTTATGTCTCTTGCTGGTTTACATATTGAAATTCAACTATGATTTCTACAGGATTCCGTTTGTGCTTTAGCGTGAGTCATTTCAGAATAAAGGCGCCTTGAACTTTCGCTTACGCAGACGCTAGCGACAGCGTGTAATATTTGACATTAGTTATAAGTAAAGAAATTTGTATAGCGTCTCTGGCAAGTTGGCATCTGTATCAGCGTTTAGGTTTAAAAACTTTACAAACAAAGCAGTCAGTTTTGCTATGAATTGTATGCAAGTGAGCTTTCAATGTATTCCTTTGGCGACAATATCATTTGGCATGCTAATTTAGAGTCTGTTAATTGTTATATTTATTGTGTAGCGCAGATGGTCAATTTAAGTGGGAATTTCCTTCGGGAATATCTTTGTCCCAATCATTCCTGACATCACTTCTGTAATATGACGTCAGAGGACTAATTGAACGTTTGGGACAACGCAGATGTGTAAAATTAGGGTTGCTAGGTTGATACAGTGTTTTCATTTGTAATATTTATATTGTGAATATTATGTGATTCATATTGGCATTTCTTTAATGTATCTGATATTCTGATTTATTTTTTATAAAATTGCATTTTTTTTCATTGGGTTATTGAATCCTAACTAATATAAATTTTAAGTTTCAAATGAGTTAACACTCATTATGTATGTCATTTTTACTTTTTATGATTAATCACCCATAACTTTAGGATCGTGTAACTTAGTTAAAAAAAAATAGGAGCTTTACAACAAAAGCAAACATTTGCTTAAAAAAAAGTTGGTTACACATTGGCTGAAATCCTGTCGCTGTTACTTAATTAATAGTTTGAATTTGGAATTTGAATAATGATGTTGTTTGCTTCGAGAAAACAATATTGCATACTGTTGTTGTATACTTAATATCACTTCCATTAACATTTTAATTTCGGTTTAGCCGCTGTGATTTTTTTGTTCTAAAAATTACTAGTTTGGGACAACCTTAGCCCGGTCTGAAATACCGAACACAAACAAAGACTTTAAATAAACTTCCAGTAAGAAGTATAGGTAAGTACTTCTTAAGTTAAGTAAAGTACTGGGTAATAAAGTAGGTTACAATAATGCAGATGCACAAATATATTTTGGTCTCAGAAAGCTCTCTGAAACAGCTAGACTATTTAACTACCCCGAGATATAATTGTGGCAGTTGGTATAATTGTCAATTTCTTAAATCCTCAATTAAAGTTACTTCAGAAATTGTTAGTATATAAATATTGTTTATTACCTACTCATAGGCTTAAAAAAAACAAAATCCTACTTTGAAACTAATTTCAAAGTAGGATTTTGTTTTTTTTTCGAATGGTTTCTGCAAGCAAAAAGTCGTTAAACGGAAATGTGTAGGTATTTCACTATTCCGATAATCACTACGACAAAATGTTTACTGAAAGTGAAATGCATATCGATCTGTAATGATTCTAATTAATTAAGAATGCATGAAATGTTAAAATTAGTTTTCTATGTCTGCAATCGGGCGTTGTCCGAGAATTTGGTAGCTGTCTGGACTGTGTGTCATTCACTCTTCAGGAACTAACATTAGGTCATGACCTTCGAAAGCCAGGGGTTAGATAGATGGGCCGAAAAGGTAAAATATTGCTGATGTCGTTTGAGGCGTGAAAAACGACCAATTTCCTAATTAACACATGAAACTCATGCCAACCAACAATTAATTGCTTCGTTTTTTGATTAAATAACACCTAAACTGTTTCCACAATTAAGTTGGAAAATTACTGAAAGCCACACGAAAAATATACATACTTAGCTAGGACAGGACGACTCCAAACAGTGAACTTGGTGATTTGTCTAATTTCACACCTCAAAATTAGTATGCTGCAATTTGTATCACTTAAGGAGCTACAAAAAGATTGGCGGACTGCATAACAGTAAACACACTGCCCAAAAATAAACTGCTAACTAACTGCTCCTATGTTAAGTTTCTATTTTCATCTTTATTTTTTGTTCAATATTTTTCATTGGTTTTGTATCATTGTTTTGTGTTAGTTCCTTATTGTTATTTTATATTTTGTGGGTTACGGTGTGTCCCGAATAATAAATGTATTTTATTTCATTTCTTTCTTTCTTTCTTATTCGTCAAAAACTCAAACAGTCTTTAAGCACTACTTTAACTTATGTACTATGTATTTTATTTCTGTTATTCTCATCGCTGTAAACATTTGCAAGTAATAGACTAGCCATTTCATCTAAATGTAGCTTTGAAATGCTAATTTAGTTTTTATAAAAAGCGAATGCTAGTTAATACTAGCCGACTTTTATTTCTGAAATGAATTTGTTTTTTATTTGTTTCATTAGCAAAATGCATTGCTAATCAGTATGATAAAACCTCGAAAATTCAACTAAATTAATCGTTAAATATTGTATTATTATGTAAATCTCACCTGAAAGTCCACCAAATGTCAAAGGACATGACGTTGAGCCAGAAGAACGCAGATAGTAGGGAGAAGTAGATGATGATTGCTGCAACAAAAAAAGGCAAATTTAATTTTAAAGCACGATAGCTAACAACGGATTATAAAAAAACCTCTAGAAGTAGTAGTCATTCCAGTTAAATAATCAACTTTTACCTTATGACTTCAATTAATCATTTCAGAATACACATGGATTTTTGTTTGAAAGACAATTAAAACCCATATAGGTGGTTAAATTCGATTTGTATTTTTTAACCCATTTTTTTTCTATCATAATAGATCTTTTTACCTAATAAGATGTGACAACACTTAATAATTGCAGGATTCTTGGTAACGCCACTGCCTTTTCGGTTTCAATTTCTTGAGATGGATTATCAACATTGTTTGATTATGTACTAAGGTTTGTAACGTTCTAAATAAGTAAATATAAACTCAGACGTACAGTCAGCCAAGAAAGTGGTCTACCAGTTTTGACAAACGTTTCTGCGAGATGTAACGATCCCTAAGGTTGACTTTTCTAACAGAGTTTAACACAATCATGTTATGACGTTTTGTCTGCTGTCTGAGATGCCTGACATTTGACGTCATTAGGTGATTTAGTTCAACCTCATTTAATACGATAATCTATTTTGCTCAACTAAAACCATGTCGATCTTTTTGAAGACAAACTTATTACTACTGAAAAAGAAAATTTCACTGACTATTCTACTGTCAAGTATTTCTGCCAATGACATATTAATATCAGTTTGATGTATGATAATTCAAACTTGACACTTTGCATGACGTTCTATTATAAGACAAAGAGAGCAATAGTCACTGACACAAACTTATTGCCAGGGAACATTGACCTTGTTGTTTCATGACGTTCTAACGAATCTCAACCGTAGGGTGGTAGACCACATTTTTGGCTGACTGTACACTGGTATCTGCATTTTTCTAACGTTCTTTTTAACATTGAACCGAATAGTTAAAGACTGCGAGTTATTTTCGTAGATATGTCATCTGTTTAACAATAAATTACCAAATAAAACTTTGGGATCAGGCCAAAGCATCAAAGAAACACTATTGCGTAACATGGCGCTTGCCGGGATTTGATGCAGAAATATTGGAAACTAAAAGGTTTACCAGTTATTAACGCATCGTATAATTATTTTTGATGGTACGTTACGAAATACCTAGTTATGTACATTTTTGATTCATTTTCTAATGCTCACGTTGAATCTCTATTGAAAAAATTTCTAGTTTAAAAACTAAATCTTCGGACCAGTTTTTTTGTTTACTGCGTTTCCATGTGGCAACCATTTGCAAAAAATAGGTAAAAGTAACTTTAATCACTACTTATTTTGCAATGTATCATAGCGTAAACTACTACTTTTTTTTGGTTATTGCAACCGCAAACACCCGATACACTATGTTTTCTCTTATTATTAAATCGGTAGGTGCGATGAAATCACGTCATAGGCAGTATCAGAATCATGTGATGTTTCAGTAATCAAATAAATCAACAATTTTGAAGAAAAGCAGCCTTTTTCTGCAGAATTTTGAAACAGTCTTTCTCTAGTTATAGACTTGAGTGACGCTACACACAACATACGACTTTGTAATTGTAGAGTTTGAGTTCAAACAGTGAACATCTTTTTAACCTGCTATCTACGAGTACCATGGTTCCATAATTTAAATCTTGAATGAATGGCTTTGTATGCAAAAGCCATTGGTTTTTTATTTTACGTTCTCAAAAACGATGACACTACACTGGCATAAAACTATTTTTAGTGACTGATGCAATACCTATTGTTAAGGGATCGCATAGTCAAATATCAATTATTGAAATCATCCCAAATAAATGGCAAACTAGACAATGAAGATCTCTAATCAAAGCAATTAATAGTGCTATTTAAGCGGTACTTAGAAGGAACAATGGTATTTAGTACACAATAACGCCTTTGTTGCGTAACGATGCAATTAAGATTTAAATATGGTCCAAACTTCGTCTGGTTCAACCATACACAATTTTGATTGGCCAAGGTTGGACCTGTAGCGAAGATGGGAGTACCTTTGAGCTGACTGTGTTTTAATTTTTTCAAGTGAGCGTGGTCGGCCAAATCCTAAGCTAAGTATGTGGAGTACAGAAAATAGTCAAAGGACTCTCTAGGCTGGCTTGACAAGAAATGAAACTGCAAACTCAGGCTTATAAGCAAAAATAACTACCTATAACCAGGTTGTGAACCTGTTGGTTTAAAAACAAAACAGCTCGCTCTTTACCGATTAAGCTAATCTGTGACGTCAACAAGCCACAGACATCATCGATGTAAACGTAGTCATTAAAACAGATAAAAAAATTGTTGTCCATCAAACGTCATCAACAGCCGAACCCCGGAACTTAATATTCCGCAACGTAAACAAAGAGCACGTGGGAAACCAGTGTAAGTACTTGTAAATCACTAAAATTACAACTCATGTGTTAATAATAGCCGCTCACTATCTGAAGTGTTTCAATAACAGGTTCTGGCCGGTTACCTCAATCCTCTTTATTAGATCCCCAGCAATGATATTATAATAAAAAGACGTAGATATGTGACTTGAGGACTTTCGACCACCTGAGCAAAGCATTGACAGTTTGAGACAACACTGCGTAACATGTATCGGTCTCGTTTACGCTCTAGTAAATAATGCTATCTTGTCCACACAGTCAAATCATAGGTAGTACGCCAAGGGTCAATTTTTCGACTTTGCGTCAATACTGACATAACCTATCTACGTCTTTTTATTGTAATATCATTGATCCCCAGCCCTTGCCACACTCACCGACTATAACAGGCCTCCGATATGGGCCACGTTTATCTTTTGGGCGGAGAACGGTTCAAATGTTTACTCGCACCGCCATTTCTTCGATGCTGTTTACTAAACAACGGTGATGTGTTGACCTAAAAGAATTTGACGTCTGTTTTACAGGTCAACAACACGTTCTTTAACAACATGAGATACGTTAGCGACTTTATCACGAATGGACTGTCATGATGAATGGGTCATTCTGAGGCCCACACATCGGTTGGAGAATTTGAACTCAACGTACCTAGCAAGGGGCTAGCCTACCGCCACTTAACTTATTATAGCATGGCTTAACTGTTAACATGAACCATGACTGGGCAACTCAGCTCTTAGCAGACGTCAGATCTATGATCTTTCTTTTTTAGGATTAATATTCATCACGATTTTGCAATATCTAAGTATTATTATCCCACTAAGAGTGAAAAAAGTGGTGGATATGCTCACATTTGTAGCATAATAACATGGATGTCAATAGTTGTGGTAACATCAATAATTTATGAACTTACTGTCAGAAAAGTAATCCCGGTCAAAATCTAACCGAGTAACAGCTTTTTTTATTCTAGATAATACTTACCAAGATGCTTAAGGTAAAGCTTATACTTTACCTATACAAATAAAAATATTTATGCTTTTTTACTGATTGTTGTTGTTTTTTGTCAAAATGGTTTTTGTCGTGCCTGTCAGTCAATGTTGAAGCTCGGTGGTTAATTGGCTGAATACCGTACACATATTATCACAAAAAAACTGATGAATGGTCGATTATAAAAACTTTATCTTTTTAGCAGTCGATGAAGAAAATGTGAAGAGGTTCAAAGCATGTCCAAGCAGTTACCAAAAAAAGGTTTTGATTCGGTCAAAGTAGTAATTTAGATTTTAATTAAACTCTTCTCGAATCTTACATCATATATTACAAGCGAAGCTTGTTAGGTGAATTTTTTAACCTTCATTTAATTGACATTGAAAATCGTTTTTCTTAGCCAGACTTTATACATTGAATGATTATTTAAACAGTGACTGCCCAGTTTATCAAACCACGATTATTATTTTAGTGTAGGCAACGTAAACTAAATCGATCACTTGCCAAGTCTAGTTGCCTAAAGAATTTTCTCAATTGTGAGTAAGTATGCGGGAAAATCCCAAGTGTTCTGGTTTACAACACTTTGATGATGAAAGGACTTTTCTTGAGTTTCAACGAATTCCAGGTTAGTATTTATTTTATTTGCAAAACCTTGGTAATAAAGTACCAATCTGCGCATTTACTTATAGGATAAGTATCAGTTAAGAGTAATAATATTCTACTTAATTGGTAGGGTAGTTCAGAGCTTTTAGAAGTTAAGTAGAAAACAGAAACCTATGTTAGTCTTTATTAACAAAATGTACGTAATTCAACAACTCTGTTCATATGACATGACACTTAGTTTTCTTTGATGACACGTATAAAAACCGCTAATGCTTGAGCCTCATTAACCGCGCCAAATGCCGTGTAAGAACAAGCAATTTGCTATTGACGTTACAGCGCGGTGCTGTTGTAAACAAGTTCAGTTGTCGTGTTGCGTTCATGTTGATATTTAAATACGAGGTAATGTGTAGAGGCTTACCCCCTGATTCATAAAAACTTAAACAGCTCTTCAACAACACGATAACTTCTTGTTGCTGCCGCCATTTGCGAGTTAGTGACATAACACTTCAATTGCTAAAACTATGCTTTAGCGTTGCGTTCGTTTTCATGAATAAGGGGGTTAGATAATAAGGGTCAACTTGCGCAAATTGCCCCGAAAATAACGCATATCGATAACATGGAAGGTTTACAGGGACAGTGGCTTGGTGAATTGGGTGATTGAGGCCAATATTGATGGATTACTGTGGACACTTAGGAAACATTGCATGATTCGCTTCGTTTGTTTCCTAGCGTTTCTGAGGCTTAATGATGATGTAGAGTTGCCGAAGATATACCGAAGATATCCCGGACGTCAGCCTGTACGAGATTAGGATGGCTCTCAAGCAGCTGAAAAACAACAAGGCGGCGGGTGATGACGGAATCACAACAGAGCTTCTGAGAGCGGGCGGTCGGCCGATACTCAAGGTCCTCCAGACGCTCTTCAGTTCTGTCATCCTCGAGGGCAGAACGCCAAAGGCATGGGGCAGGAGCGATGTGATGCTGTTTTTCAAGAAGGGTGACAAAACTCTCTTGAAGAACTACAGACCCATATCGCTTCTGAGCCATATCTATAAGTTGTTTTCGAGAGTCATTACGAATCGTCTCGCTCGCAGGTTCGGCGACTTCCAACCTCCCGAACAAGCCGGGTTCCGAAAAGGCTATAGTACCATAGACCACATTCATACGCTGCGGCAAGTTATACAGAAGACCGAAGAGTATAACTTGCCACTTTGCCTAGCGTTCGTGGACTATGAGAAGGCCTTTGATTCGATCGAGACCTGGGCAGTGTTGCAGTCTCTCCAAAGGTGCCAAATAGACTACAGGTACATCGAGGTGCTAAGGTACCTATACCAGAACGCCACCATGTCGGTCCGATTACAGAACCAGAACTCTAATCCGATCCAACTACAGCGAGGCGTGAGACAAGGAGACGTTATTTCTCCGAAATTGTTCACAGCTGCGTTGGAGGATATTTTCAAGCTTCTGGACTGGAAAGGACGCGGCATCAACATCAATGGCGAGTACCTAACACACCTACGATTCGCCGATGATGTAGTTCTTATGGCTGAGACCTTGGAAGACCTGAACATAATGCTCGAAGATCTCGGTAATGCTTCTCAAAGAGTGGGTCTTAGGATGAACATGGACAAGACGAAAATCATGTTCAATGCCCATGTTGCACCCGCTCCAGTTAACGTTGGGAACATTACACTCGAAGTTGTTGACCACTATGTTTACCTGGGACAGGCAGTCCAGTTAGGTAAGTCCAACTTCGAGAAAGAGATCTCTCGTCGAATCCAGCTCGGATGGGCAGCGTTCGGGAAGCTCCGGCATATATTCGCGTCCAAAATTCCTCAGTGTCTCAAGACGAAAGTCTTTGACCAGTGTGTGTTGCCAGTAATGACATATGGGAGTGAGACGTGGTCGTTTACTATGGGTCTCATAAGAAGGCTCAAAGTCACCCAGCGAGCAATGGAGAGAGCGATGCTTGGTATTTCCCTGCTTGATCGAATCAGAAATGATGAGATCCGCAGGAGAACTAAGACAACCGACATCGCTCGAAGGATTGCATCGCTGAAGTGGCAGTGGGCGGGACACATAGCGCGGAGAACCGATGGCCGTTGGGGCGGAAAGGTTCTCGAATGGCGACCACGTACCGGACGACGTTCCGTGGGCAGGCCCTCCACAAGGTGGACCGACGATCTTGTCAAGGTCGCGGGAAGCCGCTGGATGCGGACAGCGCAGGACCGATCGTTGTGGAGATCTTTGGGGGAGGCCTATGCCCAGCAGTGGGCGTCGTTCGGCTGATATGATGATGATGATGATGAGAGTTGCCGAAAAGTCTACAAGATTAATTGATGCTTAAAAAGGAAACGGGGTGTAACTAAAAAAACTAGACGATATCTTCTCGATGAAAGGGCTGATTAAGATCATCTTTCTCGACCGAGTCACCACATTTCTCTCTCACTTGTTAACTTGATGAGAGCCCTAAGTTTTCGCTTACCAGAAATCTACATGCTTTACTTCTGATAACATAGTTCTATCAATAATAGACCTTGATAGTTGTAACTTCCTTCTACGTAACTTATCGAAGTACAAACTTTATTGCACCTGTTGTAATGTAATTGTTCTTTTTCGAAACGTTATGAATAACTTTTACTGATTGGAGTGATGATTTGAGACATCATGAGAAAGATTGGCAGAGCTTTGCACGGGATCGAACTGTTTGGAAAGGATTGAGAGAGACCTTTGCCCAGCAGTGAGATGATGTAGGTAAGAAAAAAAAAATAACGTAAATGTTACTGTGAAGCTTACTGCTTAGCTTACTGTGAAGAAAAAAAGAATATCTAATAATTATATAATTATAAAGTGGAAGCATACAAGTTCAGCGTCACATCGACACGATGTCACGCTCAACACAACACCGCATTAATTACTGAATGTGGAAATCCTCACCGCACGAGAGAACAGGTTCTTTAGCCTCATTCAATCCTCACAACCAATAAGCAGTCCCACTGTTGCTAAGCATCTTAACACCGTTTTCAAGGCTTTTGCGAGATCGTACAGTCAGTGGTCGAATGTATATCAGTAATGTTTGAGAAATACAACTTTAGGAGTATGACAATAAAATGGTATCTTTTTTGTTTTGGATTTGAGTGACGGTACAAACAAAAGCTACGACTTTATCGTTGTAAATAAAATAACAAACATTGCTAATTACATCTCTAATTAGATCAAAACTTAGCAAAGTTGATTAAAGACACTAAACATTACTCAAACATACTTAAGACCTTTTTTTATAAACTTACATGATTTTACATTATTGCTCCATAGAAAACACCAGGTAAGATTAGAATTCCTTTGAACAGTACCTATAGATGTTTTTGGGTACCTCTAAAGATCTTATGGTACACATTGTCAAAATGATGTTGGTCCTGTAATACCCTGTCATATTGGCTAATTTGACAGCATATCATGATTTTTGTGACTGCGTCAACAATGGTAATTTATGGTTCCGATGGTGCTAAAATACTTTTAAGACTGTACTGTAGTCGATTGTACCTTAATAACACCTTTTTGAGGATAATGGTATAAAGATAATTGTTACGGCGATATGGCTGTGGGCACTGTATAGTATATAGGTGTAGATACATAAAGACCAGTTTAACACATTGGTTGTTACCGCCTGGACCGCTATTGATTGAAATGTATCGGATAATGAACAGAAAAGATAGATATTTATTAGCCCAGAACAAAGATGGGAAACTGAGAAAAAACAGTGAAATAAAAATAGTAGACAAAGGGTGATTACCAATTTGTGAGTGAAAACCCAGTATCTACTTGGTTGGACCAATTACACTTCGCTTTGTCCTCGAAATTAAGATTACAAGATGTAGTAAAGCGTATCGTGCTGCCATATACCACTAAAGTTGAAGCCATGAGCGAGAGAAAAAAAAAAATGGTTTCAACGTCTGCTGTCACAGATTGTCAAACGTCATTAGCGTTTTAGTGCTCGCGCCATTCCGCACGTTATTTTTTTCTTTCCCAAGTTTTAAACAATTTCAGGTATATTATGCATCAAAAACACAAAGTACAGGATTGGAAATGTATAAGGATCGAAAGATTAGAAAAATTAAAGAAAGTTTTAAGCGGAAACTACAAGAACGATCGAGTTTCTGGTCCACCAGACCTACCTACGTGAAAAACTGCATTTGCATTGAAAGTTTTCTCAATGTCTAGTGTTCACTTTAAGTGAGTGTTCCGAAGACGAATGAAGAATGAGTATAACTCTTATAGTGGTTATCACCTTTCTTATCATGGGTAAAAACGATCAAGTTCTGGTAAGTAGTACCTACTTGAAAAACAGCATATTTTGAATCAAAAGTTTCTCAATGCCTAGTGTTCACTTCAATTGAGTGTTTCCGATGGCAAATAAAGAATGTGTTTAGCTCTACGCGGCTAATACCTTTCTTTTCATGAGAAGTCAAGTTCTAGTAAGTGCCTAATTTTAAAACTATGCATTTGCATTGAAAGTTTCTACAAGTACACCACAATTGTTTGTATCCAAGGAGGAATAAAGACTGTGTATAGCTCTTTAAGTGGCTATAACCTTTCTAATTATAAGTTCCTTAATGAGTAGTACCTACTACTACCCTTTAATTTTGCTAATGCTTGTGTACAATTTGAAGTGATTGTTACCTACCAAAAGCAGTAATATTGTTTGTATCCAAGGAGGAATAAAGACTGTGTATAGCTCTCTAAGTGGCTATAACCTTTCTAATTATAAGCTCTTAATGAGTAGTACCTACTACTAACCTTTAATTTTGCTAATGCTTGTGTACAATTTGAAGTGATTGTTACCTACCAAAAGCAGTAATACATGTGTTATGAGTATCTGTTTATGTCTAAGTCTTTATTTAATATTTTTTTAAATAAAGTTAATACTCTGAGTTTGCGGATAGATTCCAATGATTTTTCTAAACTTCCTGACATGACAATGTACTTGAACATTACATTGAAATGACCTTAATGAGTGCTCCATTAGTTAGAAATTTTCATATATTAGTGATTTTCAGAAAGAAAACTTAGTGATTGGCCGTCAAATGATAACAACTGTATAACTACCCTACCCGGTCCCCGGGTGGGTAACTACCCTGTCTCCGTCAGGGACCGTTGAGGATTTTATCCAACTCATGACACCCAATAGTATTGAAGAGCCAATAATAATAAAGTCAGAACCCACTGATGTATTGTCTTACCCGGAGGAGCAGAATTTGCCTTAAGATTTGCCTCAACATAATAAGGTAAAAAGATCTAATCTATTGCAATATACAATTAGGAGGTCATAGACAGATACTGCATACCAGAAGATGCCAAAAAGATTGGTGTCTCCATTATTCTGAAATGGTTCTTTCTGATGTAAGTACTTCATAAAAAGAAAAAACAATTGGATAAAAACAAATCCAAAATGCATCCATTTCAGCATCTATTGGAAGCTCTGATCACTGCAATCAGACAAACTTCTGACATGCTTCATATTATAAAATCATGAATAGACGCTAGGAAGTTTATGTTTGACTAACAACAAACAAAATGTTTTTTTTGTTGCTAAGGAGAAAATATTATGTGTGTTCTTTCATTTCATCATAGATCAATTATACACAACAAAAATAAATAAAAATGTATTTGGCAACAATTTGGCAGATACTTCAGGCTGCTGAGGCCATTAGAAGGTCCGGGGCTGAAATAAAATAAACCCAGAATACCAAGAAATAATATTTAAACTGAATGCTTCCGCTTTTACCACCGGGCAGGCAAACGGCAATATTTAGGAGGCGTCTGCCTGCCAGGGCGACACCTGTGACAGCGACGGGCTCTTGGTATCGCCAGCAGCGCCGTCATGCACCTGCGCCGGCAGCGCCGCTGTAGCGCTCACAGATTCAGCCACAACACCGCTGATAATACTGGTGAGTCATTCAGGCAGTCACTCATTAATCATTGGTGGAGCCAATTCTGTCATGGACTGAGGCTTAAAAATCACCTAGCTACCAAACAAGATGGACCACCTTCAGCAGAATTAAGTTCTGCAGAATTATTTAAACATGAGAAGTTTGATGATGATTAATTTTTATAATCAGTTTGTAGCTAAGTACTCGTAGTACTTCCCTTGTTTACAAACCAGATAGAAAAGTAGATTCACTTATATTGTACTTAGACTTGATAGTAAGTTTATAAAAACCAACCATTTTGAATTGATGATTTAAGAACCACTTACAATTCGTTTCAAAGAATTGACATATTATTAAAGTACCCATCGATTTGAAAGACATAAAAGCATTATGTCTTTGTTTGTCTAACACAAAATATGAATCAGTTGGTGCCAGTTTTTTAGCTTACTGAGATCCATGGGTTATGTATCTACTATTTGTTTGGATAGTATTATGTTGCATTGATACCTCATATAATGATATACACTATCAGCTTAAAGAGTTTGTCGTTTGTCAATGGAATCCTTAATAACCCTCCTAAGGATTCTTGATTGTCACCAAGCATTGTCATATTGAACTCATCAACCTAAAGAAATGTAAAATTTAAAATTGAATCACAAAATTACAGAACTGCAGCAATGAAAAATTAGATACCAATGGTCTTCTAACTTCTGCATGCCTGGCCATTTAATTTGGCTGGCTCTCTATTGAGAAATTTGAGATATGTAAATATCTTTTACTATTATGATAAATAATATATGAATTTACCAGGCCACCTTCAAGGAGACTTTAAGTTTGTGGTTAAATTCAGTAAAACACTTTGTGCAAGTAAAAAAGAGGGGGGGGCTCCATACAAGGAAATGACTGCAAGGGGGCAGTAGTTTTTAGAAAATTCTGGCAGTGGTGCAAAAGTCGAATAGTACGCATTTGGTTCCTGACACATTTTCCTGACACTGGGAATTAAGTGAAACAAACAAACAAAACATTTATTTGCAATGAATACAGGTGGGTCAATAGGACCTAAAAATATCTGGACAAAGTATGCGGCCTGCTATCAGGCTTGCAAATTATTAAAAATACTTAAATTTAATTTCCAAAGTAACAATTTTCGTTTCAAATAAGTACTTTGGTACATATTTGCAATTTGCAAGAAACTGCCTTAAATAAAATTGTAAATACTTTGTGCATGGCTGAGATAGATCTATTTTCTTCTAGATTAAGCCAATGATGGCAAAAATATGTCTCCCAGCCAAGAGATCCAGACGTTTACGCTCTAGATGCTTTCACAATTGATTAGAAAACTTTTTTTTTTTCTCTTTCTATGACTTTCCACCATTTTCAATGATTAAAAAGATGAAGCTTAAGTTATTATTACTGTCCTGGATTGGCCCACTCGCCCCTGGTACCCCATACTTGAAAGTATTATTGTAATTTCTAGAACCTTAATCCTGAAATGAGGAAGATAGTCCGCATGCAAGCTCTCAGGACGGCTTAATTAAGCAGAGGAACTCCACCACCATCTTTCAACGTAATGTTAGCTTCATCATCAAACAGTACCGTCAAACAATGCGATACTGCATTTATAAAATGGTTTAACTTATTTAAGACAGTCAAATCATAACAGCTTCTTGGAAGCTGAATTGATATTTATATAATATTCTATTGAATTATGGAGCGAATTCTGGTACTTTAAATATCCATCGTTCGGCACTTTCATTGTTAGTAAGTTCAAAACTAGACTTAAGTTCGAGTACGAAAATAAGTTATCAAGGGGGTTTTTATAAAACCCTTCCTATGTCAAAGTATATGAGACATGTGATCCAGCTTTACTTTTAGAACCCACAGTAACTCTGTATCATATGTAACAGTGATTTAAAATTTTGAGGTATTACCTATAAAAATAAAAAATAAAAAACTCAATTTTAAAATTTCAAGTAGAGGATGTACCTAGTGATTTCAAGATTATAAACTAGAATCAAATACTAGATTAATTTAAGACGTCACATCTAGTTTTACTCCAACCCTGTTCTTTAAATTTGACTTCCTTAAGTAATCGACCTCAGTCCTGCAGAGGCTTTTAAATTCTATTTGGAAAAATCATGGACGATTATTTATACAACAAAAATATTGTTTTCGTCAGTTTTTCAATAACTGTACAATCTCGTAGGGTCTCAAACTATTAGTCGGTGGATTATAGGTGCCCTAACATGATCCTAACCGAAAGTGAGATACATACATCTCTATTTATTATACATTCGACCAGACATGCGAGTACCTCTGCTGTACATAGGTGTTAATTAACTTTATCAGAGTCACAACTGGTTGGAGTGAAGCTTCCTCTATGTTTGCTAAATTCTATCAAAGATCAGTTTTGGAAGCTCCTAGGAATTTTATGCACATTCTTTAATGAATAAATAAGTCAACAACAACCACGGTATTACTGAAACTCAAAACATAGTTGCAATATTATGTTGTAATATATTTACAATTTTATATTACAGTTATATAATTGTATTATTACTTTCTCAGAATGCTTACTTAACTACTGTAAGCGACCTACTGTTTTTAAGTTTTTTATTTTCACAAGGTACCTTAGGTACCATGCAGAAGAAAGAAGCATTAGTGCTTCTTTATATCCCTTCATTATGCACAAAATACTGTAATGCTTTCAAAGTCTACATCTTGTAATCTTAATTTCGAGGACAAAGCGAAGTGTAATTGATAATTAAACGAACTTACCTTAAGTGAAGTTCTATTATAATTACACGAAGGCTTTGTCCGAAGAAATTAAGACCCTCCCTACCCTAATACCCCTACAGTATTATGTGCAGTAATCTAGCCTCTCGGAGGCTCCCTAATTTGTGTTCCAGGTTCCAGGTGAAGAAGCTCTCAACTAAATGACGTTTGACAATCTGTGACAGCAGACGTTGAAACCATTTTTTTTTTTCTCTCGCTCATGGCTTCAACTTTAGTGGTATATGGCAGCACGATACGCTTTACTACATCTTGTAATCTTAATTTCTTCGGACAAAGCCTTCGTGTAATTATAATAGAACTTCACTTAAGGTAAGTTCGTTTAATTATCAATAATATAATATGTGGACTGCATTATAGGTGAAATAAACGAGAAATGGATAACCGTGATTATGACAAAGGACAAAAAAAAGACAAATGACAAACATGAATGTCATGTGTCAATCTCAGCAACATTTGAATGTTTATTCAATACTCATTAACAGCTGCCTACAGCTGCTGGCAGGACTGGCCTATCATTGCTCAGAAACGAACTAACTCATCATTGTACGTGGAAAGCCCAGAGTTGCATGATCTGCAGTTGAGTGTACTAAACGATTTGTCCCGTTTGGCCTGTCATGTCAAAGGCTAAATGAACAACTCCTAACGGACTATGAAAAAGTCAAATAACTGCTTTTATCATGACCGTGTTATCACTTTTCCATATGCTGTTAATTACGTAAAACATTATGACGATTGGTTTTTAATTGTTTGTGTGGTAGGGAAGAGGATGTAAATATTCTACTCTTAACAGTAAGTAGTTTATTAAAGTATGAATATGGGTATTTTTTATAATAACATTGAAATATCAACCTAGTTTCTAGCAAATCACTTCAAAATAATAATTAACTAACGACCCCACTGGATTTGTACGGCTTAATTATTGAACATATTTTCTCTTTAAATTAAGTTCAGGTAATATGCACTTTAGCCGAAGTTAGCGGATATACAGTCAGACCGACACCGAAAGCGACTTCATTTTATATTATGCAGAAACGAATAAGTTAATACAATTTTACGAAAAAACATGCAGATTACGCAAAGTTCTTGAACTTCTGATTTATACTTGACAATCGCATAATTAAATAAACCACAGAATCAACAAAAACAAATGACATTGACGCTAAAAGATTCCTTCATTAACTTTGCGAGGAGAATTCATTCGACATAGACTCTGTTTTTGCTGACTTAAAAACAAGTCAAGTGTGTATTGGACTATGTGTAGTGTAGGGTTCTATTTTTTACAGAAGAAATAGCTTTATCTAAGTAAATTTTAGTGACATTTACCAAGTTAATACTCACATTTGATTACTCATTTACTTGTTGCAGAAAGTAATCTAGCTGTGATAGCTAGCCTAGCCTTCCTTTCGATAAATATAAAACTTTAACTACCGTTTTTTATTCTTCACATAACCCAAAAATAGCTTTTAGATTATTTTGAGTGTCAGATAACATAATTTGGGCAACTGGAGGAAATCTTTGTTGACAAAGGAATAAAAATTGTTTGAAATTATCTAGTTAAATATTTTAAGACACAAATTCTTAGATGCACCACTTTCCAACTTTGTCTTTGGGTTTGATTTTTCATCAAAACGTCATAATTTAAAATAATTAGCAATGAATACCCGAATCTAAAATAAAAAAATCCCAGTTAAGCACGTGTCGCGGTAGGGATTTGCCTATCAATAAGTACTTAGTGCCTCGACGATTTAGATTTTGGACATTAGTAGGTACCTAAGAATGAGCCAATTTATTTTGATTAATAATATCAAATAAATTCATGTTGATCCGATTGCAGCAAAGAGTACTTACTGAGCGCGACACAGGTGCTAGCGGAGATGTTGTCGACGACCAGCATCAGCTGCATGGCGGTGAGGTTGGAGAAGCCCACGAACAGGCACAGCAGGTACGCCATCAGCACCCGTCCGTGGAGGTTCCTCAGCTCCGGCAGCCAGGCGTACACGGCGCAAGTAGCCAGGACGAACACAGGAGAGACTTACTGAGCGCGACACAAGTGCTAGCGGAGATGTTGTCGACGACAAGCATCAGCTGCATGGCGGTGAGGTTGGAGAAGCCCACGAAGAGGCACAGCAGGTACGCCATCAGCACCCGTCCGTGGAGGTTCCTCAGCTCCGGCAGCCAGGCGTACACAGCACAGGTAGCCAGGATGAACACAGAGTACTTACTGAGCGCGACACAGGTGCCAGCGGAGATGTTGTCGACGACCAGCATCAGCTGCATGGCGGTGAGGTTGGAGAAGCCCACGAACAGGCACAGCAGGTACGCCATCAGCACCCGTCCGTGGAGGTTCCTCAGCTCCAGCAGCCAGGCGTACACAGCGCAAGTGGCCAGGATGAACACACAGGAGAGACTTACTGAGCGCGACACAGGTGCTAGCGGAGATATTGTCGACGACCAGCATCAGCTGCATGGCGGTGAGGTTGGAGAAGCCCACGAACAGGCACAGCAGGTACGCCATCAGCACCCGTCCGTGGAGGTTCCTCAGCTCCGGCAGCCAGGCGTACACAGCACAGGTAGCCAGGATGAACACGCAGGAGATCAGCATGCCTGAACAAGGCAAGTTTAATTATCATCATTATCTTCATCAACAGCCATACGGTGTCTAGTTCTGAACACAGACCTATCAATTAATAAATCATAATTTATTGAAACGATAATGTACAAAAAGGCGTTAAAATTTGGTGTGACCTGTTCTATGAGCCTTGTACCCAATAGCTAGGAACATAGGAGCTAGGAGGGGAAGCGCCATTTTATAGAATTCGGTAGTTTTAAAAAGAATTTAATTTATATTTAATTGTTCCCACCTATTAAAAAACGATTCAAGAAAACACTATGAAATTTGGCACCGCAAAAAGCTTATTGCATTTAATAAATTTGGATGCTGAGAGTTCATGGAATACCATAGTTGAATTATACTGCTCCGAATACTGGTGTTCCTGCTCTGGTAAGTACGTTCTTTTCATTGAGCAGTTATTTAAAAATAAACAGACACAAAAAAATAAATAATCTTTATCCTGAAATAAGTCAAAGTTTGCTGCATAATTTCATTTATGGGATATTTTTCTCTGTGAAGCTAGATCACTTGTTGTGGAAGATGTCAAGGCCTTTTCACTTTCTAGCTGTAGTAGCCTATATCATCTAGTCATCTATTCGTGTGGGTGTGTACTAAACTGACCGCACTAAATTGACATTGTGTTGCGCTCGTCGCATTGTGCACAGTACCAAGGCGGCAACCTCATAAAGCCATGACAAACGTAAGAATCTTCCACAGGTTCACTTTATGGAAAGAATATACCGGAGTTTTGGTTCAAATGGAGTTTTACGAACTAAGTGTTTGTTATGGGTAATAATAACTAATGAACAACCCAGTTCGCTAGCCATTTGAATGTGGTTATTATTGTTTTTAGCATTTTCCATGCACTATCTTTACTACAGATCTGAAAATCATAAAAAGACATTTGGACGGTCACCTTGGCCCGCCTGATGCCAAGATGACCAACGTTCTTTTTCTGGTTTTCAGATCCATTTTGAATGTATTAAAAATAGCAAAAGGTTGAATTTTAGTAGCTACCAATATATTTTTCAGTGTAGTTAACGCATAAGTCGGTGAACACTTGAATTGCGTGTGCGTCCACACTAACTATCCCCATAGGTGCAGTAATAAAAATAAGCAATAACCGTTAAGTGTGGAATAATGCATTTCCTGGCACACTACAACATGTAGAAAAATATTAATTACTAATATGAAGACCTAGTGAAATTTTCCATTGTACCTACCTACTCTCGTACCGATCTACACTCGAATTATGCAGAGGTTGGACAGTTCTTGTCTGTAGTACTTACCCACCTTTTTTTTTTTTTTTTTTTTTTTTTTTTTTTGACCCGGAGGAAATGCATTTACGCATACCCGTTCGCCCCCCGGCGGACGGGTATGCGTAAATGCATTTCCTGTTATGTGGGACTCACCACTGGGGAGAAGACACCCAGTGGCATACCCACTAAAAACTCCGGGACTCCCACTCATCGTCCATGTTGGGGGATCTGCGGTGACTGGCACGAAGCCCACTACGCGTTCCCCCGGACGGAGCCCGCCTACACGGCGGGCCGGAAGCGGCCCCCACCACGTGGGCAGGGGCCAGTAGGGACAACCGAGGGCGTCGAGCCGTCCCTACCAGGCAGTGGAGCAGGCCTGTGCAATGCCGGCGTGGGTACCCCCGTACCACGCGCCCGCCGGCCTACTCCACGGAGAGGTTGGAGACAATGGGCAACTGTTCGTCGTCTCCGTCCCCTCCTCGCCCTGCGGAACGCTGATGCGCTGGGATCTTGCTCCCGCGCACGCTCCGCAGCTTCCTTTTCGTTCACCACCTCCTCGCAGAAGGTGGCGACGGCTCTCCATGAGTCTTCGCTGTCCAGCATTCTGACCACAACGGTCGGGAGACTCAACTCTTGGCCGACCTGAGCGACCAGTGCGCTGCGTTGCGGGGCCCATTTCTGGCACACCGCCAGGGTGTGGTGGGCCGTATCTTCCGCAGCGCCGCACTCATGGCACGAGGGTGCTCCCTCTCGGCGGATGCGGTGCAAGTAAGACCCAAAGCATCCGTGCCCGGTCATGACTTGCACCATCCTGAAGGAGAGGGAGCCATGCGTTCGCTCAAGCCAACGTTCGAGAATTGGAGCCAGCGCATCTAGCGTTCGACGGCCGAACTCGGCGCCCCTCAAATCTGTCGTCCACAGACGGACAAGATTATCATTGGCCTCCCTACGGATGGCCGCCCGCTCATCTGAGCAGAAGGGCTCACCCGCGGCCTTCTTGGCGGCCGTCCAGCGGTATACGGCCGCCAATACGTCCGCCTCCAGCTCCCATGGAGCAGTGCCCGCTAGGGCGCAGGCCGCAGAGAAACCTACGGTACGGTAGGCTCTCACGGCCCGTTGCGCAATCGCCCGTTGGGGCGCTCGGAGGAGGCGGACGTTTTCTCTCTTCGAGAGCGCCTCTGCCCAGATGGGCGCACCGTATAACGCCATACTGCGTAGTATTCCGGCGTATAACTTCCGGCACTTTGAACCTGGCCCGCCAAGGTTTGGCAAGAGCCAGCGTAGGCTGTCTGCCGCTTTAAGGAGTCTAGGTGACAGTCCGCGGAAATGTGCGAGGAACCGCCACCTAGAATCCAAAATAAGACCGAGATACTTGATCTCGGTCTTAACAGGCTAGTACAACTATGGCTGCAGTATAACTATGTACCAACTCATAGTTTCTTTGGTATAGGGATGTTGTCGGTGTAGGAAAGTCACCTACTCAAGTCGTTGGAAAGTTGTTTGGCATATAAATAAAGTAGGTAAAGTTGAATGTCAAGTTGGAAATACTACTTTCAACTGTCCAATCAAAGGCGCTGCTTGAGTTAGCGCTCGAGCTGCTAGACTTATCATGAAGTTAAGAAGCTCTTGAATACTCATACGGGTTACAAAAAGTGCCTAGCTAAGGGTACCTACTTCATAATAAGGCGCGATACCAGGAAAACGGCTCTCGGGAAAACTAAAGTTTTATATAGAAAATATGAAGTATGAGGCACGAAAAAAATCGTCATAGTAGTCAAAGAGTTGCACAATCAGCTCAAACTTCCAGTATATGGATCAACTTACTAGATTAATGTGAAAAAAAATCAGAATATCGCTAAAAACGTGCAAAACGCACTCCCGTATTTCAAAAGTTTAGGCATCATATAAACTAACAACTTACGTGTTTTAAATAACGTGTAAAGATCAGATATCAAAGAAGCATTGCCAATCAGTTGTTTTTCATTGCTTTATTTCAGTTTTGTGCAAAAAATTCCCAAACATTCCGAATTTTTCGCTTGAAATCTCCATACAAATTACTATGGAGTGAGTGAAGTTTCTTTGATAGCTGTCCGCGCACCGTCGCAGCTCACTCCCCCCCATGTCCCCAAGGTGAGCGCACGTCGCTTTTGACGAAAATGACATTTATAATTACGCGGATAATTTACACGAAATAGGCGCACATAGGGTCTTTTGTTGAAAATAGTACAACTTAATTTTTTTTCCTCCGTACTGTTTGTTCTTATGCATTATGCATAATTTATCAAACGTATGATTTTATCATGATTCACCATGAGAGTTATATGGCAGGTTTATATTTATAAGTACACTTGATTAAAAGCTCTCTTGGGTTTGACAAATTCGTACTAGTTGCCATTTCATTTTCCTATTCTTTACGCAGTGACGTGCACTCACCCGGCGTCATGTGGGAGACTGAGTTGCGGGACTGCGCAGACGGCTGTCAAAGAAACTTCACTCGTTCCATAGTAATTAGGTTGGAGATCTCGAACAAAAAAAAATAAAGTTTGCGTTTGCTTATACGAAACAGAAATAGTTATTGCAATAGAACATAATGACAAGTTATTCGAAATGGAAACACACTTCACACCGGAACAGCTTTTACAATTGTACCAAGCACAAATTCGGTTGTGTATGGAGTACTTCTGCCACCTCTGGGATGGCTCTGCCAAGTATCAGCTGGATGCACTGGACTCAGTAGACCGAAGAGCCAGGAGACTGATAGGTGACGAGACGCTCGTTGGAACCAAACTCGAGTTTGGAGCATCGGCGTAGAGTTTCCTGTCTATCGGTTTTTTATAAGGTGTATTTCGGAGAGTGTGCGCAAGAACTTCATGACCTGATACCACCCTCTACTTTCTACTACCGGACCACAAGACGCCGCGAGGGCTTTCATCTCCATGTGGTCGACTTTCCAGCGGTCCGAACTAAGCGGTTTGGTGCTTCCTTTCTGGTCCGCACCGCTAAGGAGTGGAACGCCCTCCCTGCGTCTGTGTTTCCGGATACATACAACCTTGGTGTCTTCAAGGCAAGAGTGAATAAGCATTTTTTGGGTAAGCGTGGCTGGCAAGACTGAGGTCAAACGCAAACCCATTTTAAATGAAAAAAAAAATGATCAGATAGAACTTTGATATAAATATGAATTATCATATTTACGTCAGCCATGGAAAAATGGCAGTGCAAGCATTTTTATCTCTAACTGGCTATTTGCACACAGCTTTTCCCTGTAGTAATTTGAATGAACTATACAGACAAACGTTCTAGAAAATATAATTAGCATCAACTATCATTTAGATAGTGAAAGCTTATGTAAAAACAGACAGAAAAACGCGGAGGGTGACTTCCTTTCATACTATGCTCTACTCGTAGATCAATTCCAGTAAGATGAAGATCACGGTGGAATCTGTATTAAATTCAGCGCGATGGCCTCTACAGGAGACTAAAGGTATTACTCAAGTGTTATTATCTAAAATAAATTATCCACTAAAAGTGTCTCAACTGTTGACAACTGTTAAATTCCTCGTTTTAGTTAGTAACAAGATAGCTCCGTTTAATGCTTCTTGCAGCTTTTCATTACAAGTAAGACCAATGAATTAGTGAGTTCTTCTGCATGTTACTAGAAATGGCTCCGTGTATTGCTATATCATATGCATTGGATGTAAGAAATATTTTGTGTTGATGATGATCGAACGGATAAACCAAGTTACAACTAAATCTCGATGGAATCGTCAAGTACCAGATATAACATTGTGCAAATAACGTGGTCACGAGAATAGATTGCAAATAATAGTGTAAAAAAATAATTGGCAAAACCGCTTGTTAGTATGTTTAATAAAATAAAATTTTTGGTTAGTTTCTTTTGTTTGCCCTATATCCTGCAATATATTGGGTGGCGAAATAAAAATATCTTTGGTGAACGCATCAAATGATTATCATGCCGCGATTTATAATAATAATAAATAAATAAATATCCCTGGACATTATTCCACACAGCGCCATCTAGCCCCAAGTGAGTTAATTATACTCCGTTTTTATGGGATACTAGACAACGGATAAACATACTCAAATACTTTTTCTTTTGTAAATACATACTTATTATACATAGGAAACACCCAGACCAATACAAACAGACATGTTCATGCACACAAATGTTTGTACTGTGCGGGGATCGAACCCGCGACCTTTGGTGTAGTAGCCGACTTCTAAACAATTACACCAAGACGGTCGTCCGGATTTATGCATTGCATTTATGCACGGATTGCACGGCCCAACCACTGTGTGACCATAGCTGTCACGATCGCTTTCAAATTTGA
Source organism: Udea ferrugalis (assembly GCA_950022985.1). NCBI lineage: Eukaryota > Metazoa > Arthropoda > Insecta > Lepidoptera > Crambidae > Udea > Udea ferrugalis. The sequence goes on along the minus strand of OX465527.1, from coordinate 3,993,106 downwards.
CAGATTTTCTCTCCGGCCGACCCTAGTAGCGAACCTTAAGTAGGTAAACTCGCTGTATTATTGCTTCTGTGGTTAGACTTGGTTCTACCGAAACAAAAACCACAGATGATAGATAAAACATAGTATCTTGGGAATAGTACTTTTAAAATGGTATTTTTCAAAACCGCTCTTATATTTTTTACTTTTAATAATCCCATATTATTTTAAATTTGGGAAGTGTATCTTTTCAAGGACTTTTGTAGCACTTCGTAGTTTGTTGTTATGGTAAACTAACCTTATCAATTTGTTCTAGTTGTGTGCGGTGGTGAAGTTAGACTTTTAATACTGTCTGTTCTTCAACTCTCGCCTTACTGCCGATACTCTAAATTATTTCCTTCTCCATAATTCTAATACAGTCCATCTCTTAAACTATCCGTTTTATTAGGTACAGAGGCGCTCACATCAACCTTAACAAAACCCAAAAAAGGTGGCCCTATGTAGAGGTGGATGTGCGCCTCTATACTTAGTAGATAGATAATGATGTGTTTCACTTACAAGTACTGCTAAGCAGATAGTAATGATCCTCCTGGTCCTCAGCGAAGCAGACCAGGGCGTCCAGGCGCGTGGTCCTCGCGCCGGACTCGTCCTGGAACACGAAGGTGTCCACGCAGTACGTGTCGGGGCCGCGGACTGTCCACGGAGGGATTTGGTTTGGCATGTCCACGAAGAGCGCGCCATCCTGGGACAAAAAGTTTTTATTAATACGCTTATTACAACCTTTTACTTATGAATATTTTTGTACGTCCTTTAAAACTATGTTTTTTTTCCAGTTAAAGTCCTGTATTGGGAGAGACTTTTGCTTTGTATGCCGTAACATTAAAAACATTGTAGTTTAAAATGTTTACGGTGTGTTGATTTTGAAAAATATATTCCTTGCAATGTGGACTAGTCACCTAGCAGTTATTCACCAAACGTTGACACATTCTCAATGCACTGATCATGTTCACAAGCTGTATGTCATACGAGCACCTACGAGTATACATAAGTATGTCTGTTTTTCTATTTAGTATTTTAACATAATGTGTCCGACTCGACTCGTTACTAAGTCATAGCGTTAAGGAAACGAACGAACTGCATTAAGTGTTACCACCTACACCCATGATTATGATCAATCACATAATCTATATTGTCTAACGTTATACACAGGCCAACTGTGTGTCAATATCACAGGTCGTAGATAGATAGATATTCTTTATTGTACAAAAACATTACATTTCAAATGAATTACAGAGAACAATGTACAATTTAGGCGGTCTTATCGCTAGAGAGCGATGACTTCCAGACAACCTTCGTATTTGTATCACCGTAAGTCAATGCAGTATAGGTCACTTTCCAACTTCTCTGTTACAATTGATGTGTCGCTCACTGTAACTATAGAAAAGAGTACTAAGAGATAAGTACTCACTAGTATTTAATACACACCTTCCTGTTAAATACGGTCGTCCGCAATTTCCTACGTGCTAAGATTAAGTAAACGTATTCGAAATCTATCAAATCATGCTACCTATATTTGAAAAAAATATGCGTAAATTATAAAGTAAAATAAATTTTAAAAAATCCTGACTTATCTCCTTTTGACTTTGAATGTACAGAAAGATAAAAATAAAACACAAACCGCAAAACGGTAACAAAATTAATGTCAACAGCCTTGAAGATCTAGTTAATTCTATGTATAGTATGCCGCTTTTATAATTGACCATTGATTTTAAATTCCATAAATATCAAGAACAACGTGATGACGTCACTGACTGCGTCGAGCGCCGGCGCCATTTTGCGTATATTTTAAAACTCGTCTCGAAACAGGACCATCAAAGATATGTTTCCATTGTCTTTTTACAAAATAAATATTCGAGGAATATCTGTTACGGTATTGGAAGATTTAACTTATTTCCTTTCTGAATTAGATAGGTACTTTAATTAAGTCATGGCAAGTAACTATGAAAACCATTTGCCGACCGATTTGGTGTAATAGTTAAGACGTGCCACCTTCTTTAAGACTTCAAAACCAAGCAGCCATACTACACTAGATGTGGCTAGTTCGACCCACGCATAGTACGAGCATAAAATTCTGAGTGGTACAATATATGTACATTTTTTGCAATATTAATATGAGGAAGCCAATGGCGAGCTGTAACCGCCCTCGCTACTACTATACCACTCGACTCGCAGCTCGTTTTCTCACACCTTAAAAAGGTTCAGAATGGATAAATAATTGCTGGCTGGCAGCCGTGCAGTTGCGGTGCCGAGAAATTTTAAATGAAATATGTTGCACAGTCCAAACTTCCTAAACTCTCTGATACGCCTTGCGGTTGATTGGTAGAGAATGCGTCCAGGCATTAAGTCCGTCAATTGAACTTATTTTTCTTAATTTTGTACAATAAAGGATAAATAAATAAGTGGATGTTACAATTCACAAAAATAAAAAGATTGACTCAAAATAGATCCATCGCATCTTTGTGTAAGATATGATATAATTATCATATTGAGGGCAATTAAATGATGTATGACGCAGGCAGATTTAATTATTGTTAACGAATACCTACTATGAATTGGTTCTGGTTTATACCGATTTATAGGTATAATTGGAATTCACTGCCGTTGCTTGGCAACATGAAGAATTTTATTAACGACTAGCGGCCGCCCGCGGTATCGTCTGCTTGGACCCGTGGTACTAATCGTCGCCTATAGGCTTCCTCAGTAAATGGACTATTCAACACAAACATATTTTTTCAAAAATAACCAGTAGTTCCTGAGATTAGCGCGTTCAAACTAACAAACAAACAAACTTTCTAAGCTTTATTTTAAGTATCTATAGATATAGATAGACCGATGTATAGAGGTTTCCATTAAAACGAATCCTGGACTTAATTTTTGTATTGCATTAATTAAGTAGGTGTGTAATTCCGTAGTTAATAAATACGGTACTTAAATAATGATACGGTACTTGAATAAAAATGTTTAATGAGTTATTTTTAACAGTTAGGCAATCCTTACTGAAACTGTTGAAGGAAAAATGGCTGAAATTTACACTGTGGGGTTTATACCAACTCGAAGCAACAGGTAAACAACTATCGTTACCCACAAACGTACCTAATTATTGATTGTAGGTATAAAGTAAAGTAAAGTAAAGTAAAGTAAAAATAGTCTTTATTCATGTAAACTTATTAAAAAGCACTTATGACAAGTCACAACATAAAAATTAAAAAGTAATAATGTGATTCTACCACCGGTTCGGAGGTGTTGATTCTACAGAGAAGAAACCGGCAAGAAACTCGGTAGTTACTCTTTTTTAATCTTGTTTTTTACAATAATTGCGATAACAGAGTAACAACAGTAAAGTCAAAATACATGATGTGCAGAGGAGCAGACTATTTCTGAGATGACCACAAATCCTTGTCGTTCAAGTAATCTTTTACATTGTAATAACCTCGTTTCATTAACTTTTCTTTAATTTGCGATTTAAGCTTGTGAAGGGGTAGTTCAACAAGACTTTGAGGTACTTTATTAAAGAATTTTACACATTGACCAACAAATGATTTTCCTACTTTATGAAGTCTAAGATTAGGATTTACAAGTTTGTGTGTAGGATTTACAATTTACAAGTTTGTGTGTTGTGTGTATAATGAATTAGAGTTTAGTCCCTTGGATATACTTTTAACCTGCTGTCAATTGATCATTCGTAATTTAAGGTGTGTTTGAATTGGAGGCGACGAGACAATCACAATTAAAAAAATCAAAAATAAAATTGCAATAAAATAATTTGATAGGTCCTAGGAAAAATGACTTAAGCAATTATATGAAGACAAAAATGCATTTAATGGAATTAAAAGAGGTTGATGATTAAACAAAATTGAAAAGTAAATACATCATAGATATCATCGTAATAAATTACAAACATAAAGTGTGAAAATATTGACAATACTGTGTCAATAATATCAACGTAACATACGCCTAACAAATATTACGTATCGTTTAGTTTTACAAACAATACAAAGTCTGTTCGGGATATAGAGTTTCTAATTAGTGAATCACTATCCAGACACAATAGGCGTTGATGGTGAATGAATGACTCCGTTGAATGGCTCAAAATCATTTAAAAATATGGCATCATCCCTAGGTAGGTACCATATTTGTTCATAGTCAAGTGTAGACAAATAACGGCGGGAATAGTTTTACCAAAGATAAACTAGATATTCCAGGAAAATACAAATAACATACCGACAAATTAACAAACGCTAATCAAAGTTGAACAGCTCCTTAAAAGATTTACGTGAGGGCATGAGTTTGAGGGCGTTCTCAACCTTGATTGACGTTTGTCATTTCAGGAGTGAGCAAGTGTCCCTGATTTTCTGATCTAGATAGTAGTATCTAAGTAGGTGTGCAATTTCTGTTAAAATCTGCCTCGAACTTTTAAGCGTTTTTCTTGTTCCTCATTGTTTAGGACTTGGTCTACTAATGTTTTTTAAAAAAAATAGTAAATAAGTATTGTATTCTCTGGAACCATTGGAACCCTACCTTATTGATATTTGGCCTGAAAAAAAGGGAGCGGAATATTTAATAACTTTTACGTCTGACAATAACAAAATTTCGATCGACAGTATGTTTTCAATTCGACACCTGAAAAGTTTCAGAAAGAAACTACTATTACTAAAACAAACCAAGCATTAGTGAACTAATGCGTCATTCGGTTTAACTCAAATCGTTTTTTTTTCAAACAGAACCAGTAGTTTCTGAGATGAATTAACTCACCTTTCTCAAGTGATAATCCTTCGCTGCCTGTCCTATTCGAATCCTAACCTCAGGCCGAGTGCAGTTCAGCTTCCCAGTCACAAGTCTGAAGATGTTCGTCGCCTTCACTCCCTCAAGCTTTTTATACTTGTTCCAGATAGGCGGGTCAAACTCCTCGCTCACTTTTACACACTCCTTCTTTTTCGGATCATATCCGTATCCGAACGCACAACACTTTCGCACACACGTAGTGCCACCGCACTTACACCCTCTTAAAGTTCCTGTTTCGATATCGTAGTAGTACTCGTTCTTTGCGTATTTGACACCTCCAGAAGTAATAACTCCAGTCGGCGTGATGTTCGACATAGAAGCACTTATATTGACACTGTTCCATTTGTCGCAGACGTCTACGCAGAAAGCTGGCGAAACCAGTATCAGCGCTCCGACGAGTCTCGCTAACATTTTGTTTGTTTGTTCTCTATAACATCGCGACAGGTTCTCTGTGATTAACGGAGTTGGCCGCACCGTTGCTGGCTACGGTCACGCTACAACTGATGAATAAAAAAATAGTCGTTTGCTGGTTATTATTACTCAATGAGGGAATTCCGCGCCTAATTGACTGGTTCTGTACACACGCTACGTGAGACATTAGAACCTGCCTATTAAGTTATTATCCTTCTAGTGAGAAGGTTTGTACCTCCTCATTCTCACTGTAAGTCAATGCTTTCGGCTTGAGTTTGTCTGTGATCTAAGGAATCAAGAATGAAATAATATTTTAGGTGTACATACCTAAACGTTAAAAAATATGGCGTGTAATTGCCAAATATAAGTAGATAAAGACAGAACAATAAATTTTAGTCAAATATTTATTGCATACATTGAATTAAGAAAGACTGTTTGTTAAGTTTGCATGTTGGTTAAATTTTTAATTAAGGGTCATCAATCAATCGAGCTGTATTTTGACAATCAAGTTCATGTTTGCTTTAACTCTCAGCAATAACATAATGACGCAGTTTTTGTGTTTTTTTGACAATTTAGTGGCCAAATGTTTAATTATAATAACAATAAAAGAGCAGTGACTGGGTCCAGACCTACCACCTACCCGAGTATGTTACGCGCTGCGTGCACATCTGTCATAAATGGTTGCTTATGTCACGGTGCGTGAAGGTTATTTTGGCAATAATTTATCTTTTTATATCATCATTTTATAATCAGAGCCAAAAAATTACAGTAATATTGTTTTGGTGTTTATTAAGCAGGTTAAGCCGGCTCGCGACTCTCTCGGTTGGTTATGAAACTGGTTTGGGTTCCATATTTAGCGATCGGTTCTGAAATAGCATTCGAGATTCCGAGAGGTTGTCAGACGACAGGCAGCGTCATTATGATGACGTCTGGTTATAGGAAATGTCGATTGAGTTCGAGTTCTCCACCCCCAGGTGTTTGCAGCTGAATTATCGCCTCGTTAGACATTACGTGGGTACTAATAGGTCTTGACGAACTGTTTGCTGGCTTACAAGGGCTGGGCAAGCACTGGCTGGTTGTACAAATTTGAAACGGTTACGAAACCTTTCACACAATTCTGGGGTGCTATTCTGGTGGACATCACTTCACATCTCGGTGCTTCACGCTTACTTATATCATCGATCAATACGCTTCACTCTGAATTAGTATTTTTTCTCATTTTGAATGTAAATAAATGAGAAATGTTATTTGGTTTAGTTCTTTTCTCTCCAACGACCACAGTTGCAAAGAAATTGAATTTCAAAGTTCACTCGCCACGAGCGAAGTGAGTTTTGGCGCCCGCCAGAATACCTACCATAGTTGATATCTAGAACGGCGGGACATATCGATACTTTCAAACACACTTGCTATTCAAGTGTATTGGACAAAAAACGTCAGAATTACTTTCTCCAAGTTATAGTTACAAGTCGGTATCCAACTAAATACCAATTAGCTGATGATGACCATTCGCTTGATTTAACTAGACGGAATGTGAGACTCTCTCTTATTTGTCCAGCAAGCATGACTCACGATGTGACCCACAATGATACGACACAATAATATTTAGGAATTAAGTTCGCCTGTCAAGGACGAGATAGGTACGTCTTGATGACCTCTGTATTACAGTTGGTAATAACCGAACTGCTTATTACTGCTAACTAACTGAATTAATAGATTAAATTTCTGGTTTCTGATTTGCATTCAGTCAGTGATTATATTACAAAAATTATCTTACTTCCTACAAAAAAATTAAGAACTAAGGGTAAAAAAAACAATTATAAATTGTATCGCCATTAACTGCCCTCTCTTACTTGCTCATGAAATTAATTCAATATTTTCACTTTCACTTCTTGTTTGTATTTTTCTGATGAGTAAGTAGGTAATTTCGAGTTAGGTTGAGTTATATTATAGGTCTACCCAGTCTTTCTCCACCCAGTGCTGCAGTGCAAAGTCGGTTGTCACTTGTCACCAGTTTTGATAAGAATACGAGTAGAAGAATAAAAAACTATTCAAAGCTCACATTGACTTTAAAAAGTTATGAGAACTTGAAAATAACTACGAAACCACAGATCTACGTTCTTAATTGTATATTATAGGTAGGTATTTGTGTATCTACGTTCTTAATTGTATATTATAGGTAGGTATTTGTGTATTCTTTGTAAAGGCTTCGTTGAAAAACTCTTTTTAGTCTGTTTTTATGGTTGAACTGACCTATGTTTTTTATGTATTATGCTAACTTTACAAACAGCGGCTACTTTTTAATCTACTAATTAACATGAATTTACAACTATCTGAGGTCCAGCATCGCCATGTGTATGCAAATTTTCCAATATTTCCATTATCAAGGTTCGTGATGTGATTTCCGTGTTGTTTTCTTGGTTTTCATTAATACCTAATTGAGCCGCTAAAGAACTCGTAAAATGTCCTCTGACGTTCTTACATAATTAACTAAGTACCTACCTAGCTGAAATACTTTTCAATTGTCAGTTAGGGTCATCATAATTATACTTTTAAATGCGTTAGCTAATGTATGACATAGATGAATAAATAGCTTGACAGGTCAGCGAGGGAACCTTTTAATCAGTTATATATTTTTTAATAAATGTTCTGTAGGTATAATAATTGAGAATAACATCTTGCAAGTTTTGTTTTCGAAGATGCAGCGTGACATGAGCAACGATATAACACAGCCAAAGAATGCGGTAAAAAAACCTCAAAGAAACTTCACAGAACTAGAAAAAACAGCAAACATTCTTTAAATTTCACTGTTATTAAAACTCTTTGAAGAGTTTCGTACTTTTTAATTCACGAATTCTTTGTTTACGTCCGCGAAGTCTAGCCGTGCTGCGATCGCCGCTCGCGTGCGTTCGTTTCGACACCGTTGCGGTAACTAGCTGATTTAGCCGACCGTTCTGAGACGGTGTAGCTTCTGAGTCAGATGATTTAACCCGTTTTTGGGGTTCTGTGTGAATGTTAAAAAAGGCTTATTATGAGATAAGGGCTTGGGTGCGCCCTATGTCGTCACAATGAAGGTGCAGGTAGGTAATTGTGAAAGCTCTTACCCCCCAATTCACAAACATCAATCAACGTTAAGCACGCGCTCATGCTGTCCCGTACAATGACAATAGCATTGAAAGGGACAACATGAGCGTGAGCGCGTGCTTAGCATGGATTGTCGTTTGTGAATTCGGGGGTTAGCCTTTATATTTTTAGCTTTTTTTTTATATTCAGACCTTTTTCTAGCTCTTTCTGAATGATTGCGCTGTTTAAGTTAAAGGAGAGAGAGATTAGAGAAACCAGAGATTTAAGAGATCCGTTCGTCCAAACTACCGTTAATATTATTCGGTCAAAAGATTACAGACTGAACTCTCTGTCTGAGAATTTACTATGTGTGTTTAAGTTAAGTCTATAGTATGTCAATACAGCTATGACATACTCGACATTAGCAATTCTACTATAACAAGCATTAGTAAAACCAATAGTAAAACTAATTGACTTTGGCCAATCAAGTATGTAAGTACCTCGTTACTGCCAACGATCTCTATGCAGAGATCGTTAATTTTATTCCAGTTGTTATAACTCTTATTAGGAAGGAATTAGTTTGTGGTGATTGCCTGACTGTACTTCTCCTTTCTTTGAAAACCCGTTAAGTGATCATCGTGGTTTCGAGTGCCAGTTAACATGCAATAGGGTCGCACTAGTAAAAAGTCCTGTTCATTGATAATAAAATATCTAAATTTGAGCGTTTGTGATGTACTACCATTATTTATAAATTTTATTATTAAAACAGTGAACCATAATTTCATCAAAAACCGATGTTTATCCTGTCAACTCATGTCTCACATACAAAAGAAACACCTAACTTTCATTTCATTTCATGAAAAATATCTAACTACTGCATTAAAAGTACGGAATCATAAACACCTTGTACCTATACCTAAGTGTATACTAAGTGATAACTTTGGGTATAAAAACAATAAACTAGAATACTGCTGCGGAACCACAAGAACAACCTGAGTTATTTCTGATCTACGTTGGTGGATAAACACTTTGTTGATAGCAAATTAAGCGATCACTCGTCGGTGACGAAACGAAGGACATTTGCTTGTTAGCTATTATTGCATTAGAACAAACTCATCTAAGTGTTGCATATTTTATTAATGTCAATATTTATTAATCCTACTTATGTTCGGCAGACAATCATGCGGATTTCGATGATGATGATGAATATTTACTTATGTAATCAAAGCTACTTATGTGATGATTTGAACGCTGAATGAGATGTACAGCTGAACTATTTTGTTATTTTGAATTAACTTTCAAAACTTAGAATGTCTGAAAAAAATAAAAAGGCAAAGTAAAGTAGAAAAAAAAAGTATACCTAGTCAGAAAAGTAAAGTAAAACAAAGGGACTTAAACCACGGCCATGCATATTAAGCCACTGGACCACCACTAGACTCCGTTTCTGGGCTTCGTACTGTTTTTATTTCTTTGGTCAAGGAAGACTTACCTAAGTATTTCATAATTTTGCATCGATCGAAACCTGATTTTGCATACTTCCTTTCTCTCGGAATCACTAATAAAATGTAACCTTGTACAGGATTCTTCCTTTCACTTTAGGTAGTCAAGAACTTGTATCTACGTCGATTTGAACTTTAGGGAAATCCTACCTATAATTATTGCAGTCGTTTTAAGCTTTAGTACATACGTACGAGGTTTTTTTAACTTCGTACATAATTAAAACTTAAAGGAAGCAGGAAGATCCCAGTGTACATATGGCAGTTTTCAATGGTTGATACAATATTAAACAGAAAATTGTAAAAAAATACAGACACGATTTGCTTCTATGTCATGTTAATAGGGCCTCGACATGACACAGAAGAAAATTGAGTGTGTATATTTTCTATATTTTTAATAGAAGCTCTGTTGTTAAGATTTTGTCACAGCTCATCAGCTTTTATGAGACCGTTTTGGTCTAGCCTCGTTGTTGGTTGGTAGAAAAACCTGACGTTGGGAGCAAGTTCAAAATGAGATGCTGCCTCACTCAAGGTGTCCAATTCTTTTTACGCAAAATACTTAGTTCAGCACTTTTATATGTTTTGTTTGTATGGATGATGATGACGATGATCATCAGATCCTCAAAAAATTCACTAAGCTTCAAAAACCAGCATTTTCTTATCAAGGTTTCTAAATTAACAACACGTTATAAAAATCTGTATATCTGCTGACGAAATTGTACTTATAAGTTTCCTTCCTTGTTTTGCGGAGATTAACATAACACCTGATTAAATAAAAATAAAGGAAAAAAAATGCACACATATTGTTGATTGATACCTCACTGTATGAAGTTGTAATAATCAACATCAGTTTTATTTTTGACTGAGATATTGATCATCATACTTCACGACCATATCCCTAATGGGTCAGTCACAGGCACACTGATTGTTGCCGTCATGGTGAACAGAACATTCCACATTCCAGAAAAGCCTACATCTCGCCGAGGGAATTTGAACCCAACGTGGTGCGAGCCTGCCTCCGTTATCCGGGTTGCTTGGGTTTAATATCGGTGTATCGGTAAATTGTGCATTGAAAACAAGGTAAGTGTGTTCTGGCCAGATTTAATCTCGAGACCGAAGGGTTCCGAGCCCGAGTGTTTAACCACTGGGCCACGACTGTTTATGTTATGTTTTGTTATAGCGTCGCAGGTTCTGAAGATTGATTGGTTTTCTGACATCCCCATACTACTTACCTACAAGTTCTGTTAAAATGTGATCTTGGTGTGCCGATGTTTAGGAAGATATTTAGGCACTTATTTTAGAAATATAACATTTTACATATACAGCAGGGTAATCAAAAAGGGTCGTCCAACATTTTTTTAGTTTTCTTGATTCCTTACACCTGGTGCTATCCGAAAACCCACAATGAATGTTCCATGATTATTAGTATCTAGGTAGTAGGTATTAATTATGGAGTTATGATTTATATTTTATATCGTGTTTTTTTTTCGAATGTTGCCGACTTACGAGACAGTTTTGCTGACCTCTAGACATGTTTTGTTGAGAGTTGTCTTCATACAAGCTGAATAACATACCTTGCAGTTACAAAAACAATTTTAGGTCTGTTGGATACCATTGCGACACAAACATAATTCAAAAATTTTTTTAAGTTTTTTTTTTTTAAATAAATATTTCTTTAAACTTTCATGGTCACTAAAATTTAAATCATTTAAAATTAAAAAAAATACTTACCTGAAAGTTTACCCGCGAACATTTCGTTAAAAAGGTTTCGATCCATTAAATACAAGTTTTAGGAACCTAAAGTGGGCAACTTGGGGGCCAAATTCAATTCATGGAATATCAATATTTGGTATCAAAGGCTACATAAGCAAACATATTTTTATAAAAAAGTTTGAGTGGCAATCCCATTTTCAAAACGAAAATCTCAATCCTACTAATATTATAAATAAGAAAGTTTGTTGTGTTTTGATGTGCCGTGTTGCTCTTTCACCTAAAAACTATTGGATGGATTTTAATGAATATATCTGATTAGGTCATAGGCTACAATTTATAAAAATGTATTACAATTTTTTTTATGTTATATAATGTGATGGCTGAGCCTTGATCAGCAGTTTCAAGCTAAAGCCTGGCTTTGAGGTCACAACCTATAACTCACCAGTTTCAAGTAAAGCTTACGAAATGTTTGTCAGTAGGTATACTCATCGCTTTAATGACGAAACATTTAAAAACCATTAGTGCATCTTCATTTTCTTCGACAATATGACTAACGAATACTTAGGAGCGAGATAAAGAAGAGGTTTATTTCTTTCTCCCTCGTATAACTAAGAAATACTTCTGTAGCCCGTCCGTGTTGCAGTATAAAACCCTGAATGAATTCAAAAAATATGCAGCGACTATCGAATTCAAAGCAGACATGCTAGGTACTTTCAGCATCGGCAACCGGCGATTTAGCCGCTTTTCAGAAGCTCAATACAGCGAACAAAAGTTCTAAACAGTAGTGCACAGTTAAAACCGTCAAACGTTACCGCGTTCTAACGCACAAAGTCGCCGAATCCTGATACTGCATCGATACAATCCCACGCCTTCACTGCGACCGCACGCAGAGTCGCCAAATAGTGCTCCATCATCTTCAGAGTCGTGAGATCGCTGATCGACAGTGGTAAAAGTAGCATTATCATGTCTGTTGTGTGGCGCTAAACAATTTCTTATTGTATATAAATACCATAATATAAGTATATAAATACCGGCTAAATGGTAGTAGGTACCTGGGCAAGTCCACTTGTCCTTTGAGGAAAAAACTTATTTTTTATATCTTAATTAAAATAAATTATTGATAATCCACACAATACACAATTTCAGTAGAAAATAGTCAGTACAAAAAGAAAAGACCTACCTAGTAATTAGGTATCTACTGTTACCTTTTACCTTTTAAAAGTCATATCTATAAGCAATCACTTTCATAAAAGCTTCTAAAGGGTTATGCAGGGTTCGTTTTAAACTGATAAACTGATTTCCATTGAAAACATTTTCATTTAAAGCTTTGCTAGAATAGAATAGAATTGCCTTCATCATTGTTTTTAGATTTTCTGGCCTTGTATTATTTATTTTTGTATTATTTTATTTTTACCGCGCTGCGCCTAATATGGCTCAACCGCAGAATTGCCACGGCGCACTTTGCAGATGACTTTTATGTAGGCGTTTGAGAATCTGTATCGGAACGTAAAAATCCTAAAAGGTAATTTACCTGCTCTATTATTTTCAAGCACGTTTTTTTGTGTGTTTAAATGACACCAGTTGGTTAAAAGATGGATGGAAGGTAAATCTGTACAATTATACATCACACAAATGAAACAATTTTGAGTGTCAAGTATACTATAAAAAAACATCTTAATTGAAAAAAAAACACCGGCATTCTCTAAACCTTTCGTTGGATGAGGCAAAGAAACCTTTCGTTGGGTAAGGCAAAAGTTATAATAATTGAATTCTGAAATAATAGTTATTTTCAGACACAATCGTGTTCACCTTCACACATTGCTTATCATCATATCCGTTTAACCAGTGATATTTAAGTATCTACCCATTTTTAATTGTTTGTCATTTAGTGTTGGTACCTACTTAGCTATCCTACTTATACATGCCTAGATATTATTATAAAGTTAATCTACAATGCACAAAACATTACAGTTGTATTAAATTACTTAAATATTATGTAACTGTACTGTATTAGCTGTATAATGCATTGAATTTACTTTTGTTAAAGTCAAAGCTTCACCTACTAAGGTGTTTTAAGTTTTTTGTTGTATCTGCCATTTTTTATGAATGAAAGCTGCGGAGTAGGAAATCAATAACATCGCGATATCACTTAGCTGACAGGTGAAGGAATTACCGTTACTCTCGACACGTTATGAAGAAGAAGCTAACAGGAACGATACTTGTTATTTATTATTAGTATTATTACGCATATAAATACAGTCTAGTAAAGCGTCTGAATTTCCCTATCTCGCAATTAGGTCACGGGCAAGCCATTCTCGGTGAATCGTTTTAAGAACTCGATGATAAACTCGGGCTATTTTGAGCTTTTATTTTCAGAAAGCTTAGTAATATTAAATACTCCGCTAAACATTGTCATGTCCAATGTCGTTGAGCTTTCTTTTATAAATGCACAAATGATGAAAAAACCTTTGGTCGCTCCATGCGGCATCGCAGTAGTGCATGTTCTAGTTATTAATGGGTTTGGAACCTATTCTACACTTTATTCGTTATACCTAGATAAGTGAAAAAAATATTCGTTAGTTACGAATATTTTCACCGAAATAAAAAAATACATATTTCTGTAAGTAGATAGATACTTAGAAATCGTTTGGCAACAAAATTATAATTTTCGAACATCATGTTGTTGATGTAAATAATAATTAAACATACAGTGCATTATAAATAAAATGTGACTGTACCTACCACTTCTGTCTACTTCTGCCATTGACTAAATTTCTACTAAAGACCCAGGAAAAATTCAGCAGTTAAGTCAAAACCCACTTTTGATAGGCCCTTTTTGGTACATTTTGCATATTGCACGTTGTTCAACCTGTGTCTGCCGTGAACTCCCTGACAATCTAGTGACTAACACCAACAGAATAATTTACAAATTAGTGCCTATTTTATACCGAACTAAGTAGGTAATTCATTTATCTGTAAACTCCTTGCAAACAAACTAAATCCTAAACGTGACGTGATGTCCTAACCAATCCCATAATAAAAGCGGTTAAAGGAAAATGTAAACCAGACATGAGTAGTGATTACCTAAATTTGTCTGTCTGCCATGCTTCATACAAATACTTGAAGTAGGTACAATATTTTTTGTGACTTTGTACTTTTTTTCAATTTGATTAAGGCCGATAATCAGATAAATAAACTACAAATTATACGAGTATTGTTTAACTATTTCTAATCCAAACGGCGTTTTAGCTAACATTTTAAAATTAGTCAAATTTCTTAATATAAAAATTGATTGCTGTTCGTTAGTCTCGCTAAAGCTCGGGAGCGCCAAAACCGATTTGTTTAATTTTGGTTTCGAAATATTCGTGATGGTCCAGGAAAGGTTTGAAAGGTGAGTTAACACTAGAAAATGCTAGGAATATAGTGAAAAACCTCAATTTAGCTTTATCTTAGCAACTGTTTCTACTTGTCACGTGACAATGAATGTTTGACAACAGAACGAAATCTGTCGGGACAGCCAAGTTGTAAATAATATTCATAACAAAGTGTTTTCTAGAATTGTGTCCCTTGTTGCTTGATCCTTTGTCTTTCAATAGTACATTGTTATCCTAGGGGTGAAAGTAACTTATTTAGTCCCGAGACGGGGTTTGGCGCCCGGAACGAAGTGAGGGCGCCAATAGTTCGAGGGACTAAATAAGTCTTTCACCCGAGGTAAACACTGTGCTTTTCATTACGAATACAAGGAAAGTAAAAATAAAACATGAATTAGCCAAAGAAAAAGATTTAAAAATAAATGAAGATCGAATTGGCGCTATCCCGCCTATTTTGTTTGTTTTTTTTTTCTGTGGCGGGCCCACTATTCAGCCATTATTTTTTATTTTTTTCATTGGAAAAATGGTAAATATTTTGCTCTAAGCTTAGTTATTTTGAAGAAATTGTTGAAACTGAATTATAATAAAGTTATTTATAAAATATACATTCTCTAATCAATACTTAACTTTAAGTTATTTCAATTTTACATCGTGGCTGTATAGAAAGTTGGAACATGGTTCAATAGATATGTGAAAAATAACTAAGTTTTTTTTAAATAATTTGGCAGATGTCAGTTGAAAGTGATTCTCCCTAGGGATGAAAAGTATTACTTTCAGCCCGCTTCTCAGGTCAGTAATGACCTACTTTCAGAGTATGAGTAATGAAAAATCCTTTTTATCATTATAAAACCAATAGGATTCATATAATCTGTGAAAGTAACTGTACATACATGTGTATATGACCCACCTAATTATTATTTTTTCAATGAATCATTAAACGACCCTTACAATATGAATTATGAGTCAGCCTTTTAAAAGTCATGGCTGTGGATGCAATGATGAGTCAATCTCATCATTCTACTTAAGATCGATGTAGCATAATATTAATGCTACAATTGATTAAGCTTTTATGAATGAAAGGATTAAAGTGGTAGTGATCCACATATTGTTTTAACATCACTAGGTATAGGTACCTAATGATGTAAAAACAATATGTGGAGATATAACTTCTACTTACGATCAAAACTTTGTACATACCTTGACTTTGGCTTTATAAAGTGTCTCCTATCAACATTAAGGAAGTCACTATAAGGCATCGGCCAAGGTGTTCCATTTCTGACTCGTCTGCATGTCATACATTTTGCATATAAATTATATACAAATAAAAGCAAAAACTAAACAATAACTCACTTCCTGAATGTACCATTTGTGGTCTTCCCTAAACACACCGCGGCATGGCCTGCCGTAAACCAGGCTGTGTTCCTTCGAATTCTTCACATCGAATGCCCTTTTGACCGAATCCAGGTAAAAAAGGCTTAAACCACCGTTCACTATTATATCAGATCCAGGAATTTCCGTGCAAGTCTTGTTAAACTGCCCATAGTTTTGCGCACAACACTTTCTGATACACTTCCTCAGTTTGCACACGCATCCAAAAGGTCTTATTTCGCCGCTGACATTCTTGTAAAATACATATTTTGATGGGTAAGTGACTCCGTCTTTTATGACTGAGTTATCACTGAACATTTCTCCACCAGTTAGATCTATGCTTAAATTGTCAACACAAGGCTGTCCACTCACGCTAAAAGTAGCAATAACGATAAAGAACCAAATCATTTTGATATTTTTACTTTGTTTTGTTAAAGTGCCAATGTCGCGGGATATATTTTTGGTGTTGTGCAAAAATCGAGACGGGCTCGGCGCGTGGTCGCGTTCGTGGACTGTGCCTTTGAATCAAACCCGATTGCCGGCACACTCGTGTCGTGCCCACGCCACTCGCGATGTATGTTGTGATGGAGTTCGTCAGTGCGGCTTTTTATATTGTAATGCTGTTAAGTTCGATCGGAATTAAATTGGAATACGTCTCTTGACGATTCGCTATTTCGTGTTTGTTTGGGGTTCTTTTGTTAATGGGGAAATAACGTTTTTAAATATTTAAAAAATAACTTAAGTTTGGCATTCAAAAGCTTTTCTGAATAGTATGTACTAAAATATAAATTTTGGATTTTTAAACTAGTTGTGAAATAGGATAAGAAAAAACATAACAACTGCGAATTATTTTGTGATTATTGTGAATGTGGATATAATTATGAAGCAGGTCTACATGACCTTAAAATTTAAGAACTAACAAATAATATTTCTAGCAATGCATATTCAAAATAATAATTCACCTTCGATCGAAGGTTACCTCTATATAGAGGTTATTATCCTAAATTTAAATTTTGGCATTAAAATACAAAATAGCAGGAAGTACCAACTATCATCCAGAACCCAGTATAGTTGTTTGCCCGAAAGTTGGTGTTTGTTTATGTGAGCATGTCATGTGGAATTTACTTTAATTGGCTGCCTCTATGGACTTACGATTAACTTGTCAGAGTGTCACCAAAGCCTATCCCTAGGACAGTAACAAAAAAACCGCTTCAGTTTTTTTGGAAATACTGGCGCTGACATCACAATAAATTAATAACAAAATATTTCGTTGAAGTTGTCGTAAAAATTATGGTTCTCACAATCACAAACATTAATTTGTTGCTATACCTTGTTCATGAAACCACCAATCGATCAATTACCTTTTCCGCTCATGAAGATGTAAAAACATGAATATCTACTTAATTCATTTGGTAACAGTACCTAATATAAATTATATAGTAAAATTAATAATAAATAACTAATTACCTAACTAAGCAGAAACTACAGAAGAGATTGTCTAAGCTGAAATGACGCGCCCCTCCAACGCATATACGCATACAAGGGTGCTTGCTCGTATCGACAATATCTTTATCACAGTTAAAAATTCTCAGGTAAACACGAGTTGCCCATAATTCATTCAAGTCTACTCATCATGTTAAGAAATAAATGTTCAACCACGCGTTAACCTACCACTTATTTAAATTATGGTGAATCACCCTTCATCATCACTCTTCAGTTCTTCATGAATATCTACAGCAATGTTAAACGAGTGTTTTGAGTTATTCTTTATTACTATCTTATACGCAAACAATCTTTAAACACGTCTTGATCGAACTTCCAAAGACACTTTATATTCTTTCCTTTATTGGTTTTATGGTAAATCAGTTTGATTTACATTTTTATTGAAGAATAAATCATAGTGGGATGTTTCGTTAAAATTGATGTCTATTATGCGAAAGGGATTTGATGAGCTTGACGGTCAACTGATAGAAAATGACCACCACCGCCCATGGGTGGCTGCAACACTACTTTCTACTTGACGACCACGAAATACCAAAAATATCTAGACTTTGGGAAACCGTTCCAAGTTTACATTAAACGCACGTGTAAACGTTTTTGTGACTGTCATCATCATCATCAGCCTCTAGGAGTACACTGCTGGACATAGGCCTACATAGAGTGCCACAGCAAGGCTTTGGGCCGTCATCAGCATCCAACGGCTCGTACGTAATTTTCACATTATGTTGCATCTGCAAAGATGCATCTTTGCTAGCCAAGTGAATGAAATTGTAAATATTCCGTTCCATTTTCAACTTTTAAAGATTAAGATTGACTTACCTCCTGTAAGTAGAAAGGCCTCCTGTTCAAAATATATTTTTGAGGACAAGCTATTCCAGTCAATGTTGTAAACTCTTTGCTCAAGTTTACTTTCGTTGTTTCACGTGTTACACGGTTGATGTATTGCAGATTCGTTGCTATCAAATCATTTTCTGCATCTTGAGCACAAACACTGGGTTTTCTGTAGGATTTATTGTAAGTCATACCCACTGGACAGCACTTGCTGAAGCATCGTCTATTAACACACATTCGCTTTTCTCTAAGAAGTAACTTGAATCCTTCACGACCAGTTTTATTTAAGTTAATATCATGACCAAAACACAAAATTACATTTACTAAGCAAATACAAACAATTAACTTCGACATAATATTATTTCGGTTTGCACAGAATTCGATGATACGATATTTCGAATGCAAAATGCGTTCGGCTTGGATGCTAGCACAACAGCAAATACTGACATTAGCAATGGTCGAGTTGTTAGTATCAGTGGGAATACAAATAATACAAAGCTTGAAAGACCATCAAATTAATTGGCTGATCGCAACGAACGACAAAAGTGGCATTTAAAACGATAAGGTACATTAAACATATCTGTTATAGCTATGAATTTTCAGATACCTGCAGAAACGATGGAATCGATTAGTTTAGTTACAAATAAATCCTGCTTTGTTGTAATCTTAAATGTTTTTGACCTGTGTCTGAATTGTTGATGCAAATAAATGTTTAATCTATCTGTCAATTTAATCTGAAGAAGCATTTGGAAATGTTAAAAGCGAAGGAGTACAAGACTCTCAAAGAAGATGCTACATGTTGGATCAGCAAAGCTGATCACCCGACTTACCTACCAGTTCACGAAATCTTATTCTGTCCTGGTCCCTGACAGTCTTCTCGGCTAGTACGCTCTCACGTCTCACTCAGTACTTCCTTTCGACGGGGTAACTTTTTATGAAAATATGTTTCTGTGAAGTGAGAAAGCTGAGTATTTTAATTATCATCCACGTCGAAATCTAACGGATATAAAAACATTTCATTTTAATGTGAATGATTTGCTGATATGAAGTGCTTTACATTCATCTATTTTCTTTCGTTACAATAGTTAGTTTCACTATTTACTTACCTGCAATTACTATTCATCCGTCGGTACAAATACTCTAGCAATAACTACTTATTTACAACGCTCAAACTAATAATAGTTCAAAGAAATATTTTTAAAACGTTTCATCGGTATATTTGACGTAGTAACGAAATGAAACAACAAATTTTGAATTATGATTTTAATACTGTTAAACTTCAACAATACAAAACGTAAGAAATAGAGTCTATACACAGAAGAAAATAATCATTAACAACTGATAAAACTATACATTGAAGAGAAATTAAAATCTAAGTACATAAATGCAAATCAAGTTGAAAATGTTCACAATTTCATTTACAATACATATTAATATTGAAAGCTCTTCATAATCTTCAAGTGCTGAAGCAATATCTTTTTTGTCATGGTACATTACCTTAAAACTACTATACATTATAATTATAGCTCCTGACACGACATGGCAACTCTATGACGCCCTTGTTCTGTTTCAACATAGGGTTTAGACAATTCCACACCCTTTTACAGATAACGCGATCGAGTGGTTGCATTAATTTGTATTCATGTTTCCCAAAAGGGCAAGCCAGGAGTAAAATACGAGCTCTTACTTTATTAAACGAAAGCTTTTCACTAAAATTGATTAATTCTACTGAATATGATTCACTTCTATAGTAAAAATGCGTCGGCAGTTTATCATTTTACCTATCGTTATACTTTTAAGTACGCTTTGTAGTAACTTACCTATAAAGTAGGTTGGTAATAAATCAAGCTTGTAGACTTGTAGAAATATTTTACAAATGCTATTGATTTTAAGACAGCTTCATTTAATAAAGCACGACCTTATCTGTATTTCTTAGTTTACAATACGAATATTATGGCAGTACATTTAATAATAAATAAGTGTATAATAATATAAAAGAGTTTTTTTGAAAGAATTTATATTACAGTTACAACTATCTTCGAACATAGCAGAGATCTACATGATCAACACACTTAAGTCATTCATGCATCGTTTAAATTTCTATAGCGTCCGGAAAAACGTGGTCTAAGTACGCCTGATGACCGTAACTCTGCAGGGGTCTCGGCCTTATCCTCTTAATTTCTATGACATCGTTTCCAGGACAGTTCCTATTGAACCGTGAAGCGATTTCCCTAACTTTCCCAGGGCGTGGCTTATCATCAGCGAAGTCATTATTACGCCTTGCATTGTTTTGTTCCTTAAATTCTTCAAATGACCTATCGTTATCTTTCTGATTCGCCAGATTTTTGTGCGGTTTCTCCTCTTCATGTCTCCAGCTACGTTTAGAATATCTCTTAGAGTCTGTTCTGTGGTAATCCTCATATTTTTCCTGATTACCTATTGCATGACTTTGTTTTCTGGCAGAATTGTTTCTTTCATACATTCGAGAATAGTTTTTCGAGTTTCTATTCTCATTATTTCCAAAATTTTCTTTATGAATGTCTATGTTATTTTCTTCATCTGGTGTCATACCGAAAAAAGGGTTTTTGGAATATTCAATATCATTGTTAGTTTTGCAGATGTAGCTTTGGTTGTTTTTATTCTTGCTTTCATTGGACTTGTTTGACCGTCTAACTTTTGGTGGTCCAGATTTGAAAGTGGAGAATCTGTTTTCGTTTAAGTTGTTATTGTTAATATCGTTGGTGATAGCCTGCGGGTCGAAAGCATGCGTTCTTTGGTGCGTTAGGGGTTTGGACAAGGAGAAGTACTTAGGCGGCTCTCCGTGCTTATTTATCGTTACTTCATACTGTATGTGCGGGTCTAAGACCGCATACACATTTTCTTTGGCTTCTCTCTCCAGCGACGTTAGTGCTGCCTGTTAACAAAAGATGAAGTAGATTAGATTATTAAGATTAGACAAGTACATATAGCGGACTTGATTGCCAAGAGGCATTCTCTACCAGTCAACCACATCAGTCAAACAGAGCAGTTAAGGCGGTGCACAAAATGAAGGTAAAGCAGAATATAATCTACATGTTCCTATTTCGTTGCTTTAAAGGAACATTTTGCATATGGCATTAACTCCCATGCGTTTTTTGTAAAAATAATATTGTCTAATTTACAATTCATGAGTTGATTAATTTGTTTTGTTGAATCAGCTTATGTGTAAGCGCACTTATGGTGATTAAAACGTCTTTTGTCGCGCTGGACAGCTGGTATATCTACTGCAAACATCTTTCCCGAGTCTAAACTTGATTAAATTGAATAGTGTTTTCCAACCTAACTAGTTTAACTACACAGCTTGTGCTAAATTTATAAAATAATATTTTTGAAAACCTACTTATAAATACAAAACAAAGTGGTTGTCGGTTCCCCTAATCACACTACACTTTTGCGGAAACATGAAGGGCAGAGAAGATGTACTCTTCTCTGCTCTTCATGTTTCTGAAGGGAAATTACTCATTTTGAAATTGCCACTGATATCAATGGATATTATTCCACACATCGCCATCTAGCCCCAAAGTGAGCTACATAAGGCTCGCATTATGGGATACTAGACAACGGATAAACATACTTAAATACTTTTTTCTTTTTTAAATACATACTTATTATACATAAGAAACAAACAGACATGTTCATGCACACAAATGTTTGTACTGCGCAGGGATCGAACTCGCGACCTTTTCTGTAGTAGCCGACTTCTCAAGCATTACACCAAATCGGTCACTTATAAATTATATTTATCTGCTTCCACTTATAATTCAACTGATTTCTACTACGAGATGATAATAATTAATAACAATTGGTAAAGTGTTATTAAACGAGTCAATAGTCCAATCAATTTGACGATGACTGTTATCGATTAAGCAATAGCATTATTTATTGTAATCGACACTATTTTATTTAATAACGATTAGGGCATATCGAACTCATTCAACTCGACTTGGATATTGAATCAGCATCAAAAGTGTACTTCTGAAATTTCTAGACTTCATTGTTGAAATTGGAATTCAGATTGTGATTGGTAGTAAATACGACGATTTGTGCAACGATATTATAAAGTACAGAGTCGAAATAATACGTCCATAATTTATTGATAGAATCAGAATATGTAATTAATACTTAGAAGCAGATCTGCAGAGATCGTGATACACGTTCTGGTTTCCGATGAATCATTTTGTAATTAATAAATTACATCGTAGCTCCAGAACCATAAAATCAAATCAAACAAAGCATTTTTTTTAAGAAAAAATACAGAAAATATTTAGCACATTGAATTAAAACTATTCAAGACATACACTAGCCAAAAAAGTCTCCACAGCTAAATAAAGCATACAATAGGGAATATGCACTGTTCTTTTTTATATTTTTTTATGATAGCTTATATCGTTTTATGACTGATCAATAATATTCATTACCAAAAACGCAAAATGTAGTATATTATAAAGTGTTGCAAATTTCAAACTTTTTCAAGCGTTTCAAACGCCGCCATTATGGCGCGCTCTGTTGTCATGGACTAGGACGTCACGCGAGTCTATGACAACACAAATGTAACCTACAAACTGTTGAATTCTTCTTCTTGTCGCGCTTTTGACAGTGACATACGCCTGGACTGTGACGTCACACTCGACCCACTCTCAAGATGGCAGTGCCTCAGTTGCATACATTTCAAGTAAGTTTATTAGGTAACACATGTGCTGTTGTTAGTTAGTAAAGTGCCACACATGCAACGTTGGTTGGTGTTGGTGAGGAACTTCATAGTGGTGACACCACCACCGGCTTGTTTCGGAGAATACGTCCTAACAAAACTTCAGGAATCGTTCCAGTAATTGGCAACTACAAAAAACCCATAGTCAGGTGTTTAAATGATGTTGTATTGGAAATGCCCATTAGACTTAAACATGATGATTCCTAAAAACTAACCCCTTCATGTGCCCTACAGCACCACTTTTAACTACTTTAAAGTTTTATTGTTAGACAAAATGAAAACCACCAACTTGCAAGATAGTGACAGGACACTTCCTTCATTCGCTAAATTAATTCTATATTGCTGATTTTATGTACAGGGGGGTTAGCTGCGCTAGCCACTAAATGGATCTTCAAAGTCTTCCAGAGAAATTTTGCAAGCGTAAAGCCCTTTCACTAAGTAAATAAACATGCGTCAACACAGTGGCAGTTAGTATAGTGCAGTCACACCTGTGAGGCACACATCACACGGTGGTGGGGGGCTGCAGCACGACGGCGGCGCGGCGCACCTGCAGCGCGCCGGGCGAGTAGCGCGACGTGACGCCGGCTGTACGCGCCGCCGCCAGCGCGCTCGGCTGCTGCGGCCGGGATGGCTGCGGCGGTTGGTACACTGCATCCGCGGGTAGGACTGTTTTTTCACTATGGAGGAGGAGAATTTATTAAAAATCTGTGTCAATAGTCACAGCATCTAACCTCATTAATTAATTTGACGCTTTCCAAGGCCTTTGCTAAAGCTAAATTGGTCCTCTAAATTATAATCGTAAGTCTGTTTTATTTTACGCTTTTGACAAACATTTACTTACAGAATATAATCTCACACTCAAGTTAAAACTTTAAAGGCTTTTTTTCGATTGTGCTTGCACTCTTTTTTATTTGGACCTGAGCAAAGCTTTTGATACTTTTATCCTGTACTTGTTCTTCGAACGAACTTTGTCATTGTATGACATAATAAAATGTGCATATTCCTTCCTTTTGCATTTTTTTCAGGCAATGATTTTTTGGTGTACCACAAGGATACAATCTTGGTCCACTGCTATATTGCAGAAAAGAACCAATTGATTCATATGGTTAACTACATAGGTGGTGACTCTGCTGCCACATCAGGTGGTCATGTGAACTTCAATATTATGGTTTTGCAATAAATGATTGATTGAAATTAAACTTGGACATAAACTTTTCGTGTAGAGCATTCTACCGAACTGTATTGTCTAACATTTGTATATTAACATATTTATGAATACTCTGACTTACCTATCTAAATCGTCAGTCTTATATTCGACGCTCTCTGTGAACAAAACAATGAAAAATTAAGCTTGGTTAATTTATTAAATAATCAAACGATAATAACTGCGATAGTGAAAACTGTTAAAATTGTAACAAGGAAAATGACCATTAAATTACTGGTATTTAATCTATAGAAAAAACAAGATTAAATATTATATGTAATTAGATGACCTAAATCTAGTAGTAGTCAGTAAGTACAAATTATATTGAAATGTGTAAAACTGTTTTTGCCTGCATAATGATGATTATTTTATTTTCATCTGTTCTGTTGTAGTGATCTTGCAGTTATGGTATCTAGAAAAACCCAGTCATTATTTCGCTCTAAATTCTATGATGGGCTAGTACTATTTCAGTGTCACTTTCTCAACTTATAAATTACAAGACAATCGTTTTGTCTGGTTGGTAGCTTACCTCTCCGTCTCCGGCACCTGATGATGAGGCAGAGCAGAATGACGAGCAGCGCGGCAATGACTAGCGCAGCCGCGATCAGCGGGGCCACGTGGGCCGTCTCTGTACAGGAACAAAAAGAAAAAACGGTTAAAGATTCATTTATTTCTCATAAGAATTATACAAATTCGCTTACTGAGAAAACAATTTATAACAATAATTAGGTATTACAAAAATAAGATAATCGCTTTGTATGAGCGTACAATGAAATTAAATAATATTAAGTAAGTAGGTAAAAAGAAAAATTACTGTGAGTCCTAATATACCTACAACGAAGAACAGCCTTTATACGTATACGTTCCAGTGTCAACAAAGTGTCGCGAGCAATACTCCAACACACAGGCTCAGCGCGTATCATTGGATATGTTAACTCAGACGTGATCAAGCCACTCTAAAGGTCATAGCTAGTGAGCTATGACCTTTAGAGTGGCTTGATCACGTCTGCCTAGTGAGGCAACGAGCTTAGAACCAGCAACTATCTTGCCATTCAGATTTGAACCTTAAGTCGTGAGTGGTACAATATGTTTTGCAATAATGATATAAGAATGCCAACGGCGAGCTGTCAGCGTGCTCGCCACTACTATACCATTCAACTCGCAGCTCGCGTTCTCACAACTTAAGGTTCAAATTTGAATAGCAAGATGATTGCTGGACAAGAGCCGTGCAGTTGCCGTGCTTGCCTAGTGTGCTACGAGCACAAGGCCTCCGGCTAGGCTTAACAACTAACTGGCGACTTCAGCCGGGACCAACTGCTTGACCTGCCTTCCAAATCTGTATGATGCCCAAAAATACATCACTGCATTTCTGTTGGTTTGGTCACCCATCCCATTCTGGACACAACGTCTGTTGCTTCATACCGGCGCCGATCCACTGTCATATGAGCCAAAGGCAACAACGTAGGTACGATAAAATTAAATTATTAGTCCAACGTCGACAGCAAGTACACTGCAGTGTGAGTTGATAATGATTTCGTTTATCCGCTAAAAACAGAATAGCTGTCGTACGGATAAATATTTGTAGATTGCCAGAAAGAACGACTCGACTAGAACATTAGCATTGCTTTAAATGTATGTATGAGTAATATTGAGCTGTGCTTTCCTTTTTGTTCCATTGCAACTTCAAAGATATTCAGATGCTGATTTGTCCTTCAAGGCACCTTATTCTTAAAGAAAACATTTAGAATTAGTACCCCGTTGTTTTGTGTTGTAAATAAAGTGTTATCATATTTTTTTACCGCGGCAGCAACTGGATTTGTTTTGTTTAGATTCAGGTTCCTAAGTACACACACACATGGTAATAAAGCCTAAAGTTGGTTTCTACCTGCCGACTCACCGTGCACGGTCAAGGCGACAGCATGCGAGGAGAACCCGCGCTCGTTCTCGACGTGCAGCACGTACACGCGCGCGTCCGACACCGCCGTGCTCGACACCAGCATCGTGTAGCGGTAGCAGCCGTTGGCGCCTGTAGGCTCCAGTGCTCGGTATCGACCTAGGGAAACAATGGTAACATTTTAATCTAAGTTCTGCGAAATGTCTGCCGATTCTTAAACATTCATTTAGAATTTGGAGGAATAGGAAATAATGCAAACAGAAAAACTGAGGACATAACATTCACCTGAATGTTATGCTTAGTTTTTGTGTTTTAAGAGCATGGAGAGGTCTCCAGGCTCTTAATGTACTGTTAGGCCAGAGCCGAGACTTGTGCTCCTAATCACATGTGAATTTATGCACACTAGGTACGCCTGAACTGGTTGTAGAAATCTCTAGACTTGTTTCTGTGTAACAATTATTGTGAAGGATGTAGAGCAAAGTAGCAAAATAGCATCCTGGCTATAAAATAAGCGGATGTGACACTGCACATCATAACAGACTGGTAAATACCACTGCTTAGGGTGCTTTGTGTCTTGTTCTTGCTGGTAAGTTCGGTAGACAAGCATCAACAACAAGATTTACGAGAAGCTACCACATTATGGGGCTTTACCAACACGGAAAGCGCGGTGGCTTCGTGTACTAAAAGTGTTTAAACTTTGTAACTTTAAGTCTCACCTATCTGCGCGGGCACGTCGAGCCGCAGACTGCCCCAGAGCCAGGCGGCGCGCAGCGGCGGCGGGTCGGCGCACACGGTGGCGTGCACGCGCCCCTCGCTGCCGCTCCACGCGTGCGCCGTGCCCGTCTCCGCGCCCACGGGGGGGCCTAGCACGTTCAGGGTTATTGGCTCTGATTGGTGGGTCCTGGAATGCATGAATGAATGAATACAAATTTAGCTACACTCTTCATATGACCACCTGATTAAACTAGATACGTAGTTCGATGTGTTACAGAGATGAATAAAAGCAACAAGCCGATAATACTCGAACAAATTTTAATGTGATGTTGGAAACTTTACGGTCTATAAAACCGAACAGGTAGTTATGGTTTCATCATTAAAGCACCGCTAAAACCTCCTTTAATTTCGATATAAAAAGCAAAAAGGTGATAAGCGATGAACATCTCAAAAGGCACTAAATATTATCAGAAAAAAGTAAGTATCTTAATGAGATCAACTCATTCGATGAAATGGGTCTCTTGAGTCTAATAAAATCAATCTTCAGTTAATATTATCATGATGTTAATTCTCCGCACGTAGCCCATTTTGTTTTATGACAAGCTTCGGATAAAATTGGTCCTCTGAGCCGGATTAAATGAATTACTCTTTATCATTGCTTAAGCAATAGGGGTTAGGGGTTGACACCCCTAGATGTCAGTCGATAAGCCTAGTCAGAGGCCTTAGGGCGGCTTAATAACATCTGACATTAAGGTTGCTCACTAACCTTACACCCCTCCAACAACCCGCACTGAGCCCGCGTGTTGGAGTATGGCTTGTTCCACCTCATAGTTGAGGTGAGGCCTGTGCCCAGCAGTGGGACGTATATAGGCCGTTTATATATTTATTCTATTGCTTAAGCAAGCAGTAACAGAGGTATGAATGAACCTTACCTTTCCTCGACTCCTATGTGGTTGACGGCTACGCAAGTGTATCGGCCATGCTGGT
This sequence comes from Udea ferrugalis, assembly GCA_950022985.1. Taxonomy (NCBI): domain Eukaryota; kingdom Metazoa; phylum Arthropoda; class Insecta; order Lepidoptera; family Crambidae; genus Udea; species Udea ferrugalis. Next base: position 3,964,992 of record OX465527.1, on the reverse strand, counting down.
TGTAGGAGACGTTGTGAAGCTGCAGTTGCGGTGTGGTTGACACTGGGTATCCGTCTTCTGGAGAGGTGTTGATATGAACTGACGGCGTTGGGCTAGAAGGAAATAATGAAAAACATTATGTTATTGTCATGTAGCCAACACTGAGTTCATTTGGGTCCATCTACGGGTTTATAACTCTTTACAACGGCGCTAATAGGTAAGTTTAGTTTTGATGATTGAAAAGTTCATTATTTTAAAGAAGTCGGTAAAGCACTAGGTCCAGTCGCTTTCAGACGTGAACTTAGTCACGCCAGCGACTTGACTCTCAGTATATTAACCGGTTCACAGTCCACAGCCCACATATGGGCTGCAAACAATTAGGTACATTTTAATTGTTATATATTTGAGGACAGTGAACCTGTTAAGTAGGTAGTTGATTAAATTGAAAAAGTACAAATGGCGGACTTAATTGCAGGAGGCATTCTCTACCAGTCAACCACATAATATCAGAAGTGGGTACAAGTATTTAGTTGAATTTAAACATACATTGTGCTAGGAAACTGATATTGACGTCACGTTATGACAGGTATCCAAAACCACATTCAATGGTTGTTCACAAATTCATCAGATTAAGATTAATGAACTTCATCGGCATCCCTGATCATGTTCATGATTAATGATATGTAAAATCAAAGCCTGCTTATTCCAAAAATCGCTTTAATAATAGACACAGCGACCGTGGGTGTTATTGTCAAAGGTTGTATGGCTTCACTGAACGGTGAGGCTGATTCCATAGCACCTACTCGAATACTCGCATAGTACCATTGTTTGTAAAATAACAATGGTTTCATGCTCTTAGTCATGGATTTGGTACTTATTATTTGACTAATAATAGAGTGCTTAACAGGAACATACATCGTCATTACCCTTAATGGTATTTTTTTTATTCTATTGGTTTGCTCTTGACTACGATCTACCATGCGAATCTTGAATGGTATGCGGAACGATTGCAACTGCTTCGATTACTTAGATAAGTATTATTAGTGATTATGCGGCTGATATACAAATATTGTTTGAGTTTCATGCGGTATCTATTTACCATAAAAGAGGGATGTTACGTTAATCAGTCTTTTAATAATGCTCATGTAGCACCATTTCCACCATTTGAAAATCGTAGTTTTGTACAAGTTCCTGAAACTATACATACGACTGTTTATACTTACTTATGGTACCATTGGTAAGATGGAGTAGGATTGCCATCAGCCTTGCATTCCAGGGTAACCTGGGAGAAGAGATTCGCCTCCACAACGGTGTCAGGGCCCACCCAAGTCACTCGCGGAGGGTCTGTGAACGGGACATCATAACATTGATAAAAAATACAAATAAACATAATATTTCAACTATATCATAACCATCGTCAGCAAATGTACGATATCCACCGCTGAACATAGGCCTCCTTCATAGATTTTCAGGCTGGCCGGTTGTAGGCGGTCTGCAACTATCGCCCACCGCCTATCGCCTATCGCCTACCTTTGCCCCGTCATCCGTCAACCACGCGGGCGTCCCCGCTTTTGTCTTCAAATGGTCTCCATTCAATAACTTTTCAAGGGTTGTTCAATTCAACCATAAAATACACAAATTATTAATAAGAATAGTGTACAAACTTACATTTGACATCAATTTCAATTTTAACCGAGTCTGAGGTTCCCAGAGGATTTCTAGCCTGGCATCCATAGATTCCTGAAAATAAAACCAGGAGATTTTTAAATAAAGGTAAGAATCTACCTTAAAAAAACAAACTCAAGCGATAAATAATGTTGAACATTCTCCCAATTAAGAGTGACCAATGTCTGTAATTTGCAACAAATGAAAAACGTGCCTTGCGATAACAATGGAATGCGTGAATAAGAAAATAATTAATTTTGCTACTGTTTTGGTTCTGCACAGATGAGAATCTCCTTAATAATGATTTTGTATATAGGTTTACGTTAACCTATAAAAATGAAAGAGTTTTGGATGGGAAAATTTGGACCCATAATTACAGACTGGCATGCAGAAAGAATAAATGCAAATAGAGTGTAGGAACCCTGAATATTTTAATAAGGACAGGAAGGATATTTTATTTCAATAAGTATAATAAAAATGAAGTTTTACAGCTTTTCAGTGACGTAAAAATCTAAAAAGACTGGTTTTAGCCAAACAGTTAAACAAAATATCACCTCGAACCCACACGGTCTAAGCGTCAAACAGGACTTCCATAAAAAATATAAAAAAAAATGTGATACTCAAATCAAATCAAAGAACTTACCAGAATGATTCCTTGCAACGGGTGCCAGTATAAGTTTAGGGCCATTAGTAGCGATGACCTGTCCGTTCTTCGTCCACCACACGTATGGTGCAGGGTTGCCTTCCGCCTTGCATTCCAGAGCAAGAGCACTGGAGCCTTCCTCGAGGTTGGCCAGAGAACTTGAGTCACTTCCAACAATAGACACCACTGGTACAACTGGAAATGTAGAAAGAAACGTTAAAGTCTTGGCCTGGTATTCCCACATACAGTATTCCTGGATATTGTACATCATTGATATCTTACATGTAACATCCAGCATGGTATAAGAATCCTTGTAGTACGGAGACGGATACGAGGGGTGATGAGCTCGGCACGCCAGCTGCCTGCCGTGAGCTGATCTGGTGGCTCCTAACTCCAACACAGACCTGGACGCCCATACTCGAGGTCTCTCTACTTCTGAGGCGTTGGTTTGACTCCATGCTGTGAGACGTTCTTTTTCTGAAAAAAGAACAGAAAGATTTGATTAATATATGTGATTACACAGAAGAATGAAAACACAATATGTATTTACAAGTTCATTATTTAATTTGCGCCCAACTCTCCGGTCATGGACCATTAAAATCAAATAGCGTCAGCATAGAGTTTTGGACTTCAACGGTGATCTTATCAACACCGGGATTATGTATAAGACACTGAAGGTAGTCGGGGCGGCATTAAATCACGCCAAGAAGAGAATGTCCAAGCAAGTTCTTACCTAAATACCATTCGATATAAGCTGGCGGGTTGCCGTATCTGGCTTCACAAACAACGGTTGCGCGTGAGCCAGCCGGCACGGTGATGTTCTGGCCAGGTAGGATGTGGGACCCATTGAACAGGATCCTGGGTGATTGAGGGGGTACTCTGACTGCTAGAGCTGCTGGTGGACTCGATAATGCATCCTGCAAATGGAAACGGGTTGTATTGTTACATATTCAACTCCATTATCATAATGACTAAAGAAACGCTGCAGCTGATAAACGTGTCCTGTCACTTACTCGCAAATGTCGACAGCAATTAGAATGAAAGAGACAAAATATTATATTGATGCTGTTTGTTTGAGTTGAGAATAAGGGGGTTTGTCTCTAATTTTAAAGATTTTCGAACATAAGTACTGAACGATGCGCATTTGTTATTATCTCAATAAATCAGTATTTGTGGTTGATGACAACAGGATAATGCATGATAAGTCAGCTGAGGTAACACCTGGAGATTAATTGCATTATTTTATTTAAAAGATAATCTTAAACGCGGAAAACCGCATAAAATCTTCGGTTTCAGTCGTTCATATTGCGTAGATATGTAGATTTGTAAAGGAGATCTAGTAACCGTAATTGTACTGGAATTGATCATACTTCCTATATTGACGCTTCGGTTTCCTTCACCAACATAATCTGCAGAAGCAAAATTGTCAAAGTATTTACCATCCAAGAATAGGGATTTCGATTTGTTCATTCGTAGCTATATGTATTAACTCTTGAGCAAAACTGTCGCCATTCACCTAAAAATCCATGTCATTTCTACGGATATTTAATGACAATCTCGCTTGATTTTAAATGGCGATGATGTAGTCTACTTGATGCTTTTTCACAAGTCTTGAAACATAGCACCTGTGCAGCAAGCATATCTTTAACTGGCATTTAAATGAAACTACCAAAATTGATTTTGCAAATACTGCAGCTGACGATAAGGGTTACCTATCATAAGACCGAATTTTCTTACCCCGAATTTCATTTTCCCGAAAACGTTTCGGTTTTTTTCGTTTGGCATTTTTTTCATTTTCCCGAAATGACGTTTGCCACTGTATTAGTTGACCAATTATCAACTGGATTTTTTTCGTGACGTTTCATTAGGCCACAAAACGTGTTACCAGAGTGATGATTTGCCGAAATGACACTTGTTCGCAGTATTGTTTTTTGTTTGTTTTTGTCTAATGACCGCTGTTTTGATTGCCATATTTTTAGTTTACCAAATGATCATAAAAAAGTTACGGGTTTAATGCAAGCAGCATAAAAGCAGACAAGGAATCGGAATGAATAGGCATGTACGCAGGCAAACAGCATGCAAGTATTCAACATGCAAGTATAAGGAAAGCACAAGAATTCTGTCACGGCTCCGGCATTACGGGGCTCCGGCGGTTCCTGGCGTGCCAATCGTCGCAGATGGCTATCCTGCTCCTCAGCCCGCGGGCCGCCTCGCCCCTCCATGCCTACGCGGGTTTAAATTACACTCTTGGGGTAGGGCAAAACAAGTACCACGTGGTGTCGGGGTTGACTGAGTCGGATTCGCCCTGAAGTTGAAATTACTGTACTGTAATTACTCGACGTTGAGCGTTATCATCATTAGAATCGTAGTTGTGGCCTAGTAATATTCGGTAAAATGTGATATAGGTAAAGTGATCATATGCCAAATAAGTCATCTGGTAAATGAAAAAAGTTGAAAAAAGACTTCGGGCAATAGTAAAAAGTTAATTCTGAAATTCGGTTTAACGTAGTTCGGTATAACGATACTTATGTCAAAAGATACTTCGACGCGTTAAAAATATGTCAAACAATAAATCTGGCAAATGAAATGTTGGTCAATAGTTTTCAGTCAAATGAAATTCGGCCTAGTAAATTTCGGACAAGTGACGGGTTCCCGACGACAAGACCATAAGAAAAAATTCTGCGTCTGGTATTCCGATAGTGTGAGACCAGCAAAGCCTTGTGAAGATCCACTAGCTTACCTGAACATCGTAGTTGCTAGCCGTGACCTGGCACTGCCACTGGCCATCATCGAGCTGAAGCGTCGCTGCCCGCACCCACAGGGAGCAGTCTCCCCCCATCGGACTGTTCTCGTTGGCCCACTCGTACTTTCCACGGTAGATTCCTACTGGCTGAAAACAAAAAAAAAAACTAATTAGCAAAATGTATTAAGGGTCTACTCAGATTTTCAAACAGGAAGTTCTTTATTTGAACACGTCATTATTATATTTTTGGCCTCCCAAAGTTATCTCACAGATGATGTCGGAAAAACAAACAGAAATTATAAGATAAATGTTGCGAGCAAAATTTAATAATCATTATGTTTTGGTTTGGCTATAACTTCTCTCCCCTACCAAGGATTAACACTGAGATTATTATTTAGGGGAAAAAATAGATAAATTTTAACATGAGGAAAAGAGCACAAAACTACTCAAAACACGACGAGGGATTTTTTTGCCTTTATTCCTAAAATAAAGTAACGTGATAAATCAAGAAAAAAAAATATTAATTTAGGAAATACACAGCAGTAAGCAGGGCAATTCTGTAAACTTGTTTCCCAATTGGAATTGAATTTGTGTGCCAGACAATTCACTGCTGGTATAATCGTATGTCATAATTTCAATTAACTTATGAATGTTACCTCGGTCATTAGGTATATTCAAGATTTACTACATTTATAGATATTTTACTGTGTCATAAGCGTCATAATCCTGAATTTCTAGACAACATAGCCGCGTAACTTAAGAGATAATAACAGTACAGTCACTGCTATAAGTAGTTATAGGTAGGTTACAATAAAGATCTGGACCGCCGTCTACAAGAATCACCATCTCCAAATCTGCATGCTTGTTTGCCATCGACGTAAAGAGCCTCTACCCTCTTCCCCTCAGCAGAACCCAAGCGGCCCTACAAACATCACCTTGACTTCAGGAAAGTTTTGTCTTTACATTGTATTCGCTGTCAACATTTGCGAGTAACTGACAGGGCATTTCAATCACCCAAACCGATGCTGCAAACTTTCATGAATACCTAACTTTTAATAATTCAGGTACAAGTGTCCTATTCTACATAGCTAGTAACATAATTATTCAAAGTTCTGACGTTAATTGTGTCATTATAGCAATCATAACTTATGCCATGTCCTTGACTCGCCTGTTTTACCACGATTTGACGTAGAATTGGAGGTTTACAGCCATTTTCGTTGGTAACACGAACTTGTAAAGGATTGTATCGCATTTCACAACGGTGTCGTAAACGTGAGTGTCGTTAGTCACGATGTTAAAACGAAATTCTTGTAATAGTTGAAGAAACTAAGAAGTCTATTTCACTCAAACGACAGGTTGCAAAACAAAAATAGCATTGTGTAGCAGTTTTGGAGGTAGTTTATAGCAAGAGAGTAAATTCATAAAATATACAGCATAGCACAGCAGCACAGTTGGTGCAGCAATACTGTGGTATTGTAATGTACCTGAAAGGTCACTTAAATGACAAGCATTTTGTTATTGTATGAGCTTTACTTGCTTTGATGATTAGATGCATGTGTACGGATACATTCAAGGAATGTGAACTGTAGAGTCTCTACTACCTACCTGAAAAAGAGTAACTATCGAGATTCTTCTCGCTGGATAGAGTCTATCCGATAGACTCGTGATAGAGTCACTATGAGTTTATTAATATGTATTGTTTCTCTTCATTTGGAGAAAGTGAAAATTACATTTGGCATCATTTCAATATTATTGCGGCGGCGTGTATTACTAATTTGCAAAACTGCCGCCTAAATTGTACAATGCTTCAAATGTAGTACCTAAAGAATATTAAATATCCACTAACTGATCAATTAATTCGATCAATTATCCTAAGTAGGTATTCAGTTGAGTTAATACCCGATTGTGCTATAAACTTGGCTCAGTCGGAAAGCTTCAAAACAGTTTTATAGTTCCTTACAGATTTTATCGCCAAGGACTTGGTTGGCAGGAAGTAAGCAAGGATTGGTTAGGGTAGTATTGATTGTCTACGCAAGGCCATCAGACAAAGCTTTTCTTTAACGAGCTCATTATAACCGACTAAAGGGACTGAACTTCACGCAGATGGCTAAGTTGAAGACACGCCACTCTTATAATAATGTTGGTTGTTTCTGTGTTTGGAACATGTAGGTGATTATACTACCTGGATATTCAAATTGTTGTATTCTTAACATCATGTGACATACCAGAACTGGTTAGAGTCTGGGATTTCTAAAAAAAATACATTTAGGGAACCATATAGCCACCAAGTGGCACCCACATTTATTGAAAATCGTAATTTGAAATAGAAAATAAAGACTCAAAAAGAATCCTATGTACGCTTTGTTATAAACAACACAGCGTAGGTATTTTGGCATTGTTAAAGATCTAAGTAAAAATTAAGAAAAACAATTTTAATTAGTTTTTGGTTAAGCACGTTTTTCAAATACACCGAGAACATACTAAAACAAGGTATCACAAACACTCAGCACAAATATCTGTTTTATAAAAAAAATACTTGGTGCAGGAATCAAACCCACAAAACATTATTTGTCACCACTGCACTTAACGGGTACTCAGTTGAACGGTAGTTACGTACTGTAGCAATACCGCATTCAAAGTGCTGTAAAACAATTATGTGTTTACAAATTCATAGTCCTGACTCCTGACATGGCTAATAATTGCCTAGTGTGAAAGGACTATTTAATAACCCTTATTAGTGGGGGAATTCTTGGGAAACTATTAATAGGCGCCGACTGTCTGGTTCAAATGGACGACATTACCTTAAAACAGGTTTAAAATAACTTGAAATTAGTACCTACGTAATCTATCAAGCAGTTAAATATAAATATCTCTAATAAAGATCTATTACAATTACATAATTGAAATGGTATTACGAATACGTTGAAAATGTTGAAATTACTGTTAATTTCAAACGTTTGCCGAAGGTTGGAAAAATAGCTACGGTTGGTAGTCTTGATTATAAGAGATTAAAGTTTGTACAGTCAGCGCCGACAGTGCCTGATCACTTTTATACTTGGTCATACTAGCTAAACTGACAGCTCCTTCAAAATTCTATGACACCTAAAGCAAATTTAATGTGCCATGGTACAAAAGTGCAGCATATCGTTGTTGATATTACCGTGTTTTTTTGCCTAAGCTTGCCCAACCCGTGAATTTAGCTTGACAGTTAATATGCCAAAAATAAACAACCGCTAAAATCGATCACCACTTACGTACCAATAAAAAGTAGGTTACAACCGCTGGTAACACACCTCGTTCCGATTACTGATAGACAAAGAGTATCATTAACTTAAGTAGGTAAGTAAGTACCACCTAAGAACGGAAGCTTAGCCAAGTGGCTGCCAGCTGTAGTTTCACCTTCGTAGAGTCAACCACCGTGACGAAAACAAAATTTAATCAATAAATGGTTTTGGAGAGGCCTATAATCGCCAGTTGATTTGAGACAAATATTACCAACCTACATTGGTGTGTTTTATATTTATATTGAAATACATGTTATGCTATTATCTTAGGGGTACTATTATTTATTTGTTTAGAACGAAAAAGAGTTTGTTACAACATTTGAAAATCGAGAACAGATTTGCTGTTGGACCGTTAAACATGGTTTTTGAGTTTTTAGTTATTTTTGAAAAATCATATAATAATGAAAAAAATATTTTTCTGGTGTAACTGTCAGATCAATTAATCTCTTACAAAGATAAAACAGTTTATAAATGCTGGTTTCTGACACGACTTGTTGTAAAAAAAACTTTACCTTACAGGGAGCTTTGCTACACGTCTTGTTCCCACTGAGTATCAAATAAATGCTAAATACAAGAAAACGTAACTCTGGACAGTTATACATTTGTGCGACTCATCTTTCTTCATTACGAGTATCTATCAATGTAAAAGCAAACAAAATATAGCGGTGAAGCTGTACAAAACAAATTTAATGTACCAAGAGTAATGTACAGTCAACAGCACATCAGGTAACCCCATTTCCGTTTCTTCTCTCGCTTTTGCCAAATGACATTTGTTCGCGATAGAGCAAGGAGGACTGACCGGAAGTGGTTAGCGTGATGTGCCGGCCACCGTACTTTAGGTACATTTCTCAAGGCCTACCTAAGTACCTACTTCAGCTGAACCGTTTGTACTCGGTAGTCACCCACCGTGAAGACGTTATTTTCGGACGCAAACAAACATATAAACAGGGACAGTAGTTTGATTGATGCCGACGAAGAACAATACCAGAGTTGTATCGCAACATCCGCCAGAGGGCGTGCCTGCGCGCGCGCACTTTATGGACCGTGAGGCGCATCTGCTTTTCGGGTTTTACTTTCTAAGGAACTTGATAAGACCTACCACTTAACCCAGTTTAGTCTTAATCGCTAAAGGAATAATGCTTTTGTCCACAGGTACTTTTGCTCGTTAAGTAACCATTGTTGGACATTTACTCGTACTTACCGGATTCCATTTGCTATAGATCAGAATGCATAATGTGTAGTAGTATCTTAGTAGGTTGAAGTTTCATTTCGTATCCGGGACACATAGGTAGTCGTATTCTATACAATATTAATTATGCTTAGTATATTTGACGCCAATGTTACGAGAGCTGCTTAGGTTACTTAAGTCAGGTACCAGATTCAAAGATATCCAAGTGTTTTGCATGAAGAAACCGATTTTTGCGACTAGAAGCACTCGTAAAGTTACAGACTAGACGTGACAATATAAGTATATTTATTTTAACAGCTTTGCCTTATGATTATGTACTAAGTAGCGTTTTTCGAACTGCTATGTTACATAACGTGTGACCTAACCTTCTTTTCAAAAACACAAAAGTCAGGTAAAGATTCCCGATTTTCAGATTTCCTTTACTTTCGTACGCCAGACAGGATGAAAAATGGTGCGGCATCCAATAAGCCGAATGATTTATTCTTTCATGTGCTGCCAATAGAAAAATCATATATATTTTTTATCACTCTGATGGCATCGGGGAAGGCTGAGAGCTTGTGAGGAAACGTTTTAGATTCTTGAGCTTTTGTTGTATATGTTTTTACTCCTAATAATATGTTTCTTAGGAGCATGTCTCTCCATTAAAGCTGTATTGTTAAGGCCAATAAATGCAAATGCAGAATCTTGCTCATAAAATACGAGTATATCACTTAAATTTTTGGTAAAATATAGCTTAGACAAGGAAAAGAAACAGAATATAACATTAACTAAAATCCTATCAAAGCCTAAGTTCCTTTGAATATAACGGCTAAAATCACAGAAATTAAACCCTGACCGTGCCATATAGGAATAGATACTTATCTTCCAGCGCACTTAAGTACTGTTTGTGCACATTATACTTATAACCTTACCTAGGCCTGATATGGAGAAGCGAGTCTCTACACGTAGAGAGTAGATTTCGCTAACATGCATAACGACTCGACCATAACATTTTCACTCCGGGTCTATCTGCCAACACACTCATGTCTACATTAACCCTTGCCTTCTAACGTTAACCTCACATACAAGTCGTAGCGCCGATCTATCAAACCGTGAGAACCGAAGGTTACATGTTACAACACCAATAAACACTTTTGCTTTTGTATCAGGTACAATTATCATCTTACATAAGTCGCTCACGTTCGACTATTCAAGGCTCTATTCGAAGATGCTCTATTGTTGCTTGTTCTTATTTATCTTTTGAACTTTGTTCTTCTTTGAGATTTTATATTTTATTTAAAAAGGGGTTAACTGAATGCCTAGATATAAATTAGAGCAATTTACAACCGACTGCTTCAAAATTACTAATATGTTTGGAAACAAGCTTTTTGTTTTTTTATAAGAGCATTATGTACCAGTGGTTGATTAGCCTCCTGGGTCCCGAGTTCAAATGTTCTATTCACCATGATTTTAACACTCAGTAAGCCTCTGACTACTCCGTTTGGCATATTATGGTCGTAAGCGTTTGTTTGTTATAAGTGGCCCTTTTTTCAAATGATGATTTCCACATTTTCAAAATATCTTACTTATAGCAAAAGTTGCTATTTTCATAAAATGTTCAAATATGTTCAAGCAACCGAACATCTAATCGGTTCCATCTTTGGTAACCATTGCAAAGCTATTAACACGATTAGTTAATCCATGGTGACCGATTTAGTTGAACCATTCAAGTTTATGATGGCTGTACCATACACGCATATTTGTATTGTCTGCCTGAATCATTATAGAGGGCGAATAATCTGCCTTTCATCATGATAATGTTCATGGAACTTAATGCGTCGAATTGGCAAGTCCTGTGTATGGCACAGTAATAATAAATTGATTATGGCTAGGCACACCATAGATTTAGTATAATTGAGGATAATTTGCTTTTGTGTGGGTGGGGCAACAATGGGAATCATTAAGGTCACGGTGTGCTCTGCTGATGTTACCTAAGATTATAGGATACGTGATTATCGATTATTATGTATTGTTATGTTAATAACTTTCGTTTGATGTGGAGGCGGGATAGACAAATAATTGAATTGAGCGAAATTGGGACAAGCAATATTGTATTGGATTAATAATTTCATTAGAAATAATTCAATTAAATTATATTTATCTTGCATCTTAAAACGCAGTTAAATAACAAATGGTTGGGTTCTATTTTTAAATTTAACTAAAACTTATGCTAACTGCTAAGCGAAGAGACTCCGCTCCGCGATAACAAAAGTTAAATAATGAAACTTAGTTCACCAGTTTCTCCTAACTTCACAAACGCGAAGCTCTAGTAAAATGTCCACTTTAACCTTATACTCTATAGACTACTGTGGCCTAGAACGTGCCATTTTTCTTCTTCCAAGCTTTGAAATTTTTTTGTAAAGGTTTTTTTTGTCCCGGCCAAACATTATATCATGTTGACCCTAGTACTGCACAAGCAAACGCGGAACACAATGGTTGGGATCGGCTCTGCTGATCCAAACTCGGCCCACTGAATGGGTAACGATCGCACCAAGGTCGAGACAAGACTTCCGAGCCCTCACGAGCCACAATAGCCCTTTATGATTGGGCGGCACTGATACTGGGACACCTTCAAGTACTGCCAGAGATTCTTTGGCCCTTTTTGAAGTTACTTAGTATTTTTTCCTGATATTGCGAAGACCTTTTTTCCAGGCTGAGCGGGTCGAATATTTGGTTGTGTTTTGAACAGCCCGTCAGACATCCGTATTTTAATATAATATGGCCTAAATCTACTTAGTCGAAATGTGATAGGTTATTCTAATAGGTTATTGTATCTGCATTTAACATTGATGGAATCACTCTGGCTCACAGAGTAAATATACCAGAAAGATTCGGCCGGTCTGTCAATGGTCTCGGTAGCTTAGCAGTCGCCTGGGTCGCGAAAGGCGCGGCTTCGGTTCCCGCCTGAAGCCAAGACCGGATGTCTTTTTCTGGTTTTCGGATCTTTAGTAAGGATACTGCATGGAAAATGCTAAAAATAAAAATACCATAGGTTATTCTAAATTCAGCTCTACAAACATCTACAAATCCCTGCTCAGCTCAAGTGAAAACTAGCTTTGTTACTGGAAAAAGAGGAGGCTGCTAGAAAAACGATATTTCTACTTCAAGCGAAACCTCTAATGACCTTTTCCAATTTCAGTTTCAGAAGAAATACGGCTGTTAGCGTGCATATGCAGTTAAAGCAGTTTAACACAAAATACGAAACGCAAAAATTTGTAAGCAGTGTTTTAAGGTTAAAAACTTCCTGGGACATCTCACACCAGACCCCAAATTAAGCAAACCTTGTGTGCGTTATCAAATGCCACCACACCCATACATAAAACCAATACAAATACTTACTTATCACAATCATTGAAACTATGATTTTCTTGTTACAAATCACAAACATTCTGATGTCTTCGCAATTTGTCTCCATAAAATATCTGTCATTACATTAGTTAATGTAATATCGCTACAATGGATCGTACTCCCATTTGGGTGATATAAGAAAGGCCACCCTCACCAAATTATGACAGACCAGTCAACGGGAAGAGACATGTCGGCTCCAGGAAATGACCAGACGTGGTTGAGTGACCTTCGAGGGTGAGGAGCTGTTCCCCTTCTCGAAGACAAAGACATGCACTCATGTAACAAGCATAATGATATGATGTATTGTGTTTTATGGGTACAGTCACAAGAAGCAAAATAAACTTTTGCTTATTTGACCTTTTTTTTATAAGTGCATAAATGGGAACATTCTGTAGTTGTAATGCGCGTGAATTTGGAAGAATTTTTGCTGGTTGAAAACATAGTTTTATTCTTTCTGTTAAGATTAGAAAAACTTCTATCAGCCAACTGCAATGACCTTAGACTTTCCGCTTTGGAAATTTCTGAGAAAGGGGGAAGGGAAGAAAAGGGGAAAGTGATGGAAAAGGGGATGAATCTCAACAATTAAAAGTTCTTGATCAAACGTGGCAGTCTAAATCACAATTATCAATCCAAATGAACCCACAGCCTAAACGCCATGGGCCAGGACTTACCCTTTCTTAAATGGAACAGATTCACGAATGCTCACGTACTGACGTTCAATACGTGTCTTTTTGCATCGGGGGTAAAAAAATAATCTAAAAGTTCTAGTCTCATTATAAGCCAACCAAATTATTCGCCAAGTATAGCTAAATAAACCACTTCGCGAAGAATATGGTAACGACTCCGTTAATGTCTGGGCGCACCGAGTCGATGTTGGGTCGTTATCGCCTGATGAAAGTCGTTAAGGCACGATGTATTCTTCAGAACATCAAGAATACCATCATTATCCATAGTTCTGTACACCAAACAAAAGCTCTATCAATCTTGGACCGATTAACGGCTGTCTTACTAAAATAAACAGTAAAAACCATTGTCTAAAATGAGGATTTGTATTTTCTTTGTAAACACGCGACTAGATTACCTACAATATTTCACGAATTAATTTCAAGGTTCCTTTCCTTTACTTTTTAACTTAAAGTTAAGGTGAAGTCAACACGCAATTAATGACATATCTAATTAGAATCGGATGTTGTACCAAACAATTGCATTTAATTGAATTGCATTGTGGGGCAGCGCAACGCATGTCGACCAATTTGGTGTAATGGGTCAGAAGTGGGCTGTTGCACCAGTGGTCGCGGGTTCCATCCCTGCACAGTACAAACATATAATAATATGTGCTTGAAATTTTTCTGTTTGTTCTGGTCTGGGTGTATCCTATGTATATGAAATATGTATTTACAAAAATAATAGTATTTAAGTGTGCTTATCCATTGTCTTGTGTCCCATAGTACAAGCATTTAGTTGCTTAGTTTGGGGCTAGATGGCGCTGTGTGGTGATGTCCAGTTATGTTTATTTATTTATGTCATTAAACAATACGCAGACAAAAAATGACGCATCGGTGGGTAACCATTATTTATCTGCGAAAACACCTCAAAGACATTTTACGTCAAATATTAAAACAAAATTCTAGTATGTGCCCAATACTAGCAAGAAAGTATGAAAACGTACTTAGTTTAGTATAAAATTGGCAATACCAACACAAGGCTAGGTTCGTAAAATATAGCCAAAATGCATTTTGGCTCAGGATATTTTCCTAAATGCATTTAGGAACAGCGACGCAAACAGCCAGGTGGTGCCTTAGCACCAGCCCTACAGAAGTTGAAAGGTCTCCTATACAGAGGACATATTATTTAGTTCACCACATAATAAAGTCCAAGTAAACATGCCAAGGGTATTTAGAACTGGGCATTGAATCCCTATAATAATAGATAGGTTCAAAGGACGACCTCTGTGATCCGCGTTGGTTCGGCAGTTTGTAAATCACAATAGCTGTTGTTAAACCTACACGTTATAGAAATTTGGCATCTACCACAAATACGGAAAATACGATCCATTCAGGCTTGTTGATATGTCATTCACTTGTTTTGATCACTTAGAAATCGATGGTTTCAGTAAGCATTATAAAAGGTGTGGGGGAAACGTACGTGAAGACATTTCCCTCTGAAAATCATGTTTGTTTAAAAATGAAATATCATAATATGTAGTAATTTCTGCCTAGAAGTACACGTATTCCCCGTCCTCTCTGGGTCCTGATTCATGTGAAACAAAAAACAGTGCTGTCAATGCATTATAACTGAAATCAGATAAATCATTATTATTCCCATTGATTTGAACGTAAATTCGCATCTGCCCCAATTTCATGTCAATATTGTGAGGTCACGTTTATCCTGTGGAACAGGGTTGCCTGCTACCTAGTTTGTTCAAACAACTGTAATGGGAATATCGCCTACCCTGCTGCAGACTCACCAGCAGTTAACAGAACGTAAATTCTCAGTTACAAACACCGAATACAACAGTAACTACCGTTAAATAAAATGTATTGTTTTCTTATGTGGTGAACGTTGTGTTCTTATTGAGAATAATGACCCAGTATTAACCAAATCCTACTAATAAATGCGAAAGTTTGTATGTGTGGATGTGCCGTGTTGCTCTTTCACGTAAATACCACTGGATGGATTTTAATTAAACTTTATAATAATATAGCTTATGCATCTGAATAGGACACAATTTATAAAGATATAGAACATTTTTTTCAAACTTAATTCCACGGGGTTGAAGTCGCGGGCGGCCGCTAGTATGGCTATAATAGTTATTCGATTTTCCAACATTAGAGTTCGGTTTTAAGTGGTAGGGTAGCGATCAGCGATAGCGACCACCCAATTTGTAACAACGTAAATTAAGTCATTTATGTCAATTAAGTAAATACTCGTAGCTAATGAAAATATTCTTGTTTTAGGTTCATAATCACATACGTTTTCACTTTT
The DNA here is from genome assembly GCA_950022985.1 of Udea ferrugalis. Lineage (NCBI taxonomy): Eukaryota > Metazoa > Arthropoda > Insecta > Lepidoptera > Crambidae > Udea > Udea ferrugalis. The sequence goes on along the minus strand of OX465527.1, from coordinate 3,949,117 downwards.
TGACAAAGTTTAGTTTAGAATTTTAGCATCAGAATCTACTTCATACTTATCATCGGACTATGCAGATATAGATCAATTTAAAATATCTGATGAGGTTATTATATTGAAATTCGACTTAACGTCCAAAAGGGAATTTATTAATTGAGATTAATTTGTTGTTAAAAACTCGCATTACTTACTTCATAAATGCCTCGTAAACGAAAGTACCATCAGCAAGTTACCCTCCGCCCTCCTTTTATTACTCCCCCCTTTCATCCCTCTATACCTACACCACTTTTCATCCCATTCCAATAGCCACACGCTTATCGCTACCCCAATAAATATGAACAAATTTATTTTTAATCCTTTGTTTGAAGGGTTTACACAAACATAATGGTTGGAACCCTAATAATCCGTGCTAGGTACGTAATGAATAGAACACAGGTGCACGCCCGCGATATTCCCTCTAATGACAAACGAAAATGAACGAATGAACCCCTATAATCCAAATACCTACATGTCATGAAAGAACACGCAACCGTTGTCGGGGATTTTATTTCAATAAACGTAAAGTTTAGATTTCAATGGAAGTATTTGGGGTCTGCAAAGCGTTATCAAAAACGGATCTCATTCTGTCTCACCTTTGGAAACCTATGAGTTTAAACCTATTGTCAAGTAGATTTTGAATTGAACGGAGTTGAGCTGAAATCTCAATATAACTTTGATAAAGAGATACGATTGAGATGCTTTCTTGGAAAAATATACAGCAAGAACATTTTGAATGTATCTTTACGGAAGCGCTGAATAAAAGATAAAACGGAAAAAGACTTTCCCTACCGTTTCATCATAATTTTATCCTCACTACATAACTTGCATTTACTTGGACACATACAGAAAATTTCACGCAAAATTAAATCTCAAGCATCGCAAACAAAGAAACTAATTTTCATATTCATATCACAAAGGAAGTACTTAACTCCATGGCATAGTTCATGCTTATGCAGAATTTAATAAAATACTGTACTGAAAAAGGAAAGGAATAACATAAGCGTTTGTATGATACTAGTGAGGAGCGCTGTAATGGTACGGAACGCTTTAAACTTTCGTCTCTCTCTGAATGCTTTCCCATTCATTCCGAACAAGGAATCATTGAATGCTGAGATCGATGATGGGGCATCACTATCGCATATTAACATCGGTAATGTTCTCAAGCCGGGTCGAACAAGCCTTCATTCATAAGGACCGGGGCTCGGCTTAAGTTAAAGAGGGCTGCACAAAAGGCGCTTTCGAAGCATCAATGCCAGTTATGCTCATATTAAATTCGGTGGGATCTGAATGATATCGCGGGCACTTTCAGCTGGTAATGCATTTGGTTTCGGTGTCTGATTTTCATATAATATTTTCTCTATTTGGAATATTCCGCGCTTACCGCCGCTTGAACCGAGCGGCACTTTGGCGTTGTTATTTACCTTTTTTGTCAATGTAGACTTTTCGGTTTATAGTTAAAGGTTACTATACATTTTTTGTGGAAAAACATACGTCTATTGATATTGTACTGAAATCAAATCAAATCATATCAATCAATGCACTTATGAGACCTTGTTGTGCCAATTAGGTAAGTCCTATGTAATAGCTAATTGATCGGAATTTTATGTCTATTACACTTAAATAATGATATCTGTCTATTATTTCTAACTAGCGACCTGTTCCCGCTTCGCACGGGTGCAATAGGATGTTTTCATACATATAAACCTGCCTCTTGAATCACTCTATCTATTAAAAATAACTGCATCAAAATCCGTTGCGTAGTTTCAAAGATTTAAGCATTCAAAGGGACATAGGGACAGAGAAAGCGACTTTGTTTTATACCATGCAGTGATTCAACTCTGGTATAAAAGGAAACTATGCTTGTTTATCAAACACAAATGTTAGTTAATTTAAAACAGGGTTTCGCTGTAGGTAGCAACACTAACGACCCAGTTCGCAACTCACGTTCAGTATGTAGCTAGAAACAAAAAGTTAAATAAGTATTTAACTACCCACCAAAATGTTTTTAGTGTGCCTAGTTCATCATACTCCAACAACAGATTCTTGTCCAAAAGCAGACATTATCAAAATAGTTATAAAAAATATCTTTACTTCATACAAAAGCGATCGTAAATCTGCTCCCCTAAACGCTTCATTAGACGTCAGTTACTACAAATATCATCTTAACGTCTTTTAAATAGGGTAATAAACGTTAAAAAGCTCCTTGTCAAAGTCGGAGCCGGCCGATCTAAACGGCCGTTTGACTAATCTCGGCAGTTATGTTACCCCCCTTCCCCCTTGGCTATTCACGGGCGCGTTACGTAGGTAATTACTAGTTCGTATTGTGTAAACTTCCTGCGGTGTCGCCGCCCTGTGACCAACCTTTAGGGCGAGTGCGAACGATATTCAAACTATTTGAAATGCAAGCTGATTCGCGCTTGTTTTTGACAAGCTATTTTTAGTTTCGCCCTCTGGGAATAATAACATTAATTTGCTGTACTCTTAACATGAAAGCTTCTATGTAGGTATTTGACATTTTACTAGCAGTGTAAGTCGGTGTGTCATAGAAAGTATTAGCACTTCACACGTTACACATTGTGCCATGAATGCCATAATGTAGCGTTATCTCATTCTAAAAGGTTTTAATAAATCTTAATTATCCATATAAATAAAATACCTATACATCTTCTTTCAGTGGTTTAGCGTGAAAAAGCAACAATAAACACACCTGTCCCTTTATAAAATATTCATTGTTATAAATTCCAGTTGATACAATATTCACTTTGCCTTTGCATACTGTATTTATTCATGCTACAAGAACGAGTACCAAGTCGTCCAGCCATTATTATAATTAATCAGCGTACAAACGACACAGTTTAGTTGGATTTCATTAACGGATAACGATAGTTATATTATACATTTAGGCAAATGGGTTCAAATGTATGGGTTCGTGCGCGTACAATCACATGATAATTATATTGTGATATCATGATATTCTAAGTTTATGAACCTATGTTTTAAGCTTCTGCTTACATAGACCTTCAGTCGTTTTTGTTACCTTTATTTTACGAGTAATAAAAATAATATAAACGAAGACTTATTGCAATATCATTATTATTAAGAATATCTATTAAATGGGTCCAAAACTGAAATGAATCGTTAGTGAAATACATTCCTTTTGCCACCAGCCTAACGCGGCAACCATCATCTTATTGATGTATCAAGGCATAGCAACGTCCCTTGAATATTAAAATGTGCAGTCACGAGCAGACGCCGAACTGTCGTGACTCTACGACTCTACAAATTACAGAGACAACAATATGTGTCTGACAGATTGTTATTTAAATCTGTACGCGTACATTCTTTTGTTTTTAACCGACAAAAGAAACATGTTTTCTCGTATAGGTTCTGTCCGTTTGTTGTTTTTTCATTTCTTTAAATTACTGGTATTACTTTCCTGTAAAGTCAGCAGCAGAATTATGTGGCCTTTAGGAGTGGCATAAATCTGTAATATTTGAGCGAACCTCAAGCCACTGAATTAAAAACTTTACTTTTTGAGTTGCTTTACAAACACAATACAACTCTATCGTTATTAGTAGTGCAAGTAGGTTTACTCAAATAGCTTTCCTTCTAAACAGTATAGATACTTACTTTAGTTTAGCGTAGTGGCTAAGTAGTGAGCAGAAAGGTAAGGAGACTTTTTTAAAAAAAGCTACTTTTCTTGGGAATCTTAAAAGAAGATCTCTATCAAAGAGGAAGATTCCCAATACAGCTGTTTACATCTTGAATCACAATAGCCTCTTCCTAAAAATATGGTTTTGAAAACATTCAGAGAAGTTCAATATTTATTAAGACTGATATATTTGTAAAAAAAAACAGGTAATAGTGACACAAATGATAGTAAAAAAGGTTTCTGCCCAGTAGAATTAAAACAATTAACATAAAAATATTAGGAGTTACCGCAAAAGTAAAAGCTTGAAGGAATTTAAATTCTTTTTCCATTATGCTCGTAGCTAAAGATGTTCGGAATTATAATATTGTAAGCAGGTTATTTAAAATTCAAATAGTGATCTAGTTGGTTCACGAAGTAAATTGGACAGTTATTGATAAAGAAGCTGATAGTTTTCATTTCATTTGGTCTTCCTTTCTTGTTCAATATTTTAACAGTTCAATGGTTAAAATCGCAATTACGAGCAGAATATAAAATTCATTTCAAAAAGATTACTGTATTTACTAATGTAACGTTAAACCCTTTTCTTTCTTTGACAATATTGTGTGAAAGCCTGCTTTTGCGAACCTTTGAAGATTAACTGTAAGGGAGGGAATACAACGAAACGATGGAATATAATAAAACGATGGAAGTACTAAAAGGCAAAACTAATATCGATATGTAATTATCGACATTTCAATTTGCATTCAATAAATAAAAAAACAGTTATAGATGTTTTTACTGTGACCAAAATCAACGCTCTCATTTATCAGCAGGCGAGTATCTAAGATAATAATCCCTCATAGAACTGTCAATATTATCTAAAATGGTCTAATATAGCCTCTGATAAATATATCCGAGTGCATCCTGCAGACATGACCTGCCCCCTCTTATATGAGCTCAGCAACTTCTTGCCCAACGTCTGGGATTCCAGTTTCGCGGATCGTGGTGTTAATTATATTATTTGATAATAGTATTACACAAAATGGTTGATAAAATCTGGTGCTTAGTGCTTTTACCGGCTAAAGTGTGGACGCACGTTTCGTTCCACACGATTACCACCATCGACTGAGTGCACCCTCACCCTAAGATGATTTCTGTAACGTCTAGCGCGTTTATTTACTCGCTGCACATACGCTCAAGCTCACAAGTGCTCCAAGGGGACATATAGAGATTAAAAGCATGCTTTTACTTTACCCAACCGAGCACGTACGGATTACGTAGTAATGAATATTTGATTCGGTCTCACAATCAATGGATTAACTCCCCTCGTAGCTACTACTTTACACTCTTGTGCACCCTTGTGCGATACACAGCGTGCAGTATTAGGGATTTGAAATGTAAAAATAGGATGTGAATTTGTCTTTTTTTTATTGACAGCTTATTAACATAGAGCAAATAGCGAATGGTCTAGGCTGCTGGAACATACAAAGTTATTTTATACCTTTTTGGAATCTGCTAGCTTAATAAGAGAGCAAATAGCGAGTAGCTAGGTTGCTCGAATAAATACAACTTTCGGTATAAAAGTTAAGTTCTCATACCACAAATAAACGTTAAAATAAACTAACATACCTACCATGCAGTAGCAAACTTTCATATCAGCGCAGAGGTTTTGCCTAAATAATTTCATGTACTTGTATATCCCTTTGGGAATTTTGTGATGCAATGTTTAGCACAGAGGTTTCTACCGAGGTTGAAAATGATAGTGGGTTCTATTACGGTAGCTTTGATGTCAGATGAACCAGCTATATTTTTCTAGGGATAATTTTAGTTATATTGGTGAAATCTCCTTATAACTTACCCAATTTACAAAGCCATACAGCCAAATGAGATAAAATAAATGAAATTTAATTCGAAAGTTAATAATGACAATAATCAAACAAAGATAAACTTTCTTTGTATAGATTAAGCGAATTGATTTCTAGGATGCAATCTCGGCAAACACCCCTAAGTAGGTACATACAATTGATTAGGAACTATTTCAAATTCTTAAGTTTTACATTTCACTAACTGGCAATTTACTGTATAAAAAAGAAAATGCGCCTCAATACATTTTGTACTATAAAAAAGGTGTTTATTTTTTCCAAGATGGCGGTATTCGCGGTAGATGTATTTCTAGCGAGCCCTCGGGAATCGAAACCGCGTTAAGGGACGCTTTATATCCTTGTATTTGCATGTCAATTCTATTTTCATTCTCGTTTAAGCCTTAAGGGATATGTAATTGTGTTTTTGTAAATTACGTTACATTGCCAAATGGATTAATCTGATAGCCAATGTTGCAGGGTCTGTTTTTAAGAATAATGCTGGTAAGGAATAAACAGACATCAAAGCTACCTCAAATGCTAACCTTTGAGTTTGAGCATTTACAGTCAGAAAAGGTAATGGGGACCATTTGATGGATTTTCAAATCAAATGGTCCCCATTAACACACAACGCGTGAAGACCCCGCAAAAGATGCAGGCCTAAAAATGTAAAAGCCGGATTAGCTGGGCTCATCTAAAACCAGCGTCTGAACCTGGTCCAGGCACTAGCGGAGTGAGGTCCATTTTATTTTGGACATTTTAACACTGCTGCCTGTTATTGTTTATTGTATTTTTTCCTGTTGTATAATAATAATTTTGTTTTATTTGGTTTTGTTTGGAAATTTCGGTGTCTTAAATTAATAAAAATAAATGTTATAATTTCTTGTTCGTTTCTGTTTTCTCCCTTTCGTCTGAGCTCTCTCTGTTAGTCTCTTTGTGGCTCTCTGTAACACTCTTTTTTTTTATCGCTATTATCTCCTGCTTTCCGTGCAGTGACAAGAGCATATATCGAAGAACGGATAGTCCTGCTGAAAAATATGTTTAAACTGGTGCTCGTAAAATACACGGAATAGAAAAAACAAGTGGAAGTGCGTGCAATGCAACCATATTAGTGAAGGAACCGCTGTCGCCAAACTCACACAAATATATTGAAAGTCATATAATGCACTACAAAGAAAAAAGCCGTTTGATTGGTCGTTTCAATTCTAGTCCAAATTAGCTTAATTCACAGATCGTACATCCGGAAATCAACCTTCACACTCTACAGATAATATTTGTTGTGCTTTACTGCTGACAGTATTTACGACTTTTTCTAATCTAATGTCAATTTAGTTATGATTGACGAATTAATTCCGTTGATCGACCATAGATGGCGGGATTCTCTATTGGGAGCAATTATACATTTAATTGTACAAGCATTAAGATTGAAATTTGCGTTATAGGTCGATATCTATCTGTCTATTGAAATTAAAAAGATTAATTTTATTAGAAAACAAATAAAATAAGATGGTAGGAAAGACCAACATTTTCAAGTTTTTTTATTCTACTATCATTTTTGCACTCCAAAATGGAGCATTACGGCATAACTACGGAAATATGAAGTTGTCTTGAGACGAGCAACTCGATGCGATGTTAGAACACGACTGGGACCAAGTAAGGGTAGCTACTCTTAATTGTGGCACGCGTGCCACGCCCACTTCGCACTTCCACTGTTTTTTATGTTCCGTGGTAAAATACAATAATATCACACCAAATATATGCGGCAAAAAATATTTGCTACAGCCTTTTCCACTATAAAATGCGGCGTGAAATAATTATTGGTGTCAGAACCGAGCGGGAAACCAGACAGAGCTGCAGGGCTTCGAATATGGGACTAACGAAGTCAGTTCAATTAAACCCGGGTTACACAGACGGGCAGAATAGGCCGCACTCGCGCGTTTGCACTACGCATTATCACGGAACCCACAAAGGCTGCCGTAATGAATGCAGATTGTGGAATTTTAATTGTGCTATTTTTACATGAGAAACTGACGGAATACCCATTTGACGGCCTCGGGTGGCGCTGTTTGTCTTTGCCCATTCACATTTGAAGCTTACTCTCATGAACAATGTTTAACAAGGTTCGCTTGCGAGTCCTTGGTCTGGCGTTTGTGCAAGGGAACTTTATCGTCATGTTACATCTACTTTTTGGAACGTAGTCTGCTTGAACCTATTCGAATTTGGTGTGAATGCAGCACACACATGGACATGGAGAGTTTGTATTTTCAATAGCTGGACCCTTTTTTAATGAATTATTCGTTTCTTATAAATCTCTGTTTTCATTTGTTTTATAATTGTTTTACTAGTGCAATCATTTACCTTATCTTAACATAAGACGTCCCAAAATTCTAATGGACCTCATTCGAAAGATTATCCTTCTACAAAAAGGCAGCAAGGTTTCGGTATGTCCTTTACTGGGAAACATGTCCAGCAGTGATGTTCCATAGCTATGTCACTAATGAATCTAGTTGTAAGACATCATGGATAGTTAGTTCAAGCTCCAAACTTCTGACATAGGCAATCCTACATTGTGCCTGTCCATCTCCGTCAGTTCAGATAAGGGTGAGATGAACGAGCCCCTATCTGCGATAAAGAAAAAAGGTCTTGCCATTCTTGTTGCTAACCCCTATTCAAAAATTGCTACTCTAAAGCCAATATTATTTCAGCAAACGATTCGGTTAAATGTAGGACTGAAGAAAATTCCAGGAATATGATTGCTATCCCTACTGAGAATATTTGACCGCTTCCTTTTGCCGAGTCAAAATTCCAAATTTTAACCGCAATACATGAAAAGGAATGAAAACAACAAACCACGTGATGAATTCGTGTTTGCTCATTTTAATGATGGTTTTCGCGGAAATATCAGAAAACTATTATTGCAAAATAAAATATGTAGAAGTAACAATGAATAAATGCCTGAACACAAAGACCTTAATTTTAATGTGGTCGAATGGAGAAGGCACTCGCCCGGAATGGCAGAGATAGCAGCTTTTTACCCCCAAATTCTTAAACTTTCACCCTCATATTCATGAAAACTCGAACTACTGACTAATTCATATACTGTAAAGTTTTGTCCTTTATGTTTTCATCTTCTTTCGGCGTTTGCGAGTAAGTGACAGGACACTTCAATCGCTGAACCGAAGATACAACATTTTTGAATAAGAGCGCAAAACTGTTTTTGTACTATAAGGCTGCGTTCCCACCAGAGATGCGTTGCGAGAAATGTGTTCTTAAGAACCAATAGAATCGCTTCATTGAGCGAAGCTGCTCGTAGGCACTACGTAAGGCACTACGTCTAGTGGAATTGAAATTATTTCAGAAAACTTTCAACGTTGAAACTATTTATTTATTCTTTCGTTATCTTCTTATTGTCATACTATGTGTTTAATTGTTTTTTTGTCTTGATATTTGTATTTTGGCGCAAAGAGATAATGTATCTTGTCCTATCTTATAAGATATGTTTAACCAAAACGTCAGCTTATCATATCCATGAATTAAGTAATAAGTTGGTATTTTAGTTGTGCATGTCTAGTCTAGCGAGTTCAACGTTTTAAAATTCGTGAAAAATGAAACGGATACTATTTCTGTCACAAACTGCAATTCTTTAAGTTATTCATAAAACTATAACCCATGCGACCTATTTTTGTGACATTTTATTATAAAACACAAGGTAATGCACTAGTAGCCAAATGGGTTCATGAATATTTAACTATATATCCTCTTTTAGAATCATACTGCGTCGGCACGTAGGGGTGTTAACTGCACTAAAATACGGCGCGTTGTCTTCTGATACTTAGCTCGTCTTTACACGTTGAATTCAATATTGAAGAACGTGTTACTAACGTTTATGAACACAACTTAGTAAGGTATTTTTTTTTTGGGAATCAACTCCAACATTTTGTACAAGTTTTAAAAAGGGCTAACAAAACATTTAACGGCAATTATTGGAGCTTCATCATACTCAGGATCAGCCTCTACTGATCTCCTGCTGGACCTCTTTTAATGCGCGCCAAAGCTACATATCCTCGGCTAGGCGTATTCGCCTACTCCCAGCATTTCACTAATTGTCGCCCTACTTAGCCGGAGAGCGACCCAAGCAGCGCTATTACGTATATTTGTAAACAGAAATAAATAAACCGGACCGACAGACATGGTCTATAACCCAACGAATGTGCGTAAATGTATGGAATGACAAACGTTGCCTAAAAACGTACGGATTCCCCTTACGTTACGGAAATCAAAGACAACAAAAATACCATACGCAGTTAACTGTGCTGATCTACAATCATTTGTGCCGGCAGCAATCGAACTCTTCGACTTTTTAGGCGGTCGTAAGTCGTAACTGTGCTAAATCAACCGTTAACTTTTAAAGACGGAACTGGCAAAGATCTCAAAACGTATGTTCAGGAACTTTGATCTCGTAGCAGTCAGCAGGATACTTAAATCTAGCAGCGGTGGCGTTACAAAAGTAAACGGAAACTAGCTCGAAGCTTCCAGAACATTCTGCACTTTTGAAAGAATTTAGTTCGACCGAGAAACTTAGCATATCCTTGTTATTTGCCAGAGCCTCATTAGCGCTTAGAGCCATGGGAATAGCCGTGCGGTGAAAACTTGGAAACTATTCCGAAATATTTTGTCGTAACGAAAACCCCGGCAACTTCGTAAATATATCATCACACCCCGACAACAAGAAATGAGGAAAGTTGGGAATTACTCGAAATATATTGATAAAGTTGAAAGAATGATATATTAATTCGATCAATCTTACTGCGTGGTTTTTACTTTCTCCCCATATCGTTAGATCTACGTCGTTGAGGCGGAGCATTGAATACAAATCGCTGCTTTTATTCCGCAAGTCAGGCAAATGGCGCTGGCTTACAGGTGGAATTTGGAAAGGCAAGAAGACATGTTGATAAACCGAGGAGGAATATCAAGAAATATAAACATATGGATGAAAAATCTACACAAGCTAGGGGTGCGATGTACCTTTGTCAAAACGAAAGGATAGAACTTCAAACACAATGTTGTTCATGAAGAAATCAAATTGAATTTAAAAGTCAACTCTTTTTAAACCACACTAAATGTCAATGTGGTTTTCATTACCATTCAGATCATTTTTTGATTGATTGATTGATTGCAGAACATACCCAAAAATCCGTCAAAATCGGGCTTCAAAATAACTTCATAATTATCTACTTTCAATCTTATTTAGCGAAACGACTGGCAAATAAAATGTTTGGGTCATAGAGAAAAAGATAATATCTTTAGATAATGGATTCTTAATGGCTCAAGGTATTTGACAAAGTTAGCACGAAAATCCTTCATTAATTTGTTCATCAAAGAAATACGGTACACACTGATCTACTTTCCGATTCGGTTATGTTTAATTCATAAAGCGTCGCGACTGTTCGCTCGAATTGACGAGGATATTAAAGTACTTGGCTACTTATACTCGCAAAACTCAATACCTGTTTATGTATAATGTATACAAATTTAGGCTACGTTAAGAGCATAATGAGGGTAACAAAATATCGTGACAAATATGAATTTTCCTGTCGCAGAGATGAAGAATACAGATGGAATTCTTATTGAATTTTTGAACGTAACATGTTGTTAGTATATTGCTTTAACACAATTGCAAAAACATACATTTCTGTCGAAAAAGCATCGAAGCTTTGTAATCACCGCTATTCAGCCTGAAATACAAAATATAGCTAGTATTTCGTTTATGAGCGGCAATAACTTCGTTGAGAGTAAATGGAATGACATTACTTTCCATTAGCAATTCACGTATAGATTGATGAATTGATGTTAAATATTTTCAGTACATAGACTTTGTTGTGACAGGATGAATATAAAAGCTCTCTGGACCCCAACCTAATTATTACCTTTGTTGAAACGAGCTCATCCAGCGAGCGAGTGCCAGTAACATCCGAATGTTACTGGCACTCTTGGAGCTCGTTTCAATACTATCGCTGGTTCAATACTATCGGTGGCTGGCTTTTGAATACTATCGCTGTTAAATTAAACCGTTTTGAGTTATGTTCTAAGTTTCTAAAAATGCAAACTACATTTGATTTTAAGTCATGAAGGGCGACATTTGGCGTCTATATGGGCCAAAAAAAGAACGACCTCAAACATTCGAAAATCAACCACGGGGCCATCGCGCACTCCGTGCGTTCTTGAACTTCAAACGTCAGAGTCGATCGCTATCGGTGACTTGCATTCAGTACATTAGCCCATCGACCACCACTATCTTGCATCAGCATTTTTTGTTTCTTCCAATACCGGCCGATACTATGCAAAAAGACCGATGAGTCAGGGGCAGTGGAGTTATCAGATTGTACATGAGTAATGGCTAGTTATTGTTTCTCAACATTTTTGTCTCACGACCTTCAAAGAAAGAATAGTCAAAATATATTATTAAGACATCGTGTTCTACGAAGACAGGTTGCAGCGCAGGTTAGTGTACCGACTGTATGTATATGTATAGATCCTAAATCCTTCAGGGAATATAGTATGTGGGTAACGTACGGCATTTGCCTCTCGTTATAGTATGTACAGTGGCGCACACATCAACCTTTACAAAACCATTGCAAAATGGGTCTTATGTCAGCCGCATGAAGTGCCCCTATGTAAAGGTTGATGTGTGCGCCTCTTTACGTGCAGTCGCAAGATAAGTGCTTCGTGCTGAATTTCATCAATCTCTTCGAAATGAGTCTTTACGCACTCAGCGTATCTTTTCTGGTATTTTTGATATACGTACTTAAGTAGTTCCTTTTTGTACCGTTTTTAGATCTTTTAATGTTGGTAAAAATAGGTAATATTTTTATAAACACATTCCCCTGTAGAAAAAATACAATTCATTAGTATTATGAAAGTAGTGTGAACGCAAAATTGGCGCAATACGATTTATTCATAAAACTTAGAATTATGCACACTTAAAAATGTTTTAAAAATGCCGCAGTTTTTTTAAAATCTGGATTTTTTGAGAGCTAATCAATCTAATCCAGTTAATTACTTTTACCGCGATTTATAACTATAATACCTATGTTTTCATAGAAGTGTGTTTGACCTTACACTGCCGTCGTAATTGAATTAACTCGGCAGCTATCGATGGCCCCTTTGGGAGAAGAGGAGCCCAGTTTGAGAAACTATGACTTAGTAAAATATGGGAACGGGATGACTACGCAATGGTATTGTGCACCTAATTGGCCAAGGTTCATGCCTCGGTCTGGTCCCTAGAGATTAAGATAACATTATAAGAAAAGGGCATTGTTTGCGATTATTGGCGTACAGATTTGTCATGTTCGATGTTTGCTTTTATTACAATGGCTTATTTTGTACAAAAAATGGACTGCGCCATTGTGTGCCGCGACACAATAAATTCTTTGGGAATTCTTTAGCAAATTATTCAATGGTTAGTCGAGCGTTGCTAATGCTGTAACCGACACGTGTTTGTCGAGCTTAATACTCGACGACAAAATAATGAAGTTTTTATTTGCTACCTACTTACTTTAAAGGGAAATAGTCTGTAAACTCGGATTACAGTTGCAATCTCAAATGCTACTCTTTCTATTTCAAAAAATGTTTAGTGAATGTTTAGAATCGACGTTTGGAGTGGATATATGCTTTTTTATTTAGACAAAAAAGATGTATATAAGTAAGTAACTGGTGACCCAAGAGCTGGTACATTCCTTTCACAGCGTGTGAGTCTAGCGATTCAACGGGGGAATGCTGCCAGCATCTTGGGTACCCTACCTCATGGACACGATTATTTAAATGATTTTTAGCTTAAGTTTTATTTTTTAGTTTGTATTATTTAGTTCATAGTTTATGCTTATGTATTAATTCATTGTTTTTTAATATTTATTGATTGTTATAAATAAAATAAGTAAGTAAATTAATGTTGCTTATGTTTAAATAAGCCCCCTCCCCCTTTGATATTAACTTTATTTTCATTTGATTATTTGTTCTGAAGTTGCATTATTTCCCTTTATTACCGGTAAATCTCATCAATAGGAGAGTTAACATTTTTATTAAATTCTCAAGTTGCCTTACAATTTAACTGTCGCGAAACTTTTCAATTATGAACGAGGTATTTTCGACAGTGGAAGCACCGGCCAATAGCTCTCGTATGCGTCTGAAAGAATTTTATTCTAAACTTTCCAGTTACAGGCAGCGTAGAGAGCCAAACAGTGTACCGCATGACAGTGGCACGTCCCAATTCTAAAACGTGAACTCAGCGTTTTCCGCGCTGCACTCTATTCGGGCGCGAAAAAATGTTCAAATGCAGTAAAAGCCAACGAGAGCGTCGCGCGTCAAAAGCAGTGCGTTAACAGCGTTACGCGTCGACGCCGCGCTGCACGTGTGTGGTGAAAATAGCCTGCGAGCTGTCGCCGGGCGTAAGCGACAGGTGAACTGAGTTTCACGAATAAAATGCGCGTGCTAAAAAATTTTGCAAATGCAGTAAGTAGCCTACGGGAGCGAGGGGCGACAAAAGCAGTGCGTTAACAACGTACGCATCGACGTGGCGCTAAGTAATCAAGTGTGACAGCCGAATCTTTACGTGTACGGTACTTCAAATGTGCAAATGCAGTAAAAGACAACGGGACCGCCGGGCGTCAAAAGCAGCGTACGCGTCGTCTTGCGCTGTCACGTTAGTGGCGGAAATAGCCTGCGTAGGTAAGCGACAGGCGAATCTATACTTCTACTCAAAAGTCTTAAAACTGTGCAAATGCAGTGAAAGCCCTGCGAGTTCCAAATATTATACATAAATCACAAATAGAAGTAAAAGCACTGCAATAGCAGCCAACGTTATGCATCGACGCAGCCGTCACACATGTGGTGGAGAAAATAGTCTCGCAGCTGGCGCAAGACGTAAGTGACCAGCAGTATATGCTGCTTAGGTATATTAGTACAGATTATAAATATACCTATTATGTTGGACAAGTGTTCATGTTATCAGTCGTTTAGCATAATCCTAAACCTAAGGACGGCTTGATAACATCTACAGCAAGGTTTTACACTAGCCTTACAAACCTCCTACATTCCGCACTATCCGCGTGCTGAGTATAGCATGTACTGGAGTTATCCAGTTGCTCCCCAGCAGTGAGACGTATCTATAGAAGCTGCTCAACAACACAAAATGAGATGAATGTTGTGAATATTGTAACAAAATTATGAGGTAAGGTAAGTAAGTTGGAACTAATGTCTTGACTATACGACGTGATTAGCTTATGCTTTACCCAGAATCCTGTATGACATGGGTCCTGACTTTTCAATCCAAATCAAAACTGCACAAAATCAGTGTCAGCTGGCCTTCTTGATGACAGATTCTTCTAGGCCATGCCCATCATGGTGTGTAATTCTACCCAGAAATTCTTAACCTTTCAATATTTTTAATACCACAGAGTCAAAGTTAATTATGGTTGTCTATTTCTATTCAATAGGCTTGTAACTTGGACCACCCACCATCACAAATGCGTGAACTCCGCGCGTGACCGCGATACCTATATGACCGACCATGCCCTGTACATGTGTGACGTAATGGATTAAGTTACCTACCCATTTGCAAATAGTTTATTTGCAGGATGTAAACAACATTTAACTCTTTAAGTTTCAAAACGGAAATATTCCGAGATTACGACAATATCCTAAATAGCCCTGTAAAGCTGATTGTTACTGTCAGAAGCCCACAATTCTGCTATGTGTGTGCTATGCAACTTGCTATGTGACAAGTTTGCTTTTGCTATCTAGGTGTCTTGGGTTCTCATAAGTGTTTTTTGGATGGCATTAGATAAGTAGATAGATATCAAAGAACTTTATCATATCTTCACTTGTGCCATCATTATAACAATATTGCATCGTGAGGCGTGACTGTGACGAATGGTCGACTGAGTGCCGAAGTAACAGTCCACTGTGAGTCAAACTCATGATGCGAACATCAAGGGAGTGGAATGAGCTTCCTGCTAAAGTGTTTCCACAGCAATACAACTTGGGCCTCTTCAAGAAGAAAGTGAACGGTCATTTGTTAGCTTGGCATGTACCGCCTTAGACCACATCATCACTTACGATCAGGCCCCTATTCAATAAAGCTGACAATCCGACAATTCGACATATGTCGAGAAGTGACAATTCTACAATTTTTCTGTTCAATAAAACCGATAGGCGACATAATTGTCATGGTGGAAAATTGACAAATATGTCGGATTGTCGCGACAATTCGACATATTTGCGTTCAATAAAACTTTTTTCGCGACAGGTGACAGGTGACAATTTGTCGTGAAAAACTTGTCAAATCTGCTTTATTAAACACAAAATTGTCGCGACAATCCGACATATTTGTAGAATTGTCAGACAATCCTGACAGGTGCTTGACTCTCTGTCGCGAAATCTAAACCCCTAAGGCTGTCCATTCCTCAGCTATTTCTTTCCATTCGTTTATTTTATTCTCATATACCGAAGAGTATTTCTTTATGTTGGTGAATGCGTTCCTAAGTAGTAATTTTTTGTGCATTTCCATTTTACAGACTATTTTAAATGCAAAACCAATCTTAGTTGTACTAGAGATTAATTAATTCTCATCGTGGCAAAAATTAAATTACTCACCCTCAATATTGCTTCAATAAACGAAATTATTTGCAAGCAGTTCAAAAGTCGACATATTTGTCACGACAATCTGACAATTGTCACTGACAATTGTCACCGACAATTGTAGAAAATAACTACTGTAGGTTTTTGACATATGTCGAGTTTTATTGAACGAAATTTTTCCTGACAAATTTGTCAGGATTTCACCTGTCGCTTTTCGACATATTTGTCACTTTTATTGAACAGCCTAAGCGCGACAATTCTACAAATATGTCGCTTTTTGACATTATTGTCGGATTGTCAGCTTTATTGAATAGGGCCCAGGTGTGATTGTGGTCAAATGCGGGCTCTATTTAGTTATAAGAGAAAAGATGTCGTAAGCAAAAGGAAACTAGCTACGCTGGGTAGCAAAGATTACTCAGTAATTTTCTATGCCTACGGAACTAAAAAATTGATTCCGTAAGCCAACTAAAACAACCGACTTCTCCCACAGCAGGGCACAGACCTCACCTCAACTATGAAGGCCCGCACAAGAGCTGTACTACGTAGTATTAGCGATACCAACTGTTTAAGCAGCGTGCCTTCTAAAGCACGGAGATGTCCGAAAAATACATCTTTAAACGACCGGAGTGGTGGCCACTCATCCCATTCCCTGCCCGGCGTTTTTTGCTCTTAACCGGCGTTAGCTAATCAAGAATTGGAGGAACATTTTTAGGGCGTATCCGATTTTAAGTTTTGTTCAGTTTTTCAGACTGTCCAGCCAGCGTTCTTCAGGTTTTTATATAGGTATACAAAAAATTGCACCAATCTCTAACACCATATTAAGTGTAACAAAACTGGCCACAGCCTGGCGCACGGCGTGTCAGACTCGGTACAAACGGTTCACGGTGCGATGGGCCGGCTTCAAAGCCACAACTGTGAATATATGCACGCTATATGGGTGTTGATTTCAGAACCTGTCAAATGTTCGAGGGATATTCAAAACGGGTACAAAACATTTCACCGTAAATTTTGGGGTTATTTCGCTAATTGTCGACATTGTAATTGCTGGCTTTTTCATACTACAGTTTTCGGGTACCTAGTAGTTTTTTTCAAGCTCTGTATTTAAATGGATCCTTTACTTTTACCGTAGTTAGCCATAAATTGTATAAATAACACAAACAAGGTAGTTTTCGGCCCGTGTGGTACCGAACTCGTGTGCTGGTCAACAGGACCAAGAAGTTTTTAGAAGTTGAAAAATGTTGCTTCATTGAACGGATCAGATTCTTAAAGGCGGGAGAAAGGCCTAGGCAATGGTTTTTAGAAAAAAATCAAAGTAAAGTCTTGTAAAGAGTTTAACCAACGAGCATGTATAAAAGGATTAATGAGAGTAAAAATGGAAACATGATGTAAGTACCTACTGGTCAGGATCGTAACAAGTGAAAAGATGTAGTATCTGCCTACCCCCTAAGGAAATAGCCGTGATAGTTTGTATGTATTTATTTCCAACTTGTGCCATTCTCTAAAACCATACAATGCAGCACGGCACATGCACGCTACGAGCGAGGCGTGACCGCGGATGGCCGTGCGATACGGCACACGTCACGGCGACGTGAGCGAGACGAGAAAATACCGGCCAAGTCGGACTCGGGCACGAAGGGTTCCGTATCATTATTAACAATGATCATCATCATATCAGCCGAACGACGCCCACTGCTGAGCATAGGTCTCCCTCAAGGATCTCCACAACGATCGGTCCTGCGCTGTCCGCATCCAGCGGCTTCCCGTGACCTTGACCAGATCGTCGGTCCACCTTGTGGAGGGCCTGCCCACGTCCGGTAACTTAATATTTATTCTTAGTATTCGTTGTTATAGCAGCGGAATTACACAATTTGTGAAAATGACAGCTTTCTAAGCTAGCTAAGTATCACGATTTATGAGATAACGCCTTATGACAGACAGACAGCGGAGGCTTAGTAAGTACTCGTTTTATGCTACCGTTTTTACCTTTTTGGGAAGGAACTCTAGAAACGTGCAAAGTGCATTCACATGACCGTTTAGTTTTATTTATAGTTCTTTTTCGTCCTAATGTAGGGCAGGCTATACTTCAACTAGGTGGTATGATATATGAGGCATGATCCCATCGCGATGGCTTACCCCTGAATTCACAAACGCAAATCAGCGTTGAGCATCCCTCAGAAGTATAGCTGTCTCTTTCAGTTCTATTGACATTTAACGGGACAGCATGAGCGTGTGCGTGTGCTTAGCGTTGATTGACGTTTGTGAATTCAGGGGTTAGTGCGGGTAAGATTGACGTTTATAGCACTGAAATTCCCGGTAAATCTACTTAACTTCGGATGATGACTGTATACTCTTCACATGGATTTCCAAGAAATTCTTCAAATCAATTATTTGAATATTCATTATTTCGTCTGGATTGTGTTTAACTGATGTCTGAATAAACATTGTCGTTCGTAAAATAATGTGTATCTATTATTTGAAATTAAAACAAAAAGGAACAAATTTCTATAAA
This sequence comes from Udea ferrugalis, assembly GCA_950022985.1. Classification (NCBI taxonomy): domain Eukaryota; kingdom Metazoa; phylum Arthropoda; class Insecta; order Lepidoptera; family Crambidae; genus Udea; species Udea ferrugalis. Next base: position 3,930,456 of record OX465527.1, on the reverse strand, counting down.
GCTCAACCTAATATAAAAACTAAACTACTTATAAATGAAAAATTTCTTCTAATTATTTCGTTAAATTATTTCAGATACATGCAAATTATTTAAAGAGAAATTGAAATGTTTGTAAAAGCTGAAGATAATTATTACTGGGACTTAATTACTAGGAATGAGACATTAGCCGTGAAATATAAATCCCCACCCTGTAGGGGTGTACAGTCAGGGTCAAAAATAATAATACACTTTGGAACTATGTCCCATTAACTTCGTTGACGTTGTCATACAAATTATTGAGATGCTGTGAATTTGAATGAACTGAATCAGATTCACTGATTAAATAAAGTTTGCTGAGGGACATAAAATGTGTAAGTGTAAGTTTGACTTGTCGAGTACTGTACCAGATTCTTGCATAACAATACTTTTGTCATAAATAAGTAACTAAAAAACTCTGACGGGTCACTAACGATAAGCACAAAGTTAGAGAAAGACCATTAATAATGTCAAAGTCAGTTCCATAATGTTAGGTTTTATTTTAATTGTGGTAATAGCACGATTTACTAAATAATGAGTTAAATATTTTGCTGCAAAAGTAGCGGAAAGCAACGATAACGTTGCTGCACTAACGCTACCGTGGTGTGAACGGGCTATTACAATTGAGGCGTGTTTGAGGTGCTAACTTTAATACGCGAACTATTGAAGACAACACTATTAATTTAAATGCAAGCTTTATCATTTGGGCTGGTACAGTCAGCATAAAAACTAAATAAGCAATTTCGCACTTTGTTATACTGACTAATTTGCATTAATACCTTGAGCATTTCTATGACAACTTCAACAAAAGTTCATGTGATAAGGTCCTAAAGTGTTTACACTGTTTTGTTTTTCGTGAGTAAAACCTCAACAGCGAGCTGCGTTGAGCTGCGTCGTCGCAGCGTCAACCACTGCGTCGCGTCGTTTTGATGTATTTTTAATAACATGCCACGCTTCGTCCAACAACTCAAGCAACGCAGCGCAACGCAACACGCTAATGAGGCCTAACAAGGCGCTGGTGTGAAACAGACGCGAAGCAGAATTGAAGGGTAGCGGGTTTTTGCATCAGCACTTGTTGATGAAACAAGATTGGGTGTTTGTAATATGTTCTTTGTTTAAGCTTACAAGTAAAAACTTATTTTAGCTTGGGAGCAAAGCAATGTAGGTGATGTTATTGTGAATGTACATAGCACGCTCTGCAAGCTCTATGGTATGTACATACAAACTCTTTTGACATTTTAGCCATAGGACTTTTTGCTAACATTGTTGACTAAAATGTTTAAAATGGGCAATTTCAACAGCAATCCGCTTATTCATTCAAATGTAACTTTGATGCCATTTTACCGATATTGTGCCTATTGTCGTTGTTAGGATCGCGAAATTGGACGTCCGGTTCGGCTCATTTTTTCGGTTGATAACTGTATTTAGTCAGTAACTGTGCTAGACAATAGCAGGCCAATAACTATTCTAGGTCTGAGCGTCCTGGGTGAGAAGCCTTTTTGGAGCGGACTGTACGGGACAACGGGTGAAGTTAGAATTGAATGCAGGCGTAATTCCGACTGGGTGCACTCCTTAGGTATCACAGGTAAGTTCGTAAAGTATTACTGCGGTATGTTGACCTAACGCTTTCAGGGAACGTCTTCAACTTTGAACATTTAATTCAGTTACTTTTAAAACTTCGAAACCATAGAAATAAAACAAAGGAGAACATTCAGGTCTCGAAAAAAGAGCACCCAAAAATGAAAGTGCCGGCCAGACAAAAATAATACTAGATTCTTATTGAAAATGACGCCCTGAACCTACCTAACTTAGTTAGCTAACTATTTGAGTTTGAAGTTCCGTTCACCATGACGGCAACAAACAGTGTGCCTATTGCTAACTCATTTGGGATACGCTCGTCGTGTATGCGATTATGTATATAGAACAATTTCTAGCATAAAATGATGTCAACATTAAGTCCCAGAGCGGATTTTCCTGCACGAAAGTCGTTCCAAGTCCTCAACACCGATAGTGAATCAGCCCTCCGTGACCCGCGTGCTAATGACAGCCGCTGTCACAGGCTTTGTCTGCGTGCGCAGAGGCATGCGCAGACTGTGGATGAATATATTACGGCGCGTACGCACGCGAAGGTTACGTCACAGTATAAACCACACAGTAGGCTATCTAAGGCCGCCCGCCGAGTTATTAGCCTAGCGTGCACACAGACACACGGCACAGCCCGTCCGTGCTGCCGCAGCCCTATGCCTGCCTATTTTATGCTAGCGTGTGCGTGAAATCGCGTGTGCGTGATATCGCGACACGGCGACGCTCACGCACACATTCAAACCGAGAGTGGCACGTTTGTATTTAGATGTGCTACTGTATGGTTTATACTGTGGTTACGTACAGGTTAGGTGTTTGTCATGCATGTTACAGCGCGACTTTGGGGGTCTAAATGGTTTTAGTCGTGTCAAGGTATTGTTTTTTTTACGGAGGATGCCTTCACGGACTATCCCGCTCCCTGAGTAGGAGAGCGGGGTTGAGGCGCGGTACCAGGTATCCTCGAGGACCCCCATGAGGGACTCTCAGTGGACCCCTGGACCACTGAGCGTGCCGGCTACCCAGCTCCTCCCTCGGGCGTTTACGGTAGTGAGAAGCCCCTCCGCTCTACCGCCCTCCACAGCATCGCCGATGCAATGGAGGCACACAGTCTCCACCGTCTCCACTTATCTAATATTTTGTTTTCTGATCGTACAAAAACTACGAAAATATCTAACTAATAATTGACCAATTTTTAGTGATGATTCAAATAACATTGATCTTACTAATATTATAAATGCGAAAGTTTGTATGTGTGGATGTGCCGAGTTGCTCTTTCACGTAAGAACTACTGGATGGATTCTAATGAAACTTTACAAAAATATAGCTTAATCTGAATAGCACATAGACTACAATTTTAAAAGATATATCACTTTTTTTACCTAACTCCACGCAGACAAAGTCGCGGGCGGCCGCTAGTAATTCCATAAAGGCAACCCAGACCAATACATTTTTTTTTTACTGAAAATTCGAATTCATTCATTACCCGAAAAATGGCAGAATTCCATCAAAAACGAACATCAAACATTCGTTAGATATGTCAATAAAGTACTTCACGCTATGGTTCTCTTTGACTATACACAAATAATAAATAAACATTTGCAATGTATGCTAGATGCAATGGATTTAAATAAATCAACGCAAACCGCCTACGGCTCTATCTAACTAGTGTTGCTCTGTAGTTCACTGTCGATAGATCCAAAATAGTCACACTTGGGTCTCTTCAAGGAAAGAGTTAAAAGACACTACTAGCTGGGCACACATGTATCACCATCGACTACATCATCACTTACCATCAGGTGAGATTGTGGTCAAATGACTAATGAAAGTTCTACTAAAAAAAACCTAAAGATATTATAAATAGTTTTGGACAGTATAAATGTTGATACTTTAGATATTATTAGTCATTTACTTGTCCAGTTTATTTCAACGTATGTCCTGTTAACTTACTGAACATACAGATTTGTCATTCTATGTTCTTTGTCGTTATAATTCGCGTCACGTTAAAACTCTGCATGCTGGCCATGTACTTTCGCAGTGAGCGAATTTAGGACCAACTTGGAGAAGTGAGGGGGTACCGTGTTTGTTGTATCACCTTACGCCAATGCAAAGGTGATTTTCCCATTGACATGCTGATCTTGGCGTGTCGCACAGTACAAGAGCACAGAATACATCCTATCACAGCGTTATTTTTAACCGACTTCAAACAAAAAAAAAGAAGGTTCTTAATTCATCTGTTTTTTTAACAATACACGATGCATAATACCACATAGACCAAAAATATCGATAGCATAGATACTCAATCTTGTTTAGCTATAGTATCGATGTTTTTGAATATTAAAACGTTAGTTATAGGTGAGATCGATAAATTATAATGTAGTTTAGGCTAAATATCGATAAGTACGACACCACTACACCTAACGTATTGACTGCTACTTACTCTCGCGGCGGTTCCGCCCATAGCCGCCAGGATAGCGTTCCGGTCCGGAATTTATCTCAATGCGGCTACTGGCTCTACATCGAGATGCGGAAACGTAGAGTTAAACGGAAAAGCATTTTCGCTCTAGTTTCATAAGCAACTTATATTTGAAAAATTATTATTGCTTAGCTTGAAGGGCAGTCTCCATCAGAGCGAAGCGACTTCACTCAATCAGAATATGTTCGTGTTTTCACATCATGCCATTAGTGGACATTATGACATCTAATTTGCTGGCTTAAACACAGCCCTGCGCCGCTCTGCTCTTGTGGAATCAGATATTGTGATTACGCAAAAGGGGATCCAACAACCCCCGCGGGATCCAGTAACACTGATTGGTTGACCCCCGGGATTCAAATGAAGGTCTGCGGAACCCGTAGTTTAAAAATTGACTCCAATTAATCTAGGATTCGTTTTTTACCCGCATTTATGAAACGGGATAGTCAAAAGTTATCTATTTACGTGATGACTGAGGCCTCAACGTAGTGCAGTGAGATAACTTTTTTTAAAGCAACAATCATGTAAACACATGATTGTTGCCAGCGGATTTCAACATAGCCATATCAAATGCCCCTAACACTGTACAACCTAATAATGTACATAATCTTCATCGATGAACGTTATCGAAAATGTAGAGAGCTACATTTCCTAACTGTTTTGACTTGTATCTCTATTAGACAATATATAACCTTAATAATATTCATATTATGTATTTATATTCATAAATATTCGTGTATATATATATAATATATATGTAATTATATTGTATTATTTGTTAAACCCCCCCCCCCCTACTTTTATTTATAATAAATGTATTTACATTTTTGTTATTATTTGTATTTACTCAAATTATTACTGTTGTGTCTTTCTGTTAATTTACTTGCAAGTTATTTAATTTTTGTCGCACCGCCTACTGTACTTCTCTGCTTAGCCTTATGGTTGACTGGTAGAGAATGCCTCATTGGCATTAAGTCCGCCTTTTGTACCATTCATTGTTGTGCAATAAAGAATAAATAAATAAATAAATAAATAAACAATATACAAAATCATAGGCCAGACCTAACTTCATCAGATTTTGATCAGACTGCCCAAACAAAAAACTACTTAAATAAGGAACTTTCCTTATTAAAATGTTAATGAAAGACACGAAACAGTAATGTTAAAGCCCAACTCTAGCAACAATGGACGATCTACACAAATGGACCCAAATAAGGCACTATTACCATAATTACGAGGCTGCGTTTAAAACTCAAATTGGGAACACAATGCCTTTTAATTTTTAACCCTTTTGTTGCAACAGTATGCACAGAACTTACGAATGAAGGAACTGCAGAAAATATAATTGGGAAGGCAAATAATTTTGTTTTTTTTTTTTTTAACATACATAATTCTGCCGCTCTTACCCCCTAATGCACAAACGCCAATCAACGCTGAGCATCTCTCAGAAGTATAGCTGTCCCTTTCCATACTATTGACATTTTGAGGGACAGCATGAGCAGACAGCGTTGACTGACGTTTGTGAATTCGGGGATTAAACTTGTTATTTAATTATTAGGGTTGCGAGATCTTTGCCGTCACACAAAGCCCGGTAAAGCTGTCAAAAACATCAACAACTAAGCAGCAATAGAAGTTTTGAAAAAAAAAACCTGACTGACCAAACGAAAGTAAAACAAAAATGTATGAATGCTATTAATAGTTCACAAATGAAAAAGATATAATTTCTTCGTCTAGTCACCTTAATTGTCTCATCACATCTCATTATCTAACTAGCGTTTGGAATTCTCACGTTAATTAGTTAATAATTATTCTAATATTGGACTTGACTAATTATTTGCCTCAGATAGAGTTCAATTCCCGAACGTTTAAACTTCCGGTTAACTATCTAATAGTTTCCGTAAGTGTTTTGTGTTGCTATTGGTTGCTATCTTTGATTGGTTGACCTGTCGCGCAATGGACTTGACAACATGATGATTGTATCAATTTTAATTAATATGGCACAGAGTTTAACCTTACTCCTAGTTTTACTGCTTTTAGGGTTCAGAACCCTAATAACGCGACTTCGTGTTTGTCTGGCTGTCTGGGACAGTTGCACAGTTGCACATCCCTGACACTACAAAAGTATTGATTGAAAAAAAACTCTTTAGTGTAATTTGCACTTTCTAAAACATTTTTGTTTAAATTTTACGCTCGCACTGAAAATTCACAAAAAAAGTTTAAGTCAGTCTCAGTCAAATTTACAGGAAGATAAATTAAAAAAAAGTAATTTAATTAGGTAGGTACATTAAGCACTAAAAACACGAAACTTCATTTCCTTATTTTAACCAACTGCATAGATTATAACGACATGCTCGTCCGAAATGCAGATAGACCTAAACGCCACGTTTAACCCCTTATCACGGAGTTAAGGTAACCCGGCGTGTTTAGTATGAACAATCCGCGAGCACGAGATCCGAATCTTAACTAGGGTTAGTCACGACCTGCGTCGTAAGTTGTACAGCTGGCGAGTATTTCAAATTCGTTGTTAACGGCTGTTTTAGGTTCAAATATGCTGTTCAAGTTAGACCAGCGACTTTATTACGATTCGTTATATTAAATAGTTTCTGACACCAGCTTATCTATGGTTATTATTGTTTTTAGCGTTTTCTTTGCGTTTTCCGAGTGTTGAAGGTGGATGGATGCCTTTAACATTGATGAAATCACCCTAGCTCATGGGGTAAAATATACCAAAAAAATTCGGCCGTTCTGTTAATGGTCTCGGTAGCACAGTGGTTAGTGCAGTCACCCAGTATGCAAAAGATGTGGGTTCGATTCCTACCTGATGTCAAGATGACCAATTGTCTTTTTCTGGTTTTCAAACCAGCTTACGTTTACCGACTTGATAAATGCCTTCAAGGGTTTTTGATTGTATTAGATTACGAACAACAATATCATTGAACAATGAATATATGGTAGAAATAACCCTTTTGAGTTACTGTTGTAATAACTGGTTATGCATAATAAGGATATATTACAGCGAATTAAAGACGTAAGGTGATGTGAAACGAGACCAAATAAGGCCTGAGTATTGTATGAACAAAAAATGTTATACTTGTGGAGCTGTTAATTCACAGCTCTTCAAAAACTCTTCAGAGGATATTTTAGATTATACTTTTATTACCACATTATAATACACATTTACGTCTGCACTTTCAAATAAGTAATTAGCACAATCTATAACATTGTAATAATATTTTAAAAAACTTACCGAAAATCAGAACCGCTGCCAAATTAATTTTATTAAATTATGGTTATTATTATCACTCTAGTAACGAATAATTCAATTGCAGTCAAACCTTTTTTTTACGTGTTACTGAAACAACAATACCATTTCAAAATACAAATAAAAATCCTAATATCATGTGGGTGTATTATTTATAACAGTATAGCTTGTTATCCGCGTGTATCCGTACAATATTTCAACCAACGCAACATTCATTATTTGTTATTTGCCATATCGTCACCGTCGTGTCAAAATTAAATAACTGACACCTTTGCCGAAATTCAGTTTATGAGATTTTTGAATATAGGAAAGTGTGATCTACATTTCAGTCTTCAGCCCGTTGCGATATGTATAATACTCGCTTAGATATCTTCGTTTTAGTAAATCTATTGACCATATATTACAACAAGGTTTGTACTAGAATTTCCGTGGAACAATTGAATAACTGGTAAATAAATTAAATAACTACATAATAAGGGCTACTACAATAAAAACAAAGTCAATAAGATACTTTGTTGAATTCTGCCACAACTCACTCCAAAACATTGTTACAAAATTTAGTTGTGGCAAAATTGAATAAATGTGCTTATTTAATATTTCATTATAAAAATGATACTTAGCCATACATTTTGAGATTGTTAAGTGTGCTTAGTCAGTTTCTCCTGTTTAAAGCCGTGAATAAAAATCAAGCTAATATTAAGCAAACTAAATAGGTAATCCAAAAACAATAAAATTGTAACATGTATCTAAATCCAACCTCTGACAATCAACTTCAGATTACACCCAAAACAAATATTAAAATTTGAAAATTAAAATAAATAGAGATAACTATTCTGATTCAACATCTAGCTCATTGACGTCAAATTGAGCTGATGATGCAGGTAAACTTTTACGACGATACGATGCATGTAGTTCACGATTTTGAAGGCTATATTCAGTAATTGCAGCAGCAGGTGTGCTTCTTGTTTGTCGACTAGGCTTGTTTAATGTATCTATGGAAAAATATGGGCCGTTGTAACCATATCTAAAATCAAAAATGCCCGGACATTGTTTTTCAAAACGTAAGCATTTGATTCTCAACCAAGCGTTGTGATTCCTGGCTACGGCGGCGGTTATGGTAACGGCGGAGCAGGGGGTGCTAGGAATCCCCGGATAAGATCCGGCTGCCACCAGCGACGACTCGACCTGGCAACATTTAACTCATGCACACTGAGGCTCGACGCGAACCTCGTGGAGTTGGAAAAATTGGTAAGTTACATTATTACATACCTATTATTTTGGGTTATCTGAAGTCCGAAGAAAGGGGGAGGACTCGATAACCCTGCAATCCGGTAACTTACTATATCACGGTGAGGGCGACCAACAGTCCCTAGGTGGTGTTGGGTTCATCTTCACAAGTCCCCTGTCAGCAACGTGATCACTATCGGAAGTGTTTCGAGCAGGGTAACGTACCTGATACTCAGAATATCGAAATGACATTCGCTGAATGTCATTCAGGTCTACGCTCCGACCTCCAAACACGACGATGTCGCGGTGGAGGCTATGTATGAGGAGATTTCTAAAGCCATGCATAACCATAAACCCCACTACACAGTTGTGAGGGGGGATTTCAATGCGAAGTTGGGGCAACGCTGCGGTGATGAGCTGAGAGTAGGGCAATTTGGATTTGGGCAACGGAACAATAGGGGCCAGATTACTGCTGGCCGACTTCATGGAGAAGGAGAACCTCTTTATGATGAACTCTTTCTTCAAGAAGCCCGTAAACCGCAAATGGACCTGGATCAGTCCGGACGGTAAGGTCAAAAACGAGATCAATTTTATCACGACGAAGAAACATAATATTCAATGATGTCGCTGTGATCAACGCTGTTAAGATAGGAAGCGATCACCGCATGGTCAGAGGCACATTGAATATCGAAGTTTAAGAGAGCGCGACTGATGACATCTACGCTCCGACCTATACCGGCTCACATTCGCAATCCAATTCAACTACAGCGAGGCATGAGACAAGGAAACGCTATTTCTCTGAAATTGTTCACAGCTGAGGATATTTTAATGCTTCTGAACTGGCAAGGATGGGGCATTAACATCAATGGCGAGTACCTGACACACTTGCGATTTGCCGATGATGTAGTTCTTATGGCTGAGACCTTGGAAGACCTGAACATAATGCTCGAAGATCTCGGTAATGCTTCTTAAAGGAGAGAATCTTCAAGCATGTTGGGACACCTGGGACAGGCAGTCCAGTTAGGTTAGTCCAACTTCGAGAAAGAGATCTGTCGTCAAATTCAGCTCGGATGGGCAGCTTTCGGGAACCTCCGGCATATATTTGCATCCGAAATACCTAAATGTCTCAAGACGAAAGTCATTGACCAGTGTGTGTTGCCAGTGATGACATATGAGAGTGAGACGTGGTCGTTCACTATGGGTCTCATAAGAAGGCTCATGCAAGGTCACCCAGTGAGCAATGAAGAGAGTGATGCTGGGAATTTCCCTGCCTAATCGAATCAGAAATGATGGGATCCGCAGGAGAACTAAGACAACCGACATCGCTCGAAGGATTGCATCTTTGAAGTGGGCGGGATACATAGCGCGGAGAACCGATGGCCGTTGGGGCGGAAAGGATTTGGAATGGCGACCGCGTACCGGACGACGTTCCGTGGGCAGGCCCTCCACAAGGTGGACCTACGATCTGGTCAAGGTCGCAGGAAGCCGCTGGATGTGGACAGCATAGGACTGATCGTTGTGGAGATCCTTGGGGGAGGTCTGTCCAGCAGTGGGCGTCGTTCGGCTGACATGATTACAGGTTTTTTCACCAAAACTGCATAAATAAATGAAATAAAATAAAATGAATACATCAAAATTTAGGTCAGTTAAAGTGAAGCAAAATTAAATAAGCCCTCTTATTCACTGGAAATATTCAAATAAGTTACTTCTTGGGTGTGGCAAAACTTGCTAAGTGACATACAAAAACTTGATAACTGCAACTTAGTTGTAATAAAAGTGTGTGGCAGAACTAAATAATTACTTTTTTATTTTTCTATTTATAACTGTAAAAAGTAACATCATGGCAGACTACTCAAATTATGAAAGTAAACCTGCTGTATAACATATCGAAAGATCCACGGTAAATTTTCTTCACCTTAAAAAGTTATTGCCATTTTTGTGGAAAAAAAACACAAAAACGTGAATATCTCAGAGTTTTGGTTTTGTTAGTTATTTAATTTTGACACGACGGTGACGATATTTATCTGCTTCAATTTAAATAGAAAATGGAGTTACACACAATTATTCAGATTTTTAGCTGGAAAATTGGTTGCATGTCGCATGGAACATAACCATTGCAATCTAACATTGCATTGGCGGTTAAGTGGCTTTGCTTTATAGCCTAAGAGGGTATTGTCGGGGACCCAACCTGATCGATTATCACCGTGAAACAGTCATTGTAAGTCTTATCTTATTCGAAATTAGCCATTGGGATCCCACTGCTGAGCTGAGGCCTCCATGGCTGCCTCTCTTGGGTCTTTTCAGGTCATTGTACATCTGATACAGAACGCACGTTCAAAATATCACATGGCGTAGGGGAAACATGGTCGATTTTGTACAACCAGATGCAACCAATGTATAAAGTAATTACTATAGTTTTGACCTTCAGCCACTGAAAACCCAAATCAGCCGATTCTTAAACTGGCAGTTGTTCCTATGACACCTAAGTAGTCCTTTTTAGTAAAACTTTTTTCTACACTGCCTTCTTCATGGTGGTACTCGATCACATAGCGTCACTGACAGTGCTCTCTTAGTCTATTGGTATTTACGGAGCATATTTCATTTATCGAGTGCGTTGTGGAAATAATAGTAGTTTTACTTGGAAAGCTACATTGTAAATTTAGTGCGTTGGGAGGGCAGAGTAGAAACTAAAGCAGTTCGGGCTAAAATAGATGCGGCTATTTACTAGTTTGTACGCTACGAGAATAAGTGTTATAAGCATTTGGATTTATGTTAAAGACTGTACACGGGAAAGGACTTACAAACTGGCTTTAAACAAATGAGTAGGAAACTGAAATGTTTCGTTTTAAGATTGGTTGCTAGTTTTTCTTCAAGGTAAATGAGATAAAGTATATTTTATTGGGTAGGTGCGAAGTGTAAAGACCTTTGAACATTTTATCATCATCACGAACAATCTCGAACTTTTTATACGACACATCTTTCAAACGTGAAACAAAAAATATATATCTAGATTACACACATCATCATTCGAATAAATTACAATACTGCATTCATTTTACATTTTGTATTGAAGAACATAATCATTCACAAACGATTGACGTTTGTGAATTCGGGAGATAGATTGTCACATTTAACATTTTCATTTAAACAACTTTTTTGTAAACTACTGTGGTTATTTTAGTGCAATGAAGAATATCCTATCTATTTAATTTTTCACCAGAGTGTTGGTACGGTATACTTAATCTACATACCTATGTGATTAAATGCATTGTTTTGATTCGCGCTTGTCTTTTTAAAGAGACTAGTGACTACCATAAAAGTTTTACCTATCCTATCCCATAAAGTAAATCAGCCCTATAAAACGAGCGTTTCCGCATGTTCAGCACGCTTCATCGCAGTAGGCAATATTCACAGGGTTATAACATATTTCTTTTTTACAGCTATAAAATAAAAAATGACAAAAAGTAAAAACATAAAGTTCATGAAAAAATCTAGGAGTTTTCAGTTTAAATAGCTGTAAGCTCCGTGCTTTTAATTAACTTCAGCGAAGTCTGAAAAACTTTCAGTTCTTTAGTAGGTACTTTAAACGGGTTATTTAAAATCGTAATCACACTTTTCCATACTGAGGTAGTAATTTTCCAGCCGTAATAAAAATTAAATACGTTAAGTATAGCTACGTTAGATTGGATAAAAAAACTTGTTAACTTTACTTGTTTTGGTGAATGTAAATATTTTTTAAACAACCTGATAGTAAGCAGTAACGGCAGCATTCGAAAATGTGTAACACCAAGGTCGCTCACAAATACAAAAATACAGAAGACCAAGTAAAATCTAAAAATATGTTATTGACATGACATAATATAGAGAGAATGGAATTCAATGTTTACTTAGTATTTATGATGTGATAAATGATAAATATTAAAGCCACTTGGTCGACTTCTACCACAACGGCTAATCTCAATTTGATTAGCCAGGTTCGTACGTGATATTATTTAGAATGCAGAAGTGTGTGCGCAATCCACGAGTGCCCTTACTCTTTCATCTTCTTTCTATGACTCGGAGACAGTCAACCTACCCTACCTACTTACTAAATGAACTCGTAATCAGTCGGCGACAGGTAAACTACCGAACAATTAAGCCTACCCTTCACAGAATTAGGCTCGTTAAGATACGGTCAGCCGCGCCAGGAGGCGGCAGAAACCAAGGATGTCTAATGAGGCCGAACGTGGATTGACTGATAAAGACAGTATGACTAACAGCAACGCCTAATGGGTAACGAAAGTGATATTCTTGGAATAGTTTTTTCCTTAGCAACAATGTCAGAAGCGAAACAAGTACAGTTAACATCCAAATGATGTGTGCTAACAAAATAGTCAAAAAGGTTTGACAAATGCAGTTGTAGTATTGATTGTAGGTAGGTACCTAAGTCTACAATGACAGAGTTGGATGTCCTTTGACGAGTCACTTAAATCTCAAGCAAATAAAAGATATTTTTTCATGTCTTTTAGATTTTGAGTGAACGTACAGTGCACATTCATAGCTCTCCATCGAAGAATTAGACGTGGCTACTCAGACATAATACCTAGATATTTTTGCCCACCATGAAAGCTACGTGGAAAGTGCTATGGAGGAGTCTTTGCTCTACATTTAGCTACAAAATTAAGTCATAAATGAGGAGATTCGTAGAAGAACTGAATTAGCCGACATGAGCGATTGATTAGCGGATCAGAAAGTTGAAGTTGACATTGACCATTGATGGAGGCCTTTTAAGGGGAGGCGCAGTGTGTAACCTTACCCCAAGGTGGGCGGATGACCTAGTGAAGATCTCAGGATTTCAGTGGATGCAGGCCGCACGCTGCCCTGGAAATTTATTTCTGAGACCTATGATTAGCATTGGACGTCAGTTGGCTTATAATGATGACTCTAAAGGTCATCATGGTATATAGGAAGAAGTTTTGAAAAGAGTGAGCTTCGTAACGTAAACTCGAAAACGTCGGGAAGGCTTTATGTCAGTGTCGTGGCTTTATTTTTCCCTTCTGAAGGCTGAATAAGTGTATATTATTAACTAAATAATAAACGGTACGTTAAATTACCATATTTTAGTTGGACTTTCCGGCGTGGTATTGTTAAATATAGGTTATAGTCAGCGCCATAGTGACATCTGAGAGTGGTTTCACTTATTGTCGTGTCTGGACTGCTATTTAGAGTTGTCAATTGACGAAGAAATTCAAACTTAAATATTCGTTTAGCTAGCGCTTAATAATAAGTTACAAACAATAATTACTAAAGCCACTGTTATGTAGCTAAGGATATTCATGATTCATACTCAAATACAGAATCATAGGTCGGAGAAAAAGACACATAAGGGCCACAGTCTAACTAAATAAATGCAGTATTTTATAAGTTATTTACCAAATAGGCTACTTATTATTATAATTAGAAATATGAAATCGTGAACAAAAAAACATGTTACCTTCATTATCTGAGCGGCTAATATTATATTTTAAGAAATTCGATAAAGGTCGAGGAGCTTCCGTCTTACGTCGTTACAGGTAAAAAGAAAGCAAACAGCTATTGATAAAATAATTTATTTTCATTGAGTACCTAACATTTCCTATGTAGGTAGCAAACTTCGGAATCAGACTCATTTAATTGGGTGAAAGTGATAAATAAGGGGATATAGGTAAATGGAACAGGATCACTCATTTCACCAGAGTATGCTTGCAGAATTCCGACTCGAAAACGGCTCGAAGGACCAAAATGTGCAGCTGCCGACTATTATTATTATTATTAGGAGCCTGTCATTTCCCACTGCAGGGCAAAGGCCTCCCCATCCCGTAGCTGCCGACTAGTGTTGCTGTAAGTGTTTGATGGTGACTTAGTGAATGTAAGTGTGGTGTCTTGTAAAGGCAACGGCTAGCTACACAGAAATATTTATACTGTAAGAGGTTAGGAATCTTCCCCATAAATCCTAGGTGTCCCTAAGTCCCTAAAGCCCTATCCTACAGCATAAATGTGTAATAATGGGTAAGTACTCATAATTACACAAGAGCTTCAATTTCAAATTGTCTCAATTTTACACAGACTGTGAATATCTAATATAAGACCACCACTCCGACACAATAATTTCTTCCACATACCTTATTGTCCTTTTGCCATGAGCAGACTCCTCGCTTGTCAGATATCCGGCATTTCAGCAGAGCATCTTCTCCAGGGTTCACTTCTGTATATGTGGGCATCTCAACGAACCGCTGGACAGCTCCTGTGACCAAAAAATAACATATTTTAATTCGTAATTCAATACTTTCTGCTTATTAAAGAACACAACAAGTTTATGTTATTATTATTTTTTAGCATTTCAAATGCAGTATCTTTACCAAAAAGCTTAATTTGGATTGAAATATCCGTTTGTCTGTGGCTTACAATATTTTAGACGAGTGAAAAAAGGCTCTAAGGTAGGCTTCTGGGTGTCCCATTAACCTTGACAGCAACTGTCATCGTGCACAAACGGGTTATATTGATAACAATTACCACCAATGATATAACATCAAAAAGACGTAGATAGGTTATGTCAGTACTGACGAGAGGTCAAAAATTTACCACGGGTACGACGTAGTTAATTTGACCGTGTTGTAAAGTGTGAACAAGACAGTCCGATTATTTACAAGAGCATAAACGAGACAGATACAATGTTGCGCAGTGTCGTCTCAAATTGTCAGCACTGTCTATGCTTTGCTCAGGTACACGAAAGTTCTGATTTCGTTTGCCACTTTTTTAGCACAAGTAAGCTATCTACTTTTTCTTTTTTTTATCCTGCAAGATCCCACTGCTGGGCAAAGGTCTCCCCTAAAATTTTCCATCGTTCCCTATTCTCTGCAAAAGCCCACCATTGTCTCGAGTCTATCTACTTATTTTTATCATAATATCATTGTTTGCCACTGATTAATGTTAAAAAGTAGGAACTTTACCGAGCATGTACGAACGGAAAAATCACGAATTCATACCGTTTCCTGAATATTATTCCCATCTGATATTCATGCTCAATGTTCCAGCCAGATTGCAGTACCAGTGACCGCACTTACGCAGCTCGCGCTGTGCAAATCGAATTACAACAATTACATTGTAACATGAACATTTTAAATCCATCTCGTCGGACTACAACGAATAATTCACGGAAAGCAATAATTTAACATTAAAAAAACTTCTTTTAACTCAAAATTAACTCATTTTAATCTCGTATTTCAGCCACATTGCAATGTGGTCA
Organism: Udea ferrugalis; assembly: GCA_950022985.1. NCBI lineage: Eukaryota > Metazoa > Arthropoda > Insecta > Lepidoptera > Crambidae > Udea > Udea ferrugalis. The sequence goes on along the minus strand of OX465527.1, from coordinate 3,914,637 downwards.
TCATGCTAGTCTTTCCTCATAGTACATATTTAATTTTACATATAATGAGTTATATCTGAAACCCTGTCCGTTTGAATTCAAATACATCATAAATATGCTATTTTAGTCAATGATATTACAATAAAAAAGACGTAGATGGGTTATGTCAGTACTGACGTGAAGTCAAAAATTGTCCACGGTTTGCGACGTAGTTAATTTGACCGTGTCCTAACGTGTGAACAAGACAGTACGATTATTTACTAGAGTGTAAACGAGACAGATACATGTTGCGCAGTGTCGCCTCAAACTGTCAATGCTTTGCTCAGGTACACAAAAAGTTCTGATTTCGGGTGCCACTTTTTTAGCACAAGTAACCTTTACCTTTTTTATTTTATAATATTATCATTGATTTTAGTCATATTAAGAACTTAGAAAAAGAAAGGCAGCGCAGAGCAAAGTACTAAGTGATTGATTATAGAAACGTCACATCCTGCTAGCACCGCCGCTTGTCTGCGGGCTCAGGGGGCTTACTACGAAAGAAAACTTACAAAAACTCTGGAAAATTTAGAAAGATGAAGTAAAATCTAAACGTCAGTGATTTATTTATAAAATATAATGAAAATATGACTTACGTACTTTTTCTCTGTTTAGCATTATCAATGCTATGTCTAAAATACTAAGGTTGGGTTGCACCATCTGACTTTAACAATGACAAACATCAAAATTTCAGTTAAAGTTACCGGCTAGGCCCAAAAATGACGTCAAATTGTCAAATTTGACAAAAACTTTAACTTTAACTTCTACTATGGTGCCACTTACCCTAAGAACGAAGGCAGATGAATTAACCACAAAGACAAAAACACAACCTTCTTTGCACAGTTTGAAAGCTCTTATTGGTATCGATCGATTCATTTCATTTTATTTCAATAACCACATGAAATCAAAATTGCCATCAAAAGCTTTTGAGTAGAATGCCCAAGAACGTAGTAGGTGAAGTGTCAAATCACGTTTTAGTCAAAATGCAACATCGCTCATATGTTTTCACTTATGTTAATTCTGATAAATAATAATATATTTTCACATTACAACGCAGAGCAACTAATGTTTTAGTTGCTTCTAATAATTTGCGAGGCGAAATAGAATATTGAATTAGGCCATCATTATGTTGCATGGTAATGTTTTGGAGAGTAATATAATATCCTACTACTATGAATACCAAAGTTTGTATCTGTGGATGAATGATGTTGCTCTTTCACCTAAAAACTACTGGATGGATTTTATTGAAACTTTACAATAACATAGCATAACATAAGTCCACGCGGACGAAGTCGCTGGTGGCCGCTGTTTTTTTTCTGTTAGAATAACAATCAAAGAAAACACATATTTACATTATTTAAAATGGGCTTAGTAAAGGATTCAAAGGTGTGTAAATATGGAATATAACAACAATAGAGTGGTTAAAATATGTCTATTAAGTAGTAAAGTTTCCGATTTTAGTGACGCTTCAAACGACTCTACTGACATTCTTCTTTCGATAATGTCTGTAAAAAAAAAACAGATGAAGGTCGGGTTTTATTTGATGACTAAATGTCATCATCTGTTTTTTTTAATTTGATCTACAAGTACCTATTACAATAGCTCTTGTCAAACCGTCGATATCTAATTGCCAACTTGGTTAGCACACATCATTTTGGTGCTGACTATCTCTCGTAGCAAAGCAATGTATGCCGATTAGTTAAGTTAGTTAATGAGGTTCTAAATGAGTCAGAACCTTTCGGCAGAACAGAGGACCGCCATGACAGATAAGTGCGCATTGGCTGCATTTCCCTCTACTTACGCGCAGTGCGGTGTGTGACGTCATTCGGACTCTGCGCCTAATAACAGATGATCGGTATAGTGACCGACCACAGGACTTCAAAGAGCAGACAGGGCGGCGGAAAGGTTTTAGATTAGGAAATTGTGCCTGCCAGTTCTAAGCATCCTATTAGGGCTGTAAGTTTTTTAAAGTTGTGCAGTTGTGAAGGGTTACTGGCTTACTTAGGTTACAGACAAAAGACGGATAGTTATATACCAATCATTAAGAGAATAACACGATTTATTTCCAGATTCAGAACCAAGTTTGAATAGTTTCGGAATGCGTACGTATTGGTACAGTTTTGCATCTCACTCTGCTCTGGAGTACCTACCTACTTATATGAAAGAGAGAGATGGCCATTATTTGTTTAACAGCTTTGTTATCTTTCAATACTATTTGTGTGCATCAAGCTAGAGAGTTTAGCTTAAACTATGCTCTAATAAAACTACACCTACCCTCACGATAACGCTACTAGGTTCAGCAGACCGTTGAAAATGCAAAGTTAGACAAAAAAGTAAATGACTCAAAGTGGAAGAAGCTCCCTTCCGGCAATTGTTTGAATAACGAAAGTGTCTATTGAAATCCAAACCATTCACCAAACTTTTGAAGACTTTGTTAAGTTCTGGCATGAACGAGTAACAATACAAAAATAGCCCTTATATCTTGGAACACCAGATATCCCCTTTCTTTCTGTCATATCATTTTTAAGGGCTGTTTGCAACCTAAAGTGACTTTATTAGTTGTGAAAGCCGTGAGTGCTTTCAGTGTACAGAAACTTGAGAGCTAAATTTAAATTTAAAAAATACAGAAAGGCACTTTGAAATCATGTTAGGTGCACACTGCTCACCAATAATGAAAGAAATACCGAAGTATGAGACATTACCATCATCATTGATTGAATTTTCATAAGACTCACTTGCGTTTGATAGTCCTGCTATGGTTAACATTCGTTTGATTTATATTTTGTGTTAATGAGAGTTTTCGTTTATAAACACTAGTTTGTTGGCTGACTCTCTAAGACTTATTTATTTATTGAATTAAATACTATACTATTATGTACCTAATGTTATGCAACCCACTTTCCAATCTATAAGATTCTAAATCATAAACTGCCTAACTTTCAAGTTAACATCGATTTTCCTCCTAAATGGTGTATTTCACTTAAAATAATAAAGAAAAAATACGCTCCCAACTTCCTCAAAAGTTTTCCTAACTAGCATGAGGTCTATTTCAAACTTTTCATACGAAACTAGGGTTTTCTATTGAAACTTTCGCGGAGTTTGGCGTTAAACTTCCGACAGGTTGTTATAATATTGAGCACGATTCGGAAAAGCTTCTGGTGACAGGCCCATATTGTGAACATGTAAAAGTGCAAAGGCATATTATAAAGTTATTTTGTTATCACGGATTGGCGAAACCAACTGGGACTTCCGACCACTTAAGTAATTTTACTGGTCCAGTGTTAGAACAGTGGTTGAATAGAGCAGTGCTTTGACCTAACCTAGCCTATAGAAATACCTATTTGTGTTGCCGTAAGCCTTAAGTACTTAGGTATTGAATAACTACGATTTCGACTCTACATTTAAGATCAATTACTATATTCTGAGCAGTCTGCTGTCTGAATCCATTTCCAAGAAGCAAGGAGTAATGAGTTTTTATCTTTACTAACCAACAGAACTTTTTTAGATGCACTAGTTGTACGAGACGTGTACAAAACAAACTTTCCTTTGAAAGGGTCGTTCGTCTACCCTGGCTCCAGCGTATCATGATCACATCACGTTTCGAATTTACGTGACCAATTTGGGTGGGCATACGCCCGATGACCGAGGTAAAGTGAATAGATATTTTCAGCAAACGTGCTTCATAACATCCTTTCCTTTACCATCAGGCAACAGGATAAGGTGAGTATAAGTGAAACTTAAATGGGAGTAGTTTTTTCATGAAACTATTCATTCTTTCAATTAAACGTGAGTTTCATTTCAAATTAGCACGACACTAAAGAATGAAGTTCTGATAAGAATAATTCTACCATTAAAGCGTCACTTAGCATAAAAGTACAACACATGGATAGCTATCTATCTATGTATTGTACTTTTCTGCTATTTTTTATTAAAAATCAACAAATAAACTAACAACTAAAAGTACTACATTCAAAGCAATGTTCAATTTCGGCGTCCTTATCGCTAATAGTCATTCCGGTAAAAGGTTGATCAAACACCCACCTAAGTAGGCATTTAAAATAATCTAATGAAATATCACATATCATTGATCACCCCATACAAACATTTCCGGTCTTCGCGGAAGCGGAACGCACAGCCCTACGGCCGGTACAACCGCACATAAAAGTGTAAAGGGCTCCGTGCGATAATTACCTCTGTTTATGCACGTTCTGATTGCGTCACGCTCGGTACGGAACGGGGGCAACAGTACGGACCGCAACATATGAACACATGTTGGTGAGAAAGAAAGTAGTCATTTGTACAAAATTTCACTCCAAATTGACGTTGGGTAGATAGAAACAAAACGATTTACGTTTTTGCGGGTATTTAACCGTTTAATGCGCCGTGCTGTTGGCACGCCGTACTAGGTTTGATCTGAAAGACTTGTACAATAAAATTAAATAATATTTGTACTTATTTAAAAATGGAAATTTTCCATGTTTTTGTTATAAAGCGTGGCGTAATCTTAAGAGGCGTGATTTAACGATAAAAATTATTACCTACATTATAAGTAAAAATTACAATTAAAATACTTAGCTGCCAAACATTTGCCAAAACCAAACAAATCTTTATCCTGTCTATTTTCAGAATACTTCAAGCAAGAAAAACAAAAGGGTACCTATCCATCGCGAGCATGGTTTCTTTTCTTTGCTATTTTATCGGCATTTCGGCCTCGTTTGACCCTTATCACTGACGGGAGATGGACAGCAGAGATAGGTACCTACGGGCACGACGGAACACGCGTCGCGTTCTCATGCCCTTTTTGGGAAGTTGATTTAGTCGTGTTTTGTTTATTTTTGAAAACGACCTCAGAGAGCGTTCTTTGCCATGGATAATAATAGTTGAAAAAAAATCTTATTTTCATTATGAAACAAGCGGTGCGTGTACGTCACAGTCTTGCCATTGTAATTTGCATGCTTAGGATTACTAATAATGTTCTATTAAACAGCGTGATGTCAGACAATTTGAAATCGGTGTAAGTAAGATTTTTTCAAATTATAGATATTTCTTGAAGGCTGTCGCTTAATATAAAAAGCCTATGCTTTGGTTTAAAAGTGTAAATTTTAAGTCTCATGAATTTGGAAAGAGACGACTAGATTTTTTCCGCAATCAGCATACTTAGTTTTTTTTTAATTTGGCACTAATTTAAGTTATAAAGTCATGCAGCCCTATGAAAGCTGTCACTTTCAGTTATTACTATCATTACGGGATAGCATCAGTGCATAACAAATTTGAAAAAAAAATTATCCAATACATTAGCTACAATATCACTGGCAGTCTAGAACTTTCTGAAAATACTTCAAAGTTCAAAGACACAATGTGCAATATGGATCTTTCCAGTGCCACTAGCGAAGCCAGCGAGCGTGAAGATTCGGCAGATACCTAGCAGCCGTTTAAAATGTACAGTCTCGCACACTCGCGAGAACTCGACAGGTGTACAGTTGTACACACACGTCCACAAGTGTAAGTTGTGTTGACACACTCTTTGCGCCATTAAAGTAGTTCGCATTGCGCCATTTTTTTTCAGCGATGAGGTGGTTTTTTAATTTTATCTTGTCAACAGTGTTCCAAATTTTAAGAAAAGAAAGTAAAATTTCTCAAATTCATTATTGGTTACCCTTTTTTAAGAAACAAGAAGTCTTTTGGGTTTTTTTTATAAAATCAAATATCACTGGACATTATTCCACACAGCATCACTTACCCGTAGCCCCGAACTAAGCAACTAAATGCTTGATTTGTGGAATGAATACTACGGGTAAACTGTATACTTAAATACCTTTTTTTTGTAAATACATACTTTATATGTGCTTGTGTAGGTTTTTTTTCCTTTAGATACCATAGCAACATGATTAAAGTTAGTAAAATACAGACAGTCGGCGGTTTTAATATCAGAGTCATTACTTCTTGATGAGTTACAATAACTTTGTTAGATTCTTAATTGCATGTGTATATTTTATTAAAATTCAAAATAACAAATTTAATCACACAAATCCATTTCCAAGCTACCACGTCTTAATTTCATCTAAAATTACACACTATATTAGTTACTCGCACGTTACTATTTATTACATGCCATTAACTTAGATTAATATCAGTTACGTACAAGGCGAAATTCAATTTGATCTAACCATCAAAACAAACGAACACTCAATCATCAGAGTGCGGGAAAAAAATAACCTAAATAGCAATGGCAACAAAATAAAGCAGAGAGGCATTTTTCATACTAACGTGACAAACAATAATGACAGAGGGGTCATCAATCAAATAACAAAAGGTGAGGCATAGACAACTGGCCGGAGGCTGAGTGCTCGACAGAAACTTGAAACTTCAATTTCGAAGTGCAACAGTTACGAGCGGGCTGGGATCCGTATGTTTTTAAATTGAGAACGTTTTCTGTTGCTTATTCCGTTGGGGATTCGGGATGTATCGGAAGAGTTGGTTTAATATTAGGACAACAAAGTACTTACTTTACGAACCGTCTATCATAAAACTTTGAGCCTTTTCTTAAGATTAGTAGTTTTTTCAAGTACCATGTGTATTAAAGGACAATTTATGAATAAAAATAATGATCGTTTTATTCAAATAAACACATTTAAATATTTATTAATATTAGGTATTAAGACAATTGTTAGAAAAAACCTTTGACATCTCCTTAGAACAGGTCATTTCTATTTATTTAAGACATAACAGACCAGAAATAAACTTCCTTTTTTATTGAAAACTAAAAGTGGCGACTTTAGGTAATGAAAAAGAAGAAGTTTATTTATAGTCCAGTAAATACGTCTCAGAAAATTATAAATGCCATGTTCTAGGAAGTTATATGAAGATTCTTTATTGGATGTTCTATTTTCTCGTTATGTAATAAGGCACTAGAAGCCCGGTAATACGCTTTTAATGAGGTAGTGAACATTCATTAGTACGTTATTTCTGAATCTCATAAAATTTACAATTTACAAAACAAGTGCGCGACATTTCACATGCCCGCACATGTACGGCTCACGTGAAGATAATTGTACCATAAACTAAGCAGACCTTGATCAAATACAGACGGCATTTGCTCTCAAAGTTTCCAAGCTCTTAAACAGTGTAAGCACGTTAGACCAATCGTGTGTGTGGTTGCGGCGGGCTCAACAGGCAGTTCCGTTTACCGATTTCAATTACGGAACACTGAAAAGTGCTTATTCCGAAGCAGTGCACTGCGGCCATAACACGCTCTTGATAATACACTCGTGGGAAGCTCCGCGTGTATTGAACGATTATTCTGGGGGCCATTAATGGTTTTCATTAGCTCGCCCGTACGTGATTTTGGCGTAGATTTATTTTCAGCCAGCCACAAAGGAGCGATATTTGTGCGGCCTTTTTATTTTTTATCTGTGACTCGGTTTCCCGCGCTTTCTGCTTCCGAGAAACAGATAATAGTTCCGAAGTATGGAGCAGTTTGTTGTACAACGGCCACGAATAAAATATGTGTGTAGCAGTTGGAATATGACATTTAATGATTTGGTGTAAGGAAATGTTAGTATGCCAGCTTTAACCGTCTGTACATCCATATGTATTGGTCATGAAATATATTGATAGCAGTATATTTTATTAGGTAGAGTAATCCAAAACTAAAGCCTAACACTGATGCAATTCAACAGTAGGTAATTAATCATCATCATTAACAACAGCCATACCACGTCCACTGCTGAATATGGACCGCCCCTATTGATATTCAGAGCTATAATAATAATATACCTAGTTGATTTGTGGTGAAAAATGGGTTCGATGCCCAGGTCAGCGGTAGTGTAATAATGGCATCATCATCACACGATTGGCAAGTGGGATGATTGACTAAATCCATTAAAACTAGTAGCACCGACTTGATTAAGATGGCGGAGGCCTTAACCCAGTCGTGGGATAGTTAAAAGGCTAATTAGTTTGCGCAACTTTTGGCAAAGTGAAATGACATTGTGTTCACAAAAAGCGGCACAAAAACAAAATAAACGAAAAAAGATTCAATGATCAGCGTTTTAGTATTTTGAACAAAAAATTGCAAAGTATTTCAGTGAAAACACATCCCACAAAATGCATCAGTTTAAAACTAGCTGGAAACTGCACAACCTAAGCGGTATTTTATTTCATGTTTTGTTTAGTTTCAAAACCAATTGCAATAAAAAGGAAGTAGGGACAATAAAAATGTAGATGCAACGAATTCGGCCATCCAATACGGAAATATGTAAAAAATATGCACCGGTAGAAGCAAACATGCTATAAAATATATGTATTATTCAAGAGTGTGCTCAAAAACAATATCTCTAGCAGGTATTGGTTTCGTATAAACATGATATATGATAATTTTATCGTATAGGGTAGTAAAGATGGTACTATTTATATTCCATAGGCCTGCCTAATTTATTTGTTTGGTTTTTAAAAATACGACTCTACTCATGAATGTAATCTAGAGATGACTCTCGTATTAAATTTATGAATGTTCATACTGTGACAATAGTGATATGATAGTGCCTAAATGGGTAGCCAGAATACTTGTGTTTTCATGTTGTATTTATTACAAGGGGACTTCTGAATATATTTAATGAACAGTTTTATTCGTTGTATACCACGTTGTCTTATAAACGAATAACAACATAGGCAATAAATGATTGTTTCCTAGAAATGATCGAAACTAGAAAAATACAATAACAATTCAAGCGAGAAACCAAAGAAACAGAAGTCAATACCTACCTACACAATAAAGAGCAAATAAATCTCCTTTAGTAAACAATTCAGTATTTTCAAGTAAAATACAATAGCAATAAAGCCAGTTCTACACTCATCATGGCCCAGTTCAAACCAATTATGCTGAAAACAGCCAGTTCTCTATGTACAACGTAGACGCCTATTAATTCGCCCATTAGGGGGTGAAACGAAACGCGTTACGCTTAATCTTTTTCCTAAAAAGCCACTCAACGCTCAGCATAACCTCACATGCATTATAACCTCCACAGCCATAAGCTGTATATTTTTTATAGTACATTGTAAAGTATGTTAAATGCAAATTGAAAGGTGTCATTACGCCGTGGCGAAAGCATAACGATACTCATAAGTAGTTAAGCACCTTTTGATTATGCACCAGTGCAGGCAGCGGCGGATAATGATTGTGACTGTACTGTAAAAGCACTTGTGAGTGTTCGTTAATAATATTTACTATTTCCAAACAGAGGTTGATAAATATTGATGGCGACAGGACTAAATAATAATACTCTTCTACAAATAGTGTTTTCATTGCTGCAACTGCCCTGTCGATGCAAGTGCCTCGTAAAGTTTGTTTTTGAATGAATTTACGATTCGGGAAAATTTGAGTTTCGTGAGTTTTGAAAATAACGTGAATAAAGGTTAGGTTATGGAATTTGCAGGTAGATTCTTGATGATTGCTTAGCCCAAGACTGGCGGACATGAAAGAGGGTAAGGGGCCTTTGCCCAACAGTGGGATAGAAATAGCTAATTTAAATTAGATTATACTGGATTAAAGATCCATTAGAAATTTCGGCTAAAGCTTTTCTTCACATAGCCACTACTCTTCGGAAGAATCGTACTCAGATCAAACCGGTCGATAGAGTCCATTGAGGAATGTTCCCAAATTCTGGGATTGTTTATGGATCCCACAGGGAGCACGTGGGCGGGTGAGATGTAAATATTGTCCGTCCGTCTGTCCGTCTCCAACTATTTGTTATGTTATGGCCCAGGGCATTGTTTCCTACGAGAACGTTGCCGCAATTGATTTCTAAGCAAACGTGTATGAGAAAATTAATGGAAGGTTAGTAGATGTGTTTTTGAACTAGAGATAAAATAAAGATAGGCTAAGATGGAAGATAATTAATTATAGTTAGGCGTTAAATAAAAACACAATAGTTATTAACACGAACACAAATTACACTTAATATTGTTTATTTGTTCTTTAAATTCCACGTACATACCTACTTAATTGAAAGTATTGTTTCTAATAGTATCTTGTGCTACAAATGTTATTATTCTCAACTAGATTGGCTAAAATTATTTCCTTTATCATAATATTAAAAACAAAAGAGAACCCAGAGTTCTGATGTCTGAGTGCAAAACATCTCAAATATAACTAACGGATATTTTTTCTAGAACTCATCAAGCCACTTAGGCAAATTACATCGCAGAATAATATTAAAATCTAATCTGATAAATTTCTAGCTAACTCAGAACAGAGTTTAAGCAACTTAAATATAACTTACCCAAAAGATGAATCATTAATGACTTTGATACCATAAATAAAGAGAATCATGTCTGTAATGACTCTTTAATTGTATTCTTATATTTTATTAAGCTGATTATGGTAATACGAGTATACTGCCCATTAAAGATCCACGTTCAGAAAATTAGCATGTTTGTCGGAACAAAAACTCGTTACACGGTCCAAGCGTCTACCTGAGTTTGCCTACATTTTTTAGTTCAGGGACCCTGAAACTGTAATCTAGGATTCATAAACTACTAAAACAGTTACCGATTAGTTATTCTGCGGTGTATGGTCACAGTATAAACCATACAGTAGGCTATCTACAGCCGCCCGCCGAGTTATTAGCCTAGCGTGCACACAGACACGCGGCACAGCCCGCCCGTACTGCCGCCTCCCTATGCCTCCCTATTTTATGCTAGCGTGCGCGTGATATCGCGACACGGCGCGCGACGCGCACGCACACATTCAAACCGACAGTGGCACGTTTGTATGTAGATGTTCTACTGTATGGTTTATACTGTGGCATGGTGCCATAAGGTCATGTTTGTACACTTTGGCTTTACGTAACATTTAATAACAAGGCATTAAAGGTCAGACTCCAACTCTATGTTACACTTGGCGTGTGACACACTTAACAATATCAATATAAGCTCAATAAACTTAGGTCAGTGTTATTCTACGTGTGCTTTACTGAACTTGAATATCATGTAAGAATCTTATCCTAAAAATGGTCAGCCACAACGAACCGCGCCTTACTTTTTTTCTGCAGATAACCTTAAGGTATGTTTCCTGTTACGTCAAAACAAAATCCATATTGACCAAAGTTTATCTGCTTAGTCATTTTTCTGAGCTTAGTAGTAAATATAACTTGTAGTGTAGTAGGCTGAAGTTAAGAAAAAATTCAATTCAAATTCAATTTTGATTGAAATTATAAAGGCATAGGCGTTGATGATGATGATAGACACGTTGGGAATTTTCAAACTGACGAAATAGTAAAAAAACATCGACAGTGCCGAGTTTTAGCGCTACTTTGTAAGGTAAGTCAGGGCCTATGTTACAAAAATATATATTTTTACTAAACCTCATTTCATTTGTATGCATCGTGATTACCGTAATTAATAACATTACTATTTTATAACATAGGTAGTTCTTAAACTAAAACTTAGATTCAAAGTTAAATAAAACTCCAAGACCTCAAGAAATATCATTAGATCACCTTTAAAATGGCATAGAGAATGTTTAGAAAACGGTTCAAGTTTCTCTAAGAAATTACATTTCTTCAAACTAGCAGCCGCCGAGGAGCGCCTGCAAAAGGCAACTTAATAAAAACTTTTTTAATTTTTATTGAAACTACCGGAACTACCTTGCTGCCTACTCGGAGCACATTAAAATTCACTTACTAAATCTTTCATAGGCTTGCTTCATCATTTCCAGTAACTATGGGGAATTTATTATTATCTTTAATGGCACAACGATTTAACTATTCTTGTGTAAGAATGACAAGGGTAAATTAGACATTCTGTTCTCTTTGATCATTATTCTAGAGGCTGTTGCCTTATTATCATCAGGTGATATAAACAACAATGACAATGAAGATTCTACTTATTTATTGGACAACTCGCAAATCGACCCTTATTTAGATTTGAATGTCTCTAAAACAATATGCCCATTAATTGCGAACAAAGCCAGTGTAATCACTGGTGCCATAAACAAGACGAGATAGCGTCCTCTCCCATTTTGTAGATGAAAATTGCCGCGAAATAACGAATGCATTCAGCCTCCGCGGTCAAATAAACAATATGGCGAAAGTATGGCAATCTGAGAGCGAACTGACGCCGGCGCCTATTCATAGTATTGCATTACTAACATTGTCGGCAATGAGTTCCAGAAACTTAATGTATTTTTAATGGCTACCCGACCCGAGGGCACGATCAATTTTAGAGTTTCGCGCTGTGCACACCGCTGAATATTCCAACCAATATTTGACGAAGCGACCTCACCAAAAAAATAACGACGTAAATTAGCATGAAATCGACGCAAAGAATTCGCAACAATGCACTCATAAACCAATTCTACAAATTCCCGTAACACGACTCGGGATTAAGCGGAAACAAAAAGAACGAAACATGTGTGAAACGAAACGCCATAAAGTTCGATTACCAAAAGACGCATTGTCACGGTCACGTCGAACCGTCTGCAGCTATTATACAACTCAACATTAGCCTTACAAAAGAAAAAAAGCAGTACAAAAAGCGTTCGATGTCACGCCCATGCAGTTCCGAAGGTTCTCACGCGACGATCTCGAGCAAACATCGACCAGTGTAACTCGACTCTCGCGCCCACTCTCATCTGAGACACACCCCATTACTTGCGTTTACTCACGAGTCCCCAGCGGTTGTGAAGCAAGCTAGCGATGGACGAGGAAAGAGGAGATACGATGGCAAGGATGCGCTCTAAGGCTTCGTAACAAGACTGACCGCGACACCATATCCCAGTGCACGCGCAACAAAAGGAGTAAACAGCCGCGAGGTTCGACACGTTCGTATGTAACTTTACAATTTTGAAGTCCCATGGGAACTGACTGCGGGCTATGTGATAATTACCTAGTTTGCCTAAAGGTCTGAACAAACCCTCCAGTGAAGGTAAACGCGGTAATTACAGACTCGGCTCGAATGGGAAAGTATAGGGATGGAAGAAATGGGCCAATGATACGTCAGTGTGAATTATTGAAATCACAGTCATCTATTGGAGATAATAACACAGTTTAGCAGTTCGAATGAAAAGGGTCTAAACCGGATTTATATCTGCGGAAGATTTATGGCAGCTTACAAATAATTCGCCAGAAGTTCATTTTCAGATACGATTTTTTTTATGGGGAGATAATTATTTAGTCAATTTAAAAGCCATTAGGGTTTGTTTTCCTTTGATTTAGTCTTCGATAGTAAGAAAGTTTCATACTTAATAAGTACATTATAAAAATTAGTTTTTTAATCAATTTCAGAACTTACCGCTCTTGTCATAAACACGTTAGTCCTTTGACCATAATGGAAATGTTTTGTTAATTTTTGTTTAAAAATTACATCTTTGCGGGTTTCGTGCCGCACGCAGCCGCGGGTATCAATCAAGGAAACATAATTTATAAAGTGTTGGCTTTGCTGATATTTTTACTGTGCTCATAGTTTATGTAAAATTGAATGAAGAAATAATTATTATTTTTACATTTCTGAGTTCTTCAGTTTACCGTTCTTTAGTTTTCGTCTCTCAAAACGTAAATATTATTTCAGTCGGTATGTAATTTAAAAAATGTGGGACATAATAATAATAGCCTAGAGAATGTTGGTCTACGTTTGACATAAATTGGGGTAAAGACATGTCAAAAAATCAGACATCGCAGAGCTTTTTTACAACTTTTTTTTGGGTAGTAACCACGGGGTAGTAACATATTTAATTATGGCCTTAACCCACGTTTTCTAATGATATATTTTAATACTGCCAGCTAGGGCACAGCAGTTGATGAACCATTATTTAAAATTGAGCATTGAAGCCTAACTCATAAAATCTTTAAATGTTGGTTTTTTTTGGTCAGAAAGTTTGACAAAATCATACGTCCTAAAAGTTTGGTTATTTCTTTCATATTTTACTAGTTCTTAGTCTCTATTTGAACAACTACAAGTTTTCTTTAAAACCTGCCTTCCAAAAAAAAGTATAGACTTAGGTAGGTACAAATCATTTGCACAAAAGCGTTGGTTATTCGTATTATTTTTCAACACCTACTTAGAAAACTGTTTAAAGGAATATGTTTATAAAAGTCCTTACATTTGGCAGGATTAAAAAGTCGACCCCGTATAATTAGGGTCTAGACCCTACATGTGCAATGGCTGTAAACAGATGTTCCAAGAACGGCCATTCCCGCTCCTTGGCAGTTTTTTTTTCGCCACAAGGAAACGGTGCCCGGAAGCGAGCTCTAACTGCTTAGCCGACCTAAAATCGCTTCTGTTTCCTGGGTAGAGGGCGCGGGCATACCCGCCGAGGCGAGACGAGACCGCACGTACGGACTGTCTCGGGACAATGATTGGGCTGTTGGTTTTGCTTACTTGTCAGGGATAGCTCGGGAATTTTAATACAATTTATTCAGATTAAGTGAAATTAGCTGCTCTAAATTAAGGTTTAGATCGCTTAACGCGCTTTTCACTTAGCAATCCATCTACACTTAAGATCATTAGGTATTTATTGTTTTCAAAAATATATCGGTGTTAATAAAAGGCTAATAGCCGATTGGTGCATAGCGTACTAGAAAAAAAATATATTTATGCGGTTCTGATATTAAACTCATATGGGGCCGGGAGTCCTGTTTATGAGCAAGTTGGTTACTTTTACTATATTAACGAATGTTACTACTACTTTAACTAATGTCAATTTGGACCACCTTATTCACCTGTGATCACATTCTGGCGAAGAAAAATCTTGTAAATACTGCTTGTAAACGACACGTAGAAGACGAGGATTGCGTCTGAAAAGACATCCAGTCCATAATGAGACTTGTTGACATAACTAGAAGTCTGAAAATCATTTCTTTTCTTCATATTCAATGTTTGAATAGGACATGTTGCTAGACCTAAAAAGAAAATTCAATCATAAGGCAGGGCTGCCTCTTGCTGGCGATTGCGAAAGCTGTCTACAACCTTTCTCACGATCTCACGAATGGCCGAGGTTGAGTGCCGTGAGGTTTAGCGTCCCGCATTATCCTGCGATCTCCCCCGGGTGGCGAGTTATCCACGGAGATTCACCCATGGGGCCACGTTAATAATTTAAAAAGGGCCTACTGCCAGCCCTGGTTGTCGACAGGGCCTTGGCTTATTATAGCCACTGAAGAGGTCTTAATTCGAATCCCTCGTGGTCGTCAGCGCGGAACGATACGGTCCTTTTAGGTTAGCGTTGTATTTATTTGGAATGGATATTGATATTGTGACTATTTGGTTACGAGGTTTGAAGAATGAAACTTGTTTTGCGGTCAAACCTTTTCAACAGGGATGAAACAGGGGCACATTTTCAGGGTTGAACGAGGAGAAAAAAAGGTTATAAGTACTAGACGTTAAGTGTATTTAGTGAAAAAAAAGAAAAGTAATAAATACAATATAAACCAAACAATTTTTTTTTCAAAGTCACTAATTAAAAAAGGGCGCTTTATTAGTGAAGGAAAGGTAAACTATAATTATCAAAGCATTTTCAAAGTCATCGTGATTGGCTAACCTTCGTAATAAATGACTTCGATTAGTGGTTTCCTAAGCAATTAATTCACATCAAAACTACACCCTGTAAACATTTACGAGCTGATAAAATTCAGGGGTTTATTTATCGTTCTTAAACTCGGTTATTTACATAATTATGAAGTCTTATCGGAAATAGGCATACAAGGGAAAGATGTGGTCATTTTTTCTATAGAAATGGTTCGTGCCATATGAGCTGATAAGGAGATGCCTTACCTGGATAAATATTGAGTTTCTAACACATTATCGAGGCGAATAACTATCGAAGAATGACGAAAATATTGTCATTTTCAACCTTAATGCGTTGACATAAAAATCTAATAATTATTGTTACCTCTATAGTTATTGCATATCGAGAACAAACAGTTGATATTGAAAGCAAATACACATTTTGATGCGTTTCCTGTGACCTTATGAGAAATTATGATAAGAAGCATTTTTGAAGATATTTTTTAACTAGCAAGATTTCAATGTACTATCAGCATTAGGCTGATGGACAGCAGACAACAAACAGCGACGAGGGTACCGCTTAGGCCTAGGGGAAGACGGCATACGTCAGGCTAGCTGACCGGGAAACGTAGAGAGGCGTTTACGTCCACCTTTACATAAGCCACGTTATACTGCTGATGCAAAATAGCTCTTATCCATTTTGCCATAGTTTTGTAAAGGTTGATACGAACGCCTCTGTACATAAAATTAAGTAGGTAGGTACTTCACATTTATTGAATTTAAGACGTTTGCACAATTTCATCCTTAAATAATATGAGTATTTCGAAATTGTGTCTGTTTGTAACTCATTTAATATTTTTTACTAGTTGAGTTAGACTTTCCTACGGACATCTCTACTGTAGAATATGGATCTCCTATCTCAATTCTTTTTGATTTGTACGCTTCAAACAATATAATTACGACTCTATCTGAATTTAATTTAGGATTGTGTACTTTTTCAAACAGTACCTAAAAAGGCCATTCTGAAAAAATAGCATTTTTTGGTGCAGACTGTATAGGGATTTAGCAGCTATAATAATAAAAATCTATAATACCTACGAGTTAGCAAATAACTCCGCCAAAGCCTATTGTATGGAAGTTCCGCGTTTATAAGGTTCACTGCGTAACACAGACTAATCAATTACCTCGTTGGCAACTAGATTATTCCGTATGTACTGACTGAATAAGCTGATATGTAGCCATTGGTGTAGGAACGGTACACAACGTGGACTATTGTCATTGCAAACTACCGATTCATATTTACAACCAGAGCTAATTGGTATTGACTTTTCACCTAAATATTCCAGCTGTTCGCTCGGAATGTGTTTATAATTCATTTATAAAGTAAACGGGGAGGTAGTCGGACGTGCTTTCAGTGGAAGTGTTCCTGAAGCAACACGATCTATGCCTCTTGAATATGCGAAGGAGCAGTCAGGCCTCTGTGGCTTAGGGTGCCTGTGGGTCACTGGTGACAAATAATCGGCAAACGTTGATGTTCAATTCAGCTGATTTTGGCTGTCAACTGATAGTCAGGACGAATTGTTTAAGTCCCTGTTTACATCTCTCTTCTCACAAATATGTTTTCCTCGATTGCATTTTGTTTAAGTACTTACTTTTTGTTCAATCACGAGACTGCAAAGCTACCAATATCTTACTAACTTTATGAAAACGCAACCTCAAATTTTTTGGGGGGTAAATAGATGCTATTTAATATTTTTCTGCAACAATAAAATACCTAACTAATTTCTTTATTTTCTCATTGTACAGAGTCTATTCTTCTTTCTAAATTCTCAACCTACGCTCAGTGAAGCAGTCTTCATGAATATAGCTCTCCTTTTCCATTGTGAGTAAGACAATTTTGAGTAAACCGTTTTCACTTTGAGTTAGGTTTCATTCTTAACTTTGAGAAGGGAATTCGGGAGTACTTTATGAAGCCGACCTTCACATCACAACATAGCGCAGAGGTATTCATTCAAGGTAGAGTCCGCGTTGATGGGCATTCCGGTCGACGGATATGTAGGTAGAGCGAATTCTTATCCCATATTTTTCATATTAAACGTAGCAGCTAATATTTGTAGAGCAGGAAAAACTGTATATCCAAGATGAACGATGGCAAAAACAAGGTATTGTTTAGAATATTAAAACGGCCGGGTCAGGCAGAATTTGCTATCCTTATAATAACCTAATTCTATTTAAAAGCTGAATCGTACCTACATCTGGGAATATATTTGTTAATGTGTCGTGCGAAAAAATATACGTGGTAGGTATAAGTTAACTTACATGAGTAAGTGAGTTTAGATGACTAAAAAGTTAGTGAATTTAAAAAACAAAACATATTATAACAAACAAAACGTACTCGTACGAATATGAAATAAATTTCATTATATGGATAATGTAATTTAGGTTAATTTAAATAGGAACAAATTCGTAGCCCCACATAACATAAATGCATAATATTATCATTTTATATCTACAAAAGTTATTAACAACCTTAAAAGTTTAGAGTCAGTCAATATCAAAACGATTTGTTGAAATCATTTCGAATAACCGATTCCACGGACGTAGCATGACGCCATGACGCTCGACCCTCAATGTGTCCACTCGCAGACAAAAAGTCCATCAGTTTTTCTGACTGTTTGCTCAGGCGCATTGTGAACTGAACCGCGTCTGTGTGTATTGCGTGTTAGGTACGGCGAATCGGTTCGTTCTGCCGCCCTGCAGCTAATTCCCGTGGCTCTGCTGAAGTATGCTGACCAATTTAGTTCTGATGAAGCTATCAGGTAGCGTGAGAAGTGGTTCTAAGTGAAAATATAGGCAAATAAAAACGGGCTCACAGAACTGAGTAGGTGAATATAGAAACGAAAACACTCTGTCTCTGTCATCCATGTTTTAATCTATGCATTTTTAATTTTAACGTTTCTTCGGGTAAAGTGCCTCAGAGCCAAGGTATAAAATGTACTGCCGACTAAGGTAAGTTATGTATTCCTACATAAAATATCCCTGATGCAACATAATCGTGGCGAGCACGGAGGGTATAAATCGACCGTGCAACCACCGTGCACACTGCTCGCAGCCTCATCAAAAATAGCGAACTCTGGAACGGAATCACATTTAAAATATCTAGGAGCACGCGTAGTTGGGCGGTTTAGAATATGTTTTTTCATTTTAGTTTCCATTCAAAATGATATTTTGTGTGGATAGGGAAGGCCCAGGATGTTTTAAGCGTTGAGTCTGTGTTTTTTGGCATGTTTTCAGCTTTTCGGGATTCGTAATTATTGTTTAAGGACAGCCCAAAATGTTCATTTTTTGAAAATAGAATTATTTCACTAACCAAACCCTAGCCTATAGGCAGAGCAAAGCAAAAAACAATAGGTACCAATTTTTTTTTTACGAAACGGAATACTAAGTTTGTGACGCTAGTTCGGCCTATTTAGAGCCAAATTTGCTTTTGGAGCTAATCATGTGGCTTTGAGAACATAATGTCCACCGAATGTCCAGCCTAACACAACAATGACCGGGCTTTGTTTTAGCTACTGGCGATTCTAATCAATCACACTTAAGCTCCAAAATCATTGATTTATCCCACTCGTCTCATAATGTTTGCATATTCAGTATTTTCGTTATTTTCCTTTGAGTCAAACATATAAGTCTCTGCCTGCTTTTTTTATTTATCAAAAAGCTACAAAAACTGAGCAAATCGGCTAGCATTTACAGTTTGTTATTGGGGTTCCTCAGACCCAAGAGACGGGGTCAGCTCGCATCGGAAACATTAGTAGTTTGCAACGCGACAGAAAACATGTTTGCTGCTATTGAATTTACACTACTTCTTTAAAATTTTACTTTTATTTTCTGTTTGCAGACACTTGCTGTAGAATCTTTATTCCGACAGCAAAAACACTGATCCGATTGTAGTTCGCAAGGTGTGTTGAAGTAGTAAAGAGAACTAACTATTGAGTTTCCTGCCAGAGTTTTTCAACAGAAACGTGGAGTAAATCTTGCGTTATTTGTGCACGTTAAGCTTTATTCTTCGGCGCGCTTAGTTCAATAGTAATAAAAGCGAGCTAAGTAAATCAAAGACACTTAACACGGTTATACCACAGATACTAACAATTTGCGATCACCAGTCGATACAGTTTTTTGTTTTACTGATGGGTCTGCGTTTGACCCTTCTCGCCAGGTGGTAAGCGTTGACGAGGCCGATGGTGGAACACTCTTACCCAGAAAATGCCACCATCACTCTTCAAATCTCTCCAAGGTTGTATGTATCCGGTAACACATACTAAAAGTTGTTCATTTTCCAATTGCTACACGCTTGACGTATGTCCCAGAGTAAACAAATTAATATTTAATAAAGTTCCCCGCAGTTGGGCGCGAAAAATACCGCACCGTGTAAATGAACCCATCACATTCCACATACCTGGCTTCGAATGCAAAATCACTCTTACAATTTCGTTCTAGCGTAGATTTCATCACGATACGTAAGTCCAATTTGCTTAATTACGGCAGAAGTTTGGTTGCGTTCCACATTGATGTATTGGTACAACATTGCGCGTGGGTAAATAAGATGATATTCATGCCATTCGGGAAAACTACGGGAATAATATTTTGTATATTGTCGTATTATTATTATTATTTTTAAACACTACTGCACCGCCTACTATATTTTTCTGCTTAGCCCTATGGTTGGTAGAGAATGCCTTTTTCGGCATTAAGTCCACCCTTTGTAACAATCACGTTGTGCAATAAAGAATAAATAAATAAATAAAATAATGTTGACAAATTGATATTGTGTGTATTGAAAAATATATTTCGAATGGATCTTGAAATTGACTTCTAAACATCTTAAACCTTATTACTTTTGAAAGAAAGAAATTATTAAAATTTATTCAACACATGGACATACAGCAACAAATTAAATCATAATAAAACAAAATATATCTGCTACTATTCTGCTCGTGCAATGCAATCTATCTTTTCCTATAGGTAGGTACTAACTTACCTATTCACGTTCTCTGTTGCGGTATAAAAGGGCAATGCCGGTCAAATTAAATTGAGATTTCACAAAACAAATTTTGTTTGATAAATACTCTGTAAGCACTAATGAAATGTTAATACTAATTAGATGAATAAACATTCCGTTACGTTGAGTGTTGTTTCATTATTTCTCTCTAACGTTACCAGTTCCTTTAGATTTACATAAATTAAGCCATGTTTTCCCCACTAACAACAAGTAAAAACTAACCACTTTATTTTTCAAAGTGCTCTAATTTAAAGCTGTGTGTCTATCTAGGAAACATTTCATGAAAGCACAGTCGACATGACTTTAATTAGTAGCTGTGGGTCTTTTGGTCCTGGCTAAAACCTAAAATATCCGAACAGCGGACTAACTGGCCGGAGAGTCCGGAGATTGGACCGGAACGTACGGTTATCCGGTTCGTTCGTTGACCGCAGTGTGAACTCCTCCTAAGTTGGGAGTCGAGAGAATTTCAACTTTAGTTTTCGCGCATGTCCTACCACGACATTTTGTAGATTTAGGATAATCTGCTCGTAATTTTATTTACCCTTCCTCCTCCACCATCATCTCCCTTTTCACCTGCTTTCTGTATAATAAAACCAGATCCTATCATATTTTCCGTTATTTAAGAAAAAAACTATGAGCATAAAAATAGGCATAAAAAACTTTTAATCAATCTGTTTACTAAGTTTTACTGAAACTACAGGGTTAGTTTTTAGAGAATTGACGCCCTCAGTCGAAGCTCCTAAGTTTAGTTTTATCTTAGTGTGAAATGCCTCAGTAATGTGTTTATGAAAAATGTGGCAGTTGCCTTGAAGATTCTGCCAATATTTGAATTTCAGCAATTGTTAAAGACCTTGGAACTAACATAATAATGTTGCTGGGGTTCACTTAGATTATTGTCGTTCATAAACGTACTTACTTCCAAACTGAAAGTCTCTCGATGGATCCGACTAGTGTGAACCACTCCTAAGCTTGTGAGAGTCACCCCTCTACAATGTTCTCGTCACTCGACAAAGCGTTGATTAGCAAATTGATTTTAGAAAAACCATAGACTAGAACAAAGCCGACGTTTTTGCCATAATGTTGTAAATTATAATCGTTGCTCTAGTTTCCCATAGAACACAAAGGGAGTTGAAGGTTACATGTGAGAATCAAGTTAATTGTGAAAAGGCAATGTTGCTCAATAACCGAAAATAAACATTTGTTTAATGATTAACATGAAAATTAACAAGCACAAGTATGATATTATCTTACTTGTTGTTCTTCAAAGTGATATTAGAAGATCACTCCTTAATTAATTCAGACAGAGCCAAAATTACCATATTAACCTACTTATCGTACAAATCTGGCATTACTCTGGCCTAATAGAGACTCTACAGTAAAGTAAAACTAAGAGTAACTTAAGACTATCTCAGTATGGTATCACGCAGTTACATTAAGCTTCCATACAGACTTATCATTACTTGATCATAACTTTGACAATCCGCATCATCACTTGAGTATTTCGCAGCCGATGACTATAACAATACGAACCATATTGTTTATGATCGACTTGGTGATCATAAGGTCAAATAAAATTGTGGTCTATCACCCCACTACCAAGCTAAGAAACAATTCTCTATCAAGTCCTAATAATCCCAAAGCATAGGTTATGCATGAATAAAAAGATAAATATCGATCCCAGTGCATTGGCGGAATTAATAACCCAGAAAGTCAGGGGGGATCAGGGGGGAACTAAGATCGGTCGCAGGGAAGTCGAAGTTGAGTAACCTTCGATGGGATATGAGATCCGCCCATGTGTTCCGCACCAAGACAAGGGGTTAATTGTGTAGGGTACTTCGCTACTGGTTACTCAGTAGACTTGAATGTTCAAATATAAAAAAATACAGTTTCTTCACTTCAGGTTAGAAAAGGAATTAGCAAAACGACAACACAACATACCTACTTATATGATACTAAGTTCCTAAAATCCGCTGAGAGTGAGACCTAGGTAGAGAATGCCTCAAGGCATAAAATCTACCATTTTTTAAATTGCTTATCCTGTTAAATTAGGATCAATAAATACTTAATGTTCACTGAGCCGACCTCGAAGCAAGATAATTAGATAACCAATTCGGAATCGTTTATTTTATTTTATTAATTAGTAATATGCATAGTCTACTCTTTTAAATATATTATCTAGGAAGACCCCGTCTGTTTTTTTCTTGATATTTCCTTTTCTAAAATAAAAAACAGTCTCCTTAACGAGTCTTCAGTATCAAGTAGCACCTCCTCAACTCCAATGACTATGTAAGCGCCGTCCAAATCAGTCCAAACAACAATACATATTAATCCAACCTCGCGACACCCTGGAGGCCAAGTCCAGAACCTCCGGAATTTATTCACAAGACCACCAAACTAAGGGATGACATCGGAACTTCTGCCCGCAGGGACAGGACCTTCGATCCCACGTCAAATTATAGGGATTACCGGGAAATTGTTCCCACGTAAATCGTTTTACAGAACCGTCTTAGCATTCCTCGGTTGGATGCCGTGCGCTTTGGTGCTGGGAATAACAAATCACTGGGAGACATGGAAAGTTAACGAGTTTCGGATTTGAAGAATGGTAATGATAGAGATTTATAGGTTTTTTGGGTCTTTTGGGGATTGCAGTATTTTGTTTTTAGTGCATTTACGCGTAGCTTTAAGACTAAGTAGTTGAAATAATAATAATGATGATATTTCTAGCTTGCCATTTAGGTAACTGCATTGCAATTTTTGATCTCCTATTACCATTTTTGGTCTACTATTGCACATCTCTTGGTCTAGGTATTTTTAGTTTCAAAATATATATGAAGCAGCGTCTAACTCGAAAAATAGCGGAATAAATTGTCTTTAAGAAAATAATTATGAATTTAACTGTTTTTAAGTTACTCTAAGTCAAGTTCTGAATGAAACGAAAAAGTAGCCAAACTTATGTTCTTATCACAATAATAATAAAGAAAACTTGAATAAAGTTGAATAAAGAAAATGTTTTTTTATTCAACTTGAAACTATCTCGTACTATTCGTAAGCACGTATACAACTATTACATAATCTGTATTCTAATCATAAATCACAACCCTGGAAAAGTGCTGTGTTGTTATAAGCAGGTAATACCAACAATACCCTAAATCGTAAACGAAATCGTTATTTGCGGTGTAAATACCTCCTATAATTTATTGAACCCAAGGACTCAACCTACTCATCGTTATAAGAAACGAAAGAGACAAGAGATACAATAGCAAAGATAGAACTTAAATATAAAAAGTTATAGTGAGTCAACCATGAAAGTTAGATAAATACTGTTGCGAACTTTTATACAGAACTTTTTAAGGAGAACAATCCCTTCATACAAGATATTGGCGTAACTTGAGCCGTATACTCGTTATAAGCAGCGCACGCAACGGAGGCTCTTAAAAGGAATAATTCTCATCTACATTTATCATTGAAGCTCCGCTTCTTTTGATAGTAGCGTGCTGTCGTATACCCTAAAGCTTTCCTCGATAAGTCGACTAAGTATCCAACAATAAAAGGTTTTTTCAAATCAAACCACTACTTTCTGAAATTAACGTCTTCAACCAAACAAACAAACCCTTTAGCTTTGTAATATTATGGTACAGATTCATTAATCATCAAAGCCATAAAAACAACTGAGGAATTACCAGACTCGTTCCCCTTGTTATTTACTCACTACTACCCACCTACTTACTTAAAATGTGCAATTATGCTTGACAAATGGAGAAATTTATTTACCGCCATCCACCTACAAACCGCGGCCTATGGAATTATCTTCATGGTGCTCTGAACATTGATTCACGGGATGACTGAACTCAAAGCGGAAGTAGACGGAAAAACATTCAATTTGCGAATTTACCTTCGGATTGCACAAAACTCTTTGATTCTTCTTTATTTTTAAATGTAAATAGAGCTGTGTTGCTAGAATTAATATAATGGTGTTCTACGAGCATTTGTCTTTCTTCATAGTTTCTTGATGATTGAAACGATTTGAAATGTAAGTATAAATATTTTTTTTTGTATTTTTATATATAATATATTTTTTATAAAAAAGGCTGTGAAAACATAACTTGTAAGTTTTGATGGAAACTTTCTTTCTGAAATCCAATCATAAAACCGTATATTAATAAAATAAAAATGAAATATCGCATTTACTGCAATCGTATTCACGGAAGATCGAACGGAAACAAAGTACAAATCGCGAAAAAAAACTAGTTTCATTCAGCTTCCGTAAATCTTATTTCAATCGAAGTCACCTAGTTCCTGCTCTACCAGATATGGAAATAACTTCCAATCTTCTTTGTGAGTGCTACTCACTAATGTCACAAATTAACACTACTATCTAGAACTCGCTTGATTAACATACGAGTAGCAATGTATGCCATTAGCTTACTTGCTACCTGAAATGAGTAGATATGGAAGTCGTGTGAAACTAGCACTTCAAAGAAAAACTAGGAAATTTTCACGCCTATTTTTGGAACGCACTTAGAGTTCAGTGACCTGCTGAAGTGATAAAGACAAGTATGTATCGAAATTGGGAACCCGTCACTTGTCCGAAATTTACTAGTCCGAATTTCATTTGACTGAAAACTATTGACCAACATTTCATTTGCCAGATGTATTGTTTGACATATTTTTAACCCGTCGAAGTCTCTTTTGACATAAGTGTCGTTTTACCGAAGTACGTTGAACCGAATTTCACAATAAACTTTTTACTATTGCCCGAAGTCTTTGTTCAACTTTTTTCATTTACCAGATGACTTATTTGGCATATGATCACTCTGCCTAAATCTTATTTTACCGAATATTACTAGACCACAACTACTGTAAGATAACGTTCAACGTCTCGTAACGTCGATTTTCAGTAATTTCTACTTCAGGGCGAATCCGACTCAGTCAACCCCGACACCACGTGGTACTTGTTTTGCCCTACCCCAAGAGTGTTATTTAAAAGCGCGTAGGCATGGAGGGGCGAGGCGGCCCGCGGGCTGAGGAGCAGGTGGCTAAACGCGAGGCGCCGCGGCTGAGGCTGGCCGGCGAAGCCGGCCAACAAGCCGAAGCTTCGGTGCTGAGCGAAAGCCATCTGCGACGATTAGCACGCGAGGAACCGCCGGAGCCCCGTAATGCCGGAGCCGTGACAGAATTCTTGTGTTTTCCTTAAACTTGCATTTTGAATACTTGCATGCTTTTGTCATGCTGCCGGCGTACATGCTGTCAATTTCTAATTTTATTTTAAATCCAAAAATTCCTTGTCTGCTTAACCCGTAACTTTTTTATGATCGTTTGGTAAACTAAAAATATGGCAATCAAAACAGTGGTCTAATGATCGTTCTGTTAAACAATACTTCGGACAAGTGTCATTTCGGCCAATCATCACTTCGGTAAAACGTTCTGTGGCCTAATAAAGCGTCTGGCAAACGAAAAAAAAACCAGTTGATAATTGGTCAACTGATACAGTGGCAAACGTGATTTCGGGAAAATGAAAAAATGCCGAACGAAAAAAAGCGAAACGTTTTCGGGAAAATGAAATTCGGGAAGAGAAAATTCGGTCTTATGATAGGTAACCATCGAAATTACATTACTTGACTATGAAAGTCTGCATATTGATGTTTTTCCCCGGCAATGTGCTAAAACGCGCAAAACTATCACGACTAAAAGTTGGTAAGAAAAATTTGAATTGCCAGTTATAAACTTCCTCATTTTATTTACTAAGGAAAAGGAAAAAAGATAAGTCAGTTTGTTCGGTGACTGGTACAGTCATTCACATAGCGTTTATATTTTAGAGCCGATGTACTCTGAACTTTATTGCTATGAAACGTATTCTACGCGCGGACGGTAGCCTGAAGGCCTATTCCGGTGTAAAATTTACGAAGTTTCGTGAAACTTTGAAAGGGCAAAGTGCAAACAAAACGAGTTGGTTTCCTGGTTGACTGTACAACGGACGTGTTATTTCAAAGAGATGACTTCATTCGGTGGATAATGTCACTCTTCAAAATTCGCAGCCACAGTAAAAAGTAGAGTAATTAATACTTTTTTCCCAAGTTGGTTTTTCACTCTTTCTGGTCATCCTTACTAATATTATGAGTAAGATGATAACATAACATAACATAACATACCCTCACGATCATATCCCTATTGGGTTAGTCAGAGGCACACTGATTGTTGCCGTCATGGTGAACGGAACGTTCAGAAGCCCACATTTCGCCGAAGGAATTTGAACCCAACGTGGTAAGGGGCGAACCTACCGCCGTTGTCCGGGTTGCTTGGGTTTTATATCGGTGTTTTCCATCACCGGAGAGTTATCCGCAAATTGTACAATGAACACAAAGTAGGTGTGTTCTGGCAGGATTTGATCTCGGGACCATCGGGTTCCGAGCCAGAGTGTTTAACCACTGGGCAACGACCCTCGCATTAAAATATGCGGAAATAAAAAGTAGTGTCTTGTCAAGAAAAAAACATACACAGGCGACTAGGTGATCGAACCCAAGAGTTCATGATTAAATTAAGTTAGTACTTGCAGTACAGAGTGCAGCACGAAGCATTATCATAAATTATGGCTAATTCGATGCGATGTTCCTTTGATCGTGAATCACGAATCAAAGGATCGTCATAAGTTTTGCATAGGAATAGCCGTGGCGTTGGTAAAGGGCATAGAATGGTATTTATGGCTGAATGATTTACATTTATAGAGTTCATGCCACGAAGGCAGTAACAGGTAGTACGGAAAATAGAATATGTTTTTCGAGGAAATTGAATTTAGGCCGTAACAGCCGTTTCTAAAAGAACATAAACAACTATACTTACCTCCTTGTGGTCTCCATTTGCACGGAAAGGCAAGCCTTTCCGGTTTTTTAAGAACTCGAGGTCATATCATTTGAACTATTTGGCAGGCACAGCACTAATGACTAAGGCCAACCAAAAGAGGGTTATAGACAGACAAAATAGGCATTTAATTTAGGCTACGAGGTGAAAGTAATTATGGGGAATATAGCAGTCGATAAGTCTGTTTTGAGCGGTTTGCCTCCATGCGATGATGTTTTGAGGTGCAACGTCTTTTAATTCGATGGTGCCGACTGCACGCACAGAAAACTATGACGCATGCGGCGTTACCTCACTCTGAGCCGTTCCATGTCACGTTCTACTATCCTCGGTAAACCGACTTTACACAACCGTTTTCTTTTTACATTGTTATTTGGAGCAACATAAATTCTTTTTTTTAGAAGGTACAAGACCCAATCGGGGTAGCAAAAAACAATACGCGCCACCCGGCGTCTCTAAAAAGCGTCAAAATTGTGTGACATGTCGCCACATCGGTGACTTCTAATGTCAGTATATGACATTTAATGTCTAGGGGGCTAGCCGTGATCACGCACCTCCTGGCGACATGTAGAAAGAGTTAATAAGGATGTTATGACATTAGAAGTCGGAAGATCCGCGACAGGGCAAAACATTTTTTTTTGGAGCGTTTTAAATGTTGCCGTGGGGCTCGAAGCTGATGCTTAGTCGCCCTGGGGGGCTTTTAGCCCCCCAGATAAGTACAAACAATAAGTTTTTGACTTGTAAATAAGAACCCATTGGCGTTTCGCTAGCGGGTGTTTCACACACCTGCCATTATCGGAGATTGCCTACAGCGACTTTCCACGATTTCCCAACAGCTCAAACACTAGCCGAGCTAGGCTGTGATGATTCCGCACATTGGCTGTTGGCCGGATGATCGGTAAGTCAGTTTTGAGCAATTCTGAGGTGACATTTATTTTACTTTGCAAGTAAAAGTAACATTCATTCTTTTTTTAGAAGGTACAAGGGAGACCTCAAGCAAAAAACAACACGCGCCAACCGTCTCTAAAAAGCGTCAAAATTGTATGACATGTCGCCACATCGGCGACTTCTAATGTCAGTATGACATTCAATGTCTAGGGGGCTAGCCGTGGCCCGTGATCACGCACCGCCTGGCGTCATGAATGTTATGACATTAGAAGTCGCAAGATTCGCGACAGGGCAATACTTTTTTTTTGTAGCGTTTTGAATATTGCCTTGGGGAAGCTGATGCCTACCAAATAAGTACAAACAATAAGTTTTTGACTTGTAAATAGAAACTCATTGGCGTTTCGCTAGCGGGTGTTTCACACACCTGCTATTATCGGAGATTGCAGCGACTTTCCACGATTTCCCAACAGCTCAAACACTAGCCGAGCTAGGCTGTGAGCTGTGATGATTCCTTACAAATTGCTTGCAATCTGACAGATAATGCGGCGCGAACGTGAGCGATTTGCTGATCAACCGGATAAATGTTTACGTGATCCGAGCGGATTTATTGGCCTTTTTTATCTGTGATCATTTTCTCTGCGACTCATCGCTTTTTGTTCGTTCGTGGTTATTTTTTTAATAATTTTAAGACTTGGGATAAATGGACAAAATTACACTTTTATCTGAGGTAGAGGTTAGGTTAGGCCTAACTACGAGTGCCTTCGTCGAAGTTTGGTTCGAAACAAAAGTGTGAACAACGATATCAAAAACAATAATAGAATCAATTATCGCAGAATGTCGCTCAATGCATCACAATAATCTTACGTGTGTTTTTTATTGTTTTAGCATTTTCCATGCAGTATCTCTACTAAAGATCTAAAAAAAACCAGAAAAAGACATTGCAACGTCTGTTAATGGTCTCGGTAGCTGCACAGTGGTTAGAGCATTCGCCCGATTTGCGAAAGATGCGGGTTCGATTCCCGCCTGATGCCAAAATGACCAAATGTAATTTTTCTGGTTTTCAGATCTTACCTACGTGTGTGTTTATGTAAGGATCAACTTCTTAATACATTATTAATACTATTCTAGTACATAAAAACACATACTTACTCACCTAAATTTAGCTTAAAATGATATTCAACCAAATACATAGTTAGGTAGGCACCTAGACTTTCGCGAACTGAATAGGCATATTTTATGGATCAAGCTTATTTCGGTCAACAAACCAATACATTGGGTATAACGTCGACCACTCGAATCACACGATGCTTATATTTCAGTAATAGCGGATAATTAGTGGAATTCAATGCTTGTTTTACGCACACTGAATACTGTTAGGTACCCACTATAAAGCCTAATTAATCCGGTATCGAAATCATCAATATAGTCCTATAAATACAGGGTGACTTGCGTGTATGGGGTGCTGTGGGAAAGTACTCTTTTATATGATACAAACGAATTGAATAGTGTTCTTTTCATTTAAAAGTTAAGTAAGTAATAACTATATCTTAAGCTTTCTCAAAAATTAACAGTCAAACACGAATGAGGTGTAACATAGTTGTTGGAAAAATAAGTTTTAGGTACTTCTTACAAAGGTTAAAACGTGGCCTAGGTACACTTTGGCAGTTAGTATTTATTACCTTAAGTAAAAGCATTAACAGTAATTTTCCAACTGCCACGATACGCTTCATGTGGAATGGTAGCTTGACCTGTTGACCGTGAGGTCTGTCATGTTGAAAAATAATCACATGAAATGTAGAGTATTTTCACAACACTAATGCGAGAAGCGCGCTCAAAGGAATCAAAATGATACAACCCTTCCAAACCCAAATTTTAGGTGTGATTTGTGTAGAAGGCTATAATAACATAACTAACTATCAGCTAACTAGCAGCATAAATCATCTGTTAAAAAGGCATAGGCCGTTGATGTGTTGAAATGTTAATTATAATTACACAAACACCTAATGCCTTTACAACATGCGATCGCTCAGATAACCGAAGATCTAGGAATCAGTAGCTCAGCATTTGCATAGAATAAAATTGTTTTATTTCGTAAAGCGATTAGGTATTGTAATGACGGGTTTCCCTTTCATTATGGCCGCGGTGCTATCGCCGAATCGGTGAACAATGAATGAGGCGTGCGCGTGCGATGCGCGCCCCGAATGCGCAGGCACCGTGAGAGGCTCTAGACTGGCAAGTTTATGCCCTGTAAAATAACATTGCGAAAGGATTTGGAGGAAAATTAGGTACAGTCAGCCAAAAATGTGGTCTACCACCCTTCGGTTAAGATTGGTTTGAAAGTCATGAAACAACAAGCTCAATTTTCCCTAGCAATAAGTTTGTGTTAGTGACTTAGCTCTCTTTGTCATTTATGATATAACGTCATGCCAAGTGTCAAATTTGAATTATCATGGTGATAACACTAACAGATTGATATGAATATTTCTTTGACGGAAATACTTGACAGCAGAATTGTCAGTGAGTCTTTCTTTTTCTAGTGATAAGTTTCTCTTCAAAAAGATCGACATGGTTTTAGTTGAGCCAGATAGATTATCGCATTTAATGAGGTTAAACTAAGTCACCCAATGACGTCAAATGTCAGGCATCTCAGATAACAGACAAAACGTCATAACATAATTGTGCATGTGTTATAGGTACTCGTACTAGTGTTAGAAAAGTCAACTTTAGCGATCGTTACATCTCGCAGAAACTTTTGTCAAAAGTGGTAGACCACTTTCTTGGCTGACTGTACTCTAACGTTAACCATATGAAACGTCAACACAAAACAACAGCTTAGCTCACTGCCGCAAGCTTGGCTGTTAGTTCAGCTTCTTTAAGGCCCATATACCTAGTCGAGTGGCGTCCACATTGAATTAGAAAAAAATACAGAATAGGAAAGAAAAAATTAAGTATAATAATTATGCACGGTTTGTTAGAAGGAGGATAGAGTAGTTTGACGTTGCTTAATTAACAGGACTTAACTTTAATTCGTCTGTATAAAAAATGAACCTGGCAAGCAACGATGCGAGTAACAAAATTAATTCGTGAGTAACGATTTGATACCTATTTCTGGTGATATACCCGTTACTCAGTAACGAATATATACGGTTTACTTTAGCTCTAGATAGTAAATAGGTACAGTCAACTACCAATCGCGATCAAATACGATGACAACATGTGTGTGTCAACTGTCAAATAAACACGACCACACTATAAGCGTACCAGTTGGAATATTACCTACCTTCAGCGCATTTAGTACAAGGTGACATGAAGACTTAGTACAGATGAACATTTGACCTGTGGCCTGTATACGGCCAGTATTATAATCCTACTAGTAATAAAACGCGTAAGTTGGATTTTCAACAAACATCCAACAGCAGGATGGATTTTAATAACATTTTACAATGTTCTAGCTTACATATCAGAATAGCGCAAACTGGTAGGTATTGCCTCTTAGAATTAGGTGTGCTAACTGTACTTTCAACTCCATGTTATAAAGAACCTAAATAAATAAACAAAAGCAACTCGCACAAAAAAGCTTGGAAACGCTCATTAAATTATAAACCCTCACCTCGCAATATTTATTTCACAAAAGCTTGTTTTAACCCACATTATTTTCCCTCTTCCAACACTTCGTGACTTTAAATGGCAGCTAATTAAAATAATTAAAAGTCCTAAGAAAACAGAATCTCGAAAAGCGGAATACTCATGTATCCCTACATTAGAAAATAAAATAGCACCCCTAATAAATTACGCTCCAAATATTTAGAATGTGTATTTTACCTTGTAGTTTTAAGAAAAATGTGTGGATTTATTTTGGATATGAGGAAAAGGCATTTTACGTCGATAAATTAATTAGGAAAATAGCTTAACTTATATTTTGACTACTTTTTGCACTTGACTGCTCTACCTGTGGGTTGTTCCGAAGAGATTACTTTAAAATGAAAAAGCTGCCGGCTGTACATTCACAAGTTAATAATATCCTTGCTTGTAAACTATTGTTGAAGTTTGCTGTGCATTATGGAATATGAACTTACTTTAAATTATTTATTTACTATTAATAGAATATAATACACAGTAGTTCGTATGCTGATTAGGGCTTAAAACTTCTAGTCAGGTATTGCAAATCCATAAGTAAGTACTTAGGTAGTACTTGCTAAGGGAATAGCAATCTACACCGATAACTTAATGAGGAGAATTCCTATAAAGGGAATAACAGATTAACTCGGATTTATAACCAGAAGCAAACGTTTAAATTGCAGCGGACTAAAGTTCGATTCCCTGCGGGTGCCGCTGTAATGAGTTCTTAGAACTTACTTAATCTTTCCAAGTAGCAAAAGGAATAAATTGGTCGAACAATTTGTATGGGAAGAAGGCTAAGCTGTTACACAATCATATATTCTTATGATTGTATTAGGACATCTGTTTCTAGGATAACACCATTTATGACTTTAGTAAATTAGTAGTAAGTATTGTGACTGTAAAGAGAAATTTGATCGAACATAATTATAAAATTATCTTTGATCGAACATAATAAAAAATATATCATGGATACTTAGTACCTTTGTATCCTAGATACTTAGTATGTACCTACCTTTGCTTTTCTCTTTGACCATGTGGATGACTGGTAGAGAATGCCTTATGGCAATTAGTTTGCTACCTGTACTTCCCTTTTCGTGCAATTAATAATTAATAATATAGATACTAAATGAATATCTAATTGTGCTTTAAATGTGTTTTTTTTCGTTAATAATACATAAATAAACTTGTGAACCACGTTATTTATCATCTTAGGTGGTGGCTTACTTATTAAAATTAATTATATTTCCCAAATGTAAAGGATCTTTAATTAAGAACTAAGTAAATAATTACCAGACACACTTACCAACTTTGGCGGCCGCGATGCACAATACGAAGAATTTCGCAACACTATACCAACACATCTTCATTTTCGTAATTTTATTCGCAACTTACGACCATTGCATAAAATCACCTAGTTTCTGCATATTAGGCACATTTTGTTCATATTCCACACAAATTACCACCGCAAGTTTATTTTATTTTCATGTTCAAATAGTCACTAAAACACTTTCACAAAATCTATTCGGAACTTTTTAATAAATACTCCGCGGCCTTTTAAAGTTATTTAAAAAGTATCAACCACTTTTACTTTTAAAACAAAAACACAAGTTCGAAGTTCAAATTAGTTTTGGCGCGAAGAAGCTCCACGTTCGGTATGCGCGCGATCTATTTCACGAGTGGCAAGTAAGTAAAGGCACGCACACACTACGCGCTGGTGATCGACCCCACCGGAACCACAGTCGGTGGCCGCGCGACTGCCGACTTCGTGTGCACCGCACCGAAACGCGCCTTACCCGAGAACTAGCTTTACATTGTGCGATTGCTAGCACTCTATCACAACGGCCAGAAGGTTCTATTTTAAAATGGAAAGTTTTAAAACTTTGTAATACAATGATAATATTCGTAGTTTTGTAGAGCGTACGCGCATAGAAAAGCACGTCCCCTATTGTTGTTGTTACGGAGGGCGATTGGAAAAACAATAAGCCAGAGCAAAAAAAGTTCAAGACAGATAATGCTGGATTTACGCACAGTAAAGGAATGTTGACATTTTTATGCAATAAATCACGTTAATGGTTGTGTGAACAGGCTGAGCTACCGTTTTTGTGTGACGACAAAATAGAAATAAAACTACTTATAATGTTGTATTTGTTTATTCGGCAGTGTTACAATATTCCATAGCGCACTCAACAAGGTTAAACATGATGTTGTATGGCAGTATAATGTGTTTACATACCGGCTTTTAATTAAACAAGTTATTTTTTGATGAAAGTTACTTACTCTACAAGTGACTTATAAAGGGTGGCATTTTAACTTACTCTACAAGTGATTAATACAGGGTGGCAAATAAATGCTTTGACTTTGACTAATCACCATCCTAATTTTTAGGAGCGACTTGGTACCAGCAACTGAAAAGATTTCTTTAAAAAAAAACAATTTACTTACACAAAAAATACGCCAGCGTACGCCACAATATTATTACACGAGTTGAACAAAGTGTAGAAGTAATTTCTGTGCGCGAAAAAAAGCCCAATCCTTTATTGACTGTTTTTTAGGATATAAAAAAAACCTGGCTACGTTTAAAATACGATGAAGACGTAGTTTTATATTGTTCTATAGAGCTATATAAATCAGAAGTCTTTAATATAGAACGTTTCAAAGGAGAACAATCATTTCGTACCCAAAAATGAAAGTGCCGACCAGACAAAAATAATACTGGCATCCAATTGGAAATGACGCCCTGAAAGTTTCTTTATAGCACAAGAAACGTCTACAATTAACCCTTAGACTGCTACTTGAGTTTGAAATTAAAAAAATATTATTATTTCCTAGGATTAATGGATGAACGGATTTCACCTTGTGAGGTGTCGTTAGATTTGTCTTTACTGTGAGAGTGACACTGGGTATATATCAAAATACAAAAAAAACAAAATGGCGGACTTTTGGCAATAAATTCAATGTTTTCACGCTCTGCAACCTGAACGGCTTGGCGGATTCTAGCTGGAGAGGTGTCGTCTGATTTGAATTTACTGTAAGAGTAACACTAGGGACATAAAATTAAGAAAAATATAAAATGAAAAAAAATAAAAAAGGAGATAGATATTATTTTTATATACCTGGTGTTACTCTCACAGTAAATACGAATCTAACAACACCCCTCCAGCCAAAATCCGCCTAGTTGTTCAGGCTGCAGAGCGTGAAAACATTGAATTTATCGCCAAAAACCGCCATTTTGTTTTTTTTTATTTTGATGTACCCAGTGTTGGTTTCACAGTCAAGGCGAATCTAACGACACCTCACAAGCTGAAATCCATTCATCTATTTATTCAGGGAAATAATGTTATTTTTGTAATTTCAAACTACAATAGCAGTCTAAGGGTGACTGTCCTAGTAAGAAATCTTCAGGGCGTCATTTCCAATAAGAATCCAGTATTATTTTTGTCTGGTCGGCACTTTCATTCTTGAGTATATTTTGTTCGAGACCTGGTTGTTCTCCTTTGGTGGAAGAGCGCACTTCTAAAACAAGGATGATCACAAATAAAAAAAAAATGTCTTTACAATATGTAAATTTTAATTAAACATTATACAAGGAACGGGAAAACAAGAAATAAACTCGTAATTTTAAGAAATAGATAAAGTTTAGTTAATTTGCTTTGATTTT
Source organism: Udea ferrugalis (assembly GCA_950022985.1). Lineage (NCBI taxonomy): Eukaryota > Metazoa > Arthropoda > Insecta > Lepidoptera > Crambidae > Udea > Udea ferrugalis. The sequence continues at coordinate 3,879,046 of OX465527.1, read as the reverse complement.
GGCAAAACAGGTAACGATGTCCTTTGAATCAATGGTTTTCAGCTATTTCAGGTAGTCACCAATCCCACAATCCTGAGTGATTGTAGAGCGCTTTAGAAAAACTGCCCACCACAGCAGATAAAGGTAGAGTAAGCAAACACAAATATAATGTTACTGTAAAAGCACGAACTACGGTAAATCCTAAGATTTTCCAGTAAAACCTAAGATTTACCAAATCCTATTGGTAAAATGCTGAACAATTAAGTGATTCGAACTATTACCACTATTCACTTGGTAAATCTTAGGACTTACATAAGAGGCACGGTAAATGTTGAAAAAACATGTTACTTAGTAACGTGGTCGGCGTGTAAGTAATCAGGATTACTTTGTAATTCTAAATGCTCCTTGCGAAACTTCCTAGTTAATTCGCCGCGTCATTTGAGAGCCCGCCGCGACCTCCGCCATGTCTGACGCGGTGTTTGACTGTACAAATCAAACAAACGCTTCTCCTTATGGTATGGTTTCGAACCACGCTGCACGCAACAGTGCTGCCGCGACACCACTGGTCCTCATACAATTTCTATAAGCTTATATGAGATTACATTCCGAGCGAGGCAGCAATGTCGCGGCAGCACTGCTGCCGCGCATCAGTGTCGCCCTGCCGCCGCGACAAACCAGTAGTGACACGTCTGCCGCCGCATCTTGTCAACTCAAAGTAAACTAACCAATCACAATAACGCATCACCGCGAACAGAGCGACACTGCTGCCCTGATCGAAATCAGCACGGCAGGCTGAACTGCTGGACAGCACTGCTGCTTGCTGCCGAGTTCGGAATCAAACCTTCAAACGCTCCAAACGAAAGAGCCCTTAGCTCCTCAGTAGATAATTTGATTATTGTGATCTTTAACAATTTCAAAGGTGTTTTAAAAGACGTTACAAAAAAATATACCAAACGTAAATATTTTTTAATCGGTAAAGAAATGATAATAAAAGGTAATTATTAGTTAATTAATTACTCTCAACCTACAAAAAATATGTAAGGTTTTGACTGAAATGAATGATCAAGAATTACTCATTGTTTTATTCCCAAAACTAACATTTACCAGCTGCCAGTGGCAAATCCTGGCTTATACTAAATTCTTATGGTAAAAGCCCGAAAAAGATGTTAATTTTTTATAAATCCTCACATTTACCATTTCATGTCGGTAAATCCTAAGATTTTCAGGTAAAACCTAAGATTGACCTGTATACGGGCTTTTACAGTAACATATATACAAATTCGGAACACCACCTAGGGACTAGTCCATTATCACAGATGTGATTAAAAAATCTCGTGGAGTTTCATCATTAGGTACGGTCAACGGCACATCAGGCTGTACATTTCCGGTTAGTCCTTGCTTCACTTTCATAAACGGCCTATATACGTCCCACTGCTGGGCACAGGCCTCACCTCAACTTTGAGGTCCAACGAGCCATACTCCAACACGCGGGCTCAGTGCGGATTGTTGGAGGGGTTTTAAGGATAGTGAGCAGCCTTTATGTCAGAAGTTATCAAGCCGCCCTAAGGCCTCTGACTAGGTTTAACGACTGACGTCTAGCGACGTCAGCCGGGACCAACTGCTTAACTTGCCTTCCGAAGCACGGAGAAGCCCGATAAATACATCACTTTTCGGTCGGGGTGGTCACCCATCCCATTTCCGACCCGGCGTGTGTTGCTTTACAACCGCGATCGTCGCCGATCACCGTCACAACTGCGCCACGGGCACCTCTAGTCCTTGCTTTATTGCAAGGAAATCAATAATCGGCCGATTAAAACAAAACATTATTTAAAATAGCCCAAGACAAAAAACTTTAAATTTGAGACAGCGATTAGCCAGCCAAACTAAAAGATCTAATAAGGTATTTCATTTTAAACAATTCAACAACATTATACAGAAACAACAGTTTCTGAAGTCCGTCAAGCGTTAATAAGCGTAACTTGGCGGTTTGCTTATTCGTTCACTGAGTAGGCGCCGAATTGCGTTTCAAACAAAGACAAGTTTACTTTACCCGTTTAGATAAACCGAACTTTGAGCGAAACAGAAACTAACAATTCAATGAATTGGAATTGGACAGTAAGAAGAAACTCTTGTTGTTTAAAGTGTTCTATTTTTGAGACATGATTTTGTATTTTATTTAATTCTTAAAAAACCCACCACCTAACTTTAAATCACTTAATAAATATTAATTCAAATCTGTTTGAACCGTTTAGCGGTGTGTGGCGAGTGATTCTGTTATTGCAATACTAGGTATAATATTACTCATCAAGTATGACATGAACGGTTACGTCTATCCTCCACCAGAGGTGGCCACGATGCCATAAAATTCCTTGTTTACATGTCGTACTTAGCACTCAAATGTGAATTTAGTTATCAATACTTATGAGCAGCGGCTGGGCAGCCATCGGGAAACTGCGAAACGTCTTCTCTTCCAATATACCTCAGTGTGTGTTACCAGTGATAACATATGGATCTGAGACATGGTCGTTAAATTTAATTTGGGCACGTAGCACGAAGGACTGATGGCCGTTGGGGCCGGAAAGTCATCGAGACGAGACCATTCGAGGCCAAGCGCAGCGTTGGTCGCCCACCCGCGAGGTAGACGGATGACCTCATAAGGAGCGCAAGGTTTCGGTGGATAAAGGTACAACCGGCCGCTCCGGAAATCTATGGCGGAAGCCTATGTTCAGCAGTGGACATCATGTGGCTGCTGATGATGATGATGATGACCTATCAGATAATGTATTACTATGCACGGTTTTAAATACCTCAGTGCCCAAAACGTGCGTGCGTCAGTCAGTTTTGCTCACCATTCAATCACGACTGAGTAAACGTGTATTTGCTTGTTCGCATAGTGTGAATACTCTCACTGAGTGGCTTCTCTGGAGAGTGATTCTGTATTGTGACAAGTTTAGTAAGGTTATAAAATTATGCCAGAACACTACCTACGTGTTCTCAGGAAGGAGTAAAGGAGGCAGGGAGTACCCTGCGGCCCTGTAACCGACGAGCATTAAGAAGCGTAAGATGTATGTTTGGATCCCAGCAAGTGAAAAGATGAGGTATTTGCCTAACTCTTGAAAAATAAAGATGTGAAAACCAGAAAAAGACATTTGGTCTGTTGGCGTCAGGCGGGAAAAATAGGCGTGATGGTCTAAGTATGTATGCATGTAAGTTATTTGTGAACTTAGCGGGCTGATTCAGAACCGGTTATTTCTTTCAACTTCCATTTGATTCTTAATGCGCGTATGTATTATCTTGTTCATAATTACTAGATGCAATAGGCTTACATGTACAAAAAAAATATGTTTCCGCTGAACGAGCTATTTGCTTTTTTTTATAGAATCGGAAGTTTTAGTGTTTCCATTTCTTTGTTCTATGATGTAGCTGGAGCGATTTATTTATTTATTTAGTTACTTTTACTGCATTAAAAACGACTTAGCAACTGAAATAGCTGCTTGATTGAATATATTCCTTTACTGAGTAGTGGTAGATCTTTTTGCACTATAGTTCTATCCAGTTCCATGAATGTACATACATATTTATGATGGCACTACTGCAGCAAATTTCGTTTGAAGTGCAACAAGCTGCAAACTTGATCTACCAGGGTGGCAGAAATTCTTTAATTCAATAATACTTTCAAGCACTTTTGACAATACTTTGGTACTACCCTGGTACTTCCTGCCTGCGGCTTAAGATGTGCTTTCAAATTTTTTGCCGCAGTTTCAAATACATATAAAACAGGTTTAAATAAAAAATACAGAATCGCTATACAGCACAATGTTTGTTTATTAGTTTTTTCAAAAAGGCAATTACAATGGAAAACCTTCAGGATACTAAAAAGTAGTATATCTCTAAAAACAGATTTCTTCAAGCATTCCGTGTTGACAGAAAACATGTCTAAATAAGGATGTTAATGACACAGTTATTCGTGCCGAGTCAGTGTTTGCTTTGCAGTACATTATTTGATTCTAGTTCCCATACAGGAAACAGATATCATTTTTCATCAGTTATTATCACAGTGTATACTTGTTGAATGTTATTATTGTAATAAATATTTACAAATCTTTCTAAAACATATTGTGAAACGACGCTCAAAGCTTGATTGAACCTCAAAACGTATGGCCTAGAATCATAGACATAGCGAAATATTAGCCGGCCTTTTACGTGGAATGGAATGCGTAGTTCCAAATGTTACCACTTGCACAAGAGCGCGGCGCGCCACTTGACCAATGGCAGCCGCGAGAGGGCGATACGATCCCCGCGCTCGCGCCGCCTAAGCTAAGCATTTGTATAACCAACTTATCGGTAGTTTCAGACTGTTACTTCAACAATATAATTTTAACAGTCAGCTGTAGTTTTACCTGTTTTGAACTCGAACTTAAGCGATCCTCTCGCTAAAAAACATAGATTTAAGCATGTCAAAGTTGAATCTAATTTTTCGACTAATCATAGGCATAGATCTATTCTTGAGTGTCGTTTCACGATACGGGCTTTAGAGCTAGACTACAAGTTTTATTATGCAATGGAATTATCTATATCTGTAGATATAACATTCATTCGATTTATTGTTTTACAGTTCATCGTATTTAGCACAGCTATGAGCACCTAATAATTGAATACTGATGTAAACTCCGACAGAAAGTAGCTTTCCAAACTTGGTTTGTTTACTGGCGTGGGGAATTCCTCATGGCTACCTCGCCATCCAGTTATTATGATATAAGGCGATATGTCGGGCTCCTATACTTCACTATTTCATGTGCAATGTGTAAATGTCTAATTATATTATCAATTCCTATTTAAGTTTAATTGTGTATATTATTATTTAATTCAAAAAGGAAACCTCTCTAAAACAGGCATGCGAATGTCCAGATAGCTTCAAAAATAAAGCTGGATATTATTTTGATGTTATTTACATATTGACCTACAGAGGGATGGTTTAGTCATTATTGAGCTCTCTTTTGGAGTTCGAGTTAGAGATAAGTTCACAGGATAGCCTTGCAGATGGTAGATAGCGATCGATTTGGTGTAAAGGTGCACAAGTTGGTTACTACACTAGAGGTCGCGGGTTCGATCCCCGCACAGTACAAACCTTCGTGTGCATGAACATGTCTGTTGTATTGGGCTGGGGGTTATAAATGTTTAAAATGTATGTATTTACAAAATAACTAATAAGAATGATAATCCGTTAACAAGTATTTTTGAAAATGGTAGATGGGAGGGCGCGTCCCGATTGGATGAACAGTGAGCGGCTGATGTTTTGCTTCCATTTTGCCTCCCTCTACATTTTAGCTGGAGTGTCTATACAGCGCGTAATGTACGCAGTTTGGGACGTTTCGCTTGCCAACTCATTCTGCGAGCGACTGATGCGAGTTAGCAACGCGCGTTAGCAATACGCCGCTCAGAGTCAGCCGGCAGACAGTCAGCCGCTCACTGTCAGCCTAATCGGGATGCGCCCTAAATTAGTTGGGCTATAATAGTGTCAAGTGATATTTATTTATTTATAGCTATTGAATTTGTAAAAATTACGCGCTCATGTGTAGCGGACGAAGGTTCCTGTGGTTCTGCAGACATTTGATGGTGCAGAACTTGTAGGTTTCGTACTCGAAGGGTGTCTTGGGGAGTAATGTGCCGCATAGGAAGCATCGCAACTTAGCTTCTGCGGTCTGGACCTGCGGAGAAACATGGAGTTATTATTAGATTTCGATTGCGGAGTAAGAACATTCGTGTGCATGATCAATAATGGCTATGTGTTTGCATTGGTCTATGCTTCCTATGTTTATTATGTCTTTACAGTAGAATACAGTTATAACGCCTATGTACTAGACGAACTTACTATTTAAAGGATGATGGCAAAAAAATATCTAATGTAAATTTCAAGCGTCTACAAATATCATCCCTACAGATATAAATCAAGTAAATACTCTAGAAAATAACAATTTATTTATTGAAAGCTTATTTGATTAACTAGTTATTTTTTACACGACGTTTTCAAATTAATTGACATAGGGTACATAATCCTGGGTTGAGCAAAGTGATGACTTTTTCTCTCTCTGATCTTGTCCGTGTAATTCCCGCTAGTGTCGAGTGACGATTAGTGATACTTTTTAAAGTTGGGTATTGTAAGCTGCTGTCGAGGACAAAATCCGGTAATAAAATAAAGAAGTAAAAATATTTATTGTTAGATTAAAAAGTACGAAAACGCAACAAACTTGACGCGCGGAACGGAACGTCGCAAAGAAAATTCCTTTCTGTAATTGCGTTTCGGTCTTGACATTTGGGTATGAAAACGCGTAACCGAGTTCCATTTCACTTAATTGCAAACAGCTGCCAAAAAATAATTAGAAAAACTTCTAACTTAAATATATATTTTCCCAGCATACGCACGATAGTAATTATCTTTAGACATAGTTGTTCAGGAATTTGAACTGTAAATTTCTATATTTTTTTCAACAAATGAGCTTAAAAAATAAGTTGAGAAAAAGCGGACCTCACTAAGCTGAAATTAATCTCTGAAAACGTCGACATCAATCGTCACCGTGATCGTTATTGCCTTACCTTCTGCGCATCAGGCAGCTCCAAGAACTTATTGGTCTTAATCTTCTCAACTGCCTTCTCCTTCTCCCGCTGCCGCTTGGCGCGCTTCTGCTGCGCTTTCTTCTCTTTCTCTGCTTCCAGGAGCTCCGGCGTCACTGGCCCGGGGATGTGGGACTGTAATGAATACAATTGTTGTCAGTTTGGGGTGGGTACGTCTATAGAATGCCTGTTAGTTTGAGGGCAAAGACAACAACAGAGTGGGCCTCACCGAAGCAGCACCAAAGGCTAGGCGTGACTAACTAGGGTTGCGTTCTAAAAAGAGTAGTTATTTTACTTTCGTCGCAAAGAAAGAGACAGAGCTAAAAGTAAGAAAGAGTGAAGGCTAATGCGAAGGTCTCCCTCATATATTTCCAGAGCGGGCGGTTGCCAGCGGTTTGCTGGCAAACCCTGCGAGCTTCAATAGGTCATCTGTCCACCTTGCAGATGGGCGTCACACGCTTCGTTTGCCCGTAAATGGTCTCCATTCGAGAACTTTACGGCCCCAATGGCCATCAGCTTTTCCGATTGACATGCCCCGCCCACTGCCACTGCAACCTGTTTACCTTGCTGGCCTACGGATTTTCTTATTTCTGATTCGATCTCGTAGCGAAACATCGAACATAGCCCTCTCTATAGCCTGTTGGGTGACCTTGAGCTTTCTTATAAGGCCCATAGTAACTGACCATGTCTCAGATCCATACGTCATCCCTGGTATCGCAAACTGGTTTAAAACCTTTGCGTTAAGGCCTTCAGTTATGTTGGAAGAGAAGACGTTACGTAATTTTCCGAACGCTGCCCAGTCGAGTTGGATTCGACGAACCACAAACCACCACTTCGAACCCCTAACCTTTTATTGATTGTTTTTTTTTCTTGCATTACGAGTATTTGGTTTCTTCTCCCTTCTATTCATCTTTTTGCACAGCCCAACTCTCTGGTTCCTGCAGAAAATCCTCAAGCGATAAGACCGCCTCAATTGTACATAAGAATATCCTTTCACTGTTACTTTGTAAAATGTTTTTTTGTGTAATAGTACATTGTGGTACAACTGTATTATGTTGGTGATTACCGCTGAGGCCCCACTGAGACCCGAGCCGTAGGCGAGGGTCTTAAGAGAGCCGAGGACGGTAATCATCAATGCACACGTGTATCATACGACGTTTTTCAACACAATTGTGCAGAAAATAATGTTAGAAACTCATTTTATTTAGTAAATAAAAAGTTTATTTAGAGAAACTATGTTGCACTGTTTTCTTTCATTTGCCTACACTCATGAACGTTCACGAACACATAATGGTTAATAATCCACTATTATTTGTATTATTAAACACGATCTTTTTTTGTATCGAAACTTTTTTAAGAACAAAGCAATTCAACCAATAAAAAAAACTCTATAACTCACTTGTGAATAATAGTAATGAAAAAGTCACAGTTTGATTATAGGTGTCATTATGTGCCTAATTGCAGTGAACTTTTTTCATAATGACACCTATAATCAAACTGTGACTTTTTCATTACTATTATTCACAAGTGAGTTATAGAGTTTTTTTTATTGGTTGAAGGTACTTTATGAGCAAGTGTGTTGAAAAGTTTATTTATCTTATCTTACCTTGGCGAAGTTGTACTTGTCCGGGTGCAGTCCCTGGAACAGGCGGAAGGCGAGGCGCGCGGGCGGCGCGGCGGCGGCGTATGGGGTGTGCGCGGAGTGGTTGCGCACGCACGGGTCGCCGCCCGCTGACAGGATCTGTCTAGAGGGTATCCTATTTGTGTCTACATAGCATCAGCCACTGACCTTGGCGTAGTTGTACTTGTCCGGGTGCAGGCCCTGGAACAAGCGGAAGGCGAGGCCCGTCGCTGTAGGATCTGTTAGAGGAGACAGGTCGCAGGGGTCACTGACCGTGCTGTAGGATCTGTTAGAGGAGACAGGTCGCAGGGGTCACTGACCGTGCTGTAGGATCTGTTAGAGGAGACAGGTCGCAGGGGTCACTGACCGTGCTGTAGGATCTGTTAGAGGAGACAGGTCGCAGGGGTCACTGACCGTGCTGTAGGATCTGTTAGAGGAGACAGGTCGCAGGGGTCACTGACCGTGCTGTAGGATCTGTTAGAGGAGACAGGTCGCAGGGGTCACTGACCGTGCTGTAGGATCTGTTAGAGGAGACAGGTCGCAGGGGTCACTGACCGTGCTGTAGGATCTGTTAGAGGAGACAGGTCGCAGGGGTCACTGACCGTGCTGTAGGATCTGTTAGAGGAGACAGGTCGCAGGGGTCACTGACCGTGCTGTAGGATCTGTTAGAGGAGACAGGTCGCAGGGGTCACTGACCGTGCTGTAGGATCTGTTAGAGGAGACAGGTCGCAGGGGTCACTGACCGTGCTGTAGGATCTGTTAGAGGAGACAGGTCGCAGGGGTCACTGACCGTGCTGTAGGATCTGTTAGAGGAGACAGGTCGCAGGGGTCACTGACCGTGCTGTAGGATCTGTTAGAGGAGACAGGTCGCAGGGGTCACTGACCTTGCTGTAGGATCTGTCTAGAGGGTATCCTCTTTGTGTCTACATAGCATCAGCCACTGACCTTGGCGTAGTTGTACTTGTCCGGGTGCAGGCCCTGGAACAGGCGGAAGGCGAGGCGCCGTCGCTGTAGGATCTGTGAGAGGAGACAGGTCGCAGGGGTCACTGACCTTCTTGGTGTAATTGTTGAGAAGGCAGCTACTATACCAAGCGTCGCGGGTTCGATCCCCGCACAGTACAAACATTTGTGTGCATGAACATGTCTGTTTGTATTGGTCTGGGTGTTTCCTATGTATATTAAGTAAGTATTTACAAAAGAAAAAGTATTTAAGTATGTTTATCCGTTGTCTAGTATCCATAATAACGGACTATAATTAGCCCACTTGGGACTAGATGGCGCTGTGTGGAATAATGTCCAAGGATATCCAAGTATATACCTTGGCGTAGTTGTACTTGTCCGGGTGCAGTCCCTGGAACAGGCGGAAGGCGAGGCGCGCGGGCGGCGCGGCGGCGGCGTATGGGGTGTGCGCCGAGTGGTTGCGCACGCACGGGTCGCCGCCCGCTGATAGGATCTGACTGGAAGACACATATAATATGAAAGGACGAAAGTATCAAAAAAAAAAGTTGGTTTTAGGTACCTAAAAGTCATTTGAAGTCAAGGGCAAGTCGTCTCCGTGTTGAAAAGGCACATAAAGTTACTCTTACATGAGCTTACGCAAATCTTCGATACCCGACATTTTGATGATTGAGCTACCACCGCAAATAATTAAAACCCGGAGTGCAATCCGTCCGTTCAGGCTTAACGTCTGGAGAAAAATTCTTGAATGCAACAGATCTATCATTAGGATGTACCTATATCGATACAGGTTGTCCCTAGTAAGTACAGTCAACAGCATGACAGTCCACCCATTTCCGGTCGCCCTTCTTGCTCTATTCCAAAATAATATTGTAATTTGGCAAGACTAAGATAAAAAAAGAAAAGGGTAGCCTGATGTGGCGTTGACTGTACATAAATCAGCAGATGTAAAAAAGTTAGTCAAACAGGCAAAAGCATTTTGTCATTCCCGTCATCTCCGGTCACAGCACAATATTTTAGCAAGATTTCCTCTCACTCCATTTTCAAGCCAAAACATATTAATTATTAAAAACATTAAATATACAACAAGTTCGAGTCATTCCCCCCACCATGTGCCTTACTTCCAGCGACACAAAAAGACAGCAAAAAGAAGGCCTCAGGTGAGGTATTCTTCACTTCCCCAGGTCGTATCGTATTTTACTAACTAATAAAGCTCATTCTCAACTGATGTGTAACGCTTAACGTGTGACTAGTTCACACGTTAAGAGTACAAACAAACTTCTTCTAGACACTTACGTCACCATATCCGGCTTAGCTGCAATGGCCGCCTTGTGCAACGCAGTGTTGCCATCATTCGGGTCCTGAGTGTTGCACGCCGCTTCCAAGTCCGCGCTTTCCCATCCTTCGAAAATTGTCTCGAGTGACGTCATTTCGCTACCAGCTATACTCTTCCACATCTGAAAATAATAGATAAAAGTTCATGCGGGATGAAATGTTTGGATTCTTAAGATTCAGGCATTATTCCGGGAGTCGATTTTTTATATGACCGATGAAACATTATGATTTGTTTACAACCTTAGTGCATTTCCGAATCATTCCGATCAAACATTTTTGTCAGTAGATTCATAATGAAAATGTTTTATTCATTCAAAGTAAAATTTGTTTTAAATCTGTCAATTAGTGGAGCAGTTCAACTGAAATAAGCGCGTCCCGAATTGATGGCGCGCTGTGATCACATTTGGCTAGAAACGGACCGCACTCTATGAAATTACAGTAGCCTAGAATGTCGTGGACATCGAACATGTCTTTATTCGCAGGGCCACTTGTTTATAGCTTAAATAGCAGTAATTAAATACCATACTGATAGCAAGCAACAGGGTTTTTTAAATGGTAACCACTTTAACAGACACACAAATTACACACCCATTTGTTCTTTCTCTCGCTTTAGCCAAAAGACAATAATTCTTGGCAATAGCGAAAGAAGCGGAAAAGAGTAGCCTGTCTTTTACCTTTTTAATATTCAAAGGAATCTTCGCTTGTGGCTGCGGCTCTTTGCTGCCTTCCTGTGGCTTTTTCTTCTTCTTTTTCTTCTTTACTTCTTTCTTATCTGGCATCTCGTTCTCGCTTTCGGTACTGGGCGTCACGGGCGCAGGAATGGCGTAGTCTATGAGTAGGTCCTTCCTTGAATTGGTAATGAGGCCATTATGACTCTGTTCCGAGAGGGTCTTGATCCAGCCGGCTGGGGTCTCCGAGTCGATGTAGCAAGGACCGTCGTCTTCGCTTGATAGCATTTGGGTTGGTAACTCGCGAGGGGGGCGCTCTCTGTAATATTTTAATTTATTTTAAAACTTTTGTTTAATGGAACAAACAAAATAAAATAAATATGATAGTATTTGAGTCTGTTCATCCGTTGTCTAGTTTCTCATGGTACAAGCTTTACTCAGTTTCGTTTTATCGTACATTGCAGCATTTCAAGCTTTCATAATAGAATTAATTAGTGAAACTTTTCGCTTAGCAGATATATGCCATAGTAAGTAGCATGATTATGTGACATTAGTCCACAGGATATGTAAGTTAAAATACATACCTATGGAGGGTTTCCCTCTCGGTGCAAGTTAAAAACAAAAAACAAAGCTTCAACAACCCTCGAATTTACAAACGTCAATCAGAGTTGAGTACGCCTATAAATTCATACCGTCTCATACATTGTGTATAAAACTGAAAGACAGCTATACTTGTGATGGCTGCTTAACTTCGACTTGCGTTTGTGAAATCGGGCGTAAGATATAAAGAGACATAATAAGAGAGAAGTGCATGGGTCAAAGAAATTTCATAAATACAACAAGAACTAGAAATAGCATATAGACTTGGGGCGCCTAGCCGTAAGTATAACCGCCTAGCAACATGTAGAAATCGCCGAAAATGTTGGTAACATGCGCCTAATAAGGCCCAGTTCCTAAGATGGTAGTGATGGTGGATGGATGGATAGTCTGAAATTTAATAAATTAACCATCTTAGGAACTGGGTCTTCATAATAGATGTACCTGATGCGATGGACATTAGAAGTCCACTATTACAGTGATATTGCAATATAAGTGTTAACGTCAGAATTACATAGCGCTCATGCTCATTTCACTCTGCAGAATAATGGTTATGCAAATATAGCGTTGCTTGCGACGCCATATACTTTAGTTCGCTTTCATCATTCCAGTTCGTGTTTAATTGCTTTTAAACCACTTTTGGCGTAGCTATAAATGTAAGCGCGATTTGTCTGCTTGATGATACCGTCGTGACGCCGTGCTTAAATTCGCGGCTAACTCCACGGTGAAGGGAAACACAAATGGAAGACCCAAGCAACCCGAATAATGGAGGTAGGTCCTTACCACGTCGAGTTCAACGATTCGCCCTGCGAAATGTGGTCTTGTGACTTATCCCTCTGGGATACATTCGTTAGCTCATATGAGGATAATCGGTCCAGGCATACAAACTCTTTTAAATGGTAGTCAACTAACTTAACTTTTACAATGAAGAATATCTATCTATCTATATAGATAGATGAATGAGAGAGTAGTTGAATGTGTGAGAATGAGAGAGTAATTGAATGCAATCACCTGGACTTTGCTCGGTCCACTTTGTTGGGGCTGGCTTTCGGCGGCTTCTTGGCCTGCACGCTGGAATCTGAACTGGTCTTGTTCACTGTCTTCACTATTGTGGATATTAATGCCTTTTGGAACTGCTCCATGGATTCTGCGGAAGAAATAAAATCGACATTAAATGGCAACCAGAGAAGCAGGCCAAAAAAGAGATGAACAGACTTTCTAGATAAATGCCACTATGAGTGGCACTTCAGTTCAGCCCAGCAGTAGGACAATACAGGCTAAGTAAATAATGAAATTTTATTTACTTAGCCTGTATTGTCCTATGCAGTTCTAAATTTTGTCAAAAACGGCCTTGTGCTTTTTTTCTACACTCCTCATAGCTTACTTATTATTTGGCCTACTTCACCCAGTTTTTTAATGTTCCTGGAATAGACACAGTATCAGTCTTTATTTCGATTTCTGTTGATGCGCAAGACATCTTTAGATGCCGCCTTGTCACAGTCGAACTTTTCAAAAGACGTCTCCAAATGCCTTTTCGAAAGAATTTCAACAAGTCAATATTCATCTGCTGAAGTGTAAACCGAGACGCAAACACACTGACCATAAACCTCCATGCTCGCCACAGTTTCGTGCACCCTCAAAACTTCCTTATACGAAGGTTTCTTGGTGGGGAAGGGCAGCACCCTCACTCGGACGTCTTCGCGCCGAAGAGGTGAGTTCTTCCCGAAGAGGGCCGCTTGGTTGGCCGAGCCCACCGCGCGGTACAGGATCAGAGAGCAGCCGTGGAGGTCTTCCATCCAGCCGGTTACTATATCTCGAACATGCTGGGATAAATTAAATTAATTAATGACCATGAGTTTTTCGCCAGCAAAGCTTTGCCAAAATCTAACGAACAAACAAATCTTTTATTCGCCAAAGTTACAATTGAATAAAAAGGTTTTTAACCCTTCGAAACCCGGACTGCAATACGCAAAAACCGTCAGAACCCGAGCGTTTTCGGCCTCCGACGGCTGGCTCCCTGGAGAGCCGGCGGGCATTCTAAAATTCAGTACTACAGGTTGTTTCTTTTTTGTTAGTGAAAATAATTTTACATTATCTTCTATGTGGTTCTGTGTAGAAAATGACACTAAACACTAAAGCAAAATATTTTTATTTCTAAATTATTAGATAAGTGTTAAAAAAATATAGGGAAGTAAAAAAACAGATCAATATAGTATCGCGAACAATAAAGCAGGAGTAACAGACACATACAAAATCCTTTTTTTTTGCTTATCGAGCTGCCAGAAATGTATGTATTTTAAAATTCTGAAAATTATATTCAAATCACACAAGTCAAGACAGAGCCTAATAAATATTGAAATATATGCAATATTTTATTTATTTTTTGATGGTTCGGATGGCAATTCCCCTTGGGACAATGGTGTTTCTTTATCTTCCAGGTGTTTGCTTTCATGCTGTTTGTAATACGCATACTATCAAATATGCGTTTAGTTGTAATTTGTTTTAATAATTATGCTGTGTCATCATCATCACTAACAACAGGCGCATGACGTCCACTGCTGAACATTTCCCCTCATAGATTAATCTAAAAACAAGAATATACAAATTGAAACAAACAAACAAAATTGTAATTGGCTCCTCAGGGAGCCAGCGGGCATTCTAAGCAAATGCAAAAATTGAACACACTGTATGAGCAAACATGGCCGCCAAATTTCGCCCGATAATTGTTTATTCACAAATATATTATTCTGTATATTGTAAATCCTTAAAATATACACACTTTCAGATTCTTGACAAAATTTACTATAGAATGAAGCAGTATTATTACCACATTCACCTCTAAAAACATGTTAAATCTTCATTACAAAAACAGTGTCTAAGGAATCTCCCAATCGTATTTTCATTAGCTGTTTTTTCTGGATTTTCATTGTAGAAATGATCATATTTATGTGTATATAGGCTGTAAACTGTATAAAATTATAATTATTACAGTAATACTTACGTTTTATGTAGTAAAAACACATTTTTTCACTAGTTGAAGTGCACAGTACGACGCGGCCCAAATAACTGCAATCTTGAAACACTGTGGCCATAGTCAACTTATGTTTTGGTACCATTTGAAAGCCTATTAAATTATCTATGGTTCGGCATTAAATTCAAGCCAATATCCTCCTTAAAGTAATACAAATTCGGCGTATTTTCTGGTGCGAACCTTCTGGCTCTCCGGAGAGCCATCGGGTCTTGACGGTTTTTAGAGCTGGCTCTTCCGAGAGCCACCGGGTCTCGAAGGGTTAAAATAACAACGTGACTTAGTGTTCGGCTTGCTGGCAGGCGTGCAAATATTATCAAACGGTACCTACTTGAAGGTTTAAAATATTAAAAAAACTATTAATCGGACCCTTCACTTAACAGGATCAGAAACTCGTGAGTAATATAATAATGGGAAGGCTTGTGCAATGGCTTGGTGTTACAGCTACTGAGACGAGGCGAGGTCACTTAAGAAGTGCCATAGGAAGGAGTATGCTCAGGATTAGATCGAATTAGGGCAGGAATGAGGAAATCCAAGCAATTAATTAAATTTAAGCAGAAAGCCGGTTGCAGTGATAGTGGGCGGGGCACATAGCGCGAAAAACTGATGGGTGAAAAGTTCTTGAATGAAGACCATTCTGAGGCAAACGTGAGCCCCCTGCCCGCATATAGGATGGATGACTCGACAAATGTCACAGTATCTCGGTGGATGCAGGCCGCCTACAAACGGTTGCTCTGGTAATCTATGAAGGAGGCTTATGTTCAGTATTGGACGTCATGCAGCTATTGAAGGTTGCACTAATCGCTTATCCACAAGCTTGTTCATCACCTTAATTCATAATCAAATACTAATAAACTAACCTGCTGAAACTGCGCCTGGCAATACCGCCTCAGACTGGCCCCACCGGACTTAGGCGCATTGCCCCGCTGGTCTGCGTTGATCTGCGCGTGTCCCTGGCCCCTCCGCGTCACGTACGAGTGATGCGTCTTGTGCACCACAGGGACCCCGCCAGTGAAGATGGCGCCGGCGAAGTGCCCGCCAGAGACCATGAGGACTGCCCAGCGTTGGAAACCTGGGATGGCAAGCATCTGGCAACGCTCGACCCAGAGGCTGCCGTCGCCGTCCGTTGATAGCTCTTCCTGTTTTTAGGAGAGTTTATTTTATTTTGTGTAAACATAACAAGAGAACTGAGAGCAAATATTTTTTACAGAATCAATTCTAATGGCAGTACTTAATAACAAATTAAACAAGATCAATGGTAGCTTGTAGTCGCCCATTACAGTAATGGACTTAGCTTGATGTTATGTAATTGAGATGCATGTAAATGTAATGTTAAAAAAATATATCCATAATATGTAACTGCCTGTTCACACAGATTTCACTGCGAGCTCGTACATAATGCTATAATGTAAAATTTAGCTTTATTTCACTGCAGCAATATCGTGGAGTGCACGCCACGAGCTCGTAGGGAAATCGCCCCGACGTGAAATCGCTTAAAAAACTGTTACTGGCAATTAGAGTATGAAGGCAGGCACTAAGAGGTTAATAAAAAAATATTCAGTGTGGTATGAACAATTACCTTTCTATGGTGAAGTATACACCGGTAGACACAGAAAACCTCCCCACTTTCATTTGTGAAGAATGCTTTACAATGCCTGGTTGCAGCCGCAAACAGCTCATTGCCCGGCTTGGATGCATTGTCATCTACTTCTTCATCACTGCTGCTGCTCATATCATCCTCTGGAATAGAAAACTACATTCATAACGGGTATAAATATGGTTTCTTTGCAACTCCACCTAAATTTTACAAAAGCAAGCCAATATAGAATATCTTATTTAATCACATTACATTCAATTTGTAATAAAATTATAAATTTACAGATTTAAGTCTTCACTTTTCAGGTTCACACAGTTTTCCTACCCAATAGTTTCCATTTATTTTCTGGGTGAGCATTGCTTCAAAACATAAGCCTAGTGTTTTGAAGCAATGCTCACAACTTGATACAAACTCAAGCAGCCAAGCAGGAATTCAAGCCAGTGAATGGGTTAAATTCAACATAAAATAATACAGGGCTTTATGCCCCTTTCCAAGCATGAATTTGAAGCTATTTATAATGAAAGATTTACTTAGTTGGGTAGATATTTCCCCGTTAAGTATTGTAGTTGGTATGGGTGCAATCAATATACAGATATTTGAATATGTATAAAGATGTCCCAAAGGAAAATATATTATTTTCAAAAATCTTGTGTGGACTAATGAAACTTTATTATTGTTTGATTTTATCCTAGAAAATGATGATGGAAGAGAGAGTGTATTGTTCTTAAACTTCTACTATTTTATCTCCTAGGTACACGGTTAATCAAATTAAAATTAGCAGCTGTATTTGAAGTCTACCAAGAGGTCATTATCTTTGATTAGAATCAAAAACTTATAACAATTCAGTATCAAAAATAACTCAATAGATATATTTACTCAACAAACTAGAAAACTAAACAAGTTTTACCTATCCTGGAAGTAAACTGTCCTAGAGTGAGTGGTGCCTTTCCAAATAGTTTCCTTTTCAAATTCTGTGTGTGCCAGTGGTTCTTGTAGTGGGCTGTCTGCTGGGCACGCGTGTCAAATGGGCCCACCCCACAGCTGGAGCAGGCATTGCCATCGGATGGGCTGTTCAGTGTAAGAGCATTTAGTCTGCGCATTACACTCTCCTCGTCCACTGCAAAAGGATTTGAGTATTGAATACTTGGGATATCTACTATTTATACAATAAATTTCCAAAAAAAAAGCCTGACTGATGGATAGTCTGAGGTATGCTAGATTCACTAACCACACATAGGTTTTAATTTTCAGGAAGTACCAATACTTTATTAGTTAAAAAAGTATCTAATTGTGGTGAGATCCTGTAATTATTGTTGTAAGTTACAGTGACTGAATCAATTACTTATTAATTCCAACTCACAATACATAGAAGTACTGTTTTGAGACATTCCTATTTCAAGGTTATAAAAGGCGCAAAAGTAAAATTTGACTTCATAACTTATTATGATGTATAGGCATGCACTCAAAGGGTTAATGGCTAACTTGTTTTATGGGACTTTTGTCATTTTATCAATAACAGCTAGAATTATCATAGACTTACCAACTTGATGTGATTGCATTATCATACATGATGCGACCCTGATTCCTTTTAGCAATTTTTCAAACTTATCCAACTCAAACACTCTCACCGGTTTCGGTTTAACTCTCTCAGTTGTTTTTGACGACATTTAAGTTAAACTCGTATAGCACGTGTTTTAATTGATAAGAACTTAATTAAAACTATTGCGAAATATTTTCTTTTCACACTTGATTTTTCCCCACAACCATGCAGTTTTTTTTACCTATTTCAAACGTCAAAAATCTTAGGGATGTGAATGAATAATGTTCAATTGAAAATCTACTACAACTTTCAAATGTAGTTCAATAGGTCTAGTCAAATCTATGAATTAATGTAAGACTTAATCAACTTTGTGTATCATCCGTAATCAGTTTATTTTAATTCAATACTTGCTCCGAAAGCACTCGACAACATTATTCATCTTACGGTTACTATTTTATTTACTCAAAATAACTGTCTTTTCGAAGAATTTGAATAATGAAAAAAATTAACCGGTTTTATTAAAGATGAAAGGCCCTCACCATAATCATGTTGTTTGACAGAATTTGATTCAAATAATAAGGGGAGAAATAAAAATAAACAAACACTGGAAAATGTTTTAACAATAAACATTTTAATCTATAGTGAAAATTTCTACAGCCCACAACATTAAATGATGTCTGATCAAAATTAAAAACGAAAGGAAGAACAAGAGAAAATAATTAAAGAAACAATTTTATTGTTGTCTTGTTGCTGTCCATTTTTTAAGTTTTTGTGTGGTATGAATGACGAGCCCGCCATTGTTTTCAGGGTTGCTGTTATAACCAAAGAGTAAGCAGCAAATTGTAAAATGAAAATAAGCACCTGTTTCTGCCAGATTTGTACTCAGGACTACACGAGTTCTGTGAACCGCATTAAGAATTGGACATAAACAAAATAAAAATGAATTTGGGAGGTTCCCCATACTCAGAACTGAAACTCAACAAATGTCTTTTCATTAAACCCTTCATCAAAACGTATGAAGTGTTTATATATAGGTTTTTTAAAACGCTGTTGAGGTTTCACATTTTTTGAAATAACTGAATAGTTTGTGAAGAAATACATTACCATGCAATCTTCCACCGAGAATTGGTTTGAACGAGATCTAGTTTTTGCTACAGAACCCTTCATGGGCAAATGCGACTTTCATTTGGCCGCTTCTAGTTTATTTAATCTATGAAAAAAATCCTTCCTACACATGCGCTTGCATCTTTGTCGTAATCGATTAAAATTATATCAATTGAAATGTCGCTGAAGTGAATTGAACTATTTTGGAACATCACTAAGGAAGATGACACATCAATGACACTGACATTAAATTGACACTTGACGCAAGAATTTCGACACAGATAAAAAAGTATTTGTTCCGAATCATGCAAAGGAACCTTCGTCGGTTTTTTACATCTCACTTTGTCTTTGTGTTATTTATTTCTCACTAGCTCACCCGGCGAACTTTGTTCCGCCTTAAGGGCAATAAATTAAAAAAAAAAGTATCCTATGTCCTTCTCCTGGCTCTAAACTACTTCCATGTCAATTTTTAGCTAAATCGGTTCAGCCGCTCTTGAGTTTTAAGTGGAGTAACTAACACAACTTTCTTTTATTTAAATAGATGGGAATTTCAAACAATTTCAAACCTGTCTAAAACATGGGAGGTTTCTTTTCTAATCCAGGTACACCCACTAACTTTCAGAAGATGAGGCAGGGAGGGTTTGGTTAGGGTTCCTCAACGGGTTTAGTAAATTTGGGTTAGTCAACGGCAAATCAGGCTACTCATTTGTTTTTTATCTCGCTTTTGCCAAACTTAGGCAATCCAACTGACACGAATTGCAATCTACACATAGCAACTTTTCACGTTTTTCGAATTGACTTCCTGTTAATCCAAGTTGTGACTTTCACAGCTTTGGGGTGAGCGGCAGGCTCACAACCCCTAAAAACCTTTCACCGACACCTTAGATTATGAATTCACTCAGTCTGCCTCCATCATCTGCTTGTTCCTAGATTATGATTAGCTCACGAAGCTGATATTTATTTATGTTGGCAGGTCGCTTTCAGTTGGTGGGTACCTAAATGATGACCATGTAGTGCGGTCCCTGCTAGATATGACACTATCTTTAAACTTAACCTACCTATGAGAAGGGAGGTATTTACATTTAGAAGCAAGCACTAAGCGTCGACGCGCGGTGGAGGGGCGCGTCATTTCAGCTCAGACAATCTCTACCAAATTATTTTTCCAGAATGTTCAACTCTATAGAAACGGAAATGAAGAAGCTATCAAGCTTACTTAATTTAGGTTCTTGGAAGGTGTCATTAAAAAGGCTAATTTCCTCTAAGTGCACATAAAAATCCAATCAAACTTCAATCATCCAACGTTAAGTAAATTGGTTGATAAAGGCGTTCAATCATGAGACTTTTGAGCAGTTTTATTCTATTAAACTATTTTGCTGGCACCACATCTGATGACGTCAAGAAGGACTTTTGTGCTAGTTTGTATTGCGACGACGATGTTGGTGTGTCTGTGTGTGGCGCAAGGGGTGAGGGGCGGGGGCTAAGGCTTAGGTTGTTCCGAAGCGAGTGCGGGCTGATGAAATATGGCTGCAGCGTTGGAGATGACAAAGGTAATATGAACGCACCAAGTTAGCGACGCATCAAAATTGTAAAAGGGAAGCCCTTGTTGAGTGAGTGCGTTATCGAATTTAGAATTCTAAGCGCGTCTACAAAGTTCTCAAGAGGGGACTCTTTTAAAAGGGATTGTGTGGAACTTTCTGAAAAAATAGTTCCCAACATAGATAATTACACGGGTTTTTAGCTTTTCAGAAGGATGGTTTCTAGCAGAGAATATGGCTGGCCAGCACGTCCAGCAGTGGAGTAACAGTTGTGTAGTTTGAAGAGGTTGTATCGCTTAAGCCACGCTGCCGTGCTAACTAAGAGTGCAATAACTATGTTTTGACTACTTTCGAGATATTCGCGGTTAAAGATTTGATTTTTGTTTTGTGTGTCTCTTCGTAACTATTAAAGTTATTGATTTGAAACTTTTACTAAACGGTAGGTAAAATAGTGTGTAACTTTATGTAATATATTATATTTGTACATAAGTTTATATACTCACTAAAAACGAAAAAACGTATTTACCATTAGGACATATGAATTGTTTTGATATAGTGTTCCTAACCATAACTGCAATAACTACACTACTTATTGCAGTATTCGTTAGTAAACCGACGTATTGCTCTTTTGACTAGCACAAACTATATGATGCCCTAAGAGTTTTAACCATATACATGTGCAATAACTGTCCTAGTTATTGCTGTTTTCCTTAGTAAAATATTTAAATTTATTTCAGGTAACAATGGTTCATTGTAAGAACTTAATTGAATTAAGAATGATTTAGATATTGGCGTCATGATGCGCCGTTTTAGATAAGGAATTCACTATTCATAATTTAAGAAAAGAAGAACTTTTGAATAAGGAAAGATGTGAAAGAGAGGACTAATTGGTTATTTAAAGTGTTTTTTCTATTAAATGTGCAACTACAGAGTTTCCGAGTTGTGATTAGATTAATTGTTGAAAGTAGTTTGTAAGTCAGACAACGCTTACAGTTATTCCATTGATAACATTTGTTTAGATTTGTACAATTTCATATAGTTAAACTTTACAAATAAATATATTCTTACCAGATTACTTTGTTTTGATATATTTTCATGTTAATTTATTAAGTTTTCACAATGAACCATGGCTGCCTGAATTTAAATTCAAATATTTACTAAGGAAAACGGCAAAAGCTAGGACAGTTATTGCACATATGGTAAAAACTCGTAGAGCATCATATAGTTTGTGCTAGTCGAAAGAGCAATATTGTTCAGGAATACTCTTACTTATTTCGTTTATGACTAGTAAATGTGCCAAAAATGAATAGAAAAATGTATAGAACGTACTAATCATAAGTGCAATAACTAGAGTTATTGCACTTATGATTAGCTACTTACAAATAGTAATATAAGATATTGCAGTTATGATAACCAACAGAACCGAAACTATTGAAGATAGAAAAAAGACGTCTAAAACGAAAATATAGAGCTCATTTTCCTGATTACGGAAATGGTCTTAAGTCAATTTGCCCAAAAACTCGACTTATTGCACTCTTCCTTAGGACGGCAGCACGGATCCCCGATAGCCTCGAAGTACCTACTTATCCCTAGATGGCTAAATGCACTCCGGGTTAGATTATGTTAAAAGAAAACTTTTTGTTTTAGCTTATGGTATAATAAACATGGAATACTGCAATGACGCATTCAACGCTACTTCCATTTTAAATGATGATACAATACCGAGCAAAATGTTTGTAACCCCTGACCAGCCGTGTGTTGAGTTCGATTGTTCCTACCCAGGCGATGATGAAGAACTGTGTGCTATCTTACAAGATCCCAGCGACCCTGGTGGTGGATTCAGGGTCAGACTTTTCAGGAACAAATGCCAACTATCAAAGTATAACTGTGAAAATAGGCAAAACTTTACAATTACTGATCTTTACATTTGTAATGGAATTGATCCTCCAGATAAAACAGTCAGAAACATTGATAGAACGAACAAAAATAAACTTCCTAATCCTGTCTTTGTTATTGATGCGTCTATGTTCAATTTTGACAAGAATATCAATGAAACTATAGACAACTTCTTTGCTGCTACCCATTTCTTCAACTTTCCTCTCGAGGAGGTACAAAAATCTATAAATGAAAGCACGAGAAGAAAAGTGGTTGAAATATTTGGACCACAGGTGGTATACAAACCCTGGATCACGATCCCTAAGAATATAAGTGAAGACTATTACCACAAGCCTACCCTGTCTTCGTGTTTCCACAAGTGCCCGACGGTAAAGTATCTAAATTATTAATTTTCGTTGTTTAGTACACACTACAGTGTAGATCAGATATGTAGGTACTTCGAATGAGGTACTTAAAATTTAAAATGGAACCGTTTATTCAGGAATGTATAATATTATGATACCCTTTTGGCCATTGCATTGAATAGGATAAAAGTGAGATGGATAGCATTTTGTTTGTTCATAAGGTCAGTTCATAGATGGTAGAAACCCATATTATAATGTATCGGCAAAGAATTCATTCAAATCCCAGCATTTTTTCAAGGCACAAAGTTTGTACGCTTTTTATCCTTAAATTCATAATGTAGGATGCGGACATAATAATACTCTGATGGCTGAATATTCGATAACAAACTGCTTTAAAAAAAAATATCACCCGTTAATCGAGAACATACTTATTCTTTTTTTTTATGTTGGCGGAACCGGAATATTAATTTGAATTTGACGGCTGAAACTTTTTAGCGGCGGACTACGATTTGTAAAAGTTCTGGGTGAAGTTGATTTTAAACATCTTTTTTGGATTTTGCAAGGTAAGTTGTGCTGTTTTATTTATATTTAGTTTTAATCTATTCTATACTTATAATAAATCTGTACAGAGGCCGATTCTGTACATGAAATATATTTCAAAAATAACTATCAAGGGGTGATTAGGGATCAATATTGATGCCAACAATGCAATCAGTAAAATTTTTGTCCCTCTGTCTGCTGTATGTTCGTTTTAGAAACAAAAACTACTCGATGGATTTTAACAAAATTTACCACAAATTATTCTTCATTCTCTTGGGCAGGTTAAAGTATACTTTTCATTACGCTACGATAAATAGGAGCAGAGCAGTGAAGGGTAATATTGGGAAAACAGGAGAAGTTATACTCCTTTTTTACACGTAAAAACTACTAGATGAATTTAAATGTAACTCTACAGTAATATAGCTTATGCATCTGAATAAGACATACGCTACAATTTATAAAGATGTACCGTATCAATTTTTTTTTCAACTCAAGCCCACGCGGGCGAAGTCGCGGGCGGCCGCTAGTAAATTATAAATACCTAGTTGAGTTAGTTGAAGTTGCAGAATGTATCAGTTTTCATCACAAATCTTCGAAATTCCTTAATCCTTATCCTTCACTATGCATTCGGTACTACGGTATTTTTGTATGAGGTATTTGTAATACAGGTATAAATTGATATTTCAGATGGCCATTCGAAGATGGACTGGTTCTGATGAGTCAGAAGATGGAGTTGAAGATGATGAAACTGAGGAAAACGATGAAGACGCGCCGGCTTATTATAGGGACTGAGATGAACTTCGTGGAGTTTTGGAATCCGAACCTGAAGAGGCAGAAGATGACCCTCCTTTCCCAAAGGATTAACAGGATTTTGGTTTGCGTAACGGGCAAACTCAGCGTCCAGTAATGAGAAGATTGTTGTGGTAAAAGCAAGGTATGAGGACTTCTGAAGATGATCTAGCTTTTTTGGGCAATTTAGATTATGGGGAGCTGGGGTCTTTAGAGACTATGTATGATTTCTTTTCGTTCTTCCTATCTGATGACATCTTAGAGAAAATTGTTCAACTCTTTGTCTTTTGGGAAAGAAAAGTAACTAAAAGGGGGTAGGCCAAGTTCTGCTATAGAACATGAAATACAGGCGAAAATGAAGAAAGGTGTCTCCCAAGTTGCATCAGTAAAAGATGTTCGATTAGATCAGGTCGCCCACTGGCCAGTTTTTTTGTGACAAAAGTAACAGGTGTAAAATGCCTGAGTGTACTGGTACTGGTTTCACCCAAACCATAATATTTATGTGAAAAATGTAATGTGTCACTTTCTCTATTATATCAAAATGGATTGCTGTTCGTTAGTCTCGCTAAACTCGCGAACGGCTGGACCGATTTGTCTAATTTGGTTCTGAAATATTTGTAAACCTCCAAGGAAGGTTTAAAAGGTGAGTAAACATGTGAAATCGCTAGGAACAACAATAATTTCGCTCGCTAGTTTAACTCGCTAGTTAAAAACAATAATTTTGTTTTCCTTAGCAACTGTTTCTACCTGTCACGCGACCCTGAATGTTTGACAACAGAACGAAGTCTGTCGGGACAGCTAGTGTTATAATGAAAGAAACAATTGTTTCAAAGAATATCATAATAAATAAACTCATCTAATAATCTGATTGTTTTTAATTTAAAATAAAACCACACTACATTCACACCTACTTACTCACCTACATACATGAATATCTACTTTACACATACTAAATACATGCCATATAACAAATGAATTTAATGCTAACTTTTACATTTGAAATCTGAAACTCGTACTGGCAAATTATTGCTTTTTTGTAATATTCTTTTCGATTCATGGATTTTTTTTGTCAGAAACATTTTAATTGTATTCTTTTAGTGACATTTTAAAGTAGTATTGAAATTATTTAGAAATTTAATTTAATTTTATGATAATACTATTTTTGCTGTGCTCGAAAAGGGCGACTAAGTTATAAGAACCTATTATGTATCTTCCAGCCACTATGTTACACTTAGTTTGCAAATAAATGCTTTGACTTTGACTTCAAAGTCAAAGTCAAGCTGTCCAACTACATACAATCCGCATCCTACGGAGACAAAATGAAGAATTGTATGGACTTAGGCTTCTCAGATATTTTTAATTATTATTTTTGCCGTAATTTTCATGCCTTGTGTCATCTATTACATTTATTTTTATAATAAGTAAATAAGAAACCATGCCTTTAAGGGTTTAAATGTATAATGTGGATGTTGACTCATCTTAGTTAGTTTTTACATTGAACTTTCTTGTAAATTAAAGCGGTTGTTAAGAAGTTGGCTCTGCTACTCTGGTCCGTGAATGTTTTTCAGTGTCAGTCTCACTTTGATTTGATCTAAAGTACCTATTTGTCAGGACCGTTTTCTGTAAAATAAATTACAATCTACATTAAATGCCCAAGAATACTACTTATCATAATAATATGGATGGATTAAACTGAATACGATTAAATAGCATGTCAAGAAACGTAATTTCTAAATTACAATTTTTAAGGGCAGAAATGATTCTTAATAGTCAGATAACTGATACTAAGTTATAATATTATACTGTAGAAAAGAACCATAATTCTCCGGCAGTAAGCGTTTAGGCTGCGTAAACCACTTAAAGAGAAGAAAGAAAGAGAAATGTGGACCAGCCGAAAAATAAACATGATAAGCATACTAAACTTCATAAAAAACTTCAAAGTGCACTAGTATTTACTGGTATTTTCGGTAGATGGAAGAGAAAGGATTACAATCAAAATTAAGATATCTAGGAGCTGTTTAACTTTAAGCCGCTGCAGTTACAACAAGAACTAATAAGTAAATATATTTTTGGCGACTTAATTGGCCAGTGGCCCAGTTATGACAGTAGATCGGCAACTGTTGGATAGGTATTTGTGACTTTGTGAACAACCCGACCGGAATTTAGTGATGCAGTTTTTAGCCACTACCGTGCTTTCGAAGCTTCGCTAAGCTAACACTTAACGTAGGTATACATCATTCTTCGTACATTCTTTTTCGCGATTTTTAGGTATATGTGTTAGGTAACAGGGGTAACAGGTTAGGCCTAGCACGAACGTTAGCGTTTTGGTAATCGAAAAGTAAACGATTTTTTTATTTATTTTTCCTATGTTTTAAAGAAAAAAAAGTATCGTTTACTTTTCGAATACCTACTAAAACGTTATCGGTTCGTGCTAAGCCTACTGAATAGTTAGTAGGTACCTACCGAAACACAAAAACAAGTAGGTAGGTATTTGCTATGTAAATTGAGTTATGACTACCGTTAGTTAGTTATCATGCTTAAAAATTGACCCAAACTAGATACAAATGAAAATAAGTATGGGTATCGTTCAGTTTATTACATAGGTACATACTTAATTTGTACAGTAGGGTTTTCTATTCTGTAAACTTAGTGAACCCTAGAGAAAAAGTTAGTAAGATTTGATTAATTATTTTTGATTTCAGGCAATTGCTATTTGCTTTAGTAACGCTTGGATTCTTAGAAATGGTTCCATTTTCAAAATAAGGACATGTTTCCTTTGAATAAACATTGCTATAACGAATTTTGCTTTAGCACTTTCTCTACAAATGTTGTGAAAAAGATTTAAGTACCCTAATATATCCAGAACCAGGGGTGCTATTCCGGAGGACATCACTTCACAACTCGGTGCTTCACGCTTACATAATATATCGCCAAAACGCTTCACTCTAAATCGGTATTTTCTCTCAATCTGTATGTGAATAATTAAAAATTGTTATTTGGCCTAGTTCTTTTTTCTCAAACGACCACAGTTGCAAAGAAGTTGAATTCTAAAGTTCACTCAACACGAGCGAAGTGAGTTTTGGCGCCCACTGGAATCCCATAGCAGGTGTACTGAACATTATTATTCTATTCTATTATTTTATTCAATTGATAACCGTTCTAACAAATCGACAATCAAAGTATATTATTTGCTGATGACGTCTCTGTCATAGTGTCTTGCACAAATACATCTGAATTAGTACACAAACTTAATGACACCCTCAACAAAATAAACCACTGGCTTACGCTCCATAATCTAGAACTAAATATTTTAAAAACCAAACTTATCCAGTTCAAACCATACCAAAAAAGTTCATTACAAATAAATTATCAATCAATATCAAATAATGTCAATGTTGTTACATTGACATTAAAACTGTAAATTCCGCTACCCTATTAGGCATTGAAATTGATTCTCACTTAAATTGGCAACCCCACATTCAGAACCTAAAGAAGAAACTATCTTCTTTTACATACGCATTATATAACTTAAAAAAAGTAACTGATCTAAAGACAGCGTTATCGGCATATTATGCATATGCACACTCCAGGTTGGCATATGGTGTAACTTTGTGGGGAAATTGTGCTGATATACAGAGTGTCTTTATTCTCCAGAAAAAATGCATCAGAATTCTAGCAAATATTGACCACATGGAATCGTGTAGACCACACTTTGTAAGGCACGGCATACTTACATTAACATCTTTATATATACTAGAGTGTTGCAAATTTGTAAGAAAGAATAGTAGTCTATTTTCACCAGTTAAAACAATAAAGAGAAATAAACGGGGCGCAAATAAATTAAAAACTCAATTCTCCATATTAAAACTAGTTACATCAGGTCCACATTCTATGACAATAAATAGTACATTGTTATCCGAGGGGTGAAAGTAACTTATTTAGTCCCGAGACGGGGTTTGGCGCCCGGAACGAAGTGAGGGCGCCAATAGTTCGAGGGACTAAATAAGTCTTTCACCCGAGGTAAACACTGTGCTTTTCATTACAAATACGAGGAAAGTAAAAATAAAAACATGAATTAGCTAAAGAAAAAATGAGGAAAATGAATGAAGATCGAATTGCCGCTTTCCCGCCTATTTTGTTTGTTTTTTTTTCTGTGGCGGGCCCGCTATTCAGCCATTTTTTTTTTTTTATCATTGGAAAAATGGTAAATATTTTGCTCAAAGCTAAGTTATTTTAAAGAAATTGTTGAAACTAAATTGTAATAAAGTTATTTAAAACATATACATTCTCCGATCAATACTCAACTTTAAGTTATTTCAATTTTTTCATCGTGGCTGTATAGAAAGTTGGAACATGGTTCAATGGATATGTGAAAAAAAACTGTTTTTTAAAAAAATAATTTGACAGCTGTCAGTTGAAAGTGATTCTCCCTAGGGATGAAAAGTGTTACTTTCAGCCCGCTTCTCAGGTCAGTAATGACCTACTTTCAGAGTATGAGTAATGAAAAATATATAATAATATCCCTGCCAATTTAAAAGAAATAAAAGATACAATGCAATTTATAGCCAAATTAAAAAATTACCTTATCAATAAATGTTATAATGATTTAAATGAGTATTTTAAATAATAAAGTTATTTAAATAATTAATAAATAAAGTTTGTAATATTTATAAAGTGGACGTATACTTTTATTGTTAATAGTTAATATAATCTGAATGGACAATAAATAAATAAATATATAATATAATTTTAATCCTCATGCATGTTTTCTGACATAAGTACTAGGTATACAAAATAATCTGTATTTTTGACTTGTTAAAAAACATCCATAATTATTATTGATTTTGTTAATTTTATTAAGACTAGGACTTATTAAAATAATGTAAAATTGACTGGCAACCCGAAATGCCGAAATGTTGTACTTCAATTTTTTGTGAAACTTTAATGTGTAAGATAAGCCCTCTGCTATTGCAATGTCCCTACGGGACGCTACATTGTATAATTATCTATATCACTATGTACGTATTTTAAAGTAAAACACTCTGTACAACAATGTGGCAAGCAATAAAGAATTTGAAATTGAAATTAACACTATATTTTCCTCGAAATGGCCAAGCTGACCAAATGGTCTTTATGTACACTACATTTTGTCATTAGCAGGATTCACATAGTAAAATCTGTAGGTAGATAATAAAATGAGCCAGTTTAAAAAAAATCTTGAACTAAAAAGTTTAGGTCTGTCTGTTTTATTCGTCTCTAATAAAAACAAAAGTTAAAAACTTTAGCCAACTTTATATGATTCAGTTATTTAAAGCAAAAGTATCTTTTTTTTTTAACCTATATTGTCCCACTGCTGAGCAAAGGTCAAAAGTATCTTAAGAGAAAAAAAATGTGATTGCAAGGTTATTTTATTTTTATGGTGGTCATACATGGGTAATTGGGTATGATTCTAGTAGCCCTGGCTGCTCTACCTTCAAACTTCCACTAATACTACTTACTTCTTAGGACGTAATGTGTGAACCTTACCCGAAAAGATATCTTAAAAATGGTGAAACCCAAATCGCAAATCCATAACGAGTATTGGATATTGTTAGCACTAAATACCTAGTATGAAAAAAGTCGCTTGATCTATCCCTATATCCCTATGTATGCTTAAATCTTTAAAACTTTGCTACCCAACTTATTTTGATGCAGTTTTTTTAAATACTTAGTGATCGAAGGTAAATTTTTATAACTAATGTATAATAACATTCCATTGCACCTGTGCGGAGCCGAGGCCGGTTGCTAGTTCATAATATAATGCTATTACTATTCATGACTAGCATGTAAACACGTTGCATAAAATAGGTATTAGTATAGTTAGTAGCGTAAGCATAATTTATTGTTTATCATCATCAGCAGATTTAAAATTATGTAATTAGAATGTATTGATACCAAATGTCACCTAGGTTAAGTTTTTATTCAGAATAAATTTTTACTTTACTTTACTTTACTTGCTACCAGGAATCAGCAGAGACCACCTCGTCTTACATAAATCGAGCGCTTCTTCCACTCTCATCGATCCCTAGCTCTAAATTCCAAATGTATTTCCAGAAATGTCCAGAGACGTATGCTCCAGTGTGCGGAGTGCCAGGAATAGTGGCTCGGGAGCCGTCCCTGATGTTCCAGAACCACTGCTTCATGGACGTGGCACAGTGCAAGATGCATTGGGAGAACAAAAGTCCTACATCGGAGAGCTCATGTAATTATACATATATTATATCATGAATTCGTATTGTCTAATAGTCAGCAGCACTTCACTGAAATGAACCGAATCTTTTTTCACAAATCACAGGTAAAGACCCAAAGCAATAAACTTTATAACTGTGACACGTCAGTTACCGACATAAAAAAAGCAAACTTAGTTTTAGTCTGGCTAAAAAAATAATTACACCAATAGACAGTCAGAATGTTAATCAACGCTTAAAGTTTTAATTATCGCTTGAGATCAGACGAAGTTTAGCCTCCGCAATAGCTACCTATTGCAAGAAGGGTTTTGTTCAACAGTTTTATTATTGACACTCTGAATATTCAATAGTAAAAAGCTCAATAAATGATATGACAATATGTACAACTAATCATTTAAAATGACATAAATCAACCTACCTTATCTCATTCGACCAGTAAAATTATCCTTTATCTAAACCTTGCACTAACATCGTCCCTGTCTGCAATTTCGCCAAATGCAAGAATCCATTGAAAGGGTCAGTTTAGTTCAAAACAAGAAACAGTTCCACCTACACCACCCCTTCTAAAGCCGTCCCCTAAATAATTCTCTAAACCCTCTTTATCTAAGTGTTAGTCTATCAAACGCATATCACGGAGGGTCGGGCCAGGCCGGATTATCCTGTAACTCAATGCCTAGGCTAGGCACAAAGCTACCGGTATTGACAGTAATTGGGATCTGGCTTAGCTTCACCAATTAGGGGCCCCAATGCATTGCGGCAAATGTATTCATTTGGCTTATAGTTTTCCGTCTGGTTTTCGTTTAATGAAAGTAATATGCATGTCGCATGCAGTACAAAGCAGTGATTAATTTTACATCTGACAGATATGCATGTGCGATAGAGTTGCCGGTTCATTTTCAAGTATTATAGATAGCAGAGAGATGTTTTAAGCTCGTGATTGAACGAGTACGCTCGGGCTGATATGGTTGAAATTCCAAATAGTTCGGTAATTGAATTACCGCTACCGAATATTACAGGGTTTGGTGTCTCGTATTTTAATTATGTGCAGCAACGCTGATTAATTTTATTTATTTACGGACGAGTATGGCATGTTGTCAAAACTTTTTTGTGAACATACGCCGTGATAATTTAAATTCAACGTGGTAAAGGGCGAGCCTGCCGGCACACCTACCGTCATTATCCGGGTTGTTTGGGTTAGTTTATCAGTGTATTCCATCTTTTTTTTTAACAACACACACCGTTACCGTGGCATCCACGCCGCCACCGCATGCATCTACCACGCAATGTGGTCCGCCGATGGTTAGCGGTTACCGCAGCCTATATCACGCGTAGAGTTAGCAGGAAGTTGTAATAATGGTGAATTTGAACGGGCAGCTATAGTGCTGAAACCCAGTTTCGTTATTTTATTTCCAAACTAGGTACATTAAGTTAGCACTTTTTGAAATGTGTAGCTAACTTATTTCAACTAAGCAATCTTGTGTTTCTTGGGTTTGTAAACTATTCAATTCAAAGGGTACTGCTATGAAGTGAAATATCAGCCCTCCACAGTTCTTATTCAAAATCGAGATCGAAAGATCGAATCAGAGATAGAGATCTGCACTACAACAAAATTGTTTCACAATTTTTTTTGACTTTTTCAAACATTTCCTAAACTTACAGCTAACAGAATGAAGTGCATCGCTCATTATGATCACTCGTCGATTGACGACCAACCATACTAAGTGATCTGTGACGTTACAGGGTGTTTCTTTCGCACCGTGTGCCGCTAAGCGCGGCAAGCGGGGTACTACCTAACGAATAAAGCGTAAATAAAATATCCGTTCGCGCTCCATTAAATTCGCACTTCAGCTTATATTTGCACAACATTAATAGCTCTGTTTGCCGACGTTTTGTCTGTGTGGGTAGTGCAACTGGTGGGTATTGGGCTCCCGACGGGCAGACGGATTTGGAGCCCCAGCCCCAGCCGCCCGGGGGGTGCGGCGCCCCCCGCCTGTCGGCAGCTGCTCTGTGCACGACTGATGTTTGAGTCTAACATAGACTATAAATTACTTAAATTTGTTATGGATACGCTTTTAAATTTCATACGAATATGTTTTAATAAAGTAATTAGCTCAAGAATTCGTTATCCCAGTGTGAGCAGAGCACTGAGCCGAAAAAATATGTCTTTGAAAACAGGAAGATTTAAATGTTTTTTTTTTAAATAGCAGCAAGTAGCAAGTGGTTACACAGCTTTCCTAAACATTGCGTCAATTGGGAAGTAGATATACTCGTAATTATAGTAGATTTACTGGTAAGTAAAAAAATTAATATATTGTCAATGAAGATGGCACTTTAAAGGCATCACCATATTTTATTTTGAAGGCAAAACCCATTTTCAAAAACTTTTCTGTTCTCTTGACAGCAAGATTTATCACTAACCTTACACCCCTCAAACAATCCGCACTAAGCCCGCGTGTTGAAGTATGATAATAGTTGATGTGAGGTCTGTGCCCAACAGTAAGATAGCTAATAGCCGCTTGAAGGCCCCGTGGGGAAACGTTGTCCCCAGATTTTTGATTTTGTTTTTTTTGTTTTTGTTTTTTTTTCAAAATTGATGAATCGCCCGAAATGTAATAGGACCTGTCAATTTTTCTGTGTCCTATTACATTTCGGGCGATTCGTCAATTTTGAAAAAAAAAACAAAAACAAAAAAATCAAAATCAAAAATCTGGGGACAACGTTCCCCAAGTGCCTTCAAGCGGGAAAGGCCGTTGTTTCTTAGTTCCTGTTTTGAACCTAAGTACTGCGCTCAAATTGTTTTTCTCAGTATCAGTTTTCATCACATTAGTCCATTGTTCACGGAAAATAAAAATAACGTTGTCAGGAATACTAAACTGCAAAATTTCACGGAACATAAGGGGGTGATTCCCGTCCCCTCCTTCCCATACCTCTGAGCTGTCGCTTGTCAGATTTTAGACAACCTGTATAGACAGGCCCTCGAACAAAAAATCGGCAGACTTGGTTTTGTATTTTGTTTTGGACGTAAATTATATTGGAGGTGAAAGGTTTGGTCGTATCCATCAAAGGCTATGCAGTAGATTGTCACCCCCTGTATAGCTATGAAACACAGAGCATAGATGAATTAGTTGACGCTTCGGAGAACTATTCGGGGGATCGGAATGATATCTACGTCTGATTGAGAATCTTATCGATGACTGAGTCGGTTAATCTGAGTTTAATTAGTCTATCATGTTAATTAAGACCTACGGTTTTGGTTGAATAAATAAAATAAAATAGATAAAATACTGATGCAGGAAGTTTTTAAATAAGGGAGTTTAAAAAAACACCCGATCGTTTCATAATGAAATTTGGAATTGAAGGGTTGATGTTTGGCTGGTAAAGTAAATAAATAAATAACATTCATTTACTTTATTTTACTTGCGTTACATGCGACTACTACTTTCTAAAATTAGAAATATAAGAATTCATAACTGCATTTCACACACACCTTGGCAGGTGTAACAAAGTGGAAAATAGAGCTGAAGATATTAATATTACCACTACCTATTTACTATTACTACTACGAGTTCCATTACCATTATGGTATGGTTATATCTTGGAATTAAATCCGTCATCTGTATCTCTAAGTGTATATTTTAGGAGAATGATCAAGTTTGTTATTATTATAGAAACAATTTTATACTGTGAAATTGACTAAACATTTTTCATACCATTTTCTGACAAAACAATTGCTACTTAAACCTTCAAAGAAAAAGTTGTAAGTTAGGAAAAACTCGCAAGAACTGCCTACAATGTAAGTAGGTACGAAAATTGACATTGAACTGACCTACTTGTACCCTCGTAGTTATACCCTCGGGTCTGGGAGCGTCATAACAACGGGCTCCCGGGAAACGAGGGGAAACGGTAACCTAACGAGCGGAACGCGGGAAGTCGGCGTTTCTTCCTTTCAAAGTGCCTACTTATATACTTATAACAAGTTGTCAATACTGAACTGATAGATGGCACTTCACTTCATTATGTTCTCCGCGACACCGTTCGTAAATCCTTATTAGCCTTAGGGGATGAAATTGTAAATGCTCCCTTAGGGTGTCTGCGTCAATAAAGCTTGCTAACTATAGACAGCGGTTGCGCTTAGGTTGGATTCCTATGTTTTTAGTGAATGCATTATACTTAAATTTTAGGACTTTCCAGCGTTGCCCTCATTTTTTTGACGATGTTGCAAAACTTTGCATTGGATTTCTTGTTCTGTTTACGTAACATAATTCCTATAAGGTTTTTTAACTAAATTCAGGCAAACTGTAAGTAGGTATATTAAACATGCATGGCAGGCTACTTACTCTCTTTTTTTTTTTTTATAGTGGTCTTCAAGATGACCTCACTCCACCTAATGGGAAGCAGTCGTGAGGTCCAGATATGGGGTTGACAAGCACAGTAATTGAAAACTATTTTGCTGGTCAATCTCATTTTGAAGGCCTGCATAAATGCCTTTTCACGCCCCGCTTAAAAAACCCGGGATTGTAGGAAGAAGGAAACACATGCGCTGGAAGAGCGTTCCACGTCTGGATAAAAACGTTCCACGTCTGGATAAGAGCGTATATCCTACTTGCTTTATTGCGAAGAAATGTCATTTTTGGCAAGAGAAAGATAAAAAAGGAAATGGGTAGCCAGTCATGCCATTGACTACCGAGGAATTAAGTTGATCAGCTGTTTGTTTGTTAATTACACGCAACCGGCCTTTATAAGTAGCTCATTTCTAGAATGGCTTTACATCCTTGGCAATTTCTTCGTTTGATGTGCAATATCATCTATCTACCTGTCTATATCAACGCTTTAGTTGGCTTCGGCAAACAGTGAGCTCCTCTCCTTTAAGCGGCTGACTGAGCGCCCAGTTACTAATTTGTCCGTTTGCTCGCTCTCAATAGTTTAAGTAAACCAGCGCCCAGCCAGCCAGGCAAACTATTTGCCTAGTGCGGCCGCGTCCAGAAATTAAACTCCTTAGTGAGCGGAATACTGAGGAAAACCAAGCACAATGTTCCCCGGGAGGTGACATTGAACTGACCTACAGCAAAGAGGACTGAATAGACCCCTCGCAAGACTGGGCCCAGGGGGCGGGATGGGGAATGGAAACCTTTGACACTCGTCGGGAGGAGCGGATATTGAAAACATGATCACGGCACGTTTGAAATAAATTGAGTAGGGACTTACCGCTTCCGGTAAGGTTTCTGATAGCTAAATGAATTGGAGTTTAAAGGAACAAAGGCTTGGGTTGCAAATGACGGTTGCAGTTATTAGTACCAAGTATCTACTAGAATATCATTAGTTTTACAATGTTTGACTACATATAGTTAGCTGATATTTACTTGAAGCGGAACTTACATGCTCAATTTATTAAGTGCAATGTACAAAGTGTACAATATTTATTATTCGGTTGTATGAAACCTTATTGAAAAGTATCTGTCTGATTTCTTAAAAATAAAAAAGACATTTTTATGTTTAATTTTCAGATGATTTTTCTACAAATCTTATGTAACTGTACGCTGTTTTGATGTGTTATTCCGTGAGGCTTAAAGGTTCTTAAATGTATGCTTTTGAAATACATGAGACAGTTAGTTTATTTGAATTTTGTGATGTGCCGAATCACATATTATGTTGTTTTAATTTAGAGGTAATTACTTACAGTTTGACTCAAATGTATTAAAGGCATAGGTAACAGTGATACTGTTTTATCCAAACAACCTTTCATCGAACCCCTGCGAACTGCGGTAAAAAAAAATTTTTTTTATTTAAATTTTCGTTATGTATCAATGAGAGAAAATACTAATTCAAAGTGAAGCGTATTAATGATTGAAGTAAGCGTGAAGCACCGAGAAGTGAAGTGATGTTAGCCGGAATGCCGCCCCCTGGACTGAGCTCATTGGGTGAAAGCTTTCCTGAGGGTCTAAAAGTGAGGATAGTGAAATCTTCTTGTTTTCGGTGTAATAAATAGATAGGTAACTAAGAATTTGACCAGTTCCCTGTATTATTTGGGTAGAACTAGTTAGGGTATAACCGCTCCATAGCAAATCAATTAAACTACTACAAACTTCTGAACTGCTCTCACCGCCTGTCGACGGCAAATTACCTACTACACCACAGCATCATTTATTTTAGTCCAGATATTGCTCCCACATATTTTTACCATCAAAAATGTATTTAACGTTTTAAACTATTATTGGAATTTTAATATTTTATTGTTATTTTGCAAGTACTCAAGTTGGTGTCTTCAAGGCAAGAATGAATAGGCATTTTCGGGGTGGGCATTTTCCCAGCGTGTTACACCTTCCACCTCGTCAGCGCATCACCATTAGGCGAGCGAGACTAGGGTCAAACTCATTTAAGATAAAAGACATATTTCTTCGTCCGAAGCAACATTTCAGTAGTTTAGGTATTGAAAATTTAACTGACTTCCTTCTTTTTCCCGGTGATTCTTTCCGGTGATGGAAAACACCGATATAAAACACAGGCAACCCGGATAACGGCAGTATAGGCTGACCCCTTATCACGTTGGGTTCGAATTTCCCTTGCCAAATGTGGGCAACAATCAGTGTGCCTCTGACTAACTGTTGAGGTATTGAACCTCTACGGTAACCATTGACACTTACTCTGTTTATGAAGAAGTTGATTGTCATGTATGTGTCTTTGTAATTGCATGTCTTGTACGCTCTTGTATATTATTTAATATACTGATTTACTTTACCACTCAATAGTTTGTTTGTACCGTGTTTAATTGACCTACAATACTAACTCATTAGGGATGTGGTCGTGAGTGTTTATTATGTCATTCTTTTTCATTGCGCACTTATAGATAATCGATTTCCAAACCGCCCTTAATTTAACGGCACATTGAAAAAAAAAAAAAATGAAAAATTCTTTATTGAT
This sequence comes from Udea ferrugalis, assembly GCA_950022985.1. Taxonomy (NCBI): domain Eukaryota; kingdom Metazoa; phylum Arthropoda; class Insecta; order Lepidoptera; family Crambidae; genus Udea; species Udea ferrugalis. Next base: position 3,841,759 of record OX465527.1, on the reverse strand, counting down.
CTCTGAATTATCTTAGACTAAACATGTACATGGCATTTTAAGGCTTTTGTCTAATACTAAACATATATGGCATTTTTAGTCTAAGCATACTTAAATATAATGAACAGGGGATCCCAAACTAGGCACAGCCTGAATCTTGGGCAACCAAAAGACGAGTTTTAACAACAGAATTACAGTATCTTTTACTATGTAGGTTTATTAGATTGGCAGAGAAACAATAATTAAAGAAATTTTGCGTAATTGAGAGGAATAAAAAATGTTTTGCTTTCATTGTAAGTGTCTGTGATGTGCGTTTAGAGGAATGTCATACTCATAGTACAAACCTAAAATGGCAAGATAAGTTCTGTTGCGCTATAGTCCATTGTGAGTAACCATTCAAATAGTGTAGTCTTCGCCTGTTGCAATGAAGAACGTCTTATGTCACAAAACTTCAGGGCCTGATTGTAAAGTGCCGGAAATGCATAGGCTGAAAATCTTTTTGCGAAACTGGTTCCCACAAAGGGTGTTGGAAGTTTAAATAAACGTTTGTTGAGTAGGATTGGGTAATCAATTCTAAACATATTCCAAAATATTACAACAGTACTTTTTTTTTTGACCTGGAGGATACCACTGCTGGGCAAAGGTCTCCCCCAAACCTTTCCATCGCTCCCTATCCTTTGCAAAAGTCCACCATTCCCTTGAGTAGTAGGTAGGTATACCAGGTCATCGCACCAGCATTTTTAGGCCGTAACGATTACTTATAACACATTTTTAAGGGCTAGTAAGAGGGTTATTTGGTTCACCTCAGCGGCTTTTAAGTACCTAAATCATCCAGGAAAACCTTGCTTCGGGCGTCGGGGTCTTAAATATTCAATGTCTCATATTAATAATTTATTTACCTCTTTTAGAAGTTTCTAAAACCTGTGTTACTCGTTCTGTTCCAGCGTACATTGAGTCTTCGTTCATGTTCTGCCTCGGTGAAGCGATGAGTGCCATGTTCAGGTTTCTTCCCCTGGTGCGCACGCTGCAGCACATGGGACGACTTCGGAAGAAAGGCTTCTTCAGGTTTTGAACATCTTACCTTAAAGAGACTATTTAACGTTTGAAATCATTGAAGATCAGATCGATCTCACTACCATCATTTCACATTTCGATCTCTCTCTTGAGAGCACTCCTACTTCAATCTTCTATTCGCTTAGCCTTAAATTAGTACTCTCCCTCATTTGATTAGAAATCATTTAAAAATCTCATGCGGCTTAACCCTTTCGCTGCAGGTTCATTGTTCACCAAAACTTAACTGCAGAAAGTCTTAGAATAATAAAAGCCTATACCGTTTGTCAAAAACGTTCCCGCACGGCGGTAGACGAGTTTTCTCGTCTACGTCTCGTCTATGTATAGTCAAATGTTATGAAGTGGGTATATGCTGCTAGATGTAAATCTGCCAAGTGTGACTAAGATTTAAAATGCGTAGTATTAATGCGTCATTTTATTTTATAATTTACAGGTATCGCCTGAGAAATTTGCGGTTCCTCAACAACATTCTGCCGCGGCAGCCCAATTTGATGGGATAGCCAGACAAAGTCAACTCCATTGAGAATCACCACCATGTTAACAACAGATGTTTTGTCAAATATAGGTACCTATCTACATTAGGGTGTCGAAATAGATTACCTAAATTGTATACTGTTGAAAATAATTCATATGCAATTCATATTTACTTACATTATATATTTATATTGGATTCTCTATTAATCTTATTTTGAACATTAATTGGCTGAAATTGATAAAACTATAAAATATTTGGTTATACAATTAAAAAGTTCACCTTCAAATTAAAATAAACTAGTTCTTAATTCTGTGTAAATTATAATACCTACTGTTTTTGATATGATTCTTAACGCTGATGTTAACATAATGCGCGAAAATAACAAATAAGTGCATTAGTTAGTGTATTACTTTGCTAGAACACGATTCCTCCATGCAACATCTGATTAAAAGTTTTCCAAGTATTCCCACCCTATCGTTGGAAAACTTCAACTACCGTCTTAAGGTAAGTAAGATGATATGTACTGGCAGGGGAGCCCACGATGCTAAATATAGACTCACTAGAGATAAAGTGAATTTCAAAGATTATATGGTAGCAAGGAAAATGAATTTATGGTGGCAATTGTTTTATTTTTCAATGATGGGACCAGCTTTCTAGAATGTAAAAACAACACACATGGAATTGAGTACTAGTAATTAGTAACTCTAAGTTACGAGTCATTTAAAAATAATGTTTAGTTTCCGTTTACCCGAAAAAAGCTCTCATTAGAAAAAAACTGACGATTTAGATGAGACGCGAGTTTGTGATAGCTTTTTGAAAATTATTTTCCCTTTTGTTTTAATACATCCTTTTTGAAGGACGATTTAGCTGTCCTGGTCGTGCTGATTACTGAGGGCTTAGGTTCGAGTAGGTATTTATCGAGGTGCAAGGTTTCCACCATAATGTTCATCTACTTCGCTTGTGAGAGTAGTCACGAAATCTTGTCTTCGGCTCCCGTACTATACTTTACAATGCCGTGTAAAGTGTATTATAAGAAAACGTCCATATTTTCAGTCAAAGCTTAAAAGTTTTAAACTTGGAAGAATCTCTGCACTTAATAAAATTAGCTCCCGTCATGTACAACTGCATATTAGAAGTTGGATTTCAAATTCATGGTTTAACTAGCAGTTGCTTACGACTTCGTAGGCGCATATCACCACCCTCAGGGTGGTATGTCGCGAAGCAGCCTCTAACTCGTAGTCAGAAGTTCGAATTTCTTAAATAACTTAGTGGTTTTACATTTCCAACTTGTTTTCAAGATTGACAACGGTTTTTGTTGTTTGTTGGTACGAGTCGTTTATCAAATGGTGCCTTCAACTATGTTACCCATAAGGCTACGTTTGTGACGAATTTCCGCGGATTCCGCACTCATTCGACCGGCTACTGAAATTCCGGGCACATTTCCCTCCATAGCTTGCTTGTGACGGTGAGTGTTGCTCGTACATTCACACATGTACAAACTAGGCATGTGCCTGACACAAAGACCTAACGATGACGGACGAAACTGTTGCAACTAACTTTGTCAAAAATATGACATTGCAGGGAATTCTAGTGCACATGGCCATTAGTGACAGCCTGATAATTATGCCTCTTTATGCATAATGGTATCATGGACTCACTTTTTACCAACGGAGTAGACAAAGCCTACTATATCCTCAATCTTGCTAAGGACCCTGACACAAAAACCAGTACTTCTCCCTCTCCCATACATACATTTAAATATCATTTGAAATACAAATACATCACAACGATATAAGCTTCTCTGAATTGTATATCCATAAATTCAAGCACAAATAACTGAAAAGCGGAGCATAATAAAGCTCCGTTACATAAACAGTGAAACAGCATTCGCGGAATTTAATAAAATCCCTCAGTTTCAACCAAATAATAAACTCATGAACGTTAGCAATATTGCATTCCCTTTAATTTGCCGACTTAATCCCTCCCGCCACCCCCGAAGCACAGTATAAACCATCCAGTAGAACATCTAAATACAAACGTGCCACTCTCGGTTTGAATGTGTGCGTGAGCGTCGCGCGCCGTGTCGCGATATCACGCACACGCGATTTCACGCACACGCTAGCATAAAATAGGGAGGCATAGGGAGGCGGCAGTACGGACGGGCTGTGCCGCCTGTTTGCGTGCACGCTAGCTAATAACTCGGCGGGCGGCCTTAGATAGCCTACTGTATGGTTTATACTGTGCCCGAAGGAAGGAGAGCTCTAACTAATTGGAATAGCATCTAGTTTTGCAAAGAGATGCCGGGGGTATTGTTGTGTTTGCAGAATCCAGGTCTCACGCCACTCTGACACGCATTTCTAGAAATTCAAGAGGGTGGGCATCGGGCATTGAGGGCCCGGGATTACGAATTAAATACAGTCCATAGGGTTCCGTGCGTTGGGAAGCATTATGATTTAAAAAAACAGGGCTGCTTTAAAAAAGTATGACAGTAGTAATACCTATTTTTTATGGGGCGCAAGGCAGTAAATACCTACTTACAAGCTGTACTTGTAACGGGGAACCATTAGAGGGAACAATACTTACGGAGATAAAGCTCAGCAAATGTGGGCTTCCCCATCAGTTAGAAATAATAAATTAACACGGAAGGAGCTTTAAAAAAATTTTTTCCTATTTACCAGGAACTTACTGTAAATACTTTACAAATATGATGGTATTTTAAATAAATAACTATTTAAATTCTATATAACACCCTATCCTGATAGGTATCGGTTGGTACCACTTTTAGATTGGCAAGTTTTAATTTGACCCAAAATATAAATCTGTAGACGAGTTCAGTGGCAATTCCTGAGCAGCAATTTTTAGTATGTTTTTTTGAGGATTCGAAAGTACTGTTTAATGGTGTACGTGAATAAATAAATTGAATTAGAATTTTGCAGGGAAATATAATAGGTTTTTTGTTACATGCATAAAGAATGAGCTTTAAAAAGCACTTCACTCATTTAATCGGAGATAGAAGCTTCTTTAAACTGACAAACTGCGTTATGCCTTTAAATCATTTAGTTTCAAGGGAGGGATTAGCATCGATCAACAAAGTCCCTGTTTCCCTTAGATGAGGAAGGAACCCTAAAAATGTTTAGAAACCTCACAAACAACCGTTTACAGGTCTGTCGATGTCTGTTTGGTCCGGCCAGCCGGGTGTGTCCGCGTGAAGACGGAGGGATGGGAGTGTTCTGAAATATTAAGCGCTATGTCGGAACCTTAATACTTTGCTAGATAGAGCACAAATCAATGCCGTTTTTAGTCTTAAATGTTCTGTCCATAGATAGAAACTCTTGAGTCTGGAAAGCTCAAATAAAAGGGGGGTTTTTTTGCAGGAAAGTCTTTGTTCTGCAAAGTAAGGAATTATATGAAGATTTATACAAGTATAGCTTCTGAGCAATGATATTATAATAAAAAAGAGGTAGATATGTTACTTGTGCTAAAAAGGTGGCACCCGAATTAAGAACTATTAGTAAACCTGAGAAAAGCATTGACAGTGTTGACAGTTTCAGACGACACTGTGCAACATGTATCTGTCTCGTTTACGCTCTAGTAAATAATCATACTATCTTGTTACAACACAGTCAAATTATAGGTACGTCCGCAGTGGACAATTTTTTACCTTCGCATCAGTACTGACATAACCTATCTAGAGGCGTTTTTAGGTTTTTCGGATATGCACGGATTTCCCATGGGTGAAAAAAAAGTAGAAACTTCAGAATTGGAATTTGCGAAAATAAACAGTTTTAAGTTCTAGGTTTATTTGGTTTTCATCTGTTGAGAGGCAGTAAGGGGCTTTTTAAGTCTGTATATGCGGACGTACTCAACGTATTAATATAGCATTAGTGTTAATACGTATGCAATTATGATGTCAAGTTGCCTGCTAATTAGTGTATCGACCAAACGCACGTGAACTGTGAAATGTGAACACATCGGTACATTACACGAGACATCTTGCATATAATTGCTAATTTGCCAGTTAGTAAACTATACCAAAACGAGAAAGTTAAGGTAGGTACTTATTATGAATTCTCATCAAGACATTCATTTTGAATCTCTATTAACAGAAAAATACAGTGCCTGTACAATGCCTGAGATTTCGGGTTTTTAAAAGTAATGCTTTTAACCCCGACATCTTAATATTTTGATTTGGTGTAATTGTTGAGAAGTCGGCTATTACACCAAAGGTCGCGAGTTTGATCACCGCACAGTACAAATTTTTGTGTGCATGATCATGGCTGTTTGTTTTGGTCTGGGTGTTTTCTATGTATATTAAGTATGTATTTACAAAAGAAAAAGTATTTAAGTATGTTTTTCCGTTGTCTAGTAGGTCTCCCATAAAAACGAGCTTCAATTAGCTCATCTTGGGGCTAGATGACGCTGTGTGAAATAATGTCCAGGGATATCAATTTTTTTTTGACAATAAAAATCACAAAAAAAATATCACGCTGATTTTTCTAGGATTTCAAGATCATCCAAACCTAATCTAAAATTTACGCTGACCTAGTTATAGGTTCTATTTTAGTTTTACTTATTTTTAGCTATCAATAAAAGCCTCTCTGTGTCGGCGTCGGCCATATTCATTCAACGCAGAGCTCCGTAAATGCAAACAGCCTTTGTACAAAACTGAAATCCAATCCCGCTCGCCGATATTAATTTCAATTATCACTGGTGTATTTAGTTTCATGAAGCAGTGCTTTTTGTTTTTCTCTCCATTTCCCTGTTAATTATCGAATCGCAGTGCACAGGTAGTGATAGAGAAATCAATACGCCCACCCATTACAGGAAATTCTTTGTTATCGTTTTGAAATGCGATATTATCGTGTATGAAACCATTTGTATCGTTCTGCCAATTAGTGACATCCGTTCGGAAAATGAACTGATTTGAGAAGCTAGTAATATGGGATATACATAGATAACTAGATATTGATGGTGTACTTTCAAGATAATTCGCTGCTACGAAGGCACAATATTGAAAGGAATTCTGATTATGTTGATGCAAATGTCTTAAGTAGTTAAGTAAATCATTGTAAATGATGTAACGGAACATTTATTTCTCCTTTTTAGACGACAAGATATTCGGATTGATATTGAAAAAAACTCTCGATGGCCATAAAGCCAAGATTTGTACATTCACAGTGCGGTTCCCTAACCAAATTAGTTCAACCCGCGAGGTATGTAAAAAGTATGTAAAATTGGTCAAAGTTACAAAGATAACCAAAGTCAAAAACTTTGTGGCAATGTCTTATGCTTATTCATATAAGTATGCCCTGGAACAAATAATGATTCAATGAAGACTTAGCAACACCAGACGATTAAATTTTCTTCAGAGAAGAAATATCTAGCTTCTTTACATGTTAAGCAATTTATTTCGTCCGTCTTCAGAGATGATCTTTATCGTTTTTTCAATTCCTTAAAACAAAACTCACCTGTATCACTCACCCTGAAACACTTCAAAAGTGTAAAACAAGTGTATTAGATATTTCTTTACACTAAAATGATTTCCCGTCACAGTGTCTCGCTCGCATCCCCCTTGCTTCCGACATGTTCTACCGCCATTTAATAAGCAACTTTAATGTCTAGACGAGTACGTACCTTTGACGACCACATGACACATTCACATCAAGCATGAAAAAATAGTTGGAAAATTATCTTTATTGCATTGGGATAAGGTGATACTAACAGTCAAAGTACCTCCGCTTGACCGGTAGCAGTCTGCCCTTTACACGGCCTGCAATTTAAAGTTCAAAATATGAATGTTCTGTCGAGGGTCATATGAACGTGTCGTGAAAGTATTTGACAAAGAGCTCAATGTTCAATAGAGCTTTTCAAATGAATTACTCATGCAAAATATTCGTGTACTGCCTGTCTGGAATGTACAAAGCTCTACTCTTTCTGACGAGGAATTAAATATTTTCTCTACAAAATGTTGCAGAAACAGTGCTTCCTTAAAAGCTTTGAATATCAAAAAAAGTTGCTTCAACACTAATTCTAATATGGTTGTGAACTTATATCCTACATAATATTAACAACACACACTGGGAAAAAATAACTTAAAGGTAGAAAAGTACCTACCTAAATAAGGTTTTGGATTCAAATCTATACAGTTTGTGCTTATCTTTAGTATTATACCCACTTGTACCTAATTACATAACGATCTCCAAACGAATTTATCAAAAAGCTCTTTTGGACGTGCTTTGGTTGACAAGTATTTCAAAATAATCTTAATTACCTAAAGCTTAAAATAGTCTTGATTACTTGTACTTATGTCCTAAATATCAGTCGTTTAAAGCACAAAGGATTTCAAGTATCTAACAATAATGGATGAAATGGATGACATTTAAACATATTTTCAGAGACAGCCTCAGAGTCCATACAGTTTTCAAACTCGTTGAAAATCATAATAAACTACAGTAAGACACTGTATACGACATACTCTAACAACGTAGGTAATAAACTAATAGGTACAACCAGGAATAGACCTGATTCATCAGACAATAAGGTCGTTAATAAGCTACTTGAAAAACCGAGTCTCCTTTGAGCGTCCAGAACAATTGCTTGAACAAAGAGCTCGCGGTTCGATGCAATAATTATTTAGCATCTATTTTAGGTCTACCCCGAGCTGGGGCGGGCCGGGCGATCGCGTAGCTGAGTTATTGATGTGTGCATCTTGCAATCGATGTAACTGCCACATGCAAAGGTAATACGCCGCCTATGTGTGCGTCTGGCTGGTGCACTGGCAGCTCGCTCGACCCGGGAATATTCCTCTGTGTGCGTTCATACTCACCTTTGTTCGTTACGTAACACAAGCTCTATGACGGATTGGGGCAAAATAATAATGGATGCAACACTAATTAATTCCGTCTGCGTATAGATTATGATTTTTCAATATGGCCGCCCTTTGACGTTTAAAAAGCTTTGTTTTTGAGAAGGTTTATTGAAATATTGAAGGGAAAATAAGACTTACAGAAGATTGTGTGCAGACGTGGTTAAGTAGAAAAGTCGTTGATAGTACTTCAATTCTATTCAAATGGAAACAGTGAAGTAAACCATGCGAGAACAACTCGAGCTGAAGAGTCGAAGGGTATTTGTTAGAATTTCTTCACTTTTACATGCAACTTGAAAGTTTGTTTCCATTTCTTTAATGAAGACGTCTGAATGAACAAGACACTTTTGAAGTTGAGGATGACTTTTAATAAAACCCTAAGGTTTTTTACCAGCTTGTACCTACCTAAATTGAGTTTTTTTCTAGTCCTAACTATTTTCGTATAATAATAAATAGGTATGGTGGCGGTCCATACAGCAACTACCATTTTATTGAAAAAAACGAGTGGCAAAAAAATTGTGCTCATTTTTAGAATAATTATGTTATTATTTTCTATAGTTTTCTATAGTCTGTCCGCGACCTCAGCTCAAATAATCTTGGTAGCTACTAGAAAGCTGCAATTTGATTGACATCATCATGAGCAGCCATGCGACGTCCACTGCTGAACATAGGCCTCCCCCATAGATTTCCAGAGGGCTGGTTGTAGGCGGTCTACATTCACCGAAACACCGCAATCTCATGATCCGTCCACCTTGCGGGTGGGCGTCTCTCGCTGCGCTTGGCCTCAAATGGTCTCCACTCGAAGACACTGCCCACTGCCACTTCAACCTGCTAGCACGCTGGGCTACGTCGGCGACCTTAGTTCTACGGATTTCCACATTTCTGATTCGATCTCGTAGCGAAACACCGAGCATAGCCCTCTCCATAGCCCGTTGGGTGACCTTGACACGTGTTAACATAATTCAGCCGAAAAAAACCTCCCCTATCAGAGCACCTCCCCTACTTACGAGTATGAAGTGGTGCTGCTCTTATTTCGTCGATTCCATAGTCCTTGAATAAAGAGTGATTTTACACGTAGTTGCCTTTAGGGGCGACTTGGTATCAGTAACTGATAGATTTCCGTAAAGAACATTTTTTTCATCATATTTTGTATTTTTATACTTACTCTGTTTAACTTCTAAGTTTAGTGCCCATAGTAGGAAATCTGATAATTTGTCCTAGGATTGTCCCAGGATTTTAATTTATTAACGTAGGTACGTCGAATGAGAACTAAAATGAACTTTGTACTTGGTACAATCATTCTACTACTATCTGAGAGTATTTAAAGGTAATCAGAATAAGAAGCACAGACACAGCTTATCATATCCATCGAAGATCACCGAGACGGCTAGAATAATACCAAAAGAATGTAATATATTTCAAATGCAAGTAAAATTCTCAAAATATCATAAGTATCTGTCTAATATTGCTTTGATATTGCCGTGGTTTGCGACATGATATAGCCAGAAAATAAATGCGGAGCCAAGGTTTATTGAGTGGAAAACGTATTGGGCTCGGATTGAAAATAGAAAATACACCGCGGATACTATCCGTTTGCTGTGTATTCTCCATTGCAAATTCAATAAGGCTGCGCCGCAATCATCCTTTTCCATATGTGGTTGCATTTTAGAATTTAAAATTGCAAATGAAATTGCCTGGATTAATGCGAAAAATCTCATACAGAGTTGTTGTTTCAAAAACCTGTAAGTAACAATTCAATATAAAGTTTTCCCAAATTGAGTAAGTAAAATAACTACTTGGTATGGAGTAAGGAGAGACAGCGTTCTGACAATTATTGATTAAATAATAAATATATAAGTTCATATAAACTGTTTTTTTTCCTTCGTAAATGTAAGTGACTCTACCTTTAGTATGGAAGGTTAAGAAGAGATCTAACTAAGTTATCTTACCTTATTGCACAAAATAGTTACAAAGATACAAAAACTCCTAAAAATTTTGGTATGAAATTCATGAAGGTTAATTCCACAACGGCCTTGGCAAGAATTTCGATTACCTATCGAGTTTCTTGCAAAATTTAATGTTTTCCAATTGAAATTACTTACATGGTACATAGTCAAGACTTACCATAATACTTACGCCGAGGAGGTTCAGTGAATGCTTCATTGATCACATATTCTTGTCATTTCTACATTATAATAATATCCTTGTTACAAACTCACAAAATGCATGGATATTTCCATAGATAGATATATTGAAGGGTCAACCTGAACCTATCATTCTGTGAAGTAATTCATGTTCATTGTTCGGTCGAAAACATACCCCACTGGTCATATTACCACTTGTCCGGACACCAAACGCACTGCACTGAATCGGAAACAAACAAGTGTATGAAACAATGCTAATTAACCGTACTCTGAGGGGTGCGATCACAGTCACACCGTGTTTTACGTGTTGTGACTTTTGGAGCGCCCGTGACTTAGTGCGGAATGACCGCCTATTTAAGGAGAGGGTATTATCAAACTTTTATTTGTTATGAGAGCTTTGTTATTTGTTGTTTGTAAGAGCGTCGCGTGGCCCAGTGGTTAAACACTCTGGCTCAGAACCTGATGGTCACGAGATCAAATCCGGCCGAAACACACACCTATTGTGTTGATTGTACAATTTGCGGCCATACGGTGATGGAAAACACTAATTTAAACCGGGTAACGATGGTAGGCTCACCCGTTACCACGTTATGGTAAATGTGAGCTTCTGAATGTTCCGTTCACCATGACAGCAACAATCAGACTAACCCATCAGTTATGCTTATTTGTTATAATCACAAAAAAGTAAAGTACAAATATCAATATAGTCAACTAGTGATAATTCCATAAATTCTAGGTAATGATTCTCGAAGATGAAGAAATTAAGGCGGTGCACAAGACAAAACTAAAGCATAGATGATTGTATTCTATGCACCTATAAACGTAAAAGTAAAAGTATTTTTTTGCATAGTCAACGCTTGTTATAAAAACATCGAAGAAGCATTCTGGTTTTCGATGTTCTGCCTAAACTCACCCTATTGGAGTCAGCTGCGAGCAGTTTAATAACCATATTATTATTCATTTATTGTTTCTTGCATAATTCTTGCATACTTATGTATTGCCGTATAATGCGCAGTGCCAAATTCTTTTTTATTTGATATTGAATTAAGTAATACAAGTTTTAACTAAGTAGTATTTTATTTGAAAAACATTTAAGCTAAGCTATCTATTCGCGTTCATTATATGTCATATTATACGTCATTGTTACGCAAAATAATATAGTACATAATTTGAATGCTTGTTGACACTCACCCTTAAGCGGTTACAATATGTGATGATTACAAACTTTTAAAGCCCATGTCACATACGAGTCCGCCCGGAACACCCGGCAGGGGGCGCGTCCGGCGGAATGGACACAGCGAGCCGCAATTAATACCTTGTTGTTCCGGAGAGCTGATTATTGAGAGATGTGGGATTGTATTTATCCAGAATCATGAATGGTTCCACACTGTTTTCAAGGCTCATAAGCATTAATTTTGTACAATCTGACTGATAATATTTGCAATGTAGGTAATTTTGTACACCCGAGTTTTTTTTTATTGTGGTCCTCAAGATGACCTCACTCCACCTGATGGGAAGCAGCCGTGAGGTCCAGATATGGGGTTGACAAGCACAGCTATGGAGAACTACTTTACTGGTCAATCTCATTTTGAAGGCCAAAAAAAAGATAAAATTATGCTGCACGTGTTCTTGTATGAACCATTCTGTACGGTTCATTTGTTTCTTGAATTGTAGTGAAGACTCCTCACCAATGCTGACTGGTTCTGCACCTTCCTAGGTAGCACTGAAACATGATTAAGGGTGTCATTCTTAATTCACACTTCACTTCACTTATTTTTGCCCTGCTGTAAAACTCAATACCTGACTTCGCTGCCGTGATCGTTTTCACTGAGTGAAATGAATAAGAATAAGATTTTTTAATTTATTTCATACAAAAGGGGAGAGTAGGTACTCATTCAATGTTGAGCCAATAGACAATTTATTGAAGTGAGCGTGCTTGATATCTAAATATTTTGTTTTGTAAGCGCGGCGCGGGAAGCGGTAACATAATTTTCTCCTTCGCGCCTTTTCTTTTCGCGCTGGCCTGCGCATCTTTCAGCCTGGGCCCCGAGTCTGCTAATTTTACAGCGCTTCAATTGAATCGTAATTGAGTCGTAATTAAAAAAATAGCAGACTTGGGGCCCTGGTAGCGCTGAGGCTACCAAGAAGTTTCATGCTGCCTCTGTAAGCGCTTGATTTGGCAAGCTACAGACTACACATCTACACTACACTAAACATCCACACACACACTGATTGTTATCGTCATGGTGAACGGAAAATTCAGAAGCCCACATTTCGCCGAGGGAATTTGAACCCAACGTGGTAAATGGTGAGATTTGTATTTTTCTGACTGGTGCCTTGCCTCTAATCCAATTTGACCACAACAATACGTTTCAGGTCCTCGTTCAAATTTTTCACGTCTGCAAATAGGTGATAATCGCTGCTTTGGATCCAATCGTATCCTAAATCGGCACTGTACAGTATTCATTATAAATGATACTTGAACTGCATAAAGTATACCTACCGATGTCAAAAGATTGTTTCTACGGAAAAGACCCGGCAAGAAACTTAGGAGTTCCAGAAAGAAAATAGGATATTTTAACGGTTCACATTATTATTTACTACGCTCTACAAAATCCATAAGTTATTCTCTTTGCACTGCAGGCCATCTTTGTGGATAAGATAAGATAAGCTTAACTTCATTGCACAAATAAAACAATTAAATCAGAAGTTTACAGAGATTAAAGATGTACAATTTAAGCTGCCTTATCGCCATAAGATTGATTGATTGATTGTTTGATTAATTGATGTGGATGCCATAAGATTGTAAAGAGGAACCAAAATAAACATAGTATGACCCATATTCAGAGAGCCCGGCAAAATAGATCAGGCACTCAAGGTTACATTGATTATACCTGAAAAAATGTTATATTTGGAAAGCCATTTCGAGCAATTTTTCAAAAGTAGAAAATCAGAAGATTTCCTTTCAAGCAACATTTGTTTCCATTACAAAAACCCTTTCGTGAGGAGGCATCACTCGCAAAAGGATTGACACTTTATAACTAAAATAGTTCAGCATTCTTTTTTTCAGTGTTCCTTATACCGTTCTTAGCCTTTGTAAAGTTCGACCAGTTCCATAATTGATCTGTCTTCCGTCCTACTTACCTGCCTACATATTCCACCTAATGGCGTCCTTAATGGCGCCGGTGCATTCTAAAATAACCAATAATCGATAAAAATGTCCTCACGTAATCGACAATCGGCAACGACTCGAGTTACATCGGTCACACAAGTCATGACTGTCTGACGTTTTGATATTATTGTGTAAGTTTTTATTTTATTAGCTACACTGGAAACCGGTTATATTGAAATTAGTTATTTTAGCATAAAAGAAGTCTTAAAGCAAGTAAGGTAAAATAGGTAGAGTAGTCTAATTGAAGTCTACAGTAATGTTTCTAATAGATCTACATTTGTATTTGCAAATCCACTTTAGCAATTATTACAAACTGGTCATGTACAGATTAGAACTCTGCGATGTAAGCAATGCCTTTGTGGTTAGTGCTAAGTTCACGAGATTTGTGCATATTTTGTAAAGAGAAAATGATCTTATTTTATATCTACGATAAAATGAGAAACACATGAAGTGTTTCTCATGCACACAAAACAACGTAAGTAGGTACTTTAAATATAAAATATATATTTTGCTGTTACATAGGAAGGTCAAGAAACCTAAAATGTTAGGGAGAGCTGACTTGCTCAAGAACCTACAAGTGTGACCAGACTGGTCACAACCGAAATCGAATTCCTTCACTCTGAATAAAAATGCTACTCTAAATAATAAAATATTCATATGTGCAGTCAAGAAGGAAACTAAAACAATTCCTTTGTCTGTTCTTAAATACCTAGTCTGTGTTTGCGATTCAAATGTTCTAACTGACGGCAAGGCATGACAATATACAACTCTATATTTATAATATCAACTAGTGCTTATGACTTCCTTTACCTTCAGCAATTAAATTGTTTGCCTCTTTTTAAAGGATTATACCCAATTATCAGGAGATCAGGGAAAATAAAACGAAGAGGGCGAGAGGAACCTGTTGATTCGTCTGGAGAATGCCGGCAGTGTCTGCTCCTTAGGGATGACAGTTCACGGAAAATTTTGCGTCTTGTGAGATGCTAAGAAGCCAAAAAAAATCTACGTACAACACCAGCCAAAAAAATACTAAAGAAAAAGAATTTCTTAGACTGGATTTTCCTTCATTGAAATCTTGAACAGAACCAATAATTAATGTAGCTCATTTCACGCAATAAATATTAGCCGAATTTTCTTAGGGGTGCTGTGTTAGTTTTTCGCATAGGGCGGCCAAATTGCAGAAGGCGCTGAGTTCGGTGATGGAGAACACCGATTTAACCACCTCTATAGTAACCCGGAAAGTGGTTGTAGGCTCGACCCTTGCCCTTCTATCAAATTCAATAAGCAAAATAAGTGCTTTCTAAATGTTTCGTTCACCATGACGACACAAACAGGGTGCCGCTAACTCTCACGTTGAGGGTATACCAATTGTGAATTTGAAAAATCACAGTAGTTTTAAAACTATTTGTTATTTGTGGTGTTAGAAATTCATTAGAACCTACGCAATTTCTAATAACCTCATTTCAATTTAAGTTTGTAGTTGTAGTAATTTAAGCTTTTAAGTATGTGCTATTGAACTATGTCTGTGAGTTCACAAATGTATTGTCTGAAAAAATAAATAAAAGATGTAGTGAATCTGACAGGGAAATCCAGTTCGCAGTCTGCAGTTGTTCTGCTAATTTGATTTGATTTGCAACACCCCAGTATATTGGCCTGCGGCCTGATGCACCCCTGTCACAGATTGAAGCGGCGGATGATGCAAAACCAAGTCAAAAAAATACCAACCCTTGATAAAACAAAAAGAGGATGATACATTACGTTCTTACTTCGATATTTGAACATTTTTAATCCTTACAGTGACAATTGAATGGCGTACAAGTGAACGAGCCGCTGTCTTATTGGCTTGAACGTTACAGGTCCATTGAACCTGGTTTTGTACGTATCTTAAGTGCTGGCGTCAATTCTGATAGTGATAGATTTTAGTAAAAAGACGGTTAAAACTTGAGTGGGGAACGGAAATCAAATCTCCTGTAACATCGACCTCAAGGTCATTATACAACTTGCGACTTCTCCGGTGATATGAGAAACACCAATTAAAAACCTAAGCAACCCCGTTTTAAAGCTGTTAGCTCACCCCTTACCATGGTGGGTTCAAATTCCGTTCATCATGACCTCATTCAGTGTGCCTCTTATCACCGCGTTTGCTACATAGTCCCATAGCATTTGTTTCATTTTATATTTTGGACAAAGGAAACGTCATTTAAGTTCATTTATTATAGCATAAGACAGAACTTGACAGAAGTAATAAAAAGTTATTTTTGGGTACACTGGTATAAGTGCAATAAATATTATAACTTTTAAGATTTATGCACTTATCAAAATCTACGGCATATGCTAACTGTCACACTTATTTGTTCTCATTTAAAATCAATAATTCGGAATTTAAATGAAGCTTTTACTACATTCAATTATTTTGTCTTACGTGAAACTGTATTGTCGATCATAAAAACCTAAAAGAAGCAGAGGTTGCGTATCCAATCGTGCTTTTACTCTCATTATAACTCTACCGAATCTAAAATGTTACCTAGACCCTTTATAGGTTGTGACGGAAGGGCCAATTAAATTTTACCAGGTTATACAAATTTGTCAGCCAGCAAAAGCCAATCATTAACGCAAATCATTCATTTGTTAAGTACGCCTGCTTCTATGAGCCTCTTTTTTCTACTATTATTATATTAGATGGGAGTATAATATTTAGTTGATTTTCCAACGCATAAATAAGAATGGCAGCCCTACTCGCGACAAACAGCTCTCTTCGTAATTGGCTGCTTCAAGGGGATTATTTTAACTATTTTCACTTCAGTTATGTTGTTAGAGCTATTTAATTCACATCCATTTTTAAATTCAAAATCGTTTTTCTTGATGTATCTACTTGTAGCTAAGATTATTCTTGTTTTTCTTTTTTGTGACTAGACTGTATTGTATTCATAAACACTTGGTAGAGCTATTTGACACAATGATTGAAATCCGTGCCAACAATTTGCTCCTTCTTTTTTTTGTAAATTTGGCAACTCTTTAAAACATAAGAAAGGATTCAAAAGTACACACTTACGTGCTTAAAACTATAAATATATTTTTGAAAAACTTTTTTTTTTATCATACAGATACAACCATTTATTATGATACAAATAATTACGAGATAAATAGTTTGTTTTAAATACTCAATTTTACAAAACGTACTTTTAATTTCAGTTGTTTTAGATCTACTTATTTGAGGATTTGTTTACCAAAATAACACTGATCACGCTAGTTTGGTTTCCTTAAGGTGATTTTTTATCGGTCAAAATGAATTACTAGGCTGATTGGCCAACTTATTGCCCATAACACCGGATACAGTTAAATTACAGTTTACTGTAATTCAAGGACCCTTGTTATTTCATCAATAGTCATCATGTTTTGATCAAAGGTTTTACACCAGACCATATATTCATACTGGCTATTTGCGTTTGTTCGAAACGTCAACATAATACTGCATCCCCCAATCGGCTCGGGTTCGGAAAGCCCTTTGACCTGTCGGGAAACCCCAAAACCAAATCAATTCCATATTGACAGGCGTGTATTAAAGTGCATTCAGCCTAGCTGTGCTTTTACAAGCCTAGGGATATTTATTTGTTTGAAGGGTGCACTCGCAGTATGGAGGCGGATTATTACAGTACCTATGGCGACAAATTAGACTACGGTTGAACAGAAGTTTGATTAATAGACATAGGTCATACGTTCGAGGCTAATTACCTACGTTAGAGAAGTAGTAAGTAGTTGAGAAAAAAAAAGAATATTGACAGATGCTTATGATGGCGGTCGTCCATCTCCATCATTTAGTGTAATTGTTGAGAAGTCGGCCACTACACCAAAGGTCGCGGATTCGATCCCCACACAGTACAAACATTTGTGTGCGTTTATGCACATGTCTGTTTGTACTGGTCTGAGTGTTTCCTTCGTACCTATATTAAGTGTGTATCTACAAAAGAAAAAAGTTTTTAAGTATGTCTATCCGTTGTCTAGTATACCATGAAAACGGGCTTTAATTAGCTCACTTGGGGCTAGGTGGCGCTGTGTGGATTAATGTTCAGGGATATTTATTTATTTATGTATTTGCAATAAATACGATTTACATTAGAATTATTACAGCATGGCGAAAACTTAGAGAAACGGTTGAACAAAAGTTTTATTAATGGACATGGCAAACGTGGTTATAAGTTTGGAGTCCATTAAAAGTAAAGGAAAAGTTAAACTATGAACCTAGATAAAATCTAAAAATTGCATTGCGTGGTCTGTATTAAGACGGTGATCATGCATGTGATAAACAGGGTCGTACAGTTTCTTATATTCAGACCAAAAAGGCGATGGCGGGACGAGTTAGACTCGCATTTGAAGACCTGGTTCAGCATGGTTCTGGACCGCAGTCAGTGGAAGAGGGCTAGGGAGGTCTTTGCCCAGCAGTGGGATAGCGCAGGCTGATTATAATAATAATAATTTTCATAAATTGACCAAAAGCTTTATCACGACAAACAAGAAGGAAACATCACTCACAGAGAGACTAATTCTGTAAACTCATTTCTACATTTTTTGCTCACTGTAAGAATCTGCCACCGTCTTTTAATACCTGCAGAGCTATTTTGTACGTATAAGGGAATGCGCTATGCAGTCAGGTGAATTCAAATTAATTTTAAAGAATCTCTCCCCCAGAATATCGAAGCAAGATAACATATTATCTTGTTAATTTTTCGCTAAGGGAAAAATATTTTTTAAGCATCTAGGTACCTGCTCTGTCGTCTGAATAGTATTCTGTTATCAAGCATAGACATCTATCATTTGGCCCACTGTACTGTGCTCGCTTTGTTATCGCTCATCCAGCATCCTAGCTAGCTAGCCTGAAAAGTTAACCATCCGAATAAGCAACCTTAGTATTTGCTCCTGAACCGGCACGACGGACGGGGGTGCCAAACCGCAACCCTGAAGGGGGGGTGGGCGCCCCACGTGAGCGAGGCCGTCCAAGCAAATGGTCTAGGTTTGTCACCTTGCGGCAGCCTATACACACAGCGATGATTGGAGGGGGGGAATGAAAATTTGCACATTGTCAGCAGTGATCCTATAATGTTATATGATTTTTTTTCAACGAAAATACTATTGTATTTTATTCAACCAGAAAAAAACAACTTGCACAATGTTCTCATAATGTTTTTTGTATTTTTTATAACGCAGTTGTAGGTAACTGTGTGTACGTTTGTTCAAACAAATATGAATACCAGAAAAAGTCAACTCGGTCCGTCATCTATACTTACGCTAATTCAATTTAATCACAGGGAATTGCAAAAAGATGAAAAACTCACTCCAATTTTTTTTTAAATAAAGTGCTCAAGTGCTTGCACGCCGTTTTCGCCTTGCAGGACCACTATTTTGAAGGCCACATGTCGAGTGCAAACACATAGATATCTCGTGTCTTAATGTTTTAACGTTACCATAAACATTGCGAATTACGAAAATGGCAAATATTAACAAACGAGATACATCCAACAAGCAAAATAACGTCAAGCAGAGCACTTCGAAAATAATTTAAGTCGACGAACAAAGCATTGCTAGACAAATAACTGGCAGTAACAGCTAACTAAGTATGCGTTGACATCAGAGCTCGCACCCGGACCCCGGATGGCCGGGCTGCGTGGCTGCACCTCGCTGCACCTATCTACCTAGATACCTATCTAGGTAGTTACGTAACTACCATCCTATCGCTCGGATGTACTCGTTTGTAGCTTGAAAGGGAAACTTAGATACCAACAAACTGAAATGAATGGAACTTTGTGAAAGCTTAGAGGAAGCTTTCCACCTAATATGTGTTATGTTAATGGATAAGCACTTATGGAGATGTTAGTTGTTTATTTATTTTGAACTGTTATCTTGCTCTACGTCGGAGAAGGATCGGGTTAGAATCTTTTTGGTTTGAAATGAAACCTTAATCCAGATTGAGAAAGGATTTGCAGGTTTTTTTTTTTTTATTTTTTTTTTATTAAAAATGGGTTTGCGTTTGGCCTCAGACTCACCTGATGGTAAGCGATGACGAGGCCGAAGGTGGAACACGCTTACCCAGAAAATGCCTATTCACTCTTGCCTTGAAGACACCAAGGTTGTATGTATCCGGAAACACAGACGCAGGGAGGGCGTTCCACTCCCTAGCGGTGCGGACCAGAAAGGAAGCACCAAACCGCTTAGTTCGGACCGCTGGAAAGTCGACCACATGGGGGTGAAATCCCTCACGGCGCCTAGTGGTCCGGTGGTAGAAAGTGGAGGTTGGGATCAGGTCATGAAGTTCCTGCGCACACTCACCGAAATACACCTTATAAAAAACCGATAAACAGGCAACTTTACGCCGATGCTCCAAACTCTGCAGTTTGGTTCCAACGAGCGTATCGTCAGCGTCACCTATCAGTCTCCTGGCCCTTCGGTCTACTGAGTCCAGTGCATCCAGCTGGTATTTGGCAGAGCCATCCCAAAGGTGGCAGCAGTACTCCATACACGACCGAACTTGTGCTTGATACAACTGTAAGAGCTGTTCCGGTGTGAAGTACCGCCTAACCTTAAAGAGGATACCAAGCTTCTGAGCAGCGGTTTTTGCTTTGGACTCAATAGAACTTCCGAAGTTGAGGTCAGACGAAAGATTCATACCAAGGAGCTCGAGGTGGTTGGTTAAAACCAACACACAACGTGGGTTTACACTTAAATGCACAAACAAGTACAAAAAGCGGACTTAATGCTAAAAGCATTCTCTACTCTCTATTCTCTCTCTAGAACCACGTTTCACCGGCACGTGTCATCGTTGCGGAACCCAAGGACACAGAATGATTGACTGCCGTAAGCGACGTGAAGACGTAGCAGTAGCAGTCAAGACGCCTAACCAGTCATCGAAGTTGCCTGAGAAGATAACCTGCTTTGTGTGTTTGCAGCAGGGACACCTTGCATCATCGTGTCCGGACCGAAAAGGAGGCGTTGCACCAGCGGCAACCAAGGAGGTTCATGTCTGCGAGCGCAAATCAACCAAGAGCACCCTGACTACATCATCTGGTGAGCCCGTTTCCTTTCTTTTTGATAGTGGATCCGCCTGCTCTTTAGTGACTTGTAGCTTTGTCAAGAAGTTTTCGGGTACTATGCACAATAACTTGGTTTATCTGAAAGGTATAGGCAAAGAGGATGTTCATTGTTATTCGCAGATTCTAAGTCCCGTCAGTATTCAAGGAATATCAATATCGTTGTTGTTTCATGTCGTGCCTGATGAAACGATTACAGAACCGGTTATCATAGGGAGGGATTTACTAGAAAGTGGTATTCACGTAGAAATTAATACTGATCGAATGATATTCTCTTTGCACAAGGAAGTTAACATCACCGAAAACGTATTTTCTTTTAACCTTTCAAACGTAGATACTGATTTACAAGGTGAAGATAAAACAGCTCTAATTAACATTTTGCAAAAATATAGCGAGTTTTTCGTGGATAGTATACCCACTAGGCGTGTAACGACCGGTACTCTACGCATTGATCTTATTGATTCAAATAAAATTGTCCAAAGACGGCCCTATAGGTTAGCCCCCGCCGAGAAAGAGATTGTCAAAGAAAAAGTAGAAGCGCTTTTAGAAGCTGGTGTCATTCGTGAGAGCAGTTCACCGTTTGCGAGTCCAATACTGCTGGTAAAAAAAAAAGACGGCACGGACAGGATGTGCGTAGACTACCGGGAACTAAACGCCAATACGCGTCCTGAGCATTTTCCTTTACCCAGAATAGACGAGCAAATTGACAGGCTACATGGTGCTCACCATTTCTCGGCATTAGATATGGCTTCTGGGTACCATCAAATATTGGTTGACCCTGAGGGCGACAGCATAGCCCGGACAGCTTTTGTGACCCCTGAAGGGCAATATGAATACCTTGCTATGCCCTTCGGGTTACGAAACGCAGCTTCGGTGTATCAGCGGTGTATCAATAAAGCTTTAGGTCCCCTGAAAGATAGTGTGGCCCTGGCGTATATGGACGACGTCCTTTGCTTCTCTAATGACGTCACTCAGGGGCTAGAACGGCTCGACATGACGTTAAAAGCATTGTCGGAGGCTGGATTTTCATTTAACGTCAAAAAATGTAAATTTATGAAAAGCCAGGTTGATTATCTGGGTTATGTCATAAAATGTGGTGAAGTAAACCCAAACCCTAAGAAAATCCAGGCTTTAGCCAACGCACCTACCCCAAAGACAGCTACGCAGGTTAGACAGTTTTTAGGTCTCTCATCCTACTTTAGGCGGTTTATACCAAATTATACACGCATTGTAGGTCCTCTTTATCCGCTTACAAAATTAAAGGGTCCAATAAAATGGACTGAAGCTCATGACGTGATACACAAAAAAATTGTTAAGGTACTGACATCTGAACCTGTACTAACAATATTTGATCCTAACGTGCAAGTAGAACTTCACACAGACGCAAGTTCGGAGGGTTATGGGGCAATACTAATTCAAAGAAAAAATTACCTGCCTCACGTAGTATCATATTTCAGCCGTCGAACGACTGACACGGAATCAAGATATCATTCTTACGAATTAGAGACTCTTGCAGTCGTTCGAGCAGTCGAAAATTTCAGGCATTATCTGTACGGGCAACACTTTAAAGTTTTTACTGACTGTAATTCTTTGAAGTCGTCTAAATCTAAAACTGATTTAACTCCACGTGTCCATCGCTGGTGGGCATTTCTGCAGGCCTTTGATTTTGAAATAATTCATAAGCAAGGGACCAATATGGAACACGCAGATTATCTGTCTAGGAATTTACCTATCTTAGAAACTAAACCTACACCCGGTCCGTCTAATTTAGGCAGAAATGACACACAAAAAAAAATCAAAGACATCCACTTTATAGAGTTGCATCAAGGCTGGCTAGCAGTTGAGCAAAGGCGTGATAGGGAGATCCTAGATTTGATTACAAAACATGACAACGGAGTACTCCCAGAAGCAGTGGCTCATACATACGATGTTAGGCAGGGTATACTGTACAGAAAAATTGAAAGAAATAAGAACACCTCCTGGCTCCCAATCGTTCCAAGATCTCTCACTTGGACATTAATAAATCATGTGCATACTGAAATCATGCACCTTGGCACCGAGAAGACCTTGGACAAATTGTATGAGCAATACTGGTTCCCACAAATGGCTAAGCAAGTGCGCTTGTTCGTCAATTCGTGTATCATCTGCAAGGCCTCTAAAGGCTCTTCTGGGGCTCAACAAGTCCGACTACATCCTATCCCAAAAACTGCTACACCTTGGCACACTATACATATTGACGTCACAGGTAAGCTCAGTGGTAAGAGCGATAGGAAAGAATACTCCTCGGTTATAATCGATTCTTTTACGAAATATGTTCTTCTAGATCATACTACTTCTCTGGACGCTGCTAGTGCAGTCAGAGCCCTAAGGAAAGCGGTTTGTCTTTTTGGTTCACCCAAACGCATTATTGCAGACCAAGGTCGATGCTACATAAGCGCAGACTTTAAGCAGTTCTGCGCTGACCACAACATTGAGCTCCATTTTATAGCCACCGGGTCCAGTAGGTCTAACGGTCAGGTGGAGAGAGTAATGCGTACCCTAAAAAGCTTGCTCACCATAGTGGAAAATGACCCAAATAAAACATGGCGTGACGAACTTCCCAACGTCCAGCTTGCTTTGAATAGCACACGATCACGAATAACAGGTTACACTCCAACAGAATTGATGTTTGGTATACGCGCGCAGTCCTTAGGTATAGCCCAATTGTCATCCGAAATACAACCAGAGGAACGCCTGAACTTAGATGAAGCTCGAAATATAGCAGCTGAAAACATTAGGAAGGCAGCTTCCGCTGAGGTAGAACGTTTTAATCGAGGTCGCGCAACTGTAAAACCCTTTTCCATTGGCGATTACGTCTTTATTAAATCAAGCGAGCGTAATCAAACTAAATTAAATCGGAAGTTCAAGGGTCCATTTGTAATAGTCAAAACATTAGAGCACGACAGATACGAACTGCGGAATATCGATGGGTCTAACCGAACTTACAAGTACGCTCACGAAAACTTGCGTGCAGTACCCAGGGGCTTCGAAGGCTTAGTTGACATAGCTACATCTCTATTCAATGATGAAGAGGAGGCCGAGACGGCGGCGGGTCAAAGTCATGAAGAGAGGGAGAGGGTTTCGTCTGATGATGATAGTGATAGAGTCTCTGTTGATTGTTGGCAAACTTTTACCGCCAGCTCTGGAACCCTCTCTGCCTCTGAATACGAAGAGACGTAATTTATTGTAAGTGTTGAATTGTTCTAGTCTCTATTTAATTTACCGGTGGTGTACAGGGTGAGCTGCTTGACTTAAAGAACCTTGTAGTAGGCTATTGGACTGGCTTATTCTGGCCGATGTCCTGAGGGCCTGACTACAAGCGGAAATCGCGGCTGGTTAAGGGACTGGCTTACAATGGTCGATGTTCCTGATCACGTCGCTGAGGCCTATGAGAGGCGCTACAGTGTTGAGACCTATGAGAGGTGATGGTACCGAGGCCTATGAGAGGCGCAGTACGTAATCGTGAGGATGCTAGGTGGTTTGTCACCATAGGAGATGGTGACTGGTTGAGAGAATGCCTTGTTTGAGTTGCCTAATTCAGTAAGTTGTGGTGCGTACGTACGTGTAGTTGGTGTGGGAAAAATTGCAATCTCTGAATCGTGAAACGTCAGTAATGGACGAGCGGGAAAAGAGTAGTTCTACCAGATACTCATTTTGTCCTTGCAGATTAACCGGGGAAGGAGGTGAGCTGTCACGAGGAGTCGCACGAGGACGTGCGAATGTCAGTCTGGCCGTGACGGCGCATCAGTAATTTTAGAGCGGATCGATACCAGGATTCGGACCGCTCTGACACAACACCGAGCGCTAGCAGGAGCGAGTGATTGAAGGAAGGCGAACCAGCCGTTGGCCTTTTGAAATCAAACTGCATCGCTTCATTACGTTACGTGTTCGGCGGAGTGTCGTTGATTTTTGACTAATTAAGATACTGTGAAAGTGATCGTAATTCTATTTCGTAGATTGGTGAAAATAATACTAGATTGAAAATGAAGTGTCATGTAGTTTTCCTCGCCCGATAACCCACGCCTATCTTACAAGTATTTTCTATCAATTCGCAATGGATTCCCAGAACTCTGATAAGCGCACGATTCCTACGAGTCCTGTTGACGTGCCTTTAAATATATATATATATATAAATATACTTCATTTAAACAAAAATGCTAGGATAGATGACAGAATCAATTATTCATAGACAGACGAAGAAATTTACGGACAGATTTCTTGAAAGTCGCTTTACTCGGAGCCATCTTGAACTTATCAGGAAGCTTATTCCCCAACCTGATGGCATTCAGCGTGAAAGAGTGCTCGACGTGACTTGTCCTATAAGCGGGAATCACCAGAGTGTGCAAGTTACAGGAGCGCTGATTCCGAGTACTTGTGTCACCCTTTAACTGAAACCTACACCTCAAATAGTCGGGAGCATTTGGGTCATTCAGGATGCTGAAAAGCGAGCACAGTGTTCTCAACTCCCTGCGCTTGCGTATGGTCAGCCATTTAAGTTGTGCTCGGTATGGCGAGATGTGGTCATACTTACGCACGCTGAAGATAAACCTCAGACAACAAGCGCCTGAACCAGAAGCACTTCGGTGTCGTAAGGAAGAAAGTTTTTGAGACGGTAGAGAGCCCGAAGAGAAGCTGAGACTTTGCGACTGGTTTCGGAGACATGCTTGTCCCAGCTCAAAGTACTGTCCATGAAAAGGCCTAAGTTTTTCACGTGCTCAGAATAAGGAATAATAGTTCCATTGAATTTTAGTGGCGCTTTGGCCCCACTATTAACCTTTACAAGGAGATGCGGGGTGCCTATAATAATAGCTTGGCATTTGGATGGATTCACTGCTATACCAAATTCATTAGCCCAGTCACACAGGTGGGTCAAATCACTGTTTAAGGCACTAACAGTTTCTTCGAATTCATCCACGCTACTATGTTGGTAAAGCTGTAGGTCATCCGCATAAAGGTGGTAAGAGCTGCGCAGATGGTGCGTCACAAAATTTATAAAAATAGAAAATAGTAATGGGGAGAGGATTCCTCCTTGAGGGACACCAGCATCAAGGGCACGCCAGTCTGACGACGCCTGTTTAACACGGACCACTTGTTGCCTATCACGAAGATACGACTCAAACCACTTCAGAGCAGGAGGAGAGACGCGTAAGTGGGCATGAATGGTAATGAGAATGTCGTGATTCACAGCTTTGAATGCATTAGAGAAGTCGATCAGGACCAGAACAGTGACTTTCGGTTCCTCTAAGCCGGCCCTAACATCCTCAGTCACTTTCAAAAGAGCGGTGGTCGTGCTATGTCCTGGCCTGAAACCCGATTGATGCTGGCTGATGAGGTTATTTCTAAAAACAAATTCTGAGAATTGCTGAAGTACAGCGGCTTCAAGTATCTTTGAGATAAAGGGGAGAATAGAAATTGGACGAAAGTGACTAGGAAGACTGGGGCTAGAAAGTTTAGGAAGAGGGCGGACGAAAGCACTACGCCAAACGCGTGGGAATGTCCCCGTTTCGAGTGAAAAGTTAATGATGTGAGTGATTATAGGAATTACGAAGTCGGAAATTGGAGTCAGCATACCACGGGTGATCAGATCACTACCAGAGGCATTCGATTTTATGGCAGAAAAAATTTTTGTGATGTCGTCGTCGATAACCATGGAAAATTTAAACGGGTCTATAAGAGGAGATGGAATTCGAGAAATAGAAGAGATTGTGTTCCTTTTGACGTCATCGTGAAGTTTAGGGCTACTGGCGAAGTGGGCGTTCAAGTCATTGAGAGGAAGAGGACAGTTTTCATCAGAGGCTGCAGACTTGCCGAAACCCAGAGAATTAAGAAATTTCCAAACATTGGAAGGAGAAGATTGGATTAAATGATTGTGGAAATGCTGCCTCTTCGCAGATCTGACCATCTGGTTGCAGCGGTTCCGGGCCTTTTTGAAAAAAATCCAGTTTTCATCCGATCGATTGCGCTTAAACATGCGGAAGGCGCGATCTCTCCTACTCATCGCTGCTCTTGCATAGGTTTGGAGGATTTTTTAAAAGAAGATTGGTTAGTGGTTCAATATATATATATATATAGCTTGTTGATAAAAGGTGGAAGCTCGTTTACCTGGCAACGGCCACTGTGAGAATGCTTACCTACTGGGCCACAGCGCTCTCTACCCAGCCCTACTTACATGAACACATTCTGTAAATGTATGATCCAGGGAGGCCTAGTTAATAATGTTATAATAATAATTGACGACCGACTTGGTGTAATTGTTGAGAAGTCAGCTACTATTTTTTTTGTTTAATGTAATAGGGAGCAATCCAAAGGTCGCGGGTTTGGGCGCTGTGTGGAATAATGTCCAGGGATATTTATTTATTTATATATAATGACAAGAAATTGGCTAAAATACTGCATCTCATTATGCGCCTAAACTAGTAGCAGAAGTGCTTAGTTAATTACTTAGTGTCAAAGGCATGATTAGCGCTCCCTATTCAAGATCAGAGTGATTGGTTAGATGGTTATATACCTACTCGCAGCAGTCGATATGTAACCATCATATACATACTGATCAATCTGATTATACTATTCTCTTCAGACGAACCACTTTGGATAATTGTGATAGGTAATCATTAATTAGCAGCTATAGGGCATCATTTGCTGAATGTAGATTGAATTCAATTCATATAGATAAGTAACATTACATTGCATTGCATAACGTTGATAGGTGCTTCAAGTTAAAAATAATTTCATCGTTTTATTCATCATCATCATGTCAGCCGAACGATGCTCACTGCTGGCCATAGGCCAGCGCTGTCCGCATCCAGCGGCTTCTCGCGACGTTGACCACATTGTTGGTCCACCTTGTGGAGGGCCTGCCCACGGAACGTCGTCTGGTACGTGGTCGCCATTCCAGAGTCTTTCCGCCCCAACGGCCGTCGGTTCTCCGCGCTATGTGTCCCTCTCACTGCCACTTCAATGATACAATTCTTCGAGGGTTGTCCGTTGTTTTCGCCATGATTTCTGATTTGATCAAGCAGGGAAATACCAAGCATAGCTCGCTCCATTGCTCGTTGGGTGACCTTAAGCCTTCTTAAAATAAGACCCAAAGTGAACGACCACTTCTCACTCCCATATGTCATTATTGGCAACACACACTGGTCAAAGACTTTCGTTTTGAGACATGGAGACATCGTTTACATAGACATCGTTTTATTATTAGATAATAGTAAAATAAAATAAAGCACATCAGGTTTCAGTGACTGATAGGCGATTATATTATTATTAACAGACACTAGTCAGAAAATGAACAGTTCGAATATTCAGCTACATACTGGCTACATAGCAAAACCTATCATACAAAAAAAAACCGTCACTAAAAAACGGTTAGGTGTTTCAAGGGGCAGTTTATTGTATACTTTGTTGATATTTTCAAGTATCATTACAACAGTTGGTACATAGATTTCAACGTTTCTGGTTCTAGATATTTACATTTTCAAGGTTGGCTGTCGATTCCATCGAAACCTGGCCACTTTTGTTAACCTTTCTGCCGCAGCAGTCATCAGATCTGCACACTTTGTGCCCCGCCCACTGTCAATCCCACGTTCATAATTTTATTTAGCAAGTATTATTAAAAACTCAAAACTAGTCAGCTAAAAATTATAACTTACTCGGGAGATTGATCTGTTGATTTTCCAAACAGTAATTTATGCTCTCTAGGAGTAAAACAAAATGTATGACGTACATTTTACAATCTCCAGAATCCTTCTCCTTCATTCGGCTGATTTTAATCTGACTTTTGAAAATTCTGCTTCTATCTAAAATAACAGTATGTTTAATCAAGCAGTAATATAATTATGGTCACCATAAATAAAATACGTAAGAACTCCTTTGTATTATTCAGTATACCTGTGGCGTAATGCAATGGAACAAAGTAATTGTCTGTAGCTATAAAAACGTGATATACTGGATGTTTCAAAAATACCCCTAAAGATTGAAATGCCATAGGAAGTGAATGAATCTGAAATAGTAGGTGTGGTCCCTTTTACATATCTCTAACGGTTTCGATAAAAACGTACATCAAATGTTTCTAAAAATGTCGATATTAATTCGATTTATCGAAATAAAACGTAGGGGCGTGAACAAAGGAGGTCGCTCCTGGTCACTCCCGCTCCCGGTTAGGGTCAACTTGGGTCCATGAAGCCAAATTAGTGCTGGGTGTTTCCATGATCGATGTTTTTATTTTACGTTAATTTATTCGAATTTCAAATTAAGAGCTACGACTGTAAGAAATTAACAAGGGACTCCTTTCAGGAGTTTGCATAACCCCCTTCAGTTACTAGGGGTATTTTTGTAACACCCTGTATAGTTATGTGCATTTAATTGAATGCTAGGACGTCTAGATTTCAGATGAGGTATAGTTATGTATAAGTCGGGATTCGGACCCGGGCGGCCGGGGAGCTGTCCGTTGCATTTTACCTGCAGTAATTGACGGATGAGGAGAGCAGACACCACGCGGTGAGTTTCGACATATCTGTTAATGCATTTTGTTTGGACGTGCTTATTAAGCAGGGGGAAAAATGAAAACGACTGGAAAATATGCATTTGTTTATTTACACTCCCATCTGATTACCCCTAAGGCAATACTGCCCCTTTGTTTCTTGATGTAGGTACAGAAACAGCTTTCCGATGCCGGTAGAGTCACATGATGTTTGTATACATCCTGTGTATCCCATATACATAATTTTTTTGTCTATCATTTAGGGCATCTTGTATTTAATGGAAAAAATATTGACGATTTAAAAATACAGAGCCGTTCAAACTAAAGACAAATTTTAGATTTTTAATTTCACACGTTTCGTGCGTTTTGCATTGACAAAAAAAAAACTGAACATCAATTCCAACGTTACTTTTTATAAAGCAATTATTTACATATAACACGATAAAATTATCCTACTTGTAGCAAATAAGAATCTTCAGATACCTGTCTCATATTTAATAATGCGTTTACAAAGACCTCCGCATCCTCGCGACGGCCAATATATTAAAGGGTTACTTCTGAGCGACGTTGAATCGCAAATGTCGCAGCGAAGTTGATACTAAGTAGCTAGGTTATGTCAGTACTGACATGACATGTCAAAAATTCTCCACGGGGTACGACGTAGTTAATTTGAACGTGTTATAATGTGTGAACAAGGTAGTATGATTATTTACTAGAGCGTAAACGGGACAGATAGGTACATGTTGCGCAGTGGCGTCTTAAACTGTCAACACTATCAATGCTTTGCTCAGGTGTACGAAAAGTTCTGATTTCGGGTGCCACTTTTTTAGCACAAGTAACCTTTCTGTCCTTTAACTGTATAATATCGTTGTACGGCGCCTATTTTTAGGGTTAAGATAAACAGAATAAATAATGACTTTTTGCCGTCACTTGATAGGTTTCCATGATGAACGGTATGTATTGAATGGCGAGCATTTGTCGTGGAAGCGTAATCCGTCAGCGTAGTTCAACGAATGCAATTGTAGATACATCTTAACATTTTATTTGTATCAAAAGATTTGTTAATTAGTCACCCATTTATTGCATTGACGTGAGCCTGCATGAAATTTACAGCAAAGCTCAGGATAGCGAAATTAAGTTTGATATTTGTATAATTTCCAAAACCGGCTAGACGTTATGTAACGTGGCATATTATGCAAGCTAACTGCAACATGCACGTCAATTACTGCCCGTGAAATCCCGTCGACAGCGCTCGCGGGCTTAGGCTTCCTATAGGGTACCCCACCTATCATGTTATGTTACTATATTTGCCTGCGTTTTCGTTCACGGGCAATAAGGACTAGGAAAATGTTTCCGGGACTAGGTTTGCTTATATTATTTCAAACCACATTAAAACTTAGCTTGTATTTTGGCTGATTTCTCAGAATTTATTTCACTGTAAGTACTCCTATTTTAGAAACTATAGTTCGTTCGCGTTAAGAATGCAGTGGTTTATAAATTTAATTCTGATATCTGTTGATCGAAGGACAAGTATGAAATTACTGTATTCTTAACGCGAACGTACTATAAACCTGTTGCGGTTTTATTTGGTTTTTCTGCATAACGTTCCAACATAGAAATGTGTAGGTCCGAGACTACAGTGAGTGGTTCGAGCTGAAGAGGTGAATCTGATAACTGTCCCATTTTTCACTCTCATGAGACATACGGATCATCGAAAGAAGACACCACCGAGGCTCTGTCAGAAAATAACCAGCTTAGACCTGGTTAGTAACATAGTCGCCTACCTAATGGGCACTGTTAGTAATATCCTTATATCGGATGTATTTTAATAGCTTCGTTGTTTTGTCAATAAACTACTTTTCTGTTTTCATTCAAACAGATAAGTTATTTTCAAATTCATAAAATTATTTTACTTTCTTGAAGTGCGATGACCGTCACTCATACCGCGTCTCTCGGCGACAGAAAGCACCAAAAATGAAATGACTTCTAAAGTGTCATTTCCATTTAGCTTTTGTACGGACAACGCCATAACAGGCTACCCATTTCCGGTCATTCCTCGCTTCTCTATTGCAAAGAACTGTCATTTAGCAACATCAGGACAAAGAACGGAAATGGGTGGCCCGTCTGTCAAATTGTATTAATTTGTCGTTAGAGTGTAAAATAAGGCACCTATATCCACTATCGAAAGATACTCTCAAAGGCTGTCTAATTGTGAATGACGTTCTGTAACTAAGAGATTCGCAGAACGTATAAACAAATATCTAAATCATCCTTAACCAAGACTAAAATATTAGCCTTAACTAACGAGAGCTAGACTACCTATATTGATGAAACACCCAGACACACAGAACAAACAAAACAGCGGAACGAACAGCCTGCCTACTGCGAAAACGGGCTATTCAAATGTGGTAACTATAGCGTGGCGTGATTTCTTTTTTCTCTCACCGCGCCGCGCCCACCCCACGGTCTCTCGCTTCAGTATTTCCGATACCCAAAACGACCAAATGGCGTTCTGGGTGCCAAGCCCTTTAGTCACAGACAATACCAATTTGAATTGGTCAATACAATTAAAAAAAGCGAAATTAGAAGATCAGTATTCCAATAAACCGTCAAAGGCTTGCTCAAGTGACGAGAGCTAATTTATTGGGCGGTATTGCGTGGCCGCGCGGGAAGCTGCGGACGCCGCGCGACTCAATCAAATAGTTACAATATGGACTCGCCTGACGAGGGCGAGCATTGCGATGGGGAAATGCAGGACAAAGTATTAACTACCCTCGAATTCACAAACGCCTCTTTCGCAACGCAATACTCTTCATAAAATACAAAGTTTTTGCAGTGTAACTGTGTATGGTTGTGCTGAGGCTGGTTGGTGCATCTCGCCCTGTTGTATGGTTCGTTAGAATACTGCCGCGGTTCCCCCCCGCTTGTCGTAAGAGGTGACTAAAGAGGGGCCTTCGGGGTCACTGCACACGGCGGGGGCTGTGTGCCCCCATTCCAAGTAGCCCCGAGGAAGGGTGGCGGGTGTAGAGGGGAGGTATGACTCCTCTAGAGCTGGGCTGGCTATGCTAGCATAGCGCGCCAGGGCTCCACCGGCCCGAGTTCTTGACCAGAGATCACGGGGACCTTGATACGCACTGAAGCAGGTCAGCGGTGGGGTTTAGTTTGGAACCTCACAGCCCCCCGCCCTTCTCCTGGAGGGCGGGAAGTCCATAAAGGTATTCTAACCGTGAAAACAAACAAAAAAGCGACTTGAGCGCGATGTGTTTCTCATCTCTGCCTTTCAGTGTCGCTGTCGCTGCACTCTTTACAGAGTGGGCATTTTCGTTAAAACAGGATTAGAGGCACATTTTACAATGGTGCCTGTCTACTCCCATTCATCTAACTTTAATGAATGAAAATCAGTCACAGCTCATTATCTCTGAATCCCGTCGTAACGCAACTCCTGGCCGCCCTACACGAGGTCGGCTTGCATCCCAGCCGTTACCATGCCAACCGCCTGCACCCGGACAGAGCTATTATGAGCTCCCGTCCCGGAACCTGAGTAATATAGGTTCTGGCTGACGCGGGCGGTGTGTAGCTTTATTAAGTTTTTACCTTTCACTCGCGAGCTTTGATGTCGGGAAAGGGTTCTGATTTTTTGTTCCATCTCCCAGTAATTGTTCTATTAAAAAATAAACTCCTGTCGCAGGAAGTGGACCTGTATGGAAAGTTTTGATTTTATTGTGCAGCGAGTTTTCTGATTCAGAACAGAGTTTGAGAACAATTTTCTTTTTTTTCCATGTAAATCCAGTTTCAGCCTCCAGCCAGCCAGCTTTTACGTTAACGCTAAACAAATGGATTTGCGAATAATTTGTTCGTTGAATCTGTCTAAAACAAGGTTCTCAATCGACTGTCTGAATCTAGACATGGAAGCGTGTCAGCCAGTCGAGAAATTATTCCGTAATAATATCTGTACAAAAAGACCTTGTACATTTGTAAATACATTTTTCAATATACCTATAGCTTCGTGTATCATAAGTTATCTAGTTGGCACCGAACAATCTTTTTTTTTCGGCGAAGTTAACCACTAAATCATATCCATTACATAATACTGGATTTGGCAGGAAAGCCAAAAAAATGTTGCAATTTTTTTACGGAAAAGCACTGCCGATGCCTTCTTACTAGGAGTCAAAACACAGTGTTACATTACATTGACAATGCTGAAGTCGAAGCTTTGTTATAGATGTCTTAGTTTAGTCAGTAATTTTCCAAAAGAATGATATTACTTGGTTCGAATTAAAACCAGCTTTAACCAATACTCTATTACGAGTATCTCATACAGGTAACTTTTTCGAACAAGCTTTTAATTACAAAACTATTGTAAAGTAAACTGAGGCTTTTAACGAGGTTTGAAAGTAGGTAGTTAAATACTGTGTAATGGACTACTATTATTAAAGAATATTGAATTGAATTGATTGCATACATAAACAACACCTCACCGACGTGCAAGTGCAATAAGACTGCCATGTTCTGTACAGTCAACAGCACATCAGGTTACCTAATTTCCGTTTTTTCTGTCGGTCTTGCTAAATGTCATTTCTTTGTAATAGAGCAAGGAGGACTGACCGGAAATGGGTAGAGTGCCGTCCACCGTACATACTGCCGTGAATGATTACCTATTAGTTTACTTGACAAAACCACCTAGAAACCACAAGGCACTTCAATTGCCTTTATAATTTTGTTTCTGATTTGTTTCTTGAGAATAACTTATACAGTGTGTCTGGTCACCAGTGTCGGACCCGTTAAGGTTCAGGAATATAGTCAATTTTATCGACAAATCTACTATTTTTTTCATCTTTTATAAGACTGTATTTTTGCAATTTAAATTTTACGTTTCAAGTGTTTTTTAAGATTTTTAATAGGAGCTATTGTTTTTTATTGTTTTTTTTAAATCTACTTTTTGTCTTCTCTTTCAGCTGTAGATCAAACCCTTTTTTATGCTTGTAGGTTCAGCAGATCGGTAGATATTGCTAAATAAATGAAACGTCCCAGACTCGGCAAAAGAAAAAAAAATGGCCGCCATTTTTTTTTAAACATTGGATTTGTTGATAAAATTCATTATATTAATGAACCTTACCGGGTCCGACATCGGTGACCAGACACACTGTATATGATACTACCTACTTAGCTGCACTATAGGCCGAAATCGTTATTTGGGAAATCTGCATACTGTATACAATGGGTTGGTATGTCTTGTATTTATACAGGACATACATTATAATCATAAACACACAGGTATAGGTACACAAAGAGCGAGGAACCGATGATGGCCGTTGCGAGAGAAAAGTTCTAGAATTCCATGGCAAACGTAGCGTAGGCGCCACTCCATGGGGTGAACGGATGTCTGACCCAATAAAGGTCGCAATAAGATCGATGCAGGTCGTCTACCACCGGCCACTTTAGATATCTATGGCGGCGGCTATTTTGTTATTAGCCGTGGTCGTCATATCCATTATTGGCTAATATGATACATACATCAGCAGCCACATGATGTCCACTGCTGAACATAGGCCTCCCCCATAAATATGATGCTGATGAGATAATTATTACATCGATTAAAAAGTTGATGGCACCATGCCTTAGCTCTACAGTTAGATTATAAACCCTAGAAATGCCTAAAAATAAACCCTATTAATATTTAATAGGGTTTCATTTAGACGCAATATTAAAACAAATTCGTGGGTTGCATTCAAATGACAAAACTTGAATATTTTCTTATCGAAAATAAACTTGCATTGCTACTTTACTTTCAATTGATTGGTTTTCTCTGCGTTTTTGAATTGGTTGAAATGCAATCCTAAAATGTTCGACATTAGAAAAGTGCCAGGATCACATTTTGTAATCGTAGTTTAGGCGAATATGAAACGCACGAAGTTGTAACCTTTTTTTAATTGATTATGAATATCGTAAGCCCGGCATGTCCCACAGTTGGGCAAACGCCTTTTAGTGTCTTAAGATCCCTTAAAGTATTCTTCATCCTGTAATTTTGCAGTGGCAATTAAAGTCAGATTATTATTCTTTAGCAGTTTTTTTTGTAAATGTGGTTTATTATCTTAAGACTCACCTGGTGGTTACTGTGGTTAGCAATGACGAGGCCGATGGTAGAACATCCTACCCATGGAAAGTAAACCGCTCTGAGGGTGGAAAGCCCAACTTGTGTCTAGTAGTATTTCGAAACAAATATTTTTTTCATTAGGTAAGAATCAGCTTAGAAATATTTACTTACCTTTACTCACCATGGAGCTTCACGACAAAGAGTCTGAATCCCTCGTTGACTATAGACACCCAGTCGTGACCCAGTCTCGTATTCCAAATAGCTATACTCCATTTATCATAGCGTTAGACAGAACTTGACAGAAGTAATAAAAAGTTCTTTTTAGGGTACACATTGTGGTCTAAGCACAATAAATTTAATAACTTTTAAGATTCATGCCGAACTTATCTAAATCTACGGCATATGCCAACTGTCACACTTATATTTTGTTCTCATTTAAGTAAATAACTTCAGAATTTATGAGGCTTTTACTAAATTAAATTATTTTGTTTTACTTGCAGGGGTTTGTGTATCCAATCGTGCTTTTACTATCATTATAACTTTATCTAAAATATTAGTTAGACCCTTCATACGTTGTGACGGAAGGACCAATAAAATTTTGCCAGATAATACAAATTTGTCAGCCGGCAAAAGTCAATCAAAAATTAAAATCATTATTTTGTTTAGCACCTCTGCTTCTATGAAACTCTTTTTTCTAATGTTATAACAAATGGAGTAAGTAAAGGCATACTTCAACAATTTATTGATCAAAGGAACAATTTTGTTTTATAAGCTGTCATAATCGACTGACCCTTTGACGATTTTGCTCGAGGTGGTCAAGTCAAAGGTCCCGGGTTCGATTCTCAAACAGGACAACATTAATCTTTGTAACAGTAGTTTACGCTTTATCTTGCTATTATTATCTATTTGTATCCATTCATGGTTATTTATATACATTTTAAATACATTAGCTTACACCCACATCACAAGCTCTGCTTACTTTTAGTCGATCTTTAGGCAAGATTATACTTATTGCCTTTATATAAAATTACTCATTTTATCGACTTTCCACCAACATTCTTGACGGAGTAGTTGAAAAACAAGGCAAATCAAAATGAGGCAGCATCTTAAGCTTTGTGTAAATAACACTGTGAAATAACACTCCCTTTTATTTGTTCATTTTCTTACTTAACTGCGAATGCATTTTCTCAAGGAAAAACTCATTGGAAAACTAAGCTTGGCTTTCTCTTCGTGTAAACGATACTGGTCTGGCATTCTTGTAAAATAGCCTCGACTAAATGAAGAAGGACAAGATCAAACAAAAGTATAATGAAGTAGGTACAGCATTGTGAATACTGAATTACAAAAAAGTATAGGAGAGTGTTTTTTACCTATGAAATTTTGATTGGTAAGTGAAAAACTAGATAGGTAACTGGAATGAAGGCCCGTCCTATAGATTTTCAGTTCGGTGTTTTCCCCCAAAATAGCCTTCATTCCAGGAATTCCCTGCCCTAACCCCGCACTACCACTTCAATTTGCTAACCCGCTGGGCCGCGTTAGCGACTATAGTTTCCATTCCTGATACGATGCGATTTGGTGACAGCCGATTTGATGGAATGGTTCATTCGGTCGCAGGTTCGATGCCCGCACAGCATTCAAGCAATCATATGCCAGAGCATGTATGTTTGTATTGGGCTGAATGTGTTTTCTAGCCCAAGACAAATTACAATATTTCCTGTAGTTTTCATTCATCTTTTAAGGACTGGCCGCACACGGTAAAGCCGTAGACCGCCACACGCTACAAACGACTACTTTATCACTACATAGTATAAAACAAAGTCGCTTTCTCTGTCCCTATATCCCTATGTATGCTTAAATCTTTAAAACTTTGATGCAGTTTTATTTAATAGCTAGAGTGATTGAAGAGGAAGGTTTATGTGTATAATAACAGCTTATTGTACCCGTGCGAAGCCGGGGCGGGTCGCTAGTGGAAAATAGGACAGGTGGGCAATGATATTATAATAAAAAAGAGGTTGATAGGTTACTTGCGCTAAAAAAGTGGCACCCGAAAACAGAATTGCACCTAAGCAAAGCATTGACAGTGTTGACAGTTTGAGACGACACTGCGCAACATGTATCTGTCTCATTTACGCTCTAGTAAATAATCATACTATCTTGTTCACACGGCCTAGTTATAGATACGTCCAGGCGACGTTTCCAGCAGTATTATCTTTGTTTTTTTAATTTGATTGGAGCCTGCCAAGTAGACAATCACTGCCCGCTCTCTTTTCGTGGATGAGTCGGAGGCCGCTACGCTCCCCGGGCGTCACCACGAACTGAGCCTCGACATAGTGATTCAAATCAAATGAAAAAAAACACAAAAATATATATTTTAATAGACCTGTTTCAAGTGCTTTTAAATCTTTAAGAACAATGTCTTTCGCGCTAAAAAATGAACCAGAGTGTAAAGAACGAAGCACAATATCACTTTGGCGCCTAATAATGACGCGCAACACTATATCGTCATTTAGATTCGGCGATAACGAGCCTGACAGCTCGTACGTTTCCGACAGACGGACCAAAAATTACGGATAATTGAAATAATAAATGAATACACAGTATACTCGAACAACATAATGTGACTCAACCACCCTTGTCGTAAAGTTGTTTCTGTACTGAGAAGAACCGGCAAGAAACTCAGCAGCAGACTATCATAATCATCATCAACGACAGCCATATGACGTCATAACATGGCCTAAGTCCCCCAGATTTCCAGAGCGGCCGGTGGACGAATGACATCATAAAGATCGGTTTACGGAAAGGTTTCGGTGGATCCAGGCCGCATATACTGATTATATTATGTGCCAATTAATGGCTCCCAACTAGCAAAACAAGTCCTTTTACCGTACCTAGAGACAATTTTTTTGCGCTTATCAATGCAATTCTTCGAGCGATGTCGGTTGCCTTAGTTCTCCTGCGGATCTCATCATTTCCGATTCGATCAAGCAGGGAAATATTAAGCATCGCTCTCTTCATTGCTCGCTGGGTGACTATGAGCCTTCTTATGAGACCCATAGTAAACGACCACGTCTCACTCCCATATGCCATTACTGGCAACACACACTGGTGAAAGACTTTCGTCATGAGACATTGAGGTCTTTCGGACGCGAATATATGCCGGAGCTTCCCGAACGCTGCCCATCCGAGCTGGATTCGACGAGAGATCTCTTTCTCGCAGTTGGACTTACCTGACTGGACTGCCTGTCCCAGGTAAACATAGTGGAAAACAACTTCGAGTGTAATGTTCCCAACGTTCACTGGAGGGGGTGCAACATGAGCATTGAACATGATTTTCGTCTTGTCCATGTTCATCCTAAGAAGAGCCTTCTAGCATGTTACAAAGCTGAATTTAGGTGCATATACACACATCAAAAGTGTCTAGGGATATCTCAAGCATTTTCATACAAAGTATAGCTATTGGGGAGGCTGTAAAAATTAAAATATTGATACCAACGTAGAAATTTTTAGGACACAGAAACTGCTATATCTGCCCTTTCAGATTGTATAAAGAAATTCATTGTGGTAGCATTATTGTACAATCGTAAGGACGTTAAAAAAAAGACAGATTTTTCTTTTAAAAGGTTTCAAAATTTTAGCAAAATCAAACGTTTTTTTGTAATATTCTTAACCTTTATCTTATGCCTGTTTCCTCGAGTTATTTTAAGATAATGCTGAGCATTATCTAATATCTTTGATTTTGCTAAAATTTTGAAACCTTTTAAAAGAAAAATCTGTCTTTTTTTTAACGTCCTTACGATTGTACAATAATGCTACCACAATGAATTTCTTTATACAATCTGAAAGGGCAGATATAGCAGTTTCTGTGTCCTAAAAATTTCTACGTTGGTATCAATATTTTAATTTTTACAGCCTCCCCAATAGCTATACTTTGTATGAAAATGCTTGAGATATCCCTAGACACTTTTGATGTGTGTATGATCATTTGAGTCGAAACAGTCTTTTAATTAACCATCGGTATACTATTAGTCAACGCCTATAATGCGCTTCTAAACTGTATTGACTGTTTGAGAACCCATTAGACAGGTTTACCGACTATAAAAGAGGCTATATATAATAGGGTGTAAATACAGGTCGGAAATGACATTCAGAGCTAGTTAGGCCTTTTTGCCGGGCGTTCATCAATCAATTATTCGACTGATTAAGTACCTAATCAATTGCCTGCCAGGCTGAAAGCCTTCTATTAGAACCGTTGTTTGGTTAGCGTTTAGTGCTGTTAACTGGGGGCCAATTCTGGAAATGTATTCCGGTGCAACATACAGGGTGGCCGGGCTGTTTTGTTCAAAGCTAAAACTCAGATGCCTTTTTGAGAGTTACTCGAATTACACGGAAATCTAATGTAGATACGATTCCCGAAAAACTGTAGTTTACATTAAGGGAACTAATGCGCTCTACGTTTTCTTACCTACGCCATAGAACCAATTTTAATGAAATTTGGTACACACGGCCATCACGATTTACACCACCACCGTAAGCAGACCTTTGTTGGTAGGGCAGTTCTATACGAAACGCGTCCAAATTTCACAATGTATAGCCTAACGTACGGCAGTGTGGAAACGGAAAGAGTCGACCTCGTTCGAAGAAAGGACATAGGAGCTATTACAATTGCGCTTAAATGACTTGACAACACAATTGAACTGACCAAAATGACATTCCAAAAAAATGCGAATCCATCACTCAGGTTGCAAAAAGGGTCGTTAAAATGGCAAGGTGACCCAACAACTCTACAACAGCAACACAGTAGCGATTGGTTAAACACCGCTGCATAGGTTTCAACAACGCATTAAGGTGCTTTAATAAAAGGGGTACTAAGTAAGTTAGTTAGTCAGTAATAATGAGTTAATAATTTTTGCTTTTGTTATTTTGATACTGAATAAAGTTGGTTTTATATTCAATAC
Source organism: Udea ferrugalis (assembly GCA_950022985.1). Taxonomy (NCBI): domain Eukaryota; kingdom Metazoa; phylum Arthropoda; class Insecta; order Lepidoptera; family Crambidae; genus Udea; species Udea ferrugalis. The sequence continues at coordinate 3,801,407 of OX465527.1, read as the reverse complement.
CTATTTCTTACCTATACCTATTTCTTCTACGAGCTAAATACCACAGGCCGGTGACGGGCAGCAGCGTCACCGGTGCGAGAAGCTTCGCCCTGCGATCGCCAACCCGCCTGCCCAGCGTGGCGATTATGGGCATAACCTCCTATGAAGACACAGCGAAGGCCACGGCCCCCAGTCGAGCTCAGTGGCGTGTAATGGGAGAGGCCTAAGTCCAGCAGTGGACTGCAACAGGCTGATGATGATGATGACCTATTTCTTCATAGTCGGCGCTATCTACACCGAATGTTTTTTTTCTAAATAAATGTGGCTATATACCGGACTGTAAGGTGAGTGCAGAGGGCTCACAACCCTAACCTAATCAGCTATCAGTGTCCGCCACCGATTAAAAAGGCAACGATGCGCTCTTCCTTCCTTTACATTCAAAAAATATAGGAAATCCTTTAAAATTAAAAATTGGGCAATTGATAGACCATCGCCCTTATTTTAAAATTTAGAGGAAGATAGCTTTTGGCAACCTTGGTAAAGACCTATGTCTAACTTTCCCCGCTCCACGAACCTAGGCTATGATTGCCCGATTGGATATACCTACGTAAACGTCCGGCGGTGGTCGATGGTCTAGCTCCCAGCCGCTTTGGCAGCAAGCGAACGTCTCCATGACAGCAGTTGACGCGAAGCTTCTCAGAAGTGCCAGCCAGAAGTTTTATTCGTAAATTCAAGCTGGATGGACACAGATTTTTGCATTTTTCAACTAACCTGCTCTAACATATCACCAAACTTTGAGCTCGATGCCTGTCACAAATTAATGTTGATATGCACAAAGTCGTCAAAGTCGCTTCCGTTAGCGAGATAGAAAGACCAGCCACAGTAAACAGAGAACAGTGAAATATCTATATCTGCCGCTCTCGGTTTGAATGTTTGCGTGCGCGCCGCACGCCGTGTCGGCACGCGATTTCACGCACACGCTAGCATAAAATATGGAGGAATAAGGTGGCAGCAGTACCCGTGGCAGTACGGTACGGGCTGTGCAAGAGTAGGCTAATAACTCGGCGGGCGGCCTTAGATAACCTACTGTTATGTTTACTGTGGACCAGCGAAAAGTGGTTTTTCAAGCTGGCTGGACACATTCTCGATCGATTATCTAAGATTCTGTAGCGTTACAAATTCTGAGACAAGGGTGTTTAGCCGCCACATAAAATGCCCTATTAACCTACATAATCATTTGTAAGCTTATTTGAACTTGAAGATTCGTCCAGACAGCCTGAGCTACTTACATATGTCCGCGTATATGGTCCTACCCACCATGATAGTACATTGGCTTGTTTCTAAACCTTCTTCGGACATCAATGAACAACATAAAAAGCGGTCCCTTTTTATTTATGAGTAAAATTGATACGTTTTTACTTAGTAATTTTCTGGGTAATCATTTCATTGAAACCAACTCACTCACCCTAAACTAAGCAAGCCTTGCATATTTAGACTGTTGAAAACACTTCTTCTAAATAATGTGTTAGTATGTCGTTAATAAAAAAAACACTCCTGGGGCCTTATTACGATCTTTTAACAGCTCAGTTTACGTCTTTTCATTCATTTAAATGTGACTAAAACATGCAAAAAAAAGTTACTACAGCAACGCAACGGTTTGGGCAACGCAATGGGGATCGAACCCACTACATTTGGCGCTATAGGACTATTCTCGCCTATATTTATAAGGGTTACCTATCATAAGACCGAATTTTCTTTTCCCAAATTTCATTTTCCCGAAAACGTTTCGTTTTTTTTCGTCTGGCATTTTTTCATTTTCCCGAAATGACGTTTGCTACTATATCAGTTGACCAATTATCAACTGGATTTTTTTCGTTTGCCAGACGTTTCATTGGGCCACAAAACGTTTTACCGAAGCGATGATTGGCCGAAATAACAATTGTCCGAAGTATTGTTTTTCAGAAGAATCATTAGACCACTGTTTTGATTGCCATATTTTTAGTTTACCAAACGATCATAAAAAAGTTACGAGTTTAATGCAAGCAGCATAAAAACAGTCAAGGAATTTTTGAATTTAAAATAAAAAAGGCAAATGGCATGCAAGTCTTCAACATGCAAGTTTAAGGAAAACACAAGAATTCTGTCACGGCTCCGGCATTACGGGGCTCCGACGGTTCCTCGCGTGCTAATCGTTGCAGATGGCTTCCGCTCAGCACCACAGCTTCGGCTTGTTGGCCGGCTTCGCCGGCCAGCCTCAGCCGCGGCACCTCGCTCATAGCCACCTGCTCCTCAGCCCGCGGGCCGCCTCGCCCCTTCATTTCTACTTTCACGCTTTTAAATAACACTCTTGGGGTAGGGCAAAACAAGTACCACGTGGTGTCGGGGTTGACTGTGTCGGATTCGCCCTGATGTTGAAATTACTGCAAATCAACATTAACGAGACGTTGAACGTTATCATACAGTAGTTGTGGCCTAGCAATATTCGGTAAAATGTGATTTAGCCAAAGTGATCATATGACAAATAAGTCATCTGGTAAATGAAAAAAGTTGGAAAAAGACTTCGGGCAATAGTAAAAAGTTTATTCTGAAATTCGGTTTAACGTAGTTCGGTATAACGACACTTATGTCAAAAGATACTTCGACGAGTTAAAAATATGTCCAACAATACATCTGGCAAATGAAATGTTGGTCAATAGTTTTCAGTCAAATGAAATTTGGAGTAGTAAATTTCGGACTAGTGACCGGTTCCCATTATAAGTTTTAGAGAGTCAAATATGACGAGGTGAGTACGTACCGACCCACCTTAAATGATACTCACCATAGGTTTGTTGTTTATATATTTATGATTTCTATGGATATTTTCTAAAATACTGCGATATTTTTCTGATTCGGTGGATGCTGAATAACGCAAGTAGTTGAATTTTATATTTAACGAGACTTTCCATAAAATGCATTTGCTTGCATGCTTACAACCACCACTCGTCTAAAATACTACTGAATTCATAGAATTGAATGCAACTTGAAGAAATACTCTTGTGCCCTTATTCTTAAATAATCATTTGGGGTTATAGGAATGTTTTAGCTATAGGAAAAGGAAACAAATTATACAACACCAAGAAATTTAATATCCTGAAGTTTAACAATATCTATTTGCGCTAGGCGCTATAATATAAGTTTACATATCAGACATAAGTAGGTAGCTGAAAACTATGCTAGGTTACAATTTCTATGAATATTAATGAATAAATTGATTTTAAAACTATTAAAATGCTAGTAAAAGTTCTTAAATAACAAACTACTTTTATTGGAGATTAAAAGACTAGCCCCCTTATTCATAAAAAGTTAAACGGCTCTTCAACAAATTTGTATCGTTTTGTCTCATTCATTCTTGTTGCTGCCGCCATTTGCGCGTAAGTGACATAACACGTCAACTGCTTAAACTATGCTTTAGCGTTGCGTTCGTTTTTATGAATAAGGGGATAGGTATTTATCGGTCAGCAAACTTTGATCTGGACAGAGTATCCAAAAGTAAGATGAGATGAATATAATGTCAGAATTGTACCTATTGGTGTCTATCACCTGGTCCGTCCAGCGATTTCAGGGCTCCGGAAATCACTCAACGTTCAATAGATACTGACGCCTTGCGTGATTGGTGCGTATACGCAGGACAGCCTCAACCAGATAGTAACAATCGCACTCTGCTACGTATGTACTGATACTGTACAAGCCAGAGAGGCTCTGCGTTATACAAACAGGATTTCGTCTTTATACTGAAAAGATTAATAACCCATGCGTTCTGTTGCCGTCATGAGTGATGAAGCATTCAGCTCACGCATTGCCGAATTTAACCCAACCTTTTTGCTGGAATGGTTTTGGGTTGAAGTCTGACGACTAAGATGCTGTTTATATAACCGACATTTGCAAACATCAACCTTACAGCCACAAGACTCCTAATAATAAGTATCCGCTGATATCATGAAATCAAACATCAAGAGTCTGGTTGATGTTTGCAACTACTGGTTGATGGTTACTAACACTTGCTCCCAGAGCACAAGTTCTTCAGCTCATCTCTCTTCCGTTACCACCAATTGTCATCTTACTGAGTACTTTGCCCATTCCAAAGTTCCATGATCTTTTTACAAATATCATTAATAAATAGACACATAAACTGCCAGGTACTACAATAGCGCACCGCGCACCGCCAGAGAGTCTGCTACAAGATTAACATTAAATTGATCAAAGCTTTATAATTATTATCTACTATTCGCATTGAGCAAAATACTTATACTTACAATTGTATGATTATATACGAATGTTAAAACATTTATTTTTAATGTTTGTTAAACATTTAGATTAAATATGAGAACTGCTATATCTCTACCAATCACTACATTTTTTTTTACTTTTTTCATTTTTTTTCCTGAACTACATAATTTATGAGATTACTAGTAAGTTAGAGATATATACTAAAACTATCTTTAAATACAGTTATACACGCAAAGACAATTTAGTTATAGCAACAGCAACTACAAGAGGTGTAAATAAAACCTGGCTGTGAGCAGCTCAGGGTGTCGGGCAACGCTTTTGCGAGGTGGTTCCAACTCACCAGCTCGCGACTTGAGCAGGCACATCCACCCTGCGAGCGTTCAGCTCTAACGCCCCACTCTGGACGGCCAGTTAAGGCAAGCCAAAGGTGAGAGTCCTGTGCCCCGCTGGGGTCCACTCCAGCCGGCCAGTGAAGGCAAGCGGAGATGGAGGCCTGACCGACTCTCGGGGGAACTCGGGTCCGTGGTGTCGCTACACATCAACAGCTCGCCACAAGCTGCCCTGCGGTAACGTCGGATTAACCCGTGGTGTCGTAACGCACCAACAACTCATAAGAGCCGCCCCTGCGGGTGTTATCTTTGTTATTATTTTGTTGCTCGTGGTTTACATCATTCCTATATTATAACACATTAATCGGAATGAGTCTAACTGTAATTCTGCTGGCAGCAATGGATTTAAGTATGCTAATTTACATCAAAATCCTGATGAGTAAATAAATTGTCTGATATAACAATATACTGAAAGATAAAAATATATTTATAAGAACGCACAACAGCATGGTAAGCTACCTATTCCCAAACATTCCTCCTTGCTCTGTGGCAAGGAATAGCCTGCTAAGCCGTTAACTGAACATATAGCAGAGCATCTAAAACATATTCTAATGAGCAGCTTATAGCAGTCGATGTCGTTAATAGCCTATAAACATAGCCTGGCAATTTTTTTTCACAAAGAGCCACACCTCAAGCTAAACCTGATTGTTGGAAAATGACTTCTAGTGCAATGTTCTTAAGTGTATGTTTATGCACTTGAAGTTAGGCTTTTTGAACATGTAAATGAACAAAGTTAAAACTGAAAAAAACCGCACAGCATCTAAGAATAAAATATATATCATAAACATACGTGTCTCAGCAGTAGAAAGTTGAACTTAGCAAGAAAATCTTTGTCTCTAATGTTTACAATAATATTTTAGGATTAGCCATTAAAGTAATAAAACATATTACAATAAGTTCACAGGATAAATTAAAGTCGCAATTACGCAAAAACAGATAGATCTAAATAGGGTAAATATATACAACAGCTAGGGATCTAAGGATCTAGGATTTAATTAAGTAATACTCTCATTTTTGTATATGTCACTGGAAAATAACAAGAACCGTAAATTTATAAATTTCCTAGGAAATTTATAAACTTTCGTAGGATTCTAAACGAGAGATAAATTGTATTATTTTACGCCCTGATTTCCGGAAATTTATAAACTTTCGGAACACATCCGTAAAATAATAAGTGGGCAGTAACCAAACGCCATGTGCGCTCTGATTGGTCGAATAAGTCACGTGTTCCTTCTCCTTCCTCTCCTCCGCCATTTCATTTTGGCAGAAGGCCGGTTTTAATGATTTAAATTTTGTAAGAACAATTTCGTCTTCGTGTTCATTGTAATTGGCGGCTAACTCTCCGGCGATGAGAAACACCGATAAAAAATCTAAGCAACCCAGATAACGGCGGTATGCTCGCTTTTTACCACGATGGGTTCAAATTCCCTCGGTGAATGTGGGCTTCTGAATGTTCCGTTCGTTCACCGTGACGGGAACTCAGTGTGCCTCTGACAACCCTATTCGGGATATGATCGTGAGGGTATGCTATTATTTGTATGTTATATTTTATAAGTGTATTTAATTTTTTTTATAAACTATTTGATATCGACACGATTTCTGCTGTTTTATTTTGATGAAGTAGGGGTTAACAGCCTATTATATTGTATTGTAAAAATTAACCCGTTAACCCAAGAGGTGCCCGTGGCGCAGTTGTGACAGTGATCGGCGACGATTGCTGTTGTAAAGCAACACACGCCGGGTCGGAAATGGGATGGGTGACCACCCGACCGAAATTTAGTGATGTGTGTGTGTTTCGGGCATCTCCGTGCTTCGGAAGGCACGTTAAGCAGTTGGTCCTGGTTGACGTCATTAAGCTTAGTCAGAGGCCTTAGGGCGGATTGATAACATCTGACATTAAGGTTGCTCACTAACCTTACATCCCGCCAACAATCCGCACTGAGCCCGCTTGTTGGAGTATGGCTCGTTCCACCTCATAGTTGAGGTGAGGCCTGTGCCCAGCAGTGGGACGTATATCGGCCGTTTATGTTAAGTATGTTTATGTAACCTGTTAAACCTACCCAGTTTTAAAGTAAAATTCCAGTCAGTTAGGGAATCAAAACTGATAAATGTACAGTTTGGCAAGTCTGATTGTATCATAATCTATGAACACAAGCATTGCTACTATCAACATCGACCAATCGGAGAGCAGTGTGTTATTTTCCGTGTTTTATAAAAGCGTAAAATTAAAAGCTCTTCTGTGATTAGTCGAACCGTTTAGAATTTTACGAATAGATATTCGTTAGTTTATAAATTTACTACGAGTCGTCGCAAATTTATAAATTTCCGGAAATGTAGCCGTAAAATAATACATTTTATCTCCCGTTTAGAATCTTACGAAAGTTGATAAATTTCCTAGGAAATTTATAAATTTACGGTTTTTGTTATTTTCCGGTGACATATACATTAATATCCAGAATTGAGAGTTCTAGCATCAATTTAGATACATATTGGTTAACTTAATATAAGTTAAATAATAGAAACTAGTGTATCCCTACGTTTAAACTAAGGTATATTTAGTTAAGTAAGTAATAGTATTAACACATCCCCTGTCCCATGAGTGACATGTGATTCATAACAATTGATGTTCAATTGTGATATTTTATGGACAGGGAACGTATTAAGTTGAGGCCACATTAGCGTGCGTAACAGTAACGTGCGTCTCTAGATCCACTAAAATGTTCGTGTTAAAAATTACGCATCGCATAACGTGGCATGTTTTTAAAACCACATGTAAAACAAACGCAGCGCAAATGAGCCCTCACATACAAGTTATTATCATGACGAATTATTTACTTAGAGAAACATGCATGACTATGGAAATAAGTAGTGTACAAGTGCTATGTTATTACTGATATCCTTATCTTCTCTACATTTTTTTGGCTGTTTTTTTTTCTTAACCCTAACGACTACTAGCTAATGTTAATAATTATATTTTTTTGATGACTGTGTTGTCTTTACATATTTTTTTGTTTTTTTTTTTTAATTTTTTTATATATTTTTTTTTGATGTCTTAAAGTAATAATACCTTTATTATTACAAAAGCTAACCTAGAAAAGCATGACTAGAGCATTAAGTGTCTACTAAAAGCTATGTAACCTTAGAGCTAATGTTTTTTCTTTCGTTTTCATTGATATATTTTTAATTTTTTTATGGTTTTTTTGTCTTTTTTCCCTTTTTTACTCCTATCTTAATTAACTTATTCGATTGTAACATGAACAGCCCTGAATTACTTTTTATTAAATGAGATGGTTCAAAAACTTGAACTACATTTTAGGTAGTTTTGGGCATTCTAAATTATGTACAATGTACTTGCATGGTTAAGCAAATATGGCAATGTTTATAATATTACAAATTCCCCTTATTCCATATAGAGACAGTATTAACACGAAAAACTGACGGCTGAAGCATTAAGTCAATACTAAAAGCTGAGTACGTATTACTACTTTTTTTTTGACAACTGTAATAATACAGTTAGAAGAAAACTTTTTGTCCATTTTATGTTTTTTTTTTGTTTTTTTTCACTTATTTTTTGCTATAGTTTTACTTAAACTAATTGTATCTTATTACAAAAAACGAAGCTAGAGAAGTTGACTAGAGCATTATGTGTCCACTAAAAGCTATGTTACCCTATTCTTATTTTTTTTTTTTGGTTTTTTTTTTTTTTGTATTTTTTTTCCTTATTCCATACTGTATTCACTTATTAAGTTTTAACACTAAATCTAAATTGGCATTATATTATGAGGTGCTTAAAAATAACACATTTATAGTTAAGGAGGATGCAGAAGCTGAATACTGTACAATGCTCTGCATGTAGGGCTAAATATAGGTTTAGTAATATTTGCATCTTTTTTTGGGTTAAAGCATGACTGAATCAGTAAGTCCATACTAAAACTATTTGTGTCAATATTTTATTTTAGACAACTGTGTTATTCTTTTATCTCATTTGTATTTTAATTGTTTTATTTTTGTTCTTTTTTTGTTGAAGTCGCCTTTGAATATATTTGTGTTATTACGAAAAACTAACATAGCGAAGCGAAGCATGACTAGAACATTAAGTGCAAAAGCTTTTTTTGTGCTTTCAAAGTAAATAAACTCGAAACAACGATAAAATGTTACTTTTATTCGTTTTTTTGAGTTTATTATCTCTTTTCTTCCCTATTTTCTCAAAAAACTCAATAAATTTTAGAACTAAACTATGAATTAGTACTGTAAAATATGTTTTAGGAACTTGAAATATTAATTTAGTTCAAGTGGATAAGGGCTATCTAAATTATACCAACATGGCTAAGCAAATATTACTAAATATATTAATAATACATAAAGCAATATTTATGACAATATAATATTTTAAATAGGTGATTACGTGATTATATTCAAACCATAAGACAGCAAAAATAACAAGCATATTCTTTTTTATCCAACTTCAAGTGGAGATAATATTTTTTACCTACTTTTCACAGCACAGATGATAGCAAAATTGTAACTTAAATAAGTTTACTAAACAAGAGTTTTATCACAGTTTAAAATGACTTTATTTTAGTACCTTTCGCCACTTATATCTAAAAATAATTTAATTAGCAGTGTACAGTGGCAAAAAAGCTACAGATATGCCTGTGATATTAGGCTGGGGATAGCAGATAATGTTACCACAAATCTAAATAGTTTATGGTAGACCCTGTGACGTTTTATGTAGGTACTGTGATCTCAGTGATAAAATTGTTGTTCATGACAAAATTATAGCAGATGTATAACATGAACGTATTATAATCAGTAATGAGTATAATTACATCTATTTCGATTGGTGATATTGGTGATGATTTTAGAACTTCATTACCTACGCTATTTACAATGAATTGGAAATTATAACTATAGCCTTACTGATTAACTAGCTAACTTAACTATTCCCTGCTTTTCCGAAAGCGTGTCGTGAAAAACCGTTCACTTGATGTTTCACCAAAAAAATGATGATTTGATACGGCAGGAACAGAAGTGAATGACTTCGAGTATGAAGTAGAATGCCTCACCTGGGCAATGAATTTCCACACTGCAAGCATTCACGTCTAACGCCTTACTCTGGACAGCCGTTTAAGGCAAGCCAGAGGTGAGTCCTGCGGTCTCCGAGGGTCCACTTAAGCCGGCCAATGAAGGCAAGCGGGGGTCTGACCGTCGAGCCCGTGGTGTCTCTTCACACTACTCTTATCACATTTTGCCTGCGGGCTTACTATTATTCATGTTACAGACTACATACTGGTTGGACTAAAAGCTTCAGTCAATGTGAAATATGTGCATGCATAAAAGTCATAGATTTGTCACAAGTAAATTTTTTGGATTTTTTTTATAAACATATGCGATAGCGATATGACTAATTCTTTCTTCAACTTATCTGTTGTTGATGTCACACTAATTACATATTTACAAATAAGTATGAAATTTCCAGATCTAAGGATTTTTATCTACAAAATCACATTACACACACCAACCCTAACTGACTTGTTAAAGCTACAATTTGTGATTCATTTGTCTCTACGAAAAACGATTCGTTTTCTTGCTGATGTAAGCGTCCCCGCACACGGGCTACAAAACGCCGCCACCGGCATTATCCTATGTGTCGACGCACACGGCCCACATGCCACACGCCACATGACGCCGCCGCCACTGGGATAATTCCTGTAGTTTTAATACATTTTATAATATGGACTCGGCGCACACGGTGAAGCCGGTGCCACACGCCACATGCGATAAGTTATAGGAATACGCCGCGGCGCCTGGTGGTCCGTGTGCGGGGACGCTATAGTTGGCAGCATGGGGCGTTTGGTGGCCATCGGCATCCACCGTGTGCGACTAGTCCATTTAAATGTATAAAACTACAGGAATTATGCCAGTGGCGGCGTTTTGTGGCGTGTGTCGTGTGGACCGTGGGCGAGAATGCTAAGCAGACGAAGGAGCATCTGCCTATTCACACTCGCCTCAACACAGAAAAACAAAGTCTGCGCAATTTTGACAAGAAATAAAACAGATCAATTAATAAATATCGTTATGTTACATCTAGTTGGTTATGATGAAAACGGATGACTATCTTGACGGTGACATACAACCACACAAAAAACATTACTAACACACAACACACACTTCCCCAAATATGCACACGTTCCCGCCCAAAACGCACTTTCATACCGGCTGACACACGCACACGCACACAAATGCACGATTTTTTTACACCTCTGCGTAAGAAAACATAGCCCACACACAGCACACACTTACCCAAACATGCACACGTCCCCGCCCCCAAACGCACTGATATACCAGCTTAAACACGCACACGCACATACTCACACCCTCAAAAACAAAACTACTAACACACAACACACGCTGCCCCTAACATGCACAAGTCCCTGCCCAAAACGCACTTTCATACCGGCTGACACACGCACACGCACACAAATGCACGATTTATTTACACCTCTACATAAGAAAACATAACCCACACACAGCACACACTTACCCAAAGATGCACACGTCCCCGCCCCCAAGCACACTGATATACCAGCTTAAACACGCACACGCACATACTTACACCCTCAAAAACAAAACTACTAACACACAACACACACTGCCACAAACATGCACAAGTCCCCGCCCAAAACGCACTTACATACCGGCTGACACACGCACACGCACACAAATGCACGATTTATTTACACCTCTACATAAGAAAACATAACCCACACACAGCACACACTTTCCCAAACATGCACACGTCCCCGCCCCAAACGCACTCACATACCGGCTGGCACACGCATACAAACTTAGGATATATTTACACCTAAATATAGAAAACATGACCCTCACACAACATACACTCCTCCAAACACACCTATCAACTATCCCAAGCGCACGACATACCTACTCGTAAAACTACACCTACACATATAAAACATAACCCACACAGGTTTACCCTTGTTTGATCGAACAACGTTTCGTCGAAAATCAGTTGGTCGAACAACGTTTGAGAAAATCATCACTATGTATAATATCATTTGATAGAATTTTCAGTTCGTCGAATGTTTATTTGATAGAATTTTCAGTTCGTCGAATGTTTATTTGCTATAACAACGTTTGCACTAATGATCAAAAGGTAGAATGTTCATTTGATGTAATTTTCAGATGGTATAACATGCCAAGCAGCATGTAATGAGGCAAGTCGTTTTTTTGGGTTTAAAAAAAAAATAACTACGAAGGCTTAAGGCGGGAGCTACGCTCCGCTTCGCTCCCGCCTTAAACCTTCTAACCTAATCTAACCGAGTCGGTTCCGCCCAAACTATAGTATAGGGCAGTGACGAAATTCGATAATATGAAATTAGTTCAAATGAAATTCGTTCAAACAAATAATTACATCAAATAAAAATTTACCAATTAAATATTCGGTCAAATGAATAATTCGACCAACTGAAATTCGACCAACTGAAATTCGACCAACTGATTTTCGACGAAACGTTGTTCGATCAAACAAGGGTAAACCACCCACACACACTACACGCAACCACACAACCTATTTACCTACTTATAACCTAACTACAACCTTTTTCTTACAATAACTAAGCTTAATATTATGAAGTACGCTAAATATTTTTGGCCGGAATTATCTGAATTATTTAAATCAGCACAAATTAAAAAACATATAAGATAAACGTATGTAATCTACAAACATATTTTATTTCGACAAAATCCTAACAGAAAAAACACAAATTTACACAGGGGTATAGATCAGGTTAACCTGATTCGTAATATTAGTATTGATTAGTGATTTTTTATAAACATAAAGTAGTTGGAATAAAAATGGCATTTTACAAACTGTCTCTTGAAGTCTGAAACAAATGTTAAAATTGGTTGTAATAGTGTCGGTCTATTCTTGTATTTTTTAAATAATTTTACAATGATGTATTCATTTATTAGTAAGTAAGTAGCACTAGACAATATTTGGATAACAAATCACAGGTAAGTTTACTTAAAAACGGGATTTCTACCAGCAGACCAAGGTAACAGAATAGAAATAAGAATATTGTATTAATTAATTGTATTATTATCATTTTATCTCGCATTTTTGAGTGACAAATAAGTTAGCCTGATGTTTAGAAATTATTTTTCAGTTAAATTGTGTCTCACTGGTGTATTGGAGTAAATTTATAACCTGCCTACAAATTGAATAATTAGTATAAGTTTTAATCGTTTCTACGGATTGTTTAAAACTGCAAGAGACAACTGTATTATATTATAAAATACCTACGATAAGCGTTTAGCGCCTTCATTTTTCTCTTTTATGTACACTATTAATATATCTTATTTGATAAATTAGCAATATGTACACACAGCGTTCCTAATATGTACATCCATCGTAGAACACATACCGGGGCTTTTGAAAATGTTTGGTAATCACACAGGTTACTATGATTCAAGTGAGAAGGCCTAGAAGGAAGATGTATTTTATTCCAAAATTTTTTATTAGTTTTTTTTTGTGTTCTAAAGCTGTGTTAAAATTATTAATTAATACTTTCACCGCCGTCGGTCACTTTAACAATCGAATTCCTATTGTTTGTGACCGGCGTGGCGCTCAACGTGTTTGACTAATTATATAAAACTATATGTACATGAAAAATATAAATATAAGTAACTAAAGTATCTTAACACCCTATCATGATGATGATGTGTGGTTTGAAAAACAATGTTCAAACACTCATAATAATGAAAAAGTGGACTAAAATAAGCTTTAAAGCTTTCGACCAAATTTAGAATTTAGATTCTGTTAAATATAATTAATTTAATTTACTCCTAATGATGACATGAAAACTGATGGCCTTGATTTTGAATGCAAGTTTCAATAATCCCTATTTGTACACTTTCATCGCTACAACGCACTAGACGATGTTCTACAAGGTTGGAACTCCTATAAATTCGTATCATCTCATCATAACAGCGATGTATATTTACAGAAATCACTTATCTACTTACCTTATTAGGTTTTTTTTTGTATTTTTTTGTTTTTTTTACTTATCTAGTTGGCACGACCTCATCTACAAAATGGCTCCGAATTGATTCGTTAAACCGGTTTTAAGATGTTAATTACCTATGCTTGCATTCTACATAATATGATATGGTCTTTGTCGTGACTATAATATCCCAAATGCGGCTAAATTGGATACATATATACCTTTACTATGATATAAAAGGAAGTTAGAGCAAAATAACCTTTGATTTACAACTGGTAAGTAGAATTTGCGTTTGGAGGTGAAACAGCAAAGTAATTAATCTAACGACAGAATTTGCCCAAACCTTGGACTGACTGCGTAGAATCAGTTATTTCATTCTTCTTTTACCGGTCCAAGAATGCCATTTGCGATGGGTTTATAATGCATTATTCATCAAGGATATTCAATAGTTTACTTATATAGACAAAATGTGTGTCACTAGACTTTAAGCTCGAACTTGGACTTAATAATAACGCAAAATTAAACGCTATATTTAATAAGCACCGAACGCAAGGGTTGTAGGGCTCATGCCACATTGTTTTCATATTTTATGTTTTTGATGAATGCTAAAGGTATTCTATTTTTTTCGATTGATTAGATTCGGCAATTTGAATAGATATTTTGGAAAATAGGTTTGTTTGTTTTCGATTTTGACCCGATGAACACCCTACGAAATTCAGCTAGAAATTATAACATTTGAAATAGCTATTTATATCTTTATTAGTGTTATGTACAAATTAGAGTCATGTGTGATCAGTCTGAGCCAGGCCGGGTATCGATCGCATTTCTGAGTAACAACAGTCTGAGTAACAGTTTTGTCGTTTTTAATAATATTAGGCTTTTTATACTATGTTTGTTAGTATGTAAGATATTTCTGTACTAATAGGCCTCTATTATATTTTTAAAGATCTGTAAATGTAATCTGTTGCCTAAATTAAATGGTTTATTATTTGTATTAAGTGTTTTTTTTTATAGGATAGAGAGCAAACGAGCTGACAGATCACCTGATGGAAAGTGAATACTGCCGTTCATGGAAATTTGCAACGCCAGAGGAGCTTAGAAGTCACGTTTTTATGGTAAACTAGCAGCCGCCCGCGACTTCGTCCACGTGGACTTAAGTCGAAAAACAAAAAGTAATATTTCATTATAAATTGTAGCCCATGTGCGATTCAGATGTATAAGCTACATTATTGTAAATTTAATTAAAATCCATTCAGTAGTTTCTACGCGAAAGAGTAACACAGCACATTCAGACATACAAACTTTCGCCTTCATAATATTAGTAAGATAGTGTCAAATTACACCAATTTATTTCGTTTGTGTGTGTAAGTACTTATTTGGCAATAAATTGTAAAGTGTAAAATAAGCTATAAAAGATGGCCTCAGCTGATCACACGTGGCCCCGATGAGCTCTGGCTACCTCACTCACCGACTGCGGTTTTCTGTAAGGCGGAGGTGTTTGCATCCAGGCGGGAGGCTCATTCGCGAGCGAAAAAATCCGCTGTGCCCTACCTCTCTTATAAGCCTACCTTTAATTATTATGTATCTTACTGATAATTTAAAAGTACTTAGTACTATTTCTAAAGGGTTTCATAAACCTGTCCCTAAAAACTATCTAACCAAGAGTTGATCTTTTTTTTTTTTTACCCTGAGGCATTTTTTGGTTTTTATACCAAACCTTTTATACAAAGGTAAGAACTGAGGCTTTATTTACAATTAATCTGCTCCGGAAACGTGAGTTCCCTTCATTGCAAAAGCGGTGTGAAGTTGCTTATCACTGAATATTCCTAAAGGTTTCTTAAACCTGCCATTTATCTAACTACAAACAAAATGATTTTAACTTAAATGTTTTTTTTTCGCCTTTAGGCATTTTTGTATTTTATTTTAAACCGTATCTATTCACATCTATACTATGTAATTTAATCGACTCGTTTTATAATTAATATTAAGATGTAGTCCAGTCATTTAAGCTTAAATTAGGTAAGAATCTCGGAATTCGAGATACCCAGCTGTAAGTCTGTAAATACTTGTATATTGACACCCTAAAAGTTGTCTCAAAACCTACATATGGTAGGGTGTACGCAACTGTCAAATTTCAAGGTCAAATGTCACAAAAATCGTTTTTTTGTAAATATCTCATTTCCTTTGGGTTTTTTGCTATTTGTATGTATTATCAATATTGTAGAATACAAAATTCTCTACAAATTTTGTTTAAAAATTTTTTTCATACGGTGATTCGTTTTCGAGATAGAGGGCGGAGAGCGCGCGGTCACAGTATCACTTCAGGTCAACCGGTGCCTCCGGTCAAAAACTTAAAAAGTGAAAAAATGTGAAAAGTCTCGATCATCTTCGTTATCTGCATTACGTCAAGTCCACAGATCTTAATAAAGCTGTGCTGCTTTCAAATATTCCACCAACAAGTGCAGCTGCTCATCAACATTGTAAAAACAACAACGTGTATATTATGGAGTTCAAACTTGGTTAGGGCATGATTTGGAACCCCAGGTATGGGGTTGGGCAATGCGAAACGATTTTCGACAACGTTGTTGTTTTTACAATGTTGATGAGCAGCTGCACTTGTTGGTGGAATATTTGAAAGCAGCACAGCTTTATTAAGATCTGTGGACTTGACGTAATGCAGATAACGAAGATGATCGAGACTTTTCACATTTTTTCACTTTTTAAGTTTTTGACCGGAGGCACCGGTTGACCTGAAGTGATACTGTGACCGCGCGCTCTCCGCCCTCTATCTCGAAAACGAATCACCGTATGAAAAAAATTTCGAAACAAAATTTGTAGAGAATTTTGTATTCTACAATATTGATAATACATACAAATAGCAAAAAACCCAAAGGAAATGAGATATTTACAAAAAAACGATTTTTGTGACATTTGACCTTGAAATTTGACAGTTGCGTACACCCTACCATATGTAGGTTTTGAGACAACTTTTAGGGTGTCAATATACAAGTATTTACAGACTTACAGCTGGGTATCTCGAATTCCGAGGTGAACTTACTATAATGACTGGACTAATGAGTATGACGTTGGTGACGACTTTGACATATTCCGGGTTGGTGATTCAAAAATTTACTAAAAAATTAAACAAGTCCCAAATGTTGAGTAAAACGTAATTACTGTAAGACAAAAAATGGTGCAAATAAACGTCAATATTCAGACTTTAGGAGTATCTAAATACGAAGACTAATCCTAATACTCTTGTCTAATACCAAAGACCACACTTTGCTCTCGTCCGCGAGTTTCGTTTTTTAAAGTCAAAATTTATGGAGCAAGTAAGAACTTGACGTTTTGTATCGCAACTATGACGCTAACGTTATCAGTTTAAATCGTAACTGTGTGTTCATGTTGATAACTAGCTTCACCCTTGTGCGCTATGAGGGGAGTTGTGCGGGGAACACGAACAGTGCATGAAATTCCAATGGTGATTTATGGAGAGAAACTCTCTGTGAAATAACAGGAGTTTTACTCAAAAGCATTTATAATTCTACACAAAAACGGTTTCCGTGGGCCCCGTTTTAAGTGGTAGTTCGCATTGAGATGACATGCGCTGTCCCTTCCCGTAATTTAAAAGTACTTATTGAGTTTATTTCATAGTCAGGGGCGCTGCTTAAAACCTCATACTCAAGATTCGCTGCGAGATAAAACATCAAAATAATTTTACGACAGAAATCGCCGAATCCGCGGACTGAACACATAGAATCATTATCTTTTCTAATTATTTCCCTTACTGGTCCACGACCGCTGTTTCCAATTCAAAATTGTATTCCTAATTTAATTATTTATCCCCAGTTACACAACAGTTTATTTAGACCATTGTTTGTTTAATCACGACACCTAAAGCTCGATTTTACTTTAACAGTAACACTAAATCAAAACCTATTTATACTAATAATATTTAAAATCTACAGAGTTTGTTGAGCTAAACGTGCTAATCTCAGAAAGTTCTTTTGCGATAAAAACATGTTTGATAGATAGTTTATTTATCGAAGATGGCTTAATGTTTGTCATCACGTGACAACGAATAACAGCGGGGCATGAATGAAGAATGTTGCAATAACGGATGGTATAATCCTTTTGGGAGCTTTCGATGCGCGTGCGCTGAAAAAACGGTTAAACTTATGCAAAGATGGTTAAGTGCATCCCAGGGTCGTTTCTTTTTGAAAGTTTAAAAAAAACTGCGTTTCCACCGGCGGAAGTTAAAAATGTCGCGTCATTAGTATTATGTTATAAATTGAACCACGTGTGATCAGTCATAACATCTTTGTGTAACAGCAGAATCAGGATTGACGTTTCTAAGTGATTCCGGATTTTCTGTTACAACTACGAGTCATGTTTTATATGGAAGGTAATTTGGTGTCGTACTAAACTATTGATAATTTAAAAGTGCTTAGAAATTAAACAATTAATTTAAACGTTTGAAGTGGACTTTCAAAGATGACAACATGGCCTCTGCTGATCACACATGGCCCCGGCCCCCACAATTTCGGGCGTATGAATCCGCTGTGCCCTACCTCTCTTATACCCCTTATACCTGGAATTATTATGTACCTATCTTACTGATAATATCAAAAGTACTAAGTACTAACTTCTTCTAAAGCGTTTCATAAACCTGGCCCTAAAATCTATCTAACCGGAATACCTAATGATGTTTTTTTTTACCCTAGGGCATTTTTTAAATACAAAACCGTGTTATGCAAAAGCGATGAGAAGTGACTTATCACTAAATATTCCCAAAAGGTTTAATAAACCTGTTATTAACTAGCTACAAACAAAATAATTTTACCCATAATTTTTATCACTAGTCCATTCCTGGGTATTTCCTGTTAGATGTCATATTTAAATGGTAAATAGTGTCAAATTATACCAATTTATTTGTTTTGTGTGTGTGAGTAAAAATATGGAAACCTGAAATAAGCTATAAAAAGATGACATGGCCTCAGCTGATCACACATGGCCCCGATGAGCTCTGGCTACCTTACTCACCGACTGCGGTTTTCTGTAAGGCGGAGGTGTTTGCATCCAGGCGGGCGGCTCAATTTCGAGCGGATTTATCCGCTGTGCCCTACCTCTCTTTTAAACCTTATACCTGAAATTATTATGTATCTTACTGATAATTTCAAAAGTACTAAGTACTAACTATTTCTAAAGCGTTTCATAAACCTGGCCCTAAAATCTATCTAACCGGAATACCTAATGATGTTTTTTTTTACCCTAGGGCATTTTTTAAATACAAAACCGTGTTATGCAAAAGCGATGATAAGTGACTTATCACTAAATATTCCCAAAAGGTTTAATAAACCTGTTATTAACTAGCTACAAACAAAATAATTTTACCCATAATTTTTATCACTAGTCCATTCCTGGGTATTTCCTGTTAGATGTCATATTTAAATGGTAAATAGTGTCAAATTATACCAATTTATTTGTTTTGTGTGTGTGAGTAAAAATATGGAAACCTGAAATAAGCTATAAAAAGATGACATGGCCTCAGCTGATCACACATGGCCCCGATGAGCTCTGGCTACCTTACTCACCGACTGCGGTTTTCTGTAAGGCGGAGGTGTTTGCATCCAGGCGGGCGGCTCAATTTCGAGCGGATTTATCCGCTGTGCCCTACCTCTCTTTTAAACCTTATACCTGAAATTATTATGTATCTTACTGATAATTTCAAAAGTACTAAGTACTAACTATTTCTAAAGCGTTTTATAAACCCGACTCTAAAAACTATCTTACCAAAGGCCTACATAATGATATAATATATATATATTTAACCTAAATCATTTTTTTCAACGAAACCGTTATACCTATATATAGGTTATTAAATTACTGGTTTTAATATGCGAAAGCGATGAAAAGAGATTTCCCGTCCGTCTTCCATAATCTAAGTAGGTAATGAGTTCATAAATAAAGAGATTTTTATTCGGAAACTTGACTTTCATTCATTGCTAAAACCTTATTTAAGGGTGCTTGGCACTGCATATTTCTAAAAGGTGTTATAAACCATTACGAACTAATTAACCCTAGAAACAAAAGACAGGCTGTTATTTAAGGATCCGGAACTACCCTCTCAACATTGTCATATTACATTGTAGAATGGAACTCTTTGCCACTGCTATGAAGTTTGTTTCACCTGACGGCCACATTGTTGTCGCGATTCTAAAAATGGCTTGCCACTACCACAATGGATTTAACGCGAGATTCTTGCGATGCCTTTTTCATGATTTTTGACGTTCTTAACACGTTCCGTGCGGCACAGATTTATATGTACATTCCGTTACTGCGTTACGGGGCGTTTTAAACCTTGTCCTATACCAGATATTGTGGCGGCACGAGGCATATTAAGCCCCACCGCCCATAGGAGACCAAAATCCTTTTTCTGGCGCGAAATAAGATGAAGTGGACGGCTTTTGTCGTGGTTATTTTCAACAATGAAATGATTAACCTAAATCTGCCGTCGCCCGTGGTTAAATTGGTTCGTTTAGTTTCTATAGGTAAAATAAAATGTGGGGCCTAATATAACCCGTATCGCACTGAAGAATGGCAGGTTAACATATTATTTAGTGAGGGGAAAATAAATATCGATTTTATGTAATTGTATTTATTTACCAAACATAAGGATGTTTTTCATTATAACATGTCAAACAGTAATAATTTTTGCCTCCAGTGCATTCTGTGAGAATTTTCTTCACTTTTTTGTCAGTTTCACAACTCGTTAAGGAGGTGCGGAGTTTTCTTCCTATATTTTGATTTTCACTTAGATTCCCCACCCGGTTTTTTTCATCTTCCTCTTTAATTAACTTTTTTCGGCAGGGTTTTTGGCATAATCGGTAGTGGTTTACTTTGTCGCGTGCGCAGCCTCGAAAGCGTTGCACAACACTAAACGCGTGAAGCTAGCGTAGGGTGCGGCACGAGGTGCACCGGTATACGAGGCGTTCGCAACCTCGTTCCGCACTGTGTTAGAATTATTATTTGTTCAGTGCGGCATGAGGTCTAACAAACCCGGCATTAAGGTTGTTGTACCATAGAACTAGGAATCAATAGCACATCTCAAACATATAATCATCTCTCTCCTACTCTGAATCAGATGCAAGTTATGCCTCTCGCACGACAGAGAAGTTTAAGTTTTTTCTTACCGCTACAACGACCGGGCGCGGGCAGGGTGTTTTAAGCCCTGTATCGCACTCAACGTGTTAACAGACAAACAGCAGTGATTAACTCAGTTCGATGTTTGTGGAAAAAGCACCATTAAAGACCACTGTGTAACACTGAATTAGTGATTCTAATTGTGGATGCTCACGGACGAAATTGAAGAAACGGCCTATTGGTCAGTGAATTTTCTGTTTCAAAACATATTAAATAATCAATTTTTATTTCTGGATATATATAAATAGCAGCCTGTTTACCGAATTTTACCTAAGAATAACGTTCTTTTTTGCCTTCTGGCATTTTAATTATTTTATACAAAACCGTACCTATTTAATTCTACTTATCACAAAGAACTTAATAGACTTGTGTAATAGTTAGTATGATAATGATGAGTGTGATGACTTTTGACTCAGTTTGGTTAAAAGCAGTTCAAGCCCGCCTATTTAATTCATCACAAACGAGTCTTTAATTGACGACTAGTGTGGAGGTCCAGAGGTTTCTGTTATGAAAACCATAACTTTGAGAATTGTCTTTTAGCCTAGTGTCGTTGGGAAATAGTCTAAAGTAGTAAATATGCCGAATGTAATATCTACTTCAATGTAGGGTTTGTTTGTGTCCACCCCTGGTATCGAAGTACCGAGACTTTTACTTTATTAAAATGTATAGGTCTCTACTCCTGTCCTGGAATGTTTATGTTAGGAGGACTCGTGACTGGTCACTGATTCCTGAATGTAAAGGCTCTTTCCTTGAAAAAATTCGACAAAAGTAAGATTAATTAGTAACATTAAATTAGTAGTAGTATCTTCTTACAAAAAATAAGAGCGAAATCTGGGGGGCTAAAACAGCAACATTTTAGATGATTCATATTATGAATCATCTAACTGACGTTTCATCTAGACCGCGGTCCGTTTCGAGTCAAAAGTGAGTAACAGCGCGCTCACACGCGTCCCGAATTGATAAATTGTATGAACGTAAGCGACGTCAGCGCGCTATTACTCACTTTTGACTCGAAACGGACCGCGGTCTAGATGAAACGTCAGTTATATGTTTTCATAATATGAATCATCTAAATGTTGCCGTTTTAGCCCCCCTGTTCTTATTATGAAACGCAAGAGACTACATTAAAAAGTTTTATGAACACTATTGCAAACGAGAATGACCTCCTTGTCTACATAGTAGCAGAATTATTAGCTTCCAAATTTCCTTGCATGATAAAATAAAAGGTTCAAAAGCTACCGCTTTCACTGAGAAGTCTTTTTGATTGGCCAAACAATACTTCAACAATACTTTGCTGTCTTGAGACTTAGAGACAGTCACTCAAACCCCACTGTATTATTCATCTTCATGACATCTAAAGTGGCATTCATCTCATACTAACAGCTCAGAAATATTTGAATAGCAACTGTTGAATAGTTATAGTTTAACTATTACCTATTCAATTCTTAACGTTCCAACAAATTCAATTAGCATTTTCTTGGAGTAAATAACATCTGTACACAAAGAAATAATCGCAACTAGGTTGCTCATGTTCACTTATGAACTAAAGTAGGTACCTATACGTATTGTCGGATTTTCTGAGCTCAAAAAACGACTACAGTAACAATAATATACAGTAAATGATGTGCCTAGGGCATACAATTTTAAAGGAAAGCCCGATATTATCCAATGACATTATTAATTTATTCTTAAATCAGTGATTTGAAAGTGGCATAAACTGAATACAAGTCCTACAAAATTGCATCTAGCCCGGCAATGAAAACCTTTTCAAGGATAAATGGTTTATATCACTAAAATCAAAACACATATTGACAGTAAACATATTGCATTAGGCACCTTTGTTGACTTGCGAAAGGCTTTCGATACCCTAAGTCAGAAAAAACTAATTTTGAAGCTAAATGATTTGGAATATATTTAAATCATATTTAGAGGATAGGCGGCAGTTTGTCAGGATGGATGGGTTTGAGAGTTCTTCGCAGAGTATCTCATCCGGTATACCTCAGGGTTCCATACTCTGGCCGCTGTTACTCTAATCTACGTAAATAACATAAGCACAATAGGACTTACTGGAAATCTCACGCTATATGCAGATGATACGTGCTTGTTCTATTTCATCAAATCTATCCCCGAAATTATTACAGAAGCACAAAGAGACTTGGACCGGTTGAGTAAGTTTGTTGACGTTTAACACATCCAAAACGTCATACATGATCCTGTCAGCTAAAAATGAAATAATTCCTGACTTTGATCCACTCAATATAAATAATGAAACCATCAAAAGATCACATCGGGAAAAATACCTAAGGTTGTTGATTGATGACAGATTGACGTGGGGGCAACACATTGGCCATGTTAAATTTAAATTGATGTCAGTACTAGGAGCACTTTGTAAAATAGCACTTTGCATTCTGGGAAGAGTAAGAACTATCATCTATAACTCATTAGTGAAGTCGCATTTGGAGTATCTGATTGACATCTGGGGATCATCTTAATCAGGGTAGAATTGAGCCAGGAAAAGTAAGGGTTGCGAGGACAGTTTGTTCTAGGCCAGTTGGGGGTATGAAAAGTTACGCTTCCTCGCCTTTCTGAGGCAGGTTAGCAACAAAAGCGCTTGTCCCTAGCCCGTAAGCAACAATCAGAACACAATATCAGGGAATATCCATTATATATTCCAGAGAAGCATAAGTTGCCCATGGCAGCGAGCAACGGCTTATGATTATACTGTATATTTGAATTGGATTTAACTATCTCATTTTAAGTGAAATGTAATATTTCTTATAAGAGTAAAATTTAGACAAGCCTAACCTATGACCTTAATTTTACTTCGATTGTTCTATTATATAGAACATTTCGAACAGATATCAAGATATGTTTTCAAATTTGCTTTATACAGCTACAAGCTAAACTACACATAACTAACAATGAGTGTTATTTATGTACCTATATTAAACGTGCTTTATACAAAGCAAGATGCACTAAATGGCTTTTTTTGTATTTTTTTTTTGTTTTTGGCGAGCAATAGTTTTGATCATTGGAGCTAAGGTGAGGACCTAA
Source organism: Udea ferrugalis (assembly GCA_950022985.1). Classification (NCBI taxonomy): domain Eukaryota; kingdom Metazoa; phylum Arthropoda; class Insecta; order Lepidoptera; family Crambidae; genus Udea; species Udea ferrugalis. Next base: position 3,777,490 of record OX465527.1, on the reverse strand, counting down.
TGACAAAATGGTAAGTATATGAATATTTTGAATAGACTTTTTACAAAGCAAAACTGCACTACACTTCTACATGTCTTTTTTGTTTTATTTTTGAGACACAGTCGTATTGAACTTGACCTGATGATCAGTGATCCAAGACTTCGTTGTAAAAAATTACGTACAACGCAATGTCAAATCCTCAAAAATTGTACACTATATAATAATTCATCTCTAATCTTATATATACATTTATTATTTAAATTATTTTTATTCTTAAAAATAGACAAACTACATCCTATAATTAGAATAAATAAAATGAATGAGGGCGTTAAAAACAATAAGACCGTTATAGATAAATGGTTTCGCTATCCTGATGCCATTGTATTGGTTAGGTAACACATAAAATATTCACACTGCTTTATTAAAAATGGGCCCGAAAATTTCGTTAGTTTTACAGCTTCGTAAATGAAGCCTCTATAAGTTATGTGTCTCAATACAGGACAGTACTCAATTCAAAAAAGTAAAAACTTAGCCACATTATGTAACTAGGTATACCGATATTCAAGAACCCAGTAGTCGATTTCACGTAGCTAGTACTATTACAGTTACTTTTGAGGTGTTTATAGAAATGTATTTTTCTACAAACACATCAAAATATACTGAGCATAGCAATATTTTAAAAGACAGTCGGAAGATTTCTGGTGCAGTGGACACATTAGATAATGTTGAGGAGAATGATCTTTAATAAAAAGACGATGGCGCATATGCCTTTACAGCAACTTCTCACCCATTGATTCATGAAAATATTATTAGTATTATAACCGTACCAGTATTTTAAAGAGCTGAAACATTTTTCCAGAAGGTAAAACATTGCTATCAGTAAATATACGGCTAAGCTGTGATTAGTAATGTCGCAAGAACAAAAACAGAAGATGAGTTGTTCCCTCTTGATGTTGAAATGTTGATGTTGACGTAAATAGGTGCTAAGGATTTCACATATTCATCTGAACATTTGAAAATTGCCCTATGGCAAAGATGAAGCCTTATTTTTTAAACCACGGTGAATTTATAAATGGTAGGTATCTGTATATTTTCTGGCCCCGGCCGGATATACCGGCCGCAATATCCAACGCAAAAAGAGATCTATTGAACCAGCGCTTGAACAATCTTTCTAATCACCCGTCTTTGTTTAATTCGTTTGATTTCAAGATGGTTTTTCAAAGTGTGATTGTTCTAATACAAGGTGGGATTGGGACGTAAGCATTTTCTTCTCAAAACTTAATGTCCCGCGCAAAATAGGCTCAATCTTTTCTTATCTTATTTTCTCGATTCCAAAAATTATACTTTGTTGCGTTTTTTAGATTAACATGATTAATTAGCAGCATTTCTGCCTCGGTAAATGGTTGGTGCAAGTAAAAATGCAACTATTTACGCCAATCATCGCAGACGGACGGCGACGAGCACCCAGCAGTCAGGTGCGTCGCCAACCGACAAGACTGAATCTGAACGTTGTTGGATTAGTGACCCTTCCAGACTGCCGGGCGCTAGGGATCCAGGAGCTTCGGCTTGCAAGTTCACTTCTCGACATTGGCACTGACGAAATGCTGAGCTGGAAATACTACACTAGCAGGTTTCAGCTTTAGATCACAAAAAAAGTTTAAAAAATATATACAGAATGTTGATTTCAAAACCAATTATTTCAAATTGTGTTCAAAGGATTTTTTGTGATATACGCCATTTTTATTACTAATTAAATTTTGTTTTGGCTCAAATCTCAGTTCAAAACCATAGCAGTGTATTCATGACCAAAAGCCGTCATTGACAGAGACAAAGAGAGAAAGGGAGAAAGACTGTTACATTATTAACTTATCTTAATGTACATCCTTTTTACTGTAAATTTCAGCATATTCGCTAAAATGTTTATACGCGCAAAAAACCACTTCGTCATCAGGACTAGGTTTGGTCAGAAAATTAAAAAAAACTTAAAAGGAAAGTTTGGTGTGAACAACTGTCTGACTGAGAAAATTCTAAAGTACGAGTATCTTATTATACATTTTCTACTTCTACACTAATATCAAAATCTATCTGGGTATCACAACGTTAGCTTTTGACGAGATCCAAATACTTACTACTACTAATAAAGTTATCGTAATCGTAGCCTGCTTCTAAATTATTAGTACATTATGTATGATATAAGTACCGAAGTTGATAATTACAGCCGAGGCGATAGTGACGACAAGAAAGCAGAGGCTGTAATTATCAATGCGCACGTAGGTCATACGACCTTTTATACTTAACATATTTGAGCGGAAATACACATACACCGAAAAATAAAATACAGTCCGGTAAAGCTGTCAAGGCCATCTGAGGCCACACAGCAGTAGTCATTTAGAAAAAAAAAACCGAAAAAAAAAAAGCGGACTTGTTGACAAATTGGCGATGCGCGCGCATCAGTCCCTTTTTTTAGACAAAGGCATAAATAAGGCTTACAGCCAACCAGCCAGTATTACTAAATTAATTTTTTTGTATTATTTAGTTAATTCAATGGATGTTATTAATAGTCAACAATAATTAAATTAAACAATTAAATGTTTACTCATCAAATTTTCTCTCCCAAAGGAAATTTTATGCATAAAATGTTGACCTCTTTTCTGACACCGAGTAAAAACTCTTTGCTTAGATTTAAAAATATGCAGTTCGCTTACCATGAATTTGGCCTTTTTAAAAAACAACATTTGTGCGTTTTACTTTAACCCAAGTTTTACACAAGTGCGTAATGAGATAGAATACGATGCTGAAATTGGTGAAATAAGAGACACTTTACGAGCAGATATGTTATAAACTACCTTTACACGCATGCTACCGATACGCGGGGCTAATATTATTTACAAATAACTTATCTATCTATACCCTTACACAATATTAATAATATTTACATAATGCCTTAAGGCACTTCCTCGCCGGGCGATATCTTCTGTAACATTTGCACCTTTTGTTTTGAGAACTACGGTACAATATTGCATATCATGAATTATATCACGGGTGCTCTCATACATAACTGTCATGTTAGTGATTGTATCATTTACATTTTTGTACAGTTTGCGTTCGAACCTGAATGAAACATTACAGGTGATTACCATAAACCGGAGAGAAAACGCATCTAGATTCATAATTCCTAAAATTGGTTAGAATATTAATGATTCGGAAATTAAATACGAGTACTTATTCTTACTCTAAACACATACACTTTTAAATGTTATTTCTCTGTTCTTGTTCTTTTAATATTCGTGTTGCACTATGCATTTGCTTACACATCACTATCAATGTACCAAAGCTTAGCTGTTGAAATCGCAAGTCTAGTTTTTAATTCACTTACTGACAGGTTAATCTTGATTAAAAATCCACTAGCACTCTGCACTGCCGTTAATAATTCATCTTGAAACAGCCATCTAGAAGAAAAAGATATTTAAGTAATTTTCATAAACTTACGTAAACTCTATACAGGGTGTTTCTTTTAAGTTGTCAAGCCGGCGCGAGCTGATAGTAGGGTACCATACCTATCGATTTAACCCCCATGTATGTTCTACGATTTTTTGTAGTTTTCGAGATAATAATGTTTTTGTTATTTTTTAAAATTTTGTGAGCACTTGGCTTTAAATAATTATAACTTTTTTTTCGTTTAACTTTTATTAGATATTTTCTTTTTATTATAATGTCTATTGATTGCAGTTTCATGATTAAAATAATCCCAGTCCTAACTTTACTACAAGATACAAACATTTTGATTGATAGTGAAAAAAAAGTGAATCATGCAGAACATAACGAAAATTCAATGGTAAATTAAAAAAAAACAAAAGGTATTCCATAGCTTCTTACTAATTTTAAAAACTGCGCAGCACCATAAGCTTCTATAATAATACAAGAAAACATGTCCTTCGGGGGGCATTATTCGCTGTACTTGATGCTCAAGTCTTGAGTATCGGAAATGGGTAGTGTAATTTCCAGACTTAATAATTTTCTAGTATTTTGGCATAATTTGGTCATTTCTGAGATTTAATGTCTTCTAAAGTTTAAACAAAGCTCATTTGTTAATAAAACAGTCATTTTCTAACTTGCAATCATCCGAAAGTCACAACTCCTGTTGTAATTAAAATGTTGAAATTGAGGAAACCGGAACATGTTTTGAATCAATTATCGAACTGTTTTGAGTTACTATGCTCTAAAAACGCGTACATAAAAAATAATAAAGATGGTCCGGTTTCCCCAATTTTAAAATTTATGTTACACCAGGAGTTGTGACTTTCGAATGATTGGGAGTTAAAAAATGACTGTTTTATTAACAAATGAGCTTTGTTTAAACTTTAGAAGACATTAAATCTCAGAAATGACCAAATTATGCCAAAATACTAGAAAATTATTAAGTCTGAAAATTACACTACCCATTTCCGATACTCAAGACTTGAGCATCAAGTACAGCGAATAATGCCCCCCGAAGGACATGTTTTCTTGTATTATTATGGAAGCTTATGGTGCTGCGCAGTTTTTAAAATTAGTAAGAAGCTATGGAATACCATTTGTTTTTTTTAATTTACGATTGAATGTTCGTTATGTTCTGCATGATTCACTTTTTTTTCACTATCAATCGAAATTTTTGTTTCTTGTAGTAAAGTTAGGACTGGGATTATTTTAATCATGAAACTGCAATCAATAGACATAATGAAAAGAAAATATTCAATAAAAGTCAAACAGAAAAAAAGTTATAATTATTTTAAGCCAAGTGCTCACAAAATTTTAAAAAATAACAAAAAAATTATTATCTCGAAAACTACAAAAAATCGTAGAACATACATGGGGGTTAAATCGATAGGTATGGTACCCTACTATCAGCTCGCGCCGGCTTGACACCTTAAAAGAAACACCCTGTATAAATCTCTATAATTATCATTACTTCTTACCTTATCGGGATTTTGGATTTTGTAATTATTCTTAGAGATATTCTACTATTGCGATTCTTTGCCTTCTAAAAATATTTTATACAGTTTTTCTTCTCTTGAGCAATCCTTATTGTATCTGCCACAGTCTTCTTCAAGTTAGCCATATGCGCTAACCTATAAATTTTATTTACAATAATATTATTTATTTGGCCAAACATAGGTCAAAAAATATGTATGTCCTGCATATGTAGCAGAAAATATAGTTTGGAATCTGTAACAATAAAAAATAACAATTATGTCATAATACATAACAAATACACCATATTAAGAATGCATTCTTAATACTTCACTGGTCACAGATCGAACTACTACATAAGAATATTTCATTGCAAAACTGTTAATCCATCGAAATTCAATTGTGCATTTACTCCACAGTGCGTTTTGTTGAGTAGATATTTGGACATCTATTTCACCATTCATTCACAAGATAATAATTTACCTGCTAGTGACTTCTACGAAGTTTTACCTCTGCTGAACCATCTTCGTTAGCTTATCAATATTATTATTTACAATTACTATTGTTTATGTTGCCAAACAGGTCTAAAAATATTTATGTCCCGACTGAGGACACAGTTAGCGTACATAAGCAAAAAATATATTTTGGAATCTGCAACAATACAAATAACAATTAAGTCATAATACATAAAGAAAAACAAATGTAATAAGAATGTATTCCAAAAAAAAGTATCATAACAAACACAAAGAAATTCGTACCAAAAAAAGATTTCTAGATTGGTAGTAACTATAATAATGTGATTCCTAGCTAGCAGCGGACGTTTGCTCTCTCCTTGCATGAGGATGCTGACCTGCGTCGTGCAGTTGACCCGCACAAAAAGTCGGGATATGGCCAGTTGCTACATTCAGCACCAGCAATTCAACCATTCGATTTCCTTCCATCATTGCAGTATTCAAGCTGACAGACGACACGTAATAATTAACCGCGGGCTGGACATGTTGTTTGCCGGTTCTACATCTTCTTTTCTTCTTACTGTAGCAATAGCGCCCACTGGCGCTGTTGTAATCTGAAAGAAAACAATAAAATCATTTAGTTTGCCACGTAGTGGTTCCGAAAAGAAAACTCTGGTCATAGATTGAACTACTGCGCAATATTTAGAATATTTCATTGTAAAACTGTTGAACGATTGAAAATCAATTGCACATCTACTCCACAGTACGTTTTGTTGAGTATATTTAATTAAAAAATCTATATCCCTATTAATTCACGAGAGAATAATTTTAGGGTAAGTGACTTCTATGAAGTTTTACCTCCACTGATGGATGGAATGGAAGATGGATATCTTTGTTAACTTAACAGTATTATTTACAATAATATTATTTATTTCGCACAAGGTCAAAAACTATGTATGTCCTGACTTGGACACAGTTTGTTTCCCCATTCATTCACAAGATAATAATTTACCTTCAAATGAGGTTGTGCCTCAGGTCTTGGATCTCTGGCAATCAGTGGGCAAGGAAGTTCCTCCATATAGGCATTTACTGATGAAATGTTGAGTTGAGTGCAAGTGGCTTCCATAACCAGTACTGCACGGGTGGTACTGCTGGCCACTCACCACTGTCTCGTGTTCTTCCACTGTTGGCTGTTCCATTTCTTTGTTCGAGACGTTGTTCCGTGCCGTAGTAATAGTCCTCTATCCTGAATATCATTTCTAGGTATTTCTTTGCCCACTCGAGGCCTTTGCATTCTTCGTTTTGATGCTGCTGCCAGCTTTACTACTACACCAGAAAGGTCAGTGTTGATTCCAATATCATGCCCCGATGCTTTGTAGCAGCTTGCGTTGACGCCTTTCGAGCGCAACTTGGCCGATGCTAGCTTGAATCGGAGTTCCACCCCCCTGAAAACACGCAAGGTACAAATGTATGACGCAAATATTCTGAAAGAAAAAGAATCATAATAAACGCATTAAGAAATTCTTACCAAAAAATATTTCTTTATTGGTAATAACTATACTGATGTGACTCGTAACTAGCGGCGGACGTTTGCTCTCTCCTTGCATAAGGATGCTGAGCAGTATTGTGCAGATTAGTCCCATAAAAGGTTGGGAGATGGCCAGTTGGCACATTCTGCACATTCGGCACCGGCAATTCAACCATTCGATTTCCTTCCATCATTGAAGTATTCAAGGTGACAGATGGCATATAACGATTAACCGCGGGCTGGACATTGTATCCCATGTACATGTTGCTCGCCGGTTCTACATATTCATTCCGTCTTACAGTTGAAATAGCGCGTACTGGCGCTGTTGGAATCTGAAACAAAACATTAAAATCATCAAGTATTATGGCAAGATAACTCTAAACTCAAAGAATGGTGGTATCTGGATCTCACTAATGCTGCAACCTGGGCTGGGAAGCCCACTACCTAAGTGGAGGGAGGTCACCTTATAGACCACAACTATAAAAACAGGAAATTTACTGGATACAGATCGAACTACTGTATAAGAATAAGAATATTTCATTTTAAACAATTGAACAAGTAAATCTACTCCGCAGAACGTTTTGTTGAGTAGATATTTAAAAATCTAAGTATTTTCCCAAAGTAATAATTTACCTGTAAGTGACTTCTATGAAGTTGCGCATCAGGTCTGGGATCTCTGGCAATCAGTGGTAAAGGAAGTTCCTCCATGTAAGTGTTCACTCCTGAAATGTTTGTCGATTGTAAGTGGTTACTATAACCAGCACTGCAGGGGTGGTACTGCTGTCCAGTCACTATTGGCTCGCGTTCCTCCACCGTTGCCTGTTGCGGTTGGTTGGGCTGGACGTTGTTCCGTGTCGTTAGTGATAGTCCTCTATCCTGAATATCATTTCTTTGTATTTCTTTGCCCACTCGAGGCCTTTGCATTCTTCTTTTTGGTGCTGCCGGCTTTACTACTTCGCCAGAGAGGTCAGTGTTGATTCCAATATCATGGCCTGGTTCTTTATAGCAGGCTGCATTGACACCTTTAGAGCGCAATTCCGACGATGCTAGCTTGAATCGGAGTTCCACCACCTCCTTCCACAGGGCTAGGTACATCGCGTGTGCGATGTCACATTTTTGTTGTGCACTGTACACCGCAGTTTGCAATTCGTTTATTATTCGCTTGTTTTTTTGGTTTTGCTCGATTAATTTTGCAATTTGCTGTCCGTCATCATCAGCTTCATCATCGCTGTCTCCTATTTCTTCAGTCTGAACAGTGTAGCGAGTCTTACTATAGTTGTTTAATATTCCGTAAGCCAAAGTTGATAGTGAGCCGATGTCAATGTGGTGCTGCCGAATGAGGCAAAGCATATTATGTTCTTCCCGGGTCATGGTAAATACCTCAGCAGTTTGCACACTTTTATCCTTAAGTCTTTCCATATCATCTTCTGTCGTTCCCAGACTTCCTTGACAGCTAGTTTCGTTTTCAGACAGGACATTTTCTAGTATCGAAACATTATAGTAGTTGCTTACTTCATACGCATAATCATCTGTAAGGCAATTATTCAATAATTAACGTAACCGCCAACTTTTTTCAAGTCTTTTAAATGTACCAATGAAATTAAAGATTTGTTCAATTGAAATCAAAAGTCACAAAAGTTATGATTCACGAAATACACGAATTATTTTGAAAATGGATGGAAAATGGATGGACAAAATGTCCAAAGATTGTTGCAATGCATACAATAATACGTACATCTTAAAATCATAACTGGATCATCTTTAGATATATCTAGTGCAGTAATAGGTAACCAAGATTTTAATTGCATGGTAATCAACACACACACAATGCATACAATAATACGTACATCTTAAAATCATAACTGGATCATCTTTAGATATATCTAGTGCAGTAATAGGTAACCAAGATTTTAATTGCATGGTAATCAACACACACGATAGAGTAGAAAAGCTACAGTTTTAAGAGTTCAAAGGAATTAAATAGGTACCTGAGGTAAAGGTCGGTAAATAAATATACCTAACCATATTTAACCAAATACATAAAAAATGCTTACCTAAGTTGAGCACCGGCCTTTGACTTGATTGACTTTCTGTTAAGTCGATAATCTCATCGGCTGGTGGTGTTACCGGTCATGTTTCCGATGGTGGTGGAGGCCGGAAGGTCAGGGCCAGCGCTCGGGCTATGTCACGTATGATACACTCCATGTCCTGAATGCACTCGTCTACACTGAGTCCTCGTGACAGACCAACTCCTATCAAGATTTTCAATTTGGGCGCTATTATGCTATTGGCGACCAATTGGAATTCAATCCGCTGAAAATGCAACAGTCAATTGATATTGATATTCCTCAAATCAGATAAAACAGGGTGGCACAAAGCCGGATACTTTGAAAAGGCTTAACTTTTTTCTTAAGATTTTTTCTAGGTGTCACAGGTTTCGTGCTATTCATTGACAAAGTGACTTGGGGTTTAGGGTTTAAAACTATTCGAAGAGAAGCTATATTAATTCATATCATAATAGTAATGTATATAATAATAAAGTAGCATAATCGTAAAAGTATAAAAATAGAATAAACAGCCTACATACTCGTACGTCAACTCAACTCAACCTCTCCTCCTCAATGCTGAAGGTCGAGAAACCCTCTTCACCGTTCACGAGTGTACTCGCCCTTAACTAAATCCGCTTGCTCCGGCGGGATTTGCCTATCCAGATAGAAGCGGATACGATTTTTGAGAATGTGGAGCAAGATTTTGCTGGCGCGTGAAATGAGGTACAAGGTTTGATAATTTGCCACAGCATTTAAAGAAAGAAAAAGAAAAAAAAAGAAAGAAAATACTTTTATTGGCCACAAGGCTCATACAACAAGTAAATTATAAATTTAAAAAAACATTAACTTAAAAATATATGAATCAAAAACTTAAAAATAATAATAATATCATAATTTAAGAGCCTATACAGTGGGGCCAACGAGGTCCCTGTCTCAGCATAAAACCGCTGCACCTAAAAAGTTGCAGCGATGCTGGTATTCTGCAGTGATGTCGTTTGGTCGATCCTTTCTCGTGTAGCGGAGGAACAACAGATTCTGACCAATCACCTTTTTGCCAGATGAGTGCGGTTATTTGATCATTGTCTGGTGCCTACTTCCTCTTGAGGGCTGTAGAGCAGTGACTATTTTGGAATTAAGAATTGTTGGTTCCAGCTACTGATCCTTCTAGTTTAAATTAGCTCCAGGCGTTGAATTTTTACTTGCGTACTAGCGTTTAGTGCTGTTCACAATACGCACGCCATCTCTCTCTCGGCAATGCGGTCGAGTTCGTGCCATGATCTGATCTTGACTTGTTTGGAAAGGACTTTAACTTTCTTTAAAAAGGTCTGCAGTCTGAAGCTTGTTGGAATGTCCCTCGATGTCATTGCAGATGCCCATAATGCAGTTGTTCTTATACCGGTGGCAACTGGCTTGGATTGCCCTGTTAAGCTTGGAGAATTCAGCCATTACAGCAAAATCTCGTATACCTTCGATTTTGTATCAGCATTAGAATGTTTCTGAGTGGGATAATCTTTCAATTTGGCCTTCAGTGTCTCTAGGAAAACAAAATTGCTCGCATGGATGCAAGCTTCTGGGTTTTGGTAGATGTCGTCTAGGTGCCTTAAGTCATGGTGCAAAGTTGGCTACGAGCAGGTTATAGACAGAGCCACATTGAAAACTGAGGATCTCCAGCAGGAGTCTAAAATGATTCTATTTGGTTTCTGTACCTATCGCCTGGAGAAATCTGCGTGTAATCCACACCTTGTATGATGTTGGAAATACGCGTTCATGGTACTGGTCCTATCTATGCAGAACTCAATCAGTTTTTCACCTCGTTCATTTCTAGTGCCAAATCCAAATTTTTCAACATTGCTTCTGTTATGATCATCAGCAAAATAAATGTACTACCGACTTTGGCGTTACAATCGTACGATTTCCTCATAAAATGCTTCAATCATCTCAACTGGAGCTAGTGCCTTCGGTGCATACGCTTGTATAATATTCAGCACACACGGTTTGGTGTTCAGCTTCCTTGTCAGGATTCTATCCGACACCGGGTTATACCCGAGGACGTATTATTCATGTGTGGCGGTAATATGATCCCCACTCTATTTCTGCTCGAATCTTCACAGCCTGAGAAATACATGTTGTTCCATGTTGCAGTGATGAAATGGCCATTGGGCCGCATATGTGTTTCACTGACACCTAGTACGGAGTTGTTGTGTGATTCCATTTCTCTCTCTACAATAGCCAGCTTCAGCTACGATACCAAGCAGACCTCGGACATTCCAAGCGCCTATACGATGATGGGATCGTATTGAGATCTTCATGCCTTTGGGTGTTGTATTACCGATAGTAGCATCTCTTCCTTCTGAAGCCTGTCAGTTTGCTCCAGGGTAAGCTTCGGTCGCACATTTCACACCATCTTGTCCGGTTACTAGTTGGCGCCGAGGTTTAGCCGGGTTACCCAACATACACATTCGCTCTGTTCCTGCATCCATAGGGTTTTCATGTCTCACGTCTTTTCGTGTCTGTCTTTCAGAGGAGATTTTAAATCCTCTCGGCCACTGGTTGCCGACCCTTGAACTGGTTGTCAGGCTACTTACCGCAGCCCGATACTCGGCGTTGACTGTTTTACGGCAGGGGTAGGTCTCCTCCACACCAACCCTCCTCCTTTCACATTCGGGCTTGGGACCGACAACGGCGGAGTTAACTATGAAGTGGTATTATAAAAAAATTAGGACTATTAAAATTCGATAAATTTTATTTTCATTGCTACACCAAAACCTGGTTAGCGATTGTTTGTTAGTTATTGTGTTAAGTTAACAAAATGTACAATTTAAGGCTAATTGTTTACCTACCTACCTAATGAAGAAAAAAGTTAAAAAACCTGCGAAAGTCTTTTGCGTTTTTCCCATTTTATTAAAATCATTATAATTTACATTGAAACTAGAAGTTCATTTAAACTCATGGATGCCGTCCCGGGAAATGTCTATAGAATTGAAAACAATACTTGTGAGAGATGCTGAACTTCGATTTGCGTTTGGGAATTCAGGGGTTAGGGTCTATAACCACGATTATTTCTCAGCATTTATACAATGACATTTTATTCCAGAAAATATAACTAAAATTGCTCGTTTTGACATTGCTATGTAGGAGTTTCCTTGCAACTTTGTCGGTTTTCGGGACCATCCCACAACAACAACAACATAATTATGTGCAGTGGTTTGTATTATACAAACCACTGCACATATTAGCCTCTAGTCTTGAACACTCGTAACATTGAATAAATAAATATCTCTAATTTGAAAACATAACTTTGTTATACCTATGTAAGGGTAAGCTTCTTAAGTTTATGATAGTTAAAATTCATTCAATGTTACGAATATTCATATTCAAGTTAAAATTCAAGTATATTTAATGTAAAGGAATACATTTTTTAGCATTAAAAGACCTGTAGGTACACAAATACTTTCAAATAGTCAAATCATTGATTTGATAATAATCCAAATAGAAGGCACAAATTAAGTAAATTTAGTATGGGAATTTCTGTGTAAAAGGCATAAATTCAAAGATTTCACAAACATCAACAGATCGCTAAAATTGGCAAACGTTGGGCTTGGCCGTCCTCTAAAAGTCAAAAGCTAATGTTACACGAGCTGTCTTCATAACACTAGAATTTACAATTTATTTTCTACTCTACTCTACTTTCATGTCTACCACTATTCTAGTGTAGGAGTTCAAGAACCAAAATTTCAAACGACCTTCAACCGAAAGTAACAAGTAGCTGAGGCTGAAACAACATCGTTCGTTAGAAAAAGAGACAGAAACAGCGCAGCGTTTTATTCAGCCGTGACGTCACTCCCACGATTCCATTCACAGGGAGGCATAGCTTTCGCTTTCGCTGAACTTGGCGCCCTGACCTACCCCACGGACCCCGCCTTCTGCGGCAATCGAGTTTGTTGCCCTTGCTGGCAAATCCCCTTCGGAGTTAAGTACCAGTAAACTTCCTCACTCGTTTGGCCGTTGTTTTCTTTTTTGCGCAGTGTGTAAAATTTCTAAACTGCGTAAACACCTCACTTCTACTATATTGTAAATTGTTATTTGACTCTAAGACCTAATTATCATCATCATTGTCATTATCAGCCACAAGAAGTCCACTGCTGCACGTAGGCCTCCCACATTGATTTCCAGAGCTCCCGGTTGCGTGTGGCCTGCATCCGCAGGGATCCCGCGACTTTTATCAGGTCGTCCGTCTATCTCGCAGGAGGCGCCCCACCCTGCGTTCGGTCTCAAATTGTCTCCAGTCTAGAACCTTAATCTCGTTTCAATCTTAAAACAGTTTTGGCTAATATTTATTGCGTGTCAGCCTTCACCTGTGATAGTCTAATGTGATTGCAGTCAGAGTTGCTCATAGTATTGTATGCCATGAGTAGTTTTCCTATTGGCTAAGTTAAGTATCAAGTGTCAAAAAATTGTATTTAGTTTTTAATTCTTCGAATAGGTATTTGGGCCAGAGTCACACAGGCACCACTATCAGTTCTCAGTGAACTCCCAGGGTGCTATCTGATCCACCAGTGAACCCGTAAGAAACGCTGAACCTTCTCTGAAAACAGTGGTGGATCTCAATCAACAACAACAAATTTTAGAACACTGGTTAATCCGCTGGTGGAACAGACTTCTTCGAATCACCTCATCTAAGTGGCAGCCGTAGGTTTACGGCAGACTGACTAAAAACTATCGGGATGCCTTCATGACTACGAAACCTTACACATGAAGTGCCAATGTTTCGGCCTTTGTTGGCCAATGTTGGGGCCCTAGGACAGAAATGACTAATCATCTGTAGATTGAGTAAATAGTCCTAAGTGACGTCTGAAGATCTTAAAAATTATATACAAAAGAAATACTTACGCGATTGGCGTGCGTGTTTTCTTCCATGTTTACTTAGAACTTCTTCAATTCCTTCTTGAAACCTAAAAACAAAAGTCTCATTTAATACGTGGACTGCCACGCAAGTCCCAAGCAATATGACTTTAATTGTTATCGTGACCGACCGCGGTGAAAGACCTAAAACTATCGTCTTAAACGTAGTATGAATGTGCTGCCGAAGCCGTTTTCCAGGCTGTCACTACCTCTCCGATCTGGGCCCGACTGAGGTACCAGGATGCTGAATGGGAGCATTACTGAGCTTTCAATGGGCGTGGCGAACCGGCGGGCGTGGCCTAGCCTTGGGAAGGCGTGTCTTCTCAACTACACGCCCAGTTATTTACAATAATAACTTATTGCGGTGTATTTTGCTACAATTAATACGCTAAACTTGGCAATTGTTTAATGAGCTGATAATTCAGTAGACACTGTTTACCTTCTACTAAAGATATATTATGTAATACGAGTATACTGAATTTATGGAATAAAGGCAAATGTTTGAGGTGAAAACTAATGGGAGAACTCCGAATCTCTGATACCGGCCCCGAAAATTTTGTGATGTCATTAAATATTTATTTCCTGTTACGCCTTCAAAAATGTACTTTTACATTTTTGTTACTGCATCAGCAATGATACGTGTCTTTTTTTCGACCAGTGATTGAAATAAACCGGAACCGACCGAGAGGTTCCGGTTTGACGAAAAACTCATCGGTATTTAAACTCCCTAATTGAAATTCCAATCGCTACCGATCGGAAAGATTGAGAGGTAATGCGTTCCGGATTGTAAGTCCAATCAAAAACTGTAGAGCATTGCGCCGTTTTCTCATCTCATCATCATTCTTCTGGAGCTGGAACTGCCATTTCTCTCTGGCCTCTGCCAATATCTTCAGGTCTTTATAATATGTAGGACATGACGTTTGCCTTTTCATTAAATTGTGGAATAAACTCCTCTTCGGCTTACCTCTTCGTCTCTATTTAAAATATTCTTGGTAGGTGTTAAATAGCAGCGGTGACAGAATATACATACTTTCTTGCTGTTAATATACTATTATTATATGCATCGAAGATTTAGCCTCGCCCAGCCCAAAATAGGAGAAGCAGTTGTGCATCCTGTGCTTCACAAAACCGGTCAAAAGTGCGTGTCAGCACACAAGCAGTAGTTGGTTTCATAGTTGGCCATCGGAATAAGTATACATGGACATAAATCCACCAATGTTAAGCAAAAGCCGACTGTTTTTTTGAAGATTAATTTAGATTGGTGTAAACAAATTGCAAATTGTTTTTTTTTTACAACTATTACTTTTTAGTGGAAGATGGGCACTTTCCAGAAAGATGGAAATTATATTCAATCGGCTTCTATAAGCTCGCTTTTTTTCTCAGTTAAATTTTACACAAAAACATTTAACATAATATTACGAGTAGAGTCAGACCCAACTTAAATGCCTTGATTTTACTTGAAATTAGTTAAGAACGGACTGGACTGATAATCCGATGACATCAAAGGTAATATGGCGTTATAACAACTTTTAAGGAAGTAGTCTTTAGTAAATGAGCTTCACAAACAGTGATATGGGAATCAAGGAACAAAAGAACTCCTAAAAATTAAAGAGATCCCAAGAAATTCAATTGAAATATATTTTTTATTCATCCATCACTAATTCACAATAGGTACGTACTTGTTTAATCTGCACATACTATTAGACACAAGCTATATGCCTAAATCCAATGACATTATAATAAAAACACGTAGATAGGTTACTTGTGTAAAAAAAGTGGCACCCGAAATCAGGACTTCGACCACCTGAGCAAAGCATTGACAATTTGAGATGACACTGCGCAACATGTATCTGTCTCGTTTACGCTATAGTAAATAATCATACTATCTGGGTACACACGGTCAAATTATAGGTTCGTACACCAGAGGCAATTTTTGACTTCGCGTCAATATCTACTGACATAACCTATCTACGTTTTTATTGTAATACTAGCGGCCGCCCGTGACTTCTTCTGCATGGACTTAGGATAAAAAAAGTGATCGGAGAGAATAGAGGAAAATTCATAAAAAATATTCTAGCTCCTAAACTAAGCAAAATCGTAGAACATATATGGGGGGGATTTGGATATACCTTGAAATAAGGAATCTAAATTTTTACTTTGGACGTCATCTCCCTGGCCACCCTGTATAGGTGATCTACTCATATTCGGCCGGTCTTTAATTATGAGAAGCAATTAAAGGATCCGTTGTACATATCGGTTCGATACATTAATCATAAATAAACAGCTTATATTAATATGAGTTTGCGTAATGAACAGTCAGCAAAAAATAATAATTTAGGCAATGTATTTATGTATTTGATCGAGTGACAGTTCAAAACTCCAAAACGCAAAAATCAAAAAGCATATTATCTTTTGATATTTATTTCACGCATAAACATATAATGCAGTATATGTTTTTGTTTTATTGTTACAATAACAATTGTTTTAACAATAATGTTTTGTAGTTGGTTAACAGAATAAATGCAAACCGAAGAGATCGAAACAAGTCATCGCTTTTTTTCTCGCTGTTATGAAGGCGCCACACACAAGTTGTTTTAAAAAAAAGTTCATCTGTTAATAACATATTTTTCTATGGACGATTTTTTTACCTACTTAAGTAATATTTCTAGCTAAATTGTTTATTTTATTGAGAAATAGGAGCTCGAATTCAGTTATGGCATTTTAACTTACCTGCCTTACCTTATTCCTTTTCTCGTACAAAGCTGCTGAAGAGACAGTCGAAAACAATGCTAAACCGTGACACCGAACCCCATTTGTTCCGTGTTCACGACAGCAGCGGCCAGCGGGACGGGTAGTTATAGTTTAATGCTGTCAATATTTCGACATAAACAAAAGTCGTACAATCATGTATGATTACACTATATTATTACAGGCACCGCTCAACACGCCGCCCCGCCCGCGCCCCGCCCCGCTTACCGTTACCGCGCCGCTACCGTGAACACTACTAGTAAAATTATACATTTGAATGTAACGCGATGCTTCTACTCTGCCGCCGCTGCGCCGGCGCGTCCTGCTGCCCGCTGTCATCATGAATGTGATTTTTTGTACCTAAATTTATTTATTCTTTATTGCACAAAAGTAAAGTACTAATGGCGGACCCAATGCCTAGGGGCTAAATGTTTGTTTTGTGTTTTTAAATTGCTCGTCTTCATTGTTGTGGCCAACCAACTGGCCAATTAATAGTAGATTATGCCACAAGGGCTTAAAGAAGTGTATTATGTCCCGGGCGTCATATTGAACGTATTGAACATATTGACGTCATGTTCAAGACCGCCCAAGACAAATACACTTTTAAGCCCGCGATGCATACTCTACTTTTTATACTTTCTGCGAGGCAATCGAAATTAACGGCTGAAAAAAATAAGTGCTTAAGTATTTATTTCATGTGAAAATAGGTAGGTAATTAAATATGAGAAATTAGTATTTATCAAAAATTCAAAGTGATGTTAGAAACATAAGACAGTTGTGCGAAGACCAATGTCTTCGAAAGATGAATTACAATCTTTGGTACGTTCATTTTATCAGCACAGGACTCAGGAGCTATTTGAGCCGTTGGCGCCTTTTTTCTTTCTCTGGCATCTATTTTGTTAGTGGCCAGTACGACATTCGAACTCAGGATAAAATCTCATTGCACCTAAACATTTTTGACTACACGGTTGCATTCCAAATTCAAATCACTTTAATCCCCAGGGAATAATGAAATTCAGTACAACATTATGTCCCGGCTAGACCGTAGGGCTATAATGACCTACTTTAGGACAGGTTTACATGACACATAATGTCCAATTGACGAGCAGGTAGTATAAAAAAACTATTTTTAAACTGCGTTCAACTAAACTTTCCAAAAGCGGGTTTCATATTCTTTTTATGCGCCTTTAATTACTCTTCAATAATTAAATCTATTTTTGATGAAGTTCTTGTTCATTTAACGGTTAATCGTTTCATGTTGGAACGAGGTGCTTTTGATCTTTTGACCCCTCTCCCTGCAGGCCGGTTTTATGAGGTCGACGAATGAAAAAACAATTAGGGTGAAAAAAGACAATATAAGAAAAAAACTATTAGGGAAAACAAATAAAGTTGGCTTCTAATATTGTTCTTAACGGCAGACAGCAACAAAAACTTTTTTGGTGTAAATGCCATTTTGTCATGACTTTGCTTTTTATTTTTTTCCTCAATTGCTTTTTTTCAGCTGTCTTATTTCACCGCCACAGAGGTTTGGAAAATACCGCGTAAACTTTTTTGTTTCTACCTACTTTTAATCTTTTTTAAATTTCAATAAGGTCTACAATAACAAAATAAAGTAGGCAAGTGTTGCTTGGTTCCTATATTTTTTTTATACTGTGTTAAACAAAAAACATCGCCAAACGTCCTAATAAATAGTTCATACGATTTTTAAAAACAGTTTTAATTTTAAGGAACGTTTTACAATGAGTTGTACTTAAATATAAAGGGTAAAAATCAAACTCAACACACTTTTCTTCAATATTTTATTTTGTTGTGTCGACAGTGCCGGATTAAGTTAGAGCGGGGCCCGTAACAAATTCTATTGAGAGGCTTATTATTTTTGTCTGAAATCAATTTAACCCGTTTTTTGTTTTTTTTCTCGTTAGTAAGAATTATTTAACTAATTATTAGGTTCGCCGAGCCCCTACTCCACCCTACTTTAACTGCCAACCTAATCCGACACTGCCTAGAATATGTACTTACTTGATATGCGAAGCCTACTCCGTCCTCACAGCGCCTCTCGTACCCTTTTCTTATTTTCTGCTTCCCAAGTTATTGCCTAAAATCACAAATACTTGCTTTATATTCGTCGTCGTGTAATTTTCTCTGCTAAGCTACGAAAAATACACTTTACTCTCGTAGCAACATCTCGTAGCTCGTAGCAACGACCTTCTGTTGTAAACAGTTGCCGTTTTCTATTTCTTTGTAAATTAATGTAATATGAAGCTGTTTATGGCTTATTCTTCTTAATTTAGTCACCCACAGCAAAAAACACTTTTAAACATCACATTTAGATGCTAAATTACGTAAATAATTCAAGAAGTATTTGGCCAAGTTTCTAAAAACCTTTCTTTTAATTTTAAAACAATGCCCGTTGCAAATTAAACTTTATTCACTCGAATATTTATGTTTTATCTAAAAAAAAATATACTGTAACGGCACAAAGAGCTAAAAAATAATTTTAAAATATACTTACATCACTTTCCGTTGTTTCCCCGCCAGCTTAACTTTACTCCAACAGAATAACTCGTTATTTCTTGAAATTTAGAAATCACTACTTCGAATTAACTTGAAAAATCACTTTGTATGAAATAAAACTAACTTTTATTTTAGTCGCAACTGAAGAGTTCTAAGTTGGCTACGAGCTCTTGCTACGGGCTACGACAGCCGAATGACGCTCGTAGCCGGGCTCGCGAGCTACGGCAGGCCAGGGCCAGCCCCGCCCACCGAAGCCAAGGGGGCGTGCTCTAACTTGAGCGGCCAATCACAACCCTCCGCGTCTACTAACTTTGATGCTGTCTCTTTCCTGTAACCAGGAGTTTGGACTTTGTTTTACAGAATTTCCGCGAACAAAATTGAAATGGTTTTGTTTGTAGCAGGGATTTTAATATAGATTTCCTGAAAATTGCATTTATTGGTCTTGTTTTGCTAAAAAGTATTGCTTTTCATCGCTGTCCACAAAGGAGTGAGGGAAAAACAAACGAACATTGAGAAAAAAATAATGAAAATTGCTTTTAAAATTTCCTTTGTCCTAAATAAAAAAAAGATTTAAATAAGGGGTTTTAGATGAATGAATATGTTAATCCCAGATTGGTTACTATTCAGGATATAATTAATTTTGAAATCTTTCATTAGCTCTAACTTACAGCATGCTTGAAATTGGGTTACAACCAATTTATTCTATGTATATGTCACCGGAAAATAACAAGAACCGTAAATTTATAAATTTCCTAGGAAATTTATAAACTTTCGTAGGATTCTAAACGAGAGATAAATTGTATTATTTTACGCCCTGATTTCCGGAAATTTATAAACTTTCGGATCGCATCCGTAAAATAATAAGTGGGCAGTAACCAAACGCCATGTGCGCTCTGATTGGTCGAATAAGTCACGTGTTCCTTCTACTTCCTTTCCTCCGCCATTTCATTTTGGCAGAAGGCCGGTTTTAATGTTTTAAATGTTGTAAGAACAATTCGTCTTCGTGTTCAATGTATAATTTGCGGCTAACTCTCCGGCGATGAGAAACACCGATAAAAACCTAAGCAACCTAGATAACGGCGGTATGCTCGCCCCTTACCACGATGGGTTCAAATTACCTCGGTGAATGTGGGCTTCTGAATGTTCCGTTCGTTCACCGTGACGGGAACTCAGTGTGCCTCTGGCTACCCCATTCGGGATATGATCGTGAGGGTATGCTATGTTTTGAATGTTATATTTTATAAGTGTATTTAATTTTTTTATAAACTTTTTGATATCGTAAAACACGATTTCTCTGTTTTATTTTGATGAAGTAGGGGTTATCAGCCTATTATATTGTAAAAATTAACCCGTTAACCCAAGAGGTGCCCGTGGCGCAGTTGTGACAGTGATCGGCGACGATTGCTGTTGTAAAGCAACACACGCCGGGTCGGGAATGGGATGGGTGACCACCCGACCGAAATTTAGTGATGTGTGTGTGTTTCGGGCATCTCCGTGCTTCGGAAGGCACGTTAAGCAGTTGGTCCCGGTTGACGTCGTTAGATGTCAGTCGTTAAGCTTAGTCAGAGGCCTTAGGGCGGCTTGATAACATCTGACATTAAGGTTGCTCACTAACCTTACATCCCGCCAACATTCCGCACTGAGCCCGCTTGTTGGAGTATGGCTCGGTCCACCTCATAGTTGAGGTGAGGTCTGTGCCAAGCAGTGGGACGTATATAGGCCGTTTATGCTATGTATGTTTATGTAACCCGTTAAACCTACACAGTTTTGAAATTAAATTCTAGTCAGTTAGGTAATCAAAACTGATAAATGTACAGTTTGGCAAGTCTGATTGTATCATAATCTATGACCACAAGCATTGCTACTGTCAACATCGACCAATCAGAGAGCAGTGTATTATTTTCCGTAATTTATAAAAGCGTAAAATTAAAAGCTCTTCTGTGATTAGTCGAACCGTTTAGAATTTTACGAATAGATATCCGTTAGTTTATAAATTTACTAGGAGTCGTCGCAAATTGATAAATTTCCGGAAATGTAGCCGTAAAATAATACGTTTTATCTCTCGTTTAGAATCTTACGAAAGTTGATAAATTTCCTAGGAAATTTATAAATTTACGGTTTTTGTTATTTTCCGGTGACATATATATATGGAGAACTACTCACATCTTACTATCTATTCATACTTATAATTATTGACCTTGTGACTATTGTTCCTAACCTGCAGTAGCGCATAGGTATTGTATTTCTATACTTAGCTTGAAATTTAGTATAATTTCTTTCACTGTTTCTGTAAAATCAAAGTTATATAACAATAAAAGAATAAAAACTATAAAACCTACGTCATAGGGTACTTCACCAATGATTTATAAAACCACTGTAAAAACCTAGAGTGCCGTCGGCAATAGGACAGGCATTATATTATTCTCGTTTGGAGCCTTTAATGTCCTCCTAAGATCCTTTCGTGAAGATAAAGACCTAAAAGCTTGGGTACGGTGTCCACTGTTGCCATTTTTTCCTTGTGGGCCCAACTCCTCTCGCCATCCTATTATTGACCTCCTGCGAGGACGCTTAATATCTATAGGGACCCAGTCTCTGGGCTTCTTGGGCTAGAGCTCCTGCTGACCAGTCCGATTCCATTTTAGCTTAGCACTTTTCGAGTTACGTCCTTAACCAGAGTCTTAGAAGAAGTTTAAAAGAGTTTTACGTCGGGCGTACTCCGTTCCATTAGCTCTTTTACAAACCTCAATGTCACTTAGAACATGTCCAAGACGAGGTATGTGAACGATATGTAAGCACGGGACAGACACAAACGTAACTCTATGCCTACAACACAGCACAACAGGCGGTTGATACGGGCCTTTGTGTTGGGTCAGGTCCTGTGTTTGTAAAACCTTCATTATTTCGGATTAACTATGCACATGACCTTAATCATTTTAAGTTATTTTTAAAGTTAAAATGACCGCCCTAAATAAGCACGTGGACCTCCTGGTTGTAACTACCGCAGTTTAGGGTCACTTGTAACTTCAAGAGCATCACTCAACCTGTGCCGGCCCTGTTAAAACCTAAGGTGAATAGGTTTAGGGGGCTGCACTCAGCCGCAGTAAGAAGATTGAGTGGAACGTTTTAAAATAGCTTCAACATCTTCCAACCTCGCATTAAGTTTCTTAAACCTTGCTTAAAATAACCTTCAATATTTCAGTCCTGCGCTTAAATGAATTATATTTAGATCGTTAGCCTCTTAGATTGTAAATCCACCCCTACATAAATTCTCCTTTAATAGGATCACGATTATAAGAGTTTCCACTTTAAGAAGATTACTGTTCTGTTGTTCTTTTACTATCGTAACAACAAGTCACAGACCTTGATTTATGAAAGACGTAAGATTATTGATGAAAGTTCAACAACCAAACAATACCTATCTACATAAGTATTATATTTTTCATTTGTAGGTTTGCATAGGTAGTAATGTGATTTGTTGCCTAAAATAATAGTAGATTATTAACCAAGGGGATAAAGCAGTGTCTTCTGTCGCGGGTGACGATTGAAATCGCGAGCGTAACGAAGGACTCGAGGTTAACTCCCGAGCGCAGCGAGGGTGTTAAAAACTTAAATCACGAGCGAAGCGAGGGATTCAATACGAGTCCTGGAAGTCTACCACGGAAATCGATAACGATATATGCGGATCCATCGACAGTGCCCCGATACGTTCGCCTAGTAGCTACTCCGTAACATTGTCGTATCGTGGTCGTATCTCTCCACGACCGTCGTTATCATAGACAATAATCGTGAATGAATGACTGAATAAAAAGTTTGTTTTCCTTGAACCAATTGTTTTCACTCCCTTTCACCCCAATTGGTTAAACG
Source organism: Udea ferrugalis (assembly GCA_950022985.1). Taxonomy (NCBI): domain Eukaryota; kingdom Metazoa; phylum Arthropoda; class Insecta; order Lepidoptera; family Crambidae; genus Udea; species Udea ferrugalis. The sequence continues at coordinate 3,754,505 of OX465527.1, read as the reverse complement.
AAAACAAACTTTTTTTCGGACTCGTTGCCTACTAAAAAAAGAAGTCGTCAATGTCAAAGTGACAAAATAAATTCTTTTTGACAGTTTCAACTGATGAACTTTTTTTTTTTAAATTGTGCTAATCATAAATCAAATTTAGTATTGTGCAGTTATCTTTATTAAAGGTGTAAAGAGTTGTGTAAGTACCTAAATAGTGAATTAATTTCCATGCGTGCAAGTATTATTGTAAACATCTTGTTTTGTTTTACCTATTTTAATTATTAAGCAATGCACTTAGTCCAAAAGGCAGCGAGGTTCGACCGGGAAAGAAGATACAGAGTCCGGTGTACAAAAAATTAGTCAATAGTTGAAGAAATCACATAAAAATTCGGAAACGATGATGGACACGATAGCTTGGCTGGTATCGTTAGAAAGTTCGGAGATTTGACATCTGTGTAAACGTCAAACTCGATTTATCGTGTACGCAAGAGTAACATAGTCGTATGTTACTCTTGCGTACACCTTGTCAAAAAAAGTTTCGGTCGTTCCTTCGTTCAAACGATGGTCGAAACGATGCGTAAGGGAGTAGGGTTAGACACGAGGAAGAGCACGAAGGTTCGATTATCGTGTTCTGTGGTAGACCTCCTGAGTGTAGCGAGGGATTTAAGTTCACCCAAGACTAAGACAGCTTTATCACCGAGGAAAATACTCTACTTTTCGTACCATTTGCGAAAAAAAAATGTATTATCAAACTTTTTCTATTTTATCACATATAATACTGGCAGGTCATAAATAAAGAATTAAAAATATTCTGATTCAAATAAGCGCTAAAACCTCTGTAGGTAAGTATTCCAAATTTGAATCACATTCTCGCCCTAGGGGATGAATGAAATTCAGTACAATTTTCTTTCCCTGTTTTTAACAGATTATAATGACTATTTTTATGTTCTCTTTTTGCGGGCTAGAATGTCACTTTTTTGAGCAAGTGGTACGAAATAGTAGATTATTAACCGAGGGGATAAAGCAGTGTCTTCTGTCGCGGGTGACGATTGAAATCGCGAGCGTATCGAAGGACTCGAGGTTAACTCCCGAGCGCAGCGAGTGTGTTAATAACTTAAATCACGAGCGAAGCGAGGGATTTAATACGAGTCCTGAGTGTAGCGAGGGATTTAAGTTCACCCAAGACTAAGACAGCTTTATCACTGAGGAAAATACTATACTTTTCGTACCATTTGCGAAAAAATATTTATTATTAAACTTTTTCTATTTATCACATACTAGCGACTCGCCCCCGCTTCATCATCATCATCATCATCATCAGCCTGTTGCAGTCCACTGCTGGACATAGGCCTCTCACATTACACGCCACTGAACTCGATCTTCGGCTGCCCCCGCTTCGCACGGGTGCAATAGGATGTTATTATACATAAAACCTTCCTTTTGAATCACTCTATCTATTGAAAAAAACCGCATCAATATCCGTTGCGTAGTTTCAAGGATTTAAGCATTCAAAGGGACATAGGGACGGAGAAAGCTACTTTGTTTTATACTAGGTATGTCACATAATACTGGCAGGTAATAAAGAAAGAATTCAAACTTCTTATTCAAATGAGCGCTCGAAAACCTCGGTCAGTATTCCAAATTTGAATCACATTCTCTCCCTAGGGGATGAATGAAATTCAGTACAATTTTCTTTCCCTGTTTTCAACAGATTAAAAATGACTATTGTTATGTTCTCTTTTTGCGGGCTAGAATGTCACTTTTTTGAGCAAGTGGTACGAAATAGTAGTTTTCGATACAAGTGCGGAAAGTATGTCATTTTTCACGAGTCTCGAGGCATCTTGGCCCGAGCCGGCAGGCGAGGGTCAAGACTCGGGACGAGTTAAAATGACACTTCCGCTCGTGTATCGAACAACGTTTTTTAATACATTTGCGAAAAAAATAATATCAAACCAATGCGAATCATTAACACAATTAAGTCAAGAGTAAAAAGGGCGGGAATGTAAAAACTTTTTTTTTCAAGGCACCGGTTGTTTGCATTCAGCCTAGTAAAAATAAACTATTTTGAAAAAATATGTTAAATACTTGTGTACGAAAAATGTTAAATAAACAACATTAAAAACGATCAATAACCAAAGTATATCGTGACAGTCGTGACTAATCGTAAATAAAGAAAGCGGGAATGAAAAACTTAGGATTGACAGTATTTTTTTAACACGGCATCGGTTGTATTCAGCCTAGTAAAAATATAAGAAGTAATTTAATTGCATTTAAACATGGAAATGCAATAAATACCTATTATTTTATTTCAAGTATTTTTAAGTGAAACTTATTCTTCTCATTCATTCATGCCAAATAACGTATCAAAATACAAAATAAAGTGATTGAACAGACAACCTCTTTGGTAGGATGTATGGAGTTTATTAACATTATCAAAAAAAAAATGGAAAAGTAAAAAGCACTAGTGCGGAAAAACCAACTTTCCGCACGCTAAACAGCTACGAAAAGTACCACTTTTTGAGCAACTGTATTAAAAAAAGTATTACTAAACTTTTTCTATTTTATCACATATAATACTGGCAGGTCATAAATAAAGAATTAAAACTTCTGATTCAAATTAGCGCTCGAAAACCTCGGTAAGTATTCCAAATTTAAATCACATTCTCGCCCTAGGGGATGAATGAAATTCAGTACAATTTTCTTTCCCTGTTTTTAACAGATTAAAAATGACCATTGTTATGTTCTCATTTTGCGGGCTAGAATGTCACTTTTTTGAGCAAGTCGTACGGAAAGATTTATTATTATTATAAGGCTTAATCGATGATCGAAAATCAAAAGATCGTTGTTGGTGAGAAGTTGTTCAGCTAGTGCAGTCGCCCGACTTGCGAAAGACGCGGGTTCGATTGACCTGAATCCAAGACCGAATGTCTTTTTCTGGTTTTCCTATCTTTTGGTTATTCAGCTGTCCGCTGGTGGCTTTCATCGCGGTATCGGTCTAGGGTAAGCGGTAAGGCCTAAGGTAAGGTAAGCTTCAGAGGGTTTTGGACCCTTATAATATTCAAGTCAGTGGTGTGCTGAAGGTTAGATTGTGATTTCGGACATACTCTTTCTTTCACTTTAAAGTTAATTCATTTTGTTCTTGTTAAGGTTTAGTAGCGACCACTCTTTTTTTTTGACCGTCTAGATCCCACTGCTGGGCAAACTTGTATAAAATGTTAATCTAAAAAAAGATATCTGTAACCCTGTAACCGTCACAGCCTTTGACAGTTAAAATGTTTGTAATTTTTTTAACTTCTCTAAATCCGAAGATTAAGAGAAGTTTCCCTTCCAGTACCTACGATCTAAAAAGTTGCTTGTTTACCTACATAGGTATGGATATCCAAAACTGGCCGTTTTTAGACATTGTGATGTAAGTTTACACAATCAGTCAGACCATGTTTCAGACTGTTTTCACAAAAAACTTGGCAGATTTACCGTAAATACCGGGTGTTGTGTTATCATAAAATTTCGTTCACAAACAGATTTTTTACTCCTTTTGTAAAGATACGAGTAACGAAACGATATTGACTTAAACTTACAAAAACAGTTGGAGAAAAGGAATTACAGGACTAAATGAGTCACATTATGTTTGTATACTGTGTATTTATTTATTATTTCTATTATAGTATTTAAGTCTATTATTAAGTGTATTTTTGTTTGTTTGATTAAGTTTTTGACGATTTGAAAGCACTTGTAACAACAGGTCTATTTAAATAAAGGTATTTCTGATTCCGATTCTAAAAAATTGTGAATTAGGTAATTTCACCTGGCAAATCCTTTTTTCTAATTGGCTGAAATGATAATATCATGTTTGGCGTGTAGGAATGTTGCTTTGCTCACATACTATTATAATCATACAGAGTGTCCTAAAAAGTAGTGTCAAGCCGAAACCTAGAGGTAGAGCACCAGGTAGCCCTAGGCTACCCGAATCACACCCATGTATAAAATATGAATAGGTATGTCGTTTTTGTAATAGGTACGTGTAATAAACAGTTTCTAAATCTAGAGCTGCACTCCTGTGCTATAATGTCGATGCAAGAAGCAGCAATCGCCAATCGCCACGTGTCTGCGAGCTGTAGCCGGCGTCCTCCGCGAAGGCTGCCAGGGGCCACGTCAGCGGTCGCGTAGGCCTTGCTCGAAACCACTTAAAGAGGGGATGCTATTTTTAGTGCCATTTCACTTGTTGTAACTGCTACTTCACAATGAAATGTGTATAGGTAACTGATAAACTAGACAGTAGATTCAAGACTCCTGATTGCTGTAGTGACCTGTTTCAAGAAGTGCAGGACACGAGGTCCGAAACTACAGGTTCGCCGGTTCGATTCCTCCAAACATTGTGCTGACAAAATAAATATTTTTTTGATGAAACTTGAAACTTGATGAAAATTTGTGGTACCTTCGTTGTTTCTGTTTTTCATAGCATAACACAAGGGTAAACCTGACTTTGTGTAGTAATGTGACGGTGGCTAGGACCAAAGAGCATTCAATAGTGGCAAGGACATTCAAACACCCACACACAACACCCTCTGGAATGGGGGGGGTACCGGGGAAAGTGTCAAAGTGATCGGTAGCCTACGTAATTAACTGCATGAACCCTTTGTCCAGCCGTTTTAATGAGTTTTAATAAAAACTGAAACACGTAGATAAGTACTTTGGACGATAATTGTTGTCAACTCTTACCTAAGTACATACCTATATTACATTTCAACCACTATTGTACCTACCTTTTCACATAAACTTTGTACTTTTCTAGTTGTAGCTAGATAATCATCGGGGATTGTCTGTGTAGCTCTACATGGCAAAGTAGAGTGCCTAGATTATGTACTACTGTACATGTAGGTACACATAGTACTGAATGTAGCCGTTACGCGTTAATTTTAAAAGGACCTGAGATAATCTAAAAAAACTTCGTAATATCGGGACTTTTTTAATTATTTGCTCTTCACGGCCAAAACTGTGCATTTTTTTAAGAATGATATTCTCCACACTAATAATAGACTGTATAAAATCTCCTACAGTTTGAGTATTTTAACGGCAGTAACTAGAATAATCGCTAGGATGATGATGACTCAGTACAGATTCTCTGGAGCGCCCGAAAGCGCAAAAGCTTAATTCTTTAGAAGTTAAATAGAAAACTTAGTAAAACTTTGTGAAATTTTTTATGTTCATTTATTTATGAACATGCCTACAAATACTGAAGTAGGTATTTTTATTATAAAGTGTAGCCGGTACGCGTTATTATAAAACGACCTGCCTTTGTTAAGACAGTAACCGTACCAGTCACTGTAGTTTAACCCTTTCACGATCAGTCGGTATCCACCATGAAAATACTTCTTTGTTCTTAAACTTTATTTTATTCCAATACGGTTTGAGCGACTACAAAATGTAGCCTAGGGTAGGTGAAATCGTAAGAGGATTTAATTAATGCGCCTTCTCGAAGTGCCAGTTGTTTTTGTTAGGAGAGTAGGTAATTTGTTGTTCCGGAGCAGACAAGCAGGCCCCGGGCGCCGTATAGCCCAGTAGAATAAGCAAATAAATTTGCAAAGCGTGATGTAGTTCTGCATTTTTCGAATGTTGTATGAGTCTGTTAGAGTAGTCTAAATTCTAATTTGCGAATTTGAAAAATATAAATTGAGATAATCGAAAAATACTTCGTAATTTTGAGACTTTTTCATTGTTGGGTATGTTTATTATAAAAACATACTGATCACGATTTGTGGGTTCAACTTACATACACACGTTTTTAAGGTGTTTTCAAAAAGTGTTAAAACTTAATAACCCTTAGTTGGGTTTTGCAAATGTTTTGATGATAGTGCATAGCGCATCCCACTTTATCTGAATAAAGTGACAGTTACCTAGTTATAAACTGAGTAGTTATCTAGTTATCTATCTACTATGTTTCAGTTTCACTGTAGCTTAGGTTAAAAACCCGTAATTTGGTCACCAAATCTAGTTTTCCATTTGAACTGAATTGGAAAGACAAGGTGAACAAATTAGAATTAGGTGGCGAGACGAACTCAAAAGGATTGGATATTGGGAGGGGAGGCCTTTGTCCTGCGGTGACAGGGCTGGGGGGGGGGGGGGGGTGATGATTAGAATGACGACGTACATGTATAAATGACCGGCCGAATCTTTCTGGTATATTTTACCCTATGAGCTAGGATGATTTCATCAATGATAAAGGCACCTTCAACTACTTAACTACAGCTACTTTTTATCCAGTTTATATCGCCACCTTCTCTAAGCCTTCTGCGCTACCGTGGATTCCTGTGATGGGAGAGATTGGCCGACATTGGCCTTGGACCTTGTGGGTTGGAGCCTGGGAGAAAAGGAGGAAGGGGCTGATTGGTTCATATCACTTATATAAAATGTATGACATTACTAGAAATTTTATATAATTAAGGTGCTGACATGTCACTCTAATTACCTACTCTTTGTTGTAAAAACTAATAAGAATCAGAAGTAAAGAAATAACAAAGCCAAAAAAGATGAATTTGCAATCTTTATTTATTACACAAACAACAACTAAATAATTCGAAATACTACAATTTAGTAAATTCGTAATAAAATTAGATATTCATATTAGTAACACCACAACTGTATGAAAAAATCTTTACAAAATATAAAATAATTACATTCAAACACCGATTTTATTTAGCCCCATAGGTATCTTCCATAACCAATATCAATTTGCATCTTGCAAACTGACAGTGCTACCCGTATTTTTTGTTAAACTTGACTTAATATTTAAGTTTACATAAATCTGTAAATTCAAAAAAAAGTACTTACCTATGTTACATTGTACTTAGATTTAAAAAAAACATTGTATATAGGTACTACCTATTTAATAAGAGATATAAAACCTTAACCAATTTTTAAGACGCAACCTATCTAGATCCGGGTAAATTTAAGTGTTATCCAAGTTAAGTGCAAAAAGGCTTAAGCACATCAGGTTACCCCATTTTCGTTTTTTCTCTCTCTCTTGCCAAATGTCATTTCTTTGCAATAGAGTAAGGAGGACTGACCGGAAGTGGGTTGAGTAATGTGCCGTCCACCGTACATCTTAAAGCAAGCGTATAGTCGGACATCGGTATTATAACTTGGCGCTTTGCTTCTGTTTGTCGATAACCTTGTTGACGATAACATGTGCTTCGTCGTAGAGGGGGTTGAAGTGCTCTCGAACCTTCTTCGCCCACGCGGCTATGTTTGGGAAGTCTTCCTTGGGGTCGTAGCCCGCCATTCCTGACAAGAACACATTGTTATTATTATTTTTAGCATTTTACTAAAGATCAGAAAAATGGAACAAGACATTCGGTCTTGGCTTCAGGTGGGAATCGAAACAGCGTCTTTCGCAAACCGGGCGACTGCACTAACCACTGTGCTACCGAGACCATTAACAGACCATTACTGTTGAGTACTTAATGGTCTGTTAATGTAATGGTCTGTTGTGTTGACAACAAACAAACAAACTCTTCAGCTTTATATTATTAGTATAGATTTATTCTATCCGCTATTGCATTTTTTCTTTAATTGCCATTTTGTTCTATTAAACTACGACAACATGTATTTTCAAATTATGAAATAAAGTTTTCGGGAATTTCTATACAACTTGTCGTAGATAACGAAAATGTATGACTAAACATTCACTACGCACTGTTGCCACGCGTTGCGTAGATATTAATGCAATATTTTTGTGTCGTTATCAGACCTGGTGAGCGCGTTATCATTTTGACCGGCTGATAACAGGGGTGAAAGTCCGTCAAGTCTTTGATGATTTCTTACAGTTAAGTATGTACGAGTTCATACGTAGGAAATATAATGGGAATGTGTAAAAGTTAAAGTTACTTACTAAGCTTGAATCTCATGATGGCGATCGGGTTTTTTAAGCCTAAGATAGGATATTTCTGATTTTTTCAAAACGTAGATACTACGTATTTTAGGGACGATTCAAGCATACAGCTCTGTCATTTTATTTACCACTATTCATTTGGTAAATCTTAGGATTTACATCAGAGGCATGGTGAATGTTGAAAAAACATGTTACTCAGTAACGTGGTCGGCGCGTGAACCATTAGGGATACTTTGTAATGCTAAATGCTCTTTGCGAAACTTGCTAGATAACTCGCCGCATCATCTGCGGCGTAGATGCATCACATTTATTTAAGTACAGTATATGTATTGTTTACATTTATTATTATGGTATTTATGTCTATTATTAAGTATGTTTTGTTTGTTAATTAGATTTGACAATTTAAAAGTACTTTGTAACAGATCTGTTTAAATAAAGCTATTTTTGATTTTGATTGATTTTGATTTTTAATTTGTAGCCCGCAGCGTCTAACGCGGTGTTTGACTATACAGATCAAACAGACGCTTCTCCTTATGGTATGATTTCGAACCACGCTGCACGCAGCACTGCTGCCGCGACACCCCCATACAATTTCTATAAGCTTAGGTATATGAGATTACATTCTGAGCTAGGCAGCAACGTACTGCACGCAGCACTGCTATACATCTGTGTCACCCTACCGCTGCGGCAGACCAGTTGTAGCACGTCTGCCGCCGTATCTTGTCAACTCAAAGTAAACTAACGAATCACAACAACGCAGCACCACGAACAGAGCGACAATGCCGCCTTGGTCGGAAACAGCACTGCTGCTTGCTGCCGAATTCGAAATCAAAACAGTTAAACGCTCCGAATAAACGGGCCCTTATGCTTTTAAGCCGATTAAACGGCGAATTATCTAGTAAGTTTCGCAAAGAGCATTTTAAAGAATTACAAAGTAATCCTAATGGTTCACGCGCCGACCACGTTACTGAGTAACACGTTTTTTCAACATTTACCATGCCTCTGATGTAAATCCTAAGATTTACCAAATGAATAGATAGTTCGAATCACTTAATTGTTCGGCATTTTACCAATAAGAGTTGGTAAATCTTAGGTTTTACTGGAAAATCTTAGGATTTACCATAGTTCGTGCTTTTACAGTAACACATAGATAAGCATAATTTTGCCGCTGCTGTTCAAGCTATTTCCTTACTTGGTTGCTCTAATTCGGTGGCCGCAAACAAATCGGCCACGGTGATGGTGTTCCCCACAATAAAGTCGGTACCCTGCCCAAGCCATTTCTTGTCGAAATCTTCCAAGGAATTCAGCATCCTATTCTTGTAAGCGGCCAACTGTTTCTCGTCATTTTTCCTCCCAAATAATATGGGATCCATGTACTGGGTGACAGAAAGAACGTTTAAGTACAGCGAGCTTCCATGAGAGTTAGGTTTCGTTAAACTTTAATAAATTAACTATAAATTATCGTAGTTTTATCACTACAGTAATATGACAGGCTATTTCAGGGATTTAGCACATTTTTCAAAAGAAAATAACAGTTAATTGACAGCTGGTACGAAATCAAAATGTTATTAATGTATTATTCCAGACGCAACAAAGCATGTTTTTTTATTATCTATTCTTTTTTACACAAAATTATAAAAAAAACTACAATCAGCGGATCTAATGCCTGGATCTGCCTTGAGGCATTCTCTACCAGTCAGCCTCAAGGCTTCACAGAGAGTAAAGATAAGGGAGAAAACACATGGTGATCAAAAGGAAGACCCTTCCTTCAACTGGTTCTGACCACTGGTTGACAGGTAGCGAATACCTCTGAGACACGAAGTACTAACTCAATAATCGAAATTGCCAAATGAGTATAAAAATTGTTCCGGTATATTACTGTCACTCTGAAGAACATAGCACAGTGCAGTCGCAGGCCAATGTGGTGCCACTCCAGGAACTCCTGGACTCGAGCCAGCAGTTTACTCTCGCGTGGGTACAGGCTTTCAGGAATTATGTTCTCACGAGATAAATAGTTCACGATGGCAACACTGTAAGCACACGGATTGTTAAAATATCATTTACAGCCATGAGTAGCCAGATGAAGGAACCTGCTGGCATAATGAGCATGATGGACTTTTCAGCTATGTTAGACCATAAGTTAGCTTCTAAAATGTTTTATTGTAGGTACTCTTATTGTGGACGTATAAACTTTTTTCTATTTCCTTAGATAAAAATAGATTCATTTCTTGAGAAAGGGGATTTAGTCTGTTTCATGAAATTGTTTCAGTTATACATTCAGTATTTCATGCTTTATTATTATTTTGCTAGTGTACCAGGAAAACTGCCGCTTTTTAAACTCAAAGTACATGTTTTTAAGTTGACCTTGATTTCCTGACATACTATTGTAAAACTCTTTGTAGGAGTGACACAAGATTAAAAGGAAGAAGACATGTCAAGTTTTTAAAATGTCTGTTACTCTGTGAAAATAGAAATAAAGGAAAGCTACATATAAAAGTTCTTTATATTTTAACTAAATAAACAACAGGTTATGGGCACATAAATATGAAATAAAGTGTAAAGAAAAATGGCAGGCAGCTCATATCGTATAGAGCAACTAAATCGCGACAATTATGATACTTGGAAAGTTCAAGCACAAGCGGTCATGATAAAAGCTGGATTATGGAAATATGTCGTAAATCCAAAACCACCCAGTACTGAAAACGATGTAGCAGCCGTTACTAAGTATGAAGAAAATGTACTTCTTGCCAGGTCAGAACTATTGTTACTTATTTCGTCACAAGAAATAAAAAACGTCAAAAAATGCGAAACTGCACAAGAAATATGGCACAAACTTGAAGATACTTACGAAAGTAAGAGACCAACCAAAAAGGCTTCACTCCTTAAGCAATTAATTGTATCGAAATATAAAGAAGGTAGTGATCTACGACAACATTTGGATGATCTAACTGATACGGTAGACAAATTAGCGAACATGGACGTAGATATTAATAAAGATCTCATATCCGTCATAATGCTATACTCATTATCGTCTAATTTTGAAAATTTCCGTATCGCGATCGAATCCAGAGATACTCTACCTTTACCAGAGGAGCTCAAAATTAAAATTTTAGAAGAAACCGAAGCTCGAAAATACTCTGAAGTCAATGATACTGAAACCAACGCAATGTTTACAAAAAAATATTTTCATCAGAAGAAGAAACCAATATATTGTCAGATTTGCAAGAAATTTGGACATAAGGCACAAAATTGTAGATTCCGAAATAAACATAACGAGCCAGAAAGATCTAACACGGCACAAGACATATGTTTAGTCACGGAACCAAATAGCAATAAAAAGAAATGGTGTTTAGATAGTGGGTGCACATCCCACATGTGCAATAATTTGAGCATCTTCACATCCATTCAAAAACACGACGGAACGCTTAAATTAGCAGCCGACAATACCACAACTCATATTGAAGGCAAAGGAAATGTTCAAATTAAAGTCGACGATAAGAATATAAAACTTGAAGATTCACTGTATGTAAAAAATCTTACTACAAATCTTTTATCTGTTTCAAAAATAACAAAGAAAGGGAAGACCGTACTATTTAAAGAAAATATCGCAACTGTTAAAGATTTGAAAACAAACAAAATAGAACTAAAGGCTAAAAATGTAAATGGTCTATACTATTTGATGAACAATAAGAATGATTATGACATACATTTGAAAGAAGAAACTACGTTCAATGCTGAAATTGATGAATGGCACAGAAAACTAGGCCACATAAATGAAGTAAATCTCAAACAAGCACTAAAAGATGAAGCTATGAACGGACTCAAATTTGACATAAATCAAAAACTCAATGAATGCGAAGTATGCATAAAAGGAAAGATGAGCAGACTACCTTTTCCTAAAAATAATGACAAATCTAGAACAACACAACGTCTTGAAATTGTACATTCTGACGTCTGTGGGCCCATGAATGTCGAATCCGTGAGTGGAGGAAAATATTTTGTCACGTTCATTGATGAATACTCAAGATATTCAAGAGTGTACATTATCCAAACAAAAAATGAAGTATTTGAGAAATTCAAACAATATAAAGAAGAAATGGAAACATGGACTGGAAATAAAATAAAATTATTTCAATCTGATAATGGGACTGAATACATTAATAAAGAATTTGATGGGTATTTAAAAGGATGCGGAATACGTAGAAGACTTAGCTGTGCATATACACCTCAGCAAAACGGTACAGCAGAAAGAAAAAATAGAAGCCTACAAGAAAAGGCCAGATGCCTATTACTTGATGGGAACATGCCTGAAAAATATTGGGCAGAAGCTGTTTCTACAGCAAATTACCTACTGAACCGAACTCCATCAAAGACAATTAAAAATAAAACTCCATTTGAAATTTGGGTTGGAAGAAAACCGTCTGTACAACACCTACATATATTCGGATTAAAAGCATTCGCACTTAATAAGAATAAGAAGCAGAAACGAAAATTTACTTCAAAAGTAACTGAAGGAATATTCCTGGGATATTCGGAAAATATCAAAGCTTACAGGATATTAATACCTGAAACAAATAATGTTATTATAAGCAGAGATGTGAGAATAATGAAAACGTTATATTATGAAAATAAAGAAAAAGTTAATAACAAGAAAGAAAACAAGATCGAAAGAAAGTCAGTAGAAATAATACATGTAAATAATAAAAAAAAACAAAATGAAGAACAGCATCAAACTAACGACATCGAAACATTCGTTGACTCTGAAATATTCAATGATCCAGAAAGAACAGAAACAAATGGCGATTTACTACAAAATGAAGCAACTTCTCTGAATGATGATCGTACAAATGAAATGGAGGCAAACGACAATGATGTCATTCAAGAAACAGAACCTGAAAAGAATCAAAGCGATGACATAATAATAAATGAGAGACCTCGAAGATCCAGACAACCGCCGGTTTGGACAAATGATTATGTTTGTGCTGTTTCCATGGGAAAAGAAGATGATTCAATATGGACTGATGCGATTCTTTCTGAGATAACAGCACATTTAAAAAATGATACCTGGTCTATAATAAAGAAACCCCCTTGCCGAAATGTAATTGACAGCAAGATGATTTTAAAAGATAAATTGGGACCAGATGGAAATGTTGAACGCAAAAAGGCTCGTCTAGTAGCCCGAGGATTTTCGCAAATACCTGGTGTCGACTATCAAGAAGTGTTCGCACCTGTAACTCGACTAAGTTCAATACGACTGTTAGTATCTTTAGCTGTCCAAAAGGATATGCATTTAAACCAGATAGATATATGTACTGCATTCTTAAATGGTGACATTGAAGAAGAAATATTTATGAAAAAGCCTAAAAATTTAGAAGGTTATCTTGAAAAGATTATGAAAACTACAAATGAACCGGACTTAAAACAAAAAGCGAGTAAAATGCTAAACGACTTAAACCAAGACAAAGAAAACGCTGTATGTAAATTAAATAAGGCGATATACGGATTAAAACAATCTGGAAGGCAGTGGTACAAAAAGCTGGATGCCGAATTAAAAGCCATTGGTTTTACTCCTACTAAAGTTGATCCATGTATGTACTTATATGCGAAAGGCGGAGAGGATACCATTATTATTAGCATATACGTTGATGACATCATAATTGCTTGTAAATCACAGGATAAAATAAACAATGTCAAGAAATTACTATTGAAAAAGTTTCAAATGCGCGACTTAGGCAAAATTAATTATTGTCTCGGAATAACATTCGAACGAGATCAGAATCGAATGATATTGAAACAAAGAAAGTATATTGAGACAATATTAGAGAAATTTGGATGCCTAGACTGCAAACCTGCATCTACTCCAATGGAGACAGGATTAAAGTTGGCAAAAGGGTCAAGTCCCGTGAAGGAAAAAGATATACCTTATCAAAACCTCATAGGTTCTCTCATGTACCTAGCTGTTGCCACTCGTCCAGAAATAATGTTTGCTGTTAGCTACTTAAGTCAGTACAATAACTGCTATACTTCTGAGCATTTTAAAGCAGCGAAAAGAGTTCTGCGATACTTACAAGGAACCAAGGACTTGGGGTTAACCTACAGAAAAGGAAACATGACGCTTGAAGGAACAGCTGACGCAGATTGGGCATCATGTGACATTGATCGTCGATCTGTAACGGGTTACATATTTACCTATGGTGGAACGCCAATAAGCTGGGAAACGAAGAAGCAGCGCACCGTTGCACTGAGTACTGCTGAAGCTGAGTACATGGCTCTCACGGAAGCATCGAAAGAAGCCATATACCAAAAGAACTTGCTGAATGAGTTAAAATGTAATGTTGAAGTTATTGATATTTATAATGATAACCAAGCAGCTCAAAAACTAGTCAAAAACCCAGTCATCAGCAGCAAGTCAAAACATATTAGTATTAGAGAGCATTTTATAAGAGATGCTGTGAAAGATGGTCATATAGATGTCAAATACCGTCCCACAGAAGCAATGGAAGCAGATCTTTTGACAAAGGCTTTACCTGCTCCAAAGTTTGAGAGACTAAGGACTATCATCAATGTAGTCTAATAGACTAATCTCGTGAGGCGGAGTATTGTAAAACTCTTTGTAGGAGTGACACAAGATTAAAAGGAAGAAGACATGTCAAGTTTTTAAAATGTCTGTTACTCTGTGAAAATAGAAATAAAGGAAAGCTACATATAAAAGTTCTTTATATTTTAACTAAATAAACAACACATACATTTCTAACTATCATAGTATCAAATCAGGATACAATCACATTAAACAACGCGATTTTATAGTGGTAGAGGAAAGACTGAAACCATTTTTAAAATAAAATGTGTAATGTTCAAATTAAGCCATAATAAGTAGATACCTATTACCACAAGAGGTTAGGTATTCAAACACTTAGTTTTATAAACTTTCAAAATCTGTGTCTATGCCTTGTTACATTTTTACATCACAAAACTAAGCATTTGGATAGCAAAAACATTTGTAGAATTTAGGAATTTTGTTTATTATTTATATTGTATTTCATCAGACCTGCTTACCTTTCAGTTAAAACAAATCCATTGTGGTCAATAACTGGCACTCTCTGCAGTCTATTTACTTTGGTGAACTCCTCGGAGTAATGTTCAGCTACACAACAATTAGAATATTCACGTCATTACTTGGTTACTAATAAATGTTTATTCATTTCAAAATTATATGAGTACTTACCTTGTCGTAAATCAACACTTTTAAGTTCTAAATCACAATTTACTGTTTTTAGTAAAATATATAAAGACCTAGATGGTTGGGACATAAGATCGTAAAACAATTTTATTGACATTTAGAATATCCAAAATCACCAAGTTCTTAGAAAATACTATTGTAAAACTTCGAAAACTTTTTAGAGAGAAATTATTATTTACGGTACCTAAGAGAATTTAATTCCGGTCTGTAACTTAACTTGTAAAGATAAGATCAACTAGTAATTGTATTATCGTATCGCTAATTCAATCGTAGCGAACGACGAAACAATAAAGTTTTATCGCAATTTGCAAATAAGTTTGTTTGTTTGTCACTTGTCAAAATTGACCGGCCTTGGTCCGTATTTATTTCCAGCGCTCATAACCTTTCATGGGTCATAGTTTGCAATTACCTTGTACTTTGTAGCAGTCGGATTGTTTACTCAATACAATTCTCAATTATTTATTGCATTTCACATTGTAATTTAAAGATCTTACATTTTTATATGGATCACCATGAACCCTGTCAGGAACAAAAAAAAAAAAAGTTAAAATTTTAAATTTTATGATGCTTGATGCACTACTCCACGTCTTATTTATTTACTTCTAGCACGTTTTTACATTTTTGCATATAACCACTAGACGATGATGTTTACTTTGTTCAATAAGATCATCATAAGCAGGCGCAAGAAATCCACTGCTGCATCTACCGGAATGCCGCGACTAATACTTTATTGCAAAAATAATTTTGCTCAATCTGTAACGTTGCCACTTGACAACTTCTTAACCTTCTTATACCTGCGCTTTAGTCTATGAGACCGACGATACAAATTTTCTCGATTGTTGTTGTGCAAGAAAATTCTGGGGAGTCGCGTTCGTGTGAAGCTCAAGTAGTGTAGTGGTGTTTTGGAGGTGTTTGCCTTATTAATATAAGTTGCGTTGCCGACATGGTGTTGCTGAGCGCCTCTCTGTGTGGCTTATTTAAGCTGCTTGGCATATGCGAGAAGTTCAACAACAAAGTACAATTGTACGCCCATGATCACGGTTTGGTGTACAATATTAATAAAAGTGAATGCATGGTCTTTCAGGCGCAACGTAAGATGTTTTGATGAAGTAGCCATCAAACGTAACCCTGGACATACGAGTATTGTAACTGCTGACCTGGAAGCGTTTTGTAAGTAATACTATACGAGTAGTCTATGGTTGGGCTATAAATACGCAGAAACAGTACAATGCCCTACGCGTCTTAACGCGTTTAAGCCTAGTCAAGGGCCTTAGGGTGACTTGATAACATCTGGCATTAAGGTTTTTCACTTCAATTCCGATATGACGCATTAGTCTGATATGTTGACTGTGAGGTCGACGCACATTACCACTTTTCAAGAGCTTTGCTGAAATCATTTTTGGTTAGAATCGGACCGCACCTCATTTGGACGTAGATTAGCAAAAATGTTCCAACCCACAACATGGCTAAAATTGAGTTAAATATGCCAAAATGATTGATAGTCAGTCTATTTTTATATAGCAAAAATGGACCAAGCTACTTTGATTCTATTGGAAGATACGACTACCATTTTTTTTTTTTTTTTTTTTTTTCGTGGGGAAATCCTCATGGATTCCTCGCTGCCCGGGGGGACGACGAGGTTATGTCGGACTCCTACCGACTAAAACCCCACGGCACTCGACTGTGGCACTTTGGCGGCGAAGCTGGATCCTACCGTAAGTAATGCCGCACTGCTCCGCCGCCAGTGCTAGCCCCTAATGGGGCCCCCTCCAACCGACCCCCCAACGAAGGGGGGAGGCCACGAAAGCGCCTGGAGTACGCAAGCACTTTCGCCGTCCCGGTGGACGCCGTGCAATGCAAACCAGAGCACCCCCGCACTCCGGCCCGCTGGCACCCACTGTTCGCAGACCCTACTGGGCCCGCAACCACGAGCCACCCAAAGGGCGGCTCCGCTGCCGTAACCGGCGGTACGGCCCCGCCGGGCCGCGATGCACAGGGGGGATCAGCCTCGGATTACTGGCCCCCACCAACCGGTTGTGCGCCGCGGCCCCAACCACGCGCCTCAAAGCGCCTGCAGGCCCCACTGGCCCCGCAGCCCCACGTCGCCCTTGCGGGCCGCAGCGGGTGGGTTCCCAGTCCACCACACTGCCACGCCTGGGTTCTCTTCGCTTCCCGGTGGTTCCCCTATCACCGGTACTAGGCCCCCTCGCCACGCCGAGGCGAGAACCCATGAGGGGGAAGATACGACTACCATAGATCAACCCACACATATGGCAAGGTGAAAATATAAAATCGTAGAAATGTTCTAATTGGTTTGGATCATTTTTGATGTATTGGTTTGGTATGGCAAATTTTCAAACTTTAATTACTAAAATGATCCAAGTCATTTGGAACATTTTTGTTTTTTTAGGAACATTGCTGTTTGTTTATAATACGTTATCACAAAAATGATCTAAGTGGCCTGAAACGTTTTTAGGAAATAAGTCCTTAGGCTCATGTAATGATGAAGTACTTCACAAAAACGAAATAAGTAGCTTGAAAACGTTCTAACGTTTTAAAGAAATCATTAAAATTTAAATGCAGTTAACAGGGATGTTCCAAGGTGGCTGGAACGTTTTCAAGAAATCTTCAATGTGAAACAAAAGAAATTAAGTTTTTTTTTGATACAAATAATAACCTATACTTAAGATACTATTAATTTGCTAAATTTTAAACCGTTACAAATATTATTCACCCTTTATTTAATAATATAACTAAATATTTTCACCCAAAGGCTGTAATTATGTGAGTCTTTGCTTGTGCTAAAAGTATGTCTTTGCGGTTAAGTTAATCTGTAGTGAGTACCTAAGTGACAATGTAGATATAAAATTTATTTTTTTATTTTTATATAATTTCATAATTTTGTGTAATCACTAGGCACAATATTAATAAAAAGTTTTGGTAAATAACAACATCTTTTAAAATTTATTTCAATCAATAAATTATTTTGGAACGTTTTTGATGAATGGATACAAATAGTGTGCAATAGAAATCGCAATTAATTAAATACGTTCCAGGTACATTTTTGCATATTTTTAATATACACTATGCATATTAGTATAACTGAAATGTGTATGTAAATAAAGATAATGATTAATTACAGGAGATTATGGAAAAATAAAATTAAAATGATTTGATTGTCACAGAGTAATACTTGGTCAAACTTTAAAAAATCATAACTCAAAAGCACCATCGTGTGGTCTGGAACATTTTTATTAATCTACGTCCATTCTCCATTTGTGCTCTGTGGACACCTAATCAAACTGACATTTGACTTTTTTATTTTGTGTAGTGATGTGCCTAATAAAGTTCAATTGCCAATTGGTTTTCTTCAATTGGCAATCAGTTTCAAATTAATGCAAAGAGCTTGAAGGGCGCTGAACGTTTAGGGTTTTAAAAGGAAAAGCATCGCATAAACGCATTACAAGCGAAAAAGAGTCAGACAATACTCACCAGAATGAGACTGAAATTTAATCGTCACCACTCGCTAAGGCTTTCACAGCACAGATAAATGCTATCTTAATTTTTCATGGTCATTGATTTTTCAAGTGTTTTTTAGTTTAAATAATAAATTAGGTACCGTACCTATCAGTGTATTCAGTAAAGTTCCGCAATGGTGTTAGATAAATAAGTTAATAAAATAAATCTTTATAACAATATATGACCGTTCGGGTCACATGGTTTGGCGTCAGAAAAACCCTCATGACTTTATGGCATATTACGAAATTGCTCAAAAACATCACATAGCATTTAAATACTCGATACCAGTTGTCTGCGGTCAGCGGGACTAGCATGCACGCCGCGAGTAAACCCGAGAGAGCAAATAGCCAATCACAGGTCGCCCTGCAGCCATTTCTCCATTTTCTCTACTGTTGCTAACATGGCCGCTTAATGTCAGATTTGAAATATTGTATGGAAAATACGGACTTCTCGACAAGCCCTAACATGGCACCACTGTTTTATCACGGATTTATCGATTTTTGACATTTCTGTTGGCTTAATTACTCGTCGATCGGAAGGGTGGACGAGAAGTGACGAGACGAGTGAAATTGTATGCGAAACTATTAAAATACAACGCGTGCAGCTTTGTCAAAAAAAGAAAAGGATTAAAATACACGTCAATGCTAAAACGATACGACATAACCTTTTAGAATTCGGAGTAAAAGGACATTATATTTTTGAAATTTGCTTACCATCATTAGAGTGAATTAAAACGGGGCCGCAATACAACCCAACTCCCATTCGGTGTCACATCACATCACAATAATTAAAGATAACATTACAAATATTCGTTCAACAACAATAAAATGACAAGACCGGACTACTTTTATATGGAAAGTAATCTTCACAGATGGCGCCGCTAAGCCGAAATTAAAAGTTCTCCAAATAAAGAAACTTTGATAGGCGTTGTCTAAACACCCTATTACGGTTGCTTTTATACCATTCATAATTAAAAAGTAATTTTCACATATCAATTTCTTCAATAAACACAAGTTTTATTAATGAATGGCTATGTGAACAAAAAGCAACTGAGATAACAGTGTGCAACTTGATTGTGGCAAGTGGCGACAGATGGCGCACGCGTGCTTGCTTTTTACTTTAGAGTCGAAATACTCGGCCAATTTTCGTCTCAAACACACAATCAATCTAAAAACAAAATCTTTCTATTTTTTGTTATGAGATAAGCAGTAACAAAATATTTTACTTACTCTTGATTGAGTCTTTGTGTGAATTAATTTTACAAGTGTTACCAGTAAAAAAATGGAGTTTCTAATTTTTTTTTCTGTAATATGGCAGCACTGTCGAGAAGCAACGAAGTCAAGTCACGCCCTTCGATTCTCTCGAGCGAAAGAGGGGGAGATGGCTATTTTGTCGATGTTGCGCATGCTAGGCCCGCTGACCAATTCTAGAAAGTCAGCTGTCTAAATCTGCAGTTTATAAAGGGTATGCGCTGCTAAGCTTCTGTTTCTAGAATTTAAAAAGAAAAATGTTTTTTTTTTCAAAGTGTACGGACTTTGCGCACTCCGGAGGAAGGGCGACACCACTCACTAAACCCCCGTTGACCTACTTCAGCGTGTATCCAGAGGCTCCCCGAGATCTTTGTTCAATAATTCATGCTAAGATTTCCAGCTCTACTTGACGCGCGTTGCACCCCGTTGAGTCCGGCAGTATGAGGTAATTTTCTCGGGGCCGCCTGAGATGGGTCACACTTCCCTTTGGCACCGTGCCACCGTATGCCACTGTGTGCACTCCCAGCGACCCCGGGGCCCACCTTTAGTCACCTCTTTCGACAGTTGGGGGAAGGGGACCTTGGCCGTATTCTGACGCCCTGAGCCACAGAGCAACTGTTGATAGAACCTGACTTCGGGTTTCCAACGAGCTTCGAGTAATTAGTTAGAGGCGCCGTCTGTTTCAGAGTTGAAAACAATATTCCGGACACACAACAAACATACTTTCGATGTAGTTGCGTTGGTTTACGCTATTCCTTACAAGTAGAGTTAGGATGATGCTTTGAAGTCTAAAGAGTGAGTCATCGTATTTTTGTGATCCGATTGCCCGAAAGATCGGATGAAATCGATACATCGACGATACACAAACTCAAAATTGCCTAAACTCGGATTTTTAATTGTAGTCAGTGAAATGACATTTTCAGTGTGGCAGGTTTTCAGTCCCAAATAAATAGTGATGTGGTAAATCGAGTTTTTACAATTAAAAGTTAGTCGACATTACAGCCTGGCAAAGAAGTCGTAGTGAATGACCACGTCCCACTTCCATATGTCATTACTGGCAACACACACTGGTCAGATTTTCGTCTTGAGACATAGAGGTATTTCGGTAAACTGTATTTAGTAAATAGATTTTCAGTTTCAAAATGTTTTGTTTGTGTATTATATTATTTATAGGTAAGAATTTCGTTTATTAACAGGTCATACAACTGGAAAAGTTTTGGAGGATACAACAGTAGAATCTTCCAAACAAGCGTTTTCTAAAGGTTTGACTACAGGCCTAAAGGGCCCAACCGGCAAAGGACGACGCCTTATAATTTCACATATAGGCAGTGATGAAGGTTTTGTAGATTCCGGTTTACTTATTTTTGAATCGAATAATAATAGTATGAACTATCATGAAGAGATGAATTCAGAGTGTTTTGAGAAATGGCTTAAAAGCATTTTGCCAAAATTAAAGCCAAATGTGGTGCTGGTATTAGATAACGCACCGTACCATTCAAGAAAAGTCGAGCGTATCCCCACTTCAAACTGGCGGAAGGCTGATATTGTTCAGTGGTTAGATAAAAAACAAAATAAATATCAACCTACAATGATAAAGGCTCAATTAATCGAAATAGTAAAATTACATAAATCAAATTACGAACGCTATGCTGTGGAAGAATTGGCCGCTGAATACGGTGTCACAATCCTGCGTCTGCCACCTTTTCACTGTGAGCTCAACCCAATAGAGTTAGTTTGGGCTCAAGCAAAGGGGTACATACGTTGCCAGGAACAACAAAACTTTTAAAATAAAAGAGGTAAAAAATATATTTGAAGAAGGCCTGAAAGAGGTGACGCCTGATAATTGGAGACAGTGCATACACCATGCCATAAAAGTCGAAGACAAAATGTGTCAACTCGACCACATTATAGACCAATATGTGGATTCCTTCGTTATAAATGTAACTGATTCCGATTCCGATTCTGAATATACCGATTCAGAATCGGAGTCGGAATCAATAGCAACCGTAACGAATAAAAAACGTATATAATTACTTGTATTTTCCTGACTTTCAAGTGTTAATTCCCCTGAACCTCTTTGAACATTTTTTTCCCAGCTATGGTTATAATTTTTTAGGGAGAAGTTTTAATATGGAGGTAGGGTCCATATTTCTGAAATCGTATTATTTAATTCGTTGTGTACCTATTAAATATTTAAAAAAAGGCTTTGATATCTAATAAAATAATGCATGACTAAATGTCTAAGTCTAGTGATTGCCGAACGTCACTATTGTAGCGGGCCACCCTTTTTTGTATCAGTCACTGTTGAAGTTGTCATTTTGCTGACTACAATTATTAATCGTAGTATAGTAACAATATTTATTTAAATCGACTAGTGATTTTTGACAAACGTAACATCACTATTTATGAAATATTTTTGGCGTCGCTGATTGTTTTACATTGCCGATTTTCTGATTTTCCTCGTTAAATTTGGATTACGATATGGCGTCATTGGATTTATTGACACCCCATTTATCGAAAATAAAAATACCTGGCGCCCAACAGCTAATTTATAAAGATGAGTGCGTGTATTCTTTCGACAATCCGGTGAGTTGCAACTTTTTTCTAACCTCCTAATTTGTTTTCTCATTAAACCGGTTGTACCCTAAAAATACTGCTCTTTTTTACATCTAGGTTCTTATAATTCCACTCATAAATTCTACCCATGAAATTATTAACATGAAATGCCTGATGTAGTTTTTGATTGCTTATATCTGTAAACCAAAGCGATTCACAATCTTTCAGAGGAGACCAATGAAAACAATAGTGTAATTGAATTATTTATTTACAAGAAAGTAAGTAAACAGTAATCAATGCTCCACCATAATGATAACACTACACACATTTTTACTACTAAAAACGTGGTAGTGATACAACAAAAGTTGGCCTAAACTGTTGTGGACTTTCTAGAGAACTTTCAAGATGAAGAATCATGTCCGCTCCAATAGCTTATAACCTGATGTTGCGTAGCCGATAGCCTTCCTCAATGAAATATTTTGATTGTATAACCGATCAAAATATTCACTTGATCATTGGGAAACTTTTATCACAATTTGAACTGTGTAATGGCAGTGTATGGGCTAATATAAATTATTATAAACAGTCAGATGAAATGGCAGTTTTAATTATAAAACAACTTGGATTTGCACTTAACTTATATTGGTTTAAACCGGGACAATTGTGTTATCTTTAAAATACTTAGTATTCATGAAATTTTTTACCGCTTGATATACATTAGCAATAGTATTCAATAATGAAGATTTCATTCCATTCATAGAATAAGAGCATAATATCAGGGATAAAAATGTGTCCAGCATCACAGGGGTCCAGAACAAAACATTGTACAACAGCTCTCGACTTGCATATGTTTTCTCATTAAGTTTTTTTGTGTCCATCATGTGTATTTTAGTCAATATTATTGTGGAAATAGTTATAGGCACAAAATAACTCACAACTGCCAATGTAAACATGTACACCAGTAATTTACTATTGTCTATGTAACACAATTTCATACACTTGTTATCTGATTTTGCTTGTCTAAATAATGAAGAACTAGTAATGTTGACCTGCCCATAACTGTTGTTTTGTATGTTATTTATAATTCCATATAGATTCTTCAATACAAAGTTAATTTCTTTTGATTTATTTTCATAAAGTTCCTCATTTGTGCTGTTAAGAGCTTCTAAATAATTTGGTGAAGCCTCATGTGTCCAATAATCTAAATCGAAGTTTGTATAATCATTTCCTAAAATTTCACAGGTTTCATTGCTCATGTTAATCATTGCCATACAGGCATCGCTGCGTGCTTCGGACATAGGTAGCACTTTCTCAATTACGCCCATTGGGAACATGAATAAACTGATAAAAATTGGTACGATCCACTGTAATCCTATTATAATTTGAGAAAAATACCTTTTCCAGAAAGAGTATAATCTTTTCATTTTAATTTTTCTTTCTGTTGGGGGACCTTCAATATCTCGCACAGTATTCTCGTCTTCTTTCATTTGAAGGTCTTTCAACATGCTGTAATGGAGGTAGTTGTCAATAACTAGGGTTAGGAAGCTGTTCACAAAAGACACAACCAATGGTCCGTAGCTCATTACAGCAGACCAGATGTTGCATTGTTTCGAGGGATCTTCATGACTCATTGATGTTCTCTCATCCATTTCGTACATGCGAACATTCTCGAGGTTCGATTGGTAGATGGCGCGCGCCATGAACGCCATGCCAATGCAAGTAAGAAGAATATTTTCCGACAGCAGTACAGACGAGAACTTGTTCCTTTTGACCACTCTTCTTAAATTTAAAAGACTTAAAGAAAATCCGCACAGTATCAGAAAAGCGCCCAAATATAAATCCACGGAATTAAACATACTTATCGTTTGTATGTTGCGACGGCGCACGAGAAAATGACTGTGTGCCCTCATCTTTTTGCTGAACCGGCTTTAGAATGATATGAACTCTTATCTCCATGCAAATTAAGGGGGCGCTTTTTAAAACTGTACATTAGTTTAGTCTGTTATTTTAACAATTTTCAACTTTCGAAAACAGGACATGTAGGTATGTTATATTTAAGAGTACTTACTTAGTTAATCTATTAAGCATGTGGATTTAATTTACGAAACATTCTGAATAAAGACATGACCACTTATTTCTTAAGTTAGATATACGTAGGAACATAGATTACTTACTATTTGTAAGGATCTGTATCATGCAATGACTAAAGAATCAATGTCACAAAGAACTACTATACTCGATATGTGGGCGAGGCAGGAAGCCTCTCTGCTTACGAGATATATTTTTTAAATACCTATATGCTTCACTGTATGGCTGCTTCACTGCAGTTTTTCTATAATACCGCAATGTTTGAAGACCAAAATTTTAACCAATGCATCCTGTCTGTCTTGGCGTATGGTGCTGCGAGGACACTGACAGCTGGGTCAGTCCAGAACGTCAAGACAGGTTAGCGCGCTATGGAGCGAGCTATGCTCTGAGGTTCTTTGAAAAACAGTCAACCTACTTTTCTGAAGTCGGTTAAAAATCGGGAATCAGGTTAACAAGCGAACAACTAGAGTTGCCGACCGTAGTGGCGGTGGGATGGCCACATCTTTAGATGTACCGATGATCTGGAGACAGTGGCGCGATTGGACTGGATGTGGAAGGCTCAGAAGCTGGAGTTGTGGCGAACCTTTGGAAGAGGCCTACTACCCGCAGCGGACTACGACAGATTTGTGACGGTCGTTTTTTTTCTGTCTCTTCTTTTCAAAGCCGAACCTGCTACAGTAGACAATGATAAAAGACGTTACGTTATGTCAGAACTGATGCGAAGTCGAAAATTGTCTTCTGGCGTACGTACCTATAATTAGACCGTGTGTACGAGATAGTATGATTATTTACCAGAGCGTAAACGAAACAGATACATGTTGCGCAGTGTCGTTTCAAACTTTCAATGCTTTGCTCAGGTATTCGAATTTCTGATTACGTATGCTATTTTTTCAGCACAAGTAACTATCTACGTCTTTTTTATTATAATATCATTGACAGTAGACGTATCGCAGCTCTGAATCTGTTCATATACTTACAAACTATATTTTTTAAGGTGGCCTATTTTTTTACCTAATTCGTATTTATGTTTGTTGCAGGAATCTGAGACCGGCATCTACGTATCGCTAGTATCGTTCCTCGGCTTCGGCCGCAACTATGTCGAGCAGTACTTTCAGAAGACCGGCAATGCCGTCTTTCTTCACATACAGAGGGAGAAAACGCCTGTAAGACTTGATTACGATTTACGTATCAAAACATGGCCAAGCACAAACTGTGTTACTTTACTTACTTTGCTACCTTTCTATTGAATTGTTGTCTATGAACAATCCCAATGATTTATTTATTGCGTTCTGTGATTTACTTTGATAAGACGAGGTCACGACGCCAACAAAGCGCGTTGTCGATAGTCCATTCGCGTTAAGAATGCAGTAATTTCATACTTGTCCTTCGATCTAGCATGCCCCCTAACCAATCAAATCGTTCCTAATTAGAAAGTCAAGTCCACAGTGACCAGTTGCACGCATACTTTCGAACGCAAAGGTTTGGATACGAGTTTTTTTCTGTGCAACAGAATTCAATTTAAAAATCACTGCATTCTTAACGCGAACAGACTATAGTGCGTTACACTAAAAACTAAATTAAATTGTTGATGGTACAAAAACTCGCCAGGTCCCTGAACCAGAGAAGACCGGCGATGGTCCTGAGAAGAAAATCACTCGGCTAGCCATCGGCGTCGAAGGCGGGTTCGACCCGGACTGTGGGCGGGTCAAGTTCACGTACACAGACCACTACGCGTTGGTGGTGCTGCCTGGGTTCCACACGTATCCTTGGCCGAACCCCGAATTGCCTGATGTGGTGGGTAACATTGATTTTATCCTTAAGCTGGCGATAACGTCGCGGCTTTTACATATTTACCTGTATCTTTTCTAATTTACAACTTGTTTAGTCGTGCTTTGTATTTGCTGGTAAAATGACAAATAAAGAATTCTCTATTTGTGTATCTATCTTCTATATACGGTATATAAAAGAAAGTTGTGTTAGTTACTCCACTTATAACTCAAGAACGGCTGAACCGATTTAGCTGAAAATTGGCATGGAGGTAGTTTAGAGCCAGGAGAAGGACATAGGATACTTTTTTTTTCTTTTTTTTTTTATTGCCCTTAAGGCGGAACAAAGTTTGCCGGGTGAGCTAGTTTGTAATAAAAGACGTCAGTGGTTAAACACTGGCTCGGAACCCGGTGGCCCCGAGATGAAATCTGACCGGAATACACCTACTTAGTGTTCATTGTACAATTTGCGGCTAACTCTCCGGTGATAGAAAACACCGATATAAATCCCGGATAACGGCGGTAGGCACGCCCCTTACCACGTTGGGTTCAAATTCCCTCGGCGAAATGGCTTCTGAATGTTCCGTGCACCATGACGGCAACAATCAGTGTGCCTCTGACTAACCCATTAGGGATATGGCCGTGAGGGTATTTATGTATGTACAAGCTACAAAACGCCCTGTGGCGCTTGACTATGCTATAAACAGTTCCTGTTCCTGAAGACCTATAATACAACATAACGCTTTGAGTTGTACGTGCGATATTATCTTTTTAAACGTGCTCTCATACATATTCATATGTTTATAACAGGTAAAAAAATCAGTACAAGCTGTGATAGACGCAGAATCGCCATTCAAAATTGCAGAGATGGCAGCACTACAGGGTACGTGGGACGGAGAGACTAGAGAAGTGTCTGTGTGAGTAAAAGTCATAGGTATTTAGAGATAAGGTGTAACTAATAATAGTCTTAAGGTAGGTTTTACACTAATAGACACATTTTGCGAATGGTATGAAAAGTTCTCGAGCGTCTTAACAATGCCAAGTAGACTCAACTCGATTCAAAACAACTTAGTCACCAATTTTGCTAATGTACTGATTGGTCACTTACTAGCAGATGAAGCTAAAAGAACGCGCTAAAATTAAGCGGAAGTGCTCTTAAGTATTTATTAAATAACCCGCGGTAAAACCACAGTCCAGTATGTATTTGTTATTGTCAATCAAACCCATATTTGGAGGTCTACCTGGGGGGTTACCTATAATTATTGGCCTACGCTCATTTACAGTAATAGAACTACCAAAATTCAATACAAAATATTTACGCAGAGGTATTTCATGTTATTGTTCCATAAAACACACTGTGGTGATAGGATCAGCCAATCTGTGTGACTGACTTGCTTTTTGCGTATTCTTTACGGATTCGAGGATGAGGGTTCAATAGTTTGAGGCTTGTTAATATACACCACGAAGAGAAGACTAAAAGAGTTAAATCAGGGGATCCTGGCGGCCAGTGCAATTCACAAAAACAAGAGACAGTCCCAAAAATTCGAACATAGGAGCCTGTAGAAATGTTAAGCCTTTTTTTCCATGTAATTACACAAACACACACACTGGAGCACTGGTGACCCGTATTCTAAAAAAATATATATTTCAGGCACCATCTCACACTCAGGTCAAAATAATGTACATCTATGTTCTAGTCTAGATATAACTAAAATAATACCTTTGTGAGAGAAATAAATAAATGTATTATTATTATTAATTTAACCCACAGACACGCAGTAAACTTGAAGCAGCTCGACAACGGAGTGCGGATCCCTCCCACCGGCTGGAAGTGCTCCAAGTGCGACCTCACAAACAACCTGTGGCTGAACCTCACCGACGGCACCATACTCTGCGGCAGGAAGTACTTTGATGGCACCGGCGGGAACGACCATGCTGTTAGTATTGATCAGTAGGCCTAACACGAACCGCTAACGGTTAGATAATCGAAAAGTAAACGATACTTTTTTTAAAAAAATAAACAGAGGCAAAAGAAAAATTAGTATTTTTTCGATAACCAAAACGTTTGCTAGGCCTACAGCTATTATCGCCTCACTTCATTGCTAATTGATTTTGCCATTGGTCATTCACTTGACAAACACTGAAATCTGTGTCTGAATGAGTATTTAAAAATATCTCGGCCTGTGCAGGCAACTGCTCACCAGGCTTCCCATTTCTGTCACTTTTCTTGCTCTTGCCAAATGATAAACATAAACATAATCGGCCTATATATACATATACGTCCTATACATATACGTCCCACTGCTGGGCACAGGCCTCACCTCAACTATGAGGTGGAACAAGCCACACTCCAACACGCGGGCTCAGTGCGGATTGTTGGAGGGGTGTAAGGTTAGTGAGCAACCTTATTGTCAGATGTTATCAAGCCGCCCTAAGGCCTCTGACTAGGCTTAACGACTGACATCTGGCGACGTCAACCGGGACCAACTGCTTAACGTGCCTTCCGAAGCACGGAGATGCCCGAAATACACATCACTAAATTTCGGTCGGGTGGTCACCCATCCCTTTTCCGACCCGGCGTATGTTGCTTAACAACAGCGATCGTCGCCGATCACTGTCACAACTGCGCCACGGGCACCTCTGCCAAATGATAATTATTTGCAATTGAACTGACGTAAATCAGTATCAAGTGCGAGTACAAGAAAGACTGGCCAAGAACATCACGTGTCCTATCTGACATGAGATTTAGTAATAACTAATAATGTAGTTGCCAGAGACTTATCTACAAATTCATTTAGATATTCATATTTTCAATTCAATCAATTGTTAAACTCAGTGTTAGATTGTGATCAAATCACAACTGTAAGCGCTATGTTTAGTTGTAGTAGTTTAGTTTAGTGCTTAATTGAAAAACTTGATAATGATGTATCGCCAAAACTTTAAAATTTGACTTCATATCTAAAAATAAACTTTATATGATCAGGTGGAACACTATCGGGAGACTGGCTACCCCCTGGCTGTGAAACTGGGCACCATCACGTCGGAAGGCAAGGGCGACGTGTATTCATACGCCGAGGACGACATGGTCGAGGACCCTTACTTGGCCGACCATCTGAAGCATTTCGGCATCAATGTCACCCAGCTGCAGAAGGTACGTTCTTGATTTGATAAATTTGCGATTCTTTATATGTAAGAAAAAAAATTGAGGTGCCCGTGGCGCAGTTGTGACAGTGATCGGCGACGATCGCTGTTGTAAAGCAACACACGCCGGGTCGGAAAAAGGGATGGGTGACCACCCGACCGAAATTTAGTGATGTGTATTTCGGGCATCTCCGTGCTTCGGAAGGCACGTTAAGCTGTTGGTCCCGGTTGACGTCGCTAGATGTCAGTCGTTAAGCCTAGTCAGAGGCTTTAGGGCGGCTTGATAACATCTGACATTAAGGTTGCTCACAAACCTTACACCCCTCCAACAATCCGCACTGAGCCCGCGTGTTGGAGTATGGCTCGTTCCACCTCATAGTTGAGGTGAGGCCTGTGCCCAGCAGTGGGACGTATATAGGCCGTTTATGTTATGTATGTGTAAGAAAAAAAATGAGATTACCTTATCGAAAAACCAACTGTTTTATTTGCCATTGCGACCCACCGATTGCAATGCAATGTGGCGAAATGGTCTAATTAAAACATAAAACTGCCACCATGGACTGGAAAACTGTCTTTAGGGCGTTTCTTGCGAAGTCCGTAGTGAATACAGTTATGTTGTCATTGGATGTCTGTAAATTTTCTCTAGTCTGGGTGTATTAAAGACGACTCGTATTTTCTGGTGAACACCTGACCAATTTGGCATGTATAGGCTGCTGATTGCGAACAATTTACTTGGAAACGAGGAAAAATCGCCTAACCTAAACCTAATCTAGCGTGGTGAAAAAGTAGTCACAGCGAGTTAATTAACAAAATGGTACATTCCAGACTGACAAGTCGATGGTGGAACTAGAGCTGGAGCTGAACCAGCGCACCGGCGAGTGGAACACTCTTCAGGAGTCCGGCAGCGAACTGCGGCCGCTGTACGGGCCCGGCCTCACCGGCCTCAGCAACCTCGGCAACTCCTGCTACATCAACAGCGTCGTGCAGGTGCCCAGCCTCCTCTATAGCACACAGACTGAGCGGGCTCAGCTGGAGCTGAACCTGCGACCTCTGCACGGGCCCGGCCTCACCGGCCTCAGCAACCTCGGCAACTCCTGCTACATCAACAGCGTCGTGCAGGTGCCCAGCCTCCTCTATAGCACACAGACTGAGCGGGCTCAGCTGGAGCTGAACCTGCGACCTCTGCACGGGCCCGGCCTCACCGGCCTCAGCAACCTCGGCAACTCCTGCTACATCAACAGCGTCGTGCAGGTGCCCAGCCTCCTCTATAGCACACAGACTGAGCGGGCTCAGCTGGAGCTGAACCTGCGACCTCTGCACGGGCCCGGCCTCACCGGCCTCAGCAACCTCGGCAACTCCTGCTACATCAACAGCGTCGTGCAGGTGCCCAGCCTCCTCTATAGCACACAGACTGAGCGGGCTCAGCTGGAGCTGAACCTGCGACCTCTGCACGGGCCCGGCCTCACCGGCCTCAGCAACCTCGGCAACTCCTGCTACATCAACAGCGTCGTGCAGGTGCCCAGCCTCCTCTATAGCACACAGACTGAGCGGGCTCAGCTGGAGCTGAACCTGCGACCTCTGCACGGGCCCGGCCTCACCGGCCTCAGCAACCTCGGCAACTCCTGCTACATCAACAGCGTCGTGCAGGTGCCCAGCCTCCTCTATAGCACACAGACTGAGCGGGCTCAGCTGGAGCTGAACCTGCGACCTCTGCACGGGCCCGGCCTCACCGGCCTCAGCAACCTCGGCAACTCCTGCTACATCAACAGCGTCGTGCAGGTGCCCAGCCTCCTCTATAGCACACAGACTGAGCGGGCTCAGCTGGAGCTGAACCTGCGACCTCTGCACGGGCCCGGCCTCACCGGCCTCAGCAACCTCGGCAACTCCTGCTACATCAACAGCGTCGTGCAGGTGCCCAGCCTCCTCTATAGCACACAGACTGAGCGGGCTCAGCTGGAGCTGAACCTGCGACCTCTGCACGGGCCCGGCCTCACCGGCCTCAGCAACCTCGGCAACTCCTGCTACATCAACAGCGTCGTGCAGGTGCCCAGCCTCCTCTATAGCACACAGACTGAGCGGGCTCAGCTGGAGCTGAACCTGCGACCTCTGCACGGGCCCGGCCTCACCGGCCTCAGCAACCTCGGCAACTCCTGCTACATCAACAGCGTCGTGCAGGTGCCCAGCCTCCTCTATAGCACACAGACTGAGCGGGCTCAGCTGGAGCTGAACCTGCGACCTCTGCACGGGCCCGGCCTCACCGGCCTCAGCAACCTCGGCAACTCCTGCTACATCAACAGCGTCGTGCAGGTGCCCAGCCTCCTCTATAGCACACAGACTGAGCGGGCTCAGCTGGAGCTGAACCTGCGACCTCTGCACGGGCCCGGCCTCACCGGCCTCAGCAACCTCGGCAACTCCTGCTACATCAACAGCGTCGTGCAGGTGCCCAGCCTCCTCTATAGTGCAATGGGACCGGGAGATGTCTAATTAAAACAGGTGTTACTGGCTCGATGTTGCGCTTTATTGTGTCCTATTGTTCATATAGACAATGCGTATATATAGGGGTTGAGGTGCCTACACTACACCTCCCCCGTTTTGAAAAGAAAAAAAAATACAATATTTATTTTTTTTTGTAAATTCTTAAACTGAATTACAATTATTAATATTTTTTGACTAAATACATGATTCAAGTATTTTTACAGTACCAACCAATTAAAGTTTCTACAATGATATTGAATTGAGTATTCATCATCAAAAAACAAAACACAACAAAAAACTTTTCTTCAAAGTTTTACATAAATCGTGAAAAATAAAGTAGTATTAAAGTATTTCAATTATGGATTTTTCAACATCAAACAAACGACAACAAAGCTCCATTGATTTTTTCATAGATCTAAAAGATTAATAATAACGATTACATTGACTTAAAAACTACATAGCCTTTATATGCTAGTACTTATACTGGTACTGTTACTGGCACTGTTGACAACTACTAAGGAAACAAAAAACATTTCGACGAATAAGGTAGATACAGGCAGGTCATTAAGGTCATAGTTTCTATACAATTTCTGCAAAATACTTAAATAATTAATAATTCTCATCTTACAATTTTTCGAATGTTGTTGTAGTCACACTTTCTAAATAAAAATAATCTCGACAAAAATATCACCATTCTAATAATAAACATGCGTATTGATTTATTCTTCCACATTAACTTTCGGACTTTATCATAAAAAAAAAATTGCCTAAAACATTTAGTTAAACTTTTTATCATTAATTCATTCAGCTAATTATTTTTATTATTTCATTTCTACCCTTTCACATATTTTTGTTATCGTTATCATTGATTAAATTGAACCACACTTTTTTCCATTCTCTTGCTCTTGAATATTTCATATCACTTCCACTTCGGTACAATAACACGATATAAACATAGGTACTTTGCCTATCTTAATACTCTTTACCTTTTTCTTTCATTTATTTTGGTACATTTATTTAACCATTTATTTATAGTCGACTCTTATCATTCATCATATCATAACTATGGACAACCTTGTGCCATTTTATTATTTGGGGGTCACTATTTAAGCCTCATCAGGAATCCAAACACTATCTCACAGAGGAAAGCTCGTTCACACCATGATCGACACGTAGGACCTGACCACCCATGTACCATAACAATATAACGTGTACCGTATTACGAGCATTCACTTTTCTTTTCATACCATATCAAACTTAAAAACCCAATTCCTAACAGAGTTTATAGAAGTATTCTAAGCTCTCAGGTGATCAATCCGCTAGCATTAAAATCTTTATAAGCTATATTATTTTCCTACATCTTTAAATAAACACAAACCTTTCTGTCCAAAACTTTCATAAATACAACTCTTTCTTCAATACCTAACTTCTATGCTGTACCTAATTGTAAACAGTACGTAACAAAAAGACTTTTAATACAGCTTTTCAATCCTATAACCATACTTCGTTATTCACTTCCTTATTCCAATGTCAACCTACTCAATTAAATATACTTAAATCCTTTAAAACTTGAAATTAAGCGAATTACTTCCTTTAACGAAGAAACATATTTGTGTGACAAAAATCTACAAATAATCAAACATATAACATTCGAAGTATATTATTCAAAATGTTTACGAGATCGTAAGCTTTCTTATTATTCACAACGAAACTTAATTCATCATCATTTCTGGAACAACTCGTGTACTCTTTATTTGGACGAGCATTAAGTTACCGCTCTGTCTGTTTCCAACGAATGCAAGTTATGCTTTTTTATCTGGAATGCAAATGGTTTGATATTACGATGACCATACCTGCCTTATCTGGTGAGTTACAGAATAGGTACATACCTTGTTACCTAGACACGATTAAGTATTACAATGTTTATTACAATCTTTCTCATAAAAAATATGAATTTAATTTCGTGCTCAAACATCAATTATCATTATAAATGTGCATGTTATTACGTAAATACGTAATTTGATGTTTAAGAATACATACTTTAACAGACTTTATGCTTAGATTCATTAATATGATTTTTATATTTTCCCCACTTTTTTGTTATTTAAACTATTAAGGCAACTTTACAATTAAACAGAAAAAATCAAAGTGAGAATTTCACTGCATGACCACAAACAAAACAGTAATTACTTACTTTTGCAAACTATACTTACTTAACATTTTTGCTAGAGATTTTTTTTATAATGTCTTTGAAAATAAGTAATTCTTATCGTAAAAGAAACTGTCATTCTGTATTAAAAACTATCATGGCAATTTGATCGTGAATCTAACAACATGTCAAAAATATCCAAATACAAAACATTTATTTTGGTTAAATAATTACGCTTTTGGATTTGTTGTCAACAGTGCTACATACTACAAATTGGTAAATACATAATAGTTTTTTAAGAGTACAATTTAGATTCATTAAACATATACTTTTCTCGACGTTTATTTTCTATTTAGTTTCAACACATTATTTTTTAAGTGATTAATCATCATATAAGTAATATTCCAAAATTTTAAATTAAGAATAATGAACCTTTTAATAATATTTATAAGAAAACTACACGATTATTTCTGAACAAACTCAGTGTTAAAAATAAATCAATTCAATCGAAAAATAATAATATTCAAAATTAAGACTGCTACTGAAAAAAAAATATACTTAATCATTGATTAAAAAAAATATTGAACTTTAAATTGAGAGAAATAAATTTTGGTACAAATACGAATTTATATCCTGGTGTGTGGTCCGTGTCCTCTGGGATCGACTGGAACTCTCCTTGACTGGAACAGCTCCCTGCTGCATCCACATCCGACTCCAACATCACCCAGCGCCCCGCTCTTAACACCACATTTTCAGCTTCATCACGCCACTCCAGAATAAGGATCCTTTTTTAAATTTCACCATTCTTCTTGTATTTCTTGATTATTTTATTTGACTGCTGATATTTTTCTTTATTCACTGAGGTTCTTCTACTTATTACTTAAACTTAACCATTTTGTGTCTCTGTCACTATTTATTGTTCTTTCACATTTTCACCAATTTTTCTTCACGTTGCACATTTTTCTTTTAACATTACATTTATTATTGTCTTTTCTGACCACTTAATTCACTTTTTTCCGTAACCATCTTGCGCAGCGCCGCCCAAGGCAGCACTGGCAGGGTCGCCATGCAATGGGACCGGGAGATGTCTAATTAAAACAGGTGTTACTGGCTCGATGTTGCGCTTTATTGTGTCCTATTGTTCATATAGACAATGCGTATATATAGGGGTTGAGGTGCCTACACTACAATAGCACACAGACTGAGCGGGCTCAGCTGGAGCTGAACCTGCGACCTCTGCACGGGCCCGGCCTCACCGGCCTCAGCAACCTCGGCAACTCCTGCTACATCAACAGCGTCGTGCAGGTGCCCAGCCTCCTCTATAGCACACAGACTGAGCGGGCTCAGCTGGAGCTGAACCTGCGACCTCTGCACGGGCCCGGCCTCACCGGCCTCAGCAACCTCGGCAACTCCTGCTACATCAACAGCGTCGTGCAGGTGCCCAGCCTCCTCTATAGCACACAGACTGAGCGGGCTCAGCTGGAGCTGAACCTGCGACCTCTGCACGGGCCCGGCCTCACCGGCCTCAGCAACCTCGGCAACTCCTGCTACATCAACAGCGTCGTGCAGGTGCCCAGCCTCCTCTATAGCACACAGACTGAGCGGGCTCAGCTGGAGCTGAACCTGCGACCTCTGCACGGGCCCGGCCTCACCGGCCTCAGCAACCTCGGCAACTCCTGCTACATCAACAGCGTCGTGCAGGTGCCCAGCCTCCTCTATAGCACACAGACTGAGCGGGCTCAGCTGGAGCTGAACCTGCGACCTCTGCACGGGCCCGGCCTCACCGGCCTCAGCAACCTCGGCAACTCCTGCTACATCAACAGCGTCGTGCAGGTGCCCAGCCTCCTCTATAGCACACAGACTGAGCGGGCTCAGCTGGAGCTATAATAAATCGTTTTGATATGATCATTTGAGTAGCGTGGTTTGTCGTCACACAAATCCTCATGACCCTGGGGCAAATTGAGCAATTGAATGAATAACCGAAAAAATACTCTACGAAACATAAAACACTTAACAACACACTTAAATTGTATGTTAACATGCAAACTGAAAAGCAACTTAATATTGGCAGTATTCCCTCGATTGCAGAGAACGCAGGTCAGTGATTGAAGAACAATTGGTAACGATGGTTGGATCTGTATAAGAAGTTGTGCTCAACATTCTGCGAGCTTGGTTTTGAATATTCCTTAAAAATTACATTTATAAACAACTTTACGTAGCAACGTTCGAACTTCAATAAAGTGTCTTTCTTTAGATATATCTAAATTGCATAAATAAACGAAATGCTGTTTCTACTTTGTAACCGCCTATTGTTAGTTTTGTAGAATATATTTATGTACACCTGCAGGTAATATTCCGCATACCGGACTTCGTGCGCCGCTACGTGGAAGGCGCGCCCGAGATCTTCGCCACTTTCCCCGAGGACCCCGTCAACAACTTCGACGTACAGACGTGAGTATTGGTACAACTACTCTTTAATTTTACTCATTTTGCCTGATAGAATATTGTGACAGCAAAACAAGTGAATGTTAGTAGAATAGGTTGTTTTTGGATAAAATAGTTCTTACCAGTTCTCCTCAATTCAGAAACAACTTTCCGACACCAGTGGTTGAGTCACATTATGTTTGTTATAGTTGGTTTGTATATTTTTATTATAGTTTGTAAGATATTTTGACTTTTAAGGCGGTGGGTAAACCAAATGACTTTTGGAATTTGACCTTGAATTTTGAAAAGTTGCACTCCTGTGCGCGATAGATGGCTCGCTGTGTCGCTACGGTGATGGCTAGAAAGTATGACATACAAGTTTTGTGTGTATCACAGAGTAGTACAAGGTTCAGAGATACTATTTCATAGGAAAACTAAAGAAACTAAAATACGACTTAAGATGTTATGAGACAGCTTAGCTAAGTATATAAATGTATTTTATACCGAAATTCGATAAAAGCTCTTAACAGCCGAGTTAGTACCGTTGTAACACAATTGTAAAGAATTCTAATTACATCATCTTTTCTGGTCCTAATGTGAATGTGCCGGCCAAAAGACAGTAATGCTATATTCGGATAGAGCTTTACCGTCTGAGCATTTGTGAATATTGCAATTATTTATACAGGGTGAACTGTCCAGCTGAGCATTGTACGCTCGAAGGAGACAGATTTTGACGAAAATCCATTCGGTGAACTTTTACTTAGCCAGGCATCGAACCTGTTGCTTCTGAAGAAAAAAACAGCTTAGCCCCTGTACTATCGCTCAGTCGGCTTAAGTTAATAACGCGGATCAGATTGTTGAAAGATCGATTATTCATTAGACTGTGAAAGAAGCAGGGGTGTCATTCTCAATGCACACTGCACTGAAGCCCGCTTCATTTCATAAGATTTTTGGCCTTCTGTAAAACTTAATAACTTTGTCACTGTGATCGTTTGAGTGATAAAAACTAAGCCGAATAGAGTTCTTAATGATTTTCGTACAAATGTGGGAGCATACTTACCAATTCAAGGTGATGATTGAAGTGAGCGTGCTGCATCTTGATGTGAAATGATGTCAGTGAGAATCGTCGACAGGTCAAGTAAATGATTTCAATAGTATACGGGGCAAATTTTCCAAGGTAGGCAAAATACTGGTTCTCTGCCTTATCGCCGAATAATTTAAGGCCGATTCCATTTTCATTTCCCAACCAGCGTTTTGCAGAATTTGACTACGCCGAATGATCATTTTGAAAATTCAACATATAATTTTATTTGTTTTTTATTTAGCGTGTGGTCAATCCGGTTATTTATTATCTACCGAATGTTGAATTATGTAGGGTTTCGTTCTAATAACCATTTAATGTTATGTAGATATAACTTACTTTTTAATTCAGTTGCCCACACAATGGTAATTTAGATGTAAATATTATTATGGTGTACATGAAATAGCCGCCAGAAATAATAGTCCGAAAAAAAAACTTTTTCAATACTTTTCGGTAAGAAAAAAAAACATGTTCTCGGCGCGGGAGTGGTATCGGGGTTTGCACTACTAACCTTTCCTACCCCTAAACTCTAAACTCCTCCCAAAAATTCGTCATTTTCAAGAGTGTCCCACCTAAATCTGTCACTTTTAGAAGCGTCCCACCTAAATCCATCAATTTTAGAGCGTCCCACCTCTAACCGTCACTTTCCAGCGCGACCCACCTGAATCCGTCACTCTTAAACACATACCACCTAAATTCGTCACTTTCAAGAGCGTTCCACCAAAATCCGAAATTTTTTAATACATCTCACCAAAAAGAAATGGACGACCTGCAATTTGGAAAGAATTTAGATACCCTAGAATAGAATATATAGAATATAGAACCCCCTAACGTTTAAGGGTTTTGGGGAGAAGGGTGAAGTGGAGCAACCCTCGGATACAACTCCCGCGCCGAGGAATTGTTTTTTTTTCTAACCTCGAAATGTATGAAAAAAGATATTTTTGACTATTTATAATTTTTCATCTGGTTCATGTACACCTAACATGCTCGTCGCTTCGCTCTACGCACCTGTTAATTCATGTAACTACCTAACAAATTAAAAAAAAACATTTCCGCGGCGCGAGTGTGGTGTCCGGGGTTAGTCCCACTATGGCCCTTCCCCCCAAACCTCCAAAACCCCCCCAAATTATGGGCAAATAATCTAAATGTGAGCCGCATAATAACAATGTAGTACAATGAGAAATCTGACCAAACGTTATTCGTCTAATCTAATAGCTGTGTAGCCAAGTGAATGGTTTGACCATAGAATTTCAATCTAAGGGTTTGACAAATTATAACTATCCGAAACGTCCATTGACATTTTAACAATCGGCATACCTAT
This sequence comes from Udea ferrugalis, assembly GCA_950022985.1. Taxonomy (NCBI): domain Eukaryota; kingdom Metazoa; phylum Arthropoda; class Insecta; order Lepidoptera; family Crambidae; genus Udea; species Udea ferrugalis. The sequence goes on along the minus strand of OX465527.1, from coordinate 3,715,628 downwards.
TAATAGTTCTCAAATGAAATATTGCCTTTTAAAAATTTGTTAATCGTTAGTGTACAAAGTGAATAGTATGTGAAACGTTGGTTAGGAAATGAAATTCGGCGTATCATTTTTCAAAGAACAGGCTGGAAACCTGAAGTACATTTTAATCCCAAGCGGATTTAAATCCTAAAAAAGGAATAAGATTCTTCGAAATCAAAGTAGGTACTTAACTATGTTTTTAGATTTTATCAAAACGGTTTGGAGAATCCTTTACCGAATCGCTTCTGAGAATCACAACCCCTTGAAAAACTCATCCTGTATACTCGTATTTTGAAACTAAGCATTATTTTGGAGGAATTGCGATGTAGGTACCGTGATGTGTACCTATGTCTTGGATTTGTATCTAAAAGTGTATTATGAGTAATGTGCATCGGTTAAGACAATAAACAACCTTTTCGGAAATACGGTTTAAAAAACATTCACAAGAACAATGATTGTATTTATTTATTCATACAACATAATCAAAGCCAACAACATATCATTTTTAATGTACCATCTTTATCTTTTTAGCATAGTTGACGCAACGCAAAGTTTTTTCCTTCTTTGCTAAATGGCTTCCAGGACGTAAAATGGGTCTGCAACAAGCCTTTCTCTAGGTGTTGCCTTGTCTTTGTTTTTTTGGTCAAAACGGAAGTTTTTATCTGCCACGGCTTTTACCAAGACAATTGTGAAAGCTGTAAAAAAAAATTGAGTAAAAAAGAGGAAGGTTTTCTATAACAGTGTGATTTTCCTAGAAAGGGTGACCATATGCTGCTCACAGGATAGGTTTCGGTTGCCTAAAGTAATGCTACAAAGCAGAGTAACTCGCAACTCAGTAAGTTCACGGGACAAACAATATACAGAGTGAACGTTTCAAGTGGGCGTGGCAGATAGGCCAACTCCTGCGGGGCTAGCATGCACGCCGCGAGTAAATCCGAGAGAGCAAATAGCCAATCACAGGTCGCCCTGCAGCCATTTCTCCATTTTCTCTACTGTTGCTAACATGGCCGCTTAATGTCAGATTTGAAATATTGTATGGAAAATACGGATTTCTCGACAAGCCCTAACATGGCACCACTGTTTTATCACGGATTTATCGATTTTTGACATTTCTGTTAGCTTAATTACTCGTCGATCGGAAGGGTGGACGAGAAGTGACGAGACGAGTGAAATTGTATGCGAAACTATTAAAATACAACGCGTGCAGCTTTGTCAAAAAAAGAAAAGGATTAAAATACACGTCAATGCTAAAACGATACGACATAACCTTTTAGAATTCGGAGTAAAAGGACATTATATTTTTGAAATTTGCTTACCATCATTAGAGTGAATTAAAACGGGGCCGCAATACAACCCAACTCCCATTCGGTGTCACATCACATCACAATAATTAAAGATAACATTACAAATATTCGTTCAACAACAATAAAATGACAAGACCGGACTACTTTTATATGGAAAGTAATCTTCACAGATGGCGCCGCTAAGCCCAAATTAAAAGTTCTCCAATTAAAGAAACTTTGACAGGCGTTGTCTAAACACCCTATTACGGTGGCTTTTATACCATACATAATTAAAAAGTAATTTTCACATATCAATTTCTTCAATAAACACAAGTTTTATTAATGAATGGCTATGTGAACAAAAAGCAACTGAGATAACAGTGTGCAACTTGATTGTGGCAAGTGGCGACAGATGGCGCACGCGTGCTTGCTTTTTACTTTAGAGTCGAAATACTCGGCCAATTTTCGTCTCAAACACACAATCAATCTAAAAACAAAATCTTTCTATTTTTTGTTATGAGATAAGCAGTAACAAAATATTTTACTTACTCTTGATTGAGTCTTTGTGTGAATTAATTTTACAAGTGTTGCCAGTAAAAAAATGGATTTTCTATTTTTTTTTCTGTAATATGGCAGCACTGTCGAGAAGCAACGAAGTCAAGTCACGCCCTTCGATTCTCTCGAGCGAAAGAGGGGGAGATGGCTATTTTGTCGATGTTGCGCATGCTAGGCCCGCTGAACTATGAGGTATTGAGAAAAATGTTGAAAGGAGTCTCGAGACTGATTTCAACAAACTTTAAACTACAAATATACTCAGATTTTTGAAAACACTTTCTTTTTAGCCGGAAATCATACCTCTTCGTTTCGAAGAAAATACACCCTTATATTATTATGCTATCGCATAGTGTCGCTAATAAAGATCAAATTCTGCGAAGTAACATTATCTGGCAAACTGAAGGAAAGGTCGTTTGTAATAAAATATGATTATTTTCCTTACATTTACTAAACCAAACAAAAGAATAGTTCGAAAGGATACTTCTTAAATGAAATTAATGACTGCAATTTGAAGCTGAACTCGGCTTAATCACAGGTAAAAAATTGACCGGCGCAAATAATTCTAATTTTCAGTAGTAACGCCCTGTAGTAAAGTAGTAGTGCCCTTTCCAACAATTTGACAAGTTAGTTGGAAAATGTTGGTGAATGTTAGGAAAAGAAACTTATTTTATTAAAAATGACACTTTTTTTTTGGTTCGCCATATAGGTAATGTTACTAATTAGAATTTGATCCTTGCACCACTACAAGATTGCATAATAATACAGGGTGTATTTTTTTCCAAAACCAACAGGTTCAATGCCTGCTAAGCAACATTGTTTAAAAAAAATGTAGTCTTCAGTTTCAGTTTTAGTCCAAATCGGTCTTTAGACTCCGTTGACCATTTTTTTAAATTCCTCCTAGGTATTTTAGCATCTGACCTATCACGCCCACATGAAAAACTCCAATGTACAAATATTTTTATCTTTCACAACAAAGATAAATAATAAATCATATTTCCAAAAAAAGTCAGGCGCAAGGCCTAGAAGGCAGTCTCATTCTGGCCCATGTCGGTAAGGACCAGACGATTTACTTTAACTCAAACAAATTAATCTCTGTATCGAGATGACAGTGCTTGCACGCACTATAAGTAGTATAATAATGGGCAGGCTATGCCAGCTTCAGCCCGTGTCAGCAAACATTCGTTTGCTTCCACGTACTTTCGCTAGCATATCCTGCCCATTATTATATTTAGGAAACATTTGAACTCCATCCCAGTTCCTACTTTCCTCAAAAGTATTTAATTACTTAGATTCAAGCTCGTATATAACGGTCAGCTCCACGGGTAAACCTTTAAACCAATGTGTGTTTGTACCAGATTGGCTCATGACTCTCCATCCAATACAGGTTAAATGTTAAACTAATAACGGTTTACTGATAGGCTACACATCCCTGAATACAAATATTATAGGCATGATGACACTATTGTCACTCCGTTGAAACCCTTCATCCATAACGGACAAGTTAACAAACCTGATATGAAATTCCTTAAACAAAAAGAATCACTTAAATTGGAATGTGTTTGTCCTGCAGTAACGAATGAAGTTAAACGACATGGAAACTTACTACCAAACACTATTCGCAGTATTGTCTGTGGTCCCTCAAACTGTGGGAAGACCAACTTAATAATCAGTTTGTTATTACACCCGAATGGACCACGATTCCGCAACCTCTATGTGTATTCAAAATCGTTGTATCAACCTAAATACGTATTTTTAGAAAAAGTATTGGAAAAAGTTGTGGGTACATCATACTACAAGTATAATTATAACAGTGAAATTTTAAGTCCACAAGAGGCTTCGCCTAATTCTATTATCATATTTGACGATGTTGCATGTGAAAATCAGAATAATATACGTGATTATTTTGCAATGGGTCGTCACAAAAATATTGATTGCTTTTATCTTAATCAAACTTACACCAAAATACCTAAACAACTAGTGAGAGATAATGCTAACCTCATCATATTGTTTAAACAAGACGATATTAATCTACGACACATCTACGATGAACATGTGGGGTCTGACATGTCGTGGTCGCAGTTCCGTGAAATGTGTACAACTGTGTGGAGTAAACCATACAGCTATCTCGTCATAAATAAGGATTGTGAACGAAACAAAGGCTGTTACAGATTGAAATTTGATACATTTATAATAGTGAATTAAATTATATTTTCTATAAAGCTGTTGCATACGTTACTAAGTAGCAGTTTGATTTGAGACGTCAATCGAAGTAGAATACTTGACATGGAGAAGAACCTTAAGGCGCAAATCGTAAAATCAGCGTCGGCTGTGAAAAAAAAAGTAGAAATGATGAAAAATATCAAAAATAGTAATGACCTGGCTCTGGAGACGATATTCGAACCAATTGTTAGCCCGCTCAAACTGCTAACAAGTAAAGCCGACAAAAAACGTTACGTAGACGAAGACATAGAGCAAAACCAAAATATGAAAAAGATTAAACAAAGCGAGAGCGAGTCTTCAAATGGTTCACAAGAAAATTTTACTGACTCCGAAAGAGATGTTGATGACGAAGAAAGCTCAGATAATGATGTGTTTAGTTCTAAAACACCTAACAAAACCCTTACTACATCACCGTTTATGAATGAAGAAATTCACGAAAACTCATTTAAATCTCTTCAATCATCACCAAGTACGAGTACTGTTAACGATTCCTTGTCCTGGTCTGTATCGTCTGAAGCGATGAAAGATATACCATATGGGGTAAGAAATGAACGAGGAAAACTTTTTCTTGGCAAAACTCGTTTACATGATGATGGTAGAATTCTAAAAATTGGGAGTCGCAGTTTGAAAAAAACACCAGGCTTGACAGAATTGTTGTACAATAAAATACCTAATTTAGATATAATTACAGACGATGACTTACAAAATTATAAATTAATACTCACCGATACTAACGCACATAAACGTAATTGGGATTCCTTGAAACCAATAAATAGTAATAAAGGATTCAAATATATACATGTTATTAAACCATTGTTTAAATTCTCAAGAAATCATACTAGCAGCGTAGAAAGTCTTCAGCAAGGAAAAGGAATCGATATTTTAAAAGAAGTGAGGAAAGACACAGACTTAGTATACTGGAATGATCCTAATGAGTTAGTGGAAAGATTAAAATTGTTATGTGCGTCATGGGCAGCTGGTAATACAGGTTTACAAAATGAAATTAATTCCATAGTCGAGGAAATGCATGAAGCTGGCATCATAAAAGAAATTAAATATATAAGACTGCCATCAGAAAAAATCAACAGTACTATTAATCTACAGAAGCTGACAAGACGGAAATGAATATAGATAAATTCGGTCATCACGTTCATAAGCGTTTACGATTATCTGAATTCACTGAAATTCTTACTGACACATTAATAAGATCAGATGCAGGAGACTTCGATTTAAAGTCATCAAGATTAAAAGGGGTACAAATTCCTGAAAAAGATGATGAGGCTGTGAATAAAGAGTACGTAGACAAATGTGTACAAGAACTGAAAAATGAAATGACTAAAATCCAAAGTAACGTGAGAAAGTTTCTTCATGATTTAGAAAAAGTGACTACTAATAATTTCAGTAAATTTTACTATACAAAACAAGAAATAGATGACTTGATTGCAGCTAAACCTGATCACAATGAGTAAACAAGATATAGTAAATGAACTACACAAAGGAGCGAGAAGAAATTTCGTTCGTCGTCATACGATCATTAAAGGTCTGGATGATTTATGGCAAGCTGACTTAATGGACTTTAGAAAATATTCATCGTTTAATAAAGGATTTAAATATATTCTCATAGTAATCGATGCTTTATCAAAATATGTGTGGGTTAGACCGTTAAAATCAAAATCTAAAAGATGTGTTTCAAGTGCAATGCTCAGTATATTATCTGAATCAACGCGAAAACCTACAAATTTACAAACCGATCTAGGTACAGAATTTTATAACGATAATTTTAAGCATGTAATGAAAACTTATAACATAAATCATTATTCCACATATTCTGTTAAAAAAGCTTCCATTGTTGAACGAGTAATAAGAACTTTAAAATCGTACCTTTATAAATTATTTAGTTTATGCGGAAAATATGAATGGTTTCAAAATAATTTAGACTCTGTTGTGCAACATTATAACAATACTTTGCATCGTATTACAAAATTTAAACCGATTGACGTGAAAAAATCAAATGAGAATTTAGTAAGATCTAATATTATGAAGAGCCAACACACAAAGAAAGTAAGTAGTGTAAAGATTTTTCGAGTTCGCGATTTTGTTCGCATAAGTAAATACAAAGGAGATTTTTATAAAGGGTACACTCCTAATTGGTCGACGGAAATATTCCGCATCGCGAAAGTCAAGCAAACTAGTCCTCAAACATACCAATTACAAGACAAACACAAACAAAATATTCTAGGCTGCTTTTACGGATATGAATTACAAAAAACTAAATTTCCTGACATTTACCTTATAGAAAAAGTTATAAAGGAAAAACGAAACAAACTTTTTGTGAAATGGTTAGGATTAAGTGACGAAGAAAACAGTTGGGTAGATAAAAGTGAACTAGTGATTTAGATATATAAAGCACATAATCACTTCTATATCACACTTTACACTTATCGATGAAGGGAGGTAGTGGTATAATCAATAGCTTAATAGATCATTTGCCGTTCGAGTTGCATTTACCCGGTTATCAATTTTGCGGTCCGGGAACGAATCTGCAAAAACGAATTCTACAAGGCGATCGAGGAGTTAACAAACTGGATGAAGCGTGCATGCATCACGATATTGCTTACATAAATAAAGATTCGAGTGCTCGACGTAAAGCTGACTTAGACCTTTTAAGTATGGCAAAGAAGAGGTTAAAATCAAAAGACACTGGTAGAGGGGAAAAGATCGCCTCGTGGATAGTTAAAAATGCTATGAAAGCAAAAATCAAGGCCGGAGGTGGTATAAAATCATTTAAGAAAGGTATTAAGAAAATACATGCTCATTTAAAAAGAATTAAATCTAAAGACCATCACACTGCTATAAAATATGCTTATGGAGCTGCGAAAAAACTATTTAGTAAGAAGAAAGGAATATGTTTACCACGGGTCATTCCACTCCCAAAATGTGGTGGACTTTTACCGCTTATTCCCATTTTTGCGGGATTGTCAGCATTAGGTTCGTTAGCAGGAGGAGCGGCAGGTATAGCTAAAGCTGTAAATGATTCTAAAGCAGCACAAAAGAGTCTCCAAGAATCTAAAAGACACAACAAGATGATGGAAGCTGTAGCTCTTGGAAAAGGGCTATATATTAAACCTCATAAAAAAGGAGCCGGTTTATATTTGAACCCATCAAAAAACTAATTAAGAGGCTGCCCAGGCGTGCGCTCACAAACTTAGATATATTGCAGTTTGCTAGTGATATTCCTTACTTTCGCGGCGTTTACATGAGAGATACGTTGCCTTTGAAACCTAGAAAAATTGAATGTGGAATTTTAAATTTAGATACTAACGAAAATCCTGGAACACATTGGGTAGCCTTTGTAAAGCAAAACAATTACGTAGAATACTATGATAGCTTTGGTAATTTGAAACCACCGTTAGAACTCATGAATTATATGTGTAATTTGTCTATAAACTATAATTATAAGAGACATCAAGCATTCGGAACTACAAACTGTGGTCATTTATGTCTTAAATTTTTGAAGAAATATTGGAAGAATCATTTATATAATGTACGAAATAAATAAATATGTCAGTATCATGATGTCTTTCACTGTATCTATAACTGGGAGCGGAGCGTCTTTGGTGACAAACTATTCTCCAACGTTGGAACTTCGTGGAGACTACGAATGTGGGCTTTTGTACTTTTCAACTTTCAACTCCATACCCAATATAGATGAACGAAACAACAAGTTTTACTATGGTGAAAATGAAATGATTGCAATTCCTGAAGGGTCCTACGAGCTTCAAGATATTTGTGATTATTTGAAAACCAACATAAAAAGTACAACATTGAAACTAAGTTGCAATAATAACACATTGAAAACAAATATATTTTGTTCTAAAGATATTCAATTTAATAAAAAAGATTCAGTAGGGAAAATTCTGGGCTTTGGAATGAAAACAATTAATGCAAATAAAAGCACTGATTCACAGTATCCTGTCAGCATTCTATCAACAACCATCGTGCGAATTGAATGTGATGTAGTTAGTGGATCATTTGTAAACGGAAAAGCGAGCCATATTATTTACGAATTCGTGCCTAATGTACCCCCTGGTTACCGAATAATAGAAATACCAAAAAATTTAATTTATTTTCCTGTCAATCAAACTTCTATCAGTTCCATTAATATAAGGTTGCTAGACGCTGACAACAAAGAGATAAATTTACGAGGTGAAGAAGCACAATTGTATCTGCATTTCAGAAAAAAATGATAAATTTCCATAAAACCCCTTCCATATCAAATGTTCAAGTCAGTCTTAGAGGATCTACTCATAAAGACACACGACAGCAGTTAAAAAAGAAGCTTACCAAAAGTAATAAAGAATACCTTAAGCTAATTGGTTTATTAAAATGAATATTTTAAACATATCACAACAAACCTCATATGACAACAGCATCGAAAGTTTTGAGTATCATTCATACAAACCGTACGTGACAAGTTTCAACAAGAATGATGAAATAAGAATTCCCATCAATCAGCAAGACCTCTACGTGCTACCTTCATTGAGTAGTTTATATATTGAAGGAAAAGTGAACGTTTTTAACAGCACTACCAAAGAAAAGGTATTAAACGTACACTTCGTTAATAATCCAGCACTATTTCTATTTCAAGACATACGATATGAACTCAATGGAGTAGAAATAGATAAAATTAAGAATGCGGGAGTCACTACTACAATAAAATCTTATCTATCCTTAAATGAAAATGAATCCAAATGCGGTCGAGTTTGGGGCTGGTCAGCAGCAGGAACAAACAATACTAGTGGTGGAGCATTTTCTGCATCCATACCATTAAACAAGATACTAGGATTTGCAGAGGATTATGAAAAAATAATAATTAATTGTAAACACGAATTAGTATTATTACGAAGCCACACGAATCTTAATGCGATTAAGTTGAATGTTGGTGAAGTAGTAGATGATATTGTAATAAACAAAATTTTTTGGCGAGTTCCACACATCAAAGTATCAGATCGTGAAAGAATCAACCTATTAAAACATTTAGAGAAAGATAGAGCTATTCCATTAGCGTTCCGTTCTTGGGACTTGTATGAGTATCCATTACTACCCAAAACACGTAAACATACTTGGTCTATAAAAACTTCTTCGCAAATAGAGAAACCTCGATTTGTTGTTATTGCTTTACAAATTAACCGCAAACAAAATGCTGCGTTGTCAATGGCAGAGTTTGACCATTGTCACGTACGCGATATAAGAGTCTTTTTAAATTCATCATATTACCCTTATGAAGGACTGAATGTCAGTTTTTCAGAAGACAAGTTTTCTTTATTATACGAACAGTATGCAAGATTTCAACAGTCGTATCACGGACGTCGGTCAGAACCGTTGATGAGTATGAAAGAATTCAGAGACGTAGCTCCTTTATTTGTTATCGACTGCTCAAGGCAACACGAAACTTTAAAAGGTTCGATTGACGTTAGAGTTGAAATCGAAACAGATCAAGAAATACCAGATCAGACTGCTGCTTATTGTCTGATTTTAAACGATTGTCTGTTCGAGTACAAACCTTTAAGTAATATAGTCAAGAAAATATCATGAACAGTAATACAATAATCGTAGATCTTCAAGGATTCAAAAATAGTAAAAATGAATTTATAATAAAAGAATGTGCTATTGCTACTCAGGAGCATACACATATATTTTTAATAAAACCCCCCTACCCGTTCACTTCATTATCCCCACAAGAGAAAAAACAAGTTTGCTGGATTGAAAAGCATAGAGGTTATCGATGGACTGAGGGCTTTGTTGACTATAGAGAGTTTCACAGAATTATCAAGACATATTTGAAAGATAAAAAAATTATTTTAAAAGGAAGTGAAAAAATGAAATGGGTACAAGATCTTTGTGATGGAAATAATATCACAGATATAAGTTGCTTAGGAGCACCCAACTTAAATACTCTTTGTGAACTTTACTGTAAGGATTCTTTATTGTATAATTGTTTTACTCATAAGAAAATATGTGCGTTGAAGAATGTTTTATGTATTAAGAAATGGTGTTTTGAAAACAAAATGATTGTGTGATTTTCAATAAAATATATCTGATAAAAACTTTATCTTTTAATTTACCTATCAGTGTGTGCGATGAGAGGAGAACAAAAAACAAACGACATCTTTATAATAAAATTAGAATTATTTAATGAAACCTTTAATACAAACATACATTACTATTTACTTACAAGTGCTATCTTGAACTATATTTAATACTACATAAGTCCTAAATATAATTAACATATTCTTCTAGATGTTATCATCACAGATTTTCTTACAAATATTAGTTATTAAGTGTTCGGTTTGTTCCATAATGGGATTAAAATTATCGGTAACGATGTACTGCGCACTATAAAGTACTTTCTCGTTTTCATTGTCACTGTCACTTGGCACTGCACTTTTACTCTCCAAATCCACTATTTCAATTCTGATGAGACGAATTCCTCGTCTAGTTTCATTGCTGCACACGTAGGACGATACATTCTGTATGCATTGTTTCTTTTTCGATGAAACAACCTCGTTCTGATCATCAGCTTGACGTTTTGTTCTTTTTTTCTTTGGCTCCCGTTGTTGTTTAGCCAGCTCTGGATACATTACATCAAAATCAGCAAGGGGATCTTGAGCACATTGTTCAAATAAGTAACTGTCCATCTTTACGAGACCAATCTATTTGCAATTAAAACCGTGTAGCTTCTTCAATTATCACCTTTGGAATGAAGTTAAGTATGCTACAAAACTGAATCTAGAGCAAATAAAAATAAGCTAATTCTGCACTATTCGCAAACACGTGCACTTTGCTTACTCAATAGTTAATCAAGTTCTGACATGATTACGAAACTCCTTACTAAGCATAAAGTTATCGAGCTAAATTGATTGGAATTCACAAGGTAATTAACTCGGGTATTTAAATTAGAAATTGATATAAGGGTAGGTACTTGCTAAATAAAACCATCAAAGTCTATAACTAATATTTATTTTTCTTGAAACACATTAAAATAAACCTTAAAATTATAAAATTTTACCCTAACTTACAAAAAAATATATTTAATAAACAAACGAAATCTGATCCATCTAACCTTCACAAACAATAAATCTAAATTAAAAAATAATATTAATAAAGTGATCTTACACCAGAGAATCTACCTGTATGTCAAGTTACAGATAGATTATCTGGTGTTAGCTAGCTTTACTTAAATATTACTAAACCTTATACTACTTAAAAATAACACAGAAAATTAGTATAAATATAATATCCACATCGTTATAATATCTTAGAACTACCCCAAGCAAGGGTTGATATTTTATCAGATAAAATTAATCTCTTGTCATCATTACTCGAGAGTGCAATTTTATTTACACCTCTAGTAAATATTTCATGTCGTATAGATCTAAATAAAATATTTTTTTTACGTATTATACAATTGTTTTTAAGTACTGATTCGTAGTCTGATAATTGGAGGTCACGAATTACATTGGATTTAACACCTTTCGCTTTTTTAATGACTTTGTCTAAGGTTCTTACACAATACAGCTTGGATCTCAACCCAACAAAATCTGATATCAATTGTCCACTCATTTCGTCTTTGAATAGTCCTGGTACTTTTTTATTTATTAGAGGAAGGTTAAATTGGTTATTTTGATTGAAATTGCTAGTATCGAAGAATTCCAAAAATGATTCTCTTAAATCTTTGTAAAAATCAATACTTTGTATGATGTAAATGAAACTATCTGTATCAGTATAACACAGTTGAACGCGATGCTCATAGAAAGGCTTTATGATGTTGTAATGGAAATTATACATATGCGCTTTTGATAGCTCTAAAACAGAAAAACCTATATAAATGGGTTTATCTAACACAATTTGGTCTGGTTTTAATTGGATAGCGACTAGATTTTCAGTAAATACAGTTGCGCTGTGAAAATTAGGTTTAGAAATTAATTTGCTTGCACTTAATCTTTTTTTAGTTTTATTATTGATATCAGTCCACACGTTAACTAGATGTACGTTTACACGGGCTTCGTTATTTTCAAGTGTTTTGCCAAACACAGAGTTGTTCAAAAGCTTAAAAAAGTCTTGTTCAAAAGCCGACTCTGCTTTTTGACGCAGGCTTGTGTTTAGTTCTATATATTTTTTGAGATAAGCACTTTGTTGAAATGATATTATGCGATGAACTTTACTCAATACCAGCCCGTGTTCGAGACATTTTTTCAAGTGAACATAATGAATGACATAGTTAAATTTGTTGAATAAATTAGGTACCAGTTTGGTGTCTTTACCACCGGGTGGTATACATTTTTCAGGACAAAATGGTAAATCGTTATGGTCCTGATGCAGGTGTTCAGGATATAGTAAATCGACTTCAAGTATGTACCCATATTCTGCATCATCCTTGACCTCTAAAATATTTAACTTCTCTATTTCAGAGTTATTTAAAAATCTAAAGTTAGAATAGGGCAGAGTTTCACTCATACTGAACCCATATAAATTATTACAGTCCAAGTAAACTATAAATGAATCCTCCTTGGAGGAATCATAGTCAGGCATATATTTGTTATTAGCTTTAGCGTATCGGTGAGAACACATGCACAGTCCCCCTCTTATACCCTTTTGAATCATTCGAATCATTGTCAAATCATGAAGTAGTTCAAGCTGAACTCCTGTTATTAACAGCATAGCATCAAATGAAAGGCTCGGTGCAGTGACATAAAAAGCTGGATCAAGCTGATAATGAATTTTACAAGTTTTGCGAAATTTCTCAAAAATATCAGTGAGTAAAAGTACATCAGTTTTTAGATACAAGTCAGTGTAATCGCCTAAATCTCTGATTTTAAAATACGACCAAACATTTTGAGCGTGTTGGTAGTCACTACATGAAATATGGTCATCTGTAAGAGAGTTAAAGAAACAAGATTTAGGTGGTAACCTCTTTTCGGAATAAGTGTTCCAATTTTTCATATAGTCATAGGGATAGACTCCCTTCCTAGTCAACAAATCAAATTGATGATCGCTAGGAAAATGTGAACGTAAAGACTTAAAATCCTCCTTTTTCATTGTTTTGGCTAATTTATCTGAGCTTGTTCCTAAAAATTTGAACGAGTCCGTAAAACGTAATTGTATAAATTCTCCGTTGGCTGCAGGTAGAAACTTTACAAAGGATATATAGTTTTCTTTTGTTTTCGGTATTACTTTTACTTTTCCCGGCATTTCTCCTAGCTCTTTAATAAAAAGATGGCAATCATAACCTGATAAATTATGAAAAAAAATTGGAATGAACTGAGGTGTTTTGTAACGTAAATTACAAATTTGATGAGCAGCGCCGCGGTATTGCCCTGTTAAGTGACAGTGATCGCGAACTCTGTCGAACCATAAAAGGTGTCCACAAATATGACATGTTGTAGCATTGTCAAAGTTATTAGCATCTAGGTCTGAAAAAATCATGGGTTTGGTATAGCTTAACTTTTTATGAATAATTCTCGCCTCATCTTGGATAAGCGTAACAAACTTTGAAACACAATCTGTACCACGATAAGAAACAAATCTATTCTGGGATTCATCAAACGAACAAACTACATTATACCCGAAAGCGACTGGTACATGTTGTTGTAAATCGGTTGTGCCTGCTAATTTTGGGTCTGGTTCACAGCCTAATACTGGCTTTAACATGGTTTCAAAATCTGCATAAATAACATACGGTATATTTTGTTTGCGATCAAAGTTTTTGAATTGTAAAACTGAACCCTGACTCGGCAACACTGTAACTACACCTCCGCAGAGGTGACTATTTAGTTCATCTTCTGATGGAAAAAATATTAAACAAGTATCGCAAAAAAATATAGCACCGTGATGTTTTGTAATTTGATTCCTGACGAGACGACACAAATCTTTAATTAAACAAAAATGTGACACGCCGTTTTTCTCTACAAGTAAAAGATGAATGCGCTTACCATTTTTGTTGCTATTTTCTGATTTATATAAGGGTCCTGTAACAAACTTATCATGTTTTAAACCATAAACGTTAATACCGATGTGAGGATTATTTTTCTCAAAAACACTAATGTCAGAAAAAGTCACAGGAAATGTTATACCATTAATGTTAAGTTTATGTTTGTAATGAGGATAGGACGAGACACGCGTAGGGTGGTTACGTGTAGGATAAAGAGAAGCCATAACACACCACATGAAACATTTATTATCTTTGTTTTGGATGTTCAAACATGCCTTTTTATTTTTTATGCATTTAGGCAAGTCTATATAAGTAGATCCACTTAGTGGTTCATATCTGTTAATGTTTATTTCAAAATGAGAATTTTGATAGAACGACCAACCACTATCTCTTTCTTGAAACTCTTCAACAATATTTTTCAAGTAACTGTTAATCTTTGAATAAAGTTTGATAAAATTGTAATTTAAATGTAACGGAAAGTTGTGTGTGGAAAATGATTTGATTTCCTGTCTATCATCTTTCATTAGCATAAACTTTGAATACAGTTCGAAGTTAACTTTAATACTAGTATGTTTCTTTAACGATTCATCTATGAGAGATTTTACTCTGGTGCGGATGCTCTTGAAAAATGAATTTATAGAATTCAGTTGACTAGCTTCCACAGCCTTTATTCTATATGTAGCAATGCGAGCACGGAAGGCTGACCTAACTAATTCCACACCTGGGTAGTGTGTGGCTGTGGTGCTGTTGTCTTTGTGATTATTGCTTCGCAAGTGTCCTATCCATTGTCTTTTATCAACTGTAATTTTACAATATGAACAAAAAGGCATACTGACCAACTAAATAAGACTTACTTTAAAGACTAAAAATAAACGAATTATTGAGATGTTCTAAGGTATAAAACGATTATTGGATATTATAAATAAACCTGCCTACAGAAACAACATAAAAAAAATTCAAACCTTTGATAATTTTATTTATTATTTATTATTACTAAACTTAAACTTATCACTAAAGAAACTTGGACTGGAATCTTCGAAAAGTAGGTTTACGTCCTTCACAAATCGCTGCAAGGTTTTCCACTGGCTGGACTCGTTCTCGAGGTAGCAGTTGACGCGCAGCAGAGCTCTCTTCCAGCGTTCGTCGGGGGCACTTGTCTCGGCGTCGTCGCGGTGGTACACTTTCAGCTCGACGTAGAAGTCGCCGTCAGTGCAGGCGCTTCGACGCTGAGTACCGTTGGCGACTCTGTTGAGGATGTAAGACGACAAACTCGTCGGCTTAGCCTCCTCAACTTCGATGTTCTCGTCGCCGAGACCAAAGATGTCTATTATCTTTGATTTCTTGTTCCTGTAACCAATCAAACGACTTGTGTTAGACATATCACTAAAATACTACGCTACAAGTTATAGCCTTCTTGGTTGACTGGAATAAATTGAAACGACTCTAAAGTGATCAGCTTTAAGGTTTTTAATTGTGTGCTTTACATTTATCTTATTTATTTTACTCAGTTAAATCAATCGCATTTAAGCAATGATACTAACAGGTTAAAAATATAAACGTACTTGAATGTAATGTTTAAACATTATATTTTTTAAATTCAAAGAATAAATATTAATGTAAGTATATTTAAAAAATACCTATTGCTGCTGCTGCCACTGCTGGCGGACTTGCGTTTTTTGCCAGTGGACGACGACGATGACGCTGATGCAGACTTTTTAGAGGTCTTGCTCACCCCTTTCGGCGCAACGGGTTCGCAGTCGTACTCAGAGTCGGACCTGAAAGTAATTTCATGAATTAAATACATTATCATGACACTTAAAAAAATATAATCTTGGACTTACTATTTCATGACAAAAAGACCAACATAAAACTCTATTGAATCATCAACATTTAAATAAAAAGTGTCTTAGTACTCACGTACATTTTAAATTTTTTGAATTAAGTCTTGTACTTAGTTTCAATCAAAAAACTAGCACACCTTAGTACCAGAGGAGCGGAGACGGTAGCGAACTCGAAGCGAGGTACTTGCAAACACTTGAGGCACAGAGTCGATGAATGAAGACCGATCGGAAAAATACGTGGTTTTATTGTGAAAAAACGCTTACAAATCAAAATACACATTTATTCAAAAAAGACGTAAGTCCAATAATAATGGTTATTAGGTAAAGTAGACCTAAGTGATTACATATTATGAATTTGTGCTTACGCTAACTAATATGAATAATACGTAATACTACTTGTGCCCGCGACTTCAGCTGCTTGGAATTTTTAAATTACAAATTCTTAAAATTGATACTTTTTTTCTGTTATCCAATTTTTATGAAACAAAATTAGTTTGCACTTTTGGAGGAGACCAAAAATTAACAAATCAGAGATCATCAAAATCGGTTCAACCGTTCTTAAGTTAAAATTGATACAGGTACATTTTATTTCATTTATTATCATTTCACGAATAAGATGTAAAAATGGTTGACTTAATGTCTCATGGCCTTATCGACTTTATTTCTTTATGGCTGTTGAAAAAGATTAACCATAAGTATAGTTCTGACACAGTAAAAAAATTAACGTAACTGTCTATTATTCTTATAGTTCAATAAAATCATAGTTTCATTGTCTCTGCAATAAAAATAAACATCAAGAAACATAATTGGCTCACACCGGGAATCAATACGTATTTCCGTGCAAGACATTACGTTTATCGGGTCCAAGAAAAAGAGATAATTACATTCAAACTGTTGACTTCCTCCTTTTGTGAAGTCGGTTAAAAATATTAAAATAGGTACGATTATTAATTTGCTGTAATGTCAATTTCCAGCAGCGACGGATGTCGGTGAATTTCAATGGTTAATACTTTATTAGTCGAAATATTGCACAATTACCTCTTACTTGTTACCCAGTGCAAGCTATAAAATTGCAAAAAATATTGTTATAGTATTGATCTTATGTAGGGAAAGGTTTCCATTTTTTTCCATGAGAACGATGATTTGATGAAAGTTTTTATTCAGAATAAAATAAATACTATTATTCCTTGAACGTTAATGTTAGATATGACATTATTAATTAACGTCTATAGTATCTCATTTTATTGATTAGTACTCTATTTTTACATTACGTTAGTATGAGCTTAGGTACTTTAGGTAATCTATTGTATGGTTTATAGTTTATAGCTATAAATGGACTCAACCTTAATAAGAATGTGACGTCAATACAATAACATGATTGCAGCGCAGCGACAATGCAACAAGCAAACGCAGCAAAAATGTAGCGTACATCGAACACCACCTATTTTCTTTGAATAGTGCAAGAGCCAAGGTATTTGTATAGCATGTAAATAAAACTATGTTTCAACTACCGATATTTTAACTTAAAATTCATATTGTTGCATGGGTACATTTTAAGTTTTTTTCTGAAATTATCATTCTGTATTTATCATAATTGTCATCTTCTATAGAAAAATGATTTTATTGGAGTGTGAGTATCTATACATTATATGACATTTTTTTGACTTCATTAAGATTTTCTCATTACACACAAAGTAAATATTTATAAACTACTATTTGATTAGTTTTTTTTTTTTTCTACCAGTCAACTTTTGTCAGACGATTAAAGATTGCACACGACTCCTCGACTAAAAGTTCTAAACTTACTTCGATGCATTATGTTTGGTCCAAGTAACAAGACCTTCAGACTGATTTGTAAGTAAAATAATATTTCTGTATTTGATAAAATAAAACGAAAAATATTATCATTTTAAAAATATTTGAAAAAGCTTTTATCATTTTTACATAGTGGGCGAATAAGTATTTTTAAAACTGTTTTCAGAATTGGTTACATATTAAGATTAGATAAGAAATACTTTATTGCACATAAAACAAATAAATTTACAGATAATAAAACATAAATACAGTAACACGTTGATGTACAATTTAGACGGTCTTATTGCTAAATGCAATCTCTCAAATCAATCATATTCTCATATTTTGATGTTTACTTAACATTTATTCTGATAAAAGGAAATAAATAAAACAACCTTAGAGTTTATTACGCATTACAAGCAGCTACAATTCACTTAGTTTAGCAATCACTAATTTTACAGTGTAAATCGCTTCAGCTTATGCGCTTGACCCGCATCGGTGTTGAACTTGCAAATCCTAACTTGATTATTCGCATAGTTGATTCATGTCGTACAGTACTATGTTAGTGTTCAGTGCAGCGAGACATCAATTAATTCACAATAAGATTTTAAGTTTTTGTATTCACGGATGTTACCTAACAGTAAACTGCTATTCGTTTAACTTTTTAACTGTGTTGGATGAAGAGTAAGAAAATGTGATCTCTTGAAGCAATCTGCTCGTCCACATGGTTTTATGGTTTACCAATGGTGTTATCACTGTATAAGGGCATGAGTCAAAGTGGCCTGTGAATACGAAACTGTGAGAGCTTGTGAATTATTGGTTTTTCTAGTAAGTCATTCAAGTAGGACTCAATCGATTCATACTTTCAGTCTCAATATTTGTATTCATGGATGTAACCTAACAGTAAGCTGCTATTGGTATAACTTTTAACCTGTACTGGATGGAGAGTCATGAGCCAATCAGGTACAGAAAATTACATTACCGTAATTTCTGGGTGTTCTCTCGAGGCAATCTGCTCTTCCACATTGGTTCGAAGTTTACTTATGGTGCTAAACGCTGTATAAGAGCATGAGTCCAAGCGGCCCATGGATACATAATTTTGAGGATAAGTATGAACTGTGATTGGGTTTTAGCTTGGGTATCCGTGGTAACATTGCAGGGAAGTGTTCGAACAATTCATAATGTTTATGGTTGGTTTTTTATTCATAGATGTAACCTAACAGTAAGCTGCCATTGGTATACATTTCTATTTATGTTGGATGGAGAGTCATGAGCCAATCTGGTACAGAAAAAAATTATAACTGTAACATCTGTGTGTTCTCTCGAAGCAATCTGCTCATCCACATGGTTTGAAGGTTAACCCATGGTGCTATCGCTGCATAAGGGCATGCGTCAAATTCGACCTGTGAATACAGACTTTACACAATATGTGAATTGTAGTTGAACTCAGACTAGTGATATTATCTGAATATCTTATTTACTTGAAAGTGTACAACTCGCTTGAAGTGCAGAATTAAGTCTTGGGTAAGTTACTACCTACTTTTCAAGATTTTCTTCCAAGGTATTAGTGGTTCGAATATTCTCAAAATAGATAGGTATAATAATGGGCAGGATATGCTAGCGAAAGTACGTGGAAGCAAACGAATGTTTGCTGACACGGGCTGAAGCTGGCATAGCCTGCCCATTATTATACTACTACTATAACGCCAGAAGTAATGTTGTGAGCAAAATCACTGAATATTTTTAACATTGCTCATTATAAAAAGTCAATATATCCTTAATTTGTTAGCTAATTACGAAGATAGAATGTAAGGGAAAAGGCTGGACTGCTATGCTTCCCTATACCAAGTTTGATTCTAGACCACAATTTCTCGAAAAAGTATTAAATGATGTAAAAATTTTCGGCACTCTGCAGATATGAATTGAATTTTGAGTGCTAATAAGAACTTCAACTGGTGTTTTGGCTTTACCTACCTATAGGTCAACATATAAGTAATAATGTTGTATCAGTTTCAACATCTTAGGTTCAATGTTTTTGCCATAAAACGTACTGAAAGTCACCTCGTTTACGCGTATTGGCAATACCCGTCACCTTAACAATGGAATGTTGATACGAGCAAGTTGTTTAGGTTCAAATACAAGTTTACCAAATAGGAAATAATTCAATAAATCACTTGTGTATTTGGTATTACTATTTAGTTAATTTGTTTTGGGGGTGGCCAATGTCTAGCTGTAGGCGTCCCTCTTCTGACATGATGATCATATGATTTCTGACAGCATATTCATATTGTTTATTTGCACCATATTCATTTACAGTTATACAAGTAAAAAACTAAAAATGCCTCTGATTAATAGAAAAGTAGCGTACAACGGCACCCTTGACCACTTTATCAAGTACTGTGCTCAGTAATTTCTTATTTACAAAGTGTTTCTTTTACTTATTGTAAGTAACTGTGATTGTAGTCGAATCTATAATTCCTATTTTCTGCTTAGTATAAAAATACAAAACCTTGAAAGTCATTGTTGAACAATGACAGACCCAACCATGACTGATTATACGAAAAACCAAAACAAAACACGTATAATAAACCACTGGACGTCTAGACTCAAACTCAGCAATTAAATGCTTGTTCTATGAGATACTAGACAACGGATTAACATACTTAAACGCTTTTTTTTGTAAATTCATCTATTATTATACATAAGAAACACACAGGCCAGTACAAACAAACATGTTCATGCAAACAAATGTTTGTATGTCATCACCATTATTACCCTGTTGCAGTCCACTGCTGAACGCTACTGAACTCGATCTTAGGCTTTGTACTGTGCGGGGATCGAACCCGCGACCACTTAAGCACAAGTACAAAGTAAAGTGTGCATGAACATGTCTGTTTCTGTGCGGTCCGTAATGCGATTACAGGTCCATGGGCGCTCACGGCGACAACAGGCGTCCCGAATTGAAATATCGCGTCAACAGTGTTCACAGCGCTGTCAGCGTCAAAACCAATTCGGACCGCTAGATAGTGACACATAACCTAACAATTTTAAAACTTTCAATTTCTATCATTCCCAGGTTAAACTTGCGGTTCTCGTAATAAAACTTTCTGTTACGTTATCACAGAAAAAGATTTGTCCTTGCAAAGATTTATTCTGAGGAATATTGACAAAAATATTTTTACGCGAAAATGTCTGTTTGACGTTTCATCTATGAATCTGACATAAGGCCCACGGTGATATCGCTCTGGAGCATTATCGTTGTGAGCGCAATATGGCGCCGTTAGTGACGTCACCCATGACGTACAGCTGTCTGACGTTAGATGGCCTGTTGGCGCGATATCTCAATTCGGGACGCTCTGTGAGCGCGCTGTAATCGATTTTGACTCAATTCGGAACGCACCCTTTGTATTGGTCTGGGTGTTTCCTAAGTATATTAAGTAAGTATTTACAAAAGAAAAAGTATTTAAGCATGTTAATCCGTTGTCTAGTATCCCATAAAAACGGACTTTAATTAGCTCATCTTGGGGCTAGATGGCGCTGTGTGGAATGATGTCCAGGGATATTTATTTATTAGTAAGGTAATTGATAAAAATAAAAGAATGAGTTGCCGCATGCGGTATTTCCGGACAAATACGACCTCTACACCTCCAAGAAAAGGGTGTACTCTCATTTAAAAAACCGGCAACGCATTTTGTAGCCCCTCTGGTGTTCCAAATGTCCATGGGCGGCAGTATTCACTTTCCATCAGGTGATCTGTCTGCTCGTTTGCCCCCTGTCTTCTAACTGACTATAGAAATGATTATCTCTCAATAACCATCTTGCAATACCACATCTATTTTTCTTTTCTTTTTCTCTACCGGAAGGTTGTCTGGAAAAGATCATTTTTAGCGATAATTCAATTCAATTCATTTATTAAAGAAGTCAACAAAGGACCATAACAGATTTAAAAATAAATAATTGCAAATCATAACCTACATAATCACAAAAATTTCAATATTAAAAATAAGAAATTACAGCCTCACAAATTAAGGCCGCCTATATTGTACTGTTATATCAGAATCGTAGTAATCAATCAGCGTTACCATCAGAAATGGAACTCAATGATACTGTGGCTAGTTCTGGCTCCGATATAGCAAATCTTTTCGCTCAACATTTCGCTTCAACCTTCACTGTCAATAACGAAGAACCACATCACGATCTTAACAACATGTCGAATCTTAACTTGTCTGATATACAATTCGCAGAATCAGAAATAATAACTAAAATTAAGCATCTTGATATTCAAAAAGGACCCGGTCCAGATAGCATTCCAGCTGTATTTATTAGACGCTGTGTATCCGTATTGTCTCTGCCCCTAACTTTAATTTTCAATATGTCGTTACGTGATGGTATTTTCCCTGCTGAATGGAAAAAGGCAAAGATAATTCCAATCCATAAAAAGGGTGTAGCCTCAAACGTTATGAACTACCGTCCCATTTCCATTTTAAAACACTGCAAGTATTCTCGTTTTGCCGATGACCTAAAAATATACAAAACCGTAAAATCTTCACTTGACATAAATCTGGTTCAAGAGGACCTTAATAGTATTCAAGACTGGTGTGACTCTAATTTTATGGCTTTAAATGCTAGCAAATGCTTCCACATCAAGATCTCAAGAAAGAAAAATAATATCTCTTCACAATATACGTTGAACGATGTCGTGCTCTCGGAAGTAAATGAAATTCGTGACCTAGGTGTAATCGTGGATGGTAAATTAAGTTTTGTTTCGCATGTCAATAGCACCGTCAAAAGGGCTTCTAAGATGTTGGGATTTATCAAGAGAGTTGCTAAGGGGCTTCGATCAGTTAACACTCGAGTTATTCTGTACAATGCATTAGTCCGTGGCTTATTAGAGTATGCGAGTGTAGCGTGGAATCCCACATATGCAGTTCATTCTCAGCGGATTGAGAGCATCCAACGGTCGTTCACGAGACATCTGGCGTTTATTTCATCAGGCATATCACACAGAGAACCTTACACCAATAGACTGTCCTTCTTTAGAATTGATAGCCTTCGTCACCGGCGGTCTATTCAAGACATGACGTTTTTGCACAGAGTTCTCAATGGAACACTGAAATGTAGCGAGCTTGTGAGGGATGTCTCTCTTGCGGTCCCATCGCGTCTTCCTCGCCATCCGGTGCATAAAACTTTTGCGCTTCCATTTTGTAGGACAAACACGGGTAGAAACGCTCCTCTAGCCAGATGCTGTGCACAATACAACGCAATAAATAGTGTGAATGGGGCCGTAGTCATAGACATCTTTCATAATAACTTACCTAAATTTAAGTTCTTAGCACATAAATTGTTAACTGATTAATAGTAATTTTAGATTTTTATTTCTCGTTTGTTTTAAATTTCTAATTTGTTTGTTATTATAAATGTTGTGGTCGCCTGTAATATATATTAGAAAATTTTGTTCTAAATGTTGTTCCATACTGTATTAATATATGTACTGTTGGCGGTCCTTTTCCATAAATAAATAAATAAATATCTCTGTAAGCATTTTTATGTCATTTTTTTTTGCTTTGTGCAATAAAGTATATCTTATCTATAAAAAAAACTGCATAATATTTTTTCTATCCCCAGTGCCAAGCTAGGTGTAGGCCTCCTCTCCGGGCGCTACTCGCTGCCGCCCAGCCCCGCGGGTGGGGCGCCCCCTGCCGGCGTGGCGGCGCACATGTACCGCGCGCTGCTCGGCCGCGACCACGCCGAGTTCGCCACCAAGCGGCAACAGGACGCGCACGAGTTCTATGCGCATCTGTTGGCTGCGGTAGAAGTACGTACTAACTACACACATCAAAACTTTCTAGGGATATCATTTTTCAAATATTTCATAAAGTTAAGTTTATTTACAAGTTGAGCATTATCTTATAATAACGCGAGGACAGAGGCATAAGATAAAGGTTAAGAATATTACAAAAAAAATGTTTGTTTTTGCTAAAATTTTGACACCTTTTAAAAGAAAAATCTGTCTTTTTTTAACGTCCTTACAATTGTACAATAATGCTACTACAATGAATTTCTTTATACAATCTGAATGGGCAGATATAGCAGTTTCTGTGTTCTAAAAATTTCTACGTTGGTATCAATATTTTAATTTTTACAGCCTCCCAAATCTTGAGATATCCCTAGACACTTTTGAGCAGTGTATTTTGTACCTAGAGTTATTAGTCGATGAAACACTTGATAAAGGGCAATGATATTTAAAAGAGGTATAGATACGTTAGAGTCGTCGAGAATTGTTCCCTGGTACGTAAGTACCTATAATTTGACTGTGCGTACAATGTGTGTGTACTGTGTGTAATTTGATAGTATGATTATTTCCTAGAGCGTAAACAAGACAGATACATGTTGCGCAGTGTCGTCTCAAGCTGTCAATGCTTTGCTTCAGGTGTTTGATTTTTTTTATTTCAGGTGCCACTTTTTGAACACAAGGAATCTGTCTACGACTTTTGCCTCAAAAATTAATCTTTGCCAGGAAAAATGTTCTTCCATTGTAACGTTAGAGAACCCCAAGAATTTTCTGGTAATAAAAAAAATACAAAATTTTGAATTGTAAGGTTGTGTCAGAATCGTTTTTGAGCGCTGTTATGGGGAGATCACAAAGTAACACAAATACGTCTATCATCTTAGTCTACCACCAAATGAAATCAAACATCTTGCGTCTAGAGGCTGTAAGGTTGATGTGAGGGACCTTTGCCGTGCATTGTGGCCGAAATAGGCTGATTTAGAATTTCAATTATTAAAGTGCCATTATGTCAAACTAAACCGTGTAATATCTTTCCAGCGCAACAGCCGCCACAAACCAAACCCAGCAGACTGCCTGAAGTTCTCAGTAGAAGAGCGCATCCAATGCACCGAGTCCAACGGCGTTCGCTACACCCAGCGAGTGGAGCACCATCTCCCCTTGCCAGTGGCCTTACATGCCGCCACCAACGCCGACTGCGTGCGCGAGTACGAACAGAAGCGCGCGCTGCAGCCCAAGCAGATGTGAGCTCTATGTCTTAGACGCTAAGGTCCACAGTAGAGCGGCCGATGCACCCAGCGAGTGGAGCACCATCTCCCCTTGCCAGTGGCCTTACATGCCGCCACCAACGCCGACTGCGTGCGCGAGTACGAACAGAAGCGCGCGCTGCAGCCCAAGCAGATGTGAGCTCTATGTCTTAGACGCTAAGGTCCACAGTAGAGCGGCCGATGCACCCAGCGAGTGGAGCACCATCTCCCCTTGCCAGTGGCCTTACATGCCGCCACCAACGCCGACTGCGTGCGCGAGTACGAACAGAAGCGCGCGCTGCAGCCCAAGCAGATGTGAGCTCTATGTCTTAGACGCTAAGGTCCACAGTAGAGCGGCCGATGCACCCAGCGAGTGGAGCACCATCTCCCCTTGCCAGTGGCCTTACATGCCGCCACCAACGCCGACTGCGTGCGCGAGTACGAACAGAAGCGCGCGCTGCAGCCCAAGCAGATGTGAGCTCTATGTCTTAGACGCTAAGGTCCACAGTAGAGCGGCCGATGCACCCAGCGAGTGGAGCACCATCTCCCCTTGCCAGTGGCCTTACATGCCGCCACCAACGCCGACTGCGTGCGCGAGTACGAACAGAAGCGCGCGCTGCAGCCCAAGCAGATGTGAGCTCTATGTCTTAGACGCTAAGGTCCACAGTAGAGCGGCCGATGCACCCAGCGAGTGGAGCACCATCTCCCCTTGCCAGTGGCCTTACATGCCGCCACCAACGCCGACTGCGTGCGCGAGTACGAACAGAAGCGCGCGCTGCAGCCCAAGCAGATGTGAGCTCTATGTCTTAGACGCCAAGGTCCACAGTAGAGCGGCCGATGCACCCAGCGAGTGGAGCACCATCTCCCCTTGCCAGTGGCCTTACATGCCGCCACCAACGCCGACTGCGTGCGCGAGTACGAACAGAAGCGCGCGCTGCAGCCCAAGCAGATGTGAGCTCTATGTCTTAGACGCCAAGGTCCACAGTAGAGCGGCCGATGCACCCAGCGAGTGGAGCACCATCTCCCCTTGCCAGTGGCCTTACATGCCGCCACCAACGCCGACTGCGTGCGCGAGTACGAACAGAAGCGCGCGCTGCAGCCCAAGCAGATGTGAGCTCTATGTCTTAGACGCTAAGGTTCACAGTAGAGCGCGTCCGATGGACTCTGCAGCCCCGGCCAATATGAGCGCTTCTGAGACCTTCCCTTGACCCTTTAGTTTGCCATCTAATTGAATTATATTTAAGAATTTGACCCTTATAAGCGACATCACGAGATGGCACATATACAGGGCAAATGTTTTTCAAAACCAACATTTGTGAATACTAGCTAGACAAAAAAGTTCAAAAAATTATACTATTCAGTTTTGTTTGTTGAGCAGTGTTCTATCTCTCTTAGTTCAGAATTTGGCTTACAACGCTTAGCTGAAAAATCCGTGAAAAGCAACAATGAATATTTTTATTTTATTATGTATGTGCAGCAACACATGTCTTCCCTTTATCATTATCGTTTTAATCTTTTCCTGTCTAGTCTACCAATACTTATGTAGCCCATATGTAATGTTTTGTCCGTCATCGGCAGTATTTTCCAGTCTAGTCTACTAAAAGCAATGTTGCTTATATAAAATGTTTTGTCCGGCAGTGACCCATCGCAGGTGGTGCGGCCTCACATCCCGTTCCAGGCGTGCCTGGACAGCTTCATGAAGGAGGAGACCGTCGAGCAGTACTTCAGCAGCGCCGTCAATAAGAAGGTCACAGCGCGCAAGTGAGAACACATGAATATGGAGCCACAGAGCTGAATTAACCCCTTCATAAAAAATCATCAAAAGCAGTTGTAAACCCTACTTAACTTACCTAGAGAAGGATAGCGTTTTACTAGTCAAAAGTACTTCGCGGCATCCACACAAATACTGTCCCTGTATAGTCATCATAATATTTATATGTATGTCAGAGAAACATAATCCTTGCCGACATCAGGGATAATGGGCACGAGCTTCGTGGGCGTCATCTGGGTGAAATGCTAGCACAAAACACAATTGTCATGATTCCACAGTATTTATTGTAGATTTAAACAATATTCCGTTACTTCACCGCTTAGACAAAAGATAATGTAGACTGAGCAGCGGGTTCAAGGCACCTATCTCACTTCAAAACTCTCTATTCAACAATCCAAGATCCAACTCGATCCTTTAGCGTCTCTTCACCAATAACCAATAATGCTCTGAAAACGCTGACACTCGTGTCAGCCTCACTGAAAACAAGATGGCGCCTCGACCCCACTCGAGGCACATGCTCTGCTCTGATTGGTCGTTACGGGAATTACAATATTCATTACTTTTATTAAATTATTATTGTTTCAAAATTATAGAAGAACGTAACAAATCAAATGGAATTAAATTAAGGCTTTTAACAATAATCAAATCTTAAACAGATAATGATCTTCCCAATCAACAATGAACCCGACTTATAGCTTCCGCTTCCTCCGACATGTATGTCTATCTCTCTCCCGCACTCTTTTCTTTATGAGCGGGCAACGCTATATTTGGCGGAAAAATCTGTTGTCACTGAAGAATTTTCACTAACTACAAATGGACGATTTTCCGTGGTGGCCGCCTTGTTAACTGTTTAATCGGAATATGAAGTAATCGGATCCAATTGGACATTATCCAAATGTGACTTATAAGCGTTTTGAGGTGTGTGAAAACTCCATCCGAGGTTCAGATTGATATCTGATCCAAGGAAAGCCCGTAGCATATACAGTAATGAACTTAAAAAAGAGAAAAATAATATTCGAATTGCGAACCTCCTCCTGTCAATGAAGTCAGTTAAAAACTGAACCAGCCCCCACAACATAACTTTGGCTACTGATATAAGTGACAGGATCCAATGGATTAGAGTCCTCGCACAAGGGCCGGGTGTTTTGTTTCGTGCAGGCCGTGTGCTTAGCTTTTATAAAAAAAGGGGTTATTTAGTTTCGGTACCTGACAGCAAACTATGTGGTTTTTTAATGTCTTATGTTTTGAGTTAATTAGAAAGTTATACTGCGTTTGCTTGCAGGATGACGCGCCTGGCGACGTTCCCTGACTACCTGATGATCCAGTTGAAGAAGTTCACGATCAAAGAAGACTGGACGCCGGCCAAGCTCGACGTGGCTGTCGATATGCCCTGGGAGGTGAGTGCTAAATCATATACCCTACCCAAATATGTGGGAAACCATCTTACGTTTTAGTGGTACGAGCGTAACCAACCAAACCATGGTTGGTTACGATTTTTCCTTTACGGTGAATCTAAGTGGTAATCTAAATGGCGCTTTTTCGGTGATCCTGCCTGACTTTCTCTCTCTTTTTGTTCTCTAATTGACTATCAATTAGACCAAGTTTTGGTTACTGATCAAGGCGGATTTTAACGACTAATATTTAAATATCGTGCCCACAGAGGGGGGCCGAGCCTTGACTTAGTCGAGTACAGTCAACGGCACATCACGCTATTTATTTCTGTTTTTTTTCCTTTCTCTTGCAAGAGTACATTTTTTCGCAATAGAGTTAAGAGGTCGGGCCAAAAATGGGCAGCCTGCCATGTCGTTGACTATACCACCATGACGCAGTCATTGTCAGAAAGCCGACAAAAAGCAATCTTGCTCTCAAAAGTAGGTTGTTAATATTTTAACTACTTATATTTTTTATTTTGTGAATAAAAACTGCAATATTCATTCGATTGCCAGTGAAGACATAGTGAGTATGCTTTTAAATGAATTTTGTCTATATTGAATAATCCGTTTTTAAATTACCGCATAAAATCGGCTATTTCATGTTCCTGAAAACGTGTGCTAGACCCTTCAAAGGCCAATTTTTGTAATGCGATGCGTTCCCTACAGGTGGACCTCAGCGCGCTCCGAGGCCGCGGGCTGCAGCCCGGGGAGACGGAGCTGCCCGAGGCGGCGCCCCCCGCGCCGCAGCCCTGTCTGGACGAGCGGCTGCTCTCCGACCTGGTGAGCACACATTAACTGTTACTGCGAGGCCGCGGGCTGCAGCCCGGGGAGACGGAGCTGCCCGAGGCGGCGCCCCCCGCGCCGCAGCCCTGTCTGGACGAGCGGCTGCTCTCCGACCTGGTGAGCACACATTAACTGTTACTGCGAGGCCGCGGGCTGCAGCCCGGGGAGACGGAGCTGCCCGAGGCGGCGCCCCCCGCGCCGCAGCCCTGTCTGGACGAGCGGCTGCTCTCCGACCTGGTGAGCACACACTAACTGTTACTGCGAGGCCGCGGGCTGCAGCCCGGGGAGACGGAGCTGCCCGAGGCGGCGCCCCCCGCGCCGCAGCCCTGTCTGGACGAGCGGCTGCTCTCCGACCTGGTGAGCACACACTAACTGTTACTGCGAGGCCGCGGGCTGCAGCCCGGGGAGACGGAGCTGCCCGAGGCGGCGCCCCCCGCGCCGCAGCCCTGTCTGGACGAGCGGCTGCTCTCCGACCTGGTGAGCACACACTAACTGTTACTGCGAGGCCGCGGGCTGCAGCCCGGGGAGACGGAGCTGCCCGAGGCGGCGCCCCCCGCGCCGCAGCCCTGTCTGGACGAGCGGCTGCTCTCCGACCTGGTGAGCACACACTAACTGTTACTGCGAGGCCGCGGGCTGCAGCCCGGGGAGACGGAGCTGCCCGAGGCGGCGCCCCCCGCGCCGCAGCCCTGTCTGGACGAGCGGCTGCTCTCCGACCTGGTGAGCACACACTAACTGTTACTGCGAGGCCGCGGGCTGCAGCCCGGGGAGACGGAGCTGCCCGAGGCGGCGCCCCCCGCGCCGCAGCCCTGTCTGGACGAGCGGCTGCTCTCCGACCTGGTGAGCACACATTAACTGTTACTGCGAGGCCGCGGGCTGCAGCCCGGGGAGACGGAGCTGCCCGAGGCGGCGCCCCCCGCGCCGCAGCCCTGTCTGGACGAGCGGCTGCTCTCCGACCTGGTGAGCACACACTAACTGTTACTGCGAGGCCGCGGGCTGCAGCCCGGGGAGACGGAGCTGCCCGAGGCGGCGCCCCCCGCGCCGCAGCCCTGTCTGGACGAGCGGCTGCTCTCCGACCTGGTGAGACACATTAACTGTTACTGCGAGGCCGCGGGCTGCAGCCCGGGGAGACGGAGCTGCCCGAGGCGGCGCCCCCCGCGCCGCAGCCCTGTCTGGACGAGCGGCTGCTCTCCGACCTGGTGAGCACACACTAACTGTTACTGCGAGGCCGCGGGCTGCAGCCCGGGGAGACGGAGCTGCCCGAGGCGGCGCCCCCCGCGCCGCAGCCCTGTCTGGACGAGCGGCTGCTCTCCGACCTGGTGAGACACATTAACTGTTACTGCGAGGCCGCGGGCTGCAGCCCGGGGAGACGGAGCTGCCCGAGGCGGCGCCCCCCGCGCCGCAGCCCTGTCTGGACGAGCGGCTGCTCTCCGACCTGGTGAGGACACATTAACTGATTGTTCATTGAACATACATACATACATAACCTCACGACCATATCCCTAATGGGTTAGTCAGAGGCACACTGACTGTTGCCGTCATGGTGAACGGAACATTCAGGAGCCCACATTTCGCCGAGGGAATTTGAACCCAACGTGGCAAGGGGCGAGCCTACCGCCGTTATCCGGGTTGCTTGGGTTTTATATCGGTGTTTGCCATCACCGGAGAGTTAGCCGCAAATTTTACAATGAACACAAAGTAGGTGTGTTCCGGCCGGATTCGATCTCGGGACCATCGGGTTCCGAGTCGGAGTGTTTAACCACTAGGCCACGACGCTCTCGCGCTTGTTAATTGAAATGCCCGATTTTACTATGAAGACAATTAATTTTCAACGAAATTACCGAAGTCACACACGAAAAACACTGTACACACACTGATCACTTAGTATCGCACTCATATCGCTTCGAATCGCTCAATATCGCGTCAAAAATAAGACTGCCTGAGGAGCTCACGTGCTCCCCTTTTATACAACCGCCTCTGAGGTCCAGAATCTGCACGAGACGCCGCGAATCCTTTTATTCATAAACGATGTAAACAACCTTGTTTGTCTTCCGATTTCTTTTGTTCCAAATCACAATAGACAATGGCGTTGCGGAAACAATAGCTGCAATAATAGGGGTGTTTTTCTTGTGTTTGCGTTTTCGTAAGCTGAATGAAGCGCTTCGAACGTGTAAGAGAATTCTGGAACATTCTCGAGATATCGGCCGTAACAATATTTAAAACAGGTATAGATACATTATGTCAGTACTGAAGTGAAGTCAAAAATTGTCCCCTGGCGTACGTACTACCTATGATTTGACCGTGTGTACAAGATAGCATGATTATTTACTAGAGCGTAAACGAGACAGATACATGTTGCGCAGTGTTGTCTCAAACTGTCAATGCTCTGCTCAGGTGGGCAATAGTGCTGATTTTGGGTGCCACTTTTTTAGCACAAGTAATCTATCTACGTTTTAACGTATTAAAATATCATTGGGTACAAGTGGGAACCAGGGGTAACGCACCTGTTTTTGGACCTTACAATTTAGCATTTCGACCTAGGTTATTTTTGGAACTATCTCAGGCACCAGTCACTCAAAATGCGAGGACATTATATTTCCTCCCTTTTTTTCTGTTTTACTCCAGGAGTTAAATAGGGTGTAGAATTAAACTTAGTGATTAATAATATTTTTAGTATCTATAAATGTGCAAAACACGTAAAACCTAAACACATAGTGATCATCTTTATTGGCCTTTTAGCCCTTCAACATTTTACTAAACGTTGTAACAGAAAACGTGTTCCATATTATGACTCCAACCACCTAATGTATAAAATTCTCGTGTCACAGGGTTTGTTGCTAAACTCCTCCGAAACGCCTTGGCCGTTTTTGATGAAATTTTATATGTATGTTTGTTAGGTCTGAGAACAGGTCGTAATCTATTTTTTTATCCCCTTTTTTAAAGTACATCGTCGCGAGCGGCCGCTAGCGCTATAAAATGATATAAACCTCTGAAACTTGGTTTACTTTCTTTATCCTTATTTCATTGTATACCTACCCATGTATTCTACTCTGTTTTGTGTGTGCATAAGCTAATAATATGTCTTATTTCGTCCAGCTAGAGATGGGTTTCCCTGGCGAGGCGTGCAAGAAGGCGCTGTACTACACCAACAACGCGGGCATGGAGGCCGCCTCGCACTGGCTCATGGAGCACATGAACGACTGGGACTTCGCCAACAAGTTCGAGCCGCCGGGGGCGCAGCCTGCAGGTAATAATGTGCCTTATGTGCTCCAGCTAGAGATGGGTTTCCCTGGCCTGTACTACACCAACAACGCGGGCATGGAGGCCGCCTCGCACTGGCTCATGGAGCACATGAACGACTGGGACTTCGCCAACAAGTTCGAGCCGCCGGGGGCGCAGCCTGCAGGTAATAATGTGCCTTATGTGCTCCAGCTAGAGATGGGTTTCCCTGGCCTGTACTACACCAACAACGCGGGCATGGAGGCCGCCTCGCACTGGCTCATGGAGCACATGAACGACTGGGACTTCGCCAACAAGTTCGAGCCTCCGGGGGCGCAGCCTGCAGGTAATAGCGGAATGATTGGTTGTCATCATGTCAGCCGAACGACGCCCACTGCTGAGCATAGGCCTCCCCCAAGGATCTCCACAACGATCGGTCCTGCGCTGTCCGTATCCAGCGGCTTCCCGCGACCTTGACAAGATGGTCGGTCCACCTTGTGGAGGGCCTGCCCACGGAACGTCGTCCGGTACGCGGTCGCCATTCGAGAACCTTTCCGCCCCAACGGCCATCGGTTCTCCGCGCTATGTGTCCCGCCCACTGCCACTTCAGCGATGCAATCCCTCGAGCGATGTCGGTTGTCTTAGTTCTCCTGTGGATCTCATAATTTCTGATTCGATCAAGCACTGAAACACCAAGCATCGCTCTCTCCATTGCTCGCTGGGTGACTCTTCTTATGAGACCCATAGTGAACGACCACGTCTCACTCCAACAATGATGGTTGGTTGTGCACCAAATAAATTAAGAGATTTATTTAAATTATTGACTGTTAGGATTTGCCAAACTGTTTTATCCAATTGTACAGAGGTAGACATTAAAAAGTAAGTATTTATACTAGGTACTTTAAATACTGTTATCAATTTTTCGTTTTCAAACCCTCAAATGTATGAAATGAAAATTAGTTAATTTTTAATGTCCGAGATGAATAAATTAAATGACAAATCATGTTTTGCCAGTGCTTTGTTGTCAAGTGAAAGTTCGCAAATTTTTAAACAGTTGCTCAAAAAGTGCTAGTTTTCGTAGCGGCACATCGTGCGGAAAGTTGTTTTTTGTGTACTAGTGCTTTTTACTCTTCCATCTTTCTTATGTAAACTTTGGATACATCATAGGCATTGGATTGTAAATCTAATATTATTCAAAACTAATTTGTTTAGTTGTCAAATTAAAGTTACTATTAATATCAATCAGTGTCACTTTCAGTGGTCCCGTTATCGATCTTGGTTGGGACTTGTCCCGCAATAACACACTATCCGCATTGAAAAATAATGTATATCCCCATTGTTCCCAGGTGCAAGCGCAGTCCCAGTCGCAGACGAGGCCTCAATAGAACAGATAATGAGCATGGGCTTCACCCGGCCCCAGGCGGCGCGGGCTTTAGCCGCCACTTCAGGGGACGTGGGCCGCGCCGTCGACTGGATCTTCAGCCACGCCGCCGAGCTGGACGCGCCCGAACCGGCCAGGCCTGATCGCACTCAAGGCGCCAGGGATGGACCTGAAAGTAACTACATATCATATTATAATCCTCGCCACTGCTAATGCGCTGCAACCTTGTCATATTAAAAACCACGTGACCTTAAAAAATGCAGTACGCAAAAAAGATCAAAAACTGTACCTATTTTAAGGCCACACGAAGCTTCGATGGGACGCCGTGACAATGGGACAACTTGAGGCTCCCACGGAGCCTGAGGGAATGAGTGAAATGACCCACAATAAGCGTACCGATCACCCGGCCCACCGCCATTGTCCCCGATCGGAAATAATAATAATACCTATTTTAATTATTTAAGTTATTTTGAAAAAATGTAATGGAAGATTTTAAGCTCTCAAATCATGTGTTTTTTCATGGTTCTTAACAAATTGGAATATTAGGATAAAGTGAAAATTATAATGTTTATAAATATTAAAAAAATATAAAAGCATGATTGCTACAATAACAAAGAACTTAACAACTTAGTAACAAATAAAACAAGATAAAAGTGCGTGGTCACTATTCGGTTTCGCATACTTGACTGCTTAAGTTGCAAACGGTACTGTGCGTTGAAATGTCAGATCATACGTCACAAAAATGGCAGCCAAGCGCATTAGCAATTGGCGGGGATTATAACAAAACTATTGACTTATAAATCTGAACATAGGCCTCCCCCATTGAGCCGGGCCGGAGGCCGGTTGCAGGCAAATCTTGATCGAGATTTTTATTTCTGACGAAGAATTTAATACAAATTCACTTACAGATATCTTTACTGTACAGTCAGAAATTAGTTCTGATTGTAGAGTATACTTCGTAAATAAGATACACTTGCTATTTCAACACCTTATAATTCTTAAATTACACCTCTGTACAAACTCATGCTAAACTAGGCAATTTCTCGACCATTTATCCTATTTGGTTGTTTTTACTTTTAGCATTAGGGATAATGCATTATCATCTTACTAAAGATAGGAAAACCAGAAAAAGACAATCGGTCTACCTGGCATCAGGCGGGATTCGAACCCGCATCTTTCGTTAAACATTGGTGAAACAAGCCTGGCTGCCAGGTATAATACACCAGAGAAATTCGGCCGGTCTGTTAATGGTCTCGGTAGCATAATTGGTTAGTGCAGTCGCCCGGTTTGCGAAAGATGCGGGTTCGAATCCCGCCTGATGCCAGGTAGACTGATTGTCTTTTTCTGGTTTTCCTATCATTTATCCTATTACTGTACTGCTTTTGCTTTCACACAGATCTAAATGTATGTGTTTGGTTTCAGAATACAAGCTGATCGCGTTCATATCCCACATGGGCACGTCCACAATGGTCGGGCACTACGTTTGCCACGTGCTGCACGAGGGCCGGTGGGTCATATTCAACGACAACAAGGTCAGTAAACAGCCATACAGTTGACGTTGTCGACTGATCATTCCTAAAGCTAAAACCCCTTATTCACGAAATATAAAGCAACGCTGTAAACATCTTGGAACTATCGACAGCAATAGGTATTCAAGAAACAAAACGTTACAGTAGTTTTAAGTGAAGTGGGTATGAGTTTTTACGAGGAAAACCAAGCGCGACGCGTATTAGAAACCACTGGCTCAATAAGGCCAGTAGTGAGATTATTGTAGTATGTTCGCGTTAAGGATGCAGTCATTTTTTAATTTATTTCCGTTACACATAGAAAAACTCGGGAACGAAACCGTTGCGTTTGAAGGAATGAGTTCATGTGGGCACTGTGAACTTGATTTTCTAATTAGGAACGATTTGATTGGTTAAGAGGCGTGCTAGGTCGAAGGACAAGAATGAAATCACTGCATTCTTAACGCGAACGGACTATAGGCGTAGGGCTATCTCATTTTATCTTTAATTTACCTTATGTACTTATCGTAAAATATCTAATTTAGTTATTGTTGTTTCAGGTTGCTCTCTCAGAAAACCCTCCCAAAGATCTCGGTTATTTATACTTATACGAAAGGCTGTGATGTTGAACAGATGTGACAAGTGTACCAAATATCACTGGCATGATTAAGGATTAAGAATTTAATATGTAAAAAATGGTTTAAGAGATTTTGAAATGACTACTTTTTAGGCGATATTTATTTTATAGAAAAAAATTTTTAGACATTTCGATTTAGGTTAATGAATAAAAATTATTGTCTATTGAAAGTGGTTATTTTGCATCTGTGAGTAAATGCAGTTTTGTTTTTTTTGTACATTCTTAATCAGACTAAAAATGCAATTGTTGTTTCTGTTATAAATCTATTAAAACTGTGTGTCTGTAAATTATGTTTTCGGAAATATGAATTTAGCTATGCTTATTCCGTGTCTCACATGTGCTGTTTTTACTAATGACGCGAAATCATGAACGTTGATGCAGTTGACCTGAGCTAGAGAGTAACACTACCATGGCCAGCATAAGCTGACCTCTCATTCTTATGAACTCTCTTAGTACCCGCGTACGGTACGAAGTCCTATGTAGGTATTTGCTCATGACATCAGGTTTGCTGTTCTGAACTGCTGTAGCGTCCAATTATGTTAAGTTGCCGTAGCAACGTTTCATTTGTTAACACCTGCTTGGCGCAATCGCGAGGGTGCTTCGTGGATTAAAAAAACAACGAAAAGTAAAAAAATAAATTATTACCAAAATTATTTTCTTTTTTATTTCATCTTGTCTGTCCGTCTTGATAAATCTGTCTTGTTGCACATTCACATATTCTTTCAGATAAAGAAAGGAATCTAATTGTCTCGTTTAAATTTATTGGGTAAGACTTCAGCAGCGAATAAAGAGCTTGGAAGAAAGACCGTAAACCTTAACATAAATAACCTGTAAGTTTATCCTACTAATATTATAAATACTAAAGTTTGTATTAGTTGCTCTTTCACGTAAACACTACTAAATGAGTTTTAATGACACTAGAACAAGACATAGGCTACAAATAATATCTTTTTTTTACCTATAAAGTTAAAAAAATAAAAAAAAAGTTAAAAGTAAGTTAAGTTTTATAAAGTTTACGCGGACGAAGTCGCGTGCGGCCGCTAGTTCAATACGGTATCTGCAGTGGCATCATAGCTCTGAACCGGATGATAAAACAAATTGAGTTTTTTTGCTTGGAAGCTATTTTTTTAGCATAGTGCATAGCGGTAGCATAGTGGTTAGTGCAGTCGCCCGGTTTGCGAAAGATGGGTTCGATTCCTGCCTGATGCCAACATGACCAAATGTCTTTTTCTGGTTTTCAGATCTTTAGTACTGCATGGAAAATGCTAAAACAATAATAAAACATAGCTATTATTTTACTACAATGGACCTAAAGAAAGAATAATGTGGTATCAGTTCAATATCCTGAGAATTTGAAGTTATAGATTTCATAGCACTTTACAAGTCTTAAGGAGTGTTAGGGTTAAGAGCCTTCCGTTCCGCTCATCCTATTACTTGTAATGCTGTGAAAGTCGCACCTTGGACTAACAGCTAGTCAAATCACTACCACAGTAAAGTAATATACTATTACCGTGTCACTACTGCCTGCTACCACTGTTTCCGGAGTCCCTTTTAGAGTTTCGCTTTCAGTCTTATCATTATTTTACTGACTTATGACAGGACTACCTAAAATGTCTGTATACGCAGCAAGACCCTTCTTTCAATTCAATTGTAAGTTCAAGTTCCATGTTCCTGGTGATAAGCACGTTCCAAATCGTTTCAGAAAACAATCTACCTTAATGGGGACAGAGAAACCATAACTTACATTCCAGCAAGAGCTTTGGGTGTGGGTCTCCCGTTTGAAAGTTTTCAGCCCAGAAGTATATAACCTCATATAGCAGTGATGTAGTACCTGAGTTTTCTCAATCAACCGTTTCCTGTTCATAAACTATGTCACATCTAAAGGGAGGGGGTCGACAAGTTTAGGGGGGCTCCTAAGTTTAGTAATATCACTTTATTGTACGGTTTGTATTTCTTTGATGACGAGTTCATAATTCAAACGTCACACTAGAGGGGGGTCTCACAAAGGTGACCACCTGTGACAAGGAGGGGGTCGTAAAGCCTTGCTGAGGATAAATTATTATTATTAATTAAAAACCCAAGCTTATTTAAAACCAAATAACTAACTGCTGGAATAAAAGTGATATTTCTCTTCACCCACCAAGGTAAAGGCAAGATTCTAAATTGCAGGAATGTTGAACTCAAACTTTTAATCAAATTGAAAGTAGCCATCTAACAAAACCATGTTTAAAAAAAACTTAAACAAACAACTCAAATCAATCAAATTTCTCAAAACAAACTATTTATTTAGATTCTTATTTTTAAATATTAACAACTACTATTAAAACATTTACACTATCGCTTCCATTTATCATTCTGGTTGGGTATTTTCTTCATGAATATTGTTTTTTCATCAAAGTATGTGTTGAATTTCTTCCAGTCTCGTCTTTTAGTTGGGTCTTTCTGGCAGTAGTGTGGAGTGATGTTTATCATCAGACCTGAAATAAATTAGAGATAAAAAGTGATTTTCACTTAGTTAAACTCATAACAATAGTTGGTTTATCATCTTTCTGCACATCTTTAATATATCAGAATACACCCTAACAATGTGAACTCAGTTAGTATAACAGTAAAGGAGTGGCTAGGGTGTGTCAAAAATCGGAGTGTGAAGAATTTGGTATATTCTGTTCAAGAAGTAGTTTTATTCCTTTAAAATGTCCCTCCAAGATAACTCACCAGCCTTTTGTGCCATGGTAACCATTTTTCCAATTTTCTTCTGTTGACGGCGACACAAGCCCGTGATCCGCCGAGGAAGCATACATCCATCAGATCTCAAAAACTGGCTCAGGATCAGCACATCTGTATGTTTGACTTCCAGCCCAAGAGCGCACATATAGCACGGTTGCTGTTCAGAGCTATCATCGCAGACTGTCGAAGATGTCGGTGAATTCAATTTCTCCGCTCGGACTAGGAGTTCCGTACGGGGTGATGGTAGAGATACCGCTTCGATTACTACTGTTGTACCATCTTTTCGCTCTCGAACTAAAACAATGTTAGGTTATAATGTTATCAACTTCGGGAAAACCTCCGTAAAACATTAATAAAAGGGTTAAATTACTTTCTTTGATGTTTAAGGGCTTAGAAGTGGTGATAGCACGAATAGATGTTGACAAAATAGTGTTCTTTACTAAAGCAAATTTTGATCGGACTAACGCTGCCATTTTGTTTCTTTTTAAAACGTTTTGTTCTTCCACTTAGCTGTCAAAATTATCGTAGTAGAAACTGATTCTTACTTAACCTTGGCAACATTTTACTCTGTCAGTATTCATTTCCGATCATTTCAAGAGGCGCCTTTTTCGAATTGTTTTAAAGTTGATAATTTAAACAAAAAAAGGACTGGCTGGATGGCATTACATGGATGGCGATCGAAGTGATGACCTTCGGAGTCGGTACTATAATCGAGAGCAAAAGTTTGGAATCACTTACTACCTGAACAAATTTTAAGTAAGTGATTCCAATCTTTTGCTCTCGATTATAGTACCGACTCCGAAGGTCATCACTTCGATCGCCATCCATTTAATGAACATGTGTGTCTTGGTGTTATTTATTGCCTTCATACTCGTAAGTTTGATCCTAATCAGCAGGGCTGGTTCAGTGCAAGCTTCACCAATTCTCTTACGCACCCTGGGTTTTAGAATGATACATTCATTTCTCTTGAAAGAGTCCTATATGCCTTGGACATACAATTATTTTAACAAAAAAGTTTATGAACTCTTTCTTATTATAGGTATCAACTCATTGCTCGTGTTGAGTTAATTAATTTGTAGGAAAATAATACACATTAAATTATGACGTATGTATTTATTTATCAAGCTATTTATGTATGACGAAGAACTTGAAAAATTAAAAATATTACATACCAGTGTTGAAATAAACAATAACAATAAAAGAAGACAATAAAGTTAGTAATTATAGTAAAATATTTGCGCTGAAACATAATTAAATCATTAAAAGTCGGTAGTCTGACTACGGCAAAGCACATTGTGACATTGCATAAATCTGTAATAAAATATACTGCTAGGCATTTTTTTAAATGTATAACTAGTCTACATATAATATGTAGATATAAATATTTTAGACTTTAACAACAAAAAAAAGCTTTTAGTCTGATTGTTGTATGGATTAGTCAGTTTTTTTACTGACAATAAAATATATATTTTCATCATATAAGATAATATAATATACTTTCAGAAATGTATGTATGTCACTAATAACAGTTACAAAGGCCTTTAACTGGACGGTCAAGCGAAGCAAGTTCTGTACCTGATCAAAAATGCATTTCAAATGCAAATAAAAAGAACTAAAATCTTAAAAATAAGCTTATCCACTTTTGTTCGTTACATTTATATAAGAATGTATACGAGAAATAAATGAGATTGCGTTTTTGTGACTTACATACCTAGTTTTAAAAACGATCAGAGGTATATAAACCATGCAAAAATGCTTAAGATAGTAAAACTTAAATTATATCTTAAAAATAAATTGTTTGTTACATATAATAAAATGTATTACATTAATTGTACATATCAAAATCAAACTTATGTACGACGTGCTATAACGTATAACAAAGACGAATTTGTATGATACTTATTTGAAAACTAACTGAAAAATCAAGATGTTGGCTTTTTTCTTCGCGAGTTAGCGTTGAGGGTTTCAGTAAGTTTTCATATAGGGTCGCGTGCAGCATTATGTGACGACGAGGATGGGGCGGTCTACTTGGGGAACGCCGAAAGCCCCTTGCTGAGCAGCCCTGCGGCGCCCTGCGAGCCATCGTGCACCGCCGTGGATAAGTTTGTCACCAGCTGAAACCAGTATAGAAAATCGGTTAAAACACTTAAAGGTTTAAGCATCATATTTGATTATTTTAATTTTTTAAATGCTGCTTGATAAAAGATCTAAATACCACAAAGCATCATTCAGACAAGATTTCAGGCGGTATTCGACCATGTGTCTTCTACAAATCGGGCAGCTGCCTAGACCGCTACTTAGATCTAGTTACTGGATAATGCAGCCGTCCGGTTTGCGGAACAAACACGTTCAAATCCTGCTTCCAACCAATTGACCAATTTTTTTTACGATTTTTGTATGAATGAAATTCCTATACAAAACCACTCAGCCTGTGACATCTACCCTTTCGCACTTCCGAAATCTGTTTCTTTTATTGCATTGTCCTGTCCAACTAACGCTCAAATGCTGGGGCCTATAGCCGCTGGGGGCCGTTTACGCGATACTTAAAATATGAGAGTTGAAAGCCTACTTCGCTTAGGTACTTTACAGTCCGGTGATACAAAACCTACAAAACCACACTAATTTTACAGGCTTTTCAGAGCCTTTTTTTCGATGCCTTAACGTAACATATCCTTACCGCATCCCTCTTGTCGCTCAGGTACTTGTCGGCCTCCTTGATCTTGGCGTCGGCGACGCTGCTGGCGTTCTTGATGCCCTCGTCGGCGGCGCCCTCCACCCTCTTCAGCGTGCTGTCCACGGTGCTGTTGACGGCGTTGGCGGCGTCCGCGGCCGCCTTCTCCGCTGCTTTCTTGGACTCTTCTACTGCTGCGTCTGGACATTACGGTTTGTTAGGTAATCAATAGAATAAAAATAGTTATGCTGATAAGTTTTTCAGATCTCAAAGTAAGATTTTGCCTTCAGATATTATGGAAACCAGAAGGAAACAAATGACAAACGAAACGAATGAAATAACGACCGAATTCCTTCGTTTTTTTAAGTATTAAGTACCTAAGTATTATTAGGTAGGTACTTTTATTGATGGAGCCATTATAGCCAAAAGACAGGACTACCTAGTTTGGGGACTACTAGTTATTCTAAGTTGTTGTAAACTTTTGGTGAATAAATTATTATTATTATTATTTTTGGAGTTTTTTATTCTCAGCTTGCAGCTGGTAATCAAGATTAACTACGGGCACTATGACCAAGCAGTTTCATCTGTTAAACATAAATTACTTAAATATTTATATTGTCCGAGTTGTTGTGTGGTTCGTCTTGAAGAAACCGTCTGACGATGCGACAGGTGTTAAGGATAGCAGCTTTCTGCATGGTGATAAAACAATTTTCTGGAAGACCCAGTTGTCGGATGCTTTGATGAAGATGTTTAGGGATAATTCCCGTACTGGAAAGAACTAACGGCACTATATATACTTTTTCTAAATTCCAAATTCGTAAAACCTCCTCTTTCAGTTCTGAATACTTGTGGATTTTGTCCGAAATTTTTTTTTTTACATTATGTATATTAGGTATGGCTACGTCTATCAAATATCCGGTTTTATTTAACTTATCTACGAGTGTTATGTCCGGTCTATTGCAGTATATTGTTTTATCCGTTAATATTGCTCTATCAAAGTAGATTTTGTGGCTGGGGCTCTCTAAGACAGATTTCGGTGTGTATTGATAGTACGGTTTTACTTTTGGAGGTATCAGTTTATGTTGTATCCCCCTCACGGGTTCTCGCCTCGGCGTGGCGAGGGGGCCTAGTACCGGTGGTAGGGGCACCACCGGGAAGCGAAGAGAACCCAGGCGTGGCAGCGTGGTGGACTGGACACCCGCCCGCTGCGGCCCGCAAGGGCGACGGGCTGCGGGGCCAGTGGGGCCTGCAGGCGCCTTTGAGGCGCGTGGTTGGGGCCGCGGCGCACAACCGGTTGGTGGGGGCCAGTGATCCGAGGCTGATCCCCCCTGTGCGTCGCGGCCCGGCGGGGCCGTACCGTCGGTTACGGCAGCGGAGCCGTCCTTTGGGTGGCTCGTGGTTGCGGGCCCAGTAGGGTCGCTGCGGCCCGTAAGGGCGACGTGGGGCTGCGGGGCCAGTGGGGCCTGCAGGCGCCTTGAGGCGCGTGGTTGGGGCCGCGGCGCACAACCGGTTGGTGGGGGCCAGTGATCCGAGGCTGATCCCCCCTGTGCGTCGCGGCCCGGCGGGGCCGTACCGAAGGTTACGGCAGTGGAGCCGCCCTTTGGGTGGCTCGTGGTTGCGGGCCCAGTAGGGCCTGCGTACGGTGGCCAGCTGGCGCGTGGTACGGGGGTGCCGCCGCCAGCATTGCACGGGTCACCGCTGCCTGGTAGGGACGGCTTGACATCCTCGGCTGTCCCTTCTGGCCTCCCCTCACGATGGGGGGGGTCGCTTCCGGCCCGCCGTCCAGGCGGGCTCCGTCCGGGGGAACGCGTAACAGGCTTCGCGCTACTCACCGTGTTCCCCCACTATACGGACGATAAGAGGGAGTAGTAGGGGTTTTAGTCGGTAGGGCCACTGGTATACCACCTTTCCAGTGGAGAGTCCGACATAACCCGTCCGTCCCCCGGTGGACGGGTATGCGTAAGGCATTTCCCCTACTTTAAAAAAAAAAAAAAAAAAAAAAGTTTATGTTGTATAGCTAGTTTCTGGTGAATGTAATGTGCAACTTGATTATGGCGGTGTGTGTAGTCATTTTGTGTCAGAACTGGGCATGCATTTATGATGTGTTGAATAGTTTGCGGGTATCTATGGCATTTTCTACATCGATCGTCTTGTGCATTGGGATCCTTGATAATATACTTCTTGTAATTTTTAGTGTTAACAATTTGATCTTGAATTGAAATTAGGAATCCTTCTGTTTCTGGAAACAGGTAGCCAAGTTTGAGCCATTTATTTGAGGCTTCCGCGTCTATGTAGCTCTGTTCCAGGTCTTGTATATGCCTGCCATGTAGTTGTTTTTTTCGCCAATTGTTATATTTTTCCTTTTCACTACTTTGTTGTGTATTAATATGCATGTCAGTGCAACGGAGATTCAGTGGAGTAAAATTATCATCGGCCTCTATAATAGTTTTGTGTAAATCACTGCTACTAGATTTTTGGTAGAAAAATTGTCGTATGTTTTGTATTTGAGATTCCCATAGAATTTTTATATCTGTCAGTCCTCTGCCCCCATGATCTCTCTTGATTGACATCCTCTCTATTGCAGATTTCTGGTGCAGGTAATGGTTTCTCGTCAGTATACTTCTAGTCTTTACTTGTAGATTATTAATATCCGTTCTAGTCCACTTAATAACTCCAAAAGAGTACGTCAACACTGGTATTGCATATGTATTAAGAGCCTTGAACATATGTTTGGAATTTAAGTGTTTTTTGCAGACAAGATTAACTCTACGCATGTATTCAGCAATTAGTTCTTTCTTAATTTGCGTGTGATTAATGTATTTGTTTTGTTTAATGCCTAAGTACTTATATGTATCGTTTATTTCCATAGAATGTATGCTGATATCTTCACTAATATTGTAATCTCCTGATACAACTTTACCTTTCTGTATATGAAGTGTTTTACATTTTTCCAGGCCAAATGTCATTTTGATATCTTCACTAAAATTTGATGTTAATTCAATTAGGTTCTTCATTTCATCATCTGAATCAGCATATAACTTCAAGTCATCCATAAACATAAGGTGAGAAACATTGAGGCGTTCGGTAACTCTGTAACCACTGTTAGAATGTGCAAGTAAACTCGATAGAGGATTTAGTGCCAAGCAGAACCAAAGAGGGCTAAGCGAGTCTCCCTGGAATATGCCATTTTTGATTTGTATTTCAGAAGTAGTGATTTGTGTACTTTTGTTAGACAGTGATAAAACGGTTTTCCATCTGGACATAGCCT
This sequence comes from Udea ferrugalis, assembly GCA_950022985.1. Classification (NCBI taxonomy): domain Eukaryota; kingdom Metazoa; phylum Arthropoda; class Insecta; order Lepidoptera; family Crambidae; genus Udea; species Udea ferrugalis. The sequence continues at coordinate 3,671,502 of OX465527.1, read as the reverse complement.
CTTCCAGGAATGTTATTATTGTAGGGTTGATTTTATAAATCTGTAAAACTCTCACCAACCATGAATGTGGGACGCTATCAAAGGCTTTTTTATAGTCAATGTAAGTTAAGTGTATGTTTCTGTTGTGTTTGTGAGCATGTTTCAAAATTGTGGAGTCAATTATTAGTTGTTCTTTGCATCCTCTGTGATTCTGCCTGCAACCTTTCTGTTCTTCGTGTAATATATTGTTGGACTCTATGTGTTTATTGATTCTAAATGTTATACAAGATGTAATTAATTTAAATAAAGTAGGTAAACAAGTTATTGGTCTGTACTGAGATGGATTGGATGTATCTGAATCTTTCGACAGCATATAAGTTACACCTTTAGTGGCAAAATCTGGTAGTTCTTCTTCACCTTTTATTATTTCTGTAATTCTTTTGGATAGTAATTCGTGCAGTGAAACAAATTTCTTGAACCAGAAATTTTGGACCCCATCAATTCCTGGTGCTTTCCAATTTTTAAATCGTCTAGTTACTGTCTCTATATCGTCTCTTGTTAGATCTTCAAACGCCATTTCTTCCAAACTATTCAACTTTCTTTCCTCTTCCTTTATCCATGTTGCGTCATCATTATGGATTTTTTCTTTTTCCCATAAATCAGCCCAGTAATCTTTGAGAGTTTCTTCCGTTGGTAATGTGGTATCTTCTGTTGCATCTTGTTTACTATTCAACTTTCTGTAAAAACTCTTTTCACTGGATGCAAAAAGTTTGTTATCCATTTTTCTGTTGAAAGCTTTCAGGTATCGAGATAATCTATGTGATTTGAGAGCTAATTTCTGTTTGAGTGTGTCTAAAACATCTTGTGGTGTAGAATTATTGTTTTCATCTGTAGAGTGTTTTTTGTTTTTCCTTAGGATGTTCTGTACTTTACATATTAGTTTAGCCGATCTATTGTCGTTATTAATATACTGTGTAAGTCTTGCTATGTCTGCTCTTAGGGTCTGTATATCGTTTTCTAATCTGATCTGCCATGGTTGCTTTTCTGTTGAAGCTTTGGGACTGTTTCGTGTGAGATTTATCTTATAGCCTAATTTTTTACAAATAACTATTGTACTACAGTAGATTAATGTGTGTATGTAAGTGATTTTAGAGTCTTCTTTAATAAAATGCTGCAAAATCTTTCTGTTAAATAAACTAACTAGCTTGTACAGTTCCTTGTTTTCTTTAAGTCTGAGGATTCTGGGTCTAATTGTTGGGTCTATTTCCAGGTATTCTTCCATTTCTTCTTCGAGTTGCTGTACTAATTCTGTTTGTAAGCAGTCTAATTCTTGCCTATGTTGCGTAGAATTGCTTGATTGCGGTGTTATTATTTCTGTGTTGTATTGTAACTGTGTTGGGTTAGCTATATGTGTGTCATTGGGGGTAACTGTGTGATCTTGATCGTTAACTGCGTTACTACTAGAACTTTCGATCAGAGTATCTATAGTGTTTAAAGTACGTAGCTCTTCAGAAACTTCTTGTTTAATGATGTTAAGCCTATCTTCGTGAATGTATTTACTCTTGAAAATTAACCTGATTTGATCAGCTATTCTTTGCTCCGTTACATGTGATAAGTGTGGGTACATACTAATAAAAGCCTGATGAACTAAAGGTCTGTATGCAGTTAAGTTATTTTCTAGTTGTGTTACTTTGTAGTAGGCTCTCGCAATGGTCTCGTTATGATCTTTGGACCATCTCATTCTCGATTGTGGTTTACGAGGATCTCTTGAGTCTGTGTTTGCAATATGAGTGCTAATATTTTTTAAGTCAGATTCTACTTCCTTACGAATGCGATCTATGGTGGTTTGTGGTACCATTTTTTTTCTGATAATAGCTCTTCGCTGGTCTCCTATTCTTTGCCTGCTCACTTCTCTCATCTCTGGGAATTTCTCAATAAATTTTAAATGTAAGGGTTCTAAGTAATTATTCAAGTCGTCTTCTAAATGGGTGACAAAGAAATACGTGCGTAAGATAAATTCGTTCATTTGTTCCGTCCATTTCTTACGCACTCTTACGCTGCTAATAATGGGTGCAGAATCAGAGACAGAACACGTCTCCTGCACAACATCATCTAGCTGCATGCTACTAGTAGTTGAAGGTGTTGGTGATCGCTTATATGACGATCCTGACGAATTTAATGATAGAATAGGGCTGTTATTTAGAGGTGATATAGCCGTACTTAGGCTTACAGTGGGGCTTACAGATTTACTATTAACCGGTCTATTGTCTGTTTCGGCTGTCACATTTTTATCGGTCGAGACCCGCCTGTTCAATCCCGTACCGCCGACGGACCGCATGCTGAAACACCCAGCATCGGCTCCAGGTGCGCCCCGGCGATCGCCCCCGGGCAGCGACTCTAAACGTAATACTTTCTTCGACCTTAGCTCCATTTTGAATGGGTTACCTTTGCCTCGTTAGCTACGTAAGTTTCGATAGTACGCATGTCCGCCCCCCACGTGAACCCGGTGTTCGGTTCGGACGTAAGGTAGGATTTCAGGGGGCTTATTATTATTATTATTATATGACTTTTCTTTCATGATTGTATCCTTTCAAGTAGATTCTCTCTTAATTCCTTACTCCACGCTCATTTTTCGAATATTTTTAAATTACATATCTAATTTAACAATTTGCCGTTTACGGTTTAAAAATATCTTACTAGCTGTCCTCTTGGCCTCCTCCTTGGCAGCTTCAGCTGCTTTGAGGGCCTGGGCCTTCGCGTCCTCGGCGGCCTTCTTGGTGGAGTCCACGGTCGAGTGGATGGCATCTGGGGGTAAAATCACGAAATAAATACCACGTAAATACAGAGTTATCTTTAGTTTTAGGGCACAAAACACGCTTTGCTAAGCATAAGTAGTCCAAAAACTTTCTAGAGTCATTCCAAAACAGTTTTGCCTACTAGGTTACAATAATCCTTTGGTGACACACTTTATTGCTAAAGTGCAAACATGTTTAGAAAAGTTACTTTAAACGGGGGCTTATCAAAGTATTATTTGGGTAACATAAAGAAGTCTTCCAGTCAAGAACAAACGTCGAAGCGACCTTAGCGTAAAAAGGGAAGCAAGTATTTAAGCTTACAACATAGATTACAATTTAAAATTAAATGGAGAGTGTTTATGCCAAGGTCTTTTATCCGAAGTCCGACTTAAGTTTAGGGAAACTCCTTGAAGTTAAGTTACAATTAGCGCATTGGCGGAAATCATGAACTCTCAGTTTAGTCGCATTATTATCAGTTTTATCACGCACACTGCAAACTTTATTCGGCCAAAAACAGCAAATCTAGGGAAGGTCATTTGTTAAATTACTCATGTAAATGTCAAAAGCTTCAAACCAACGATGTGACTTGGTATAGTTTACCGCTAGTCTCTTCAGATGCGTTCTGAGAGCCGTTCAGGGCAACCTGCGCCCAACTCTTAGTGGTATCTATCTTGCTTGCGACCAGACCTAAAATCGTGTTACAATCTTAAAAATACACAGACTATTTCTAGTTGCTACTGCACATTTATCTAGTTACCTTAAAAGCTGTAAGAGACGATTGGCCTCAATATGTTAATTGACTAGGCGCCGAGACTGGGAGCAGTTTTACAAGCCGAGATTAGATTAGGTTAGTAGACTTACTTTCGGTAATTTCCGAGGTTTCCTGGACATCGCCTGTGCCATTTTCTGAGGAAAGTGCAGTGCTAAAGATAGTGCCTGTTACAGTATCTACGGAAAAAGTTAGTTACAGGATTAAAGAAAAAGAAAAGAACAGAATTGAAAAGAGCTGCATGCACACCAAGAGGAAAAGCAAGTGTTAAAATTATAAAAAAATCATAAATGGTAACTACGTAGCACATCTTCTTACAAAGGAAGCTTATTGGACATTTTTGTTAAGTTCAAATCACAAATCGATGATAAAACAAAACGAACACATTTATTTTGTGAATAAAATGGAACATATTAGTAAATAATATGTATACCTTTAGCCGATCCTACGAAAGCAGTGCCTTTGTCTACCGCAGAGGCGGCTACATTTTTTGTCGTGTCTACTGTAGCAGATACTGTATTCGCTACCGTGTCTACAATAAATAAACGTGAGATAAATTATCAAATCATAGATATAAAAAAATTGCAATGTTACGAGGAATTGCAATCCCGCTGCAAGGTCTCGCAAATCTAAACCAAAAGTATAAAAATTGACGATGAAAGTGTCGCGTCAGCCAGGGTTAGGATATGGATACCTACTACTTAGTCTTAACTTAATCTTTTCGTTTTATATGTAGGTATCACTACCTTTTATTTTTTGGTTGTATTCAAACATTATCCAAAATTAACGATTGACCCCCTTATTCATAAAAACTTAAACAGCTCTTATAGAACACGATAACTTTTGTATCGCTTTGTCACTGTCATTCTTGTTGCTGCCGCCATTTGCGAGTAAGTGACAGAACACGTCAATAGCTTAAACAATGCGTTAGCGTTGCGTTCGTTTTTATGAATAAGGGGGTAAATGTTTTAACATGTTAATTAACAGTATATTTTCAAAAGGTTTAACAACTTATACGCGGAATTTAACAGCCTTAATGTGGAATTCTGCGTGGACCCCGCCTATCAACCTATCTGCTGCGGGATTGCAATCCCTAAATGTAATAAAAGCTTTCAATTGTAGGTACCTTTAGCTGTGCCTACAAGACTGGCGCCTTTGTCTACAGCCGCTGCCGTGTAATTCTTAGTCGTATCTACAGTGGCTGATACTGTGTTTGCTACAGTGTCTACAATAAATAAATTAATGATGAAATAAAAAACAACGAAAATAATTGTTATCTAAGATGCTGATGTTTTTGGTAAAAATAATTAAATAAGTTAAAAATATCTAATACCTTTGGCTGAACCTATAAACGTTGTTCCTTTGTCAACTGCAGATGAAGCTACATTTTTAGTCGTATCTACTGCAGAAGCCGCAATATTTTTGGTTGTGTCTACAGTAGCTGATACTGTGTTTGCTACAGTGTCTAAAATAATGCATTGAGAGTGAATATGAAAAAATAAAACTAAAATAACTAGCAAATAATTAATTTCAAATGGCAGGTACCTTTAGCAGAGCCTACAAGTGTAACACCTGTGCCAACTGCAGATAAAGCTGCATTCTTAGTCGTGTCTACTGCAGAAGCCGCGAAATTTTTAGTTGTGTCTACTGAGGCTGATACTGTGTTTGCTACAGTGTCTACAATTTCAAAAACAATAATAAATTAAAATTAACTCAAAAAGGATACCTAAATATTTACACATTCAAGTAACAGCAGAAATGCACTAAATAGATTATAAAATTCTGTCTATAGTAGTGTCTTTAAAGATCTTTGCGGTTTCATCTTTATAACTAATTCGAGTATATTACAGAGTCGGTAGGGAATTCACAACGGATTCTAATAAGAAAATAAAAGATAAACAAACGAACTAAAAGAAAACAGTTGATACCTTTGGCCGCTCCTACCAGGCTTGTGCCTTTGTCCACAGCTGCGGCTGTGTAATTTTTGGTTTTGTCTACTGTGGCTGATACTGTGTTGGCTACGGTGTCTAAAATACATAATGTTACAATGTTGATTATGAAATTACTAAAAAGCAGAGATTTGTTAAGATAAACCCTCAAAAGGCATGTTTACCTTTAGCTGCTCCTACTAAACTTGAGCCTTTGTCTACAGCTGCGGCTGTGTAATTTTTGGTTGTATCTACTGTGGCTGATACTGTGTTGGCTACGGTGTCTAAAATACACAATGGAACAATGTTGATTATGAAATTACTTAAAAGCAGAGATTTGTTAAGATAAACTCTCAAAAGGCATGTTTACCTTTAGCTGCTCCTACTAGACTTGTGCCTTTGTCTACAGCTGCGGCTGTATAACTTTTGGTTGTATCTACTGTGGCTGATACTGTGTTTGCTACTGTATCTACAATTTGCAACAAAATACGTTTAAAGAAATGAACTCAAAGCATTGTTTTAGCATAAAGACTGGAAAGCGTGTTTACCTTTAGCTGCTCCTACTAAACTTGTGCCTTTATCTACAGCGGCGGCTGTGTAATTTTTGGTTGTGTCTACTGTAGCTGATACTGTGTTTGCAACAGAGTCTACAAATATTTAAAAAAAGTTTAGTTAGATATTAACACAAAGCACTGTTTTAGCACAAATACTTCAGTGACAGGTGTATTACCTTTGGCGGCTCCTACCAGACTTGTGCCCTTGTCTACAGCTGCGGCTGTGTAACTCTTAGTTGTGTCTACAGTGGCCGATACTGTGTTTGATACGGTGTCTACAATAAATAAATAAACAAAATGAAATAACAAAACAAACTCAATAGTCAAACGTGTCTGAAAAAGCTTTTTGCCTCTAGCCGAGCCTACATCCGATACTCCTTTATCTACAGCAGAAGCAGCTACAATCTTTGTAGCATCTACTATAGCTGCTACTGTGTATGTTACAGTATCTACAAGAAATTGTTTCAAATATGTGCAGATTAAACTTAAGTAACTCACAATGGGTAGGCATTGTGATGGAGGAATAAATATATTTGAATTGAAATAAATCAAAACAAAACTAATGAATACAAAAATGCAACGAAATTATTACCTTTAGCAGCGCCAACTAAACTAACGCCTTTGTCTACAGCGGACGCTGTCAAATTCTTCGTAGTATCTACTGTGGCTGATACTGTGTTTGCTACTGTATCTACAATAAATTAGGTTGGAATAAATAAAAACAACTCAACGAAACAAAAAAGTAATGATAACGCAACTTATAATACCTTTAGCTGTGCCGACAAGGCTAGTGCCTTTATCTACGGCTGCTGCGGTGTAACTTTTTGTTGTGTCTACTGTGGCTGATACCGTGTTTGCTACTGTGTCTACAATACACCAATAAGCATTTAAATTAATAATATAAAACGAAATAAATTACCCAAAGACATTATTAAGCAATAAATAAAAAAACAAGAACAAATTGCGCTCTGAGCCCTAAAATTACCACGAAGGCGGATCTAAATATGGCAACGGATGACGCAGTCGAGGTCGCCAAGTATTAGTCGGGTTCTTTTTGATGACATTGATGAGAAAGAAGTTTAGTTCAATTTAAAAAGTATAAGATTTGTTTAAGATTTAACCCTATATCCCTAGAGTTAGTTAATACAATAATGCCTAAAACTCAAAAAAGGTTCAATATCTACCTTTAGCTGCCCCTACAAGATTAGTGCCCTTGTCTACAGCAGCCGCTGTGTAATTCTTGGTCGTGTCTACTGTGGCTGATACCGTGTTGGCTACAGTATCTACAAATTATACAAATCAGTTTACATTTCACAACTATTTCTAGCTATGTACAGAAATAAACACTCCGATATCAAGTTATCAAAATGTGCTATTTATTTACCTTTAGCGCTGGTGGCATAGTTTTTTCCTGTCTCCACTGTCGAACTGACTACATTTTTAGTCGTATCTACAGTACTTTGGATTGTGCTTTGAACAGTATCTACAAAATTAACAAAATCAAAACAAGGTGCTCCGAATTAAAATAAATAAAAAGCAAATGAATAGCAATTACTGAACCTTTAGCTGAATCAACGTAAGATTTTCCGATTTCAACGGTACTTTGTGCTGCCGCCTTAGTACTATCTACTGTGCTGGCTACTGTATCTACGAGTGAAAAATATTGTTTATAACAAATGAAATAATACTCAAACAAAAATATCACAAAAAAACCAACACAATATATGAAGCAACTAAGTCCTACCTTTAGCACTATCATAATACGATTTGCCGACATCAAAAGCTGAATACGCTGCGTCCAGTGCCATTTGAATTGAACCTTGTGCTGTATCTAAAGCATTTGATAGCATTCATTGAATAAAGTGTTATTTACAAATGTTTAATAGCCGAAACAAACAAACTGTTAATAAACAATTAGAACTCGTAACAAACACACATTTTTATTATGATGGTGTAATCGTGATATGTTTGTAGATACAATTGCGAATTCGGTAAACAATACAGCCGAAGGAGCAAAATCTGCAACTCTGACTGCTGTAGACACTGGCAAGTCAATTGTAGGTGGTGCTAAAGGTATAAAAAAAAAAGCTAAAGGTATAAAGGTAAGGTAAGGTAGGTAACTTTAGCACCACCTACAATTGACTTGCCAGTGTCTACAGCAGTCAGAGTTGCAGATTTTGCTCCTTCGGCTGTATTGTTTACCGAATTCGCAATTGTATCTACAAACATATCACGATTAATATAGAATTATTAATTTCCAATTTACTTTAGCTCATGAGTTTCAAAAGAAATTACCTCTGGCAGAAGTGGCGTACGTTTTACCAGTCTCAACAGCCGATTGTGCTACCTTTTGTGTTGTATCAACAGTGCTCTGAATGGTATTTGATACGGTATCTACAAATTAAAATTTGGATTCGTAAATGTAATTTGTTTTTCGAATACATTTATTTCTACGTCCCGGTAGTATTTTTAAATGTTTACCTTTAGCGCCAATAGCGTACGATTTTCCTGTCTCAATAGCGCTCTGAGCAGTTTTCTGGGTTGTGTCTATCGTGCTTTGTACTGCGCTTACTACTGTATCTACAAACGTGTAAAAGTAAATAATAAAAATAAAATTAGCAAATTAAAGTTAAGAAGATTTCTAGCATGCAAACCAAGTGTTAGAAGTTGCTAATTTAGACATCTGTGTACGTGCTTCTAATTTAAAATATCCAGTGAAAGCAAGTGAAACTTGCCAGAATAGGACGCAAATAGTCAACCGGAGCCGGTCATGACGGCATGTGTGAATATCCACGTTCAAACTCAAGGTTTAATATTTTACCTTTAGCGCTGTCTCCATAACTCTTGCCAGTGTCCAGAACAGCTTGAGCTGACGCCCTAGCGGTTTCCGCCGTGCTACTGATAGCATCTACAAGTGCAAGGAAACGAGGTTATAAGGTCAGTGCAAAGGAGCAAGCAACAGGATAGCTCTCACCTTTAGCTGTGTTCGCCGCCGACTCGGCCGCTTTCTTTGTGTTATCTACTGTAGTGGAGATTGTATCTAGGGATAATACAAGCGATATTAACGCTACAGGCATAGTATTGTCTATCTACAAAACAAAACAGAATAAAAGTAAAAATATATTGTGATAATGCTGAATTGAAATGTAAGTTTCCAAAACTCGTTACATTAACATTGTCCCATTTTAAAGTTGCGTTAGGTTCTCTTAGAATTCAGGGTTCCGTTAACCTCTAGTTTCGCATGAAGATGACCACCGTTAGATTTTAGCGGGCAAGGAAGGGTCTCTGCTCCTTGGAAGTCAGAGTCCCCCACATACCCCAGAGAGAGTGGGGTATGTGGGGAATATAACCCAGTTCTTCCGAACTTATGGCACTGGGAATGCGTTGCATTTTCTGACGCAAAAATAGGTTTTACTTGAACAAAAAATGTTGAGAAATCTTACATCACAATTATGAGCAAGTGCGTGCAGCATCTCAAGCTAAGGAAACCTAAACCTGCACATCTACTCCAGACACTACGTGTGCTACAAATGTGAAATATAAGTAGATAACCTTATCAATTAAAATATGATGCGTGTTACCTTTGGTGGTGTCAACGACCTTCCTGCCGTCGGCCACGGCGCGGGAGGCGGCGTCCTTGGCCTCGCCGGCTGCCAGCGAGACCTTGGACATCTCCTTGTCCAACGCGTCGATGGCCGACTGCTTAGCGGCGGTGGCTGTCGGGGGAAAACCAGTGTGCTCAATTATTTCGGCACACGTTGAGAGGAGACAGTATCAACGCCGGCTTATAAACCTCCTACTGCTCACAGAGACATGAATTATTAAGCAGTCTCTTAATTCAAGATTTGGGAGTAAAACAGGAAACAAAACCAAACTTGAAATCGCGAAACATGCATGGGGAATCCCGAGCATATTTTCAGATACACCAGTGTGCGGGGTAAAAAATTTGGACGATTTAAAAAGAGTAGGTAACTGCTGAGTTTCTTGCCGGTCTTTTCAGTAGAAACAACCTTTCGACGCCGGTGGTAGAATCACATTATGTACATGTATTTTAAGTATTGTTTATTGTATTATTATGTTTATTGTTAAAATTAAGATTCTTGACGATTCGAAAGTACTGTTTATTGGTCTACTTGAATGGAGAAATGTTGAATTTGAATTTGGAGAATTTAAAAAACTTTTTGGAAGTCACCTTTTGGTGTTTAAGTTCTAGATTTAACCTAACCGTACAAGAATCCAGTCACGTTAACACGATTCACTGATAAGTGAATCACTCGTGACATTCTAAGTATAAACGGACCCAATTAGCTCAAGCCTTGATAATGTCTTAATAGTTTTATTACGTAATCAATGTCAGGATAGAGGTTACCAGAACAACAGACAATTGTGTGACTTGGAATCGTAAATGAATCACGCGTATTTAACAAACAGTGTTCGTTTGGTCTAAAGTTCAACAGAATTGTTCGATCTATCAACTTGTACTTTAACAGTGGAAAAGTTGTTAAATATTTCCGTTTCAAAACAATTAATTGTATATTCATGTTATATACCATTACAACCTTTTTACTGCTTATTAAGTTATTAAAATAAGTATGTACCTATTTAAGTAATTTTATACTGCTTATGTTTTACTCGCTAATTTACTCATTGTCAAAATATTAAACGTCTGCTCATTATTATTTTTCAACTGATCAGGATAACTGCTGTATTGTTCAAATAACGGTGGTAAAAATGAATCCCCTGATATATTTCCACTCACCGCTGTTGGCGGCACCCTCAGCGCTGGCCTGCGCCCCGCTCACCATCTCCCCAGCCTTCTTGACCTGGTCTTCCACCACATGGGCTGCTTCCTGCGCCTTCTCCTGTGCGACCTGCTCTACATCCTTCTTCTTACGGTCGAAGAGAGAGGCGGTCTTCTCTCCGATGCTGCGGAACGCCCCTGGAAAATGGCATTTAAGGTTAGGGTGATAGAATTGATATATGCAAACCAGAACGCGTGCTTAGGCAACTCCAGTTTTCATTCTTCGACTTTCTATGACACCAATAAATTTACTTCAGAATACAATCCACCATTAGTGCCCTTTGAAGATTCAGAGGCGTACGTACATGTGCGTACTTCGTGTTGTGCTGTGTGTGAGTAAATAAATATGTACTTAAAACATCAACCAGTCATCACTACATAGTATAAAACGTCGCTTACTCTGTCGCTGTGTTCCCTTAAATTTTAAAACTACGCAACGGATTTTTAATAGATAAAGTGATTCAGAGGAAGAATGTATAACTAGCAGCCGCCAGCGACTTCGTCCGCGTGGACTAAGCTGTATGTGAAAAAAGATTTCCCCGCTTTAAAAAAGATTTTCCCGCTTTTCTTTTGAAATTTTACTGAATTTTCTTTGCTATAAACCTCACGGAGCCCGAGACCTTTCCAACGAATGCAAAACCGTGGAAATCGGTTGGTGCGTTCTGGAGTTATAGAGTCAGAAAGGAAAACCAGACTTACTCGTATTTTTATATAGTAGAGATAACATCCCATTGCCCCCGTGCAAAGCCGGGGCGGGTTTGCTAGTAAGTAAAGCTAAATAACGGAGAAAAAAATCTACAAGTTACTTAAGTTTCACCTGGTAAATAGGTACCTAGTTTCAAAAAAACCTTTTATTGTTGTATAGTAAGCTGTAAAAAAAATACATAGTAAACACTGTAGGCAGGTATTTTCTTAAAACGAAGATGACATGAGTCGATGATGGTCCAATCTCCATCTTAGTTCATAACGACATGATCACTGTGCAAATGGGCCATCTAACACGATCTTATCTAACTAGTAATGGCAGGAGTGAGATTGAAACAGATATACCAATAATTCCACCATCTTCTTAATGTTCTTCAGTTAGGGCTAGGCATTAAACAAAAGCAGAGTAATCTAATTTGAACCTGTGATCCCGATTTCCGAGTCTGGCGGGATCACCTATTTTCTACCAGAAACAACTTTCCGATCCGGTGGTAGCGTCACATTTATTTAAGTACAGTATTTTAATATTATGGTATTCATGTCTATTATTAATTGTATTTTGTTTGTTAATTAGATTTGACGATTTGAAGGTACTTGTAACAGGTCTATTTGAATAAAGTTATTATTGTTTGTTTGTCTATGTCAAGCAAATGACAGATTTCCTATTGTGTCCGATTTCACGCGACGAGATAAGTAAATATTTAAAGCCCCAATCAAGACCATTCGCCGACGCACTAAAGTTATTGACATAGCTACGAGAGTAGCAAAACTGAAATGGCAATGGGCTGGTCATGTATGCCGAAGAGACGACAACAGGTCGTCGTACAGAACCCTTTTTTGGAGACGTCGTACAGGAAGCAGAAGTGTTGGCAGACCAGCTGCCAGATGGTCGGACGATATAAGAAAGACGGCAGGACCGACCTGGACGAGACTCGCCGCATCAAGATCTTCTTGGAGAGCCATGCAAGAGGCATATGTCCAGCAGTGGACGCACAAATGCTGAGAAGAGAAGAATCAAGATCTATGAAAGCTGCAAGGACAACCCTAACTGTATCGCGCATAATTTAGACGAGCAATAAAATTTAACGACAGCGCAGAAATGCCCCCCATAAAGTGGAGTGTTACTAACTCGGACGCAAACAGCTTAAATAATGCATGAGCATTCCCTGTTAGTGCAACTGGAATTAGCGCACCTTCTATAGCTGTGAGATGGTTTGCCCACCGTAGTGGAGGAAAAAAACTGTATTTTCAAGTCTATTATATTATGACTATTATGAGGTTTTTTTACATACGGTTCTTAAGGGTCCGCCCTTACAACATTCACACACAAACACGTTACCTCACACAGTGGGCGCAGTTAAATAACCGATTTTAAGCTACTTCTGGGGGTTTTCTTGATTTAACATTGTCTACATACAGTCCAGTATAAAAATATTTTGTGCACACTTGCAAACATTATTAATTACCTATCTCCAAGAGTTGGGATTGCCTAGCTTGAGACCTAAAGCGACTGTTAGGTACACCTAAAGGGTTTAAGTTTTTTTTTTTTTTACTATGAGCTAAGGTGTTGGTCCATCTCTTAGAATGTACCTATCTATACAATCTATTGTAGTAAATGATGAAACTGGCAATTATTCACGCTTGTCAAAACGCCCTGGTTCCCAACTTTGACCTTTTCATGACTTTAGGACAAGTCACGTTATGTCTGAATGGTTATGAGGACTTCAAATGTAACGAACACCGAATTAGGTAGCTTGTTTATACATTCCTGTACGATCGTTATGTGTGTAGTTATTCTGCGAAACGCGCAAAAGACGCGCCTCAACTACGCAGTTTATTGTACAGTCAGAAACAAAATGATGTGTGCCAACAGAGTAGTCAAAAAGGTGTTGTCGGTTTGACAAAAGCGATTTTAATACTATAGGGATATGGTTGTTTTCGTTAAAATTTATCTGTCCAACCACCCATCATTTTAATGCTTCTGTACGGATTTGTAAACAAACAACGCACGGTAACACCACGGTAATTTACTGTGGTAACACTATTCATTGTTTACGAGTTTGTATTAACTATCTACCATGTTTTTGTAAATGAATCCATTAATTCATACATTCTATCGTAGAAAGAAACATTTGATGGAGTTTATGAAGTTTTGAACGCTGTGCTTTGAATTTGTTTAATTTGATATTGCGTAACCTTTTCAAATGCCTACTGTTATCTGTAGCAGTATCTACACTATTAGGGGTTAATGGGTTTGATAATTAACATTCTGGGTCGGGGACTCTAGCGTGGAAATAAATGCTGCATTACTCCTTGCATCTTAATCAATTTTTATATCTTAATGAGAAGTGGCTCTACCTTCACTCTCCACAAAACCACAGTAAAGGAATATACTATAACCGTGACAAAACTATCTCATTTGCCTTAAGAATCTGCATAGATTTTATTCTATTTTTGGAATAGGTGTCTCTTCATCAGTGTTCAAGTGAACTAGAAACAAATAGACTAGTGTCTTATCAATAACTTACTGTACAGCACACAATTTTCATATGAAATGGGTAATTTAAAAGGAATGGACATAAAGTGAATTTCCACGTAATATTAAAGTAAGTGGCGGAGTTCTACCTAGACAGAAAATTTCCCATCAGACTAATAACTCACATTTAACTTAGGTGGGTACCTACGCCAAATAATGGTGTTAAAACAGGACAAAAAATATAAGCAGAAAAGAAATATGGATTTCTTTTCAGTAGAAGTTACGATTTGTAAGGTATTTTTAAACTTCTGTAAAAATGTTAGATTAAGAAAAAGTGTTTTATCTGTTATTTAAACTTTGAACATACCCTAAATACGTTTACTGTTACGCTATACTCAAATAGGTACTTTTCAGTGTCTAATCACTCGAAAATACTAGACTAGCCTCCGAATTCGCAAACGTCAATCAACGCTAAGCACGCGCTCACGCTCATGCTGTCCCGTAAAATGTCAATGCGCAATGGAACTAAAAAGGAGAACATGAGCGAGACGCGTGCTTCGCGGTGATTGGCGTTTGTAAATTCGGGCGACTATCAATATTGACTGTATTTTTGGCCATTACCGTCAATTCGACCCATTACTTTAACTTTTAAGACAGCGCATGGCATAGAAAATCTGAATTTAGTGCGAGGATCGTTTTCCATACTTTTTGTTGTTGTTGTTGTACTTTTTGCCCCACTTTGGACCTTACCCATTTTGGACCTACGAATCGCCGCCTGGTGGCAGAAAAAGTATCGGACACCCATATTGATACTTGGGTTGCCACTTTTTCTGACACCAGACGACGCCTAACAGCGTCGGATTCAAACAGCGGTCATATAGCACAGAGTCAAAAAACCCTCATTGATGCAAAACATATTGTCTAATTCCCTTGCAAACGCGGCAGGCAGCAAGGCGCGTAACATAGGTAGAGCCTTTATCGATTCCTCATAGCTCCGACCGTCCCGCGGTCAAGGTAATTTTTATTATCGTCTAGGTATAGACGTTTTATTGATCAGGTTTAATGGACCTATAATTACACCAAACAGGTGTTTATAATTTATTTGAGCACATGAGAAATCAGCAATGTGTTGCGCATAATAACTGATTATTTTTCATAGTTTTTCTCCGAAGAACCATTAACGGAAAGGTCATAATAATTTACGATAATTATGAATAAATAAATAAAGCAACGGCAATATCACTCACAGGGATCGTGTAGATCATTAACTGAATAATGATGAAATTTATCTGAATATATTATGACGAGATCGATCCACTGCTGGGCATGGGTCTTCTTCTCCCTCACTTCACCAGCAACCTTTCACTAGTCAGACATTCTACTGCATGTTGTTTGAAGAAATGTAGTTAGTCTCCACGATCACTATGTATCATGCATGTATATTCTGGCCTGCCATTTCAGCATGCTAATTCTGAGAGCTATTGATATATATGATTGTACATTAAACCGAAGACATTAAACATGTCATGTTTTATTTCCAAGATAAAAACGAAGCTTTCGTCTTATGAAAAACCAAATAGGACTGTGTTTCGTTCGTTTATGCGTAACATACCGCAAATATGAGATAGGGTTTGAAGTCTGCACAAGGTAACACACTAATTCATAAAGATACTTAGTTGACCAGTGATGCTAGCACCTAAGGCTAGAACAGATCAACAAAAATCTAAAAATATTTGGTATTGCAAATCGTGTTCTAAATATGAACACTAAACGAGTACAGTTTATATTGGTTGTTTTTTTTAAAGAGCATATATAATCATGTATATAAGAAAAAATGTATATGTATACGACCTGTAACACGAATGCAATAAAAGTTTGAAGTTTTTATACTTTGTAAAAGTATGTATGTATTTGAAGAAACAAACGACTAAATAAAGAAAAGTATAAAATCGCACTCACCGAGGTTCTTGTCTATCGGAATGCGTGAAATAGACAAATAACATTATTATACCTCAATTCCTCATAAAAATTTATGCGAATATATTAAATCTACTAATAAAATATTCTACTGTGGATGCTCATTCTACTGTAATAACTAGTTCTAAGATGGCAAATATAGTGTGTTGGATGGAATGGACTACAAATCTACGAGTACTTAATAAGTTAATCAAAAATCTACTGCAAAGAGTGGCAAATTGAAAACCGAACAACCAGTTCTACTTAAGTGATTTAAATTATGGGTGAGTATATATCTCTACATTGTGGTTTGTTGAGGACAAATTTAAACGTTGATCAAACTAGTAACTGATCTGTCCATGACAAGTCAGTAAAACTAAGTGCCAGCAGTATTTGGTAATTAGTAGACTTATTAAGTAGTATTATCATGCAAGCTACGTATTTTTACCCAGAGATTGAAATCTCTATTTTTACCTGAATAATTTACCAATTATTATCAATTTCGTTAGGAAAATGTAATCAACCAAAATTATAAATTAAACCAAAAGGTGCTGATATTTATATGTTGTTTAAAATATCTTGGTCTTAGAATCATATAGTTTGCATCAGCACAGAAATTGTGCGTAAAATGACCCTTGGCCAAAGGCACTGTATTCTGAAAAAAAACACGAGTGATATCTTTACGCAGCCAATACTCAGACTTCTAAGAATTAGTTGCAAATCTATATACTGGTTCAGTTCCTAGTAATATTTTTATTATGAGTTTGGCAGGAATTGCCAGATGTACTAAACAAAGTAGTCGCCCCACAGTTCATTCCACCGCGTGTCAGTCAAACAATGACTCGGCCGCTATGACTTCCGCAGCCTCCCACGGGCCGGCCGCCCAGAATAGCCGGCCTGCTGGCCGACTGGGCACTGGCCAGCGGCCACCACTCGCCGCACGCCAGAGGCCAGGGAGCAACGGTCGCTTTCACAAGAACCATCGCCCCAATAACAGGAAAAGAGCGCTACTTGAGAGTTCGTATGGAGTGCTTGTTGCTCAACATTAATAAGGCCTGGATTATTTCATACAGCTACAACCAAAATACTTGAAATTGACCAGACAAGGGCTTTAAGAAGAAATGTGCAGTATACTATTGTAAGTCTACTGTCGTGGTGCGTCATTAATCAGTTATCAACTAGAGGTCAAGTGTTACACTCTGAACTAAGTACTAGGTAGTACGTATTATATAAGTGAGCTATGAGCATTGAGAGCTCAGCTATATCCGTTGCGCTCTAGCTATTGTTGACTCTACATTATTAATACCTTCACAGGTAGTGTGATTATTATTGTAGCTTGTCAATTTCTGTGTTTTCCTAAGGTGTTTTCAACAAAAAAAACAACAAAAAACTAGCCATATCGGCAATCAATTAAAAACTATTCAGAAATTGTCCCCTTACCACATTTCTTAAGGAGTCAATAAGAATGTAAGTAGACAGGCAGTTTAAAATTTAAGGAAACATAAAAGTATGGTGAGAAATGATCTGGCAATCTAAGATACCGCCGACTTCATTAACTTATTTTTTAACTAATCTTAGTCACCGTAGTTCCATCGAGACGAAAGTTCTGTAAAAGCTACGCGGTGGTTCCTACGTGCTACGAAAACTGATGTCTTTGATGGTGGGCGGAGCAGTACCCAGAGCAATTCTGAAAACTACCATCGAACTGTATTCAATAACAGATAGATAATTTACTACGAGTCTGTTTTAACCCTGCAAAGTAATTATGTGCGATATTTTAAGAATAAAACGTAGGTTAGCGTGGAAAGTGACCATTGTGATTTTGACCGCGAATGAAAACAATTGTTAAACTGATTGATGCATTAACTTTTCAGTATGTTTGTTTGATCTACCCAGCTGCAGTGTTTGTGGGATTAAAATATCCTGCGGGGTAATTCCTCTGTTCTCGAACTGAGACCATTGCCAAGTTACATATACCTAGGTATATGGGTACGAGTACGAGGGTACGTGCCTATACGCAGAAATAAATACTAATACTGTTGCGTCATGGACAGTTATTTTTGAAAAACGTATGCATAAAGTTAATAATAAATGAGCCGTGTAAATAACTAGTTCAATAATATCTATTAGCAGTTATTCTAGTCAGTACATAAAGCTTAGATAACATGCGCAACATTGTATTTGTTTATCCATAACCTACCTAAATTATAGGCACTGACCGCTTAACCCTCTATCTACTGGTTATCTCGTTTCAAAAATGTAGAAATTGGCA
Source organism: Udea ferrugalis (assembly GCA_950022985.1). Classification (NCBI taxonomy): domain Eukaryota; kingdom Metazoa; phylum Arthropoda; class Insecta; order Lepidoptera; family Crambidae; genus Udea; species Udea ferrugalis. The sequence goes on along the minus strand of OX465527.1, from coordinate 3,653,267 downwards.
ACTGTGCACTTTGGATATATTGACATGGGTATTGGGTAGTAACATTTCGTGACGAAATTTTTAACATTCTGTGACGGGCTTTCCCTAGCTATTCTCACCATCTACCAAACGAACAGACTGTATTGAGCTGATTTAATGGTTTTATTAAACAATTAAGAAACCATCTAAATTAAATACCTCTGCAAAATTTATACGAATTGCTAACACGGAAGATACCTACCGCAAATTCAATCAACAAAAAACCTTACGGAAAAGACAAACGAACTGCGGGTAGGTCTCTACCTACCCGCAGTTCGTTTGTTCGCAGGCCTCTGCCTCTACCTCCGAACAGCAAAATATTCACAAATCTTTATGTATATGTACCAACTGATGTTGAACTTTACATTTTATTGCTGTCTATAAACATTTAGTACACTTATATGACGCAATGTTGTGTTTCGATGTGATGTTAGACGAAGTCATTCCGTTATGCTCCATGCCAGACGCCTGTTGGCTGTAACCATGTCCAGTAGCAGCTATAAACCCAATGTTATTAGCACTTGATGGGTAATCTATACAAATATTATAAAGAGGAAAGGTTTGATTTTTCTATACAAATATTATAAAGAGGAAAGGTTTGATTTTTTGTTTGTTTGTATGAATTGAATAGGCTCCGAAACTACTTGGCAGATTTGAAAAATTCTTTCACTGTTGGAAAGCTACATCATTCCTGAGTGACATAGGCTACATTTCATTTTCAAAAAAAATAGGCATCATTACTAAAATTACGAAAAAGCGGGAAAATATTTTTTCACATACAGCCAAGTCCACGCGGACGAAGTCGCGGGCGGCTGCTAGTAAGTAATAATAACACAAAATAGTTGCGTCATTTGACCACTAAACGGTATAATGTTATGCCTCATACATAATGCATGGACACATTCCAGGAAGCTTCCCTGTTGTTCTTCCATATGTGAGTGGTTCCTATGAGTAGTAAATTAAAAATATAGCTTTAGCTCTACTCGTAGTTTTACCATCATTGGTGAACTCAACTGACTGCAAAACACTGTCCTTTGAGATGTGTGTCTTCTACTTCTGCGCTTCTTTCTACAATGTTTGTATAACAGTCGAATAAAGTTTCTTTCTTTCTTTCTGCGGCTTCGGTAACACGTCAAATCCACACCGCAGTTTGGAAATTATTAGGAAATTAAAATATTTAGGCAAAAAAATTCTGTCGTGGCCCAAAAAATAATATTTCATAGCTCTAACAATAGTGACTGGAACAATAAAATTACCTATTTAGATTTTACATTTATTCATCGACACGCTTTTACTATTCCATATATCTCCAACAATATCAGTAGTTAGCTGCCAAGATTGCTTGTCTGATAAACATAATATGAGCTCATTGCCCTAGCTTATTAGATCGATTCTAAATTGAATTCCCTTGGCTAAGTGCGTTGCGCGCCGGGGAGTGTCCCGAGGGCTGGTATAGTCAATATGGAATAGATCCAGGACATCGATCGGTCTGGGGTCAATTGTTCTAGCTGGATTCATAATATCACATAGGATAAATGTAACTAGAACTGCCGAACTCGAATTGGCCTTGTCTATATTGTCACTTTAGTAGAAACCGTTGGTTTCGGGTGAGGAACTTACTATCTAATCTAACTCGCCACTGTAAATTAGACCGTATTTATATTAAGAATAATAAATAAACTGTATTTATATTGAGAATAATAAATTACCCTCCAACTAACTCCCTTTTTCAGATAATTTCAATTCAGGTAGGTACCCAATCCAATGAGATATTTTATCAAATGCGCGAGAATGTGGTTCTGAATCGAGACATTTAATAGAAAGTTCACCTGTGTGTAATGAACAAAATTCATACGTTCATACTTCAATAGAAGTAACGTAATGCAATGATAGACTTTTCTAGATTTAGGTCAAACAAAATTGAATTTCGCCAGGCTAGGTGCGTTCGCGCCAGGGAGTCTGGCGGGCTGGTCAACAGTCTAGTCTAGCAACCTAGTCTAGGTCTACATTCAGACATTGATCGGTCCGAATTGCGTGACTTACGTGCAAAAGCCTCACCTGGGAACGGATGTAGTTGACCGAATTCCTGAAATAGTATCATAAACTGTGGCTGCTAGGTCAGCTGGTTAATTTATTTGCACTTACCTAGAGCAAATTTGTTAGTGCCTATTTTAGATCTTATTAGTTTTGAACAAGTATTTTGAATCTACCTGCATTAACACGTCCGTTTTCCGTTATGCTGTCGCTCGTTAAACTTCTATCTTAAATACAGTACTATCAAGCCTTAAATTATAAAAAGTTTTGTCAGTTACCGGAAATGCTTTCGCCAATATCTGCCATGTCGAATGTTTTGGAGGTTCACTTTTGAAATCCAATCGGAACACGGAGCGACTGTCGCTGATGAAACCAGTCTCGCGAATAATCAGCTCCAGGCTTCAGCTTCAGCATGTCTACGCAAATTACAGGAACTGTGCTCTTTGTTACGGCATAGTTAGCTTACAGGTGCTAAACTATACTTTGTTTTGCGCAAATTACTTGCCATTGGCATTACTCACATTACGACTAGTGCTCATGTAGTCAGTACCTAACACAGTCGCGCATTTGTTATGTGGTTATTCTAATAAACGTTTCACTAAAATCAAGGCAAAAGGAGACTGGCTAAATTCTAAATGGACTTTAGAAAGTAAGTTCTAATTCAAAATTTCGTATATTAAAAGAACCCACCAGCTTATCTCACGTCAATTAAATCCCTGAATACAAAAGGCAGTAGAATAATATGTCATATCCATAGTAAGTTTGTACCGATATAAGGAATTCTTTATTATACATTAAAAATAACGTCGAAATAAACGAATTCTTAGCAGGTAACTATGTGCTTATTCGCAAAGCAGCCAAACCGGTCGTATCGGATGGAGCGTGTGGTCTGAACTCTGATGTAATCCGCCCATTGGAAGTGCTAATCAAAACATGTGCGTAGGCTACTTGTGCCGGCATCAGCAGAGATTCCCGGCGCTGATGCGAGAGACCAATTGACAGACTCCGGAAGCAACGCATTCCTGATGACATCAGACCCGCATCGTGAGCCGCCGAGCGCACGTGATGTCATTGCATATTTTTGCAACTTACTCGTAGAGACAATATTACTTCGCAGAAATATCAAGATTCATCTTTCATACGTGTTCTTTGAATTCGGAACAGCACAAGGTCCATCAAAATATCAGCAAGTTCTTCTAGACTTGGAGAGCATACGAAAAATATGCAAACCGAAAAAATTGGGTAAAAGAGCCAGGCTTCCATTAAGGTAGTTTAAATAAGCTTGCACTGTTTTTTACGTCAATGAGGACTCCTCTTCACCTATCCGCTGGTGTGATGATGAAGGATGAGTAACGAACTGTAGTAGAAAACTGACTCATATTTTGGAAACAGAAGATGTAGACCGAAGTTTATTTTCACAAGCGCACACCATCACGTTCGCTCGTGTCATCAAGTAGCGTTTGTATTTACATTCGCAGCCCATATATTCGAATGAATGAAACAACACACTTGCCCGCGCCCTTCGCTTTGTTATTAATGCCCACATTCTTAGCGTTATTTTCGACTGCCCCGCGTAATTAGGTACAACGTAGATACATCGAAAGAATTCTGGCTGTTTATAAATCTGAGAACACAGGTCTATCGGTTATTCTGTCTTTGTCTCACGTGTGTATGTTATGTGGGTTAGAGAGAGAGGAATGTGGCTGTGTAGTTGTTTTTACGTTGGTTTTGGTGGTCGGCACTCGGCACCGGCCGACCTTGGTGATGTCATCGCGCAGCCGTGAGTTGTCGCCGGTTAGGGCTGCTGATCACATGCGTTCAAGCAGTTTTTCAGTACAAAGTTGGCCATTTACGAAACACTTGCGTTTAGATGTAGAGGTAGGTATACTGCTTTTGACTTTTGGGGCATTTAGGGTTACCATTCTCCAAAGAAGACGCAATCTGGGGTGAGTCAATATTTCGAAGGATTTTGGGACCAACTTATTACAATAGGTACCTACCTACCTACTCCTCCCATGTTTTCTCAATCCAACTCCAACTACGCTTAAACACAAAATCAACTCAACTTTTAGGAATTTTCTTCCCTAAATTTTCTTTTATTTTCTCGAGTAAGCTTCCTGCTGTAAAAATGATGAAGCGAACGTAGCGGAGGGAATAACGCGGTCCAAGCATTTTTTTTGTAGGTACCGTTGACGATACGATATTATGTGGATCAGCTATTCATTCCGTAGGTAGCCCTGCTAGGCGCGAACTGATCGCCATCATGCTTTTATTGCGACGGTTTAGTAAACAATGCGCAAGTTCGTGTGCGCACACGCAGACCAGACATATCTCGCCCACCGCGTGCGCCCGACCGTCACGCCCTAGGGTAAAACTACCGGTTAGCCGGCCACTACCCCTTATCGGCCACTTCGCACGTTATTTGACCTAATAGACAGTGTAATAGATCAATAATTTCAAATTTCGCGTCATTGGATTCTGACAAACTCCACGGTTCATAATTCAACTGCATGACTTAAAAATTTGCGAACTGAGCCCTCAGTCGCCATTTCAAAATTTGGTGTTTGGACGCGTGTCAAATTTAGAGAAAAAAATAGCAGGTGGATTGTTTTTCAAAGGTAAGTTTTTAAGTGTTATAGTTGGTATAGTGTTAATTGATTTGGTTTGTGTGTTTTTAGCATGTTTATTTTTAATATTCAAGTGCCCAAACTCACCAGACTTTACATAATTTGTGATTTATTTGGTGGTCGGACAATACGTTAACGAATAATTTCAAAATCTACTTATCGACCGGGTGGTCGCATAACCGGTTTATTTTCGGTATTTCACTTTGCTTTTATTGGATTAACCTTACATTCACCAACATAGGGTCCATTTTATTTGTGAAGAGCTAGAATTTTGTAAATTTACATCTAGATTCCGGCCGCCTGTATACCTCATATTTTCAAAAATATGACTCTCGAAAATCCCGAACGTTTAGCGGCCGATAACTAGTAAAAATAAAACCTGTCTCCGGCCGTTTAAAATAATGAACGGCCGAAAACTAGTAGGAATTAGACCAGTTTCCGGCCGATTGAAATAACGAGCGGCCGAGAATTGGTAAAAATTACACCTGATTCCGGCTTTGCTAAAAAAGAACGACAGATAGTTAGTAAAAAGTTAATCTTTTTCCGAACTAGGAAATTAAAGGCGGCCGATAAATGGTACAAAATGATCTATTTTTGGCCATAATATTTGTTTGTGACTTCATGTTAGTTACCTCTTCATGCTGAAACGGGTTTGAATGAAATTTGGCATAGCCTTAGTCTGAATTAATACATAGACTACTACTAAGTTTTTATGTTATATGTTTTTTTTATACTACGACGGTTTCAAACAAGCATGCGGGCTGCCTGATGGTGAGCAGCTACCGCAGCCTATGGACACGTGCAACACCAGGGGCATTACTCGTGCGTTGCCGACCCTGCAAGAACCTTTTCAAACCCCTCTTGAAGAACTCCATGCTATAGCTCATCAGGAAAACCTCGGTAGGGAGTTCGTTCCACAATTTAAGTGTCCTGGGAAGGAAGCATTTGAAAGAAAGAAAGAAAAAACGTTTATTGCTCCTGCATTTCAGGAACCAAACTGTACGAGACCATGGCGGCTCTAGAGTATGTGGATGAACACCCTGACGATGGCAGGCGGTGCGATGGTAGAAAGTAGCCGTGGGCATAATATCAAACAGCTCTTCAGAAAAAAACCCGTTGTACAAGCGGTAGAAAACGCAAAGCGAGGAGAAGTCACTCCTCAAACTTAGCGGTTCCAGGTCGCGGGTGAGCTTGGGATCGTCGACAATCCTGGTAGCACGCCTCTGCACCGAGTCAAAAGTACACAGTTGGTATTCAGGCGCTCCTGCCCATAGATGAGAGCAGTATCCACGTGTGGCCTGACTTGAGCTTTGTACAGCAGAAGTCTCTGCCTTGGGGTGAAGTACCGCTTCGCTCTATTCAGCACACCAAGCTTTTTGGATATCAACTTCGCCTTGTTTTCAAGGTGACCACGGCACTGGACGTCACTGGATATATCGACACCAAGGATCTCAATACTGTTGGACATTGTAAGGGTAGTGTTCTGAAACTGAGGAGCTACAGCAAATGGAGTTTTCTTAGCGGTAAACGCGCAAACTTGTATGTAAATTGGACCAAGTTAAGTCCACCCCATTCGGAAACCCTAGCGAAGGTACTCCCGATTTCAGACACAAGTTTAGTTCGACCCTCCTCCACAACGGTACGAGGGAACCAGCTCGGCCTGTATAATAGGCATCACCGGTGCTGTCATCTGCACAGCAATTAATGCCGTCGATTGACAGCACATCATTAATATGCAGAAGGAACAACGTTGGAGATAGCACAGAACCTTGTGGGACGCCAGCATTAATGTCCATGCTATCGGAGCAACTACCGTCAACAACGTCCGTGATGCGTCTGCTGGTCAAAAAGCTGGCAATCCAACCGCATAGACCCTCGGGCAGTCCGTAAAATGGTAACTTTGAAAGAAGACCTCGAAGCCAAGAAGAATTCTCATATATTGTTTGTAAAATATTTATTTGATAATGGTATTGGTAGCAATTTTCGTTCATCTTGAAGTCTCGGTTTTACTGGGCATAGAATTTCATGTTATGTTTGGAGATTTTTTAATGATGCTGAAGCCAAAAGTAACTATAAGTTGTAGAAGAGACCAAAAATATACTGCTTCTTATGAATTTATTAATTGTTTTACTTTCATACTATTATAAACCCTAAATGCAACTGAATAAGAGTCGTTTTTCTACCGTGAATCAGGTGGCCGATAACCAGTGCATTGGTGGACGGTAACTGAGTGAAAAGGCCGATAGCCGGTATATTTACTGTTTTCACGAATATATTTTTTTTATAAATTATGTATCACTGACACGTCTATAAACTTTAGGTTTTATGAACCTACACTATTGTAGGATAATAAGTTATTTTTTTGTAAAATCTTGGAGTACAGCATCATGATAGGAATCAAGTCCAAAGTCAACAAGCTGCTTAAACGGCCGATAACCGGTATGTTTACCCTACTGACCTCTGAGGTTACGCAATGCTGTAAATAGTACAACGTATCTTTGACAGTTAATGAGCCCTTTGTATGGGAATTTGGTCGTAGCATTCCTGTCCTGTTGCTGAGATGTGACATCATGAATCAGAGCTGTTCCGCCCACCAGATACAAATATATCGTTTTATTATTGTTGATTATCGTTTCACTAATTTTGTTTAAGGAATAGTAGATGAATCAATCAAAATGCATAACTGACCTAAAGATTTTTAGATTAGTGAATAAACAGAGAAAATTTTATGCATTTTAAACTATAGTTTAATAGCTATATAGCTAAGGCACTAATGCTGAAATATTGACACAGTTTAATTGGCCACAATATGTAAACCACCTCAACCATAAAATACCTAGGTTCAAACAAAACAACTATTTTTTTCGAAAGTCGCTATGTACCCTTGTAATGTCAAATGACAAAAGCTTACATGAATGAAGATTATTTTAAATTTACTTCAATAAGAATCACCTAGACACCCATTAAAAGGTTTACTTACCCATTATTTAGCTTTACCACCGTGAGAATCTGTCTAGCAAGACGGATGGAGCAGACGAATGTTCCGTGACATAGTAAATTATCTGTAACCTTGGATATAGGTATTAAGCTTATCATAATTTACCATCGCGATAAACATTTTGACTTTGGAGCCGTTACTTAATAACACGTTAATTTAAGGTAAAACTAGTTTTTTTTAGGTATGGTGCTTATGTGCTCGTATTATTTACATTCCAGTACCTACTCTACTCGTATAACGTTAATGTACCTACTGCACTGTAATCGAAGTTTCGAAATAAGGGAAATGGTAAACAAATATTTTTATTTGAATCAGCTATTAAGTAGGTAAGTGGGTACCAATAGGTGGTGTTGTGGGTATTATTTATACCGACAAACTGAGACAGTGGTATACAGTTCCATGACGGTTAATTTAAGTACCTAAGACCTACCTTACTTCAGCTTAACTTAAATAATTAAATTCAAAGTATTCTGCTTCAATTTTTGAGCGAGGTTGGATGAGTCTCGGCTCGGGGGTAACAGCACCAAAGATAAACCTAGAGCGTCCGCATGGCAACTTATCGGTCAAGTGGCAACAGATTTAACTGATAAGAATGCTAGAGATACTATCAAAACAATTAAATTATTTTTTATACTACCTGCTCGTCAATGGGACATTATGTGTCATGTAAACCTGTCCTAAAGTAGGTCATTATAGCCCTACGGTCTAGCCGGGACATAATGTTGTACTGAATTTCATTATTCCCTGGGGATTAAAGTGATTTGAATTTGGAATGCAACCGTGTAGTCAAAAATGTTTAGGTGCAATGAGATTTTATCCTGAGTTCGAATGTCGTACTGGCCACTAACAAAATAGATGCCAAAGAAAGAAAAAAGGCGCCAACGGCTCAAATAGCTCCTGAGTCCTGTGCTGATAAAATGAACGTACCAAAGATTGTAATTCATCTTTCCAATGTCTTCGCACAACTGTCTTATGTTTCTAACATCACTTTGAATTTTTGATAAATACTTATTTCTCATATTTAATTACCTACCTATTTTCACATGAAATAAATACTTAAGCACTTATTTTTTTCAGCCATTAATTTCGATTGCCTCGCAGAAAGTATAAAAAGTAGAGTATGCATCGCGGGCTTAAAAGTGTATTTGTCTTGGGCGGTCTTGAACCCCGAGTATGAGGGATTCTACGGTTAACTCCCGAGCGGAGCGAGGGAGTTAAAGTTAGAATCCTGAATACGAGGGGCGACAACTCGAAACCTGAATATGACGCCCGGGACATAATACACTTCTTTAAGCCCTTGTGGCATAATCTACTATAAGTGTTCACATACATGTAGGTACTTGTTAACACGTTCATCTTGATGGTGGCAATACAGCATTTAATGAAACTGTAGCTCTCACCTTTTTCTCTTGTTTCGAGTTAAATTCAAACTTAGCTCTACAACTGCAAAGAGACCTACATGTTAAGAAAGGCTTGAACGTGCCAACTCACTCAGCCCAGCTATAGGTTCTATGATATTGGCAATAAAGTTATTTTTCCACTTGTTCTGAGATATTTGTTCCTCTTTGTTACGCCTTTTTCTAAAGCATTAACTTCATGCCATGCTATTGAGGTTCGCTAAGCAATGATACATGTGTCAGCTGTCTCACATTCCTGTTACTTAATCAACAAGAATCCAAAGAATAGGCATGACGACAGTATCAAATAATCAACGATTTGAATACATAAGGGGAAAAAACATATTAAAAGGATTTAAAAGACACATTTAGTTTGATTTTAAAATCTGAGATTAATCAGATTTTCGATAAAGTAAAAGGATAAAATACTCCAATTCGCCATTTTGACTCAAACGTCAATCACGCACTATGACGTCACTGTAATGGAAATCAACAAATGTCACTGTCGTATTTCATACAAGTGAGTTTGACAGACACTTGATATTTACATTACAAATACGTCACACGGACGCCATGACACCTGCGAGCGTTTTCGCGCGCTGTTGATAAAATACTAGAATAATGTCCTCAAACTTTGTTAAACTGACCTTTGAAACCGAAATAAAGTTTTTTTAGTATACAATACATGTGTACCTTTATCACGAAAGAAGATTTCAAAATTGTTCGTCATGCCTATTGTAGAGATAATGGAATATGTATTAGTCTAGCTAGTCGAACCATCACTAAGCTACGAAGCGTCTGTGTGTTCAATCACGTACAATTCACAAGTCAGTCGTAGTCGTAACAAAGACTACATTCCGCGGTAATTACCACCGACTCTGTGAATCATTTAATTAAGTCCCACTTACAGGGCTGTCCGAGTCCAAGATCTGTTAAATAGCATCTTCTGTATGCTCCGCGGTTCCGCTTCATTTAAAAAAAACCTGAATGAAATCCGATACAGATAATTATAATACACTAATCTCTTGGACATCTTCGCAACAAGATCTGACCCTCATGATAGGTACGTCAGAGAATAGTAATTATGTTTCTAAATATGTACATACCTAAATAGATAGGAAATTCCGACGCAGAATCGGCAAACAAATGTTCGTCACATGTTGTCCATCCGCCTCTAATCATTAACGCTATATCCATGATATCTACCCATTAACCCAATGGACCAGTCAATTTGGGTATAGTCTGGTATTTAACCCAATATAGATTGGGTTAAATACCAGACTAAATTGGGTTAAATATAGACCTACTGGTGATATTGCTAAGCACATAGGTGGTATTGCTGACCAACCACTGCTGAGCTGCCGTGCTATTCCGGCGGTGCACATCGGACACTAAGATCGGACATCACTTCACATCTCGGTGCTTCACGCTTACCTCAATACGCTTCATTTTGAATTAATATTAGTATTAACCTTATTTTGTATGTAAATAATTTTAAAATGTTATTTGTCTTAGTCTTTTTTTTTCAAACGACCACAGTTGCAAAGAAATTGAATTTTAAAGTTCACTCACACGAGCGAAGGGAGTTTTGGCGTCCGCCGGAATAGCATAGCAGAGCTGACAAGTTACGCACATTTACCAGTTTTAAAAAAATGTATCAGTTTGTATGTTTAATACTATTAATTTGTCTTCAGCGCTACGAGCAAGAAAATAAAATCTTTGAAACAGAAACCATCTGACTGAAAAAAGCTGCTCGGCTACCGAGGAACCTCAGATGTAGTTAACGGTTTTTTATTGGTAACGTGTTGGCAATTGTTATCCTGCAATTTTAATTTCAAAAGTTTTCAACCCTAACTTCGGTCCGGTCGTGCCCGTGACCTTAGCTCGGTGCTTGTGCACCTAAACCTATGTTCCACATCCACCTACGCCCGTCGTGGCATTTTATATCTTTCATGTGGTTATTATAAGAAATCCATTTTAAACTTATTTTCCTCATTTGAGTTTAGGATTAAAGTGAGGTTAAAGTAGTCCAGTGATGGATTTTTTGGGCACCTTCTTGCTTCGTAGGGCACGTTTAGCAGTTGTTCCCGGCGTCTATAGTTGCCAGCTCTTGCCAGAGACATCAGAGCAGCTTGATACCATTCACAGTACTGTCTTTCAATAGCCTTACACCTTCTAATAATCCGCACAGAGCTCGCGTGTTAGATCGTACCGACTCTCCCACTTAGCTCTAAGGATAATGAGGTGAGCCCTACAAACGGAACTAATGAAGCCTGTTCTCTGTTTGTAAATGATTTCATGATGGTACCTAATAAAGTTTTTTTTTATATGTTTTCAACCCTAACTTCAGTGCCCGTGACCTTCAGTGTGAGATGGGCGCTGACGCACCCAAACCTATATACCTATCCTCGCAACGTGTTTCATTCCGCCTACGTCGCGGCGTTGAAATTGTAGCGCAATATTATTTTTCCATTCCTCACTCCAGTAGCTAATGCTATACGGTGTTTTGTTTTTCAAATTTGCTATTCAGGCTTTTAGAATTCAATTATTCATATTTACACTCATGCACAAACTGGCTGATAGTTGTCTACAGCGCCAGTAACTGCCTATGTTTAAAATTATAAATACCTCCATGCAAAGCCTAATATTAACAATAACTACGTAGTAAATTATTTAAGGTCGTGAAAACAAATCAATCACTTATCATAACTACCTATGTCAATGAAGAAAAAGTTATAGCCTATGTGCTATTCAGATGCATAAGTTATATTATTGTAAGGTTTGATTAAAATCCATCCAGTAGTTTTTACATGAAAGAGCGACACGGCACATCCACACATACCTATAAACTTTCGCATTTATAATATTAATAGGATTCGTTGTGCATGCACTTAGGTACTGCGTCGACATGTACAGATTTCGTTAGCCATGTTTTGTACACGTTACATTGCAAAGGCTAATTTCAGCGAATGTTTAGCAACTTAGCTGCAGTTTCGTGCGGGTATTTCATGCGCATGCCCCCTCCGACACGTGATGCAAAACCCATAACCTCAAATGGATGCAGCAATTTTCGTCGTATTTTTAGGAAGGACTGCGGCGACATCGTTTTGTTAGTATAAGTTTTACCCCCTTATTCATAAAAACGAACGCAACGCTAAATCATTGTTTAAGCTTTTGACGTGTTTTGTCACTCACTTACTCGCAAATGGCGGCAGCAACAAGAATGACAGTGACGAAGCGATACAAAAGTTAATAATGTTTAAGAGCTGTTTAAGTTTTTATGAATAAGGGGGTTAGGCTCTACAAGACATTTGAAGGAAAAAAGAAACTTTAGAATTCGATGTTCCTAATCAGAATCGAGGTTACAAACTGATATGATTTTGATCTATGTGATAGGTGACAAGGATCAAGGAAGACAGCAGATGTGGAATAACTTTGCGGTAGCCCCAGGTGCTGTTGTCTGTAACTTCCTGTACATTCACACCTGTACAGTCATCGACACATCAGGCTTCCAATTTCCATTTTCATCTTGCTCTTTCCAAATGATATTTCTTTGCATAGAGCAAGGAGGACTGACCGGAAATGGGTAGTGTCACGCCATTGACTGTGCAGTCCATTGGTTACGAATGGGTTCTCGTTCTCAGAAACAGCTCAAAGGTGAGGTAGGTAGGTGCATTGATAACAAAGCAAAGATCAAATCTCCAAGTAAGATTAGAGCTCCCATTGGGTTCGCGTGGGGGCCGACGGTCTGCGTGGGAGACGACCCTACGTGGCCTGGCCCTTTCCTGCTGCAAACTTGTTTTGCTAGCCGTACAATAAATAGTAAGTACTTAAGTGAACAGGAATGCTAAAATACTAAGTAAGTAGTAAGTACTAGTACCTACTCGGTAAATTCTGGTAATAGATACTTGGTCGTTAACTACTTTTCTCTCTAAAATAGGTATAGTTAAGTCCTTGACAAACTAACCCCCGAATTTGAAATTGCAAATCAACGTTGAGCATCCCTCACAAGTGTGACAGCATGAGCGTGAACGCGTTCTTAGCGTTGATTGACGTTTGTGAATTTGGGGGTATCAGTTGCACTTAACTACGAGTAACTGAAACCGATACCGAAAATATAGGTACATAGGAAACTATCAATAGACGTAGTACCTACCTACTTATAGAACTAAGGCCAGAGAGACAAGGGCGTACCCAGGTAGGGGCAGGGGGGGGCAGCTGCCCCCCCCTAGAAGTCAATTTTCCTTACAAGTGGGAATTAAAAACGTGTTTCCTACTCTCTCTACGAAACGAAAAAAATGAAACAGGTAGGTATGAGCTGCCCCCTCCTAGCTGAAATCCTGGGTACGCCCTTGCAGAGAGATTAGCCATAATCTTTAAACCAAGATGACAGTAATTAATATTGTATGATTAAGTTCTGTTAACAACAGTTGCACAATTGGCTAATTTATGGGGTTGTTGATAACGTAAGACCAATTGACCTATATGTCCTTCGAAGTTCGATTACTGCGATAGATAGGAGAACTTGCTATACATAAGGTCAAAAGGATTAGCCATACCAAATCACCTTTGGTCATAAGGTTATATTAATTATGCCATACCAAAGTGCTACTATAAGTAAACACACATTCTGATACTAATTAAGTAAACAACGTGTCGTACCAACATACCAACGAAATACTTATATTATTTACTTAAAAAATACGATGGGGTATATCTACGGTACCGGGCCCCACCTATTGTCGCGTAAGACTTACTGTATGTGGTAGCTTTACAGAAAAAATGCCCAAAATGGAAGGATGCTCAAGAGGAGCACTGTTAAGGGGGCGAACAAAGAAAAAAAATATGCAACATTTAAGCACCAAAGTTCAGAAGTAACTTATAAATATATTTAGGCTTTGATGAAGTACATCATAAAATAAATAAACTACGAATACTTGCATGAAGAATAATTGCAAAAGTACTCACTGCAAAAAAAATATAGGTACCAATTTAATTTATCGTTATTTTTTTTATTTTTACTAATTTCCAATCGGCTGGCTAGAGACTTTGAAAAAACAGTATGAAATTCTTGGTACTTAATTGGTTTAACTTCTTGCATTTAACTCTTAATCACACAAAGAGAGCCACGAGTTCAAATCACGTCACGCGTCTATTAAAGTTTTGAAGAGGATGGATATGACCTCATAAAGTAATTTACTTTACTAACTTAGTCAAGATTTCTTGACTAAGTAAGTACATCTAGGCAGACCTAAGTCTAACAATTCGATTATGCGGCGACCTGCACGTACTCTGTGCAATCCGCACGATCTAAAGCGTTTGCTTAGCCTGTTTGCTGTGTGCAGCGAGCTTGATGAAGGCCAGTGACGTCATTAATTGCCACCGCAAACAATGCACCATTAAGCGCACCACTCTCGGGACTTCGATGACACAGTTTCATATTTTAATTGAAAAAAGAAAAAGTAGCGTTATTGCATCGGCAGAACACAATATACACTGTATAAACTATAAATACAGGTAAAAAACACGTTGGTATCAAAACTGGAATGTATCAGTTGAGCTCTAAGGTCGTACCGTAAGTACATAGTTAAATTAGTGAAGTAGTTAAATAAATAGTAATACACACTTGAGCGCAATAAATCAATAATAAAAGTAAGGCATTTTACGTATGTCATTCTTGTCGTAAGTACCTAAGAGCGAGTGGCAATTAATATTTATTTTTAATTAGTGCCTTCACAAACATAATTTATTTATTCTCAAATAATATATGACTAAATTTCTGTTTTGAATATGTAGGTATGACTAATGCTAACTGCGCAACGGTTTTCCGCCAAAATAGGAAGCTATTTGTAAGAAATCAATATTTAACTACGATTCAAGATTGTAAACCATAATGATCCCTCTAAATTACTTAACAATAATAATTCCTCCTGCGTTTCCCTTTTTTAATTGTTGAATTAGAGACATTTTATCAACGTGGATAGAACGTGACATTAGGAAACATTACAACAAAAATGAAGTCATTTTCCTTAGTTGTGACGACGTTTGTTGTTAAAAGTAAATAGTTAATGATACCTACAATGAATAAGATGCAGACTATAGACAGGCAATCATCGAGTGAATCACTTCTTATTTTCATGTAATTATGACTTACGCAGCATATAATTAAGTATTATAGCTACACCAACCTACCTTATTTGTAAAATCTCTAAAATGCGTTTAGCTAATTAAGACTAGCCGAAAATGCTGCTGAAATCCTGCAATTAAAGTCAAATGTTCCATCTAAAGAAAACCAGAATTTGACATTTGGTCATGTTGGCATCAGGCAGGATTTGAACCCAAATGTTCCACTCAATATATTCGTAGTAAAAACATTAATATTTTCTTCAAAAAAATGTATCACTGTAAAATTTCTGGTTTTTAGATCTGCTTAATTTGGAGTAGAAGATCTTGGCGTAACGATAAGTTTTTTTATTGAAAATAAAATAATACGTTCTTTACGTACAGTGATAGCAGTTCACATATCAGTTTCAAAATGACTTTTAAATCATTGTAGGGTTTAACGAAATGTTGAAGTGTATAAATATGACCTGTCGTCTTCGGTACATGTGAGTACTGAACGCGGTCATGGCACTCCGCCATCTGCTCCACCCATAAATGTGGATGCTTATTGATTTCTTGTTTTATTTGCTCGAGCTGCAGCCGCATAGCGCAAGGTTTTCAATATTTTCAGCCTCTTTAGGGCATAATCAGTCATAAACTAATTCTCAGTTCACATCATAAAACATCAATTTCTTTAGCTTCGTTTCGGCAGTCATTCATGCGTTTTTGTAGCTGAGCTGCGGAGGTTAGGCCGTGGTTGAAATTCATCAATTCATTCAGGGCTCTAGGCACAGGTTAGTAAACTAATGAACCGATCAAACATTGAATCGTGAAAAAGTTAGGAGAGTCGTGAAACTAATTATAGTAAATTAATTACAGCTTAAACGCTGTCCTAGTGTGTCCACGCTAGTGGTCACGCATCGCTTTTAAGACACGAGAGTTTTAAAACAAGTTAGGTGCCTGCCAGTGATTGGCGACGATCGCTGTTGTAAAGCAACACACGCCGGGTCGGAAATGCGATGGACCCCGACCGAAATTTAGTGATGTGTACTTCGGGCATCTCCGTGCTTCGGAAGGCACGTTAAGCAGTTGGTCCCGGTTGAAGTCATGTCAGTCGTTAAGCATAGTCAGAGGCCATAGGGCGGCTTGATAACATCTGACATTAAGGAGGTTGCTCACTAACCTTACACCCCTAAAACAATCCGCACTGAGCCTGAGTAATATTATCAATTGCCGACTTGAACTAGCAAGCTGAAGTGACAGTGCGACATGGGTCTAAAACAAAACCAGGTATACGTTTTGTCAGCGAAACGTTCTGACGATGAAAACACTATCGAAGAAAGGACTGTCGGAGGAAACGCTACAGACAGATAGCTACTATTACCGTACCCGTACCACATAGTGTGAAAAACTGATGGTGAGTTTGGTAGAAAAGTTCTGGAATTTAGACCATTACCTATATGCCAAACGCAGTGTAATTCGAAGGGAAATATTTATCAATTTTAGCGTTCTGAAAAACTTTATAACTAGTAGGTACGCGAGTATTATTAAGATCGTTTGAGTGAAAAATACTAACCGCCGAATTCACAAGCGCAAATCAACGTTGACCATCCCTCAGAGCTGTACAGTACAGCTGTCCCTTTCAGCTCTATTGACATTTTACGGGTTAGCATGAGCGTGAGCGCGTGCTTAGCGTTGATTGACGTTTGTGAATTCGGAGGTAAGCCTCATAACATTTTAAAATTATTGAAATACAAATGACGGAGAATACCATATCAAAAGGTGCAAATAGACGACAAAAGCTGGCGTTCTCTCTTGAAGGAGGTCGAGACGAAATTTAACAAAAAATGCATTTGATAGAGGTCGCAGGATTATGCTGGATGCAGTCTGTGCTCTGGAGGCCTTTTTTCAGTAGTGCACACGTCACTGTGCTGACTACAACAATCATAATGGTCCAAAGTTATGGCGATAATCGGCCTCCTTTTTCCGTTAGGTATATTCCTCCAGGATCAAGAAAAATGGGAATTCCACATTATAACATTATCTAAGTAGATATATGGGATAGTCCAAAATACGTCCATTTATTAAAATCACGAATAGTTTATGGAACCTATGGTTGTTTCTGTCTAAAATGTGGTAAGGTCAGCAACAAAAGTAGCTTAACATTTTAGTTTTATATTTTAATAGGTACTTTGAAGTTGTCATACAAATTCGGCTAAATAGGTAGGTACCTATGTTGCTGACCGTACAAAAACACCAGTTGATTACTGAAAAAGTACCCAATAAGTTAGTGTCTACTTACTGCAGATTAACTTAGTGCAGATTAAAATGTGAGAATTCAAAGGAACTAGGTACCAACTCTAAAGTTTGTAATAAACAACTACAATGCAATCTAATTCAACCTACCTACCAATGCAGCAGACTAAGTAAGGATGAAACTATATTATACAGTGTAAGTAGTACTAAAAATACTTTCGTCTTAACATAGGTACTTACTGACCTTAAATGGTTTGATTATAACTTTAAAAACATTAATAACAAATTTATTTATTTGTATACATATATTTTAATAAATTATTAAATCTCACCTGCGATTCCACTGAACATTTTGGTGAGCTAAAATAATAGCACAGTTAATACACAAAACTTCCGCTAATTTCACAAATATTTAGGTATTTGGGTAAGTAGTTCCGACTGGTGGGCACAGAGAAAAATCCACAAACTTGAGAAACAGCGCAATATGACACTGCGTCGACGCGACGCGACACGATCGAAATACCTTCAAGGTTCGACTAGAGCTCGGACTCGGTCGGAGGGACGACGGTTCTCAAAGTCAGGAATACGCACAACATTTCATGCAGCTAGCTGATACATGAACCGGCTTTATTTTTATCGATGACGTCATTGCTTGCGTTTTGTTTCTTCATCAATTTGGAACATTTGAATTAAAACAAGGCTTATATTTTGCTTTCGGAATCAGTTACATTATTATTCAATTGAAAGCCACAGCAGTTTATAAGGAAAAAAATGGTTCCAAACTTTAGGTAAAGAACGAGAAATGCTACTAACATAGTAGTTTATTTTTAACCATAGTAACATTAGCTTTGACAGAAGGGACTACTCACCTTGTACTTCCGGTATATCTTTTTTCTATAATTAATTGTTCGTAGAATTTAAAATGATTCTAAAACGTTTTAAATAATTCAACAAATTTTTTTTTACTATTTCAAATATTTGAAAATTCTTAAATGAACAGTTTTACTTAAAGAGTTTTGAAATCACTATCTTTTTACTTGTTGCTTAGCAACCATCTATGACAACGACAACAACAATCACATTGGAAAATTGACGCTTCAATTTTCAACAATTTATTCTTCTCTCGGTACTTTTCAGTAATTTGTGGCTGGAATGTGTGTGAAATGTCTAAGGAAAACAATAACCTGCGTCTGCTGGGCTCGCCTGTAAATCTTACTTATCGGAGCAAGAAGAAGGACGACAAGAAAAACATTCGTAATAGACCTCGGTCAGCGCTGCAAAACTCTTGTTTTACGCCGGTAATTTATTAATTTATTCTGTTTTATTTAATCAATTCTTTGAAGTAATAGCAACCCAGAGACAAAGTTGATGTAAGAACTTATATACCGTATGAAATCGTTATCTTCGGAATTGTTGGAATGATATAAAACTACCTTTCACTTTAAATGACCTATAGATAGACGAAAACTCGTACTTGGCAAGGTATACTTATAGCATCGTATACTTAGCATAGGTACCTCCATAGCAAAACCCCAAAAAAGCTATGGTGTGATTGTAAACAATTGCTAAGCACCAAATAATATAATAAATAAATAATTCGCACCAAGATCATCTAACCCTGGTAAACAAGTACTTAGTACCTAATTCTATTTTCTGCATTAGAACTTTAAGTGTTAGTCTATATTGTAGTAGCAACCCTCTGATCACTTGCCACTATTGCTTTAAACTGTTGTGTATAAAGCTAACCAGTATGCAAAAATGATGAAAAGAAATACTAAATTTGACTGTTATTTGTTCTTTGACTGTTACCTGTTATGTGTTCTTAATTAAATAAATATTGTTATGCATTTTCTCTGGGGTCCAGG
Source organism: Udea ferrugalis (assembly GCA_950022985.1). Classification (NCBI taxonomy): domain Eukaryota; kingdom Metazoa; phylum Arthropoda; class Insecta; order Lepidoptera; family Crambidae; genus Udea; species Udea ferrugalis. The sequence goes on along the minus strand of OX465527.1, from coordinate 3,633,970 downwards.
ATAAAATTTCTTTATGTAATGCAATAACAATCACTATTATTGTATTATTACTATTTAAATTAGTTAAATTGTCTTATCATTTGAATATTTACAGGATATCCCAGAAAAATACAAGAGGCCATTTTCAGCTGACACCAAAGAAAGGGCACCATCTACCCGCAGCTTTTTGAAGACTTTTAGTGCTGAGTTGCTGCAATCTTACAACAGTAAATATTTTTGATTTCACATGACTTTTAAACTACTTAAAGTCACAATTATTTTACACTGTCATTGATTTTGATTATGTTTTTTTGCAGATTCCCCTACTTCTGTTAAAGTGGTTGCTCCAACAACAGAATTGCTTGGCGATTCTAAGTTGTTACAAAACCATTTTGTCAGTAAGAGAGATAAGGATATTTGCAGCAACGCCTCAGACTATGGGTCTGAGGATACATTTATTAGTTTAGGAACAAAAATCAAGGCCAAGGCTCAAATTCCAGCTAAAAAAAGTCCAAGTGCAAAAAATATTTTGAAGTATAGAAACATAGCCAAACGGGGAAGGAAACATATGGATAATGTTTATGGTGAAAGGCAAACTCCGGTTAACCAGGAATATGACTTGGAGATTAAGATAACAGAACGACCTCAAAGGTCCCCTTCGCCAACCAAAAGTAAAGACATGTACTCTGGACGTAGTTCTTCGCCTAATTTCAAAACACACTCGTATGAGTCATACTTCATCCCACTTGATTCAGACAAAAAAGCTGAAAGTTTAGAAGGGCGGGTGTCATTCGGCAGTCCGAACATACAAGCAGAAGTTGAGCAAGCCATTGATACTTACTCACGCCGGCTAACACTCACAAAGCAGCAGCTTTCTCTTGTAGAAGAAGAATCTACTCAGGATCTTGAAAGTGTCCCATCACACAACTTGTCAAGTTTATCTCCTGAAAATTCGCTCAATGATGCCAATAATGCCAAAGATATGAACGTAGACGAAAATATAGCTGAGCGAAACACATACGCGGATGAAGAATTTCCTAAAACACAGAACTATATGTGTGAACCACGAACTTACAATAGTTTTTATGATGACTTTCGCGGAAATAACATGGAGTCATATAAGATGAAATTGTCTAGCACAGTTGTGCACACTGATTCCTCCTCGAAAGATTCTGGCTACCCTGACAGTGGTGCTAATGATGAGAGAGCCTTTAGACAGAATTACCCCCTAGCTCATTCCTCTTCAGCAATACTAAAGAAATCGAGCTCCCATACCAAGATTGAAGATCAGCCGAAGAGCTTAGACAGTGTTTCTTCAGGGAGCAATGACAAGTTTTATCACAAAACATTCCCCTTGGACAAAAAGTGGACAGAACCTTTAAATCATAGTCGTTTGTTGTATAAAGATTTCTCTTTGAAGAAAGAGGGGCATGTTGCTCTGCCTCCTCAAAATTCTCCGACTAAAAGCGTTGGCAATGGCACAGCAAGTAGCAGCGAGAAAGCTGATTTTCATGAGAGAGAAGTTGACAAAGATGGCTTAGAATACCCTTCCTATTTAGCCAATAGCACAACAAAGGCATATACCTCGAGAGTAATAGAAGATTATAAAAAAGAATTGGAAGCAATCAATAACTTACATGAGCTGACATTGAAAGATATTAAAACAGATGCCATTTCTCCTACGCCTCTCAATATTGATAGAATGTTTGAGCAAAACGCGAGTCACTTTGCTGAAGACAAAAGAGATTCTGGTGAAAATTCACGGGCAAGCTCAAGTACTATTGAAACGCCTAAAGTAAACAATAATTCTTTAGAAAATACTAAACGAGATGTGTCTAAAATATCGACCAAAGAATTGATTCAAAATTACCTTAAAGTAAAAGAAGGTGACTACTTGCCCAAAAATCTCAAAAAGTTTGATAAAAAACCCTCGAATGTTACAAACAATGTAAGTAATGTAAGCTCTAGGTTTGATGAGAGCACAGCGAGCAAGCAAAATTGGAATAACAAAAGTTCTAAAAATGCGAACAGCAATGGAAAAGCTGCAATACCTTGTAATATAAGAAATCCGACTCAAAAGAACATGTATACTGCTCCAATGAGCGCTAGAATTGAAGGCGTTCACAATGATAAAGATATAGACTCGTGGATGTCCATGTCAGCACCGTCGCCAAGAATGCTGGAAATACGTGAAATTGAATCTCCTGTTGAAGTATCCCATGAAGTTGATATTAGAACAAAGGATGCGATTGTAAATGAAATAACCCCACAGGTGACAGCGGTGGCATTAGACATGGAGGTAAAGGAGTCGCCAAGAGCTAAAGAGCTCAGTTCGAAATCGACAGTATTCGACATTTATTCTATGTTGAAGGAAATCGAAAGCTATGGCGATAACCCTGTCACATCGCTGGTGAGCGCGGACGTGACTGCCACTGAAGAACCTAAGAAGGAAGAAGAAAGCACTTTGCCTAAAGATAACTTCATGTAAGTGATAGAATAAACGTAATGAACGAGTTGTAAAATATAACTGCGTTCGAACCTTTTCTGTTTGACAAGCTGCTTAGTAACATGACAAATTCAGGGAACAGGGACTTGAACCACATTAACAATCAAATCACAATATCAAATTCACAATTATACGAAATACAAAAACAAAACTAGGAACACAATGACATGAATTGCTTCAACACATGGTGTTTTATTTTCAGGGAAATATTCGAGTTTCTGGAGAAAGTAGAGCAAAGTGCTAACGACGCTCTCGCTCTAGTAACCAACACGACGCCTCAAACTGTGCCGAAGTAAGTTTTGATTTGAATGATTGAATTGAATGAATGATCCTGCCTGCTACTCCTAATATTTCATGCCCAGGACACACTTCCAAAATATGTCGAATTTGATTACGTTTCTTAAGGGAAATTTTGCAACAATCCTGTATAAAACCAGATTTTTGCCACTACACACTACAATTAGATATCGATATTTTACCCATATACTTGAAGTTTTAGATAGTTCCATTAAACATGAAGTTACAGGTGAAATGACTGCTTTCCTTGAAATTACAGCTCCCTTATTCATGAAAACTTAAACAGAGCTTCAACAACCCATTAACTTTTGTATCGCTTTGTCTCTTTCATTCTTGTTGGTGCCGCCATTTGCGAGTAAGTGACATAACACGTCCATTACTTAAACTATGCTTATGCGTTGCGTTTTATGAATAAGGGGGTAGATATTTGAGAGTAACTGACAGATTGTTAAAGAACAGAGTAAAAATAAAGTAAAAAAAAAACATTTATTCATGTTAGCTTATTTACAAGCATTTATGACACGTCAAGACAGAAAATCAAAAAATCTAAATGAACAAAGTGACTCTACCACCGGTTCGGAAGTTGCTTCTATTGAGAAGATTCCGGCAAGAAACTCGATAGTTGCCCTTTTCAATCTTGTTTGATTACAATAGTAGTTTAAGTTACATATCAAGCATAGACAAGACACAAAATGTGCAGATGAGCAGATTATATCTATGATGACCACAAATTCTTATCATTCAAATAATCCTCTCCATTATCACCATAGTAACCTCTTTTCATTAATTTCGCTTTTAAAAAAAAACATTTAAAAAAATGTATACATTGGCCAACAAAAAACTTTCCTACTTTGTGTAGTACTACTAGAATTCCTTCATAATATGAATATTATCTACCAGCACTTAAATAGTAGTTATTACGTATGTATTTAGACTAGAAGGGCTGCTGCGCCTGCCGCAGACGGAGCTGGCGCAGCGGCTGGTGACGGCGTCGCTGCAGCTCGAGGAGCGCTCCTGCTGCATCGCGCTGCTGCAGGAGAGCCTCACCAACCACAAGGAGCAGGTACCATAAGTTCAATTATCTTTACAGTACCCACCCAACAGGATTCACAACAAGTAGTCACCCACGCACTCATTGCAGATACTTCCAATACGGCCTTTTTCATCCTGCCTGCGTTTACAGATTTTGGCGGTTAAACTCTAATATATAAGGCGATATAAAACGGTTTCCAGCGAAGCAAGGCTCCACTCACTGCAGTAGCCTGCGGCTTATACAGACCTTGACGTTGCCTGGCAGAGATTTGTAAGCATAAGGCCGCCTGATTTGTGCACACAGCGTCAGCTCTAATGTTGTTGGAATGATGCTTTATATGCGTAATATTATCGTGCTTTCCTTTCCTTTTGTGTGACCGCGCCGCTCGCGATCTGATTCGCTAATTCTGCAACTTGCTGAGTTATTTTGAAATTTTGTTAAGTATTATACCAGATGTCGCTACTAAGCTAGGTTACTTAAATAAATCTGAAGCCTTCTGTATATGCCTTGACATTTGACTGCCGCACTTAGAGTCGTCCATTGAAGTAAATGGTTCAATAGTGTTACGTCATAAGATCCTCAAACCAGAGTGCCAAATACGACATGCATCGACCAAACGCGGATTTCCATAATACCTATAAAAACGGTTACGTCTACCCGCCACCAGAGGCCGCGACCACGATGCCATACCAATCCGCGTTTACTTCTTCGCTGCGTTTGGTCTGTGCATGTCGTACTTGGCACTCAGGATCAAATAGAACTTATTAGGTCCGTTCACTGAGCTGCATTTTCTCAAATCTGCACAGAGGCATGATCTGTACGATAAGTTGAGAATTTATTTTAAAATTAACTGTACCTTCTATCTGATTAGTTATTATTTTCAATTTTGGAGTAGAGCAAATCATGAACTTTAAGATTTTCTTAATAAACTAAAACTCTCTGAACAATTTGCTATTTCAGATGATCTCCAAAGTGAGCAACCTGGAGAAACAGTCGATACGAAACATAACCAAAGTGAAACAAGAGTGTGAGGAAACTATCAAGAGGCATCAGAATTTTATTGACCAGGTAAATAATTGTCCGCAATCTCTTTAGAGTTAGAACTGTGATATTTATCGTTGTCAAAATAGAAAAGTGTTTGTTTGATAGCCTCAGTTTTAATGATAGTGATAGATTACGAACATACTACCTATACATAAAATACAACTTTTTAAATCTATTAACTGGTGTTAGATAATTCGTTAAAGATCACGTTTAAAAGGTTAACTGCTGAGTTGGAGGAAGTCACATTTTGGTTTTCAAAGTACTTTTTAAATAAAACACTTATCTTCGTTCTATTAATTTAAATTTTAAATCAAATAATCCTTAAGTTTAATTTCGCCTCATACATGCGTTACAAGCGCACCTGACAGTAAAAATATACTTTTAAAGTCGATTTTGGCAGCGACTGCAGGACGAAATCAGATGCAGCGTCGCGCTTCCAACTAGTCGCTTTTCGCATATGAATATTGTACCAAATTTTGTCCTCAAGTCTTGACAGTAGACAAAAAATTGAGGGTAGTAATGTAAGTAACTTCTTGAATATTTTTGTGAAGCTGATAAACGACAAGAAGACGCTAAACCACCGCATCGAGCAGCTGGTGGACGAGCGTCGCGCGCTCGAGGAGCGCTGGCAGCGCTCGGCGCAGGCGCTGGAGGAGCGCTACCAGCTCGAGCTGCGCAACCAGCGCGACAAGATGGCCGCCGCGCAACAGGTACACTCGCCACCACTGACTGAGCAACCAGCGCTCGGCGCAGGCGCTGGAGGAGCGCTACCAGCTCGAGCTGCGCAACCAGCGCGACAAGATGGCAGCCGCGCAACAGGTACACTCGCCACCACTGACTGAGCAACCAGCGCTCGGCGCAGGCGCTGGAGGAGCGCTACCAGCTCGAGCTGCGCAACCAGCGCGACAAGATGGCCGCCGCGCAACAGGTACACTCGCCACCACTGACTGAGCAACCAGCGCTCGGCGCAGGCGCTGGAGGAGCGCTACCAGCTCGAGCTGCGCAACCAGCGCGACAAGATGGCCGCCGCGCAACAGGTACACTCGCCACCACTGACTGAGCAACCAGCGCTCGGCGCAGGCGCTGGAGGAGCGCTACCAGCTCGAGCTGCGCAACCAGCGCGACAAGATGGCCGCCGCGCAACAGGTACACTCGCCACTGTGATGTATGACGCACCTCACCTCATTATGTTAGTATATAAGGTATGATTAAGGTAATGTAAGCTAGTAATAAACTATACGTCGAACCAATAAGATCTTTTACTAAGCACTCCCCGGTTACCACATTGCATGGCGACCCTGCCAGTGCTGCCTTTTAGGGCAGTGCTGTGCAAAATAATTTAGAAATACCTTATTGTGGCCTTGTGATTCAAGATGGATCATTAAATCTTAATTGAATAATAAAGAACTTAACGAAAGTGAAAACTATGTGGAACTAGTGAGTGAACATGAGAAGCGAAGACTGGAATCAGGAGAAATAGCTGGGCGCCGGGATGTGAAGGAGTCAGATGGTTCAGTGATTCTCATAGCTGGGTGCAGGGCGAAACATGGTGTCAGATGGAGGCTTATTGGAGCAGCCGGGAGATGTTGGTGTCCAGGGACGACGCCGCTGCTCGAAAACTACGGATTGTGCCTAAGTTAAGGACTAAAAATACACTACCGTACAGTGTTTTTTTTTAAATTTAATTAAGTGATAAGATTTCGTATTTACTCAAAAAAAAAGAAGCTTTTACTATTTAGAAAAAAAAATGGTGCGGCCGCCCAATGTACCTAATTAAGTTCATTTTGTATTTTTAATACTATATTAATTTACTATTTCGTTCTATTACTATTTTGAGAAAGACATTGTTGGCAAATATCATAAGGAAATAACCATTTTATGTGAAACCAAATTAATATTCTGACCATTAGATTTTATGTCTTTATGAATGACTTACAATAATATTGAAATACTGCCGATAGACTATGTTGTCAATAGTTCAAAACTTTTTTTTTCTCTCTCATGAAACATTGTTTATTTTTATCGGGAAAGTCTTTTTCTGAAAAGCATTTTTTTTGCTACTGAGCTTTTCTTTTTTTAACATTTGGCCAGTAACAGGCCTCCGCAGTATGTAAGAATCATCATAACAAATCGAAGTAACTTTCCGTTTAAAAAAAAAACAACTTTTAAAGTTTTGATAAAATCATAAGTTTACATCAGGCTGTGTTAAACAGGAAGAAGATAACTGGAAGTTATTAATTCACTTAGGTGATAAAAAATCTAATATGAGGAATACTATAAAAAGTACAGAAACATAAAACGTTTTAAGGATAACATATTAATACTAAATTGGTAAATATCAATTTGGTATCTATTGACCACGTCGTTGTTTTTTAAGCAAATTTATTTTATTAATTCTACACAATGTTACATTTCAGATTTGAATACTCCATGAACATGATGGTAGGTATGTAAGCATCTACCTTAACACGACCATTTTTTTTAATGACAATTAACTTCCATCCTAGCATTATTATTTTAACTATTTCATTTGGGTTTTAATGATTTGATATTATGAGATAAAAATACATACAACTAATTAAATGGAGAGATATGCGTAACGGTAGGTATTCGTTTGCCAGTCTCAATATTTTAAAGTAATAATTAAATTAGTTAGAAATATAAACGATTGAAACTAGTAGGTATTTCTAAAAATAATTATGTTCTATTCGGATTACATTAACAAAGGTACACTTAGTTACAGAAAGGGATCAAATGTCGACCTCGTCGCATTTGCTGACGCTTCAACACGTGGATTAGCTCGTAGAGTAAAGAATATTTAAACATACTTGCTTCAGTAACGAGGTTTAAGTTGAAAGTTATCAATACCATGTAATTAATTTTATGATTCAAAATTATTTTTTACCTTGGACACAAAACTGACTTTGGTGTCATATTTTCTTTTAAAAAATGGTATATTTACTTAAATATTTATTTGCTTTGATAAAGTTAAATTCCAACAAAATGACAAAACCATAATTAAGTGGTAACAAAATATTGATGAAGCAATCTTGAAAATTAAATTAAGTAGTAATGATTACAAGTTACTGTTACAAAAGATACCTAACAGATTATTATTTTACAGCAACCTAAGCTCGTTGGAGTTCCAGATAATTAAAATGGACACTGGTATGCATAGATATTATCTTACCTACGAAACGACACAAATAAGGCAACCGAGTCTCATTTAAGAGATGTTATTGTTATACTCGTACTACCTAGCTACTTTTGTTGCCTACAGATAAATGAAACTAAAATTCAGTGCTAAGGAATGCCATCCAGAATGACTTAACTGTTGGAATGTTTTGCGAATAATGATGAAGCTACCTAACACAGTAACTTATTTGTTTGGGCAGTATTGAAAATCTTTTGTTACCTATTGAGTGCAATTAGGTACTGCCCGTGATTGGCGAATGTTTATATGAAGAATGTGATGAATGTTTATAAGGAATGATTTTGAATAGTTATGAAGAATGGCATGAAATGAGAATATTTTGGTTGTTAAAATTGGTAAAGCATTTGGATTGATCACCCAGAGGCAAACTGTATTTTATAAACTAAAGTATTACTTTTGAATGTTTGTCGGAAGGATAGATGTAATAAATAGAAAAGGTTTGTTTAACTTAAGAAAGGAAATGATTAGTTAGAATATTGTTTTGAACGCTCTAGTTCGGTACGTTACATATTTATGATGGAGAACATGGGAACGAAAGGGATCAGGTCCTTCAGAGCAGACGCGATTGGAAAGGGATTCCACGCTGGAAACTGTTGGAGACCAGAAAAGTGTCATAATTCGTGATTCCCTTGATTATTTATTACAATGATTATGACGAAAATGAAGCGTCCAATCCTTCCATACGATCATGGTGCGAACGAGATTCCTCCGTGAGATGAGTTGGAGTCCAAAGAGACTTAAAATGTGACCTTCATAAAAAAGAGTATAAGAAAGGTAGAATGAAATAATGGTACAAGGTACAAGGAGAGTCGGATCCTTCTTATCGATCATAGTGTGAACGAGTTTCCTCCGTGAGATATGTTGGAGTCCAGCCGAGGCTTAAACCATGACCTCCAAATAATAAATACACGTGTATAAATAAAGGTAAAAGTCGACTATAAATAAAAATAAATGAATAATAATAAAATGTACCAAGAATAAATAAATGAATATGAAGATGAATATTGAAAATAAATAAAGGGGACCGGCCGGCCCAAATAATGAGGTATACAAAGTATGTACCTATGACTAAAAACTGTACTACCGATACTATGAAGAGCTTGAGATGTTTTTTTTTTATGAAAGAGACGTAGTTATAATACTTGTCGTGGTATTTGTGTATGTTTTGATGTTTGATGGGTTAATGCAAAACAGAAATTATGAAGTCAAGAATGAGCATATTATTATGGTGACTAACAGTCAGATGGCTAGCGTCTTCTTTGTAGGTATCAACTGAATTACTGAAATTAACAAAAATAATACTTTCAGATTTTTGTTGCTCGATCGGGTATCTAGGTACTACATGAATATAAAAAAGAACAAGTGAACTATTAATATAGATATTTTTAAGTTGAATGCTTCCAGTAAAATCCAATATGAGATGTGCTTCAATAGAATGTTATGTCAGGCGACGGTTATGTTGAGATATTATTAAATAACTATTTTTCGAAAACAAAAAAAATAATAATTGTGTATTCCATTGCCAACAATGCTACTAAAATTAACAACATATTACTGTCGTAACCATTTAAACCAATTATGTTTTGCTTAGAATAAGTTAACTTGTTTATCCATGCTGAAATTATTAATCATTAGTTTTAAGGTTTATGTATAATCTGAAAAGGTTTTGAAAACAGTTTTTTTTTGCCCTCACAAACTTAAGTTTTTAACAAAGTAACTGTTTTTTATTGAAGAAATTACCATTGTTTAATGAATGAAATACATTACTGTTACTTAAATTTTGAAATGTATTAAATATCAATTAATTACCGATATGCCGTGTAAGTTTCAGCATGAATTTTTTTTTGAACTTTTATATCAATATTATTTGAAATCGGAAAAAAGAAACACATTTCATTTCAACTAGTGAACATTAAGGTTTTGGACAAAAGAGTTCGAGCACCTTACTTTATTCAAAATTTAACCCTAATTAACAAAATGTTTGTTTGTGATTAATAAAATTCATGTTAACAATATTTAGGTTATAACCAAGACTTAAGTTAGACAAACCCATTTCCTAGCAATTGTTTATCCGCTTTTTGAATATCACATCATTTAATGTTTTTTTAATGACATGTAAATTACTTAAAACTGTAAAAAATTGTATGTCACATGATTTGAATGATAATTTTAACAAACGTAAGTTTTTAAATGCTTTTTCATTTGTAACATAGCATCATGCAAGTTTTACACTCATTCAATTAAAGACCTCAGAATAAAATAAATAAATAAATACAGTACAAAATTAAATTAAATTTAATTAGGTAAGCAAGCACATTATAATATATTGAAAAGTCTATTATATTTCTAACTCTGGTGTTTTGTATTTTTAAAATGATATTTCAAGTCTAGCATCGAATTGTTATATGTTACATATTTTCATAACGCAGTTTCAAGTTTAGTACAAGAAAAGTTGCTGTTTTTGTTAACTGGTTTGTAGTATTATCCTGTTAAATTGAAGGCTCAGATAAACTCATGACGTGAGGTCTGATGAGGTGATTTTGAATCATTTATTATTTCATGTTTGTACAAGCAAAACATTGGTAAAATAATTTTGTAGCTATTTAGCCAATTTGAAAGTATCCTTTAAAGATATCAGTGACCATATTACCTAAATATTCATATGCAAGTAATTTTTTGAAAAAATATATGCTTGAAATGAAAAAAAAAACAAAATTAACATAAGTATCTTTGTTTTTTTTTAAATAAAAGGGGGAGGTGTGATGTATGACGCACCTCACCTCATTATGTTAGTATATAAGGTATGATTAAGGTAATGTAAGCTAGTAATAAACTATACGTCGAACCAATAAGATCTTTTACTAAGCACTCCCCGGTTACCACATTGCACACTGACTGAGCAACCAGCGCTCGGCGCAGGCGCTGGAGGAGCGCTACCAGCTCGAGCTGCGCAACCAGCGCGACAAGATGGCAGCCGCGCAACAGGTACACTCGCCACCACTGACTGAGCAACCAGCGCTCGGCGCAGGCGCTGGAGGAGCGCTACCAGCTCGAGCTGCGCAACCAGCGCGACAAGATGGCCGCCGCGCAACAGGTACACTCGCCACCACTGACTGAGCAACCAGCGCTCGGCGCAGGCGCTGGAGGAGCGCTACCAGCTCGAGCTGCGCAACCAGCGCGACAAGATGGCCGCCGCGCAACAGGTACACTCGCCACCACTGACTGAGCAACCAGCGCTCGGCGCAGGCGCTGGAGGAGCGCTACCAGCTCGAGCTGCGCAACCAGCGCGACAAGATGGCCGCCGCGCAACAGGTACACTCGCCACCACTGACTGAGCAACCAGCGCTCGGCGCAGGCGCTGGAGGAGCGCTACCAGCTCGAGCTGCGCAACCAGCGCGACAAGATGGCCGCCGCGCAACAGGTACACTCGCCACCACTGACTGAGCAACCAGCGCTCGGCGCAGGCGCTGGAGGAGCGCTACCAGCTCGAGCTGCGCAACCAGCGCGACAAGATGGCCGCCGCGCAACAGGTACACTCGCCACCACTGACTGAGCAACCAGCGCTCGGCGCAGGCGCTGGAGGAGCGCTACCAGCTCGAGCTGCGCAACCAGCGCGACAAGATGGCCGTCGCGCAACAGGTACACTCGCCACCACTGACTGAGCAAGTTCACTAATCTGTCTTAAACATTTTTTTTAAGTTTGTGTGAATCTGACCTTACTTGTAGCATTTTAACGTCTTACAGCTTCTGCAGAACTACATAGACCAACTTGAATTATTTCAAATACAGGTTTTTGTGGATGAGAGTCTCCCCTAATCCCACTTACTCTAGTTGTCCCTAACATACGGCACTGAGACGCGTAACTGCGTTTCCAAACGCCAAAAAAGCTAATTTGATTCCATAAAATTTCAACTTCGCGATAATAGTAATAAATCATCATTTATCAAAAATTATTGCACTAAATTTATCTTGCATAGCACCTGCATTTCAAAATTGCAACATGCATCTGTATCTGTTGGTTTGAAACAATGAAACTGTCTAATTCATAACACTTTTCAACTGCCATCAGGAGATACCTTCTCACGTCTACATCTCATGCACACCATAAATCATTCAAACCCATCATTACCATTTTCAGGTCGCTAGGCAGCGTTGGGTGCGACAAAAAGCAGAGAAAATCAAGGTTAGAGATCTCATAAAACAATACCTTTCATCACTTACGTAGGTAGGTGGCGTCGTAGTCTATTGAGGCTAGGTTTTACCAGCTATGCTATTCCGGCGGACGCCAAAACTGCCTTCCCTCGTGTGAGTGAACTTTAAAATTCAATTTCATTGCAACAGTGGTCGTTTGAGAGGAAAGAACTAAGCCAAATAACATTTTTGAATTATTTACATACAAAATGAGGGAAAATGCTAATTCTAAGTAAAGCGTATTGATGATTGAGGTAAGCGTGAAGCACCGAGATGTGAAGTGATGTCCGATGTGCACCGCCGGAATAGCACGGCAGTTTCAAGTAAAATAATACAAGGAATATGTCACATAATATTATTTTACGGAATGTTAAAAATCGACACCCTGGATTGCTTTTTCATGTGTTTTCACCATTTTCCAAATTTCTTAGTTTTTGTTCTTTATGTCACCCTATTGTTTCTAGTCACCAATTTACTATTACTACGAATAAAACTTAATTTAATTCACTTTTCATTTTTCATATCAAACGTATGAAAAATGCGCTTTTGGATTTTCTTAATTTGATGATTCCTTATACCTCCCATATCTTTACTCACACCGACCGCAACCCAACAAGAGTTTACAGTAAAAGGCTCATACTTTTGATATGAAAAATGCACTTTAAGATTTTCTTCATTTGATGGTTCCTTATACGTTCCATTGACTGCCTCCGTGGTGTAGCGGTGAGAGCGTTGGGCTCTCAACCCGGAGGTCGTGGGTTCGAATCCCGCGCGAACCAACAACATGTTATGTTTGTGTTGTTGTTTCGAGTTGGCTAGGACAGTGGAGGCCGATCACCTCGTGTCCGAAAAGTAAGATGATCCATGCTGTCGGATGGGCATGTAAAAAGTTGGTCCTGCGCCTCACCTTTCTCCGGTCGTGTCGAACTGTCGTCCCATCGGGAAAGGTGATGGAATAGGGAGTGCACCTGTGTATTGCGCGCACACTTGAGCACTATAATATCTCCTGCGTACTTGGTTAATCTCGTTGAGATTAGCCGCTGTGGTCGGAATCGACCAGGAGGCCTTATACGTTCCATATCCTTACACCGAATTCCATCCCACCAGGAGTTAACAGTGAAAGGCCTAGAAGGCGAGCTCCGCGAGATGGCCGAGCGCCAGCAGAAGGAGGTCTCTGACCTGAAGATGCTGCACGCGGAGCAGTCGGGGCGCGCGCAGGCCCGCCACGCCGCCGAGCTGGAGCAGCTGCGCCAAGGCCTGGAGGCTGACAAGGAAGCCGCGCTGGTTAAGGAGAGGCAGTTGGCTAGCTCTAGGTGAGTGGCTTTTGGCTCTAGACTGGATGTAGAAGTGATTTTACGTTCTTGAGATTCTGTCTCCTTGCAAGCACATGCTGGCAAGGAGACTGCAATGGCGAAAGATGGCCAGGTCCAGGTGCAGAAGGGTTGAAATCGAGTATAGTAATCTTCTAGAGCTTGCTAATGTGGATCCAATGGTCACTGGTGAGACTTTTAGGTGGATGAGAAGGCTGCGCTGGTTAAGGTTAAGGAGAGGCAGCTGGCCAGCTCTAGGTGAGAACCTCTAGGCTTTAGACGGCAACCCAACAGGAGTTAACCCCTTGAGTGTCGGAGACGACATTTGAGCTGATTCAGCTCATCAGGAAATTGGTGCAGTTTCAAGCGGCAAATTTAGACCTTGTTTAATTATGTCTTTCGTGCTAAAAAATTACCATTGGCATTTTGTCATTTTTTGGCTTTTGCGCCAAATAATGACGCGCAACGATCTACCGTCATTTTAGTAAGATCCGGCGATTACGCGCCTGACAGCTCGTATGTCTCCGACACTTGAAGGATAAACAGTGAAAGGCCTAGAAGGCGAGCTCCGCGAGATGGCCGAGCGCCAGCAGAAGGAGGTCTCCGACCTGAAGATGCTGCACGCGGAGCAGTCGGGGCGCGCGCAGGCCCGCCACGCCGCCGAGCTGGAGCAGCTGCGCCAAGGCCTGGAGGCTGACAAGGAAGCCGCGCTGGTTAAGGAGAGGCAGTTGGCTAGCTCTAGGTGAGTGGCTTTTGGCTCTAGACTGGATGTAGAAGTGATTTTACGTTCTTGAGATTCTGTCTCCTTGCAAGCACATGCTGGCAAGGAGACTGCAATGGCGAAAGATGGCCAGGTCCAGGTGCAGAAGGGTTGAAATCGAGTATAGTAATCTTCTAGAGCTTGCTAATGTGGATCCAATGGTCACTGGTGAGACTTTTAGGTGGATGAGAAGGCTGCGCTGGTTAAGGTTAAGGAGAGGCAGCTGGCCAGCTCTAGGTGAGAACCTCTAGGCTTTAGACGGCAACCCAACAGGAGTTAACCCCTTGAGTGTCGGAGACGACATTTGAGCTGATTCAGCTCATCAGGAAATTGGTGCAGTTTCAAGCGGCAAATTTAGACCTTGTTTAATTATGTCTTTCGTGCTAAAAAATTACCATTGGCATTTTGTCATTTTTTGGCTTTTGCGCCAAATAATGACGCGCAACGATCTACCGTCATTTTAGTAAGATCCGGCGATTACGCGCCTGACAGCTCGTATGTCTCCGACACTTGAAGGATAAACAGTGAAAGGCCTAGAAGGCGAGCTCCGCGAGATGGCCGAGCGCCAGCAGAAGGAGGTCTCCGACCTGAAGATGCTGCACGCGGAGCAGTCGGGGCGCGCGCAGGCCCGCCACGCCGCCGAGCTGGAGCAGCTGCGCCAAGGCCTGGAGGCTGACAAGGAAGCCGCGCTGGTTAAGGAGAGGCAGTTGGCTAGCTCTAGGTGAGTGGCTTTTGGCTCTAGACTGGATGTAGAAGTGATTTTACGTTCTTGAGATTCTGTCTCCTTGCAAGCACATGCTGGCAAGGAGACTGCAATGGCGAAAGATGGCCAGGTCCAGGTGCAGAAGGGTTGAAATCGAGTATAGTAATCTTCTAGAGCTTGCTAATGTGGATCCAATGGTCACTGGTGAGACTTTTAGGTGGATGAGAAGGCTGCGCTGGTTAAGGTTAAGGAGAGGCAGCTGGCCAGCTCTAGGTGAGAACCTCTAGGCTTTAGACGGCAACCCAACAGGAGTTAACCCCTTGAGTGTCGGAGACGACATTTGAGCTGATTCAGCTCATCAGGAAATTGGTGCAGTTTCAAGCGGCAAATTTAGACCTTGTTTAATTATGTCTTTCGTGCTAAAAAATTACCATTGGCATTTTGTCATTTTTTGGCTTTTGCGCCAAATAATGACGCGCAACGATCTACCGTCATTTTAGTAAGATCCGGCGATTACGCGCCTGACAGCTCGTATGTCTCCGACACTTGAAGGATAAACAGTGAAAGGCCTAGAAGGCGAGCTCCGCGAGATGGCCGAGCGCCAGCAGAAGGAGGTCTCCGACCTGAAGATGCTGCACGCGGAGCAGTCGGGGCGCGCGCAGGCCCGCCACGCCGCCGAGCTGGAGCAGCTGCGACAAGGTCTGGAGGCTGATTGACCAAGCCGCGCTGGTCAAGGAGAGGCAGCTGGCTAGCTCTAGGTGAGTGGAATAATGTAGAAAGGCTTCTATGTTCTCGAAGTTTCCATTACTTAAAAAGAGACCGCAATGGTGAAAGAGAGTCGGCCAGCTCCAGGTGAGTGTAATGGATGGTGAAGATTTGTAATGGAGTATTGTGATGGTCTAACGCTTGCGAATGTGAAATGACAATCAGCACAGGCGAGCTAATACAGGTAGACATGTCCGCACTACACTGTATGCTGCGTCCTTCCTCGTCCGCACCGCTGCGGAGAGGAACAGAATACAAAGGAATTAGGCAAGAGTGAAGAAGCATTTCCGTGGGTGAGTAGACCTGATGTACAAGTGCTAATACGTTCTCCAAGGTTGCACGTGGAACATCATCGGCTTAGAAGGAAACCCAATGGTGAAAGAGAGACGGCCAGCCACATGTGAGTGCACTGGATTAAGGAGGGTTGAAATCGAGTATAGTAGTGTTCTAGAGCTTGCGAATGTGAAAAACGCCAACGAGTACAAGCGAGGCATGAAGGTGGATAAGGAGGCCGCGCAGATCAAGTAGAGGTCTGGCTAGCTCCAGGGGGGTGCATTGACAATAAAAGGTTGATTGAGCGTGTTGTGGCAGCATAATAGTTGTTTTACTCTACACACTTATCTGCTTGAGAGGGGCTTTCTAATCACGATGGCTGGGCGAGCTCAGAGGAGGAGATGTCTTCCAGACATTTCCAAAGGAAATTTGGTGAGAGTTTTATTCATCTATCTCACATGTTTTGTTCAAAATTGGACGTTTCAACCAAAGCTTCTAATATAGGTTCCGTACCTCTTGTTCCAGACTGGAGAAGCAGATCCTGGAGCTAGAGCTGACGTACCAGGAGCAGCGCACGCGGCTTGTGGGCGAACTGCGCGCCGAGGGCGAGCGCCGCGCCGCCGCGCTGGCTGCACAGGAGACAGCACGCAAGGAGGAGGCCGGTGAGGATGCGACCACCCTGTATTGTCTTTGACTATACTTCATGTATTTATACAGAGTGACTTTTTAAAGAGGGTGTGGATGGCCAAATCTAAAAAATATGAGGAATGTAGAAAAATGCTCGAGGCCAATTTTTACAAATAGTAAAACTGTACCTACCTACCTAAATAGTTTTTTTTTTCATTTAAAAAAAAATGCTTAATTGAAGGAGCAAGAATTTTTAGACCTTACAATACACCAAATAAATATGGTCTGAAGCCGAATTAAAAATAAATCATTTTTTTCCGAAACTTTCTTATTGGACCGGGCACTCTCAAAGAAGGAGTATTCTAGAACGTTTTTTTCCTATGAATCAAAGGAACCCTATTTATCCTTTTTTTATGATACTAACATAAATGCGGAGCGAACTTTAATTGCATTGTGAAACCTTAAACGAAAGCCACAAAGAAAGGATCAATTACCATTGACACGTTGAACAAAAGATACTTAGGTATTCGAACGTGTAAACATCGGTCCATAAAATTCTCGCATTTCTGGTCTTCCACGAAAAGTTTGTTTTAACAACAGGCGCATCAGACTTCACGCTTGTT
Source organism: Udea ferrugalis (assembly GCA_950022985.1). Classification (NCBI taxonomy): domain Eukaryota; kingdom Metazoa; phylum Arthropoda; class Insecta; order Lepidoptera; family Crambidae; genus Udea; species Udea ferrugalis. The sequence continues at coordinate 3,616,645 of OX465527.1, read as the reverse complement.
GTAGTGTTAACTCGAGACAATCAGGTTTTAGCATACGCGTTGCGAACTTCGTCGAGTGTAAGAAAAAAAAGATTAAATATACTACAGAAAAAAAAATGTTAGGAGTAATAGAACAGTTTAGACCCTATATTTATGGTCGTCATAATATTTTACAAACAAATTATCAAGAACTTGCTAAATTAAAAGAACTCAGTAAACGTTTAACAAGATGTAAGTCAAGACTAAAGGATTATTCGTTTAAGGTGGAAAATTTTAAAGGTAAAAAAAATATATTTACCTGATGTTTTGAGTAGAGTACCTAGTGATCTAAGCTTAGCAAAGAAAGAAAAGAAGAAATAAATAAAATTAGCTTTGGATGTCAGGTTTTTGTCACTCACGAATTATTTTTCATTATTAGCTGAAGTACTCGTTGAGAACTAAGCTCAATTATTTTTTCTGGCTGTTGGTGTGCTTAAAGAAACGACTGACATCTAGCGACTTCAGCCGGGACCAACTGCTCACCGTGCCAAACGTAACATGTAGATGCCTGAAAATTGCATAACTTCATTTTGGTTGGGATGGTCCCCCATTATGCTACCCAAGCTCTATCGCTTCTGAGCCACGGCCACCACAATGAGTCACACCAGGCTCGATACTAAATGCTTTTTGGTTCCGCTATCTGCCGTTAGGTGGCGCTGGTCTAATCCTACTCAGATATGTTGATGAGATAAAGAGAGTGCTAAGAGTGCTAAGTCTCCAATATGTTCGCAGGATCACTGTTTGACTAAAGTAGAAGCACGTCTGACCGTACAAATAAAATCACCAAGGAAAAGTGGCTTTTCATATTTTGTTATTTCAGAAAATATTGTAAAAAACATTTGCTTACATTTGAGATTTATATACTCATTTTAAAACATTTATTTTTCAGTAAAGTGGAAAGAAGAGCAAGAAAGACTCCTGCAAGAGAAGAGGCAACAAATTGAGGAAGAAATCTCAAAGCAACGGTTACAACATGAGGTATGTAAATATGAGCGTATTTATTGGTCCTGAATACCACACCAACCATGGTGTGTTATTCAGGACCAATAAATTGATGAATAACACAAATAATTAGGAACTATCAACCCAAGGAACATTTCCAGTAGATCAAATCCTAAGGGATGACCAAAAAGGCTCTTTATGGTCAAGGTAAAGTTTAAGAATTTTTTTTTCTGCGTACTTAGATTTCGTGAAAATCGATATCATTAGCCTATGCATCAAAACCGTTGATTTATCAATATTTTGCAAATTTAGCCAAAAATGATAAAGGCACTGTATTCGTGTTTTTCAATTCTGACCGGCAATAATCACCTTCAGTTCGGTGAGCGCTATCATTGCATTTCGGACTCTTGCCAAATGACATTTCTTTGCAATAGAGCAAGGAGGACTGACCGGAAATGGGTAGCGTGATGTGCCGGCCACCGTCAAGCTTTTAAATTTCATATACTTTTAGGAGCAACTCAAACAAAAAGAGCTAGAGTTGGAAGCTCAATTCGAGCAGCACAAGCGAGACTTCGAGGCCGAGCAGCGGGCGGTACTGGAGAAGAAAGTGACGGAGATAGCCGCGCAGCACAAGCGCGAGCGGGACAGGGAGATCGAGCGCGCCATCGAGAGCATGGACGCGGAGGCGCAGGCCGGTCGACGGGAACTGCAGGAAGCGATGAGGTTAGTAATATTGCCTCTTGTTCGAGGCCGAGCAGCGGGCGGTACTGGATAAGAAAGTGACGGAGATAGCCGCGCAGCACAAGCGCGAGCGGGACAGGGAGATCGAGCGCGCCATCGAGAGCATGGACGCTGAGGCGCAGGCCGGCCGCCGGGAGTTGCAGGAAGCGATGAGGTACGCAATATTGCCTCTTGTTCTGTTCTTGAAATTTTAAAGTACAGAAGAAGTAAAAAAATCGCTTACTTAGTGACATTTGGTAGATTTTAGCAAGCACAACGAAACGAACTAGCCGCTATCATCCGTTTTTATTTACTTTTCCCTGTACTGCTGTCAGTAGACAATCTTAGTTTGTCTTTTTACTGAATCAATAGTGTGTAAAAAAACGAAACGGCAGGATAAATCTCTGCCTATCAACTTCACAGCCACAAGACATCTGATAAGGACTTGTAAAATCTGACAACTGATGTTTGATTTCTTTGAATGAAATTGAGCCTGTCAGCTACCTGAGACGGGGGGCAACGTCACTGACTAGTCAATACGCCTAATGTCCAATCAGTAACGTTTTCGTTTGACAGCTCACGGAAATAGTAGAAACTCATTAAGTGGTTGATTCCGAAGTCAGACGAATTTATCTGACTGTGATCATAGTCTATTGCCTATCAGAACAGTCCCACTGATTTAGGATACTCATACGTTGCCATTATTTTGCCAGCTGACAGTGTCATTGAAAATTGTACTTTAATGTAAGAGAAATACGATTTATGAACTTTTGAGCATGCCAGAACACTTGGACTCTTTTATCATTGCATGAAGTTCAATTTCCAATGGTACTTATTCTGTTGGCTATGAGGTCGATGGCTAAGCTGTGTGTGTGCTTAGACGCAACAAGGAGCAGTACGAGGCGGAGCTGCAGTCGCTCGGCGCCACGGAGCAGGCCACGCTGCGCCGCTACCAGGAGGCGCAGGCGCGGGTCAGAGACACAGAGGATCGATGTCAGTCTACATACCTCTCTTTATTATTTAACTCTAACTTAATTTATTTCTTGTGGACTATTTATTTATTTTCATCTTAACTTAAATCTGTCTTTACAGGCGAACCCAATACAATAGAAGAGCTATGTAGCTCTTATCTTCTTATTTACAAACAAACTAATAAGGGTAATAAATAAATATCACTGAACACTATTCCACACAGCGCCAACTAACCCCAAATTAAGCAACTTGGTGTTGTGCTATGGGACACTACCTAGACAACTGATAAATATACTTAAATACTTTTTTTTTGCAAATACATTCATCGTAATAGAAATTTATTTGCAAAACCAAGTGTTATGATGTATACATAAAATCACCGAGGCCAATAAAACCTACATGTTCATGCACACGCATGTTTGCACTGTTCGGGAATCGAACCCGTGACCTTTGGTGGAGTAGCCAACTTCTTAACGATTACATCAAACTGATCGTCTAAACTCTAAACTTTCACAACGCTACACTTGTTTATGAAAAGTCAGTTTATTAATTCAACAATAAAAAATATAAGCTAAGCAACACTGAATGTAACCCTTCACGTTGGACGTTGTATATGGCTCCCTCATAGGCCTGTGATTTGTAATCCAACAATTATTTCTTCTCAGGTGCCGAGCTGGAAGTAACTATCAGTCAACTCGAAACTCGCAACAAAGTTTTAATTGAGGTAATTAAAATTCAAAAAGTTTAGAAATAGATAAGAATATGAAAATGTTTACTTTATTACACAAATCAACAATTTGCTAGCGGCATTTAGACATAAATTGTTGACGCTTTTCATAGTAATTTAAAGTTAATTTATAATGTGAAAAATGTAATCAATTATTACAAGATAGAAATATGAAACTTATTTGGATCATTTTATAAGACTGTACCCAGACGGACGAAATGTGTGCCATAGCGATGCAGAAAGGCTCAGTCACTTATAAAGCGAAGTACTGACTTATATATTCATAATATTACCTATTGTACGCAGAAAAATAGTCAACTAGAAGCGAGAGCAGAAGAGGTTCGCTCCAGTTGTGAAGAAGCGTGGAGAACGAAGGTGGACGAGCTGAAGAAGGAGATGGAGAACATGACGAAGACGCACGAGGAACAGATGCATCAGCTCTACGCCAAGTGAGTTGTATACTTGAATAATAATAATACAAATAATAGTGCAAATACACAAGGCACTAACATAGTGTTAACCACTCATTCACACATAGGTACATCACTTTCACATTCTCAGGAGATGGTAGCTTTATGAAAGATTATTAGCAGATCCGGCGGATATTTGGTTTAATAATGCTTGATTTAGACTAGCCTAAATTTATGCATGCTCCGTCCTGTCATTTGACCAAAAGACATCTGGCAAAATGACATTTGGCAAAAAAATGATTGGCCAATTGATCATTTTACAAATGACTGACTTGACCAAATGATCAACACAACAAATGTTTATTTAACCTAATTTTACAAAAGGAACATTTAACTACTAAGTCATCAGACAAAACTACTATTGGCCTAATGAACATTTGGTTAAACGTTGTTTGTCAAATGATCATTTGTCAAACATTTTTGGTCAAACATTAGTAAACCTCCGTCATTAGACACATAATATTCATCCTAAATATATTAACAGCTCTTGTAAGTGAACGTTTATTGTTCTTATTGAGAATAAATCGAATCAAATTATTCATATTTGGGCAACAAATGACACTATCAGATATTAAAAAACATAATCGGCCCATACATGAATACACCTATACTTTACTTACAGACTCACATACTTGGTGGAAACCCTCTTAGCGCCACACGAAATAGTTCGTTCGCGTTAAAAATGTAGTAAATTCGGCCGGTCTGTTAATGCGTTTAGGAGCATAAGGTCAAAAGCGCGAAATGACAAACGATTGCAAATTGTCATAAGAGCAGAATGTCAAAAGCGCTCATAGTCAAAAGCGCAGTTTGTCAAAAGCGCACATAGTCATAAGCGCAGAAAGTCAAGGGCGCACAATGTCGAAAATATCATTGCGTTGTCAATGTATATTAATCGTCGTTACTTTTGGTGAGTCAGACTCGCAATACGTAATGAAATACTCATTGATATTTTTAGGAAACTTATTTATTTTAATGAAAACTAAAGCTTAATAAAACGAAAGAAGGCAGAAATTCAACAAGAAAGTGCGCCATAATTCCACTTGTACCTTCAAACCCACTACCAAAAAATAAAAGAAGGCAATGTGATATCGATTTTGACAGAAGATACCGAATAAATAAGTTTTTTAAAAATATCAATGCGTATTTCATTTCCTATTGCGAGTCTGACTAACCAAAAGTAACGACGATTAATATACTTTGACAACGCAATGATATTTTTGACATTGTGCGCTCTTGACTTTCCGCGCTTATGACTATGTGCGCTTTTGACATTCTGCGCCTTTGACAATCTGCACTTTTGACTATGTGCGCTTTTGACATTCTGCTCTTTAAACAATTAAAAATCGTTTGTCATTTCGCGCTTTCGACCTTATGCTCCTAAACGCTGTTAATGGTCTCGGTAGCACAATGGTTAGTGCAGTCGCCCGGTTTGCGAAAGACGCGGGTTCGATTCCCTCCTGATGCCAAGACCGATTGTCTTTTTCTGGTTTTCCTATCTTTAGTTAGATGATAATGCATTATCCCTAATGCTAAAAAATAAAATAACTCTATAACTCTATAACTTCTTGTTATATGGTAGGTACCATATAACAAGAAGTACAAAAACAGACAAAGAAACCATTATTGTACCAACAATAATGGTTTCTTTGTTAGTTTTTTTACTTTATGACTAATATTTTTTCCTTCTTCTTTAACTAGGGTGAAGGTGGCGGTGGCGCGCAAAGACTCCGCCATCCAGGCACTGACGCGCGACTCCGCCAAGTACCAGGAGAAGATCGCGCTCCTCGACCAGAAGCTTCAGCAGCAGAGAAAGGACTTCCTCAAACAGAAGTAGCCACAGAACAGCCTCGGCAGTTGTAGCCCCTCTAGTGGCGGTGAGATGTAACTGTTTTATTTCTATGTAAATCCGTGCTGACTTCCTCTATGCGTTTGTCGAGGGAACTCGCAGAGTCGCACTCAAATAATTGTGTCAGGCTGCGGTCCGATTTGCAGTTTTAGCGTTCACAGCGCTGACGTTCATGACTGCCCGGTCCGAATCAAAAAAGTTCGTTAACATTGCTTCCGGAGATTCCCTCCTTTCTTCTCACAACTTATTGGGGCTGCCACTTCGTCTTTGTTTGTTGTTTATTTACAAGAAAGAAAATAACAATTGGCAGTTTGACAAAGCGCTAACCCTGAATTAGCCTTGTAGCATTATTGCCGTTAATGCCATATAGCGCTGTTAAGGTGCTTTCAGCAATTCGGGACGCGGGAATGCTCTAAAACACTTCTGTCACATTTCGGACCGCAGCCATAAAAACAAAAATATGCTCAGAAATCTGTACACTTTGCTAAATGTGAGTGAGCAAGTACTTAACCCCTCGAAATGAAGGGTTCATTCTAGACAATAAGCAGTGTTAGGATATATGTAGGTACAATGAGTTATAAAAACTAAGTTATCTTTACAGTTTCCTAAAATTACGTTAAAAAGGTCCAACTTTTCATAAACTGGTCTGCGCCCAAATCATAATACCTTTTTCTTACTGGACTTAAATTCTGCACGAAGCATCTTTATACCTTTTACCCTTAATAAGGCATATCATAGTAAAATTTTTCATTGGTTTTCATTCAGGTGGTAACTATTTTTCCATTGCCTTATTAAGGGTTAAATAATTTTGCCAAACACACATGAAACGGCCAGTCTGAACAGATCCCTGTTTACATGTCACACCATAGGTTTTTTTTTGTGTTGTAACCTTATTATTAAACAATAGAATTCGTTTTGTGTTACCTTGTTGTTATTTCGCCAAAGATTTAATCTAGTCATGTCAAAGGTTCTACTATTTTCTTTGCATGTCCTCTTTAAAATATCATGTTTATGGATTATTTTATTTATTTAACAACGATAATTCAAAGTGTTAAACTATAATTTATAATTATTAGGTTTAGCATCTACTCGCGTAGATTTATTCCTTGCTTCCGTCCAATATTGTCAATTGTATATTTTTTACAAGAGTGTTGTGCTTAGTTTTATTATTAAGATATGTCAATATTGCATAGCGCATTTGTTTGCCAATAAATTTAATTATTAGTAACAATTGTTATTTAACCTAAATAGGTTTCCTTGGAAGTTTGATCTGTAAAAGATCGCTAACTAGCAATTAAGAATCATCTCAATTTTTACATCGCCTGCCCCTACGTTCAGTCTATTGTTACTTTTAGACTTCTCTAGCCTAGCGTTAAATTTAATGAGAAAAAAAATAGTGATGTTTTTAAACCCCGCTGATTTTTGGTGCTTAGAATTTGTTAACTTTTTATAGGAAGTCATAATAATACTGAAACTAGTTGTCACGTTTGCTGGTTTGCCGATCATTTCTCTTATCCTTTCTATTGCAAAGAAATGTCAATGCAAGATAAAATACGAAATTGGGTAGCTTGATGTGCCGTTGACTGTACGTATTGGGATAGCCGAAATACTTATCTTTTTGTCGGTAAACAAATAATAACAGAATATGAAAATCTTAAAAATAACTCTTTAATATACTTAACAAATTAACAATAAAAAATTGCATACCACAAGGTAAGTTTTTAAAGCTCCTTTCCTTAACGCTAAATAATTATAATATCGCTTTCGTGCACGTTAACTGCAGACAGCCCAAAGCCATTCGCTGCGGCGTTCTATGGGTAGGCTCATCACTCCTATCACCAAGGTCGCCACATTTCGGCGCTGCTAGAACTATTATCTTGTGATGGACTCGTGCTGGGTTCTGGTCTGCTTTTCGCTTCCACCTTTTGTTGCGGTTGTTGGCCTTCCTTCGCGTGACTACTGGAAGATTGCGCTAACGACGACGCCGTGTGACTTATCACAGATCTTGGAACTACAGGTACACCCCTCACTTCAGGAACAGCTCTCACTTCAGGGTAAATTACAGCTAAAGGTAAATCAGGCGTTATTAGCCTACTATTGAGACACGGTCTTTCGACAGGTGTAGGTATGCTCTCCGGAATCGTCAACTTCTTGTGAAGATAAACTGGCGCAGTTTCGTTAACTCTTCTAAACGCAGACTTCTCGGGCGAAATTCTAGCGTAAACCTTGCCTTCTGTCCTGTCTGGCATCACAGGTCTTTCAGCTTCTAATCGCGTTTGTTTCGGTGCCGGACCCATCGTTTCCACGACAGATCTCTTTAACTTGCTCCTGATCGAATAATCGACTGCTCTTTTCGGCGACGCGTCTATTCCTATTTTGTAGTTTTCTACATCTATGATAATAGACAGAGGTTCCATAAACTTCTTGTTCCTCAAAGGATCCTGTTTTAAAGTTTCCGGTGATATGGTCGTTGATGAGACTGTTTGTTTTTGAGTTTCTGGACTCGAGTCTTGATCGGAGGCGGATCTGCTGGGCGGAGTTGGGAAAGGGAAGGTTTGCACAGGTCGGGGCGGAGTTTCTAACTCTGTTGAGGAGTCGCAGGCTGAATCGCAGGACATAGGGCTTAGGGGTGGGCTGGTGGGTTTGGTTGATCTGACGAAGTGGAAGGCACTGGGTCGTTCGTCTTCGAGCCTCAGAGGGTCGGGAACCAGCGGTGAATAGTCAGCGGGATGGAGCCGGTCGATGCCATTGATGCATGTGCTGAGATGGTTCCCAAGGCGGTGTCTTAAGCCCGTTGGTACGCTGGCGAGGCGGGACAAGTACCGGCGGACCTCCACAGCGCAGTCGCCGAAGCCAGCCTTGAACCTCTGCAGGACGGCGGGGTCGGCGGCGATGGCGGCCGCCAGGTGTTGCCGCTGCAGCGTTTGCAAGTGCTTCACCGTCAGTTCCAAGATATCTGCCTTCTCTAACTTGGAGTGACGGGCCGGCTGGAATGGAGAAAGCAAAAAGTTAGTCCTACTGCTGAGTGGAAATAAATCCTACAAGATTCTAATAGGAATGAGTTTAACATTGTAATACAACAACTTAATTCGTGTTTGAATAATGGCAATGCGTTGTCCATTTGGTAGGTAGCACGTGGCAATAATACTTAGATAATTGTAATAAACTTACATCAGTGTGGTTATCCATGAGCAAGTCCTTCAGCTCGTTGAGGCACTGGTTGATGCGCGCGCGACGCTTTTTCTCCATTATCGGCTTGTTTGTCTGGAAATAACATAAATATGCGTCAGCAAACGTACGTTTAGGCAACCCTGACTTCACACTTCTAGGTCTAGTGCGGAATTATTTGTGGTAGATCACTTTCAAACTTGGTAATTAATAGATCAAATTTTAAGCCACCGCGGCTTAGTCACAGTTGTTAACCACTCTAGTTCGAAGCCCATAAGACCCCAAGATCAAATTTTCCTGGAACTCTACTGTGTGTTCATTGTTCTAACTTGCGGCTAACTCTCTGTGACGGAAAACACCAAGAAAATACCTATCCAAACCCACACGACACAACAGAAGCAGTCTGACACCGTAACACGTTGGATTCAAATTCACCGACGAATTGTGGACTTTGAATGTTATGTTCAGCATGACGGCAACAATACGTGCTCACAAATATAATCGAAGTCACTGTGGTTCTAAGGTTGTGGTAATAAGGTAGTCGTTTATAAAGGTTCGAACATTAAAACTTGTGCATTCAAAAGCATTGAAGCACAGTATAGTAAAATTTAAAAAAGTCCGAAAACTAATTCAAATAAATGACTTTCGTTACACTAAAATACCAATGGTTTAAGTTGTAGTTTTGTTGCCTAAAGCTACAACATTCAAACTACCTATATTTCAATGTTCAATGTCAAGTCCAGTAGGCAACTCTTTTCAGGCAAGCAAGTAGGTACCACGATGATCTCATCCGGGGTGCACACAAAAGACCACTAACTACACATTGCCAAAACTTTTCACTTTAAAATCCTCACCTTTCTAAGTTCAGCTTTTGACAGGCCCCTAGTGGCATCGGAAATGAATCCAGTTTGCGAGTCGTCATCGTCACTGCACGGCATTTTTATTAACTACACAATATCACAGACACACACGTCCGCTCTCCACGGAGGCTCGACACGTAATGTTTAGGGCTCTTGCGTACGCGCTGAGCAAAATTCAAATTGTCCTCGTTCCCGGTCCATCCTGTTCCCGGAATGAACGGGGAAAGTAACGTTGTCTCTGTCGCGCACGGGGGCTTGAGCGGTGGGAACTGTGTCGGAATGTTTTGTTTTCGTGCCGTCTCGCTCTACGGGAACCTGTTGTGAATGGACGCGACGGTCGAGTGGTAGCAGAGCGTGGGTGGGTTGCGATTCGATTCCGGCGTGTAAAAATATTATAATAATTCGTTCTAAGTTTTTAAGTTTCATTTTTGCTGGCTATTTAGGTTTGGATTAAGTATTTAGGTTTTTTCATGAGGCTAAAGATGAATATAAAAATATTAAAAATGATTGTTTTCTCCTTTACTGTTTAATGAAATTTTTTGAATCAAAATACTTATTTACTCTTTTTTATGACTAAACCCACAAAATAAATCGTACCTACTTGCTCGTATTTGATTGACACCTAATAAAATAATATAAAACTATTGCCATGAAAAAATACCTATATCACATCAAATAATACCTATATATCTACTTATCTAAATTAGGTCAACTAAGTATGTAAAATTCTAAGTTAATTTCACTATAAAATCAATTCAAAATTTATTTCTATAAATTCCCTCTGAGTGAAGCTACATACATTACTCCCTTATCCTGTTGAGTATGGGAATGTATCGCCGTCAGCGCGCCCATCAAACACCCGGTTTATTGCCGCCGCTCGTCGACTGCAAAAACTCCATACTTCATGGATTCACACCTTTCCATGAAGCACATGGTTTCTCCCCACGCACACCTTGGTAGGTTAACTCGGTACTTCATGTGTGCGCCGCACCGTGAAGGGGTGGTTATGAAGTGACGAGTTTTTTCGTCGCGATCAGTTTGAGGCACAATTACGTACTTTATGGACAGGGGTGTCGGAGAGTTCTCACGGTGTGTGAGAATGTACCAAGGTGCGGGATTCGATAGTGTCGCGATGTATGATGTAATTTTAAAAATTGCGCGGTTTTGGGTAATGTTATGTAATAAAAACTTTACCTATTTTAATTAGCCGTATCTTTGTCGCGTAGACCATAGGTACAGGTAGGCGGATAATCTTTTAGATAGTCTCGTGAATTTATTCGCTAATGCTTAGAAACTTTGGTGCACTTTGTTTTTTTAGTTATTCGTCTCTTACATAATGCGTAAATGAGATTTAGGTGGGTACCCTAAATCTTAATTGGTAAGCAATCGCACTGACTGACAAACAAATATTACATACAAATATTACTTCAAAGAAATAAGTCAGGTAAATTTCAATTACTCAACTCATTTTTTTAGTAGTAGAAGTATAGTTTTTAAACCACAAAAAACACACTTCAAACGCAGTAGTAATAAACACATTTTACCTTTAAAAAAAACTTACAATTAAGATACTGAATTGTCTATGTTATAATATTATTAGCGATGATTATAGATACTCTTAACGTAAAATGTAGTATTCTTTCCTATGCTATGGTTAAAGCATGTGAGGTTATATAACTTATAAGCCAGTTATTTACAAATGTACATACAAATGCCATCGCCCCATTGAACCTGGACCAGGTGTTGAACCGGCGACCTTTACTCCTGTATTTAGTATCCCGTACGTCCTGTATTGATAAATTAATATTTAATTAGAACATACACTATCCCACGGTCACCTCACCGGCTTACCTTCTGTGCTGCAATCGATTGTCGACCTTATTAATTTAAAATAAAAGCTTTCATCGCTAACTTTCATCCAGAAGCTGGCATTTTGTTAACAAAATTAATTTTGCAAACAACAATTGATAAAAACGTTCGATAGAGAACTAAAATAGAGTTTAAAATGGCTTAGTAAGATGCAAAAAATAGCATAGCTTTAAAAGATGCTTTATGAAATTGAGACTTTATGCTGGCCATGTTAAGGTTGAAAATAGCTCGAAGAAAAGGCAAAAGCTACGAAGTTTCCATGCATCGATGTGTGACGGAATTGCACGCTATCGCGTGATGCGTTTGCGCAGTGTCAGTATGCGTCTAACGAGAGGTGCATAATGGATGTCATGTGTCGTCGACGTGCGAAGGGTCGGACAGTGGGAAAAGTGTTACCGGCCATTTACGGTAACATTTGTAAATGAAATATACATTATGTGATAAACTTAGGCGATTATCAAAAGTAACGGTTTTGTAGAAATTTGTATGTAGCTAACTAACCAATTAGATTTAAGACATGAAAATATCACTGGTGATATTTTACAGCCTACCAAACTACTCACCTCAGAAATTCTAGCTAAACAGCATGTTAGCAAAAATTGGTAGGTACTACCTACCAAATTACATCGACTTTTCTTCACTAGCTATTTGATAAACATAATTTACGATTTACAAAAAATAAAAGGGAATACATTATATAGGTTGTTATTTAGTGTGGTATACACAAGTCATACAACCAATTTGACATTATACAAAACAACAATAAATTAACCAGGAAAATACTCAGCCTAATCCGTCGAAATCATCCTTTCGCACCTACAAGGCAATTAAACGTGCTTAGTTTGAAATTTTCTTCAAAGTCTGAATGTCATTTTAAGCAAATCATAATCCTGCCACCACGTTCCTTCAATAAAGTCCAATCCTATAAATCCCAAAACTGCCCTCGTATCGAGAGCAAAAGTAGTAAAAACAACAAAAAGCAATACTCCCTTCGGTGTCGCGTCACCGGCGTGTGAACTGAGATATTGCGTCCAAACGGTTAACGGACCGGCTTCCTTCCTCGGAGGGATGTAATTTATTACGGCACAAAAACAGGGGATATCACAGCTTGAGACTCTTGAGAGATCTCGGGTCAGCTATGCTATTCCGGTGGTCGCCAAGACTCACTTCGCTTGTGCGAGGTAACTTTAAAAATCCATTCCTTCGCCACCGTCGTCGTTTGAGAGAAAAGAACTAAGCCAAAAAACATTTTTTGATTATTTACATACAAAATGAGAGAGAATACTAATTCAAAGTCAAGCGTATTGATGATTGAGGTAATCTCATTTCAACATCGATGCTCGCACGTGCGATGTGCACCGCCGGAATAGCACGGCAGTTTGTAAACATTGCCGTCCTGAGGTTGTGTTTGCGAAATACATAAATGTAATACTTAATCGCCACTTTTTGCTAGTTCCTCGATCGCCTCGATAGAAGTCATGTCCGAACCGGTGGTGGTCTCATTTATTTATTTATACTTTTGACACGTCCTCTCTGGCTGTAAAAGCGTACATGAATGAAGATTACTCATTTACTTTTACTATCATTAGAACGTTGCTCGTTCCGGTTAAAGTTCCGTTGCGTCGTCGCAACGGAACGCACTAAAAGGGGCCTCACCCTTTAGTATTAGGTGGATTTTTTAAGTAAACAACAAAATATTGAGAACTTTTTTTTCAGTTATTTGACCAGTTTGATAACTATCTAGGTACTCATTCAGGTAAATTCCAAAAACCATTATTATATCTAGCCGACAATAAAACGTCGTTTTTGATAAAAAGTAAAGAAGAGGAAGTAGTATTTAAGTAGTTCTCACAGAAAAAACTAGTTACATCCCAAAATCTGTAGCACTTTTTCACATCCCCACATGAGATTTCCCATGGAAACAGGTGGGTACAAAAACTACGCCCTTTGACTATCAACTGGTTTTTATTGAGAACAGAGAAAAAAGGCGGGTATCCGGCCGTGGTTTCCGGGTCGGACGGCGAAGAAAAAACTTATTGTGCTTGATTGATGGATAAATATTTGTAAATGTTCACTTTATAATGTGAGAATTATTAAGAGTCATTTCCTGGGAACGTGATTTATTGGTAGATAATAGCTTGACCAGCAACTTGAGATTACCATAATAAACAAACAAATAGATTATTATGCTGGGCACAGGCTTATCATCTCAACGTGGAGCGAGCCACATAGTAGAGATGCTTAGTGACGTCAGCGGGAAGCTGGAACCGATTGCTCAAGCACGGAGATGCCCAAGAAATAAGTCGCTTGTTTTTGGTTGGCACTATTCGGCTTAGCGTGCGAAAATTAACATCGGTGATCGGCCAATCCTCTGTCGCCACATAAGCTTCACAGGAACCTCAAAATTGCCTTATTTTTATTGACCTATATTTACAACTAGATTCGATTAAACTAAACGTTCTTCAAAGATAAGTTCAGCCTTGTATGTCTATGCATGCCCCAAATTTAACTTAGCTATGCCAGTAGACCAGGTGCTAATCGTATCAATTATCTATCCCTACCTTTTTCACTCGATTCGTGATATCTGTTACAAACTTAAATGTGCGTTCTCTGACTCATTCATTTCCTATACATATTTACTTAATTTAACGGTTATCTACGGGATTCCGCTACATCATTTTATTTAAAAACTTTGTATAAATTCCAGGACACGTAAGTTCACAGAGTTCAAGCCACCCCTAGCCGTTCGCTCCTGTATGGCTATGCGGACTTCCCTCTGTTCCCACGGTGTGGCGACAGGTGGGCCCTCCGCGGCTACCAATCTACAACACGAATGATTTTCGACCTTCACTGCTGTGTAATACAGTTGATTGATATCTCGCCGTTGGTGACGCTTTGTGTCGTCCAGTCACAGATATAATTATGTAATTCAGTTAATAACCTGAGAAATTAATGTTAACGATATGATACGTTGGAATATAATAGGTATAATGGCAAAAATATAAACTAACATTTGCCGAACTCTTTTATGATAACTTGCAAAAATATCCAACAAATCCATGTTATACCTACGTACCTACCAACCATCACCAATCAAACAATCAGTATCTCATCGGTCATTTACATCCAGGCATAATATTACAACTTACAAGATCTGCTTTGGTTTTACCTACTTACATACTTGTATCCTGACTCGGGTCTAAAGGCACTGATCGCAATGGGCCGTCGAAGTTTGTGGACTGCCACCTGTCTTGGACTTGGCCCTAGCCCTAAGGTACAGTCGAGTTCATTAATATATAAGCATTGTCAAGGATTCAAAATATAGTGAGCGTTGGAAAGCTCAATAAATTCTACAGAACTTATAGATCACAAATATGTTCACATGTGAACGGTCCAATAATATATGCAGTGCAATATGCCATAAATATGTGGTCACCCTTTTCAACAATAATATCTAAACTGTAATTACTTCAATAATATCTAAGTAGGCTTAGCTTCTTAATTATCTTTATATGTATGGGAAAATCTATTTTAAGACTGAACAAATGAGACCTAGTTTACATTGTTACAGAAATGACAGTGTAGCTTCCATTAGTCACCTCGCGTGTGCTTTTTTATTTTAAAATAAGTGTATTTCAATCCAAATATAAAATAATTAACTGATTGATGACTGACATATTTATTGACGAAATACTTAAAACAAGGTCTTATACACTAATTTTTATATTAATTCTTATCGTACCTATCAATACAGTTTTGATATAATTGGAAATAAACTTAAAATGTCCCGTAAATTGTTCTATTCCTAAACATGCTAATATTAGAACACATTTACAAAAAAATTATGAATGATTTTGTAAAAAACGATGTTCACCTACGGGAACCTTATCATAGTAACTAGAAATTTCACCGTAAGTCACAAATTATAAAATAACAAAAAAAAAATTTCTGCTCAGCCAGGCGCAACCATCTTAGGTTTGATAATTAATTATACCACAACTTTTATAGGACTAACGAAGTCATAGCTGTAAATTAAATTTTACGTCACCGGAAAGAAAAGAATATCATTACATTTTAGTACAAACTTTATTTTTTGACTCTTATAACTTAAACAAAACTAAATCTCTGTAGCTTTAGTGTCCTAAACTAAAACTAATATTAAATATTTTTTTGTAAAAATTTATAAAAAAAAAGCACGTCTTTAATAAAGTCCATTTTTCGAGAAATTAGGTACCAAAATATTATCTAATTAGCGCTCCAATTAAAAATAATAGTCGCTAATATCTTGTGTATGATCCGTTCGCATCAATCACTGCTTGCAGTCGAGCCCTCATTGACTGAACCATATTGTGGCAACAATCTCTATTTCTATAACTATTCCAGATGTCATGTGCATGAGCCTTTAAATTCTCTTCCGTGCGAGCCTCATTAGAGTCCCAATTCTGTACCATTAACCCCCATAGATTCTCTATGGGGTTAAGGTCCGGACTTTTCGGTGGAATTTTTATTAATTCTAAGTCTGGTTGCTCCGCTATCCAATTTTGAACTCGTCTGGCATTGTGAACGGAACTATTATCCTGTATAAAAGTTATCCGGTGATTATCAGGATAGACAATTTTTGCAGTTGGTAAAAACACATCTTTTAGAATATCTAGATAGGCATCACTATTCATTCGACCAGATATTTCGCACAGTTCTATGGGTCCACCCGATTTTATCCACCCCCAAAATCCGAACGTAATGCGTCCACTACGTCTATTTGGCAATACATTCTCATCATCATAACGTGTATTGGCTGCACGATACAAAGAAATCCGCCCGTCCGCCGAAGAAACAAACGTTTTCTCGTCCATGAAAGCAACGTGTTCAAAATTATAATTTAAATATCTGTTAGCTAATTGTAACCGTAACATTTTATGCCTTTCCGTTAGTAACAATTTTTTTGCTGGAATTCGGTGATGAATTCCAGCTTCACTAAGTCTTCGACGTATAGTTAAACTGGATACAGCCAGATCAGCTGCTAATGTAGATGTTTTGATAAATCTTGCATTTCGAACATTTTCAACCAATTGCATATCTTGATCATGAGTTGTTTTTCTAGGGCGGCCAAAAGACACATGTTTCGTGAGATTTCCCTCTTCTTGCCACCTTTTCCACCATAATGTAACAGTATTTCTCTGTTAAAGAATGATTTTATTAAATTACCAACTTAGAGATTACTTAGATAAAAACATGAACAGGAAAAAAATCAAATTCTTACCGATATGCCTAATTCTTCCGCAATAGCTGATTTAGAAACCCCGTCCTCACACATATGAACTATTTTATGTTTCGTATGCTCATCAATTCGATAGGTACATTTTTATTTTAAATGGGTAGGAGGATTGCAATAAAATTGTAATGTAAATTATAGAATTTAATTGAATAGTTATTTGACATGTGCGTCAGTTATAATTTTATTAGAAAAACAGAATGTCATTTGAAGTTTATCTAGCCAGTGATAAATAATGTTGCAAACTCCTTAACCATGCAGTTTTATGAACACTAGTAAAATCATCTTTATGCCGTTAATAATTAGGTAGAATTTTAATTACATTAACTAGTTCAGATATTATTGTATTCCGTGTGCATACATAATTATGGATCACACGCTTTTCAGATAATATGATCTTAAAGTTGTTTATATAATAATGTGTCTTTGGCTGTATATATGTTACTGAGAAGAAGCAGTCCCATATTTATGAATCTAAACCTTGAAAACAATTTAGTGATGCTTATGCTTGGTACAATATTATGAACTTTTTTAACGTTAATATATTTTTGAATCCTTGACAGTGCTTATATATTAATGAACTCGACTGTACAATTCCAAGACGGACCGCAGACTGCAAACTGCAAGCGACACACTTTAGCTCCCAAGCGAGGCGCTGCAGTGCGGCCACACTTGGAATCACTTTCATAGAAACCAGTAGTGTCTATAATATTTTATAATATCCCTACTATCTATTGTGAGGTTTTCTTTGCAAGCAGTACCTATTCTATGTACTAAAATCGTAGCAAGAATACAAAGAGAACTTTTTTCAGGTCTTAAAATAACCTACCTCCGTCCACAATGAATGGAGAACTAGATATTTGTCGTAATCCTATCATCCAACAACATCTCAAAAATTTTACCGAAAAAAATGGCCATAAACGTCTTAACACCAAACTAATTAAAAACAGATAACCATCCACCGCACAGTGGGCCGGCCGAAGTCAGAAATGACCAATCCATTTTTTGCAAATCTTATTGACAGGAGTACAGGACCCTTTCGGAAAAAAAACTATTGAACTTGTGGGAAATATCCCAGTTTGCGATTCTCAGTTGCCAACCCGAGCCCATTGTGTTGGCACCTTGCCGCCTTTGTGCAGCCCATAAAAGAAAAGATTACGGGCCCCTTTGTAAGCGTATACCTACTACTTTGATTCAATGAACATTGTGGGAGTCATTTTGAATGAGGTGGCGCTTGTTTGTTTTTATTTCGTAGGGAAAAAGCGAATTAGGTTTTTCAAACGATCTTAGGACAAAACAATTCGTTCTTAGATGGGCTTTTTTGCGACACTGTGCAAAAATAAACGTACAGATATCAGATAATGTTTTCAGGATTCTACATGAACCATGTACCTACTCAGATTAGGTAGGTACAGTCAACAGCATAACATGCTACTCATTACCGGTCAGTCCTACTTTATTGCAAAGAAATATCGTTTGACAAGATCCAGTTAAGAAACCAAAACGGGTATGTGCCGTTGACTGTAATTTGCTGGTACTTTTGCACGCAGCACAGTCAGCAGATGTTTCTAGTACTAAAGCCACTAGGGAGGAAGTCCAGTTATGCGGAGAGGGTCTGTTGTTCCGTTTGAGTTCTTTTTCTTTTTATTGAGCTCTTCAAGTTGACTTCACCCCTCCTGATGGGGAGCTGCTGTGAAATCCAGATATGAGATTGACAAGTACAGTGATACAGTTACTTTTGAAGAACTTGAAGGCCTTTTACAGCCGCCTAAAAAACACAAGATTATAGATGGAAGGAAGCACATAAGCCCGTGCCCGACGTGCCCGGGGCGCAGTTGTGACAGTGATCGGCGACGATCACTTGTGTAAAGCAACACACGCCGGGTCGGAAATGGGATGGGTGACCACCTTGGCTTAAATTTAGTGATGTTCATTATTTTTCGGGCATCTAAGTGCTTCGGAAGGCACAGCAGTTAGTCCCGGTTGACGCCGCTAGATGTCAGTCGTTAAGCCTAGTCAGAGGTCTTTTAGGGCGGCTTGATAACATCTGACAATAAGGTTGCTCATGCTCACTAACCTCTCCGACAATCTGCCCTGAGCCCGCGTGTTGGAGTATGGCTCGTTCCACCTCATAGTTGAGGGGAGGTCTGTGCCCAGTAGTGGGACGTTTTTAGGCCGGTTATGTACGCACATGTGCTGGAAAGGCAGCCCACATCTGAATGGCACGACACAATATGAATGAATCTCCGAACCTTTGGTGTGGGCTAACAGTCGCTGACTGAATGGCGTGGTAAGAGTAGAACCGTAAGGATGAAATCAATTGGACCAACTCGTCAAAGCATTCGCACTTTTTATGGGGGTAGAGGACACCTTAAGATAGAATTCCAAGACGGACCGCAGACTGCAAGCGACACTACTGGTTTCTATGAAGGTGATTCCAAGAGTGGCCGCACTGCAGAGCGCCACGCTTGGGAACAAAAGTGTGTGGCTTGCAGTCTGCGATCCGTATTGGAATTTGTACCTTTAAGGCGCTGTGCAGACAGCGGGGTGGGGCGGGTCTGTTTTTTTGTCGATGAACGATAGCGCAATGGGAATCCTATACTACAAACGCATACGAAGGGCAAAAAGTCCGAGACGCAGATGCCCCGGTCCGCCGGGCACTTAAATGCTTTGCTTTCGCGCTAAGGGGCAGTCGCGGGCATCGGCGGGCAGACGCGGTCTTTATTACTTTTGCGCCCGTTGTCTGCCCAGAGCCTAAACTAGCAATGTCTCTGACATACAATGAGTCCTCTGCAACAACCGCTGAACACTACTTTGTGTTAATCATTCCTTCTTTCGACTTCCCTTCCCTTCGATGATTTAAAAACTGATTAAAAAAACCAAGGAACCCAGAAAACGTACTTATGCTGGCTCTTACCATATTGGGTTGAGAAAGTGTGGGCTTCTGAATATTTTGTTCACCTTGACGACCATTTTCTACATCCCATCATGACTTCCAATAACTAACCGATTTTGTGACAGGATATTGTCACCTCTCGTGGGTTTATACAATATTTAAATGAAAAACATATTGTTATTTACTAAAAATGTATTGTTATGGTACACTCATTTATACGCACATACAATTAAATCTAAACAAAAAATAAAGTATTAATAAAATTAGCATAATATCGTGCTGCCAATACAATGTGTTGAATAAAATTATATTTTTAAGTGCGTTTCTATACGACATTATTTTAAAAGATCCGCAATAATAACATTATAGATCTAAATAAACAGATCGCAAACTTGAATATTCCATACTTACAATTTAAAGATAATCTACAAAATAAATGCACTGATAAATGTCACGTAGTTGCTCAAAACTAAAGGCCCCATTTCTATTCGGCCAGTGTTGGAAGTGTTAAAAGAATGCGCCATCCCATAAAACACTAGTATGATTTGGGGCCTAATACCTACTCACTATTATGAAAGGATACATCTAAAATTAAACGGTCCTCTGCGTATTCTCTAACGTTTGTTAGACGTTGACTAGGCATATTCATGTTACTGTTGGTTAATGCGACAATCGAAATATGAACTAAGCTGTTAAGAGAAAGACAGAGGACTATATTAGGGATTTAAAGTAGCTTCACACTCTGGTGTAGTTCAAATACGATTACATAAATTTGAATAAAATATTTTTTGGTCATTTATAAAATCAGTCACCAGTTCAAAATCACTAACACGTTAATCACTCATTTTGAAACACCGGCTGTTTTGTCACAAGAAGTCTTATTAAAACTATGTATTACAAATATTTTTATTTTACTATCTTAGATCAAATAATTCGCTACATTCTACGTCTAATTCACTGGCACTGTTCTATCACAGAAAAGTTTTTAGGTCGTTTTCATATCTAATGAAATGTTGAACTCTGTGTGTTATAGCATACGATACATTTCTGTCTGCAGGTATTGCAGAAATCAACCAGAATTTATTAATTTTATCGTCAGATTTCTAACATGTAGATTGTAGACCATAACGGGATTCTTGATTCCTTAAAAATACGTTATATTATTAATGTCAAAACAATAAATGAAAAAAAAAGAAAAATTAGTTTCTGCATTTAACTTGCTTGTAAGCAAGTTAAATGCAGAAACTAAACTCTAACATAAACAAATTATTATAATATGACAACAGTAATAAAATAAGCAAGATAGTAATAATAAACAGTAGAGTATTCAAATTATATTTAAATGCAAATTAAATGCATTTATTATAATCCACCACATATTTTGTTAAATGTGATGTTGTAAAATAACAGAATCGAGTTCCATTACACAAAATAGTGGTTTTAAAATCATGAATTTACAATATAATAATTACTTAACACTAAATAATCTCCTTTCCAAAACAAGTTTCTAATCATTTTTCGGATATTATATTTATTTTAATTTAGGGTGTATTTTTCCTGAAGTAGACAAACAGACATTTTGTTTGTTACTGAAGAAAAAAGGATCAATGAAGTTTTACAACCGAATTTTATTAAATCTCAGGCACTTCAGTGGGTGCCTCCAGGGCCGGACTGAGAGACGAGGAGTTGTTGCACTTAGGAAGCCCAAGACCTAATTGTCTAAAACTCAAACCCACATTTTTCATGATGCTTTTTTGACTTTACCTCATCGAATTAGTAGAATTCGCTCAATCTTGTAAGGTTTGACTTAGATGATGGTATAAAGAAGCTGTATTTGTAATACTGACATGGGTTCAGTTTTTACTAAACTTTATGGAAGTTCTCAAACTCACAAAATATGAATACAAAAAGAAAAACAGTTTGACGCGAACTTGCTGCTGAAATTGTTTTGCTAGTGAGCATATTAGATGTTTCCATTATACAATTCTTACACATTTCCACAGTTGCTGCACGATTTGCTTACATACATTATTTGTCTGCAACTGTATTTTTTCAGCACATGCGCAGCTAAACTGAACATGCCATTAACTCCTTAGGTAATTCAACTTTCTTTATACTGTTTTTTTTTCAAAAATATTTCACCAACCATGAACTTGTGTCTGAAAACCACATTTCGTACAGAATCGTGTAACATTTAATTTTTACCCTAATGGATTCCTTATTCGAGGTATTCATACTCTAAAATCATGCTCTTACACATTCAATAGTCATGTTAGGATTTATTCTGATGGCTTTTAACATTACAGATTCATCAAACAGATTCTTATTTTTGCGAGGTGTACACAATCTAAAAGCACGATGTTCTCACCAGCTACATATGTTTTAATGGCTTTTTATTCTTGCAAGACAACACCAAAGCCGGATCCTCACATGGGCACATCAGCGACATACTCAATCCTGAACAGCAGATCCATGAGGTCCTGCGGCTGCAGCCAGCGCCACGGCAGCGGCCCCCGGGCCCCACACCCCGGCCGCGCCGAGACCCCATACAGAACGCATACAGCGCACGCGAAGCACACCACCGCGAACAGTTGGAACAGGCACTTGAGTGCGTCCCTGGAATTACATACTGAAGGATTGAGACGATGTGGGAGGCTGAAGGGTTAAGTGCAACTAGGGTACTGGGAGAAGAATGGGTCAATTTTATTAACTAAAGCGTAAAATTGAATTCATAATTTATTGGTCCATACAGTCAGCTGGAAGGAATCTATTTTGAGATATAAACCGTATTGTTACTGTCATTTGGTTCGACCTAGAAGGACGGATTAATAAATAATTATATTACATTGTTTTCTTTCGCCCAGATTAAACAAAATAACCGTCTATGTATTCGAAAAGCTGGTCTGTTCTTGACTGAAAAGTTCTTGAAATAATAAGCATTTGACTAAGCATAATAAAAAGAGGTGCCCGTGGCGCAGTTGTGACAGTAATCGGTGACGATCGCTGTTGTAAAGCAACTCAAGCCCGGGTCGGAAATGTGATGGGTGACCACTCCGACCGAAATTTAGTGATGTATTTTTCGGGCATCTCCATGCTTCGGAAGGCACGTTAAGCAGTTGGTCCTGGTTGACGTCACTAGATGTCAGTCGTTAAGCCTAGTCAGAGGCCTTGGAGCAGCTTGATAACATCTGACATTAAGGTTGCTCACTAACCTTACACCCCTCCAACAATCTGCACTGAGCCCGCGTGCTGGAGTATTGCTTGTTCCTCTTCATAGTTGAGGCGAGGCCTGTGCCCAGCAGTGGGACGTATAAAGGCCGTTTATGTATAATAAAAAGATAATACCCACCAGAAATATCTCCTCAAGCTGCGTTGCGGCGCGACGTCGGCGCTGCGGCGCGCGCAGTCGGCGCACGGCAGCTCGGCTTGCGTCGACACGGACTGCACGTCTGAAAACATTCGACTATTATTAGACTGTGTTTTAGACTTGTGTCGCTGTCAACTGGTTGAAAAAGCCTTTAATTTCACTGCTAGCCTACTCACTCTAAATTCTATACGAATAATCCTATCCGAATTATATTATAAATGCGAAAGTTAGTATGTGTGGATGGATGCATGTGCCGCATTGCTCTTTCACGTAAAAACTAATGGGTGGATTTTAATAAAACTTAACAGTAATATAGCTTATGCATCTGAATAGGACATAGACTACAATTTATAAAGATATATCACTGCTTTTTAACCTAAACCCACGCGGACGAAGTCGCGGGTGGCCGCTAGTGGTAAATCAATACAAAAAACCGTGCTTTTTTACCACAAAGATGTGTTGAATGGCGTTGTTCAATGAATGGGCTAGTCGTGCTACTGAAACTAGTAGGCTATTCAAACTAGTTGGCTGGAAAGTAACGGCTAATAGTTCTTAAAATCTAAACACTTCCCAAAATACATGCTACACATACTCTATTTCTAATACTACATTTACTAACTAAATGACGATTACATTACATTTGTGCACATACTGCGCGTAAATAAACTTAATATTACTGACACACCTGTACTTGACAAAAATAAACATACAAATTGTTCAAAATAAAACTATTTCATGAGAACACAGAATTATTACCATCACCCACCAACATGTAATAGTTAATATGACGCCACAAATAATTTAAATAGATTACTGTTTGACCTATTAAACTAGACGAACACAAATATTGATTTACCAAATGTTACTTAAAACACAGAACCTCTAATAACTGACAAACATAATACATTGCTAGTGGATTCTATCAATTATTCTACATACTTAAAAATCTCAACTACTCCAAAAATACTAAGTCATAACAAGTGAATTACCACAATCAGTCTGGCTCTGGGCACAACACATATCACAGCTGAATGCCTCTATGAGTTCTCTTTGGTTATGGCAAGCTTCCTCAAGCTTCATTATCTGTGCTTGCAAGCTGTCCATCGCTGTTTGCAGCAGTCTATTCCTCCCATCTCCATCGCTTACTAACTTCTGCAGGATATTCAGATTATCCTCATATTGAGATAATTCATGCTGAGTCTCTTTTACAACTTGCTGCGACAGTTTCTTATCATTTTCTAGTTTTTCAATACATCTTTTATAATTTTCACATTCTGTACATTTCGAGCAATCCATGCAAGTTTCTAAGTTATTATTGTTTTCTTCAGTTTGAGTTTCTACATTAGTCGACTTGATACATTCGCAGATATCATGTCCTATTTCATCAGTTTGTGTTGCAATATTTTCTACATCCTTGCAAGTTTCAACGTCACTTTCGGTCTGTGTTTCAACAGTGACCAGGGAGGTATCGAGGTCCTTGCATCGGTCGCAAGGGCCCAGGTCGGTGAAGTCTTGTCTTGACTGGTTGTTGAAGCTGAAGCGGATCTCGTCGAAGAGAGACATGTTGGTGCCACGCCCTTGGTCTTCTTTCAGGGCGTTCACAAACGACTCTTCGTCTAATATGCGGTTGTCTATGCGAATAAAACATCTCTATGAAGTTCGGACCGATATGATATGATATACTTACTTGAAAGTAGGTTAACAAATTATAAAGAAAATTAAATGTGACAAATAACGGATAATTTTATAACAGCTTCAGTGCTGAGCCATACACAAATGCCACAAAATAAATACATTTGCCAACCTTTAAGAATGGAATGGTGATTATGTTTCGAATAAGATACACAACTGCTTTTTCAGTGTATACCGCAAATAATACATGACACTGAGCGTGTTAAGTTGTCTTGTAGAGTTATTCAATAAATTACATCTGACAGCAAGGTTACTCAGTAGGCTTAGACCGACCTTTGCCCAGTAGTGTGACATATGGAAGCTGTATGTTTTTTTGCGCTTGCTGGAGAACAATAAACAATGTATTTATGTATCTATGTACGGCACATCACTACCCATTTCCGGTCAGTCCTCCTTGTTCTATTGCAAAGAAATGACATTTGGCAAGAGCGAGAGAGAAAACGGAAATGGGGTAACCTGACGTGCTGTTGACTGTACCTTGTGAGAAGCGCGAGTCTGCGTTGAGGCTGTCGAGCGCCGTCAGCATCTGGTCCTCGGTGTAGCTGACGTCGACGGCGCGCTCCACGCGCTGCTGGGTCTGGTTCCACTTGTTCAGCGTGTCCTTTAGCTCCATCTCTAACTGGACCTGGAAATTAAGATAAAACATAATTAGTTGCTTGAACATGTTGATCTTTTTTCCAGATGAATCTCTGAATCAGAATCAGAAATATCTTTATTTAAATAGACCTGTTACAAGTGCTTTCAAATCGTCAAAAACTTAATCAAACAAACAAAAATACACTTAATAATAGACTTAAATACTATAATAGAAATAATAAATAACAAACATAATGTGACTCAACCACCGGTGTCGGAAAGTTGTTTCTGTACTGAGGAGAACCGGCAAGAAACTCAGCAGTTACTCTTTTCAATATGTTCTGTACAATAATCCGTTAGTAAATTACAATTTTATTAAGTACACATACAGTTATACAATTTCAAGAAAATGGTTAGTAATACACAGTATACAAACATAATGTGACTCAACCACCGGTGTCGGAAAGTTGTTTCTGTACTGAGAAGAACCGGCAAGAAACTCAGCAGTTACTCTTTTCAATATGTTCTGTACAATAATCCGTTAGTAAATTACAATTTTATTAAGTACACATACAGTTATACAATTTCAAGAAAATGGTTAGTAATACACAGTATACAAACATAATGTGACTCAACCACCGGTGTCGGAAAGTTGTTTCTGTACTGAGAAGAACCGGCAAGAAACTCAGCAGTTACTCTTTTCAATATGTTCTGTACAATAATCCGTTAGTAAATTACAATTTTATTAAGTACACATACAGTTATACAATTTCAAGAAAATGGTTAGTAATACACAGTATACAAACATAATGTGACTCAACCACCGGTGTCGGAAAGTTGTTTCTGTACTGAGAAGAACCGGCAAGAAACTCAGCAGTTACTCTTTTCAATATGTTCTGTACAATAATCCGTTAGTAAATTACAATTTTATTAAGTACACATACAGTTATACAATTTCAAGAAAATGGTTAGTAATACACAGTATACAAACATAATGTGACTCAACCACCGGTGTCGGAAAGTTGTTTCTGTACTGAGAAGAACCGGCAAGAAACTCAGCAGTTACTCTTTTCAATATGTTCTGTACAATAATCCGTTAGTAAATTACAATTTTATTAAGTACACATACAGTTATACAATTTCAAGAAAATGGTTAGTGCACAAAATAATGTTAAATTATTAAAAGCAATTAACAATATTGTTTAGAAAAGACTACTGGTTAACATTATAAAAAAGGAGTTTTGAAGTTCACATCCAGTTTTACAATTTATTATGTTATTGTTATTATACGATTAAGAAATTGTATGGCTGAAAAGATTGGGGAAGATGTTTATAGGCCTTTTGTATTTTGTACATTGAAATACAAAATTTATGGAAATTCCGATTTGAAACTTCTTCTTCTTCTTTCGTGTCAATGGCATCAAATAAAACCCGACCAAAACTTGGCGATCTCGACTGCGTCATTCGTTGCCATATTTAGATCCTCCTCTGTGCAGGTCTTAGGGCACAGAGGGCAATCGAGGAGGTGACCCATAGATTGTCGCCGCACGCCGCAGTCACACGCGCTTTGAGTTCCATCCTTAAACCGCCACGTCACAAGGTTTTGTTTGTTTGAATGCATGTGTGCATGAAAGGACTCGGTAAAGCAGAGTCTAGGCTGGCCCATCCTCCCACCACAATGGTAACATCAAATTCCCAGATATCCTCCAACTCGATCGATACTCGAAACAAAAAAGGCTCTTTTCAGAGCCATAGTCCACGTTCTTCTCTTTGGAAACCTGCCCTACACATCATCTTATTTGAAACTTGAAAAGCAAAATTGAAGTGAGGTCATAAATATTCGGAGACATAGAAAAATTTAGTACTTTGACCTCATCATTTCTAACAAAATTAATGAGAAATAATAATTCTTAAGTGTTTACATATTTTGAAGCATGGCAACTGCATGACTGTCCTCCCATTACCTTCATTATTTCTTACTCTACTGCAAAGAACTGTCGCTTGGCAAGAGCGAGACGAAAACCGTAAATCAGTAGCCTGATGTGCCATCGCCTGTACCTTCTCCTTGATCAGCTGCTGCATGAAGTCGTCCTGGTCGCGATGCCGCACGGCCAGCTCGGCGTGCTGCGCGCGGAGTGACTCGTTCTGCTCTAACAACGCCGACTGACGGCCCATGAGTAGCTTGACAAGCCATCGCCTGTACCTTCTCCTTGATCAGCTGCTGCATGAAGTCGTCCTGGTCGCGATGCCGCACGGCCAGCTCGGCGTGCTGCGCGCGGAGTGACTCGTTCTGCTCTAACAACGCCGACTGACGGCCCGCGTACATCTCGTTGATGCGGTGGCAATCCTCTTTGGACTTTGATAGGAGGTCTTGAAGGGATAATTTCTAGGAAAAAAAACAATTGATTGAATAGAATTGAAAAATTATAGATGTCGGTATATTTGCTAGCAATAGGAGACTCATGATCACACTAAAACCGCTTTAAGGTGTCGTATAACTCTGAATT
Organism: Udea ferrugalis; assembly: GCA_950022985.1. Taxonomy (NCBI): domain Eukaryota; kingdom Metazoa; phylum Arthropoda; class Insecta; order Lepidoptera; family Crambidae; genus Udea; species Udea ferrugalis. The sequence goes on along the minus strand of OX465527.1, from coordinate 3,588,743 downwards.
TCCTAGCTGTTTTTTCTGAAGATGTGTTTTACATTGTGGTATAGTGCAGAATTCCAAAGGAAAGTTAATTTTTTACAATATTTACAAATTGTATAATACTGGAATTAATCCAGATTTGCAAGTGTTGATGAAAGCTGAATGGTGATCCTTAAAATAATCACAAATCAATACCTCAGGTACAAATCACACAAGTTAGAAACTGCATTAGAATGACTTCTTGACTGATAAAAACACCCAGAGTATTTAAGAAATATGAACAACAATCCTTATTTAAGTCACAAGTGCAGCAGTGTTGCTAACTTCGGCCCATAACAATACCAAATGGCACTTGAAAAAACAGTATTTACAAAGATTTAAGAGAACATAATAACAAAGGCTCATAAAAGTATGTAAATTTGTGGTGGCACATTTCAGTGTTGGCAACACTGCAGTGCAGTCATACACCGTAGAGTTTTTAATAGAGTTAAAGTCTAACTGTTACCTCCATCTCCAAAGAAGCGACCTGTTCGTGCAAGACGCGGTTCCTCCTGCGGAACCCGTCGAGCTCGTGGCTGGCCTCGCCCAGCGCGCGCTCGCTGGCCTGCAGCCGGTCGCACGTCTCCTCGTAGTCACGTCTTACGTGGGACAGGGTTACGTTCTCGTCACGTAGGCTGGTGAAGGAACAGTCGAGTTTCAGTTTTATTCAGTCAGGAAATTCGATGAGAGATGGGAAGTTACTTCTTGTACATTGTATTGGTACATAGTTTCCTTTTTCCTAAGGGGCATCCTACTGCGAAAGTTTGTATGTGATGATGTGCCGTGTTGCTCTTTCACGTTAAAACTACTGAATGGATTTTAACGAAACTTTACAATGATGTTGCTTATACATCTGATTAGTAGATAGGCTACAATTTTTTTTTAATTTTTAGTTCACGCGGACGAAGTCGCCGGCGGCCCCTAGCAATAATATAATTTCAACTTCTAAGTATTCAATGATTTTCAAACTGATTTGTAAAGAAATGAACTGCAATAAGGTGACCATACGCTTTCAGTTTCGAATTTGCCAATATTTTCTAATTGAAATCACTGAAACGACAAGAAGATCATTTTATATTTAATAAATTAGCTGTAATCTAAGGTGCGTCTTTCCCAGCTTTACCAGGCAAAAGGCTCACAAACTACTATACTTATTATCTTTAAGCATATCTAACATCTTTCATAATCATTCTTCAAAGAATAAAGTGATAGTTCATACATGTTAAGGTGAGCAGAGAGCGAGTCCCGCTCGGCTGTGAGCGTGGCCAGCACCTCCTCATGCTGCCTGTCAGTGAAGTCCAGCTGGCTGCGGAGCTGGTGCGCCAAGTGAGACTTCTCGCGCAGCTCGCATTGCAGCTCTTCTAGAAGTTGGAAGCCTGCAGCATATGCATATACCTTGATTATCCTTCTTTTGTTTTAGGAAACAAAAAATGGAGGTGGGCTGGCCACCTATGACATAAATGACAGATGATAGATTTGTCAGGTAGAGTGGGCCGCGAGACAAAAGAACGAGTGGCTCAAAGGCTAGAGGAGCAGACGGCAGACAAAACACATCCAGTCCAAACTGGCTGAACAGGGCTAAAACAGGCACACAGTGGAGGAGGTAGGCCTCCTCAAGTATAGGTAGGTACTTGAAAGGGATTTCCTTGAATAGGGGCAAAAAAAAATACTGTAAAACAATATTTTTAGGGAGTGAATAGGCCAAATGAATTTAATTTATAAATTACCCTTTTCTTGTGTCCAACATTTGCTAAAATAATTCCATCACTAGAGAGCAACTTTGTATTTCTGACCTTAAAGCAGTAGTTATATCTTTCTAAATAATTAGTGTGGTTAATTTTATTCTACTAAGTGAGTAAAAGCCAAATGCTACATTACCATCAGTAGAAATTCCAGAGTCTGAATCTTGAGGTGCCTGTCCACATCTCAGATTAAAGCTGCAATGAAAACATTTAGAACATAAAAAGTGGTAAAGGCTGACACTTATATTATGGAAATCAGAAGTGAGGTAGGTGCCACAAACAGCCAGACAGCCAACAAAGATTTTTACTGGTATGCGAATTGAACCTACAACCTTTCAATTTCAACAAGAGGGTGACAGTGGTAGTTTGGTAGTTTATGTTTTAGAGTTGCTTTTCTCAAAGACTTTAGATATTATAACCAATCTAAAAGGTTGCATGGTTTTGACTGTACACTGAAAAGATTTTTTATGATTTCAAGAACACTGCAAGTATGGTTTAGCTAAGCATGCAATAATAAAAATATGTATTAAAATCTACTAAACATTAATGAGACATCTAACCATTAAAATGATTTTTTAATAATATTATTTCTTGTAAAGTATAAATAACATCTTTATTTACCTTTCATCAAGATCCACTTTGCACTTCTGGCTCTCACTGTACTTGTGTAAAGCCTTAGCCAGTCTTGTCACATTGATTTCAGGGTTGCTTTGATCTGGGTCCAGCAGAGATTTCAGGAAGCTGTACTCAGCCCTAAGAAATACAAACAAAAAGGTAATTTATTTTTACCATTACATCAAAATTACCATTTGAATATTATTAAATAAACAGAAATTTATTTTACTGTTTCGAATTACTTACAATGTGATGTTTAAGAGCTGGTCAAACATACCAAAAAACATTCTTATAACTAAAAGGCAATCAATTCACGAGTCACTAAAACTACCAAGTTTTCCTATGGAAGTTTGCCTGAAACTAGGATAATTTATCTTAGCAAATAGATAATAAAATACTATAGTTCATTGCACTTTACTCACTTGTTAGTTTTGATGAACGGGGCGAACTTATCCATCAGAGAATCCACTCGTAACGTGCTCGCACCTTCTGCACCGCAGTAGTCAAATATTTGGAGCGCCGTCACGTAATATTCTAGTAAACAGGGCGGCTATTAGTTCACGCGTTAATTAGTAATTTTAGAATAAGTACACATACCAACGCGGTGTGGTATTTATAAAGATTTTGCCGCTTACCATCCGCATTCGATGAATCCATGTCTGAGTTCATCCTGTCCGTGTTTTCAAATTTAACACTTGTCCTAATCGTCACGTGAAATAATAACCAATAATAACATGCGAGCGTTAACGGCCAAACTGTTTATTTTTCATTAGCCTAAATAAATTCGTTACGCTACACCGGAGTACAAAAATAGTTTCCAATCAAAAAACGGTTCCAGTCCAAACACTGCAAACGTCAGTTTTGACAGATAGAAAGAGAGATGCTCTACAGGTTTTAATGTCGATATCGATAACGGTTGTGAAATGATTTCGCTGTTTCTGATTGAAAGAATGACTAGCTGAATAAATATATCACAAAACAACTACAAATAGAAAAATATTCAATGAGGCCAAAAATTACACAAAGTTGATAAAACTGTCAACTTTGTGTAATTTCATCACACTCATTGAATATTTTTCTAGTTTTCAGATACCTCTCAGAACCAGATTACCCCAAATATCACAATCCCCAAATATCACAATTATATATTGTGATATTTGGGGTAATCTAGTTTATAGTTGTCACAGTCCTGTTCCCTACATATTTTTTAGTTGTTTTTGATACTGTTGGTTGCACCGAGGACTGCTATTTGCTTGAGAGGTCTACCTTTTACCGTATAAATTTTAATATTATACATAATTTCGGATTGCATAAAATTCATTTCGCAGATAACCTAACTTTCAAAACTCATTAATCTGTCAGAATCAATGTTTCATTACCATAAATCATGATAATTAGCAAAGTGTATTAACTTATTTTCGCTTAAAGTTATGGTTAGGATCAGTTTGTAGCATTCATTTCGGATTGGCAATTATAAAAAGAACATCATATCGTTCACATCACCAAAAGTTTACATGCAAAATCGTATTTTGGCACAGTTACGGTTTCTGTTGCGGGTACTCCAGGTAGGTAGGTAGGGCAGACAAAGACTACGTGGAGTCGAAAATAAAACTTTGCCTAATATACATAGAACATAAACGACCTATATACGTCCCACTGCTGGGCATAGGCCTCACCTCAACTATGAGGTGGAACAAGCCATGCGGCATGCGGGAAGCCAGTGCGGATTGTTGGAGCGTCGTGAGGTTAGTGAGCAACTCAAATGTCAGATGTTATCAAGCCACCCTTAGGCCTCCGACTAGGCTTAACGACTAACATCTAGCGACGTCAACCGGGACCAACTGCTTAACGTGCCCTTCGAAGCCCAAAAAATACATCACTAATTTCGGTCGGAGTGGTAACCCATCCCATTTCCAACCCAGCGTACAGTGTATTGGTTTACAACAGCGATCTTCGCCGATCCGCTGTCACAACTGCGCCACGGGCACTTCTTAACGTTAAACGAAATTAAATGCTTAGCAATTTTTATGAATGTCAATCAGCTTAACGTGCAACACAACACTACTGTGCGTTCAGAAACTTAGGCATTTCAAACGAGTGCGCATTTTCGTTCGTCGTTTTTTGGTTTTTTAATCCACCTGTCATTTTTACGAAGACGATTCATCTCATAAATTTTCAATTAGGGTTTCAAATCTAAAAGTTAGCAACGGGACCCTAGGACCAAGCCTCCGCTATCTGTCACCAGGCTGTATCTCATAAACCGCGATAGGTAGGAAGCTGAACTTTTCACAAATTTTGAATTTGCGATGCCTCTAAAACAAAAGACTAAAATTTTTAAAAAATATTACGGGGTTTCCCCATACTATAAACGTGTTTTTTTCTAATTTAAGCTCAATATTAATAACGGAAACAGGTAGGCGCCTCAAAATTTTCACAGGAGATTGACCTAGCTAGTTGTATCAATACTTATTGCCTTTCAAAAGAAATACCTAGTTAATAAACATAACATTAACTGTCTATTATATTTACGTCCCACAGCTGGGCACAGGCTTCACCTCGACTATGAAGTGGCGCAACTACCTACCTACTCTAACACGCAGGCTCAGTGAAGATTGTTGGAGGAGGGGAGTCCGGCCTTATTGTTGGATGTTATCAAGCCGACCAAAGGCCTCCAACTAGGCTAAGCGACTGACATCTAGCGACGTCAACAGAGGCCAACTGCTTGACGTGCCTTCCGAAGCACGCAGATGCCCAAAAAAACATCACTAAATTTAGGTCTGGGTGGTCACCCATTTTGGCACCGGCTTGTGTTGCTTTACAATAGCGATCGATGCCGATCCACTGTCAAAACTGCGCCAGGCGCAGTCCAATAAAAAAAATTAAAGGGTTACCATACAACAAACGTATCGTTTCATATACGAGTCCGACTCGCACTTGGTCGATTTAAACTATTTTGTGATCAAAAGCACGACCAGCCTTTGATTGGGAGTCACATCTTGGTAAGTCGGTAATGATTAATAAATGCAAAAAAACATTTTTATTGTCATTGTATAATTCTTCTCTAAAAGTAATTAATTGTTAACAAATTAAAGTATAACATTACCATAACATATTTATTTATTATTATCTTTCCCTTATAGTGTTCAGAACTTCTACAAGACCCTTATCAACTTTGAGTTGCGGCAGTTTCGTTTCAACCATTGTAAAATCGCTGAGCTCCATCTGCAACAGTAAGAAAGAAAATTTGAATACAGGATGTTTTAAGAACAGAACCGTGAGGGTTGGGGCCCATAGTCTGATAAATATTTTTTTATCCGTAGAAGAATTTTCCCGTGGAAAAAAACCCAAGAGCCTTTTTATTTGGTAAGTCTGTTTCTTTAATTTATTTATTAATTTATTCTTCATTGCACAACAATAAATGGCACAAAAGGCGGACTTAATGCCAATGAGGCATTCTCTACCAGTCAATCAAAGGCTAAGCAGAAAAGTACAGTAGGCTTTTAGAGTTTTATTAATAAATATTATTTATTAATAATTAATTTTGTGTATTTACCCCATCCGGTGGATCCTTGTCTCTGGGCGGGAACCGGCCGTACATTCGCTCACAGACCGCGCAAAGCCCGCACCACGTACGAAACTTCACAGTATTCTCATCTGACTGTAACAATAGGTATAGGTTGTTGATCAAGTCTTGTCAAATATCAATTCAGTTGAATTAGTTTACTTTACGTGTGCGAGGGGCGCTCCAAACCATTGATACTTGTAAACTTGTAAACAAAAAGAGGAAGATACGGTACGTTCATACTTCGCGAATTCAAAAACTGGAACATGACAATGACGTATGAATGACGTGCAGGTAAACGAGTCGCTGTCAAATCGGCTTGGAAGCAGGTTCATTGGACCTGCTTTTGTCGAACACTTTCGGTACGCTGGTGCCTTATCTGTCTCTTTATATTTTAATCAAAGGTTGGCTGCTAAAATCTCGACTAACGTGTACCTGCTAGCCGACGGATAAAAGCTATCAGCCAAACAACAAAGGTCTTATGTAGGCAGCCTGGTTGACTGTCGTGTATTTCGTATTTTATCCCACAGGGGGCCTTACCTGTACGTTCTCCCCTGCTTCGTTGACTACTGGTTTCTTATAACCAGTGTCAAGAAGGGTCAGTTTGATGTCATCTGGAATATTCTCCTCTTCTTCGTAACTGTCCCACTCCATGATACATTTAAACTGAGCAGCCTGCTTCTCGCTCAGGATCCCACCCATCATCAGAATCAGACCTTCTTCTATGTTCTGTTCAGAGTGAAAGAGAAAAGAAAGCAAAGTTTAAACAAATGTGTCTTGTATGTCATTTCTCAAAACGTTTAATATCTAATTTTGAGTGAACTTGTGGCTTAGTTTTTTGAAAAATAAACTTTAATTCAATCTCATTGCGTACCTCTATTGGCATCCGGTAGCCACGTTCCCGGAATTTCCTCAGGACCGTCAAATAAAGTAGTTGTTTTGACTTTTTCAGCGTGACAAATCTTGCTGCATAATTCATCGGTGTCAAGTCTGTAAAATCATACAAAAGAACTACTTAATATTTAAATTAATAACTGGTACAGTCAAAGGCTCAACATACTACATATTTTCGTCTTTCATCTTGCTCTTGGCAAATGTCAGTTCTCTTCAAAATACCAAGGAGGAATCCAAGGGCGTACCCAGGAGCAGGAAGGGGCAGCTGCCCCCCCCTAGAAGTCAATTTTCCTTACAAGTGGGAATTAAATAGTAGATTATGCCACAAGGGCTTAAAGAAGTGTATTATGTCCCGGGCGTGACATTGAACCCCGAGTATGAGGGATTCTACGGTTAACTCCCGAGCGGAGCGAGGGAGTTAAGGTTAGAATCCTGAATACGAGGGGTTCAAGACCGCCCAAGACAAATACACTTTTAAGCCCGCGATGCATACTCTACTTTTTATACTTTCTGCGAGGCAATCGAAATTAGTGGCTGAAAAAAGTAAGTGCTTAAATATTTATTTCAAATGAAAATAGGTAGGTAGGTAATTAAATATGAGAAATTAGGTATTTATCATTAGAAACATATGACAGTTGTGCGAAGACATTGGAAAGATGAGTTACAATCTTTGGTACATTTATTTTATCAGCATAAGACTCAGGAGCTATTTGAGCGGTTGGCGCCTTTTTTCTTTCTCTGGCATCTATTTTGTTAGTGGCCAGTACGACATTCGAACTCAGAACTCATTGCACCTAAACATTTTTGACTACACGGTTGCATTCCAAATTCAAATCACTTTAATCCCTGGGGATTAATGAAATTCAGTACAACATTATGTCCCGGCTAGACCATAGGGCTATAATGACTTACTTTAGGACAGCTTTACATGACACATAATGTGGCATTGACGAGCAGGTAGTATAAAAAACGTATTTCTCTCTCTACGAAAAACGAAACAGGTATGAGCTGCCCCCCCCCCCCCCCCCCTAGCTGAAATCCTGGGTACGCCCTTGGGAATGACCGGAAATGGATAACCTGTCATGCCGTAGACCGTACATAAATCACTCTGCCTATTTTGTAGCTCTGAGTGCGTAGTGAGAGTTTTTCGCATTATTTGATCACGCCTGCGTAATTGCCATTGGTGTACATGACCATTAATTCCTTTATATTAGAGCTAGTCAGTAACGCACCTTCGAGCGCAGTGGTGTCTATCGGCAGAGAGAACTGCGCGTTCTGCCTCGAGAAGACCCTCGGGATGTGCAGCCAGTCCCCGAGGCTGACGGCCGGCACCTTCAGCTCTGCAGGAGAGCTATCTCTGTCCCTTATGATGAACATCTAGTATCAGAGCTAGTCAGTAACGCACCCTCGAGCGCAGTGGTGTCTATCGGCAGAGAGAACTGCGCGTTCTGCCTCGAGAAGACCCTCGGGATGTGCAGCCAGTCCCCGAGGCTGACGGCCGGCACCTTCAGCTCTGCAGGAGAGCTATCTCTGTCCCTTATGATGAACATCTAGTATCAGAGCTAGTCAGTAACGCACCCTCGAGCGCAGTGGTGTCTATCGGCAGAGAGAACTGCGCGTTCTGCCTCGAGAAGACCCTCGGGATGTGCAGCCAGTCCCCGAGGCTGACGGCCGGCACCTTCAGCTCTGCAGGAGAGCTATCTCTGTCCCTTATGATGAGCATCTAGTATCAGAGCTAGTCAGTAACGCACCCTCGAGCGCAGTGGTGTCTATCGGCAGAGAGAACTGCGCGTTCTGCCTCGAGAAGACCCTCGGGATGTGCAGCCAGTCCCCGAGGCTGACGGCCGGCACCTTCAGCTCTGCAGGAGAGCTATCTCTGTCCCTTATGATGAACATCTAGTATCAGAGCTAGTCAGTAACGCACCCTCGAGCGCAGTGGTGTCTATCGGCAGAGAGAACTGCGCGTTCTGCCTCGAGAAGACCCTCGGGATGTGCAGCCAGTCCCCGAGGCTGACGGCCGGCACCTTCAGCTCTGCAGGAGAGCTATCTCTGTCCCTTATGATGAACATCTAGTATCAGAGCTAGTCAGTAACGCACCCTCGAGCGCAGTGGTGTCTATCGGCAGAGAGAACTGCGCGTTCTGCCTCGAGAAGACCCTCGGGATGTGCAGCCAGTCCCCGAGGCTGACGGCCGGCACCTTCAGCTCTGCAGGAGAGCTATCTCTGTGCCTTATGATGAACATCTAGTATCAGAGCTAGTCAGTAACGCACCCTCGAGCGCAGTGGTGTCTATCGGCAGAGAGAACTGCGCGTTCTGCCTCGAGAAGACCCTCGGGATGTGCAGCCAGTCCCCGAGGCTGACGGCCGGCACCTTCAGCTCGCGCAGGAGAGCTTGCATCTCTGTTCCATACTGGCGCTCGGGGCGAGTGCGCATCGCTTCTTCTAACACGTAGCGTCTCTGGAAAAGTAAGTATAAGTCACCGATCATTGTGCCTGACAGCTCGTACCCGCGCGACTGACACCCGACACCTTATGAAGGTCATCGACAGACATGACAGGACAGGGGTTAGTTTACAATATCGAAATTGAAACTATTGATGAATTAAGAAAGTAGGCATCTATTTACAAAAGAACCTAAAGTTTTGCAATAGTTTATAAACTATACGTGACAAGCGCTCTGTATTCAAAGTCAATGTCATGTTGACGGCTCCATTATCACCCAATCCCCTCTGGTCTCAAAGTAAAATTTTATTTTGGGTTATGAAAACCAGAGACAAGGGAGGTCCTACAAAAATCTGGGCCAGCATGACATCTGGCTCATCAACATACATTTATGCTGGAGCAGCAACCGAATCCCCAGCCCTTTTGGGGTCTCAACAGGTGCTCTTAACCCAGTGGTTAAGTGATTCCGCTATAAGAGGAAACAATGAAGTTTTATACCTTTGTATCAAATTCTGTCTCAATAGCGTCCTCATCGACCTCTCTGTGCAGGAACTTGAGTATCTCATCGTCGAGAAAGGAGTCGTTCTTCCGCGCGCTTGCGGTCTTCGCGACTGGAGGGACCACGAAGTCTTCGTCCGGGGAGACTGCGATGGAACCGCGGGAGCTCGGGTTCTGCGAGTCGGTGCCGATGCCTGCCACCTGGATTACGAAAACAAAGCCCATACTAAAGAATAAAATATAAAATGAATTAGATAGCACTTTCATCATTTCTGTGACCACGTCAACCAGACCAAAGTGACTTAGTCCGAAGAAGTTGTTGGATTTAAGCTAGAGGCAGGTAACTCGTAACATGGATTGCTTTGCAGGATAAGTTACCCAGGGCGCGTGGGTCGAACCACAATGAGGATTCAAGACTCCTCAGTAATCTTTTAACCATTAAAAGACACCAGGGAAAAACAACAATAACAGCATGACTATACTATACTTATAGTTAAATGTACAATTAAATATTATTTATTTAATTATAGTTATTACCAAGAGCAAGACGCATGACAGGCTATAAAGAAAAGAGGATAAAAGGAAGCGGAACTGTCAAACATTCCATAGACATGCATAGACGTGCTACCATAAACGTAAGAAGGATGGTGGGAGGAGATTACATTTCTAACACAAGTGCATACTTGCGTCTCTCTCTAACCTGCGTCTCTGGGTCCTGTTGCGCCTGCGCCGCCAGCCCCGCAGACGTGAGCCGGTCGCTGCCTTTCCCCTGCCCCTTGCGTCTGCGCTTGCCACGACGTCTACCTTCTGCGCCTGACAAGAATTGATGACATCTAGATTATATTGCACCAAGATCATTTGACCCCCAACTAAGCGTACACGGGCCACAAAACGCCGCCATGTGGCGGCCGCCAGGCGTTACCGTGTGCGGTCCATATAAAATGTTGGGAACTAAAGGAAATATGCTGATGCGATTTTTGTTGCGTGTGGCCCGTGTGCGGGGACACTAAGCTGGGTATTTTTCAAGTCAGATGATTGTAAAAAACACGGCGGTACCAACCGTCGTCACCGTTTGCAATAACTGTCTCCGTGTCTTCAGCAGCATCCTTGTCAGATTTTGAGCGCTGGGAAACTGGAGCCTCCGTTTTGTTCTTGGTCTTGATAACCTTGCTCAAGTTCAAAGCTTTCAGTTGATTCTGTAACATAGGAAACATTGTGCTTTTTAGGTCTAAAAGCCTTATTCTTATTACACGCACAAATGCTCCTGAAGCACGTTTCGCATGATTTGATACTTATTTAGAAATTTACCTCCAACTTCAAGAAAAACTCGTCGCTATCGTAAAACAATTGTTTCTGCTTTTTAACTATCTGTATGCTGGGCAATTTCATCCTCTTTCTCAAGCCTGTAGCACCCAAAGACGTCGACAGCACAATATTAGACGCACCCCGTTTCCTCGTTCTTGGCGCGTAGTTTATGACAATTCTCGTCAAATGCATTAGATTACAGTCACAGGGAGATGGTGCTACGATCGGTGGAATATTCAGAGGCTTGCGTTTTACGCGTTTAGGTTTAATCGTAGCTAAATTATCACCGGTCACGTAAAAGCTGTCTTTACTTTTCTGCTGGGTCTTCGGAGGACTATCCTTTTTTATTGACAGGAGTTTCGTCTTTGATATCAGAAACGGCAACATTCTACTCAAAGGGAGAGTGACGTTTGATATTTAATTAAGGGTATGTGGTCCTAGTTTCAGTCCCGTAGCTAATATGAGTATGACGGCAGCAAAATTATCGATTACAACCTTATCTGGCAACTTTCAACGCTCTAGTAACTCTTAGAGTAGCTAGATCTTAATTACTCCGATAAGTCCGTTATTTTCAATTGAGAGCTGAATGTTTGCTGAAACACTGACGTAGAACCGTAAGCTCATAAGTACCAAACTATTGTTTATGTAGATATCTATGTGATAGTAGTTCACCGCCCACTGTAATAATTTATTACTGTTAGCAACAAGGTGATTCCAAATACGAGGTACTTTCAGTTCTTGTAACTGAACTAGGTATTTTTTTATGTAATAGGGAGCAAACGAGCTAGAGGGTCACCTGATGTAAAGCAATCTGAATGATGAACTCTTTTCTTGAAGGCCCCGATATGTCATACCTAAATGATGATGATGTAACTGAACTAAACTGTAACATTTCTATTTGTTGCATTCTTCAACACTGTCTTGCTTAGTACCTATTTGAGTTACACAGATGACATTTCCGCCACTTGCGCCGTTGATGGCCATGGGTGCAAGCACTGAAAACAAGGCTAGGCGTTGCGACACCTTCAAGAGTATCACTCATCGATGTCAAAATTCTAAGGGAGAGTAAGCTGGTAGCTGGGCCGGAATTGGTCTCCCTGTTATTTTATCAAGAGTCAGCAGCATGCTCACCTTCTTAGCAAGCCGCACACTTTGTGGTTCCTTCACGGGCACAGTTCTCTGCGACAGCACAAGAGGCGACGCAAGCGGCGGCAGCTGTTCACACTGCCCTTTGACCAGCCGATTGTGGGCGCCTTCGGACAGGTTCAGAGACGGCAAAGTCGAACGATCGTTTGTCACGCTGGTCGTCTGCCCGGCTGTCATGTCAGAGGTTCCATAGCCGTGATAATACAGGGTTTCCTGTAATAAATTTGGAGAGTATTAATAAAATATATCTATAGGTATACCACCCATAAAGTATTTCTAACTATTACTAGAACAGGAATAAGAATAATAACCTGCTATGCTATTCTGGCGGACGCCAAAACTCCCTTCCCTCATGTGAGTGAACTTTAAAAATCAATTCCTCCGCGACTGTCGTCGTTTGAGAGAAAAGAACTGAGTCAAATAACATTTTCGAATTATTAAATTATTTGTATATATTTACATACAAAATGAGAGAAAATACTAATTCAAAGTGGAGGGTATTGATGATTAAGGTAAGCGTGAAGCACCGAGATGTGAAGTGATGTCCGATGTGCACCGCCGGAATAGCACGGCTGTATTAAATATTATGACATTATTAAAAGTCATCAGGGCTAAAAAGAAAGCCCTGTTTAGCGCCCTATGCACACACCGAGATAAAATTTGAGTTCCATCTGCTGGCATTAGGCTGGTTTTAGTGTCACGCGTACCGTCAGTACGGATCGCTCCGCACAGGCTGATCTATAGGAGCTCCATAGGAGCGTTTTAGAGTAATACGGAGGGGTCCGTACGGACGACCGTCCGCACGGATAGTTCCGCAGCCATCCGCATAGCGCGTCCGTGCCGCGGAGCTATCCGCGCGGACCGCCGCTTGCGCGCCTCTGGCTTCAGGGAGCGTTTTAGTATCGTGCGGAGCGCACGCGTCACCTCAGTACAGTCATGGCGAGGCGTCATCATCCCAATGTGAACACGAGCCGAGTGATCGATGAAGTTCGGCTGAGAAGATGTTTGTGGGATGATTCTGATCCGCGATATAAAAACCTAGACGCTAGAAATAAAGCTTGGAAGGATATTGCTAATGTACTCTTCCAAAATACAACGGAAGAAAACAAAAAACAAAATTACATCCGTGACTATAGTTAGATAAATATGGATTGTAGTGGAGTGGATTATACACCACAATTTTTTATAAGGGGGACATGTAGTCTCGTCCTTGTTTTTTTTTTTTTTTCTAGTGTTATAGACCAATAATGATAAAAGCCCGCCTTGGAAGCATTGCACCCGTCTGTACACCGCGGCAGTCAGGACGATACTAAAACGACACACGCGGATGATCAGCCTGTGCGGAGCGATCCGTACTGACGGTACGCGTGACACTAAAACCAGCCTTAGGTAAATAAGTATGTACCTACTGATCATTACCATAATGTCTTCGCTTCGTAGACATTCAAGTTTGAAGATCAGCGCATGTTCGAATTTATGGAGACAAGACAAAGCTCGGTATAAATCTCTTATGCCTTCCTTCTTCACTTAGTTCAATATTCACACACCTGGCTATGACTCCTGCGCAAGTCCAGCACAATAGTGGTCCGCTGGTGCGGCTGGTCTGGTGTGAGGCATCTCCGTGAGCCCCTGGACTTGCCGCTGGCCAGTGTCGGGGCTGGAGTGAGAGGCCTCGAGTCTGTTTCTGTGTATCTGAAAGATAATTAATAGAAGTTTTTACTGAGGAAGAATTTTACTAGACGTGTAATGTTACGTTTTAAATACGCTTTGAACTATCTAAGTAGACAACAGAAGAAAACAAGTAACTCTCGTCGAGCGTTGCGCCGCCTGCACAATTTTCTGGTTACATGTCGGCAGAACTGACTCGGCAGATCTAGTGCTGCACCATCCTAAAAGACCCACGTTTCTGCCAGTGTGCTTAAATAAATAACTTTACTAACTCACTAGGGCATTAATAAGCTCCGGTGAGCCTACAGCCAGCCACACCTACTCTTACCTTACCTCCTGAACATATCTTCGGTGACGATGTCATGAGGCGTCTTATTCTTCTCCTGGGCATTTTGATCTTGAAACTTGGATAAGTCTTCATGAAGGTAGTGAGTTTTGCCATCCATGAACTAGAAACAAATTCAATCCCAAAGAGTATTCAGAATATGTGAAGACACATACGAGTAGTGGATAGGCATTCATTAAATTAGCTAATATAATAGATAAAATGTTTTATTTAACTCCAACTTCGGCTCATAACTATACAAAAGCTGTTTTTGTAACTTTTTGGCTTTTGAAAGGGGTTCATAATTGCAATTGCAAAACATTACACTTTTTTTTTCGATCTCTTTTCGACACTTGATAGGGCAAAATGCGGCCTAACTGCCTGAAGGAACTCACCCAAGAGTCCTTGACCCGCTTCACGTACTCCTTGGCCTCTGTGTCTGCCGGGTGGTTGCACAGCACGGAGCACGACTGCTGGAAGGGGTTGTACAAGCCAGCGTACGGCCGCAGCATGAACGGCGCCGGCGTCACGTCGCATCGTAACTCTACATTGCTCTGGAAAATTAAATAACCTCACCAGTGGTCGCGGGTTCGATCCTCGTACAGTACAAACATACGTGTGCATGAAAACATCTGTTTGTATTTGTCTGGATGTAAACAAAAATAAGTTTGGGTCTAGAAGGCGCTGTGTGGATTGATGATATATTGATTTCATTCAATTATCTACAGTCAACCTCAAGTGCAAGTTAAACGGAAATGAGCAGCCTGAAGTGCTGCACAGATTTTGAATAGCAACTTACTTAATTATTACTCCCTCACTATACACACATCAATCAACAAGTGCAACTAAGGTGCACTTGTTCGTCGTAAATTCATCAGTTGAAGATTGTTTATTACCTATTCGAAAGTGACTGAATAAGTCCTGTGAGGTACCTTATGCGTGCACTGAATGTGATGTGGTAAGTACTTTACTCATTATTTTAAAGTTGTTAGATATTCACAGATGTAATAGCAGATATTGATCATAATAAGGACAAGTAATACAGTCAAAGCCGAGGATTCAGCTGAAGCGTTCTCGCTGCTCAGTGCGACCGTGTACTCGCATATAGGTAACTGTTAGGTATATCCAATTTATCTTCAAGTCCTTGGACAAAGGATATTGTTCACTGGTAGCTTCAAGAAAGCAAGGGACAGCCTCTAAGCTATAGGGCGGCTTGAAAGACATGTTGTTGTTAATATATTCCAAATCTCACCTTCTGTTTGACAAGTGAAGGTTTTTGCGGCACACTCGCCAGCAGACCGGTGTTGCTCGTCAGGCCCATCACTTCATCTCAATGCTGTTTTATCACAATAAACCCTTTGCCGACGCCGTCAGCGATACACTAATTGTATATCGATCAATCTATCGCCTAGATACGCTTCCAAAACAATTAACAGAAAACTCGTAAAATAATTCTCAAAGCGTAGAAAAATGATTAAACTGTCAACGAAATTGGCAGATGGATGCTTTTGTCGAATAGAGCTTGCAATTTTCTAAACGGAGATTGGCAGTGTTATACAGGGTGGCTCGAAATGAGCGACAAAGTTTGAAGAACCGTTATTTTTAATTTTTGTAATTGAAAACGCACGCTATGTAAGGCCTTTTTTCGCTAGAGTTGAGCGGGTGGAGAGATGTGTGAAGCTGTGTTTTAGATCAATAACTGAGATCCATATACGGATTACGATATTTAACCTGAGTCTAGTGGCAATAATGGAGGTGGCAGGTGGAGAACGGGCCCTTACCCTTTATTCATACACCATGCAGCGCTGCAGCATTGGTTTAGCCACTGTCGTATCCTGCCACTTACCCGCAACATATTGACAGATAGTAATGAGAATGAAAGAGACAAAACGTTACAGTTGCTAAAGTGTAAGTTGTAGGGAAGTTCTAGTTTTTATGACTGAGGTTAGTCATTGAAGAAAATGCAGTCGAATTGATAACCTCCTCCTTTTTTGAAGTCGGTTTAATAGCAGTACTGGCTACTAGAAAAGGGATGTTGTATTTTGGCTGTTTGTAAAACTCAATAACTACCTACCTACGCGAATGCGATCGTTTGAGTGAAAATAACTTAGTCAAATATCACTTAAAAATTATTTCTATACAAATGCAGGAGAATACCAATCCGAGGTGAAGCCAATATAGATAAGACGATTCAAATTTTCCTGATGACGATAGAGATGAAAATTGGCGGTATCCAGATCTGCTGTGCGGGGATCGAACCCGCGACCTCTGGTGTAATAGCCCACTTCTAAACTATTACACAAAATCGGTCGTCATTAACATTGCATTTTGTCTGATGAGTGTCACTAACTCTCACAACAATGTTTTTAATCAGCAGCTAAATATTGTTAGCAAAAACTGTTGTACTAATATTTTATTCCAGATAAACGCAAGTGTAAATTTTTGGAGATAGGGTCATTTCGCCGGTTTGCGTCCACTTAGTGCAGTTGCTGAGTTTGAAGGTGAAAATAAAAATGTTCTAGCACTCATTTGTATGAAAAAATGATATAATGTGTTCATTATATAGTCTATTTTAGGATTAACTTACAGTTTTGTCCGAAAAAGCTTGAGTTTTTTTTTAAAATAGATAATTATCCGAAATAGGCGTTTTACCCAGTTTGCGTCCAAAAAAGCCAGTTTGCGTCCACCCTGGACCAATTCGCGTCCACCGGCTTTATAAAGGATAATAGGGGTGATATTATATCAATTAGTACAGAAAAAATTGTATTATATCAAATCCTTTATTTAGGGATAAAAATATTTCAAATCAACTTTATTTACATTGAAAAACGCTTGAAAAAAAATAGTACTCAAATTAGGTAAGTTGTACGTAGATAATCATTGCACCTATATAAAATAAAACACTGGGAATATGCCAGGTGTTCCGTCCGCCTGTTGTGTGCCATTTCACCCATTTCGCCAGGCTGTGTGTCTTCAAGTTGTCACAGCTTCCCGTCGAATCTTCGCGTTGCTTAAAGAGTCTGATAATCTGCTCCACCGTCAGCGCTCGTACTTAGGCTATGCCTAGTTTGTCCGACCCTGTGAGCGCCCATCTGGTCAGTGGGTACGTTGGGCATTCTGCGATCAGGTGGAGACTTGTTTCTTCGCACTCCTCGCACTGCGGACACATGGGGTCGTCTTTCACGCTTATCAGGGTTAGATGTCTATTTGGTTGGGAGGGTCCCGTTCCTATCTTGATTACTAGTCAAACGTTGCTTCTAGAAAGCTTAATCAGTAGCCCCTCCTCTTTCGTGTCTAGTCCGTTGGTAAACTAGTTCTGCGCTTGATTATCCCTCGATGATGTTAACCCCTCCTGGGTTTTTCTCGACCCCTCCTTTGGGCCATTGATCAGCTTCTTCGTTGTCTGCCTTTCTGTCGTAGCAGGAGACCCTCGCACATCCAACTTCAACTGTGCCAGCTAGTCTCCCTAGTGCTGATTTGCATCCTTTGACAATCGCTATGTTGTCTCTGATTGTTGAGTGCTTTCAGTGCGCTTGGCTGTCACTGTAGATCATCACTTTTGTGTCATCGTTTTGACGCTTGCCTAGCAGGCGTGTCAGCGAAATCCAGAATTGCGGAGATTTTGGTTTGGCAAACGCTCGCCGGCCAGCCTGCCCGGCGTCTTTATCTTGTCATCTCCTCTGCTATCATCAAATAGTACATATTGCGCACGCTTGCCACCAAGAGCTTTGTTGATTTTTTTCTGAAACAGTCGGTGTAGCATACTACTCCACCTGGTTCTGTTCTCCAGTCGTCTGTCTATGAATGAATAAACAGTAAGTAATCAGTTATGTTAAGTTTTGTCTTATCGTTTTATTCTTAACTCGAATATAATTTAACGCTTTCTTTAAATCGTCTTCTGTTTATGTTTTCTTTTCTTCATTCTACCGCATCTTAAATTTATTTTTTATTTAGTTATTTACATTAATTAATACGGATTACCTAATCACATTAATTAGACAAAAAAATATATAAGAAGAATGAAAGAAAGTACCTAATTTCATTTAAAAATATATTTATAAGCGAGTAGTCTGAATAGAAAATGTATTATAATAACAAACAATACATTTAAAATTATTTTTACAAGTAAGTAAATTTTATTGTATTTCAAAAAGTAGTGGACGCAATCTGGTCTATCATTATCCCCTATAGGTATACTTTGCGTCCATAGCGGACGCAAACTGGGAGTTTCATAAATTCGATGTAGTAATTCGCGTCCACCCCATTTTATTCGTCAAATACAAAAAACTTAAGCAAATTCATAGTTAATATTATTCCTTCTTTCATTATAAAAGTCTAGAAACAGCTATGTATCCTAAAACTCACATATAACAACAAAAAACTTACCTTCGAACGCGCCACTGCACACTATTTTTTCGCTAAGAATCCGCTCTCTTGCTGAACATCCGAGACAAATTATTTTTTTAAACGGGATTGGTTTGGCGCACGGACCTTATATCCTTATGTGCGTGTCTCTTGAACATTGAGGTATTAGCACTAATGTCTTTTATTTCAATTCGTGTGTTAGTTTACTTATTTTCGAGTATTTTCAAAGGCAGATCGGTAAAGTGGACGCGAACTGGGTGGTGGACGCAAACAGGCGAACTAACCCTACTACTACACTTCTTTTCTCTTAAATCAAGCCTTGCCATTTATAATATATTCATGACTTAGTTCATTAATATTTAAATACTTATTCAAACAAACAATAGGAGAAAGAAAAAATCTGCCCACCCTACCTACAGATACATCTATTCTCGAGATGCCAACAGAAACGCAATAATGTTTTTTTCACATATATTATTCAAAAAAATTTACACAAAAGCACTAAGACATTCATTTAACCTTATTGTCTAAATAAACGAAGATTTAAACCGACACGCAACCTCTTAATCAATAATTAAGATATAATTTGTCTCTAAAAATAATACTCATTTCCTCTTTTTAAATATCAGAAAGTAACTATGGCTTTACCAACGTAACACTACAAAGCGACATGGTGAAACTGTATATCTAGAATATATCTTTAATTTCTTACTTCCACTCTAACAGTACTATTTCTTACAAAGGGAATTTATGTTACAACATAGTGCACAAAGTTATTGAATGTGTACATTGGGCAAAATTACATTACTTACTTAATTTACAAGATGACTCTAACCACCTAACATTAGTTCACAATGTTGTAAAAACAATTTAGTTTGCACGATCTCGTTTTTTCTCAAGTGTTGTTCCAGCACTGCATAGCACGAATGCAAGGACAAGTATTTTAAATAATAATACCTCACACCGGTAGAATTAAATTTACCGTGACTTTTACAGAACTTCACTTTTCTTCTTTGGCATTTTTTTACACTGGATGTATGTAAGTATATCCGACAGTAAATACTCGGTAAACAGTCTCAAAGTTTCTTTAGAAATGGATGATGAAACTAATTCCTAAGTAGTCATCAGGTTCAGTATAACGAACAGATGAATGAGAAACACGGATTTTACTATGAATAGATTCACATTTTCCTTTTATTACGCAATTTTAATCTTTAAGCAGTTAAAATTAGTTTGGTTGGGCTAACAATCTCAAAAAATAGTTCAAGAGGGTCCACCTGTAAGAGCACTCGTACTACGCAATGCAAACCAATATAAATTACGGGATTTCCGTAACATTTCATTAAAATAGCTACTGCAAATTGGACCCTAAACTACTTTATTATTGCGTTGGAATAGACTTTGTACTTAACTATAATTTAGAGATCACTTCACAGTAGCATTTTTATGAAGCCTCTATATTTACAAATTGAAGTTATATTTTGTTACATGATCTGACTGCTAATGAAAGTTTCTGATTTTATATTCTACATTAAAGATACAATTTTACTGCACCTTATTTTGTATGAATGACAAACATTATTTTAAACAAGTGTTGTAAACACTTACAAGTCATTGTTTAGATATTTTATGCCACCCTCTTAAATTTATGTTAAGCGTTTAAGTTTATTGCGAAATGTTGAATTTTTTCGCTATTAATTCTTATTACATTACGAATACACAGTAAACATTTTGTCCTTATTAGTGATGTCTCTGTAGAGGCGTAAACTAATAATATAAACAGAAAGAAAAACTAATAACTCACTTGATTGTTTCCCTATATAACTGATGACAATACATTTCAATGTGTTTTTCAGAAACAAATTAACAATAAATCTATGTCAGCCTCATAACACCACATGAAGTTGCTCGGTATCTTTAAGGTTTATACTGAGCCTGTGTATTGGAGTATGGCTCGCACTACCTCATAACGGGCGATGTTATTATGAAGCGCATATTAGCCTCTGCGGTAGACTACATAACGCATATATTTATATGTAAATTGATTGGCAGGCTAACTCAACGTATTGATCATAATTGGATAACAATACATAATTATCGTAGAGCTGCTACTTAATTAGCATCATGCGCTTAGCACCTCTCATCTGAATAAGGAAACGTTTTGCATTCACAAACTTCCTCATTCGAAAATCGACACAGTAAAATAATTTTGGGTTATTATTATGAAACATTTTCATATAAAATACATACATAAGCTTGTATAGTACTCGTAACATAAATAACTAAACATAACTGATGCCAAAAGTTCATGATTAGCATTATCAAAACATAGTTAAGACACATTAGCAGCCATATTTTGTAACGTTAGATACTCTCTTATGAACAAAATTACTTTACTGATAAGAAGTTTATTATCTTTACATTAGAATCAACATTGTATGCATTTCATATTTAACAAGCATTATTGCATACTGCCAACGTCAATACGTAAAGGCATCGTACCAACAACAGTTATTTTATGACCAAACCACAATCTTATATCTGATATGTAAATCTAAGTAATTTCATTATTGAATAGTAATTAGGTATCTAATGTATCTCTGCAAGTTGTTATTATTATATGATAGAACACTATGAGCACAGGAGTTGACATTTCTTATGCTTAACAACGTATTATGTAGTTATTGTAAATAAAATTTATGGGAAATAGGACACCTTCTTATTCTTATACTATACAGAGTAAGAAAGTCACTAAGGGTCAATTACATAAAAGGCAAGTCGATAGAAAGGCAAGTCACAGTCCCTACTCTGTTTTATACAATTTTATAATAATTTAATTTATCATTACATAATTATATTATAATAATATAAAGTTATGTCATGATCATAATGTAAAATTAGCGCCGCAGTCTCATATCGCAGGATACGACTGCGGCGGCGCGGGCGCACGAACACCGGCCACGGGCCGCGACTAGGGTTACCAGATGAAAAAATCAAAAGTCCGGAGAAAAGGCCTGATTTCCATGGAAAAGTCCTGAGATTTTCTACAGATGAGAATTTTCTCTCAAAAACGTATTATTATCGTTGTATACGCGTTTTACGCGACGCGTTGCAAGCTTGTATGTACATCGCACTCAAAACAGCGGGGTGGAGGGAGGAGGGGGGCGCCCGTCGCCCCGCAGCGCGGTTGCCGCTCGCTCGGTCGGTCACTCAGTCAGTTCGTCTTGCGCCATTGCGAAGGTTGGATTACGCTTCATTGAGTGTCACCACGGGACGGGCGAGCGAGCGAGAATCGGAGCTGTTGGATGGATTATCCATCCATCTTGGATACGAGTTAAAATGTCTTCAAGTACCAAACGACCACGATACGTGTGTACATTCACAGATACTTTAAAACAAAGATTTCCGATTATGAAAGATGGAAGAGAACCTACCGAAGTGTTTTGTTCAATATGTAACAATCATTTTTCAATTAAGTTCAAGGGAGGTGCTGATATTGAAAAACATATCCTAACGGAAAAACATAAAAAAAATAGTCTGACTGTTTCAAGTAACACCAAAATCGACTCTTTATTTCAACCACAAAGTTCTGGACTGACAGACCAAATATCCGCCGCTGAAGCCACTTTAGCTTTCCACACAGTGAAACATCACCAGTCATTTAAATCTATGGATTGCACCAGCCAACTGGTTAAGGCTATATTTGCCGATTCCAACACTGCGAAGAGTATTTCTTGTGCACGAACGAAGACTGAGGCCATTGTAACGGGCGTGATATCTCCGTGGGTAATTGAACAGGTACAAGTCTCATTACAAAATGTCAACTTCTTGGGCGTTTCCACAGATGCAAGTAATCACGGTGCTGAAAAAATATTTCCTATTATGATACAATTCTTCGACTGGCAAGAAGGAATTAAAACCAAACTGCTGGATGTGCTGAGCACACCCAATGAAAATGCTAACACTATAACAGAGATAATTAAAACAAGCTTGCAAAAGTACGACTTGTTGATGAAATGTGTATCATTTACAGCAGACAACGCTAATGTTAATTTTGGCGGAGTAAATCGGCAACCGGGACAAAATGTTTGGACTAATTTAAAAAACTTTCTGGACAAAGATATCGTAGGAGTTGGGTGCCCAGCGCACATACTACACAATTGTATTCAACATGGCACTGATAATCTGCATATTGATATAGAATCTGTAGTAATGAAGCTGTTTAATTATTTTTCCGTATACACCGTACGCACGGAGGCGTTGAAGGATATCAGCGAATATATAGACGTCAATTATCAGAAACTATTGTTTCATAGCAAGACCCGATGGCTTAGTCTGTTTCCAGCGATCGAAAGAATATTGAAGATGTATGAACCGTTGAAGCAGTACTTTTTATCTACTCCTGGTGTACCAATTACTTTGAAGAACTTTTTTGAAAATGAACTCAGCGAAGTTTATTTATTTCTTGCTCACTCATTGATGTCAATATTTCAGACGAAAATTGAAGACATCGAAAAAGAAAACAATTCTGTTTTAGATATCAAAAGAATCCTCGAATCCACACATGAAATTTTAGTTGCACGAGCGAACGCAAACTTCATGCCACTTAAAGTGCGAGAGTTGCTGGCTAAGTGCACTGCGGAAAACCAAGAAGTTTTCAAGCATGACCTTAAAAATATGTATAAGACTTGCGTAGAATATCTGATCAAGTGGATGACGCCTTTAGATGATTTCAAAGTCTTTAATTGGTTGATGCTGAAAAAGGGCCAAATGATCGACTTTGATCAGATTGCTTTATCAATTCATTATCTAAATGGAAAAGGAATACACATAGATGATGTGAAGTTATTCGATGAAATTGCATCTCTGAATAGTTTTTTGACAAAACAGGAAGAAGCATTTTTTGACGTAATGCTTCATGCGTTGTGGGCAAACATTTTCAAGACAATAGGTATTTCACGATTGCCAGAGATACTGCGTATTTGTCAATATATATTTGCAATAACAGCTCAAAATGCAAACGTAGAAAGAGTTTTTTCTATCATGGGAGCTCAATGGTCGAAAGAAAGAAACCGACTAAACGTGTCTTCAATTCGAGCTCTACTTTTAGTTCAATATAACTTGAAGAGTTTAACTTGTGAGGCATTTTATAAATCAATAATCAAAGAAAAGAATTTACTTAAAAAAGTTTCTTCAAATATTAAATACGACAAAACTAATTAAGTACCTATTTGGATAAATAAGTATTGATTTTACCTGCAAAGGTTAGTAACATTATTTTTAAGGATGATTATTGAAGATGATTATTTTTAGTTTGTTTTACTTTGATAAATAAGGATTGATTTTAACTGCAACTGCAATTGTTACCAAAAGAAGATTGTCTTTAGTTCGTTTTACTTCGATAAATAAGTATTGATTTAACTGCAATTGTTACCAAAAGAAGATTATTTTAAGTTTGTTTTAAATTAATACATAAGTATTGATTTTAACTGCAATTGTTACCAAAAGAAGATTGTCTTTAGTTCGTTTTACTTCGATAAATAAGTATTGATTTAACTGCAATTGTTACCAAAAGAAGATTATTTTAAGTTTGTTTTAAATTAATACATAAGTATTGATTTTAACTGCAATTGTTACCAAAAGAAGATTATTTTAAGTTTGTTTTAAATTAATACATAAGTATTGATTTTAACTGCAATTGTTACCAAAAGAAGACTGTTTTTAGTTCGTTTTACTTCAATAAATAAGTATTGATTTTAACTGCAATTGTTACCAAAAGAAGATTATTTTAAGTTTGTTTTAAATTAATACATAAGTATTGATTTTAACTGCAATTGTTACCAAAAGAAGATTATTTTTAGTAGTTTAATAAGAGAGATCTTTAAAATGTAACCTGTATTTTATTAAAAATCCTGAGATATCACTAGATTTGCTAAATCCGGCCGGAATCCTGAGAAGAGTCGAAAAATCCTGAAATCTCAGGACAAATCCTGAGATATGGTAACCCTAGCCGCGACTACTCGACGGCACTAACTTTGTAGATAATAATTTAAGAATTAAATTACACGTAAACGTACGACAATCCATCATCTCACTCCACAAATAAATTTTTAATTATGACTAGTAGATAAAAAATAAATTTGAGCATGGAAAATAAGCGTACTACACGACCATGCGGCTATTGAAACGTAAAAACTCAAGTCATATAAATATAAATTACACTCATTAACGTCACATATACCGTGAAAAATCTCAGTTCATCGACGCCCGGGGCGTATTGAATCTCATCTATAAAGAACACTCGTCAGACCCCGGCGGCGGTCAAGAGGGTCAGGCAGGCTGCGGACGGCACTACGGGCGCGACGCTCGGGCCGCCTCCTCCAGCGCGCGCACCTTCAGCTCACGCTCGCGCTGCTGGCGCAGGAAGTCCTCGTGGTGCGCGGGGTGCAGGAAGGGGCGCTCGCGCTCCAGCAGGAGCTGGCGCTGCAGCTGCTCGTGCGCCGCCGCCTGCTGCGCCAGCTGCTCCGCGTACGGCCGCCCCACCGAGCCCAGCAGGTCCGGGTGCGGCAGCGGCCGGTACGGACTCAGCCCCAGCGCCTCCTGCTGCGCCTGCGCCGCCGCCTGCTGTCCCGGGTGCAGGTGTAGGTGTGTGTGCGAGTGCGCATGCGTGTGGGCATGGGTGTGCGCGTGGTACTCCGGGTTGATGCCGGCCATCTGCAACCGCACCATCGGATCAGCAGCCAACGCGAGCCGCTCGGCCGCCTCCAGCTGCGCGGCCGCGACGTGCGGATTCGGGTGGTGCGGGTGATGAGGTCCCGCGACCGTCGAAGGCACCGACTGAGGCCCGCCGGACGCGCCGGCCGGCGGGATGCCGAGTCTCTCGAGGCGCTCCCGCTCTAGTTGCGAGAGCGCTGCGGGTCCGTGCCCGGGCGGGTACAGCCCGAACTGGACGGGGATGGCGCCTTGCGGCGGCGGCGGTGGCATGCCGTATCTTCTGTGCATCTCCAGCCAGTGCGGGTCTAGGGCACGGGGGCCGACGTTGTTTTTCATGAGCTCCTCCTTGAGTCGATCGTTGAGCTCGCGCTCGCGTAATTCCCGTATTTCACGATCCCTTTTCTCTCTCTCGAGGTGCTCCAGCTCGAGCCTCTCGCGGGCTCCTGCCGCGCCGTACATCGAGCTGAGCTGGTATTGCAGCATTGGATCCATGCAGTGACGTGGTAGATTGCCGGGGCTGAAACCTGCGTGAGGTCGAGCGTACTCGGACAGTTGCCGCAGCGCAGGTGTTTCGGGATAGCCGGGCGGCCGCGGGAAACGGTCGTATGGAGACGAAATCGTTTCTATTGCGCCTCTCGATGGCGGTTTCACGTCGGGCTTCTCCGGCGTTGCGATCTTTCTGTGCGCCTGTTGAGCAATTTTTTCTCTTTCTTCCCTATCTCTTTCTGCTTGTTTTCTCAGCCTCTCCTCGCGTTTACGCGCTAGTTTAGATTCAGGCACCGGCTTAAATATAAGATCTGTTCGAGTGCACGAGTTATAATCTCCGCGATTCCAGTGTCTCAAGAATATTGCCGATTGTGATCTGTGGCACTCGGTATCTTCAATTTTCGGCTCAGGGCTCGGTCCATGGGGAATATGGGCCGGACTCGGAGTTTCCTCCTCTTCAGGTTGGGATTGTGTTTCAAGCTTGAGTTCTGTATTATCCTCTGGTGCAGGTCTCGGAGGGCCACGTAGATGCGGATGCCCATGTGGCATCTGATGTGGAGATCCTGATCTATTGTGGGATTGCTGTAGCCCAGCTGCAGCCTGCGCGTGTAGTCGTAGGCTTTCGATAGAACTTGGCACTGGTCCTGGCGGTAGCCCTAAGCCCATAGGGTGACCCATAGAGGGAGGCTGAATCATTAGGTGGTTAGGATTTCCCGGTATCATTTTGGGGTGATGACGCAGCAGCATCGAATCCGCAGGAGATAACCTTTCTGGATGGTGCGCCAGATGATGTGAATGATGATGTGTGTGGTTGTGGTTATGGTTATTCATATTAACACTTGATGACGAACTTGTAGTTTGGGATACACTGGCTGACAAATGGTGCGGGGAATTTGAATGAGAATTCGATTTCTGCTGCGTATTTATCTTGTGTTGTATCGACTGCGACGAACTACTCGAAGTTGAGTGGGAAATTGATAATGTATGGTTTGTTCCACCTCCAGCATGACTTGGTTGTTTTTCCGTGCTGGTATGTACGGCACTGTGATGACTGGTGGAATGATGATGCGTCATTGTGGTCTCGTGGAGTTGATGCCGTTCAGTGGTGGAATTTGGATTTCTTGGATCTTCAGTGCTCTCTGAAATTTCTCTCAACGATCTTGTAGTTACGGACGAGCTGGTACTATGGTGTGAACTCAGCATTGTTGTTGACTCTATTGTCGATGGTTTCACTGGCTCATGTCTTCCAGCCTGACTAACTGCAGGATGCATTGGTGGTATTGGGTGGGGCTGGGGCAACGGACCATAAGGATAGGGATAGTAGCCAGGGTGGGGATGAGGATAATAAGGATGCATGGCGTGGGCTGCTGCAGCTGCAGATAGTTGAAAAATAGATGGATGTAAAAGGGGATGATGTGGATGGTGCAACGGTGATGCAAAGGGATGAGGATGTGGTGGACCTTGTTGGCCAGGATGCATGCCTGGTCCAGACATTGTCGTGGGTATAGAAAGAGGTGTTGGATTCATCAAATTAAGTGCTGAGTGAGACACTGGCGTATGTTGTATGGGCGACGCCGATATCTGCCGCGGCTGTGACGGACTTGCTAAGTGTCTCGAGAAAGGCGATGTTGTAGCAGATGGATGAGACGGGTGGGGATGTCCTGGTGTTCCATTGTGACCTGGTTGACTCTTTATAGGAGTTGGTGTATGAGGACTTTTCACTGGAGGAATAGTACTGCTTGAATCTGTACCACCTTGATTAGAAGTTGCAGATGGAAGATGAGGCTGATGAAGGAAGTCTGGCTCCTTCTTTATACTGTCTATTCTAGGACCAAGGAAAGCACTTGGCATGTTTGGATTCTCATTTGTAGGTTGGCTAGGCGGCCTGCTGCTATTTTCCACACTTGATGTGGATTCTCTATCTCTTTCAGTACTTAAATGTTGTGCTATAGCACTACCAATTGGATACCCAGGCACTTTGACTTCTTTCAAAGATTGCAATGGGTCTGAAAGGTTTTGTGTTGACAGATTGGCAGGCATATTATCTGGAACTTCTTGTTTAATCTTCAAGTCTTGTGGCATTGATGGATCATTTTGACTTGACGACGGTGGAATCAAATTAGCACCAGGATGACCATGAGAGGGTGGGGCCTGTTGCATGAGCGGTGGCATTGAGCCAGGTTTGTCTAAGCCAGGGTGAGGTGGGTGTCCATACAGAGGAGAAGGCATAAAACCATAAGGTCCCACATTGGAACCACTTCCTACAGATATCAAAGGTCCAGGAGGAAGTAAGCCAGCCATAGATGGTTGAGTTAGAGGTGGAGGTGGCATACTTTGTGCAGACACTGGTGTATTCGCGGCCTCTGTTGATCTCGCTCCTAGATTCTCTGGACGCACTGGTGGGGGGAAAATAGGAGGTCTCAATGAAGTATTTTGACTGTCAAGTTTGGGCATGGGCTGCGTCTTCAAATCTGTAGGCTGCTTATCTTCAGCATCAGACTCTTTGTTTTCTTGTGAATTTGAAGGTGAGATTGGTTCAGTATTGGCAGTTGACGGATGTTCCATAGGTGGTGGTGAAGACCCTCTAGTATTGGTAGGTGATGGGCTGATTCTTTGCAAATTGTCCAAGCGGGGTGCATTTGGAGAATCCACTTTACTTGCTGTAGTGATTGTTGCAGTAAATATCTCAGGTGTATTTTGACTTTTCATTTCAGTTGCCTCATCCCTGGGTTCTAACTTGATAACAGTTTTCAAGGGGTTCATATGAGGATTATGTTTGCTGGGATCACTGGCAAAATTCATACTTGGGGGGTAAAAAGGTGGCATCCCACTTGCAAAGTCTTTTGCATTTCTTATTATGGCACTTTCTTTCGTAATATTGACTGGATTGAAAATATTATTAGTAAGCCCACTTTCAATCTTGATGCTATGATTATGTTTGGAAGTAAATAGATGGTTATCTTTAACAAAGAAATTAGTATTTTCTAAATGAAGGGGCTTACTTGAGGAATTCACTGAGTGCGGAGGGAAGTTATGAGACAGTGGATCTTTCTGGAACTCTTCTTTCTGCAAGTTCATTGTTTGATCTTCAGTGTCTATTTCCTCTTTAATTTTTATTTTCTCTATTGGTTCTGTTGCCATAGGAGTAACCTTAGGAATAATGAGCTCTGTTTTGGAGAATATTGCACTTGGAGCAAGAGGTCTTGATTCAACATTTTCTGAATTTTTCTGTGCACTGGGATCTGTTTTCAAATCTAGGACATTTCTTTCATCTTTCTCATTACAAACTTTAAACACTGGTGGAAGATCTTTTTCAGTTTTTATTACAGGCTCCGGGTTGGTGATTTCTGTTTTAA
Organism: Udea ferrugalis; assembly: GCA_950022985.1. Lineage (NCBI taxonomy): Eukaryota > Metazoa > Arthropoda > Insecta > Lepidoptera > Crambidae > Udea > Udea ferrugalis. The sequence continues at coordinate 3,559,611 of OX465527.1, read as the reverse complement.
CCACAGGCTCTGGGGGTTTAGGGTTCTCTGGCTTTGGTTCTTTGTTTTGTTCCACATTTTCCTTTTCAGGCTTGTTAAAACTGAAGTCACATGCTTCTGGTTCAGGCTCTGCGCTTTCAGTCTCATCCATCGCTGGAAAACTATCATTAGTCAGACTCTCTGATGGACTCTCTGGAGGTTCCTCAGACTTCTTTTTCTTCATTTGCACATCACCATCCATGATTCCTTCAATTTTAGAATCATCTGGAAGACGCTTCTTCACTTTAGAAACATCAACAGCTACTTTGCCATTAGTCACTTTCTTTTTAACATCTTTGCTAACTGGTGATGATAAAATTTTCTCAGGTACATTGTTATTTGTACTTGGTGCAATAATTGGTTTGATAGGTTTTGTTTTAGTTGCAAGTGTTTTAGAATCATTATCACTTTCGTCTTGACTTTTCTTACCATTTGGTGTTGTTTGTTCTTTCGACTTATTTCTGGTTCGCATTCTACTTGGAGAGTCGTCTGGATTGTCTCCAGTTCTCCCACTTTCTGCTTTGGCCAGATCAGCAGCTTCACGGGAATCACTATCGTCTTCAGAATTTTCATCTTCAGTAACTGAACTCATTTCACCTGCTTCTTTGGGTATAGGCGATGGCCTAGAACTAACAGTGTCAGGAACAGTGGGAGTAGCTTCTGGTGTTGGCTCTTTAGGAGTGCCCGCGCGTGAATTTCTTGTATTGCGAACACGTCTCAAAGATGCTTGCCTACGTCTCCTATGTGGTCTATTACTACTAGCACCAGGAGTCTTTTTCCACAGATAATAAAATTCAACAATTTCAGCTGTATCTTTATGTGGCAGTAAGTCTTTTCTTATTTTAAAAAAGTTTTTACCAAATTGACGAATACCTTTCACAAAGCGCTTAGTTTCTTCCTCGGTCCATTTTTTCTCTATTCCTTTTGGGACAGGGCACTTGACCAAGGCTTGTAGGGCTCTTCCAGGGTCGTAGCATGAGTCGTGTAGCACATCAAGAGCATTGATGGTGGTGTCGTCGCGGCTGGCCGCCACGCATCCATCATCAGGCGAGCCGCCGTCGCACATTCCAGCAAAAGCTGCCATTGATCGCGCGGCTCTCAAGTACATCACCAGGTCCCTGTCTGTGGCCTGAGCAGGCAGCCACCGCAACTCTTCGCCTCCAGGACACGGTTCATCGGGCCCAAGTGGACCATTTACACGCATATCCGGCAGTAACGCATATATATCCTTATCCTTCACGGGTTGGTTCGGTGTTCCCACTTGAACTTCCCCTTGGTTCTGAGCCATGATTCGTACGCAATGGATTGTTTGCACTGGGCACTCAACAGTCTCTATTCACATGTCAAAAAGTCTACATATTGTAAGCACATAACTGGAGTTAGATGCATCATACTCTTTCATCACACACGAATTTGATTGTCCGCAGAACAGTAAGTATGCCAATATACATAATTATTAGTCCTAATGGCCTCCATTACACGGTGCATTGTGCTTCATTTTACGATCTTGTATGGTACACACAACTTGTAACTTCTGACCACAAAAAATTGTATCGTATAAATATTTTCAATAACTCAGTATTTACGCTTAATTTACTAACAATTTAGTAAATGCTATCTACATGCTATCCTTTTGTTTAGCTTCGCCTTTCTTTGGCCACCATAGACAATCACATTTCTATAAAATGGCTGCCACGATACTACGTTTTTTATTTTACGTTTCGTCTTACGAAAATAAACAAAGCGTTTTGATTTGTTATTTACTTCAGAAAATAAATAAATTTCTTATTCAATTACCAATCATCTCAGTTGTTCGAACTCATTTTCATGCTAATGTTGCTATGAGAATAACTAGTAAAGCATTAACATGTAATCCAAAATAAGGACAACAAGAAAATCACTCAACATGTGTAGAAGTAATTTTCTTTGCCTTAGCATTTTTATCCCAGCACAAAAGTAGTTTTGCATGGCCATAAAGTGACCGAACGGAAACGGCGCGTCTTCACTCGCGCAAAACAGCAAAGATGCGAGACGGCGGCGTCTCGGAGATCCACACCTTCAAAAAGCGACCTCACAGCTACCTACTAGACGCCTGATTTCTTGTATGAAATTACGCGTGTTAACTACCTGAAGGGGGAAAAACTCATAGGGTGGTAGAATCTGAATTCTGAAGTATTTGTGGCCATAGCCTGTTGGTAGGAGTCTATTGGCTATGAGGTCGATGATCTTTGCGGATGGATAACATCTGTCAACATACGGAGGCCGGCACATCACGCTCCCCATTTCCGGTCAGTCCTCCTTGCTCTATCGCGAACAAATGTCATTTGGCAAGAGCGAGAGAAAAAACGGAAATGGGGTAACCTGATGTGCTGTTGACTGTACATCTTCTGTTGGAGTAGACCACTACCCATCCAGTTTCACCATCAACCCCACCGCCTCAGATGACACGCATAATTTTATACAAGAAATCAAACATCATGCGTCTAGTGGCTGTGAGGTCGATGGGTTTTAGTTACGGATCACAGAAGAGGTCGAAAATGGGATGGGTGACCATGTGTTTTTTATGCATCTCCAAAGTCTTCTTCCACAGGCAGTTCGTGGCTGACGTCGCTAGATGCCAGTCGTTGAGCCTGATCAGTCAGTGGTCTATTAGGGTGGCTTGATAACATCTGACGGAAAGGTTATCACTAACCTAGCAATCCGCGTGTTAGAGTGTGGCTCGCACTACCTCATAGTTGAAGATGAGGCATGTGCCCAGCGTGGGACGGATGAAGGCTGTTGTAGTAGTACCACATTCTGAGCCATCGATAGCAAATCTATCGGCTTGCCTTCGATACACAACACAACTGAATAAATGATCAGCAAGCAGGTATAAAATATTCCACTACGGGCTGATGTTTCAAAAGATAGATTGTTAGATATAATTTATCAGACCAATAAATAACATGTCAGCAAATTTGGAAATGCGAACGTCGAAATCTTTAAAGAACTGTGTATTTAATAGCAATATGTCATTTTGACCTACCTACATTTTAAAATTTGACGAGTTGTAATTTATTGGTCTGATAATTTCTATCTGACTATTGAAAAAACTGCTTTAGAGCTGTTTTGAAATTATTTTAAGACACCTTTTTTTTCATAACCACTACGATCCGAACGCAGGAATCGAACCAACCCTTTGATTTTCATAAGAACTTTCTCTACTATAACTGCAACTTTACTTGGCTGAACTTTGACGTACAATCCAAACATAGGCAAAGTTACAAAAAAAACGAAGGTATACTTTTGACGACACTTTATTCGATGAAATTTTAACGCTCCGCACACGGGCCATACGCCACAGCTACAAAACACCGCCACCGGCATGTTACCTGGAGTTTTCATACATTTTATATGGATTCTCCACACAACGTTGACGCCGATGGCCGCCACACGCTACCAACTATAGGAATTATGCCGGTGGGGGCGTTTTGTGGCCCGTGTAAGGAGACGTCCAAAGACGTGCACAAATTTATAACAATATCTACCTTCACATACACATTTCACTATATCAAAGTCAAACTAACATAATCCCATATTAACATAAAACAGTGGAATCGTTTTTGTATAAAACAGTTGTATGTAAGTACACATAATATGTGAGTTTACATAATTTCAATAATTAGTTCAACTAGTAGTTGAAAAAATGGTAGTCATAGCATTAATTAACATTAGTGACGATTCTTCTGTTTAGGTACTATTTGTCACAACAAAAACGTTATAACCGTTATGTTAATAAGCTGAAAATAAAAATATACAGATCCATTAAAGTTGAAGGAAGATGAAGGTTTTTTAATATTTACAATTAGATATATTATCATAATATCTATACATACACTATTTATGTCCTGAAGAAAGTGAAAATAGATTAGTAATCCCATAGAACGGAATAAACTAGACTATGAATTTAACTGCCAATATTTCACTTGGCGTCAACAACCTAAGCTGAACAGAGACGCTGACATCAACCATTACATAGGGGCACCTTATGCCGCTGACATAAGAGCCATATTGCGACAGTTTTGTAAAGGTTGATGTGAGCGCCTCTAAACATTCAATTTACTAAAATTATGTATACCACATAAACGACTCTGAAAATCTACGCAGAATATTAATTAATCAACTACATCCTCTTCCTCTTCATCTATTTGCTCAATCTTAACGCTAACGAAGTCTGTCGGCTCCAATTCTACATTCTCCTCTTCCTGGTCTTCCTCTTGATCCTCCGCTTTGCTTCCCTCTTCACTCTCCTCTCCGCTATCTTTCTCCTCTTCTTCTTCTTCCTCATCACTATCCGGGTCTTGCTCATGAACAACATTCTCAGCCATCTTGAACGTTTTAGTGAAGGTAACAAAGTTTCCTAAGAGTACATCGGTGGCTTTGGTTTTGGGCTCTCCGAAGATCTTGGTCATGGCTTCGTCGTCGAGGGGGAGGTTGCATTCGCGAGGGTCTAAGCGTTGGAAATATTCTTTGATGTTGAGATCGGTGTTCTTGACGCCGTGTCGCTTGCGCAGGTGCTTCATAAGGGTTCGTCTGACGGCGTACGACTTTGGACACACTTGGCACTGGAAAGAGAGATTTTAAGTGTTCAATGTCTGCCATTATAGTGAAGGATTATGATTCATGCGGTTCTTATGTAGGTGACTTTATTTGTTTGTCAACCAGTGCTAAGCGGCAATGTGTGAAGCTGTAGTTTAAATAACTGTTATTTCCGTTAGCGCAGGTCAGATATTAAAATATGGATATTTGATTGGTTGTTTAATAAACAGCGGGGAGTTTAACGGTAGGTGTTTTAAATATCATGTTCAAGCTTATGGTACTACAAAGTCCACAGTATTATCCCTGGAGGAGTGGTAGATTGTACAAATAGTTTTGACTAGTTCCAATCTCACACAATCTGCCTATCTTCAACTGGGCGAATAAAAATTGGTCCTTCGAGTCGGATGAAGGTTAGATGTTCGACAAAATACAGCATACCGCAATGCTTTTTGACGATCTCCAGTTTTGTCACAGTAATTTATTGGTCCTTCGAGCCGGATAGATATCAAATGCTTACGTAACAAATGACAACATACTACAATAATACTGTCGGGGCTTGTGTTAGTGGATGTAAATTGATCGTTAGTGCATTAGCATAAGATGATAATTCTGTACTACATGACTAATGTTAATACTGTCAAAGTCCTATCAGTTGACCTGGCTTCTCTGTTGTAGCAGTAATGACCTACCTTGTACATGTTAGCTCGCCCATGAGTGACCACATGATGCCGCAGACCGGCCACACTCGTCAGAGACTTCGGACAGAGGGGGCAGGAGAAACGCTCCTGGTTGTGTAGAGTGCGAAGGCAGTTGACCTGGCTTCTGTTGTAGCAGTAATGACCTACCTTGTAGTTAACCTGCCTTCTCTGTTGTAGCAGTAATGACCTACCTTGTAGTTGACCTGGCTTCTCTGTTGTAGCAGTAATGACCTACCTTGTAGTTGACCAGGCTTTTCTGTTGTAGCAGTAATGACCTACCTTGTACATGTTAGCTCGCCCATGAGTGACCACATGATGCCGCAGACCGGCCACACTCGTCAGAGACTTCGGACAGAGGGGGCAGGAGAAACGCTCCTGGTTGTGTAGAGTGCGGAGGTGCCGCACCATGTAGCGACTGTTTTGATATTTGCGATCTGATTTGGAACAGAATAGAATAGAAAGTCATTTATCATTCATATCATTTATAATGTAAGCTTATAACAAGCATTTATGACACGTCAAGAAAAAATGCATTATTGAGATAAGTTTGAAAGCGCGTCTTGAGGGAGGAATGATTGCTATGATGTGTAGTATTTGTTTTCAGAACCAACTGGTTCGATTTCTAAGGCAAAATATTTTTTCAATATCTAAGTAGGTTTGTAGTTTTGGTTATTGTCACAATAGGTCTCGATACTCAGATGTTTTTTTGAAATATTATTTTTAATTTAGGATTTGGTTGGCCAAATTTTGTAGGCAATTTGGTGGGATTTCATCTTCTTTCAGGTGGACCTTGGAACCAATTCGAACGAAGTTCTGTACACTATAAATGCGTACAAAACTTCGTTCAAATTGGTTTAGTAGTTCAGGTGTAAAGACAGAGTTACTTGAAGTTAGTAATTACGTTACACTACACGTATTTACGAAACGGAAAGTAATTAAGATTTAAGTATGTTCATTTGTCGTCTTGTTCCAAAAGCAGTACAAGCTCTGCCCAGTTTGGGGCTAGATGGAACTGTACAGTCAGCAGCACATAAGGTTACCCCATTTCCGACTTTCTCTCGTTCTTGCCCCATGTCATTCCTTTGCAATAGAGCAAGGAGGACTGACCGGAAATGGGTAGAGTGATATGTCCAAGGATATTTATATTTAATTGTCACTCACCGCAAAGAGGACACTGTACGGGCTCGCCCTGAGCGCGCTCGTGCGTGCGCATGTGCTCGCGAAGCGAACACGCGCTCGTGAACAGCTTCGCGCACACTGAACACGTCTCTAGATCTGAAACATTTGCAGTTCATTTTAGGACGATTCGTTTCGTGTTATGGCACAGAATACTTACCCCGAATTCACAAACGTCTATCAAATATCAAAGTTGAATACGTATTCAAAGTTATAGACACTTTACGAGACGGCGTGAGCTTGACTGCGTGCTCAACTTTGATTGACGCTTGGGAATCGGAGGTTTAGGGGCGGAAGGCAAAAATACTTGAACAAAAATGTATCTTATTACGTGCGGAAACAAAATACGTTGTAGTAGCTACATTTTGCACACTTTTTATACCTACTATCACATTCACTCATTACTATATCTACAATTAAAGGATCTTTCAGTGTGGGAGTCGAACCCACGACTTTTGGAGCTAAAATTGCGGGTTTAGGCCAGTCAAATATTAAAATGCAAACTCACTTTCTCCTGTGTGCTTCCTGATGTGGTAAGTGAGCTTAGACTTTTGGACGAATGTCTGTCCACAGTATATGCAGGCGTAGGATCTATCCTTTGAGTGTGTTCTGCAAAAGAGATTCAATGTTTAGTTAAATTAATAAAAAACTTTACTATATTACAAAGATCCATATGTGAAACGACTCCCTGCAACAAGGGCGAAACCAATAGTCAGTGTCAGTGCGGATTATTGGAGAGGTGTTACATACACCAATTTTACAGTCTGACCAAACTGCTTTGAAGCCGCTGACTATGTTTAACGACTGGCATGTAGTGACGTTAACGTTTCTTGCGAAATACATAGGGAATCAAAAGGTCATGCGCATGTCTGATTTTGGTCCTTTTTTCGTTTGTTAAAGGGACCAAAACTATTTAAGAAATAGTTCAGTGATCAAATCCTATTATGATCTAAACCGAACTATAGTCCGCTCGCGTTAAGAATGCAGTGTTTTTTAAATTTAATTCTGTAGCACACAAAAAACCCAGATCCACAACCTTTGCGTTCGAAAGTATGCGTTCAGCTGGTCACTGTGGACTTGACTTTCTAATTAGGTACGATTTGGGGACGTGCTAGGTCAAAGGACAAGAATGAAATTACTGCATTCTTAACGCGAACGGACCATAGATTAGTTGGAGTATAGAGAGAGTTTGGTATAGAGAGTCACCTGGAGTGCGAGGTGCAGGCGCCCTTGTCGCCGCCCTGTGGCCGGGGCGTAAGAATACGGCCACGGTTCCCCCCGCCTGTCGTAAGAGGCGACTAAAGGGGGGCCTTCGGGGTCGCTGGGAGTGCACGCGGTGGGGGCTGTGTGCCTCTATTTCAAGTGGCCCCGAGGAGGACGGCAGTGTGGGGGCAGCCTCACACTGCCGTAACACCGGCTGGTGTTAGTAGGGAGGTCTTACTCCCTACGAGAGGGGCTGTGTGAACAGCATTGTGCGCCAGGTGTTCAACCGGTTGTGTTCCTTCTCTACAGAAGAGATCTCGGTGAACCCTGGTCACGCACGGAAGAAGGCTGCCCCGGTGTTTTAGTGGGTATTCCCACCCTCCCTGTGGTGGGTGAGCCCCACACTCCGCCGCTGCCCCAAGCAGCGGGAAGTGCGTAAAAGCATTTCACCGGGTAAAAAAAAAAAAAAAAAGGCGCCCTTGTCGGCGAAGGTGCGCGGGCACTGAGCGCACGCTTGGGCCGCTCGCCCGTGTGGCAGAGTATAGAGAGTCACTCACTATGGGCCCCATAAGAAGGCTCAAGGTCACCCAACGGGCTATGGAGAGGGCTATGCTTGCTGTTTCCCTACGAGATCGAATCAGATCCGTAGGAGAACGAAGGTCGCCGACGTAGCCCAGCGTGTTAGCAGGTTGAAGTGGCAGTGGGCGGGGCACATAGCTCGAAGGACTGATGGCCGTTGGAGCTGGAAAGTCCTCGAGTGGAGACCATTGGAGACCCGCAAGGTGGACGGATGACCTCATAATGGTCGCAGGGTTTCACTAGATGCAGGCCGCCTCCAGCCGGCAGCTCTGGAAATCTATGGGGGAGGCCTATGTTCAGCAGTGCTGCTGATGATGATGATGAGTTACCTGGAGTGCGAGGTACAGGCGCCCTTGTCGGCGAAGGTGCGCGGGCACTGAGCGCACGCTTGGGCCGCTCGCCCGTGTGTTAGAGTATAGAGAGTCATTCACTATGGGCCTCATAAGAAGGCTCAAGGTCACCCAACGGGCTATGGAGAGGGCTATGCTTGGTGTTTCCCTACGAGATCTAATCAGAAATGAGGAGATCCGTAGGAGAACGAAGGTCGCCGACGTAGCCCAGCGTGTTAGCAGGTTGAAGTGGCAGTGGGCGGGGCACATAGCTCGAAGGACTGATGGCCGTTGGGGCCGGAAGGTCCTCGAGTGGAGACCATTCGAGGCCAAGCGCAGCGTGCGACGCCCGCCCGCAAGGTGGACGGATGACCTCATATAGGTCGCAGGGTTTCGGTGGATGCAGGTCGCCTCCAACCTGGAAATCTATGGGGGAGGCCTATGTTCAGCAGTGCTGATGATGATGATGATGACTCACCTGGAGTGCGATGTACAGGCGCCCTTGTCGGCGAAGGTGCGCGGGCACTGAGCGCACGCGTAGGGCCGCTCGCCCGTGTGACCATGTTGGAGTATAGGGAGTCACTCACTATGGGCCTCATAAGAAGGCTCAAGGTCACCCAACGGGCAATGGAGAGGGCTATGCTTGGTGTTTCCCTACGAGATCGAATCAGAAATGAGGAGATCCGTAGGAGAACGAAGGTCGGTGACGTAGCCCATCGTGTTAGCAGGTTGAAGTGGCAGTGGGCGGGGCACATAGCTCGAAGGACTGATGGCCGTTGGAGCTGGAAAGTCCTCGAGTGGAGACCATTCGAGGCCAAGCGCAGCGTGGGACGCATGACCTCATAATGGTCGCAGGGTTTCGGTGCAGGCCGCCTCCAACCGGCAGCTCTGGAAATCTATGGGGGATGATGATGATGATGATGAGTCACCTGGAGTGCGAGGTGCAAGCGCCCTTGTCGGCGAAGGTGCGCGGGCACTGAGCGCACGCGTAGGGCCGCTCGCCCGTGTGGCGGCGCTCGTGCCGCAGCATGTTGGAGCGCTGCACAAAACGCATTGGGCAGTAGGAACACGCGTGGCGAGGACCTTCGTGGATTTGAAGGTGCTCGCGGTACGAGTCTTTTTTCTGGAAGGTAAAAAAAAAAGTTTATTCATCGGACAACTAAGAATCCATATGTGTTAGTGACAAATTACTGTAACTGGTAAGATATTTGTTGTCAACAGAGAATAGAGACTGTTGGGGCAAATTACGACTTTCACAGATTACAGGGAACCAAGTCTACTAATTTTAGAACGTTTCAATTGAACCGTGATTAAGTCTCAATAGTCTTATTTGACATATTTTTCATAGAAAATGTGTCAAAAAAGCCGATTGGGACGCAATTACGATTCCATTGAAGCGTTACAAAATTAGCCGACTTGGGGATCTGGACAGTGAGGAAAGTGGGAAGCACTATAAACTCCTAATATTTAAATAATGTGCCTAAAAATGTTAGTGTTTGTGTGTTTTATCACTAGGAGAAGACAATCGGATGCAGATATGGGGAGGAAAGCGGCAGAGCACGTGTCCGTAGCGTAAAGCATGTCTAAAAGATAGGGGCCGTAAAGTACGTTCTTGTAGACGATACCTCCGTCTTGTGGAGTGTTGAGCTGGCGCCAACTATTTGGCAGAGGCGATGTATAGGGGTGTCGTGTCTAGGGCGACATGGATTTCCTGCTTTTAGGGTAGTATTGGGTTACGCCTTGTGCAAAGTTACTATAGGCCATTTAATGAGGCGGAGGCAAAATATATATTTTATTTTGTAGAGTGACAAGAGGCGTGTTGCGGCTACTGGCACGTTCCCAGGTACCTATATCCTGTTAACGACCTTGTGAAGGTCGATAGGCGTATTTTAACTAGTTATTATGACAGTTAAAGATAAATGTAGAGGATACACCGCCGAATTCACGAACGTAAATAAAACTTGAGCATCCCTCACATGTCATGGAATGAAAAGGTTGACCAGTTTTCAAACACATTCATCTACGCGTTGCAAGCACATGTTACCTTTTTAAACTGTGTAACAGGCTAGAGTATGTCGAAAAGTATCCTTTATTATCTGACAATAAAACTGAAATTCGATTAGACGTATGTTCCTTCACGATTGACAGTTGAACCAATTGATCTTGTCAATGTCATCATTGAGCAAGCAAAAACAGATCTTCGGGTGGTTCCCCGACAGTACAACTCACCATGAACACCTTCCCGCAATAGCTGCAAGTGAAGGGCTGCTTGTTAGGCGCGTGTTCTTGTTTGTGCATGTACAGCGAGGACTTGTACTGGAACGACTTGCCGCACTCGCTGCATTCGAACGGGTGTGTGGGAGCAACGAAACACACAGGTGCGGACTTACGTACGGCTCGGGTATCGTCAGAATCAATAAAATCGTCAGTGTGTGCGTGAGAGAACGCGTACGTACGGGACGCCGCGCTAAAAACAAACTGCGCTGGCTGCGCTTATATAGAAGATGGTATAATACGATTCGAACCTAATGGCGGCTTGGAAGTTAGCTGCGAGCGCCGAGTGCGCAAGATAGACCTCAGCTCGCAACCCGCTGACACCTTCATTTGTGTTCTTCGCATCGACTCGCGCGATGTTCACAGCCACCATTAAGTTTGAATCGTACTACCTATAAACTGTGTATACTGCACCATAAGTGTTCTTCTTTAATTGACTGAATTGTCTCATGTAATAATGTACTCACCATAAACACCTTCCCGCAATAGCTGCAAGTGAAGGGCTGCTTGTTAGGCGCATGTTCTTGTTTGTGCATGTACAGCGAGGACTTGTACTGGAACGACTTGCCGCACTCGCTGCATTCGAACGGGGGTGTGGGAGCAACGTACGCAAGTACGGCTTGAGTATAGTTTGAATCAATAAAATCGTCAGTGTGTGCGTGAGACAACGCGTACGTACAGGACGTTGAAAACAAGCTGCGCTCGCTGCGTTTGTATGGAAGATGGCATTCTGTGTATACTGTGACATAAGTGTTCTTCCTTGATAGACGTTTGTAAAGTCGGAGGTATCATATCCCCTGGAGTGTCGGAGGAGCTGATTCAGCTCATCAGGAAATTGGAGCAGTTTCAAGCGGAAAATCTAGGCCAAGTATAATTATGTCTTTGGCGCTAAAACATTAACAGTTTGGCCATTGGCATTTTTGGCATTTGGGCCATTTTGGTGCCAAATAATGACGCGCAACGATCTACCGTCAATTATATTAACGCGCCTGGCAGCTCGTATGTCTCCGACACTTGAAGGATTATGTAATACTGTACTCACCATAAACACCTTCCCGCAATAGCTGCAAGTGAAGGGCTGCTTGTTAGGCGCGTGTTCTTGTTTGTGCATGTACAGCGAGGACTTGTACTGGAACGACTTGCCGCACTCGCTGCATTCGAACGGGTGCCGGCCCGGGTGACGGATCAGGTAGTGCAGTTTCCTGGGGAGGGGAAATGAACACTTTGTGTTTACTTCAAGGTATTCTTGGATGCGAAAAGGGAATATGCGCTTGAAACAGATGAGCGTCATATTATTTATTTGAGTACTATTTTGAATTCTCATTACGTCTCTATCAATATTTCCTAGTTTTATTTCTTTGTAGATGTAAAAATAATTATTGAAAAGTACAAAAAAATGAGGGAAATTCAAAGCAGTTGAAACAGAGTGGGTCGAGTGTGACGTCACAGTCTACGCGTATGTGACTGTCAAAAGCGCGACAAGAAGAAGAAATCAACAGTTTGTAGGTTACATTTGTGTTGTCATAAACTTGCGTGACTTCAAATTCTATGACAACCAAGCGCGCCATAATGACGGCGCGTTTAAAATGCATGATAAAGTTTGAAATTTTGAACACTTCACAAATATACTAACTACATTATGCATTTTTGGTGATGAATATTATTGATCAGTTATAAAATGATATAAGCTATCATAAAAAAATATAAAAAAGAACAGTGCATATTCCCTAATGACATGGGTATTGCTTCTTTTGGCGATAATCGCGATAATGGCTTTTCACCTACCTCAGTAGCGCAGGAACTGCTGGTTCAGCGCCAGTACGTAAGCAATAAAAGCCAATAGAATTCACAAATGCAAATCAAAGTTGAGCATAGCGTACAGTAGGCCTAGCACGAACCGCTAACGTTTTGGTAATCGAGAAGTAAACGATCCGTTTTATTTTTCTTTTTTTTAGAAAATAAAGTAACGTTTATTTTTCGATTACCAAAACGTCAGTGATTCGTGCTAGCCCTGTAGATAGTTATCACTTTCAGTTTGGACATTTTATGGGACGTGAGATTGACGCCGTGCTCGATGTGATTGACATTTGTGAATTAGGGGGTGAGTAAGTAAGGTGAAAGGTCGACCTCCGCGTGGGACGAAGGCCACACGTCCATCACAAGCTAACCCATTGTGTTCACGATATCAAGTGCGCTGTAAAATCGCGAATCGTTAAAAAACAACTGACAGCGTGGAATGGTGGATCTAATAAAAAGCAAGTGCGACGCCGAAGGTCAACCTGCGTTCCGAAAGCGGCATTCCAAACCTGCACTAACGCTCACTTAAGCACCATGTTGCTAGAAAATATTGAGGGTTGAGCTCCCTGAGGTTAAGCTTGCAATTGCGAGGTAAGATCGCAGAACTATCATAATTTTCGCCGGTTTTTATTAGCATTGTTGCAACAAGCATGTTTAAGGAATAATAATTGTTACCTTTCGTCAATAGTGTGCATGACCTCGATACAGAGCTTGCACTTGAACTTGCCCGCGCCGTGCGCCTGCGACATGTGCGCGCCGCACGCGCGCGGGGTCGTGAACTCGCGACCACACATCGGGCAACTGGACGAGCCCTCGGTCGAGTAGAGGCCGTCGTCCGAGTGCATACTCTAACAGTAACAACATAGAGTCCATTGTCCAGTAACGTTACCTCTCGTCCATAGTGTGCATGACCTCTATACACAGCTTGCACTTGAACTTGCCCGCGCCGTGCGCCTGCGACATGTGCGCGCCGCACGCGCGCGGTGTAGTAAACTCGCGACCACACATCGGGCAACTGGACGAGCCTTCAGTCGAGTTGAGGCCGTCGTCCGAGTGCATACTCTAGTAGGAACAGAATAAAGTCCATTTTTGTTTACTTGTCTAACTTACCCCCGAATTCATATCAATCAACGCTAAGCAAGCACTCACGCTCATGCTGTCCCGTAAAATGACAATAAAACTGAAAGGGATAGCTTTACTTCTGAAGGACGCTCAACGCTGATTTGCGTGTGTGAATTCGGCGGTTAGTAAACTAACGCCCGAATTCACAAACGTCAATTAACGCTAAGCACGCGATCAAGCTCATGCTATCCCTTTCAGTTCTATTGACATTTTACGGGACGGCATGAGCGTGAGTGCTTGCTTAGCCCTTATTGACGTTTCTGTATTCGGAAGTAAGCCATGTTTTTTATTCAATTAACAATGTAAAAATTAATAGAAACCTTTAAACATAAACCATTGTTGATAGTTATCTCATTTTGAATATCTTATTTCACTCAAAATACGAACAAAGATTTTACTTCCACTAATAATTTAATAATTACTCTTTAATAATTTATTTTCATGTAGAACATTCGGCAGAAGTGTTGTTGTTGGTGTATGGTTCATTTGTGATAATTTTATGAATTGTTCTACTGTAAAATTGTTTTAAAAACACAGCAATAAATTATCATCGCAGATTGAACTGTTTTATTTTCAAATTAAATTTATATAATACTAGCGGCCGCCCGCAACTTCGCCCGGGTGTTGTTAAGAAAAGTGACATATCTTTATAACTTGTTAGCCTACGTTCTATTTAGATGCTTATGCTATTTATTATAAAGTTTCATTAAAATACATCCCGAAGTTTTTCGTGAAAGAGCAACCTGGCATATCCACACATACAAAGTTTCGTAGTATAAACAGTAGGATAAACAGCTTCATATCTTACCTTCACATGTAACTTAAATGACTTCCTCTGGCTGAGTGGTCTATACAAACAAGCACCTAGGGTGCAGTATATCTTAGTTGCTTCAGGGTGCTCTGCCTTGAAGTGAGCCCTCATCTCCTCAATGGTGTGCAAGACAAGACTGCAGACGTAGCACTTGAAGAGGTACATGGTCTCATCTGTACCGGTAGTGTGATGGCGATCTAAGTAGTGGTGGACAAACCACATCTGTAATGAGTTTTCATTTTCATTTCATTTATATATTTTTGAATTACCTTCTGAGGTAAATACAGTATAAATCTTTTAGTACCGTTACTATCATACACAGTTCCATGTGAATCAGTGAATTAGTTTACAAAAGGTGGTAAAGTTACATTCAAGTGTTTCTAACATTATTTGTCTTGCTGACTTTTCATAAACTCTTGTAAAAGTTTACATGAAATAAATATAGTTGAGTTTGAGTTTGAAACAAGGGTGATTTGTGTAACTGAAGTAAATAAAAGTTTAAAATCACTACTATTGATTTTTGGGACTTCATAGAACACTGTGAATTGAATAAGGTGACCTACTTATTCAATTTGCTGTGGTCCAATAGACATGGTGCAAAATATAAAGTAAAAAATTTTACTAAGAAGTATTTAAATACCTTCTCACTGAACATTTCAGAACAGCTCTGGCATTTGTAAAAATCTTCTTTGTGCTTCATATAATGCACTCTGACTTGATGAGTTTCTCTATCAGTTTCATTCCAGAACAGTGTCTGACAGTATTTACACTTAAACCCCAGGTGGGGGCTGAAGCAGTTGTCATACTCAATCAAGTTCCAATGCTCATTCAAATGCCTTCTAGTCTCCTCTCTGTTGTCAAACTCTTTGTCACAAAACTGGCACAACCACAAGTCATCAAAGTCACGCAGTTCCTCTATGACGTGACCGTCAAACTCATTATAAGAATCATACACATTTGAACATACTCTACATGTGTAAATTGGGACGGACTTGACCGAATGGATCCTTGACATATGAGTAGCAAGGGTCAGAACAGAGTTAACTTTTGTCTTGCATAGAGAACACTCAATACTTATTGTAGTATCAAGCATTAGGCTCTTGTAATCAACACCTGACTCATCAGAAATTGTATTGGAGTTGATGTAATTGAGTGTTCTGTTAACGTAATCAAAGTACCATTTCTGTAAAACAACAAATTCAACTAAGGTAATATCAAAGTCGTCTTCTCCCTTATAACTGGTCAAGTCAGCCATTGCCTTCTTAGCTTTAGTAGTTTTTGGAGCATCATTATTCTCATTGTCACTGGTTACTTCTTGCTTGATCTCTGGCACGAGATCTAAAACTGTATTAGGGTCTATTTGGTCTTCGGTATCCAAACCTTCACCTGGTTTTTTGTCAATATCAACATAGCCAATCCTCGCCTGCTGCTTCAACTGGCCTTCAATGAAATCTGTGCTGACATTAGCTCCTTCAACAGAAAATGGTTGTTCTGTGCCAGAAATAATGCTGGTCAGACACTTAAGTGTGAAGTGATGATAGCCCATGTAATGACCGAAGAATGTTGTGGGTAAATTGTTAGGTTTTGAGCATAGAATGCAAAGAAAATTGCCTTCTTCATCAATCTCCCACAACATATCATTAGTTCTACTTGCAACATTTGTGACATTATGCTTCTGAAAAAGATGGCTATTGTAATGTTCATCATCTGTTGTTCGAAAGTGGCAGAGCCGGCAATGAACTAAGTTGTGAACTTCACTCAAGTGTTTCCTAATTTCTGGCTCTGTAAGATAAGTCTCAGGACACTGTGAGCAAGGCCAAGGATTGTGGAATTTTGTGTGGTTGATCCAATCTTCTCTTTCTGGCACAAAATATCTGTAATGTTATTGATTCAAATAAACTCTTTGTATTAATAAAAATAGCCTATCTCTATAGTGAACTGTTTATGAAGGTACAAAGGAATAAACACAAAAAAACTACAAAATATATAGGGGTAAAAAAAATCAATAATTAAATATGACTGGACATTATTCCACATAGTGTCATCTAGCCACAAACTAAGCAACTCAATGCTTGTGCTATGGGATAATAGACTACAGATAAACTTACTTAAATTCCTTTTTATTTTGTGAATAAATATTTCATATACAGGAAACACCCGGGCCAGTACAAACACCCATTTTCATGTAAACAAATGTTTGTAGTGTGCAGGGATTGAACCCACAACCACTGGTGTAATAGCCCACTGTTGAACCATTTCACCAAATTCAGAAATGAAATCAGTTGTCATTCCAAACTTTCAGGAAATGCCACCTGGTGAACAAATCCCTTCCCATACATAGTTTATTATTTTTTAAGTTTTATGAGCCATAATCATATTTTTTCTGTTGTTTAAATTCAAGTGTGTATCAGTGTTTGGCACCATAAGGGAATTGAATAAGAAGATGATTAATTACTCTTTATGTAGTTTTGGTCTAGATGATCTTGGTGTAACAATGTCCAACATGTTTGTTTACCAATCCGAAACTCCACAATGGACAAATCTTACCTGCATATTCCACAAAAATCTTTCTTGTGGTTCAGGATGTAATGTAATACAAGTTTACCCCTATTTATGAACCAATATGAGCACAACAGGCAACTATACGGTCCAGTTGGGTTTAGGTCCTTCATGTACAGCCATACGTCTGTTGGTCTTTCCACCACCTTCACAACACTACCTCTAGTCTTACACAACTTAATAGTAAGAGCTAGATTATCAGGCTCTAAATAAATAATCTTCTTTTTCTTCCTCTTTCGGGACGGCACAAACTCGATATCTGTACTATTGAAAATCTCGAATTTTTCAGGATTTAGCTTTTTAGCGGCCGCTAAAACTGATAGAGGCTCATCGTCGGAATCTTCTGAAGACATATTTGATGTATTTAATGCCGTTAGGAGCTCTAAAACAAATAAAATACAGAAAATGCAAATA
The DNA here is from genome assembly GCA_950022985.1 of Udea ferrugalis. NCBI lineage: Eukaryota > Metazoa > Arthropoda > Insecta > Lepidoptera > Crambidae > Udea > Udea ferrugalis. The sequence continues at coordinate 3,542,053 of OX465527.1, read as the reverse complement.
CAATAACCAGATCTGACCAAACTGATCAAACACTTTATGACAGTTTTTTTCTTAATTATTTTCTTCTACTCAATTTTTCACGGCTGGGTGCTTCCTTCTGACAGATAAAACAACAACAAAAACAACAACTGACAACATACAAACATTATCGATTTCGTTTCGGATGAAACTGGTTTGTTCTTTTTCAAACAAAGATTGGACTTAGACTTAGACGATTGTAAATCGGAAAGTGTATTATTTATAGGTTTTCATAGTACTTATAGCGAGTCACTAGCTAGACTATAGTGTTTTTAATAGTGTTTGAACTTTGACTATACTTAAACGGAATACCAAGAGAGATCTAGAAAGCATAGTGACTCTTAATAACTATGCAGCAGCAATTTCTTCAAACGTGCGATGCGTGAACAGAGAGTTTAAATGGTTTAATTTAATTCACACAAATTTAAAGCAAAGCTACCTTTGTAAACAAGTCCGGTCAGCTGGAAAACGTCAACTTGACAGTCAATTTCGAATCGGGATGTTATGATTTATTATTTCGACTTTGGACCTGCGAATTATTATCGTTTTTATATCAATTATGCATTTCAAGGTCTGATGGTGAAGTAGTATCAATGAATTACTTATAGGATTGTTTGAAAATATAGTTTTAAGTGAATTTAACCATGTATAATCCAGCAGTAACAGTGAGACGAATTGATGTTTTGATCCGTATTATAGGCGGCCGTAAAGCTATTCTTAGTGCTAATTATGTTCGGGCTTACTCCAGTGACGAAAAAGTGACTATAGGGGATGTAACTAAAGATATCAAAGTCCCTAACAAGATCGAATATGTCCCAAGAAAATACCGTAAGTATTGTGTTGTATTCCAACCTCAAAATGTTGTTCTTGGTTTTCTTTAGCATAGGGGGACTGAGGGGGAATCAGAATTCTGAGTAAGGCTTCACATTATAATATGTCTTGTCATAACCCAACTTGTCTCTAAATCAAATGAAATATTTTCATATTAATTCCTCATTTCTAAATGTTTCATCAGAACAACCTGAAACTGTTTACACATTTATTTGCCAAGGCTAGCAGTTTGGAATATTCTAATGAAATGTATGATGCAGTATAATATATTAGTTACCTTTATGTGATGAGAGAATGTAATTATTAGAAAGTTGTCTGGAAGTGATCACTCTCAAAGTGATAATACTTCCTTAATTGTACATTGCTTTTTGTAATTAATTTTACTGTAACAATTTTTGTACAGTTAAGTATACATTTATTTATTCATTTAAAAAATGAATAGATTTTATAGAAGAACAATTTATAATAATTTAAAATGTAGAGTGTTCAAAGCACAATTTACAGACTGAAATCTATTGCATTATCATTAAAATAACATGATAATGCAAAAATATATTATAATTTTTACAAATATTAATATTTTTTTCCATATCTCCTATTAATTGAACCTCTTAATATATTATATTACCATGATAAATCTAGTAGCTATGTAAAATGCAATTAAATCTTATTTAAACTCCACCATATAAAATAACTGTTCAAACAGTTAATGTTAATATGCATTTCTACAACAGAGCTTTTATTTCTTAATTTGGTGGTTGATTGCATATTTGGTTTTTAAAGTAGATTTTGTAACAAAAATTAAAGATTGGAAGGAATATTGCTTTCTGCTATTCCTTTGGTGGTTTTGTTACTATCAACTTGAATTAAAGCACTATTGTAGAAATGCCCTGACATTGTTTGTTTCTTAATATTGAAATAATTTTACTTTTCCAGTGACTATAGAAAGTTCAGAAATAAAGCTTCTATCTCAGAATACCCTCAGAAACCTAAGATGGATGATGCAGAAGGACTCCCTAGGGCAGGATATGTTCCTGCTGGGCAGACCTGGCCCTAGCAGGTATGCAATGCACTTTCTTACTTACCATTTTTGTATAGGTACTGCCTCTTTCCTCTCATAGTAGGAAGAGACCTCATCTTTTCACTTACTATGATTCTGACACAAATCCTGCATTTCTTTCACTCCCATAAATCTTAAATTGCAGGAAACAGTCTGCTATGTTTTATTATTTTCTAAATTATGTTTGTGTTTGTCTTGTTAAGCTACCTTAAAAATGAACCTCCTTAAAGTTGAGGTGTGAGGTGAAGCCTGCGCCGCAGTGTGACTTCCAAAGGCGCTATCAATAATACTTTTACAGCATTTTTTTAGAATCTCATTATGTTTTAGGCGAAAGATAGCCCTACAATACCTGGAGCTGACACAGAGGGAGCTAGAATATGTGGCCCTTTCTCGCGACACAACTGAAGCAGACCTCAAACAGAGAAGAGAAATACAAAGTTCAACTGCAAAGTATTTTGATCAGGTTATTATGAAACATTGTGTTTAATTAAAAATAAGATGAAGTGTATTACTGGCTTTTCTTATACATAAGTTAACACTTAGGGACAAATTTACTAGTACCCTGTGACTATTTTTCTATCTGTTGTTTTGTATTTTGTAGACCTTAGGAATTGGTACAAATTGCAGACATAGTGCCAATAAAGCATTCACTACAAGTTGCCTATAGAGTCAAACAGAAAAGTATAGTAGACGGTGCACTGGTGCACAGTGTTTATTTTATTATTTAATTTGTAGTTTTTGGCTTTGACCTGTAGTTTTGTATATTAATTTGTAGTTGTGTACTGTAATCTGCAATTTTGATTGTGCCCGTGGAGCAGTTGTGACAGTGATCGGCGACGATCGCTGTTGTAAAGCAACACACGCCGAAATCGCTGCAATAGGTTGTGTAGAGACGCTCAACGACGCCATATTCATAAATCTGTCGAGAATGGAAATCCAGTTAAAGTCTGGAAGTTCCTGAAGTCCATAGGAATTGGAAGAACAAATAACGCTCCTATCTCAAATTCCGTTAATATTGACCTTTTAAATAAGCATTTCTCTTCGTCTACCTCTGTTGATAGTACTATGAAAGTAAATACACTTCGTCAACTTTCATCTCTTCCAATTCCTGACTACGCTTCGTTTACTTTTAGTCAATTGTCCAATTGTGATGTTGAGAAGAATATCCAGTCCATCGCGTCTAATGCGGTCGGTTGTGATAGTATTAGTCGTAATATGATAATCCCGCTCCTTGATATCCTTACGCCTATCATTACCCGTATCTTTAACTTCTCTCTCTCCACGGGCACTTTTCCCACAGTTTGGAAGGATGCACAAATCATTCCTCTTCCCAAAAAGTCAAATCCTGCTTCCTATTCCGACTATCGTCCTATTTCTATCTTACCTTTCCTATCCAAAGTGCTTGAGCGTGTTGTTCACCAGCAGCTCAGTAAATTCCTAAACATGAACCAACTCCTTAACAGTTCCCAGTCCGGTTTCCGTCCTGGTCATAGTACGACTACTGCACTTGTCAAGATTACCGATGACATTCGCTTTGGTATGGACTCCAAACGTCTCACCGTATTGGCGCTACTGGATTTCAGCAATGCATTCAACACTGTTGATTTTGACATACTGCTGGGCGTGCTGCGTTCTCTCAATGTATCTCCAATGGTGATTGACTGGTTTCATAGTTACTTGTATGGGCGCCGGCAACGTATTCGTGCCGAGGAGTCTTTCTCCTCATGGTGTGACCTTCGTGCCGGCGTACCGCAAGGTGGCGTTTTGTCTCCTCTCCTATTTGCCACCTTCATTAATTGTATTACTCACAATCTCACATCTTTCTATCACCTATATGCAGACGATCTTCAAATTTATTCCCAAGGTAGCTTTATTGAGCTCCCTAGCGTAATTCAAGCCCTAAATGCTGACCTAAGCCGAATATCCGCCTGGAGCAAGTCGTTTGGGCTCAAGGTTAATCCTGTTAAAACGCAGGCAATAATTATTGGTAGTTCATGGCTAACAGCTAGAATTGATTGGGATGTATTGCCTCCAATCGTATTTGATGGTGTCAGGATTCCTTTTAGTTCTGAAGTTAAGAATCTGGGTATTTACATTGATAGTACTTTAGCTTGGACAACCCAGATTGGTCAGGTTAGCAGGAGAATGTTTGCCTCTGCTAGTTCTCTGAGTCGACTTCGTAATTTCCTACCTATACCCACCAAAATTGCTCTTGTACAAGCCCTTCTCTTTCCTGTACTCGACTATGCAGACTGTTGCTATACAGATCTTAATGAAAATCTCCTCCAGAAACTCGAACGGCTCCAGAATTATTGCATACGCATAATTTTTGGATTGCGTAAGTACGACCACGTTTCCGAGTACAGAGCCCAGCTTAACTGGCTTCCCATTCGTCTTCGCCGTGATTCTCATGTTCTTTTTCTCTTATATAACATTTTGTTTAACCCTTTGTCTCCACGTTACCTCAAAGAGCGGTTCCAATTTCTGCAGCCCACACGGGGTCAGGACATGCGATCATCAAGGAAACTCCACCTTAAATTCCCTCCTCATTCCTCACACACCTACGCGCAGTCGTTTACTGTGAAGTCAATTCGCCTTTGGAACTCCTTACCCCTTTCCATCAGGGAGTCTAAATCCCTGGCGATCTTTAAAACGCGTGTCAAGGAACACTTTCTTGCACTTTGACATGCGTTCTTTCCTCCTTTTTTTCTTGCTCCTTCGTGATCATTTTTGGTTGCTTAAATGGCTATTTCTATATGTGCTTATCTCTTTAGTCTAGTTATTTATCTTTTAGTTTATTCATATTATTTATTCGTTTACACATCTCCCTTACCGCATTAATTAAGTATTATAGCATTATTTTGTATGTTTAAGTATTCTATTGTGTATGTATTATATCATAGTTTGCGTTTATTCTTATCTGACTACTATTTTGTACACTTACCTACTCTTCTTATCAACTTTCCTCTACCTGTGGGTTGTTTGGAAGAGATCGCTTTTTAGCGATAAAACCGCCCAAATTGTACATTTGCTTGTCCTTACCTGTTACCATTATTGTTGTTTAGTGTGCAATAAAGAATATTTACTTACTTACTTACTTACTTACGCCGGGTCTGAAATGGGATATGTCACCACCCTGACCGAAATTAAGTGATGTATTTCTCGGGCATCTCTGTGCTTCGGAAGGCACGTTAAGCAGTTGGTCCTGGTTGACGCCCCTAGACGTCAGTCGTTAAGCCTAGTCAGAGGCCTTAGGGCGGCTTGATAACATCTGACATTAAGGTTGCTCACTAACCTTACACCCCTCCAGCAATCCGCACTGAGCCCGCGTGTTGGAGCTCGTTCTACCTTATAGTTGAGATGAGGCCTGTGCCCAGCAGTATGACGTATTGTGCTATAACCTGTGCTGTTTTGGGGCAGAGCGCAGTCCGTGCAGCTGTTGAAGGGCGCGTGCTGGTGATAGAGGGCATCGAGAAAGCGGAGCGCAACGTGCTGCCAGTCCTCAACAACCTGCTAGAGAACAGGGAAATGCACCTTGAGGATGGCCGGTTCCTGGTGCCGGCTAGCAGATACGATAAACTGCTGGAGGTGAGGATCACTGTTTAGCTCGAATATATTCTGACCTGCCAGTTCCGATAAATATCGTCCTGTGAAATTCTGAGCCATATTTTTCTACTATATGACTAGTATATGATCAATAAAGTGGTATCTTTATTGATCTACTAGCGGCCGCCCGCGACTGCGTGCGCGTGGACTTAAAAAAAATGTAATATATCCTTATGAATACAACGTAGCCGTAGTAATACGTAGCCTATGTGCTATTCAGATGCAAAAGCTATATTATTATAAAGTTTCAATCAAATCCATTCAGTAGTTTTCACTTGGAAGAGCCATACGGCATATCTACAATACAAACTTTCGCATTTATAATATTAGTAGATTAATATAGCATAAGAATGAATGTAAATATAATAATACTGTCCCTAGGATATACTACAGAAATGTATCATTTTACTGACATTCATTCAAGTAATTGAAACATCATGTGACTACCACAAGTTCAGACATTGATTTGCCATGAGGCTCTAGCAAAGAACGATTCTTACCCCCTTATTCATAAAAATTTAAACAGCTCTTATAGAACACGATAACTATTGTATCGCTTTGTCACTGTCATTCTTGTTGCTGCCGCCATTTGCGAGTAAGTGACAGAACACGTCAATAGCTTAAGCAATGCGTTAGCGTTGCGTTCGTTTTTATGAATAAGGGGGTTACTCGTTAACCTTGTTTGTTTATATCAATTGGAGTAACAGAGTGTATACACTTATTTAGGCAAGATGAATAATTTGTATGGAATTTCACAGGAGCATGGAGCAGAAGAAGTGTCAAAATGGCGGCTGGTCCGCGTTGACGAGAACTTCCGGGTGATAGCACTGGGCCTTCCAGTGCCGCGGTACAGTGGCCAGCCGCTCGACCCGCCGCTGCGCTCGCGCTTTCAGGCGAGAGATGTCGCCACCATCGGGTTTGGGGTAAGTGCACCAGACTACTTGACTACGGATACACTGAAAGAAATGAATGCCAACCAAGAGCGCTAAGCACCTGCTTTTGCCAGTTGTGGTGCCGACCGATCCTGCAGCTTACAGATGCGAGCACCAACTGCTCTACTCTGTCTGTTTATATAACCTTCTGATGCACATAGCAGGGTCCAATATTATTCATGTTATTATACCTATATAGGTATACCTATACGAAATATCTCGGTTGAACTTACTAAGCGAAATAGTTAGAACAAACATTTTTGATGTTGAAATAAAAATATGCTCTTGGTTGAATTCACTATAAAGGTGAATTGGTTAGTGCAGCCACTTTTCATGTTGCGATTAATTAAGATCTTAACTGCCTTTGCTAAGTAGGACTAGGCTCATATGCAATCAAGATTCTTGGTCATAACTATCACAATCTTGATTGTTCTGACCAATTCTTTGTTGAGGATTGATTGTTTGTTTGGACTAATTGCGGGCCCCAAGAGACATTTTCTACCTTTTTCACGCACTTTATTTTATATTACGGCAAGTTGATCTCCGCTCAAGGCAAATGTATCGCCACTGCTACAAATTATTAGTCTTAACTTAGAATTTGTATTTCGAAATACGGCTATCAGATCATTTATTAAAACAAAAGTCCATACATATTTTCTGTGCTTAGTACTGGTAGATAACTGGCTTTGAACAGTCGTTTTTAATGTCAGATGAAAAAATACTTATATCTTATTGGTGAGCGCAGTAGAGATGTTTAAACAACATCTCTACTGCGCTCAGCTCAGCTGTGAAACGGGCTAGCTTCTTGAACACTTCCAAGGTACGGTCGTTACAGGATTCGTTAGAATAATGACATATAGCATAAACGGCCTATATACGTCGCACTGCTGGGCACAGGCCTCACCTCAACTATGAGGTGGAACAAAGCCATACTCCAACACGCGGACTCAGTACGGATTGTTGGAGGGGTCTAAGGTTAGTGAGCAACCTTAATGCCAGATGTTATCAAGCCGCCCTTAGGCCTCTGACTAGGCTTAACGACTGACATATAGCGACGCAACCGGGACCAACTGCTTAAAGTGCCTTAGAATAATCACAGTTCCTGAAATTCATGAAACGGCATTTCCTTCCATCATCAATTAGGGTGTTTAATTGGTATAATTATAATGTCATAGTTAATACCATTTAACCGTTTAAATTTTTACAAGTCATGCAACATTTTTGCTGCCGCTTTTCATTCATGTTAGTTCAGTGTAACGTGTACAAATAAAATTGTATCAATTTTACTATGAAAGCGTGATTTGAATAATTCTAGACGGGCCGAGGTTGCGTGCTCGCTAGCGGATAATCGTAGCCATTGAATTAATGAAACCAGATTGGCTATGGAAGAACGTTGCCGAGGACTTGCTTGAATGCTTAGCTTAGAAAATTAAGTTAACTAAACAGAAGTGTAATTTTAAACATTTTTTTTAGATTTTTCTTACTCAGGACGCTTAAATTGTAGAATGAGACTGACCTTCTTGCCATTTTTTCCCCAAAAAGTATTTAAAGAGGGTATTACACGGTCGCCATGCGGTGTCCGAAGGCTACGTTAACCGCTAACCACCAGGCAGTCCGCATGCTTGAATGCTGGTACTTACTGGAGGTAACTCTTATTTTAAGACGCCTAAAAATCCTAGTGTAATACTCTAGTAACCTAGCGTAGCATAACTTACACAAGGTGCTCAATAAATGTCACTTCAAAGTTGAAAAGCTTTTATTTCAAACTAGATTTTAGCGATAAATGCGAAAGCAAGCTTTCAGCTCTGCTTGTCGAACTCGACCCGAATTTCTTCGGCATCTCCGGCATAAAGATGTGGACTTGCTTCTTATTTCCACTGGACAAGTCAGGGATTAACTTCTTGCTGACTAAATCGGCGTATTGTTTCTCGACGGCATTCCGTTCTGTGACGACTCTCTGCCGCGCCTCCGCGACGTTGGCTCGCAACTCCTTGCTCCTCGTTTTGCCGGGGACGGCTTTCCCGGCCGGCTCGGCTCGTGGCGTGCCTCTCACGTTCCGTGACTGCCGCGCGTAGTTCTCAATCGTATTCGTGGATGTCGGCACATAAAAATCGTGTCGATCGATAGTCCCAGTTTGTTGTGGTTTTGCACTGTCCCCGCCTTTTGGCGAATACACTTTGCCACTGTCCTTCATTCTCACGTCTATGGTAGTCTTAGATTTTGCCAGCGCATGGTTACGTCTTTGGATCTCTGGCCAGCTATGGCGGGGTTGCGCCATGCGTTCGGCATTTTCTGGCGCTAGCAAGTCTACTTTGCCAGCTAGATCTAGCCACTGCAGCACTCGTTCCGACAGTTCCGTGTTCTCTTTCACTTCTAACCTGGAAGTCCTGTTCACTCTTAAGTTCCTCATGCTGAAGCTGTTTATGTTTGACCGTGAGGTATCGTACTCGTTCAGCTGTTGAGGCGTGGCTTTGATTAGTAATCCGTTTTCTGATTCGTTGTCGACATCGGTCAGATCGAGTTTTTCTATTTCGAATTCTTTGGTTTTCTTCGGTCTGTGGTTGCTGACGAATTTGTTGTTTTGAATGACGAGGTTGAGTTTTTTCAAGCAGCCTTCTAAGTCGTCGGCGTGGTCGCTGAGCCGCGAGTTCCTCTTGAGTGGTTGGTTGGTGCAGACTGAGAGCGGGCGTTTCCGTTTGGCGTGTAGTTTGAGGAAGTAGGGGTCGTCCCGCGTGAGGATGGCGTGCCGGAACCCGTCGACCCACACGGTTCGCACGTACATAGGGCGCTGGGAGGACTGCCAGAGAGCGGGCATGACCGCACTCACCCTACGCGCCCACGCGCCGAGTCACGCGAGCGCTAATGCGTGCGAAACGTTCTTTTGTCTTCATAATTGATTGGTGCCCGGTGATACGTGCTCTTACCTCAGTCGCGGCTTCTGAAAACAAACGGAAACTTTTTTATTCCAGTTTTATTTGTCTTTGCCTAGCGTTAGCGTCGGTATTTATAATTTCGCGAACTAAGTGACACGCGGCACGATTTATATTCAGTAGCGTACGAGCGTTTTTATTTTTGTACTTTTCTGTTGAGGAAACGGAGACAAAGTTTCAAGTAGGTACACGTAGAAGTAGGTAAGAAGTCGTAAATATTCGATACGGTGTTTGCTGGCACAGAAAAAAGACACAAACAGGTCACAGTGTAGGTTTCTTTATTGGCATACTTCATGCGCGAATCGCATGCAGAGTTTCAAGCAAACTAAGCACGTACCTTTATGATATTATAAATTCACAATATTAGATACATTTTGACTTTGCTTCGTAGACGTCTTATACGTATTAGAAAATAAATGTATTTTCTAGATATAAATGATTTCGTTTCCTTTATGTTATGGCAACTAAAAGCAAAAAAGAAATTTTACAAATCCCTCGCGTCCTTTACATCTGAAAGTGGACCTCATTACCTTTTCCTATTCATTTTGAAAGTGTTATCCAGCTCGTACGAACTTCTGCCACTAAAACTATAGGGTAAGGTCTCCAGTAGTCAGCCTTTTAACGAAAGTTCTGAGTTTGCAATGCTCTCATTTCATAAGGAAATTAGTAATTGAGTGAAATGACGTTTTATGTCATCACTCATTTATTAAACTTTGATGATCTTCAAGTACAACACAACATAATTACTCAAACTCTGAGATTACGAAATAACAAAAAATGGCACTTTTCCCCAGTAGTCAGCCACACGGAACCTTAAGTCAGCCTTTGGCTCCCCAGTACTCAGCCGCTACGTTAGGGGCTTATAATTAGGTTTAAAAACTCTAAAAAAGGGGTAAAATAAATTCAACTTGTGGCTTGCTGACTTGTGACCTAGATTTGCCCAGTTTGAGGAGGGACTTCTTCTCTCTGCTCTTTCTACCGCTTGTACAACGAGTTTTTCCGAAAGACCTATTTGATGTGATGCCCATGTCATTATTTCTCCTTCTTTCTATCATCGCACCGCCCGCTATCGTCAGGGTTTTCCTCTTTATACTTAATGGGCCCCTTGAGACATTTTTAACTGTAGATAAAACACTGCTATTAATTTTAGTAATGAAACCCTCACAATTGCTGACCCTACAAAACTAAAACAGGGGGCTGAGCTCTAGAGCTTAGGCTCCAAAACTCCTAAACCCCAGTAGTCAGCCGCATCAAAAGTTGTACAGAGGCGCGTACATCAACTTTTACATAGGGGCACCTTATGCCGCTGACATAAGACCCATTTTGCAACGGTTTTGTAAAGTTTGACGTCAGCGCCTCTGTTCATTATAGCGGCTGACTACTGGGTTTTCTTCATATTTTAGTTCTACGACCAGGCTTTAAATAATTTGTTTAAAAATAACGACTCGAATGGTGTACATATCACTCAAAAATAAAAAAAGTCAGCCCAATAGTCAGCCGTCTTAAGAACTGTGTTCCCTTGGGATAAACATCAGTTATCGCACAAAAATATGCTCTTATTACATTCAATAAGATAAGCTAACAAAAATACTTTAGTAAAAATTTCAAATAAAGCAAAAATGGCGGACATCGAACAATACGCTATATCCGTCGTGGCACTGCTATGAATGTCTTTCTGTCTCTGTGGTGACTGCAGAACGCACCAATCTCGAGCTGTTTCGACCAATAAAGAGTCAAGGAATGATTCAACCACCATAGTATTGGTCGTTTTAAAATATTGCGCTATTCGTGGCGAATAAAAGACCGAAAAGGCTGACCTTAGGTGCCTGGCTGACTACTGGCGACTTTACCCTACTATGCTTACTATTTTAAAAAATAGCAAGACATCTCATCGTTCATGAAAAGTTGATTAACCGATTAACCGCCTTATAACTAGCTACAGGGAGTTTATAAGCGCCTCCATGTAATGAGTGTTCCCCCAGCCTGTTGCATCCAATTGTGCCCTCCACACCTGTTCTGCGTGATTAATTATCGAACCCTGAACCGTGCGTGACACGACACATTCGCCAACGCTCCCTAACGTGACGGACTAATAGAAAATTTAAAACTGTCGACGTTCCAACGTGGCAGTGACTGTGCGTTTGGGGAAACGCCGAAAAGCACCATTGAGAACTTTAAATGTAATTTTGTTATGACAGTACTTTTTATGCAACGTTGTCAGGCTAGTATGCGGTCTGTGTGGTGGTGAGCGGTTAATGTGATCTATTTTTTTTGCAGATAGTGAACCTTTGAAAATTTTACTCTAAGGGTGGTGAAAATAGGCAGTGAAAGATTTTTATGATGACGCCGGCAAAAAAGCTTACGGCCCAATAATAAAAAACACGGAAGATTATTTTGACAATAATTAGCTATAAAAAATGCTGCCAAAAGTCACTATCCGTTGTGTTTCAAAACATATGTGTTTGCGAATAAATTAATCTTTATCTTTTTCCTAAAGCGATATCCAGTTGCATTCCTTTAATTTTTTAGAGGTAGCAATCATAAAATTTTACAGTTGGAACATTATTTTACTCATCTAAAAAACATATTTTTTATTACCTTCACAATAATGGCTTAAAGTTAAATTAATTAAAAAATTAATTAATTATGTTATTTTCTTTGAATTTTCCTAACGTGGTACATTTCATAGCTTAACAATCAAATATGTGCAAATGAATTGCACTTTGCAAAACGAGGGGTATATTGCTTTGCTGCTGACAACTTTGCTTAGCAAACCGTTTTTTCACATACTTAAAACGACTACTAAAAAGACAATTGATCTCACTCGTCAATCTCATTAAACCATTGGTTTAGGCAAGCCTAATATTTGTTTTGTTTACATGTAGCCCACTGAAGGATCCTAATGGTATAGCTATAGTTATTAAACCAAAAATAGTATCCGTTAATCATTCAATTATTTTACTTTAAAGCCCAAGTGGCTTTGAAATGAATTAAGATCCGCTTTTGCATCAAGTTTAAATCGCTAAAACCTTTCATGACCTTCTTTCCCTAAGCTTCCTTATGCACAATTCATTACACTACACTCAAATTTGACTCGTATGTTAAGTACTAAAATAGGTAATCGTAATATTTTTACTTACTCATTGCAACCTCTCGCTACGACCGTAGCAGTTTCGTAGTCGCCTCTAATTCTCGTAGTTGCTCCGCACTTTCGTAGTATCCAAACCTCGTAGTAATTCTGCACCTGAGATTCTCAAATCTTCACTAGTGATGTACAACGTTATCAATTTGGTTTGATTTCTAAGTTCAATATGAAACCATCGAAGTATTGGGTCGTAAGAGCCGCCGGCGTCTGCTGAGGTTACCAGCGTTCGAGTGACTGCTTCTTGCCATTGTAACGTAGTGGAGTTTTGTCGTGAATCGAGCTAAGGGCTCGGCCACACGCGCTGAGGATTTTAAAACTGGACGTTGTAGTATTTATTATCAAATGTATATAAAATGCTTATTTATTATAGAATGTTGTGAAACCATATTTTGGCTAGCATTACACCTTTTTTGTGTGCCTTACCTTACCTTTTATCGAGGTCATCAGTCGATATTGCTATTTTCTGCGGGCTTTTTTTTATTTTATCCGTAAGAATACAAATTCATGAGATTTTTACTCAACTTCTGAAACTCTATGTGTTTAGTAATTAATACAAACATGAGAAATGCATGACCACTTTTTTCTTTTTTATGATAATAAATCTTTATTGAGATTACTTATTTTAACTACAGAGTTTACTTAAAGCTAAGCAATACAATGAAAATAAGGAATTAAGGAGCCCGTATCTTTTGAAGAAACTTGACGTGTGTTTTGACTTACCTTTTATTCGTAACTTAGTCTGTAGCTATCTTGCCTATTGCCCCACGGGACAAAAGTTCGGTTTCCATCCAGGATGAAAATTTGTGTGGTGAAAATGTAAGTTATCTGTTTCTGCGTCCATATGGCTATTTGAGTATGTGTTAACAATTATTCAAGTATACATATGAACTACTATTAACTATACTCGCTACCATTATCAGTGTTCGAAGCTTTAAGACAGCCTATGTAACATCTTTACACATCTTTTTTAAAGATGTTACAAATGAATTAATCATTTCTATTTTTGAAAAGATAAGATTTAATTAAGTAAACCCTGTGATTTGTTAAACTAGAGATGAATAACAAACAGTTAAGTATATTCTAGTATGGACAAAGCCTTACTTTGATTTAAAGTTGAAGGTTGAATAACACCAGTTGATGTTTTGTAGTTTTTGTTGTCTTATTTTTTCGATGTGCTGAAGTCGTATTTACTTTTCGATCGTAAAACTCGATGGCACCGTCTTTTATTGTTTTCGGCACAAACTGTGATGGTCTGAAGATAAAACTTCTGTGGTAGACAGTCAACATCGAAGATTTAAAAGTATGATTTGAGTCGATGTCATGCAAATATGACATTAAAGTGTTCGTAGGTGGCGGTAACCGCTTGCCATATGTTGATGCTCATGGAAGTTTATCGTAGGCGTTAATAAATACAGTTAGGTAGTAAATTAAAATTTTTAGGTACTCTTAACAAAAAACAATCCGAAACGTACTTAGGTTATTCATTCGTATAACTTTTCTAGTTACCCGCATTTACTGCCTCTACATATAGTGGTGACCTAAATATTCAGTTTCGGTTATAAAATAGTGTCACCTACTGCAGAGCTTATCGAATTGCTACCGCATTGGCGAACCCCAATATTATGTTAATTTGGTTCCAATTTACTGATATTATTGGTGGCGTTCCCACACTGAAAGAGGGAATTGCTTTCAGGATATTCAAAGTATTTTGCGTCGGGAAATGGGCTTCGCTATACTGCAGTGTATTTAATTTTTTGAAGTAAAATGTTCTAGTAATATCACAACTGCTACGAACTCTTTCAACCATTCTAAGAAAAACGAATAAAAAAAAACACTTAAAACAATTGCACTGTTCTGGTAATAAAACATCATTCAAAAACCATAAAAAATTCTACCTTTTAATTTGAAAATCTTGTAATTTCTTGTAATTGAAATTTATCTTGTGGTGGTTCCTGAAAAGCTCTTTAGTCAACAATCTACCACCATTTCTGCACCATCATAAAGTATCGTAAACTATCTTTATGAAAAATATTTGAAAAATGTATGCCTAAATGAAAGCGATGATTGGAGGAGGCGAAAATTGCGGAAAAAACATAAAAATAATTCTAGCTCCTAAACTAAGCTAAATCGTAGGAGTGAATCGCATGGGGGTGATTTGGATACACCTTGATATGAAACCTAAATTTTAGCTTTGGACCTCAACTTCCCGGCTACCCTGTATAATAAGCAGGCGTTCAAATATCATTTTTGTTTTCTAAATTACTCTTAAACCTTTTGTCGTATCTGGTTCTGCTTTTTGCACGTTCGAGCACATTGCTAGAACATTGCCACGCTAATGTTTTCACACTTAGATAGTAAGTCATTTGCTCAGATTGAAAATACACCCGTCATTCTGGAGTCAGGCTGGCGGCTCACTTACTTTTTGAAATAACTCGAGTTTTATAAAAGCACATTGCTTGAAATTTTACGCACATTCATCACATTGCAAGCACATTGCTCTCATGTATTTAGAATTCCCGATTTACGAGGTACACCCGTCATCCTGATGTACATGTTATTTTATGTTCTTCCCATAGTTAACCCCCAAATTCGACATGGTCCCGTGTAACATCGGAAGTGTACCATAATCGCGGCGCTCACGAACGCGCTTTATGTTCGCTAATAAGTAGGCTGAACGCGCTCGTGATAGTTTCGAGTGATACTATCTGTGTTCCATTTACCCTTCACGCAAATAGGTTAACACTTTTTGTTTTCACATCAGCTATTTTGTCGTTTTGTCGATCGATCCGGGTTGCTTCGGTTTTTTTATCGGTGTTTTCTATCACCGAAAAGTTGGTCGCAAATTGTGGAATGAACACTAAGGTGTTCCGGCCAGAATGTTCGACTACTGTACTGGGCCTGGTCCCTTCCTGCAGAAAATAAACCCATTTGTTGTTTACATCCAGAGATCCGTCTCTGTGTGAATATCGGTATGTAGGTAAGTTAGGTGTGTGCGTTCAAACACTAGTTCTTCCAGGTTGAGAATCAAACCTGGAGGTCCTGGAGATTATCGTGTAGCATCCTTTTGGTATCCTGTATACCCGATGATACCCTCTGGTTTTTTGTAGGTGATGGTCTCTGTTACTTGGAACCCTACATAATCCATTTCTACGAAGCTTCGGTGAAATGGATTCTGGACGCAAACAAAATAAAAAGGTAGAGAATTCGAACAATCCGACAATGATATTGGTAGAGTCTAGAGTGGTAGACAATGACTAGCATTTCTACCACATTCTACGTAAGGCTCTCAGTTATATTCAAACTGTTTACAAATTGCCCTAGACTTTTGCTAACTTCCTTGCCTTCTTACTAATAAATTGTAACCAAAGGAAGCAGTCGCCTCCGTAACTTCCCAAGTATGTTTGGCCTCACGATCGCGCATAGTTGCCTAACAGTCTCACAGTATTCAAATGAGTCTTGTCAACTGATACGTGAGTACTGCAAGGTGGCACATTAGGTAGTGAACTTTATATGTGTTTGTTGTAGGTTTTGTAACTTGATAGGTAAAGTAGAGAGTGTAGAGTCTTGGAGAACGTTTAGGTGTTAAATGTTGAATTTGTGTTATGTGTGAAGTGTAAACTACATACTGTAGTGGCCTCGTCCTTAAAACGTATTGCGTGAGTTTGAAGTGTTTGGTCTGACAGTTTTTACACCGCTGTTTTAGGCTATAAATTAATTAGATTAAAGGCCCTATTTTGAAGAGTATTGGCTGATTTGATAGTTTCATGCTTATTATAAAAGCATGTTCGACCAGTAAGGAGTTTTTCGCGCAGATGACAGGACAATCTCATAAGTCTTTCGCGTTATAACAAAGATTGCGTCATTAGGCAGTGTTATTAATTCAAAACAATTGCCTTTTGTGCTGAATTGGTAAAGGCAACTCTGTATAACTAATTTAACTCTTAATACGCTCGGCTTGTTCAACTTCTCGGTGTTATTATTCTGTGTAGAACCTCATTTCAGTTTAAAATTACTGCTACGGTTTTCCGTACGGCTAATTTTATGTTTTGTACTTCATTTTTGAAAACATTCAATCATTTTGGTTGGATGTTCACAATTAACAAATGTTTTTTTGATTATATTTCTGTAATCCTGTATTTCTATCTGAGAGTAAACCTCATGTGATATATTAACCTGTTTGTTTTTTGGTACTTCTGCCTCCAAATGCTTGTCTTCTTCTGCATAAATTGTGCACCTATTAATTAGCTCTATGGGGCTAAAAAATCACTGTTTTTCATACAGGCTCAAAGCTTTTTGTGGTATTGCAGCGCTCCATGAGTCGTGTATGTAGTCTTTTTAGATCCTTATATCATTTTATTTCTTTTGAAAGCACTCTTGGCACAAGTTAATGCAATTATTGGGCGAATTGTTAAAAAAGGACGTTTTCTATGACTGTTTTCAGGCAGTGACTACGTCCTAATTTAATTTATTCGCTTTTGGGTGAATATGATATTAATTAGTGCATGTTGTGCATACTAGTAAGTAGTCACTACACTAGGCTAAAATGTAAGCTGTACTTTAGTTTATAATTTTATAATGACTGTAGTAAGCCAAATAAATAAAATAAAATGAAAAATAAAAAAACTGACTAAATTGTACCTACATTTCCTAACGAGTCTTACTACCATTAAATTGTCTTCATATGCGTGACGCCTCAACTTAATCAAACTTTAAATTAGCATTCCGATCTGATTCACAAATATCGTGTTTGTAACGAACTAATTTAACTTTGTTTTTAATTGTCCAAGTTTTCGCTTTGGCGTTGTTGTTGTTTCTTTTTGTTAATATTTGACACATTAATTATAGTGTAATAACGAGACTCAGAGCCGTCCTGCTCTTGCCGTCGTGGTGACCAAAACATCCAGAACCCCACATTTATAGCCCTGTTTTTTAAAACCTAACGTGGTAAATAGCGAGCCTACCGCCGTTATCCCGCTTGTTTTGTAGGTGATAAAAAAACAAAGTAAGTGTTTTGGTCAGATTTCGACCCAGGACCACACGGATTCCTAAATTAGATTCAGAGCTCTTGAAAGACGCGCCCATGAGGCCCTTTACACATAGCGACTTTAGGCAGTAAGTAATAAACGAGAAACATGCGCGGTGCAGCGTCGATACTTATGAGTACTGCTCCGCGGCTGTCTACCTTTACACACACGCCAGCTTCCGCCAGCATTTTTTCATCAGAGCACTAGACGCACATTGAAATTCCACCCTTACGCTGTCGATATTCCAGCCATCCGCACACAAAGTTATGCTGGTTTTTTTATAATGCGGACAGCTAGAGTGAAAGTCGCTTCCTCCTACTTAATTCCTCGAAGAGTGAATTAAGCATTTGTGTACTAATGTAGATCCCATTATTACTTACCATCAGGTGAAATAGTGCTCAAATCACTGCTTAGTATCTAATTAGAAAACGCATTACTCAAGCCTTGTTAGAGATAGTTACGGTGCAGCACAAAAGTTGCTTCAATACAAACGCCCTTGAAAAAAAAGTCGCAATGTATAATGGCTCTAAGATATCTCTGTCATTAATACTGTCATTAGCGGTCTACCCGGGCGTGGTGGCACAGTACACAGAGACCAGTAAAATATCTACATACAAACGTGCCGCTCTTGGATCGAATGTGTGCGTGCTCGTCGCGCGCCGTGTCGACACGCGCACGCTAGCATAAAATACGGGGGGATAAGGTGTGGTGGCAGTACGGACGGGTTGTGCCGCGTGTCTGTGTGCACGCTGGGCTAATAACTCGGCGGGTGGCCTTAGATAACCTACTGTTTATACTGTGGTATCGGTCTACAGGGGGAGGTGGCATGCCGCAGGGCTATTAACTACCCGCAGGGAAACAATTGGCTGCTATTAATGCAGACAACTCATTAGCCGCTAATGGGTTAATAAAGAATGAAAGGCTAAGTGCTTTTGCTATGCTTTGAGTTGTTGCAGTTTCGAGGGATACATTAGAGTTGTTTATTCTTGCAGTCAGTAGATTGATAGTGATTGTGATGTCTTGATTTTCACTATCGAACTATCATGTTTTAAAAAACATGTTGAAGAAATGCAAGCTAAAATATAACTTAGCATAAAAAACGGAGACTTTTAAAATTTTGTGAAACTACTTTAACCCCTTTACCTGTATCGTGTGCCGCACCCACCCGTTACAAGACGTTGGTCTGTGTCACCGAGTAAAAAGTGTTTTATACATACCGATTTTTCTGTGTGGCTAGTCACTTCACAGGTGCACCTTATGATTTAGGAACGACTTTTGGGATAGTACATGGTGTATCAAAATATACTAGGCCGGACATTCACTTAGTCTGAGTCCATTTAGTTATTTTTGTGCGTTCGTATTGGGTAGGTATCTCGTATGAGTAAGTATTTTGCATGTCACAAAAAAGTGTTTAAATATGTTTATCCGTTGTCTGGCATCCCATAATACAAACTTTGTTTAGGGCTAAACGGCAGTGTGTGGAATGATGCCCAGTGATAGTTATTATTTATTCATTAGTTTGTACACAAAAATAACAATACACAATATTTAGGACAGTAAAAGTACAGGTGAGCTTATCTCTAAAAAGTGATTTCTCCCAGCAGACCTAGGTGACAGGATATGTAATTAATGGAGACTCCAAGACAGCTGCGTACAAAAGCTAAATTACTTAAACACCTAAATATTATGCATACACCATAAGAGTTCTAAGTAAGAAGGGTTCTGGAATGGCGACCACGAACTGGAAGACGCAGCGTGGGGAGGCCCCCCACTCGGTGGACCGATGATCTGGTGCAGTTTGGATGCTAACGGCTCAAAGCCGCTCGTTGTGGCGCTCTATGGGGAGGCCTATGTCCAGCAGTGGACTTCGAAAGGTTGATGATGATGATGACCATAAGAGTGATAGTTATTATTTAGTGAAGAAGAAGATTTAGTATACCCACAACAAAACTCGTCGTGTGTAAAACCAGCCGCTCTCGCCTAGCCTGAATGCCGTGAGCATTTAACTATTATTTACGACGTCCTCGATCACAGTTCTCGATGAAATACTGCCACGTTTTCTGGCCCGACTCAATACCCTATTTTCAAGACATTCGCGGAATATGCGATTTCATATCTAATGCTTTGGGTATGTGGAATAAACCTTTCTTTTTATTGTGCCATGTAGGAGGTTCCAACGATTTCTTGTACCATTTTCTACGTGTTATACCTACTATGATATAAGTTTTAGGTATATGTAGTGGCCCACTTACGGAAACCAATGTATCGTTACTAATTCAAAATATTTTACATTAATGTGTTATGTTGCCTAATTGATAAACATCCACTACTCTAATATTACTTTACGGTTGTAATAATTGTAATTGATAAATTCAATGAAGTTAGCAACGAACATTCTATAGCTAAGCCGAAAACCCGAAATAAAACCTCGTTCGTAAATCACAGTTATTTCTGTTTGTAAAGTGTACAAGTTTAGCTAACAGTCCGCAGCTCACTGACTCGTATTCCAACGCCTCGCCCCAGCCACAGTATAAACAGTAGGTTATCTAAGGCCGCCCGCCGAGTTATTAGCCTAGCGTGCACACAGATACGCGGCACAACCCGTCCGTTCTGCCACCACCCTATACCCCCCTATTTTATGCTAGCGTGTGCGTGAAATCGCATGCCGGCACGCACACATTCAGACCGAGAGCGGCACGTTTGTATGTAGATATTTTACTGTTCTTGTGAGCTGTGCCCCAGCCCCGGCACGCCATCGCCCCGGGGTCCATAAATCCACACCGGGCCGCTTCAAATCAAACACTGCAGCTGTAAAAATAGGATTTGTAATTTTTCTGACACGAAATCAGATACATCTACCCAGGGGAATTTTGAGTATTTTGCTAAAGAGACCGGTTTAAATAAATCTTTAATAGCACAAGTAAACCTCATCTACCTGATTTAAAAAAAAACATACCTATTGAGCGTTCCTTTCTAACTTATTTTCGGTTCTAGTTCTAGTGCTGCGGAAATAGTATTTGCTTGTAAAGGTCCCTTTTTACATATTTTTTATGCTTTGTCGAACGCACCCCTGATATATTTATCCCTATCTATTAGCCTAATTTTCGTCTAAAAGAGTTTCCTGGACCAAATTTTTTTAACTTCAGCTTCATATAATGCACTTACGCAGCAGCGGGCCGCTTCAGCCAGTAATCTTTGCGAATTAATTTTGCGACTGCGACAGGCAATTAGGAAAAATAACGGTGGGGGAGGCCTCACGCGACCGCGGCGACACGATCGCGCTTCCGCGTGCCGCTACCATTTTAGCCTTTTTTGGTAATTTGCAAATTTTAAATTATAGTAACAAAATAACTTAATTTTTTAACGTTTCTGGAGCGGTGCAGTTATGTGGTGGAACGTTTTATACATTATGGCGACACGAAACACGATCGCATGTCGCTTCCGCGTACAGCTACTTTTTTGGGAATTAGTTAGCCTTTTATAATTTGCACCTATTATAGTAATATACTAGATATTTTTTTAATTATTCGGCCAACCAATGTTTTAGGTGTTATATCATGGTGTGGTTGTTAATTAAAATGGTTGAGCAGAACGAAGGCTCGCACGTTCACATGAATTCAATTATAAAATGTATTCATTTCTCAGCACAAAAATGTCTCTCAAGTAAGACTTGGCCCAGTTGGTAGCTCAGCTCGTGTGCATAGCTTATATAGGATTTATGTGTGGGAGACTCATGCTGTACTTCCCTGTTCTTGTGTGAAATGCCTGTACTTCCGAAAATGCTATGTAGGTAGGTAGGGAGGTTCCGGCCGTTACGCCCTCGTTCCGAGAGACGCTCGGCCGAATTTTAAAAGGGTGTGGCGGAAAAACTTATTTTGAAAATCGTGGGCGTCCCGGCCGAGCGCCTCGCAGAACGAGGGCGTAACGGCCGGACCCGGTAGGGGTTATTTAAAATGCCACGTCATGTGCACAGTAGTTAGTCTTAGGGGCCATTGTGATGAATAATTGATGAGTTTAATTTGAATACAAAATTACGGGCTCTAAAATCCCTCAATTTTATGTCAACGCAAGTTATACAATCCTAGATCTTGTGCTAGAACTGGAGCGCTTTATAAACGCGAATAGAACGAAAACTAGGTTATATTATAGGTATCCGTCATTAAACAATAAAGTCTAAGCTACCGTAATCGGATCTATTGTTTTGGGCAATAATTACGGTCTGTTGGGTTTACGACAGTTGAAGCTAATTTAAATTTCATTTGCACAGCTTAGGAAAGCTTCGACGGTGTTGCCAGATTTGACCCATTTATTTATTAGGTTGCCACATCATAGTGCAACTTTTGGCATTTAGGTTGAGCAAACGTATTAACAAATGCCTCATTATCATCATCATCATTAACAGCCGCCGTCCACTGCCAAACCTAGCCTACATAAATTCCATAGCGGCAGATTGTAGGTGGTCTGCATCATCCGAAATCAATTGAATTCAATCGTTTATTGCTATCCTATGACCTTATAAGATGGACGTAAGCACCTTAAGCCACATGCTGTTGTTGTCTTTAGAATTCGCTTGTAATAGTCTGCGCGCAGTGCTTTAGCACATTAACAGTCAAGTAAAAAAAAGTGTTACATATTGCATATTTGATCAAAAAATATTGTATGCTACACTCTTAATAGTTCGTTGTGTACTGATTAAGGGAGATTAACTGATTCACCGCGGTTATGATCATTCTTAAAAGTTAATTAGGTGCTGTGGCATTGGTTTAGGTATTGCATAGTCCTGCCACTTAGTTGCAAATGTTGTCAAATATACAAATGAAAGAGACCAACTTTACAGAAGTTCAAGTGGTGTTGTTCAAGTTCAAGGGTCATTTCACGTTTTTTCAAAATGGCTAGAAACCGTTTTAGTCATAGCTTGTTCAATAATGATTAGTGTAGCTTTTTACTACCAAAATTAAACTTTGCAACTCATGGCAACACAGGCGTTGGATTATTTACTCAGATTATATCGCTTTACATTTTAGCAAGTTCCTGCACGAATTCGAATTTTCAATTTGATTGTTGTTCCAATTCAAGATTCGATAGCTCGAGTCACATTACAGTTTGGGTTATTTGCCGGTTCGCGAAGTTTAAATTATGCTTCTGCTATACAACAAATTTATTCGATAAGATCTCGTGTTGTGGAGGAATTCGCAGAGGCTTCTAAACTATGACTTCGTAATTACGTTGAGTTTAGTTCCTGAACTTTGTGAGCGATTTTATTTTTTATTTATTTATTTATTTATTAAGAAAATTATAAAAGTTTTAAACTTAACTAACAAATCGCCAAACAGCTTTAACAATGCAGTTTGTTGGCGAAAAAAGCACTCATTTTAAAACAGGTTAATAATCTAAACATACAACTTCAAGCGTTAATTTATGTGAGTAGGTATAGTAAGTATAACATTTAAGTACACTCGATGGTTTCTAAGAAGGTATCCAATAGCACCTTCTTTAAGTAGTTTTTAAAGGATTTAAGTGTTTTGAATTGTTTATCTGACCTTGTGCTATTAAATATTGTGGGTATTAGGTACCTTCTTGTTCTTTCACCATAGTAATTATTTACAGTAGGTACACTATATGTCTGAACGTTTTTATTTCTTAACTTACAATTAATCTTTTTAGTTCTTCTGAACTGAAATTTGTTGTACTGTTCTAGCGCTAGCAAATATTTAACTTTTTCATGTACAGGCAGGATGCTTAGTTTATTAAATAAATCTTTGTAGTTACCGCTACATTTTCTTTTTGTCTGTTTGTTTACGAGAGTTTTTAGAAGCCTTCTTGCAGATTTAATATATGATTTAAATATGTTCGAAAAGTGCGACCATATGCACTCAGTCCGTAGCTCAGCACGGAGTCTGCAAGCGCATGATACAACATAAACATAATTTTTTTACTTATTACATTTTTCAAATGACCAAGTTTACATAATATGGATCTTAACCTATTACATACTTTTTCAATATGAAATCTCCAGCTGAAGTTACAATCTATGGTTAAGCCTAAATATTTATACTGAGTTACAAATTCAAGGTCATCGCAATTACAGTTTAACTGATTCTCGTGCAAGCAGTCATATGTATGCCCAACAATTTTAATATTAACGACAGGTTTTTTCATATAAGGGGAGTGCAATAACATGCATTTAGTTTTAGAAATGTTAAGAATGATTCCATTATCGTGTGCCCATTTTAATATATTTTCAAAATCAGCCTGCATGCACTGCTGTAACATTTAAATGGTTATGGTTTGCCATTTCATGTAGACAGACGAGAAGAGAGTATCTCTTGTTGAGTTCGCTATTTGTGATGTGTACAATATAATAAATATATGTATTATTGCACACATCCTAAAGAATCCGCAGTTAGCCCGCATGTTTAATATGTCATCGAGGCCCGGTGGCCAGCCGCGACCCTACGGCGTGAAGGCAAATGTTATGTTTTGATTTAGGATACAGAAACCTAGTATACAGTTCTGCCCATAATCTAAAATTAACAAGAATTCAATCCTTGTTACAGGAGCACATGAGTGTGCTGAAAGAGGAAGCTCCTCAAGTGGACTCTGTGAAGCTAGAACAACTGCTGTCAGCTGCGTATGCGCTCATCAGCCCTGAGCTGCAGCAGGTCAGCCTCCCCGACTTCCCTGTGGACAGCCTCCAAGCCGCTGCCCTCATATTGGTAAGCACACTTGTAAATCACTACAAAGTATAAAAGAAAGTAGCTTTCTCTTAAATCTATAAAACTACGCCACGGATTTTGATGCGTTTTTTTAAATAGATAGAGTGATTGAAGAGGAAGGTTTATATGTAAAACATAACATATCATTGCATGTCGTTTGAAGCAGCACTAAAATCTAAAGCAAGTGAGCTGTATTTTCATTCTGTAGTGATAAGGTTGCTTAGATACTTACTTCAGATATATTTGACCTCTCTTCACATCATTTTAATGCTGACTGAGTTCGATTGTAGCTACCTTAGTTTGAAGGTTGTTCAAGACAAACATAGTTACCCAAGTAAAGTTTCTCACCTGCCATTTCCTGCTGCCCAACTTTTTCAATAGCAGACGTCGGGTCGCCACGACCTTGGCATACCCTGATGATAGGGTTGCGTGTGCCCAAGTCTGGAGACGAGACAGTAAGGTCGTGTGATGGCATGTGAGAGCCAAGACATGTGGACTGTAAACTTCACGGCAGACTGGCAGGTTATTTTATCGAAAATCTAGGGCTTTGTGTTGTATTTTGTGAGCATGATTTAAGAGGATGGATTGTTGTCCAAATTAGTATGTAGAGATATAGGTACGTCACTCAGAGGTATTATATTATCTGCAGATTATATCATTAGGTTTCAGACATCAATTAAAATGTTACAAGATAATGTCCAATTCGGCAGGCGGTATTTTCTAACTGTTTCACAAAATTAACTATTTAAGAAATTCTTTATATGACTGTGATTTTTATATGAAACGTCCAAATATTTGTAGTATTTTAATTTAATTCTTCTTTATTTAAGTTGTTTTATTTCAGTTAGTTTAGTTATTGTCCCAAGATGGGGTCAAATTATTGGGTTTGTCTAAGAATCCTAGGGGTTTTCAGAATTACATTAAAAGGACAGACATGAGTTTCAATGTTAATATTCTCATTTGCTTCATTAAAAGTTTGTGTTATTTCCTCCATCTTGCAGGAACACGCAACATTAATTCCTTTTCCAAGGTCATCCGCTACCAAATAGTAAACTTTTCTGGTGTTAATAGTTCAATTTACTAATGGAAGGTGGAACACCATAAATTGAAAGTTCAATGTCGGCACAATGTTGCTTGATTGAATTATTTCTTTCGTTGCTTTATTTGTGTAGTAAATGGTACTAATGACAGTTTATTTCTTCCCAGGAAAGAAATCCGAGTATACCAGTGCACAAACTGTTGTATCTCCTTTACCCATACCACAGTTTCCTCACAAGAGACCATGTGAAGAACGTCGAAGCAGTACTTAAAAACCTGAATCTCAATACGTCACCTAAATGGGATATAATCCTACGAGGCGTGGAGTACAAAGGAAATCAGGCTTTAGTGACTATTGACATTAATGGGGGTAAATCTCAGTTTGGCGTGCCCTGTGGTTCGAGGACCAAGAGGGAGGTAGAAGAGAAAAGAGTGGTAAAGACAGCGTATCAGAGTGAACTGTTGAATGAACTGCTGCTAAGCCATAGTGTTGGTGACTTCTGCATAGTGGGTAAGTTTTTTTTTCTGTATTTGCTTATTACCATTTTTTCAATTTAAGCCTATTTACCTAAACAGTGCAGTTAACCACTAAATGAACCTGTTGTTAGAGTTTTCTGAATATTTTTTAAAAATAATTGTAACGTAGTTTCTGCTCAGGTATTGCAAATATGCATCTTAGCAGATTTAGGAAAATCATAGAAAATGGAAAGTGGACCGTTTTAATCCACCATTGAAAATGTTTAGTTATACTTTGCCAAAAATAGTAACTTGATTTTACTTACAGCTATCGCTGCAGAAATGCACATTGGTGTTTGGTAACATACGTTATACCATTGAAATGATTTTGTTACCAAAACATACTCTATCTGAAGATTGTCTTTGAGAGATAGTTCTCTAGCTATAAGACCGCCTTGACAACTAGAACCCTTTGAAAGACTCATCCAATCATTCTGTAACAGGTCCAAAAGGCTGCGGAAAAAGTCTCCTCGTCACTCAACTAGCCTCCCTACTAGGCTACACAATAGAGCCCATAGTCCTGTATCAGGATATGACCGCGCGAGACTTGGTACAGCAGCGAACGACCTTGGACAACGGAGACACAGTCTGGAGAAACTCGGCGTTGGTGGATGCGGCCCTTAAGGGGCACTTGGCTGTATTGGATGGACTTCATAGGATACATGCTAGCACCCTTGCTGTGCTCCACAGGTTAGTCAAACAATCTTCCTGGACCCCAAGTCTGCTAATTTTAGAACGCTTCAATTGAATCGTAATTGAGTCTCAATCGGCTAATTTGACACATTTTCTATGAAAAACTAGCAGCCGCCCGCGACTTCGTCCGCGTGGACTTAGCTGTATGTGAATTTTCCCGCTTTTCTGTTGAAATTTTCCTGAATTTTCTTTGCTTTAAACCTCACGGAGCCCGAGACCTTTCCAACGAATGCAAAACCGTGGAAATCGGTTGGTGCGTTCTGGAGTTATAGCGTCAGGAAGGAAACCCGACTTATTTTTATATAGTAGATAGTTCTAAAATTAGCAGACTTGGGGCCCTGAAAGCCTGGTGTATGCTTCATTCGGTAGAACTCGACTTTAATGGCATTCGTTGTAGCGTCTCTAGTGGCGGGCAGACATAACCACTGATCTCGCAGCAGTTCGTGAAAAAGTGCCTCAAAAGTTTTCGTACTTGTAACAGTCAGCTTGTCAATATTTCTGTCAAAAAACATGACTGCGCTTCGAACTGATAAGAATAACAGTATAAAAACGGCTCAAGGTTTGGGCTAACCTGCCCTATTGGCTGGTCCGTACTTTTGCAACAGTATCAGTTCTTTCTAGTATTTCCATGGAACGTCTGAGGAAGAGTATATAGAGGAATAGTAACTATACAGTGTGTTTGGGAACCGGTGTCCGACCCGTTAAGGTGAAGTAATATGATCTATTTTATGAATAAATCCACCATAATTAAGCACTTTGCCCCAGTTGTTTTAAAATGGCCGCCATTTTATTTTTTTTTTCTCGGGAGTACGGGTGGGTTATTTTAGTTTGCAATATCTGCCGATTTAGAGGTCCTACAGTCACAAAAGTGGTATCGTTGGACAGCTACAAAAGTAGGCAATAAGCTGACAAAAAAGCATTTTTTCATAACTCCCTTAAAATACCTCAAAAAAATGTTTGAACTTGAAAATTGTGATAGAATTTGTTAGTTTTTTTTTCATTTTTTTTTTTCAGAAAAACTCAACTGTCAACATACATTTATTTTTAACTTTTTGGATACCCAAAGACATCACCTAAACACTGAAGCAAAAATCAAAGTTCCAAGTAAAATAGTTTAGAAGTTGTGACAAATTGAATATCACCCTGTTATCAGAGACCCTTAGAAACGCAGGTAAAATTTACCTGAAATAAATTAAAAAAAATAATTAAAAAATTTAATTAAAAGTGCTTAATTATGGTGGAT
Source organism: Udea ferrugalis (assembly GCA_950022985.1). Classification (NCBI taxonomy): domain Eukaryota; kingdom Metazoa; phylum Arthropoda; class Insecta; order Lepidoptera; family Crambidae; genus Udea; species Udea ferrugalis. The sequence continues at coordinate 3,514,301 of OX465527.1, read as the reverse complement.
TTATTCATAAAATAGATCATATTACTTCACCTTAACGGGTCGGACACCGGTTCCCAAACACACTGTATATGCTTACCACAAGACATTTGATTCAAATGACTGAATTATTTAATGAGAAATAAATATTCTTTAAACCTTTTTCCCAGTTCTTAGGTCGACTGGCTAATATAGACTGTCAGTAAGGTTTACATAAAACTCTCCAACAATCATTAATGAGCATTTTGTTGGAGTATCGCCCATACCACGTGTGCTCAGCTGTGCGAAAAAATTACGTGATAATGATCGACTTAACGCCAATGATACTATAATAAAAAAAGCGGAAGATAGGACACTTGTGCTAAAAAAGTGGCACCCGAAATCAGAACTGTTAGTGCACCTGAGCAAAGCATTGACAGTGTTGACAGTTTGAGACGACACTGCTCAAAATGTATCTGTCTCGTTTACACTCTAGTAAATAATCATAACATCTTGTTCACACGTTCAGATTAAAGGTACCTACGCCAATGGTCAATTTTTGACTTCGCACCAGTACTGAAGTAACCTATCTACCTCTTTTTTATTAGAATATCATTGCTTAACGCCTATTACTTGTTAAGGTAAAGTGACGTTCTCAAAAAGTATATGGATTATTTATCCATAATGTGTGAAGGAAAACATTTATCGTGATACCGCAGTTCAAGTAAGAACCAGTATTTATACTACTAGTGAAACGCAGTGCCACCGCGATTTAAAATACCCCCAACGCCACCTAGCAATAACCACGGCGAACCTAATTTATAAATCGATTTTGCATGTGTGAGAAGGTATGCATGTGTTTTTCTTACAAACTGGTTAAAATCGGCCTAATATGTAAATACTTTGCTATTTATATAACTGCATTTTGTAGCAATATCTCGAAAATGCTAATGTTATTAATGTCATTGGCCTTTTTTGGTTTAAGAAGTAAACTGTAATTTGTATGTTTGAATAATTTTTATTTTATTTATTTATTCACACAAACCATATACAAATGTTACAATACATTTACTTGCTTTCTCAGTATTGAATTGATCGCAGAGCATCTTAGCCCAATGGTTTGGTGCCGGCTAGAAGCCCAGAAATAATTAAAAAGTCTACACCAGTCACAACACCTGAAACTATGATTTCATGATTAACATCTTGTGGCTATCTTTATAGTGATAGACAACTCAAGCAACCTGGTAATCAGGGGTGCCTTGTTCTTTACCATTTTAAGTTTCAATTCGCTCGTCGAAATGTGGCCTTCTAATGAACGGAAGTTTACCATAAGGAGGAAACAGCCAGCCCTCTTTCTCGGGGTAGTAATTTCGGATATAGTTGTGAGCGTCTGTTATGTTCTGTGAATGGAGTTGCTAATTTTCATCAGGCTAGTACATGACCGAGAGCTACAACTCCACGACGGAACCCGGTTGCTGCGTCACGACCGGTACGAAGAACTCCTGGCGTCTGGTCTGTCGGAGCAGCAGCTTGAAGATAGCGGCGTTAAGAAGATACACCCCGCATTCAGGTACGACTTGCGAAATTTTTTTGAAATGAATAATTTTTTTGAGCCGTCCGCTCACCCGCCCCAGAACTCAGTATAACGAAGGTTGTAGGTCATTTTTATCAGAGCTCAAGCACAGATTGACATGGTTGTTTGAAACCAATCTAAGGGAAGTATAGAGGGATCACACACAGATCACTGCCCCCCCCCCAACCGATTGTGCGCCGCGACTCCCACCACCGGGCTCTCCAGCCATCCGGGCAGGCAGATGGTTGGTAGCAAGTCCACCACTCTGCTACTCCTAAGTTCTCTTCGGACTTCCAGGCGGTTGCTCTACTACCCGGTCTTAAGCCTCACCGAGGGGTCTATACTAACCCGGTTGTCGGTTTACGTTTTGATCTTTTACATAACTCACTCAAAACGTAAACCGTCAAAAAGTTCTGATTCGTAAATGACTTGTCACCGTTATTTAAAAAAAAACCGTTCTAAATATAAACCCTTTCCAGGATAGTAGCGCTGGCGGAGCCCCCTGTCCAGGGCCGCGGGCAGCAGTGGCTGTCCCCGGAACTGCTCAGCCTCTTCATCTTCCACGAGATGAGGAACCTCAGCAAGCAGGAGGAGATCTTCATCATAAATTCTTTGGTAAGTGTTTCAGCTTCTAAGATGATAGCCTGAGTTAGTAGTTGGTGATATTTATTCATACAAGAAAAAAAACACTACAATATGTACAAGTGTGTCTGATGTTATTTTTTCTGAATTCTGTACATAAATCCATCGTTAATAATTATTAAATCTCCGAACTTTATCTGTTTTCAGTATGGCGAAATTTCTGATCCCCTACACTGCATAATCAATTTAGCAGACGAACTTCGAAGATCGGAAGACAGCACTCTCAAAAACCTATCATCTTCTTTGTCCACTCGGCAACTACTTAGAATCGCTAGTAGAATGGCTAAATATCCAACTGATTCCGCCTACGAAACCGTCCAAAGAACTTTCTTAGCTAAATTCTTGCCTAATTTAGCTAGAAAAGCGCTTGACAGCGCCAGTCAAAGAATCAATATAGAACCTCCCAGCCGTTTCGGTATTTTTAGTAGGAATCCTAAAAAGGAGAGCCTTAGATGTGGCGTTGAAAATGGCGTCCTGACCATAGGCAACACGAGCACTGAAATCTTCAAAACGAATGCCTTAACTAAAGTACCTGATATTCTATTCTACGATGTTCCTCAACACGTAGTTCTCCTCGAGTGGTTATTACAAGACTTTCTACTAGGCAATCATTTGTTGCTCGTCGGAAATCAAGGCGTGGGAAAGAATAAGATAGCTGACAGACTGCTTCAGCTTCTAAACAGGCCCAGGGAATACATTCAGCTACACAGGGACACGACTGTTCAATCCTTGACAGTGCAACCGACTGTGAAGGATGGTGTGGTAGTGTATGAAGATTCTCCTTTAGTAAAAGCTGTTAAAAACGGTCATGTTTTAGTTGTAGACGAGGCTGATAAGGCCCCTACACATGTGACTTGTATATTGAAGACGCTTGTGGAGAATGGAGAGATGATACTGAGTGATGGAAGACGCATAGTGCCAAAGAGTATGATGGAAAGTTCGGGAGGGAACGCGGAGAGCTTTATTCCGGTTCATGACAGTTTCCAAATGATCGTGCTGGCGAACAGGCCTGGGTTCCCGTTCTTAGGCAATGACTTCTTCGCTTCTTTAGGTATGTGCCATTTTTTTCTTCATTTTTGTCAAGGTTTTTTTCATACATCGACTGTAACACATAAGCGTGTAAGCTGTTTTGTAGTGAACGATTACCGCAGCCTAGAGACACTTGTGAACCTACGGGTATTAATCGCGCGTTGCGTATTGTGTAAGAATGTTGGTACACCATATCCAAAACCTTCCACAATTCAAGTAAGCCTGAGAAAATCCCATCTCATACAGCAAACTAAATCGAGTTGTACTTTCAGTTATTATCTATAGCACAGCGTGTATAATTTATTTTAAAACCGCATCTTGTCTATGGCTTTAAAGCGGTATGACCAGTAACATTCTACTCTACGAAGTATCGAGTAACTGACCAGTGGATTAAGTTAATCAAATACAGACAAAACAAACGCGAATATCCGTTCTATACAGGGTGTTTCAAAAATACCCCTAAACACTAAAATGGCATAGAAAGTGAATGAATCTGAAATAGTAGGTGTTGTCCCTTTCTTCATATCTTTAACGGATTCGATAAAAAAAGTACATCAAATGTTTGCTAAAATGACGATTTTAATTCGATTTATCGATTTATAACGTAGGGGCGTGAACAAAGGAGGTCGCTCCTGGTTAGGGTCAACTTGGGTCCATGTACCCAAATTAGTGCTTGGAATTTCTATGATCGATGTTTTTATTTTACGTTAATTTACTCGAAATTCAAATTAAGAGCTACGACTGTAAGAAATTAACAAGGGACTCCTTTCAAGAGTTTGTATAACCCCCTTCAGTTATTAGAAGTATTTTTGTAACAACTTGTATATGTGAAATAGGACAATAATTGCTATTGCACCATAGCTCAAATGTAATAAAATATTCGTTTCTTAGGGGACCTTTTCTCCTGCCACGCGGTCGACAACCCGTCCATCGACTCTGAGATGGAACTTCTGCAGTCCTACGGGCCGGACGTGCCTCATGACGTCATGAAGAAGCTCGTCCAGGCCTTCGCCGTGCTACGAGACAAGGCCGACCAGGGGCAGCTGACGTATCCTTACTCTACCAGAGAGCTCGTCAACATTGTCAAGCATTTACAGGTATGATACGGTACGGTACGTAAGGGTACGGTACGGTACGGTATGATAACGGCTACCTATAATTCGCTAAAATCTTTCTACGCTTGATATCTTTTAAAGTGGGAACTATAATCACAGCTAATAATCTGTTACTTTTGACAAAAATATATTTTTAAGTTTACTTACTAGCACTCGTAGTTAGAAGGTAAAAAAAGCATTTAAATAAAAAACTTAAACATTTTTTTATGTATTTCTACGACTGGGTTGAATGTTTCTTTGTCCGATTAGTCTTCATCATTAGTTACAGATTCAGTCTGGGCCAGATAATCTGTTAGTAAATTATTCAAAGCTTATTATACTACTCACATTCAGACTGACAAAGAGACTAAAATAATAAATATACTAAATAAAAAAACAACTCGTGTAGCTTGGGTCCGAGCGCCGGTGAAGAATAAAGAGTTTTGCCAATTTAAGTATGCTCAAACATCACAAATTGGTTTATTTCACAGAGATAACTTATTATGTTAACATTTTAACATACAAAAAATATCTTATTTTATGATCTTAATAAGACAGATTTTGTTTAAATATCTTAAATCAGCCACAATTAATAAAGAACGATTGGTGGCGCTAGTGGGCAGTGAAAGGTCTCCTAAGTTTTGTCCTATCTTCAATTTACAGAAATTCGCTACATACGATACTTTCTATCTGCATGAATTGACCTCAAGATTTGATTTACATTGAAATTAATTTTCAGAAATACCCCACCGAAGACCTGGCTACAGCGATCAGCAACGTATTTGACTTCGACCGGTACAGCAAGGATATGGCTGACACACTCCTGGAAGTGCTGCACTCCAGCGGTCTGCCGGTAGAGGGCGTGCTCGAAGGCAGGTCCAAGGAGGCACTGAAGAAGCTGCAGATGACCATAGACAGGAAGAGCGGGTAAGTACAGTCAACCGCACGAGCTACCCATTTTCGGTTTTGATCTTGAGAAATTACATCTCTTTGTAATGTAGCAAGGAGATTGACTAGGAATGGGTAGCCTGTCATGCCGTTACCTGTATGTAAATTAGAATTTATATACGGTAAAAGGCATGATAGGAGAGTAGGCATGACTAGGCAACACTACTAGAAGTGGTAGGTCCGGCATTTAGCAGTAAAATACTCACATACACAAATAGAAAGCACCGTGTATGTGCATTGAGTATTCAAAATGAAATAAACAATTTAAATTAACAGAAGGGGCTTTGAACAGCATCAAAATGGAAGGGAGGAGGGGGACGTTAGGATAGACTTGATTTAGCCAAAAGCATCAAAATATTAAAAAAGTAATAGTGTAAGACCATGTGAAACATTTGTAAAAGAAGTTTTTGCCAAATCAATGTTTGTGAAATGTAAACGATGGTCACGTAAATTATGTATGAGTGAAACGTTAATTGAAAACTAAAATGCGTGTTAGTTATTCGCGTTCTTAGTAGCTGTTTTATACAACCAATAACGCCATGTTTCCAGCAAAGACACGTCATCACCGAAACATGGCAAAGAAGACCCAGACAATAAGCCTCACGTGGGCGGGAACACCTGGGCGGGCGGCACGGGCGGGCGGGACACCGCCGGGCTGGGCGGGAAGGGCGGGCCCTACCGCCTGGATAAGGGACATGATGTGCACCAGGTATTATTCTCTGCAAATAGGTCGTCTCTATAGTTACTAATAGGCATACGTCATTTAATGCAACACTAGTTAGTTGTGCGAAAAGCTGTAAAAAGTATGTATTTAACAACAAATAAATAATATACTGTTCATTTTACTAAAATGCTGTTTAATATACTTCATCGATCTGTATCTACTTTATTTCTGTTAAAAAAGTTGGCAACCCTAGCTGATAATGACGGCATTCCTGACAACACACTTGTTATCGTTTGCGCGCTTTCATCAGTTCGTGACACGTTTGAATGCGCCAATATCACTTTTGGGCCTCCCCCAAAGACATGGCATGCTGTATGGTTTTCCTAAACCAATCATATTTAAAAGAGGTATAGATACGTTATGTCAGTTCTGACGCAAAGTCAAAAATTGTCTCCTGGCGTACCTATGATTTGGCCGTGTGTAAAAGATAGCATGATTATTTACTAGAGCGTAAACGAGACAGATACATGTTGCGCAGTGTTGTCACAAACTGTCAATGCTTTGCTCAGGTGGGCAAAAGTCCTGATTTTGGGTGCTACTTTTTAGCACAAGCAACTTGTATTATAATATCATTATCCTAAACGGTTTGTTTAAGTTGTCAGACGCAGAAAAAGACGACATACCAGAGCACGTGAAGAAGGCTGCTCGAGAGATGAACAGGAAAGCCTTCGAGGAGAGACTGAAGGAGATCAAGATGAGCGAGTACGACGCCAAACTGTACGAACAGTTCTACCGGGCCGTGCAGCCGCAGGTATGTACAGCCGGCCGCACATCTGGCTGCCATTCACATTTGATTATTGCGCTCTTGCCAGGTAACAGGTCTTAGCAATTGAGCAAGGATGATTGACCAGACATGGGTAGCCTGTCATGCCAAGAAAAATGGGAAATAGAGTTCATTATTTAAAAAAGGGTTAAATGTTTTCTAATATTTACGCGAACACTATACATCGAAATAAAACAACTTTACGAATTCTACTCGCGGTCTTATTATTATTTTTTGAGTTTTAAAAATAAACCTTTTTAAAAAAGACTCGATTTCCCTAAACATATCTCAGATCTGAGAACAAGCGAGTTATTATTAATAAAATAGCCGTATAATAGGTTAAAATTATACATATTATTAGTTATACTTCTAAACTACTGCTTAAACGACTTCTACTTTTAGGGAGAAGAACTCAACATTTTTGCATCATTTCCACTTATTATTTACAGATCGGAGCTCTCAGAGGCGTGCTAGCTGAACTTCAAGCGAAGAAGAAAGAAAGGCAATGGAGTCGACATCAAACCAGTGGCGAATTAGATGATTCTAAAATTATAGAAGGTAACTATAAAAGGATATCGTCCAACAATTGACGAACGACGACGACGAATTGAAGAAAATATAATAAATGAATATATCTGCTTTAAAAATAATATATTTATTCTAAAAACTGTCCTGTTTTGATCAGGAGATTGGTCATTTGTTGACATCGTTCATAGTGTAATAGCCTGCGATGGTCGCTTATACAACGTATCAAGCCATCCTTGGTTGCTATACTAGACGGAAAATGAAAGCATGGTTTTGATTTATCTTATACGGTATGGTATTTGCAGGTATAACTGGCGAAAGGTCGATATACCGTCGTCGCACGGAACAAGAGCCGCCGCCGGGCGCGCCGCCAGACAAACCCAAGCGGCTGAGGCTAGTGTTCGACGTGTCCGGCAGTATGTATAGGTATGAGAAATAAAAGGACATATATTTAGACATAAAGACAGTACACCTAGATTTGTTCAGCTGTCCCTAACGTTGTTACAAATGTTCAAATCAATGTCACTTTCAATTCTGTTACCCACATTAATTCGATGGATCTCCTTAAAACTATTCGACAGAAAAGTGCTTGTAAAAGTTCTTAACATTTAAGCAGCATTCAACAAAATGATAATGTGGTCTAAGATGGTACATGCCAGCCTCAAAAATGGCTGTTCACCTACTTCTTGAAGAGGCCCAAGTTGTATTTCTCTGGAAACACTTCCGCAGGAAGCTCATTCCCCTCCTTAGTCAGTCGCAGTTTTTATTTATTTATTCATTCATTCATAACACTTGTAAACTCACAGCATACACTAAAGCGTATACAAGCTTAAATAACAATCACATTAAAACACATAATGGATTCAAAATAGTACATGCAAGAAAAACATGAAAAAGAACAATTAAATTAAAATATCCTGGCTTTATTAATTAAAATGAAATGACAAAATCCAAATGTCAAAAGCATATTTAAAATAATAATATTAAAAAGTTTGAAAGTCGCACAGCAATTTAAAAAAAAACATTAACAACATAGAATTATTATATAAGAACGAGATTTTGAATGAGGTATTACCAGAGCAGATTTGGATTGCTGGAAAATTGGCAACTATAATATCCTAAACGGGGTAGTTAGAGGTACACTGATTGTTGTTGCATTCACCATGACTGTGGCGAAATGTGACATACACCAGAATGTCACATTTCGCCGTGCGAATTCAAACCCAACGTGGTAAGGGGCGGGCCTATCGCCGTTATCCGGGTTGAATAAGTTTTTTTATCGGTGTTTTCCATCACCGGAGAGTTAGCCCCGAATTGTACAATGAACAGAAAGTAGGTGTTGCTGTCAGTCTTAAACTTGGGACAATTGACTGTTCCTAGCCCGGGTGTATGATCATTGGGCCAACCACGGTGCTATCCATTCACAACATCTAGGTGACAAGCTTGTCTGCCAGTTATGTCAATTGATGTTACTTTAATGAATTATCAGGTTCAACTCCTACGACGGTCGTCTCGAACGTTCCATGGAGACTGTAGTGCTACTGACGGAGGCGCTGAAGGGCTACGAGGCGCGCATCCGCTACGACATGGTCGCGCACTCCGGCGAGGAGCACGCGCTCGAGCTCGTGCGCGCGACCAGAGCGCCCGACAACGAGAAGGAGCGGCTGCAGGTGTGTAGTGATGTTGTGTTGCTACGAGTCAGCTTTGACTGCTACGACGGACGGTTAGAGCGCTCTATGTAGACTGTAGTGCTACTGACGGAGGCGCTGAAGGGCTACGAGGCGCGCATCCGCTACGACATGGTCGCGCACTCCGGCGAGGAGCACGCGCTCGAGCTCGTGCGCGCGACCAGAGCGCCCGACAACGAGAAGGAGCGGCTGCAGGTGTGTAGTGATGTTGTGTTGCTACGAGTCAGCTTTGACTGCTACGACGGACGGTTAGAGCGCTCTATGTAGACTGTAGTGCTACTGACGGAGGCGCTGAAGGGCTACGAGGCGCGCATCCGCTACGACATGGTCGCGCACTCCGGCGAGGAGCACGCGCTCGAGCTCGTGCGCGCGACCAGAGCGCCCGACAACGAGAAGGAGCGGCTGCAGGTGTGTAGTGATGTTGTGTTGCTACGAGTCAGCTTTGACTGCTACGACGGACGGTTAGAGCGCTCTATGTAGACTGTAGTGCTACTGACGGAGGCGCTGAAGGGCTACGAGGCGCGCATCCGCTACGACATGGTCGCGCACTCCGGCGAGGAGCACGCGCTCGAGCTCGTGCGCGCGACCAGAGCGCCCGACAACGAGAAGGAGCGGCTGCAGGTGTGTAGTGATGTTGTGTTGCTACGAGTCAGCTTTGACTGCTACGACGGACGGTTAGAGCGCTCTATGTAGACTGTAGTGCTACTGACGGAGGCGCTGAAGGGCTACGAGGCGCGCATCCGCTACGACATGGTCGCGCACTCCGGCGAGGAGCACGCGCTCGAGCTCGTGCGCGCGACCAGAGCGCCCGACAACGAGAAGGAGCGGCTGCAGGTGTGTAGTGATGTTGTGTTGCTACGAGTCAGCTTTGACTGCTACGACGGACGGTTAGAGCGCTCTATGTAGACTGTAGTGCTACTGACGGAGGCGCTGAAGGGCTACGAGGCGCGCATCCGCTACGACATGGTCGCGCACTCCGGCGAGGAGCACGCGCTCGAGCTCGTGCGCGCGACCAGAGCGCCCGACAACGAGAAGGAGCGGCTGCAGGTGTGTAGTGATGTTGTGTTGCTACGAGTCAGCTTTGACTGCTACGACGGACGGTTAGAGCGCTCTATGTAGACTGTAGTGCTACTGACGGAGGCGCTGAAGGGCTACGAGGCGCGCATCCGCTACGACATGGTCGCGCACTCCGGCGAGGAGCACGCGCTCGAGCTCGTGCGCGCGACCAGAGCGCCCGACAACGAGAAGGAGCGGCTGCAGGTGTGTAGTGATGTTGTGTTGCTACGAGTCAGCTTTGACTGCTACGACGGACGGTTAGAGCGCTCTATGTAGACTGTAGTGCTACTGACGGAGGCGCTGAAGGGCTACGAGGCGCGCATCCGCTACGACATGGTCGCGCACTCCGGCGAGGAGCACGCGCTCGAGCTCGTGCGCGCGACCAGAGCGCCCGACAACGAGAAGGAGCGGCTGCAGGTCATTATTCATAATAATAAGAATTATTTATGCCCTATGGAGGATGAACTAGCTTGGGGCCGACGGCCATAAGTCAGGTCTGCTTCGCCATTCCAGCAACTCCTCGCAGCTGCGAGGCCCCAGGTGGCTCTCCACAGATCAGCCTTCGGCCTTGCATTTGAAAGCACTTGTGTGTATGTTCACCGCTTGGCGCTAGGCGCTCTCAGTCTTGTCTGTTATAGCAAAAGAGTCCTAGTGCGGTGTAAGCAGCTTCGGGCTTCGCTTACCCGCGGTCGCGAGGCTCTATGGGCCTCACCGCTGCTCGACCTTCTGTCTCGTAAAAGCTACATGATGGTGTTTATCTAGGCTGCACGGCTCCACGAAGTTAGGCCGTCATTGAGGGTTTTTCAATCCAAAATGGCACTATGGCAGGCTCAAAATGCTCAGAGTCGAGGTCGATTTCGACCAAAGCGAAAACTGCAAACACTTTTTTTCCCAAAACACTTGCTTTAATATTCAAAATGGAATATCTTCTTGAAACATCTGTTGTTTTCTGCTAAATGACCTATCATTTCATTGCACCTAAATAGTAATCAAACTATAGATCTAAATTTTAACTGACTAATGAAAAGTCAGCACCTAAACTCATATTTATACAGACTTGATATACTTACACTTTCTCGAGTTTTTTTTCTACCGGGGACTACACTAAACAGCTTATGATTATTTCAGATAATCCGTACGATGCACGCCCACTCCCAATTCTGTTGGTCCGGAGACAACACCATCCTGGCGGCCAAGCACGCCATCTCGACCTTGGCCGAGGAGGACGCTGACGAGGCCATCGTCATCATACTGTCTGACGCTAACCTTAGGAGGTAAGCTTCTGACTCGTCCACTAACAGTTCTGTTGGTCCGGAGACAACACCATCCCGGCGGCCAAGCACGCCATCTCGACCCTGGCGGAGGAGGACGCTGACGAGGCCATCGTCATCATACTGTCTGACGCTAACCTTAGGAGGTAAGCTTCTGACTCGTCCACTAACAGTTCTGTTGGTCCGGAGACAACACCATCCCGGCGGCCAAGCACGCCATCTCGACCCTGGCGGAGGAGGACGCTGACGAGGCCATCGTCATCATACTGTCTGACGCTAACCTTAGGAGGTAAGCTTCTGACTCGTCCACTAACAGTTCTGTTGGTCCGGAGACAACACCATCCCGGCGGCCAAGCACGCCATCTCGACCCTGGCGGAGGAGGACGCTGACGAGGCCATCGTCATCATACTGTCTGACGCTAACCTTAGGAGGTAAGCTTCTGACTCGTCCACTAACAGTTCTGTTGGTCCGGAGACAACACCATCCCGGCGGCCAAGCACGCCATCTCGACCCTGGCGGAGGAGGACGCTGACGAGGCCATCGTCATCATACTGTCTGACGCTAACCTAAGGAGGTAAGGTTGCTTCTGTCGCAGAGCTGTGGCGAACCATGTGTCATTCGTCAAAGTAACCGATATCAAATTGTGATTGTACTCGAATCAGCAGTGTAATTGTATCGTAATTGTAAATCTTAATTACCTAGATTTTATTTTTGTCGCACTCGTCGTCTACTATACTTTTCTGCTTAGCCTTATGATTGACTGGTAGAAAATTCCTTTCTGAAATTGAGTCCGCCTTTTGTACCATTAAATGTTGTGCAATGAAGAATAAATAAACAAATCGTTACTCACGCATTTATATCGTATTTGCTGTATGTCAGTTTCATTCTTCATTTATACGAAGGAATAAAAAACTAAAACCGAAGCAACCCGGATAACGGCGGTAGGCACTCCCCCTAACACGTTGGGTTCAAATTTTCTCGGTGAAATGTGGACTCTGAATGTTCCGTTCTCCATGACGTCAATAATCAGAGTGCCTCTGACTACCCCATTAGGGATATGGTCGTGAAGGGTATGTTATGTTAAGTTGATTAAAAACTATTTTTTTTGTAACAAGAACAAAAAAATATTCTTTCTGTTTTAGGTATGGCATCCAACCGGAGACATTGGGTACAATCTTGACGTCTGAGCCGAAGGTGCAAGCACACGTTATATTCATAGGCAGTCTAGGAGACGAAGCTTCCATGTAAGTATTTCAACCATTTACTAAGGAAACCTGGAGACTCTCATATCAACCTTTTTGTAGCTAAATTAATGTAATCAGTTGATTGATAACAAAAACTAATCGTAAACAGATACGTTAATGATACAGATACGAGAATATGAAATGATTTCAGATTAACTGTTAGTTTTGGGAAGTTTTGATCAAGGATATTAGAGGAATTTCTTCTTTCAGTTTATCGAATCTAGTATTCGTGAATGTAAAATTGCTTACTAGGGGTGACTTAACAGCAGAATAAAGAAAACAATGCAACGGATGCTCGCGGCTTGTGTCTCGGCCAATCAAAACGCCGTGTCTCATCTAGACTCCGCCCTTTTTTGAAACTATACGAAACTTTCATATTGGATTCGGTTATGGGTACGGCTATATTCTTAAAGTGGATATCAGATAGTTTAGATTAAGGTTAACAGCTCCTTCACGTCCCTAATCTAATACTATCCGTTGTTGCAGGCTCCTCCGCCGGTTGCCAGCTGGCCACGCGCACGTGTGCATGGACGTAGCCAACCTCCCTCAGATTATGCAGCAAATCTTCGCTTCCTCCCTGCTGCAGGGTGAAGACAACTAAGTTTTGAGGCTTTGGGCAATGTGCAATCCAGTTTATTTGTGTCAGACAAGGCACATACGAGTACAATGAAGTCTAACATACACATTAAAAATAGATTAATATAATATTTTATGCTAGTTCTTATTCCGACTCTTTGTGCGTGTTGCAATTCATCAAATTATAAGTAAACAATGCAAAATAAGATGCTGTAACGATATAGAAAAAATAAGGGATTTAACACAATTTATCACATAAAGCATGACTTGGAACAGTAAATATGCAATGCTAAGGGTCCTCATGTCTCAACTGCATTGTACGCCGGCCTATTTCGTATGAATAACGAAAATAAGAATATTGGTAATTAATTAACAGAAAAGCTAGTTGTTTTTCAACAACATAGAACAATGAAAGTAATTGATGCAACATTCATAAGATACAGTGGGAGAGACAAACATAATGATATCAAAATCCATTGTGAATTTTATTTATGAGATGAAGATTTTTCTTTTTGTCACACACCCAGCCCATTCATCCGTAGAACAAACCTTAATATTCGTAACCTTTTTTCACTGACTTTTCATAAACACTTGTTAAAGTTTACATGAAATAAATAATTTACTTTTTCATTTTCATTGGAGAATTTCCTGCATATTGTTTTTAATTCTAATAAAACAGGTATTAGAACTATAGACATTCCTGAGCCAATGAGTTTAAGTTTGTTATCTATTAGTACCGTTAAGCAAAATAGATTAAAAATACTTCGTGAAGTTAAGCTTGTACAGGAATTAAAATAGCAATTTAAATAATATTGTAATTTATTTGAATTAATAATGGGTACCAAGGGTCATACAATAATGAAATACTAATTATCAAATTGATGCTACCTCAAGTTTACCTACGAATATGTAAAGTTTTATATTTTTGATATAACGAGGTTGTTAAGATTACTCTTAGGCACATTAATTATTAAATCAGCAATTGTATAGAAACATTAATATAAGAAAATTGACGCTGTTATGTATTTGTGAATAAATGATTATATTTTATAGGTATTATGGACATGCTGTTTTTTATTCTCCTCACCTTTATATTAAACCACAGTAACAGTTAGTTACGATTCCCGAGAAAAAAAGGTCCATCTTAAGAGGCCGCTCACTAGATCCACCTTTATATTTTTGCTTAAATTGGCCACTTTTAGCAAAACTCTCCTCACTCTCTCTTTCACTCTCTCTGTTCACATCTTAAGATACAGTAAATATCTTATTTTATTATCTTAATTTGAATAGTTTTTGTTTAAATATCATAAATAAACCACAATTAATAAAACAATGGTCAGGAAGCGGCTTCCTAATAATCAAATTCTTAGTAGTACGTCTGTCAACCTACCTAATTCAGGGGTGACATTCTGCATTTGCCCATCAAACGAAAATGAAGTGAGCTCGTATTTCAGCGTTTTGTAAAACTCAATAATTACGCGAATGTGATCGTTGAAAAGAACTAAGCCCAACTTCCTCAGTGATACCGAGATGAGATCAAAACTCATCGTAGACCTCTGTTAATAAATAAAAGCTAACAAACGGACAGAAGACACTGATTGATACTTTTCGGAGATAAGCTTAAATTTAGACGAAAAGAACAACGCAAGGCCGAGGAAAAACGCTTTCAGATCTTTGAATAAATAATGAATTCTGAGCTTGCAAACTGAGCAAATAGACCTTTTCGAAGAACAACGAATTTAATCTATTTCGCCTTCGCTTGATCCATTATGTTAGTTTCGTCTGACGCCTACACACAAAGATAATCCTGGAGGCCTTCTCTCTTTTAATACGAACTTTCTCAAATCGTTATAAAAATTATTTTATTTCGACTACCTAGTTCCATTATTGTGTTTCATGGTGTAACTCGTGAAAATACTCCCCAAATGCCCTTGGAGATTTTGGTATTCTCTCATTTCGCGCAAAAACAACGCACTCATTTTTATTGGCTGTTCAGCCTCTCAAAGTTTTATGAAGCTTCGTAAATTTTGCATCGAAGTAGACCTCCGGTTCTCTTTAATGCTCAAAGTAGGTAACGAGTAAAATTGTTTACAGATGTGATAGGTAGTTATCGCGAGATAAATTGCAAGCTAACACAAGTTAGTTAGTACAATACTAATCCTTCACCTTTACAAAGCCCTCAGCTTTTATTTCTGCGATTTTCTGCCGTATTCTAAGAAAGCTTACAGTTATTTTGACTAAGAAGTACAATTCCTAGCTTCGTTGCCAATTTCTTGGTTCGGGTCGGTTGCTGGCTCCGTGCAGCCACTACTATTGGTGCTATTTGTATGTACCTATCACAAATGTTACCTATAACCATCGTTAGCTTGCAATTTATCTCGCGATAACTACCTATCACATCTGTAAACAATTTTACTCGTTACCTACTTTGAGCATTATTTCGCGTAACGGCAACATATTTCACGGCACCCGAACTAAATAGAACTGCGCGACGCAAAGGTTGACTGGTAGAGAATGCCATATGGCATTAAGTTTGCCAATTGTACCCTATTTGTGCAATTAAGTTTAAATAAATAAAAAGCGGTGTGTTGAACAGATAATGGGGTGAGATACTTACTTAAGATGTGTACCTTCTTGCTGTAATATTTTCAAGAGCTGTGGATTTTGTTTCTTAAATAAATAAATAATCTGACCTTCAGTTTCTAAAGTCTCTCACTTTAATTCAAGAGAAGAAGAGAGTGAACAGCCATTTTTTAGGCCGGCATATACCACCTTAGACCACATCGTCACTTACTATCACGTGAGATTGTGGTCAAATGTTATAAGTTATAAAAATAGTCACTCTCATTTGCATCGAGAAAATATTTTTTTTAAATTGAAATGATCTCAAACGAAAAACAAAAATGTACCTAATCTACAGGTAGGTTATAGTACATTGTTACTCGAGGGGTGAAAGTAACTTATTTAGTCCCGAGACGGGGTTTGGCGCCCGGAACGAAGTGAGGGCGCCAATAGTTCGAGGGACTAAATAAGTTTTTCACCCGAGGTAAACACTGTGCTTTTCATTACAAATACGAGGAAAGTACAAATAAAAACATGAATTAGCTAAAGAAAAAATGAGGAAAATATGTGAAGATCGAATTGCCGCTTTCCCGCCTATTTTTTTTTTGTTTTTTTTTCTGTGGCCGGCCCGCTATTCAGCCATTATTTTGTTTTTTCATCATTGGAAAAATGGTAAATATTTTGCTCAAAGCTAAGTTATTTTAAAGAAATTGTTGAAACTAAATTTTAATAAAGTTATTTAAAACATATATATTATGTGATCAATGCTTAACTTTAAGTTATTTCAATTTTACATCGTGGCTGTATAGAAAGTTGGAACATGGTTCAATAGATATGTGAAAAATAACTAGTTTTTAAAAAACATTATTTGACAGCTGTCAGTTGAAAGTGATTCTCCCTAGGGATGAAAAGTGTTACTTTCAGCCCGCTTCTCAGGTCAGTAATGACCTACTTTCAGAGTATGAGTAATGAAAAGTAGGTTTACATTTTAGTATGAGTAAAGTACAAGGTGGGCGGTCCTACGAGTATTGCTAAAAGCAATCCCTTTGAGTCTGTAATAAATTAATAAGTAGTACGTCGGAAAGAGGCTAAAAGAGTTTCGTATTAAGTACCTACTTGTACAAGTAGCCCGTCTTCCCTACCTAATTGTTACGGTTATTTGTTCTGTGTAGGCCCGCGCCGAGATTACACGGTTCTCGGCTAGATAGGATCGATTAGTCTTTGGTGAGCTGCGTAGAGCCAGAAAATAAATTTATTGTCCGATACAGGTTCTTATGAAATCTATGAAACGTTAAAATTATACAAAATTGGACAAAAGGTGAAGGGGAAGTATAGATTCCGGGTAGCGCTGGTTTTCAGCCCTGACCTGCTCTACCGGTTCTTGTGTGAGAGCTAGAATGTACCTAGACGCTGGCTGACATCTAGCATGTATTGTATAAAATAAACTTAGGATTAAAAAAATTAAAAATTTTTAACAAAAAAATATAACAAATTAACGTTCTCAACGGTAAGGTAAACAAACAATAACTACAAATAAATAAAAATTGATTTTACTAATGAACCCAAATACTTAGCTTTTAAGTAGATATCTATTGTGAAGAGAAAATAAACGATTTTATTATTATTATTTATTGTAAGTTTGAGTTTTGCTATGTATGTATTTAAATAACTTTTTTATATCCGTTAAGAGGAAAATTTTATAAGTATTGATGAAGTATGTAAGTAAGTGTAAATACTTAAGGCTATTTAAATAGGTAAATAATTGAAGAAAGCTATGTTGAAGAGTAACTATCGAGTTTTTGGCGAATTCTTCGCGATAGAAACAACGTCCGAACTGGTGGTAGAGCACAATGTTTCTTTTTTTAATTCAAATTACTCAAGGACTTTACATAATATTTGTGAAAGTTCACATGAAATAAACGCCTTTGACTTTGCACCTAATCGTAACTATTCTTGGATAAAGGTGTTTTTGAATAAGAATAAGGAATAATAATAATTTATTCGGCTAAATTACATACAGAAAGAAAAAACAAAAAAAATATTTTTTAATCAAAAAAAGGGAAGTTTTGGCTTCAAACTTACTCTACATAAAGACGCTCGTAGCTCCGCGTTGGCTAAGGATTAGGCGCGTAGATTAATTTAGACTAGAGAGTACTGTAATTGGATCCTGTTGTTGAGATGTTAGCTTATTGGAGTTGGGAAGTCGGTCCGATTGCGACCGATTTGGCCTTGTAAGGGTATTTTGGGATTGCCTTGAGAAATAACAAGTGTTTTTCGATGTCAAAGTATGATTTGGGGTTAGAAGTGCGTCGTTTGCTTGAATCTCAGAAAATAACTCAAAATAAAAGATACAGGCCTTGCTGAAATGGTGGTGATCGCAAACATTGCTTTGCACGCTTGCCGTCCCGTTTTACTGATGTCATCTGCGAATAGTGTACTTACGTTACGACTTAGTTTGAATCTATCTTTTCATCCATCAATCTAGTCCAGTTTCTTGAACGTATCGTCTTTTCCGATGCATCTTACGACTACTTAAGTATAATGTAACTAGGCAATTTTTCTTTTTTTTTTCTAACCTGCATCATCCCACTGCTGGGCAAAGGTCTCTCCCAATTGTAATTAATTAATTTATTTATTGTCTCTAGGCAATTGTCATGCAAAAAAAATTGGTTTACCCTTGTTTGATCGAACAACGTTTGATATAATATTACTAAATCGAACAACGTTTGAGAAAATCATCACTTTGTATAATATCATTTGATAGAATTTTCAGTTCGTCGAATGTTTATTTGCTATAACAACGTTTGCACTAATGATCAAAAGGTAGAATGTTCATTTGATGTAATTTTCAGATGGTATAACATGCCAAGCAGCATGTAATGCGGCAAGTCGTTTTTTGGGTTTAAAAAAAAATAACCACGAAGGCTTAAGGCGGGAGCTACGCTCCGCTTCGCTCCCGCCTTAAACCTTCTAACCTAATCTAACCGAGTCGGTTCCGCCCAAACTATAGTATAGGGCAGTGACGAAAAAATAAATAATTAAATATTTGATACGATGTTTCGACTAAACCATTATTAGTGTAATGAAACATTCGTTCAAGTAAAATTAGTGCATCTGAAAATTCGATAATATGAAATTAGTTCAAATGAAATTCGTTCTAACAAATAATTACATCAAATAAAAATTTACCAATTAAATATTCGGTCAAATGAATAATTCTCCGAACTGATTTTATTGCAACTGAAATTCGACCAACTGATTTTCGACGAAACGTTGTTCGATCAGACAAGGGTGAACCAAAAAAATTAGGTATAACAATGTTTGCTCTGTGGTATGGGGCATTAGAATACTGCCAAGGTTTCCCACCGCCTGTCGTAAGAGGCGACTAAAGGGGGGCCCCGGGGTCGCTAGGAGTGCACAGTTCTCCGTGGAGGGAGGTGGTGCAGTGGGCATCGCACTGCCGTTAACACAGGCGAATGTAAGAGGAGAGGTATAACTCCCCTCGAGTTGAGCTGGGTAGCTGGCATAGCGCGCCAGGGGTCCGCCGGTAGAGTCCCTCGCGGTATTTCTCGGGGACCTCTGGTAACCCGCAGAAGATGGCCTCCGTGGAGTTTAGTGGGTATTCCCTTTGGACACTCCCCCGCTCTCCTACCCTGGGATAGTGCGTAAATGCATTCTCCGCGTCAAAAAAAAAAGGTATAACAATGTGTCTTCTTAAGTAAGAAATGTTGTCTGGTACACCAGAAAATCGTCAGTAAAACAGAAGTGCTAGTATATAGCTTGACGCTTGAATATAATACGGAGATAGAGCTTCAGGGCGTAGGGGTTTGAATGTAATTACATTAAAGCGTAGCTGATAGGTTAAGAGTACCTAACAGGACAAAAATCCATACCTCTATTGCGACGTACACTCAAGATAATTCTGCGTCTTGAGAATGGTTAGGTATCTACGGCTAGATTGGTTTCGGAGAATTCGCTACAATTTTATCTTATTACATATAATTTCGCATCTGCGTACGTAACAATACAGAATAAATATAAAATGTGAGAGTGTAATTTGATTTCATGTGAGATTCGCGCGACCAATGTCGTTTACATTGAGCATTTTTCATTCCAGCGCTAGTAGAGTACAGTCGCTATCAGATACACACATCAAAAGTGTCAAGGGATCAAGCATTTTCATGCGGATTTCTTGAGATTGAGATGTGGATTTGTAATAAATTTATGATTTTATAAATTTATATGGATCCTTTTTGGTGCATTTCATAATTTGAAACAAGAACTGTCGATCAAATTCGAGTAAAAGATGAAAATCAGCTGTCAATATTTTCCCTATAAAAACATACAACGCATTGAAGACATTATTAGTGCTACAGTACTGTTTCCCTGCTACTGATTAAAACGTTATTATGGAGCGGCGACGTCATTTAAGCAGGGAAGAAATGCTCAGAGCCGTGGGAATGATAGAAGCTGGTTCCCGGCAACGTACTGTGGCTTTAGGTCTGAATACAAGTCAGAGTGTTATCAGTCGACTTTGGACACGTTACCGAAGCACTGGTACCGTGGCTGAGCGCCATGGAGGACGGTATCGCTGCACCACACGGAGACAAGACCGATACATTCAAATCACAGCTCGAACAGCTCCAACAATAACCGCCATGATGTTAGCCGTGAGGCTTCATCACTCTTCAGGGAACTTAATTAGCGACCAAACAGTCAGAAACCGCTTGCATGAAGTGAACCTTCATTCCCGAAGACCGCTAAGGGTACCACCTATAGCAATGCACAATCGTAGGATTCGATATCAATGGGCTCTTGAACACAGAAATTGGGCAGAAGAACAATGGCGTTTCGTGTGCTTTTCTGATGAGTCTCGTTTTAGTATGAGACCGGATACAAGACGTATACGACACTGGAGAACCCTTGGACGCCAACAGCGATTAAAATCCTGCCAGGAAGTCCATCCTTATAGTGCTGGAACCATCATGGTATGGGCGGGTATTTGGATCGGCGGAAGAACTGAGTTGATTTGGATCAGAGGCAACCTCAACGCTCAAATTTATGCTGCGACGATTGTATCAGACGTCATCGTTCCTC
The DNA here is from genome assembly GCA_950022985.1 of Udea ferrugalis. Classification (NCBI taxonomy): domain Eukaryota; kingdom Metazoa; phylum Arthropoda; class Insecta; order Lepidoptera; family Crambidae; genus Udea; species Udea ferrugalis. Next base: position 3,493,553 of record OX465527.1, on the reverse strand, counting down.
TACAAGTGCAAATCGGTCCCTTATTTCAGTTAATGCATGATAATGCACGACCGCACACCGCAAGAGTTGTAAGACAGACTCTCGCCGCAGCTAACATCGGTGTCCTGCCCTGGCCTGCTCAGTCGCCAGACTTGAACCCGATTGAGCATGCATGGGATATGCTACAGAGAAGAGCTCTGCCGAATATGGAGGGTATCCAGTCGCAAGAAGACCTTTTTTTGTTGTTGCAACGAACATGGGCGGCCATTCCACAGCGTGATTTGGATGAACTCATTTTGAGTATGCCGAACCGATGTTCTTGGGTTGTTAGTGTTCGCGGTAGAAACACGGATTATTAATTGTTTAAGTAACCCAATATTTTTTTTAAGAAAACTGTTATTTCAGTCTTTTTTTCGAACTTTAATGTTAGTGGTTCAAATGTCAAAAATCCCTTTATTAGGAAAATGGCAAATTTCTTTATTAATGCAAAGGTGACTTGGTTTATCGTTACTGTAGACAAACGAAAACACTTTATTTGATGAATCCTTAAAGAAAATTTTAACTAATATTAATCAGGAGAAAAGTTTTTGCAAAAATATATGTTGATCCCTAGACACTTTTGATGTGTGTATATTGAAGCAGACAAGGTGACCAAACACTTTTGTTCAATAAGTTGCCATTCATATCTGAACATTCATTTCTTCATTAATATCTGAACATGACACGTGACGTATCTGTCGCGCGTGTATAGAAGTGAGTGACACTCTAACTGATGGCGACTGTAGCGACTCACTGATTGCATCGATGTTTTCCATCAACTATATTACCAATCGCTTGGATTGCTAATAAAACTTTATACCTACTGGCTCAAATGAGATCATGACACGTGACATATTATTATCTGTCACGTCTGTATAGAAGTTGGTGGCTATAGTGACAAGCATTTGTTCAGATATTAATGAAGCAATAAATGTTAAGATATTAATGAAGTGATGAATGTTCAGATATTAATGGCAACTTTGGTGTGTTCTGTGAAACTGTTCAGAAGTATTTGGTCACCCAGTCTGCTTCAATCTAACTGATGGCGACTGTACCGCCCCACTGATTGCATCGATGTTTTCCATCAACTAGATTAGGACAAATCGCTTGGTTCGCTAATAAAACTTTATACTGGCTCAAATGTGAACGTGGAGAATAAATTGGGTGTGTATTTGAACGTGCTGAATTATCATTTTATTTGAGACAGGATTTTCTTTTTTGGGACTTATTTTGGCTTACTTTGAGATCTCTGTTGGGTTAGGTTAGTTAGGTACGTACTTAAAAGTATTTGCGTCAAATCAGTACAGTACAGACCAGATTTTCAATAAAGCTGAGAAAATGCCATTATCACGTTCCCTGCGGCACAGATTTATCTGTACATTCCGTTACTGCGTTACGGGACGTTTTAAACCTTGTCCTATACCAGATATTGTGGCGGCACGAGGCACATTAAGCCCCACCGCCCGTAGGAGACCAAAATCCTTTTTCTGGCGCCAAATAAGTTGAAGTGGATGGATTTTGTCGTGATGATTATCAACAATGAAATGATTAACCTAAATCTGCCGCGCCGCCCGTGGTGAAGTTAGCGTAGGGTGCGGTACGACCCCCTCATGGGTTCGCGCCTCCCCCTCATGGGTTCTCGCCTCGGCGTGGCGAGGGGGCCTAGTACCGGTGGTAGGGGCACCACCGGGAAGCGAAGAGAACCCAGGCGTGGCAGCGTGGTGGACTGGACACCCACCCGCTGCGGCCCGTAAGGGCGGCGTGGGGCTGCGGGGCCAGTGGGGCCTGCAGGCGCCTTGAGGCGCGTGGTTGGGGCCGCGGCGCACAACCGGTTGGTGGGGGCCAGTGATCCGAGGCTGATCCCCCCTGTGCGTCGCGGCCCTGCGGGGCCGTACCGTCGGTTACGGCAGCGGAGCCGTCCTTTGGGTGGCTCGTGGTTGCGGGCCCAGTAGGGTCGCTGCGGCCCGTAAGGGCGACGTGGGGCTGCGGGGCCAGTGGGGCCTGCAGGCGCCTTGAGGCGCGTGGTTGGGGCCGCGGCGCACAACCGGTTGGCGGGGGCCAGTGATCCGAGGCTGATCCCCCCTGTGCGTCGCGGCCCGGCGGGGCCGTACCGAAGGTTACGGCAGCGGAGCCGCCCTTTGGGTGGCTCGTGGTTGCGGGCCCAGAAGGGGCTGCGTACGGTGGCCAGCTGGCGCGTGGTACGGGGGTGCCGCCGCCAGCATTGCACGGGTCACCGCTGCCTGGTAGGGACGGCTTGACATCCTCGGCTGTCCCTTCTGGCCTCCCCTCACGATGGGGGGGGGGGGTCGCTTCCGGCCCGCCGTCCAGGCGGGCTCCGTCCGGGGGAACGCGTAACAGGCTTCGCGCTACTCACCGTGTTCCCCCACTATACGGACGATAAGAGGGAGTAGTAGGGGTTTTAGTCGGTAGGGCCACTGGTATACCACCTTTCCAGTGGAGAGTCCGACATAACCCGTCCGTCCCCCGGTGGACGGGTATGCGTAAGGCATTTCCCCTACTTTAAAAAAAAAAAAAAAAAAAAAGGGTGCGGTACGAGGTGCGCGGCGATACGAGGTGTTCGTTACCTCGTTCCGCACTGTGTTAGAACTATTATTTGTCCAGTGCGGCATGAGGTCTAAAAAACCCGGCATTAAGGTTGGTGTACCATAGAACTAGGAATAGCAAACATATAGTTATCTCTCTCCTACTCTGAATCAGATGCAAGTTATGCCTCTCGCACGACAAAGAAGTTTAAGATTTTTCTTAGCGCTATAACGACCGGAACCGGACAGGGTGTTTTAAGCTGTTTCGCACTTAACGTGTTAAAATAGAAGCACAAAATATTCGAATAGTTTTTTTAGACAATTTCGTTTTATTGCAGCAAAGGTACCTGGCTTAGCATATTATGTTGCAGCTGGTATTTAGAATAATGGCAGTGGCTAACATAATAATGAAATAAAATAATAAAAGGTTTCTACCTATTATTATTTTATCGCCAGAAAAATAACTACCTACTAAAAAAAACAGTTCCAAATTACGGTCAAACGGGACGGGATCGACTACTTCTTGGTTTTCAAATAGAATCAGAATCAGAAATAGGTATCTTTATTTAAATGGACCTGTTACAAGTGCTTTCAAATCGCCAAAAACTTAATCAAACAAACAAAATAAATATTATTTTAACTAAACAGAATGACGACAAAATGTAGCCACAAACTTCGCCTCTGTACAAAATCTGCAAATAAAACACGGCCCAACCTGGGAACCCGGACCCTTAATCTTTAAGAGTCCTCAAACATTGTATCCAGCCTTTGCCCTCAAAATTTACATTTTATTACGATCCCGTGGTTCTCGTCACGACGGGTTTTTTGACAGAAAATTACAGACTTTGCGAGGAAGCCTATTGTCACAGTTTAAACCATACAGTAGGCTATCTAAGGCCGCCCGCGGAGTTATTAGCCTAGCGTGCACACAGACACGCGGCACAGCCCGTCCGTACTGCCGCCTCCCTATGCCTCCCTATTTTATGCTAGCGTGTGCGTGAAATCCCGTGTGCGTGATATCGCGACACGGCGCGCGATGCGCACGCACACATTCAAACCGAGAGTGGCACGTTTGTATGTAGATGTTCTACTGTATGGTTTATATACTGTGCTATTGTCTACTTTTGACGCATTTATTATACTCAGACTAGCGACCCGCCCCGGCTTCGCACGGGTGCAATTAGATGTTATACATTTTATAAACCGTCCTTTTTAACCACTCTATCCATTAAAAAAAACTGTATCAAAATCCGTTGCGTAGTTTTAGATTTAAGCGAACATAAGGACAGATAAAGCGTTTTATACTATGTTGTGATAATTGGTTTATGTAGGTATACTTACTCGGGCTTATAATTTTGTTCTTAAGGGTAAATCTGTCATTTTCGGTCGAATTACCTGTGATTTTATTGCACCTAATTAAAAGTCCTAGTATATATAGATAGATAACACTCTTGATTGTCAATTTAAAAAAAACTTGTAGCTAGTATTTGAAACAATTAGGCTACTTAAGGCCAAAACCAATCTCTAGTTCGATGAGGTTTAGTTTTCAGACTATAATTTTGTCTCATCTTAATTAGCTATTGATATCCCACAACTGGGCAAATACCTTTTTTTTTTTTTAGTGGGGAAATCCTCATGGATACCTCGCTGCCCGGAGGGACGACGAGGTTATGTCGGACTCCTACCGACTAAAACCCCACGGCACTCGACCGTGGCACTTTGGCGGCGAAGCTGGATCCTACCGTAAGTAATACCGCACTGCTCCGCCGCCAGTGCTAGCCCCTAATGGAGCCCCCTCCAACCGATCCCCAACGAAATTATTTAAGTATGTTTATCCGTTGTCTAGATCCCATAATAACGAACTATAATTGGCTCACTTGGGGCTAGATGGCGCTGTGTGGAATAATGTCCAGGGATATTTATTATTATTTTATTATTAACGAAGGGGGGTGGCCACGAAAGCGCCTGGAGTACGCAGACACTTTCGCCGTCTCGGTGGACGCCGTGCAATGCAAGCCAGAGCACCCCCGCACTCCGGCCCGCTGGCACCCACTGTACGCAGGCCCTACTGGGCCCGCAACCACGAGCCACCCAAAGGGCGGCTCCGCTGCCGCAACCAGCGGTACGGCCCCGCCGGGCTGCGACGCACAGGGGGGATCAGCCTCGGATCACTGGCCCCCACCAACCGATTGTGCGCCGCGGCCTCCACCACGCGCCTCAGGGCGCTTGCAGGCCCCACTGGCCCCGCAATCCCACGTGTTGCCCTTGCGGGCTGCAGCGGGTTGGTAGCTAGTCCACCACACTGCCACGCCTGAGTGAGTCCTCTTCGCTTCCCGGCGGTTGGACGCTACCACCGGTACTAAGCCCCCTCGCCACGTCAAGGCGAGAACTCATGAGGGGGAACTGGGCAAATACCTACCTTTCCCTCCTGCAAGCAAGTCTGAAAATAAATAGATACTACATTTAATTTACTAAAATAATAGAGATTTAAATGAATGCAACCTAAAGTGAATATTTCGCAACAATGCTAACCGTTTTATGAAAGTTTAACTACCAGTCATAAATATTAATGAAGCACTTAGCGACTTTTCGTACACTCCAGAAAAGTTAACCAAGTCACCAGAGGGATATAATTGAAATAAGTAAGCGTACTACTACGGTAAAATATCCCTGGACATTATCCCTCGACATTATTCCATACAGCGCCATCTAGCCCCAAGATGAGCTAATTAAAGCCCGTTTTATGGCATACTAGACAACGGATAAACATACAAAAATACTTTTTCTTTTATAAATACATACTTAATATACATAGGAAACACCCAGACCAATACAAACAGACATGTTCATGCACACAAATGTTTGTACTGTGCGGGGATCGATCCCGCGACCTTTGGTGTAGTGGCCGGCTTCTCAACAAGTCCGCGTAGCTTCAAGTTCAAATCTGTCAAGAACTTTACTTTTCCTACTCACTTTGTATGCATTTGATTGACTTGCGCGTAATTCTTCGGGCATAGAAAACATCGATAAAAAAACAAGCTAAGCAAGGATGTTTTAACAGAAGGTGAAAGCGTGAAAGCGCGCTTTTAGGGATGGCCTTTGTCTAACAGAGCAGGCTGAATCAGCATCTGCATTTTTAAAACAGATTACTAAATGTTTCACTTTCACTGTAGTATCCAAAAAGTACCAAAACGAACCGTTAGTGACGCTTTTGATTACCTACTACATCAAACACAGAACATTTTGAGTTTTGTTTTAACAAATTGGAAATACTTTATTTAAACAATGTTCGCCTTTAGAATTATTTAATCTTTATTTTCTACTTTGGGTTTCAACATACCTATAGGCCTGAACCGCTTAAGCATTTATTCAACATCTATCCTAAGTACCTGCTTAGCTCGTCGTCGGACATCACCGGTATGCCTTTAGGGTCCACATTCGCACGCATTAGGCGATAAACCCTACCTAAAGGTGCTGGTTCTTAACGTTCTAGCACAGTACACAGAGAACAGTAAAATATCTACATACAAACATGCCGCTCTCGGTTTGAATGTGTGCGTGCGCGTCGCGCGCCGTTTCGGCACGCGATTTCACGCACACGCTAGCATAAAATACGGTGGGATAAGGTGGTGGCAGTACGAACGGGCTGTGCCGCGTGTCTGTGTGCACGCTAGGCTAATAACTCGGCGGGCGGCCTTAGATAACCTACTCTATGTTTATACTGTGCTAAAGGTGCTGGCTCTTAACGTTCTAGTCTATAAGCACCCGAATGGTCGGCAGCCAGCGTAGCTGCCTCCAAAACGACTGGGTCCTTACCTAAGCCATTACTTCAGGTTATATTCGGAATTTCGTCTACATTATGCCTCATTTTATACTTATTATAACATGCAATAACCGTTTGCATCTTTTACGGTTACTGAGAGAAGTAAATTGTATTGCGTACACACTTAGAATAAGCAATATTATTCGACCTGAATATAGTTAGGGTTTTAAGTTGATGTTTGGGTTTTGACTGCCGGAGGTCATTTCACGTAGAACAGATGAAAAAATATACTTGACCAAGGATTAGTAGAGCACACGTACGATGGTGGACGTCAGCAGTATGCAAAATAAACAACTGCAGACAGACACCCACACGATTTCCGAGCGACTGCATTTTTTCATGAGCCTTTGACAATGACGTCATCGAAGTTGTAGTTGTCAGAGACTGGTTTTTTTATCTTCATTCCAGTTCTGAGCCTGTGCACTCCAAGTTGACTTCACTCCGTCTTAAGGGAAGCAGGTATGAGGTCCAGATATACTATATACACACATCAAAACTGTCTAGGGATATCATTTTTCAAATATTTCATAAAGTTAAGTTTGTTTACAAGTTGAGCATTATCTTAGAATAACGCGAGGACAGAGGCATAAGATAAAGGTTAAGAATATTACAAAAAAAAACCTTACCTTTACCCTTACGATTGTACAATAATGCTACTACAATGAATTTCTTTATACAATCTGAAAGGGCAGATATAGCAGTTTCTGTGTTCTAAAAATTTCTACGTTGGTATCAATATTTTAATTTTTACAGCCTCCCAAATAGCTATACTTTGTATGAAAATGCTTGAGATACCTATCCCTAGACACTTTTGAGCAGTGTATATATAGTTATCTAGCAGCCGCCCGCGACTTCGTCCGCGTGGACTTAGCTGTATGTGAAAAAAGTTTTTCCCGGTTATTTTTGGAAATTTTCCTGAATTTTCTTTGCTATAAACCTCACGGAGCCCGAGACCTTCCCAACTAATGCAAAACCGTGGAAATTGGTTGGTGCGTTCTCGAGTTATAGCGTCAGGAAGGAAAACCGGACTTATTTTTATAAAGTAGACTTTGAGGTCCAGAGGTAGAAAAGTACAGTAACTACTGAGCTGCTGAATCTTAGCTTGAAGGCCAATAAATGCCTCTTCAGAGCTCGCTCAAAAATTGTTCGTTCTAAATCTTTATCACTTAAAATACAGAGTTTTAAAATTACACCTGTCGTGTTTGTCTTGATTTCCTTTAATAGTTAAGACAGCTTCTTAAAATAAATACTTACTCCAGCTCGTCAGTTCAGGGAATTGCTATAACAAAAGCGTACTTGATGAGCTATTTTCAGCGTTTTCGCGAAGAATGCCTCAATCACTTAGCTTGTCGAATCGTCGGCAAAGGAAGAGTCGCCGGGGATTGCAGGCTGGCTGCGAGATTCATGAAATTGTAGTGTTGTGTTGAACTCGATAGTTTTAGTATGCCGAAAAGATGAAAAATAATAAACACAACCACAATTAATTTCCCAAGATCTTAATACTACCCTTTTTTTTGGCGCTGAGGAAGATGCGTTACGCATACCCGCCACGAAGGGGTGTGCAGGCTATGTCGGACTCTCCTACTGGGAAGGGTAACCTAGTGGTTTTTTTTAATTGACTAGCTGTTAGTCCAAGGAGCAACTTTCACAGCTTTAATGGGTAATGGGGTGAGAGGAACGCTCACAACTCCTATATTTAGGTAGCGTGCCTAAGGGTACCCCCAGGGGGGGCCTAGCCTCGGCTTAGGGCGTCACTGGGAGATGGCAATTGGACGTCGACTCCCTCTCAATCGTCCTTGGTGGGGGAATACGGTGACTGGCACGAAGCCTACTACGAGTCCCTTCGGACGGAATCTTAATCCTACCCGAGTATCACAAATAAATAATTTATTTGACAAAAAAAGAAATACCGCTACTCCGATCGATATTATAAACGATAGTACGACGCTCTTGAGATTTTTTTGTAGTATCTAGTCCAGTAGAAAGCATTCTTAATAGCTACACGTGTCGAAAGATACACACCGATTACGTCAACGAACCGAGATTATTATGTGAAGTTAACATAATAGGGATATCGATATTTCCTACATGGGCAACACTAGTGGAACAACGGGTTTCATCTTTATTGCGCCTGTGGGGCCCTCGAGTGGGAAGTAATGACTAGATTAATTTATACTGGCAATCCTGCTGGCGGGGTTTTTAAACGTTGAGTAACTAAACTGTTGCAGTGGAGAGATTTTGTGAATTTATTTTTACTTGAACTCTGATAAATGACGAACTACAGTCAGTTTAAAAATGACGTGTGCTAACAAAGTACTCAAAGGAGTTCAAAAATACTTCAGTACTCAATGATTTTATACAAAAATAGGTAGATAAGTTACTTGTGCTAAAGAAGTGGCACCCGAAATCAGAACGATTCGTACACCTGAGCAAAGCATTGACTGTGTTGACAGTCTGAGAAAACACTTCGCGACATTGTATCTGTCTCATTTACGCTCCAGTTAATAACCGTACTGTCTTGTTCACACGTTTTAACACGGTCAAATTAACTACGTCGTACCCCATCGAAATTTTTTGACTTCGCGTCAGTACTTACGTCTTTCTTACTGTAATATTGTAGCCAGCACCAGCGATTTGTACGCTCTTTTTTTTTATTCTGACTGTTCCCGTGGCTCACCGTCGATAGATCAATGATGTTAAGCTACACATGCTGGCTCAGTTAGTCGGATTACCACAGCGACCGAGACTAATGATGTATTTTCATGTAGCTTTGTGCATCAGGTTTAGCAGTCCTGGCTAAAATGGCTTTCAGTCGCTAAGCCTAGTCAGGAGCCTTAAAACGGCTTTGTAAAATGTGATAAAAATAAATATCCCTGGACATTATTCCACACAGCGCCATCTAGCCCCGAGATGAGCTTATTAAAGCCCATTTTTATGGGATACTAGACAACGGATAAACATACTCAAATACTTTTGTAAATACATACTTAATATACATAAGAAGAACCCAGACCAATACAAACAGGTTCATTCATGCAAACAAACAAATGTTTGTGCGGGGATCGAACTCGCGACCTTTAGTGTAGTAGCAGACTTCTCAACAATTACACCAAATCGGTCGCCGGTTTGAGTGTTTATTACTCCATCCTTATTGTCAAACCGGGTGTTGGGGTATAACTCATTATGGCAAGCCTGTGCCCAGCTTTGAGACGTATGGACAGATGTTTAGTTTAATGTCACTCAACTTATTAATCTCACATTCGAGAACTGGAGCAGATTGTTCAGCCTCTTTTATTATTGGGCACCCTGTATTGTTTGGGCATCCTGACATCTTCAATCTGGTGAAGCCTCTTATTCAAAGCCTAGTAGAAACAATCAATCAAAGCTAGTTTCATCTTCAACGTAGGCAAAAATAACTCTTTTGAGTGTTAAAAGTATGGAATAAAGCTCTCAGTTAAAACACACCAGAAAGATTAGGCCAGTCAGTTATGATTTTGGTAGCATTTAAACTTGTTAGTTCTTATAGAAGACCCCCGCGCTGCATAAGACGCAGGTTTAAATCCTGCCTTTCAATTAAAGATAAAGCGTTGAAAATGTTAAATACAGCTAGCCTTCTTTGAATCAGGCGCGGATCCACCGTTGTGGGCACAGTGCCCACAACGGTGGATCAACGGGCATGCCCACAACCCTAATTTGCTTGTTGTATTATTATAAGTCCATGATTGTTCATGAGTAAGTTCGTAGTCCAATCCAACTCTCACTTTGCCAATTTTTGGTGGCTGTGCCCACAACCATCAGCGGATCCAGGGGGGGTCATGGGGGTCATGCCCCCCCCCCCCCTGAGCTGCCAGCGCTCCTGAGCGGCCCTATACAGAAATTAAATTAACTACTAATAACTAGCGCTATTTTTTTGGAAAAAACCGCGCTCGCTCCGCTCGCGCTATACTACTAATGTTCCCAGTGTTCTGAAAGTAGTCTGTATGCGCATTAAAAAGGGTGAAGTTACCTAAGGGCAGGCAGGGCAGCAGTCTGGCGACGGAGGGAAACGCACGTTCTTATTACACCAAATATTAATTAGAAATTCACAACAATTTTCCTACAATAGACACATCACTTCACCATATCTAGACAAGCACTGAAACAAAATTACAAATGTCCAAAAAGGAAACAAAAAGATTGTTCTAAAATTAAATATCAAAAAATACTTTTATAAAAACATGTAAACATAAAAAAAGGTCTGTCGCCAACATGCCACGCCCCGGTGCAAAGCACCAATCTAACAAGGCGACAGTGCCGGTGCGCCGTGGTCTTGAGTGCCCTGCTCCAGTAATAAGGGCACTACCTTGCGCAACGGCCTCCTCAGTAATCCCTTGCTTGTTTGGATGTCCACCACGCGGGCTGCTCCATCTGGTCCGGTGAATATACGCGTCACTCTCCCTCGGGGCCATGTTCCTCGTGGCAGGTTCTGGTCGACCACCAGCACAGGATCACCAACTTGAGCGGGCGAACGGGACGACCCAGCTGTCCTGGGAATAAGTGTTGGCATATATTCCCGCAGCCACCTGGTCCAAAAGCCTTCAGCCATTCTTAAAACCTTCTTGAAGTAAACTCGGCGGCATAGGTCTGCGTCACACCCAGGTTGAGCGACTTCGGTTGATGGTGTACCCAACAGAAAATGGAGAGGAGTTAGAGCCTGCAGTGATTCGGGGTCTACAGGAACGTGGGTTAAAGGGCGCGAATTAACTATGGCTTCCGCTTCCAGCAACAAGGTTGTCAACATTTCTTCTTTTGGCGCCTTTTCTTTAAGCGTAGCCGAAAGTGCCACCTTCACAGACCGCACCAATCGTTCCCAGGAACCTCCCATTGAAGGCGCAGCTGGTGGAATGAATGCCCATTCAATTTTCTGACCCGCGGCAAAGTCGAAGACTCTTTCCAGTTGATTGGCTGCACCGACGAAAGCTGTCCCGTTGTCAGAGATGATCCTGGCGGGGCATCCTCGACGCGCAATAAACCGGCGCAGCACTAAGATGGCAGAGTCCGCTGACAGGCTTCCGACGATGTCGAGATGGACAGCCCTGGTGGTGAGACATGTGAAGAGGGCGACCCAACGCTTCTCCCGTCTACGCCCGACAGTCACCTCCACCGGTCCAAAATAATCTAAGCCAGTGTATGTAAATGGGCGTTGATGATGAGCCAATCTTTCACCGGGAAGGTCACCAAACCGGGGCACAGAGGGAAGAAGTTTTCTGGTCCTGCAAAAACAACAGCGTTTGGCGACAGATTTAACATTAGGCCTCAAGGCCAACACATAAAACTGACCACGCAGAAGGTTAACCACAGTCTCGGTGTTACCATGACCATATTTACGGTGGTAATGGTCAATGAGCAACTTCACAATTGGATGTCTTCCATCTAAAACAATGGGGTTAACCTCCTGCGCAGGAGCCTCTAGGACTGCGCGTATTCGTCCATCCAATCGCATCAACCCATCTTCTCCCAATGATAAGGTTAAACCTTTGAGTTTTCCCTGATTGGTTGGGGGAAGGCATGCACGCAGTCTCAGAAACTCTTCGCTAAAACAATCTAGCTGAGACCTGAGAAACAGATGTTTTTCAGCCTCCTGAATTTCTCCAGCTGACAGAGGGTCTAAACCTGCGGGAGAAACCCCGGAGGCTACACGATTAGAATTAGAATTTTGGGAATTGGCCGAAAGGGATCTAAAACGTTTGGCGCACCAATGCGCTCGAGCAGTGGCTCTGACTAAGCGACTCCACCTGCTGAAGTGGTTGTAGTTTGCTACAACAGGAGATGGTAATTGAGGTCGCTCAGTCAATAAGAAAGTTAATGCGTGCTCAGTTTTAAGTTCCTCGAGAACTGGCGCGATAGCAGTTGCAGGTTCACAAGGCCAGCCATCCGGTGGCAAGTATAAGAATTTTGGGCCCGTGAACCAGCGGGAGCTTTCCGAAAGCGAGCATTGACCTCGCGTTGCGTCGTCGGCCACATTTAAGGCCGATGGGACATAACGCCAATCAGCAACGTTTGATGTCTCCAATATCTCTCCAACCCGATGAGCCACAAACGGCTTGAATGAGCGAGCATCGCTTCGCAACCACTTTAACACTGTTTGTGAATCAGACCAAAAACACACTTTCGATGCAACTATGCGGTGAGCCTCCAAGATGTAGGTTGCAAAACGAGTCGCCATTAAAGCCGCTTGAAGCTCCAAACGCGGTATAGAAGCGGGCTTTAAAGGAGCCAGACGAGCTTTACCCCCTATGAGGGCCAGCTGAATGGAACCGTCCTCTTTAAGAAAACGCCAGAAAGCCACGCACGCGTATGCTAGTTCGCTGGCGTCCGCCAGGACGTGGAGCTGACTCTCTAGCGGTGGACTGGTTCGGTAACAGCGCGGGATACTAAGAGTTGCCGAAATGTCAGCCAGAGTCGCGAACCAAGCCCACCATTTTTCTTTAGCAGAAAGAGGCAGCTCCTCGTCCCAATCTAAGCCCGTTCTCCAGGTGTCCTGAAAAAGGATACGCCCAGCTACAACGACAGGCGTTAGAAAACCAAGAGGATCGTATACCTGCATCAGGTGAGAAAGAACTACCCTCTTGGTGAGTTTATCTGGGAGCTGGCCAGATTTCCTAAAGCTCAGAGTGTCGCCGACAATGTTCCAGGCCACACCCAGGATCCGTACCTGATTCGGAGAGGAAGAGGACAATGGCCCAAGGCCCACTACGGAGGCGTTGACAGCACGCAACTCGGGCTTGAGCAATGAGAGAGCCTCAGGGTCGTTGGATACCCAAGAGCGCATCTCCAAGCAAGCCGCCGCATGGACTGTTACGATGTCGCAGGCTAAGCGAGCTGCCTGCTTGGGATCATCGACACTGCCCAGATAGTCGTCTACGTAGTGGTCCCTGATGATAGCCTCTGCCGCTTCAGGATAGTCCTTTTGGTGCTCCATGGCGTTTTTATTTTTCAGGAAAATTGCCGTGCACGGACTGGATGCGGCCCCAAAAATCATAGACGACATCCTGAACTGCTCAACAGGTAACGATGGATCAGATCTCCAGAGAAAGCGCTGAGCGTCTTTATCTTCCTCCCTTATCTTAGTTTGCGGGAACATCTCTCTGATGTCCCCGCTGAGAGCTGTTGCACCTTCTCGAAAACGCATTAGTATACCTAATAATGGCTGCAAAAGGTCTGGACCAGGCAGTAAAAGTGTGTTCAGGCTGACTCCAGAACACTTGGCAGCGGCATCGTGCACTAACCTCAACTTTTGTTTTTGGGGGTGGTATACACCAAAGTGTGGCAGATACCACAAGGTTCCCAACGGAGGTAAGTTTGTGCAGGCCTCTGCATACCCTTTCTTCACCATTTCCGCAACATACAGACGGTAAGCTTCGGCGTAGCATTTATCCTTATCGAACTTCTTTTCCAAACTAATAAGCCTGGACAGAGCTAAGTTATAGCTGTTAGGAATGTTCGTTATATCTGCACGCCAAAGCAATCCAGTTTCAAACCTTCCTGATGGAAGGCGCCGGGAAGTTTCTTCAAGAATCTTTAGGGCCCGTTGATCGTTCTCGCTGTGAATGTCTTTTTTAGTTATGCCAATGGAGTCGAGGTGGTAATGTTCCTTAACCAAAGACTCCAGTTGCGAGACTGAGCTGTGGTAAATAGCTTCGACGGGCTTACCATTGAACTTCCCGAACACCGTCCACCCTAAAGCAGTCTGGATTGCGGCAGGTTGGTCTCTGGCGCCACGCCTTATGTTGCGAGGAAGCGAAAGAAACCAGTTATCTGTACCGATTATCATCAAAGGCTTAGTTTCTTCGTAGCTTAACTCTACGGCGAGATCCTGGAGGTAGGGATACTTTTCCAATTCCCTGGCACAAACGCTTTGACCAACTATCCCCAAATTGGGAATAGAGCGAACATTGTTTATAGGGAAAGTCTCGTGAGAGAACTTACCCTTGATGCGGAGATCAACATATGTCACCTCTGAATCCCTCGAGAGACCACCAACGCAGTTGACCCTGATTGTACCTTTCACACCTTGAGCTCCAATAGCTTCAGCTACTTCCTGATCAATGAGGGTCACAGTGGAGCCATCGTCTAATAACGCATGTATATTCATCTCACCCTTTGGCCCAGTTACCGTCACAGGAAGCACCTTCAGCAATAGCTTCAATGGCTGATGTGGTGGCGGTGACGTAGGCTGCGAATCATGGGCGTGAGTTACGGTAACAGATCCCAACGGTAGCGGCTTTGTATCTCTGTGAAGTAACATATGATGATAATTTTTGGCATTGCAATCCGCTTTTGTGCAATTGCCCTTACATTTTAGATAGAAATGTCCACCTCGTTTAAGACACCTTCGACATATTTTATTTTCACTTGCCCAACTCCATCTATCTGCCACAGAAAGAACCTTAAACTTCTCACATTCAGCAACGTTATGTCCAATTTTTTCGCAGTAACAACAAGCTACGTCAGGTGGCGTTGTCATGAACTGTTTTGAATTAACCGAACTGTCTGTGGAATTGACAGTAGGGTTTACTCTATTTTTTGACTTTCTTAAGGCGGTCTTAAACGAAGTGACATAACAAGCATTGCTAGCATTAGTTAGCTTATCTGTGGTGTCGACTATGGCATGCGAATGAGCTTTGTCTATGGGCCTTCACGTGCCGTCATCGATTATGCCAAATTGTAAATGAACATTTGACTGATGAGTGAGAAAAGATGAGAATAGCTCCAATTTAAATGAGTTTGGGTTAGAGTTAGCGTGAGCGTAATCTACCCATCTCTCACGCAACAGTGGGTTCAACTTGACAAGCAGATTGTGCAGCAGCTCTGGTGAGGCAAGAAACTCCACAGAATTCATCATTTTAATGGTGTGAACACAGTTGCGTACCACACAAGCAAGTTGATGGAGTTCCCTGCCACCATCCAGAGATGCCGGCAATCTGGGCATAGCCTTCACCTCTGATACTAAATGACGTATCAGGAGCTCCGGCCGACCGAACTGCTCCTGCAGAGCCGTCATGATTTCATCTGGGTCTTGTGAGAGCGCCAGAAGAGAAACCACTGCATCACGAGCGGCTCCACGAAGGGCATTATTAAGCCGGCCTATATTTTCTGTTGCCGTGAAAGACTTTTTGGAATTTAAATAAGCTGACTTAAAAGTTAACCAATACGTAGGCAAACCAGAAAATAAAGGCAGTTTAACTTCTACACTTACCCTTGCGCTGTTATTACTGGCGAGGCCACTTATGACCTCAGCCAGTTTGAGAATGTCACTAGGTCGCTCTTCGTGGGAAGTGTTAAGATCAGTGCTAAAAGTCTTATTATTGTTACATTTCAAACTGTGGTGTGTACCTACAGTGGGTGTATCTGGGTTAGTGTAAATGTGATTGGAAGCCGATGCAAATGTGACTGTTGGCAAGGCTCCTAGCCTCGAAGCCAAGGTATAGGCCGGGGCAAAGGCGGGCGCGTGTTCGAGCGCCGCGGCTGCTGAGCCGGCGGCGCAGGTTGACGGCACACGCTCGCGCCCCATAGGCAGGGCTCCGGGCGTCCAGGCCGGGGCAAAGGCGGGTGCGTGTTCGAGCGCTGCGGCTGCAGAGCCGGCGGCGCAGGTTGACGGCACGCACTCGCGCCCCATAGGCAGGGCTCCGGGCGTCCAGGCCGGGGCAAAGGCGGGCGCGTGTTCGAGCGCCGCGGCTGCCGAGCCGGCGGCGCAGGTTGACGGCACGCACTCGCGCCCCATAGGCAGGGCTCCAGGCGTCCAGGCCGGGGCAAAGGCGGGCGCGTGTTCGAGCGCCGCGGCTGCCGAGCCGGCGGCGCAGGTTGACGGCACGCACTCGCGCCCCATAGGCAGGGCTCCAGGCGTCCAGGCCGGGGCAAAGGCGGGCGCGTGTTCGAGCGCCGCGGCTGCTGGGCCGGCGGCGCAGGTTGACGGCACACGCTCGCGCCCCATAGGCAGGGCTCCAGGCGTCCAGGCCGGGGCAATGGCGGGCGCGTGTTCGAGCGCCGCGGCTGCAGAGCTGGCGGCGCAGGTTGACGGCACGCACTCGCGCCCCATAGGCAGGGCTCCAGGCGTCCAGGCCGGGGCAAAGGCGGGCGCGTGTTCGAGCGCCGCGGCTGCCGAGCCGGCGGCGCAGGTTGACGGCACGCACTCGCGCCCCATAGGCAGGGCTCCAGGCGTCCAGGCCGGGGCAAAGGCGGGCGCGTGTTCGAGCGCCGCGGCTGCTGGGCCGGCGGCGCAGGTTGACGGCACACGCTCGCGCCCCATAGGCAGGGCTCCAGGCGTCCAGGCCGGGGCAATGGCGGGCGCGTGTTCGAGCGCCGCGGCTGCAGAGCTGGCGGCGCAGGTTGACGGCACGCACTCGCGCCCCATAGGCAGGGCTCCAGGCGTCCAGGCCGGGGCAAAGGCGGGCGCGTGTTCGAGCGCCGCGGCTGCCGAGCCGGCGGCGCAGGTTGACGGCACGCACTCGCGCCCCTCAAGCAACGGTGTAGGCATTGCTTGAATTAGCCTGGGAGTTTCATGGCCAGTGGGCTCCGTATCCGCCTGCAGATTGAAAACAGTATTTGAGCATGTGCTTTTTGATTGCGATACCCACCTTTCTATACGTGAACTTCTGAAGGACTGTGAACTTCCGGTGTCCTCTAGCGCTGCCAATTCAGCTTGCAACTCCAAATTTGCTACAGCGCGTTCGCGTTCTGCAGCGATACGATCGCGTTCATCGGCGACAGCACGCTCACGTTCTATGAGAGCACGCTCACGTTCTGCGGCAGCGCGTTCACGATCCGCTTCTATTTCGGCTAACCGGCGTGCATGGGCCGCTTCTAGAGCCAATCTCTGAGCCCGAAGCGACGAAGAAGAATGGCGTGAGCCATGCAAAGAGCTGCTAGGTTGCAAGTCTCCGGGTCCCTCCGTAGGGACCGCTGCCATGCTTCTGGTCTTCACCATAATTAATTAGGAAGAGAAGTAAGAAGTAAGGTAAAAAGGAAAGGTTTTGAAAATTTTACTGATAATTACACCGGGAGAAGGACCAATAAAAAGGGTGAAGTTACCTAAGGGCAGGCAGGGCAGCAGTCTGGCGACGGAGGGAAACGCACGTTCTTATTACACCAAATATTTATTAGAAATTCACAACAATTTTCCTACAATAGACACATCACTTCACCATATCTAGACAAGCACTGAAACAAAATTACAAATGTCCAAAAAGGAAACAAAAAGATTGTTCTAAAATTAAATATCAAAAAATACTTTTATAAAAACATGTAAACATAAAAAAAGGTCTGTCGCCAACACGCATTTTCTTCTCTAACTGAAAATCATTCAGAGACAGACACATGTGGATAGCCATTACGGCCTTGTCTACCTCCCAGAAAGGCAGTCTGTTATTTAGAATGAATTTTAGACTAAATAAGCAAAACGTAAGAAATGCAAAAAAAAAAATGCCTATGCCTGCCTCCTAGTAGGCCAGTAGAAATCGACACTTAAAAACCCTAAATTCGCAAAGCACGATGTAGTGCTGCATTTTTGGTATGTTGTTTGGATCAGTGCTCTAACAAAAGATAATTAAATTTTCTACAACTTTATTTTATGGCCTTCTCAAAGAACGAGCGGCTTTTGCCAATATTTTGCTTCAAACGGGAGCAAAACTAAAAATTTCAATATTTCGAGAAAAACGAACCATCTTCGAATGGCCACAGTTTAGTCGTTAGAAGGTTTAAAGAGCTGCAATTAGGCTTAAATTGTTGTAAATTTAATAACCTTCATTTGTGTAGTGAATGTTACTTGTCGGAAACGCATAGTTTATGACTTTTAGAGCAAAAAGTGAAAAAAGTCCAAAATTTTCGCAGTTTATCACGTGGTGCGCAGCGAGCACAACTTTTTCGAAGTTGCAAATTGGGACTTACATCACCCTAACTGATCCAAACAACATACCAAAAATGCAGCACTACATCGTGCTTTGCGAATTTAATGTTAATATCCACTGGCCTATAGATTGTATTGCTCTTTCTTTCAAGTCTTACGCCACATAATAATCTAGTCGTTTTACAATCGCAAAAAAAACGCGGTCGCTCCACTCGCGTTCATTTTGAAAGCGCACTGTTGCTATAGTCTTCCTGGCTCTCCTAATTTAATTTAAGGTATGGTAAAGTTACTATTACCGGGCCTAGGTGGACTCGCAAAAAAGTTTTACAATTGGCCTACCTATTTTTGTTTCGCCAAACAACCTGACTCAGGTAGCCGACTCCTAACTAACTATTAAGGTAAAAAGCTAAGGACTTGATATGATAGTGACTCTTATTTATCACGAGGAGCTTTCTCTACTTAGAAAAAAAAATGCTCGCGCTTGTCTAGTACATTATGTTCATTTTCATTAACGAAGCCGTTCGCGCAATTTCTTGTCTCAACTGTGGACCATTAAGACAGACAAATGTGAGTAGCCCTAATGACAATGGCCTCCTTGCTCAAAAACTATTAAAACAGCTTAAAGCAGTTTAGTATAATTCAAGCTAGTACAAGGCAAAGTGAAAAAGACAAAAATATGCTTGTTTTCTAGGTTGCCTGTATTAATCTAGTTCATTATGACCTAAAAAAAAAATCGCGCTCGCTTTGCTCGCGCTTTACTACCTACATCACAATCCTTGGAAGCTTCAATAGCCGAGATATTCGCCTATTTTCATTTCTGTTAATAATATTTTTTTGCCATCATTTGATTTTGAACAATAAAACTCGTTCACTCGTACCAAACATTATAATTTGGCTCACGTTATTGTTTTTCTGCGAAGTACAAGAGGCCTCGCGAACATGATGTCGCCGAAGCTCACATAATGAGGTCTAGCGCCACCACCATCTTTGATTATCAAAATTAAATTATAAGTTCGTGACTTGACCACGACTATGTGACCCCCAGGGCCTGGCGCCAAAGCTGGATCCGCCCTTGCCCACAACCTTTTTTGAGGGCTGGATCCGCGCCTGCTTTGAATCGGCATCAAGTAATGCTCTACAATAAACTTTAAGAAACACTCCACAGATCTGCCACTCAATCACTTAGTAGCTCATTGAACAACTATTGACAGTCTAAAGTCTCGGGAGGATACGACTGAAAACTAAAGGAATGAAAGAGTTTTAAAGCTTTAAGCTAAATATAGTTTTCTGAAATGGTAAAACTAGAACCAACATTGGCGGACCAATGTTTGCAAGACTTATAGGCATGATGACAGACTCGTCACCCATTTCAAGTCACGTTTGTAGTCCTCTGAGTGAGTGAATTCACAAACGTCAATCAACGCTAAGCACGCGCTCACGATCATGCAGTCTCGTAACATGACAATAGAACTGGAAGGGGCGGCTATACTTCTGAGGGTTTGTGGTTTCGGGGGTGACTGAGTCTGTCTTCTCTGGGAGATCTCTCGGTTGTCGGCAACCAGGGGTGTCATTCCCAATGCAGAGATAGCTTCATTTCACTTTGATTTTGGCCTTCTGTACAACTTAATAACTTCGCGATTGTCATCGTTGAGTAGAAAGAACCGCTGCATAAGATTTTAAAATTATTTCGATTCAAAAGGGGGAGAACACATATTCGAAGTGAAGTGAGCGGGTTTTGAGGAAGATCGAGATGTGAAATGATGTTAGTGGGAATCGCTCAACAAGAGGGTGATTCAGAGATGGCATTTTGCATTTACCTACACATCCAACGTTTGAACGAAGTGAGATTCTATTTTGGCGTTCCGTTAAACTCAATAACTACGTGGATGTGATGTTTTGAGTGTAATAAGCCAGACCAACAATTTAAAATGATTTCCATCAAAATGAGAAAACACATTCTAATAACTTTATTACTCAATACTTCACATTTAAAGTACTGAGACACCCTAGAGAGTAATGCAATACTCGTGTTGGGTTTGATTTGCTCTCCTTTTGTGAAACAGTTTTGGGTAGAGTAATTACGTTATTAGTACAAAGCCAGCCTTTATTGTGTGTGTGTGTCCTGAGCGAGATCGAGATGAGATTTGGCGTTATAAGCGCGATAACGAACAATTCAGTTAGTTTATTTTGTTGTTAATTTAATGTTTAAGACACCACTCTTGTCGGTTATTTATTTACTTAGCACAAAAATATTTTTCCTCACTACTTACTGACTCTTTGAAAATAAATTAATAAAGACTTAGCATTGAGTTTTAACACGTTATAGCACTCCCGAACATTATTCTTGTGGCTTGACAGTTGAGGTCGCCAGGGTAGTTGGTGTACGGTCGGCGCATCGAAATACTGATTGCTGGCCTACTTTAAACAATTATTGTCTTCTAACACTATAATTATATATTAATTGTTTAATAGCCTCGGGTTTTAAATGAAACAGTTCCTTAGAACCAAATATATGAGGGTAAGTAAGATTACTTAAATAACGTTGAATGTGTGTGTTACGAACATAGATGTTATGTGATTAGGAGCGTGCTTTTGGAAAAAAACTATTTTCGTTTTACCGTTACTGGAAAGACCAAAGGTAGTAAGGCCAAAATCTAGCGTAAAACTAAAAACGTCATTGAATTCCGTTGTTCTATAATCTATTGTTGGTAGTAGAAAAGTTTAATCGAGTCTTGATTTCAGTGCAAAAAAACAAAGTGATATGGTAGAAGTAAATATTATGTTAGCTTGGTAATAATGGAGAAATTAAAATCAACAACCCCCATGTTCAGCTTCAAAAAGTTTCCAGTGTTGCTCAAGTTACCAGGGCGACGACCGTCCGAGCCAGGCCAAGGTGCGAATATTCCGCCCGCGTGCTCGCTTGGTCTAATATTGGGCTCTTATACTATTTTTGAGGCTAACCTGTGTGCATGTTTTATTACTAGCACTTTTGACACGTAGAGGTACTTACGTACTTAATGCACGACTTGATATATGGGACTCGAACCGCTTAAGTAAATTCCTGTAAGGTTTTGGAGGCCGTTCATACGAGGTTAAAAATTACACAAAGCTAATTTTGGAAAAGGTCGAGGGTATTTGAAAATAGAGTCATGGGTGAAATAATAATAATAATATTTATTGCACAAAAACAACAAAAACTAAAAACAAGGAATATGTGCATTTGAACAGTGCGTCATATCAAGAATGTTTACAGAGGTCTCCAAACTAGGCTATGCCTGTATCTTGGACAGCCAAATAAAAACAAAAATACAAAAAGGTTCATGAGATAAATTATATTCTATCTATGAGCAAAATCAATTGATAAACTATTTTAGTGCGCAGTATCATAACATCATTAATGAGTCCAAATTCCAATTCAATAAATCTTTATTCAAGTAGACCATTACACAGTACTTTCGAATCGTCAAGAAAATTAACACATAATACGATACATAAACAACACATAAAAAGCCTGTACATAATATGACTCTACCACCGGCGTCGAAAGGTTGTTCATACTGAGAAGACCCGGCAAGAAACTCGGCAGTTACCCTTTTTAAATCGTGTAATGTTTTTACAGTACCTACAAAGTGAATGCATGAATAAACCAACAGAGTCATACAGTTTTGCCATGAAATGAAACAGAAAATTAATTAACTGAACTTGGGTAAATTAAGTTAACTTAGTTGGTGGTGTAAGTACTCACTATAATAATTTACACTACAAAATCAACTGAAAGATCGACGGGTGTGTGTGTATGGAAATGTGGGCTTCTGAATGTTCCTTTCACCATGACGGAAACAATCAGTGTGCCTCTGGCTACCGCATTAGGAATACGAGAGTATGTAAAAATTGTCCCTGTAATATAAAGATATCGATACTGACACCGAAAATTCACCGACAAGAGTTGACAGACACGACATCCGACATCCTGAGCCTACTAAGCTTCTGATAGTGAGGTCCACCGATTGGCAAATAATGATAACTATCGATAGCTGGACAAAAAAGCACGACCACAATATTAATTGTATACTAGGTACTGCCATAGCAGAACTGGCAGAACGGACAGTGATTCTGTATATCGTGGAAGGATCCGATTTTCACTTAGGCAAACAAAAACGTGTAACACTTACTTGTCTCCTTATGTATTTTCAAGTAATTTTGGTATTTGCTGCAAACCAGATTAAAAAAATATTTCAAGCATCAGAACTCTGCCTACTTCCTACTACGTTACTTTATCTACCACTACTATAAAAATCGCGTTCAACTGGGTACAATTTGCACTGTTAGGGCGCTAATTCGACGAAAAAAAATCATTTAATGTATCATATCTAAAACTTATCGTAATGTAGCATTTCTGAAGTCATTTAATATAATATTGCCTTTTACCCTTCGATGTCTCGTTGTGAACAACATTAAATTTTAAATCCATTTTTTGGATGTGGGAGGTGTCTGTATTATTCTCTTAATAAATACTTGATGCCATCAGATTTAACATATACAAAGTATCGTACGATAATTCGGTTGTGAATCGCTACCCTGCACTAGCTCGCCCATAGATTATAAACTTGAGCCCGTCCCCCGCTGACAGCTGACAGCCCGCGCGATATTGGATTAGGTGTGGATAATGGAAATCTTCGCTTCATGAAGACGACTGTGGATTGGCCTGTCAATACGGCGCATAAATCTAGCCACAGAGAGTGTGGCTTGGTGGCCCGAGTTATATGACAGGTGATTTAAAAGATATTCTCTCATTTCCTTGAAAAGTCTGTCAAATTACTTGTCATTTTACTGCACCTCATAGTAAGTCCGATCCGGATACGAGTACCTAGTATAACAACCACTTTAGTACATATCGTATTAGTCCAGTCATTATAGTAAGTTCACCTCGGAATTCGAGATACCCAGCTGTAAGTCTGTAAATACTTGTATATTGACACCCTTAAAGTTGTCTCAAAACCTACTTAAGGTAGGGTGTACGCAACTGTCAAATTTCAAGGTCAAATGTCACAAAAATCGAGTTTTTGTAAATATCTTATTTCCTTTGGGTTTTTTGCTATTTGTATGTATTATCAATATTGTAGAATACAAAATTCTCTACAAATTTTGTTTCAAAATTTTTGTTGTTGTTTTTACAATGTTGATGAGCAGCTGCACTTGTTGGTGGAATATTTGAAAGCTGCACAGCTTTATTAAGTTCTGTGGACTTGACGTAATGCAGATAACGAAGATGATCGAGACTTTTCACATTTTTTCACTTTTTAAGTTTTTGACCGGAGGCACCGGTTGACCTGAATTGATGCTGTGACCGCGCGCTCTCCGCCCTCTATCTCGAAAACGAATCACCGTATGAAAAAAATTTTGAAACAAAATTTGTAGAGAATTTTGTATTCTACAATATTGATAATACATACAAATAGCAAAAAACCCAAAGGAAATGAGATATTTACAAAAAAACGATTTTTGTGACATTTGACCTTGAAATTTGACAGTTGCGTACACCCTACCATATGTAAGTTTTGAGACAACTTTTAGGGTGTCAATATACAAGTATTTACAGACTTACAGCTGGGTATCTCGAATTCCGAGATTCTTACCTAATTTAAGCTTAAATGACTGGACTATATCGAAATATAGCATTAGAATTCTTTGCTGTTTCAGCTTTCGGAAATTTTACAGAACTTTGTGAATGTTGCATCAACCTCCTGGCGCATGCTTATGCGCAATCGAACCAACAAAAAATTTTAATTGAACTCTCACTTCTTTATTATAAGAGTCGGTAGGATTATTGTTTAAGATAAGTTAATAATTTCGTCATTGAAATAAAAAAGTGAAAACTAAACTCATTTTTTTTTATTATCACTAAAAGATGTTTATTTGGTTCGATTCCCGGTTGAGACTAGCAAAATATAAAAATCTTCTAATGCAGTTTTGTTTCTCTTTAAAAATAAGGGATTGATTCCTTACAGTAAAATAAGCTAACTAAAGCATTAAAAATAGTTCCCCTCCAGAGCGCATAGCTTCTTTCCACCCTGTATATAGTTTAGTATACAGGGTGATCAATACAAATGGGTTAGTGGGGGAAATCAGAAACTATGAGAGATAGCGAAATCTGTTCTTAGGAACCATGCCTTCGATTTGCGGGTAGGAGTGGAGAAGCTCCCGATCTTTTACCTCAGGACTTTAAGTAGATTTGTATTGGCGATCTTCATATTATGTTATCTATACTAAGAGTACACTTAAGCTGAAACACAGGTTAAGTTTACTTAGTACTGGAAAAGTGGAGCAATTTTAAAGCGTTATCGCGCGGAGCAGCTGTCCAGGTAATGGTGGCATTACCGGCTTGGGCTCCCAAGGCGATATGTTTGTTGAGTTACCTTGGCGTAAGAAGACCACTTCTGGCTTTGTGTCTATTTCGCCTAGAGCTAACTTGTGTATAAACTTAAAAGTAAATTACCTATTACATTTGAAGCAGTGCGTAAATGCAGGCAAATTTAATATTGGAAGACATAAACTAATATGTAGAACTGTACACTATGAAAAAATAAACGCAGATTCGAATGACATTCGTGGTGGACTCCTCTGGTGGATTAGTGGTGAGTCGGGTAGGCGTTTTTCTTCTATACAAATCCGTGGTAACTTCCTCAATGCGTTTGATAGAGGATACTCATACTATAACTCTATTCTATAGTTTAGTAATGCGAGTTGTCCCTCTAGGTGCATTATTATGTCATCATGTGGAAAAGCTGAGTCATATTAGAGTTATGGGAGTGTTGTCCCATTACTTTACTAAGCACGTTTAATTAAGGGGTGCGACCGTATCAAGTGCGGTTTCTGAACTATTAACTAGTTTCATATTCATTACTGAACGATTTCCCATGAGCCTCGTTTCATGAAATGATTATAGAACATTTCCTAGGAAGTCATATGGTAAAGTACTAGATTGGATTGTTGATTAGTACAATGCTAGATTGGTTGCCACCATCATCAAGTTTGATTAGTGAAGCGTCCTTGACTCATTGGCAGCTGGTCTATTGAGAATCGTTGCTAAGCCAAGTCAGAGGCATTGGGTCCGCTGGATAAATCTGACGGTAAGTTTTACCTATAATCCGTTCGCGTTAAGAATGCAGTTATTTCATATTTGTCCTTCGATCTAGCACGCCCCCTAACCAATTAAATCGTTCCTAATTACAGAGTCAAGTCCACAGTGACCAGTAGAACGCATACTTCCGAACGCAAAGGTTTTGGATCTGAGACTTTTTGTGTGCAACGGAATTACAAAATCACTGCATTCTTCACTCAAACAGACTGTAGTAAGACAGTGAAGTCACCGCATGTAAAATCAATTATAAAAACGTCACTTAGCTACATGAGTTAACAACCTACATATTTCGCTATATTATAAATTAAAAACATGTTTAAACAGAGATTTAATTTAATGCATCATTTAACGAAATTTTTAATAAAGGCGAACAGTTAAACTTAATTTATTTATATAATTAACAGATTCATTAATTATCAAGAAGAATGCATTCATTATCAGAACGAGAGTTTTGTAAAACTCTTCTAATCGTCAACTGTCTGGTTACTTGAGATTTAAAACGAAAGTCAAAATTAACTACTGCTGGATTTCTTATTATTATAATTAAGCAATATAATTTATTTACCGCGGTTATACATTTCCACATGGTAATCACATTTTATAACAATCATAACAGTAGATAAAATCTATTCTTTCCAAGTGAACAGAGTTAGGTTATAAAGCCTTACTAATATAAAAATATGCAATAGCGAGTGACCGTGGACTAGGGCGGGCGAGGGCGGGCGGGCGCGCTCTTGAATACTGATGGGCCAACCTTGGCAATAGGACGTGCGTGCTCATCGACTACATGACCATAGCAAAGAAGATAGGAAGTGAATAAACTATCTTTTAAGAATGATATAAAATGATGAAGAAGGCGCCCAGCTTAGCTCAATGACTGATATCATTACCATGTGCCTTTTGGAGCATCGATATGCCTGACAAATACATAACTTCATTTTGATTGGGGCGATTTTGAAGGAGTTATGCAGTACTCTGGTACTGGAGGTGCCCGTGGCGCAGTTGTGACAGTGATCGGCGACGATTGCTGTTGTGAAGCAACACACGACCGAAAAGTGATGTATTTATCGGGAAACTCCGTGCTTAAAGAGGCATGATAAGCAGTTGGTTCCAGTTGAAGTCACTAGATGTCAGTCGTTAAGCCTAGTCAGAGGCTTCAGGGTGGCTTGACAACATTAGCCATCAACGTTGCTCACTAACCATACACCCTTCCAACAATCCACACTGAGCCGGCGTGTTGGATTGTGGCTCGTTCCACCCCAGAGTTGAGGTGAAGCCTGTGCCCAGCAGTGGGACATATATAGGCCGTTCATGTATGTATGTGTGTTATGTATGCAGTACTTTGATTGATATAATTTTAACTTGACCCTAGCAATGTCCAAACACGAAACTTACAAATTCTTTTTACGTCTGCCGGTTATTGTGTATATGGTCAAGGCATTGAGCGTGACCACAAGGCCGATATGGACTTGAATACGAGTGAATGGACTTGCGTGGGACGGACAGTAGATGGGCCACAGAGCTTTAAGCTGTATGAATGGTCCTATGGAACTGTGTTATACTGTCCAAGTAGCCAAAGGTCTTTTTCAAGAATATTTTCAACTTATTTTTCTTTGTCATTTCTTATACAGTAGTCCTGTGGTAGTAGTTTTTCTTTGTCATTTTTTAGGTCGAAGGCAATGATATCTAAAAGAGATAAGTAGATAAGTTATGTCAGTCTAATGTGAAGTCGAAAATTGTCCCCTGGCGTACGTACTCGTACCTGCCTATAATTTGACCATGTGTACAAGATAGTATGATTATTTACTAGAGCGTAAACGAGACGGATACATGTTGCGCAGTGTCGTCTCAAACTGTCAATGCTTTGCTCAGGTGTTCGAAGTTCTGAATTTGTGTGCCACTTTTTTAGCACAAGTAACCTATCTACGTCTTTTTCAATAAAGTATTATTGGTCGAAGGCACTATAAATGTTTTAAAAGAAACAGCAGCCTAGCGATTCTCACTAACATCACTTCACATCTCGATGTAGCACGCTTACTCCAATAGTACTATTCGCTTCATTCTGAATTAGTATTCTCCCTCATTCGTATTTAAATTTTTTCATAATCTTTAACGGCTTATCTTTTTGCTGAAACGATCACGATCGACAATTTTAGTTTTGAAGGCGTGATTCCACGCTAAGGAAAAATATTTTTGAAACCGCACAAGTATTCGTTTCGTCGAAACCTATTTCGACGAAACGAATACTTGTGCGGTTTTTCAAAGAGGAGGCCTAGCCTCCTCCTCTTTGAAAAATATCTCTTCTAATCTGAGTTCAGGATTTGGCTTGCCTAGAAAACACTTTGGTCACCTATCCCACCTACTGATCTCAGCTTATCAATGATAGCTGTACAATAACAAAAACATTACACTACATGACCTGATACCACCCTCTACTTTCTATCACCGGACCACAAGACGCCGTGAGGGCTTTCACGCCCATGTGATCGACTATCCAGCGGTCCGAACTAAGCGGTTTGGTGCTTTCTTTCTGGTCCGCACCGCTAAGGAGTGGAACGCCCTCCCTGCGTCTGTGTTTCCGGATACATACAACCTTGGTGTCTTCAGGGCAGGAATGAATAGGCATTTTCTAGGTAAGCGTGTTACACCATCGATCTCGTCATCGCTTACCATCAGGCGAGACTGAGGTCAAACGCAAACCCATTTTAAATAAATAAAAAAAAACACAAAATAAAAGAAAAGACAACTATAATGATGGTGGCCAGGTAGCCTCTACCCAGTGAGGTAGGTGGCTCCATTTGTAACTGTCAGGTTCTTATTATTCACGAACGACAAATTCTAACAAGAAATTCCAACAGCCGGGTTTTTGCTGATGCAGAAAGCTTAAGCGATCTGTTTTACTAACTTTTAATTAAAATTAAGTGGATGGGTAAGAAAAGTAGTCCCGATATTAAGAGGTCGGGGGGTGCTATTCCGGCGGACATCACCTCACATCTCGGTGCTTCACGCTTACCTCAGTCATCAACACGCTTTACTTTGAATTAGTATTTTCTCTCATTTTGTATGTAAATAATTAAAAATGTTATTTGGCTTAATTCTTTTCTCTCAAACGACCACAGTCGCAGAAAAATATAATTTTTAAGTTATCTCGCCACGAGCGAAGTGTGTTTTGGCGCCCACCGGAATACCATAGCTGGGGTGCTATTCCGGCGGACATCAATTCACATCTCGGTGCTTCACGCTTACCTTAATCATCAATACGCTTTACTTTGAATTAGTATTTTCTCTCATTTCGTAAGTAAATAATTAAAAAATGTTATTTGGCTTAGTTCTTTTCTCTTAGAGGACCACAGTCGCAGAGGAATTGAATTTTAAAGTTATCTCACCACGAGCGAAGTGAGTCGCCCGGTTTGCGAAAGACGCAGGTTGGTGTATACAACCACGTGAGCAGCTGCCATCAAATTTACGAAGCACTTAAAGACTGAGCATCCATAAAATAGCCCTTGACATTGGCAAATTATTCCTCCGTAAAACAGTGGCTCAAGCTCGGGAAGAGGGATCTTGCGGAACATTGAATTAGGGATTGGACAGCATGACTTTCTAAAGGAGAACAACAGGTCTCGAACAAAATATCCCCGAAAATGAAAGTGCCAACCAGACAAAAATAATACTGGATGCTTTTTGGAAATGACTCCCTGAGTCTTCTTAGATTTCTTACTAGGACAGCAACCGTCTACAATTAACCCTTAGGCTGCTATTTCAGTTTGAAATTACAAAAATAACATTATTTACCTGAATGAATAGATGAATGGATTTCAGCTTGTGAGGTGTCGTTAGATTCGTCTTCACTGTGAGAGTAACACTGGGTATATTTGAATGAAAAAACACAAGAAGGCGGATTTTTGGCGCTAAATTCAGTGTTTTCACGTATCATTCCAGTAATTTATCATAATCGTTTAAATATTTAGAACTTTTAAAACTTTAAGCTTTATTAGACAACCAGTCAGGTTTTGCTGAAAGCACCTGTATTCTTTTTAATAACGATGTTGTCATATTTACTGACACTTATCTAATAGATAAAATTCTGTCAGAGTGTCTGTTGCCCAACTCCTCCGAAACGGCTTAACCGATTTTGTTGAAATTTTATATATAGGTATGTTTATTGAATCTGAGAATAAGTCGTGACCTTTTTTCTATACCTTACATTAAAAAACAAAAGTCAACGCGGACGAAATCGTGGGCGGCCGCTAGTTTTCAACATGTATTAGAAATTCGTTTTTATGTAACTGACGAACGCTCTTTAACAAATTTTTAATATATCATCATCATCATATAATACAGAAGAATACTGTTCGATAAACCACATTAATTTATTATTCAACGCGGAGGTGATCTAAAAAGCGCAATAGCTCAAGACGTCAAAAAAAATATCACGCCACAAAAACATTTCTGTTCCTCGGAATAAAGAAGGAGCGTTTCTACAAAAAGTTAATCTAATCAACGCCAAAAGAGCAAAATATAACCAAAAATACACAACCAATATAAGAAATGGGGGAAACGATGAAGACGAATCGCCGGGAGCTGCGGATGAGATGATAAATACAGATGGTCTCTCAACAGACCAGACAAATGGTCGCTTGATTTTGCTATTTTAGAATAGAATAGAATAGAATAGAATAATCTTTATTGCTTCATGTCAAGTATACAAGTTGGTACAAAATAAGATGAAATAGCGTTCACGACATGAGCCCTACAAGGGCGCTGCAAGATACAATTATTGAATTGAATTAATTAATATTAGTAGGAAATTAGATCAAAAGTATTACAAAACATTCAACTAAATCTAAATTATGATTACAGACCATCGTTACCAATTATGTCCATTCAGACAGGAAGCAAACATGTAAATTTCAGTTGTCTAAGAATTCATTTATACTATAATAGCACTTATTTAATAGCCACTGGCGAAGCTTTCCAGTCATAAGTTTTGACGGTCCACATTTAAATTGATTTGGGATTTTATTGTACACCCTAATGCACATGCAGTAACAGCTTTTCTGGCAGACAGTGGTCCTTGGTTGAGACTCTAAGACCAGCCTGCCACTATCTCTAGTATTTCTCGGATACACATCGCTAGCCCTTTTGAACAATTCTGGATGTTGTACGACAAACTTAAAGATTTCCAGTATGTACATTCCAGTGACAGTGAGGATACCCAGACTTATAAATAATGGTTTGCAAGTTTCCAGTGGTCCCTTGCTACATATTGCCCGTATGCATTTTTTTTGGGCAATGAATACTTTTTTTACGTCTGTGCTATTACCCCACAGAAGAAGGCCATAACTGATGTTTGAAGCAACATAGCCGTAGTAAGCAGACAATGTTACACTGAGTGACGTTTTCCTAGTTAACCGTCTTAGGATGAAAACATACCTATTAATTTTATCGCAGATCTTTTGAACATGGTTGGTGAAGTTCAAGTTTTCGTTTAGGACTATACCCAGGAATGTTGCATTATCCGCCTTTTTAATGCTTACATTTTTATACATTATATTAAGCCTGTCCACTGTTCTTCCTTTTACCCTAAAATTCACAAAATTGGTTTTGCTTAAATTAATATTTAGATTATTTGCATTAAGAAATTGAATTATATTATAAACTGTGTCATTAATGTCATTTTCATAATCCTTAAGGTCGTCGCAATTATTAGATTTAATTATAACGGAAATGTCATCTGCAAACATTATGCATTTGTTTTTAGTCACCTTTGGCAAATCATTTACATATAGCAAAAACAATATAGGGCCCAAAACACTGCCCTGTGGCACTCCGAATTTATTCATTTGGTAGTTAGAGTGATTTGAAACTGCTTCATTTTCCTTACTTATTTTATTTATTTCAACGCATTGATGTCGGTTACATATATAGGTTTTTAGCCATGATAAGCAAAGTCCTCGGATGCCGTACTTTTCCAATTTATCCAGTAGCACATCGTGCACTACGAAATCGAACGCCTTGGACATATCAAAAAAGAGCACCGTGACCTTCTGTTTGCTGTCGAGGCTTGACATAATGTTATACACCAAGTCGAAGCACGCGAGTGCAGTTGATTTCCCCTTCTGAAAGCCATATTGGTTTGGTGCTATAACATTGAATCTCTGGAAAAAGTCAAGCAACCTTTTTTGCATGGCTTTCTCGAAAACCTTTGATATCACCGGTATCAGTGCCACTGGGCGATAATTACCAACATGCGATGTATCATTTTTCTTATGAATTGGTTTCACTACTGCGTATTTAAGAGCATTAGGAAAACATCCTGTATCAAATGACAAAGTTATTAGAAAGGTTAAAACCTGAGCCAGTTCGCTTTTGCAGAACTTTATCACCCGAGTCGAGATTTCGTCAAAGCCGCAGGAGTTTGAGTTATTTAGTGACTTAATGATATTTATGGTCTCTGCTACTGTGACGGGTTCAAGGAAAATTGAGTTAGGCACAGAAGTAACCGTAGACATTACTTCTTGTCTTCTTTCTCGATCATACCTGTATCCATCACCAGGTAAATTTATAAAGTAATCATTGAAGATTTTCGCTATCTCAGTTCCATCAGAAATCACATTGTTTTCATGGTTTAGTTCAGAGATGTATTTATGACAAATATCATTTTCAGTTTCCTCTTTGACAAGTTTCCATGAGGCTCTACAAATATTTCGACTGCGCTGAAGGTACCTGGCATTGCAATTCTTTTGAGCTACCGATATACATCGCTTCAGCATTTTCGAGTATTTCCTATAAGTTTCTTTGTTGACACTGGTCTTATTCTTGTAGTATTTTAAGCGCAATAATCTTTTAGTTTTCGTACATTTTTTTAACCCCTGCGAAATCCATTTACTGTTTGAATTTGTGTTGTGTATCTTAACTCTGAGTTTCGGAAAGCAGGACTTATAAAGCACGTAAAAGAGTTCGCAAAACATATCAAATGCCTCATTCACATCTGTAGCCTGGTAGACATCTGAGAATGACAATGATCTCAAATACTCGCGAATCTTTAGTAGATTCTCATCACAGTAATCTCGCCTGTGTACGAACCAGTGTTTCTTGGTTTCTTTGTCTACTACAGGAAAGGACAACATTTGAGCGGTATTGTGGTCTGATAGACAAAGAGGTAATGTTACACCAGAAGCCAATTTTACATTACTCAAGATATGGTCAATGCAGTTTCCACCTCTGGTAGGTTCGTTTATATGAAGCGTAAGGTTGAAATATTTTGCCACGTCCCTTAGGTGTTGGGATGCCTTGTCATCCACCAGCGTGTTAATGTTGAAGTCGCCTGCTACTATTACTTTATGGTGTGTAAACTTCTGAAACAATACGTTTATTACCGCTTCTAGTCTTACCAAGAATGACTGAGCGTGTTTATTATGCGAAGTGTAGGTGCATAAGATTATTAGTTTATATTTAGGAATGTTCACTCCACAACACTCAAATATTCCCGGAATCAAGTATTTATCGAATGATTCTATCTCTCTACAAACCAGCTCCTTTCGAATTAAGATACAAGTCCCACCGCGTCTGTTCTTCCTAGAATAGTTTGCAGCCAATTTGTATTCAGAAAGAAATGCACCCTTCTGTTCCCCCTTTTTGATAAACGTTTCCGAAAAACATAGTACATCAGGCTTCAAGTCAGAATCTATCAATTCAGATAGTGTTATTTCCAATAAATCTTTTTTCGAAAGCAATCCAGCTATATTTTGGTGCAAGACTTTAAAACTGTTAGCATGGTTTTCTTTCATGCACTGGTCGGATATTACGTCTTATAAAACAGATTTGGTTTAATTTTCTGGCTTTTTCGGATACATTTTAGCACATTTTAAATTCTTTTCTCTAATATCGTAGTGTTTAATTATAATAATTTGAATCATTCACAACATATTCACTTACTCGCAAATGGCGGCAGCAAAAAGAATGACAGTGACAAAGCGATACAAGTTAAAATGTTGATAAAGGGCTGTTAAGTTTTTGTGAATAAGGGGGGTTAGGGTTAGACTATAAGCTACGTGTGGACGATGAAGCACATACGCCATCAGATATATTAATAAAGCAGACAAGGTAACCAAATACTTCTGAGACGTTTCACAGCCAATGGCTCGTTCTACCTCATAGTTGAGGTGAGGCCTGTGCCCAGCTGTAGGACGTATAAAAGCCCGTTTATGTTTTATGTAGTTGTATAAAACTTATTGAATGTTAGAAGTATTTGGTCACCTTGTCTGTCAATGTTTTTGATGGTGACTGTACATAAAGCAACGCTTGATGGATGATTGACTGTACTGATTTGATTCTAAGCAGAATTTACTTAGGCAAAACAGCCGGAGGAAATTAGGTATTCAAAATTGGCCGCTTGGAAAAACCGATAACGTGTATCATTGGGAGAGATTATTAAAAAAGTTTCCATTCTGGGTCGCTTGTCCTCGGCTGTATTTATATCTCGACTGATGGATGGCAGGTTGATTAAAGGTCAGAGGTCACTTAGTTACACAGCTTAATGAAAATCCTAGTCAGTTAAATAAAGTTAATTTTCAACGAAGAGAGTATAAGCATGGACAAAAATTTCATACATGGTGTGGATTTCGCAACCTTACTTCTGAACTGAAGGTATACCTTAGTTAGAATAACATTCAGGAGTATATTATTTTAAACTTTCATGGTCACTAACACTTAAATTGATAAAAAGAGTAACACTCCTACTCCGTGACCATGGCGCTCGTAACAGTGCCGAAATATCGGAAACTCAAAACAAAAATGGTATATGGTAGCTATCCCGTTTTTTTCGATTTAAGAATTCACGAGTAGTTTTTGACACGACACGATCTTTAGCACTGACGGGCCGAGTTATGAACTTAGCCAATATGGCTAGGTTTAAGTTGCCTCACTTTATGGAGGTGGACTCGGTTTCTAAGTGTAATTATTTTAAGGGTATATAACCTTGGTGTAACTCACTTTGTACGATATAACGTTGAAAAGACTAGCTTTCTATTCAAAGCTGGTTTTTAAACCTGATTTAGCGAACTGTTTATTGAAATGTGATTTAGCAAATGTTTATTGAAATATGATTTAGCTCGATTCTGGAATTGAAATTACAAATCCATACAATCACAAACTACATATTCCATAGTTTTTAAATGGAACATTTCCCTTATTTACAACACGTCAGATGAGATCTTTTCAAGAAACTGCAGCCAACTTCTGATAAGATATAGAGAACTTACGAGTATTTTAATGGTTTCTCATTGCGAAGAAACCATAGAGCGTCACTTTATCATCAACTTCTAGTTTTTCTTGGGAAGTTCGCAATAACTTAACATACCATCTCGTGCAGTTGTATTAATTGTACCAAAGTAAAATTTTGGAACCATTAATATCTATATCGTCCAGTATCTCACAAAAGCTTTTTCGGATTTCACGCATTTTCATGAAAGCTAGTACTTACTTTAAGAATACATACCATCACGCGTCTTTTTCAAAGGGGTAGGCAGATACCACTTCCTTCTACTTGGTACCATCCTGACACACGTAATGAGCCTCTTTAACTTTCATGAGTCCTTTCATACATGATCGTCGGTTAAAGGTACTTCTGACCTGACCTTTTCTATGTCACAAACCGTATTTTTGGTTAAGTTCCTCCTTGTATTTTAATTTATATTATTATTAAAGTGTTTCTAATAGAGTTTAAAGATTACGGTTGCAGCAACAAAAGTCTTATGTTTACTGCAGTCTGTGTTAGTTAAACTCCTGTAAAACTTTTAAGTAAATTAAGTATGCTGTTTTCTACTTCCAAAAAAGAACATGAAACATCAGAATGTAAAAGTGAGAGCACGTAATAGACTCAAGTATTTAGTAACTGTCGCCCAAGGCTGCAGGTGGCTAACTTTTTAAGGCCAATAAAAGTTGGTCCCGCGGTTAACTTGCTAAATTGGGGATTTATCACGTGCCTTCTGCGCCGTTCGGAAGGCGCACTTTGCAATTTGTTCACTTAGCGAGGTATGTTTCGCACGTCTTGGAACTTAACGAACCCCCTTTAGTAAGGAAGCTACTGACGGATGGTTCATTGGGACACCTAACGTAATATATATTCACGACTATACGCCCTATTCATAAAATCTTAAACAGCTCTTCAACAACACTTTTACTTTTGTTCCGCTTTGGCTTTTGTATCATTCTTGTTGCTGCCGCCATTTGCGAGTAAGTGACACACGTCAATTGCGTTGCTTTCGTTTTCATGAATAGCGGGGTATATCTATGTGATTGTGAAGGCTCTGACGGAAAATCGAACATGAAGCTTACATTTAATCCAGCCTGTGCCCAAAAGTAAAAAAAACAGGCTGTTGATTGTCTGTTTGTTTGTGGTCAATAATTTTACCTGCAATACAACCCATTAGTAAATTCGAGTGTCTACATAACTGTTCAAATGTCTCTTTTAGCAGATATTCGTAAATTACA
Source organism: Udea ferrugalis (assembly GCA_950022985.1). Classification (NCBI taxonomy): domain Eukaryota; kingdom Metazoa; phylum Arthropoda; class Insecta; order Lepidoptera; family Crambidae; genus Udea; species Udea ferrugalis. The sequence continues at coordinate 3,457,650 of OX465527.1, read as the reverse complement.
ACCCCGTACGATGTTATCCACATAAAAAGATTTGCAGTGATATTCATTAATTTGCAGACGAGACGGGTGATATATTATATTACAAAATGCAAATGGTAAATGAACTGCTGAAAGTGGTGGTAGCTTTATCCGCATCAGTATCGCTAAATAAAATCCTCTTTAAGTAGGAGGGCCATGAATGAAGAGAAAGGAAACAGTTCTGGTAGCACTACCAACCTTTACTACTACCTTTACTTGTCTAGTGAATCACGTTAGAACATTAGAATGTATATTATGAGATAACATAAAATACGCTCACTACAGTATCCCAAACTCAACAGCTCCCACTGCTTAACAGGCTGCTTAACAGGTGTAAGAGCAACAGAATCTATTATGTTTGCGTTTGAAAAACTCGACGCACTGCAGTAATCCATGTATTTTAAAACATTTCCCTCAGTTACGTAAGCAGGCGTTTTATAAAACGATCAAATTCACCTGCGACAAACAGGTGAACTTGTGTGTGAATGACGGCTTTCATTTAATACCGTTCATCATATTGTATGTTCATGTTTAGTTTTATTAATAGTTGCATTTATAATATTGAGTTTTGTTTCTTCTTCCCGAACAGAAACTTATAGCTTCTTAAGAAATTGAGCAATAAGGGGAACAACGACACTATAAATCCTAACATGTCGCTATCTCCATAAGGGGGAGATGGTCAACGGGGACCACGAGACTGAATGGGCGTCAGGCCTTCTATGAGCCTCACGAGTTTCTTTATGGTATCATAACAACTTAACATAAACGGCCTATATACGTCCTACTGCTGGGCACAGGCCTAACCTCAACTATGAGGTGGAACGACCATACTCCAACACGCGGGCTCAGTGGGGATTGTTGGAGGGGTGTAAGGTTAGTGAGCAACCTTAATGTCAGATGTTATGAAGCCGCCCTAAGGCTTCTGACTAGGCTTAACGACTGACATCTAGCGACGTCAACCGGGACCAACTGCTTAACGTGCCTGCCCAAGCACGGTGATGCCCGAAATACACATCACTAAATTTCGGTCGGAGTGGTCACTCATCCCATTTTCGACCCAGCGTGTGTTGTACAACAGCGATCGTCGCCGACCACTGTCACAACTGCGCCACGGGCACCTAGTATCGTTTAGCCCAAACTCCTGAGCGCCGTGGTCACCCCACAGGGTCCCAGCTGTGAAATGCGCTCGTTCCGATTCATTACGCTGAGCTGCCAATCTTGCGATTCCAGCCACGTGGCACACTAAGAAGATTTATTGCTTTAGACAGCCATTTCAAACAACATATTTTTATAGGCATTCCTATAGTATGTAATGTTTTCACATCATTCAGTTTAGTTAATTTCTCAGAATTGTGGTAATTTTAATACAGTATTTTCTAGATTAATTAAAGAAGACTGGCGAAGTTCCTTGAGTTTGAGCCCCAACTATAATAGGCCTCCTTCATGAACGAAATTAACCAAGATTTGTACAACTAAACACTGCTATCGAAATGATATAAAACTTACCCTCTAAACGTTAGGAATAAAGAGATATAAAAATAGTAAATTAAAGGGGATAAGTTATAATAACATCAGGTTATAAAGAGTTTTTCATTAATTTCTGTATCATGCATCAGAGCACTTTATGGCTTCAATCGTAAGTCCGAGAAACACGCGTAGTCCAAAGATAATTCACTGTAAAAACACGAAATCTTTGCAAACGATTCAACAACAACAACTAACAATCAATCCACGCATGTCAGTCTGACTTTGACGTTTGACACAATGTGACATTTAAACGTTCCGTTACTGGCATTTTTTTAATTTCTTTTGCTGTTTGACTTGCCATTGAACCGTTTTGTTAAAATCTAGTCACTTGAAACATCGTAATCTAGTTAGAAATGCTTCAATAACAGGAAAATAAGAACAGCAAAACTAGTCAAAACAATATAACCTAGGTGAAGGTTCAGTTTAGAAATAATATTTATCTATCTATCACCAGATAATTAAAATAGGGGAATTTAGAAAGCTTAGTTTGGGGCTGGATGGCGCTGTGTGGAATAATGTTCAATGATGTCCAGTAATTGAATCTATTGCGATTACAAGCAGCGTTTGCTTTGGCGGAAACCTTTACCTGATGCAAAATGATAATGTTATGTAACATAATGTTGCTGTCCTTGAGAGGTAAACTAGCATAAAAACACATCTCAACTGGTAAGTGCCGTTACGTAGTCAATTTCAGTCACATAAGCATGTCTAACAACTAACTCCGACACCCCCATCCAGCCCTTTCCTTGGGGAGTCCTTCTCTATCCCGGTCACGTTCTTATTTGAGCCTATAAAAATTCCATCCCGCTGTCGATGTCGAACGAACTATTCGGTTCACAAGTGATTACAGGATAGGCAAGTTTCTGTAGGCAGTATTGTGCAGAACCTTATTTTTACCAAGGTTGAAAGAAGAAAGGGCAAGAAGATACGCCGAAAAGGTGATAATTTAAAATGTAACTTATGTACACTTACCCATACTAGTGCAGGCTCACTCTGAACAATTCTGTAAGACATGGAAATACACACAAAAGCATACAAAAGTATTCAATGAACCTATAGCGATACCGGTGTGGTATTTTGACGACCGATTTGGTTTAAAGGTTAAGTTGACTACTAGGTACACCAAACCGGGGTTCGATCCCCGCACAGTGCAAACATTGGAGCGCTTGAAAATTTTGATCTGGGTGTTTTCTAGGTATATTAAGTATGTATTTAAAAGACAGATGAGTATTTAAGTATGTTTATCCGTTTTCTAGTATACCATAATTCGAGCTTTTGTTAGCTCACTTTGGGGCTGGATGGCGCTGTGTGGAATAATGTCATGGTATATTTATGTAAGTACACCACAACTACACCCACGAGCAAAGTGCCACCTTGATCTTACCCGGCAGTTTTGAGGAAAAAATAAACGTTGGGCGGCAACGTGGACGCCAGCGTCCACAAGGGCGTACGTACCCAGGTAGGCGCAGGGGGGGGGGGGCAGCTGCCCCCCCTAGAAGTCAATTTTCCTTACAAGTGGGTTTTTTTTTTTTTGTTACAATATACCCGACCGACCATCTTTTCGAAACAGGTATGAGCTGCCCCCCCCTAGCTGAAATCCTGGGTACGCCCTTGGGCGTCCACACATCCATATCACGTGTCAACGTTGCAGCGCCAAATGTTAAGAATATCAGAGTAAAGAGTCTATTGAGTCGCCAATGTCTGAATAAGTCCTTACTACTTACGAAGTTAAAATGAGATGTCTTGGGTATTTCTGTTATGATTCGTCTTAGTATTTCAATTATGTTTTCGAAGGTATCAAGCCTCCGGCATATTTCAGTGCGGTTGTGTCACGGTCGTTTCATGAAGAAAATAACATTTTCGTTAATGGAATAAGCATCGTTTAAACGACAACTCGAGCCTAGAGAGTGAATAGATATTTTTATTATTCTCTCTGCTGAGTGGGATTCTGAATGTTCCGTTTGCCATAACGACGATAGTCGGCGTGCCTCAGATCACCCCGTTTGGTATATTCAGGTGCTTTCCATTACCGATATAACATTTATGGCAATAGCTATAAATACCGTGCCCGAGGTGCCCGTGGGTGCAGTTGTGACAGCGATCGGCGACGATCGCTGTTGTAAAGCAACGCACGCCGGGTCGGAAATGGGATGGGTGACCACTCCGGCCGAAATTTAGTGATGTATATTTCGGGCATCTCCGTGCTTCGGAAGGCATGTAAAGCAGTTGGTCCCGGTTGACGTCGATAGATGTCAATCGTTAAGCCTAGTCAGAGGCCTTAGGGCGGCTTGATAACATCTGACATTAAGCTTGCTCACTAACCTTACACCAACAATCCGCACTGTGCCCACGTGTTGGAGTAGGTATAGCTTGTTCCACCTCATACTTGAGGTGAGGCCTGTGCCCAGCAGTGGGACCTATATAGGCCGTTTATGCTATAAATACCTCTATTTACGCAAAGTTTTGATTAGTGGACGTTCGATCTACTCATTAACGAGAGTAGTATTGAACTTGGCTACAGGCCTGTGACACAATACTCAATCATTTATTTGCATTACAAAATGTAGTGGTAGATGTTACAAACTTGGTATGTTCATTACAGACCCTCTCGGGCACAGCCAATAGGATAGAGGAGGACGCTTTCAACTTGAAAAAATCAAAATCGGTTAAGCCGTTTCGAAGGAGTTTGGCAACAAACACTGTGACACGAGAATTTGATGTATTAGAATTATAATACAGGTTTTGTGACCTACTTACATAACAAACTACAGTTACTAACTAGTTACTATCCTAACTTTTTGCTAAAAGCAGCCTCTTCTAGACAACATAGAGATGAAGGAAAGAAAACAAACTATAGTGGAGTTCACTCCCTATTTCACCTACCCTTAGAGGATGAATTCTAAAAACCCTTCTTGGTGCTTCTATAGTTCGTTCGCGTTAAGAATGACGAGATTTTTAAATTTAATTCTATCGCACACAAAAAAGTCAGATCCACAACCTTTGCGTTTAAAAGTATGCGTTCAACTGGTCACTCTGGAATCGGCTTTCTAATTAGGAACGATTCGATTGGTTAGTGGACGTGCTAGATCGAAGGAAAAGTATGAAATTATTGCATTTTTAACGCGAACGAACTATAAGTTTGTAGGTACAGTAATTCCGACTGTGCGTCGTTGGTGGTTTAAGTCAGTCAGGTTTGTCTAATATTTAGATTGATTCAGTATTAAATTGCCTTTCACCTGTCCGGACATAATGAGGCTACAAATAAAACAACAAACGACTCTATTAGTCTAACATTAGAATTGCTTTCCTCAAACAGTATAAATATAGCCGTTCTAAATAAAAGATCACATAGAGCCAATACTGGCTGTACCTTAATGCATGTTTGCAGTGCTTGTTATAGTTTCCAGGAATACGTGAAGACCTAGTTTAACGAAGTAAGGAATGCTTACTTCGTCTTTTGTTAGAAGCCCGTGTGCAGGCTGTGGAGCGTTTGAGTTAATAACTCGAGTTTAATTACTTGGTGTCGGTGCGCCACTCAATTCACACCGCATACCTACAATGTGTCTACACCCAGCGGGATCCCCTATCTGGGAGACTTATGAGTGATACAGAGAATTAGATCTGAATATGTTCTACTGAATTATGCTGAAAACAGAATTTGTTCCGTAAAATAAACGGAAATATTCGCTTCTTTAACCGACCTCCAGCCAGCGGGATATTTTCTTAAACTACGTCTGATGAACTGTAAATTGATATCAACTTTTAGATCTATGTTTATTCTGTTTATTTAAAGAAAAATCAGTCTCCTAAAGTCCGTAATTCGGTCACAATCAAGCTGCAAAGAAACCTCCATTCAGCGGACTATTTCTTCTAAGGATGTTATTATTGCAGCTTTTACGATAAATTAATACAATTTAAACTAGTTACAGCTTACAAATGATGATGAAAGATGAACAAATAGGGAATTGAAGTAAAATGAGCCGTAAATAGTTTAAATTGTATTCATTGTCTGGAAGAGATCGCTCTCTAGCGATAAGACCGCCTAAATTGTAGATTGTTCTCATTGTTGTTGTGTTAATTGCTTGAAATGTAATGTTTTTGTACAATAAAGAATATATATCTATCTATCTTATCGTAAAAGCTGCAATAATAACATCCTTAGAAGAAATAGTCCGCTGAATGGAGGTTTCTTTGCAGCTTGATTGTGACCGAATTACGGACTTTAGGAGACTGATTTTTCTTTAAATAAACAGAATAAACATAGATCTAAAAGTTGATATCAATTTACAGTTCATCAGACGTAGTTTAAGAAAATATCCCGCTGGCTGGAGGTCGGTTAAAGAAGCGAATATTTCCGTTTATTTTACGGAACAAATTCTGTTTTCAGCATAATTCAGTAGAACATATTCAGATCTAATTCTCTGTATCACTCATAAGTCTCCCAGATAGGGGATCCCGCTGGGTGTAGAAACATATACCTACATAAGATTATGAGGTTCTTTACCACAGACGTAAAAGAAAGACGGACGGCACATTACACTAAAAAAATGTGAAGCATGCAAGATACTACAATTTCGTTTATTTGACACGACCTGCTACACTCACAAAACACACTAGGTGCTACAAACTACGCCATTTACTCCGTGTGACAGCGTTCATAACACGTGCTCGTCACGCACACACCTGAACTGGCAGCTGATCATATATTCACTCATTATTAGACGAGGTGACGTCCCTCTTTCTTTTTCTTTTACGTTTGTGGTTCTTTACATACCCTTTTTTTTTGTTTTTTTTTTTAACCCGGTGAAATACATTACGTACTTTCCGCTGCTTGGGGGAAGGCAGCGGAGGAGTGTGGGACTCACCCACCCCTGAGGGGGGTGGGAGTACCCACTAAAAAACCGGGGCGGCCTTCTTCTGCGCGTGACCAGGGTTTCCCGAGAACTCTCCTGAGGAGCCACTCTACCGGTGAAACCTTGGCGCACTGTGCCGGCAGTCCGGCTCTCCTCGAGGGAAGTGGTGCCTCCCCTCTTACTAACGTCCGTGTACGGCAGTGCGTGGCCACCCTACACTGCCGTCCTCCTCGGGGTCACTTGTGCAATGGAAGCACACAGCTTCTTTACATACCCTTTACTTAATAGAACTGGGTAGTGAAATTCGCCAGATTGGCAACAAGTCAGATTTCCCTGTATCTATTTAGAGCTCCCGCGTTTGAATCCAAAATGCCTGTTTTCTATACAAAGTACCTCACCTTGTTTGTATACCTTGATGGTGTACAGTCAGCGCTGAAAGTACCTCAGCACTTGAGTACTTTGTCACACTAGCTCATTACACTGCTGATTAAATTATTTCTATGACAACGTCAATGCAGTTAATGTGACAAGGTTCAAAAGCGTTAAAAATACTACCTTTCTAATTATTTACATAATAATATTTTGTTTATAGAAAATTATGTGATCCGGCTAGCATAGCTAAAATTTTCGAAAGTGTTGCCTGATCTACAAATCATTCTGTATACCAGCTAATTAACCCGTATCTTCCTACACCCAAGATAGATACGGGATCTATCCACTAATTCATGGCTACAAAAGCTCAAGAGAAAATTACGTGCCAGTTTTCTATTTTAATTTATTACCTAGCTTTAAATTGTCCACTAAATTACTATTTGGTTATTCCTTGATGAAATGTGTACTTTACTGAATTAGAACAGTTCCATAGAAGACCGGGTATCTGAACCTCACGGGTGTTTAAGATGAGAGAATCTATATTTTTTGCACAAAAATATAAAGTTACATCAAGTAAAAGTACTTTCGGTAGAGTGCACAGTTAATATATGAAGAGAAGAAGAGATCTTCAGCAAATAAAATGACTTCAGAAAGGTTGTTCCAAACACAGGTCTACATGCCTCGATTCCCAGCTCAGGAAAACAGACCCATTGCCCTAAGGGGTAGTGGTCACGCCCCGACTAAGGCTATTCTCGCCATTCCGTGACTCAATCGCGTAACTAATCGTGACTCAAATATAATTTGGCTGTGAACTGGCTACGTCGAGCCTCTTTCATTAACATGTAAATCGTATTAGGACTAATTTGACGCAATATAACTAAGAACTGTGAATCTACTATACGAATTAAGTCATCAAGTTGAAGAAGTTAAAATAACAGTTTGTTTTAAATAAATGATTTTAATTAGGTGGTAAAAAACATTTAGAGACTTTAAACCTTTTATACATATCATTAACTTGTGTACAGTCACCAGAAGGTTAGGTTATATGCTAAATAGTAGTTTTTGCACTAAAGCAAGGAGCCAACCGGAAACTAACCCCTTCTCGTCATACAGTTGACTGGATAATATATCATAAAATCACCATCATCATCATCATACGACGTCCATTGCTGAACATAGGCCTCCCCCGTAAATTGCCAGAGCGGCCGGAAATTATAAAATACAAGTATTTTTTAACTATTAACACAATTTCTGCAATAACCCTCCCGTGTACCGTATTTGTTCAAATATCTCTTCACAACAAAAAATAGCAGCTTGGCGACTGATTTTATAATACAGTAAAAAAAGTTGCACAAATTTACTTTAATTTTGAGCATCGGAGTTTGTGGAACAGCTGATGCGGGGCAGTTTCCTACTGCAGCCCCACTGCTGCACTGCAGACGACAAGTTCATTTAGTTAGGTCCTTGCAGAAGGATCTTGGAATTACTGACTATGAAAAGCAGGAAAAACAAATAAAAGCTAGAGTGTGTAGAAATTAATGCCCATTTTCTTTCGTCACGACATAACTTTAGATCGACTTTGCCAATTTAAATCATGTTTTGTTTAAATTTTCTAAGACTGTATAGAAGGTTCTGAGGGAAAGAAAATTTAAGAAAACTGCCCAATAAATTGGAAAAATTCAGAAAACTTAACTTTGACAAAGTTGGTGCGTGATGACATGAGGACGATGGCATCCATGCGGAAGGTTCAGAACCAGGAGTTGTGGAGCACCTTGGGAGAGGCCTATGCCCAGCGGTGGACTACGACAGGCTGATGATGATGAAACATCTCATTTTTTTTTATCAATAATGCATATAATCTCTTGGAACATTTGGTATTCCTTTAAAACGAAAACTTCCACAGTTCCTCCTCCTCCTCTTAGCTACTTGTATTTATCAAACGTTAATATAAACGTCCTTTTTTGAAAAAGGCTAAAAATGTGTACCTTCCTAACAGTATTCCTAATATCGCAGTTTCAATCTTCAACTAAATTAAGTACTTCAGTGTTCTGATATACTAAAAGCTAAACTTACATGCGTGACAAAGTTCTAAAACAATTGCAAAGGTCATTGATACACAAAACAAATCATCAAAAATTAAAGTCCATATCCGAACAACTGAAAAATGAGCAACATCGAAATACCTACGCAACGGAACGTTCAGAAAGTTCAGAACTTTCTAACTTTACGGGTAACTTCATTTTATATTAGCCCTTTCGTGTACAAAATTCTAGTTTCTACCCAAGCACAATAACGCAAGACATTCGATAAGTAACACGGTGTTCTCCGTGTCAATTTTCTATGGAGAATCTTGATTGATTTTGTCCAATGCGTAGTCTTACCTAAACCACCTATGGAATTGACGTTCATACGCAGCAATGTATTTGGTACCAAGAAAGTGATATCGGAGTTCATTCGAAATGAAAAGTGTATTGGTGAAGGTACAAATTCAATTCATCCTGTATCTGTGTTCCGTCCAACCAGATGAAAGTAAGAGCGGGATGGTGCTACAAATCCTTCAAATGTTCCAGCTGCTTAACAATCCAAACGCAGCCTTAAAACGAGTATAGTTAAGGTAGAATTTTGCTTGTAAGTTTTTGCACATACGCCGTTCATACAATAGGTGGTATATATCCTTTTCACCCTGTTCCTACCGAGGGTAAGCAATCAGTCGCGATAAAGCCGTCCGGAGCGTCACTCGCTTCACACCGACTAAAAAAAATACAAAAACAAAAAAATCATAAAGCTATTTACCTAAAATTTTATATAAACTTTACGAATTAATACAGATCAGTGGATTTTCTGATATTTTTGTATTTTGTGCGTGTTGACTTTAGATTGCTTTTTGCAGTTGTTATTTTATTAAGTTTAGTGTGTGTTAGTAATCAAGATGAAGACGTCGAGTTTCTCCCTGCGAGTGATGCGCCGGGTGAGTGCGGAGTGATTGCTTGACGGTTGCGGAGTGCCGAGTAACAGGTGCCTCCCACGCAGTGGCTCTACAGGTTGGAGTGTCTTGGGTATTGATGCCTCCGGCCACACCCTGAGCTTGTTTTGATTTGGAAAACAACTGTTTATTCAATTGACACATTATTTGGTAGAGTTAAAAATAGTACAGCCATGCTTCACCTTTTGCTCGTGCTCGAATTCGTGTTTTTGATTTTTTTTCAGGATTATTTCCAAAGAACAACTTGTAAAAATAAGTAAAAACTTAACAATTATTCCAAAATTAGTTTACATACTCAGTTGAAGTCTATTGTAATTTATTATTATTATAAGTAAAAAATGCTTTTGATTATAATAGGATATAATATATTATTCTATAAAATAATAATTATATTGTGAAGATTATTTTTGCTCGAGCGTGCTCGAGCTTTAAAAGTTTTAAAGTATTGTTCTTTAATAGTAATTGACAAACCTGATAAAAACTTTGCATGTAATTAATTAAATCCCCTATAAAAAGCCCCTATAACTCGTAGCAATAACAAAACCTACAAACTAAAGTTAAAAATTACTTGTTAAATATTCAGATTGGTTATTATTTCTGAATTCAAGGTTGAATGAATTTGTAAAGCAAAAATAAGAACTGTTTGTGCGACCACGGATTTAAGACCGTTTTTGGAACAACCTATAAAATAAAACCTTTCGTTATTTACTAAAAAAGCAGATGACCGAGGTATAAGGGGAAATAGGATGCCATCAAGGCGAGGAGCACATGCATCCTTCCACTTGCAACGACCCTGACACACATCTTGCGCCTCTTCCTATACCCGTCTTTTGACGACACTCTTGACCTGGGGAGCGATTCTGAACCTTGTAATCAAGCGTTCAGTAATTTCTTCATATTTCACTTGATCGCTCATACAAGTAAGTAAGTTAAAGTAAGAAAAGTAAAATGACCTGTAGGTACAAGTTTTTGAACGTAAAATCAATTGGTTTCTAGTATTTTTATCAAAATAAGGAAGACAACACCTACATTAAAAAAGAAATAGTCTGCAATGGAAATAAAGGAACAAAATAAATTTACCGAATCATAATAAGTCATAGTATATTACCTCGTTGTCTAGTACCTATAGTAGAAACTATAGAAAATACATACTTACTTAAATATATCTATGGAGCGATGTCTAGTTTAAGAACTGAAACGTTCGTTCTGGCCAGTTCAACAGCTGTTCCATTTACCCTCGCCTTGTTATTTTTCGTTAATAGCCGTCATCAATAATGTTTATATGATCAAACCATCAAAGCATTCAATCTCATTTTTCTGAATAATTTATCTTACTTCACACCGCATTTTACTTTATTACCTACTCTATTTCTGATTTTGTCATTTAATGTGTACCTAAATGTTGTGTGGGAATGTCCTCCTGAAGATATGTGTTACTAAATGAAGATTAAAATTGAATGAAATTTTAAATACACCGTGTTTATACAATTGGTCTCTTGACTACTGGAAGTCAGGCTTATAGTACATTTCATCCACTACGAATTTATAGGGTAGTCAAAATGGCCTTATTGCTTCGAGAAAATGGTAACAGCTGAGCCTTTTTTTATGTGAGGGGGCAAACGAGCTTGAGGGTCAGCAGATGGGAAGTGATCCACTCAGCCTATGGGCAACTGCAACACCACCAGTGTCGCCGCTGCGTTGCTTGCCTTTTAGGAAGGAATACGCTTTTTTCTTGAAGGCCTCAAATGGGGCAAATGACTTCACTGGGCATTATCGTACCCCCAGATTTAGGCAAATATTTGGACCATTGACGACGAATACGTTGTGGGATGCCCACCAGACGCGTTCACATCAACCTTAACGAAATCTTTGCAAAATTGGCCTTATGTCAGCAGTATAAGTAAAGGTTAATTCGAACGTGTCTCTACCTAGAGACTCATTTGAAAAACCGTCCTTCAACTATGCAAGTAGTTCCGCCCCGAGAGCGCACGAGAAAGCAATCTCTCTTCGGAAATGCCCGTAATATCTTGAGCCTAGGAGACATGCAATCTATGAAGGCACCGAGGTTCTGTAAACCTTCAGTTGAAGGCTCTTTCTATTTCTTCAAACATTCATGGTTACTAACATTAAAATCGTAGGATGATGTAGACTCGTATTGATATCATTTTCTTTTTGCATGTAGGTATTTTTGCAAGTGTATTTTTTATGACGTTTGTACTTTGTTTTCTTGTCTGATTTCGTGGGTTGCCCTGTGTATTGTGTGTTTTAAAATGAAATTCTGTTCTGCTCTCTGTTTCCTGATCCCTCTTCTTCTGCCTCTTCCTTTGCTACATCACTCTTCCTTTAACACAGTCCACCGTTGTTTTCTACCCATTTTTAATATGAAACGGGATTGTTACTGTGTATCTTATTTATAACGAGTTTCCGATATTTCGCCACTGTTGCAAGCGCTACGATCACGGAGTAACTGAAGATCTTGCAAGATGCATAAATAAAGTATATGGTAACAATACCGTCAACGACTTTAAGGCTATGGTTATTATTGTTTTTAGCATTTCCCATGCAATATCTTCACTAAAGATCTGAGAACCAGAAGAAGACATTTAGTAATGTTGACTTTAAGGCTTTTTTTATCCGAAAACGGCGAAAAAATAAGAGTTATGATGTTGTTAGGTGTGTAGATTACTATACTCGTAGATACAGTGAAACGATGCCGCGTCGTAGCACGAGGTGACGTGTCGTGTCGTAAGAATCTACTACGAGCAAGCGACATGACATCGTTTGAATCGTAAAATACGGGATTGCTACCATGTACCTTAATTGCAAGGTACATGGTAGCAATCCCGTATCTTACGATTAAAATGTTACTGACAATGAAAGTATAAAGAAATAATATGACATCGTTTTCTGGTGACTTGTCATTTAAGATTGAAATTGATTGAAAGCTTCAATTTATTGTTTGAAGTTGTGATTTTTCTACAACACATTTTTGAGAGCGTTGTGGCCAGTTCAACACTCTGGGTCGGATCTGAGAGGTCCCAAGTTTGAACGTTTCAAGAACACCTACTTTGTGGTAATTAGGCAATTTGCGGCCAACTATCCGGTGATGGAAAACACCGATAGAAAACTCAAGAATCCCGGATAACGGCTGTAGGCTCGCTTCTTACCACGTTGGGTTCAAATTCACTCAGTAAAATATTGGGGCAGTGTGTACTGTCACCCTGCCTGGCTATGATATTATAATAAAAAACACGTAGATAGGTTACTTGCGCTACACTGACAAATTAAATGTACGTACGCCAGGGGACAATATTTGACTTCATATCAGTACTGACATAACGTTAACTCTTTTAAATATCATTGGTCATGAGCGTGTGTATGTACTAGAAGCCGCCCGCGACTTCGTCCGCGTGGACTAAAGTAAACAAAAAATATTTATATAGCCTATGTGCTATTCAGATGTGTAAGCCACATTATTGTAAAGTTTCATTAAAATCGATCCATTAGTTTTTACGTGAAAGATCAACACAGCACATCCACACATACAAACTTTCGCATTTTTAATACTACTTAATAGGATTTACCATTTTATCTCTGTCATTTCTCAACTGTTTTGAAAATTTCCAACTGTATGCATTTTGTACTGACCCATATATCTATAATTGACATCAGAAACTTTCGTTTGCGTGCAGGAATTGTTTGAGCTACAAAGTATGCGGTGCCGACGTGTGCCACGGGTACAAATTACACTGGAAATTAAGGAAATGTATCTTTTAGTATTCTGTGGCAACTGGTTCAAGATTGTTATAAAGACATTACGGAAATAACTAACTGAAAGGGAAACATTGTTGGCGTATGTTTTCAAATTTAAGCCATTTTGTTTAGTAACCTGATTATTGCTGGTTGTTTTTGTAATAAGTGAATAATTAAGACGTCGTGCACCACAGCATCTACTTTTCTTTCCTGTTTCTCAAACTGGAGGTTGTCTGGAAGAGATTGTTTTTAGCGGTAAGGCTGCCTAAATTGTACGTCTAAAATTTCTGCAAGCACTGTTGTGTAATTGTTTGCTTATCTAATTACTTAAACTAAAAACGCGTCACATATGAAAAACATAAACATAACTAAACAAGAACAGAAAACAGAAATCGTGGACCGTTTGCCCTAGGTAAGGATCAAAGTCACGTACTACAGGGCTACAAGCAAGACCTCTATCAATTGCACCCTCTGGTCAGTCATAGTGCGTGTACGGTCAACAGCATGACATGCTTCTTTTAGTCTTTCTTCCTTGCTCTATTGCATAGCATTGCCATGTGGCAAGAGCGAGATAAAACGGAAATGGGCAGCCTCACAAAAAACAACAAGAATTTGTCCCGTCTTAAATAATGTTGAATGACAAAAATAGTACGCTGTCCTTTTTAATCAGTATCTACTTTTGGCTTGATAAAGGCTGACGGTAGGTTTTATACTACAGTCCATGCTCGTTAAGAATGCAGTGATTTTTAAATTTTCATACAAAAAAACTCAGATCCACAACCGTTGCATTCGAAAGTATGCGTTCAGCTGGTCACTGTGGACTTAATTTTCGAACTAGGAGCGATTTGATTGGTTAGGGGGCGTGCTAGATCGAAAGAAAAGTATGAAATTACTGCATTCTTAACGCGAACGGACTATAGCCTTTTACAAACAGCTCTAACAATTCACACTGCCCACGCTCCTGTGCGTAGGAGTGAGAAATAACGGCTGTTCAGTAAAGTTCGCCTAGCACCAAACTATCTTTGATCAAACGTAATGGAAATCGTCTACTAAAATAACAAATTAGTTACCTGTCTGATATTCGCCAACTTATTACATCTGTCTAACTGGAGTTGCCGGTATTCTTCGTAACTAGCTGTAATAACGTTATGCCGAAGTCGACGCTAATAACGAACGCGAGTTCACGGGGAGGCAATAAAGCTTATATTTCTTGCAATTAACTGTTATGAGGAATGATGTTGTAACACCAGCTTTTGGTCGCACCAACCAGAGCGAATATACAGGGTGTTGAGATAAAGATATTTTACTAACATTCGAATAAACACTGGCTTTATCTATTTTATCAATCTAACTCAATAGTTACGATTGTAACGAAAGAAGAGTAAATAGCAATGTAACGATTATATTGAAGCTCGTACATACATACCTCTTCCCCAGTGGGTAGTTAGAGGCCTCATCTTTCTACTTGCCATGACCCTGACATAAATCTTGCACTGCTAATACTCTCATGAGTTCTTTCAATAATTCACTGGTTAGAGATACTCTTGACCTGACCCTTTCTGACATCTTGTACTCGTCCCAAAAGACCAAAGCACTCCCATATCAATTTTAGTAACCATTTTTTATCTCACATCGCTCCATTCTCTCTGTTGGCAATGGCGGATTTTCCCTTAGGCACAGTAGGCACGAGCCTAGGGCGGCAAGATATTAGGGGCGGCTAATAATGCCACAATTTTACTTGTGTTCCTCGCCATTACTTACCTCATGACATCTGTAACTATTTACGCACTGGACTATTACTTATTGCCAATTGATCCATTCCTTTTTTGATCTGGCCAAATCTTCCCGAAAAAATGGGAAAAAATAGTTTTGATGATTTTATAGTTATTTCCTTGTGTCAAACCCTGAAACAAAATTGTTTTAATTTACGTAGCAACAATTACAGTTTCGTTAAGAAACTTTTAGAATGATTCGGAAGATCTAGTTAAATGCCAAATAATGATGAAATGTAGCAATGATTAAATTAATTGTTTCTCCATAAAAAACGTCTGTACACTGAAGACCTGTTTCGGTATATCCTTTGTGAACTTTTTTTATCTAACTGACTAAGAAAATATGATATAAGTTTATTGGAGAATAAAACTTTGTTATCATGAACTTCAAGCCAGAACAAATTAAAACTTACTAAAATATTGTGGTTGTTTCGTTCGTGATGAGCTGAACCGCAGCTGTTTGTGACTGTTCTTTTTAATTTATGTTTTTAATATTAGAAACAGTCAACAAACAAACTTATAAGAGCCTGACATGACCATTATGCGCTATAATGAAACATGTCAAGCACATTACTATCATTTTTAAGTTACTTTAAGAAGTTCTCAAAAAATAAGGAGTATTCAAGTATGTCTATCGGGTCTGTTCTGTTATACTTTAGTACCAGGCCAATGAATGTAATTTTTTTTAGCTCTATACATATTATGGGCGATTCTCCTATCCGATTGTTCTTTTTGACTAAACATAATCATTTAACGCTGCAAAATTTACATAAGTCTATGTTAATTTAAAATATTAAAGATAAAAAGGGCACAGTCTACATTGTTTCCCATTTAATTAAATGAAATATTTCACCACTCATGTTTTATCTCTTATCACAGGAAATACATTTTCAGGGAAAGTTTCTTCGCAGCAGATAAACACCGGTTCTCATTAAACGCCTTCATATTTCACTTTATAATTTATGTTTCTGAGAACTTTTAATGTTCTGAAATTTGTTTCTCTTTGTATAGTTGTAACAAGTTTTGTTGGTTTTGCAAGTTGTATTATACGCGCTAATAAATATTTCAATTGTATTTACGAGGATTATTCTAAAAGGTAGTTTGGGTACCTAGTAATGTTGCCATGTAGGTCAATTCAATATATTACGTGCCACTGCTAATACCGTTGGCAGTTGGCTTTATATGGCTTGTCCGATGCTACTCATAAATTACCTTGAATATTAAATGGCGTACATGAAAAGTTTTTGAATATGCCAGCATCCCCTTTTAGCTGATTGTATTTTTAATAATCTTCACCTAGTCCCAAACAATTAAATATTAAAAGGAGGGAAGTGAATTTAAAAAATATGGATACAGCTTTGGTTAGATTGTTTGTTTATGTTTAGGTTTAAGTCTTAAGTTTTCTTTCAGTTTGTCTAAAGCCGTTTATTGTTTTAAATTGACAACCTTTGCGTTTGTTATAGCATTCAGTCATGAATTGGAAAAAAATGTTGCTGGTAGGTACATTAAAAAAAGGACCCGAATTTTTGCGAGTAAAAATTGAATAAGTATTTTTCATACGATGATGTTACAATTTATAGTTCTGGCGTCGAATCTCACGATGATCACTTTAACATCACGTCACTGAGAAAACACACACAAGCACTAACGGATAACCAATATCACAGTCATGTCTGGTTTGCTCTAAAAAGCTACAGGTATCTAGTGAGTCAGGCTTTCAAAGGCTCTCACATAACATAATACATGTTCGTATGTGTCAATATAGCGTATCGCTCACACGTGTATGGTGAAGCTCCCTAGGGCATCAAAACACTCAGTATGGAAACCCATTATCACGCAAGCTGCAGTACTGGAAAATGCAGACAACACAGAGTTGTTTGCACCGATGTACTCTTCCTTCAATAGGGGTGAAGTTATACTAAACGAACACATTCAAACATTTAATAAATATACGCCAAATTACTCAATCAATATTGATTGTTCTTTCATATACCTGTTGAATAATTATCTTATAAGATCAGATAAAAAGTATTTAAAGACCTCTAACAAGTACTTCTAAATCGTCAAGGTCTAATTACCTAAACATCAAATACCCTACCCCTTTATATTTATAAGACGTAAAATAGGTATGTTAACAACGCGTATTATTGATATTCTTGAAACTTCAAAACATAACGCATAATAAAACCACTTCGAATTAGCATAACCCCCTTGACAATAGCGGGTGTTTACAAAAATATATACAATCGCTTAACATCGGGAAAACATTGTCTTACATGAAACTGATACAAAACTACTTAAATTGCAGTTAGACTGCAGGATTTGATAAACAAAACTACTTGGCTGTAAATTTAGGCTATCTGGTAAACAATGTCTTTGTGAACAAAACTTACTTTAAGATATAAGTCTTCTCTCAAAAAGATATAAGTAGTTCCTTTTGTTGTACAGATCACCACGAAAAGCGTAATGGGACTCGCATGAGCTGAGTTCCAATTAGTGAATAGGTGCTCGTATTAAATGGGCAGACGGTGCATAGTCGATAGTTTTCTATTATTTGTGGGTGGCTGTACCTCTCTGTGTGGCTCTTGCCGTGCACCGGTGCAAAAATGTATTTGCTGTAGTCATGAGAAAAATACATTGCTGCATAGCGATTTGAATCATTTTGAAGAAAGGATTTAAATAATAAATGTATTTTCTTTCTTTCTTTCTTTTAGATACATCCTCTAAGTCCAGTGCAAATTCAAAGTTAGTAAATAAATATTCTATTTTGCACAATAAAAGAACAGCAATAGTTTACAGGCAAGTATTTTTTTATGGCCTAAGCCCTCCGAAATCCTAAATTAATCAGACGGTATAGCGTCTTTAATGATTTTGTTTTGGCTAGCCTTCATTCATTCATTACGATTTCGACTACTAGCAGTTCGGTTTTATGATATTTTTGATACTATCTACTTATAGGATGATTTTATGCAAATAAATACCATTACCATCATCCATCATTATCTACACTTATTGCTTGTTCAGTGTGCATTTTTACAGCGTAATGTAATGCTATAGAGTGAGTGAGTTGTCAAAGAGGAGCTAGTGAAATCATTTCAATCATTCGCTCACGATTCACTCATGACTAATTTGCCGCTCGGACACAAACAGGTGTACCGGCCCATCCGTACCACTGCACAAACTAGACTGCACAGGGTTGCCGAGCAGAAAAACTATAGAATAAGTATCAGTGGGTTCAGTAGTAAAATGGCTAGACTTACGTTCAAGGGCGTGACAGACTATGCATAACCGGGCAGTCCCTGTTATTTCATTGCGACATATATTATTATTGTTTATTTGTACCAAAAAAACACTAAACTTATATTCTATTATAAAATATCTGCCAAACTACTTTTGTAGTTTGTCGGTAGCAGTTCTCATGATAACCATGTTTCTACTAATACAATAATACTACATAAAAATATATCATTTGACAAAAGAGCAAGATAAAAAATGGAGGTGTTGTCGACTGCACATAAAGAAGACCGGGAAATATTGTGTAGTAAAAAGAGTTTGAGATGCCTGGCCAAGTATTTGTTCTGGTATTTGTTCACTGCTGTACCTAAGCCACTACCAAAGGTGCTCACGGTTTAGAACCTTCCGCACCCAGTTCGATCCCGCCAGGACATCGGTCCACCTCGCTGGAGCGCGCCCTACACGTTGGCTAATCCGTGGTCTTCACTTAAGGATGGGTCCGCTCTAACGTTCATGGGTCCTTCTACAGTCGTGACTTGCTCACAGCCAATTCAGCTGGTTGATTCTGCGAGCTATGTCGATAACTTTATCGGATTGTATCTGACTGAGTAGTACGAAGAAACCAAAGAAAAGAGAAAACCGTGACAATACTCAGTAGAGTTCTGTTATGTTCATGTGTGAATGTCGCGTTTATTTTTTACTTAGCCTATGTTATCCCACCGCTGGGCAAAGCTTACCCATATCCCTTTTTCGGCATACCTATTTGACGACTCTCAGTGGCAGAAAACGGTGGCCACTGAGAGACGATGCTAGCCCTCCTTTCGGGCCCCTTTGGGCCACATGGCCTAGCGTCATTTACTGGTATATATTGCTCAAGCAACCCTGGCCATGCACTACGGACGTTATTTGCAGTCCCGTTGTTCGACCTCCGGGGCGGCGTTATGCGACCTTATTCCAAGCATGACCCCATTTGAAAGTATAATCCCCTCAAGTACGATCAATTTTATTCGAAGTTTGTTCATCATCTATCAGTTGAATTGATATTTTGATCCCATAGAGTTGTCTCTATATTAGCTCATGAAGTTTAAATTATATTTTTAAATAACGTTTAAATAGCCATGTTCCTATTAGTCTTTAAGTTGTTCTTTATGATGCAGCAAATGTGAAGTGATTGGGACGTATTTTATTACTCGTAGTTTTTTTAAGTCTTGCACTTTCGTAGTTTCGTAGGTTGCCTGGATAGATAGGTTTTGTTTTACGTAAGAGCAAACAAGTTTGAGGGTCACCTGATGGGAATTTACCACCTCAGGCTATAGAAAACCGCAAAACCACCGGTATTGTAACTGCGATAAGAAACAATTTATCGTTTTCATCGAATCTATTGGAAATCGTGTGGCATTTTAAAAACACAGTTTGATATTTATCCAGATTTTACAAAATAACTTTTTTTTTTTTTTGACGCGGAGAATGCATTTACGCCCTATCCCGCTCCCTGGGTAGGAGAGCGGGGGAGTGTGGGACTCGCCCACCCCAATGGGGACGGGACTACCCACTAAACTCCGCGGAGGCCATCTTCCGCGCGTTACCGAAGGTCTCCGAGTACCACCGCGAGGGACAAAATACCTGAATAGTTACATGTTTAAGTCTGATCCAAGGTCTACTACCTAAGCATTATAAACATAATTCATTTTTATAGTTAAAATTAACCTTGAAATAACATTTTATTTTCTGTTCAACCTTTTCAAAGTTTTACGCATCTTCGCCAATGTTTCCCCCTGAGCTGACGAGCCATTTCGTAACTCTATAGTTGATATTGTCTTGTTGCCATGTTTAACCGGCAAGGTCCTGAACAAATGAACGTGGTAACAATATTTCCGTCAGCAGTTTGAAGGTCTAGTGCCAGTTTTATTTAATAACACACTTTGAACGGGTAATTCATAAGGCGGACGCAGACGAACTACTTGCGTTCATCTTCAAAAATGTTTTATAGTGAGATAAAACTTAGATATGAGACAAATGAATTACAACTCACCAAAATGTTGAATATTAAAAATAATAATTAGGTATGTCCTTATTTATAAAATTCATTTGAATGTGCATTTTGAAATCTGTCGAATTGTCTGATAAATGTTTCCTGACTTTTTAACAATCTGTCCTTATAATGTGCAACAGGTCATCATCACGCCGACTTGCATATTTGTACATATAGAAGAAAGCAACAGACATATTTGAATGTTGTTTGTAATTATAATGTTCATCCAGTAGCTTCATGTTTCTAGTTTTAAAATTCACTCAATCGGACATAAAGACAGTACGCAATACAGTTGTAGATGCGATCGTGGTTTTGAGTATTTAGTTTTTTTTTGGGGACATAAGTTCTGGCCACTTTCTTCCCTTTATCAATAAAAAATAGATAGAATGCTTAAAAACTGAAAATAGACGCATTAACGTGCGTGTCGAGGCGCTGTGATACTATCGATATTATTTTGACATATCATCTGCACAAGGTTATTTTTAAGTTGTAATAAAACACCTACTGCTACGTTAGTAGTTAGTCTCAAAGCATAAAGTTATATAAGTAAAGTCTATAAGATGGAAGCCACAACCCAGCTGATTGTATAGCACTTCGCATTGTAATGGCACCTCGGGTCGGATTTCAGTTCGGTTTGTGTCTCGGCAAACTTAGTTCATTAGTTACAAAATGGCGACCGCTAATCATTCTTATTAACATAATGGCATGGTTTCTAGTTTCGAACGAGCGTACTGAGATATTACGTTTGGCAATATTAGGGTTAGAATACCTACTCTTGAGTTAGTTAGATACGATTTCATTGGAAGTACCAATTTATAAGTTTTTACTGTGTGTCCTCTGGTTTAGTAGCTAACTTCTCCCCCCCCCTTATTCATAAAAACTTAAACACCGCTTCAACAACACGTTAACTTTTGAATCTCTTCTATTCTTGTTGCTGCGAGTAAGTGACAAAACACGTCAATTGCTTAAACTATGCTTCACCGTTGCTTTCGTTTTTATAAATAAGGAAAGTTTACGTTACGTACGGACGTCATCATTAGGTACACAAAACCTTTCGTCAAAATCAAACGCATGTACACGGCCGCATGTCCAGCTATATGCTTTACGTTATGCTTATTATGCTTTTGCTTTACTTGTAGGTAATTGTGTAGCCGTAAAGAGTAGGTAGGAATCTTCACGGCTACACACTTACCTACAAAGAAAGCGAAAGAAAAACACAGCGATATCGCCAATAAGATGGGTGACTCAAGTCTAAAGGTGACTGTACATCAACAAACGTATTTACCGATTCTAGAAACACAGTCAGAAAATGTTTAATCCATCGATTAAGCGCATTCAAAACATCCTTGAACTGGACAGTAACATTAACAGATCGACGCCGTCGATAGTAAAGCGTCGAGATTTTCCGATAAGTGGCCATAACGACCATAGACGCGCTCGAAGCCAATACAATTTGATCGTTAACGCTTTGACACACATTCATACACAATTTGTTTGAATGTACAGTCAGCATCAAAATTATTTAATTTTATTTATTAGGTTCATCAGCAGTTACATTACAATCCTTTTAAAAACATGCGCAAGTACACACATCAAAACTGTCTAGGGATATCATATTTCATAAAATTAAGTTTGTTTACAAGTTGAGCATTACCTTAGAATAACGCGAGGTCAGAGGCTTAAGACAAAAGGTTAAGAATATTCCAAAAAAAACATTTGAGTTTGCTAAAATGTTGACACCTTTTAAAACAAAAATCTGTCTTTTTTTAACGTCCTTACGATTGTACAATAATGCTATTACAATGAATTTCTTTAAACAATCTGAAAGGGCAGATATAGCAGCTTCTGTGTTCTAAAAAATTCTACGTTGGTATCAATATTTTAATTTTTACAGCCTCCCAAATTGCTATACTTTGTATGAAAATGCTTGAGATATCCTTAGACACTTTTGAGCTACTACTACTACTTGAGGCTACGGAAATAACTATATTAAGGTAAATAAGTTAAATTTAATTTACTAGTGACACTCCACAAGGAAATGAATCTCTGTCAATACTACCAAGGATACAATACAAGGAAAGTGAGAAATTATGTGTGCATACAGGTCAAAAGTCTGATGTATTTAGGTAAAGCATCCTTATTACCGTGAATTAAAATAGTGTTTCACTTGTTTTATACTTTAATGACTGTTCAGACGACCTAGGGCGTTATCATTGTAGTACTTATAACAATTGCTTTTGTCGAACCGTCATTACCTACTTCATTTTGATGCTGTACAGTAGTGAAGTATAACAATAACAGTTGGCAAATGATTTTTAGTGCATTGATATAAGGTTTCTACAAACATGGAATTTAGAATAGTGTCAGTAGTTTATTGTACCGCTGTAAACATAAGGGATGTGATTTCATAGGGCAACAGGCAGGCGTCGAATAGGGCACGCTGGACTGGAAAAACAACATTTCCTAAATTTTTCAAATGTGTTGTTTTTTTATTATGTAGAATTCACAAATGCAGAATCAATACTACCACTCCAGACTGACTTGACTGCCTAAAGCAGGATTCAAGTGAAGTCAGTTAGTGATCAAGTGTGAAGTAATAAAAAAATCTCTAGGTACTAACTTGGTACTTAATTGGAATACCGGTAATAGTTATGTAACCTATCGATTACAATCCGCAATAGATATAGGTTTGAATCCCGCCTGAAACCTAGATCAAGACGTTTTTTCTCCTATTACTATCTTCCATCAAAACCAACTCTATCTTTTATACTGATAGAGTTACATTCACCATGTTACTGTACATGTAGACCGCTAACAGCACGACATGCAAGTTCAGAGAGTGATCCGGCTTGCATTAATTACTACGACGCCTCAAATGCATTTCTAATTTGGATGGGAACATGTACATGGACTTCCAACTAGGGGAATTTGCATTGCTGTGTCCTCAAATTACGAATGTAGGAAGCAAAGGATATTCCCACTGAAACTATTTTCTATAGGTTAGCATTTAAGCCTTTAAGGAACAACGATCCTATCGTCTCGTCGTAAATCCTAGTCAAAGGCCTTAGAGCGGCTTAATAACATCTGACGTGAGTGAGCAACCTTTGCTCACTCACCTTAAACCCTTTCCAATAATCCGCACTGAGCCCGCGTGTTGGAGTCTGGCGAGCCATAGTGCGGATGGAACGAGTTCCATCCCATAGTTGAAGTGAGGCCAGTGCCCAGTAGTGGGACGTAAATAGGCTGTTCATTTTGTATATAACCGATGCGTAATATAAATATTTGTTAATACGACAACAAAATCACTATTTACAACAGCTATCTATGTATGTTTTATGATAATGTAACGTCGACGCGACGCGTGGGCGGGCGGGTCGTGTCAAATCATAATACTGTTTCCGAATACGTGCTAGTACCGCCGAGATATAATTGATATTACACAAAACAGGATGACGTAGTATGTGTAACGTTATCAAACAGGCATTAAATATCAATATTCAATATTCAGTTGATAAACATTTATAAGTATATTCCATTTTGACACATTTATAGCGGCCTTGTTTGTGAAGCTTTTTAATATGGATGTTCACTTGACAACACGATTGTGACTTGAAAAAAATAAAAGAGGTATTTTTTAATTTGACACAATAATTAAAACGTAGGGACAGTTATTAGCCTACTTATGTTGTCACTGTGTAATTACTACTTACCCACTATTATTGTAGTATAGTTGATAAATTGCTCAATATATAATCATCAATATTCAACCTACACTTTGTGAAACATGATAATAGACATCGAATTTCCTTTTGAAAAAAATATTGTTTAAAAAATAATGTTAATTTCACAAAAAAACCTATACTGAAAAACAGGAAGAAGACAACATTTGTACAATTCACCTGGTTTTATTGCTAAAAAGCGATCTCTTTCACAAAATTGGTCGACCACCAAAGCAAAAAAAATTGTCGACCTTTTAGGAATACACATTCCTTCCACCCCTTCCTTAAAATTATCTGAAGAAAACCTAATCAAACCTAATTTTAAAAAACAATGACATTTTTCTTGTTGTAACTTAATCAAAATCGGAAGCTTCTAAAAGTACTTAAGCTGCAGCTGCTACGTGTTATTGCTTCGTAGAAGTAGTTTTCGTAGTCACGTGTAGCAATAAGCCGTTACGAGTATGCTACGAACGGCTACGAACTACAGGTGCGGGGCGCGCGAGCGTAACCGAGCCACAATACGAATACGAGTGACGGATGACGGATATTTCTTCACAACTCGGTCACGTACGATGTGATATTAACTACCAGGGAGACAGCAAGTAGGATATCAATATAAGAGAGAGATGACGTGTCAGAACATATGAACGTTTGCAATTTATTTTAATTTAATCGTAAATCACCGATATAGTCCAGAGGTCGAAGTGGCAGTAGGCGGGAAACTATTTGTGGGAAAACGCTGCGTGTGGGCTGTTCATCTGCAAGGTAGACAAATACCGGATCAGAATACTACGAATACCGGATAAGCGTTTCTCTATTTCATTTTGTTAAAGCAAAAGATTTAGGCTTACTTGGTACATTAAGGGAAATACAAAGAAACAAAGGTGTCACTGAAATGGTATCAGCTCAGGACATGCTGGGTGTCATAACCGAAGCGGAAGACACCGCAGCGCTGGTCTTCCGCTAATACACAATATTATTTTAAGGTCTCAGGATTCCGATGGATGCACGCAGCATATGACCGGCTTAAAAAAGAGATAGGCCTATGATTAAGAGAAAAACTTCAAGACTTCAGAAAAATTTAACTCACAAACACACATCATCATGATGCTGAATTACTATGGAGCAAGGATCCTAGGTTTCTATAAATTGTTATATGCTCTGGCTAGAAATTGAATCCACACAGCTCAGTAACTCCCGCTTCTTACACTAAGTGACAATTATTCAAATTAGTGCAGGCTCATCCAGGCCACTATCTCAGTGCTCATGCATATTAAAACAGGATTCCGACCCCCGCAGGTGTCGCATAGATTGAAAACAAAATTTTATAAAACTTAAAAGCGCATAGACTTTGCGTTGGAATATTTTCCGATAGGTTTGTGGGAGAGCAGCTGCAATGCATACAAATCGAGTTTTTCTCTCAACGGATAGGATGAAAACATGTCTTTTAGATAACTAGGTTTCTTTTTGATTCAGAAATGTTTGCCTTACTGACTTTCCTGTGCTAGAAGAGTATTGTTTTAATATAACTAGCGATTAGCCTCGATTTTGGGTAGACTTTTTTATTGTCAGTAAATATAACATGCATGCTTTACAACTATCAACTATTCAGAAGAAATTATCTAAATGATACTGAGTATATTATCACGACCGATTCTGTGTTATTTTTAAGAAGACGGCTACCTTAGAAGTTTCAGGTTCGAGCCCTGCAGAACAAGAGTCTGTTCCAATAGGTAAGTAACGATTAAGACAAGGTTATTTTAATCTGTAAATTGTGTATACAATAGGTGGTATTTGATATGACTACGAGAGAAAGTTACATTGATCCACAGAATTTGTTTATAGTAGGTCACTACTTGCAATAGAATTCGGGGGCACGTTTATTTTTCGGATGTGAAATCAATCAAGTGATATCAGGTCAATAAAAGGGTCTATTGTCAACATAAAGCATCTTTTACAACGTGCCTTCAAAGGGTTCACGGGTTATAAACTTGTTTAGGCTGGAGACACATGTGACAAGAAAGCCGGTTATCAATAAAAACTCGTAACAGGGTTTCAGTTTATTTCTTTCGATTTATTGAACATCTACATACATACCATCGCCTATTTTCCCATAAGGCCTCGGACTAGGCTTAAAGACAGACAAATATAGACGTCAACCGTGACCAACTGCTCAACGTGCCGTCCGAAGCACGGAAGATGCCCGAAAAATCTGTTACTGAATTTCGGCAGGGGTCACCCATCCTATTTGCGACTCGGCGTGCATTGCTACACAACGCCGCCGCCGCCGATCCACTATCAACACTGAGCCACGGGCACTCCGTATTGAGTTTATTTTTTGCAACTAGTTACTTAATTAAAAAAATGGAAACCCGATTTGATCGAATGGAAATAGTCGATTTTTTGTAAATGACTAAACTGTTAAGTGTGTCCCCAGCCTTACGGAGCAATATTCCGGAAATTATTATTTTGTCTTACTGCCGTTACGAAGGGAGATAAGAAAATAAACGTCCGTTCTTGCCATGAGCAGGGATTTTATTCTGACCCTGAGAGGGTCACAATATATTAAAACCAATATTATGAGCTCATGAAAAAAAGGTCTTGGCCTTTCTAAGTTTTTGTACCGCTTTTCATTTTTTACGATAGACCAGTTGACTGGTCAATTTTTGGTCCCGGCTGACGTTGCTAGTAGTCGAGGCTATCATTAGGCTTGACAGCAAGAATTGAAAGAAATTGGAGCATGTTTTTATTCATTTAT
The DNA here is from genome assembly GCA_950022985.1 of Udea ferrugalis. Lineage (NCBI taxonomy): Eukaryota > Metazoa > Arthropoda > Insecta > Lepidoptera > Crambidae > Udea > Udea ferrugalis. The sequence goes on along the minus strand of OX465527.1, from coordinate 3,430,629 downwards.
TCATACAACAATTGCACAAACCGTTTTGCGCCACCGCATAGTTGAGGTGAGGTTTGTTTGTGCCCAGCAGTGAGTTACCTACGTGGATTCATAGTTCATACACAAATTGGCATCATGATGTTGCTTTAGAGTTATTCGTGATAGGCTTACAGCATTGTGTACGTTTGAAACTGAGCAACGTCTGTATTTCAATGGGTCAATCGCAACGGGTTTCAATACGACCGCTTTTGTACTGCGAGTGTATGGTGACGTATTGCTCGCTCGGCAAGGTGAACAAAGGGCTGTGTATGCGTTTGATTCAATGCAATCAGCCTACGTAGAGTTATGTTGGAAATTCAGTGCGACCTCGAATTCCGGCACACGTGAAAGAGCATTTGCTACATGCGGCACTTTCATACGGCTTAAAGCAAATTCTGACCAAATATTGTTATGATAACGCTTTAAAATTAAATTAATAATAACAACAGCTTTTAGCGTCCCCACACGGGCTACACGCCGCATAACGTCACCAGCGGCATATTTCTTGTTGTTTTCATACATCCTTAATGGATAGAAGTATCCGCGCACACGGTGAAGCCGGAAGCCGCCACACGCTACAAACTAGAGGAATATGACAGGTACTCAGCGGCGTTTTGTGGCCCGTTTGCAGTGTGACTTCAGGGATAAACCTTAAGATGTCCAACTATACTTAAGGGCCCTTAGTAGATGAAAACGGCAAAATGGACTGTTATCTATGAGCTATAATTGAAAATATTGACTGTTTTTGGCACTGAAATTTCTAATATGTATTACAGAACGTATGTGTGATGGGATGACTGTTTTCAAACAGGATTGGAAAAACTTTGCTCGATAAAAAAAAATCCTGAAGTTACCTCTAAAATCTCATATAAAATGCTCATTACAACTGTATAATATGATATGATATAATAATTCGTATAAAAACACAAATACATAGGTATTCACCTTCTCGATTTCGTGACTGTTTTAGATTTAAAAAATACTAAATATTTTCATTCACTTTTTGATGAGCACGTTGACCCCATACTAAATGCGGACCCTGATTCCCCTCACCGCAGGCGCGAAGAGCTACGAAATCTGAATTTTCGCTGACCACCTAACCCCCCTTAACGGCTGACACCTAGCCATCATCATAAAAGCTTCCGAAGCACGGAGAAGCCCGAAAAATGACATGAGTAAATAAAACCTATGAATCAATAAAACCTATGAATCTTAAAGTTTCACAAACTAAAAAAAAACATATACTTAGTCAATGACTTGGGTAGCGAATTCGCTAAGATGAAAATAAGATAAAGTACAAGGAGCATTTTACGACAATATTACAGCGAGCCACATAAGGTACCGTGAGCAATAAAGAGTGTAATAAATTCAAACAATATATTTTCTCAAATCGGTGATTAATATCCACTAATACCGGGTAAACCTGCCTCCTCGGAGGAGAGGGAAGACAATTTGTCTCCTAATCTTACGGAATGGCGCTGTAATTTGACAAGATGTAGCTCGTATGACCTATATACTTTTAGGTATGTAAAATAAAGCAGGTAGAGGTCGTCTAAGCTGAAATGAAGCACCCTGAAGAGTGCTTGTTTGTACTCATAGATGCAGTGGAGGGGCGCGCCATTTCAGCAGACGATCTCTACGCGTAAAAGACTTGGCAAAAAACTATCACCACCCACCAACAGAGTCAAAATGTATTAAAGTGATAGTAAATTAGATTTAGATTCGGAGTTTGAATTATTTGCGTGAATCAATTTGCACGTGTTATTAAATCTGTGACCGAATTCGCGGAATTTAGCTCGAACTATTGTATTTGTTGATTTTTGGAATAGGAAAATAATATTTTATTTAAAATGAGACTAATTGTATTGTTTGCCGTGCTGTTGTTACTGCCCAGAATTTGATTCTGGTACAATCATTATAATACATATGTTTTTCACAAAACCAACAGGTCGATTGCGGCTAGAATACATATCATTAATATTTTGGAGTATACAATTTTAGTTCTTGTAAAAATCAGCCTCGATACTCCTTTGAACAGTTTTCTAGAAATGTTTCTCATAGTTTAGAATTGTGCCTACCACGCCCCCTTGAAAACTTCACCTTGTATACAGACAGGTAATTATGTACTTCATAATTTATAATAACTTCAAAGGAAACTAGTGGTTAAAAGTACTTCATTATTAACGTTTCTATAAAATTCAAGGACGATTAGGTTTACTTAATTTTATTATTTTAGATGACATCAAAAGAAGATCACAGTGATCTTCTTTTAAAACCTTCTAAAAAATCCATTACCGTATTGCATATGCAAAGGTTAACATAATAAAGAAACTATAAAAAAACAAGAATTATTTTGGAAGTAATTTTTTTTGGCTTCTCTTACCGTAGTGCCTTAATCTTAATCTTGTTTGGTATTCTAAGTACGGCTTCTGAAAGTCCTTAAATGTTAAATATGCTAATCACCCTTAGGTCACATAAAAACCTACAAAGAAAAATTAAACGTTGGATAATTTAGACCAACAGATGCCATGGTATTGTATTAGGACACAAACGCTTGTCTGACCTTAGCGCTACGTTTTTATATGAGGACACTAGTTCGCTCAAACTTCGCCCGCATAAAATTTAATACGGCTGAAATATTATTCCGTTCCATCAGGCGTGGTCGGGTACAAAATAGCCTGCCGAATAATACGAAATTTTTCTTTGAGGCCGTAATCAAATTCAAACAGTGTAGTCGGTGCTTACAACAGAAGTATTAGGTAAGCCCTTCACAAAACGCTTTGGCTCTTCGTCCATCCCGAGTACTTAGGTAAGTGTTGACTTACAAATATAAATTTAAGTTTGCCGTTTCTTCATTGGTTATTAATAATTTATTAGATTGTATTCTAAATTAACTGAACCGACAGAACGTCTGTCCTGTTAAACTCGCAAAGTTTAAAAAGTCGTTTAGTTTTCTGTTTTTTTGAAATTAATCTTTTATAAAAACCTTGACCTGACAATAAGAAACAGACAACTATTTAATTAGGTGCAATAGTTCTGAAATTATGCGCGTATAAGTAGTCCGTGCGCTTCAAAAATGCAGTGATTTTTAAATTCAATTCTGTTCCCACAAAAAAACTCAGATCCACAACCTTTTCGTTCGTAAGTATGCGTTCAACTGGTCACTGTGGACTTGACTTTCTAATTAGGAACGATTTGATTGGTTAGAGGACGTGCTAGGTCGAAGGACAAGTATGACTTTACTGCCGTTAACGCGAACGGGCTATAGTAACATACATTTCAGAGCTTCATGGCCATCATTATTTGTCATGTACATAGCTCAATTCGAAATTAAGTGAGTGCAAATGACGACTTTTTTGATTAAATCTCTACGCAGTATAGCGAATAGCGACTTCAATTCCCACTATCGAAATATCTGTAAAGAGTCTGTGTGTTTGCGGTACCTTCGTGGCTCGATTTCGATCACACAAGAGATAAACTTATTTCGAGATTATTGCGATACATGTGATGTCTCATAGCAAATCTAATTTAAACAGGATAAAGGGCAGCCACTACAGGCCTATATCGTCGTGTTCACTGAATAAAACTGATTCGGATGGGGCCTGACGGGTCGATCCGACGCGACAGGCGGCGACAGGCCGACATGCGAATACCATTTTGGTGACATGTCGGTGACGAGATGTATAGTGAAGCATTTCAGGGTTACTATTTGAAGTAAAACACGTTTTATCAGCGTGTTTGGCGGAAACAGGCTTGGAAGAATTCGTTACTGCTTTTATGTTGCATATAAGGTTCTGCCTTTTCGCTCGTGAGCAACACAACCGAGACCATCATAATTACTGTGTTTTACTGAATGAATGAATAAACCTTCTTAGGTACTTTTCAAAACAATTGTTTGAACTAGTTACACTTCGCCTGAATAATTCATGTTTCATACTGAATTATTAAATACCAGAAAGTTAAACGTTCAGGCTGTCATTATTCAGAAAATATAAATATGGCATACGAGTAGAACCTTGTCAACGTTTTGATATCTACGAGTATGTGATCTTTGCTACATATTTACTAGGCATGTAGTAGTTATCTAAAGCTTTTTTAGAAGCTTGCTACTTGAGTTGACTTATTGATAGTAACCCATCACATATCAATAAATTAACTAAACTATGCCTTAAACTATATTATGTCCAATGAGTGGCACTCGTAACATTGTCAATGCTTTTCAATGGGCCAAAATATGATGACATTCAACCCACATTACTGATATCGGAACTGCCACGCCGCGTTTGTCGCGTCCGCCAGACGAATGTTTGTTATCTAACCCCCCCTTTTCTGCCCAGCCATACATCCCCCCACATTCACTTCGCTCATTTGCGCTTGGATCGTAAGATATCGTGGAGGTCACATTCCTCATTTTAGAATATTTTGCGGCTTACGAAGCTTTGCGGAAACCTATTTACAAACATGACTGTGAGGATCTAATTTTATTGAAGCCATCAAGTGTTTGATATTCATACATGAAAGTCAACTTAACCAAAGTCAGGTTAATAGTGGTATAGTCAGGTTTTAACACTTCTAACTCGAGAAATGTTGGACCGATTCTAGTTTTTGCTTTGTTAAAAAACAATATTACCACAGGTGTTTCTGGGTTTTGTACCTACGTGGCAAACGCGATGACATTGTTATCTGTCTGAATGATATAACTAATGAAGTTAGCATTTCGAAAAAAAAACCATTATGCTTAAACGCTTTTAATGCAAGCTCTGGGACGCATTCCAGCTAATATCATCTCACATCTCGTTGCTTCACGCTTACTTCAATCATCAATACGCTTCACTTTAAATTAGTATTTTCTCTCATTTTGTATTTATTAAAATAATTTGAAAATGTTATTTGGCTTAGTTCTTTTAAACGCACACAGTCGCAAAGAAACTGAATTTTAAAGATAACTCACCACGACCGAAATGGGATTTGGTGCTAACCTTAATAGCATAGCTGCTTAGTTTTAAGTCAGAATATCTTGGTGTAAGATGTGCCAATTATTTATTAATTATATAAAAAGGAAAAGGAAAAGCAGGCGAGCACTCTTAACGGGATTCCCCCCACGTTTCGCCATTAGTTACCGCCGGCCAGCTTCGGGGCAAATTAAAAATGGCCAATATTAAAGCAATTCACTTTTTTCACTCGGTTGTCGCAGATCAAAGGGCGGGGTGAAATAATTTCGGCCTTAATTAAGCGATAAAGGTTTTTGTGAGCTATACAATACACTCCATAATGGCGCAGTTTCAAAAGGTTTTGAAAGCACCACAATAAGGGATGTCAGATTTCAAATATTGAAAATTTCAAAGTAAACATGTTTATGTAAAACTGAAGGCCGCCCGAGACTTCGTCCGCGTGGACTAGGATAAAAAAAAGTAACATATTTTTATAAATTGTAGCCTATGTCCTGGGTGCATAAGCTAGATTATTGTAAAGTTTCATTAAAATCCACCCAGTAGTTTTTACGTGAAAGAGCAACACGGCACATCCACACATCCAAACATTCGCATTTATAATACGAGTAGGACTATGTTGTAGAGAGCACGAAAAACCTATATTATGCAACTTATCTGAGTGATTGAGGAGTTAAAAGAGTCTGTTACAGATTATCTGCTAATAAGTCGTTTATTTCATTTTCTTCGTTGCCAAAAGCTGTAAAACCTAAGTAGTGGAGGAATTATTTTGTTCATCTGCATTTGATTTCTATTGCCATATTTCAGTAGCCGCTGCATTTTCTTCTTTCAAATCTCACCCTTAACAGTGATCTGCACATTTAATTTCTGTGGTGTATTTTTTTATGTAAACACTCTGAAATTCGGCGCTTGTCGCGGAATGTTATTCCTAAATACTAAGTACATTATTTCAAAAATAACTTTAGTCTTGCTTTTGCAAACAAAAAGAAATTCTGGGAGAAGGTATAGATACAATCAGCATCGAAAGCATATGACCTTTCAGCCTGATCTGTTTTTGTAATTATTCTAAAACTGCAAAAAAGTCGTTTGTTATTCGTTGCCTGAAATACTATTTAAATCCTCTAGTAACAATAAGATAACTTTATAACTACCAATAAATTACGGCACTTTGTAACTTGAAATCTTCGTGTATTACATTTGATACAATAAAATCGGCAACCCTATTAAATAAATAACAGAACATACAATAGAGGTGTTCTTTGTGAGACAATCATCGGTGTTTGTTCAACACTGGCGCCCCCTAGCGGCGGGTAAACAATACCCCGGCCCCAAATAGAATAGCAGAAGTATTTGAGTATGCATTACTCTTCAAATGAAATTGAACAGAAATTCAAGTCTGTTAATTGATTTACCGTTGGCCGTTGGGGCGGAAAGGTTCTCGAATGGCGACCGCGTACCGGACGACGTTCCGTGGGCAGGCCCTCCACAAGGTGGACCGACGATCTGGTCAAGGTCGCGGGAAGCCGCTGGATGCGGACAGCGCAGGACCGATCGTCGTGGAGATCTTTGGGGGAGGCCTATGCCCAGCAGTGGGCGTCGTTCGGCTGATATGATGATGATGATGAATTGATTTACTGTATACGGTATTTTGTTGACCGTACTTTTAGTGGTATAGTCCTAAATACCGAAAAAAGGTTTTTTCATTACTCATACTCTGAAAGTAGGTCATTACTGACCTGAGAAGCGGGCTGAAAGTAATACTTTTCATCCCTAGGGAGAATCACTTTCAACTGACATCTGCCAAATTATTAAAAAAAAACTTATTATAGTTATTTTTCACATATCTATTGAACCATGTTCCAACTTTCTATACAGCCACGATGTAAAATTGAAATAACTTAAAGTTAAGTATTGATTAGAGAATGTATATTTTATAACTTTATTATAATTCAGTTTCAACAATTTCTTCAAAATAACTAAGCTTAGAGCAAAATATTTACCATTTTTCCAATGAAAAAAATAAAAAATAATGGCTGAATAGTGGGCCCGCCACAGAAAAAAAAAACAAACAAAATAGGCGGGATAGCGCCAATTCGATCTTCATTTATTTTTAAATCTTTTTCTTTGGCTAATTCATGTTTTATTTTTACTTTCCTTGTATTCGTAATGAAAAGCACAGTGTTTACCTCGGGTGAAAGACTTATTTAGTCCCTCGAACTATTGGCGCCCTCACTTCGTTCCGGGCGCCAAACCCCGTCTCGGGACTAAATAAGTTACTTTCACCCCTGGGGTAACAATGTACTATTTTTAATCAGAAGAGACATTTGCTTATAATGTTAGTTTTACCACAACAGCCTGGTAGGGTAAAACAGATTTGTGTTTGCATTTCATAGAATTTTTTATCACTCGATATCTCGAAAATTCAATTACAAATACTGATTGCTTCTTATCTTAAATTGCCTAACTTAATTTATCTTTCTTTCTTTCTTTCTTTCACAGATTGTTCATCTCTTATTTCACATCTCAGGCTACATTTTTCAATAAATACTATCCTATGTCTTTTCTCGAAGTTTACTATATCCATGTACTAAAATTTTATTAAAATTGGTCAGTAATTTAGGCGTGAAAACGTAACAGACAGACTTACTTTCGCATTTATATTATTAGTTTAGATTGAGTGAGAAAACCAAAAAGTACAATTATTGCCGGTGTCAACGCCTAAGAGCTTTCTCTGAACGGCTATTGCACCCTTTGGGTAAACCGTGGTATGAAGGCTTTAAGAAAGCTCTTTAAAAACTGTACTACCTCTGTGCCCGAGGCCGCCGTCTAATTTGATTCTCATCCCACGACTGCCCTGAAGCTTTTATCTCTTCAATTTAATTACTCCACGTCCGGGCCTGTCATCGTGGCCTGGACAGCAAAAACTGCTCAATTATGCACCAAGAAAAACCTCCTTAAATAATTACAAGGACCTAATTGTCTGGAGCAAAGGCTGGGATTGGAATTTGCATTATTTACAGCAAGAAAACCCCTTTAACCTGTTAGGGGCATTAAGAGTAATGATGACATGGTGGGAATACTCCAACCACTTTTCTAAACATTTTAGGGTTGACCGTAAAATAACAAAATGAAAAGGCTAGGCTTACCCCGGATTTGCAAACTACAATCAACACTAAGCACGCGCTCACGCTCATGCTGTCCCTTTCAGTTCAATTGACATTTTACAGGACAGCATGATCGTGAGCGCGTGCTTAGCGTTGATTGTAGTTTGCAAATCCGGGGTAAGCCTAGCCTTTTCATTTTGTTATTTTACGGTCAACCCTAAAATGTTTAGAAAAGTGGTTGGAGTATTCCCACCATGACGTGACGTTTGTGAATTCGGGGGTAATCTGTCCCACTCATTTGATATTATAACTTAGTATGGATATGATTCACATATGTTTATACATTTTTGTGGTATGTACCTTGCATTTTAATAAATCTTGCTGGAAAGTTCTTGCTTAATTAGTTTGTTCAAAGGCGAATTGTGTCCAATAAAATTCGTTCCTATATGTCCTAACAACGCTAGTTCTTTGATGAAATTTAATAAAAGCCAAAAAGTAGAACTGGGTAGAACGCAAGGAACCTTAGCTTCCTTGAAACCTTCATGCTTAATTTTCAAAGGACAGGCGAAGGTTAAAGTATTATGTTCCGTGCTACTCACTTTGACAATTTGCGCCGGAAGCACTCAAGCTCTTAGCGATGTTTTAAAATGTTCTAAGATGCAACAACATGCTTAAAAAAAGAAAATAAATGTCAAAACATGACGTGGTGGTCGTGGTACCAAATGTAAATGAATACGACTTGTCGATGTGAAGGAACATTTTGTAATTTTTGCTTATAATTTATTCATATTATAAAAAAACCTAGGAATTGGAAAGTCAACAGACTAAGGTTGGGTTGCACCATCTGACTTTAACAATAACAAACATCAAAATTTCAGTTAAAGTACCGGTCAGGTAAGCAAAAATGACGTCAAATTGTCAAATTTGACAAAAACTTTAAATTTAACTTTTACTTTTACTATGGTGCAACTTACCCTAAGATTTGTACTTATTGCAGATCGTTATTATCTTATGCAGGCTGAGTTTCTCAAGTGGGCGTGGTAAGCCAAATTCTAAACTATGAGAAAATTAGGAAAACGGTCAAAGGAGTCTCGAGACCGATTTTGGCAAAAACTAAAGCGGCATACTCAGATTTTTTAAAAAACTTATGTCTTTGCCGGAATCAAATCTGTTGGTTTTGTAAAAAAACTGTACCCTGTATTATCGTGCTATCTTTTAGTGTGGCTAATAAGGATCAAATGCTGGGAGGTCGTATTATGTGGCAAACTATTAAATATTTTGATTTTTAGTATTTGTTGTTATAGCGGTAACATACCTAATTTGTGAGAATTTCCGGTTTCTAGCTATCACGGTTTCTGAGATACAGCCTGGTGAGTGGTGACAGACGGATGGAATGACAGACAGACATCAGAGGCTTCGTAAATAGGGTTCCGTTTTCAACGCAGCTAGCCACATTTTAGTTATTTTAAAATATCTAAAAATGCGGCTAGCTGCGTTTTATGTTTGGAGATGCTTCTCAAGAACTACCTGATCTCAGGTAGTATATTCAAATTAAGGTCAATGGTAAAGTACAGTAAAGTAATGTAAAGGAAAGTCAGTACTTCAAAGAGCAGTTACTGTACCTGATTGGAATTGAAAGTATCAATACCAATTAGGTAAAGTATAGAACTTTTGATATCATACCACGCTCACACTAGCGTGTTAAACATCAACATATCATTTCATAATTAAGTCTACATTTTCATGTACAAATTAGTTACAAACAGTAATTATGCGTTAGAACACAAAGTCATGTACAAATACCTAGTTCCACGTAGCTAATTAAAACACATGACTTGTAAATGACCTATTGCGTGAAATGGATCAAAGGACGGTTAAATAGTAGTTATCTTTTCGGTACACTAAACCATTGTCGTAGTATTTTTTTGTTTTCTTTTATTCAAAATATGAAATTGAAATAAAAATCTTTTGGACATTAATGATTTGTAAACTGAGCTCCTTTCTCTAAATCAGAAGGGTTATTTCTTTTAGCATACTCAACTGTTTCTTGGAACTATGTTTCTTCAATACAGATAAATAAAGGAAGGAAACAAATATGAGGTTGGAGAAAAAGCATGTTACAACATGTCGCTTCTGACATAGGTCATATAACTCTAAAGGTGTACATTGCCATGGTCCCTAAGTTTCACCTTGTGTTATGGCAACCAGAAGCAACAAAGGAAGTAGAAAATCTAATTGACTAACATATATTTATATAAGCGGGTATCGAAGCCACGATACTTCTAGACTCGATATTCTAGTCTAAACCGATATTTACCTTTCCTTGCGTTAAACGGATCGTCAAACAAAATCGAATCGACCGAAGCATTCTTCAATTAGCAGACTATAAGATATTTTAAAGTTTGATCTTTGGCAGAATCCAATCGATTCGTGGCCATTGAAAAGTCAATTAAAAGGAACTTAAGCAAGTACTCAATTGCTTTTCAGCACAATCGTGTAGTCGCCCATTATTTATTAGAAGCCTCAAGTATTTTTACTTCATTGAATGGTCGTCTTAATAGCCCAATTTTCGGAGAGCAATTATTTGCTTATTGTTGGCAAGATGAAACAATAATTCAAATGCTTATTAATATTCTCTAGCAACGTTCATTATTGCCTGACCTAAATTTCATTTTATGGTATAACGCAAGATATTGGTAATTTACCGCAATCGCCATAAACACTGACATAAATTATAAGTACTTTGCAAGTCTGTGAGTGCAGAGGTTGAAGGTAATGTTGGTGTACCATTAAATAAATAACTATCGGAACTACGTTACCACCGAAATTCGTAAATTTGGGATGGACCACTAACCTGCTTTTTATCTCGGAAAACACGATGTTTACTTGGGTTTTAAAAAAAAAAACATTAAAAACGAGTAGTAGATTTACCTAAGCTCTGGCTAAACTTTATTAGTGCAGATACAGTGTCAGCACTGCTCCTTCAGAGTTGACAAAGTATCTGCTATAAGAGAACACAAGCATAGTACAATAAAACAAGTAGAACCACTTGGCCGCCATGCGAGCGATATTTTGCTAAACATGTAGGGAGCAATGAAACTTACAACTTTACTTATTCAGGAGTAAAAAACGTTGACAAAGGGCCTCCTGGCCGAGTCTATCAACCTAATTTCTAGGGTCTAAACCACCTTCATTACACTTCCACTTTAATTTCATTGCTCTTGCAATATTTCTCTCAAGTTTATTTGTAAGAAGAATTTGACCTTTCCTAAATCTTGCGGGTTTAACACAGTCATATAAGTTGTATTCTCACTTAACTAAGTTTAACTTTGAATGTAAATTCAGTTCATCATCATCCCTATAATAATGGTGGTCCACTTTCCATCATCTACCAGCCACCCCACCTATGCGGAGGCGCCCTACACTTACACGCTTGCCGCGACGAGGTCTCCACCCAAGAACACGCTCAACCCAAACGGTTTTTAGGCAAACGTTACTTAATTATGATAATTCCATGCGTTTATGTATTTGTAATTTTGATTTGATATTCATTCCTTGAGGCCAGTCGTACAACAATCGCGATAGCGTTTTTTTAAATTAATCACATATGCCTGGATCCCTTGACGTAAAATACATATAGTGTAATGATGACAGACAGAGCTGCTGGAGACATGTCATTAATGGGGAACGAGTACCTAAGTAATTAAATTGCCGGAAGATGTGATTTACGTAAGTTTATTACCCAATCAATTCTCTGTGTATACCTAGTATTAGTATTAATGTATGTATGAATGTATGTTTGGCGTATCTTCCTAAGTGGAGTTGTAGAGACCAATAGTGTTCGCCGAATTTGATTATTCTTAGGTACGCCAATCAATCTGTACTTAATCTTGCTGGCATCACTAAATACATGACAATGATCACAATTCACAGCGATAACCAGACGCCATAATTGTCAGAAGGCTCAAATACACATACCTACGAACAATAAGTCCCAACACAACAAAAGCAGTGGGCGATCGCAGTGAATGGAAAATATGCTTTGACTCGTGATTTGAAAATGGTTAGGGACTGGGATTGTCTGATGGACAAAGGTAAGATATTCCACAAGCAAATATACGTGCATAGGCATAGTGCATTAAGTATACAATATTAATGCTTGCTCTATGGAAAGAAAACTCTGTATTATAGACAAAGAGGGCATCGCCGGTGACCCCACCTGATCGAGAACATGACGAAATAATAAAATAAGAAAAACTTTATTGCACACAAACAAAACAGAGTAACCAAATAATAAAAACATTTTGAAAACAATGTACAATTTATGTAAATAATGTCAAGAAGGACTGAAAATAATGCTGGCAGGTGTCGTAAAATCACGAAAAGTCTGCCAGAATAATCGACAAGGGTTTCTGCGTGTGAACGTCGAATACGACCCCAAAAATCAGTCGTACTGTCTGAGTAGCCGAGGTCCCGACAAAAAAAAAAAAAAAAAGTCGTTGATCTTTCATTCGTAATAAAACCTCTTATGCAATATGCAAATAACCGTCTGGGTGCGGCCATTACTTAAGAAGTCTTATCGTATGAACAACTTCAAATGCTACTATACTAGGATTTTTAATTGTAGTCAGTGAAATGACATTTTCAGTGTGGCAGGTTTTCAGTCCCAAATAAATAGTGATGTGGTAAATCGAGTTTTTACAATTAAAAGTTAGTCGACATTACAGCCTGGCAAAATAGTCGTAGTGAATGACCACGTCTCATTTCCATATGTCATTACTGGCAACACACACTGGTCAGACTTTTGTCTTGAGACATAGAGGTATTTCGGTAAACTGTATTTAGTAAATAGGTTTTCAGTTTCAAAATGTTTTGTTTCTGTATTATATTATTTACAGGTAAGAATTTCGTTTATTAATAGGTCATATAACTGGTAAAGTTTGGGAGGATACAACAGTAGAATCTTCCGAACAAGCGTTTTCTAAAGGTTTAAAAGGCGTTCTCTACAGGCCTAAAGGGACCAACCGGCAAAGGACGACGCCTTATAATTTCACATAAAGGCAGTGATGAAGGTTTTGTATATTCCGGTGTAAACTCCATTAAATAAAACACGTAGTTCTTAAATACTTGAAACTCTATAATTCCCTCGTATCGATTTGCACTCTTATTTTTCTTTCACAACCACCTCTTGCCGCTGCCTGATACGAACTGTCCCCCTTGCCGAGTTTCTACCCACAACCGATGTTGCCAATTTTACGATTATTCGATTAAAGTTATTCAATTACGATATGAAATGTTTTAATTATATTAAGATATCACTTAAGCATTTTGCCAAAATTAAAGCCACATGCGGTGCTGGTAGGTATTAGATAACGCACCGTACCATTCAAGAAAAGTCGAGCGTATCCCCACTTCAAACTGGCGGAAGGCTAATTTTGTTCAGTGGTTAGATGAAAAACAAATAAAATATCAACCTACAATGATAAAGGCTCAATTAATCGAAATAGTAAAATTACAAAAATCAAATTACGAACGCTATGCTGTGGAAGAGTTGGCCGCTGAATACGGTATCACAATCCTGCGTCTGCCACCTTATCACTGTGAGCTCAACCCAATAGAGTTAGTTTGGGCTCAAGCAAAGGGGTACGTTGCCAGGAACAATAAAACTTTTAAAATAAAAGAGGAAAAAAAATTATTTGAAGAAGGCCTGAAAGAGGTGACGCCTGATAATTGGAGACAGAGCATACACCATGCCATAAAAGTCGAAGACAAAATGTGTCAACTCGACCACATTATAGACCAATATGTGGATTCCTTCGTTATAAATGTAACTGATTCCGATTCTGAATATACCGATTCAGAATCGGAGTCGGAATCAATAGCAACCGTAACGAATAAAAACGTGTATAATTACGTGTATTTTCCTGACTTTCCAGTGTTAATTCCCCTGAACCTCTTTGAACATTTTTTTCCCAGCTATGGTTATAATTTTTTAGTGAGAAGTTTTAAGATGGAGGTAGGGTCCATAATTTCTTAAATCGTTTTATTTCATTCGTTTTGTACCTATTAAATATTTACAATTTGAAAAAGGCTTTGATACCCAATAAAATAAAGCATGACTAAACGTCTAAGTCTAGTGATTGCCGAACGTCACTATTGTAGCGGGTCACCCTTTTTTGTATCAGTCACTGTTGAAGTTGTCATTTTGCTGACTACAATTATTAATCGTACTATACGTTATAACCTGTCATGTTTTGCATAGGTTGACCAAACCTTTCAAAAAACATTTTCTGTCCTACTAACAATTTTATCGTGGTGCCCGATCAGGTAGGGTCACTTACGATGTGCTCTCGGTCTATTATGTAAACAGACTTAATATCATAGTCGTTGACTTCAGGAGAAGCTGCGTCAGCTGAAAGTAAACGTCCGAAGGGTGAGTGGCAACGATCTGGCCACATCTGTAGCAGAATAAATTAGTTTTAGAGGATTCGGAGGATTTTATATTGGTGTTTTCTCTGGTATTCTTGTATTTTGTCGTTTTCAAGTAACACCTAATGTCTTTTTCTGGTTTTCCTATCTTTAGTAAGATGATAATGCATTATCCCTAATGCTAATAAAGTCAAATATTTGCAATAATGTTTTTCTTTCGAGTATTTAAGGTATATGCCAAAACATTGGTGAAAAAACCTGGCTGCCAGGTAAAATATACCAGAAAAATTCAGCCGGTCTGTTAATGGCCTCGGTAACACAGTGGTTAGTGCCGTCGCCCGGTTTGCGGGAGACGCGGGTTCGATTCCCGCCTGAAGCCAAGCTTTTGCTAGCAAAAGCTACTACTAACTACTAGAAAATAAACCAAAAAAGGCGTGTTCGAATTATCTTAAGTATCACATGCGATATAAGTATTAAGACGTCACCTACACAGCCTAAAATACCTCTCTGACTGCGATTTAGTTAGGTATCTAAAACAAATACTTTCCTACTATTTTAAATTCAGAACCAAGTCAATTTACACAGCAATTAATAACCATTCTTCACGCAGACTCAAATTAAGGTTGAAAATAGCCTTCGAGGTAAATGGTGCTTTAGACGAGGTGAAATTATTTAGATAACATTTTAAGAATAAAACGGACATTTATTTTAGCCAACTTTGAAAAAAGGCGCTGTCAGAATATTTTTTTTATCCTTGATTACTCATTATAAGCGGCCTCTTCGATTAATTCGCTATATTTATTCGAATTTTGATCAATTACTTGTTAATCGGAAACATCCATGCAAACAGCCCAGAATTAGTCTTGAGGTATCCTTTGCACCATTCATAACATAACTACCTGATTTTACTTTGAATAAAACATAACATAGACGGCCTATAGACGTCCCACTGCCGGGCACAGGCCTCACCTCAACTATGAGGTGGAACATGGGTGGAACGAGTCATACTCCAACACGCGGGCTCAGTGCGGATTGTTGGAGGCTCATAATATTTAATATTTTTATTTTACCACAAACACTTTCCGAACATTTTGTTACCAACAATAAACTTTAACAATTAGGTACTTTATATTTAATTAAATAAAGAGATAATGCTAATGAGCAACGGGGACCGTCCTGTTTAAATCGTTTTTAAATTAAGAGATTTTAAAATAATGTTATCTGAAAAACTTTGAAAATTAAAGCACTTAGAATTTGGAAAGTCGTAAAAAGTGATCTTACTGGCTGGCTGGCATTTCAATGAATCCTTAATTACCATCATAATTAAACTAACGGAGTCAGCCTTTGATGTCTTAACGAATAAATTAATTGCTGAATATTGTTGATTGTTGGCTTGTTGCCGTTCCAAAACAATTTGGTGGCTTATTAAGGTGGTTAGTAAAGAAGGCAGGTCAACTTGGAGACATTTTGACAGCTCGCCGACGGATTAAAGGTTAAACTGCTATACCTATATGTTTTATTTTTACTTCTGAAGTCTGTCAAATAGGGAATTCTGCCATGTCGATTAGTAAGAGTCATACTCGTATCTAATTTTCAGGGTTGGGGGTCAAAAGTTGGTGGCCATGGCCGTATTTTACGAATTAAATTACTATCGCTTCCCGTGCCTCATCGCTGCCTGACATCCTTGTAATGATCCCAGGCAGCGAAAGGTCTAGGCCCACAATGGCCCTCACGCCGCGACTGCCCATGCAGGACATACTTAAATTGTGTGCTGAACACACATTCTACATTGTACCTGAGTAGAGTTATGAGAATTCACAAAAAGTCCGTCTTTTTCTGAAACCTCATCGCACTACGCGAGAAGGTACCAGTCCGATGGCCGTTGGGGCGAAAAGGTTCTCAAATGGCGACTGCTTACCGAACGACGCTCCGTGGGCTTCCACAAGGACCGACGATCTGGTCAAGGTCGCGGGAAGCCGCTGGATGCGGACAGCGCAGGACTGATCGTTGTGGAGATCTTTGGGGGAGGCCTATGCCCAGCAGTGGGCGTCGTTCGGCTGATATGATCATGATGATGTAGCCATCATCATCATGATCACATCTTGGGAGCATTACTAACAGCTGTCTTGGGAGCATTACTGTGCCACCCAGATTTATCTTAAGAATTATTCTTCCGGTACAACGTTAAGCCGTCGGCTAACAAGTTCAAGATAGATTGTAATTGGAGTTGAATAAGTTAACCTAAAAGTTGGAAAAAGGCATTCATATAAATAACAACACGGCGTTCGTAGCTCACAAGATGTACTTGCTCAGCTATAATCGCCGGACCCAAGCCGAGATAACTAGGAAACTTCCTCGACACACATTTCCCTTTAAGAAAGAACTAAAGCCACAAGTTGTTGTTCTCTGCCTCCAAACTTGTTCAGAAATACTTGCTTTAACCTTACAACTTTGAGAGCGTACTGCTTTTGAGCTTTATGCTGCGTTTCTTTACAAGCGTTTTGAAGATGGTACAAGTTTGTACAGACGCACAAACAGACGTCGTTACAGGACTTGTGTTGTGAATACATTCTTCTACTACAGTTTTATTTTTTGTTTGCACTTACGATGTCTTGACATCATGTTTTCTTGTATATTTTATGTGAAATATGACTATTGACTACATCGATGTGGAGATCCCATATTTTGTCATTTTTTGTAACCTACTTGATTATATTGATATTACGAGTATTTTTAAAATTTTGATGGCTCTGCCATTGCCTATTTACACTATTCTGTTTATTGTATAAACACCATTAGAAATTGAAGGAATGCCGCAAATTTAGGGTTATTTTGGTAATTTCATGCAACAAGGCATGCAATAGAATCCACACTTTATTGACTTCATCATCAGCCTCTTAAGTCCAATGCTAATGCTTTTCCAAAGTGCGCCAGAATTCCCGGTTCTCAATCCAATCCCGCCACCGTTCTCAGGTCATCGGTCTATCTGTCTGGAGGGCGCCCTACACGTCGTCTACCAATCCGCGATCTCCACTCAAGGACTCGTCTGCTCCAGCGGCTTCGGTCCACAGGTCTTAGCTCACGACTATGAGACGGTGCGAGTCATATTCCAACATGCTGACTCAGTGTGGATTGTTGCCTCAAGAGGTTATGTAGGGATAGCCTTTATAACTTCCGTTTCAGAGGTCAAGCGGCTTTCAAGCCTCGGACTAGACTTAAGGACTGACCTCTGGTAGCTTCAAGGACTATGTGGTTTCGCATATTGCCTTCTGAAGCACTGAGATATTCTAAAAGCCTTAGGACTGCTTGGTGATATCTGTCAGTATTGCTCATAGTTGGAGTGTGATAGATACAGGCCACACTACAACTATGAGGTTAGGATGTCCTTAACTGGTCACAAGCCCAGCAGTGGGACGTATGAAGCTGTAGCTTAATTTTCCATAGCTAGGACTAATGAAGTGCATATTTTTTTCTATAAGATTAGTTTCTAAACTAAAAGCTTTAGCACTTATGGTGATAAAGTTTAAATTGAATTCAAACATGTAGACATGTTCTGCCAGCTCCTTAGTTTGTATATCTCAACACAAATTTATTCGCTTCTGTGGAATTTTACTCGAAAGAATATTGTTGAAGTACCGTTGAAAGGGTAAGGCTGTGCAAAGTAGATAACTTTGTAATTTGCGAGTGACTCTTGTAAAAACTTTGGTACCTTTTTTATTTATTTTACTGAGGTTATTACTGAGAAGAGCCGTATTTTTTTTGGTACGGTTGGCTTAGCTTTAGAGTACAGCAGAAGCTCCTTCAGAAGAAAAAACGTAATAAAATGTATTAAATTGGATTGCATTAATTAATTTATCAGTATTAAATACCGGGGCCGTCAAACAATCAAATGGCCGTTTATGTCTTTTATTTTGGCGGTCACCAAAAAACAAAACTTAAAGATCACACTTTGTCATTGCTGGGCGCTTTTACGGCGAAGCGATCTCGCTGCGAGAATGCCGCGATAAAATAATCGCTGCGAAACAGCTGCACACTCGCGGGCAATGTTGAGGCAGGTGCACCACGCCGCATCCATCAGTCGAATTCAAAGTGATCTTGATCTCGGCATGATCGTGGCGTGTATCGCGTCGATTTCGAAGCGATATCGCGGCGTTTACGCTAACAATCTCCAAATGAGGACAGGCTCATAAGGAGGTACATTCACGTTTATCTACAACGAACAACCATCAGCCTTTACACTGCCGGAAACAGGCCACCGGTAATGACGAATTTTTAAAAAAGTTGTATTGAAAAGTCACAAATTATATCAATTTTCTGTCTGCCTGCCCTTTAGAAGCCAAAGAAAACTACTATGTATTTTTACTCGTAGTATTTGACGATCCCACCGAATATTTACGTAATAGTTATGAAAACATCGGGCAGATCCCTCGATACCATTCGAGTGAACATAACGAGTTTTTACGCGGTCGATTTTCGAGGTTTTCCTATTCAGTGGCCTCAGAAATGAGCACAAGTTTTCGGGTTTCTCTCAGTTTTTTCTTTAATATCTTTTGATAAGTTTCTTGTTAATGTAATGAAATAGTATATTTCAGATTGATTTCTTATAATAGAAACGCGTCACATTTTCTAGTTCTCTTTCTCCAAATCTAGTAAGTACCTACCTAGATAAGTTTTTCACGTTTACACAATATACCTACTTACTTCAATAAGAACTCATCAGAGCTACTTCAAACTTATGGACTTAATTTGCTGACTACAAGTTCAAGGTAGGCCTTTTTTAACCCTACTACGCGCCTCAGGGCGCTTGCAGACCCCTACTATCACCCTTATGGGCCGCAGCGGGTGGATGTCCAGGTCCACCACACTGCCACGCCTGAGTTCTCTTGGCTAGCTACTAAGCCCCCTCGCCACGAGAAGGCGAGAACTCATGAGGGGGACACCACCAGCAGCCTGTGCTAGCAGTTTAATGCGAATGCAGATGTTGAGCTAGTTTTACAAAGACATAAGTAAGTAGACAGAGCCTTTGAACGAACAGAAATAAAACACAGATAGGTCTTCTAATGAAAGTCTTAGTCTTCTTCTCGAGGTGCCGGTGGGTGACCACCCCAACCGAAATTTAATGACGTATATTTATTTTCGGGCATGCTTGCTTCGGAAGGCACGTTGAGCAGTTCGTCCTGGTTGAAGTCGCTAGATGTCAGTCGTTAAGCCTAGTCGGTGGCCTTAGGGCGGCTTGATAACATGTGACATTAAGGTTGGTCAACCTTACACTCCTCCAACAATCTGCACTGAGCCCGCTTGTTGAAGTATGGTTCTTTCCACCTCATAGTTGAGGTGAGGCCTGTGCCCAGCAGTAGGACGTATAAAGGCCGTTTATGTGAGTCTTCTAATGAGCAGCGACATCTTGCCTTTTATCAAAGGCAAGCATTTCCCTGTGATGTAGGGATTATTTTCATCGCAAGCTTCCCGCCTTGGCGACCGGGAAATTGGTTAGTAAACAGATTATATTTTACGCGACGTGTATTTCGGGAAGCAGGGAAAAATTACTTCCCTATCGAGCGTATGAGGAAAATTGGTATGTGGGGTTTGAAACGTTGAGTTTATTTGGGGAAACTCGTTACATGAAGAGATCCTTGCCTATAGTCAGCTAAAGCCCTGTGGACATGGTTCTCTTTTAAATTAAAAATTGTTAAGTTTGCGTTTGACCCCATCCTTACCTGATGGTACCCGTAAGCGACGATGAGGTCGAAGGTGGAACACGCTTACCCAGAAAATGCCTATTCACTCTTGCCTTGAAGACTCCAAGATTGTATGTTTCTGGAACAAGGAGAGCGTTCCACTCCTTAACGATGCGGACCAGCTATGCTATTCCGGCGGACGCCAAAACTCCCTTCGCTCGTGTGAGTGAACTTTAAAATTCAATTTGTTTGCAACTGTGGTCGTTACAGAGAAAAGAACTAAGTCAAATAACATTTTTTAATTATTTACATACAAAATGAGAAAAAATACTAATTCAAAGTAAAGTGTATTGATGATAGAGGTAAGCTTGAAGCACCGAGATGTGAAGTGATGTCCGATGTGCACCGCCGGAATAGCACGGCTGAAAGGCAGTTATTTCTAAAATTGTTTCCTTGTATTGCCATCTTTTAGTACTTTTTTCAGATTCTTAAACAAATGTTTTTTTTCCACTATTACATTCTTAGAAATCCTTCCATAATACTGAAGAACGTTTCGACGAGTTTTGGTTTACCAATTCTGACATTAAATGTCTTTTTAAAAGCTTTCGGGTTTGGGCTTGCAAACTTTTCGGACGCATAATATAAATATTTGAAGAAGAATATCGAACATTTTCAGTCAGAGTCTGCCACTTGAGCGTCCCCGTGAATAATAGGTATATCTTATACATAGATACATAGTGCCAAGAGTTTTTGTTTACCCCTTCGATAGCGTCTGCGGTAATTGTATGAAGTCGGTATTGGTATTGCTAAACTACGATTGTCCGCCAGAGAATGTAAGGTATTTTAAAGAATTAATTTATAAAGAGTAAGGTTCCTTGTCGATTCTTCTCAGAATAGACACAACATTCCGTCAGCGGTGAAAGTCACATTATGTTCGTGTAAGGTGTACTTTGTAAATCGATGTTTTTATAATTTCTATATATATCGTTTGGTACGTTTTCTTTGGATTGGATTTGAAAGTAGGTACTTCTCTTTTTTTTTTCTGTAAAAATATTTTTGTTTTTTCATGATTATTTTGAGAAGCGTGTGAAATTCTCCACATCAGATGTTAAATAATGATTGCAGCGGAGCGATGGTTGATGATTCAACTAACGGAAATCTGAAAAATAATTACATTATTTTCGGATTTTGAAACTGCGACTCCAGTGACCTTTAATCCAATTTGCCGGACCAATCCGGATTAACCAGCCGAAATAAAGGCAGTTTCCGTCGTAACTGAGGGTCCCCGACATTTGTAATGTGCCGCTTTTTCCACTATTATGCGGTAAGGGTTCCTTTAGCCAAATGCCCGAGGGATAAACTTATTATTCGGTAGTTGGGAATTTATTTTGCAAAATTGTGATGCCAACAACTTATTTTATTTAACAGTTTTACGCGTATCTGAGAATTGTAACAAACCCAAAACTTGTTTTGTTTGATAAATAATCATTAAACTATTTCATGTACTTAACCAAAATATGTCAAAACGTCTCGCGTATATCTTCTAGAATGAAATAACATTACAACAAGCGAATACGCTGTACTTACCTCCCTAGAGGGATTTCTTTGTTTATTCCAATAAATATATCTGGAAGAAAAGGCCTTTTCGGTAACTGGAATAAGGATTATTATCGCTTGTTATTCCCAGCGGTGGGATTAGCTGTGTAATGCTCGAGAGGAACATTATGTAAAACTGAATGTTATGGAATATTGAAATACAGGAAGAAGCCGTTTTAATTTGCTAGAGCGTCATGGGATAGTGGTTAAGCATTCTGGCCCGAGTTTAAATCTGGTGAAGCTCATTTTGGTGAGTTGTGACTAGTTGTTTATTTCCCTGTAGTTCTTTTTGCGCTGCCAAAAACAGTTCTGTCTCGCCTCTACGTCCGATTGCCATCTCCCAGTAACACCCTAGGTTGTGAATCCTTCGCTCACCCCATTGCCCGGTAAAGCTATGAAAGTCACACCTTGGACTTACAGCTAGTCAAGTAAAAAAAAATTTTTTTTTCATATCCAACTGAAATGCTAAGTGGATTGCCAAAACGCCTTTTGTACCATTTTGTGCATTCCAAATTAAAACGGTGTTCTGAGTGAAGAAACATTAAAAAACACTACAGTTCCATTTTTATTTCCTAATTATAATGACACTCTGATATCAGTATCAAGTTTAATGCTAAATTCTACAAGAAGTTCCGTAAATCCGTCTCTGCAAGTCTGATCTGAATGCATCGCCCGCAGCTCTGCCGAAGTTGCTCAAAGTCCACGTGAAACCTTAATGCACTGCTGCTACTTCCAGGTTTTGTTTGACTTACCGACTTGTAAACTTACTAGGGTGGCTCAATTTGCCGGATTTGTTACCTTGAAAGATGAAAGAAAGCAAAAACATTTATTTGGTACAGTATAAAAAGTAACAACATTATGAGTCTACATTTTGAGTACGAACCGAAAAGGTTTCCGCTCAAAAAAAAAAATTCTACCTGTGGGTTGTTTGGAAGAGATCGCTTTTTAGCGATAAAGCCGCCTAAATTGTACATTTACGGTAATATGTGCTTCTTTGCTGTTAATTTCTGTTGTTTTGGTGTACAATAAAGAATATATCTATCTATCGATCTATGTCAGCAAATATTCTAATATTCTTGTAAATAGCTAATATTCTTGCAACTTTGTAAACGTACCAGTCTTTGAAGTAGGTATGTATTTTTTAGGCGCATAGGGCTTAGTGAGGTTAGGTAATTACGGAACTTACCTAACGACCAAGGTAGCAAACAAATAAATTGCCTCGTAAATTATGTATAATGAACCTTATATTTTTATTATGCGATTTACCATTCGGGAGCGCACAGGTGGGGAAGATAGTACCTACAATGACGTCGATCCAGTAACTGTTGGCCGGTTGGTAGAAAAGTTTGTAGGTGGTCAGTCAGTTGGTTTGCCTCCTATCCTATAAAAAATATAGAACGCTTTTCCAGCTTATGTATTTCCTTCTTCCTATGGTAATAAGTTTTTAGTGGGGCCTAAAAAGGCATTTATGCAAATAAGAGATCCAATAGGCCAGAAGTGACCGTATTACTGTACTGGTAACGTCTTGTAGCGACATCTATCTCGCCACATAGGAACTACAAGTACAATCCTGAAACGCGCTATCAAAATTTTCGGAGCGATTGCGACTAGATAGAAAAACCCGACAACAACCGTCGGGTAGTAGCCCACCAGATTGAACACCCGTCTGGTCGGAGGATCCTTTCTTTTCAATGGGGGATGAGGAACTTTGCACCCTGTTCCTCATATTCCCAAAGTCTTATCAGGACCTCACAGCACCACAACTGTGGTGCACTTTGGGAGAGGTATCTGTACAGCAGTGGACCGCGACAGGCTGTTATTATTATTGAAGATGAATAATATGAAAAATAAAAAAATAAATAACGACTAACATGAAATTCATCAATTCCGGCTTATTTTCAGTTAAATTACGTATTAAATTGATTTTTCAAAGTCCCTGGTTTAAAGCAGGCATTTGTATGACTGGATAGCTTTAAAAACAAAGGTAGTAATTTTGAAATTATTTTCATTTTGAGGCACGAGACAAAGCTAGACCATTTTTGACCAATATCCTGTATGTCAACAGCTCATCCGACAAATCCCCGAACCAAACGGTCGTTTTGTAAGTTGTAAGTTTATTACGACACTTTCCACCTGGCTTGCGAACTCGATTCCTTCGGGATCTCCGGCTTTCCGGAAGTTCCTATCCGGTCGCTGTTTGGACCGGCATTCCGCTTCATTACACTGCGTTACTCCCCGGTGGAATGGAAACCTTTAAATCTTTTATTTAATAAGTTACCGGATACTACTACCGTGAGTAATGAAATTCAATATTTAAATGACGGTAAAATATATTACTTCAATATACTTCAATATAGCCATCCAATTATGTGAATATTTTTTTTATTCTTAAATTCAATTCATAAAATTTCATAAAAAAAAAATTTTGGACAATTTAATTTATAGATCTGAGAGACAATAGGTATCACTCAGCTCAGTTGTGATCATTCACAGCATTTAAATATACTTTGTAGTATTTTAAAATGAAACGACTTTGTTGGATGTAGAAAGACAAGTGAAAATCAACTTATTTGTAAGAGTATCAAAAAGTAAATTGTGTCAAAAAAGTATTTACAACAAACAAATCCTGAAAAAGTTCTGTTGCTGTCTGCAACACTACTTGACCAATATATCAAATGAAAATTCATTAAATTAAATGATCAATTCCAATGCGCTTTTCTTCCAACCCCTGGGATTCCGTTACCCCCATTCCTTTAGGGCACTAACACGGAAAATGGTCAAGATTACGAATTGCGTAAGTTCCTGAATTATGCCTCCCATTGACTGACCGAGCGTTTTATACGGATTTCAGAGGTTCTTAGCAACGTTACACTGCCTGAGGGAATAAAAATAAAAGGAATAAGCTTTAGTAAACATTATCGTTCTCAACCCGCTAGGTATGTACTTATGTAGAACCACTTCGTTTCTTTTACAAAACTCTTTGTCATCATCAATCTCTCATCAAATTAAGCAGAGCTTGTAAATTGAGCATAACTTTAAGGTTGATTTAAAAGAAGCATAATTTAGCAGCGTTCAGTCAAGTATTTTGAACGCGTCATGGCCCAGTGGTTAAACTGTATAAAATAAAATAAATAAATATCCCTGGACATTATTCCACACAGCGCCATCTAGCCCCAAGATGAGCTAATTCAAGCCCGTTTTAAACATACTTAAATACATTTTATTTTGTAAATAAAAACACGCAGACCAATACAAACAGACATGTTCATGCACTCAAATGTTTGTATTGTGCGGGGATCGAACCCGCGACCTTTGATGGTTCAAGTCTGGCTATAACACCTACTTTGTGTTAACTCTCTGGTGATGGAATATTTCGATTAAAACCCAAGCAACCAGGATAACGGCGGTAGGTTTGCCACTTATCACGTTGGGTTCAAAATCGGCTAGGTGGAATCTAAAAATTTCGTTCACCGTGACGGCAAGATTCTGTGCACCTCTGACTACCCCACACCTAGTAATAAATAAGCTTAAATAAGTAAGAACATCGATTTCTTGAATCAAAAGGCTTTAAAAAGTACGTAACTTATGCGCACTTCTGAATATGAAAACTTTGAAAGTCGCATCAGCAAAATGGTTCTTATCGTATTAGATGTTTGTTTTGTTCATTTTCAAATAAAAAGTTCAGTTAAACACTGTCTGCTCAGAACTTTTGGAAAACATATGTAAGAAGAACCGCCGAAGTTGCGCTCAAAATAGAAAACAATTTAGCAAGTTTTAGCTATTTGACGCCTAGACCAGCGAGCTGGCGTAGCTATAGCAAAGTTCGTAATGGAATAGAATGTGTGATTGTTTTAAGTCCCATCTAAGGCGGGCGTTGATAGCAAATTGCAACGGCTTCTGCAATATGTTTCTCTTTATTCTACCACGCTAACTGTTTTTTTAGAAATCAGACGACCGTGGAAAAAACCATTAGGGTAATTGATTAATAAAGGGCTGATTTCTAAGTCGGCAAATGAAACTTATCCTTTAACTCTATCTCTTTTAACTCTAATAAAGTACAACTCAGTAGATCAATATCTTTATTACAAAATATTATTCATTAATTTAAAATGTTCATTGTTTAAATTATGTTCTAGTTTCAACTTTTTGGTTAATTGTTTTTTAAACACTGCTGCAATGCATACTATATTTTTCTGCTTAGCCCTATGGTTGACTGGTAGAGAATGCCTTTTTCGGCTTTAACTCTGCCCTTTGTAACAATCACATTGTGCAATAAAGAATAAATAAATAAAAAAGTAATTTCGACGAAAATTTTAAAATATCTCGCTCTATAATTTATTTGCCTTATACATTTTATCTGACTATCGAAAAATGCCCCAAACATACCTACCAACGAGGTACAAGAACATGCAAAATAACAATATTTGTTTGTTCTTGTTGTTGTAGGTTACAAGCCTTAGGTAGGTATTTGGAACAAAATGATTTCCAGGAAGTTTTTCATCCAGTTAAGTTTTAGTAACCCCATGGTAGACGTAACTACGTCCTGAAGATCTCCTAAAAAACCATTAACGGAGATGGCCCCTTAAATGCCACTCCTCATTTTACTTTTAATTGGGTCATTCTGAGGGAGCTGGAACGTCGCAAACCAAGGACAAACGCAATTTTCTACTTTGCTTCCATTTGTTTTGGTATTTTTATTTCTGTGTAGAGAGCAATTAATTATTGTAATTGTTTATTCGGTTCTTAGAAAGTCAAGGTTTCAAGGCAAGGAAAATAAACTGGTAAAGTTAGGAATCATATTAAAACTTGCTTGGGCACGAAGGGTCCAAACAGTTATTTTCAGAAGACTTACGCCCTTTTTCTTATGAACTAAAGCAACGATGCTGTATTGGTTTCATCAATTTGTCGTGTCTTTTCACTTTACATAAATGTCGACAGCATTGAGAAGGTAAGGTTGTCCAAGCTTTTAAAACTAAGGAGCATAAGACATAAAGTAGCAATGTTGTAAAAATCCAAAATTACTGTTTGTGAATTTGTCACATAAGGCTAAAGTCGTAAACGGTCAAAGTCATATTTAATGCGTTATTCCGCTGGCGAATCGGAATATCATATAATATCCCAGTTTATGAGTCGAGTGGCGACAGACATCGTATATTGGAAACACACAGTTCTGTGAAATGACGAACGCCAACTTAACTCAAACTCAAAGGCTTTCAGTTCATGTAAACTAACAAGTTCTAATGAAAAAAAATGGGTAAAAAGGTTGCATTAAGCGTTTTTACAGTAAAAAACACATACAGTTTTACAGTAAAAAACACATAACGTAACTCTACCACCGGCTCGAACGTAAGTATTTAAAATAACGGCAGAAGTTGGTTATTGCTAGGAGATATTCGAGAGTGAGTGAAATATCTTGCAAGATACTTATAACTTACCAACATGATCGAATCATATTGCCTTTTATTAAACACTAGCAGCCGCCCGCGACTTCGTCCGCGTGGACTTAGCTGTATGTGAAAAAATATTTTCCCGCTTTTTCGTAATTTTAGTAAGGATGCCTATTTTTTTTGAAAATGAAATATAGCCTATGTCACTCAGGAATGATGTAGCTTTCCAACAGTGAAAGAATTTTTCAAATCTGCCAAGTAGTTTCGGAGCCTATTCCATTCATACAAACAAACAAACAAACAAAAAATCAAACCTTTCCTCTTTATAATATTTGTATAGAAAACCAATGATAATAACACATATCACTGTACATTATTCCACACAGCGCCATCTGGCCCCAAATAAAGCAATGAATCGCTTGTGCCATGGGAAACTAAACAACGGATAAGCAAATTATTTAAATACATTATTTTTACATGGGACATTATTAATTAATTTTGGCCATTTTTTAACATTATTAAAAAATGTTTGTTCCGTGTGGCAACTTCTCAACCAGTACACCAAATTGGTCGTCAAACAATCTTAGTGAAGAAAATACTATAACAAAACTCTTTAGGACCCAGTCCCAGCTCAGCTGTAATATTTTGAACCTAACATTAAAATAAAGCATTGTTCGAAATGATACTCGTACCTAGGTGATTTGAGTTTTTTATCAGTGTTTTCCATCACCGGATAGGTAGCCACAAATTAAAAAAAAAAGAGAAGTAAGTGTTCTAGTCAGAATTGACCATGGGACACTTGCAGCCCTAGTCCCCCGTGATAAGCCACAACGCTCTCTTTTTTTCCCACATACCCAGAAAAATTTGTCGCGCGTTGTCTGTTCTTGTAAGCGGTGAGTATCAAGAGTTTAAGAAATAATCTGGCGCCTGACCAAACATGACCAGTGATCGCACGCTTATGAACTCACTGAGCTACGAAATGTGAGCTCGAATTCAGTGACTTTGAACTTTCGTTCCAGAATTGACCTGAAACACATGTTTAGGTAAGCAATCTCGCAGTCGAAGATGTAGCAGCCTGGCTGAGAATGCGATCTTCCAAAAAATATTTGTTCGTGTTCGTGAAACTCTAATCATACTACTTAATCATAAAAACGAACGCAACGCAAACAGACAAATCCATACAAAAGTTGACGTGTTGTTGAAGCGCTCTTTAAGTTTTTTCGAATAAGGGGGTGAACCATTACTTCTAAAGGTCTCTGTAGGAACTATTGAAAACTTTTGAAGCCGTTAGTTGATATTTTATGAAAACATCTCGTGAAGGAAACTGTAAAAGCGTAAATAGGCATTTGAATTTGAAATACTTAAGCATGCAAAATAAGAGAAGACCCATGAAATTGGAACGGTCGAATATTTGCATTTTAAATAACAGCGACTTAAATTGAAATGGTTAACAAACGATAAAATGAATTGTAAATGAATGAGATATTTGTAGCATCAGCTCTGATTGTGTCTGATTGAACCCAACTCATTTATTTATTCAATTTATTCTTTATCGCATACAAGCACAGTGAAAATGGTTTATGTGGAAGAATTCAAGAGTTCAACCCATAAAGAATAATTATCTTAGGTATATTATGAAACATTTAAGAATTTCAAGACTCAAAGTTTTTCCCACTTTGAGGTCAGGCAATTTATGTGCATGTAAACGTTAAAACAATTAATTAAGGGGACTTAAGTATGTCTTTATTGCAGACATCGTCAAATTAACAGACGTCCAAGCGACTAGATCATTCTTCTGTTGAACTTAAACGTATGATCGTAGAGATCGTCTAAGCTGAAATGACGCGCCCCGCCACCGCATCTACGCATACAAGAGTGCTCGCTTGCCCTGAGGTGCTCGTGGCGCAGCTGTGACAGTGATCGGCGACGATCGCTTTTCGTAAAGCAACACACGCCGGGTCAGAAATGGGATGAGTGACCACCCCGACCGAAATCTAGTAATGTATATTTCGGGCATCTCCGTGCTTGCGTGGAAGGTACGTTAAGCAGGTTGCCCCTTTTGACGTCTGTAGATGTCAGTCGTTAAGCCTACTCGGAGACTTTAGGGCGGCTTGACAACGTCTGACATTAAGGTTGCTGACTAATCTTACACCCCTCCAACAATCCGCAAAGCCCGCGTGTTGGAGTATGGCTTGTTCCACCCCATAGTTGAGGTGAGGCCTGTGCCCAGCAGTTGGACATTTATAGGCCGTTTATGTTTATGATCTTTACCCGCCTATTTAAGTTACATAGCCAGTGTTATGTCTATTATTTCGCTTTACTGGCGAGCCGCAAGCTCGATCCGTTACGAGAGCCTCTAATTATTCATAATAATATGAAACCACAGTCCCGTGCAGAAATTAATTTGTCCCTGTTCACACTAACCACGAGGCTGTAGTGAGCAGTATTAAATAGGTACATGCTTAGTTTAAATGTGGTTTGGGAATTTATAACCAGAGTTTTGGTTAGTGCATTTGACATCAGTACAAATGAGTAATTGTTGAGCATCTGTGTTTTTTATAATACACAAGTTCGCTCGTGTGTGTAATATTGTTCTCATCACTTTAAACGGTTACAATGAAAACTCCACCAAAAACCATACTTGAAGCTCACAACAGGTTGAAGCTAGGTGCTATCCATGTCATTGAAAATATAACAATCAAGCTTGTCAAACTGCGTAGAAACATTGCCAGGTTGAGGGTCATCTTAAGTCTTCACAATGGCGAATGCTATGATGAGTTGAGTTGCATTTAACCCATCCTCACCATTCTACTCCCGCAACGCGGGAGCTGGTCTGCATCGAGATCCACACACGTAGCAGCAACTATTGACCCGTATCAAGAGGTTCAGTGATTCCTTCCTGTATCGTACTGTATCGCTTCCCATCAGGTGGAGCTAAGTCAACTTGAAAAGCACGCAGAAAGCTATTTGCTCCGTGGATAAACCTTTGTCGGCGGCTGGACTTAACCCTGTTATATACGAGTAAAATATATGTGTTAAGTCCACCATTGCTCAAAATCGAATGTCGTCCATTAGGGTGTTATTCGTTAGTGAGCATTGTGAGACTAATCATCGAGTTCACAGACGCAAATCAAGCATACCTCAGAAATATAAATATAGCTGTCCCTTTTAGTTCTATTGACATTTTATGGGAAAGCAAGAGCTTGAGCGCTTGCTGAGCGTTGATTGACGTTTGGGAATTTGTGGGATAGTTTTGAAAGCGTCAATCAAATCAAGGAATGTAAAGTACTTAAATAAAGTGAATGGGTGAGTTTGAGTCACGTTTCGAAACTAGGAGATTGTTAAACTGGATAATTAATTTTGTTGATATCGCTTTCAGATTGCAGCAAAGCCAGTGACTATAAAAAGCGTTAACTACGCAATAACAAACGCAGGATTCAATATTTTATTGGTTTAATTAAAACCTTATTAAAACTGAATATACCAACTTTTGGCACTATAATAATTATGTTCTGTATCTGGGTGTTATTACAGATTTAAGTATGCATTCAGAATTCAGAACCTTCTGAATGTCCCGTTATCACGACTTTTAGTCATAAACGTTTGTTTTTGGTAGGTTCATTTAGGACTAGCGGCCGCCCGCGACTTCGTTGGCGTGGACTTAAGTTTTAACGCAAGGAAAGCTCTAAAGAATTGTTTTTTTCCTGTTTTCACAAAATGTTTGATTGCTGCTCCACTACTATTTGTTAAAGCGTGATGTTAGTTTAGCCTATAGCCTTCCTCAATAAACGGACTACATAACACAAAGATATTTTTTCAATTCAAACCAGTAGTTCCGGAGATTAGCGCGTTCAAACAAACAAACTTTATATTATTAGTATAGATATACATTGCGCCTACAGGCCACTAAATCTCGGTCCCTTTCACAGCAATGTGACCGCAGAGTCCTGTACGAAATTAATATGATCACGTAGAAACCACGGGACGTTTCGTACGTGAACGATATTATACATTTACTTTGAACGTCTCTGCGGTTTAATTTAGCTAAACAATTTACTTGCTTATTTAGTCTCTGGGCATCTCAACTTAGTAATAGATTTACTGATAAATTCAGAAAGGCAAATCAAACTTGAGCGGCTCTTACGAATATAGCTGTCACTTTCAGGCACGTGGCGACTGGACGGACATAAATCAGTCTACTGGTCATTGCTTTTAAGTTTCAATTATTTCATGATGATAATTGGGCCTTGGTGTAGTAGCCGACTTCTCAACAATTACGCCAACTCGGTCGTCGAATTGCAGAGAAGCTACCAATAAAAGTTCTGGGCCCCAAGTCTGCTTATTTTAAAACGCTGCAGTTGAATCGTAATCGAGTACAAATAGTCTAATTTGACATATTTTTCATAGAAAATGTATCAATTTGCCGATTGACACTCAATTACGACTCAATTGAAGCGTTCTAAAATTAGCAGACTTGGGGCTCTTGGACATCATCTTGCGCCCTTTAGGACCCCGGGTCAAGCGGCCCTGTCTAAGTCCATTAGTATGTATAAGATAATGTTTTATTATTGTTTTTCAGCATTTTACATGCAGTATCTTTACTTACTAAAGATCTGAAAACCAGAAAAAGACATTTGGTCATGTTGGCATCAGGCAGGACTTGAACCCGCATCTTTCGCTAACCGGGCGACTGCACTACCAATTATGCTACCGAGACCATTAACAGACCGGCCGAATCTTTCTGGTATATTTTACCCTATGAGTTTTCAGATCTTTAGTAAGTATAAGATAATGTTTAGTTTCAGATACGAAACGTGAATTTATTCACGCTCACAGCCCGTAATCCCTAGCACGTGTCTACGCACGTTTTGTCTGAGTCCAATTAATATTTGCCAATCCTAATAACTTTAGCGGTTGTCCGGTTATAGAGGCTGGCTATGGGAGAATTGTAGACTCTGGTGTGTTGGTATAAGGACTATTTCATTTATGAATCTGTTTCTGAACAATTTTATCCAGTTGAGTTTTGATGTAGTTTAAAATTCGATGGTTTAGTCAAAGTTAATAAACATTTAAGTTAACATTTATAACTCTAACACCACACTCGTTGCTCGCCTTTGAAGATGGAATAAGGTCTTTTTATTTTTTTGTTTATTGTGAATGCAACAGAGTATCTGATACCTATCATTTCAGCTTAGACCGTCGAAATGACGCGTCCCTCCACCGCATCAATGTAAAGAAGAGTGCTTGTTTTTATGCGTAGATGGGGGTAGATGCACTACATACCTACAACTCAAATATTAGTAAGATAGGTAAGAATGTGAAAGTATCACGTGCTATTTCATTCTCTCGTCTAAAACCCTTAATATTACTTATATCAAGAAGGAAATACAGCCACTGGATGAATGTTGCATATTTCAGGCGTACCTCTGCTGCATAATGACTTTTGATTACTTCAGAAAATGTTTCTCATGGAACTGTGAAATAAACATTGTTGAAGTTATTTTTTCAGCAAACTACGAAACAACGCCATCTAGATGGTGGAAAACGTAACGATTCCTTTTCCACTATGCGCTTGCTTGAATGCGGAAAAGCGGATATGACGAGATTGTGCTATGAAGTTTGAGGTTTCCCGCGCAGAGGGCGTTAGTAGTAACGTGATTGGATTAGATTGGAATGTTGCATTCATTCCTTTCTTTTGTAAATATTTTATTTCGTCTTGTGCACTTCCGTATTTTTTATATTTTCGTGTGGTTGTTTGGATGCCTTTTGCCATAAACCCACCGTTCGTTCTTCACTTTGTGTTGTGTAAAATAAATAATAAATAAACAATTATGAGTTTGTATGACCTCACCTCGTCATTAACAGCTGCATGAAGTCTACTGCTGAATATAGGCGACCTGCGTCCACTTACCTTTATTAGGTCGTCCGTCCACCTTTCCCCGATACTGCGTTTGCCCTCAAATGGTTTCCAAATACAGATCCATTCAACCCATCAGCTCAGCTCATCGCGCTAAGTGCCCCGCCCACTGCCACTTCAGCGTGCTTACATACCCACATAATTAAATCAATTACCTACATAACATGAAAAACAAAATGAGATGTTTGACTGTAATTTCAATATCAATAAACTCTACGGCCCCGTTAGGGAACAATACATTAAAATTTAATCATTAAAAGGTCAACGTAAAGGTAAAGTTAATCTGCAATATCATCATCTGTATTGTAATCTGCATCTGTAATAAAACATAAAAAAAATATTCCGCTCGTTGTAGAGATTAAGCGGTATCACTAAATAGTATAAAACAAATTTGTTTTCTTTGTCCCTATGTTCGGGGCAGGTCGCTAGTATTCAATAAGGCGGACCTTTTTATGACCTTATAAAATTTCACAAAAAGGGGGTCAATGCTTAGAGCATTCTCTACCACTCAAATTAGACGCGAGAGGAATACTGTTGGCCATGCAAAATCAACAATATTGTCAACCAAAATACAGCCATAATATGTTTTCTTAATTTAAACTTCTATGTTCCAGGTACGTATCCAGGGTGTTCGAGTGACATAGTTATAAGGAAGGAGTTAGCCCACTGATCAGTATCTACCACTACTTATAATTTAGGCTTCAGGCAATGCACGACTTATAAGGTAAGTAATAATAAAGTGAATTTCTTGAATTACCCTACCTGAAGGCATTTTTGAATAGATAGGTGTTTCTCGCCACATACGAACTACAACTGACGTTACCTGAATCGCGCATTATTAAAGCGACTGAGTATACAACACATTATTATAGAAACCCGACAACAACCGTCGGGTAGCCCACCAGACAGAACATCCGTCTGGCCGGTGGATCGTCCCTTTTTTATTGTGGATGAGGAACATGACCACGAGACAGAACACCTGCCGTGCTATTCCGGCGGTGCACATCGGACATCACTTCACATTTCAGTGCTTCACGCTTACTTGTATCACCAATACGCTTCACTCTGAATTAGTATTTTCTCTCATTTTGTATGTAAATAATTAAAAAATGTTATTTGGCTTAGTTATTTTCTCTTAGACGACCACAGTTGCAAAGAAATTGAATTTTAAAGTTCACTCACACGAGCGAAGGGAGTTCTGGCGTCCGCCGGAATAGCATAGCTGGTCTGGTCGAAAAATCGTCTCTTGACAATGGTGGATGGAGAACATAACACCCTGTTCCTCAACTGCCCATAAACTTAGGCGCGAGATGAATGCTATAGAAGTGCTGAAGTGACAAGGAGAGCACTATACTAAGACGCGTGAGGGGCGCAGGGTAGCGGGGGGAGATGCTCCCGCTCTTTATCTCAGGCACCGACTGCATTCCACTTGCGTGCTATCTGTAGGTAGTTTTCTACTACTTACGTCAAACCTAACTTCCTCTAGGTGCCTTACTCCATACTCCGATTGCCTTAGCGATGGAAATAAATGAACTTTTTACTGAACTACCTACAAGATTTTACTGAAAGCTTGGTCCCGAGTCCGCCTTGTACTTGACCCGACCCGGATTTTTCAATACAAATCCGTATCAACGATGCGTGAAATTATTAGGTCCTCTGATTTGGGAAACATTCATGATGCCATCTTGATTATAATTTAAAAAATAATGTGTTTGAACTGCTGAAGCTGGTTAAACAAGTCTTAAAAAATATGCAAAGGTGAAAACGCTGGGGTTTACCAGTTTATTATCATCATAAGCCACATACGTGGACTGTACACTTCACTACAGGGAGTGGCCAATAGGGGCCAGCCTGCATTCACCGATAAGCTGAGGTTCTACCACTCGACGTCAAATGTTGAAGGAGTTTATTTCACGTCGGTGAAGTCAATAAAGTTCTCATGAAAACTCATTGAATCATTTCACATCAAAAAAACGGTATTAAAAACATAGGGTAATGTGACTCTACCACCGGTATGGACCTTTTTCGCCACACCTGATTATTCGACCATCCCGTAGTGTCGAGGCATTGTGTAGAACCGGCAAGTTCCTCAGCTCTTTTCAACAAATCACAACATTAACACCGACACAGTTCTGTATGATTTTAAAGTTCGGTACTGCAATGAGGTCGGCCAGAGAGAAAACCTGACATTTTTGAAAGCGATCGTGTCAGGTACGAGTATAGTCACACAGTGGTTAGGCCGCACATAGATCGCGGCACAAATATCATTATCTGCCTTCACCAAAGATATTGCATTTCACCACCCAAAGTATTTCAGGATATCAGACAAATGAAACTAGACCAAAAATGTTTTATTATAAAAATTACTAAAAATTACTTACAACTTTCACATCTTTTTTTTTACTATTATTGTGACCACGTCGGAATACGTCACATAGGCCAGAGCTGTACATAACTAGAGCGGGACTAAGGTGTTTTTCAAGACGGTTGCTTTGCCAACTAATCCTCGTGTCGCACGTTGTTTGTCCAGTGGTATAAATGACACGATTCCATGGAGGTTTCCCGGTATGCGTCCTTAATGGAAAAGCTTAACTTTTATTCAGATATTATGCCGAAGAAATTTCGCCGACGAAGGTAATTAGATTATTCGACTTGCCAAATAGGTCATGAAGACAAAGCGGCGTAATTCAGAAGTTATTTCAAATTATTTATGAACTTTAAATGTATTGCTACAAATATTTAGGCAAAGAAATTCTCCTTATCGTATGCTGTTAGTAGGTCGCCATTTCACTTTTATTCTAACAATCATTAGTCCTGAGGGCTAAATTGTAATTTTATGAGATGCTGATGTAAAGCAACGCATGCTGGGTCGGAAATGTGATGGATGCCCATTCCGACCGAAATACAGTGATGGGGCATTTTGAGGCTTTGAAAGGCATGTTAAGCAGTTGGTCCCGGCTGATGTCGCTAAATGTCAGTCGTTAAGCCTAGTCGGAGGCCTTACAGCTGCTTGATGACATCTGACAGCTAGGTTTCTCAATAGCCTTAAACCCTAACAATTCGCACTGAGCCAGTGTGTTGGATATAGGTCGTCACACCTCATTGTTGAACTGTATCGTCATCGTACTTACATAGTTAAAGGTGTGCTGTGTCCCTTTCATTATTGTTGCTGCTTCTTACTTCGAACGGACTATAGTTCATTCAATGAATGAATGGGGGGGGTTTGACTGTAGCGTATACACACGTGGGCACATACAGTACCTATAGTGTTTAGGAGGACCAAGACATGATTGTGAGCCTTATGTGCCTCCGGTCGCGCCTTTCGTACACAAACAAGCTTTTATGTGTTGTGTATGTGTTTCAAAAATAAGATGTCATTCGTCCATATGACGAGGTTTTCCCGATGAGCTATGACATGGAGTTCTTTAAGAGGAGATTTAAAAGGTTCTTGAAGGGTCAACAACGCGCCCTTAGTGTTGCATGTGTCCACAAGCTGCGGTAACTGCTTAACATCAGGCGGTATGCTTGTTAGCCACGATTGTTGTATAAAAAACCTTTTTGTGGTAAATCATAGCTCGTATGTTTTTAGGTTAATTATCTAGTAAACTCCACGTTAACTCTCAAGAAGAACTGTTTAATATGATGCCCACGGCTACTTTCTACTATCGCACCGCCCGGCCTCTTCAGATACTAGTGAAAAAAATATCTCCTTCTTCTTCTTATTAATAAAAATCAATTGATGTCCGTTAGTCTCGCTAAAACTTGAGAACTACAAGACCGATTTGGCCGATTTTAGTTTTGAAATATTTGTGAAGGTCACGGGAAGGTTTAAAAGGTGAGTAAACATGAGAAAAAAACAATTTAGTTTTCCTTGGCAACCGTTTCTACCTGTCACGTGATACTGATTGTTTGAAATTAAGATAAACATTTTGATAACCTGAAAAATAAAAGAATGGAACTCAATTGCAGGTTTGAATCCTGTATGATGACATGACGCAGTAGTTTATGCGCCGGTTGATACTCAAATAGTCGCGAATTCGATTCGCGCTCGCTCCAATGTGAGTCGATGAAACAAATGAATATTTGTGCTGAGTCTGGGTGTTTGTAGTCCTTTTAGAAGGATAAAACATTACAGTTGTATTTAATTACAGATACCATTGTATAATTTTGGCGGGCTTATCGCTAGGGAGCGATCTCTTCCAGACAACCTTCGAAAGAGGATCGTGAGGAAACAAAAAAAAAACAAATAACCTTTTGTTGTATGTTATTTCCTTAACTCGAGGGAATACCCTACTTACGTGCCTCATTTGTTTATTTTTATGAAAACTAGGTTACTCTCTAAGTTAGCTTTTTTGGTGTTTTCCTTTAAGATAAACCTACATACACTTTGCCAGAGATGAATATTTGTACTTAGCACGTGTAGGAGCTCTTTATCGCCCTGGTTACTGGCACTATGCCTGTGGTTAGACCTTGGTTATCAATTAGCGAGCTACCCCACTTGCCGTGTTTACCGACATAATTACAGTATGTTCACGTTAGGAATGCAGTCATTTTTTAATTTAATTACGTTACACACATCAAAACAAATCAGGTACAAAACCGCGGTTAATAGTATGCGTTCAATTTGTCACTGTGGACTTCTCTTCCTAATTAGGAACGATTTAATTGGTTAGGGGGCGCGCTAGATCGAAGGACAAGTACGAAATTACTGCATTCTTAACGCGAACGGGAGGCCGTGGTACAGTTGTGACAGTGATCGGCAACGATCGCTGTTGTAAAGCAACACACGCCGGGTCGGAAATGGGATGGGTGACCATTCCGACCGAAATTTAGTGATGTGTATTTCGGGCATGTCCGTGCTTCGAAAGGCACGTTAAGCAGTTGATCCCGGTTGACGTCGCTAGATGTCAGTCGTTAAGCCTAGTCAGAGGCCTTAGGGCGGCTTGATAACATCTGACATTAAGGTTGCTGACTAACCTTACACCCCTTCAACAATGCGCACTAAGCCCGCGTGTTGGAGTATGGCTTGTTCCACCTCATAGTCGAGGTGAGGCCTGTGCCCAGCAGTGGGACGTATATGTATCGGCCGTTTATGGTAACTCGAACGGACTATAGTGCCTATGCATTTCAATGCATATATATAATATCTATCAAGCCTTCTAACAGTGATAGTAGAGTCACATTATGGTAGTTTTATATGTTTATTGTGTGGTTATAAATAATCCTTAAGAACCATTTAAAAGATCTAAATGATCTCGTTGAATGAAAATATTTTGAATTGAATACATCTTAATATTACCTACTGTAAATAAGAAGTACTTAGTAAGGAATAATATGAAGTGATCATAGAAATTAGCAATTGCTAAATAAATGCGATGATTCCCGAGAAACATTTTCATTTGTATTCGACCTGAGTGGGAAAAAAACAAGTTTTTTCCAATTATTGCATTCATCTAATTTGCTACCACCAAACCATCGATTTTGTTCCGCCATTCGGATAATTTATAGCAGTAGAAAAGTTTAGTCCCCGGAAAGCGGTGGAAAATTACTTTTATAGAGTTCTGGTCTCTAGAGTTTTAACGCAATACCTAATGACTATGCTATACTTAAATGATCTTACCATGAGACGGCAAAACGTAGTAATAAAAAGGATTTAAATACTTTGGTTTAGTGGTGGGAATGGACCGGTTTGTGACAAGTTCTCTTTAAGTGGTTGTGGTCCATTCATTGTTGATCCTTCAATGGAAACACCTGATTCCGCGTAGGTAAGAGCCTGCTCACACTTAGCGAGCCGATCTCGCTTCGAGATCGCGGCGTGCTCGCAGCCTACACGCCGCGAAAACGCTGCGAACTCGCGGGCGGTATCGCGGCCGGTGAACGCCTCATTCATCAGTCAAATTCAAAGCGGGCTTCGCGGCGTGATAGCAGAGCTATGTTAATTGTCACTCTTCAAAACCACACGATTGCTGTTAATTCAACAATTGTCATTATCAAAGGATTTGGACACTATCAATATCATCAATAGAGCAACCGGCCAATCGATAGTGGACTAAGTAGCAACACAATTTAACCTGTGCCTACGACCAGTAGGACTATCACGAACCGCTGACGTTTTGGTAATCGAAAAATAAACGGTTTTTTTTTCTTAAAGACATAGGAAAAAGAAAAAATAGTATCGTTTACTTTTCGATTACCAAAACGTTAACGGTTTGTGCTAGGCCTAAACATGTCATTAATTAGGGACCAATCAATCCATCTGTGAGTGCGGCAGTCCACTTGAATAAAAAAAGGCACCCTCTTGTGTGGACGTGTTTTATTCTCTAACTCGCTCTAGGTTAGGGTTAGTTTCTCAAAAAATGTTTTCCTATTTTTCCTTCTCGTTATGTTATGATCATCAGCTTATTAAATATTACAAGATTGCTTTCTTTTGAGGGAGGTTGAATTGAATTTCCAAAAAAAAACAATAGAAGTTGATAGTTTGAGGTAAAGAATGTCAGTCAGCTTTTTTCTTTCATGCACACTTTCTTTCAAAACCCTATCTAAGTAACACTAGAAATCTAGCTTTCACGTTTCCAGATTTCGGTTTTTTTTTCTGTCTTAATTTTTCGACAAACCTTGTAGTTTTGGTGTTATAGACTTCATATGTTTTCACAACTTTTATTGCTTTTCTTTCAAAAATATTTCACACCTATTGAATTGTATTTCATGCGAATGCCTTGATACAGAAGGTCGGCGCAATACAACGTCCCTAACTGTACAAACTCACCAAGGATGTAAAATTCTTGAGTTTCGAAGAAGAAGCGAGATGTAAAAAAATAAATAAAGTGAAACTGTTCTATTCTATAATTATTAGTTTTGTGATATTGCAAACACGTTCAATGCACCCAGCAATCCATGCCTAAATCATACCATTCAGGTCTTTCTGCTCGCTTGAATATTTTGTACTTAGTGGACATGGACTTGGACTTTTGTATGCGTGGGTACCCTACGCATAGACCCCTAAGCACAAATTGAGAATGACATAAAAAATCAAATGTAGTTAATTGAATTGCGCCATAAAGTCCCTGTAAATTGAAACATGACTACTGCTAGTAAAAATAATGAAATCTGCCTAATAGGTTGATGAAAGAGAATTTTCCTGTTCTGCTTTCTGGAAACCATAAAATCAGGCGGGCGTAGATAGGCAGGGCGACAAATTTTCGTCACGCGAGTCGGATTATTTTTGCAGGAGAAAAAAACATTACAATGTGAACATAACATAACAACACGGTGTGCACGTGGGGCCCGCCCGGCCTGGCCATGTGGGGCCTCTTGATAGAGTACTGGCTCATAAGGTACAATTTCAAGGCGAACCGAAGACCGCTAACTGTAACCGCATACTGCAAGCCATAATAGTTTCTTGGAATGTCTATGAAAGTGATTCCAAGCGTGGCCGCACTGCAACGCCGGAACAAAAGATTGTCGCTTGCAGTTTGCGGTCTGCGGTCGTCCGTCTTAGAATTGTACCTTGAAATCGAGCGGGGGTATTAAGTCGTCTTTCTGTACATATTTTGTGCATTGAATCTACGTGGGCGCTCGTTTTAGAGAATCATACAAAGAGAAGGCTCGACATTCAATGCGAGTATTTGTCGCCCGATCGAATAGCTCCCATTCACCAGCTTCCAAAAATTGTTCTCTTTTCAATGCTTTTCATATTTTTTGTCGCGCCCACGTTTTCCCTAAAAATTTAACATCATAATAATAACCTCACATCAATTCTTTTTACATTTATGAAATAACTGTGTTGGAAATAATTCATATTATCATATTACCAACTTCCATGTTGGTAATTGACTTTGTTAAAACGACAGATATAATATCTGTTCCTCTGTTGAGGAACAAAGGGTGTCAGAAATACAAATTATTAAAGTGTATAGCTTATAGGCTGTAGGGTAAAGCCTATCTGTTGTCTAAAATAACTTTTTATTATTTACAAGCTGTCCCGACAGACTTCGTACTGTTGTCAAACATTCAGTGTCACGTGACAGGTAGGAACAGTTGCTAAGAGAAAATTTAATTGTGGTTTGTCACTATATTCCTAGCATTTTTTCATGTTTACTCACTACCTGGACCATTACAAATATTTCAAAACCAAGATTAGCCAAATCAGTCCAGCCGTTCCTGAGCGAGATTAACGAACAGCAATCCATTTTTATATATAGAGATACTTTAATCATGAAAATTCAGGCCAATAACAATTTAGGCTACTCATTCTGTTTCATTATTTCTGTAATTTCTGAATTTTAAACGTCACAAGGCCTACGAGTATTTGCCACGCCACCATACAGAGGACCACTTTTATAGCGTGTACCTATATTTGAAATTGTTTCAAATCTGTATTGCATTTCTGGGTACCAATCTTTCGGGATACCAACTGATGTTCCAATTTTATGACTTTATTTCTGACAGAAGTATTTCACTAAGCTTAATTTAGTAATATAAGTATATCACTAAACTTGGACCGTTTTATAACTATATTCCTAGTGGGATAGTAATGAATTGCATTCGTATAACTATGTCACGGTATATAATTATATCCCCAGGGATAAACTATATTACGGCTTTATTTATCTTACTGCGACATATACATTCATTAGGTCTAGAGCTGGCATTCTGCATTTGCACGTCGGACGAATATGGACTGATAGTGTATTTTTCCGTTTTGTAAAACTCAATAATTTCGCGAATGTGATCGTTTGAGTGAGTGGAAAGAACTAAGCTAAGAAATTATTTCTATACGATTAAAGTTGGCGTTTTTTCCTGATAGGTAACGATGGAGATGAGATTTGGCGTTAGCCAGAAAAGCTTAGCTGAATAGATGTTAAAATGGTGATTAGTGCCATGAACACCTCTCTACTTTGTAATTTAACTTGATTGAAACTTAGGCATTTCATAAATAATTATCATTGTTTTAGTTGAAGAGAATCCCAAACCTAATCCCCAAAAATTAAAAAAGTTCAGGCAGTTCAGGCAACCCAGGCAGTAATTTTACTTTTATGCCAAAAACATAAAAGCTGTTTCAA
This sequence comes from Udea ferrugalis, assembly GCA_950022985.1. Taxonomy (NCBI): domain Eukaryota; kingdom Metazoa; phylum Arthropoda; class Insecta; order Lepidoptera; family Crambidae; genus Udea; species Udea ferrugalis. Next base: position 3,388,489 of record OX465527.1, on the reverse strand, counting down.
TGCCAAGCCAGTAACTAAGTCCCTGTATTAAACGAACAAAAGGCCTATATAGGCAAAAAGCTCACTCGGGTCTAAATGACCCGGATTTATCATTTGAAACTTAAATCCGTAGGCCGCTTAACCCTAATAATTCAACCGAAATAATTACAGTGGAGACCATAATAGGCGATTCCCGCTCATCGGTAGTCCATCCGTGAATGCCATTTTTGATTAATTAACCCTATTTGGGATGTGCGGTCGTTTCGACCCATAGGGAAGCAAATGAAAACATACATAACATAATTTCACGTAGGTACGCTTACGACTGAGTCCTAAACAAGGTAGTCAGAGACATACTGATACTGACTTTAGCTGTCATGGATACCCATCCAAGATTACAATTCAGAAGTCCACACTCCACCGATTTTATTTAAACCCAATTTGGTTCGTAAGATCTTCCAGCCGTTATTCAGGATTTCCATCACCAGAATATTAGCCGCAAATGGTATAATAAACACATTGTAGATGTTTCGCCCAGATTCGAGCTATTTGTTCTATAACCTGTTTCATGATGCTACTTTCAACCTGCTGCATTGCTTGCCACCGTCGGAGCTTTCATCCTTATACTTTAGAACCGCCATGGTCCTATAATACAGTTCGGTTTCTAAGGAGTTTCCTTCGCAGTACAGGACTTCAAACAGTTCGCCATTTGGCACGCCAAATTAGTTATCTACCCACGCGATTGTTCATTATCGTTATCATTCGCAACTGAATATTACCAGTATAGTCTGTTGTCAGTACAGGACGCCGCTCCTTTGACAAATTGTCTCTAATCGAAAATGTTTTTTGCAACGTCATTAGTTTGTAAACTGGTAACGAACTAATGAAGTTGGAACAAAAACATTAAGAAGCAAAATCATCTTCCTAACTAGTTACGAAACTCAGACACGCGGTTGAAATATCTACATATATTTTTTTGACATAGAAGTATGTCCTACTCCGGGATCCTTTGCACCTTCCACAATCCTAATGTAAGTGTTTCCGCACGACCAACTGAAGGTTCGTAAGGGTCCAGTACCGCAAATGCTTAAGCGCTACTAAACCTTACACCTACGTAATAAAATCGACGCAGGTTCGTTGAGGGTTGGTTTGCGCGCGCAACCCTAAGCATGGAGCCGTTACTTCGCCGGCAGTTGCCAGCCGGGCTGCACGCCTTCTTTTACCCCCACGTAAACATTGCAACCTCCTCAAAACAAAACACGAACGCCCTGGCTGGATGCAAAACTCTCAATTAAAAAAAATACTCCGACTTCGCTTTCGCGCCTAAACTTCTGTCATCTGTCAAATCGAGTGCTTTTTTCTTGGAATTGAGATCGTGAAGCAAAAGCAATAAGTAACGTGTTATTTAGTTTTAAATTAACGGTGTTAATGTAAAGGTGGTTTCACATTGGTTGCGTTAGAGTGAGTATGTAAGGGTATAAGTAGATAAGGAGCGTTAAGATAAGACTTACGTAAGGCTTGCAGAGGCAGCTGTTTTAAGTTGCCGATAGTTGGAACGGCCGGGATATTGGCTTGTTATCGTGTGTTATTTATGCGTTGGCCTAGTGCCTTCCAGATTATTTTCCATCGGATTTTTCTATTTGCAGTCTATTACAATAACAGTCGTAATGTATCAATTCTATGTCTTTTTTCTAGAAAGGATTTCGAGCGTGTATTTGTAGAAGTAGTTTTGTCTTAAATTGACTTGGCAAGTTATTTTTCTTTGAATGTTGTTTTTTTTGTCAGCAAATTGTGTGTTACTAAGTTCTTTCGAAAAAAAAACATGCCTCCCTTTTCATTAACTATATTGGTCGTTTTTTTCCAGCTCACCTTTTAGGAAAAGAACTAACTGCAATTGGAATAACAGGTCATTAAGGCCACCCTCTGTTTACTTACCAAACGACTTTACGAAAGAAATTGACGTCTGATCGATAGTTTAAAAACATTGCGGTTGAACCCATTAGAACGCAAGCTTCCCGTAAAATGCACAAGTTCATATTTTCTTGTCAATGTTGAGGGGAAAATTACGTCGTCTGCACATTAGTAAGGGTTGGTTGCACAACGATGGTAATAACACCTTTGACCGTAAAAACGAAGTTAAGTACGGGTTTGAAATTAGTTAAACTATATTTTAGCTACATTGGCATTCCGACTGACTGAAAAGTTCTTGCTATGTATCAAACTAGTTATCAAAAAACCCTTCTCCTTTTATGAAACTACATTATTTAAATATAAGATAATTTCAAAATTCAACCATTCAATCAATCAATCAATCTGTATTCTGATGGGAGAACTACGCTAATGCTAATAATAAATTACATTTCTTATAGTGCCCAATTCAGTACTTAAAAGACAATAAGATAGGATAAGAGTCATGTATTAACAAAAGAATCTAATCTAGTCAAATATTTCCGTCTGACTATATTGTTAAGACTAGTATACACAAGTTAAAACATACAATCCATATTGCTTAATAGCCGCTTATGCCGGGTTTTAGATCGATTTTAAACGATGAATACAAAATGCTTTTACGGGCTAAGCTCAGTGGAGAGACTTGTGAGTGGTCCGCTTACCGTCAGGAACGGTTGAATTGCCTCTGACTACCTCATTAGGGATATTGACGTGAGTTTGAGGCAAATTAAGTCATCAATTCACGGACAAAGATGGAAAACAGCATCACGGATATTCCTTACATCATCGCAAAGCTCGTTATTGTCGGTTTTTTAAATTCACACTCATAAATCGATATGGTATCGCACGTTCGTTTTCAAAGATACTTTACTATATATTATACGATACTTACTTTGTCCAGCGTGCAATGTGTGCAAATGTGAAACCCTCCCCTTTCTAAAAACTGAGCCATTTAGTTTTTGTACAAACGCCGTAAAGATTTCAGAATACTGTCACAAACCGCTATCGTTTTGGCAATCGAAAAGTAAAGGATTTTTTTTAAAACAGGGTAAAGAAAAAAATACCTGGTGTAACATGGGTCCATAAGCTGCGGCAACTGCGTATAATCATGATCATTTTCTACTGTGGGCCATTTTTGGTAAAATTATTTCATTGCCTACCCTTGGTATAAACATGAAAATTAATAAAACCACATAATTAGACGGAAGTCCGTAAGTGAGTACTTAACGTTATAACTTTGGAGCCCGCCGGGGCTCTCGAGACATGTCCACTTTTTGATTATCATTCATTTATAATTTAATTAAAAAATTGTATTTGCTTTACTCAGAAGATAATTTGAACATGGTAGGTAGTTGTTAGAAAAAAGCCATGAAATGACAACAAGATAAACCAAATTGAACCAGGTACGTTGTTGTCTTTTATACGAGTATGCACATTGAACTAAGATTTGTTTCATTACAAACTGTGTAGTCGAATCTAACAATGCAAATATGACTACTTTTGATACGTATGCTCAATGTGCTACTAAAACAAAAGCTTCACTCTCTTTGAAATTTCATTAGCTTTCAGCCCGTGATAAGTATGCTTTCAGCCGTCAAACCTCTTTTAAAAAGAGGTAGATACATTTTGTCAGGACCGATGCGAAGTCAAAAATTGCCCCTTGGCGTACGTACCTGTAATTTGACCGTGTATACAAGATAGTATAATTATAATAAAAAAGAGGTAGACAGGTTAATCTAAGTCTTTTTTATTTTAATATCATTGCTGCCCCGTGTGTTACTGGCCTAACACTGGCGATCCGAACGTAGAATTATTAAAACACTCCCAGGCAAAGTTGGCAAGAAGATTATGAAAAAATGCTTCGCTTATTTTTTAATGAAATCAGAATCGGAATGATAATAAGCAGATTTGAGAAGTAAATTGGTTTTACTGTCTTTGCGTTTTCAATTTGGGTCGCTGGTGGCAGCCATCTGTTTTATTTAGTAAACTGCTTTTCGTTTTAATCTGAATTGAATATTTTTTCCCAAATAGGCAACGGTCTTGAATCAGTTAAAGGGCTTGGTTTGTTTAGGGATACATTATTTTAAATACCGGACCATAGAGCTAGAGTATCTGTTGCTTAGACTAGCTACCGTGCGTGATGTTGTTTAGTTTAGTAAAATACCTATAGGTATTATAGTTTAGTCATCCAACCCAAACTGAGTCAAACTGAGCTTAAATCACTATGATAAGAGACTGTTGTATGAATTTAGATGCTTTGAAATAAATAAGCTGAAAGATAGAACACCCAGACAAAAAGCAAACAAATAAAGTAGATAGAAAGAAATAAGATGGATGTTTTTAATTAATTTAGGGTATCGCAACTATGAAGTGAAATGATAAGACCTGCGATTTAGTAAGCCAATGTTTGCACACTATCTCGTAGTTCGTTCGCGTTGAACGGACTATATTTGTCCCCATAATTCACAAATTTCAAGTACTTTAGAACTGATCAACTTTGAGAGATACTCACCTTTGTTCAGCAATGGACATGATTGGGCTTCTGGGCGTGTCATCTCCTTTAATTAATTTCATCCCTCACCAAATTGTGTTCGCCTAACTATTATAATCCAATACAGAAAAGCCGTCATTGATCGATTATGTGTTTACACTATTCAATCTAGTGTGTTGTGTATGTAGATGAGCCGTAGTATGTTTATTCTCGATATAGTGGGTACCGAATACATCTCGCGATTGTATTATTAGGCTGGAGACCTCCCTTTCGATTTCACTGAGCAGAATTAGAAGGCTAAATACAACCTTTACACCGGTTATACGAAAATAGATTTCATTCATGAAATTCGGAACCGACTGTAGGAAAATTGGAGACGGCAGTTTTTACTTACAGCTCACAAATACATAAAACATACGGTCACTTTATCCCACATAGGGCACTCAAGAACACATTTTGTTGCCGTCATGGTGTTTGGAACATTTAGAAGCCCACACCTTGCCGAGCGATTTTAAAACTAACCACCGTTATGCGGGTTGCTGTAAGTAAGGTTTATTACTAGCCTTACAAAGAATGTATGGTGGTATGATGGTCAGATATAAGTGGCGTATGTTCCGAAGATTTCGATACTTAGGTAGGTCACTTAAATCTGAAGCTCTTACCTAGTACACAGTCTCAAAAAGTGTGTTTGAGTATTTCTCGTTCGACCTCATAGTTGAAGTGTGCTGAGCCTAGAAGTTCTACTGCAGCTGGCTACCAAGGCTGCGTATGAGTTGTTATTTGTTTGTTATTATCACCACCCCGTTACCACAGATGCCAATGTGTGCTTTCTCCGGTCAATTACTCAAAAAGGAGTCCAGTTCGTCACGCAATCACATTTTCGGCCTACCTTGAAAACGCTTATTTCTTCAGCCACCCAGTCACACACAAGAGGGGCACACTCTTAACCCAGAGTTATTGCTTCATGCGACAAACTTGGCCAGCCTAGGTCACTTGAGCAGATTGGGTTATGAGTTCTGGGATGCGAATCACTATAGTAACTGGTGATCTCGCCTAGAATACTGTTGTTATATACGGTTTTCCTAAAATTTATCGCAAAACAACATAGTAAAAAGCCGTAACGTTGAAAAGCAGCCATGTCGCTATGCGCAGTTCGTATCTTTCCGACGCGGAAAGTCACCATTACTTACTGTCGCAGCGCAGACACGCCGTTTGTCAAAACACGTCGAACTTTGTACATTCTGTGACGACATAGCTCTGTTATTTCCTCGGAGTTTGTAGTAAAAGTACGGTGTGAAGAAAAGATATGATAAAAAGGACATTAAACTTTTTACAACCTTCTATTTTAATTATTATTGTCTTTCAGCAATAATCGCATTTCCGTACCCAAAGGATTGCTAATTTCCATCTCCTGAACGTGATTTCTGTATGTGAATGTAGTTTTGGTTTGATTCCCGCGTGAACGGCTCGGTTCGGAATTTGAGTATCTAACGTAAAAGTGAGTCTTTACGTAGCTTACAAAATGATAATGAAAAGCGTTAAAGTTTAAAATGCATGTGAGTTTTTGGTATACTACAACATCTTATTCTAATTTACAAAATACATAAGACTTATTCAGAACACACTTGTTCTAATTTGCGTTTCAACCTCGCAAAATTTCACGAATCTTCGTGAATTTTACCGGAGTACACCTGGGCGGGTTGCGCAGTGTAAAACGTATCCAGGTAAACCCGAAGAAACGAAGGAGCCGAAGTAAGCGTGAATAAAACATAACTTTAAATAAGTGAGTGCATCGACAAGTTCCCCAGGAAAACGGTTTTACAGCTCATGCATGATTCGCTCTGCCGACGGTACCGCATCCGCCATGTGCAGTTTCCGCTGACTGTAGGGTGACAAAGCTATGCCACGTCCTGGCGGGCCGAGATGCGCACAGTGACAAAATATTTTGCAATACCTTAGTGGGAACTAAGTTTTAAGTGGTCTCCTGATAAGGTGAATAATACACCTTAATGTAACACTTGGTATGAAATAAAGAATTGTAATTGAAAATTTGTCAGGCTCGAGAAAAAACACGGGATAATACTGTCGCGATACGCATGTTACTTAGCTTGGTGAGCTCGTTTTATTCACTGTCAATAATGTCATTTCAATCTTCTTCTTATTTTACATTCGAAATAATAAAACGTATAATACCTCAGACATCCGTTGCGGCTAACACAACTTATCCAACTCGAAATCACTAGCTGCCTTATGTTTGATATTTCGCATGAAACCAAGTCTGTTAACAATCTGAAGAAGAATAATTGCATTTTAAGTTTTCAGATTTATCAATCTGACACTTTGAAGACTTAGCTCGTCTGTTTACTGTCTAAGGGTTGTGAGATTGATGCTACAACTAAGAAAATGATGAATATTAAAGCAAAAACGCTTGATACTCGTACACTCAACAGAATCTTGGAAATTGAAATCTTCAATCCATGAAAATCAGTGCCAAAGTTCTAGAGTTATTTGTGCTTGAACATACCGTCGGCTATGTTTTATAGAGCAAATGGACGTTTTCATAATAGTACCTCATCCATGGACATCCCTGGACATTACTCCACACAGCGCCATCTAGCCCCAAAGTAAGCCACTTTAAGCTCGCACTAAGGGATACCAGACAACGGATAAATTAACATACAGAAAATTTACTAAAATTACGTAAAACTATACTAAATTGAATAATAATATTAATTCTGGAATATTTAATAAAAAACTTATCCACAAAAACATGAAAAATTGCTGCACCTAGCACTGTGAAAGCATTGCCAACGTGGGGCATACTTTCATATCGCAGGTGAAGTACAGAATTTTAGGCAAAGGAAAATTGGGGTTCCGCCTTTGGTATTCTGTAGTACGAGGCTGCTAGCGCTGAAACTATTCCGTTATTGCTATTTGATTCAAAGTAGCGTTAAAAGTAAGTGAAAAGAAATTGAATTTGAACATCTGGAGAAAGAGATGAATTTAGAAAGAAATTGGTTTAGTTCTATCAATATTTTAATATTTGAAGATTTAAGAAGTTTGCTCAGTCAATTTTGAAATTGGTGGTTTTCTGAGGGAATATTTCATTCGCTATTTTTAGCTCGTTCAGTTCTGCAGTACCTTGTTCCTACGCAGCAAAACAAACAAAAAAAATAGGTCATTTGTCGTTCTCTAAACTTAAAATAAGGCTCAGAGAAACTACACCTAGAACCCAAGTCTGTGCAAATATGGTAATGCTATCATAAGCAGCAAAAAAGAAGGATTTCCTTCGGTCTTGTGGTAAGGATTCAAATCTAACTGAGCCGGTTCGTAACAGTCGCTTTTACCTACTACTACACACATCAAAAGAGTCTAGGGATCAAGCATTTTCATGCGGATTTCTTGAGATTGAGATGTGGCTTTGTAATAAATTTATGATTTTATAAATTTATATGGATCCTTTTTGGTGCATTTCATAATTTGAAACAAGAACTGTCGATCAAATTCGAGTAAAAGATGAAAATCAGCTGTCAATATTTTCCCTATAAAAACATACAACGCATTGAAGACATTATTAGTGCTCACAAACTAGATAGGGAACAGGTTCAGACGGGTAACTTCCGTAGCAAAAAACTCGCCTTAGGATCCATAGAGATTTCCGCATGTAAAGATTTTGACAGCTTTTTTTGTTTTAATTGTTTTTTCATAATGCGGCAACGATGTTAACGTTATAAATCCACAAATATATACAAAAAGGTTTAACAAAAAAAAACCTTTTTGTATATATTTGTTGATTTATAACGGTACGGTATATTATAGGTAGGTACCTACCTAAATTCTGCTTGTTTTATTTAGAAATATAAATTGGGTATAAATTAAACAATTTTCACTTAGTATGCCTTTTATTTCTTAATTTTGTTTAATATTTAGTAAATGCTTTACGCTGCATACAGGGCAAAATCGTCTTTTCCAATCTACAAACATCCGTACCTTGAGATTGATTGAGATGTTGCACCAATTGAACACAGTTAATCGCAGAGTTAAATCAATACAGCTTTTCGCAACTACACTTTTGTGTTGCTTACAACCCAAAGAATCATATGAATGCTGATGACTGCTTGGACTGAATTTGATGTTTCAACTCTTTTACTAAACCCTGTTGATGTGGGCTATTTTCTAAAACTTGATTGTCTTCTACAATTATGTTTCCAAACAATCTTACCGCATTTTCTGATGGGTAGGTAAGTTTATTTTCTTTTAAGCATTAATATTTTCTGAAAAAAATATAATTGTTGACACAATGAAATAAAAACCAACCTGACAATACTTGACACAAATGACAATCAACAAAAGCGTAACCTAGGTTACAAACCAAAGACAATCCTTAGACTAGAAACCTCATCATCCGCGGGAGGAGGGGAAGCTGCAATTTTCTATAAAAGCATCCATAGACAAGCTTAACCTTAATGCTATTATTTTTTAAAGGAAGAAAATCGGCCGTGTTAGTGCTACAGTACTGTTTCCCTACTACTGATTAAAACGTTATAATGGAGCGGCGACGTCATTTAAGCAGGGAAGAAATGCTCAGAGCCGTGGGAATGATAGAAGCTGGTTCCCGGCAACGTACTGTGGCTTTAGCTCTGAATACAAGTCAGAGTGTTATCAGTCGACTTTGGACACGTTACCGAAGCACTGGTACCGTGGCTGAGCGCCATGGAGGACGGTATCGCTGCACCACACGGAGACAAGACCGATACATTCAAATCACAGCTCGAAGAGCTCCAACAATAACCGCCATGATGTTAGCCGTGAGGCTTCATCACTCTTCAGGGAACTTAATTAGCGACCAAACAGTCAGAAACCGCTTGCATGAAGTGAACCTTCATTCCCGAAGACCGCTAAGGGTACCACCTATAGCAATGCACAATCGTAGGATTCGATATCAATGGGCTCTTGAACACAGAAATTGGGCAGAAGAACAATGGCGTTTCGTGTGCTTTTCTGATGAGTCTCGTTTTGGTATGAGACCGGATACAAGACGTATACGACACTGAAGAACCCTTGGACGCCAACAGCGATTAAAATCCTGCCAGGAAGTCCATCCTTATAGTGCTGGAACCATCATGGTATGGGCGGGTATTTGGATCGGCGGAAGAACTGAGTTGATTTGGATCAGAGGCAACCTCAACGCTCAAATTTATGCTGCGACGATTGTATGAGACGTCATCGTTCCTCTACAAGTGCAAATCGGTCCCTTATTTCAGTTAATGCATGATATTTCACGACCGCACACCGCAAGAGTTGTAAGACAGACTCTCGCCGCAGCTAACATCGGTGTCCTGCCCTGGCCTGCTCAGTCGCCAGACTTGAACCCGATTGAGCATGCATGGGATATGCTACAGAGAAGAGCTCTGCCGAATATGGAGGGTATCCAGTCGCAAGAAGACCTTTCTTTGTTGTTGCAACGAACATGGGCGGCCATTCCACAGCGTGATTTGGATGAACTCATTTTGAGTATGCCGAACCGATGTTCTTGGGTTGTTAGTGTTCGCGGTAGAAACACGGATTATTAATTGTTTAAGTAATTTTAATTAATATTAATCAGGAGAAAAGTTTTTGCAAAAATATATGTTGATCCCTAGACACTTTTGATGTGTGTATTAAGAAGTTTAAGTAATAAGCTGACAGTTAGGACGTGAAAAATGATGTTTAGTGTAATTTAAAAGCTGGTTTGGATCTCAAAGCATAGTTTACGAACGGTGGTATTTTTAAGAAGAAAATAGCCTTGTAAGACCATTATTGCAACGTGTTCTCTTCAGCCGCCAGAACTACTAGTGCTGTAAAATCTCGTGATAGAGTTATTACCGTGACACGTAAAATTATTTATTTTGTAAGGGACTCGGTCGGGAATAGTCAATATTTTGAAAGGGAAATTCCGTTTATTTTTTTTCAAAACCACCTGGTTAGTGCCTTAAAATTTGAATTACTATTTGAATGGTCTCAGCGATGCAGAGTGAATATAAGCAAAAACACGACTCTCGAGTATCTTTACTAGAATTCTAATTACACCAACGACTGTTCTGCGTCAGCAGAAACAGTTACCATGATATAACAACATTAATTACTCTGAACATAATTGAAGATCATCCAGTTGGATTAAAAGAAAGGAAGAAAGAAAAATAGTTTATAAAAATAGATAAAAATGAGATGACTTAATCTCAGTTTTATTTTCTCAATACTTTGTTCGAAAAAAAACACGTCTTTTCTTAGACAGTTTCGAATGTCTGCACTCCTTTAGATTAGAAAGCTCCTTCTCTAGCATGAAGCCATCATTTTTGACACGCAGTTATGTACAGAAGTAACCATAGAAAAACATGGTGAGTAAACTGGACAGTTTCACGAAAAATGTTCAATCCCCACTATCCAAATTATTGGACTCGAAACTCGAATCACTAGCATCCCTAGTCCCAAGTGGCGCCGCGCCAAACTGCGGTAGTCGGTCGTTTTCGTGCGCACTTTTAATATGTAATTACTTTAATACGAACTTTTACTGCCAAACGGTAACATACCGGGCTACGACTTAATAACTTCATGGAAAAATTGTTTTAAAAGGTTTATGGGGAAAAGTGGTAACTTGTTTTTTGTGTTTTAATAATGTCAGAACAAGAAATTGAGTAAGATTGGGAAATGGAAATTGAACAATAAGGCAAGTATGGCTGAAAGGCGATTAACAAAACTGTTTTTATTAGGCGAGGAACAAACCTGTAAGCATACATCATTTTGACTTTACAGTATGATCGAGTCCCCAAGCTGTCTTTTTTTATAACTTAGGCGCACATTTGACCACAATCTCACCTGATCGTGAGTTATGATGTGGTCTCAGGTGGTACATGCCGGGCTAACAAATGGCTGTTCACTCTCTTATCTTCTTTTCTTTTATTTCTTTCAATATGGCAATTACTTCAGCAATTTTGGTAAAATGAAGATTATAGTCCTAACCGGCTAACCTTGCAACCCGATTATTAAATCCTTGCTTACAAGTATTATGCAGTCATCTGAAAAACTGAAATAAGTTGTCCACTGTGCAGTGCCAGCGCCAATAACTTAAAACACTTAGAAATCTTGAACGTAGTCTGCCCAAGTTATATCAAAGTTTCAAAGAGCTTCTTGTTAAAAATATTGGAAGGTCGGTCGTATTGGTCGAGCAGATACCTTGTATATCTACAGAATATATCTCATTTCTCTTTGTTTCTAGACAATAGAAGTTTTCTGTTTTGTTTGAGCTGTCGCATAAGTTTCGTCGTATGTTACTAGTTTTTCTGCGGGACACTATTTGGTAAATTACGAAAGTAGGTTAGGTATTTCAGTAAGTGTTCCCAGATGAACCTAAAGAAATGAGACATTTTTATTGTAATATCTGTAAGTAGATAAAGGACATGTTCCTTACCAGTGTGAGTAAAGAATTCGGAAATGACCCATTTTAAATTCCTGCTGGATTTGATTCATAACTCCATTATTGAACATCCTATGCAATAGTCTGGTCATATTTTATTCGGAAAAAATCTGGGAAAACCTTACACCACTGGCATGAGTTACAAGGTCAGAGTCAAAATTAAAAAATTTTTTGAATAAAGAAAACAATCTTATCGTATCCCCTTAGGTCAGTAGAGTACGCTGAAAATATTAAGATTCCCATCAAAAAATTAAATAAGATAAGATAAGATAAGAAATACTTTATTGCACATAAAACAAATAAATTTACAGATGATAAAACATGAATACGTTGATGTACAATTTAGGCGGTCTTATTGCTAAAAGCAATCTCTTCCAGACAACCCACAAGCAAAGGAAATATGACAGAGCGAGAAAGCAAGTGCACAAATAATACAGGACAAAGGTGAAATTACTATTATAAATACCACAAATAAATACCTATTATTAAAATAAACGAAACTATACTTATATTACACTATAAAAATAAAAATCAAGAAAATATATACATATATACATAAATACATATACCTACACATATAATCAATTATCATACAGAAAAACAATAACTGAAATTAATACGGACTAAACAAAAGTAAACAGCATGTACCAGAGCTTAAGTTAAGAAAAGAGAAGGTGTGAGAAAACAACATTAAAGTAAGAGAAAATGTGCTTTGACCCTAGTTTTAAAGACAGAAATAGATTGTGACTGTTTGATGGATAGAGGTAAGGAATTCCATATACGGATGGACTGGACAGTAAAGGATTTTGTATAGGAGTGCGAGGAATGGGGAGGATATTTAAGAAGGAGCTTTCTAGATGACCGCAAACCTTGATCGCGAAACGACTGATGGAACGTGAACCGTTCTTTGAGGTAAGAGGGAGACAGCGGGTTATATAAAATATTGTATTAAAGAGATACGACATGTAAATCGCGGCGAAGACGGATAGGGAGCCAGTTAAGCTGAGCTCTGTACTTAGAAACATGGTCGTACTTGCGCAGACCGAAGATGATGCGAATGCAGAAATTTTGGAGACGCTCGAGCTTATCAAGAAGATTCTCATTTAAATCTAAGTAGCAGCAGTCTGCATAATCTAAAATAGGAAAGAGTAATGCCTGAACAAGTGCAATTTTGGTGGGTATTGGTAAGAAATTACGGAGTCTACTTAAACAACTTGCGGATGCAAACATCTTCCTGCTCACCTCGCCCATCTGTGATGTCCAGGTTAAAGTGTTGTCAATATGAATGCCTAGATTTTTAACAACCTTACTGAAAGGAATTTGCACGCCGTCAAACATTATTGAAGGCAGGGCTTTCCAGTCAATTCTGGAAACCAGCCACGAACTGCCGACAATAGCAACCTGTGTTTTTGCAGGGTTAACCTTTAGGCCAAACGACTGGCTCCAGTTCAAAATTTGGCTTAAATCGGCGTTCACTAGTTGAACAACGCCGGTAAGGTCATCAAGGGTGCCCTGAGAATATATTTGAAGATCGTCTGCATATAGATGGTATGAAGAAGAGAAATTAAGAGTAATGGAGTTAATGAAGACAGCAAAGAGAAGAGGAGACAAAACGCCACCTTGCGGAACACCGGCATCAATGTCGCACCATGTGGAGAAGGTATTCTCTATGCGTATGCGTTGCCGGCGCCCATGCAAATAACTATGAAACCAGTCAATTACTGTTGGAGATATATTGAGAGAACGTAGCACGCCGAGAAGAATGTCAAAATCGACGCTGTTAAAGGCATTGCTGAAATCCAACAACGCCAACACAGTCAGGCATTTGTTGTCCATACCATGGCGTATGTCATCGGTTATTTTGACGAGTGCTGTAGCCGTGCTATGACCAGGACGGAAACCGGATTGGAAAGGATTCAGAAGCTGGTTTTTGGTGAGAAAGTAGCTGAGCTGTTGATGAACAACACGCTCAAGGACTTTGAAAAGGAATGGTAAAATGCTTATAGGACGGTAATCGGAGTAGGTGGTGGGAACGGACTTTTTTGGAAGTGGGGTAATTTGAGCAAATAAGTACAATACGTTTCATAACTAATCACAATATTTTAGTCTCACTGATTACACCAACGATTGATTGAATATTCAGCGGAAACACTTTCGAAAGTACCATTTATCCAGTTTTATTCATAAGCTACGAAGTTTTTGTGTTTTCGATGAATTTTTGTTTAGAACCGAAGCCATGGCACTGTGAATGCTAAATCTACACTAACACAGAAGATTGTGTTTGTTTGGTTGTACGCGCCAATCTCAGGAACAACTTTGTTAAATAAATAAAAAATGTACTGTTGGATTTTTTTTCAAGAAATTTGCGATAAAATAATACATCAATCAATCAAAATGTTGCAAAAATGATAAAAAATAAATATTTTCATCGCTTAAAGTTACGCAGAAATCCTGTATCTGAAATTGTTGCCATTTTGATGTTATAAAAAGCTAGTCGGCGATAGCATACTCTGACTTTTTTTGTTATCATAAGTTCAAAATTATTTTATTACAAAAATGTTTTTATAGACATTATCATTACAAAAGGTTCTAAATAGGGGTTTCCAACTTACTTGAAAATGGGGATTACTGATAGATACGTAACGTATACGTACGTTAAAGTATGATTATGTACGTGGACGAAGTCACGGGCAAAAGCTAGTGTGTGATAAATACTGTGTTTGGTTTGTTCTGTATCAAAGTCGTACGGTAAAGTTGGTAACTTGTAATCTACATAAAGCCTTGTGCTGAGTTGGATCGTTTTGTGATCCGAAAGTTTGCTATTTACGTTGTAATTATTTATTTTGTTTAGTGAGAGAAACTGTGTATAGAAGTTGGTAAGTGGAATGAAGGCTATTTGGGTTTTGTAAATGCTATTGTTATTCGTAATAGAATAAACGCAGAATAAACATTCCTTTTTCCTATCATTTAATTATAGGACAGTCACACGTAGTGAGTTATAGTTATTGTACACTAGGCTTTGTGTTGATGTTGACAATTTTATATGAATAACGGGTGAATATGATCTCAATTTTTGGACGGACAAACCAATTGAAATTAGTGAAAGTTATTTCATAACCAAGAATTTATTACAAGATCAATTAGCAATGCTCTAGAAAAAGTGGAACTCTTCTTTAACTCATTCGCGATGCAAAGACGATGCAATCGCGTTACAGTAGCTATAGAGTAGTAGACTATTGAAGATATTCAATGTAACAAATGATCAGAAATGTATGGCACTAAAACAAACACTTCTGCAAAGCGGTCCTCCGAAAGATAGTTCGATCTCGCGTTGTTCAAAAATACACGAGATAAACACCGTTTCTTCTATGTCGGAGAACCTACCTATTATTTTGTATTTACAAATTATTCAATATTTACAATATTAACCAAACACAATTGAAGTTTTGCTCACTGTGCGGCAAGCTGTCCCTTTTTATTGATTTATTTCATAAACTTCGAAAAGATTTATAATCCCGCAAGAAAAGCCCCGGGCAGCCAAACCGTTACAAAGTTCAATGATAAGTATGTCAACCCGATATATCAGCTCTAATACAAAGCTTCACTGACATATTCCCTCCCCCCATTCAAGCAAAAGAATAGGAAAAACCGACTTTGTAGACCATATTACTTATTCGGACCAATCTAACTGGATCTCTCAGCTCCTTGCGTTTTGTTCTCTCATCTTGAATTCTAAGGAGGTATTAGAGGTCTCACTCGCTGGGATGGTTCTTTGGGCCGGTGCCAAGTGCATCAGGAGTCAAGCTTGAATAAACATGTCCTTGTAGGAACAGCCTCCTAAATATGCGAATGCTATCTTGTTTGCGCAATCCGATTTGGGAGAATGGTTGTTTACATGTTGAAGTGTAGGCGATATTCCAGACTAGTTTCTGCGGAAGTTAGTCGGCATTACTTAGTTTGCAAATTAATCATAGCCGTCTAAAGAGTTTTATAATAAAAAGGTTATTAATTTAAATCGCTATCAAGTCTGCGTGACCATGTCGCTTGTAACAGCGCCGAAATATCGAAAACTCGAAACTTGAAAAATCCCGTTGCTTACGATTTTAATGTTTTGGAATTAATTAAAGTCGCAAAATCCATTTGCGAAATAGCAACACTGCATTTCATTCTCAGTTTGGTCCATTTCCAGGGATTAGGGTGCGTTTCCATAATAGCATGGCAGCGTGGAACTGTAAAAATGGCAGCCATCATCACTGAACTTCACAACTTTCACTTTTCTTGGCTCACGCCAAGCAAGGCAACTTGGGCAAACCTGATCTAAACGGCTCTTGATCAGGCTCTGGGTTACCCCACTCAGCTTCAGTCTGCTAACTTGTCCACTTTTTATTCCGCTTGCTCCCAGGAGCCACTCTGCCGCGAACTGTGGTGTGTATTTGATGAAAAGCTCTGCATAAACCTGGCATTTCGGTTCAAATTCGATTGGCAAATTGCGAGCTTTCGAACTGATCCTTTCAGCATGACAGTCAGTGTGCATCCGAGTAGCCAGTTTGGAATAGGGTCGTTAGCGTTTGTTGTTCTGGTGCCGCTCCGCTTATACAGAATAGCTGCCTAAACTCGTTTTTAATTCGGAATCCCAACGTTACAATTTGTTTTGGGAAAGTTTTCTGGCATTACGTACACGTGCCTCGGAATGCTGACTCATTTCGGTGTGGTTGGCAGCCTGTGCCGGACAAACGTTAAGGTTTTGTGTTGATTTTTCAGGCAGAAAGTTTATTTAGACGATAATGAAATTAACTGGGTTTTTGTCGGTTGTAAACTCACCTCGTGATACTTCCGCTTATTTAGAACTACTATACTAATTACTATATTTTAGGCTTTTTAGAACAAACTTCGAAATTGTGAACAGCAAGTCGGCCAGTATTCAGATAATCTGAGTACAACAACAGAAAATAAACTACACACATCAAAAGTGTCTAGGGATATCTCAAGCATTTTCATACAAAGTATAGCTATTGGGGAGGCTGTAAAAATTAAAATATTGATACCAACGTAGAAATTTTTAGGACACAGAAACTGCTATATCTGCCCTTTCAGATTGTATAAAGAAATTCATTGTGGTAGCATTATTGTACAATCGTAAGGACGTTAAAAAAAAGACAGATTTTTCTTTTAAAAGGTTTCAAAATTTTAGCAAAATCAAAGATATTAGATAATGCTCAGCATTATCTTAGAATAACTCGAGGAAACAGGCATAAAATAAAGGTTAAGAATATTACAAAAAAAACGTTTGATTTTGCTAAAATTTTGAAACCTTTTAAAAGAAAAATCTGTCTTTTTTTTAACGTCCTTACGATTGTACAATAATGCTACCACAATGAATTTCTTTATACAATCTGAAAGGGCAGATATAGCAGTTTCTGTGTCCTAAAAATTTCTACGTTGGTATCAATATTTTAATTTTTACAGCCTCCCCAATAGCTATACTTTGTATGAAAATGCTTGAGATATCCCTAGACACTTTTGATGTGGGATGATTCGGAACTCGAGTAGGTCGCGCCCGAAACTATCAAATAACAGCTTTAACTCAGTATTTTTCTTTTATTTATATATCTATCTCTTTATTGTGCCGCAGTGACCCAAAGTTAATTTGGACTTCCGGCACCAGAACGCGTCACGCCTCTCAGTCTCAGACTAGCTCTCGCCAGGCAGTAATTTCGAGGTCCATAAGTCTTTTGCCCCATTATTCCTTGAGCAGTACTCAGAACGTGGGACACGCTGCTCTTTGTTCACCGTAAATAGGCCTGAAGAGCTATCCATGAACAAAAATCCAACTGGCGACATGTAGAAAGGGCCAAAAAAGGATTGAACTGATATGAAATGTGATTCTGACTTGTCGATGATCTAATGACTTTCAATATCATTCTATACATTTCTGGCCCTTTCTAGATGCCACTGGACTTGCCTCCTAGCTGTTTGAATCAACGCTAAATTATATATCTACAATCAAGAATCATCAAGCGTAGGGTGGATTCAAATACTGAAACCCAATAAATGACATTATTGAATCTCTACTCAAGTTTGAATTGCCTATTGAGCGTCACTGCCGAATACGGGCTTGGGTAAAACAAGGGCTTGTTTAACTTGTCAAGTAGGCACTGACAGCTATAAGGCGGCATCAAAACACAACGTTTTGTGCGGCCTATTCTCAAATAGTGCCCGTGTCGTACGGGCATTTATTTCATACACATTTTTGCCCGTTTGCCGTCATGTGCTTTTCGTATCATCATCATCATCATCATCATATCAGCCGAACGACGCCCACTGCTGGGCATAGGCCTCCCCCAAAGATCTCCACAACGATTGGTCCTGCGCTGTCCGCATTCAGCGGCTTCCCGTGACCTTGACCAGATCGTCGGTCCACCTTGTGGAGGGCCTGCCCACGGAACGTCGTCCGGTACGCGGTCGCCATTCGAGAACATTTCCGCCCCAACGGCCATCGGTTCTCCGCGCTATGTGGCTCGCCCACTGCCACTTCAGCGATGCAATCCTTCGAGCGATGTCGGTTGTCTTAGTTCTCCTGCGGATCTCATCATTTCTGATTCGATCAAGCAGGGAAATACCAAGCATCGCTCTCTCCATTGCTCGCTGGGGGACTTTGAGCCTTCTTATGAGACCCATAGTAAACGACCACGTCTCACTCCCATATGTCATTACTGGCAACACACACTGGTCAAAGACTTTCGTCTTGAGACACTGAGGTATTTCGGACGCGAATATATGCCGGAGCTTCCCGAACGCTGCCCATCCGAGCTGGATTCGACGAGAGATCTCTTTCTCGAAGTTGGACTTACCTAACTGAACTGCCTGTCCCAGGTAAACATAGTGGTCAACAACTTCGAGTGTAATGTTCCCAACGTTAACTGGAGCAGGTGCAACATGGCTTTTCGTATGGTGGTAGTGAATCACAATGTGCAGCTGTCAATTTGCTGAACTGGAATTAAAATACGTTCTTCAGGAGTCTGGATTCACAAGTACAGAATGTTTAAGGTTAAAAAACACTAACGGACCTCCACTGCTAAACAAAAGCTTACCAGATTTTCAGAGCAGCTGTTTTGCAACCATTTACTGAAATCCTGTGCCCTTTTTTATACCAATAGTTTTTTTTTCCCTAATGAAGTTTTAGTTGGAGACATCGTTTTGTATTATCTGTACAAGTTTCTACACCCATAATTTAAAACTTTCAGCTAAGAATGCAGACTTATTCAATTTAGAAATCTGTGCGTGAAGCCAGAAAAACCTCTATTATTTTTGTTTAGGAATTCATACAATCCATGTTAAATAGGTTTAAAAACTCTTGCGTGTGTAGTTACAATTAAAAACAATTTTTATTGGCCTGACCTGTCTTATCGCACTATGCATCGACTGATTACTAAATTGGGTCAAAGCAGGTCTTATTTACAGTATCGCCTAACCAGTGGCTTGCGTGGAATAACTTGGTGAATTTGATTTGGAGAATGGTAAGCAAATAATTGCCTAAAATGTATATTTTTATAAAACCTCAGGTTTCGAAGATTCTCTGAGAATAAACAAAAGGTTTAAACAACATTACATAAAGGTGAAACAAACTTATAACCCATAAATCAATTTGGTATTCTCTAGTGTTTTAAAATGCATTTTTCTAGTAAGAATAGCCAACTTAATATCTATCTATATATATAAAAGAAAGTCGTGTTAGTTACTCCACTTATAACTCAAGAACGGCTGAACCGATTTAGCTGAAAATTGGCATGGAGGTAGTTTAGAGCCAGGAGAAGGACATAGGATACTTTTTTTTTTTACTTTTTTTTTTGCTTTTTTTTTACTTTTTTTTATTTATTGCCCTTAAGGCGGAACAAAGTTCGCCGGGTGAGCTAGTTTTATTTAAAGTGATCCATCAACTTTTATTTTAATCCAACAACGGTGAACCAGAGTGGGTAAACATATTCTTGTCCAAGAAATTTAG
This sequence comes from Udea ferrugalis, assembly GCA_950022985.1. Classification (NCBI taxonomy): domain Eukaryota; kingdom Metazoa; phylum Arthropoda; class Insecta; order Lepidoptera; family Crambidae; genus Udea; species Udea ferrugalis. The sequence goes on along the minus strand of OX465527.1, from coordinate 3,368,614 downwards.
AAAAGGAAGACTGGAAATCCAAGGTAAAATTAACTCAAGTCTTAAAGAAAATACCAGGGTATATTACGAGCAGATAAATGTAGCCGTTATTAGACAGAAGTTAGAAATGTTTCACTGTCAAACATACTCGTATGTAAAATATTAATCAAACAACTAAGTAGTACAAACCCCCATTTAACGTTTTTTTGAATCCATAAATTGAAGACAATCTAATCAGGGTAACAACATTACTTATTTTGCTTTTCATAGACAAACAGTTACGTCAGCTAAGATCGTCAGAGTCGTCAGCCTACATAGTCCACTGCTGGGGTTACCTATCATAAGACCGAATTTTCTTTTCCCGAATTTCATTTTCCCGAAAACGTTTCGTTTTTTTTCGTTTGGCATTTTTTCATTTTCCCGAAATGACGTTTGCCACTGTATCAGTTGACCAATTAACAACTGGATTTTTTTCGTTTGCCAGACGTTTTATTAGGCCACAAAACGTTTTACCGAAGTGATGATTGGCCGAAATAACAATTGTCTGAAGTATAGTTTTCCAGAACAATCATTAGACCACTGTTTTGATTGCCATATTTTTAGTTTACCAAACGATCATAAAAAAGTTACGGGTTTAATGCAAGCAGCATAAAATCAGTCAAGGAATTTTTGAATTTAAAATAAAAAAGGCAAACGGCATGCAAGTCTTCAACATGCAAGTTTAAGCACAAGAATTCTGTCACGGCTCCGGCATTACGGGGCTCTGGCGGTTCCACGCGTGCTAATCGTCGCAGATGGCTTTCGCTCAGCACCACAGCTTCGGCTTGTTGGCCGGCTTCGCCGGCCAGCCTCAACCGCGGCACCTCGCTCATAGCCACCTGCTCCTCAGCCCGCGGGCCGCCTCGCCGCTTCATGCCTACGCGCTTTTAAATAACACTCTTGGGGTAGGGCAAAACAAGTACCACGTGGTGTCGGGGTTGACTGAGTCGGATTCGCCCTGTTGTTGAAATTACTGAAAATCAACATTAACGAGACGTTGAACGTTATCATACAGTAGTTGTGGCCTAGCAATATTCGGTAAAATGTGATTTAGGCAAAGTGATCATATGCCAAATAAGTCATCTGGTAAATGAAAAAAGTTGGGAAAAGACTTCGGGCAATAGTAAAAAGTTTACTCTGAAATGCGGCTTAACGTAGTTCGGTATAACGACATAAGTGTCAAAAGATACTTCGACGAGTTAAAAATATGTCAAACAATACATCTGGCAAATGAAATGTTGGTCAATAGTTTTCAGTCAAATGAAATTCGGACAAGTGACGGGTTCCCCACTGCTGGATGTCAGGCCTCCTCTGACGCATCCATCTCCTGTCCATGCCACTTGGTAAATCATCACGCCATCTTGTCAGAGCACGTCCTACGCAAGACTCAGTCTCCACTCAAGAACAAGCTACGCATTGTTATGCAACATCAGACCCAAAATCACGTCACCTGCCAATAGTGAAAAGATGGCGGAAAAAGTCTTCCGTTCAAAAGTGGGGGTGCCGACGAATGAAATCATTCGCGAGGAGATTTCACCGGCAAATGATCGGCCCAGGTGCGCGAATGAAGTGCGTGACGTCATTGCTACGTCACGATACCTAATATTTGTTAGGGCTGGCACGACATTTTTGCATTTCTAATCTAAACAAAACAGTGCTAAGTGGTTAGCTGACACTTAATAACTATTAGTAATTAATGCTGTCGTATACTGGCAAGGCTGTAAACATCTGCGATGATTAAATGCAGAATTTTGCTATTTCGATCTTATCATGGGGTCAATGTTGTGTCTACTATATGAGTGTTAGAAATGTCTTCATTGGTGATGAAGTCATTCATATCATTATTTTGTACTAGCGGTCGCTCGCGACTTCGTCCGCGTGAACTTTAGTTGAAAAACATATTTCTTTATAAACAGCCTATGTGCGATTCAGATGTATGAGCTACATTATTGTAAAGTCTCATTAAAATCCATTTAGTAGTTTTAACGTGAAAGAGCAACATCGCAACATCGCCATTATAATATTAGTAGGATAATATAACGTCCACGGCTGAACATGATTCTCTTTCCTTCTCTTGCCCTCAATCTAACAGAATTTTGCGAACTTTATAAGGTCATCCGCTCATATTATAGGGTTTTACGCTACTTTTGAAACAAATTATTGTAAACCACACCCAACAGTGTTATCGCAGACTCAGCACAGCCCTAACTGCCGCCACACCCGACCCTGCACTTTGATTAATGGAAGCACGTGATTCAAACGTGCTTGATACGATCTTGCGGAGAAAAAAAATGCCATTTTTATAACACCTGGGAACTTGAAACGAACACGCGCCGCCTGGCGACATGTTGAAAACACCTTGTATTGAAATGTCATTTTGACTGGTTGAGTTTGACTTGCTGGTCTGAAGACTTCTAATGTCATACCATATTTTTTGGCACTTCCTTCATGAAGCTGGGTGACTGAAGTAGGAGTCGCTAGCATTCAAACGTAGCTTTGATTTCCAGCTATTTCTGAGCCATTTCTGATGCCAACATGCCCAAATGTGTTTTTCTGGTTTTCAGATCTTTAGTAAAGATACTTCATGGAAAATGCTGTAACAATAATAAAACGTAGCTTTGATGTTTTGAGTCTTTTGGCCATATGTTTTATTAGTAATGTGAGTAAACGAGTGACTTAGTACTGCCACCTTGACTGGTTCATTAGTTCATTCATTGGTGAGTTTGTCATGGCTTGTTTCAATTGATTTATTCGATGATGTACACAGCATTGTTTTGCTACATTCCAAAGATTTTTTATGAGAATCTGTGTGTAGGTGCTATTATCCGTTTTAACCCATTTGGACCCAAATGAAACCCAGCAGTGCAAATCATATTTTTTTCACATTAATTGGTTGAAACAATCGTTATTATGAGGAAACCACGAAAAAAAAGTTTTTTTTGAAATTCCTTCTTTGAAAAAAAAAGCCGTCCTTAAATGAGGACGCTGGGTCCATGGGGGGTGAAATTTTTCGAAGCATCCTCTTTCAATACATTATGTCTTTACGCGCTTTTTGCATTGTCAACGTGCTTTTTTTGTAAAGTGGAGCCAGTTTTTGTGGAAAGTGACCATTACCATCATGGTGGAAACTTGGTACTACAGAATGTCCGAAGGAAAAAAATAATGACGAGCATTGTAACGACGAAATTGAAGATGGTCTAGGCTATTCATGGGTCAGATTGTGGTTGTGCCATGCATTTGCAACTGCAAGATCCAACATGTGGACGTAATCAGTACCCACCACCATTTTATTCCAATGGATAGTAGGGTGGTATAGTGAAAAAGACTAGTCCGTTTGATCAATACCGCGCATCCACTTGTTTCGATTTTGGTGAAGATCTGGGATACCAAAGTCTACTTTTTTCTTCCGCAGCGATCCAGCAGTTTCTAATCCTCGAGGCAAGACGTGGTTGAACCTATGATGCAGACGCGATTGTCTAATCAACTTACGAATAGAATTTGATTGTCTTTTTTTCAAAACAGTAGTCAAAATCTGTACAGTTTTTCGTCTTTATTTACTTCACCACAACTAATAGTAATTTTTTGCTTCTGGTTTCACGGACAGTACCCGTTCCTCGAAACCTACTTTCCGTAAGTCTTAGCAAATCAAAACTGTTGACAAAATTATCAACGAAGACAACATGGTCTCTAAGGGTGGTGCCAAGTTTGTTGAGCTATTGCTTCAGTATTCTTGTGCCCAGTGGCTCTATACGATTGGCACCTGGAGATTTCCCGAAGTATTCTATCCTGTTCTTCTTTATCTCGATTCCTGGTACGTCACGAGGAACTGCACTGCCTTGTTTATTATCCTCGTCGTCTTTTTTTCGTCCGTCAATACACTGTGATCTGGAGGAAAAGTAACTCTATCTATCCATGCATCATCATCTTTAAGCATAGCAGCATTATGTAGGGCTTTTTCATCTCCGCAGTACTCCTTGACACTGCTAAATGTTAGTTTTACCATTTTTGAAGGAAAAATGACCTGGTAAAAAATACGAATAATTTACCTCTAATGTGCCCACCGACCTCGAATGGGGACACCGTTGTAAAATAACTTATACTAGCATCAATACTCAATTATTCATTGTCATTTATTTTTATATTGAAAGTTTACAATATATTCCGGTTATTTATGAAAAATAACCAGCAGTTTTAGCTGTAAAAATGTCAAATAAAAATTACTGAATCTTGGCTATCCCTGATTCTTGAAACACCTCCACAAAACGCACGGTAAAATCACTCTCAACTAATTTTTTAATAGTTTTTGGTGTAATAATAGGCTAACAGGTTCACACTTATTACGTATTCGCAATAAAAAATCATAAATACCGAAATGCGAATAAACTAAGGGTATTTGTTGAGGCGTCCTCGTTTGGGCACGGCTGGGCTATATGGGTTAAGCATATTTTCATTGAAAGAATTACATTTCTTACTTCCTTCAATCATCGTTTGTTTCCGCTTAAGAAAACCTGAAAGCCCTGTATACTTTGTAGGTATACTGTACCAAATGAACGTATTTTCTTTTTTTCTTTTCTTTCAAATGAATTAATGTTGTCTCTTATTAAAAGTTGATAAATATGTATCAAAGCTGTTCTCAACTAGATGGAAGGGTGATAAAATTACTGGTACCGTGATGGACTAGTGTACGAAGAATCTTTGCTAAACTTAGAGTCAAACTTATAATGAAGACTGACTCGACTCTACCTTAATAAAACTTCCAACTTTAGAAGGCAAAAGGATGCTCTACGTATTTTATATTTGTCTTTGGTAGGGTTTACTTACATAGAGTTTATTTCGATTGGTGGATATCAACTACCAGTAATTAAGTAATTTGTTCATTTATTTTAGCCGTTATAATCTCACTGCTGGACCAAAATATATCTCTTGCTTTTCCATGATTCCAAACATAAAATAACCACGAGTACTTATATCTCAAAACGGGGCCACGTCGACCAGTTGCCTGAATGGTGAACAGAGCATTTAGAAGCATGTAGTGAGGCCTGCGCCCAGCAGTGGGAAGTATGCATAGGCCCGTTTATGTTATGTTACGTAAGTGGCGAGCCTACACTGGAGTAATCCAGGTTGCTTGGTGTTTTTATCAGTGTTTACCATCACCATACCAGCCTTAACGGGAGCGACCGGGTTCGGAGCCAGAGGCCTTAACCACTGGTCCATATCATATCAAGTTAGTTTTCTTTGTACTATGTATGACTACGACTGAACAATGTCTTATAATATAATCATGAAAAATATTATTATGAACCAAAACTTGCAGTAGCTATAAAATGTTACTTGAGCAAACATCCCCAAGAAGTAATTTTACAAACGATATATAAAGAACGAATTAAAACTTCTAAAAACTAGGACATTGGGAATGCAGCTAAACCTTAAGTTCTAAGTTAGTTGGAATTACTTAGTTTCTCGTTGGAGGCAATACTTTAGCTAGCTAAGTGGATGTACGGGTAATATAGTTTGAGAATTATCTTCGCTTTGTTTTCGATATTTTCGAAACGATTTGTGTTTTGAGAAACGATTCTAATTTACCTTGGATGTTGAAATTATTTGTAACAACATTAAAGTTGGTACAAATAAGTTAATATTTATACTTTTTATGACGAACAAATAAACACGATTCGATTACATTTGGCTGAAAAGTCTAATAATATAGCATTGTAACATCTCGATTAATAAGAGACAGTTTTTATTCATTTTTTTAGTTAAACTATGACTTAAAAAAATCTAAAACAAAACAAACAACAAGTCTCCTGATAATATAAGTAGGTACACCAATTGAGATCCTAGGGTAGTTATTGGAAAATTAACAACTTGTAGTGAATCCGGATTTTAGGATACCGGTAGCTTAAGTATAATACGACGTATAGCGACGAGGACCGGTAAGATGAATATCAATATAATTGCTTAGTTCTTTCGAAAAATCAAAAGATATTATTATTTTACTCGAATGCTTCCAAATAATTCTAAATTACATGCAATACGTGCAGGATTTATTGTATTTCTTAATTTTTATGACAAAATAAATTTTGCAGTTTTCAAGTTTTTGCCTCTGTGAAGTGCATTTTCTCCGGGTTTAAGTATACTTAGACTTCCAACTTCCTACTTCAGTCGAGTTCAGCTTTTTCTTTTAAGTACTTGTTACAGGTAGGCTGCTTAGGTTTTGTTTGCTTTTTCCATCAGAGGCTATTTACGTCGGTATAAATCCGTTTTATATCTGCCAATTATATTCATCGATCATGGAATTGCTTTGGCGGAACGAGTTCTATGCGTGATGCCTTTCCGAAAGTCGATACATCGTATTTTTTCTTTTACACTCTCACACCTTAATTCAGCGCATCTTCGTAGCTTGGCAGAGTCGCTCCGCTACATTTCATCATCCTAGCGATTTTCCCGGTTGCTGCCGTTACGGCGCCCGGGGTCCGCTCTTCTGCATCTGCTTCTCCACTTCGGCCGGTCTTGTGCGTCCCTCTCTGTGAGGCCACTGGCGCGCATGTCATCCCTCACGACGTCAAACCAACACTTTTTGGGTCTACCCCGTTTGCGGAGCCTGGCGAAGGCGGCATGGCAAGACATTTGTTGTACGTAACATAGCTTTGAATAACACTTGAGGAGCTTGCCATGCGGCACACACACAACTGGCGACATGTAGAAAACGCCTTGTATTGAAATGTAATTTTGACTGGTTGCGTTGTTTGACTTGCTGATCTGTAGGCCTAGCACGAACCCTTACCTTTGGTAATCGAAAAGTAAACGATACGCTTTTTTCTTTTTCCTATGTCTTTAAAAAAAAAGTAACGTTTACTTTTTGATTGCCAAAACGATAGCGGTTCGTGCTAGGCCTACTGGCTACTTGTTTAGGTTTGAACCTTACATTACATAGGTTTGTAGCTTAGCTTTTACAAAGCATTGCCGCACAATATATAACATCTCTGATAAAAGGCAAGCACATTATAGTAAATACCTAATTGAATCAGGCTCGAAGCCATGTGTGATCTAGTTCAATTAGAGTACCTACAAACACCAACAACCTTTTTATGCAATTATAGTTGCGACAGTGTACTTATATTTTCACTAGTAATGGGAGACAACGATAAAAACCTAAGTAACCGGGTTAATTGGTTGGCTCTTGCTCTTTGTGAAATGTAAGCTTCTGAAAGTCCTGTGTGTCCTGTCCTGTGTCCTCATGCGATAGACTGCTGACTGCTTCCTAAAGTTTTTTCATATGAGCGTATACTATGTGAATTGCTTAGAGTAATTTTCACAATCTTTTCCTTTTGACCACTTTAAGCCCCATCATAGTTTGCTGATTCAAATTCAAACCTCGCGGACCACATAATTGAAATGTGGACTAAGTAACGCTATTTTTTTAATTTTAGTAGGTTTAGCACAAATAAAGTTCGATCAAGGGCTTTTTTGTGATATATACCTGACAGTTTCTGCACAGCAGCCCATTTTTTGGGCACCAAAACTGTTACAGTTATGTGTTATGTGGAAAATAGTAAAAAAAACATACGACCGATTTCCATCTCCCAGTAAGCCACGTTAGGGGTTAATCCCAGTAAGCCGAGGCTTGGCCCCCTGGGAGTATCCTTAGGCACATTACTTAAATATAAAGGGTTGAGAGCGTTCCGTTCCCCTTATTGTCCGATTAAGCCATGTCAGCTAGACTTTGGTTATAATCTTTATTTTTTAACTTTCATGGCAATTTATTGCTGGAGAAACTTAAGTTGCTCTTTAATATTTTTTTAGTTAAATTACAATTAATTGAAAGCCGTAAGTGAGCCTCAATTTAGCTCTAAAATGATCAGGACCCAGAATGATGACGTGGACACAGAAGGTTTTTAATTAATGTTTAACTTTATGATTAATTATCTACTTAAAAATAATGTTGATGTTGCCACCTAACACGCACAGCACATAATGGTGCCCTACCAACGCCCTTATTGTGGCACAAACCTTGACACAAGTAAGCATTATACACGCCATCGGTTCGAATGCACTAGTCTATAATTTTTCTTCTGTAATAATTCGATAAGTTAAGGCCGATAGATAAAAATGTATTTAAGAAAATCACAAAGATAGTAACACGATAATGTATTGGATTGTGACAGGACTTAAAATGCACACTCACTTTGCACGCAAAAAGACGAGCTTTAAAAAACAAATTTCTGAATATTTTTTCTTTGTCGTCTGCATTAAAGATTTAAAAAAATGGGCTAAATACCCACCCCTTATTCATAAAAACTTAAACAGCTCGTCAACAAAACGTTAATTTTTGTATAGTTTTGTCTTTTTCATTCTTGTTGCTGCCGCCATTTGCTAGTAAGTGACATAATACGTCAATTGCTTAAACAATGCTTTAGCATTGTGTTCGTTTTAATGAATAAGGGGGCCAAAGTGCAACTGTGCAATGCAAGGGTCTTACTGGCTACGGTAACCGCTTACTATAAGACGGTTTTAAAACTTGCTTGTGTAGGAAACAAAAACCTTATCGATTTGATCACGCTCCAGTGCAGGAACGAATATATATTTAAAGTAAAAGAGAAACTTGCCCACCGGGACCGCCTCCTTCGATTTATAACGCTCCTGGGGCTGAATTTGTGCCGGAGCGATTAGTTGAACGGGCTTTATATAGCTTAAGGCCTGCGCAAACGTGGGACCATCGACGGCCTGTTTTTATACTGTTTTGTCCATCAAAACATTACATGCATTATTATTATCATTCTTTGTACTTAAATGGACCCTGGATCCTGGACTGTATGATACGATGAACCCACAAAGGGAACTGAAAGTACTCGTACAAAAAGTCAACCTTAACCGAAAACGAGATTTTGTAAACTACACAAGTAAGCCAGTTTTAAAACCGTCTTATGATATGCTTATGTTATTACCTAGCTTAGGCAGGAAAGACCGTTGTATCGCAGAGTTGCGCTTAGGTATAAGCGCAACTCGACTACGATATACATTTTTTAGTCTTTACCTGAACATAAGTATGTGAATAGTAATGGAGAAGACTATATTCCGTTTGAAACAAGTTTAGGTCATGTGAAACTAACGTGCCTAGAAACAGTAATGCACACAGTGAACACATTTTTATTTTGACCACGCGCTTGCAGGCCACACTGAACCCGTAACCTTCGTTGGTTAGCCCTACCACCGGTACCAAGCCCCCCGCTACTAAGGCTACTCTCGAGCTTTTCCGAACCTTCAGACATTAAAAGATCGCACACCGTATGTGTTGAGTCCGTAGCAAGTTTTCGACTGACATATTTGTTTCAAGAATTTAAAGTGCCTCGTCTGCGCTTGCCTTAAGCCTGAACTAGAGGTAAGGAGGGTAGTAACAGATGCGTTAAGCTGCTTTAGAGCGCTCGTTGGCGTCGTTTGACTGCTGAGGCTTTGTATTTATAGCTCTTGGGAGTATATTAGTGTATTGTTATCGCTTTGAGTTGTATTACTGTAACGATATCTTTATAGTAACTTTTATTTCTTTGTTTACTATTTACTTTTACATGAAAAGCAAGTAAAATGGGAGGAAACGAAACCTGGAGCCATTTGAAACAGTCTATAGTAGGGTAACGTATTTATAGTAAGGTTCAGTAAAATGTATAAAAAGTTGGTACGTGGGTTATTTATAAAAAAACACCAAATCTTTTTTTACAAATTTAGAGTGAGGCCCTTATTGTTTTGCGTTACGACGACGCGTTGCAACGCGTTACATATTTTTATTACCATTTCCTATTGTGCATTGCGTCATCGCTCGGGCTTCAAGCTTAGCGCGTTGCGTTACGGTGCGTCCATAACGTCGAGCCATTGAAACATTAGTGTGTTTCCCCTCATTAAATTTGGGAGGCACCACACTGAAATACATGTTAAATGCTGACATGCTGAATGCTGCATGTGAATAGTTGACGCTGCATTGAAAGGCAACGAGTTAATAAGGACACACTTAATCAAGTCATGACGTCATTCATGCTATATCGACATAGATCCTATCAACTCTCAGCTCTGCCTAGTCTATGAATCCGGTCGTAAAGGATAGCTGCTATCGCCCCTAGACGTCGCAGTATCGCCCCATCCTCGAGGATATTGGCTCGTTCTGTTTACGTGACGATAAATCAGCCGGCGTCAAATGAAGCCATTTGTTTCGAGGATTCAGCAGTAGTGTTGTGAAACGGTCGATAAAATCGATATGATACGAATATAAATAATTTATTCGTGATTCACGTATGCATTCGCAATGTTCGTATCTCTGCAATCAGCCGAACTATAGGTACTTATATTGTTCTTATATTAATATTATACTTATTTCTCAAATGTTCTCTCATCTTAATCTTAATTCTGTGTGCTTAGTACTTTCATTTCTCTATCTGATGGTGTGGTTGATGTATACTTATCCATTATAATAAGCATTGTTTAAAAATTAGAATTACTATTGGTAGAACCTAAACTGAATTCGATACTTTATTAACCCGTATCGATATAATTACTGGCTTTCATGGCCAAGAATTGAGAGCAAATGGTTCTGGAGTGGCCACCACAAACTGAAAGATGCAGTGAAGGAAGGCCTCCAACTTGGTGGACCACTGATCTGTTTGCATTTTGCTCGCAAGACGTTAGATGCGTCTACATTTAGTCCAGAGCTGGTTCTGGCGTTCTGGTACCTGAGGCTTATGCCCAGCTGTGAACTTCTCGAGGTTGATTATGATGCGGCCTACGGTGGTATCAATCAATTTTCTATCGATAATTTCAAACTATTGCTTGCAACGCTAATTTGTTTCAAACTCAACAGCTTTTCGGGCGAACGTCTTCGGCAGCCGGTCGTGACCTCAGGGATTAAACAATAAATTGGAAATTTAAGAGGCTTTTCCAGAGGACAAGAGATTAAGAGAGGTAGGGAGATTAGGGGGACTCTTCGTGCCCTTTATTCAAGGGGCCGCCTGGATGCAAATAACTCTTCGTTTAGGAAAACCATAGTTGAATAACACAGGCAGTTCTTGGGTTCTTGCTAGGGAGTTTTTACCGTTGTAAAGCAAGTCAATAAGCTTCTTGTTTTAGCACAAGAGTGGAGCTTGATTAAAACTCAGATTGATTAGAATTTCGTGTAATTAAGGAATTGACTCTTTACATGGCAACGGTCGATGAAAAAGTGATGGGTGCGGTCGGCGCTTCTAACTACCGCACATAAAAATAATTATTGATAGATTTGTGGCTTTGCCTTTATATTTAAGCAGGCGCTTCAACATCCTCCCCCCCTGAAAGGCGTAGGCTTTCAAGCTCGAAGGTCTTCAGCAGTAGGTAGGGGACATAATCGAACTAGGGGTCGTCGTACACAGCCTCTTGTAGTGTGGATGTCTGCAACTCGGGAGATTCCATCCGCTCCTGGGAATAGACGAACGACTCTGCCAAGCCTCCAGCATAGCGGTGGAACGTTGTCCTCTTGCAGCAGAACCATATCTCCAGTGTTCAGTGTGGTGGTGTCCATACGCCACTTTGTACGTTGTTGCAGTTATGAGACGTATTCTTTTTGCCAGCGATTCCAAAAATGCTGCCTCACTTGTTCTAGGCGTGCATATCTTTGTAAGCTGCTTTCCTTAGCCTCTGTCAGTGCTGGTGTAGGCAGCGCATTCAACGGCCGTCCAACAATGAAGTGCCCTGGGGATAAGGAAAGAAGATCGGTAGGAGATGTGGACATAGGACACAAGGGACGACTGTTTAGTATTGCCTCCACTTGTGCAAATAAAGTACATATTTCCTCAAATGTTAAATGAGTGTTTCCCATAACGCGTTTTATGTGGTGTTTGGCCGACTTAACTCCCGCCTCCCAGATACCACCAAAATGGGGAGCATAAGCCGGTATGAAATTAAATTTTATTCCCTCTATGCTTGCAAATTCTGATAAAGAAGAATTATTTTGTTTTAAGAAATTTGATAGTTCTTATCCGCTGCGACAAAGTTACGACCACTGTCGGAAAATATCTCTCGTGGTTTTCCACGACGAGCTATAAATCTGCGGAGTGTCATTATGAAAGCTTCCTTAGTTAGGTCACTTACAGGTTCCAAATGAACACATTTGAATCGTAAACAAATGAATAAACAAAGATAGCATTTGACCAACCTTGCACCACGCCCCTTACGATTTAGAATAAAGAACGGGCCAGCGTAATCAACTCCAACTGAATTAAATGGGAAATCAACGGTCACACGGTAAGTAGGTAAGTTCCCCATTTTTGGAAATAAAGTTTGACCGCGAACCCGCGTACAGGTGACACATTGTTGAACAACGCGTCGAGCAAGCTTTCGTCCATTGATTGGCCAGACAGTCTCCCTGATCGTTGACAATAGCAGCTGTGGGCCAGCATGAAGGTTAAGTAAATGTTCACGTTCAAAGTAGATTTTAGTTAAATGATGAGAAGCATCGAGAAGGACAGGGTGACGTTTCTCGTAGGTATAATTGGAAGTACCCAGCCTCCCTCCAACCCTGATTAAATTGGTTTTTGAATCTAGAAAGGGTGACAAGCATAGAATTTTGGATTTAGGTTCTAATTCTTTATTTTTTAGTAATCGTTTATAATCAGAATGGAAAGATTGTTTTTGTGAAATCATACAAATAAAATGGAATGAGTTAGTAAGTTCGTCTACTGATAAAATACCAGTTTTTTTGTCATTTTTGTTTATGAATTTAGAATTGTGTAAAAAGCGTAAAACATAGGCAAATATTCTTTGAACTTTAGTGAATTTTGAATATTTGTAAAATCAAACACAGGCTCAGGTAATGTTATGGCTGTGTTAACTTTGACCTCTGGAATTAATGAATTTTGTTTTTGATTTAAAACGGGCCATTGTGTTTCTTCATTGTAAAGAAAAGATGGGCCTGTCCACCACATCTCGTTTTTGCAAAGCTGACTAGCATTGACGCCCCTGGATATATGATCTGCAGGGTTGACGTCAGTAGGAACATAACGCCACGAATTAGGTACTGTATTTTCCAATATCTCTCCTACTCTGTTACAAATGTTTTTAGTTTACTGGGATCATTCTTGATTCAACACAGGACGACACTAGAATCGCACCAATGTACTGTGCGTGAAGGAGTCTATGACAGTTTTGCATAGCCTGGCTGCCAGTAGAGCTGCACAAAGCTCTAGACGAGGAATGGTAGTGGGCTTAAGAGGAGCTACTTTAGATTTAGAACATAATAGCTTAACCATTACCTCATTGTCTGTATTTACTGTTCTTATGTATATGCAAGCACCATAGGCGCATTGTGATGCGTCACTAAACGAATGGATTTCTATTGAAGTTGGCGCTTCGCATAGAACTCGACGAGGGATTTGAATTTCTGCAAGCAAAGGTAAGTTATTGCAAATGTCTAACCATGTTTCTCTAATCTCGTCAGGTACAGGTTGATCCCAATCTAAGCCTTTAGCCCATAGTTTTTGAATTAACATTTTAGGTTGTATTATGCATGGACTTAGCAGCCCAAGAGGATCGAATATTTTAAAAGAGTTTGATGTGATTGTTCTTTTTGTGATTGTGTTATTTTGATTAATATTTTTTACAGGAAAGCTAAAATTGTCAGAGGTTGGATCCCAGCCTAACCCTAGTGTGCTCGTCGATTCACTAAAGGTAAGATCTATTTCGAAATTCAGACTTAAATACAAAAGAAAATTGTATTTAAGTCTGAATTTCGAAATAGATTAGGTGAATTAGTTTTGAACCTTCTTAGTGGAAAACAAGCTGAATTTAGTGCGTTTGATACTGAATTTAGAATGTATTTTAATTGAATTTCGTCATCACTTCCGGTTATCAAATCGTCGACTAGGAAATCATTTTGTATTATTTTTTGTATGAAAGGATCTTTACATTCTTGCCCTACTTGCCAAAGACACCTAATACTAAGATAGCTGGCACTTGCGGTTCCGTAAGTGACAGTATTAAGTTGCAGAATTTTGATAGGCTGTGACTCATCTTTTCTCCATAAAATCAATTGCAAGTTACGATCTCTTTCATCAACTGTGATCTGGCGGTACATTTTAGCAATATCACCAGTCAATAGAAACTTATACTGTCGTGCTCTTAACAAAATAGAGAAAAGAGAATCTTGCAAGTTAGGGCCTACCATTTGGATGTCATTGACTGAGTAACCTGATGTTGTAGGGTTTGAACCGTCAAACACAACTCGAATTTGTGTTGACTCGCTGTCAGCCTTGAAAACAGCGTGATGGCACATGAAATATGATATGTCTGGAACAGAAGATAACTCGGAAAGATGGCCTAAGTCTGTGTATTCTTGAATGAACTGTGAATATTGTGATTTCAAATCTAGATTTTTTCGAAATCGTTTTTCGAGATTTATAAAGCGTTTTCTAGCGATATGATAAGAGTCACCGAGGCAATCAGGTGAGTCCTTTAGTGGCAATCTCACACAAAATCTGCCGGTGCTCATGCGTGTTGTATTGTTTAGAAAATGGTTTTCGCATGCTTCATTCACTGGGCTGAGAATCTTCTTTTGCGGAAGTTCTTCGATTTCCCATAATTTAGTTAGCATTTCATCGATGGATTTAGAAGTAATAGCATGATAACATTGTTTGTTATTGTAATTATTGAAGTTTGAGTTTATAGAACCGGCTATAATCCAGCCTAGTTTTGAGTTATGTAGTTTAGGATTGTTAGGGCCCAAGGAGTGTTGTTCACCGCCAAGGATGTCCCAAAACATGTCTGCCCCAATCAATACCTCTATTGGTGAGGGTTGATTGAATTGAGGATCAGCTAATAGAAATTCTTTAGGAATTTTTAGATTTTGTATGTCTATTGGAGTCTTTGGTAGATCTCCTGTTAGATCATTAAGTACATAGCAGCACATAGTTACTTGAAATTGAGAATGTATGGACTTTAGGTTGGTAACACAGCTTTCTACAGCTTTATTTATGCAATTGTTACCAATTCCAATGACATTGACACTGTCTAATGAATTGCATTTTAGATTCAATCTCTTTTGTAAAGATTTGGAAATAAATGAAGATTGGCTACCACTGTCTAGGAGCGCGCGAACCCTTGCCATTTTGTTGTTGTGAGGGTTGCGAACTTCAATCATGGCTGTTGATAATAGGACCTGGTTGGCCTTTTGATGTGAGAAAGCCACTAAGGACTCGTTGTTATTTTCGTTAGTATTGTTGTTTGTTGGGACATTAGGATCATGAATCAGCGTATTGTGTCTTTGGTTGCACTGTCTGCATGATCCCATGCGGCACTTGAGGCAGGGTGGCCCTGTCTGAGGCAATTTTGACATAGCTTGTATTTAGAGATGCATGATAATTTTTCCTTAATTGACTTTGATCGGAAAATAGAGCAATCGTAAATTCTGTGATTATCGTTACAGATTACACAAACAACACCTGACTGCATTGGAGGTTGGGTTGTTGTTGTGAAAGTTTTAGTTTGTTGGAATCGGTCATTTTTAGTGAATGACTGCTTATTGTTATTAAAACGGCTAGTGGGTAGGGGACGCGGTGCAAACTGGTGTCTTGGTTGATTATTATTATTGTTGTTGACAAATCGGTTTCTATTTAAGGATTCCAAGACATCTGCGCGATCAATTAAAAAATTATTAAATTGTTCTAGACTTGGAACATCCTCTAATGTGTTTCTATATTCTTCCCACTTTATGATGGTACGACTGTCTAATTTAGAAGATAACATGTAGATAATTAATAAATCCCAGTGGTCTGTGGGCTGCCCAAGGCTGGCCAGAGCACGTAGGTTTTTAGTGACGTGGTCAACCAAAAATCGAAGCGCTCTTTCAGACTCACGGGTTATATGCTGAACATTGAATAATGAATCTAAATGGTTGTTTATAAGAACTCTTTTGTTGTCGTACCGAGCACAAAGGAGACTCCAAGCTTCCTTGTAGTTTGAAGAGGATATTTCAAGATTTGACACTATACGCGCCGCGTCACCTTCGAGGTATGATATTAAATAATGAAATTTATGTATGTCTGCAATGTGATCATTTTTGTGAACCAAACTAGTGAAAGTATCTCGAAACTCTAACCAGCGGAATAAAGAACCATCAAACTTTGAGATTTGAATTTGAGGCAGTCTAAAATTGACATTCTGACGATCCGAAAACGCATCGATAGTTGATCGACGTCTTTGTACATCACTAGTGTTGAAATTAATGTTGTATTCCTGTATCAAAACCTTGGCGTTTGCTATACATTGTATAATATCGTCCTCCATGCGTTCCCGTTCATCAACTTCAGATTGTATATTTTCGCAATTTAGAACTTCAATATCAGTTTGTATTTTGTCAAACCTGGTTGACATGCTTTCAAATTTACTCAATTTAAGGGTTAATCCCGCCATTTCAATATTATTTACCTCAGATAAGCTACTTATTTTATCAATGTAATTTTTAAATTTAGTTATCTGCCCCTTAATGGAGCTACGCTTCACCATAAGTTCTTTTAATTTAGTGTCTGACATTTTGTAAGAAGTAAATGAAAATAGGTAAGACAATTATGAAAAAATTAACGTTAAAAAGAATTGCAAACAGTAGGGGAAACAAAAAATAAATAGGCTCACGCTCCCCGTTCTGCTGCATCCCGAAGCAGGAATCAGCCAGCAATCCAACAGTCTTTACGCAGCAACAATAGATATAGGTATTCTTATTTTATCCTTGCTTGACCTTGCAGCGAAAGTTGATTGGAGATTGCACCTGGAAGCGTCGGCGTAGTCGGGTCAAGGTCACGCAATGAATATGTGTCGTTTGACTAACGGGACATTATGACGTGACAACTAATTAAAATTGCTATAATTGCACTTTATGGCTAAGAATGTGTGAATAAATTTAAGTATTTACGTTTATTAACGGATGAAAATATCAAATATTGCTTTTAATGCGTAATTATGAAGATTTAAGGGAAATTTAGTTGAAATTTAGTTAGGTAGGTACTTTTTCTATAAATTTAAAGTTGCTTAAAACTCGCAAATTACTGCTAAAAAACCACAAGTGGCGGCTCAACCAGTAAAGAAAAGGTGTAATAAAGGATTATTAATGAATTTGGATGTTGGATTTTGGATAAATAGGTGGATTTAGGGGATTTTAGAAAAAAGGAATGGCACTTCACTTAACTCAAGAAATAGCTTGTCCTCGTAGTTTTCTGGTGCGAAATTTTAGCGAAATCGCTGGCCAGCTTGATGAAGGTCCTTTCGTCTTAGTCCTCAATTGTATTTCCTTTCCGTTATGGCAATTTTGGCGAAGAAACCGGAACACGTGGTGGTCATCTTTTTTCGGTGATTTTTTCGTCGAAATTTGCTGAAAATGGACTCGTTTGTCCTGTCACGGTCGCCAAAAAACTTCTTGTTTTAGCACAAGAGTGGAGCTTGATTAAAACTCAGATTGATAAGAATTTCGTGTAATTAAGGAATTGACTCTTTACATGGCAACGGTCGATGAAAAAGTGATGGGTGCGGTCGGCGCTTCTAACTACCGCACATAAAAATAATTATTGATAGATTTGTGGCTTTGCCTTTATATTTAAGCAGGCGCTTCAACACAATTTATTGTATACCAGGACGCCATTATGATTTAAAAACGCAGCTAATCAAGCGTTGAGAGACATATTCCGAGAAATATTTAATGAAAAGCTATCGCTAAATATTACTTAAGATTCAAAACCCAAGATACCATCATCAAAATAGATTTGTTACAGAGTACTATTTTCAAATTTAATTAACAAATGAAACACGTTACAATTAGAAAGATTTCGATCTTTTGTACTAAAAATATACTTGAAAAAAGACAAAAATATAATATGAAATATACTTAGACACTGTATTTAAATAAATCTGACACTACCACCGAATCAGACAGTTGTTTCAGCACTATAAGATACAGCATTTCACCGCTAACGTTTTGATAATCTAAAAGTTATCGATACTTTTTTCATAAAGACATAGGAAAAAAAAAGAAGTATCGTTTACTTTTCGATTACCAAAACGTAAGCCGGCAAGAAACTCGGCAGTTACTAAGTCATTGCAACATGAACCTAAAACAAAATAGCCCTAGCAGCCCTTCTTACATCCTCGAGAAGCTATATAATACAAACAAATTATAGAGTTTTGAACCAAGAATAAATGTTGATATTACAATAATGAGTCTGTAGGTCGCAGCGAGCTTACTCCATAATTTATTTTGTTTAAAAGGAACTACTTACGACTTATTCCCTATAAGGCCAGTTTTGTACTTATATCACTTTTCCCAATTAGTAAAGTCTCCTGTTTTCCAAACCCAATTTGTGCACACAAGTGAATAAGCTTAGGCAAAAGAAAGTTACGTCGGTCACTTGGAATTTTCCACTTAACTCAGTCCCACGCGTCGTGTTCTGTCAACTCTGTGACCTAATTCTTGTCAGTGACCCCTCTCCCGGCGCACCCTTCAGAGAAGTCGTGCTGTGGAACTTTCTTGCAACAAGATCAGTGTGTTTGATTTTTGTCGTATTTGTGACGTCATTGATCGGGGAGGGAACTTAGCGGGTTGGGGTTTGAGATATTTTGTAGTGGAAATTTCAGTTTTTGCTTCAATGATAAATTTGAAGCTGGATCTCGTTTATTTATCCTTCATTCAACAAAAATAAGTTAGAACTATGACAGACTTAATGCCGACTAGATCTTCTCCAGTCGACTAACAGGAAAGTATTGTAGGCGGTACATCGTTACGGAAAAGACAAGCTGAACATATAAACAACAAAAACGAATAACGAGTATATAAAGATAATAATGATAAGATGTAAATATAAAAATAATAATGCTGTTACTTACCATCATCATCACTACCACACTCGTTGGTTAAAACCTATCATCATCAACAGCCGCATTGCTGAACATAGGCCTCAGCCATAAACTTCCATAGTAGCATTGTAATCGGCCAACTTCCATTGAAATCATTTATCAGATCATCTTTCCACCTTGCGGATGAACGTCATGTGCCGGGTTTGCCTTCAAATGGTTACCATTCGATAACCTCACGGTCCCAACGGCAATCAATTCTACGCGCTAGGTCAACCAACGTGCAATGAGAGGGCAATGCTCGGCATTTCGCTATAAGTTCAAATGAGGAGATCCGTAGAAGAATTAAAGTGAATGCTATAATGTTATTAAAATAGTTTAGTATCTGTGCATTTTATTCCTAGATAGATTTTATTCCTAGACTGGCCAACTCCTGTTACCCGGATATCACGGAAAACCTATTCAACAAGCTCGAACTGCTTCGAAACTTCTGTATTCGTATAATCTTCTTCGGTCTACGTAAATTTGACCTTGTTTCTCAATTCCGTGCTCAGTTAAATTTTTCTGCCAATACGTCGTCGTCTTGATTTCCATGCCCTCTACCTACCTGTACCTATTAATTTTCAGATTACAGATTGTCCAATAATATTTATTTATTCATATTTATTTCACTACAGCTAATTATTAAGTCCCACTAAAGTTCTGAGTGGCGAGGTGTAAATTGAGCTATCATATATTTATTCTTCCATTACTTGTAATATTATAAAGCGCCCATTAAAGGTTTATACCCTTTATACAAGTTTACCTGCCTGCCGACGTTTCGCACCCGCTCATTAAGGCAATTCAAATATACACGCGATGCTAAACCCCAGTAAACAGAACAGTTAAATATCTACATACAAACGTGCCGCTATCGGTTTTAATGTGTGCGTGCGAGTCGCGCACCGTGTCGGCACGCGATTTCACGCGCACTCTAGCATAAAATATGGGGGGATATGGTGGCGCAGTACGTACGGGCTCTGCGCCGCGTGTCTGTGAGCATGCTAGGCTAATAACTCGGCGGGCGGCCTTAGATAACCTACTGTTATGTTTACTGTGGCTAAACCCTGTCATTAATTTAATAATAACCCTACACCCCAATATTTAGTTGATATGACGCTAGTATTCCGTGTCTAAGGATAATATTGGGCAACCATATCTTTGTTTTGATTTTGTATGATTAGGCAGGGTCTTGGAAGAAATGCTTATCGAAAACTAACTTAGGCACGTAATGGGTTGTTGCTTACATGGATGACATGCATGTAAAATGTTTGCTACATGGGAATTTCATGAATTCGCAATATTATGTTTGGTATCCTGAATTTGTGTTTTGATGGCCAAAATTATTAGATAGGAAACCCGGAAATAAAACATTCGGTCCTAGGGTTTGGAGCTAAGTTAATTGGCATATCCTTTGTTCACATTATAAGCTATTGGCATGCTATGGGCATTTTGTTTTCAATTCATTTGTAAGTACTTCCAAGAAGAAGAACAAGGTCTCCAAATCACTGAGACTGCTGCTTTTGAAATGGGCTACTTTTACGTATATTCGTACGAGAACAAATCGGACGTCCTTAAGCAAACATTTGCATACAATTGCAAAACAAAGGAACCCTCACTAACATTAATTAAAGGATTTAGAATACTTTACATTGCTCGCAAAGAATTCAGTTTCCCTCCGTGTAACCCTAACCACAACGTGCTACCTGCACGAGTAAAATATTGGACGTATGCTTTTAAATTAGCGGTTTTTACTGCTCCAGTAAGTTCAACAACATAGGAGTGCTCTAGGAAATATCATCAGACTGACAATACACTTTTAGCACTGTCTTTAAGTCACAATCAAAATTTTGAGACTTCATTCTTCATTCAAAACGTCACACCAAAATTTCAATTTTTAGTCATTTTTTTTCTTGATGAGGCGTAGCTGTGTATTGTAGCATCTGCCTCAGATTTTTGGTTCCGACCACAATCAGAAAATCTCAACATACCATTTTGATCTGAATCTTATTTGCATTAAAAAGGAATCCTATATTAACATATTGTTTAATTTTTATTTATAACTTAACCCAACTAACCTCTACTTTACTTTGTTTTTATTTCCACGATACTAGACATTGTGACAGACTTCATCTAGACCTAGACTAGATATCACCTAGACCAGAAGCCTTTCTCTAAGGATGCACTTTATTACACAGAAAATAAATAACACAACAATGTATCTGATCTTTGGAAAGTACAATTTAGGCGGTCTGGATGCAAAGAGCAATCTCTTCTCTTAGGTAAAAACTGGAAAACGTAGTAGATGTGTTGGTGCAAGATGGTTATTAAAAGATATGAATATACCTACTTATAAAACAATGAAAGTTTAAACAGCTATTTTTATGAAATTCTAAGTGAAGCCTTTTTCTGAGTCTATTTTAGTTTTCCAGCACTGAATACCTACAAAACTACAAATTTTATTGTCACGGAACAAAGTAACTAGGCGATTTATTTTTCCATTCCACACAATCCACCAGTGTATAATTAAACGCTAATTACCTAGTGCAACTAATTTCACGTAATTAGGAACGTGCTTTCGACGTTTTTCTACAAAACAGACAAAGTTTTACAATTTTAAGCGAAGAAAAAAAGGCTATGTGTACCTTCTATTGTGTCCATTTACAAACACTTAAAGACAGATAATGACTGAACCTATTATTTTAATGATGGCCGCTTCTTCCTGCCTCTGGCTCGCTGGCTCTTGTCATCCCTTCTGTTTTTATTCCGAAGCTTTCCTCTGGGTAATTATCGTTTTATTTCAGGGCTGGGAATTACACTGAGAATCAAATTGGTCTCGATAGGGGCTTTTGTACAACACAAAAAACTTTTGAATAAAAATGCCAAACATTCTTGTCAATGGGATCGCCTGTGGAATTTGATACAGGCGCAAGAGGATTGTGAGATCTAAGTAGTGTAGATTTAAATATTTGTAGGCGCGCTATTCATTTACCCATTTTAATATCTGAATGTCATGGTTCAGTTGGGACCTTGCGATTACTGGTGAGCGCAAATAACACGAGTATGATGGTCCACATCGAACCTTTCAAAAACCTATAATTTAAAAATAATATTTCCACTATATTGAATGAAAATGAAAACTAGTTTATTCTGCATAAATTCTCCAGTAGTCCAGTCATTATAGTAAGTTCACCTCGGAATTCGAGATACCCAGCTGTAAGTCTGTAAATACTTGTATATTGACACCCTAAAAGTTGTCTCAAAACCTACATATGGTAGGGTGTACGCAACTGTCAAATTTCAAGGTCAAATGTCACAAAAATCTATTTTTTGTAAATATCTCATTTCCTTTGGGTTTTTTGCTATTTGTATGTATTATCAATATTGTAGAATACAAAATTCTCTACAAATTTTGTTTCAAAATTTTTTTCATACGGTGATTCGTTTTCGAGATAGAGGGCGGAGAGCGCGCGGTCACAGTATCACTTCAGGTCAACCGGTGCCTCCGGTCAAAAAATTAAAAAGTGAAAAAACGTGAAAAGTCTCGATCATCTTCGTTATCTGCATTACGTCAAGTCCACAGAACTTAATAAAGCTGTGCTGCTTTCAAATATTCCACCAACAAGTGCAGCTGCTCATCAACATTGTAAAAACAACAACGTGTATATTATCAAGTTCAAACTTGGTTAGGGCATGATTTGGAACCCCAGGTATGGGGTTGGGCAATGCGAAACGATTTTCGACAACGTTGTTGTTTTTACAATGTTGATGAGCAGCTGCACTTGTTGGTGGAATATTTGAAAGCTGCACAGCTTTATTAAGTTCTGTGGACTTGACGTAATGCAGATAACGAAGATGATCGAGACTTTTCACATTTTTTAACTTTTTAAGTTTTTGACCGGAGGCACCGGTTGACCTGAATTGATGCTGTGACCGCGCGCTCTCCGCCCTCTATCTCGAAAACGAATCACCGTATGAAAAAAATTTTGAAACAAAATTTGTAGAGAATTTTGTATTCTACAATATTGATAATACATACAAATAGCAAACAACCCAAAGGAAATGAGATATTTACAAAAAATAGATTTTTGTGACATTTGACCTTGAAATTTGACAGTTGCGTACACCCTACCATATGTAGGTTTTGAGACAACTTTTAGGGTGTCAATATACAAGTATTTACAGACTTACAGCTGGGTATCTCGAATTCCGAGATTCTTACCTAATTTAAGCTTAAATGACTGGACTATACACTTAAATCCATTAAAAGTTAACTCTAACTTTTATAGTTACATACAAATTGAAAAAAAAAAATACTTTTTGCACTATTTAGATACGCAAAGTAATGATTCTCGCCCCGATAATATTGTATAGACGGATCCCAAATTGAATAGTCAGGGGCGCATTGATTGTTGCCGTCATGGTAAATGAATCATTCAGAAGCCTTCATTCTGCCGAGTGAATTAGATATACTCAAATCCTTGAACCTAACTCCAGCAATACTCGAAAAATCTCATTAGTAACATTACGCCATGAAGTCAAAGTAATGTGTGCCAAAAAAGTTAAAATTAATTAGGAATAATAAAAACCATGAACTCTGCGTTGGGCACTAACGACCTAAAAGGGGGTGAAAGGGAGGTGGCAGCTCATTAAGAATGACAAAAAATATGTTCGTTGGGGACCGTACGGTAGGTTATATTTGTCTCTTGAATCTTGAACCCCTTGAATTATTGCTTTTTTGCTGTACTGCATAAGGACTTCCGAAGGACAGTGAAGGTACGTTTAAAGACATATTTTCAACCGGAGCTTTAGAAGAAGAGGTTAGTGATGCATATAACCTCAACCCCCCTGTTTCTTCACACAAATTTCTGGAAATCCTATCTTCAAGTGAAAAATTGCACCATTTTCAAATTCTAATTACTAACAAAATACTTATATCGAAATAAAACGAAACATTAAAATACTTATAATCATGAAGCTGGTTCCATCACTATCATAAGAAAAAATACTCGTTTATTGTAAGAATATTTGTATTTAGAGTGTTGTAGATTTTACTGGAAAAACGGTAGCCTGGCTTGCGGCAGTATTAGGTTCGAATCCCGCCTGATACCTTGACCTAAATATTTTTTCTGGTACTATCTAGCCTGCTAACAAGATCACAGTAATAGCATGTTTCATGTCGAATTCCGTGCAACGATGCACGCTCCACGGAAGGCAATCCGAGTCATGTTGTTTTCATTTTAGCAGTTACAGAAGCGCAAACATAAGCGATATAGGGTTTTAGAGATAAACCGCTTTTGAAAACTCAATCAGATTCCCAACACTGTTAAAATTGATAAGTAGTTCTTGTTTCTAGCGTCAACAACATCGAGAAAATAGCAAAATAGTATAAGTTGTAGCTTAAGTTGTAGCAACTGATACATCTTTTTCAGCTTCTTGGTGTCAGCTGCTGAACAAAGGTCCCTGCGATTCTTATTAGGACATTAAAACTTAAAATGTAATAATTAGCAGTGGAAACTTTAAATGCCAATGTATTCGCTAATTTAAGTTAAACCCATGTGTTATTTAAGGCTGTTTGTTTCCCCAATAAAGAAAATAAATAAATAAAATTAGACCATTATACTGGTGTTAGACCCACACTGCATTTGCTCTCAAATGGTCATTATTCTAGGCCTTCCGGCCTCATCGGCGATCATTCTTCGCGTTATGCGCCCCGCTCACTACTACTTCAACTTGCTTACCCGCTAAGCTACTTGCGCGACTATGTTGAATCTCCTCATTTCTGACTCTTTCTCGTAGCAAAACAGCAAACATAGCCCTCTTTAAAGCACTGTGGAAGACTTTGAGCTTTTTATGGGGCCAATAAGGGACCATGGCTAAAACCTAGAAGTTATCAATAGTAAAAGACGCTTATCGTACACCTTTGTCTTCAGGCACGGAGGTATACATCACGTAGTTCCTCGAGTATACTTATTTGACTCAGTGCTGATTAAATGCTTTTTAAAATAATGGTTTTTAACATTCCACTTTCGAAATTAAAACCTCTGAAGCCGTGACAACCCAGCGTACCTACTTTTCACTGCGAACAAAGCCTTTAATTCCTGCCTTTGAAAGGCCTTTATGAAGTTTTTTACTTTATAAAACCGTACACCATTGTACTTTTGTTCAGTCTCAGCTCCAAGCACGTCTGTCCAGCACCTTGGTGATAAGCCTTTGACTCTGAGTTCTGGCGGAAACTGTCTTCCACTATTGGTAAGAACCAAATGCTTTTGAGCTGTAATTTTGCTTCGAACTCTTGTTAGGCAAATGGCAATGCAACTGAAAGTTATTGTATTTTATTTTTGTGTGCATTGCTGAACAACTAGCATTTCGTTCAGTGTCTGTTAACATTAAAAAGAAAGAAGTAACATTTATTAGCCCCGGAGTAGAAATCAAGCGAAGATACAAAATCCTTCTAGAGAAATAAATAGGTTATTTTTTTATGTTCAGCATTAGGGATAATGCATTATCATCTCACTAAAGATAGGAAAACCAGAAAAAGACATTACATATAGCATAGTAGTTAGTGCAGTCGCCCGGTCTGCGAAAGATGCGGGTTCGATTCCCGCCTGACGCCATAAGACCGAATGTCTTTTTCTGGTTTTCCTATCTTTAGAGAAATAAATGTCTGAAAAACAAAAATGGAAATCAGTCCCCTGCCTCAGGATGTGACAGCAGTGCCAGAAGTTCAGAAACGCTAGGGGCAGGGCCGGCCTGCAGGGCAGGGCCTGCTGAGGTGGTCGTCCATTATTCTTTACTGTAACAAGCTATCAGTAAAGAGTAAAGTTGGCAAATATGTATTTTACTTGTTTAAGAGTTTGCGTGTTCTCATTGCTACGACAATGGAAATTGATAGTTTTATCGATAATTTAGCTTATTTCAATACTATAGTTAGTGGACTTTCGAGCTGCAATAACACTTTAGCTTGTCAAGTGTCGCGACTATCAGCAACGTCTCTCATAATGACTAGGCAGCCTATACACGTTTATTCTACAAGTTTACAGGGTTAACCTACCTTGGAATTCACATAATATTGAGAAGTAGACCAATGTTAGTTTTTAAATGTTCCTATTGTTATTAGAAAGGGCGCCGTGCGGGATGACTGGTGGCGGATTGTAAAGCGTGCCACTAATCCTGTTATAATGGCCACGACCACTCTGTAAAGAGTGCAACGACTAAAAAGAAGAAGATTGTTATTATTTTTGTCACTAGAATTTGCGTAACTTGTAATCTAGGTAGAGTAAAGCTAAAATTTAAGCTAATTTAAGATTAAAATGTCAAAGAACATGATTAAGTACATTTCATGGCTCAAAGAAAGCAGTTTGTTAGTATTATTGTACAAATCTCAGTATTATCGCAACGAGAAAGTGCTGACTTGTTCAATAGAGTGATTGAATGTTGCCAAAATATTCCAATATCATAGTTCATTGATCTCTGAGAGGAAATCCATCAATTTTGATATACTTTTTCGCGGAAAAACTCGATGAAACCAGTCTATTCCAGGATTAACATCGTGATAAGAAGAGGTACTATAGTTAGCGTAGTTTAACTCACTTCATATAAAATATATGATGTATTCGAGCTTGGTTTTACATCCGCAGGCTGTTTTGAAGAAACTTTTAAATCAACTTAACTACGAGTACTAAACCATCCACTTCCTTTTTTGTTCATAAAACGTTAATCAGTCTACCAAAACTAAAATAAGGTATGTTTGGAGCGCTAATAGAAGATCTAAGAAAATCTAGGTAAGATAAACTAAAGATATCCGTGTGTCTGATCAGTGGGCCCAGCTCACTGCTGGGTCAGCTCACTGCTAGGCCCACTGAACCTAACCAGGTCCAGGAATAGGCTGAGTGTTGTCCATTTTATTTTGAATGGCTTTTTATCTCTTTTCATCTCTTCTTCTGTTGATTGTCCTAAAAATTTAATTTAATTTGTTTTCATTTTCTAAGTTGCGTTTACTAAGCGGTGTCCAAAATTTTATAAAACTTTTTCTTGATTTCTTTCTAAAACGAGTAAAACCAATGCTAAAATACCGCTCCTGCCTCATACGGATTTTAAATATGGCTGATTTTGAGTGGCCTGATTCTGTTAAATTCTATTTCTTCCTTTTTAAAATTCACTCAGCCAAAATAACTATGATATAAAACGAAGTTCCATCTCATTGAACTCGATCGTAACTCGTTTCCAAAGTTTCAGCTCCATGGTAGCACTCTGAGTTTAGCCACGTCATCATATTTATCACTCAGCTTATGTGACGTCACGCTGATCCCTCTCCCTCGTGGAAGTTATTAAACTGTTATAAAAGGCATTTGCTTCATTTTTGGGTATTACCCGCATAATGGAGTAAACTAATAACTTCGACTGACGCTAAATGATGTTAGAAATATTGGCTTTTGTTTTTGGATTTTGCTTAGTCAGTTTCTATAAAAAATTTGCATTGCAAAAAATAATTGCAAATATTTTTTCATAATGGAAAATGTTGGATTTTCGCCTTTTTCAATTCTATTTTACACTTTTTATCAATGATCAGCGAGCTCCTTTTAGATTCGAATTCACGCGGGTTACTTCTTTTCTTGTGTCATTCTGATACTTGTGATGTTACAAGATAACTCTAGGCATAAGAGATTGTATTCATTTCTTGTATCGTTTTGTGAAGTACCTAATGATAGAGACGTCTTCGTTCGCCTGTGGGACATTACAGACTCTTAATAATAATACAATTATAATCTAGCGTAATCAATCAGTGCCATCCGTTTTACAGAATAATTTTGCAGGTATGAAAAAGACGAAGGGAAAGAAACTACAATGGCAGGGCTTTTCCAGTTTTTAAATTACTATTGTATTGCCAAAAACTGAACCTGAGTAAATACATTTTCATGAAAGGTTAACTAGTATCATTCATCATTATTTGGACGATCCACTAACATTTACTGAAGTTAACTTTTTTCTAACAATCGTGTAGATAAAAACGTCGTTTCATGTGTAAAATTATAATTACTAAAACCGTTAACGTTATCTATGGATCATATTTTGAGATATGTTGGCCCGGATGTATTCATTAACACTTAAAGCATTGCAGCATAGCAACAGTAAATCAATACCTATAGTTAAAATTTATATTACTCCGAAACATAAAATGCTGAAATAACTAATATTAAAACTGAAATCATTTGACAAATAAAGTCCAAAACGTTCAGCTCATGAAATTTAAAATCTTCGGCAAGTATTCCGCAAACCCAACTTCGTCTGTCGCAGTCCAAAATTCTTCGGTATTAATTTCTAGAGTTCCGCAGTCAAATTGAAAGTTGCCTCGCGAAACAAAAGAACGATTTAATTGAACTGAAAGAAGTAGTTTTACTAGCTGATTATATTTCGACATATTTCAAACTGTTTAGTAGATTCTAGAATGGCAATTATTTTTACTGCTTATCCAAATGTTTGATAAGATTTTTGATTGTTATTATTCTCTTTGTGACTAAACTATCCCATCCTATTTAGCCAATGACATTTTAATACAAATACGTAGATAGGTTACTTGTGCTAAAAAGTGGCACCCTAAATCAGGACTTATGTTCACCTGAGCAAAGCATTGACAGTTTTTGAGACAACACTGCGCCACATGTATCTATCTCGCTTACGCTCTAGTAAATAATCATGCTATGTTGTACACACGGTCAAATCATAGGTACGTACGCCAGGGGTCAATTTTTGACTTCGCGTCAGTTCTGACATACCGTATCTATCTATACCTCTTTTAAATATTATTGATCTTAGGTATATTTTTATGAACCAGGTGAATCAACAAATCTAACTCGGCTGGGAAGCGTTTTGTCAACTATATGTTATGTTTTTTCTTATATATGTAGATCAGGTTCTAGACAAAGACAAAGGCCTTCATTGGGTGCTAGACATTGATCTGAGAGTCTCTTAAGTAAGTTAAGAGGTAGGTATGTGCTCAATGTTTTTGCTACGAGATTTAATCAGAAATAATCTAAGTCGTGAAAACTGACAAACATTAAGTAATTATCATAAAGCATGTTGCTAAATACTATACAAAAACTAACAATGATTTAATTAAAAAAAAACTATATTTCTTGGTATTTTGATGCAATAAAAAACCAAAAGAAAGTGAAAGTGTTGAGAAAATATATAAGACAATAAAGTGTTATCACTACATAGTATAAAACAAAGTCGCTTACTCTGTCCCTATATCCCTATGTATGCTTAAATCTTTAAACTACGCAATGGATTTTGATGCGGTTTTTTTTTATTTCTTTTTAATAACATCCCATTGCACCCGTGCGAAGCCGGGGCGGGTCGCTAGTTGTAAATTTAAACTTAAAAAAAAATCAAGGAACACATTTTCTTTACAAATATATAAAGAACCCCATGACTTAAATATCTGGACACACTTATCTGTATTCATATTCCATTAAATTGTCGCGGAGACACTAAAATATTGCTGTACACCGAGGTTTGGCTTGACACTGATTGGTTTAGCTCCGACACGACTCTGCGTCATTGCGAGAGTGATTCACGGAGGGGTAGATCTCGCTCTTGTATTAATGGCAAGTCATAGTAATTCGTATTGTCAGTTTTTTACCAATATCTTTATCTGAAACGGGCTTCAATGGTGGCTAAGTATCTTCAAGAGATTTAGGCATTTATAATCCTTAAGAAAAAAGGAACAAAGTGCCGACTTAATGTTAAAGGTCTATCAGTCAAACCTTGGGCGAGACTGTTAGCGATGCAAAAATCTAACATAAAGAGAAAAAAAGGATTTTACTGATTCTCAATCAATTTGACAAAAGAACTAGAAACCGACACGACACTAAAATATTGCTGTAAACCGAGGTTTGGCTTGACACTGATTGGTTTAGCTCCGACACAACTCGCGTCATTGCGAGAGTGATTCATAGAGGGATAGATCTCGCTCTTGTATTAATGGCAAGTCATATCAATTCGTATTGTCATGTTTTTTTACCAATATCTTTATCTAAAATGGGCTTCAATAGTGAAAAATCTTCGTAGGTATCTTCAAAAGATTCAGGATTTTTTTTCCTTAAGAAAAAAGGAACAAAGTGCAGACTTAATGCTAAAAGCTCTATCAGTCAACCCTTAGGCGAGACTGTTGGCGATGCAAAATTCTAACATAAAGAGAAAAATAAAGATTTTACTGATTCACAATCAATTTAACTAAAAAACTAGTTCATTAGTATAATAGAAGTATTATTTTGGGTTCGTTGTAAAATGTAATATATCCGTAATAGGTATATTAAGTGCTAATCAAGAAAATAATATGTCTATAAATGAATGCATAGCCTAATTCGTTATAAATCAAAAGTTAAATGAAGCGACTGCTAAAGTTTTAATTAACAGGGGGTAGGGTGAGGGCGAAGGGCGCGAGTTGGCAGAAGCTAAACACTTCAGGGACGCTTCTGTGTTTGAACATGACTTTGATAAGTGCCTACTTATTAACAAAAACTTGGAGAGGTTTGAAATACCAGTACACTATTATCACTTATTTCAGCAGTAAAATATTCATGGTTCATGTAGGTTCAACGGTAACATCCACATGAAACAATAGTAATGTAATTTTAATCAATCTGTAGGCGGAGACCCACCGCACCAACTATATCAATCAATGCTTTGAGATAGTTGGTGCAATGGGTTAATATTTTTTTTTGCATTTTTAAAAACTTACATCATACTGAGTTTTGAAAAAAAATCTTTAACTCAGAACAGTTTTGTACTGCTTATTATCATAACTGACGTTAAAACGGTCAAGAAATAAGAAAACGAATGAGTAAAAAGACATACTTGGAGTATGGAACTTAATACCAATGTTTTATAGGCGTAAGAATAAGAATAAATTTCATTTGCACAGAATACAGGTCACACAGGTTAATAATACATGAAAACTTAGTTATCAAGCCACTCTATCCCTTTGACTAGGTACACAAAAACGTTTCACTCAAATCACGGATATGCCAAAATGCTTGCTCAAAAATAAACCTTGTGATTTTTCTTTTTTTTAGCGTCTAGATCCCACTGCTGGGCAAAGGTCTCCCCCAAAGCTCCTCCAGCGGTCCCTATCCACAGCCAAAATCTGCCAATCTCTAGAGTCTGAGTGATTCCTCTTAAATGGATTAAAAGCTCTGGTAATACAAGCCATAAAGTTGCAGCAATTGCGTGAAGCTGAATACTGCTCGCTCGCAGTCGCGTACACGCCGGTGGTTTGGCCCCGTAATTGCCAATTAAACAAGGTAATTGATGTTGGGTCTTTATGCCTATGGTTTATTAACTTTGGTGTATTGTTTTGCATTAATCTGAGGAGGACTGCCTCTGTGCTGTAGCGGTTAGACCGTGAAGACTCTTAACCCGAAGGTAGTGGTTTGAATCCCACTTGAACCAACAACATGTTCACTGTGTTGTTGTGCCGAGCCGGCTAAGACAGTGGACGCTGATCACCTCGTGTCCATGTCGAAGTCAAAAAATCGGTCCACCGCCTCACCTTTCATCGGTCATGTCGATATTTTGTCACGTCAAAGACCTGACGACATATCGACAAGTGTGGTGTTTTTTTTTGTGGACTAAGCGGTTTGGTGCTTAATTTCTGGTCCGCATAGCTAAGGAGTGGAACGCTCTCCCTGCGTCTGTGTTTCCGGATACATACAACCTTAGTGTCTTCAAAACAAGAGTGAATAGGCATCTTCTGGGTCAGCGTTTTCCACCTTCGACCCCGTCATCGCTTACCATCAGGCGAGACTGGGGTCAAACACAAACCTGAATAAAAAATAATGATAATAATAATCATAGTTTTGATAGCATTGTTCATGCAAACAAATTCACTGGCACCAGCTAGTCTTGTAAATAAACTACGTACGAGAGAGAAACAATCACTAAGTATAAATAAATCTCAACATGTGTAAGCGAGCCAGCAAGCACAGCAGGTTTCACTCGCACGTTTGCTGGCCCCACACCTCGGATTTCAATTGCGTGAGTCAGCAAAACGGTAACGATGATGAACGATCCCAGATTAACTGACATAATAAGTAAGCTCTTAAGATTAACGTCTGATGAAGTGGTTAAAATATTACTACAAGTAATAAATTACAGGAACAAACTCATATATTTTAGAAGCTGTTATAAATGTGTACAGAAATACAAATTTATAAGGAGGCTTCTAATTTAATGTTCAAAATCGCGGGCCTAAAGCTTCTTTTGTTTTATCGACTCTCCAAGCTAGAGTGGTAGTGATTTGCTAACTAAGCGGTAGGTAAATTAGCCTAACTACAGTTTCACTAATATAAGAAAAGCATTTTGCCATTGACATTGGAAATTAAACTTTATGCAATGCCGAAAGGGTTTAATTGCTCTGTCAGGCTGAAAAGTCAAGCCAAAGCTCACAGTTCCCAATGACACTGACAGATGTCAAAATGTATTTCTTAGATTAGTAGGCCTATAGCAACAGTTGCCACAAAAATTCAGTTACACCTTCGACAATAATGATAATACAAAGCACTAAAAAACCTCATTAATAAACACCTAGCTAGCCAATCGCAATCATCACATCACTTGCCCTGGGAATCGAACTCAGGACCTATCATTAACACGCGAGTCCGCTACATAAATCAAGAGGTATCTGGTCCGCAGACAGACAGGTAATGAAGCGGGTCAGGTGTCGATGCCGTCCGCTCTTCATTCACCAGGGGAAATAGGCTTTATTGGATTTCGATACAAGTACTTACTTATATAACCTAGATAGACTGTTGCGCTGTGGAGCGTCATGGCCCATAGTTTCAGCATTCTGCCACAGTATAAACCATACAGTATGCTATCTAAGGCCGCCCGCCGAGTTATTAGCCTAGCGTGCACACAGACACGCGGCACAGCCCGTCCGTACTGCCGCCTCCCTATGCCTCCCTATTTTATGCTAGCGTGTGCGTGATATCGAGACACGGCGCGCGACGCTCACGCACACATTCAAACCGAGAGTGGCACGTTTGTATTTAGATGCTCTACTGTATGGTTTATACTGTGATTCTGCCTTGGACATCTTTCGAAACGACGACGACGTGTGTTTCCTTCTTCTTCTTTGTTAACTTGGCACTTTGTTGGTGAAGCTGGATCTCCCGGGCCATATCACTGCTGTACTCTGGCGCTGGCTCCCACCATGGGTTTGCACCAGCACTATAAGTACTAAGGCATCGACAGGGCGAGGACTTATGGCGCAGGTCGTGTTTAATACCTAGTCCAGGTTCGTTTGCACTGGTGTCCTTTTTAAATAAACCACAATCACAAAACTATCACTTATCTGACATCTGATTTTAAGGTGATGATGATGATCTGAGATAAGGAATTCTTCCTAGTTCAGGTACAACCCATCATAAAATAGTGCTGTACCAAATAATATCTTCACTCTTAGATATCATTGAAACGGTGTGGACGCGAAATTATTCAGCGAAACGTAGTTCCGTTTACCATGACGGTAACAATCAGCGTGCCTCTTAGGTTTGGGATATGGTGGTGAGGGTGTGTTATGTCAGTGCTGTTTTACTGTCATAACTGAAACATGGGCACCTCATCTGAAAATTCACATGTATTGTGGCCTTTGCATCGTAGAAGTAACTATATCTGTTCTATACTGAGCAGCTCCACACATCCTCGCTCCCCTCAATGCTGGTGTAAATTTTGTCAAAAGCTTCGCTGTTTCAAAGCCACATTTTCCCGAAGCTCGAATTCTCTCAAACAAATCACTCGCTACGTCAAGTGTTATAATACTTCAGAAGTTATGATATAGGACTTAAGCGAGGCTTAATTTTGTCAATGTACTTTGTAAAGTGCCTCCTGAAAATTACGCAACTTAATTTGCTGTATGGGACATTGTTATATCTTTTTTATTGTAACTTCCAAAAAAATATTTGATTTTGATACAAATAATTTATTGGGGAGGCCACTCTTAGAATTCTATTCGATTCGAACGCACACAAACACAGTAGGTACACTACACATCCCCCAAAGTATTTATGTATTGAATTGCACACTTTTACACTGGGTAGGTACACGTCACATTATATTGTATGTATTTTAAATATTTATTTTTATAATTATCATTGCTTAGTCGCTGCGAATGTCCGGGCGTCCACTCAGGTGGTCCCACTGAAAATCAGCGTCTGAGCCTATCAGGTCCAGGCATTAGCTGAGTGGGGTCCATTTAATTTTGAACATCGTGACACTGCTGCCTGGTGGAAATTATTCTTTGTTTTTCTATTGTTTGTTTTATTTTTTTTGTCTTTTCCTAACCACCTTGTTCTATATGTTTTTATCTGTTGCGATGTTCAGAATCAATAAACATTTTTTCTTTCTTTCTTTCTTTCTAGTTAGGGAATCTGCACTATATGTTCGTACAACATACATCACTACTTAAATGTGAAAATCTACAGCTAACATGTTTAACAGAAACAATTTTTGGATCTTAATACTCTCTATTGGGTGTTAACTTCAATGACTAGGGTTTGAAACAGTTTTTTTTATGTACACGTAGCATTGTAGTCGATAACACCAAATGTACCACCTGTCTAGCAGGCTCTTTTTTAACTATTAATGAATAATTGAAATCGTAAACTTTGTAACAATGACGAATGCTCAAAGGCATGAAATAGCTATTACCAAAACGACGAAGTTTTTAAAGTTTTAAAACACATTTTTCCGGCAAAAGGTTAAAAATGAGAGACGGCGAGAACAAATCAAATTCAGACGGCTAAAGCGCGGGGCGGCTGCGACCGGCCGATAACCGCTTTTTTCCAGTTTTTACCAGTTTCAACGGCATTTTTCCAGTTTTTACCAGTTTCAACTGCATTTTTCATTTAGGAAACAACGGCTGGCTAAAATATCATGAATGGAAACTGCTTTTTGGGCGACAAATGTACTAATGTATTTTAGGCTGTACATTTTAATGTGAACCGTTTTAACTGAGTTTTGTTTTATTTTACGGTTTTAAAAAAACAGGGAAGGTAAGAAATTGGATAAAAGAGCTACTCGTTAAGCTGTTCCGATAGATTTGGTTACATCTAGTGCTATTTATAATCAACAAATAGATAATACTTAAGTCGATTAGGGTCAATTTGACAAGTACGAAACCCAGGGTCATTTTGGGTCTTTTTATGGTCAATTGTCTACTTTTCGTTACAAAGCCAAATTTGTTTATTACTCGGTAATAAAATAGATAGATATATACATTACATTTATTTATAGTTATCGCTAGAATCTATGACCCACCGGACCACCGAATCCTTTTTAATGGTACTCTTTGCTCTTCTTCTCTCTATTCTCTTCTTCATCCTGTTTTCCTATTCACCTACTTAAAGAACAAAAAATACAACAAAGTAGTCACATATCGTTCACATATTTGTTTGTAGAATAAAACATAAGTCACCCGTCAATGGCCCGAGTTCGGACACCATTACTTGGAATAAGGTTTTCCAGAAAGTTTTCTCTATTTTCCAGGATTTTGTTATATTCCCCTATTCATATTAATAAAAATTCTGACCCAATACCATCTGGAATTCTGGACCCTTTTCTGTTGAAATCAACGGCGGCTGCAATAAAATCAGTTCACAGAAAACGGGAAGGGTTGACAGTCACTGTAGGGTTGGCACTGGTTCATGATTCAAATTAAAGTGTAGTGTATATGAAGAACAAGCTGGACTGCCTGATGTGATGGCAAGAAGTCAACAACAGGCCCAGATGTAATCAAAATGCCTACCAATAAACTTGCCTTCAAGAAAGCCAGTCGCGATGTCTTTTTGCAGAAGCTTAAACCTTTTTTTTTTCATTCCTTTTTTTTTCTTTGCTCTTGACTGTTTTTCTATTCTTAAGCATCATCTGTATGGCATTTTTTATATTTGTAGGTCAGTACCTATGTATGTTTATATTATTTTAATGAATTGCATTACGTTTTTAGAAATTCTATTTTATTCATAAGTACTTTGGCGCTGGGTGGAATAATGTCCAGGAATATTTTATTGATTGTACTATTTCACTTCCTACGAAGCACTTGACGTGGTTGTCTTTCTCAGTACCACTTCAACTGACTACCCCGCTATGCTACGAGTGCTACGACGTAGCATCGTAGTCTTCTTAGTTATTGCTACAGAATCTTTCTAAAGATAGGTCAATTTATGTCAATGGTTACTAAAAGTTTTTTTTTAATAAGTTATCAATGTAGTTTTAGAACAAATATTTACAAAAAACCGTCAGGAATTAGGTACTTCTGACAAGATATGGGTCACTAACCAAAATAAATTAATTTCAAATTAATGATGAATAGAATAAATGATCATATTTATTCTTGATTTCACAATGATTAGAAAGTACAACTAGCAGATCCAATGCTAAGAACAATTTAAGGAGGTTTTGGCTGAGCGACTATAATTAAGTTAATTATATATTTTTTATTTTATCTGCAAGTTGTATCATGACTTAGTTAGCAGCAAATATCCAAGCTTTTGCATTTATTACTATAAGTTTTATATCCAGTTTATAAAACTTTGCCAGCCCTGGCTTCACAGAAAGCCGTCCGTGCCGATAGCCGGGTCGTCTGCGAGGGTCGTGTTTGCGGATGATGGATGAGTCCACCACCGGCCGTATTGGCTCAGCTGTAATGTATTCGGCACTAGTGCTCAAGCGGTCTGCTTTTACTCGTTAATCTATCACAAGTGTAGAAGATAAAGAAATAGCAGAAAATAATTACTTTTTTGCTCAAAGAAAACAAATTACACAACAGTGTTCACAGATATTTAGACTGTCCACTTTAGGTGGCTTTATCGCTAAAAGCGATCTCTTCCATTCAAATTACAGAGAACTGGAAAAGGAAGTACATGTGTACAAATCAGTTTACCGTCATTAAATTTTGATATCCAGAGCTTTATTCGGTTTAGGTTTTGAGACACACTATTGATGTAGGTTACTTTTAGACTGTTCATGGTTAGTTAATATATTTATTTATTTATTAAACACAATTAAACGGGCTTAACCCGTTAAAATAACATAATTATGTAAATTTAAAACTAACGTTTACAATAATTTCTCAACATAAAATATGATTTTTAATGAATTTAAAACAATTTTATTAAGATCTAACTAATTTCTCAGTTGCTTACACTATATTGACATGTCACAGAATAGTTTATCTCTAGTAAGATACTTTTCTAACCGAAATTTTATCATCTTGGTGATTTGTATTTCAGTTGACGAATATCCTTCCATGGCCTGCTATCGTACTCCTATTATTCGATCGGCAACACTTACTTGCCTAGATGACGGAACTTTATAAACTTAAAGCCGTTGAATAAGAGCGAGAGACCTTTCAGTTCCAGTGGCTGTGAAACCTGGTCAAGATGACGTGCTTAGTATTTTCTCAGTCGATCCACGCCACTTGCCCCATTTAACGAGAGTTCTTCATTCTACAAAGAGCTACAGAAGAGTGGACTCTTGTGACGTCAGTTTTGTTATCAATTTGATGCGGGAGTTAAGAAATAAAGAAAATATTTGAAATAAATATCTACATATATTTTTACATCATAGCGAAACTAAACAGCTTGTGCTATTGCAGTCAAAATCAAAAACAATGCAAGTTCTCGAATAAGTTTGCCATAGGAAACATCATACTTATTTATTCAAAACAGCTCATGATAACATAATTCTAAAACCGCTTTCGCTTAGAATAGAATATTATTATTATAGTGTATTGTAACTGCAAAACTGTTGACGAAATAATAGAAAACGCTCATGACTACCTATATCTCAAGGCAAATGTGAGACACACTAACTGTTGCCGTCGTTAGTACCGAATTTGAACCCAACCACGTTGAGTGAGGGGAAACAGCTGTTATCCTCCGTTACCCAAGGTTTTTATCAGTGTTTTCCATCACGGGAGAGTCAGTTGCAAATTTTACAATGAACACAAAGGTGTTCCCGCCAGTCTTAAAGTCATGGGCGGTTCCAACCGAAATTGTTTAACCACACGGCCCCGACGATCTGTTTGACAGAATCATGAAAATTATTACCTAGTTTACCTACTCATTGTAAAAAGTCCATTCATGCTAAAACTGAAGTGTGCCAACGTCTCAAAGTCACTAGAACTTAAAAATAGACTCTGACAAAAAGGCTATGTAACAAAGACTAAAAGATTGCCTACTTGCCAAGTCGTTTGAAACCTCTATCTTATCCGCCCGCCCTGAGTATAGAGGTATATACACAATAACCATACAATGTGGATGTCTTGCCTTTTACTCATGATGTTACCAGGCATTGTGGTGACGAGATTCAAAATGGAAGCATATTGACAACAGAAGACATCAATTTTGTTCCCCAATAACTTCTGAACCCAAAATTGTTTGTTTGTATTCATGCATGTACAAGTAGATGGTAATAGCAGAGTTCCGGTCTAGCATAGTGTAAGAATGTCAGTGAGATGGATGGACCTTTTTTTAGATAAGTAAATAACAAGTAGTGCTCTAGCTAGGCAACCACTGAAATGCTTACACATAAGTCAGGGTATTTTATCGATGTTTTAAGAATGTTTTCTGTTTTTGACAAAACAAAACTAGGTTTCGTTTATTACTAGCGGCCACTCGCGAATTCGACCCCGTAAACTTAGCGTGATGTTACATAGCCTTCCTCAATAAATGGACTACGTAACACAAAGAGATTTTCTCAATTTGAAACAGTATTTCCTGAGATTTACGCGTTCAAACAAACAAACAAACAAACTCTTCAGCTTTATTTTAGTAAGTATAGATAATGTGACATTCA
Organism: Udea ferrugalis; assembly: GCA_950022985.1. Lineage (NCBI taxonomy): Eukaryota > Metazoa > Arthropoda > Insecta > Lepidoptera > Crambidae > Udea > Udea ferrugalis. The sequence goes on along the minus strand of OX465527.1, from coordinate 3,329,854 downwards.
CAGTGTTATCTAAATTTTCCTGTTTTGTAAAAAACCTAACAAATTAACTTAAATGCTCACGATTGTATCCCACGCGGAGTAGCCAGAGCCACGCTGATAAGTTACTGTCATAGTGACCGGAATGTTCAGAAACCCACATTTCGCATTGTGAATTCGATAAGTGGTAAGGAGCGAGCCACAAGCCGTAGGTAATACAAGTCGCTTGATTTTTTAAAAAGATACCTATTGTTATGTCTCTGTTTTCTTCAACTTTGTCGTCCCACTCTCATCACATCTTCAAGTTTAAACTTAGATCTGGTCTAATAACTGGAGCGTTGCGGGAAACTAATGCACTAAGTTACCAAGTTCCTGACGAACTCAGGTTGTTGCAGCTTCCGTCTCTTGATGGTTCGTTACGGCGGCTTAGAGGCACTGTGCGTTAGTAACGGTAGGGTTGGTATCGTTAGATAACTTTATTGTACGAAAACTGTTAAAGAAGTATTTAATTTAATGCAAATGGTGAATGAATAAGAAAAAAAACTGAAATCAAATATTTCAACACGTATTAATAGATTTATTACCGCGCGTAACGATTAGGCAAACAGTCAGCGGCTCACTGTTTGCTTCCATTCGCCTACCAATTCATTTTAGATGGAGTGACCATATAGCGGGTCATGCACGCAGTTTGCGACGTTTCGCTTGCTGACTCATTCTGGCGGCGGCGTAAGTTGTTCACTACGCCGAAGCCACTGATACGCTCTCAGAGTCAGTCGCAGACGGTCAGCCGCTCACTGTTCGCGCAATCGGGACAAGCTACAAGGGCAGATGCTCATAACATGACTAAATCCCAAAAGTTAGTCAGAATATGATTGTTGCCGTCATGGTGAACGGAATTCATCATTCATGATTTCTATCTTTAAAAATGGGAGAACAGCATTAAAAATGCTTACTTACAAAAAATAATCATTCTATTCGGGCTGTTAAGCTGACGAGTTTGTCATGCCTCCCTTGCCTCTTAACCTACACTTACTCAAACTCTCGATAGTTCTGAGTAGTTTAACTACTCAACTACCCTTCCAGTTAATTTTATTCGGCGCCAAGTCCCGCGGTTAAGTTTGAACCAAGAATTTAGTGCTAAACCAAACTTCCTGATTAGAAATTTGGCTCAGTTTGCAATCAGATAACGGAGTTGCGATATTGCTCATAGTTTAGGATGCGGAATGTTTCCTTTTAGGAATGAAGATGTAAGTAATAATATTTTAGTAGTAAACGTTTTTTATAACACATATGCATATGTTGCCTGATGCCAACATGACCAAATGTCTTTTTCTGGTTTTCAGATCTTTAGTACATATGCATTCACTTTATAACAAACGGGGCAGTCAGAGGAACACTGATTGTTGCCGTCATGGTGGACGGAACATTCAGAAGCCCACATTTCTCCGAATTTTTAATCGGCGTTTTCCGTCACCATAGAGTGACGGAAATTGTTCAATCAGCACAAAGTAGAGGTATCCTTGACCTCGGGATCACATGGGTTTCGAGCCAGTGTTTAACAACCAAGCCATGACGCTCCCTCAACGATGTTTTAACAGAAAATACTTTTACATTTTGCATACTCGTACTTCTTTGTATGTAACTTTTTCATTGTGTAAGATTTCCATGGAGAAGCATTCATTCGTAAAAACACGTCATTAGGAAAAAAACGAGAAAGCATTCCCTTGTGTGGAACATACATACTACATTAAAATTTTGCATTGTATGGTACACGTACTTCATTTTTTCTTTAGAATCTTAAAATAGAGCAAAGGCGAAATCATTAAAACTCAAACCCTCGTATCAACAAAAGGCTATTTTGGTTCTGCATACAAAATATCCCAATGTGGAAATATTTGCTGAATAAAAGAGGAATCCTTAAAAAGGAACAAACCGGAATGATTCCGGGAAAAGAAAAAAGCCGTAAGCCGACCCATTGGTGTAATTGGCATCGGCTTAGAGGAGTATCCTTAAACCGATCGATATTTGAAATTAACCGCCGAATTCATAAACGCGAATCAAGGATGAGATCCGGTACCAAGCACTATTTTCGCTTTAAGTGGTTAAGCAAACTGATTGCCTAATATCCACCTGCCATATAAATTGAGAGCGATCCAAGGGTAAGGGAGACTCTGGTCTCCTGGAATACAGGTTTTTTCAGAAAGCTATCTTAGGCACCAGTCTCTCACAAGAGCTAAAAACCCCAAGCCTTTTGTTAATTTTTGTCTAAGGTTGCCAAAAACAACGAAATTAATAACTACCGAATATTTCGAAACAAACAGTTCCTTCTATTTTCGAGTTATATTAAACTAGCGACCCGCCCCCGCTTCGCATGGGTGCAATAGGATGTTATTATACATATAAACCTTCCTCTTGAATCTTTCTATCTATTAAAAAAACCGCATCAAAATCCGTTGCGTAGTTTCAAAGACTTAAGCATACAAAGGGACATAGGGACAGAGAAAGCGACTTTGTTTTATACTATGTAGTGAAGTGGATACTAAAAATATGTTCGAACCATATAGCTATTGCCTTCAAATTCTAAAGGAAAAGTCATATTCTAGTTTAGAAAATTAAATGCTAATTTGAAAATAACGTCGGTCACAATTTGAATAACTTACTCGTATTCCTAATTTCGAAAGTTCGTGGACCGTTTTACTAAACAGGCAAGCTAATATGAACCTGCTTGCCAACTGATAAGGTCCATATTTCCTGGGATTATTTGGCACATGAGGCTTTTTAGAAATTGACCGAACAGTTATCGGAATTTGAACATTTCGGTGCAGCTGACACCTGGGGAATGGGCGGGAATTGCATTTATTATGCAAATCGGACTTACAGCTAAAACTTAATAGTTTCTATTAACAAATGATTAAGGGTTAAAATCTTACATACCTACAATTGCGTATGTGGTAAGCAAGCATGAGTTTTAAAACAAACATTTCAACATATTTATAGTCTTTTCAAAAATACTACTTAAAAGTACTGAGCTGTTAAAACTAAAAAAGCACAAGACAAGACAAGTTCTTTTTTATTGTGATTTTTAAGATGACCTCACTCCACCTCATGGGAATTTCATTGTTTAGTTTCGTGTTGATTTAAGCACACCCGATTTGTGTATAATAACTACATTAAATATTTTTGTTTAACTCTCCTCGTCTCACATCATTTAAGAGCGTCGTGTCCCAGCAGGTAATCACTCTGGTGGTCTCCAGCATAATTTTGGCCGATAAACCTTTGCGTTTATTTTACAATTTGTGGCTTAATTTTCAGTGATGGATAACACGCATGACAAACACAAGCAGCCCCGTTAGCTCGCCCTTTACCAAATTGGAGTGTGGATTTCTTAATGTTCCGTTCACCATGACGGCCACAATTAGTGTGCCTCTGACTACCCTGGTTTGGATATAGCGTAAGCTATGTTATATTTGCATTATTCTTCTCATTTATCTTATTTTAGATACAAACTTTCGATTGAAGGAGACAAACGATCTTTGAGACTTTAATCAAACTTGAATCTAGTTTGAATAACTTAAATCACAATTAATGATCTTTTCTAAATTGTCTTCCAGACTCTAAAATTACAAAATCCTTCATTGCACAGTAGCACCATTTACAAAGCTGTAGAATTCCAGAGGCATTTAGCGAAATAAATGTCTGATTCCAAAAGCACTTACTATAAAATCGCCGTGTGAAATCGCGCAAGAACGAACGTGTACAGAATACACCCGCGGGCGCAGCGCCGGCCGGGGCCCGGGGCCCAAATGAGTTGTCAGACCGTGAAATATAGTTTTGTGCGAACGATCCAAACAAACAATTTGTTATCTATGTCTTTGTTTTCATTTTTTACACATTGATACATTGACTCTCTCGCCAGTCGCACACACCTGATACTCGTTCACACCTTTCTCCTTACTTATTCTTTCTAGTAGTTTTTCAATTTTTTACACTTTGCTTGTAATCCAAAGAACCTCAATTTTATTAACATCTTTTAATTAGTGGAGCATCGCATCCAGGCACGAAAAAATCTGAACATTTAACTCTATTAGAGATTTGCAATTTATTATTTTTTTCGTCCCTAACTCTGAATTCACCTTCTTGGGTAGCATCACCACATACAACCTTCTGGTTTCCTCACTGGTCAAATGCCTTTCCCATGTAGAAAAAAATATTATCCTTTTTGCTTCAAATTAAAAACAGAGCATACAATGGGACTTGAGTATCATTTCAAATAGCTATTCTTTAATTATTTGTTGATGGTTTTATGGTAAATATATCTTTTATAGATATTATTTAACTTACCGTTGTTGTTTTAAAGTTTAACTAAGAACAAAAATGGTAAAGGACTAACAGTCCATGCAATAGTGTTAACGTACGTACTACATATTTCAGTGGTCCAATTGCTAAAAGCTCTCTTTTATTCTCGAATTTAAAACCAAAATACGGAAAACTTCACACAATACAATCACGATCGGCGTCGAATCGAATGTTAAATCGAAATAGAAGTTTCCGCTAGTTAGAATTGCATTTCGCTTTTCCGTTCGAGTTTTTTCGTGTCCATGCTCCCAGAAAGTTCAATTAAAATAAGTGTTTTTACTCAAAAATGGCGGATTTTCGACGCAATATTCAAATGTTTGTGAAACTCTGAATCCTGAATGGCTTGATGGATTTCAGCTTGAGAGGTGTAGTTAGATTTGAAACTACTGTGAAAGTGACACTCGGTATATCATATAGGTATGTATATAAAATTCTCGTGTCACAGTGTTTGTTGCCAAACTCCTCTAAAACGGCTTGACCGATTTTGACGAATTTCTAAATAGAGAATAGGTCCTTATCTATTTTTATCAAACTCAAAATATATAAAGCATAAAATATAAAACAGTAGTCTGAAAAATGAAAACCCAGGAACGCAGTCAGTCATATGTTTTTTGCAGTACCGTTTTTTGTATTTTACGTGGCACAAAATTTAGTAAATAGTCACAGAGAGCTCTTTTTTAATAGAATAACAGCCACCCTCCAAAATAACGTTTTTCGCATTTTTAACCTTAATAATGCCATAATTTGATGAGCACACTTGATAAGTCTCATCTCGGAAAGTATCGCTGTTTTACCTTGCACAAGGGAAAACTGTAAATATCGACAAAAAGCTTTAAGTAAGTACCATATTTTTATCAGACTTTCTAGGGAAATGGACACACTTTTTTTCTGGATAACACTTTTTTTCGAACGGGCGGCAGAGAAGCAAAGATTTAATATACGATATGGTCGCCTGAGGCAGCCGGTGCATTGTACACTGGCAGCCAGAGATATGGGTTGACGGATAATCTAACAGGCACGTGGATGTTTGTCCCGTTTCACGCTCTAGCTATGTTACTGTAACATTTTTCACCCAAACAATGAGCAGATAGTAGGTAAAGTCTGTTTGAGGACGTAGAGGGTTGTGGTGACATATTCATAGCGACAACCTAAATCAATGGTGGTTAAACACTCTGGCTCGGTACCCGGAGGTCCCGAGATGAAATCTGGCCTTAACAAACACACTTCGTGTTCATTGTACAATTTGCAGCTTATTCTCCATTGATGGAAAACACCGATATTAAACCCAAGCAACTCGGATAACGGCGGTAGGCTCGTCCTTTACCACGTTGGGTTCATATTCCCTCAGTCAAATGTGTCCTTCAGAATGTTCCGTTCACCATGACGGCAACAATCAGTGTGCCACTGACCCATTAGGTATATAGTCGTGAGGGGGTATGTTATATCAATTATTACCTCATTTGTATCCTTTCATTATCTTAATTACATTTTGAAGAATGTTCACTGATAAAAGTAAGAAGATTGTAATAAATAAATGGTTTATGATTAGCTTTGACTTAAATTCTGAGAATGGTTCGTTCAGAAAAGTGACAACAATGATTGAAAACATTCTCATAACACAGATAATCAATAATAAAACCAACTGTCTAGTTTGATTTCAATCCTGAACAAAAGCTTTTAGATAGCAGATTTTATGCAAAATCTGAGCTAACAATACCCTTGGCATCAAGTGTATCCCTTTATCTACACTGGACAGGCTTCAGCCTAGTCTTATTGTGAGGTGCACTTCCGGATCAGCCGGATTACAGCCGGAAGGCCCGGGTTAACCGGAAACCTTTCACTTACAGCACTTTATTCGCTCTTTACGACCTTCCAATTTAGCGGTATCAACGGGATTTGGGTTAACTACTGATTCCTTTTTGTTTGACTAACTTGAGCTGGAAAAGAATGAAAGAACTCCGTTTCATGGCATAACGATTTGCTAGCAAGTTATTCTTATACGTCGCTTAGCCCGGTTTTTTGTAGATACTTGATGGTTAGTAGTTAGTAGGTAGCTTATAATAAATGTTTTACACCTTTGCGATTTGATTCTAGCTGATTCAGTAATCTAAAAGCGAGTGAAAAAACATTCATATTTATATTTTATTTACTGAAAGCTTGGCATTTCCATAAAATCATAGTATAATAAAAAACTAAATTTTGAAATGACAATGTTTAATTACTAACCCAAGTAACACCACGCAAAACTCCAAACTTCACAGACCGCGGTTTCTGCAGGTTCATATTTCTGAATCCACCTCATAAGCGGATTACTCTGGCATTTCTCCAAGGCAATGTTGATATCTTGTTCCAAGACCCCTTTATAACTGTCTCGCCGTAGACTCGTCGGCGACCTGCTTTATTGCACTAGGGTTCCAGGTTAAGGTGACTGCGTACCTACTTACCTAGCTACAGTTTTTGGCTAGAATAAAGTCTTACGTACAGGAAACTGGCTCGGAGTGACGTCAGTGTGATACTTTTGTATTTGTATATTCTTTTGTTGAATAAATGAATTAGATCTAGGGTGGCATTCCGGCTAACATCATTTGACATCTTGGTGCTTCACGCTTACTTCAATCATTAATACGCTTTAATTTGACTCATTTTGTATGTAAATAATTGAAAAAAATAATTGGCTTAATTATTTTTTAAAACTCATCAGGAGCGAAGTGAGTTTCGGCGCCAACCGGAATACTTTAGCTGTATTTTCAAATTTGTTTAACAATATTAACACCAAAGCATCATTTACAGCATTACATACTTTACAATTTCAATTCAAAATCAGGACATCATTAAGCCAGTTAAGCTAAGTAGAAAAGTATAGTGGGCTGTGCAAAAGCGTAACAAAAAAGATCCGATATGAAACTACAAAATAGTGATCGGTTAGTATTGAATTTAATAAAGTTCGGCTCCACACAAATTGTCGCTTCGTTAAGCTCAGGTGCAAAATCAGCCTCAACTCCTTTGCAAGTTTCTAGTAATATCAATAACACTATTTTCTTTTGCTACGCACAAAGCTTCCTCGCACCTTTTTTGGCGCAGCTTTGAACCTGTAAATAATTCAGACAATTGTCATTTGTAGGGTCCTCCCGTACATTTGTCGAGGAGTGCGCGTAACAAAGTCGCGAAGTGCCTGGAGTGACGCCTTCCATGTCACTCCGGAATATCCGAAGAGGGAACAGAGCAGTTGCAGCTCTACTGCGATCGAGATAGGGAACAGATTGCTGTAGAATAGAAGAATGAAAATAAAACAAACGCTCTTTATATTTCATATTGTTAGTAACTGGATTCTTAGCCAAACAAGATTTTCAGATTTTCTGGTTTAGATTTGGTTTACATATTTTGTAAATTCGGGCGTATAAGGGTGACGTTTGATTGGCACATTGCGTTGCGTCGTTTTCAACCCTCAATGAAAAGCGGTGTTATAAGTTTTGATTCAATAAATATGCCCACTCGTCTGAAGTTTATCAGCCTTTTTATAGTTCATGCAAGGATATGAGCAACCTTCCACATATCTGATAGACGCACAATTTTCTGCAATTTCATCAAAAATGACCTTTCCGGAATCGTCTCAATAAGTAGGTTTCGAATATTTATCATATCAGACCCTAATGTGATAATAACTTTATCATTATGATTATAAAATAGTGAACGCGTTGAAAGGGTAACTGTCAAGTTAAACTACCTAGTCTTTTCAGAAGAAACAAACTTCCGCCGCGGTGGTATCGCATTATTCACAGATGTACGAGTATAATATCGAATCGTAAATACCAAAATTGTATCAAACGGTCTCCTAGAATAAAGGATTTAATAGGTTATTTTTTATTTTTAGCATTAGGCATAATGCATTATCATCTTACTAAAGATAGGAAAACCAGAAAAAGACATTTGGTCTTATGGCGTCAGGCGGGAATCAAACCCGCATCTTTCGCAAACCGGGCGACTACACTAACCACTATGCTACCGAGACCATTAACAGACCGGCCGAATTTTTCTGGTATGTTTACCTGGCAGCCAGGTTTGCTTCAATGCATCATCATCAAAGTATGTATCACCCTCATATCTTTTTAACTATAGCAAGTTGCACAGCCCAAACTTCCGAAATTCTTTGTTATGCCTTGCGGTTGACTGGTAGAGAATGCCTCTAGGCATTAAGTCCGCCAATTGTACTTTTTTTCTTAATTTCGTGCAATAAAGAATAAATACATCTTACTAAAGATAGGAAAACCAGAAAAAACATTATCCCTAATGCCTAATAAAAAATAACCTATTACCTATAAAACCTAGTTTCATCTTTAACGAAAGTAAATATTTGCAATAATGCTTCATTCGAGTGTTTAAGGTATATGCCTAAACATTGGTGAAACAAACCTACCAGATAAATATACCAGAAAAATTTGGCCGGTCTGTTAATGGTCTCGGTAGCATAGAGGTTAGTGCAGTCGCCCGGTTTGCGAAAGATGCGGGTTCGATTCCCGCCTGACGCCATAAGGCCAAATGATTTTTTCTGGTCTTCCTATCTTTAAAAGATTTAATTTGGCCAGGGTCATATACCCTCACCCTAATGAATGCAACGAGTTGTCTTACTTGTACATTTGTATTTGTCTTAAAACGCAATCGATCAGTCTCCGGTTACACGAGCCATCGATCCAGCCTTGAACTTCGTGAAAATGTATTCATGCCACGTTTGTTATGACAAACATCTTCATTAATTAAAATTAAATGCACAAATTACCCCTTTGTGTGCTTCAAGGAAACGATTCAGAATTTTAAGTGACGGTTCAAGTGCAATACTTAGACAACTGGACGATTTTCATTTTCAGTAAACTGTTTTGTCTGGGTGTTTCCGAAGTATAGTAGGTATTTAGCATTTATTTTCAAAACTTGTTTTGTGATGTTTATTTAATAATAATAATATTTTATTTATTTCAGGCAACTAATTACATTGATAGATCTTAAATAACATAATCGGCCCGTACATACATACATACTTAATATCCTCTAACACTAGTTTTGATTTGTTTGAGGCTAATAATAAACGCAATAATATATATAAAAGAGGTACGTTATGTCAGTACTGACGCGAAGTCTAAAATTGTCCCCTACGTACGTACCTATTAGTACGAGAGCTGACGACCAACATTTTTGTCTCATAGCAATACGGCCAAAACCGCATCAAATCGATAGATACGATTATCCTGAACTCGAAAATACCAATATCAGACATTTTCCGCGTAGCGTTTGATCTGACCGAATTTTCAAAATTGTCAAAGAATTTTACCGAACTGCATCATAGCAATATGTCTGATTTGCAGACTGTAGTTGAATGATAGTTCTGAGATACCGGAATAGTACATTGTTATCCTAGGGGTGAAAGTAACTTATTTAGTCCCGAGACGGGGTTTGGCGCCCGGAACGAAGTGAGGGCGCCAATAGTTCGAGGGACTAAATAAGTCTTTCACCCGAGGTAAACACTGTGCTTTTCATTACGAATACAAGGAAAGTAAAAATAAAACATGAATTAGCCAAAGAAAAAGATTTAAAAATAAATGAAGATCGAATTGGCGCTATCCCCGCTATCCCGCCTATTTTGTTTGTTTTTTTTTTCTGTTTCGGGCCCACTATTCAGCCATTATTTTTTATTTTTTTCATTGGAAAAATGGTAAATATTTTGCTCTACTAAGCTTAGTTATTTTGAAGAAATTGTTGAAACTGAATTATAAAAAAGTTATTTATAAAATATACATTCTCTAATCAATACTTAACTTTAAGTTATTTCAATTTTACATCGTGGCTGTATAGAAAGTTGGAACATGGTTCAATAGATATGTGAAAAATAACTAAGTTTTTTTTTAATAATTTGGCAGATGTCAGTTGAAAGTGATTCTCCCTAGGGATGAAAAGTATTACTTTCAGCCCGCTTCTCAGGTCAGTAATGACCTACTTTCAGAGTATGAGTAATGAAAACATATTTTTCAGACGTTAGTGGTGTAGGGCAAACCCGTAAAATCACTTAAAATGAGACAAAAAAAATGTCTCATAGCAATACGTCTGAAAATCTTTTTTATTAGTAAATTTTGGTTATTTGATGCGAACAAAACAATTTTCAGAAGGAAATGTGAACGCATTAAATTTTGAGACCGTTTTGAAAATGTTAACAAATTTTACCGATCCGTATCATAGCAATATGTCTGAAAATTGTTGGACATGATAAAATAAGTTGTCCACATGTGCAAAAAATGTACATCAGACAAATTAAGTGTAGCATCTTCTCTATCAGACAACTTTTCGATACTTGCACACTTGAGTAACTTTTACAAAAGAAATAAGTAATGACATCTGTTATCTGTCAAAGTACATATAATAGACAAGGGAAATTCTTGAATATCTATGAAGGCTGTAAATTTAAAAAAACATTTAACAGAGGCGTCGGCCAGGCGACTCCGAAACGTTATTTTCGTTTTTGGGAGTATATGCTACACTTAGGTTGGGTTGCACCATCTGACTTTAACAATAACAAACATCAAAATTTCGGTTTAAGTTAAAGTTAGGCCCAAAAATGACGTCAAATTGTCAAATTTGACAAAAACTTTAACTTTAACCTTAACTTCTACTATGGTGCAACTTACCCTTAAAGTGTCTGAAAACAGGTTCTTGGTAATCATGGCAGCAATACGAAAAGTTGAAAAAAATAATTATCCGTATTGCTATGATACAGGTGGGCTAAATTTGTTGACATTTTTAAAAATGCGCTCAGGCTATATGCTACGCGCAAAATGTCTGAAAACGAACTTTTTCGTAATACAATTATAAAATCTATGTACATTTTCACTATCAGACGTATTGCTATAATACCGACTGTCTTTTTTTTTGACACAGCAGAAATGGCCTCCCACGCAGTTGCTACACTTTCGACCGTTACTACACACCTAGTTGGGTTCAGAATCATACAATCTAATGATTTTATGGGGTTTATGCCGTATTGCTATGAGACATGGTTTTGGTCGTGAGCTCTCGTACTATATGATTTGACCGTGTGTACAAGATAGCATAATTATTAACTAGAGCGTAAACCACACAGATACATGTTGCGCAGTGTTTCCTCAAACTGTCAATGCTTTTCTCAGGTGGGCAAAAGTCCTGATTCCGGGTGCCACTTCTTTAGCACAAATATGGTTACTTATTTTTATAATAATATCATTGGCTAGACGGCATTGGTGTAATGATGTTCAATTTCATTTTATTTTAGGATATTTTAACTGGCAAATATTGTTTTATGTCTTTCCTCCATTTTAGGAAACAAAAGACATAAATTTGATAAACCAGTACCTCATAAGCCGCTCAACCAATTTCAATTTCCTTATATAGAAAATATAATTTTCGTTGTTTTCTCATGTAATAAGCACAAAGGCAAGTAAACAGAGCCGCTCGCTAATTAGGCTTCGACGGTGCCAGACGAGAATATTACGGCGATAGGGTTGTCAAATTTCTAATGACGGAAAATTATGCTTTCCTTATGTCAAACGTGGAACTTCATGACCTGATCCCACGCTCCACTTTCTACCACCGGACCACTAGACGCCGTGAGGGTTTTCGCCCCATGTGGTCGACTTTCCAGCGGTCCGAACTAAGCGGTTTGGTGCTTCCTTTCTGGTCCGGCAAGGCAAGAGTGAATAGGCATTTTCTGGGTTAGCGTGTTCCACCTTCGGCCTCGTCATCGTTTACCATCAGGTGAGTCAGAGGTCAAACGCAAACCCATATTAAATAAAAAAAAAACGTTTCAAAATACGCTTCTCAACTCACTGTTCTTACTACTGTAGTACTTTACCTCAGTAATTGTTTTATTTAACGAAAGATACAATGAAATGAAAGTACCTAACAGGTTCACAAGAACCAACTAATTTTGTAATCCTAGGTGAAGTATGTGTGCGCTTGCATGCCCTTTCCATCCCCTTTTGTTTTCATGTAGGTTATTTGAAATAATTTGTTATAAGAAATAATACCGCCTAATAATTTTCCCTAATGATAGTGGAAATGACGGTAGTTAAGTGAAGGTTGCTAAAAAATTGTACTGTTTTGTGACATAAAACATCTTTGTCATCCCGTGATCACGGCTGCTGTAAAGTAGTCGAAACGTCGGGTTTGAAAATGAAAAAAAAATATAAGACCGCGAGTAGAATCCGTAAAGTTGTTTTATTTCGATGTTTAGTGTTCGCGTAAATATTAGAAAACATTAATACCGCCTAAGATTGTAACTTCTGAAATTCAACAAAATTGAGTTTGTCTATTTTCTTACCATATTTTTCTTTTTTTTACAGAAAAACGATTAGCAACCCTAGCACCTTATATGTCGCGTAAGAGCATCTCATTAACTTTATGAATTGAAACGCATTTTAGCGAATGTGCTTTCAAAGGTTTCATTTTCTGAGGAAACATGTTGAAGAACTTTCAACATAACGAAAGAAACACTCGCATTTACATAAGTAATTTCCTGTATATTTCTTTATTAGAACTTAAAAAGGATCATATTTAATTATGTTGTTTTGTTTCGTTATGTTCTCTATTGTTTTTAGTTATTCTTTCTCCAGGCTTCCCGATTTATTTCAGGTTAGTAGTCCTGTGCCAGATCCTGGGCCTTACTGCATGGTATTAAGTGGTCTCTTCATCGATGGTTTTTTTAGGTCGTTTTTCAGTGCCATTTTGCCATTTTGCAGCCTATTCTGTTTTCTTTATGTTTCGTATTTTTCTAGGTCATATGGTGAGTTTGTCCCCGAATCACACGTCCCGGAGAAGCCCGAATATTTTCATCTTGATAAACTGAATTATAATAATTTTATCTTTGAAGTATTGTTATCAGATTTTTTTTTTATTACTTGCTAAAATTATAACTTCAATGATCAATGAAGAATAATGTATTTAAGATTTCATCTGCTAACAATACTTTAAAGCTAAACTGAATTTTAATTGAGTTTATCAAGATGAAATAAATTCGGGGTTCTCGGTGAACCCCCATATAAGATGGTCAACAAGCTCTTAGCCTTTTATTTGCATCTGTGCGGGTAAAGGTTTAAAATCTGTTACCAAAAAGAGTAACTCTTTAGGACTCTTTTCTCCTTATGAGCATAGTTTCTTCGTTACCGTGTCATGAATTGCCTGTTGTCTCGTTTTTCTTCATTAATATTACCACAAGTTAATAAGTCATATTTATCTCAGTGAACTTGTTGAAAGGAGTAAAACTACAAGTTTGTCGTTTCACGAACTCTGTGTACGAACATAAATATTAATTTGAAACAAAATTTAATCATCGTTAGTTGGAAATTAGTTTCGTCTCGTCAGAATCTTGAGTAAATGTTATTAGTTTGGCGTTGATGGTCGTGGGGTTTCACGTTTCCTACATTACATATTTTACGAATTTACTTTTTAGTTTTCACCTTAAAGTTTACTTCATGTCAAATTTTTTTTTTCCTATTTTTCGGTTAGTTTACGATACATTGATTAATTTAACTCTGGCCAGAACTACTATTCATTTATTTGAAACTTCCGTTAAAAATTGAGCTTTGTTCCTGGACAAAGTCAGTTATATTGAACATCCATATGAAACCACCTTACAAACCAATTAAATATTTTGTTTACAGGTTGAAGTGATAGCTAAGTTCAATTAGAAAGTATCAATTATTAGGAAACGATAATTAACAACGTGATAACCTGTTGTTAATTTTAATTGTTATTATTGGATCAACGAAAACGGCAATAAGTTGTTAAATTTCATTAAGATAACGTAAGTGTTAGAAAAAGTGTTAGTGATACGGAATAAACGGTCCTAAAATTCAGAGAAGCAATTTTTAAGTCAATTTGATAATCTAGTCTGTGATTTGTGTTTTTGAACGAACTATTGTTGTGAGCTTCTGTGGAAGCGAGACATAAACAAGTGAGTGAAGAGTGCGGTTGTGAGAGGCGTGGTTTGCTGATCTACCAAAATGGCGTTCGCTGCTGCTCGTATGATATTGAAGGACAAGAGAAGAAAGGCTTCCAAAGAGGACTTCAGGGACCCGAGAAACAGAAGCAAGGTATTTTATTTTTAAGATTTTCTTCTGGTTTCTTTAGAAGGATGGATTTTGAGATAGGATGTTTCTTTTACTAATGTGCAACCGGTATTTAATATATTAAATCCATCGATTTACGCGTGACTATTAAATAATTCGTTTGATCGAAAATTAAATACGTATTTATAAACGATCTGAAAAATGCAAATCATCTTGAGATTTGATTTGATTTGTAAAAAATTTGCTAGCGTATTGATAAATGTGAATGTACCTCTTAATTAACATCCTTATACTAAGTTGTATTATTGGCGTATAAAAAACCTACCTTCAGTGGGAACGGTTTATGTTTAAAAAAAAATCTATGCGGCTGACCAATGTGTAATCGGTCCAGTCTTCCTTTTAGGTACATGACACCGGTTTTTTTAAAGGCGAACACTGTGTCCTGCAGTTACCTTCAAAATATTAGTGTTTTTTCTACGAAAATTTGGAAATAAATACTTATATAATTCAAATATTTTTTCCACTTTAATTATAATTGATAATTCTGTGAACTGTTCCCCGTAGGGAAGTGAACTGGAAGCAAACAGTTAACAACAGCTTACTGTTTGCTTAACCGGGACGCCCTCTTATTCATGAAAACTCATTTTATTGCTGCATCATTGGTCTTGCAATTGAAGTGTCTTATTAATTAGACACTTCATTTCGTTTGACACACACTGGCAAATGTTGTATGCAATAAAAATTAAAGATACAAAACAGTATAGTAGTTGAAGTTTGAGTTTTTATGAATGTGGGTCCACAATTGAAAATCATACAAAAATAATTTAAATTCAATATACTGAAGCGTTCGATTCTGCTGTTGTGACTAGAGACGTGATGTTTTTGTGATGTCGTTTCCCACTCATTCAGAAAACCAGGCAAAACGTATACATATTGCATTTTTAGTTTTATTTTGTAGCACGTGTTCTGGCGACACGTGTCTGGCACACAAGAGCGTGTTCGTGTTTAAAAGGGCTTCTAGCCGCTTGTAGCACTAGCCAGAGGCTACTCACTGATTCAAAATTCTCGTAGTTTGAGCTAACATGCTAGATTTAATTCAAACGTGCGTTTTACAAGCGCGTTAGTGCGTATGTTTAGATCGTCAAAATATCCTTATTAACATAAATAGCCAGTATTTTAGTCATAATAGTGTTTGGATATTTTTATAAAAAAGAAGGTGATACCTTAAAAGTACTTTACTAAAAAAGGTAATGCTAACTGCAACCAGCAGCGGTTGCAGTTGGGCGCAGTGTTGCCTGATGTCTCACTCTAAGCGCGGCGACACTGTGACACAGTGGTGCTAGTGGTCTGAAGTCACTGCGAAGACCGTAGCTGCAGTGTCGCCGCGCTTGGTACAGATTTCTTAGAGATTCATAGAAATCATGAGAGTAGTTTGAGGCCAGTGGGATTCACTTTGCAGTTTGTGGATTGATGCCGTCGCTATTGGACTTTTACCTCAAGGGACGCTTAATGATTAGTTGTATCGTTAATAAAATTGATTCAAACTACTTATCCACGTATGAAGACATGGTTTCAAGGATTCATATAAGTTTATAGGATAAATGTGTATAGGGTAAATAGCGGGGAAATAGCGTAGGTACTCTGAACGATAAATCTCAAACTGATAGCCTATAAAGATGTTTTTAGATTCAAAGCGTAAGCCACGTACTACGCTAGCATAAAAATAGCGTTTAAAATATTATAAGAAACCCAAATTAGTCTTAGAAATAAATGTCAGCCACAGAAGTTAAATTTGATTTGACAACTATTCAGAGTTAGTTCAAGAGCATGAATATGATAATATAACTGAACTAATTCAACGATACCTTTATTTTGTTCGCACTAAGTATTATTATTTAAAGTGCTATATACGTTTTCATTTAAGAACCACATATACTGTCATAATTCGTGCCAGTCGGTGCTGAATTTCAATTAAAACCTCTCGTTAAATAGGTTAATGCGGGCCTGAAGTCCTGAAATAAATTATCCTGGTTTTTGAGCGTCATGAATGCTATCGCAATTAAATCAGCTGGCAGCGACAATAGTTCATTAGATTGGCGGAAATTGCTCATTAGCGAATAAAGCCTACGGGCGACCGAGGAAGAGATATTACTCTACCGTATTATGGATGGTTTTTTACTGACAGTCGTTCGTTTAGGTAATATTTATCTTTATGCAACGGAAACTTAGTCTTAAGTTCACAAAATTGTTTATGACATATACTCCCGAATTCACAAACGCAAATCAACGTTGAGCATCCCTCAAAAGTAAAGCTGTCCTTTTCAGTTCTATTGACATTCTACGGGACAGCATGAGCGTGAGCGCGTGCTTAGCGATGATTGACGTTTGTAAATTCGGGGGATAGTCACGCAACTGTATCCTAAACACATTGTATAAAATGGGCATAGGTAACTTCACCTTCAACGGAGAGGATTTATTTTTGTTTTTAACATTTATACATACATAGTCTACCATAACGCCACTTTCCCAACGGGGTACGCAGATACCACTTCTTGGCACACTTGCTGCAATCCTGACACACACCTTGCGCTTCCTCTACCTTCATGAGTCCTTTCATGCATGCTGGTTTTTTTTTAAAACAAGTTTAAACAAATTTTGCGTAAGCAGAAGGTTGGATTAGTAACTGATATTCCAAATTACCAGTACAATATTTTCATTGCGGGGTAACCAAAGGAGGTAGTTTTCTCTGAAAACTTATATCAGATTACGAAGTTTTCAAACTAAAGATTGTAGAATTCTCGATGGTAAGATAAATCAAGTCTTTGCAAAAGTCGTCAATCTTTTAAATCGGCAAAACGGTGTGAGGTGCAGTCAAGATAACGAGATCGCTTTAATGAGTTACCTTACCTGAAGTGCATTTATCAACGACCATCAAGCTTTGCCAGCTATCTAACTCGCTGAACTTTAGCGGTAAAAGGAAACGTATCATATAAAAAGTGCCAGAAGCTTCTTTCGCGCTCAAAAATGACTTCTACACTTGTAGTTCAAGTCGTGCAACAATATCATGACGTGTCCTGGCGTATTTTCTTCATGAATGAACCAATTTTCTAAAAAAACACGTGATAAAAAAACGAAAAAAAACATCAAAATCTATGCAACTCCTGCTACAGAGTCGCTCCTATAAATTGGCAAGTACTTGCAAAAACATTCTGTATATCGTCCATTAACATTGTCAACCTATTACTGGTCCACTGCTGGACTCTTGCACTTACTTCTGCAAGCCCCTCTTAAGGCGCGCCATTACGTCTTTTCCTAGCTATACGTTATCATCATCATCATCATCAACCTCTAGAAGTCCAATGCTGGACATAGGCCTCCCTCATAGAGCGCCACAACGAGCGGCTTTGGGCCGTTAGCATCCAACGGCTTCCCGCAAACTGCACCAGGTCATCGGTACACCGAGTGGGGGGCCTCCCTACGCTGCGTCTTCCAGTTTGTGGTCGCCACTCCAGAACCTTTCTTCCCCAACGGTCGTCGGTTCTGCGAGCGATGTGGCCTGCCCATTGCCACTTCAGCCTGGCTACCCGAGAAGCTATGTCGGTGACCTTAGTTCTTTCGCGAATGATTTCATTGCGAACTCTGTCACGCAAAGAAACTCCAAGCATAGCTCTCTTCATAGCTCGCTGAGCAACTCTGAGCTTGTTTAAAAGGCCAACAGTTAAGGACCACGTTATAATATTTCAAAAACAAATATATTAGCCCCTTTCGGTGTAACAGCAACTTAAGTACTCTTTTTCCTAATTATGTACCTTAATCTGATGTATTTATCACGATCCAACAGGCGTTCTTTGTACCGGAGTAGCTCACGATGGAAAATCAATTCGGTGAGCTCAAAAGATTTCAGTCATTATCTTGATCCGACTGGGAAATTCAGAGTGCTTATTCTAGAAGATTTCAGGTAACTTTAACAGGTCGAAAAGCAAACAAAAAATTATGATATTATCAA
Source organism: Udea ferrugalis (assembly GCA_950022985.1). NCBI lineage: Eukaryota > Metazoa > Arthropoda > Insecta > Lepidoptera > Crambidae > Udea > Udea ferrugalis. Next base: position 3,311,434 of record OX465527.1, on the reverse strand, counting down.
GTTTTTGATATTCTTGTAATCAGAATAATAGGTATATTGCTAATGATCGCATAACTACAATACGTGATTCTGGACCGTAATTAGCATCCTTGTTCCTATTAAACTATTTATTATCCTAAAGCCTGACAACTTTATTACGAACTTGCTGTCCCGAGAGCGTTGTTCTGTTGTCAATCATTGACTGGCAGAAATGGTGGCTAAGGAAAACCAAATTGTTGTTTTTCACTATATTCCTAGCATTTTCACATGTTTACTCACCTTTTCAACCTTCCCTGGACCTTTACAAATATTTCGAAACCAAAATTACCCAAATCAGTCGAGCCATTCCTGAGTTTTAGCGAAACTAACGAACCGCAATTCATTTTTATTAAAGAGAAATAGGTAATAATAAGCTACTTAGCGCATAAATTAAGTTCCTAAGTTCTTTATCACCACCACCACCATCAACATGAAATTTGAGGCACAAACTAATGTTTACTCACTTTATTTTCAACATCACGTAAAACGTTAACAAATATTTTGAGATATTTTCATTTTGTGAACTCTTTACAAAAGTTTTCATAGGTGTTTCAGGCTTATAAAGTTTTTAAACATTGCGTAAACAGACCCATATAAGCAAAGTGCTTTTAAATTTAATATGATAACAATAAAGCTTCGTTTCCTAAAACTAAGTAACAATAACAGACAAGAACCGTTTATTCCGTAACAAAACAATTATCCTTAAATTTGATTAAACGGTGTCACAGTATAAACCATACAGTAGGTTATCTAAGGCCGCCCGCCGAGTTATTAGCCTAGCGTGCACACAGACACGCGGCACAGCCCGTCCGTACTGCCGCCTCCCTATGCCTCCCTATTTTATGCTAGCGTGTGCGTGATATCGCGACACGGCCCACGAAGCGCACGCACACTTTCAAACCAAGAGTGGCACGTTTGTATGTAGATGTTCTACTGTATGGGTCATACTGTGACGGTGTCTTCGGACGATGATGAATATGTAAAGGGTCTGCACCGTGCTGTGGTTATTGGTCTCTGCCGACGGATCCATTTAATTTCTCAACCGTAATAAATGACAGCTTTATTACAAGTTGGCAACCAAGGGTTAAGCTTTCTTGAATTTAACTGTCTTGTTTTTAATGAATGATATTAACGTCTCTGAAAATATTGCAGTCTGTCTTTCTTTTGCCTGAACTATTTGTAATTTAAAAGTCATTGTTTGTGGATAATCCGTCATTATCTTAACTTTTTGTGATAGGCTCGTCACTGCTGCTATAATTATTGCGGCAAAAATAGTGGCTAGTTACAGGGAATCTTGTATAATAAAATAAATCACGGCTAATCTTTTTAAATAATATTTAGATTTACACGAAATGATACTCTGCTTACATCTGCAATTTATGCCGACTCACATTTATGATGTTGACCATACTTTGTTCATTTTTTGGCCAAATGTCTGATGTTACAAACCTGCTGTATACATTTCTGCTTAAGGGTCAGCAGTTCTGCTGATGAGTACTAAAAACATGCCTGCATTCTCGCATTTGAATAATAAAATTAATGTTTCATGCAATTAAAAAATGCTCATAAAGTCAAATTAAATACAATTTCCAAAAAGGAGCTAAGTAGTCACATTTTTTAAATTCAACCAATTAATATTAATTTGCTTAAAATAAAAACACGTTAGTCTGTATTCAGTATAAACGCTTATTTAATGAGCTTTTCGTCTGTGTGTTTATCATTTTGCGATCCTATTCGGAAAATTAGCAAATAATTCTCGGAAAATTCGCATAAATTCGCAACAGAAAAAGTCAATATGGCGTAAACTATGTGACAGGTGAGAAGACATTAGGTTTTTAGCGGTGACGATAGAGTGGATAAAGAGGTCATGTTCCTACATGACGTCTCAATATCCGGTGTGTGTCGCGTCCAGCGGCCATGTTGCTAGTTCTACAAGTTATAGCTCAGTGGCTTCCGGTTCTGACCCTCCAATTGGAGCACGGAATCCGCTGTAATCTTCTGATATATTGGAACGATATTTACGATTGCAGTATAAATGATTATTATTGGGATTTGCAAGATTAATTTTCACGTCTATTTGTTTAATTATTTGCTTGCCAGGGTTTAACAGGGTTGTTTTAATAATCGGTACATTGAACAAAATAGACAAAAATAGAAAAGTGGGAACCTCGCATACAAAACTCATCTAATGAATAGTATGCTTTTAAAAGTCTTAGGTTTCCTTGTAAATTTTAAATTATTTAGGAAACAGTTTAATGTTTTCATGGACATCCAATAAGGTCCTGATCTAATAAGTTTGCGCATCATTGAAATATAAACCAAAACAGCACATTATACACGCCGTGAAAGCTTCGTCTCCCAGTGGTATAACCCTCTAGCACGAAACCCTAAGGGTTCAAAGTGCAAATCTGGCTTGAACAACTACTTTGTATTCATTATACAACGTGCGACTTCTCCCTGGCGATGAAAAACACCTTTTAAAAAGCCAAGCAACCTGTATAACGGTAGGCTCGATCGCCATGTTGCATTAAAATACGCGAAGTGAGGGCTTCTGATTGGTGCAGATAAAGTCTGCTCGAGTGAGTGATGCCTCTGGTATTAATATCCGTAGACTGTTGCAACCGCTGATTATGACAGCCTGTTCGTACCCAGCGTTTGTTGGGCGATCTCGCCTATAGCACGCAGTGTGCTCACAGTGTACACGCCGCGATACAACAACGATACTTCCGCGATAAGAAAAAACGCCGCGACCACGCCGCGAGCTCGCCGCAAAATCGCTGCGCACTCGCGGGCGGTATCGTGCCAGTTGAACGCCTCATCCATCAGTCAAATTCAAAGCGGGCTTGAATGCGAGCACGCCGCGCGAGGTGGCAAGTTCACCTCGCCGTGAAATCGCACAACAAACGCCTGTGTGAACAAGCTACGTCACCTTTAGTATAGCACTGATATTGTGAAATGCCTGTGCTGCAGCTATTGTCTCATAGATGTATGTATATGGGATTCTAGATAAGCGTCCGTCATATATCAAAATAGATTTGAAATCAGAACTTATACGATTACAAAATCAAATCCATTCGTATTGCTTTCTCAATCTAAAAAAATCCGAATTCCTAAAAAACATTAAGCAAACCTGACCAACGAAAATAACTGAATACCTAGCTATAATCACTGGATATTACTAATCGAATTGTGTGCTCCCAAATTCATAATATACTTGACACGGTTGTTCAAAACTCCAGTGTAGTTCAATCGATTGCAATGTTGACGATACAGAAAGGATTATGTCCCAAAAATGGAACGTGTTGTTTTGAAAACACTGTGATTTACGAAGTATTGTAATGTGTGCTGCGTTCGGAGCTTACGTTCCATTGCTTTCCGTATTTCACGGTCCATAAGAGCGGGTCGTTGCCACGGAGTAATGTACCGTATTCGACTCATTGGCGCGAATGTTCCTGATAAAGTGTTCTCGGTACATATTGAATTGTGTTTATTCTTCAAAATCATTTGAAGTGATCATATGGAATCACTCAATTATAAAGCGCATAATGTTTGGCAATAGCGAATGTTTACACGTCTGAACAAAATTTGGTTTTGAGATATTATAATATGCATACTACTTAGTACTTTAAAATTAAACTGATAAGTTTCAATTTCTCTCTTAAACTGTTTACTAGGGCGTTAAAACTCAAACTATTTCTCTTTTTTATTGATATATTTATTACTAGAAATATATTGAATTTGTCCGTTCTATATGCTGTTGGAACTGCTCAGGCGTGGCAAGCGTTGAGTATCAAACTTAATTTTCTTTACACAAAGTGGACCAAAAACCACTCCATTAGATTTGCCCAGACCACTATTTGTTCAACACCGTCCATCTAAAGTTCGTGAGGTCCTCACGTAGCATGTGTGTTCATAGTAACGAGAGCTCAGTTTATACCGGTCAGTGCCAGCTTTAGTTGTGGAGGACTGTACATAACTGGGCATCAGCTTCAGGCCCTCATTAATAATACATTAGCCAGATTAACATAGACTTTGTTGTAATTATGTTAGGTGCGCTTGATGATAATGCTGATTTGATAAATAAGGCGCGATACCAGGAAAACGGCTCTCGGGAAAACTAAAGTTTTATATAGAAAATATGAAGTGTGAGGCACGAAAAAAATTGTCATAGTAGTCAAGGAGTTGCACAATCAGCTCAAACTTCCAGTATATGGATCAACTTACTAGATTAATGTGAAAAAAAATCAGAATATCGCTAAAAACGTGCAAAACGCACTCCCGTATTTCAAAAGTTTAGGCATCATATAAACTAACAACTTACGTGTTTTAAATAACGTGTAAAGATCAGATATCAAAGAAGCATTGCCAATCAGTTGTTTTTCATTGCTTTATTTCAGTTTTGTGCAAAAAATTCCCAAACATTCCGAATTTTTCGCTTGAAATCTCCATACAAATTACTATGGAGTGAGTGAAGTTTCTTTGATAGCTGTCCGCGCACCGTCGCAGCTCACTCCCCCCCATGTCCCCAAGGTGAACGCACGTCGCTTTTGACGAAAATGACATTTATAATTACGCAGATAATTTACACGAAATAGGTGCACATAGGGTCTTTTGTTGAAAATAGTACAACTTTGTTTTTTTTCCTCCGTACTGTTTGTTCATATGCATTATGCATAATTTATCAAACGTATGATTTTATCATGAGAGTAATATGGCAGGTTTATATTTATAAGTACACTTGATTAAAAGCTCACTTGGGTTTAACAATTTGGTACTAGTTGCCATTTCATTTTTCCTATTTTTTCTTGTAAATTTTTACTATTTGTAACTTATACTGAAAGTTTTTACCTATTGGTATTTGAAAAACAATCTATGTATTTACTTTTAGCATGGTGTCAATCTGCAGCATCATCGGTTAATGCCAATACGGGATCTGCCTAAAATATTCAAGCAAAACAAGGAAACGAAGTAAGAACGCAAATAGCTTTGATTGCTTTCAAATCGAATTGATTAAAACTATGTTATTTGTGTGGTCTAAGCTACTATGTTATCTGATCATGAAAGCTTGATTAAGGTGTCTGAATAGATTAAAGGTTCTTTTTTGAACAATATTTTTTACTAAATTAATTTTGGAGGCCTCTATCATAACTGGAATTGTTCGACAAAATAAAGATACAATGTTATAGAGCAGAAATCAAAGTTAATACTTACGTTAAGTTAAGTCTTTGAAATATGCGAACAGAAAACTATGCATCGAGTTCGTGTACTTACACACGCCGTATTTTTATGCTTGTTTGTATTCTTCACGCAGTGACGTGCACTCACCCGGCGTCATGTGGAAGACTGAGTTGCGGGACTGCGCAGACGGCTGTCAAAGAAACTTCACTCGTTCCATAGTAATTAGCATGGAGATTTCGAGCAAAGAAAAATGAAAGTTTGCGTTTGCTTATACGAAACAGAAATAGTTATTGCAATAGAACATAATGACAAGTTATTCGAAATGGAAACACACTTCACACCGGCACAACAGCTTTTACAATTGTACCAAGCACAAATTCGGTTGTGTATGGAGTACTTCTGCCACCACTGGGATGGCTCTGCCAAGTATCAGCTGGATGCACTGGACTCAGTAGACCGAAGAGCCAGGAGACTGATAGGTGACGAGACGCTCGTTGGAACCAAACTCGAGTTTGGAGCATCGGCGTAGAGTTGCCTGTCTGTCGGTTTTTTATAAGGTGTATTTCGGAGAGTGTGCGTTAGAACTTCATGACCTGATACCACCCTCTACTTTCTACTACCGGACCACAAGTCGCCGTGAGGGCTTTCACCTCCATGTGGTCGACTTTCCAGCGGTCCGAACTAAGCGGTTTGGTGCTTTCTTTCTGGTCCGCACCGCTAAGGAGTGGAACGCCCTCCCTGCGTCTGTGTTTCCGGATACATACAACCTTGGTGTCTTCAAGGCAAGAGTGAATAAGCATTTTGTGGGTAAGCGTGGCTGGCGAGACTGAGGTCAAACGCAAACCCATTTTAAATTTTAAAAAAATGGATCAGATAGAACTTTGATATAAATATGAATTATCATATTTACGTCAGCCATGGAAAAATGGCAGTGCAAGCATTTTTATCTCTAACTGGCTATTTGCACACAGCTTTTCCCTGTAGTGATTTGAATGAACTATACAGACAAACGTTCTAGAAAATATAATTAGCATCAACTATCATTTAGACAGTGAAAGCTTATGTAAAAACAGACAGAAAAACGCGGAGGGTGACTTTCTTTCATACTATGCTCTACTCGTAGATCAATTCCAGTAAGATGAAGATCACGGTGGATTCTGTATTAAATTCAGCGTAAAAAGCCTGAAATACGATGGCCTCTACAGGAGACTAAAGGTATTATACTCAAGTGTTATTATCTAAAATAAATTATCCACTAAAAGTGTCTCAACTGTTGACAACTGTTAAATTCCTCGTTTTAGTTAGTAACAAGATAGCTCCCTTTAATGCTTCTTGCAGCTTTTCATTACAAGTAAGACCAATTTATTAGTGGGTTCTTCTGCATGTTTCTAGAAATAGCTCCGTGTATTGCTATATCATATGCATTGGATGTAAGAAATATTTTGTGTTGATGATGATCGAACGGATAAACCAAGTTACAACTAAATCTCGATGGAATCGTCAAGTACCAGATATAACATTGTGCAAATAACGTGGTCACGAGAATAGATTGCAAATAATAGTGTAAAAAAATAATTGGCAAAACCGCTTGTTAGTATGTTTAATAAAATAAAATGTTTGATTAGTTTCTTTTGTTTGCCCTATATCCTGAAATATTTTGGGTGGCGAAATAAAAATATCTTTGGTGAACGCATCAAATGATTATCATGCCGCGATTTATAATAATAATAAATAAATAAATATCCCTGGACATTATTCTACACAGCGCCATCTAGCCCCAAGTGAGCTAATTATACTCCGTTTTTATGGGATACTAGACAACGGATAAACATACTTAAATACTTTTTCTTCTGTAAATGCTTACTTATTATACATAGGAAACACCCAGACCAATACAAACAGACATGTTCATGCACACAAATGTTTATACTGTGCGGGGATCGAACCCGCGACCTTTAGTGTAGTAGCCGATTTCTAAACAATGACACCAAGACGGTCGTCCGGATTTATGCATTGCATTTATGCACGGATTGCACGGCCCAACCACTGTGTGACCATAGCTGTCACGATCGCTTTCAAATTTGACAGATTTTCTCTCCGGCCGACCCTAGTAGCGAACCTTAAGCCTTCAGAGAAACGTACGTATCATATGATAGTCAAAAAGATTTGATAGCTAAACTCTTGCTGAATTTTTTTGATATGAGGTAGTTCAAAGATATTCCCTTTCATTTATATTCTCATAACTTTGCTACATTGTAGATTCATTTACTGAGATATTAGCTGACCAAGTTGTGAAATCAATTTCTTGATTTTCTGTGGCTGACTCTTTTTAAATTATGTTTATATTTATGAATGATGACGTTACATTATAATACTTACTCTTTAATAACGTATCCTAAAACCTGAATAAAAACCTTCCTACAAATAAGCCATTTTTGTCCCTTATTGTTATTATTACTTAGCTTTGTGAAAAAGGACCACGGCCTACATAAAATATGAATAAAAAACGTGCTTGAATATCAAACTGAGAAATTGGGGATACCGTTCAAACCTCTTATAAAAAGGAATTCTTCAAAGATTGGAGATTTAAACCGGTTTGCGGCGGATAAAAGTGGATTTACTTCGGAAAGATTCTGTATTAGAATATGATATGATATATTATCTGGCCCTTTGGCAGTTGCTGTCGCCTAACTTTGGAGTTATGGGAATAAGGTTTCAAAGGTTTGGAACCTTATTCCTATTTCTTACATGGATCATTTATGTGTGAGTATCTTTAGTAATTATAAATTAACACTCAATAATTAGTCCTCCGATTACAATGTTGACGTTCGTGAAATTATGCATTACCTTAGTGACAGCAAAACATTTATCACTGATAACTGGAAACTCTTACCCTTACTGCCCAAATACCTTTTCTATTTTCAGATGAGAAGGAGCATGCATATATTTATTATTATTAAGTACTTATATTACTACGACATCATAATGTAATACTACTGTACTAATACTACCAACTCAAATGAATTCTACATTTGCACACTGACATCAGCTAAACGTATATGTTGAAGCAAGAACTGTGTTTGTTGTAAATAATTTGGTGTTGCTGAGTGTCTTGGCAAGCTTTAGATGTTTATAAGTGCTCTTTACATTAATAGAGAACAATTTGAATAAACCATTACTGATTATGTTATTAACAAGTTCAAGTGATTCTTTAATTTTGTCACGTTTTGGAAGATGTTGCTTGAAAACGGTAATTTTGCAGTTTTCTTTCTTCAACTGCATACTTCAAGAATTACTTTTTTGTCAGCATCTGTTCAACTTTTTAGTAAGTGTTTCTTAAATTGAGTAGTGTTTTATCCTTGAACTTGTCAATAACGACAATTAATAAAGAAACATCGACGTTTCCAATATTCTCTTTGGTTTTTGTAAAGAGCGACTTTATGTTGGTTGCAAAATTCTATTTGGCTTATCTCCGGCGATCTATGTGGAAACTTAACTCACTGTTTTCAATTTCTACTAACTTACACAATAATAAATGCTTGCATTGTTGACTATTTTGTACTGTGTTTCTGGAGCTATATTTGATTTTGATATTATGTTTAATTCATCATCAGCAAGAAGAGTGTTTGGTTGTTGGTAGCCTACTAAAACCCTGTGACTTTTATGAGGTCACCTCTAGGCCTTATTTTACTGGTTGTGTATATACATTAATTTGATTTGCTTCAACGATGACAAATCAAAAATTAGTGATTATTCCTGATTTTTGAAAAATCTTAAAAGATATGAAGTAATCCTTATCTTCATTTTAAAGTAACGCTAAAAAAACCGGAAATGCTGATACCTATTCATAGTATCGAATATCTTGTACACATAATCACTCTGGATTTAAGTAGTTCAATGTAAAATGAAAATGAAAATGAAAAAGTTTATTTGGCAATGTCATGCGACTAATCAAATATAGCTCCAAGTATATGTGCATACTGTTATATTACTGTTTTTGTGTATCCGACCAATAAGATCACTGCACGTATTCTCTTCTCTATCTCTGCTATCTAAGCTCTGGCACGACTTGCACACTTTTCCAACACTATTTAGATGGTAAAACGGTCATAATCCTCACATTCTTAGAAACTTTCAACTATTTGTAGTTTGTAGGCCAGTAAATGAAATTGTAGCAAATTTTAATAAAGCAACAGTAATTTTCAAATCAGTTTATATCTTTATTTTTGTTTGGTTTTTAAAGTTACTCAGTCTTGTCATTCGTATCATTTTTGTAACCAAGTTACTACAGTTGAGTATGAGTTTAACGACGCATATACAAAAGAAACCTGCTAGAAGGTTATCTTGTCTCAATTTCAATTCCAAAATACTATTGTATCCCTTATTATTTTAGAGGGAAATGACTAGATAAAAATCTAGCCTTCCCAAACACTTACGTTGGTATTTGCTGATAACCCGTTCTACCTCCTAATGTGTGTCAATGTGAGCATGTGGATCTTCTTGGTCGCCAACAAGCTATGTGTGCTAGTGTATAGGAACGAATGTTTCTTCTTGCAGGCCCGGAGCGCTAGCACCAGTAGCTTTAGGAGCGTAAGTCAGGTAATAAGTACAAATGCTTATCACGCCTGTCATCACATACTCTTTGATTTGATTGGTTGGTTTTATCGGCAATGGCTTTTATATGATTCTGCAGCGGTGAATACATAACAGCAATACTTGGTCACTTCATATATCATACTCCTCTTGAAGACACAATGGTTTTCACCAAAAAAAAAAACTCGTTAAGTAATAAAAAAAGTGACATAAACTGAACATTTAATGGTTCAATCCTTCAGACCTGGTTGATAATAATTCAATCAGAATAAAAGAAAAAGACTTAAAAGTCATTGCCAAAAAGGTTTTGTCATGACTCATGAGTCATTCGCGTTATCTTTGTAGTTTGTTTTAGCAGTAGCAGTAGAATCATCATCATCAGCTGTAGAATGAATCAGCAACGGTAAGTGATAACACAAAATCAGAACAGAAACATTACATCATTTTAGATTTTTCTAACTATTTTAATTTTAGAAGAATTCAATTTACATCATGTTACTGTTAAATGTATGTAACGTATACATTTATCGACACGTCATCATTTCAAAAACAAAATATTGATCACTTAAGACAATTACTCCTTGCAAATTATCAACAACACAACAGTTAATATTAAAACTAATACAATGGAGTAGTGTTCATTAGTCGAAGTTCATGTTGATTATGAATGCAATGAAAATTAATGTTTATTAGATAAGGTAATAAGAACTGTTTTGGGCAATAATTATATTTTTCTTTCTTTTCTTTCTTCAATGTTTGCTGGTTTTGTAACAATTCTGAGTAAAGCAAACATGAGGCAGTCTTAATGGGAAAATCTCATCTTCGAAATGTGCCTCATTGAAATGTAACATACACATGTGCTAAGCTACTTCCCCTACGTTAAAGTACATTCGATCAGAAGAGATTACCCAGCAATGCCCAGCTTTGTCCCTCAGGTTTTTTTAAAGCTATCTCCTGGAACCCGAATCTTTTTTATACAGGGGATTTTTAAAATAAAATAAGATACACATTGTCGTCATAATGGAAACACCCTTTTTTCAAAACCAATAATCTTGCGTAGGTCCCGAAACTAAGAAATGGAATCGATTGTAGTAATTGATTGTTATCAGAACCATCTACATAAATTCAAATTGTTTATTTGCATTCAGGACTGTTTACATAAAATGGCAACAATAGAGTTCCAGTAAAACAAAAATGGGTGGGAACCCATTTGGGCATTGCATATCCTAAGAATCAAATAATAAAATTGAGTTAGATAACGTTTTTGTATTTCACATTTTCTCATTGAAGACGTAAAAAAACTTACAAATTTAACTATTAAGGGAAGTTTAACCATAGCTTATACTTTCGGCAAAATAGTTTTTATGTCAAGAACCACACAATGCTCAAACAAAAAGAAAAGTTCAGTAATTAAAACAACCCTTTTCAACTTCAGCGATTTCAGGAAGTTTCAAACGAAACCAAATGCAGTCGAACTGTTAACAAGTATCCAGAACTAGCTACTGCGGCTTTATTACTTTCATAGAAAAGCAGCTGGTTCGAAGCAATTTGTGCTGCTAAGCAATATCTTTGCTTTACTTCTTTGTAATACGATTCGCAACACAATGACAAAAATAATTGATTAAGTTTTGATTTCTACGTCGATTCAAAAGTTTTTCTGGAAGTCTTTGAAAGTCACATACAATGTTCATCTAAAACATTAAGCTTAGTTTTAGACTATATATATTTAGCAGTTGGTCAAGGTCAACGTCGTTAGATGTCAGTCGTTAAGCCTAGACAGAGGCCTTAGGGCGGCTTGATAACTCTGATACTCTTGATAACGCGTGTTGAAGAATGGCTCGATTCACCTCATAGTTGCGGTGAGGCCTGTACCCAGGATTAGGGGCGTGCCTATTACATGTAGTATAAGTTAGGTAATAGAAACAAACATAGCAAAATCTTGTAATAACCAAGCCATTCATAATCTCAGTACATGCCGTGTAATCCATGATTAATACTTTCTTCTCCAACACGACCATAAATTGGATGGATGTGATATATGAAATTGGGTCACGAAGCCACGTCCTTAATAACGTTCATTTTGCGATTCCGTTCAATGGGGGAACTGTAGCATTCACAATGAATAAAATTGAATGGTTGTTTCATTTAACGAATTAGTGTCTAATTTAGCATTGTATTTACAAAAAATATCAGCCATAAAATAAATTCTCTTCAAATTTAACTTTTTAAATAGCTACTATATTGTCGTCATTGAATAGTAAGATGTGTTGTGAAAACGGTAACTATGACTTAATTGTTTAAAAAAAAAACAATTTATACCTATTTTCAGCAGGTTCCTGATAATTTGATGATTTTGACAAAACTGATATCTGATTCTAAAGGATATAGTCCTTTGTTATCTGTAATTATTCAGCTAGTTCTTAGCATCGAACATTTTTTCTAAAAAGTAAAAATAACTTTTAACTTGCATGAAGAATATTTTCACTTCTTGAAATATTTACGTCTCTTGGTAAATCCGATTTTCCGACACAGACGCAAAATTCCAATAACGTCCTGTGACCTACAAACCTAGTTTATTCAATATTAGCAAGTCCAGTTAGATAATCCTATCTTCAGTAATCAGAGTGAAGAGACAAGCTTGAGTCTCTAGGGAAACATTCGCAAACATTTGCGAATTAGTTGAATTATCTAGTTTCGACATGGGGAACTTTGTGAAGGTTTTCCGTACAAAGAAATCGATGCTGACCAATCGCTAGTTTATATCCCAAATTCAGCATAAATAATCTAAACGAAATGTTGCTTGAATGAAATTCTTTTACAGAAAAACTATATTAATAAGTCACATTAAGAAGATGTCTTTTTAATGTATTATGTCTCATAATGTAATTATTATGTAATAATTTCATTAATCATGGCAAGTAGCCAGTATTTAGATATTCGAAAACTTTTAATTCTGATTTATATGAAGGAACTCAATTTTCACCCAATCAGTTTATTTTAATTGCAATGACATATTACAGATCAAGGTTACTATCTATTATTCTTGCAGTTTAAGAAGTTGTTTTACAACAAATAATTTATAGAGATCTTAGTAATTGCATAACCTAAAACACGATGGCCTCTCAGAAGAGGAAAACTACAGAGTAGGTATGTTATAGATTTTTAAGTTCTCACAAATGAAAAAAAAATACATGCGTTAAGAAACAGTCAAATGATTTTGCATTGTTTCAATTGATGGCGTTCTTTGCAAAAAGAAATATAGAAGTTAAGTCAAATGAAATTAAAAGATGTTCGTGAAGCCAAGATAGATTATTACCCAAAAAATAAATTTATTAACTGTCATATTCCGAACCTCATTGCCAATTTTGCTGAAGACACTATTAAGCCTTTAAACAAAACAGTAGCTCTTATTCTACATTGTTTTTGAGTTCAGTTTTCATTTTCCACCCATTAAAGTGTATTTAAATGCATGAATGTCAAGTATCATCTTGGCGTATATCCATTATTCAGTATTTTTCTCCCAAGTGTGCAGTTTAAGCCAATTTGCACATAATGATATGCCGTAATGGTATAAAGTGCTATGCAGATTTCAATTACTTAATAATTTGCATTGAATAACTTTACATGATATCCACCGATCTAGGTGTTACTTTTATAGTCTGTTTAAATGATGAAGTTATCGTTATTTGACACCTAAGATTTGTAGTGAATCTTGCCTCTCTCTGAATCTTGTTGATCTTGTTTTTATACGTACCTACTTTCCTTCTCACAATAATTTGTCAAGAACTAAATCCCGTTGTTTTGGCTCTGACCTAAATGTAAATGATACAACCGCTTCATTACTCTGGTTCTAAGTAATACCATTTTCCCTTTTGATGAAATGTAACCACCAATAGTTGGTCAATTATGACGAGCCAGCATTTTTAAAGTTGAAGAATCTGTGTGATATTCGTGTTTCTGAAACATTGGGGTGTTTCGAAAACAAGAATATGTTTTAATAAAATCTGTAAATTTCAGTTGAATCAACAGTCTCATGGCTTCAGACAAAAAAAGTTCAGCAATTCTGAAGTAGGGATTACATTTTCTTTACTCACTCAAGTGCTGGTATGTACATTTGTAAAATGGGGCAGCTAATGAAAGAATTATTCAAATTGATGCAATTGTCTGCGAGGGAGGCGTTCCGATTGTTATCATTTACGGTGTAATAGCCTGCAGGGGTGCTATTAACTACCCCTCTAGGCTTTGTTACTAGGATTTTGTTGGTAATGTTACTGTCATAATGCCAGCAAACGCAAATGTTTAGTATTGACGACTGTATTGAACTTTGTAAACGGATTATTAGTATATTTGGTGATTTATTTATTTTAGGCAGTTCTGGTGTTGTTGCTAAAGCAAGGTACTTTAAGCAAATTTAGTGTCTTGTCGGACTAGAGTTTCTCTTACATAACTGACTATTTATTTTTGCACGCCAACTTATCTATTCGTATGTAAATTATTTCCGTTCAGGATAGGCCTAAAGGTTTCCGTTCTTTTGAAATAAATCTTCGAAGTACTTGGACTTTCTAGATTTTACGTCGTTCTGTGCAGATAGTGTTTTCTTTGTGGCTCTACTTCTGATGTGGAATAGCCTGGGGCCGCACATTCCTGGTTGCTTAGCTTACCAAGTCTCTTTATCCTACAAATAGCGAGTGTGGGCGTTTGTACTATAGCTTGATGACGCTGGGTGGCTAGTAGGGTACGAAGTGAAGTAAGTTAATCCTTATTCATATTTTTCAATGACCAGTATGGTTATAGTCATTCTCGAAGATTACAAATATGAAACAACATCCGCACCTACATTGCTCGGTCCGATTCAATAGCCTAAATTGTAATCAATGTCAATGTAAATTGTAGTCTAAAAGGAAATCAAAAATATGTTTAGTTTAAAATACCTGTAAGTTCTCTCAATCTATTTTGATGATTGATCAGGTTTAAAAGACCCATCCTGTTTGTACAAAGGTCATCATTGAAACTATTGAAATTTAACAAACGCTACAATTTGTGAAGAATGAACCGGACCTGTTAATTTTCAACAAAATTTGACATAGAAAAATAAGGAAATATTTTACAAAGTAGGTATACTTATTTATGAAGAAATAAGAAATTTCATCATTACTCTCAAATTTTGCTAACATCACGTCGAACAAAACAGCTTTCTCCTGTTCAGGGGCGGATGCGAAATGAAAAACAGGGCATTAAAATAAAAATAGCTGTTTATTACAGTGACTAGAGCATCGCCTTACGTTTTATGGTGCTATTCATCATTGCTGCGCCTTAATCGCCAGTCATCATTTCCATGAACTCTGAAATGAGAAGGTTCATTATACATTTTCTTGGAAAAATTATGTTTTGGGGATTTTCTCAATTATTTTTTAATCTAGAGTGGGTAATGTGGCATAAGAGCTAATCACTACAGCTCAAAGCTTTGGTCTCAGGGTCAATTCATGCCAGAAGACCAATTTTGCGTTTGTTTAGTATATAATTTCCTAAAAGCTAGAGAGCTTGTATGTGTTCTACACAAGAGAGTGTTAAAAACACTGGAAAGAAACTCAAACCATCCGAATAACTGCGTTAATCACTAACCACTTTAAGTTGAAATTTTTGTAACAAAAAATCTGCGTATTTCCTGGTAAATTTTACATAAGAGCTAAATTAACAAAAAAACCTTCCGTTCATAATCATAATCATAAAAATATTTATTGCAACATGTGGTTTCACAAGGTCTTAAATAACTCAGAATATGAATTTGAGCCTGTCTTCTGGCCAAAGCATGACCGAATATCATTTTTTCAGTGTTGAGTTGAGCTGTCTGTCGTGCTGACACATTGTGGAGCAAAGTGTAACATATTGTATTCACATAAAATAGGCACTTCTGCAATTTAGCGAGTACTAGGTATTAACACGCAACCCGTTCACACCCTGTAGGTATATGTCACCGCCTTGAATAAGGTAAGCCGTTTGTGGGTGAGGAATGAAATTACCTAGACCTATTGACAACAAGAGGGATCTTATTGGGAATTGTAGATCTCCTGTCGTACAAAAAAAGTCTCAGCTAAAAACTAAACCCAAAGCTATTCAACGTTAGAGTCAACATACCGTCGAAGTCAACAGTTCCTGAGTCATCAGTGTCTATTTCAGCGATCATCTCGTTCAGCTGATCTGGCGTGAGCTGGTCGTCAAGGGCGGCGAGGATCTCACGAAGGCTTGATGTCGGGATGTAGCCATTTCCTGTAACAGTTATTGCAAGAGTTGGATCCCCATCATTGACGGTTACAAAATATACTCTTCTCTTTATTCCAGGTTTGTTCGTGGTTCATCTTGAGTAGGCATAAATATTTTAAACCTACTCAAGATTGTGACAATTTAACAAGAAAAATCGTTAAAACATTAATTAACCAGAGATGAAACTGATGGTAGTTGACGAATTATTTGAGAATTTCAGTGGATTCAGGCTGCGGGCTGGAAATTACTAAGGTCAGAAATTAGGAATCACTTAGACGATGGAAAATAGTTTAGTATTTTTTTTTTGTGCGAATTAAGTGCTTGTACATAAACTCTGAAAGCCAAGGGTTTAGCATTTTAAAAAGATATGATTGCAAATGGGCAAATCATTTACATGTCTATAAAATAAATGCAAATGTGCATTTGTCACACCAAACACATTACCTAAGTCTATAAAACTAAGTCTCAAGTCATAAAACTAGGTGGCGTTGGGGGTATTTTAAAACGCGGTAGCAATGTGTTTCACTGCCAGTATAAATACTGGCTTTCACTTGGATAGCGTTAAATGTTTTCTTCCCTTGTGGGTTTTTTCTGCAATATAATTTTTTGAAACGTCTTCTTATTGTAACAGATAATGAGACGAATAATACTTCTGCAGAGAGATTCTGTGAGCACATTTCGGATTTCGAACTATGGTGTAATGCCCGTTTTTCAGCAGAGCAACAGCACCGTCTATTGGTCTCTTGATTCGACTCAGACTCAGGACTCATGACTCTGGCGGTGCCAATCGCCAACTTCCTCAGCCGTCTGTATTTATTGAGAAAACGCAATGCTTGCGCGATTCATTGACGGATAACGCCATCTAGCTGTTGCCTTCGTACATTAAACATAATTTATTAAATTATTAATAATTACAAAATTTGGATAATTAGTTTAATTCGGCGCGAGTGTGTCGCACCATTATCTGTAGGCTGTGCGTTCCGAAGCCGCGTCGGTAAAGAAAAAATAAATAACTAAGGAGGTAGTGTCATGGCCGGCGGGTTTAAATCTTTGCTGGTCATGCCTAGGAGTTTGTATTTTTGATGTGTAATTTCCCTTTGCCAATTTAGAACCTCGGCAGAGTGTTTTAACCGAATAATTAGTGTGGTTGGTGCGGATATTTGTGCATTTAGTTTGGGTGTACGGTTACCCATTTATTTTTACCTAGGGTGTAGGTAGGCTGTGCCACCCTCTAGGAAAGGAGATATTTAAGGGATATTTCCTGATTTCATGTTTCAAGTGTTGCTTACGGGCTAGGAACAAGCGCATCTTCGCCGTTCCTCCCTGTTTTGTGGTGAACTTGCCCCAAAAGGGTGCAAAGATGTCTAACTTAGATACCCCCGACGGGCCTAGAACAAACTGTCCTCCCTAACCCTTACTTTCTCTGGCTCAATTCCCCTCTAATTGAGTCCAGCTTAATATCTTATACTACAATGGTATACGCTTTGAGATTAGAGGAACTGCGATACCGACTGCCAACTGCTAGCTGATGCGGCTGTGCGGTGCGTAGCGACTGCAGACCGTGGCACCATCGCACGACGGATACAGTGAGGTCGACTGTAGCTGCTCCAGTGAAGCCTGCGGTTGCAGTTGGCACTCCGGTTCCAAAATAGACCTTTGGAGTTATTTGACATTATTTTAACAAAGCGGGCTTGTGTGCGGGAGTGCTGCTCTTGTCTGCATTTCACGGCGCCCACCGAAATGGTGCAAGCATCCGTTTTCTCCAGGCACATCGTTGACCTGTTCCTCTGATTAGGGGGCAGGAGAAGGCCATGTTAAGGGCAAGCACTGCCGAAGAGACGTTTTTGAAACCTTGCTAGGTGAGGTCACGTACAGTGGGGCTTTAGCGAGACACTGTCTGACATTACCTAGTCGGCCCAACTGGTGGTCATTGTTTTTTTAAACAGCAACGAATGTATTTTAAAAAAGATGACGTGATTAACAAGTGATGTGTCAGAGAACTCACACATTTACAGACTTTACTGAAAACATTACAGAATTGCTATAAAGACTGCGCGCGCACACTATAACTTTTTATCGGCTGATACTTAGTTGGTTTAATTGCGGTGAAGTCGTCTTTTCTCGAAATAAAAATACAGGATATTATCACGCTCACACTTTAAATGACTTGAATTTTTTTTGGGTTATAAATTCCTAATTCTTTGCAAACAGAGTCGTAAAATATAAATTATCATTGTATACACTTACTAAAGGAAGTGTAGTTTACACCTGATCATAAGTCCTAAACAATTGTTTGTTGAATAAATGGCAGACAAGCGCTTCTCACCTGCTGCTATAATATTTACTGCGAAGGGTACGCGGCGCCTCGGGCCTGCAAACACGCTGGTACTCTGACAACATCGGCGCGACCTTACACCTTTGTGCGGTGCAAACGAGATGATACCATTCTTCCTCACCATTGTGGCTTACCAACAGAGATTTTACTGTCAGATAGGCACAATAGGTGACACGTCAAGCGTTTTAGAGCAGTTGGAAAATAACCTTAAAGCTATGGACGTAAGGAAAGCTGTCAAATGTATACAGACTCCACGGTGGTAAGCTGCAACCTGGAGAGCTTGACTTCACAGGTTTTTTTTATATGTATAATAGGTATTCATTTTTTTTTTTAATATTGGACCCACCCTGACTGGTATGGTATTTGTACGTTAACAAGCGTTGATAAAATCCGCGTACTTTTCAGATACCTTTGTCGAAGGATATTGAAAAAAAAACACTTTTCCCGTGTAAATAAATAAATAAAAATACGTAATACCAATAACTTTCATGTTTATCGCATTTGTTCTGAAAAAAACTATTTGTTTCAAAAACAAATGGTGAAGTAATATTTCAGGCAAGGACTGCTACATTTTCTCAGTGTGTTTGAATAATCATCAGTTAGAGCTCAAAATTATTAGCGTGTTGTTGACAGTAGTCGCACATTTTCGATCACTCTTTCACGGCCCGTTGGCGATTCAGCTAATAGCGGCGAAGTTGGACTGCTTCCAAGCCAGCAAATCGATGCCGAACAATTATCGAGGAAATTCATTGTTTTTTGGACGCATAAATTGAAAACAGCAATTGTGCTGCCGATTAACAATGTAGGCGTTACAATTGAGTTTCGGAGAGACAAATGGTTGTTCTGTTTGTCGTTGTAATTATTGTCCACTGTTGTGATTTTTTTATTGATTCTTCTTGTCGTTATTCCAGCGAGTGTTAATAATTATTATTGTATAATAAAGTAAGAATTTTTGGCTTAAAAAGACGCACTTATTTGTCTCTTTCTTAAGAATACGGATTCGGGTCTTGGCTCATGTTTTGACAAAGCTGTATATAAATAAATGAATATATCCCTGGACAATGTTCCACACAGTGCCGCCTAGCCCCAAAGTGACCATAATAAAGCTTGTTTTATGGGATACTAAACAAAGGATAAACATCCTTCAATACTGTACTGTACTTTCCAGCCACGTAGATAACCGTATAGGTACCTAAACTTGAATCATTAGACTGCCAACATAATGATTAAGACTATGCCTATTTTGTTGACGACCGATTTGGTTTTCATAATGGTCAAAAAGTTGGCTTTACACTAGAGGTCACGGGTTCGTCGCCAGTGTGAACAAGTCTGTTTATATTGGTCTGGGTGTTGTCTTGTTTTACTCATACAAGCTTTCCTTGGTTAAGGACTAGATGGCGCTACTCGTATATGGATTGATGGCCAATTATCATCGGAACTTTGAAATTTTAATGCACGTTTCGTTTGCTCAACTGTTCAAGTTAACTTGTTTTTCATGTTGAACTTTCAAGCTTTCTTGAACTAACCCCAATTGTTTCTAAGAACTCAGGCCAAAGTCCTACCGTGTAGACTGACGTGATGTAGTGCTATCAACAAACAAGCCGTCTTCCATCTGCCCAACATCGCCTTGAAGGTTTAACAGATGTTTATGGACAAACACTTTCTTGTATGTGCTTTATCGTCAGTGTATATACCTACTCGTTTACTTGACTTTGAAGTTTCACCGTTGAAGGTTTAATGGAATTTTAAAGTCGTATTTCCAGTCATCACATTAATTAAAAGGTTTAATAAAATTTTTTGTTCGTTGAAAACTTTGTATGCATATTATGCCAATTTTTTTTCGAAATTTTGTATCGCGTATCAATCGGATTACAATAATAATATGGATTTATAGCTTTTGGCGTCAACGTCTGTTTAACCATTTTTTTATAGTTTACAACATATCGATAAATCGACAAATTGTGAAATAGGTCATTTTTTGAGTCCAAGTCTAACAGGGTCGGTTTTATTCGACTCTAGTATAGGGCAGGTAAGTACCACCACAGCGCCGGACAATAAACCATCAAAAAATCGTTAAATTGTAAAAAGAGGTCCCAGTTTACTATTTGTCAATAATTTGTGAAATCGCGAGATGGATTGTCACAACGTCGTGTGATTACACGGTGACCTGTAAAAATATTCCCTGTAATGTAATGTAATGTCTGTATGTGACATACCTTCCTTGTCGTAGAGCCTGAAAGCTTCCTTCAGCTCCTTTTGCAAAGCTTCGTCATCTTCGTCCAGGAAATGGGTGGCCACGCGGACGAAGGAATCGAAGTTCAGCTTGCCGCTACCTGCAAATGAAAAAATGTTTTAAGTTTAGATCACAATTATTTTACCAAAATGTACCCTATTGTGTCCCACTGCTGGGCAAATCCCACCCAAAGATCTCCAAATGTCCCTGTTAGCTTGAGTTAAGTCATTTTTGTTTTTTTTCTAACCAAAATATATTCACCATTTCTAAAAAAAACTGAATATAAACAATGGTATCCAGCTCATTTGGTCAAGGTATTAATAAAGTGAATAAATTGTTGCAAGGTCCTTGCTTTGGAATGCACGTAAAACCCTTAGCTAGAGCGGAATAAGAAACAAAGTTCTTCTGTTGTTTTACTAGGCAGGTTAAGAAACAGAGTTCTAGGCTCTAGCATACAACATGACATTGAAATAATTGCCATTCGGTTCAGTTCCAGTTAAGTTTCTTCTGTCACTCACTGTCAACTGCGCATAACTCCTCTTAACTGCGAACCATAGCTGTGATAAACCAACCACATAACGCTTTGGTCGTGATGTCGTTTCCTGCCTGTGTCGACTACAAAATGGCGGCGATAAGTGAGACGTAATACTTACTGTCTGAGATAACTTAATTCTGGAACTATAAGTCCAAAGTCCTTTTAAGTTATTCCTATCCTTTTAAGAAAGTTAAAAATAATCAGTTCAGTACCAACTCATACCAACTTATTAGTTGTAGGTATAGATAAAGTGATTTAAATCTCGGTAGCTCCTTGCTTTGGAATGCACTATACTTAGCCCTTAGCTTAGAGTTACGTGTGATCTGTTTTGTTCAAATACGATTGGTTTTACTTTTAATGCATACAGCATCAGACCAAAGCGTTAATTCGACTCTTACAAAGTTCCCCAACTATACTTGCATAACTCCTCTTAACTGCGACCCATAGCTGTGATAAACCAACCACATAACCGTGGTCGTGTCGTCGTTTCCTGCCTGTGTTGACTACAAAATGGCGGCGATAAGCGAGACGTAATAACTGTCTGAGATAACTGAGTTTAGTTCTGGAACTATTAAGAAGTTTTGCAATTTCCTTGGGTGTTTGCAATTTTAAATAGGTCTTTAAATACTCGTTTTGTTAAGCTAAGTTTCATTAACGGACTTGCCGTGACTTGTTTGAAATTTCTAAGTTTTTTGATATCTACGGTTTTTTTCTATTTCGGTCAAGTACTTAGTTGAATGTAGTTGTAAGTTAATTTTTTAAATGATCACAGATTATTATCATCAACCTTAAACATATCTTTTATGATTGGAAAATAAAAAAAATACAGTAATTAACGCCTCTAAGATATTTTTGTAAACAAAATCACGTGTTCCCAGTCTAAACTAAACGGCGTTAGACTATGGGTTTCAATGAGTGATATATTTTAGATATCTACATACTGAAATGGAATTTTATAACACCTAGCAAGGATCGGTACTAATTCACTGCACTAATCATTCTATATCTTTTACATGAAAACCTATTGTACGTACTTTCCCTCGAAAGCTTCAAATTCTTGTAAGAAAAAAAATCCTACAGCTGATTCTCGTATTTCAGCACTGAAAGTTTACAAACTCAATGCAGTTTCGTTACAACTAACAAGCAACGTCGCTTAACCCGTAGTAGAATCATACGATTTTAACCCCTCCAATTTCGAGTCCCAACCTTCCATTGTGTCATAGTAAATAGAGAACAGTAAAATATCTACATACAAACGTGCCGCTCTCGGTTTGAATGTATGCGGTACGCGGTTTCTCGCACACGCTAGCATAAAATATGGGGGAATAAGGTGGCGGCGCAGTACGTACGGTCTGTGCCGCGTGTCTGTGAGCACGCTAGGCTAATAACTCGGCGGGCGGCCTAGATAACCTACTGTTATGTTTACTGTGATTGTGTCGTCGATAGATAACCGTTGTGACTCTGTTGCGACACTCCGTTTAATTTGTCGCTGAAGCTGTAAGCCCCAGTAGGGCGATCTAGTCGTCTGGACTACAGACAGACAACTTGACGTTTAGTCTGGGTGAAAGTGCTTTTAGAATAGGTATTATCAGAAGTAGCGTTGAGCTAAGATAGAGCTGGATTGCATGAAGCGAAAATCAATGAGTTTAAAGGAAAATGTGAGGAAAAATTAATGAAAGGGAAGCGTTATAATTACTATGAACTTAATACAGCATTTTTCTTAACAAGTATTTTAGAATAAATACAGGATTAGCATTATCTTGTTTGTTAGTTGCTTCGCTGAAAGCCTTAATCATTTGGATCATGTAATCGTCACAAGTTTGCCTATAGACCGCAGTAAATATAAAATCAACGGGATACTTAATTGTTTTTTTTTCTCACGTTGATTATTGAAACTATTGAATCTAAATTTAATTTCATGCCTAGATTCAAGTTTGTAATCACATAATATTGCCACGTTATAGGTTTGCTCGGTGAAATGTGAGCTTCTGGACGTTCCGTTTAACATTACGACAGCAGTTAGGTTGCTTCTTATTAAGCTAAGGATATTAAAAACGACTGATCGTGAGCGTTTGGTAATAATACCTTAACATAAGACAACAATACATTGTTACCAAAATTAGAATTTCCCTTCTTTTAAGAAAACCTGAAACAAAAAAGACTCTGACAAACACTGTACAAACATCTGTTTCATCAGCAAACATTTTGTGCTGGTACATTATCAAACCCGCGATCTTCTACTTCTCAACCTATGTTCTTCACCACTGTGCTGAACGGGTCAACATTGTTTTGAAGGGTTATGGTCATCAACCAGCAACTAACCGCAGTTACTTACGTGAGTTATGTCGAGCTCATCAAGCTCAATTTGAACTAATACGTTTCCACCCTTGATAGATTAGAGGCATTTACTTTAGAAAATTGCTTGTTTAGGCGAAAAATGTATTATTCACGTTGGTGAGAAAAAGCTATCTTTTGAAGGAGCTGACGTCTTGCCATTTATAAAAAGGCTTATTAATGAGGATAATGCATGAAATTTATAGTATTGCTTCAAGCCACTGAGAAAATGCAGTATGAGAGTATACAAAATATATGGGATAGAATCTACAGTAGCGGAATGCAACTATTGCAAAAAAAACCTGATCTGAAGCCTAATTTTGACTATTTTAGAACTCAGTTTCAGCTCAGTTCACGTCTTGACTAACTAAAATATGCAAAATAATTAGCTTCAGCGGTAAAGAACTATTGGTTTTTTTTTCACACTGTTTACTGAACAAAAATTGACTTGGTACCGTCAACTGGCTGCCCATAGATGGGCTGCTGACAGAAATTATTAGGTTTTAAGAAATCAGATTGGAACTCCTTCAACTATGATGGTTTTTAAACGAGTAATGTAACGTGTTAATAAAAATGATTTTGGTTTTAAAAACCTTCAGAATAAAGGTATCCGCTCACAATTTCACTCATTTTTGATTAAATACTTCAATGTATTTTCAACTTTTTAGCTTCTTTGAAATTATTTTCAAATGAATACCACTTTTAAACTTGGAAAGTCGGTCAAAGCAATTTCGACTCGCGATATGTGGAAACAAAAACCTAATCACGAACTCGCAAGCCTCCAAGTTTTTTATCAGCACAGCTCTGAATCGTTTGAAAAGTTTCTGGAGATGGGAGGAGGGGAGGATGTGTTAAGGGTTGTCAAAACATTACGATTCAAGTAGGTATATGTAAGCACGCATTGAGCTTTATGTCACAAATAATTTTACGTGAGTTGTTGGCCGCCGATGAAATCAGCTTTTTTCCGCGCAGACCCCTTGGTCTGCACACTAGGCATGATAGCAGTGCCCCACAGCCCGCGCTATCCATTTGCTTAATAAGTTTTTAGCGGGAGTTCACGATGCCGACGTTGCAGATTCTTTTCAGCACATTATAACGAAAGTGTGACATTATTTATCTCATAATAATATTTAGTTATAACTAAATCATTGTTAACAATATAAACGTGTTGGTTTTATAGCTTTTAGTTTGTATCTTGCCCTGTTCTTAAATAAATATACACTGCATAAGACACAGAGGCGTTCTGTTGTGAACGCGGTGTCGGTTGAAATAGCCAGATTTTTTGCGTCACACTGGCTTCCCCCTCCAACCTGCACGTAGAGAAGCAACAAAGTAAAAGTTTGATCAGTGGTACAAGTTAGTTAGTAAATGATATTAGGATATTACTTATTAATAAAATAGACAAACAGTTACGTTATACGTTTAAATATGCATAATCATTGTCGATTACGATCTGATCTGGTAATCTAAACTTTACAGTTGGTGACCCTACTCCCCCCTTCCATTTCGATCGGAGACAGTCTGCAAAAGCCTCCAGCTTTAGATTTATCGTGCCTAACTCAAATTTGTCACTGTTTTAATACTTGTACCATTGGAAAAATAGAAAGACAACGGGAAGTAAATAATAAATTAGCAACTGAAACTAACCTTGCTCTATTAATTTTTATTTATCTTTGAGCACGTTAATTTATTTCGTTTACCGTTGGTAAATAATAAACTATTATTACCTGTACTATGTACCTATATTACTTACTAGTATTTTCTGATTGTGTTGAAGAGAACGTCTGTAAAGTCTAATAATATTAATTTTTAATAGTTAGGAACCCAGTGTATTTCCTTTGGGTCTGTTTGTTATTATCAGCATAAAACTAAGTAGAAAGTCAGTCTTGCCCCTGACCCTTGAGAAAGAAATGTAATGTTATAAAAATGTATTAAACCTCTTAAGATATTTTTGTAGACGGGTGCCCCATTGGCACCCCAGTTTGCGTTAGGCCTCAAATGGTCTCCAGTCTAGAACCTTCCGGCCCCAGCGGCCATCAGTTCTACGCGCTATGTGCCCCACCCACTGCCACTTCAACCTGGGCCACAAGTCTTCTAATTTAAGAACGCTTCAATTGAATCGTAATAGGGTCTCAATCGTCTAATTTGACACATTTTCTGTGAAAAATATGTCAAATTTGAAAGTTGAGACTCAATCACGATTCAATTAAAGTGTTCTAAAATTAGCAGACTTGGGGCCCTGTTCACCCGCTGTGCCACATCGGCGGCTCCAGCCCTTCAATCAGTCAGTTGCATTATGAATGACTTAACGAAACGGTCCGTAATGCAATTGATTGCCAAGTACAAGCATTTAGTTCTTATACAACTGTGATTTTCCTATTGGTGCAGACAAATTTACAGAAAATGCTTTGGTATGGATGCGTCTTAGCAAAAGTTGTAAACACAGTTTATTATGACTCATTGGAATATTCCAGGAGAGCTTGCAATAATGTCAAACATAAACTAAACACGATGGTTCATGGCTGACTTATGGCATACTATTATGGGGAAATAGTGGCGGTGTTGATAAACTGTTTCGACTGCAAAAAAGATGCATAAGGATCTTACAAAATCTATGTGTTATGGACAGTTGCAAACCATACTTCACAAAACTCAACATAATGACTTTACCATCTCTCTACATATATTCAGCTTGTGAGTTTGTAAGGAAACATCCCGATTTCTTCCCATGTTACCAACGTCCCCTTAACCTTAGACCAAAAAATAAACTAGCCCAACCAACCAGCAATTTAGAAATGTTTCGTAGTGGCCCTCTCTCAATGTGCATGCAAGAAGGCGCAGCACAAGTAACCTATCTACGTCTTTTTTATTACGATATCGTTGAGCCAGAATGCTAAATCACTAAGCTGGGCTCTAAAAGCGCTAAAGACCTTTAAAATTAGGGCATTTGAAGATGCAAGTTGCAAGTTGCAGACTGAAAGAAAGCTAGGGCCACACTAATTTATGTAAAGCACGTAACGTAACGTCTCCTCGGTTATGCAAGAAGGCGCATGTATTAGCGCGAGAGCGCAGGCGAGCGCAGTTTACGGACCAGATAAAGACAGGAGCTTAGGCAGGATTTACTGCACCAGAACGAACATTTTAGGGGCATTTCATACCATAACTGGCTTCTGTTAGCGATCAGTCTTGATTAATTCGAGTCCGCTGAAAAATTTACACACATTTTACGTTAGCAAACTGGAAGGCCAATATCCAGAATAGACTGCGACAAGCTGATGATGACGACGTTAACAAACTAAGAAACTATTTTTTTTTGTTTAAAAATATCTGTAACAGGTGAGAGAGCCCTACGTAATTTCAATTTAGTAAATCTAACTAACAAAACACAATGCTTTTAGTAGCATCAACTGTTTTAATTTTAAGTAGCAAATTCCGCTTATTCAATTACTTTTTTGATCTCCGAAGGGTTTGTTTTCATAAAACCATTTATATCATTGGTTCACCCCTAAAACCGCTCAAAAATACAAATCAAAGGCAAGAATTGCGAACACTGCTTTATAAATACAGAATTATTATTGTCTTTTTCATTTGATAACATAACCCTTAATATCTACGTGTGGTTACAGAGGCCGAATCTTTTATGAAACATTGCCCTTTTTTAAACGGAAAAACGTCCTAAGTTTAAAAATGAAATACATTTTGTTAGTCACACACGAAAGTGGTAAAAATAATTCAGCATATTTAGAAATAACGTGTAAGTTAGGACCGTTACTTTGGAGTTTATATGAAAACACAATGCTTTTTATTTATTTTGTCGTAATTTCATTTGAATTATTAAGTTATGCTCAGCACGCAAACATGACCTCTGCCCTTTGGACAACGCATTTTGATAACTTCAAAGATAAGGTTATTAGCATTTTATTGCAACACATGAAATAAACAAGAAAACCAAGCGTAGAGTAAAAATTATAAACTTGTAGCCATCCTGTAGCGACAGATTTTTTAGTAAAACACATTTTCCGACTAAATTACATGCCATTTTACTGCACCTAATTAAAAACCTGTGTATTTAATTACTTATAATATTAATGAAAACATCCAAATAGGTGCAATACATAGTTGATCAGGATTTAATTTGTGACTTCAATTTCACCACTTATAACAGACACTGTTGTAGACTTTTAATTAAATCAACACGTCCGACTGTGGTAGAATCATAATTATCATTATTTTGTATGTTATTACTTATCTTAGCTTTTTATTAAGCTACATGAATATTTTTGCTTTACTTTTCTGTCGTGTCTGAAGTTTTTAGACACGACATAACATAAACGGCCTGTATATTTCCCACTGCTGGGCACAGGCCTCACCTCAACTATGAGGTGGAACAAGCCATACTCCAACACGCGGGCTCAGTGCGGATTGTTGGAGGGGTGTAAGGTTAGTGAGCAACCTTAATGTCAGATGTTATCAAGCCGCCCTAAGGCCACGACACGACAGACACGACAGTCAGTTAAAAAAAAGAAGAAGAATAATTGAAAATTTTGTTGTAATTAAAAAGTGTTCTTACTTTTAGGTAGCTAGAACGTTGTTGGAAAATCATTGAAATTTACAACTTTACGTATTATTGCGTTCAATATTCCAGTTCAAACAAAGTGATTCAGACGAGAGATTTTCATTGCATTGGCAAAAGCACTAACCGAAACCACGGTAATATAGTCGTTTGTTTATCGACAGCTTAACCAAAGTTCAAAGTTCAAAGTTCTTTATTGCACCATGTTGTTAACAAGATCTTAACAATAATATGAGACACAAACATGACCCTGTAAGGGCACAGCAAATACTTAAAGTCTAATTATAACTATAATCTAATTATAACCACTGATTCACCATTCAATCACCATTCAATGATTTTCCAACAACGTTCTAGCTACCTAAAAGTAAGAACACTTTTTAATTACAACAAAATTTTCAATTATTCTTCTTCTTTTTTTTAACTGACTGTCGTGTCTGTCGTGTCGTGGCCTTAGGGCGGCTTGATAACATCTGACATTAAGGTTGCTCACTAACCTTACACCCCTCCAACAATCCGCACTGAGCCCGCGTGTTGGAGTATGGCTTGTTCCACCTCATAGTTGAGGTGAGGCCTGTGCCCAGCAGTGGGAAATATACAGGCCGTTTATGTTATGTCGTGTCTAAAAACTTCAGACACGACAGAAAAGTAAAGCAAAAATATTCATGTAGCTTAATAAAAAGCTAAGATAAGTAATAACATACAAAATAATGATAATTATGATTCTACCACAGTCGGACGTGTTGATTTAATTAAAAGTCTACAACAGTGTCTGTTATAAGTGGTGAAATTGAAGTCACAAATTAAATCCTGATCAACTATGTATTGCACCTATTTGGATGTTTTCATTAATATTATAAGTAATTAAATACACAGGTTTTTAATTAGGTGCAGTAAAATGGCATGTAATTTAGTCGGAAAATGTGTTTTACTAAAAAATCTGTCGCTACAGGATGGCTACAAGTTTATAATTTTTACTCTACGCTTGGTTTTCTTGTTTATTTCATGTGTTGCAATAAAATGCTAATAACCTTATCTTTGAAGTTATCAAAATGCGTTGTCCAAAGGGCAGAGGTCATGTTTGCGTGCTGAGCATAACTTAATAATTCAAATGAAATTACGACAAAATAAATAAAAAGCATTGTGTTTTCATATAAACTCCAAAGTAACGGTCCTAACTTACACGTTATTTCTAAATATGCTGAATTATTTTTACCACTTTCGTGTGTGACTAACAAAATGTATTTCATTTTTAAACTTAGGACGTTTTTCCGTTTAAAAAAGGGCAATGTTTCATAAAAGATTCGGCCTCTGTAACCACACGTAGATATTAAGGGTTATGTTATCAAATGAAAAAGACAATAATAATTCTGTATTTATAAAGCAGTGTTCGCAATTCTTGCCTTTGATTTGTATTTTTGAGCGGTTTTAGGGGTGAACCAATGATATAAATGGTTTTATGAAAACAAACCCTTCGGAGATCAAAAAAGTAATTGAATAAGCGGAATTTGCTACTTAAAATTAAAACAGTTGATGCTACTAAAAGCATTGTGTTTTGTTAGTTAGATTTACTAAATTGAAATTACGTAGGGCTCTCTCACCTGTTACAGATATTTTTAAACAAAAAAAAATAGTTTCTTAGTTTGTTAACGTCGTCATCATCAGCTTGTCGCAGTCTATTCTGGATATTGGCCTTCCAGTTTGCTAACGTAAAATGTGTGTAAGTTTTTCAGCGGACTCGAATTAATCAAGACTGATCGCTAACAGAAGCCAGTTATGGTATGAAATGCCCCTAAAATGTTCGTTCTGGTGCAGTAAATCCTGCCTAAGCTCCTGTCTTTATCTGGTCCGTAAACTGCGCTCGCCTGCGCTCTCGCGCTAATACATGCGCCTTCTTGCATAACCGAGGAGACGTTACGTTACGTGCTTTACATAAATTAGTGTGGCCCTAGCTTTCTTTCAGTCTGCAACTTGCAACTTGCATCTTCAAATGCCCTAATTTTAAAGGTCTTTAGCGCTTTTAGAGCCCAGCTTAGTGTTAAGCATTCTGGCTCAACGATATCGTAATAAAAAAGACGTAGATAGGTTACTTGTGCTGCGCCTTCTTGCATAACGGAGGAGACGTTACGTTACGTGCTTTACATAAATTAGTGTCTTGCAACTTGCATCTTCAAATGCCTTAATTTCCAAGTTCGTCCGTTCTAAAATAGGCGGCACTTTAATCAACTCAACTGATATTAAACCATGAGGCCACATGCCTCACTTTCAACCCACCTTTCAGGACAAATATGACTCGACTTACTGTTAGGCGTCTCAAACTCTGCTTGGCATAAATGTACTATCAGTTTAAATAACAAATGGTATATGGGGATTATTAGGGATACATATCAGCCAATTTGCATTCTTTTGCTGACACCGAAGTTGTGATTTTTGGGAAACATCTACGCAGGAAGCTTACCTACTCCAATCTTTTCCGTTCGCATTATAGATGAATTACCGAAGCGGTTTGTACGGGTGGCGAGAATACCGACAAATAATGAGGATGAAAACTTATTCTGCGTCTTGTGGTCTAATGGAAAATAGATTCTGGTGGAATAAGGTCGTGGTGGTCTTTGAGTTATTTGAAAAATGTGTGAATGTTGAAATGCATCCCGAACACAATACCAGACAGGTTTTTTTCTCAGTGGTGAAACTGCGAATGCATGCCACTCAAGGTCGTGGCTCATTTTACCGGCATCGCAACTGCGCAGCTTCGTCCCAGCAGTTATCTTGCTATTCAAATTTTAGCATTAAATTGTAAGACGTATAAGATATTTAGCAATGTTAAAATGCGTAGCAAACGGCGAGCTATCATCGCCGCTACAGTAGCTATTGGTAACACTCAACTTGCAGACCACGTCCTTACAACCGAAAATTCAAATTTGAATGGCGAGATATTTGCTGGATCGGAGCTGTGCAATTGCCGTGCTGGGAAAGTGCTATAAGCTTAACTTGTCCTCTACCAAAACGCAAATGCGTGAAAAAACTCATATTTTTAACACCAAAATAACAAAAAAGGAGAAAGAAAAAGGAAACCAACTTTATCTCCTTATTTTTAGTGGTCCTTGACATGTTTCCGTAATATTGTAATTTTGCAAATTAACTGGTTGGGAGATGAGAGGGCCATAAAGAAAGAGGTCACGGTTGTCATAAACTTGTACCATAATATTGTATTACCCACTATTTCGTAGGCACAATCATTCTTGAGTGTCAAGTTACTATTTGATTGTTGTCTCTTTCGTTTGTAGCTCGCAGCTCTTTTAACTTGTTAGAAAAGACATTCCAGTAGGCTTAGCACGAACCGCTAACGTTTTGTTAATCGAAAACGATACTTTTCGATTAACAAGACATAGGAAAAAAGAAAAAAAAGCATCGTTTACTTTTCGATTTCCAAAACGTTAGCGGTCCGTGCTAGGCCTACAGTTCTGCTGATTTCAAGGGTTATGTCGTAATCAAAACAAATAATTATTTTAGTATTTATCTTGAGGCAATATCAAAGCTATAATAGGATTCTCGAATGACTTTTCATTGAAGTAGATACAGTTTTAATGGTTAACGTTTTTTACTAATGATCATGACGGATAATGTACGTGTTAACAAAAAAAGAACAGAATATTATTGTATAATCTGATCCTTAATCGCTTTTCGATAAAGCCCGCTCAAACGAAGTACAGTTATGCACAGCGTAATTTATTGAATTGTCGCTGTAAAAATAAAGAGTACTGTCGATAAAATCGATTGCTAAATGTATTTCATCAATTTATTTATCTTATTCTTTTATAACAGTGTTTCAACATCATCATTTAATACAATTTTTAGGTAATTCAAATACTGCAAATTACTAAACTAGGTTTAGTAATTTGCATTTAGTTTAAAATAAGCTCGCTCTATATACGTTCTTAAAACTGGTGAGGCACGGAATACGGAAGATTTCACATTACAGCACTATCGCCAGTACAAAACAATCGATAATATTGGTAGGACTGATTCAGATTCAGATTCATTTATGTATCATAATTAAAACAACATTGTACATTACAGTGGACTAAAGGGGTAGGAAATAAAAAATAACGATCTCAATTTGCACTGGCAGGATTTTGCTATTCCACTGTTACTGTACATTCAGCATCGAAAAGATGTGTACCTACAGAATTAGAATTAAAATAGTCATTTCAGTTACGCTTCAAACTACAAACAACTCTGAAGTATTGCAGTTTGCTTTTGTCAAACCGTCAACACTTTTATGACCACTCTGTTACCGCACATTACTTTCATGCTGACTGTACATTATAATCTAACTTGACTACGGACCCTTATGCAAATTATAACAACGCTTAGAGACATGTTATAGGTACGCATTATGTAAGGGATGTAAATTAAGACGTTTCCTGAAACATGTTGTAGGGGTTGGACGAACATTGAACTTTGACCTTGAGATTTATTAAGGTTTAGCCACCTGACTGAAGTTATGTTATTTTGATGGCCCAGTAAACTGGAATCTACCAAATTTTTATAGGTTCAATAACAAATAATTGCGAAAAAGTTATGTCAGGTCATTTCATCCCTTTTACTGAAATATCTTTATCATCGTGAATCACACTTAAGATAAGCTTAACTTAATTTGATTTTTTATGTTTAATTAGGCGCGTTTGACCACAATCTCACCTGATCTTGTGCTGCCTGAGCTGAAGTATTTAATACAGCAGGAATCACTCCCTTGCTGATGCCGATGGCATTTGCATTAAAGAATCACGTTTATGGTTTCTCTCAGAAATGTGGGTAAAATAAAGATTGACTCATCTTTGAAAACGATCTATAAGATCAGCCTGAACATCATGAATTGGTCCTCTTTAGGAGAGCCCTACTACCGCTAATATAATACTACTCCTTGGTGGTGGAGTGGAAGTTACACTATCAGATCACTTTTGATCATGGTTAGATTAGATCGTAATATACTAACATGGTGAATTTAAAGTCAGTCGACAAAAATCAATTATAATTTTCTAGATTTGCCATAAATTTATAGTAAAATAATTTTAATGTGACTCGGGTAACACTTTTTTACACAACTGTACTACTCGTACCTACGACGAACGTTGCCTAAATAATGCGCCGCCTGTATCTAATAGAAAAACTCCAAATAATTTTATGAACCAGGAATAATAATGAAAAACATTGCGTCTGATTTTTGATTTGACCTCTTAAAATGTAACAGTAACACTACCAACCCTAAAAATGTGTCAACTGTTTGTTCACTGTAGTGTTATCCGCACTATAAAGATTTTTAAAATGGACCTTGTCATGAAGAGCACATTATCAAAAGCATAAAATAGCGTTATTAAAAGGACATTGTAATATAAAAGTTGCATCCATTAAAGAGCGCTTCTGTGAAGTAAGTCTGACAAAGCAAGCAGATGCAGATAGTTTTCCTAGACTACTTAAATAGTCGTTCTGCGTTCTAGAAGTTAGTTCTTGAAGGCGTTGCCTTTTCAAGAACTGCGACGGCTGATAGAAAGATGTAATTGTTGCTACCAAAAGATAGAAATGATGAAAAACGAGTTGATTCGATTTTATGTTTTGTTTTATTTGTATTTACAGGGAGTTTTTTTTTCAAGTGTTGAAGTAATGGTTCACGTTCTCGATTGCACGTTCTGAAAGTAACATAAAGGTCTTAATATACTTAAATATAAAAGAGTTATTTCTTTCAGTGTGCAATCAAAAGGATATTGGATTTACTAGAATAACGAAATTGTTTGAGTAACGAACATTACAGATTGTCTCGTAACGTTTACTGCTCTACCACAAAGTAGAGCATCTGCCAGCGTCTAATTGCTTCCTAATCTCTTCATTGATGTCAGTCGGATGCCGTTCCTCGTCATACCAGACTGATTGCCCTTTTATAGGCACATTATCGACGTCTGCCAACTGCAGACTGTCGTGAAACTGGTGTGTCAGTTGAATTGGGGTTTGGATTTGATTTTGAGCAACTTTGTCTGATTGGCGATAACCAAAAATGATCAAAATTATAAATTAATGTTTAATTTAAATGTGTTACGGTTAGTTTACTTTACTTATCTTGTAGGATTTAATAGGATAGGTGATCAGAAAAACAATTGAATAAGCTACTTTAAAGGTAAAACATTCATACATAATATTACTTGACCTCAACTTTGGTAAGCAACCTGCAACTATTTTGGGTTGTAAGCTCATATGTGAGTTTTTAAATGGCCTAAAAGATGCTCCGATCCAATTGCAGTAAATTGAGGCACCGGTTCGTGATCTTAGCGTTCAATCAAAGGCCTTCAATAACGTCATTATCACTGAGCTTGTCACTGAAAAGGCTCAAATTGCAAATTTGAATAGCGTAAGCTGAATGGTCACATTATGCTTACGCATGTCAGTGCTTAACTACGACTATATGTAATAAGATTTCTACCCGAAATTGTCAACTAAGTGCTATTAAAACGACCTCCAATACCGTTGATTTACCTACTAATGATTATTAGCAATGACAAGACATAGAGTCGACACTTGACACTTTGTTTACCCGAGTTGTGAATTTGGGCTGGTGGTACACTAAGGGTGTAATCAATAAAAAAAATATATAATAAGACCGAGCGAATGAAATCGCTGCCAAGAGCTATCTTAGAGTAAAATAGAATGAAATGCAACCGCTTTCAAGCTGTAAGCATTTTTCTTATCACATGGACGATAAAATAAAACCCGACTAGAGTGATAATTCTTTGAAGTAGGTTAGAGTGGCCAACCGATCTTTGCTCAGCAGGTTATCGTGGCGCTGTTAAGATGCTTTAGTTATTCCTTAGATATTGTGTGCCAAAGGTGAAGAGCCATAAAAAACAGTTCTCACTATATCATCCCATCAATGTGCCAAAGTCTAATTATTATATGACATCAGATGTGTAGCTCTGAGTGTACCTCGAAATTGCCTAAGTGTTCCACCCTTCTTCCCGTGTGTCAAAGTATCAATCTAGTAAATCTTCCTAATTTAAACCAAAGCCAACATACCATGAAGGCGGCAAAATGACAGCTACTGGAGTCGCGATTACGTCGAGAAATTCCTAACGTCAAAGTTGTCACTCGATGTTTTAGCTGCCGACGTTTTGTCATATTTGCAAGATAAAATGAACTGAGAAGGGTTGATTTTTAATTAACGATAATGATCTGAGGCAAAGCCAGACTCAATTGATACTTGAAAATAGTCTACTTATTTATACTACGCACGCTGAATGATGATCGCTTAACATTGTACAGACGTCTTGTCACAACAAATCCTTTAGAGGTCCATTAAAAAATCAAAAAATCATAATTGTGTATACATTTGTAAATTATAAAGATGAATATTAACAAAATATTACATAATATTCGTAAATAATGGAAAAAAGCTCAATGCAAATGTACATGGTACGTGCTGCAAAAGTTACATCGTCCAGCTGTTATCGACTAAGAAGGGACACATCGATAAACAAAATATCGAGAATACTTCGAGTTTGTATATTATTTATATCAATCTAAATCTGATACAGGCTCAAGCGGATCTTCAAAATCTGAGTCTGAACTGCAGCTATCCGTGACAAGACGTGACAGACTGAATTAAAAAAAATACGGTAGGTCTGTGGCCTCCTTTTGAATATTTTTCCATGAAGCTGGCAATTATGAATTCCTTAAAATTCAAATCAAAAAGA
Organism: Udea ferrugalis; assembly: GCA_950022985.1. Classification (NCBI taxonomy): domain Eukaryota; kingdom Metazoa; phylum Arthropoda; class Insecta; order Lepidoptera; family Crambidae; genus Udea; species Udea ferrugalis. The sequence continues at coordinate 3,275,632 of OX465527.1, read as the reverse complement.
ATTCTTAACTCTTTAAATTATGTGATTTGAATAAAAATTAAACTATAGTAAAATAAAATATAATAAGGCTGTTACTTTTGTCCATCAATGCGCGTAATCTTTTTTTCAAAATAAATAAATATTGCTTATTATGTTGAATGACTTGACATTTGCCTAAAAAATTGTATTTTATCGAAATTGTTTGAAATTGTTTCGCATCACTATTACAACTGTCAGTTGAAACGTCATAGGGATCATCATTCGCCGTGCGAACTATAGTAAAATAAAATCGATAAATACACACACACACAAATAGTCTAAAGTTGACAGTCTGTTCTTCCAAATTCTACAATGGATACTGATACGGCTCTCACCATTATTTTATAAGACAGACAAGAGCATTTTTAAGAAGTTGTTCTTCTAAACAGCAGTATTACCAAGACAACCAAAAACTAACAAAAAAGGCATAATTTAAACTTTTCACGCACCGCCACCAACCTAGAAACACTGTCCATGCTAAAATGTGCTCAAAACATATCGTTTAAAATAGTTTCAAACAAAAATCACCCCAGATAGTGTAAAACCCTAACGCCACCGACCCAGAAACATTTCCTACGCTAGTAGTTCCAAATTACGATCGTAACACAGTGCTAAGCAATAAATAAGTCGTCACGCCCGCTTCAAAGACTGAGAACAGAAAGCGACCGCGTCCGGCGATAAAATGGTGCCACAGAACTAATTATTATTGACGAAAATAAACTGTGCCCTAATCTTTACAACTTAAAGCTTGAAGTTTATTGAAGTGGCGTTTAAATTGTGGTTATAGCTTAATAATAAACAATACGCTTAGCGAGTTTTTACTTCATTAATGATGTAATATTACACACACAACAAACACACTAGTATACGCCATACGATTGTTTTTTCAAACCTCATTATTTCAAACCATTACACTGCACTGTTTACATTTCATGATTTTTATTTAGGTTCTTTCAAATTGGTGTCAGTTTTCAACGAATTATTTTTCTTAATAAGGAGCTGGCCCCTTCTCAATAGTTCCATAGAAAACCAACGCCATGGTATTCGTCTTGGCTTAAGCTGAATGATATTAAAAGTACTCTCATAATTCATAATTGTGTTTTCTTTCTTTCTTTCTAATGATGAGGCTTCTGCTTCTTGTTTTGGCTCTATTTGAATAGAAGGACGTGTCGACAATACCGTTTGTTTCTAGCCTTTGGCCGGAGACGACGGACCTTCACTATCTCAATCCAGCCCTGTCCAAATGAAAGTACGTACCGTCAGCGTCTTCGTTTTCCAGTCTCTGGTCCAATTCTCTGTCGTCGTAGCTGTGTACCATCGTGTTCAGGATGGTCCGGACCTTCTCCTTCTCAATCCGGCCCTGCTTGCTGGAGTCGAACATGCTGAACGCCCTTCTGAGCACTGTCAACAAAGATAATAAGTTCACATGAATTTCGATCACATAATTCATAGGTTAGTAACTAAGGACGTATAACTATGTTAGTAATTTGAATGATTGAATTTGGTACACAGTACAACAAAGTACTCTGTGCTCAGAAATGAGCACAGTATACATTGTTGCTCGTGAACAGTATTTTTCACATAACTAATTAGTATCGTATCAGTGTATCTTTATGGAAATACCCATATATTTGCAACAAAATCTACTCGTTACCGAAAAGGGAATGCAATGTGTTAAGTCAAAGACATCCCAAATTAAATGCCCAAGAAATCAGTTTTCTATGGCCCATCTGTTTTCTTTCGCAAAAACATCATAATGGCCGAAATATGCGTATGAAGGAACCCTCATATCAGTCCTTTTTACGAGAACGTCGGCAAAACATGGAACCCGCGTCAAAACAGATGCTTTAGCAAAGTCAAATATCTTTAGCTTATTCGTAAATTAAGAGCCGAGGGTTTGTTCGAAGCAAATTTTAGCAATTTCGGGCGAACTTTAGACAGCTAAAAGCCACATAATAATAGGGTAATTTAAGGTACGCATTCATTCATCTTCTCAATATATCATAATTTATGCTCGAAAAACATATATTATTGACCTTTAAAAAAAATATGTTATACTAATATAGACAGCGTTGCGCGTTACACAAACTGTCAAATTTCTCAATGCTTTGCAGTTCTGATTTCAGTTGACGTAACCTAACTATCATTGGAATCTTTAATCTAAATTATGCCAAGTATCTGTTGAGTCCCTCTGTTGGCCAAAGGTTCATTTTCTTTCGTATCCTTAAGGCTGTTTTTTTACAAATATTGATAAATTGAATGTATTGTCTAGTTTATTGACTTTTTCACCACTTGACGTTTAAAATGTAGTTAACTGTACATACACTAAAATTCATAAATTTAACAAAATGTAGCACCAAAGCACTTTTGCAAACGCGAAGCTTAACTGATGAACCCTAAAACTAAACGCTGACAAAGCTTTCCCGAAGTTAGGAGTGCTCGTAATTCCGAACAATTCGCCGAACAATCCAGTCAGTTCAGGCTGTTTCGGCTTACGAGTGGCAACTTTTGTTTCAGCCACGGACAGGCGGACGAGGATTTATATGTACATGTAACTTGCTTTAGAAGGGATCAACGAACGATGCAGAAAATAATTTAGGTTGTTTTATTTTACACAACAAAATACAAAGATAATAAATCAAAAATTTAGAAGCTGTTAAGCCAACACGTTATTATGAAATCTCATGTTCATGTCTCACTTTCTTTGCAATACTGCAAGGAATTTACAAATACTTCGACATCGTGAATTTCTCCCAAAAAACCCATTGAGTGAGTGGGTAGCGCGGGCTGTGGGTTGCTATCGTGCTAAGTGCGCAAAACCCCAAAGTGGAAAAAAGCTCATACCGTCGCGGCGGCTAACAGGTATTTTTTAGCAGGACGTTAAGCAGGACTACTTAATGCTTGCCCTATGGTATGGGGCATTAGAATGCTGCCATGGTTTCCCCCCGCCTGTCGTAAGAGGCGACTAAAGGGGGGCCCCGGGGTCGCTAGGAGTGCACACGGTGGGGACCGTGCGCCTCCATTGCACATGTGACTCCGTGGAGGGCGGCGGTGCGGGGGGGCCTCGCACTGCCGTTAACACCGGCGGGTGTACGAGGGGAGGTATAGCTCCCCTCGAGTTGAGCTGGGAAACCGGCATAGCGCGCCGGGGGTCCGCCGGTAGAGTCACTCACGGTAGTATTCGGGGACCTCCGGTAACGCGCAGAAGATGGCCTCCGCGGAGTTTAGTGGGTATTCCTTCCTATTGGGGTGGGTGAGTCCCACACTCCCCCGCTCTTCTACCCTGGGAGCGGGACAGTTCGTAAATGCATTCTCCGCGTCAAAAAAAAAAAAAAAAAGGGCTACTTAATGTACGCTTCATTCTGAAATTATCATCCAACCAAAAAAAACATCAATAGCCAAATGTGAAAACCAACAATAGCCTCTAGTATGCATGAATAATATAATACAAATACCATCCACATGAAAAAACGGAATGTTGTTATAATATGGCAAGAAATTCACTAAATGGTTTGATAACTCGTCTTTGAATCGTTCCCCTAGTCCGATCCCGCCACCTTCTTCAAGTCAACATTCGACTGCTGGACATAGACGTCCCCAAAATCGCACTATTCCACCTTATCCTCAACGTGATGCATTCACATTCTGCTAGCATTCTTTCGTAAGTCCTCCCCTACTTTCTGCAGGGCTCCCCACTCTATGATTGTCGAAACAGAATGAACCATGAAATAACTATATCTTGAAAATTAATCTCATAAGAGGAAACTCACTAAAGCCTTGGGCTAGTCAAAGGACAGTAAAGCTCAAGCCCAGCTTTGTCCGTACTAAGACATTTACATCAGAACGGAACAGTTGTCATTCTACTTCCGGTTTCCGGGCTTAGAATCGCTGTGTAGGGTTTCCGACAGCGCCTAGATAAATGATAGCTCTAAGACTTCGCTTCAAAGGCTGAATCACAGGAGAGTAACTATTTCAATTTGCTTTTAAGTGTTTAAAGGTCATTGATTGTCAAAATTTTAATAGCAAAAAAGGTTTTTAGGACAAAACAATTTTCTTATGAAGATTTTGTTACTTTGCTTCGCGTGTCCGTGTCCACAACAATATGGTTGACTTGTAGAGAATTTCTTATTGGCATTTTGTACCTTTCTTCATCAAATAATTACTGTTTAAATAACACCAAATAAAAGTTAATATTCTAAGTAGAGGCAAAGAAAGTGTAGTTGATTGCATTTAGGCATGCAATAAAAAGTCACTAACGATTAACGAATGATAACACTATGAAAACATATCATGTTGTATTGTGGTGTATGTCACGAAATATATCAGATTACACATTGCACTTCAGTGTTTCTTTTTACTTTAGAAACAATCTTGGCAAGAGCATATCAAGTTGTATGTAAATGTATGTATGTAAATCACAAGATTCTGAATTTTGTTTGTCCATATCGCTATCTTTTGGCATTCAGTCTTCTGGGGTTAAAATACCTAACTTGCTACATTGTACATTTTGTTTAAAAGAGTAATTCTTTGAGTTCCTTGCCGGGATTTCTCAGTGGAACCGGCAGACGCCAGTCATTTATTCACGAATATGTTGAATGCCTATTTATTTATTTATTCTTTATTGCACAAAATTACAAAAAAACTACAGTTGGTGGACTTGATGCCAAAAGGCATTCTTTACCAGTCAACCGCAAAGCTCAACAGAGAGTTTAGCCCTTTCGCACCTGACTTATACGATCGTGAGTTCTTTCGCACCTGACTTATACGATCGTGAGTTCAAACTTCAAAAAAAACTGAGATCGCGCGTAATCTGTTTCGTCTCGCGCGCCCGGATCCACATGATCGTGTGTTTGGCAAATAACCAATTAGAAGCCGTTTCGCGTCATTCTAGGGTCAGTATGTTCGCTGGTGTGGCCAAAATGGCGGTGGTTCTCGATCCCCGAAATAACCGCCGTAAGTATTTGTATTAATTTAATAGTGTTAATGCTTTGTTTGATTAGATAAATGTTTCTACTTAATCTTTATTAATATGATAATCAATTAGTATAGTTATTTAAATTATTTCACACTACCGTCGACCTGCTTCGTGTGAAATCTTGGTACTCACTTTCGTGAGCTCCCGGGATTATTTGTACCTACTCATGAAAATGAGTTGCGTATATTTACCTTTTCTCACTTGGTAAATTTGAGTATTACTTTATTTTTCAGGTGTGTTATTGAATCATGAGCTCATTCTTGACAATTCCAGGAACGGAAAATGCTTTCATATTGACATTGATGAGGGTAACGAGGAATTTTGTGCTGCACCAGATGTGAGTGAAGATGAAACGCCTGTGAAGGAGTATCCTTCTTCACAGGGTTCAAACAAGAGTTTCTAATTCAGTACTTCTTAATCATGATCTTGATGGGTCACGATCATCATCATCATCATCACAGACCAAAAAAACAAAAAAAAACAACAAAATACAAACAAAAAAAAACATTTTAAAGTGGGGAGCCGCCAACGTGGAGCCTGAGGAGGAAAACCGATTATATTGATAAATCTCATGACTACCTCATCATCATCATCATCATCATCATAAGCCAAACAAAGTTCGATCACCTGTCAAATATATTGTTTAGCTATGATAACAATGATGATACTCAATGCTCCAAAGCTTAACAAGCTATAATTCCATGGGTGGGTAGAGTAGACTTTCTTGATGAGTCTATGGAATATAACCGTTCTGAAGTGGTGTGACAGTATCACGGACTTGGCTATGGTAAATGATGTGATATGTTGGCAACTGGAGCAGTAACTAGAGGGATAATGGAGTTGCTGTAACTTTGAATAATACCTCCGATAGAGAACAGCATGCTTTATCTTCTATCATATCTCGATCATCAGCAGCAGGTGAATACGAGTACAAGCCTGAAAATAATCTATCCCAGGGAAAGAAATATGATTTACCCATTTTCGGCGAATTGAAAGATCCTCGAGTTTCTCGCCGCAAATCGCGTACTAAAATTAGATAGTGAAAATGCAACGTGTCCTTACCTATGTATGAGTCGCGGTGAAGACTATATCTACCTCTATCACGTTAATTCCTAATATCAAGGGACTGATGAAGTTATATCAAGCACTTGAATGTTAATTTTGATCTCATGTATTAACATGCGAGAAGACCTAAATTGTTTACTGCCTAAAAGGCATCTAAGCTTACATCTATCTTTACAGACGGGCCCAATACAATAGAAGAGCTACATAACCATCCTTCTGCATCCCCCATTAGAAATACATTTATTTAGCGTAACACAATACCTACGTGTAGCGTTATCCTTGTGAATACACACAGAGAACAGCGAAATAATACCTACATGTTTTTAATTTAATGTTAATCTCGTTTACTTATTTACATTTTAGAATACCTACACCTACCCGTTAGTGACTATTAGGCATCTTTATTGTTTGTTAGTTTATAACTAACTATGAAAATACTCTCAATATTTTAAAAATATGTAAAGACTGGCCATACGACTGAAAAAGTAGAAAAGACAAATTATGGAAAATACTAGTGTGTTATGTCTAAATTAGCAAAATAATCGTTGATTTTGGTGAATTTATTGTTAAATTATAAAACTATGAATAAACCTTGCCACAAATATCGTCAAATAATGAGAAAAAACATACTAGAACACTGCAAAGTTAACCTAACTCACGATCGTGCGTAGGTTGAAGTAAGCCCGGGAACTCACGATCGTGCGGCATGCTTTCCTAAAACCCTGCATAAGATGGATTTTTTTCACTATTTTTCCCTTAATCTGAAGGCCCTAAGTATTATTATTTTTGATAAATATAGCCGTAAGGAGGGAGAAAAAGTTTCAGGTGCGAAAGGGTTAGGGATCTCTATCATGGATGATATCAATTCATTTGATATAATTATAATTTGTAAATGATAGCTTCTAATTATTTAAAAGCTTGTTTTGAAAAAATGCCTACTAATTTTGACAATACAAAATAAGTGCTTAAGTTCATCCTAAAGTTAGCGCAAACACAATTTTTTTTTTAAAAAACTCATAATACGATTCATATTTATGAAACGTCATCTTAAAAAATGAACTAAAACTTAAATCCGCGAGTACACAGTATAAATAAAGTTGTTCCTTTTCAATGGCAATTAAATTATTTACTTTGTTTTTGCGTATATTTACCAGGAACTAACGAATATAATGTTAATAGCCAGTAAACAGACAAATTGATTGATACAACGTTATCCTGTATCCGATAGATTGTGTGCAGAAATTCGAGCGCTCCTTGATGGATCCGATCTGAGCTCCACTCAAGGTCAAGATTGAGATGGCTTTTGTGTCAATCGGGAGGACCCTTGACTAGAGGCTTATGTTTCTTTTGAACACATTACTGTGCTTAGCAGCTAGCGACTTTAGTGTGGTGTGTAGAAATCACTAACAGCTAATACCAACAAACATTTTACAAAACAAAAATACTGCTGCAACTCTACCAGGTGCTCTGTCAAATGCTTTGGACTGCTTTGACAAAATTGAACCCATTCTTCAAATCAACTTTTGTATAAAACATATTTTAGAACACTACATTGGAAAACACGACTCGAAATTTATTGGAGAATGTTGGACCAAACAAGCAACTGGACAGCCTAGCATGATCAAAATCAAAAAGCACAGAACATGAGATAGAAAACCTAGAAAGAGATTTTTTAACACAAAATATAGTGTTAAAAAGATAATTTAAGTATAGAGTAAGAAGGGAGGGAGAGCCTTTGCCCTGCAATTGGAGAGCACATCCTTATACGTAATAGAAGTTATGTCTCCGATATTCAACAAAACTTGAGAAAATAACGATACTTTTCAGAGGATCTAGTTAATTAGATTTTTGCATACAAATAACAAATAGATGGTAGTTGTTAACTGCAGTTAAATGAAACACGGCTTAAACTGAATTCTCTTTGCAGCAATTGTGACACTCGTACAATTCCAACACGTGTTGTTCAGAGTAATTATTACCGTTCATATGCAACTGTTTTACGACTAATAGCTGCATAATTCCCCAGAATTGCATCCCGAATTGTTGAAGTGAATTAAACTACTTACTTTGTACGTTTCAGACTAGTTCAGTAAAGCCTTTTTGAAAGCATTTTGTGTTGCCATTTGTAAGGCTTCAAGCCGGGATTGAAGTGGCTGCTCGTATTTTTAATTTTAAAAGTTGTTTTTAATACTTCTGGAGCTGGTGTAAGGTTTTTCATTTGATTTGCGAATGAGTTGTGGGTGAAGCGTATCAGTAATTGGAGGAAATTGTCAGGTTGGCAGGCCCAGAAAATGATGGAAAGATCACCACTTGACACCATGCTCGACCATTATTTCAGTATCGGACAGACATAAGTTTTAACTGAAGAGACCGTGGTGGATTTTCTCTGCAGTGGGACAGCACAGGCTGGTTATAACAATAATAAATAAACAAAGAAATGATGCTAATATCCACGTTATAAAAATACTTTTGCCAAAAGCTTGCCTGAACGAGCTTGTCTTCTATAGGGAAAAGGGCTCCGAAACTAAATGTTAATGTTTGAATACTGCTTGATTACTAAAGTACTTGATTGTTACCTGATAACTACTATCGATACCTGATTTCTTAAGTACATAATAATATAGTGAAAGTAAGTAAAAAATAATTTATTCAGTGGCACTTGGTACAGTTAATTCAATACAATTATACAGGAGCAAGAAAGTGTTACTGGAATGGTATCAGCTTAGCATATGCTGGGTGTCATAATAAAACCGCATCGCTTGTCTTCTTAAAATGTCTAACTTTGCAACAGTACTAGAAATTACAATGGATATACAGGTGATCAATCCAAATCCAAAGGGGGTAGCCAGAAACTATGAGAGATAACAAAATCTGTTTTTGGGAACCATGGTTCCTACCATGGTTCATTCGTTTTTTATTTTAGATTTTTTCATTATGTCATTCAAACTGTTTTGATTGAGACATCTGATCTACATTAAGCAATCGGTTCTCCAATTTTAGATACTATGTTGTTGCATCTCACAAAACGCGCAAACTATTCCACAAATCACAACGCGAAGACGGTGCCTTTCATCTCAACTGCAATAATATAATATCTGTAATGATAACATTCTTGAGGAAAACAGACCCAAGGCGCAGCACTTTGAGTTTCATCACTTGCGCTATTTTAGAAGCTATGTGCTCTACATTATGACTTATAATTAAAGGCTTAATTATCATTTTCACTCGTCTTACAACATTATACGGTTATTTAAAAGTTTTGTATCTTACGATGATATTGTATGACAGCGAATAACACTTAAAATGGGAACATATATAATAATACATCTTTAAGAGTCATTGTATATGATCCCGAAAAATCATTATTTACTGATTGCACAAAACAAGATATAGAAATGTCCAAATCGGACTTCAAACACACGATCAGGTACAAGTTAAGTAAAAAGTCAAAGTGTAAAATTTGTTAGTAGTAAATTAACTTTCTTACTGTGTTGTGATAAGTGTGAACAACACTAGTTAACCGTTTAAGAGGTTCGAAAGTAAATTTTATCATTTATATAAAGAATTTATTTTATATTTACCAACACAGAGCCTGTTCACACAAGCGTTTTTTGGGCGAAGCGAACGTCGTGCGCGCAGCGTACACGCTGCAATGTCGCAGCGATAGTTCCGCGATAAAATAAACGCTCGCGGCGGGACTTCTTCGCCGTGAAATCGCCCAGAAAAGGCTAGGTGTGAACAGATTCATAAACTTACTTCAGCGAAATTGAAAGTAATATTTTGCGAGGGGCGTTAGAATCATTTTACTGGCCGCTGCAAAGCTGACTGTACATTCTCGGTGGAACACCTTCCATAAATTAATTCGTGTTTAAAACGCACATTTTTTATATTAAGCTGACATAATACATGTAAATTGCTAATGAAGCAGGCCGCGGTCTACTCGTTTTTATATTTCGCTTTTTCGCTTTCCGTGCACGCCTATTAAAATTTCAATTTGGGAGCATTTTCAACATCATATTTAATGTTTCAGTTTTATTCTATGGCTGTTTATATGTTTTCGTAATTTTGAAAAGCAATAAATCATAATTGTCAGTAAAAATTGGCTTAAGTTATTCGGTTCCAATTATTTTTATACAATCCGTAAAGTTGTGTTGTTTTGCTCGCGTAAATATTAAAAAACAGAATAATGTTATTGTATTATTATTTTAATAAAATTTACCGACGAGCATTTTTACAAGTGTTACTTATGTACTGACACCTTTTACTTTCATAGAATGTGTACTAAATTGTTGTCTCTGCTTACTCTGTAATGAAGGGCCTGATGATGCTTATGTAAACTAAAAGATAATATACCTACATGGAAATAAAAAAATCAAGTTAGCCTACGGGCTAGATAAACGATGTTACGACTTAATAGAGGAGAGACATAATACTTTTTTAATACTCACTGTTAATTTGTTCATCGTCTAGTTGGGTAGTCTGCAATAAAATAATAATAATATTATTGGCTATAATCACTATTTAATAATTACACTATTTACGCACTCAATTAGAAACCTATTTTAAAATTACAAACAATAATAATATACTTCAATTATTAATTTCTTAAAACCCTAAAAAAGTATAGAACTATCACTCGTTAAAAACACAAAACACACCATTTTGTTTTTTGATTTTGGAACGCAAGCGGGCGGGAGAACGCGGCCTGTCAAAACCTTGCGCGCGCACCGAGTCCGTTGTCGAACTGGCCACCGGAATCTTTTAAAATTCGTCTTGGATTCCAAAATTTGACGTTAGGGACAAAACAATGCAGAGATTCTACACTAGATCGTCCGGACGGGTTATACTTGTAATGAGGACTTTGTGTGTTTCAACAAACAAAATAAGAACGGATCGGAAAACACATGATTTTAATTACTTAAAACATAAGGGCATGTTTGAAACCGCTAATAACGTAAGTATTTAAGAGTTTCAGAGGAGAGTAAAAATATGGGTTTCATGACTGCTTGGTGACTGACACTGAATAGGTCATCATCATCATCATCATCATGATGGCGATGGTGAAAAATGGATGCCCAGCTTACTAATTCAATTTATCTGTAGTAGGTACAAACTTTGTTTGACATAAACTGTGTATTTTAAATTATTTTGTTTATTTAGTACCGCACATGTCTAGTCTGTATGCTAAATGATGTAAACATACTAACGCACATACGAGTCTAACTAAGATTTAAAGCTGCCAAATGGCTTAAAATGTTTTGTCGATATTTCTTACAAATTGTAAAAATGCTTCTACTACAACATCGTTGTGATAAAATTGCTACAACCACTTAAAAAGTTAACCACTTTAAGAGAAAAGAATTATTCTAGGTATCCTAGAATAAACTGGGTCAGAGATTCTGCATAAAAGAAGAAATGAGGTAAACAAATGCAGGAAAAATGCCAAAACCCGAATGTAACGGTTATATCTATAACATTACAAGCGGCCGCCCGCGACTTCGTCCGCGTGGAATTTAGTTCAGCCAGCGCGGGTACAAATTGTAGCCCAAATGTTATTTCGATGTTAAACCCTTCTAATTCGGAACGCACCCACAGTTACGCTAATGACAGCAGCCGTCTGTCATCAACTGTCATGCCATACCACGTGATGCCGCGTACATTTTCATATTTTACTTGATATTTCCAACAATTTACTAAATATATCTATAAATTATAGCCTATGTGTTATTCAGATGTATAAACAACATTATTGTAAAGTTTCATTAAAATCCATTGAGTAGTTTTTACGTGAAAGAGCAACACGGCACATCCAGACATAACAAACTTTCGCCTTTATAATATTAGTAGGATTGCTTCGGCAAGGTCGCTGGGCTAGTGCTTTTACTGCTGAGGCAAATTTGTTTTGTTCATTGTATTGTACAGTTAAGTGCAAAGAAATATTACTTTCTATTTTTTGCGATATTGTTTCAACATTTTCAATGTATTCTAATTTTCTTACTTAATCATAATGATTAATAACTGATTGAGGTGTTAGTAAAACTTCAACCAATTGTATTATTAATAAGGCAGACTATTGATGGTCGTTGCGTCATCTTCCTTGCATATCTACAGTTGGTCCAAAAGATGACATCCAAATTCTTATTGAGCTTCTTTGAGTGTTTGTGGCTGCAAGGTATGCTATTCAGCTAATTTGAGAAAAAAATATACATGTACCTCAATAAAATGCTTGGATGTACGAACTTACTTGATTTTTACTTACGATACTATATCACGTAAATATTACTGAATTCACCCCCGAATTCACAAACGTCAATCAACGCTAAGCACGCGCTCACGCTCATGCTATCCCGTAAAATGTCAATAGAACCGAAAGGGACAACTGAGCGAGAGCGCGTGCTTAACGTTGATTGTCGTTTGTGAATTCGGGGGTCAGATTCATTATACATACTTACATACAGATATGAAGAGGGAAAACTATATTGGTTCACTTGAATTAAATCACCGGCAGCAGCTTCTAGTTTGTATAGTTTAATTGGTATGTATACACACTGCGATGTACAGCACAATTGTCTAAGCACAAGGAACGTAACATTCTAAATAATAACGGAACCATTCAAAATTAAAGTTCTTGAGTATACTCCCGTCAATGTTAGTATAGCTTCACAATACAGCTCAGTCTCAGAGGGATTGCGAGAAATTATAACTTTGTTCATGAACAATGGCCAATCCTGGTTTTATTGCCGTAACCCAATCAAACGAGACAGACGAGCCGGATACCCTCCTTCCCCCCTTGTTTGAAGATACATTTCAAGCCTGTTTTACTTAAAGGCCAACTATCTTGTGAACATGATAATATCGTCGTAAAAACTGCCATCGTATTGGTGAATATTATTTTAACACTTTTTTAAAAAAGGATATCCATAAACATTTTCAAAAGTTTGTATGTTCGACTAAACCTGACTTTGAAACAAATTTTAATTGCTCTAAACTCATGTTTTGGAAACTCAGTGCAAATAGGACAATTTGTTTTTCACTTTATTTTCTTCTGCTCTTTCAATTATGACACTTTTTAAAGGGGTTTGTTGTAATTTATGAGGACAAAAGGTCTTTCGTTATTTTCAATACTGTTTCATTATCATTTCAACACCTTTCGGTGACGTGAGCCCCTTCTCACACCCAAATATCTCACTTGTCACAAAGTTGTCAGAGGGCACAAACAGATGGCACTAATTCTTAATAAATCAATCATTTTATTTTGCAACATGCCCCAAACTTGTCAAAAGTTTATCAATATGGTAGTTTTGGTGAAAACTGAATCTTTTGTTGGGATAAAGTATTTCATTGGATGAATATTGAACAAGTTTTCCAGGTTGCTTGAGTATTTCTGTCGTCGTTTTAGGCTGACTCTTATGTAGCTGTAAGTTTAAAATGCACAAAGCGTTTCAGCCAGTTTTCAACTCTAAACCACACGGTGTTTGAGCTAGGTTACTTAACCACTGGGTCACAATACAACTTTTTTTTGTTATTTTTGGGCATATTATTACTAAGTAAGTTCGCAAACCTAAATCTACGCAAACTCGAAAAGAAGGATTACGAAAAGTATTTTTCGAAACTAAACTCTACTATACTATTATTTAGATGCTAAGTCAGTTAATTTATGCGCAGGCCGGGCCGTGACGTTGAATCCAGAAACTGACCCCACAAATTGCTAAACTTTGCCAACGAAATTCGTTATTATCTCCGGAATGTTCCCGAGAACGTCTAGTTTATTTCACTTCGTGATTCTATTGTTTTTATTAAGTATCCACAGAATAATGTTAATGAATTAAAAGTTAGTTTTGTAAGTTAGTAAATCGTTTTAGTTATGGACAACAAAACATGTACCCAAACATTGCATGCGTATGATTAAACTTTTAACTAATTCAACAAGTTAAATAATAACAAGCTAATTTTTAACAAGCAATGTTGTTGGTAAGTGTATTTAATTCGAAAGTTTCTGCTAAAAATAAACGATATCTAATTTTTATTTTTAATTGCACAAAAAGGAATGGTACAAATATCGGACTTAATGACAACATGGCATTCTCTACCAGTAAACTATTAGGCTAAGCAGATGAGTATACTACGCGGTGCGACATAAATAAAATAGCTATTGTGTATTTGTTTTTAACAAATGGCTTCAATTATACAATGACATCATCTACTTACCAGCAGAAACCCAACACGACGTGCGCCTTGATTTTTTTTTCATTTTTAAAACCACTTGCGCGCCTTTACAAAGTCAACGCGTTCGGATTTATAATTTTTGCTTAGCAATGGTTAAGAATACAGCCCGTTTCCAGTATCAGGCACGGCGTCCACGCAGTATTATTAGCGTACTGTTGTGCAGGCTTTATTACCAGTCGTTAAAATGGAAGTTGTTTTTTTTGTCCAGTAAACAGAAACTAGGTTAGTCACATTTGAGTGAGATTTCAAACTTGTGTCAGTAAAGTGTTGAAGAAGAATTATTATCCATAGGAGCTTTTCAAAAGTTACCCGTCTTATGAAGGAACGTTTTGTAGTTATAGAGGTATTTAAAGAGATGGGGTTTTTAATATTTCATAAAAGGATGTGTTTGTTTTATTGTCTTTGAAAAATTCAGGTATTTTACGCATAAAATGGAATGAAATAAAAGCTCAGGGCTCGCTTAAAGTTTGCGCGTATGATAAAACAACTCCTGTTGTATCAGCTAGCTAGTGCCTTTACTGAATCTTTTGATATCTAAACTATTCACTAAAACAATTATTTCATTGAAAGTTTAAAAATAGATCCGCTTAGCTTACCATTTGAGCACCGACACATAAACCTCGATATTAGGTACTTGTATAAATCCATAATTGACAGAAATAAGTCACAGCACAGCCTATACGAGCAAGCATTGTCATCATCCGTCAAAGGAAATGACTTCGATAAATCCTATTGTTCACGACCCATTAGTTCGTTTTCGGGATCGAGATGAAAAATGTAGTAGGCGCGACTAAGGACTACTTTATACTAGCGATTTGCCGTATCTTCGCAAGGATTTTGTATACAGGGTGGTTTTGCATGTACTTTTTTAGAAGGGACTTGGTATCAGGAACTGAATAGATATCCGTGTTCAACCTATATAAGGGTAAAGGAAGGCTTAGGTTTATGATTGTTATTCCTCGAAAAACATCATTTATGTGTTTGGATTATTTCTGATTATGCATTCTCTAATTACAGCGGTAAGGATAAGGTACAGTAAGTTGTGCGACTGTGTTTAATTAATCTACGCATTTCATAACCAGAGAGAGAGAGAGAGAGATTTTATTCTATAGTGGGTATATAGCTGTCCATATTGCTTATTGATACAATGAGGAGAATACATAAAAAAAAAATAAGTTATCGTGAAAACTTTGGTAGGTTATACAATATTTAACAACATAATATTATATTGGAACATGTTATCTTATTAACTAAACTGAAATGAAAACAGTCAGAAAAATAAAACTTATTTTTCAGACTGTTTGTCTAGTTCTAATTTAAAGCTAACTTAAAACGAACTCATACCTACTATCTGCTAATGCGAAAATAACGAACAGTTATGTCATTAAAATTGCTACTGAAGTAGGTATTTAATGTGGTCTTGAAGTTTTACGAAGTCATCATCATCATCATTTGCAGCCCTTTATGTCCAGTGTTAAACATTCTTTCCATAGAAACTTCTGCTACGTTTGTCAATGAAGTTATTTTTAAGCGTCTACATGGGCTTCACGCCACAAAACGCCGCGACTGGCTTAAAGCTACAGATACACCTGCCCATTAACTCTAGCTCAATATTGGCAATAATGGTTCGACACACATGCTACTAAGTAGCATTTGCTCACAGTAGCATGCTCTCGTGCTACTAATGAGCATTTGCATCTGTAGCCTCATGCTCGCTACCCACGGTGATGCCGGTGGCTACCACACACTATAAAGTATAGAATTTGCAAAATAACCCTGTAAGTATTAGGAATATGCCAGTGGCGGCGTTTAGTGGCCCGTTTGGCACGCTTAAAGTTAAATAAACACGACTATACTTCGCTTAAGAGGTCAGTAACTGACATGTTATGATCTTCAGCCACTAAAAACTAGATAAATCTCCCGTTAACTTAGTAAAACAAGGTGTACAAAGTTTGCGAGCTGTCAAGACCGACGTTAAGTTTGGAGAAAGCGTCCTGAGGGAAAACCCTTAATTTTCCACCTGAATATGCGTCTGGGTTAAACTTTAGGTAAATATACTAGGTATAAAGTAAAACATGTGTAAGTGATTATCCAGAGTCTAAATATTATAAAATATACCTAGTTGCCTAAGTGTTGAGCGTGTTCTAATATTTTTTGTGGCAATTATAGTTTTAGAATGAGTTAGACGTATTATAATCATTTAGTACAGTCAACGACAAAAATAAATAGTGCCTATTACTTTTGAACCATGTCACTTGATCAACTTGGCTTTAGTTGTCATTGAACTTAGGAAGCTGGCAGATTAGCCACTACGACAAAGTACTAAAGTTGTCAGTCACTTTTCACCTTTTTTGCCTTTGGCAAGAGACCTTTTGCAATGGAGCAAGAAGGACTTACCAAAAAATGTGTTGTGCCATTCACTGTACTAGTTATCCCGATCGACGTCAATCTGTCATTTACTTCTATAAGACGTGATAGTTCAATTAAAATACACAACGTCATTCCGTGAAAAGATGCCGCATCGTAGCCCAATGCGACGTCGTATCACTGTGTACGGTCCGTGAGTGGCACTCATAATATCAATGGGCTTTCCTCCGAAGTGCTTGCAGAAAAGCTGATACGTACGGTATTCCGGGAATGTCTCTGTCACATTACACCGGTTTCTACCACGTCAGCAATTTCCGGGCAGTTGACAAGGAAGCCCATACGTCATGTCGCAACACGTGCCAAGTTGCCGGGTTGTCTCCACGTCAATATCAATTTCCGAATCGTACTTGCGATGCAGTGCCGACTGGTGGTGTTGTGATCGTGTTTCTTGCAATGCAAACTACAGGGTTAAACTGTCAGCAATTGACTTACTTTTAGGGTAGGTTGTGTGAGCCCAATTTAAAAACGGCCGCATTGTTTTTTTTTTTTTTGTACCTAGTTAATAATTATATTACGTTTTTCTTGGTTTTTCTATTGAAATTGTTTATCGGAATCGATTAAAAGATAATACATAATTTATATTAAAGATTACAAGTTATTGAATTTCCATGTGAATATACACATAAAAATGTAATAATAAATCTAAAGCATGTAAATTTTGTTGACTGACTTCTAATTCACCGTGTAACTTAGTGGCATCATACTTCTTGAATCAAAATATTAAGTATGGTTCAAACATTATGACTGTCTATTTTCTTATTGTATCTCGGCAAGTTTCATGTTTTGTCTGTCATCATTTTTAAGATACTCTCAATTAATTAGGAAGTAAATAAGATCGGTTCTAGATTATGCATGATTTAAAATTATATTTTAAAATGGGAACCAAGCTGTTATGTGAAAAAAGTTAACAACAATATTAATTTCAACACTTTTATACTGTCTGCGCGGTCTTTTGAACGTTCAAAGCGTTGAACAGAAAATGTTTACTCTTAAAAAGAAAAAAAAGCTAATACGCGAGAATTGATGGTTCAAAATTTACTTATATCAAGGGGGAGTATGGCATAGTGGAATAGCTCTCGTGCGCTTAAGTGGAGCATCTTGTAGAGTGTCATGTCGATTTTCATTTGTCATTTTTAAAGTGCAAATACTCGTACTAAGTTGTGATGCGAATATTTGTCTTTCTGTGGATTTAAAATACCAACTAAAATACTAAAAACGGTTCTAGACAAAATCAGCGTGGGTTTTAATGTTATTTATTTTTCTTTACAGGCGCGCAATAAGCCAGCTGATGGAGGAGGCCATGTCAACCAGAAGAACGCAGCTGGACAGAAGGCGACTCCTTCTAAAGGTATTATTAAGTTTTTCGTAATGTCTAATTAAAATATCAAATTTCAAAGTTATAGTCTTTTGCCTATCCCACGTTTTATATATCCAAGCAATGATAAAAAAGAGGTAAATAGGTTATGTCAGTACTGATGAGAAGTCGAAAACTGTCCCCTGGCATGGGTACTTATAATTTAACCGTCGTGTGAACAAGATGGTATGATTATTTACTAGGGAGCAAACGAGACAAATACATGTTGTGCAGTGTCGTCTCAAACTATCAACACTGTCAATGCCTTGCTCAGGTGCACGATCGTTATGATTGCCAC
The DNA here is from genome assembly GCA_950022985.1 of Udea ferrugalis. NCBI lineage: Eukaryota > Metazoa > Arthropoda > Insecta > Lepidoptera > Crambidae > Udea > Udea ferrugalis. The sequence goes on along the minus strand of OX465527.1, from coordinate 3,257,269 downwards.
GGGTGCCACTTTTTTAGCACAAGTAACTTATCTACCTCTTTTTCATTATAACATCATTGTTTACAAGAGTTTACATAGCAAAATAAATAAATAAATATATCTCCGTTGGCTCTCGGTTTATGAATCAGTTTAGTTAACCGGTTCACAGTCCACAGCCCACATATGGGCTGCGAACAATTAGCTTATAATTGTTATATAGGTATTTGTGGACAGTGAACCTGTTAATGTTGTCTCATCTAACTTCACAATTTATTCAACCGTTCTCATGATGTAAACCTCCGTTGGAGTACTACATTACCATCTTTACACAATGTTCTCCTAGCACATTACTTTTAAACGAAATATTACCATGTTCATAGCATGCTCTTGACTATCTGTGGACACGAGATGGAAACCCAGGTTACTTAATTATCAGAATGTTTTTCTACAAAGTTTAGTTCTACAATAACAGAAATGAGAAAGATGTTGAAGTCTTTGATTAATGCCCACCAACTTTAAAAGTAGTTTAAATCTTCGGCACCTTCGATAGCAAGATTGTGAATAGTCTGCCTGCTTCTGACCTCCGGTAGCATGTACAAAACTATTCTAGAAAAAGAAAATGGGCTACTTCTGGGTTTTGCACCATATTTGACTACCTCTCTTCTTTTTTTTCGAGAGAGCGTCGTGGCCTAGTGGTTAAACACTCCGACTCGGAACCCGATGGTCCCGAGATCGAATCCGGCCGAAACACACCTACTTTGTGTTCATTGTAAAATTTGCGGCTAACTCTCCGGTAAAGGAAAACACCGATATAAAACCCAAGCAACCCGGATAACGGCGGTAGGCTCGCCCCTTGCCACGTTGGGTTCAAATTCCCTCGGCGAAATGTGGGCTCCTGAATGTTCCGTTCACCATGACGGCAACAGTCAGTGCGCCTCTGACTAACCCATTAGGGATATGGTCGTGAGGGTATGTATGTATTATACATGTCTTCTTTTTTTTTTTTTTTTTTAATAATAGTGGTCTTCAAGATGACCTCACTCCACCTGATGGGAAGCAGTCGTGAGGTCCAGATATGGGGTTGACAAGCACAGTAATTGAGAACTACTTTGCTGGTCAATCTCATTTTGAAGGCCTGCATAAATGCCTTTTCACGCCCCGCTTAAAAAACCCGGAATTGTAGGAAGAAGGAAACACATGCGCTGGAAGAGCGTTCCACGTCTGGATAGTACGACACAGGAACGAATCACCGAACCTTTTGGTGCGGGCCGACAGTCGCTGGATCGTGTGTGGATGTTGACGCAGACCAGCGCGTGTGGTGCGGGAGTGGAAGGGTGAGGACGGGATCAGTTGGAACAACTCTTCAGAGCATTCGCCGTTGTAAAGGCGGTAGAGGACACTCAACCTGGCAATGTCTCTACGTAGTTGGAGAGGCTCCAGAGCCATAGTTGCCTCTGGGCTACCAATGATGCGGATAGCGCGTCGCTGCAACCTGTCGAGAGCTTCTAGCAAATACTTGGCGGAACCGTCCCAGAGATGAGAACAATATTCCACACAAGAGCGAACTTGTGTCTTATACAAAAGACAGAGCTGCTCAGGCGTGAAGAATCGTCTCACTCTGTTCAGGATTCCAAGTTTACGGGATGCTGTTTTGATAACGCTCTCGATGTAGTCCCGTTGGTTGAGGTTGCTGCGAATATCCATGCCAAGGATGTTAAGGCTATCTTTCACTGGCAGTGGGGTGTTCTGAAGAGTGGGATGGGAAAGGAATGGCGACGTTTTGGCAGTGAATGCGCACACCTGTGTTTTCTTGGCGTTGAACTCGACAAGATTGCGTTCTCCCCATTCGGAAATGCGATCCAGCACTCCGTCAAGCTCAACGACAAGACAGCGCCTCTTCTCCTCGATATCGGTTCGCTTTGCCACAGGGCGCTCGAAATAACGCGAGTGGACTGTGCTGTCATCCGCATAGCAATGAATGTTACCGAGTGATAACATGTCATTGATATGCAGAAGAAACAAAGTCGGCGATAAGACGGAACCCTGCGGCACCCCGGCATTAATCTGGAGGAAACGCGACTCACTTCCGTCACAGAGGACACGGATCCTACGTCCCTCCAGAAATCCAGCGATCCAGTCACAAAGGTGAGGAGACAGTCCATATGCCGGAAGCTTGGAAAGAAGCGAACGGTGCCAGACACGGTCAAAAGCCTTGGCAATGTCAAGACTGACAGCCAAAGATTCGCCGTGCTTGTCCATAGCCTCACCCCATAAATGCGTTACGTACGCTAGGAGATCACCCGTGGACCGTTTCGGCCTAAAGCCGTACTGGCGGTCGTGAATCAACGAGTGGTCTTCTAGGTAGCGGGTGAGCTGTGCATTAATAATCCGCTCAAACACCTTAGCAAGTACTGAGGTTACAGCTATTGGACGGTAATTGGCTGGGTCTGACCGGTCCCCCTTTTTGGGAACAGGTTGAACGTTCGCCTCTTTCCAAGCCTGCGGCACGAGGCCTGATGTGTAGGAGAGGCGGTACAGGCGAGTCAACACTGGAGACAACTCCACTGCACACTTTTTTAATACTACGGCTGGAATACCGTCAGGTCCACTGGCTTTCCTTACATCGAGTGACTGCAGCTCCGCACGTACGTCACACTGCCTGATACGAATATCAGGCATTGTGGTGCCGCAATTCGGGGCTATAGGCGGCTGTGCACCACAGTCATCGATGCAGGAGTTGGCGGCAAAGAGGTTAACCAGTAAGTCGGCTTTCTCTTGCGGCTGATGAGCCAACGATCCGTCAGGGCATTTCAGCGGTGGCAGCGAATGCGAACAGAAGTTAGATTGCACGTGTTTGGCCAGTCGCCAGTAGGAGCGGCTACCCGTTGGGTGTGAGATGAGTTCTTGGCCAACACGTGCAATACGCTGGGCGTCTGCTCTAACGTATGCCCTCTTGGTGGCCTTGGTGGCTTCATTGAAGGCTGTTTTGAGGGAAGCCACGTCAGAGTCATGGATAGCTTGGGCCCTGGCCCAAGCACGGTATGCCGCCTGTTTACGTTGAACAGCTGCGGAACACTCGCGATTGTACCAGGGACCAGCTTTGCTGGCGCTGTCGACATCAGTAAATGGAATGTAGTATTCCATTCCGGTACTGATCTCGCCAGCGACAGCAGATGCACTATCCGACGCATCTCTTTCCCCAAAAGAACACTGCCGCCAAGGGACGGAAGCGAAGTACTCTCGCATACCGTCGAAATCCGCCGACGAGTAGTGCCATAACCGCCGCTTTACCCTCACAGGCTGTGGGGGAGCTGTACATGGCACTGTCGCACCAACCAGGCAGTGATCGGAGGAGCCCAAAGGGGCGCCGACCGACACTAGGTACCCAGCTGGGTGGCTCGTCAGCAGAAGGTCCAATAGGGAGGGCGCATGACCGACAATATCTGGTATCCGGGTGGGCGTGGGCGGTTCGGCCTGCATGGTCTGTTTTTGGAGAGCCCAACCAGGACTCATGGTGGGCATTAAAGTCTCCCAAAAACACCATTTCAGCATTTGGGAACCGCGCCTGAGCGTTATCTGCCGCCTGACCCAAATGGTCAAAAGTCGAGTTGTCTCGGCGTCGCCTTTGTGGGAGCGGTAAAGGCGGTAAACTCGGTTCGTGGAGCCCAAGTCTACGTGCACCCAGAGAGTGGACAAGGATGGGTCTTCTAGGCAGCGAAGACGGTCACAACAGACATCCGCCCTGACGAAAAGACATACTCCGGCCTTGGAGAGGAAGGACTCTTCCAATACATAGCCGGGATAGTGCAGGTATGACGTATCGGCAGGGCGACCTATCTGTGTTTCCGTCAAAAAGAGCATTGCAGGCCTCACCGTCTCGAGGTGTTGGTGGACGGCGTTGAGGTTTGCATGGAGTCCGCGGATGTTAGCGAACTCCAAACAGCGTGTTGGTGGGGGATGGGGATGCCGCTGTAGGCCTTTTTCTTTTTCTGACTGCCATAGAAGGGGGGGGGGGGAAGGGCGTGAAAGGACGACTGTCGTCGTGGCAAGGGTAGACAAAGCGTGGTGCCTTACATTGATATCTGGACGTGTGGAATAGCGTGGGCCGGTCCGCCGGACGGAAGGGCTCCCGTAAGCCCTCGGGAATGGTCGCCGGGCCCCCACCGGAACCGGGCACCACCCGGCACGACGAGCCATCCCGAGATTATGCGCGACCTGGTGGGGCAGCCTCCAGAGGTGGTTAGCCCCCTTTGGGCCCCTGTACTATGCCGCGGGCGGCCAGCGGCACCACCGTTTCTACGGGTCTCCCTGGCCGGCGGGCCGATACGCACCATCCACACAATATCGCCGTAAAGGCTTCCACTGGTCTAACGCTTGCCACGACCACAGTCCCCCTGGCTCCGGTTGGTGCAGTGCTGATCCCGGAACGCGACCCGACCGAGATAGGCCAGGGTCACTTGGCGGGTTTTACGCAACTGCATGGTGGTACCAGCAACCGGTCGACATATGTCTCCCACCTGGAACATATGTCTCCCACCTGGACATTTCTGGACATTTCTTTCGAGACAGATAGCAATCATGAGCATAGGATTAAAAAGAAAGATCAACAACTGTCTTAATTTAACTAATTAATTTTTCTCCCATAGGAGGCCCGAAAACTCCCTCAAAGCCATCAGCCCAAAAGGGGTCGGTCAAGACCGCACCCCCCAAGCAAGCAGCAGCAGCCGCGGGTGTCAAGACCCCCCAGGGGAAGAAGAAGAAGGGACACAAGCACCAGCAGTATGAGCTGATTGTCACCATTAACCTGGTAAGTTAGATAGATATATAGGTCGAGATCGTCTAAGCTGAAATGACGCGCCCCTCCACTCTTGTAAGCGTAGGAGTCTTGTATGCGGTGGAGGGCTCGTAATTTCGGCTTAGACGATCTCTAGCTATGATACAATTTGCTTTTAAATATATATGGTTCTCCACTACAGTTTTCAGATTATGTTGAAAATCCTACACTTTGCACGTCAAGTATGTTGTTCTTTTGCACATGATCATGGAAGCCATTAGTTAAGGGTTAACTATACACACCGATAATCCATTAGTGGCTAAACAGCAACAGAAATATAAAATACTAACGACCGCCCGCGACTTCGTCCGCGTGGACTCGTAATGTTCTATAGCCTATAGCCTTTCTCAATTGATGGACTATTAAACACAAAAATAATTGTTCGATTCGAACTAACGGTTCTGGAGATTAGCGCGTACAAACGAACAAGCTCTTCAGCTTTATATTATGAGTTTTGATGTATTATTTGAATGTGCAAGCTACCTTGAAGCAATACGATCACAACGTCTTCCAGAATATACACTGAGGATGCGTAATCATAGGAAAAAATATATTTCAACCAGTGAGGTTCATCTGTTAAATCATTTTCGAATCCTTGTGCGTAAAATACCTCCTGAGTAAAAACTTTTTCAATGGAACTAAACGTCCTTATTGTGTTTTTCCTTATTTTCCCGCATTTCCCATTCCCCTCACGTCAGGATACAAGATATAAATTCACAGGGGGCTTTACACGCACAGATATCTCTCAGCGGATACACCGAATCGTTATCGTGTCATGTAAACCACGCTAACGACTTTACAATGGCGAACGTTTTGCGCCGAGCCTCAAGAAATTTGCATTTGATGAAAGGACGTAAAATATTTGCGGCTTGAACATTTTCATCTCTTATTGTTCAAAAATGGTGGGTTATCTTTTTTATTAAGTTCATTCATTTGTTTAGTAATACAGAAAAAAGTAGGTACTCCATCTTCTTAAGTATTACCTCTGCAATAACAGAGGTTATAGCAATGGGCCTGTTATTCTTGGGTGTGTACCATGCATACCAGTGGTTAAATACTCTGGCTCGGATCCCGGTGGTCCCGAGATCAACTCTGGCCGGAACACATCTACTTTGTGTTCAAAGTACAATTTGTGGCTAACTCTCCGGCAATGGAAAACACCGATACAAAACCCAAGCAACCCGAATAACGGCGGTAGGCTCGCCACTTACCACGTTGGGTTCAAATTCCCATGGCGAAATGTGGGCTTCCCAATGTTCCGTTCACCATGACGGCATGTTATGTTATGATTTAGCGTCGCGTGTGCCGCAGTAATTACTTGACACGTTTTTTATTTAATTTATTTTTCAGTTCGTTATAATGTCACAAATCACATGTAAAAAGACTATTAAAATCACACGAATACTTGCGGTTCGGGAAAGCAGTATCAGTCATTTAAACGTTTAATTAGTTAGGTGTAATTTTAATCTAGTTAAGTATTCAGCCATTTTGGAATTTGTTTATAGCCTTTCATCGTTATCCATTTTATTTATCTTTTGGAAGTATTCTGATGACATGCCTATCCATAAATTGCTAAAGAGAGCTTCTTACGGGTTTTTGCAACCTACGAGCACAATCAGTGATCCACATTTTTACTACCATGGTTTTTACTGTGCTTCGGAAGGCAGTTGCCTTACACTTACAAACTACGCAACTCTAACAATCTCACTTAGCTCGTGTGTTGGAGTATTGGCTCGCACCAGCTCATAGTAGAGGTGAGGCCTATGTGCAGTATTGGGACGTATATTAGCCGGTTTATGTTTATTGTTGATTTCCAATATGCTTGACTATTAACAAAGTTATGTCGGTGATTTTGGATTTTTTTGCAGATTTTCTCAAAGAAACGCCAAGCACAGTTTTCTCTAGTGTGTCATGTACACTTTGAGGTACAATCTTTACTTAGATCATTAACTGGCCATCCATCAGTCGCCAGAGCCTTGTAAGTTATTTGACCTAGTGTAAATAACGTTGAACCGGCATTCTTAGCTGAGGTTATGACCACTATTTTAACCTCAGCAAAACGAAATCGTTTGACAAGCACTCGAATGCTTGCGTGATTTTAATTTGAAACTAATGAGCGAAGTAATTAAGTCGTGCTTAAATTAAATTTCTTTTATGACGCCTTCTGTAATAAATGCTTTAATGAGGCCAATCTGTGCTCAACCTTTTTTGGTTCGTATTTTTTTTGAAGTGAAAATCTCGTTCATCAAATTTAAAATTTAATGACTGCTTCAAGTAAATTGTAGATCTGTCATTTTACTCTTTATAAAATTATTCTTACGTAGAAAAGTCTTGTAAGTTACATCACTCAAACCTATATCGAGAACTACTGGACTGATCTTAAAGGAGGAGAACGAATAGCAAAAAAACAAGAACTGTCGAAAAAATTACTTTAATCTTGAAAAACAATATTCTTCGACTTAGCTAGTACCTTTCAAACGGGGTGGAACGAAGATATGTGTTGGTTGTTGTAAATTCTTTTTATGTTCAATGATATCTATGCATGTACTTATACAGGGTGGCCCAGCGACAGTGGTCCAAAAATTTTTTTTTGCTAGAGGGCATCATAACGAGTTATTTAAAAAAAACTTTAGTTCCGCGAAAATCAATAATCACTTTAGAAGTTATGATTTTTTCAAGTTTCTTTTGAAATTCCTCAACTCCAATCACTTAATTCACTCTTGTTTGGAAACTATCGCACTGAATCAGTTCAAATTTGGTATAAATGTACAATAGTAATGTAGAAACCATATTATGTGCGAGTTTTGAGTTTATTCTCAGACAATTTGTTTTTTTTTTTAAATTTTCGCCAGTAATTTTTCGCCATTTCAAAAACTAATACATTTTTCTAAAAATCATAGCTGCAATGTTTGTGTACTCGATGATTTGTTTATGATTTTAAAAACTGTCCATAAGAATGATAATAGTCTATGCAAAAACTTGAAGTGATGCTGCCAATGAAACACTTTCAAAATTAACATCATGTACGGTAAGTCGCTAAAACTCAGAATGGGTCATTTCTGCACTGACCCTAATTTAAAAAAAAAAGTAGCCATAATATTTTTTTTTCGGATAGAGGGCATCATAGCAACTCATTTTAATAATACATTAGATAGTCTAAAAGCAATAGTTTAGAAGTTATATTTTTTAAAAATTTTGGGCCTAAATGGTTGAACTTCAGAGACATAGATCACAACTTCAAAATGAGTAAGAATAGAAGAAAGTGAAAAAGGATTTATCTCATTCATTCATTACAATACAATGAGTGATACAAAAGGCGGACTTAATGCTATTAAGGCATTATGTACCAGTCAACATAAAATTAAGCGAAGCCAATTAAAGTTTGGGATTAATTATTAAGTCATCCCATATTTAAAGTTCCTTAGTCGGATAGTTTACAAACAAAAGTGAGCTGTGTCTCTGAAGTTCAACCACTTAGGCCCAAAATTTAAAAAAATATAACTTCTAAACTATTGGTTTTAGACTATCTAATGTTTTATTAAAATGAGTAACTATGATGCCCTCTATCCGAAAAAAAATATTATCGCTCCTTTTTTTTTTAAATTAGGGTCAGTGCAGAAATGACCCATTCTGAGTTTTAGCGACTTACCGTACATGATGTTAATTTTGAAAGTGTTCCATTGGCAGCATCACTTCAAGTTTTTGCATAGACTATTATCATACTTATGGACAGTTTTTAAGATCATAAACAAATCATCGAGTGCACAAACATTGCAGCTATGATTTTTAGAAAAATGTATTAGTTTTTGACATGGCGAAAAATTATTGACGAAAATTTAAAAAAAAACAAATTGTCTGAGAATAAACTCAAAACTCGCACATAATATGGTTTCTACATTACTATTGTACATTTATACCAAATTTGAACTGATTCAGTGCGATAGTTTCCAAACAAGAGTGAATTAAGTGATTTGAGTTGAGGAATTTCAAAAGAAACTTGAAAAAATCATAACTTCTAAAGTATTGATTTTCGCGGAACTAAAGTATTTTTTAAATGACTCGTTATGATGCCCTCTAGCTAAAAAAAATTTTTGGACCACTGTCGCTGGGCCACCCTGTATAAGAAATGTATCATAGTTTTTTCATCAGTTGTCTGGTTTCCCATCACGTGCCTTGCGTAGTTTGAGAGTAGATGGCGCTGTATGGAATTATATAAGTTTATGGAATTATAACAGTTCTAACAGTAAAACGCAATGAACCATAAAATTATATAATATTATTATGATTGAATTAAGCCAACTAAAATATAAAAAACACCATAATTACTTCAAAGTAAGACAATCCAGAAGACACGTTAGATATTGTCAAAATTAACGCTAATTCAGAAATGTGCTCCTAACTTTATTATAACGAGCTATAAAGTCCCCTACACACGTGTGATAAGAGCGAAGCGTCTTCCCTGTGAACAGAATTATGCGTAATCTCTTTAATATACGACTTTAACATTCGCTGACTATCTCGTTAAACGGCTGAATAAAGCAACAAAACGTTTTATGATTTCATTGTGTTTAATGTCGGAGGTATAACAAACGTTAGGTATGAGGGAATTTAAAATCTTTTAGAAGGAATAACGATAAAATTACAGCGAACATTAAATCAATCTTGTTAAATGTGCGAGATTGTTTTAAAGCTGTTTTGCTACGCTGTTTAGTACTTAAGCAGTTTATAATGCTGTTTTATTTACTTTCCTGAATCATTTATTTATAATTTTGATAGGACTTGTTATTGAGTATCATTTATCATCAGCACGTCGCCCACACCATTTCCGGCGACGGCGACTCCTGCAAGTCTTTCAGATGAGTCCAGCCGCTACGCCCACGATTTTACATAAGTTTGTCCGCGACGCCTTCTTAAGATTCGTGGGCGTACCAGCTGAGCGCCTCGCGGATCAAGGGCGTAACGGCTAAACTTTTTCAGGTTTCAGGGGGTCCTTTCAAGTTAGGGTCTTTCTGGCTTTATGGTAATTAAGTAACTGAGAAAACTCATGCGTTTACATTCCGATATTTATGTATTGAAGATTGATTTAATAATAAGTCGTCACAAAGCATTATGAAAAAACCCTTCTTGAAATTTGGATAGTGGAAGCTGATATGGATTTCTAATCTATAAAATTTTTGAGTTATGAACATTTTTACAAATAAGGGAATGGGAATAAATATGAAACAGCGTGTTGTTTTCTTAAATAACAAAATAATAATCAATAATTGAAACTCATTATGCAATTTTACATATACCATTGAAGCGGTAATGACTGCAGTAGTCTTGGACTGTGTCGCAATCCTAAGTGCCCACCTCTTAGACAGAATTTTGCGTTTCGCGTGTAATATCGCGTGGCGCCCAAAATTCATGTTCGACATCTTGATTTAACATCTCATTCTATTTTCTCCAATCTGTCAGCGCACAAGATAACGACCACAGCCGTAGACGTTTACGAGAATTCCCCCAAAAATATAAATTACACAGTTTGAACGTCCACAAACGTTGTAAAAAGTCACCATTGAAGTTCTGAAATAGTTTTTACGAGCTCACAGAAACTCTAGTGTGGTTCTGTCATTATTCTCTTTAGAAATAACGTTGGAACAGGTTTATGTTGCCAAATGTTTAAGTCAAACGAAGTGTGGCTGTTTTTGGTGTTTTGACAGCAACGATTTGCGTGGTCAATATGCTACAGCCTTGGCCCTTGATGTGTGATGCCCTTTATATTATTTGTATTGTCTCTAAAGAGATAATAACTCTAAAAAAAGTTGCTATTAAAACAAACTTTTCCTCCTAGCCCTTCTTTATTCTGAATTTACTGAACAAGTCATTCTGGTTAAGTTTTCAAACTTTTTCCATATTTCGAAAGCACCATGTATCCGTTGTAGCCAGAATGAAAAGTCAGATTTAAAGATAACATTTTGTGAACTGTCTAGTTTTGTTCAAACATTGGCTTGTTCGTTGTTCTCGTCCCTATTATTCTGCAAGCATTCTGCTTTTATTAGGATCTCTCGTATCTAGACAGTTTCTGTCAGTTGCAGCCCAACGTTTAGTCTTCATATTCATTGTAACAATATTGTGTTGTAGAGCCCATACACATTGCGACTTTTTGCAGCAATACGTTTACAGCCAGGCGACTGCAACTGTTTATCAAGTATTTGCATGTGTATCGTTTCATAAATTTTTGTTTTTATTTTTTACAAACAACAGACTTTTACATCCCAATGCTGCTCACCGCCCACACCTCAACTATCTTACTCAAGTTAGGCCTTGTTTGGTTATTTTAAAGAAAGAAAAAAAAAATGTTCTTCTGAATGTTCCGTTCACCATGACAGCAACAATCAGTGTGCCTCTGACTTACCCATTAGGGATACGGTCGTGAGAGTATGTTATGTTATGTTAAAAGTGAGCTGACAAAAACTAGGGCTATTTTCGTCACCATTTTACATATAACCATTTAATTCGCTTTACGAGTTGCGTGTCATCCTGTCTCTGGTTTGTTTAATCATCTTTATGCGTTTCTATAACAGTTGCTGTCAATGCGAGCAACACACCCATTTCGTGCTCCAATTGGTTCGCTAGTGAAGCTGATGGCGTTAAATTAGAGTTAAAAATAAATATAGTGGTCGATGGTTTCAGCATTCTTAGTCACAGTTGTCTGCTGATTTAGAGGTTTGACGTTGTTCCGTAAAATGACACTGAAATAATTATCAATCCCAAAAGCCTTATTGGTGGTGGACGGTGGTTCCATTCTGAGCGTGGCACTTTTGCCTAGTGTCATTATGACATAAGGCAGTGCATGTTGTCCTGTTGTTTTTCTGTTTTTGTTTGTTTTCATTCTCATATTTCAACTAGGTAGTTACTCATTCTTTTTATTCTATGTAGTGGAGGTATTTGTTTCTATTGGAAAATAATTTTGTCATATCGACAAATCATTTAACTTGTCAACTTAGTCAATCAATGTTTCTTCAAATTATAAATATCCAAGAAAAAAATACACCACGATCTTAGGATCTTAGGAAGTTAGAAACTAATGAACACACTTACATACATCTCTAACTACATACATTTTTTAATAAACAACACCCAGACACAGGCTATCAATTGCTACATAAGCCAAATGGAGACATCTAGTAGCAATACTGAGTAAGGGCCGGCGCCTACTATCGGCATCGGCACGCTTCAGGCTTTTAAGGTGGCAAATAGTAATATACTCTAATGTAATAGCAATAAAGTAGAAAATGCCGAAACAGAAACAGAACAAATGCATTTTGTTTTTACGAGAACACATCACGGAAATTTCTACTTTATTGCCATAATGTTTAAGTATATTGCTATTTGCCACCTTAAAATCCTGAAGCGTGCCGATGCCGATGGTGGGCGCCGGCCCTAATTTGCAAAGTAGTCTGTTTTCGTCTCACAATTTGATTTACACAAATTCTAACAGATAGCGCTAGTATCGTATAATGCTATGCTAAAAATAATTGATGTGTTATCGATCGCGAGATCATTCTCTTTCAGATCACTGTAAAACTCCACCTAGAGTTTTACAAGTAAACTACTGCTTCTATCAAACAAACACTGTATCACAAGTTCACAACCACAAGTATAACAATAGATGGCGCTTTTGAGCAGCGATATTCTGTGATTATTAAAAAAAACATTTTGGTTTTGACGGATTGGCGTATTCATTCTAGATTAATTCTACATTTTTGATGAAATGCAATTAAGAAGATCAAAATATTTACAAAAACCTGTGATGGTAAACATTAGCAACATTTGCCGCCAAAACAAACACGTTCCAAATGATATGAGGCGTGCCAAGATGACGGAAAATATTAATTTGTTCTACAGTGAACGCTAAACTGAAACTTTGCCAGCCAGAGTGTTACCGTCAATGCACATTGACCTCAAAATTAAACAAAATAAACGAATATCAGACAAAAAATAAATGTAGAGAAAAAAGTTATTTTTTGTAATACCTAGTCAAATGTTAGTCTCTGTCAGCGTAATTGTGTTAATTGGATGAGCGTTGAATTAACCGACAGTCTAGAACAAAGATAAAAGGTAAATTTACCAACGCCAAATGGGCAATGACTGCAATTATGTTTAATATTTCTTAAATTTGGCTCTAGACGTTAACGAGTAATAATTTCCTTGATAAAAAGGATAACTTTGTACAAATTCCATGTTTGATTTGTCTAAATGCCTAATATTTTTTACACTGCCGTAATTAAAATTATAGTGCTGGTGAAATTACATGTAAAGTTTGTTGAATAAATCATCAATGTAACCGTTTCGCAACAATAAAAAGTGAAAAAGAGGGCGTTTTCATATGATATTTTATCATTTATTGCATTATTTTAGTAATATTGCTTCATAGGCCATTCTTTGAATTAACACGTATTTATTGTTGTATTTACTGCGTGAATTAAGAAATATAGTTAACTATCTCCAAAAAAAACCTTGAATTACTTTTGAGACTATTGTAGAACAGCCCACCTAGTTGCTTATAGCGCGCAAAAATGTAATTTAAATATAGATTTCTACATATATCCGAGCTGACAATGTCGTGCTGCGCTTGTCAATGCTTGGTTGTTGTGATTACGTTATCTACTAAATAGTAATGAAAATTAATAGTTCTTCCTAAACCCCACGCTCCGAACTTTTCTAATATCAGTGTTAACAATCTTCTTAGTTCAAACCTTCGCAGTGGAAACTTTTTTATTATTTTCGTGCGCGGGAACATTTGACGTTTCTTTTTTTTTGTTTCTCACCAGGACTTTTTCATGACGAAGCAAAGAGGTTCAATAATAAAGTTTAACTGTGTGCAGTTCCAACGAATGAAAGTTTAGAGTTGTCGTGTCTGAACTCGTTAGTTTTAAGTGCATCTAAGCTGTAAAAAGGATTGCAATAAAGTTTTAAAATGGCTAAAACTATGGCCTCAGATGATATTTACAATAAAGAATACAGAAGATTGCGAAGACTTACCAGTGATCTAGCTATACGACAAGTTTCTGTGTGTATTTTTTATTGTGTTGTTTTAAACAATACTTACTTTTGTATTAAAATTGTATTATTGTTTGCAGTCGGAATATGGCCTCACAGAAGAACAGGTAGCAGGTATGTCATGATTCTTAAATACCATTTGAAAATCTAGATAAGTGAGTACAAGTTTTAAATAAACTGCAATATATATGTAACTAAAATTGTTTCCCTCTACCTATATCTCATCATCCATAGATATTTTTATTTTATTTGTGAAGTTTTTATGTCCAATGGCAATAAATCATTGAGATTCGAATAGTAAACGGTGGCTGCAGGCCACAACCGCCCACTATGAAAATCTTTGGGGTAGCCTATGTTCAGAATCAAAATCAGAATTATTTATTTGCATGAAAGTAGTACATATTGGTATTACATAGGTTGAACAGGATCACACATTTCACCAAAGAATGGCATGCAGAATGAGACATACAATAAATCCTTAAATAATTTCAATATCAAACTGTAATTATTTACGGATTGAAAAAAAATCTAAATAATTAAAAGAGTATAGACCAAAATCAGTGTGTCACAACATCCGGGTTTCAAAAAACTTCAGCAGTGGACATTGTGAATCTGATAAAACGATGTTTTTTTATAAAACTTTTATTTTTATTCACCAGAATTCAAGGAGGCCTTCATGCTGTTTGACAAAGATGAAGACGGCACCATCACCATGGCTGAACTGGGAGTGGTGATGAGATCATTGGGACAGAGACCTTCAGGTAAAAGGCTTAATTATACTTTTTAATTGTAACATTGACCGTTTCGTTCTGTGAGATAGAAAAACATCTCACTTCATGTCTTTCTGCCATCTAATGGCGGTTTTTCCAAACCCCGGTGATTCAATAATCAAAAGATTTCTTTATTCAGGTAGACCGTTACATAAAACTGGTCAAAAACCTAAAATCTTATTTTAAACCACATAATGAACTACCATAAATTATTAAAATATTACGATACATTAACAATTGTTAAAGTGCATGTGCATATTGTGACTCTACCACCGGCGTCGGAACGTTTTTTTTAGTTGGCAACACCCAGCAAGCAACTGAGCAGTTATTTTCTTTTTAACACAACGCTATACTTACAAAGCTAATGTAATTTTTTAAAGTAGTAATTCTGTCATGTCTGTTGGAACAATGTAATGTTATATGCTTTCAAATGTAACCTGAGAATAAGGATATTAGAGATATCTATTTTTATGTAGACATTGGCTATTTATGCCACGTGTCGACTCGGTAGTAAAACCGCAAGATGAACGAGTTTCAAATGTCGACAGAATAAAGTATCGTTGTCGTTACTTTCAAGGTGATCTTGAGATCATAAGCTAGCTGCTCACAGTGCGACTCATCGCGAACGAACTAATGCACTGCAGTAAGATAAGATACGATTATCTGTGATTTTCGGAGTTCTGTTATTCTGTGAACGTGATTTCCCTTTCTAATTGTGTGGTTGACTGGTAGAGAATGCTTCTTGGGATGAAGTCCGCCATTTGTACTTTGTTTATTAATACATAATTATTAATACAATAAATAAAGACACACGGTCACGAAAGCGTGCTTCCAGTGAAAAAAGGAAATATAATTAACGTCTAGAAAAACTATCGAGGACATTTTCTTAAATATTTTCCATTGTCTAATAAGAGCACTTATCAAAAGAAGGAGATTTTTTCGTGTGGTTTTATATAAGTAAGGCCATATTATATTCAAGAGAAATAGTAGATCTTCTCTTTACCGACTTCATTGAGTCTGTACTATAGATATCCGGGTCAATCATCATAGACCCAGAAACACCTTTTTTTTTTAAATGTCTTACATTTGAGAAGCCAATTTATGAGAAGTGCATACAAACATTGCGAGACGTTTTGTGTGGACATGCTATCTTAACGGCTTTTTCTTGAAAATTACGCGTTTCTCTCGCAAGCTAAGAAAACAAAACTATACATCGGAGAAAGAGTGAGATTCACTCACCAGTATAAAACTTCTTTGGAAACTTAAAAATGACTTAAATTAAATTCCAAGCAAGCCTTCTTCTAAAAACATTTTACAAGGAGCGAGATCACCAGCTTTCACTTGTACACATTTTCGCACCGTGAAAAGGCGCTTTTATAGGTGGCATTGACATTATTATTATTTAGGGGATCATTTTCATAAAATATAAACCTGATGTTGAAAAAATTAAAATTTGTTTTCAGCGGTTTTGGCTAACGATGAGGATTATGTTGAAGTCTAGAGCAACATTCTAGAGGATACTTTCCGATCCGGTGGTAGCGTCACATTTATTTAAGTACAGTATATTTATTGTATACATTTAATATTATGGTATTCATGTCTATTATAAATTGTATTTTGTTTGTTAATTAGATTTGACGATTTGAAAGTACTTGTAACAGGTCTATTTAAATAAAGTTATTATTGTTTGTTTGTTTGTTTGTCTATACATCTAGTTAAGTTATACAATAAAAAGTTTTTATTCAGATATTCATCGACATGAAGGATCTAAAACCTGAATATCAAATGTTATGACAGGGACGTGTCTTGATTTCCCGGAATTACAATAAAGAATAAGAGAAAAAAAGAGTTTATTAGATACATAAGAAATAATCAAATTTCTGAAGTAATTAGTGTGGTTAGGTCGTGGTTCAGACGACATAATACCAAAATACCTACCTTACTATTTTTAAGCATTGGTTTTACGTTGTTTTTAAATTATTATTCACAAAAAAACTCATCTTCTTTTGTATTAAATCATTATTTTTCTGAACATTCCCGCAAAACAAACGAACAAACAAAAATGTTATTGTCTTCGGTATTTATAGGTTTTAACGTTTAGACACGAAGTGAGTTCGTTAACGCGGAAATTTTGGCAACATTCTAGAGGATACTTCGCCAATTTGCACGGGCTCATCGCAATTAAAAGCGAAATGGAGAGACGTGAAAATGTCCGAATTCATATGACTTTGTTTACATGATAATTTGGAAGCTTGGCGAGACTTGAATGTGCTCTATTTGAACATTTAACATGATCATCATCAAATTCCAATTCAATATTTCTTGATTCAAGTAGACCATTACACAGTACTCTTGAATAGTCAAGAATCTTAATTTTAACCACTTAATAAACATATACATAATATTTCCATATTCAAACAATCCTAAAAATACATGTACATAATGTGACTCTACCACCGGGGCGCGGCGTCGGAAGGTTGATTCTACTGAGAAGACATGGCAAGAAACTCAGTAGTTACTCTTTTTCAAATCGTCCAATGTTTTACAGTAAAGAGTTAATGTTTGAATAAACCAACAGAGCCATACAGTTTTGACATAAAAATAAGTAAAATAGAAAATTAATAAGTAATCAGCATCATTCACAGACTTAAGATCTGTTGAGCTTCCTATACCGATTATTTTTGATACATTCAATCTTTTTTACGATCATTTCTTATTATCAAAGAGCATCTTTACATTCACCGAAATCTTACAACTTTAATTAGGTCATTCTCCTTAGTCCCTTGAGCCTATTTTAGAAATCCACGTTTGTTTGACGACCAATTTCGTGTAATGGTTGAGAAGTCGGCTACTACACCAAAGGTCACGGATTCGATATCCGCATATTACAAACATTTTGTGTGTTTGAACATGTCTGTTTGTATTGGTCTAGGGGTTTTCTATGTATAATTTGTATTGAGAAAAGAAAGAGAATTTAAGTACGTTTATCCGTTTCCTAGTATCCTACAATACGAGCATTAATTAGCTTGTGGCTAGATGGCGCTGTGTGGAATAATGTCCAGGGATATTTTACTAGTGTGGCTGCGGTGATACGGGTATGAACGAATGTGTCGAATAGCTTTTGATGAGTTTCCAATACTCATTTTCATTTCCTGTATGCCCCTTTCTGTTTTAATTTATTCAACAAACGTTGCTGAATTATGACTTGCCAAGGGTCCAATTTTAGCTTTATCCTAAAATTCATCAAAATTCGTTTAGTGTCAGGGGTTACAAAATAACAACCAACAAACAAGCTACCATTCGCTTGTACCATCAAATACTTACTTCTAATAATATTAGCTTAAACAAATAATGCATTAATTGAATGCTATAATCAATAAAAGCTGAAATTCTTTGCTCACGATCTTAAAAATAATATGATCATTGGTACCAATAAAATTTCCATTCATGGGATAACGAAACAAAAGGTTTCACACGGCCGAATGAAAACCCAAATCATTTATCGAAATATGTGTTGAATTATTTATTTGAATTGGGATGATGTTTTGTTTGCTTATAAAATGAGTGCTGAATAGGAAAGCTTTCAAATCATGTTAAAACTTTATAAGAATTAACTTTGGTATATCATATAAATATAGCTAGTGAGGAAATGGTGCCTGGTTTTACGAACCTACCAACCGAACCAACCGTAAAACGAAACGCCTACGTACGTTCTGCTTAGTGATTAATTTAGGCCAATTACTTTCAAATAATGACCTGTAACTTTGAACAAGGGTTACTTTGCCGATGTCAAATGTTTTCGCTGCTTTGTGAAATTGCTTGCAGTCTTCACGTGACTGAAGTTCTTTAAGATACCACAAGCTCATATATTATTTTCCACCACGCAACTTTATACCATTAATTTTAAAACAATTAACTTAATAGCTTTCTTTGTACTTCACTTGATAAATTGAATTAAAATACTGCAAAACTTTACTTATTCGATTCATACAAAATTTCACCACTGACACTTTTTAGTAATCATTGAAGATCCAAAAATCGGTTTGAATAACTACTCGCAAAAAACCCTCTTTCCTTCGTTCCCTTTTCATTATTAGCGTCAGGCAGCTTTTCCTGTTTGCCCTAGACAAACGGAAGCGCTCGGGTTGGGTCTGCTCTCGTAGACATTTCAATTTGCCCACGATAAATGTGCTCTCATGAATTTTTACTAGACAGCCGCATAATTTTCACCACCCTCCCATTTCTGCCTATCATTACTGCTGTCACTGGATTATTCCGTTTTTATAGTACGATTTTCTGGTTTAGCGTTTTTCCCGATTATTACGCAAATTACGAGTTAAGCGAGGCTGAGGCCCCATTAGTGCGTTGCGACGACGCAACGTGACGCGACGCATCATAATGTTTTAATGACATGTCTCGTTAGTGCGTGCGGAAGGCCAGTGACGAGTTGCCAATCAGGTACCCCGTCAATATGGTGAATGGTGACCTTTAGTTCCATAATGTGTGAACTGTGAACTTATTGTTGTGGTGACTGAATAAATATATTACTATTTCTATTGCAATCTCATACAAATCGAGCAACACACCGCATCGCACTAATGTGGTAAGGGCGAGCCGGTACCCGTACGATACAAAATATCTCTGCATCTTTATCCATGTCCATTTTATAAAGAGTAGGCGAGGCATAGTTATAACGACTTCCAAAAAGTTTATTTTATCATTTTTCCATTTATTTATGAGAGGTATACAGACAGATTGCAGTCACTTTATGTCCAATTTAGAAATATCTTCTAAAAGGCCAGACAGCAAACCAATTTATGCCAAAGAAGTGTTAAAACTAAGGTAGAGTATATTTATTTATTTATTTATTTAAAAATAGGTACACTGACAGATTACAATCGATACATGGCTAAGATAAGTAGTTTAACAATACTTGGCTAGTGTAGTTTAATAAGTAACTAAAATTTGATTAATTTAATCTAGCGAAAACAATTTCAACATGTTCCCATTTAAAATGATGTGCCCAAAGAGATTAGGGATTTTCACTTGTCCTTTCTAGACTGTGCCTTAAGCTGGTAGTCTGACATGACTAGATATTCGTATTTATTTTTGTATGTATTATTAAACAGTGAGAAATGAAATGCCTGAGTGCGTGACACTCTGAGTTGTTTATTGTCGCTTACGAAAATTATTGTAGGCCTTTTGTCTGAAAACCTAGACAGTTTATACAAGTCTGAAATGTGTAGAATTTAAACGTAAATTTTCTGTACGAAGTAATAACATGTACCCACATCACCTTTGTTGGAAAAATAAAACAAATACAGGAGATAAAGTTTGGGCAACTTGCTTTGTTTCTTTTGAAATCCAGGTTTTATTCACAGCTAAATATTTGTCATTGTTTTTATAATTTCATTCCAAAAACAGCGTGAAGCTTTATTCAGTTTAAGCTTGACGTCGTGTTGAAAAACGGCCAATGATATCAATGACTTTACAATAAAAGAGACGTAGATAGGTTATGTCAGTAGTCAGTACTGATGCGAACTCAAAAATTGTCTACGCGGTACGATGTAGTTATTTTGACCGTGTTATAACGTTTGAACAAGAAAGTACGATTATTTACTGGAGCGTAAACGAGACAGATACCTACATGCTGGGAAGTGTCGTCTCAGACTATCAACACAGTCAATGCTTTGTCAAGGTGTACGTATCGTTCTGATTTTGGGTGCCACTTTTTTAGCACAAGTAACCTATCTATCTATTTTTATTATAAAATTATTGAGTGATATTTATTAAATCATTTCAGAGACTGAACTCCGAGACATGGTGAAGGAGGTGGACCAGGATGGAAACGGTACAATTGAGTTCAACGAGTTTCTCCAAATGATGTCCAAGAAGATGAGAGGGGCTGATGGAGAAGACGAGCTTAGAGAGGCTTTCAGGTGAGCTCATGTCACAAGCAGAGATTGATAGACCCATCTGGTGGATAAAGCTACTGCATTAAAGGTCACGGGTTTGATCTCTACCTAACACAAACACTCGTGTGATAAAAAATTGTCCCTTGTTATTGGCTAGATTTCCTGGATATTTATATTTTATTAGCACATTGTCCTGCAACATGTCCCTTTTTTAACACTAGAGTGAGTGTGAAATTAGTCGCCTAGATATCGCATTAGTTACAAATAACAATAAATATCAGGAAATAGAAAGTTTATTGCCAGAAAGAATAATACGTGCTGTGGTACAGGTACTTTGATTTTTAATGAAGTATATAGCCACTCTACCTAAAATATTTCTTGCATCAGCTGCCTTATTCCAAACTTTTGGCTCTGAAAAGTTAGTACAGTAATATTGGCATCTTCACTACACAAATCTGTTCACCAGATGTTAAATACGTTCTCTTTCTAAATTCCAGGGTATTTGACAAGAACAACGACGGGCTGATATCATCCGTGGAGCTGAGACACGTGATGACGAACCTGGGAGAGCGGCTCAGCGAGGAAGAGGTGGACGACATGATCCGCGAGGCTGACCTCGATGGAGACGGCATGGTCAACTACGACGGTACGCTATTTGTCTCCTTTTGTTTTCATTTTAGGGTATTCTGAATCAGATTTTCCAGAGCAATTTGGATCCATACTGATTCAAATTATCCATGGAAATAGGATCAGGAAGACGATAAAGGATAAAAGCTGAAAAAAAAATTGGTGGAAAGTCTACAGCGATGGTAAGTTTCTTGGATTCCTAAAATTTTGGTTTTGGATAATTAAGCCTGTGAGAAAGCGGCTCAGCGAGGTAGAGGTAGAGGACATGACCCGCAAGGCTGACCTCGAAGGAGATGGTATGGTTGTGGTATGGCTCTCGTTATGGGATATCTAGATTTTCCAGATCAGATCCAGAAATATGGATCTATACAGATTCAAATTATCTTTGGAAATAAGATCTGGAAGACAATAAAGGTTTAAGGTGATCGAAAATTTCGGTATGGTCTAGTGCCTTCTGCGATCGTACGTTTCTTGGATTTTTCGAGCTTTGTTTGAAGAAAGAAAGAAAGAAAATTTTTATTAGTCCACACAAGATAGTTTAGAGTTAAGAAAAGTAAGAAGAGTAAGTAAGAGTAAGTAGTAGTAGTTAAGAGTTAGTGAGTTTAAGAAAGTTTAGTGTCACAATGGTTAACTTTGCTAAGCATTACTGATATCAAACCCCTTGGATAAGCAAGACGCAATGTGAAAGGACGGAGGAGCCTGAGGTTTAAATACAAATTAATCAAATTTAAATAAATCTGATCAAATTTTCTAAGTTATGTATGTTTATTAGAAGTCAGAAAATGATGATTTAAATGACGCATAGCACATTGTAAGCGCATTTTAAAACTTTATCCTGAAATTTGCAGTAAGATTTAATTTCTTGTGCATAATGTTCAGAGAGATTCACAGTGACTTGAAAAATTTAAAAAAATATTTGAACGAGTAAAATTGAGACCAGTTCTCAATGATATCACAGAATTTCATCTTTCAAAAGTAGCCAGACAGCCAAAAGTTTACCAATGTATTTATGTAAGTATGGTTTTGCATATTTTAACTGAGAATTTTTCATTTTCAGAGTTCGTAACAATATTGACGTCGAAAAACTAGTATGCAGAGCAAAGTCCCAAGAGAGACCTCCCTCCCCCGCCGAGTCAGGGACCAGAGCTGAGTCAAGATGCTGTATATACAGGCTTGTACAAGTTCGGAGGGAAAGAAACTCTTATCTAGTTTAACCAGTGTTTAGCAATCCACGATCGTAGGACGCTTGGTGGCAGTGTGTATACGTACATGTGAAGCGCATTTTGGTATATTTTTTGGGGGTAGCAAAAATACGGTTTTTAAACTTGGCAAAATAAAACCAATTTTTTAAGGACATGTTGGGAAAATATGTAATGCTTTAATGTAAATTGGCTTGAGAGGTAGTGGTGAATTATTTGCCATAAACTGTGTTCTACAAGCTGTTATGGCACCTAGTTAAAGGCAAGAAAGGGTGCCATCAGGAGAACATTACCGATTTAGAAAAAGGTTGCTTACTAACAGTTATAAAAAATGTATTGTAGTCGACAAGTTGTCCTGATATAGAATGCTGTTCAAAAAAGAAAAAATCGACTAATATATAGGTACCCGAATGATCCAGCTCGCAGGCATCAAAGTTGTACTTTTCTAATCTATTGAGAATTGTGCTGGATTAGTAAAAAGGTAATATTCGCAAGTAATGAGCGAAATAATTAATACTTATAAAAATTGTATGTGTAACGCCTGAAAAGCTTTCTTTGCAACCCCCATTATCGCTAGCATTGCTTGTTAGATCTACCAATATTTTATCCACGTCCATTCAATTTCATTCTTAAACGTTACTCACTCTTTCTTCCACTGTTAAAATTCAGGGAACTTTCCATTTCAGGGTTCAAGCTTGACTGACGTTTCGGAATATGATCTTGCACTCACATGTAGCATTTTTATTGGAACCTGCATTTTTCGAAAATAATAGCTGAACACCACTACTATCGCAATTGCTTGCTAAAAGTCTACATTTGAATATTTTGGTATCGTCGAATGATTTCCAATCAACCCGGTATGAACTGTAAAGTTCTCACCGGTGCGGTACTGTTAGACCAGTAAATATTTAAATTAAGAATTGGCTGTCTATTTGAATTTTAAATAGCACAAGAATTTTTTTAACAATATACTCGGACCAACTCGGAATTTAAATTTAGTGCAGTAAAATTACAAGTTATTTGACAGGAAATAAAAAAAACTAAATTCTGGGTCTTTTCGCCAAATTATTAAATTATTAAATTGAAAGTCTTATCTTAATTAGCAATTGAATATAAGTAAAAATAGCTCTTTTTGAAAATTAGTGAATCTTGTTGTACAAAGCCCAACTAGTGTCAAAAGAAAAAAATAAGTGGTAATGGTATGGTATACTAGCCAATGAGGCAAAATCAAAGCCTTATTAAACCCACAAGTTAGCATAACATTTTGAGTGCGAGCTATCTTGCTTATGTGAGAGGGATCTCATTCGTACATATGCAAAATATTCAATTTCGTACAAAAATATATGCGAAGTACAAAATACCATAGAGTATCGTCCTGCTACTGCACTCGTGATTGTCGTTAGTATTTTAATATTTTCATGCCACGGAAAGCAGGGTTGACTGCCATCCATTTGTGTATTTGTACTTGAATAGTATTCTTGAATAGATGTAAATGTTCAACTGAATGCTTAAATTAAAGAATGTTATGTGATCAATTTGAAACAACTAAAACATGGTGTATATGTTTAACTTTTATTGGCCTATTATTAGTGAAATTCACTCGTTGAACCTTTAAATAATTCAAGAAATTATACAAGTACAAACCTTTTTATTTGCTTATTAACTATTAAAAATTCTAATATAATTATGTATTAACCTTTCTAAGAAAATGAATTGTATTATACATTTTATACCTAATTATTCACAGAAACGAATAAACACTGTGGTAGGTAATTGAACTCCTCCAAATAAGGATTCAAGAAAATGATAAGAACCTTAGCCATCGTTAAATTAAACTTATCAAGCCATTGTAATTACACATTATAAACCATAAAAAAATGTAACAAATACAACCCTATCTAAATAATTTAAGTATTGTTAAACGATTTTGTTCATCATTATTTGACAAAATTGGATCAAATTTGCGCAAAATTGTCATCTAATGATGCTTCGAAAATTGACTATCTACATGTTTAAAAATACCAGATTTTAGATAAATCATATGAACTAGAAGTAATTAGTAGCTGAACAATCAAAATATTTACAAATAAAATTAATAGTCGTTAACAAAACTTCGGTTGTGTGAAATTTTTTGTAACAATTACATTTATAAATAACCACATTACATGATTAAAATATTGTAAAGGTATGTATAGTCTCGTACGTATACACGTTGTGCGAATATGTGTTGTTCTAGGTGACAGGTGTGTAGTATACATTTAAAAATTCTAATGGTTTTCGTTAGTCTTCCATTTTGTGAAGGTTGACTGAAAGAAACCGAAGTTCATTAATATTACGTGGAATCGAAAAAAAATATAGAATGAAAAAAAAACTAGTAGTCGTGAAATTAATCGTAAGGAATTTATTTTATCGGTTTAAAAATGAAGTTTTAAAATTTATAGGCACAAGAAAAGGGTACTTTTATTGTAACGAAATAATGAAATTTCTACATTTTGCTGAGCTAAAGACTTAAGAGGTTTTAATGGAAATGTAAGTTTTAATTGTAGCGTTTTTATTCAACACCTAATTAATTATTTGTTTTGTCATTTGGTTATTTTAGTGTCATAGTAAATAATATTTTAGGAAAACAATGCGAAAGATGTATGTAAGTGATTTTAGAGAAGCTTGTTAGATATTTAAAAAGGAAGTGTAAGTAATTCAAATTAGAAATTATTCGAGAAGTAAAAATAAGAAAAGAAAATGAGTCTGGTACCTAAAAAATTACGACCTCATTAATCAAAAGATATTTGAGGACTTTGAATATTTTAAATCATTTTAAAATAAAGTACCTAATTACCTATTTAAAAATACTCTTTTTTTATTTTACTTTCTAATACTTGACACTAATCTTTAAATGAATTGAAATTAAATCAGACTTTCACAGCTTCAACTAACATACTTTTTTATTTCATAGATTTTTAAATGCGTACTGTACCATGATTGTTTTTTTTGTATGACTCAGACTTGCATATATTTTCTCAGTCGTCTATTTAATCTTGAATGTTGCTCTGTACAAAGGCTAATCAATAGAATAAGAAAAAATTAAGGGAAAGGCTTCCTTACAGAAAATTATTTTAAATAGCGAATCGCATACTCGTACATACTCATAATCACTATTTTTAAATGTTTATCATTATGTTACAAAATAGATGGACAATAACAGAGTTAAATAATATATTATTATATTTTAACATATTGCTATATTTTAAAAGAATTTTAAATATTAGAATTAGTTTGACATGAAAATTATAACACCACATATCACAAGCAATAAGTATAAAATTATTTACCATTATTCAAGATTATATTTACAAAATATATTTATTACAAAAATACTATTTTCTAGAGTTGAATTTGTCCTCAAAAACAATAAAGTAAATTGGTAACTTATTCATATTGTTCCTATAACACTACGATACTTTTAACGTACTTTATCATTTTACCTGCTAAAATTGATTGTAATAGAAACAATATTTTCACATATTTTCATTATTTGGTATCATTTTAATTATTATTTTTATTCTTCATAATATCTTTTTGAAAGGAATGTATAAATAAATACCATGTATAATAATTAACAACTTGTAAGTCACTTCATCGTGTATGTATGTGAGTGCTCTGTAAATTGCATGATAGTCACAAACTAATGAATTTTGACTTCCGTTCACATACATAAACGGCTTATATACCCTACGTCCCACTGCTGGGCACAAGCTCACGAGTCCATTTATAATCACGTATTATTTTGCAATCTGCGATTACAACATAAATAATATTATAACACCTTTTAGAAACATACCTAATTTGAGACTAACATGCTGCAAATATGCCTGGTTTTGTAGCTGTGTCATTAAATATACAAAGATGGAAATAAGTGTAGAACATCATATTAATCAATAACTATATATTTTAAAATACTCTTATTTTTTATCATTCGTTTATCTCAGTATCATAAGAATTTATTTATTTAAATATATTATTATATGTATATTTTTTTTGTGTTTTTATAATTTATGATAAAATACCCGTTACCATAGAGCTGATCATGATGAAAAGATAAGAATATTATTTATATTTTGATGTGAAAGTATTTTTTTCTCGCGATATAATATATTTACAAAATTTTAAGTGTTTGAATTTTAGTAAAAATGTTTTAATGGCTTTAAGTTGTGTTTAATAATATACATTTAATAGGAAAAAATGTTAGCTGTCTCTGAATTTTCCCGTACGGGAATGTCAGTTTAAATAATGTGTGTGAGTGTTTGTGTATAAACAATGTTTTATTATGTAAAATGCTAGTTACGAGTATATAATATGTATTATGCAAGTTAGATATTCGATGTAACTAGATGAATATACAAGCTTGATATGAAACAAAGACATTTTAATAAAATTGATATGTGAATGTGTTTGTTTTATTTTTTTTAATGGAAAAGATCTAGCAGGTGTGCGATGGTAAGTATCACTGTTATGAAAGGGATGCCCCATATCAAAGCGCAAAAGCGACAACCTAACCTGGCGTCGTCTCCTTCTCTGTCGAGCAGGGTTCTCCCGCTTTCTCTTTCTTTCAGCTTCTGCCTTCTGCGAGATAATGGATTCACAGAAATCTGCCATTATCTTCCAAATTATTTTGTCAGCGGTTATGGCAAGCACCAAGTTCGGCAATGACAGAACTTCTCCTCCAGTTTCACCCTTAAGTACCTTTTCCAGTATCGAAATCAATGGTAAAAAGGATTAATGGTCTTATCAATAGGAAACAATCTCTCACAGAAAGCTTTTGGTAAAAAGAACAAAATTCAGTTTTACACACTGTCTTAATTTAGCAATTTTATTCAGGCTGTTTTATTACGTTACATAAAGAGATAGATTTCCGTCAAAACTGGTTATAAGGGCTTTTCGTAAAAGCGTAAACATACAAACAAAATGTCACATTTATAACATTTGTATTAACCGGGAGGTGTGACGTCAGAAGGCACGCGCCGCTGCCCTGGCCAATGGCTGCGCCCGCGCATTGACACACCACACGACGCGCACGCGTCATGCGCCTGCCGTGTGGGGGCCGGGATGCTGGCGTATATGGAGATAGACTACAGAAGGTATAAACTGAGTAGAAAAATGGTATTATTTGTGGCCAAGTACCTATGTTTTTGTACGTCATTTAGAGAACTTCTATCAATTACTTTTATTTCGGATAGGAATTCTTAAATTTAATAAGTAGAATGTGAAAAGAACAGGACTCTGGGACGAACGGTGTGGAATTGTAGCAGAAGGCAGCTACTTGACAATCACGACACAAACCAATGGCGTGCCTAAAAATTAAAAAAACAAATGAATCCAGACAAACCCAGTCAGTCACCTTCGCGTTACCATGGGCGGGTAAACATATTTGAAATTTTAAAAAAGTGTTATATCGCTTAAGGGTGAGGCCTCATTGTCTATCGCATTGCGCTGTGTTGCTCGATTAAGAAACGATGCAATAATAATAACAACGAAAGAGCGGTGGTCGTTGTGACAAAACAGCGCCACGAAACGCAACCTTTAAGGCTTCAGCATATGAAGTGTTTGTGCAGCACCCTGAACGGTCGCCAAGCGGTGCTAGCCGCGTTGTGTCCTATGTTCTCCTGTACAATTTCTTCACAATAGTCATTCATGGTACCTACTTAGCGCGCCGCTAACGCGCTACTGCCACGCCTTGTAGTAACCTTAATAACAACTGCGACAGAATCCGCTTCCACTCAATGCTAGCCCAAACGAAGGCACGTCTCTGTCCCAAAAAGATAAATAACTGAAGTAACTTCTTATCTAATATAATAAGTGTTAAAAAACAAAGTATTAAATTAACAAACTATTTTGTCAGTCTTATCGCTGTCGCTGGCCGCAGTTTCGGGCGGATGTTATACTTTTGATAGTTAGGTTCCGTAGGAAAATTGCGATTTTGTAGACATTTTGAAAATGACACTTTATACATACTCTCCTCGGTACAAGAACGATGGGCTTGCAGCACACCTAAATATCACAAGTCTATAATCAGTTAAAGAAACCTTGGCGACGATAATTATTTTTCCTTGTTTAAATAGGTCAAAATCAAATTCAACAGCATGATTTTGAAGCACTAGAAGTTCATCAAATATCAAGGCATTGTCAGTTTAGGTGATACACCAATTAAACCTGAACAAGCTTTATAAAAAAATCCTCTAATGTCTTCTGCTTCTAACGGTACCCTGAATTCAGTTTTAAGTTACAGTTATCTAATTATTAAAGTAAATATGTAAATCACACAACAGTTTTGAACGACATGGTATTTGTTAACATGACAACCTACGTTTAACAGGATTGTGTTTTTCCTGGCTTGTTTGTGCCATACTCGTATCTATTTAAAAACAAAATGTTTGAAACATGTTGTTTGAAAAAAAAAGTCATGAGCTTGACCAAAACGTCCCACTTCTTAGCACAGGCCTCACCTCAACTATGAGGTAGTTTGAGCCATACTCCAACACGCGAGCTGAGTGCGGATTGTTGGAGCGGTGTAAGGTTAATAAGCAACCTTAGTGTCCGATGTTATCAAGCCACCCCAAGGTATCCGACTAGGCTAGACAACTGACATGTAATGACGTCAGCCGGGATCAACTGCTTAACGTGCCTTCGAAAGCAAGGAGATGCCCGAAATACACATCACTAAATTTCGGTCGGGGTGGTCACCCATCCCATAATATGCGAGGCGCAGTTGTGACAGTGATCGGCGAAGATCGCTGTTGTAAAGCAACACACGTTGGGTCGGAACTCACAATCATACTAACATACTACCTACCTAAAATCAACACAAAATTGCTCCCAACAGGAGTGCCCACCTGAAAGGCATATCCAGCTAGAACATCCGTTCGTATCCACCTAAACTTACCCGGATTGCATTGCAAGAGTGTGTAACTTCAAATTTTTGTCAAATGTTCTGCTTATGTCTAAGAACGTGCGTTACTTAGTGTTCAGGGACTTGTATTGCTGAAATTGTTTCATCATACACTAACCTTGATACATTAAGATATCAACAAATATTACATTTGTTATTAATATAATAAAAACACTAATCATTGCAGTTAATACTCATTTAATTTTGTCGTCGTTAGTATTATCTTTAGTTTTGAAACGTTAGATAAAAGACGTGCAGTTCATCGTTTTGATTAGCACATTAGTTTCTTAATCCTGTTGTAAGTATGTGTAAACAAGAGATAAACACTTGGTATTATCTTAAGTGCAATTAAAATAGATTAAATTGGAGTTAACAATATCATAAGTGTTGTCTACTTACCTGATCAGGGAGTGATGAGTTTATAAAGGCTGCGGGTTCAATTTGTTAGCAGATAAAAAAAAATAGTTTTTTGTTTTAATCTAGGAAAAACTACTAGTGTCACAAGTACATTGGTACTCCTGACACTAGTAGTTTTTCCTACAGCACGGTATTGACCGTGCTGTCAATATCGTACTTGAACTTGTAGATGCAGCGCTAACGTTTTCGTAATCTAAAAAATAAAAAGGTGTCGTACCTATACTTTTTGATTACAAAATCATTAGCGGTTCCTTTCGTATTCAAAAATACATGATGTAGGTCTACCTACTGTATATTTATCTGTAACTATATCTTACCAAAATACAGATCAGTGATTCAGTAGGTACCTATTTGTACATCATTATTTTATTAGTTCTACATTGAAACGTCTTTTGTCGACAGTTTTTCACTGACCTATCTTGACTGCTACATAGTTTAGGTTTGAAATGAACGAGTTGTGAACTTTATGAATTACCTGGGCAAAACTTGCTAACAATATCTTATCACAAAAATAAATAAATCTAAATGAAGTCTACTTCAATGACCTCTGAACACTGCTGCCATCATGTTAAAAAGTTAAGGTTACTTGTTTTAAACTAATGCAAAATAATCCGCAAGATAATACGAAGAAATGACTTTCAAACATCTTTGTCTCGCCAATTAAGATAATCTAAGCCGTTTTTATTAATTTGCTCAAGAGCATTCATGATAATCTTTTAAGATTAACTAGTATACACTCGTGTGTGTGATTTATGAAACTATGGGTGTTAATATTGTCTTAAAATAGCATCTTGTTAATTAACCAAGAACTTTACTATAAATTAGTAAGGTGTTAGAGTAAGAACCCTGTTGAAAACTAAAAGCGGCCAAAAAATATTTTTCTTTTATTTACTAAGAAGTAACAGGTTTTAGTATTTAATTACGCAAATAACGCTATTATTTTACATTATTTTACAAATAACAATAAATATATAATTAAACAGTACAAAAACAACATACACACAGTAGAGTCACATTAATATTTTGTGTACTTACTGAGTATTTTGTATGAATTTATTGTTTTGTCTTTTAGTTATTTTTACTATTTAAAAGTGCTTGTATTTGTAATTAAAGTTATTTTTGATTTGAGATAAATCCTATCGATCACTTTGATGGTGTAAAATCTAATTTCTTCTAATGTTATTTTTCTTTGAGTTCAAAAAGGTGACCCATTCAATACAGGTATTCAAATAAACAGGCTTCAAAAATATTGAGAATACTAGTTTAATCTTCAACAGTGAGAAAAAATGTATTCAATTGATAAATAAACTATAAACGCAAAATAATAAAAGATGTAGGTCAAACAGAATCGATTATGCCTATGAATGGAAATGTTTAATACATCACCTTAGGAATACTTTCGCGTAGTTAGGTCAAAGTCATAATAATTACACTTTGACATAATATGCTAGGTCAACAGAGCCAAAATTCTGCAGGTTTAACATTGAACCTAGAGTAAATAAATATTTAAAATATTCTTAAAAGTAGAGTGGGCCCAAGTTGGCAGTTTACTTTAGGAATTAATTTATTTGGTTGAATGGTCACGGATTGTTGAAGTGGAGTAAAGTTCGTTTTATAAGCCTTGCTGTCAGATGATATCAAGTCACCCTAAGGATTCCAACTAGGCTGAACGGATGAATCAATCCAAGACCATCTGCTTAACATCTCTTCCAAAGCAGCCGAAGATGCCTGAAAAATGCATGTCAGCACTGTTGCGAAGTCGAAAATTTTATTGTCTCCTGGCGTACGTACCAATAATTTGACCGTGGTACAAGATAGTATGATTATTGACTAAAGAGTCTCAAACTGTCAATGCTTTGCCCAGGAGTCCGAAGTTCTGCTCTCGGGTGTCACCTTTTTAGCACAAGTAACCTATCTACGTCTTTTTTATTATAATATCATTGGCCGGCGTGCATTGCCTCACAGCTACTATAGTTGCTGATCCACTGTCACAACTTAGTCACCGCACCTCCAACAATCCACACTGAGCCAGGGTTGTGGAGTTAGACTCGCGCTATCTCATAGTTGAGACGAGGCCTGCGCCCAGCATAAATTAAGGCTGCTGTATGTTTGCTTATAATCTCAGTTTTTTAAAAAGTATTTATTACAATTAATAATTTAGGAGACATTTTTCTATATTGTTAATAAGGATAATATTATTATAAATTATTGTTGTTGATATTTTTTCTAGAAGCGCCTATTATTTGACTTATCGTACCTAAGCCACTTAAAAAAACATTTTTTTGCGCAAGCAAACCCAAGCAGATTCTACTAGTGTTAGTAGGTTTAGTCAAGTAAAAACATCATTATAATTATTGAGATAAATGTAAAATTGTAAGATAACGCCGTGCGTCAGCCTCATCCGTAGATTTTAGACCCACGGGAGAACGGCGTGGTGGGATTATACAGGGTGAAATCAATTTGGAACTTAATAGTATTCGCTAAGTGTGAACTTACTGATCATTATTCTGGACATTTAATATATTTTCTTACATAATTTCTAGTAATTTAACAGATTTCTTAAATAGAGGTAATCTCAAATTCAGACAGGGTTCCGTATTTGATGTTGTGGTTCAAAAGTTAACTTATTGGCGCTACGAGAAGAACGCAACAATGTTTTTTTGTTGAAACAATGGAATGTTTTAAACACCCCACTAAAATAGTTTTTTTTAAATTCAGTCACGTAGCCATAGCCAATTCTTTTAAAACAATAATAAAATCTCTAAAAAGACGATTAAACGTTGATTCAAGTCAGTAAGTAACATTACATTAAACGAATTATTGCCCATTTATTTAACAAAACCTATTCCAGAATTTTAACAAGTAATGACTGACGATGAACGAGCATAGTAACCACCCTATATAACAAAATATTGAATATAATAAAGCATGTAGAGTGCGATAATCTCCCAGTGGGGAACTGGGGAGCTCCGCTGCTCAGTGCTGACTGTACGGTCCACTCAGAGGCAAACATGTATCCGACTGTACCAGCGCTAGTGTGTCTAGCAGTTGTTTACGTTAGCGCGTACGGTAAGTACTTTGTTGTTATATTTACTTTTCATCAATGAAACGATTTTAAAATCGTAAATATCGTAACGGTAGGGACAGAAACCTTTTTCCTGAAGGAAATGTAGGTGTATTTAGAAAAGACCATGTGACTATTGTTTAATATCAAAGGAGGAAAAGATAAATTATATTAATCAAAAATAATTGGAACAACAAAACGAAATAAGAAAAAGAGAGCTTGAAAACAAAAGTGAAATTGAACATACAAAAGAATTTAACTAACTCAAAAGACCACACAAGACAGTTTGACTCTTTACTCTTACTGAAAACTCTAGCAAATAAGTATTATCATTATTAAGGATAACAAAATAGGCGCAAACTAATGTTCCGATGCCTACGTTTTCTAACCTACACTATGAAAAAACTAATTGATGCGACCCATACTTTACAGACCCTTTTAGAATACAAAATCCTATAATATGATAGAAAATCTTGATTAAAGGAACCTACGTTCAGTTTATTGACAAAGACAATGCAATATTTTAAAATTGGTCAAACAGAACTAAAAACACTTTCACTTTAGTATCACTTTTGGTTCCTACATGAATAACATAAAAATACTTTATCCTCCACATAACAAATTGTACATTAGCTTCTTTGATCTTACGATATATTTTTTAACTTAAAAAGCGCTAAGAGCCAAAAAGAAACCCAACAAGTCAAAAAGTAAGACCTTACAATAGGACCGCATCTTTCGCAACTTCGATTTCGGACCCTAATGACGTAACGAACGTACCCGTACCTTCGACCTTGCGACAGATTGGTGCATTGTGGTCCAATTGGTGCTGTGGACAATACCTCAGGGCAATGTGACCTCTTAGGAGGTGGTCACGGACGATGACCTGTATTGTGCGAGTGAAACTACAAGAAAAACAACTGCCTGCTGATAGGGCTAGTATACTCTCTGATGCGATAATTTTTGTGTATTGTTAGGACCGAGGTGCAGTTGTGACAGTGATCGGCGACGATCGCTGTAGTAAAGCAACTCACGACGGGTCGGAAATGGGATGGTGATGTATTTTTCGGGCATATCCGTGCTTCGGAAGGCACGTTAAGCAGTTGGCACGGTTGATGTCAGTCGTTACGAATAGTCGGAGGCTTGATTACATCTGATATTAATGTTGCTTACTAACCTTACACCCTTCCATAATCCGCAATGAGCCCGCGTGTATTTCTTGTTCCACCTTTTAGTTGAGGTAAGGCCTGTGCCCAGCAGTGGGACTTATAAAGGCCGTTTATGTTTTGTGTATTGTTGAGTCCGCCGCACACATTGGGCTAACGTGTATAGGGCCATGTGGTGGCATGCTGGAGAAAGGCGCGAATGTGTGAACAGCGACATAGGAATTGATACAAGTAGTTGGACCGGCTAATTGGCTCATGTGTACGGGCTTTAGGCAAATCTCCTTTTACTTTATTTAGCGATTGCGCTATTACTAGTGACATTGGACGTTATTCGTTGCAGATGGGCGACAAGTCAAAATTATATTGTTACTAGCGGTTGCCCGCGACTTCGTCCGCGTGTACTTAGGATAAAAAAGTGATTTATGTTTATAAATTGTGGCCTATGTGTTATTCAGATGCATAGGCTATATTCTTGAAAAGTTTCATTTAAAACCATCCAGTAGTTTTTATGTGAAAGAGTAACAGGGCACATCCACACATACAAACTTTCATATTTTTAAAATTAGGTAGCAGGATTCTTTTTTTAACCTTTGACATGTAGAAACGGGCGTCTTGTTTTTGTTTAGCCGCGAACTGCCGGAAAGGTCTGAAAGGCCCGGAAGACCACGCGGTCTTTATTGGTAAAAATTGCAGCTTACTTTCCGGTGATAGCAAACACCAATAAAGCTCAAGCAACCCGGATTACGGCAGTAGCCTCGCCCAATACAAGGTTGGGTTTGAATTCGTTCGGCAAAATGTGGGCTTCAAAATGTTCCGTTCACCATGACGTCAACAGACAGCTCTTGTCAGCTGATATCGGTATTTCCCCTACAAGCAAATAAAATAAACTTGTCATTTACCTACTAAAGGAATTAATTTGTCTTTTGCGCACAAAGTCTTAAATATGCAACTCGCTACGCCTAGTAAGTTTAATTTCCTGTTCTTGTTAAACATAAAAAACTAACAATGGCCTGGACTTTACAGATAACGGAATAAAAAGGAAACTTTGTTCAATCAAAGTTCTTGAATCGATGTTAACTCTTTAACTCCTAAAGATAATCTCGGAGTTTCATTCAGTAACTCTATTATCAACGTTTTCTTTTGATAGTTGCGTGCTTGCACAACTGTTTTGTAATCTATTATTCCACTATTGACAATATTTTTATGCTTATTCATTTTATAGAAAAGTTTTAGCAGTTAAAAAGACTAACAGTGCTTGCGTGTTAACTTTGTTGTGCTTATATTAAAGAAAAAAAAAAAAGAAAAAAAAACATTTATTGATTCTGAACATCGCAACAGATAAAAACATACAGAACAAGGTGGTTAGGAAAAAACAAAAAATAAATAAAACAAACAACAACCAACATAACACAAACTGCTCATATACGTCCCACTACTGGGCGCGGGTCTTACCTTAACTATGTGATCCAACCATACTCCAACACGGCAGGCTTGGTGCGTATTGTTGGAGGGGTGTAAGATAAGGTTATTGGCCTTAAAGTTGTGATTAAATTGGCTAGAAGAAGTCTTGTCTCCAAATGTAACGTCAACCACGACAGCGACAGCCGGTGTGCCTCCAACTACCTCTTTTTGAATAAAATCGTAAGCATAATTATTATGTTGTTACTAATTAAAAAAACTGTTATCAACTTTACTACTCTTTTCACTAATCACAGTCCAACTATGACACTATTATCCCAGACGAAATGATAAATGATAAGAGATGCCACTCCTGCTCAAATCAGGTCAGCTTTTGGACATTGTATGCTATCGGACACAAACAGATTACATATTTGAAAGATTAAACAGACTCTACGCAATTATTAAGAGATAGTAATGTCACAAAACTTGTTAAAGTTCTTTTTATGTTTCTTGTGGCAGGAATTTGACTCTGCAGTTTATTTTAGTAATAATAAATTACATATTTTTAGCTCTCTTATCTGTGCCGAGCAGTGGGACGTTTAAACGCCTTTTTTGTATGTGATGTTTTCTCCATCAGAATTTCATGAGCCACTTCTTCACACGTCAAATAAAATATGATAATTCTTTAGGCAACTTGCAACAAACGAACTACATTGTTTATGTCCTCATTAGTAATCTTAAAAATGGATTTAAATCTGTAGCAAAAAATAGTTCGGTGACCTCACTTTACGCTAATTTTAAAAATATTTTGACGACAACAACAGTTCCTAGTATGTACTTGTATTACGTAGAGAAAGGGACACCGGACATTAAAGTAGATATCTTCAAGTAAGTGGTCGTGTTCAATAATGTCATTATGTACGTTTTTATAAGCTTAGAATGGTTTACGTCCGCAAAATTTAAACAAGTGAAGACAAGTAGAGCGACAAAATGTCTGATTAGTTGTTTTCAACGTGAGCTACGATTTGTATTTTGACGTTGACTAGCGCTCCCGACAGATGGCGTTATATCAAACACCATTGGACTTTGCCAAAACAATGTTTGATAGTCAATAATGTAGTTCCCCACCAGTTTCACTTACAGGTCATCATTCTACACAGCGCCATCTAGCCCCAAATTAAGCAATTAAATGCTTATGCTATGAGATACTACCAACTGAAAATCATAATTACTTCAATATATTTTTCAAATATTTACTAGATATAGGTATAAAGGAAATACTCAGACCAGTATAAACAGACACTTTCATGCACACGAATGTTTGTAAGTACAGTGCGGGGATCGACCCCGCGACCTTTGGTGTAGTAGCCAACTTCTTAACCATTACAACAAACCGATCGTCACCGAGCCGGCCTGTTTGACTGATACAAAAATAGGGTAGTTAAGTCAAAAAACTTCTTCGTTCTTGAAGATAACTTGGAAAACACACAATTGATATTCTGGATACTCTTGAGTAGGAAAATCACTTCAATCCTTTGCTGTTCGCATTATGAATGAGTTATCAAGCGGTTGCTACGGAATGCTGAAATATCAACAGCTGCGGGTTTTCGTCTAACAACTTTTTAAGTTATTTAATAGGTATTCCTATCTTATCTCATTGAAATCTTTTTATTTCAAAACAGGCAGTGTTTTTATAATATTTAGATAATGATTACCCAAAACATAGGCAGAATAACAAACAAAGCAAATTTCTATGTTTGTTCATCATAAATGTAGGAAAATTATTTCCCGACCAAAGTTTAAGAATGTCTGCTTCATCTTTATTCAAGGATTTTTCATTATGAGATAAGCTACTATATAAAAAGTTTACTGAGACTTGTCTGAATGAAGATATTTTCCTGTATAAGTAAGAAATAAGTTGTATTTTCTGTGGAAAAAACATGTAATACCATAACATTGCCGATCCTAAAATCATTTCAAAGATAGGTCATGTTTCCACACCTTTTAAAAATTACTATTCATAAAAATATTTCTTTATCTACCTAGTTACAATACAGGTAGGTATAACGATATTTACTATTGACTCATGCCTAACTTAGCACAGAAAAATACCACAATACAATACTTAAACGTTCACGTATAAATCCGCGGTGACTTTACAATAGTACATTGTTACCCCAGGGGTGAAAGTAACTTATTTAGTCCCGAGACGGGGTTTGGCGCCCGGAACGAAGTGAGGGCGCCAATAGTTCGAGGGACTAAATAAGTCTTTCACCCGAGGTAAACACTGTGCTTTTCATTACAAATACGAGGAAAGTAAAAATAAAAACATGAATTAGCTTAAGAAAAAATGAGGAAAATAAATGAAGATCGAATTGCCGCTTTCCCGCCTATTTTGTTTGTTTTTTTTCACTGGCCGGCCCGCTATTCAGCCATTACTTTTTATTTTCATCATTGGAAAAATGGTAAATATTTTGCTCAAAGCTAAGTTATTTTAAAGAAATTGTTGAAACTAAACTGTAATAGAGTTATTTTAAACATATATATTCTCTGATCAATACTTAACTTTGAGTTATTTCAAATTTTACATCGTGGCTGTATAGAAAGTTGGAACATGGTTCAATAGATATGTGAAAAAAACGAGTTTTAAAAAAAATATATTTGACAGCTGTCAGTTGAAAGTGATTCTCCCTAGGGATGAAAAGTGTTACTTTCAGCCCGCTTCTCAGGTCAGTAATGACCCACTTTCAGAGTATGAGTAATGAAAAATACTTAACATTTTTTTAAAATTAGCTCTCCACCCCGAATTCACAAACGCAAATTAACGTTGAGCATCCCTCAGAAGTATAGCTGTAACTTTCAGTTCTATTGACATTTTACGGGACAGCATGAGCGTGAGCGCGTGCGAAGCGTTGAATGACGTTCGTGAATTCGGGGGTTAGAACATTACAAAACTATACTTTCATTGTTTACTTTTCTAAAATGTTTTTAAAATATCTTAAAGAGGACAATAAAAGATTGGGTTTATTTACGTGCACTGAAATTATTCATTTATTCATTTTTCAAAGCAATTACGAATGGCAGAATTAATGCTTAGAGGCATTCTCTTCCAGTCAAACGATACATACCTACGTAAAATACGTCTATGTCGCTTATTTTACGGCTTAGGAGTAGGTCACAGTATATAGTAAGGTGGTTCGCGTTTTCGTAATTATTTTTTAAACTTTTAATGATGCAGTTATTTTTTTTAAAAACGTAACGATTTAAACTACCTCCTGCTGGTACTAGACTACTAGGTACTCAATACTACCTTGGTATTTGTTCTTGAGCCAAAAATTGAGGGGAATCACGGTGACGTTGGACACATCTAAACATGTTATTTTTATAAGGAAAATAAATAAATACTGCCACAAAAACGTTGTCACGTAAACCTAGATATGTATCTGAAGTATTTTTTTCTTGTTTATTAAATTAAATTACCTCAAACTTCATTCAGTAAGCAGTTGAATGACACTAAGGCCCGGCGCCCACTATCGGCATCGGCACGCTTCAGGATTTTAAGGTGGCAAATAGCAATATTATTTGACATTATGGAAATAAAGTAGAAATTTGCGTGATGTGTTCTCGTAAAAACAAAAATACCGCTTCGGTATGCTTGAGGCTGCTGTTTCGGCATTTTCTACTTTATTGCCATTACGTTAGAGTATATTACTATTTGCCACCTTAAAATCCTAAAGCGTGCCGATGCCGATAGTGGGCGCCGGGCCTAATGGGTGGCAATAATGGCGATAGATATGTGTATGTGAAGTATGGAATATATACCTACATGGAATTTTAGGTATGCAGCATAGACACTGCATCGCAATCTACTTTTACATACACACGCGCTACTTGAACCAGCCATACAAATAAAAACATACAATTATGCGTATGAATCGATACAAACGCGTGAATGACAATATCCCAAACGGTTATCCGCGGCACACTTATGACTTCATGGTGAACAGAAAATACAGAAGCCCACATTTTGCAGACCTAATTTAAAACCTAACGGTTAAAAGGTAGACCCTACCGCCTTTTTCCAGGGTTTCCTTTACCGGAGAGTTTGCCGCAATGTTAATGTAAATGAACACAAAGCAGGGATTGCGACCAGACGCGAATTCGGGACCACATCGTCCGAGTGTTATACCACTGAGCCACAGCGCTCTGGCAATACACCAGTCGTCGCGGGTTCGATCGTCGCTCAGTACAAACATTTGTGTGCATAAACATGTCTGATTGGACTAGTCTGGGTGTTTCCTATGTATATTAAGTTTGTTTTTACAAAAAAAAGTAGAAATATTCAGAAGCCAACATTTCACCGAGGGAATTTGAACCCAACGTGGTAAGGGGCGAGCTTACCGCCCGTTGTCCGGGTTGCTTGTATTTTATATCGGTGATTTCCATCACCGGAGAGTTAGCCGCAAATTGTACATTGAAGTCAAAGTCAAAGTGTTTATTTGCAAACTAAGTGTAGGTTACAGAGATTTGTGTACATGGTTTTGTGATCTTAAAACTTAGTCGCCTTTTACAGGCACAGCAAATTAAAATTAAAAAACAGAAATGAAAAATTAAATAGGTAATTAAAATGACTATAACTACTGCCTGAACACAAAGTAGGTAGGTAGTTAGGTGTGTTCGGGCCAGATTTGATCTTGGGACCATTAGGTTCCGCGTCAGGGTGTTTAACCACTGGGCCACGACGCTCTTAGTTTACTTAAAACAAAACGAGCCAGTATCAATTCCAAATCCCTTTAAAGAGTAATTTTTCCGCATTTGCACGTTCATTGATAAACGGCCTGCGCGCGCGCACAGGTCAGTCATGTCTCGGGTGCTCTACTTGCTGGCGGCAGTCGCGTGCGCTGCAGGTGCGTACTTGTGTTGTGATCGTGTCTAGTGGCATTTTTGTTTATGATGATGTTTTATTTTTATACAATTTAGTGTGTTTTTTTAAATCTAGATAGTAGAAAAATATTCGGCGGGGTTTGAACCTGGGTCTAACCATCGACCGCTCTTCCGACTAAGCTGACTAACTGAGGTTTGGTGGTTAGCGTTGAATTGTATTTTTTTATTAGCTGTAAAATTTTTGAAATTCAACACATCAAAATTTCATTTTTGATAGAATATAACTTTTTTTTCTACTCCTTACTAGATTTAGAAATTAGAAAAAAATTGGCACAGCTCTTGTGGAGATGACTGGAATATTAACAACATGGTTATAATATTCATTTCAATAAACAACTCGCCAACCACTTCCCAAATGATGTAAAACAGCAATAAAAATCCAAAGCTACTTGAAAGAAATACATTTTATTATATACTAGCGACCCGCTCCCGCTTCGCACGGGTGCAATAGGATGTTATTATACATATAAACCATCCTCTTGAATCACTCTATCTATTAAAAAAAACCGCATCAAAATCCGTTGCGTAGTTTCAAAGACTTAATCATACAAAGGGACATAGGGACAGAGAAAGCGACTTTGTTTTATACTATGTAGTGATGAAGGACATCGCAATTTACAATCCAAAAAAGACAATCATTGTATTAGACCAATAAATACAACTTATGCCTGGATCTGATAAGTTCAGATAGCAGGCGGTGCGCTCATCCTTCACCATTTGTGTGTATTCTTCTGGCTGTCCCGTTTACTACGACGGCAACAGCCACTGCGTCTTTGACTACCCCGTTGAGGATATTGTTACGTAGAAGGTGGAAAAGTATATTGATAAAACACAGTGTGCAAGCGCATCTGTCAGTCATGTCCCGGGTGCTGAACTTGCTGCTGGCGGCGGCAGTCGCGTGTGCTGCAGGTGTGTACTTGTGTTGTGTGTTATTGTGTACAAGTGCACTGAAATTAGATTTTTTGGTCATTAGTGCTGAATTATGGCATTTCGTAGTCGCGAATCCCGGAGAAAAGTTTGGTCCGATCTAGTAGCCGAGAGTCAAAACGCGGGACGAATTTTTTAAACAAACAAATTTTTTTCTGTTTAGCTGTCAACTTTTATATTATGTAAAAAATTCTGAAAATTTTGTTTTCGTGCTGGATCAGTTTTGCATTTTTTTTTAATTGTAAATTTTTTAGCCAAAAGTGTTTATTTCTGAGATGAAATTGTAGTAAAATAGGTTTTTTAAAATTAAGTATATTGTTTTTTAAAATTTGTCGCATGATTGAATGAATCCTTTTTTTATCAATATCAAATTTTTTTCATTATACAATGCAACATTTCTTCATCATAATTACATGCAGAAAAATATGAAAATAAACTTCCGTAAAAGAGATAATAGGAAGTGAACTAATCAAGATCTATTCTTGAATATCCTATTGTCGAGTTGTATCGCAATTTAAATCATTTAGAACTGGTTCAAATTATCCTTTACAACATCCAGACTACACTGGAGCAGCTCGGGATTTCTGAATGGAATTTGAAATGTATCACTCCCACTTGTGACCCTTTTTTTTTAGTTATGACAGATTCTTAACCTACAGATAGTCATAAACTTGATTATCGAGCACTAATTTTCTACTCCAACTCGTCTAGGTTCCTACATTAATCAGCCTTCTAAACAGAAACATGTAGATGAGAACATAAATTAAAACATTTATTTTATTTAAGTGCCTATTTCAAAAAGTTTGCAATCACTTAGTTATCTACCTGTTTTCAATAGTTAATTACTCGTCTTATTATATATGAAATCAACAATAAATTTCTTATTGCTCTTAGGCGAGTGTGAAATCTTTATCGAATTTTGTAATATTGATATAAGGTTTAGAAAATAAACGTGTCTCTTTACTGTTATGATTTATTAAAACGTGACTTTCCTAAGCGTTAAATAGTAGTGAACCTGTTACTGGAAAATTACCCACTAAAATTACATAACATGGATAAGTTCATACTTCATGGCAAAAACTTTTTTTTGTATGAAGTAGGTACCTATAACACTCAAGTCTAACTTCAATTTAAATTATTTTTACTCCTGCTCTTTCCTCATTCAATTAGAATAATTAATTAGACTCAGATAGTCCTTGCTACCGTTACTACATAATATTTAAAACCATAACACAATTATTGGTAATTATCTTACAGGATATAAATGTAATAGAGAGAATTGCTTTAGATTTCACAAATAATTATATTTTCTTTAATAAATCTACTACTATAACAATGGCGACTGAAAAACTAAAGTAGTTTAATAGTTTCATCAATGAAACGTCCAATTATTTGTCTTCCTAAAGTTGTAAATAATTATATGACAGCACTATCGATAATACATGTAGGTAACATTACAAATTGACCAATGGTATTGAACTTAGGTTAATCCAAATAAAAGGATCACCAAATTATTTAATATCTTGGTTTAAACACATTATTATGTACAGTCGGGGAATGAAAGGGTTGACCACCATCTGTTTTTGCTTGCTCAATGATGACATTAACATAGCATTGGTTCAACTGTCAATTGTGAAGGAACTGTACGTCTAATCGAATTTTAATTTTATTAATTATTTAGAGCATACTTTTCGACATACTCTAGCCTGCTACACAGTTTAAAAACGTAACATGTGCTTGTAACGCGTAAATGAATTTATTTGAAAACTGGTCAACCTTTTCATTCCGCGACTTTACTTATTATTTTATTAGAAACAAAATGGGTTTTTTTAATTTAAAATACTACAAACAAAATTCTGGGTTTTTAAGCCTGTTTTAATTGCTAAATGACGAAGATATTTGCGTTCACCTTTACGTTTTGTTTTAACAGACAGAATAATTTAGTGCTTATCATCAGACCATACCTACTTGAGCGAGAAGTATAAAGAACAATAAGTCTGAATCAACAAAATTAGTTTTTTACGTTAGGTGCTAACCATAATATAAGTATTTTATTAGGAACTAAACTTGTGGCGCCATTGGGAATTCAACCAATTTTGGAATTTTGTCGTTTTTTGAATTTCACGAATTCGCAAACGATTAACAAGGTCGATTACGTATTTGAACTAATGCTGTCCCGTGAAATCTATACAGGGTGTTTTTGCAAGTCTAAGCTTAAATGACGCGCCCCTCCACTGCATCTACGAGTGCATATAGATTTCCTTGAGTTTTTTTTTCTAATTTTGAAGAAGACCATTGTGAGCGTGAAAATTGCCCAATCCTTCATTGACTTACTTTTAAGGATGTCTCAGTTCATTTTAAAAAAACACTTCTGTTTAAAAAACGTGTAGTCAGCTAAACCTCAGAATCCGACGAACCCGAATAATAAATGTGAATTTATGTATTATGTGAATCAAAATGTTATAAAATTTCGTTATATACCTTTATTATGAAACCACTGGTTCCAAAACTTTACGCGAGGTCAACCAGGAGGTAAACCAGTCTGGATGATAAATATGAAGTTTATTCAGACAAGCGAAAGTTAAGATGATAATAATATCAGAGATAATCACGAGTCAAGGATCTGACGGGTTTTATTTTGCAGATTCATTTTTTGAGTTTTAGGTTTTGATTTTAGCCAGGTAAACTGACTGTAATCTGAATATTGCTAAATAACCAAATGACACCTTAGCATATTTTTTGCTATTAAAAAATCACCAACTTTACAATGACTTATGTGTTTGTAAGTTTTGAACACAATGTAGGTTGATATAATAAAGTATAAGACGCTAACGACTATATGCCTAACAGGGTATTTAGAAGCACACTGACGGTCGCCGTCATGATGAACGGAACATGAACAAACGTCAATCAACGCTATGCTCATGCTGTCCCGTAAATTATCAATAGGCTAGACGGCCGTAATTTTTTTTTGTTTATTATCGAAAGACGTTACATTTATGAACGCAATCCTGAAAGAATCACTGCTATAGTATCAATACTACCCGAGATATCACAATTTGAATTGCACATTTTTGGACTTGCCCAAAAACGCTCCATTCAAACGTGTCCTAAATTATGACGTCACACCATCGTAGTTATAAGGAGCACGTAAGAAGTTTGTACGACAGCTATATTAAATATTGCGTTTATGAAAATGGTATATTAACAAAATTGCTTCCTAATAGTCTCTGTTTGAAAATGGTATTATTTGTTTACAAAATA
Source organism: Udea ferrugalis (assembly GCA_950022985.1). Taxonomy (NCBI): domain Eukaryota; kingdom Metazoa; phylum Arthropoda; class Insecta; order Lepidoptera; family Crambidae; genus Udea; species Udea ferrugalis. The sequence continues at coordinate 3,212,777 of OX465527.1, read as the reverse complement.
TGTATACTTTTGAAATGGACTTGCCCACCCAACTTTGAAGGCCTACTGTGGCTTCATACTGAATCAAATTTTGATTGTGGTTTCACAAATCCATTTGATTTTAATGATTTTATTTGGTAAACATAAAATAACACGCAAAATGCATCATAGTCGTCTACCCTATTGAAGCTGAAGAAGGCACTCCTTCATCAGCTTCAATAACATTGAGCACTCTCAATGTTGATTTACGCTCGTAAATCTTTCGGCTAGAAGCCCAAACTTTGCCGAAAGAATTTTAAATCCAACGCGCTAGAGGGCGACCCTGCCGCCTTTTCCGGTTTGCTTGGATTTTTTCGGTGTTTCCTGTCATTGGCAGGTAAGCCGTAATGTACACAATGACCACAGAGTCCCCTTGTGTTTTGGCCAGAGTCAAACTCGGAACCACACAGGTTTCGAGCCAGAGTGCTTGTTGACCACTAGACCTTATTACAATAACATAAGCCGGCTTATTTTTAACCTGCGGTACATCGCAATAGCAATAGCCGGCTATATTTATAATTACAGACTTCAAACTTAGTATTTTATTAGTGCAAGATAAAACCAGCATTGCAATGGATATGCCTACATGTTCTGAGATAGGTAGAGAATTAGCATTTTTTGTATCTTAGCTGACAAACTTTTTCCGTTTTCTAGAAACACTGTAGTAATTACAAAACAATTACTGATACCATAGCCATATTTTATAAATACCATTGGACTATACAGAAAAAGAAACAAATGCTTTAACGATAGGATACTACACAACGGATAAATATACTAAAATACTTTTTTTTGTGAATACATATGCAGGTATTTTAACTACATGGAAACGCCCAGGCCCCAATACAAAACGCCATTTTTATGAACAAAAGAGTTAAAACTGTGCGAACTGAAGACTTCTGGTGTAAAAGCACCTTCTAAGCACTTCACTAAATTAGTCGTCAAATTACTGAAGTCGCTTGCTTTCTTTATTGTTTCGATAACAAAACAAAAGAAGGAGAGCCTAACGCCAACAGATTATCTAATCAATGAATTTAAACTTCTTTTTTATGTCGGCAGCGCTTCTGTCTCTCCCAATGGTTGACTAGTGGAAAATACTTTCAATATTGAGTCCGACTATTGTGTTTTTTTTGCGTTAACGATTAAATAAATTCGCAAATATAGAAAGACTGACAAGCAAAGAACGTTAAAACTAAAACACCAGCAACAGATTTTTGTTACCTTTCGAAGTGGCCCCATATTTTCCTTGATATTTAACAAAAATGTAACCTTATCATAACAGCATTAAGACATTTTTTTGTTAAATGAAAGTTACGAAACAACCGCTTTATTTGTAAATTTAGAATTGCTTAATTTCGTTTTGTCTTTTTTTGCGAGCGCTTCAAAGTCATTGCATCGGTCATTTTTTCACGACAAGTGTCTTGTTGTCATTAATTTAATGCAATCTAAACATAAACTCAACCAGTCAAGGTCTAGTTCATTGAACTGTGCTACTGCTAGCACGTCTTAGTTAGCAGTTGTTTGCTGAGCATTGCGAATTGGTAACGGCTATCTCCGGAAATGTCAAAAAATATGGGTTACCCATCTTCGAGAAAGAGACAAAAGTTTGAGCACTTTGAGCGTTTCGAATTGCAAAGACATCGAACCCACTCGAGTTAAATTTGGGTCGGTCCAGGTAATTACCTAAACAGAAGGCTTCGGAATACCATAGGCAGTAATAATTAAATTAATCAGGAGGGAAATTATTATGAATTATGGTCCAAAAAAGAATCCCGCCTGAGCCCAAGACCTAATGTTTTTGGCTGGGTTTCATATCTTTAAATAAAATTAATTCACTATTTTGGGCATTCTACGCTTAAATACTTCACAGTCAGCATCAAAATAATATGTGCGTGGTCTAATATGTTTAAGTATTTAAGAAAAGCAACCTTGGGGGCTAAAACAGCAACATTTTAGCATTTCATATTATGAATCATCTATTTGACGTTTCATCTAGACCGCGGTCCGTTTCGAGTCAAAAGTGAGTAACAGCGCGCTGACACGCATCCCGAATTGATAAATTGTATGAACGTGAGCGACGTCAGCGCGCTATTACTCACTTTTGACTCGAAACGGACCGCGGCCTAGATGAAACGTCAGTTAGATGTTTCATAATATGAAATGCTAAAATGTTACCGTTTTAGCCCCCCTTGTCACTCACTACAAAATTAAAATAGTGTTTCACTTATTTTAGATTTTTGTGACGCTTCAAACGACTGTCTACAATTGCTTTTGTCAAACTGTCAGTACTTTTTTGACCACATCTGTCAACACACATCCTAACTTCAAAATAATAACTTTGACTTTAAAAAAAACATTGTTTGCTGTAACTGGCACCTGTATGAGGAAAATGTAATCAACTCGTTGTACTTGAAAATGTTAGCATTGTAATTTCTCTCAAGGTTAAGTAATTCAAGACAAAAGATTGTTGTTGAGAAGAAGGCAATTTTAAAATTAAATGGTTTTCACGGTGAAGTACCTATTTGCACTGAATAAGATCTGTCCCGAGGTGCCCGCAGCGCAGTTGTGACAGTGATCGGTGACGACCGCTGTTGTAAAGCAACACACGCCGGGTCGGAAATGGGATGGTTGACCGCCAGACCGAATAGTGATGTATTTATTGGGCATCTCCGAGCTTCCGAAGGCACGTTAAGCAGTTAGTCCCAGTTGACGTAGCTAGATGTCAGTCGTTAAGCCTAGTCAGAGGCCTTAGGGCGGCTTGATAACATCTGACATTAAGGTTGCTCACTAACCTGAATTTAATGCGGTAACTGCTGGCTTATGAGGGGTTGGCATACTTGCTGCAACCTAAACCTAATTATTCGTAAAAACCAGCTTCATTCATTAATGGGTATATTGGCACCATCCTTTAGAACCATAGCCCGACCTGATGGTTTGACAACCCGATTAGCACAGTGGTTCGATTACTGCACCATTATTTATTTTCGTTGATAAAATGAATGTTTGTCCTTGGTCTGAAGGTTTTTCTGATTTGCATAACACTAAAAGTCGTCTCTTTCTTATTTATTAACCGACTTTAAAAAAGGTATCATTATTTTTTTGTTAAAATTTCATATATATTTATTTGAGGACACTAATTATTTGAAGTGCCCTTTGGCCAGTTGTGACAGCGGATCGTATAGGGTCGAAAAAAGGATGGGTGGCAACCCCTGACCAAAATTCGGTGATGTATTTTAGGGCATTTCCGTGTTTTGGAAGCCAGGTTAAGCAGGTGGTCTTCGCAGAAGTCTACACTTGATGTCATCTTACAGGACGGTTCATCATCAACTTTATAGGTATCCCTCCAACAACCCGCACTGAGTCCGCGTGTTGGAGTAAGGCCCGCGTTATCATAGTCACAGTGTTACCAGTATGGCAACTTCATACATACGCAGCGAGCGCAGCGTGTTCGTAAGCGCGGCCAAGCTGTCCTGAGAGTAGGCGTCGTTCCACGCACGGTTTTATTGATTGTAACGATACTGCAGTCGCGTATCATATTTTGCGCATCACCGAGACGATCAACACACTGTTTAACAACGAAATTTTCTTTGCAGAAGAAATCGTGTCCACGCCAAAACCTAAAAATGTTCTGGACACGGTTATGAACTCTGCCTACATCCCAGCAGAGGAAAAACATGGTTCCTACTGGAAGAAGACTGCAGCGACAACCTTGAAGGCAAAGCTGGAGGAGACTCCGAACACCAACAAAGCGAAGAATGGCATCCTGTTTATTGGAGACGGGATGTCCATCGCGACCATCATGGCTGCTAGAACCTTCTCTGGACAGCTGGAGCGAGGATTGGGAGAAGAATCGGTGCTGGAGTTCGAAAAGTTTCCATTCGCTGGGCTGGCTAGGGTAAGTTATATTTCTGTTCATAATTCTAGCCCACATTTATGTTTATGTTAGCCCATCGTGTCGATGTTATGGCTATCGCAACATTAACCCCCTTATTCATAAAAACGAACGCATCGCTAAAGCATAGTTTAATTATTGACCTGTTCTGTCACATACTCGCAAATGAGACAAAGCTATACAAAAGTTAACGTGTTGTTGAAGCGCTGTTTAGGTTTGTATGAATAAGGGGATTAGTCGCCAAAAGAACAAATTTTTACGCAACGTGGTAAAAAACGAGCTTAGTGCCGTTAACCGAGTAGATCGGGTTTTTCATTTGTTAAATTCGCGATAAATAAAATAAAAACAAAGTTGTAACCGTTGTTTTAAGAAACTGAAAGATACTATGAAGATTAAAGAAATAAACTTTACTGTGGTTTAAATAGAGATTAAAATGGTTTAATGAGCGTGTTTTACTGTGACAGCGATCGTCGAGTTTTTTGAGGCGAAACCTGGCACAATTGGGTAACGACTTGTTGTACTTTGAAGCAGTTTCCTTCCTCATTGGTTTTAGGCTTTTATTTGGTGGTTGCGGAAAGAACGTGCACGAGTTATTAATTTTTTTTTCTTAAAATTAATAAAAAACCAACGCATGCTTATTATTTTTTAAACTGAAGCAGTAGGAAGGTCTCAGCCGAATATTTTTCAAAGTCGAAACTGCAGGATCAGCGCGCTGTCCCACTTCTTCGTCTTGCATTTAAAATATTTTCAGGTAAATAGGAAAATCTAAAATAACTTAGTGTTATCGACTGACTTCAAACTCATCCTGTAAATAGCAGAAATGAGAAGCGCTACTACTTTCTAGCCTAGATAGCTTTTTCAAATAACAATAATATGTTCAAAGAAGAGGTAAAACATCTCATTTTAACCACTACACCTGGACTAGATAGTTAAGAAAATTTTCATTCACGTTAGTGAACTGCTTTTTAGTGTATTTCAAATAACACCTCGTGTACATCTGCAATATTCGTAATAACATTACAAGTCGTTAAATCTTACAACCACATTGCACTAAAAATACTGCAGTTCAGGGTACTATTTAACTAACCAGATTTATTTGTCTGTGGTACATACTTGTTGCCACAAAGTCGCAAGTGAATCATTGCCTTTACACCTTAATAAAGATAAACTTATGGTTTTCCTGTACATGTGTTGTCAGTAAAATGGTTTGCTATCTTCACTGATAGCTCACATTTCCTATACAAAGTTACTGGCAATGTTCGCAGCCTTGGTCATGAATACGTTTAGACTAACAATTAAGAAACAGGTAATTTCCTATTTCCTTCCTCTCATTGTGGCATTGTTGACAAATATCCATAACACTACTTTGATGGTATTGTGTCGTGAAGCTATTATTCTGATCGCTGCACATGCGAATTAAAACTGCTGTTTAAGTCTAGCATGAGAGCCTTCTGGTCGCCATATAGTATGGTGAATACCATCTGTTCAGTCGATATAGTTTGACCATTTAAAAAAGTATGAGGTAGAAGTATCAGACTCACTTACCAGTAAAATTACCAATCTATAATCGAATATTGAACACTGAGTGGTGGACCTAATGGTTAACATATCCACACTTCAGTACCTATTGTGTCAATATAAACCACTCTGGAAGCGATGTCAAACTAAGTAAAACCCTTCGTACAGTAGACGAAGCAAATCCCCAATTTATCTAGGTAGATACCTAGATAAATTAGAGATTTGCTTCGTCTGTATGTTCGTCTTTTGCTGTATAAGCAATTTATACACATCATCTTTTTGTCTGTAGGATTGACACTATGGAGCTTCACAGTTTGGGGTTCAATGATATTCGGGTTAATGATTCAAGTTGGTACTTTGTTAAGTTTTAACGTCCGCCTTTTGTTTTATTTATTTAATATTTATTGCACATTTAAAAGATAAAGTGCATATAGCGGACTTAATGCAAAGAGGCGTCTCTAACGGTCAACCACATTGTCAAACGGAGAAATTATGATTTCTATCACTCGAATGTACAGAGGCGCACACATCAACCTTTACATAGGGGCACTTTATGCGGCTGCCATAAGACCCATTTTGCAATGGTTGATGTGTGCGCCGCTGTACTATCCACTGGCCAAAACTGCAACCCGTAAAAGGGTTTCCACTTCCGTGCAATATCAGCGGCCTCGACGCGTGCGCAGTCTCCTTGATCGTGACAGAGGCGCTCAGGCGTGTCGTCGCACGCAACGTTACGAATGTTTATCACCGTTTACAGCCTGCTGACATAGTGTAAAGTTAAACAGTAACACAACTATAAACAAAAAATGCATTAATTGTAAGTGCATCCACAAACACTTTCGTAATTATTCAGCTTCGCATAAGGTAAGAAGTGAAATTTATGCCAATTTGCAGGTTTAATTATGACATGAAGTGGTTTTCAGTAAATCTGACAAAAAGACATTTAATTGTTTGCGTCGAGGATAGTGTAAAAGCCGTCGTCCTAAAATGCGCGTAGTTGAAGCTTGGTAGTTAGGTACCACGCTTTGTCTCACAGCGAAAGCATGATCGTGGGCATAAGTTCAATATAACCAAATTCAAGGGTCCTTGATCCAATAGCAAATGATGCAATTGATCGGTTTTTATTTAACATTATAACCTTATTGTTGTGCGGTTTCCATGGTCTATTTCTCTCCTATAAAGGACCTTAAATACGGTTCCTAAAACTGTTCTTGCTATGAAATGAAATATTTGTTTCTTCTAAATATGGTATCAGTAGCTGTTTCTCAAAAATAAATATTCACATGTTATTCGGCATGCTATATTTCTACTGTGGTTTAACTTTACAGGATTCGTGTGCAACAAGCTCATAACGGTTATTATGTTACGAGAAGTATTGTACTGTAACTTATTGTGAATCATGACGGTAGAAATCAATCAACGATTTATAAGGTTACTGAAGTAAATTTACCGTTGTAAATTGTAACACAGCCTCTTGATTAGTATTAATACCGATTATAAAATAAGCAGAAATAACACATTTAAGCATATCCTTTATATTTGATGTATAAGACTGATTCCATAACAAAAAAACACATTTAGTTAGACAATGGATATTATGAGTACCTAATTATAATGATGTTTTTAACGTTTGCTGTGTGGGTTAATTTATATTTATTTAGATACCTAAATAAAAATGCTTGCCAAAATCTGAAAAAATAATAGAACTTCATAATCACGCTTAAAAAAACGTTTAGCTGGCTATCCATACAAATATGTCCTGTTCTTAACCAAAATTAACAAATCGCTATTTTTTATGATACTACTGAACCAGCCAATTTAGAATGCTTGGATATGGAAAAAATAATTAACCCCTTATTTTCTTCCAGACCTACTGCATAGACGCTCAAGTCGCGGACTCAGCCTGCACAGCCACTTCTTACCTCACTGGCGTGAAGACCAAATATGGCGTCATCGGACTGGACGGTAATGTCACCAGGGGGTCCTGCTTCTCACAATTGCATAAGGGCAACTGGGCGCCATCTATTGGTCAATGGGCGTTAGAGCAGGGATTAGATGTTGGTAAGTTTTTGTTATCACCTTAATCTTTGTGAGGATCTACATGTAATAGGCACGTCTACCTTATAGCCCATCGTCAAACTGCAATAAAAAATATCTGTGCAACTGGTATAGGTTGCAGTCTCCCCATTGAAAATTCGTACAGGTTTTTGATAATCTTATCATATCTTAGTAAACATTTCTGTCAAATTTCTCAATCTCAACCTGCAGGCAAAAAAAAACACCATTAATTTGTTATACAATAGAGCGTTTAATCAATATTTGCAGCCTTCAGCTTCGAGGAATGGAAACGTTTACTAAGCGATTTCTGATTTAAAAGCCTACATTTGATGATTTTATATAGGAGCTCGTTTTCCGTCTAAGAGATAAGGTTGCAAGCAAGATACTCTTACATGTTAAATACCTACCTTATTTTCAAAGAGTTTTCTGGCGGCAGGCAAACAAGCAGTCCACCCACAGATTCCACAAGTGTACCTCTAACTGTATGACTTAAGTTTTTTTTAACGTTCTTTCAAAATATTCTAATTTTAGGCGGTCCTCTACCTATGATTCATTTTTTACCTACTTGTTAGATTGACGTAGTAACGTTTGCAAGTAGTTACTAAATACAATGAATTACAACGCTTTTTCTACATATTTCTAATCTGTTTTAGTGACGTAGAGCAATATCTTAAAGTAAAGTACCTGTCACTTTTTAATGTCTTACAACTGAGACGTCGTCAGAGCAATATAAGACCGACTTTATGTCTTTACAGGTCTGTAACCTTAACGAGATTTAATGGTCCATTGTACTAACAGTAGGTACCTAAATTAACAATTGGTTATACTCGTAAATCTTATTTAGTATCATATCATTGGTATGACGGTTTTCAAAGTTATGAAACAAATGGGTCACAAGAGAGTCACAGATTAGAAATAGTTATTCAAATTTTCGGAACCTTATTCCAAATCTAAGACATTACAGGAAACGATGTTATTACGTAGAAATTGGATCGGAATGAATATGTGAATAAATACCTAACTATTAGCAGGCCATTTATGGATTAAGAATTAAGTTTGAAGTGAGAAGATAAATGAGTTTACCTAAAAAAATAAGTTGAATAATTTTATAGACTGAGGCCTTATTTGCGTTGGTCGATTCGTTTGACATTATGTACTATGACGCAACGCACTAACGAGGCCTTATAACTCTGAAATCTATCTACTCTGAAAACTAACGAATTTCATCTAGAAATTTTGAGAATCTTCAGTTAAAGTAGGTACTTATTTGCTAAAATAAATTAAGAAACGAATTGCTTTTTGTGGTTGTTAATTATTTCAAAGTATCTATACATTTGTGTTCATTGTTAAATACGTCAATGATTTGCATGAAAATAGCTGATACGATAAACACCTGTATGTTTTCGACCTTCGTCTGTAGAGTCAACTGACTGAAAATAATGTTTTCAGTGAGTTGTTCTTTTAAAACGATCATTCTTTCCAATTAAACATGCAACATTGTTAGCTGCAATGAGTATATTGTCTTAAGATGTAGACTGCTACATATTCTCAAAATATTTAAAAAATACCTACATCCCAGGATTACTTCTCCAATTAGCAATGTCCCCGCGTAAACTGCAGTGTATTCAATTAAAAACTATAGTCCGTTCGCGTTAAGAATGCAGTAATTTCATACTTGTCCTTTGATCTAGCCCCCTAACCAATCAAATCGTTCCTATTTAATTAGACAGTCAAGTACAGTGACCAGTTGAACACATCCTTTCGAACGCAAAGGTTGAGGATCTGAGTGTTGTTGTGTGCAACAGAGTCAAATTTAAAAATCAGTGCATTCTTAACGTGAAAGGTCTATTGAGGCTTCAAAGGCTGGAAGAAACTTGTGGGATAATTATGTTTTCTCAGTGCTATCTATATGTATAGAAAGTCATTAGTTTCCTTCTATAATCCTGGCCAAGCTGTAGAATCTAGAGACTGATGTTAGTTATAGATCACAGTTATAACATAACAGTTATTAGATGTTTATTTCATTTGTAACAAAAGTCCATTTGCTCAACAGGTCTGGTCACCACAACACGTGTGACGCACGCGTCTCCAGCTGGGATGTACGCCCACACGTCTGAGAGGAACTGGGAGGCTGATGCCGACGTACCTGATGAGTGCCTCTCCCTTGGCTGCAGAGACATCGCTTACCAGCTCATCATGAACAATCCTGGAAGGCAGTTTAAGGTAAGCACCTTAGTTTTAGAGAACAGGGTAGCGAATCACAACGAATTTCATTTAATTTTAGTCAATGCGCTTGCATTTTGTACATGTAAAAGCCAATGGCATTTAGTATTCATTGAGAGAATAAAACAGACACCTCAAATTTTAAACAATGGTTTAATATTTAATGAAAATTACCGAATCATAAGATAACTTGGTTTTGAATCGCCCTGCAGGTATGATTGACGATGGTTAAACTATAGAGATTATAGTGATGCGTTTCTTATCCCCCCTTTAAGCAATTTATGACATCCATAAACGTTATGGATGTAAAATGAAAATAAAGTAAAATGGAGATTTTAGAAGAAGAAAAACACCTACACCTAATTATGCGGAGTCGCATCAATTCATATTTCAACCTGTCGTGTACAATAGGTATCTATTAGAGACATAACAATTGAACATTTCATTCATTTGAAGTAGCTACTTACTAAAGATTTGATATGTGATACTTACACAATCATAATTTACACGTGTTTTTACTTTTTACATTTAAGTGTCGTTTAATAATAAGAATTTCATTGTGTACTCATCACCCCTGAATTCTTCAACTTCAAGTGATACTTGTTCAAACTTTCAAACCCGGTTTAAATTACAACTTAGAAAAACAGTGTTTCATCCATGACGAAAAGTCGATGGATGATTCATGCTATAAAGAAAGAAAAAACCTTTAATTCACATTTACCTTTTTTCATACCATGAAAAGGTTTAAAATTGTCTTTAAGTGATTCAGCAGTGATAAACAGTCATTGTTAGGGGACACACAATTCACTGTCATGACCGATTGGATACAGTTAAAAAGCGTTTCGATCATGCCATTGCTTGAAACCTTAACTATATACAGTAACGTAAAAAACATCGCTACATAAGTTAAACAAAACTCTACAAAGTTTTAAACAATCCCTGTTTACGCGTAGATCTTCAAAAATACGCAACAGGTTTAGTTCATCTTTTACTATCATTTAGATATTATTTTTCCAACTACTAAAGGTATAAAACATTCATAATAATAATGACTTTGTTAAACATTTTGAAAAAGCCTTGCGGAGCCAGAACATGACTAAAAACACGTAATGTAGAAGTTCACTTTTGATGAGAACACTTACCGACAGTAGGAATACAATAAGTAACACTTGTGATTACAGCTGGATTAGAACAAGTGTGAAGTGCGTATTGTTGTGATATTCACGTGAGCACTTGAAACAAATAACACTTTGCGGCTTCCACTTGGCTTTAGGTCTTACACTTAACCCCACATTTTAATCACTTACTTGAGAGTATAATGATACTAAGAGGGATGATTCATTTTAAATTTAAAATTGACTTACGGTTCAATTCAGGAGGAAATTTAGTATCAGTAGCAATGAATAGACCAAAGCCTTGATGACGCAAAGGTTAGGGATCTTTCCTACATAGTCGGAGTTATTGTGTTTGAATTGTGTTTTTTTGCAGAGGCTCCAGTCTCTAAATATAGCTCTAATAAATAGCTATTTATTTAAACATATTTAGATATCTTAATATATTTACACAACAAACATATGTTGGTCACTCTCTGACAGTACCAATATTTCTCCTTTTATAATATTATTAGTTCAAGTCTATCAAACAGTAATTCATTTTTAAATTTAGAGATAATAGTAGAAGATTATCAATAGTAAATTTTCTGCTTAGATTTTGGTATAAGTGCTTCTCAGCTTGAACTCAAATGATATAGGTAGGTTCAATGATTTACTATCTAAGTTAAAGTTAGTCCTACTACCTACTTACTTAAGTTTAAGTTTGACTGATTTGTATTCCTTGCAATCCAGGTCATCATGGGTGGAGGCCGTAAGGAGATGATGCCGAACGTGACTGACGGTCTGGTCCCCAGTCGGGGAAGGCGCCTTGATGGTCTGGACCTGACTGAGATGTGGCATGTGGACAAGGTGGAGAAGAATGTCTCCCATCAGTATGTTACTGATAGGAACGAAATGTTGAAGGTGAGGAGCTCAAACTCAAGTATCCTTTATTTGAGGAGACCATTTGAAGTAATTCGTTAAGCCTAGTCGGAGGCTTTAGGACGGCTTGATAACATCTGACATTAAGGTTGTTCACCAACAATACACCCCTCCAACAATCCGCAATGAGCCCGTTGGAGTATGGCTCAATCCACCTCAGATGAGGCCTGTGCCCAGCAGTGGGACGTACGTGGGCAATTTATGTTAATGCTTACGTATTCGAAATAATTGACAGTTAATCGGCAACGATCACTGTGGTAAAGTAAACTACGCTACGTCAGGAATGGGATGGGTGATCACTAAAATACCCTAACAAGGCGATCTATTTTTTGGGCATCTCCTTGCTTGCGAACGCAGGTTGAGCATTCGGTCCCTGCTTACGTCACTAGATATCAGTCGTTAAGTTTATTCAAAGGACTTAGGGTGGCTTGATAATATGTGACAGTAAGATCATTAAGCTTACTTACACCCCTCCAATTTGTACAACCTCATAGTTGAGATGTGGCCTTTGAGTCCCACCCTTGCTTATTATCATAAACCCTGTTCCAGGTATTCAACTCCGATGACCTCCCAGAGTATCTCCTAGCTCTGTTCAACGATGACCACATGGACTACCATTTGAAGGCCAAGAACGAACCTACTCTTGAAGAGATGGTCGAAGTAGCTATCAAGATGCTGAGCAGGAGCGAAAAGGGCTACTTCCTATTCGTAGAAGGTAATCAATTAATCTCTTTCTACCACTCCACTCCACCTTAAATTTGACTGATGGATGAGGCGCTCACCTTTTTTTTTTCTTTTTTAACGGGGAAAACTGCTTTATGCACTATCCCACCGTTCGGGGGAACGGTGGGAGAGTGTGGGACTCCCTGCCAGTAAGAGGCAGGTCTACCGCACTAAAATGACCCCGGTGTATCTCCGCTTCGCCTTTGCGAGGGGCGATGTGGGATTCCGTTTGAATGTCTCCACTTCGCCCCGAGCGGTCGGCCCAGCCCCCGCGCCAGGCCTCCTCACGCCGATGGGTGGTATCTTGAAACACTAAAAATACCCCCCAAACGGGAAACACCATGCAATGTGAGCGAGTACCCCCCGGCACTCACTCACTGGTATGAGGCGCTCACCTGACGCTATTCCGCCTGCGCAGCGATCTCGCGGCGAGCTCGCGGCGTTTCCACGACGTTTATTTTATAGCGGAACTATCGCGGAACTATCGCTGCGAGGTCGCCTCGCCGTGAAATCGCTAGTGTGAACAGGCTTTACAAGTTTTGTTTTGTTTGGGATCAAAATAATGATCATGGTGTAAAAACAACTTACTACTCTGAGTGCGGCCTCGAAGACATCAATTACAGTTAATGATTCAATAATCACAAAACTGCCAACCTTGCAAAATCGAATCGAATAATAGACAGACTGAATAGAAATTAATTAGTTTTTAAGTACATTTTTTAGACAGCACCTAGACCACTTAGAATTAAGTTGATTCAGTTAAAGCAAACTTGAGTGTATTGATAACTAAGAGGTAAAACATGTGACCACTCAGACATTAGGGATTAACCTTTAAGTAGGCTAGGTACCTATCTAACACTTGTACTTTCAAGTACTTACCTACCATATCCATCTATTCTACTCTCTTCACATAGGCACGGGTGTTTATCCTAAAATCTGTTATCACGAATAATAGAGCAATGAATGATCATGAAACATTAATATAAATTGCCACTGTAGGAATACGCGGATATTCGAATCCCATGAATAACAATTCTTGCAAAAAACCCAAGCCTCGCAACGCCATCTACCGGAAAAAGTTTTAAGATCCATGTAATACCAAGTCGATCATTCATTTATTTCATGTTTAAAAAAATGAATTGACTCGGGCATTGTTTGAAGACACAATTTAAAAATGTATGCTTCCAAATAGATCCACATCAAAGTCATAGGGGGTCGAAAATGGACTAAATTGCTTCGAGAAAAGTAAAAATAATATCTACGGTCGTGAATCATTTTGCTGGACTTGGCAGGAGCACTACTGTGACCACCCCAGATGTCATTGGTCATTGTTCCACAGAGCGCCGACTAGCCCCTTAGTAAGAAAAGTTTGGGGCGGGGGCAACGGATATCGTACCTTTTTTTTTTTTTTTTTTTAAAGTAGGGGAAATGCCTTACGCATACCCGTCCACCGGGGGACGGACGGGTTATGTCGGACTCTCCACTGGAAAGGTGGTATACCAGTGGCCCTACCGACTAAAACCCCTACTACTCCCTCTTATCGTCCGTATAGTGGGGGAACACGGTGAGTAGCGCGAAGCCTGTTACGCGTTCCCCCGGACGGAGCCCGCCTGGACGGCGGGCCGGAAGCGACCCCCCCCCCATCGTGAGGGGAGGCCAGAAGGGACAGCCGAGGATGTCAAGCCGTCCCTACCAGGCAGCGGTGACCCGTGCAATGCTGGCGGCGGCACCCCCGTACCACGCGCCAGCTGGCCACCGTACGCAGGCCCTACTGGGCCCGCAACCACGAGCCACCCAAAGGGCGGCTCCACTGCCGTAACCTTCGGTACGGCCCCGCCGGGCCGCGACGCACAGGGGGGATCAGCCTCGGATCACTGGCCCCCACCAACCGGTTGTGCGCCGCGGCCCCAACCACGCGCCTCAAGGCGCCTGCAGGCCCCACTGGCCCCGCAGCCCCACGTCGCCCTTACGGGCCGCAGCGACCCTACTGGGCCCGCAACCACGAGCCACCCAAAGGACGGCTCCGCTGCCGTAACCGACGGTACGGCCCCGCCGGGCCGCGACGCACAGGGGGGATCAGCCTCGGATCACTGGCCCCCACCAACCGGTTGTGCGCCGCGGCCACAACCACGCGCCTCAAAGGCGCCTGCAGGCCCCACTGGCCCCGCAGCCCGTCGCCCTTGCGGGCCGCAGCGGGCGGGTGTCCAGTCCACCACGCTGCCACGCCTGGGTTCTCTTCGCTTCCCGGTGGTGCCCCTACCACCGGTACTAGGCCCCCTCGCCACGCCGAGGCGAGAACCCGTGAGGGGGAACGGATATCGTACCTACTTAAATACTATCATCAAGCTTCAGCGTAATCGCACCACTCGTTAATATACTTACTCGTACTCTAAATCCAGCACTGTCCTTTATCAAAACAGTTAATAAAATCATTGGTGTGCTTAAATTCTAATTAGTTTTTTTTCTTTTCAGGTGGCAGAATAGACCATGCTCACCACGACAGCTTAGCTCACCTGGCTTTGGATGAGACTGTTGAATACTCCAAAGCTGTCAAAAAGGCAAAGTCCTTGACCAACGAGCAGGACACCCTCATAGTGGTCAGCTCCGACCACGCCCACACAATGACTGTGGCCGGCTATCCCTCCAGGGGCAACGATATCCTGGGGACAGTGGATACAGCGAGGGGGATGGATAACATGCCATACACGACGATCAGTTACGCCAATGGGAAGGCGGCGTCCATCAGCCATGAAGGGAAGAGGGTGGACGTCACCTTGCATCAGGAGTTTATGAATCGTGAGTTTATCCCTAAAATTAAAGTTGTGTTTATTTCTAAACAAAGCATTATTGGGAACTAAACTAAATGCGTGCTAATTGTATACGAACGTTTATTGCTTTTTCACATTCTTTGGTAAATGTGCGCGCGAATATAAAAACAAAAACGTCACATTACTTTTGAGTAGTTTGGTGCGCTTCTTTGACTTTTTTCAGAAATTATTAATATTAAATTTTTGTTGCACTCAGTCACTGTTTAGTGAATAATTTATAAGAGTGGTAAGTAATAATCATGTTTGAATTATTATTTGTCGTAATTAGTAACATTTTAGTAACTAAAATATGAAATAATAAGTAGGGGACGCCGTTGTCCCGATATGCGTAAAAGGCCAATTTTATTAATATTTTACCCTAACGTTTTATGCATGGTCTGTGATTTTACACACGGTCTAAACACTACATTTATTAGCTTTAGGCGCGCAAATAAAATAAGGTTTTCCGTTTGGCTATTTGCGAAGTCGAGGAATATATTCTCATCGCTGAAACTACTGACTCAGTGTCACTTGCACTCACTTTGGATGACGAAGACCAGTCATTTTCACTAGAGTGCATGTACTCTAGTAAAAATGACTGGTCTTCTGGATTTTCCGAAGTTATAATTGAACCACCTGAGCAATGGTGGGACTTGGATGTGAGATATATGGTATGATAGGATGGGACACATAGCGCGGAGAACCGATGGCCGTTGGGGCGAAAGGTTCTAAAATGGCGACTGTGTACCGGACGACGTTCCGTGGGCAGGCCTTCCACAAGGTGGAGGGCAAGACCGATCGTTGTGGAGATCCTTGGTTGATCCTTGGCCTATGCCCAGCAGTGGGCGTCGTTCGGCTGACATGATGATGATGAATGCGCAACATCGCATAGAAGGGCATTTACTTTCATCACTTGAATCCCGACAAGTTGTGGCTAGGGCTATGATTGGCAATTTTTCTATACGTAAAGATGCCTTGCCATCCACTTCCATGACTTCGATTCAAAATATAGGACACAAACAGTCTTTACCTTCACACGTAATGACGTAAAAAAACTAAACGATGTGTGAAGAGTGGAGTAGAAAATCGTACCAGCGATACCTGTGACATTTGTAATGTAACTCTATGTTTCACAGCAACGAGAAATTATTTGCTGGGTTGGAACCCAGTTGAAACCTCATGAAATTATTAATTAAATTCTTATTATTTTACTGAATTTTGTATTTGAATACCAGAAAAAACTTGATTTTGCTATAATAGTAAGTACCTCACAAAATTATAAATGTTGCCCTTTACCGCATATTGGGACACATTTGTCCCAAGTAATTTCCTAAAATCTATTGGTTTTTTTTTATTTTTTATTACACATTTATTTAAATTACCTTGTGAGAGACTAAATAACGAAGTCATAAATATAAAAACTTATGTGTACCCATTTTGTGCGTCAAAGGGTTAACAATTAGACCTTTTTTTCTGCAAACGAGACAATTCAAGACAAATAGTCTTGCTTTGATCCTGACTCGTATCAACACTCAATAATTGCGTAAAATGTGCAACAATGTCAATCATCGACATAATAGGCATGATGACTGTATTTTTTTTTTGTTTATTATCGAAAGACCTTACATTTATGTAAACAATCCTCAAAGAATCACTTCATCTGGATCAATACCACCAGAGATATCACAATTTGAAATGCACAATTTTTGGACTTGCCCAAAAACGCTCCATACAAAAGCGACAGTGACGTCACTATCGCTGTCACTTTTGTATGGAGCGTTTTTGGGCAAGTCCAAAAATGTGCATTTCAAATTGTGATATCTCTGGTGGTATTGATCCAGATGAAGTGATTCTTTGAGGATTGTTTACATAAATGTAAGGTCTTTCGATAATAAACAAAAAAAAAATACAGTCATCATGCCTATTGACACTTCTTTCTTGTCCATCGAGAAAACTGCTGTGACTTAACTTCTCGCGCGACTGTCGCCGTTTCACTTATGTTCCAAGTCACTTTTTCCCGTGTCTTATATTTTTTTGGCGAAATCAAATTACCATAGCTTTATTGGATGACTTACCCCTAGATTGGAAATAAAATCTGTATCCCATTATTACAGGTGACCTAGGCTACTCCTATCCAAGTCTTGTGCCACTAGACTCTGAAACCCACGGCGGAGAAGACGTAGGGGTCTTCGCAATAGGACCCTGGCAGCACCTCTTCACCTCCAGCTACGAGCAGAATGCAATACCTCATTTCATGGCCTATGCCATGTGCTTGACCGAAGACCAGCATGCTAATTGCAAAGCTCCTGCTAAAAACAATGGCTTCTGGTCGTCAAACTCCTCGGTCACCTCAATCAGCAGGCCAGGTTTCATTTCCTATTTTGTAAGTTTATTGACTGTGATAGTAAGTTTTAAAGTTGTTTGCTGAAAGTATTAGTATGTATTAGATTATAATAGGAATTAGGATAATTAAAGTTTTGCGAATTGTTGAAAAGGAAACCAGCTTTTATCAAAAATTTTAAGGGTTGAAGCGAATCAGCTTGCATCAAGATTATTGATAAAGTTCTTTGAAATGGTGCAACTAGGGTTCATAGAGGCCTTATGGCCCCCTCTTTTGTTGTCAAAATTTTGTGCTGTAAGTACTTATGAACACATTTATAATGTTTAGAAATTGTACCAAATACGTAAATATTGTGTCTATTATGTGACGAATGTGAGAAAAATGTATGTTCATAATAATATTATAATAATTATTCGTATTTATAATTTTATTTGTGAATTTTTAATAGGGATAGGTAGGTATTTGAGAGTATTTTAAACTACAAAGATAACATTCTGTTTACTTGTCCAACTTTACTAGTTGATGCGATTAATGATAATACCATCTGTTATACAATGAAAAAGTGAAAGATTTCGAAATAAAAAGTACATATTTTAATATCATGATATTAAAAAAGAACAAAAAAAAACTTGCCAAAATTGTCACCAAGTACAAAATGCATTCATAATTTTTAGGTTTGCTTTGTAATAATTATTCAACGAAGCACAGTGTGATAGAAACCGAATATTTATTCTTAAATAAACATGAATAAGACAATTATTCTTCTTGTTTTTATTAGAACCTTCCAGCGAGAACATAAGTAGCAACCACCAGTAATTACAACAAACCCGCTTGAACTGGATGAGAAAATATGACCTAACTCTGTCTCCGATAGTTCAAAGGCCATATTATCTTTTATTTAGATTATTTCGTTTTTGTTAGATACCTACGGTTTTTCGACTATCGGGGGTATAATTATGAGCTTGCCTTCATGCACAGATTTGTAGGTACAACATGTGGACATCGTACGGTAGTCTATTTTATAATGAAACTAGCGACCCGCCCCCGCTTTGCACAGGTGCAATAGGATGTTATTATACATATAAACCTTCCTCTTGAATCACTCTATCTATTAAAAAAAACCGCATCAAAATCCGTTGCGTAGTTTCAAAGACTTAAGCATACAAAGGGACATAGGGACAGAGAAAGCGACTTTGTTTTATACTATGTAGGTAGTGATGTAACAACATTACTGTGAAGAACTGCTACTCTGTACCTGTTTGTTACCGAAATTGACTACCGGGAAAACTCTATCAACTGTCGTGAAGACACCATCATCAAAAAACCTGAATATCCATTTACCATAAAATAATATAATTATATCAATCTACATAAAGCACTTGAAAAAATACAATCAAACAAAAGTATCCTACCAAATGGGCACCAGTGTGTATTCGAAATTTTGACTTTTCCTAGAGTTTCCATCATTTTGCTCTGCCAAACTGACACAAAGGTTAAAAGCACCATCTGTCTACGAAATGCTGCATTAAGTTAGCCAGTGCTATTTATGTTACTAATAAAGTTCTCAAGGCTACCGCCAGGTAGCGCTTTCCTGCAACCGCACCGATTAGTTCATAAGTTTCAGTATTAATTTCTAGAAAGTCATTTGAATTTGAATTGTGATTATACAGGTATCCGAAACTCTTGTAGCTTTATTTATAGATTATACTTATATGTAATAAGGATGAATAAAACTGCTCTTATTTCAGGCACTTTAAAGACTTTATAGCAGTTTTTGAATCTAAAATTAATATAGGTACTTACTTCAACTTCAAGCTGCGGTCAACCAGTTCAGAACATTTTCTACCTAAGTAATGGCTCTATGGGAAATATTGGCTCATAACACACATAGTTGGAGAGCTTTGGGGGAGACCATTGCCCAGCAGTGGGACACAACAATATTATTTTTAAATTGCTTTATTGTAGTGCCTCATGGAAAACATTAGTAAACTGAACGCATTGCTTACCAAGGATCCCGTTTGATGTTAAATTTCTTCCTATCTCATGACGCTCTATCAATTTTTTTAACAAATCAAATAATGTAGAAAAAAAAATGTAGGTATTAGGCTGGATCTATCCTATCTATCTATCCTATCCTAGGCCTATCTATTAAGCTGGATTTTTTCAACTTTTCCTAGTGAAGCATGTTTTAATGTGATTTATATTTCTTTTACGGTATTTTGTTTCACATTTTAAGCCTATGATTACCACCGTTAAGAATTCCAATTAATAAGTTAGAATGAACAATGAAATGTTCCGTATGGCCAAGCTCAAAAAGGCGAGGGTGTTATCTACTAGCATTTGGGGTGAGTTATATCGTAGCTCTACTCTCTCATGTAGCGTTAATCTATTCAAAAGTTAAGTGATTAGCTAACTACTCGTAGCGAGTAGCTACAGTCAACAGGAGCCACATGGCCTTTTTAAATGCAGTACTGGTCCTTATCTGTCAAAAAGGGAGCGCCCGATAAAACAGAAAAGTTATAGAGTTGTAATTTAGTAAAGTTTTTTGGTTCCTGTTTAATAGTCTGTTTGAGGTTATTGCTAGTTTAACTCCTTCTGCGTCAGTTTAAACAAACATATTGTCGCACTCAGAGACGTCAATTAACGTTAATGGTTCAATAGAGTCAAAATTTCACATTCTCAAAAGTTCTTTATTCAATTTGTTATAAAGTCTCTTTTGAAAAATTGAATTTTGACTCTAATGAACCATTAACGTTAATTGACGTCTCAGAGTGCGGCAAATAATATCAATTGGTGACATAATTACTTTGAGTGTTTGGACCTCCTTCCTTGAAGTTCTTCCTTTTTGGGGCCAACAGATGGCGTTAGTAAATTGCCGATTGGATTAATGGTAAATCGCGCTATTATGATTTTTCTCATAAGGTACAGCCATATATTTAGAGGTGTTCATATCTACGTTCGTGTGCAAGTCTATCCTGTAACGTGGGTGAAATGAATTGTATTATATACTTACTTTCTCATAGAATTCAATAATTTTTCATCACCACAGATGAATGGGTATTTTTTTACCACGATTGACTTGACTCTTCGTTTTATAGCGGCGCATATTTTTATGATTAGTAGGTATTAAAAGTTATAGGCAAATAATATTTTCAAGCAACGTCAGTAAGGCTTTGCCTGACCCGTAAAAAGAACCAATGACTGACTGATTTCAGTTGATGTGAGCGCCTCTGTACAATCTTACCATCAAGGCGTTTTCCTAGTAATCATTGATTCTTATCTCAATTGGAACTCAACTAAATTATTATAAATATGAGAATTTAACAGAACCAACAATGCGCTGTAAATGCTCTATTACTTAAATTGTACAAATGAAGACATAAACGCTTTAATTTTAAAAACTTTCTGAAATAGGTACCTACAGTGATTATTTAACTTGAAGAATGATTTAGAAAAAACAATTTTACCCCCGAATTCACGAACAACAATCAACGCTAAGCACGCGCTCACGCTCATGCTGTCCCTTTCCTAAAAGGTCATAACTCATTAGGGCCAGCACGGCAACTGCACAGCTTCGACCCAGCAATTATCTTGCCATTCAAATTTGAACCTTAAGATGTGGGCGGTACAATATATTTTGCAAAAATAAAATGATCAAGTCAACGGCCAGCTAACGGCGAGTTGTCAGCGCTCTCGCCCTTACTATACCAGTCAACTTGCAACTCTAGTCCTTACAATTTACGTTTCAAATCTGAATGGCAAGATATTCGCTGGATCCTTGCCGGCAGTTGCCACCCGAGAACCTTTCCTCTACAACATAATTTTATATTTTCACTAAATGGTATTCACCTTTCTCAAAAGTTTTGGTGTTTTGATGGTGTTTTTGACGACTGTATTGGATAAGAAGTTGACAAATACACTAAAAGTCGCAGGTTCGATCCCCGCACAGTACAAACATGCGTGTGCATGAGGTATTTTTAACCTAGTTGTCTAGTATCCCATAGCACAAGCATTAGGTTGTTTAATTAGGGGCTAGATGGCGCTGTGTGGAATGATGTCTAGTGATGTCCAGTGACAAAAGTAGGCAACTAATTTAAGAAACCGCAGATCGCGGGTTCGATCCCCAACGAGCAATTTCGTGTGTATGAACATTGTCTGTTTGTGTTTGGCTTGGTGTTTTCCATGTGATTACTTATAAAAAAAATATGTTTATTCGTTGTCTAGTATCTCATAAATAAACTTCAATTTGTTTAGTTTTGGGGTAGACGGCGCTGTGTGGAACAATGCCGAATGATATTTTATACTTCATGCGGGTGTAACGTTACATTACAAGTCGAACAGAAGATGAATATGACACGGATACGAACAGGCACGCTCATTGTTGAATCCGATCGCCTGAGGGCTGGGAATTGCATTATTAAGTATTAAAGAAATAATTAAAGGCACAAAAGTGACATGGAGACGGATTAAACAATATATTTTTATAACTTTTCATAGCCGATTTTAGAACTTTTTATTAGCCAGGAATCGAACATGGGGGCTTCAAATAACCTATTTAATTAAACAGTCATGTAGTGTACCTTATAAGGATGCTAGAAAGCAACGTTATATTATTATGGCAAACTAAAGAACAAATCTCATTCTTAATAAAAATATGTTTTTTTCTTTTCCGTTTTGGTCTAACTGCATATTTAGGAAGGCCTAAGTCTTTTCACTTTTAAATCCGATTTCGAATTTCAAACTGTTTAATTTATATTTTTCAGTTCTCATGATAGGCATGCAATAACATAAAAAGCATAAAAAATTGACACGTCCACGATATTTTTGTTAGGTGTAGTAGGTATTTGATATTCAAGCGACATCAATTGAATCAAATATTATATGTAATAAATAATCGTATGGCATTCTTGGGCAATGAAAGCGCAATTTAAACCTTAGGTAATGTTTAAACTTAAAAAAACACCATTTTAAAAACTCCTTGGATTATTTTTAAGAAATATAACCTATCAGACTCTCCCTTCATCTTTTCACCCCTTTCCTACAAAAAACGATTATAGTTATATTTCATAGTACAAATGCTATAATATCTGAATCAAAATAATATGCCTACTTACGCAATGTTTAACCTGTTATCTAATAATTTTACGGCTATTTGAAGTTCCTACATTATTGTGGTTATTTTAATCGTAAGAAATTTAGCGTAGATTTTAAAAACAACAATATTTGCATTACAGGTCTGGTTAAACAAACCATAGCACGCATGTGCTAGCGTAACTTTCACATAATAAATTAATTGAACACACACAAGGTCCAGTTCAAGGGTGCCTTGAATTAACAACTATAACAACATAGTAATGAGTTCTCATAGTTATTATTGGCGACTCCATCGCTCTCGCTGTCGTGCCCAAATCGCACTTTTAAGTGACACCAAAAGAACATTCTCAGTAGTTCCTTTGAAGCCGTGGCTTGGAAACATTGCTTGGTTAGAAAAGTCTTTTTGAAAAAAATATCGAGTGTTTTTAATTCTGTGAATGTTAAAAATACTGGCCGCATTGGAAAAAAAAGTGTTGTTCGATAGAGATTTTTTTAAATTCTGGCGCCAAGATGTCAGTGCCGCCATGTTCGTTGAAATTATTCTTCCTTGTATCAGTGTTTTTGTTTTGCATAAGTGCAAGGAGTCTGCAGGATAACAAATGTGAGTACCTAAACGACTAATGGGCTTTATTTAATATTTTTGGTTGTTAGAATAAATTGATTACATCAACTTGATAAGTTACTGGCTGTTGATTTCAAAATAACAAGCAATGTAGACGGTGTTTAGTACTTAGGTTTTTGAAAATTATGCTGAAAAAGATTTCTTGAAATGTTTAGATGACTAATTATATCAAAACTTTTAGGGCGGTTCGAATTTTTAATCAAATTTTGACAGATTTTGAAAACAGCAACCGCTCTAAGTTTTTGTTGTTTTAGGACTAAGTTCACAAATGTTTTTAAGACATACTAAAATTAGACCCGCGTTATCATGTCCCACGTCTGTGGTGGGAGATCTATTGGTTTTTTTTTCATTTTTTTTATTGCATAACACATCTAAAAAAAAAGAGCGCAAATGGCAGACTTAATGCCAGGAGGCGTTATCTACCATCCAACTACACGATCAAACAAAATCTCCATGTTTATGACAAACAAATTAATACAAAATTATCATCATTATTATCATAATATTTAATGATAATGTTACCTACGCAAATATTAAAGTGCACTGAAAGTGCAATACGTTCAGTTCAAATTAATATTGTTCGTATTCTTGACCTCGTTTTCGTTGCACTCTTGCGAAAACAAATCGAATAGTAGATACGCGTCTATGTTTTACTTAGAGAACGTTCACGGCGTGTTTAAATAAACGCTCGGACGACGCGTCTTAAACGCTACTGAAACGCGCAGCTAACGCACAGTCAACGCCAAAACTGCCTGATCACTTAAGTACTTTGTCATAGTTGCTGATCAGACAGTTCCTTTATAAAGATAGGCAAACCAGAAAAAGACATTCGGTCTTCGGAATCGAACCCTCGTCTTTCGCAAACCGGGCGACTGCACTAACCACTCTGCTACCGAGACCATTAGCAGACCGACTGATTTTTTTCTAGTACATTTTACCTGGCAGCCAGGTTTGTTCAACCCATAGATATATAGCTTAAACAAGGCAAGACCGAATGTCTTTTTCTGGTTTTCCTATCTTAAGTAAAATGATAATGCATTATCCCTTAATGCTAAAAATAGAAAAGTTCCTTTATAAGCTGTATGACAGCTCAAGCAAAGTCAATGTGACATGATTCAAAAGAGGACACTAGGCACACGTAGGTTACCTATTAGCTGTGTTTTAACTAATGATAATGCACCTGCCAACCAAATTGCTTTCTTTCTTTGACCGTTTTTTGGCTCTTTTAGGGAAAAGGTACCTAACAAATTGATGAACCAATTTCGTATCCGTCTTTTTTTTAGATGGTATATTGATTGACTAGCAGTTATTTTTTTCTTCATTACAAAACACTACTGCTTTTAGTTATCATGATTGTATAACGTCAGGCCTCACAAACAAATAAGGATTGTCATTTTGCGTTACATTATTATAGTATTAGGTACTAGCGGGCGCCCGCGACTTCGCCCGCGTGGACTTAGGTTAAAAAAATATTACAATATATCTTTATAAATTGTAGCCTATGTCCTATTCAGATGCATAAGCTATATTATTGTAATGTTTCATTAAAATCCATCCAGTAGTTTTTACGTGAAAGAGCAACACGGCACATCCATACTTACAAACTTTAGCATTTTTAATATTAGTAGGATACTTAGTTATTTATTGCAGCACCAGACCAACTAGCCGACCAAGACCCACATTAGTTGAAAAATTTAAATGAGATTCATATAGAATATTCCCAAATAATCTTATTAGCCTAAATTTTTTTCGAAAAACCTATTTTCGCAACAGCTAATTAACCAAAAAATTAGGTAGTAGGTACACGAGTTCTTGCCATAATTCAACGTGAAAACATAATTATCTACACATATTTAGACCGTGTATTACACCGAGAAAATTATTTATTTTTCTTAATTAGTAGTGAAAAATAATGGATTAGGCTCGGATAACTACTAGAAAAACAAGTGAACAACTGTGACTCTTTAATAACACTAATAATTATCGCAGTTAATCATAGTACAAGTTCTGCTTCGGCTCATTACTATTAAAAAAACGTATCTTGTGAACACCATTGTACCTAATTAAAAGCAAGCGTGGTCAATCCCATCACTCATTTCGAAATTCTATATTACTTTATACGAAAAACACAGTATCTACTTTCAAATCATAAAAGCTTAGCGCCTCAGCTCAGGCTGGAGCACAAAGCTGAGCTGGGGACCGATTCGGCTAGTTACATAACTTCAATAATTTTAGTTTTAATAGTGTGTTTTTATTAATTATAACTTTGTATTTTTTTTTTTATTGTTTTTTTTTGTCTTGCTGTATTGTAATTTAACCAAATAAATGATTCTTATTCTTATTCTTATCCGGGTTGCTTGGATTTTATATCGGTTTTTCCCTTCACAAGACAGTTGGCCGCACATTGTACAATGAACACAAAGTAGGTGTGTTCCGGCCAGATTTGATCTCGGGACCGCCAGGTTCCGAGCCACAGTGTTTAACCACTCGGCCACTTGATATTTTTTAATACTCTGGATTAAGACCATACCTAGTTCACCTTGAAAAGTGAAGTTGTATATAGTCTGACATAGTAATAAATAAGATCTAAGCCTAAAGCGTAATGAATGAGATGCTATAGAATAGTCAATTCTATTGCATACATCTACATTAGCTAGTTTGGTTAATAGTACATTGTTAACCTAGGGGTGAAAGTAACTTATTTAGTCCCGAGACGGGGTTTGGCGCCCGGAACGAAGTGAGGGCGCCAATAGTTCGAGGGACTAAATTAGTTTTTAACCTGAGGTAAACACTTTGTTTTTCATTACAAATACAAGGAAAGTAAAAATAAAAACATGAATTAGCTAAAGAAAATTAGAGAATTAGCTCAAAGCAAGGTCATCTTAAAGAAATTGTTGAAACTAAACTAAAAGTTATTTAAAACATATACCTATATTCTCTAATCAATACTTAACTTTTTAAGTTACTTCAATTTCACATCGTGGCTGTATAGAAAGGCTGTAAGAACATGGTTCAATAGTAATATGTGAAAAAGAACTAGTTTTTTTTTAAATAATTTGACAGCTGTCAGTTGAAAGTGATTCTCCCTAGGGATGAAAAGTACTACTTTCAACCCGCTTCTCAGGTCAGTAATGACCTACTTTCAGAGTATGAGTCATGAAAACTTTTTTAGTTAAGGCGCTTTACAGAAGGTGGGGCACCGGGCGGGGCGGGTCGGTTTTTTTGCGCAGATATAATTAGCCTTGCCGCGCTATCGTTCGCGGTGAAATTGACCGGCCATGCGCGGCCCGTCGTCTGCTAAGCACCTAAGGTCCGTTTTTAGAAGAAACAACCGTCGCGGGTGGGTGGGAAAAGGGCTCAAATGATTTGACAGCTCGTGTCACCTAATAATAATGTTAAACTTATATCACTACAGCTGTTATACTTATTATACTTTCATCATGTTAGTTAACCCCAGATGGAAAAAAAAAGAAGTTAACTGTGAAATGTGCCAATCCATATTAAAACCGCACTACAGTCCCACTGATATAAGAAATAGGTACACTTTGACAGCTGCCAGTGTCATTTGAAATTGTGCTTTATTCAAATAAAATACGGTTCATAAGCTGTGGCTTGACTTTTGAGCCTTACGGAATGCTTTGACCTTTCTAGGATTGCATAAAATTCAATTTCCAATGACACTGGCAGCTGTCAAAGTGTATTCCTGAAATCAGTCGAACTTTAATGAACATGACTCTGAGCACATACAATACCTTAAGATATTTCCGGATCTTAAGGTTGAGGCCAAACTTTCAGAAAAAAAATATCTCACTCACCTTACGACTGAATGTTGCCTTACGATTTTAGCACGCTTTAGAAAGTGTAACCCTTTTTTTCACCCGGGGAAATGCAATACGCACTTTCCGCTCTGAGGGCAGCGGGGGAGTGTGGGACTCACTAAAACGCCGGGGCAGCCTTCTTTCGGGCCAACCAGGGCTCATCGAAATCTCTTCTGTAGAGAAGGTACACCACCGGTTGAACACCTGGCGCACAATGCTGTTCACACAGCCCACCTCGTAGGGAGTTATACCTCTCTACCAACACCATCCAGTGTTACGGCAGTGTGAGACTGCCCCCTCACCGTCGTCCTCTTCGGGGCCACTTGATGTGGAGGCACACAGCCCCCACCGCGTGCACTCCCAGCGAACCCGAAGGCCCCCCTTTAGTCGCTTCTTACGACAGGCGGAGGGGAACCGTGGCCGTATTCTTACGCCCCGGCCACAGGGTGGAGTAAGTGTAATTCTGGGAGTATCCAAGGTTTGTTAGATTTGTTCAGTCCTGAACATCTGACTATAGATCTCAAGATCCCCTTCATTTTCAGTAAGGCAATAAAGATTTTATGTTTTATTTATTAAATAAAGTGTCTTCTTATTTTTCCTTATCTCTGTATAATCTCGGTACATTCATTATGATAATACTAAACAATAAATTGTTGTGAGAAAATTACATGAAAACCAATTCAATGTAACTGAGGAAAATATATCATTCTCAGAACGTAAGCGATTGTTATTATTTAAATCGTTGACAAACCATCATATTTTGGTTCCTTGTGAATTTTCATGTTTTTTGTTGGAAACAAATAAAGTATTCGAAAACAGGTGCCAATGAAATAAAAGATGGTGGTTCCAGTGGGTTAGGACCCAGGACAAAAATTCGTAACTGTTCTGACTGTGGGTGTTTTTAGTTTATAAGTATGTTTTTATAAATACAAAAGGTTTTTAGGGTTCCGTACCTCAAAAGGAAAAAACGGAACCCTTATAGGATCACTTTGTTGTCCGTCTGTCCGTCCGTCCGTCCGTCTGTCAAGACCCTTTTTCTCAGGAACGCGTGGAGGTATGAAACTGAAATTTATATCAATTACTCAGGTCTACTGTCCCTTGAAGCTGTGAAAAAATCAAACTTCTAAGCCCACGCAATCAAAAGATACAGCCGTTTATGCCGCAAATTTTCGACACTTGCAAGGGAATCAAAACCTACAGGGTGCTTCCCGTGAACTCAGAATCTTGAAATTTGGTACGAAGCAACGTCTTATAGCATAGATAAAGGAAAAATTACGAAAACCATAAATTTTTAGTTACATCACATAATATATATTTTTTTAATAATTTTAAACTTACTACCCATTTCCTCATAAACGCGTAAAGGTATTAAATTGAAATTCATACCAAATACTCAGGTCTATAATACCTTTAAGCTGTGACAAAATCAAACTTCTATGTCAACGCAATCAAAAGGAACAGCAATTTAAGCTGCATATTTTGAAACTCGCAAGTACTCGCAAGGGACTCAAAACCTAAAGGGTACTTCCAGTCGACCTAGAATCTTGAAATTTGGAATAAAGCAACGTTTTATAGCACACATAAAGGAAAAATTCCGAAAACCTTAAATTTTTAGTTACATTACAAAATACATACATACCATCACGCCTCTTTCCTAACGGGGTAGGCAGAGACCACTTCTTTCCACTTGCTACGATCCTGACACACACTGTGCGCCTCCTCTACTTTCATGAGCCCTTTCATACATGCTCGTCGGTTAAAGGTACTCCTGACCTGACCCTTTCTGAGAACATCTTGAACTTGTCCAAGAAACGTTCGTCTAAGCCTTCCCCTTCCAACAGCTCCATTCACCCTCGCCTTATAAATCCGTTTCGTTAATCGCCTTTCATCCATTCTTTCCATATGACCAAACCACCTCAGCATTCCCATCTCAATTTTTGTAATAACGTCTTCTTTCAAACCACATCGTTCTCTTATAGCAAAGTTTCTTATTCTATCACTCAGTTTCACCCCAGCCATAGTTCGTAATGCTCTCCTTTTCACTGCATTTATTTTACTTTCATCCTTCTTCTGCCATACCCAACTTTCACTACCGTACATTAATGTCGGTACCAGCACACCCCCGTGAACTGCCAGTCTGGCTTTCTCCGACACTTTGTGACTTGCTCATAAAGGCATGTAGCGCCCCGTTTACTCTATTACCTGCATTCACTCTTCTCTCAATGTCACCCTCATATCTTCCATCTCTCGTAAACTTGGTACCTAGATACACAAACTCTTTCACTTGCTCGACTTTTTCACCCCCAATAAAAACATTACATTCTGTCATGCTGTCATCTCTTTCAAACACCATCGTTTTAGTTTTACTCACATTCACTTTCATACCTCTCGCTTCCAGCGACGCATTCATTATCGTTACCATATCCTGCAACTCGCCGGCAGACGATGCAAGTATACATTACAAAATATATATATATTTTTTAATAAATATAAACTTATTACATTTTTCCTCATGAACGCGTAGAGTTATCAAGTTGAAATTCATATCAAATACTTAGATCTAATTGCCTTTAACCCGTGAAAAAAAAATTCTAAGTCAACGCAAAAACGCAAAACGCAAAAGTACAACCATTGATACCGCATATTTTGAAACTCGCAACTACACGCAAGAGAATTAAAATACCATAGTTATGACTCGATTGTCGTAATGAACGAACTTTGTAAACCTTGCAGGTTTGTACGGAACCCTCGGTGCGCGAGTCCGACTCGCACTTGGCCGGTTTTTTTTAAAGTCATAGAACAAGCTCTGCCTAGTTAGGGGTCCGGTGGTCTGGGTATAAAAAAGTTCCCAATTATTTATTGATTAATACATATACATGTAGGTATTCAAATTATATGAATACCTAGTGAGTCGTTAAAAGTAGGCTAGTGATACCTAAAGCATTAAAATTGATTATGGGTACTAAAGTATCACCTTTGGTTGGGTGTATTAAATTTGATAGCCTTATTTTTTCGGTGAAAGTCCGAAATAAATAAGTTGAATTCAACTAAATATTACCTTCTTAGGAATCTCGTAAAATAACATATGATCTATCAAATAGAAGAAGTATTAAAATGCTGAACCTAGGCGATTATTTATAACACTACTGATATCATTTTAATAATATCAAATAGTTTTATAGCTTATCGCTTTGATGTTCCTTTCCAATCTAATTTATGTTTAAATAAAATAAATATTGTTTACAATAAATATTATGCTATTTCTACATAACACGAATAAATGGAATTGTGATGGCAAAATGTTTCACCGCAAGAAAATAATATTCACCATTAGGTTTGATCAAGAGAAAAAGTATTTAAATAACTATGTTCTATGGCTCTGCTGGGCATACACCTCACGATGACAAATGTAAAGCACGGGTTGGAAACGATATGGGCGATCATGCCGAAAGAAATTAGTGATGTAAGCCTTCGAGTAGTCTTAACTTCTAACATCTAGCTACGTCAGTCGGAACCAACTGCTAAACATGCCTTCTGAAGTATGAAGATGTCTGAAAAGCAGAATCATGATCATTAGCAGCTGCAAGAAGTCCACTGCTGTTCCGTGCGGCCTGCATCCACCGAGATCCCGCGAGCTAAGGAAGATTTAAGAGTGTTCTCTTTAGTCTGCCGTCCAACATGATAGTAATAGTGAGCGTACTCCTCACTACCCTAGTTAGATTGTTTGAGATGTGGAATAATTTTATCAGTAAGAAAAACATTATCGACCCGTAGTTTACCTGACAAGTTCCTCCTGGGTGCAGAAGAGGCATCTTTAGAAGAGCTAGGTCGATAACGGACACTGACGCAGACCTTTGGCTTGTCCCAATCAGATGGAAATGAACATTTTAGTTAGAGAGATCTTTTTACATTCATCATCATCATCATATCAGCCGAACAACGCCCACTGCTGGGCATAGGCCTCCCCCAAAGATCTCCACAACGATCGGTGCTGCGCTGTCCGCATCCAGCGGCTTCCCGTGACCTTAACCAGATCGTCGGTCCACCTTGTGGAGGGCCTGCCCACGGAACGTCGTCCGATACCTCGACATTCGAGAACCTTTCCGCCCCAACGGCCATCGGTTCTCCACGCTATGTGTCCCGCCCACTGCCACTTCAGCGATGCAATCCTTCGAGCGATATCGGTTGTCTTAGTTCTCCTGCGGATCTCATCATTTCTGATTCGATCAAGCAGGGAAATACCAAGCATCGCTCTCACCATTGCTCGCTGGCCTGGCCTTTGAGCCTTCTTATGAGACCCATAGTGAACGACCACGTCTCACTCCCATATGTCATTACTGGCAACACACACTGGTCAAAGACTTTCGTCTTGAGGCATTGAGGTATTTCGGACGCGAAAATATGCTGGAGCTTCCCGAACGCTGCCCATCCGAGTTGGATTCAACGAGAGATCTCTTTCTCAAAGTTGGACTAACCTAACTGGACTGCCTGTCCCAGGTAAACATAGTGGTCATCAACTTCGAGTGTAATGTTCCGAACTGGAGCGGGTGGGTGCAACATGAGTACCTATTGAACATGATTTTCGTCTTGTCCATGTTCATCCTAAGACCCACTCTTTGAGAAGCATTACCGAGATCTTCGAGCATTATGTTCAGGTCTTCCAAGGTCTCAGCCATAAGAACTACATCATCGGCAAATCGCAGGTGTGTTAGGTACTCGCCATTGATGTTGATGCCGCGTCCTTTCCAGTCCAGAAGCTTGAAAATATCCTCCAACGCAGCTGTGAACAATTTTGGAGTGATAACGTCTCCTTGTCCCACGCCTCGCTGTAGTTGGATCGGATTAGAGCTCTGGTTCTGTAATCGGACCGACATTGTGGCGTTTTGGTATAGATACCTTAGCACCTCGATGTACCTGTAGTCTATTTGGCACCTTTGGAGAGACTGCAAACTTACATAACGTAATGTCAATGCCGAAATCATACTCTGAGTGAATCAAGCCATGAATTCAGAATAACTCACTATAGTTCAGCCAAGTGACCTTGTCAGATGGATTACAGGTACAAAACGGAAAAACGCAAAAATATCTGTATTCTTGCCATTACCGCTGCGCAAATAATTGGCAACCCTACCAACGTAAACATGACCTCAAGAAGGTCAAGGTCCCTCATCTCGTAACTTTCGTCCAATTTACATAACCTCACGCAACCGTGGGTTTAGAAACTCAACCATAACAGTAACTATTTGTAACTTAAACTGACCTTGCCCTACAAGAGCATACTAAAAACAACTGTCGTAATAATCAAGTTCAAGTTGAGTTACATAGTATTACAAGTGATAGTAGCCGTCAAAAATGATTTAAAACAAGTTCAATACACAAAAAATGTAGAAATTGGTTTCGTAAAAATGCTAGAACACAATTTACCTCTACATATAAACTATCACGCCTTGATCCTTACGGGGTAAGCAGAAACCATAATTTTATACTTTCTTCGATTTTGATAATAATCTAAGGTTTAAAAAAGTTTTGATAAACTTAAATGGCAGCCATTTAGGTATTTCAACTAAATAGGACTATTTATCTCTCGATAATACATGTTTAAGTTGTTTCTTAAAATATTTTATCTTTTACTAGCGACCCGCCCCCGCTTCACACGGGTGCAATAGGATGTTTTTATACATATAACCCTTCCTCATGAATCACTTCAATCAAAATCCGTTGCGTAGTTTCAAAGATTTAAGCATTCAAAGGGACACAGGGACAGAGAAAGCGACTTTGTCTAGATTTGTGTGATGACGTACGTAGATATTTTTCATATAAGTAATATGGTTGACCTACTAAGAAGCATTGATTCAAAGTGCATCCGAGCGCTCTCGTACGTGCACGTAAAAAGGGAATACCAAAATATCCTGAGAGGATTGAGTGGAAACTCTTTCATACACGCTGGTGTTGAAGGACATCCTCACTTGGCCCTTTCTGAGAGAAAACAATATATATTCTACATTGCTACCGGTCTTAGCCCCGAATTCACAAACGCAAATCAATTTTGAACACCCCTCAGACTGAAGTAACTATAGCTGTCCCTTTTGGGTCTATTGAGCGTTGCGCCACAAAACCCCGCCACCGGTAAACAGTGAAGCTGTCCGCAAGACGCTACATACTCTAGGAATATGACAGACTAGGGTCAAAGCTCATTTTTTTTCCCTTTGACATGTGTTATCTCTTCCTTTTGCTGTTTTTTTTCCTCTTGCTTCCTATCATTTCTGGTTACTAAATTAGCTGGTCAGTTTGTATGTGTATCATTATATTTTCTATACATTAGTGATTTGTTGTGTTGTATTTTATAATGTACTAGCTGTCCCAACAGACTTCGTTCTGTTGTCAAACATTTAGTATCACGTGACAGGTAGTAACATTTACTAAGAGGAAACTAAAATTGAGATTTTTACTATATTCCCAGCATTTTCTCATGATAACTCACCTTTTAAACCTTCCCTCGACCATTACAAATATTTCAAAATCAAAATTAGCCAAATCGGTCCAGCCATTTCCAAGTTTTAGCGAGACTAACAAACAGCAACCCATTTTTATACAGGGTGGCCCAGCGACAGTGGTCCAAAAATTTTTTTTAGGTATAGGGCATCATAACAAGTCATTTAAAAACAACTTTAGTTCCGCGAAAATCAATACTTTAGAAGTTATGATTTTTTCAAGTTTCTTTCGAAATTTCTCAACTCCAATCACTTAACTCACTCTTGCTTGGAAACTATCGCACTGAATCAGTTCAAATTTGGTATGAATGTACAATAGTAATGTAGAAACCATATTATGGGCGAGTTTTGACTTTATTCTAAGACAATATGTTTTTTTTTAAATTTTCGTCAATAATTTTTCGCCATTTCAAAAACTAATACAATTTTCGAAAAATCATAACTGCAATGTTTGTACACTTGATGATTTGTTTATGATCTTAAAAACTGTCCATAAGTATGATAATAGTCTATGCAAAAACTTGAAGTGATGCTGCTAATGGAACACTTTCAAAATTAACATCATGTACGGTAAGTCGCTAAAACTCAGAATGGGTCATTTCTGCACAGACCCTAATTAAAAAAAAAAGTAGCCATAATATTTTTTTTCGGATAGAGGGCATCATAACAACTCATTTTAATAAAACATTAGATAGTCTAAAACCAATAGTTTAGAAGTTATATTTTTTTTAATTTTGGGCCTAAGTGGTTGAACTTCAGAGACACAGCTCACTTTTGTTTGTAAACTATCCGACTAAGGAACTCTAAATATGGGATGACTTAATAATTAATCCCAAACTTTAATTTGCTTCGCTTTATTTTATGTTGACTGGTAGATAATGCCTTAATAGCATTAAGTCCGCCTTTTGTATCACTCATTGTATTGTAATGAATACATGAGATACATCCTATTTCACTTTCTTCTATTCTTACTCATTTTGAAGTTCCTCAGTCGGATAGTTTACAAACACAAGTGATCTATGTCTCTGAAGTTCAACCATTTAGGCCCAAAATTAAAAAAAATATAACTTCTAAACTATTGGTTTTAGACTATCTAATGTTTTATTAAAATGAGTTGTTATGATGCCCTCTATCCGAAAAAAAATATTATGGCTACTTTTTTTTTTTAATTAGGGTCTGTGCAGAAATGACCCATTCTGAGTTTTAGCGACTTACCGTACATGATGTTAATTTTGAAAGTGTTCCATTGGCAGCATCACTTCAAGTTTTTGCATAGACTATTATCATACTTATGGACAGTTTTTAAGATCATGAACAAATCATCAAGTGTACAAACATTGCAGTTATGATTTTTCGAAAATTGTATTAGTTTTTGAAATGGCGAAAAATTATTGACGAAAATTTAAAAAAAAAAAATTGTCTTAGAATAAAGTCAAAACTCGCCCATAATATGGTTTCTACATTACTATTGGTCATTCATACCAAATTTGAACTGATTCAGTGCGATAGTTTCCAAGCAAGAGTGAATTAAGTGATTGGAGTTGAGAAATTTCGAAAGAAACTTTAAAAAATTATAACTTCTAAAGTATTGATTTTCGCGGAACTAAAGTTGTTTTTAAATGACTTGTTATGATGCCTTATACCTAAAAAAAATTTTTGGACCACTGTCGCTGGGCCACCCTGTATATAGATGTAATTATCTATGTATTTAATGTAAATTGCCGTCAACGTCAACGTTTCAGTCACTATTATTATTTCTTGTACACTTACCTACCCTTCTCGTCAGTTTTCCTCTACATGTGGGTTGTTTGGAAGATATCACTTTTTAGCTATAAAAACGCCGAAATTGTACATTATAGTTAATCTGTGTTTCTTTGCTGTTGATTTCTGTTGTTTTGGTGAGCAATAAATAATATCTATCTATCTAATATGACAGGTGGGAAGACCATTTTGGTGTACCTAATCTATACTAATAATATAAAGCTGAACCCGTTATCTAGTTTCCCCGAAGGATAAGCTTTTCCTGGTTTGAGGTTATAAGGTGCTGTGTGGAATAAAGTCAATGGCATTTATTTTTATGAAGTGAAATTCACAGAAGCAGTAGGTGGAGTATAAACACAAAGGTTAATTGTTAATTATTATCTTATCGGTTTAGAAGAGAACCTAAAATTAGATGTACCTACAAATTTTATTTTTGTAAGAACGATGTTGAAGACCTTTTATCAATTTAATTGGGACAAAAAGCAATGACCTTACAAAACTACTTAGGAACAAAACTAATAGCTGACCTGAATTCACATTAAATTTTACTAAGTAATGTCTTCAGTTAGTCAAAACACTTGTAAGCTTACAGACAAAATACAAGGCGCTAACAAACCTAAATAATGATTTACATTATTAGTACACGAACAAAACCAAACATTTATTAGGTTATTAATTAATAACAGTAATTAATATTAACTGTCACAAGTTTAAACAGCAGAATGAGCAATACATAAAACCGGCCTAGTGCGAGTCGGACCCGCGCACAAAGGGTCCCGTATCATCATCGGTATTATTTACTAAGGGAACCCTTTTAATATTTACTTTATTTTTATGTAACTACTAGCAGCCACCCGCCACTTTGTCTGCGTGGACTAAGGTAAAAAAACATGACTCTTATTTCATTAATTGTAGCCAATGTTTTATTCAGATTAACCAACATTATTGTAAAGTTTCATTAAAATCCATTCAGTAGTTTTTACGTGAAAGAGCAACACGGCACATCCACACATACAAACTTTTCATCATCATCATCATCATTAGCAGCCGCAAGAAGTCCACTGCTGAACATAGGCCTCCCCTATTGATTTCCAGAGCGCCCTGTTGCGTGCGGCCTGCATCCACCGGGATCCCGCGACTTTTATCAGGTCGTCGGTCCACCTTGCATAAAAACTTTTGCATTTATAATATTGGTAGGATTTATTTTGAAAGGTAATCTTGCACTTATTATGATATTCTATGAAAATTTAAAGCGTTTAAATATTCACAAATTCACAAATTTAAGGTAATAGGTTTCTGTCAAAAATTCAGCTTTCTTGCTATCACGGTTTATGAGATACAGCTTGGTGACAGACAGCTTAGGCATAGTACACACATCAAAAGTGTCTAGGGATATCTCAAGCATTTTCATACAAAGTATAGCTATTGGGGAGGCTGTAAAAATTAAAATATTGATACCAACGTAGAAATTTTTAGGACACAGAAACTGCTATATCTGCCCTTTCAGATTGTAGATATAAAGAAATTCATTGTGGTAGCATTATTGTACAATCGTAAGGACGTTAAAAAAAAGACAGATTTTTCTTTTAAAAGGTTTCAAAATTTTAGCAAAATCAAAGATATTAGATAATGCTCAGCATTATCTTAGAATAACTCGAGGAAACAGGCATAAGATAAAGGTTAAGAATATTACAAAAAAAAGGTTTGATTTTGCTAAAATGAATTTCTTTATACAATCTGAAAGGGCAGATATAGCAGTTTCTGTGTCCTAAAAATTTCTACGTTGGTATCAATATTTTAATTTTGACATCCTCCCCAATAGCTATACTTTGTATGAAAATGCTTGAGATATCCCTAGACACTTTTGATGTGTGTAATTAGGATCCCGTTTTTACATTTTAGGTAAAAATATAAGTGACTACCACAGGTTTCAGTGTGTTCTTTTTTTCATTTAGTGAAATAAAAACTGCATAAATGGCCTTTGCTCTTGTTTTCTATATACCGGAACTACAGACAATTTAATTGCAAATTGTGAATAATTTTGCTATAGTCGTTACTGCTATGTAGACTTGACTAAATATTCAAATACATTCAGTACGAGTATTAATTTAGGTTCATGAAATTCCTACAATTTGTGTAATTGCTATTAATTTATTGACAGAAAATTATATGATTTTACCGTGGGAGTATTTAGCGTGTTTCTTTGTGTATAGTCTAACATGTATTGTGACAGTGTTGTTAGTGTAGTTGTGAATGTGGATGTACAGAAGCCACTTTTCATTATTTAGGCATTTAAGTAAAAATGCTTGCACGTTAAATGGGTGTGGTAACGGACGTAAAAGAAAGACAGGCGGAACATCACACTAAAAAATTTGAAGTATGCGAGTTGCTACAGTTTCGTTTGTTGTACACGACCTGCTACACTCACACAAACACACTAGGTGCTACAAACTACGCCATTTTACTACGTGCGCCTATGACACGTGCTAGTCACGCACACACCCAAACGGGCAGCTGATAAATGCTTCACTCATAATTAGACGAGGTGACGTCCGTCTTTAAAGCAGTCAGCGTCAGTGGACTATTGTATGGTCAGCACCTAGCAACTTCGACATAATGGTACCGTGTACAGACACTATTGCAGTCAAAAGTTGTGTTAGTACCAAAACTAATAAGGTTGCTTTTCGATTATACTCGTAGGTATTTGACTACTCTAAAAGCACACATAGGTCTGATTATTCTGTACATGACCAGACCCATTTGTTGATAATATTGTTGACCTAAATCGTGAAAAACGTCAACACGTTTTACATCCCTCTCCAGGAAAAGCCCCATCTCTAAATGACATTACTGGGAATCTTCACTGCAAAGCAAAGAGCTCTCTGGGAGCTACTTATGCATTTTCTACTCTAACCAACCGTTCTTGAATAAAAGGAAAGTAAAATGAATGTAATCCCGTGACGTACTGATAATATTACTGCAACATATTTTTTGTCTTTTTATCAAATTGTTTGAATGAACTTTTTGCCAAAATAATGTTTCAACAACATAAAGAAGACATTTTGGCGAAATAAATACAAACTACGACTTGCCACTAACACTTGAGTAGCCTAAAATCCTAGTGCGAATTTCATTCGGTCAAACGCAATCAGCGCGTACTTAAATGCGATTTTGTACTACAATTTTGTCATTACCGACGTTATGTAGATTCGCGTTTAGAATAGAATATAATATTTAATGAAACCGAATCATATGTCATAATGTTATGTTGTAATCATATGACAGCATCTCTGTCTCGCCCGATGGTAGAGAATGCTTTTAGCATTAAGTCCGCCTTTTGTACTATTTTTGTGCATTGAAGATCAAATAAATAGGAAATGATAAATAAGAAAAGGAAGTACTTATTGGATAGATAATTTTTCGAGTAAGCAAGTTCTGCTGCCTATGACAGCAAAGGCAGTAACATTTACATAAGAAAAAGCCAAATGATGGCAAGGACGATATTTCGCAGGACATGATAATGAAAGCTTTTGTTCCTGTCTTGGTTTTCACCCTATACAATAACAATGCAACAGGAAAGTCATGAAAAAAAACTAATAAGAACAAAATTGGTTTCAGACGTATTACCGAAATCTTCCTTCGACGAGA
This sequence comes from Udea ferrugalis, assembly GCA_950022985.1. Taxonomy (NCBI): domain Eukaryota; kingdom Metazoa; phylum Arthropoda; class Insecta; order Lepidoptera; family Crambidae; genus Udea; species Udea ferrugalis. The sequence continues at coordinate 3,173,730 of OX465527.1, read as the reverse complement.
AAAACAAAGACCACTGGAACATTCAAGCTCAATGGACGTTGAGGAATAAGGTAATTTGTCGCCACAGTCAACTTTTCATACGATCAGCAACCTATCTGATACCCGTTAATAATTTTGGGTCCCGCCGCTACGCCCTTGATCCGCGAGGCCCTCCGTTGGGACGCCCTCGAATTTTAAAAACTTGTTTCTCCACGACGCCCTCAACCGTGACACTCGTGATTTTTATTCAGGGGCGTCCGGCCGAGGGCCTCGCCATTGCCATCGGCCATCGAGGGCGTAGCGGTCGGACCCATAATTTTAACATAATTAATTCTTTTGTAATCCTTGCACATTTTCACCAACCTACCAATTTTCTACTTATGCTTGCAATAGTTAAATTTTTCACAAAAAACAAAAATGTTGACGTAATCTTGTTAAAGGCGTAAGCAAGAATTAAATGTGGTTTACCGTCAATAAGGTCACATTGAGTAAGGCGAATAGAGCTGAGAAAGAAGATGAAACATATGCTACAGCCACTTTCTTCAGTATGACGAACAAAGTTATTGTGACAGAAGATGAGGCCATTGTCAACTGAGGCCATTTTGATTGGCAATTCATTTAGAATATATGAAAAATTTAAACCAGACTTCAATGTTATTTTCAGGTTTCGGCTCCCCTAAACACCAAGAAAGCCAAGAACGTTATCCTGTTCCTTGGAGACGGAATGAGTATCACGACACTGGCAGCCACCAGGGTGTACCTCGGGCAGAAGTACGGCCATTTGGGGGAGGAACTGAAGCTTAGCTTTGAGGTGTTCCCATATACCGGACTCGCTAAGGTAAGGCCTTTTGTTCAGGCTTTGAAGCATTGGTTTATTTTATAAACAGGTTTGATTTCAACCCCTGACAATAAAAATCTGTTTATGATACTGCCCCTTTGAAGATCGCTTCTTATGTGTCCCACAAAGCGTGCGTTTCATGGATTCATAATTCCCATGAAATACACCGTTGACAAGAACCAGTCTAACATGCCTGAAGAAAATGTATTATTTTTGGACTTCGGGTATCTTCCATTATTTACGACTGAACCAAAATGAAAAACAACAACGAATTGACATCGGAAAACTAGGACCAGCAGCGTAGCAAACCGGTAGCAAACCGGATTTGCTAAATATCACACGATTTGGGTCATCCAGTTACCCTACCTGGCGTAGCTTCAACAGGAGCTGTACTCACCAACACCACCACAACTCTTTTTTGATTTTCAATTTCCAGACGTACTGCGTCGATCACAACGTGGCTGACTCAGCGTGCAGCGGTACCGCGTACCTCACTGGTGTCAAAGCCAACAGTGGCACGGTGGGTCTCAGTGGCGCTGTCAAAAGAGGCGATTGTCAAGGTCAAAGAGACGGTCTCCACTCCATCACTGGACTGATGGACTGGGCTCAGAGTGAAGGAAAAGCTACTGGTTAGTTTTAGCTCATTGTTTATTATTTTTGTCAAGGAAGGCTTAATACCAAACGAATGATAGGTGAAAATTACATAAAAAGTGTAGCTCTTGAACACTTCAAAATCGTAAAACATACATGGGATGATTCCGATACCTCATAATTTATATTGTGGCTTGTAAATTTAGGTCCTCGGTCACCCTGCAGAGTTTCTTTCACGTCAGATTTCTTAAGTATGTGTTCAGTAAATATTTCCAATTTATTCTTCCAGGGGTTGTTACTACAACAAGAGTAACCCACGCAACTCCAGCAGCGTCGTACGCGCACTCAGCTGATAGACGATGGGAATCCGACTCGGAACTGCCCAAGAAAGGTCTGCAGTGTGAGGACATCGCCTCTCAACTAGTGAAGGGAAGAGTCGGAAGTCATATCAATGTAAGTGCCACTTCAGTAGCTCCTTGCACCATCCACATTGTGCTTTGTTAAGTCGTCGGTAAAATTTTGATGGGGCAATGATGATACCTTTTTGTGCATTCTGCAGATGTGCCCAGTCCATTTTGGTTTTGGGGCGTAGATCTGAGGATGTGATGTAAATTATCGACCAGTTTTACTCTTAAGACATGAGAAAAATATAGGAACCGGAAATATGGCATAAACTAATGAAAGATAAATATAGAGTTGCATTTGCTCTGAATTACCTGTTATTAATTTTCAATTACCATTAAAACTAAAACCCTTGATTACGTTTTGAGCTCAAAGTTAAAAAGCCAATTACAAATTCTCTGATCCTTTAAGTGTAAAATGAAATTGCCTTACTCCTAAATAGAAAGGGTGAGTGAGTAAATAGACAGGCTGTTTTTAAATAAAAGCTGTGTCGTTCTTCGAGCAAAGTACCTACTCGATCCTTTTAGACTAGTGAACATTCTAAACAAAATATGTAAACTATACTTACTATGAACACAATATCCTTCATACTAATGCTTATCTATAGTTATATCTAAAACTTTTAACTTACTAGTTTTCTTAGTATGTTTTTTTCTTAAACAAACATAGGTACTTACTTAATTAGACAGGAAACAGCCAGACCAATACAAACAGACATTTCGTTCATGCAGACAGACGTCTGTACTGTGTGTTGATCCAACTCACGACCTCTGATGTACTAGCCAACTTTTTAACCATTACACCAATTTGGTTGTCATGATACGATCTTGTAGAAAATTGAAAATTATTAAACGCTACTCCGGGAATTCAAGGTCAACGTTTCAGAATCTTACAAATATTGGTAAAAGGATACGAATTGACAACGTTTTCGAAGAATATCATAATTGACATGAAAGGAAATATCTTCAGCAATTTCGCGTTGGTAACAAAACGATATTACCAGCGTTTTTAATATCCTTTCATAAAAATGGCCAACATGAAAGAAATTGGGAGTTTTGTGAATGAGACATGTTGTTACATTAATAGGAATCTATTTATACTGAATAGGAATTAGGATATATAGACACGAAGAAGAATAAGAACTCTTAAGGTACGTTTATTTAAAAATACATACATACGCTCACAACTATTACTATTATACTACACAGGGTGGTCAGAGGTGCACTGATTGTTACCGTCTTTGAACGGAACATTCAGGAATCCACATTTCGTAAATAATATTTAATAATTAGAAATAGTTAATCCCGAGGATAGCGCGTTCAAACAAACAAACAAAGTCTTCTTTACTGAAGGAAAACCAGAACAAATACATTTGGTCTTGGTTTCAGGTGAGACTAGAACCTGCCAAGTCCAAATGTATTTTTCTGGTTTGGTGAAGATTGATTGTATTGATCGATTCTAAAAAATTCTGGTTAAAAAGCTCTTTCATCTCAACCAGAAGTTAAAATATTTGCAATGTCTTCAACTTTGATGGATTAAGCCTGTAAGCCAGGGCTTATTCCAAACATACACCAGAAAGATTCGGCCGGCCTGTTAGTGGTAACGATAGCTCAGTGGTAAGAGCAGCCGCCCGGTTCGAGTCCCGTCTGAAGTTTTACTAGCTTAAGTAAAAGTCAATACTTTTTCAGCTTTATAATTTAGTTTGAATATATTTTTTTTTGCTTTCAGGTGGTTCTTGGAGGTGGCAGAAAAAACTTCTTCCCCAAAAAAGACAGAGACGCAGAAGGCTACCATGGGCACAGAAGCGATGACCAAGACCTCATCAGGGAATGGCTCCTCAAGAAACGTTCTTATGGAGTATCTGCCAGATACGTCTACAACAGATTTGACCTTCTGTCTTTGGATCCTGTACAGCACAGTAATGTGCTGGGGCTGTTCGCGCCAGATCATATGCCGTATCATTTGGAAGCTGGCAATGATGACCCAACGCTGAGCGAGATGACGCATAAAGCTATACAGATCCTGTCTCAGAATCCTAATGGGTTCTTCTTGTTTGTAGAAGGTGAGTTTTGTATGTATTTAGTTCTGCATCTAGTGCTCATCCTAGGCGTAGATTTCAATGAGAGGTAGTGAGAGCCTAAATTTAACACCCGGGCAAGTTGTTGTTGTATTTTAGGTAACGATCACTGATATGTCAAATTCATCAAGTTGCCCAAAGGCCTCCGATTAGTAATTAATGAGAGAGTGGCCGCCCATCCTTTAACCGACTCCGCAATGGTTACTTTACCTACATTTTTTGTCATTTTGTTTTCTTACGATCCTCTACCTGAAGTATGTCTGGAAGTGATCGATTGCTAGCAATAAGACCCCCTAAATTGTACTTTGGTCTCTGTAATTTAACAACTCTGGAATGTAATGTTGTGTTACATTTAAATATTTCAGGAGGAAGAATTGACACAGCTCACCACGAGTCCAAAGCGCGTAAGGCGCTGGACGAAACAGCTGAGTTTGCTAAAGCGGTGGAAGCAGCCTTGCGCCTGGTGGACCCTGAGGAGACCCTCGTCGTGGTCACCTCCGACCACAGCCACACGATGACTTACAGCGGGTACAGCAAGAGAGGCACTGATATACTTGGATTCACTAATAAGGTCAGATTGGATTACTTAAATGTAAAAAACACATGAAGGGCTTTCACACACATGACCACTAGTATCAACAATATCCTTCTTATATTATAAATGCGAAAGTTTGTATGTGTGAATGTGCCGTGTCGCTCTTTCACGTAAAAAACAACTGAATGGATTTTAATGAAATTTAACAATAATGTAGCTTATACATCTGAATCGCACATTTATCACACAATTTATAAAGAAATACTACTTTTTGTTTTTTAACTTAAGTCCATGCGGACGAAGTCGCGGGCTGCCGCTAGTAAAATAATACAGCCGACCACTTAAATATTTCTTCAATTAATCCTTGTTATCGCAAACGGTTTTTACTCAAACCTTTAGAGTTTCGTGCATTGATATGATGAACGTTCGCGGTTGCGTATTTGAGTAATTCGACATCGCGTACTTTCTAAGCTAGATAAAATAACTTATTGACTTTATGAATACAATACTACGGTATTGATTTTGAAATTCTTGAATAACTAGAAAAATACGGTTTTAAGTACATATGCTTTCAAAAATATTATCATTTGTTGATTGAACCCAATACTATAGAACAGCCAGTCATCATCAGTCTCTAAGAATCCACTGTAGTATATTTGAAGAAAAAAATATGGTTAACTTGTATTTGTTTCATGAATTGTGGCAAAACTATATTATTATCAACTTGTATACAAAAAATTACATAATTAAATTAATTGAATTAAGCCGCTCGAAATTTTGGAATAAAACAAAACCCTCTATATTTACAAAGTTTTTCATAATGAAAACTTAATTGGAATTATGAAACTCAAGATTTAATTAAAGAAAAGCCGGACGAAAAGCTTCACATTTTGCGGAGTCCTTGTATTGTCTTTGAACAGTATGTTAATTAATTCCGTGAAAGACATGCCACCCACAGTGAAGGCAAGCATCCTCAATGTTTCTTCATTAAATGGATTCTGGAACATTCATTGCAACCTGATTGCGCTGCACAAAGGTAATCATGATAATAAATGAAGATAGATAAAAGCTACAGTGATAAAACAATATTTATTTAAATTTGGCAAAGATCGCTGCGTAGCGGTAAGATCGCCTAAATTGTACATTGGTTTCTGCGATATAATAGATTTGTAATCTTTCTGTACATTGGTCTCTGTGGTTTTTTAGATTTGTAATCTTTTTATACAATTAAGAACTATCTATCTATCTGAAATGAAAAAACCTTAAATGTCGTTACTTTATCTTAATATAGTAAGATAAAGTAACGACATATAAGGTTTTTTTCAAGGAGAGTCAAGTTGGCATTAAGTAATGATATGGCGTTATTTGTACCTGAAACGACATTTTCAAGGTTTCAAAGTTAAGTCACAAATGTTTTCGGACGCACTGTTTACGGAGTATCACTTTTCATATCTAATCTTATTGGCATCTCTTTAAAGACGAGGTTGAGCCACCCATATCCCTTTGCTGCTAAGAATTCGTTTGTACCTTTCTTTTTTTTCTTGTTTGGGTATTTGTACACTTTGTGCCTCGTTTCGTTATTCCTAGTTCGAAATAAAGCCACCATGATACATTTAGTTTGCAAGTGCAGTCACTCGAGCACCTGCATTCCTTTCATATCAGCTATCGTTTCCAGATGAACGCATCTGACAGCCTTCCGTACACGACTCTCAGCTATGCCAACGGTCCCGGATATAAACATGCCGGGAATGGAAGACATAACATGATGTTGGACGATTTGAGTGAGTTTCTCTGTTTTTAAATATAATGTAGAATGTTTTTCCACGTATGATGCTCGTGTTATTCCAAATAATCAATAGGCATGATGACTGTAATTTTTTTTTGTTTATTATCGAAAGACCTTACATTTATGTAAACAATCCTCAAAGAATCACTTCATCAGGATCAATACCACCAGAGATATCGCAATTTGAAATGCACATTTTTGGACTTGCCCAAAAACGCTCCATACAAAAGTGACAGCGACAGTGACGTCACTGTCGCTGTTTTTGTAAGGAGCGCGTAATAACTTTGTTCGACAGCTATATTAAATATTGCGTTTATGATAATGGTCTCCTAACATAATTCCTTCATAATAGTTTGGGTTACAAAAAAGTGATATTGTTTTACAAAAATTTAACACATATGAAATGGACTTGCCCACCCAAGTTTGCAGGCCTATTGTAGCCTCATTTTGAAACGAATTTCGATTGTGGTTTTACAATAACATTTGAAATCAATTATTATTTTTGGGGAACATAAAAAAACATGCAAAGTCACTCATAGTCATCTACCCTATTGTACACGACACCTTTCAGGGACACTGAAAAAGTTGTCACAAAGAGTCAGTCTTAAAAAAATGTATAAAAATTTATTTATTTTGTAAAAAATGTATTTCTATATAAATTGGCCGTTTTTGACACTTAACCTTTGGTGACTACATCAAAATCAAAATATTATCAGTCCTGTTTTGACATCATAAACATCCTGCGTTTTATTTGTTACATACTGCACATTGTATTCTTTGATTTTTATTTTCTATTCTATGACATCATTCATAATTTCGATAAGGCCTTCAATTTACCACCAGTGGAACCCAATGGATAATTTCGATCTAGATTCAGAGGGCGCCGCTTGCCAGCTAATATGGTTCTAACTAACTATTCCGCTAGTAATTTTATGAACTAACTTTCCAGGTCACCCAAACTACACATATCCCTCCCTCGTGCCTATCTCGAGAGAGACTCACGGCGGAGAAGACGTGGCGGTGTTCGCCAAAGGACCCTGGTCTCACCTGTTCTCAGGGAACTACGAGCAGAACTTCATTCCTCATGCTATAGCGTTTGCAGCCTGCATTGGACCTGGGTTCACTAGCTGTAAGGTTTAGTAAGGTTTACTGATATAGTAACATGGTCGCAAATCAGAAATCTGGCTAAAACCTGCTTTGTGTAATTATAAAACTAGCATTGAGAAACCCAAGCACCAAAAAAAGAGATATAGTGTCACTTTTCCACTTGTTGTGGTTGAATTCACTCACGAAAATGTTGGCTTCTGAATGCTCTTTTCAATGTAAGGGAAACAGTCATCGTGTTTCCGACTGATATGCTATGACATCGGATGCAGTAAAACGGTTTATGAGTTTTAGTCTACAAACCAGAAAGTTATAGATTTGATCTCGATTTTACTTTGTAAGAATCAACCTTTTGACGTCCACTTTGAAACCTTAATGATCTCAGAGCAAGAGTTCTGAATAGATTTTTGAATAGATATAGGTAATAGATTTAGAATCGAGGAATGTCTGTTAACTCTTAACCAAACTCTCAGTTTCATATTGAGAATGCCATACGGAAATATGTTTCGAAGCTTCTTCCAATATTGAGAAGAATATTGTTTTTATTTAAATAATACATTATTTGGTAATTCGAATAACTAAAGTAATACCAATAACTTTTATATAATGGCACGATGTTGTTCATAATTAAATACACTCTTCAGCACAAACAATTGAAATTGGGAGCCGATACTAATATAAAAGTTTCGTCATTACTAGATCTATTATTGTAGTAAAACAAACTTGAATTGTTTTTAAATTAGTTTGCATTAGTCTGAAATTGTAGTAGCCTAGACATGAAGCAAATAATTTTAGTATGTTTTAAAGACTTAATTAAAAGATGCAAAAAACTTGTTAGATGTAAGACGCACTGAAATTTATTAAGACCTAATAGTATTACTAGTAAATTAAGATAGCCAATTTTAATTTAAATAACTTGGATAAGTGGCCACTAAAATAGTTTTAGATGACTACGAAGACGAGTGCATAAGTTTGAAATTTAGTTTGTAAAAATCTTCGCTACCTATTATTTTTAATTTTTGGAAAGTCAATAAAGAATTTCTAAATTTAAGTTAGTAAAATAGGATTGATTTTATACAACACGTTTAAAAGACTCTTAGGACAAAAAAAAGAAAACAAAGTATCGTAACATTATGAAATTAAACCATCCTGAAAATATTGTTTATGCTGCTGTAAACTTAAGATATCTTAGACATCTTAGATTTAGATAATAATTATAGTAAGAAGATTGACCAAATGACATGTACAAAATATAATTTATGAAGTTATTGTTTTTTCTTTTCCTTAAAAAATACTTTTGGTACGTCTATAATCCAGAGTAATGCGAAATACAGACAATGGTTCATCAGTATTAAAATATGACATTCTGAATAGTTCTATAGATTTTAAATTTATTTTTAAGGTTTTTTTGCAATACGACCTTTTGTGTTTTAAGACTTTATTTCTCATAAGAACATTACAATTCACTTGTTGAGAAACACAGAATAATAATTTAAAAAGAAATGCCTACCCAATACATCATGTTTCTTACAGTTAATGACAATATAATATAAAATCACACGTACCTATTTTAATTTAATTCCAGACACTTTTACACAATTCAATAACACGACCACAATAAAAATTTGTTTAACTAACGATACTTATACACACTGCACAGTGGCCTTTACACACTGCACAGTGTCTCACTAATGTGAGGTTCGTCAAATTTCACTACATTTTGGCATTGTTGTTTGTCTCTTCGCTTGACAAATTGTGGAAGCAAAGTTGACGTAAACAACCTGATTGCCCCAGACAATTTACCCTTACACTTATCTATTTTACTGAGTTATCATTTAGAATGTTAAATCAAATATTCATGAAACAGTTCTCAAACACATAGGTACACACCTACCCTCCATCTTATTTTACATACATTTACTTTAAAACTTTGTTGTTAAAGCTCTTAGATACCTAGTATTCACTCAATTGTTTTACTGTCATTAGTTGCCTGATTAACTTTTCATCTGTAACGAAACTGTAGTGTTAATATTACCCGTATTGTTATTTCATTATTCTGACACCACTTCTATCACATTTCAGGGTTCTGGCCCTACTTGATACTGCATTTGCTGGAGAACAACCTTAACCTACAAGATGATGACCCGCAGTAAACTTATGGAACAGTACAAGCAAGTGTGCGATGACCTGGAGGTGCTTAGGAGTGATAACGTAGAGCTGCTTCAAGAGCGTGAAGACAGTGAATTAGAAATCAAAAACATCATCATCAAGAACACCCAACTAAAGTGTGAGCTAGCAGAATTGGACCAAAAGTACTTGGATGTGGTTGATCGCTGTACCCAGCTGCAAGATGTTGTAGACACTTTTAATACATGTAGTAACACTCATGAACAAGCATTAAATCGCATTCATGACCTAGAAACAAGTTTATATGACTCACTAAGAACAATTAAGCAGCTAGAAAGTGACAAAAGTTGTACTATTGGGGGGGGAGATCAGAGTTTATTTGATGAGCTTGCTGTGTCTGCTCCAAATGTATGTCATTCAGTTATTCCTACAGTTGATCTCACATGTGATGACTCAGTTTCTGGAACTAAATCTTATAAATTTAGTAGTACTAAAAAGTTGAAAAAATACATTAAAGTTAATAAATACATAAGTAAAACAAAAAAACTTGTTAATAAACAGTGTGATTTTAAGATTAGCAAAACTTTAAGGAAGGAAAAGTTAGATTTAAAAGCCCAATTAGAACATAGTAGTTTATTATTACAGAAAAGGCAAATCTCATATGAAAAAGAGACTTTTGATTTAGAAAACAAGATAACCAGGTTGGAGAACTCTCTCAGGGACATGAAAAACAGATATGATATCGCCCAGAAAGAGATTAAGGAACACATCTTAGCTGCCACCCAATTAGTGGAAATGTCAACTTATAATGCAGATAGGTTTGACTCACTGATTAACAAAGGCAACCCTTGCAACCAATGTTCTGAAAGAATTGAGCTGGATTCTGGGTTGTTACATGCGAGACCGACCTCAGTTGTCCTTTGTGAGCCGACAGATGTGGTTACCTGTTCTACACCACCGGCTGCTACTAGCACTACTAGCAATGCTAAGAAAACAATTTTATTTTCTGACAAGATAGGTCAAGGATTAGGAATATTGCTGTCAAACGACACCAAGCAACAGGTAAAAAACTTGTGCTACCCAGGGCTGTCCTACTCCGACTTGATAGGTAACATTTCTAAAGAGGAGCTAGGGGAGAATACCACTGTGGTAGTTTTCCATGGGGACAGCCGATCAATAACAAAAAGGGGACTAGTAAAAAGCATTGAATCAATAATTGATATACAGGCAGAGTACAAGTGTAAATTTATTATGTGTGCTTTCCCATACTCAAGTACTTCATCACTTAGTCAGAACAAGGCCATACATGACCTTAATATAACTTTATATAACCTGACGTGTCGTCACAGTGACATAACTTTATTTGATACAAACTCATTTGTATCTTACTTTAGGTTAACTGAAGATACAATGTATCTTCCAATTAGGACTAAGAAAAAACTGGCTACCTTGTTAGCTTATAACATCAACGATGCCGCTTTTGGCAGTACTTTTTATTCCTATTTTGACATTAGTACTAGTACTAATTTACCGGTTTTACAAAATATTTCTACAGCAGGGCCCTGTTTAAACTAGGACCTAAGACAACAGCCAAGCCCAAACATCTGAATGTTTTTCATCAGAATATTCAAAGCTTGTCTGGCAAAGATTTAGAAATAGAACTATTTCTAGAAAATCAGGGTATAGATATTTTATGTATAACTGAACATTGGCTAACTGAAGCCAACCATCAGTCTTTTGTAATAAATAATTTTAAATTGTCAAGCGCCTTTTTTAGGAAGACCACTATTCATGGTGGCTCAATAATTTATACAGCAAATAGCTTGAAATGTAAAGAGCGCAAAGACATAGTAGGCCTGTCAGTAGAGCGTATCGTCGAGTTGTCTTGTGTGGAGCTTGAGGGCTATGTTGTGGTTAGTGTGTACCGGCCCCCTAGAACAAACTTTGACAAATTCGAGTCAGTCATGGAGGAAGTTTTAGGAAAGTTAAACTCTAAGGCTAAGTCTATTATTGTGTGTGGTGATTTTAATGTGGATTTATTAGGTACCTCAACTGAGCGCAACAGATTAGTGTCTTTATTTAAATCGTTTGGATTAGATTATCAATTTCAGGAACCTACTAGAGTTACAGCTACCACGGCTACTTGTCTGGATAATATATTTTGTGATTGTACTCCGATAAATAAATCTATTGTGTCCGTTTTAACATCAGATCATTGCGGACAAAAGATAACATTTTTAGATAAGGCTCTCACCAAGTCTAATCCTGCGAAAATCATTTGTAGACCAAAGACAGGACATCGCATAAATCGTTTTAGGGACCGTTTAAAGTGTAAGCTACCTTGCATTGTTTATAAGCCAGGTGACTCGGGAAACCTTTACAAGAATTTTTTTGAGTGTGTTAAAGGTGAGTTTGATGCTAGTTTCCCTCTGAGAAAGGTGACTCGTAAAGCTCAGTCAAAGTTTTCTGAATGGGCCACACCCGGAATTTATAAAAGTAGAAATAAAATGTACGAGTTGTATGGCTTGAAAAAATACAGCGTTGATCCAGTTTTTATTGAGTACGTTAGAAAGTACTCTAAAGCTTTTAGGAAAGTATGTGCAATGGCCAAGGCATTACACATACGTGATAAAATATCTAAGTCCCAAAACAAAATAAAAACCACTTGGGACGTGATTAATCACGAAACGGGTAAAACGAAGCATCATGATACCACATTTTCTTTGAATATTAACAGTAGAATTATTAAATCAGATGCAAACATAGCTGAAGCTTTTGAAGACTACTTTTCTAATATACCCGTGGTCACTACAGCTTCTCTGAATTCATGCCCAGCTAAAGCAGAACAGTTGTTGAAGGACAGTGTATCCTGTAAGGCTGATGTATTTATGTTTAAACACATAGATTCACTTGATGTTCTAAAATCATTTAAATTAATTAATAAAAAGAATACCACCGATCTTTGGGGTATTTCAGTAAATATTATTAGTCATATAGTAGATGTTCTTGCTCCGTACCTAGCCATAATTTTTAATGACTGTGTTGATGAAGGAGTGTTTCCAGATTTAATGAAACACAGTAAAGTGATACCTCTTTTTAAATCAGGCAGTAAACAGGACCCTGGTAACTTTAGGCCCATATCTATCTTGCCAGCTTTAAGCAAGATTTTTGAAAAGATCATACTAGAACAACTTTTGAGTCATTTTCATGAGAATAAACTTCTACACAGGGAACAGTACGGATTCACTAGAGGTCGTTCTACTACAGATGCTGGTATTGCGCTCGTGAAACACATCTTCAGAGCTTGGGAGAGTGCTCAGAATGCTCTTGGTATCTTCTGTGACTTATCCAAAGCATTCGATTGCGTCGACCACCTCACTCTCAAACGTAAGCTCGATTTTTATGGTGTTAAAGACACAGCGTTGGACTTAATTACTTCATATCTTAGTTTCAGAACTCAAAAAGTCGACGTGAATGGCACTTCATCTTCCGGATCACTGCTCAAAATGGGGGTTCCACAGGGATCAATTTTGGGCCCCTTTTTATTTTTGATATATATAAATGACCTACCTTTTTACGTTAGAGACCTTTGTGACATAGTTTTATTTGCAGATGATACATCATTAGTTTTTAATGTCGATAGAAATAAAGATAATTTTGATGACGTAAACAATGCACTTTCTAAGGTTTTGCAATGGTTTACAACCAACAACCTTCAGTTAAATGCAAACAAAACTAAATGTATTAATTTCAAGTTGCCTAATGTTAGAAATAACCACATTGATTTGAAAATAAATAGTAATGATATGGAGCTTGTAGATTCAACAGTTTTTCTTGGAATGACGATAGACTCTAAATTACAGTGGAGCCCTCACATAGACAAGCTTTCAGGCAGACTTAGCTCAGCTGCTTTTGCTATAAGAAAAATAAGATCTTTGACAGATGTAGACACAGCTCGATCGGTTTATTTCAGCTATTTCCACAGTATTATGTCATATGGTATAATACTTTGGGGCCAGGCAGCAGATATACAAACCATATTTATTCTTCAGAAGCGAGCCATCAGATCCATCTACAAGCTTCGTGCACGGACCTCGCTTAGGGATATTTTTAAGGAAGTTGGGATTCTTACTGTGGCTTCTCAATACGTTTATAATTGTATTATATTGGTGCGAGAAAATATTAACCTCTTCACTAAACATAGTGACATACATGACAAAAATACGAGGAATAGGAATAAAATTGCGCTTCCATTATTCAGGTTACAAAAGGTTTTAGGTTCCTTTATGGGGCAAGGTATACACTACTACAACAAAATTCCAGAAGCAATTTGTAAGTTACCATCACATAGGTTTAAACATCATATTAAAACTGTCTTATTAAAAAAAGGATACTATACCACAGCCGACTACCTTATGGATAGGAACGCCTGGGAGTAAGCTCTCAGCTCGACGCGGACTCCAATTAGCCATTTTGTAATAATTATACGGATTCAACATAATGATGTGAACCAACCAAACATTTTTTTCTTTGAATTGTATAACTGGATGTGAATCTCAAAACTCCTTTTTTATAATGTTAACCAGTAGTCTTTTCTAAACAATGTTGTTAATTGCTTTTAATAATTTACCATTATTTTGTGCACTAACCATTTTCTTGAAATTGTATAACTGTATGTGTATCTACTTAATAATAAATTGTAATTTACTAACGGATTATTGTACAAAACATATTGAAAAGAGTAACTGCTGAGTTTCTTGCCGGTTCTTCTCAGTACAGAAACAACTTTCCGACACCGGTGGTTGAGTCACATTATGTTTGTATACTGTGTATTTATTTATTATTTCTATTATAGTATTTAAGTCTATTATTAAGTGTATTTTTGTTTGTTTGATTAAGTTTTGACGATTTGAAAGCACTTGTAACAGGTCTATTTAAATAAAGATATTTCTGATTCTGATTCTGATTCTATAAAACCTTTTGGACCAATAAATCGTAAAAAGTATAAACCATTAGATTATTGATGAAACCCTTGACAAGTCAACTGAGGAATTTTTTTTTTTTTGTTTGCACTCTTGGTATTTTTAATTTCAATGTTAAATTTACCTTTTAGCAAATATTTTTAAATTATTATCATTGCTGGAATATATTATTATCTTCGAATGTCACCCGACCAGAAAAAAATATATATTACAGACTGATACTAATTTAAATTCGTTTGGCAAAGTGTAGATGTCTGAATGTTACTTTACCATGACGGCTCTTGTAGCGAGTTTTAGTATGTGTATGTTTTGAAAGTTCATCACATGTGTAATAGGAGGGTTATATAGTGCTATCTTGTAGAAAACGTCTCAAAGCCCTTTAAACACATTGTTAGAGCAAACAATGAGTTTAGGAGTGGATCGTCTTTACCTATCCGCTTATCTTATCTTAGAGATTAGCATCCGGTTGTTACACACTTATCCCCTTAATCCAGACAAAACACTCCTAACTCCGTAAGAGGAGAACAACTATTTACGGGGTGGTAACTACACTGTAACTTGACGGTGCCCGTGCCGCAGTTGTGACAGTGATCGGCGACGATCGCTGTTGTAAAGTAACACCCGCCGGGTCGGAAAAGGGATGGGTGACCACCCGACCGAAATTGAGTGATGTGAATTTCGGGCATCTCCGTGCTTCGGAAGGCACGTTAAAAAGTTGGTCCCGGTTGACGTCGCTAGATGTCAGTCGTTAAACCTATTCAGAGGCCTTAGGGCGGCTTGATAACATCTGACAATAAGGTTGCTCACTAACCTTACACCCCTCCAACAATCCGCACTGAGCCCGCGTGTTGGAGTATGGCTTGTTCCACCTCATACTTGAGGTGAGGTCTGTGCCCAGCAGTGGGACGTATATAGGCCGTTTATGAGCGAGTGTGTGTTTACTTCCAGGTCACCTTCCTTCAAATTTTAGATTGTGTGTCTGTCACCGGAAAATAACAAGAACCGTGAATTTATAAATTTCCTAGGAAATTTATAAACTTTCGTAGGATTCTAAACGAGAGATAAATTGTATCATTTTACGCTTACATTTCCGGAAATTTATAAATTTGCGACGACTCGCAGTAAATTTATCAACTTACGGATATATATTCGTAAGATTCTAAACGGTTCGACTAATCACAGAAGAGCTTTTAATTTTACGCTTTTATGAATTACGGAAAATAACACACTGCCCTCTGATTGGTCGATGTTGACAGTAGCAATGCTTGTGTTCGTAGATTATGGTACAATCAGACTTGCCAAACTGTATATTTATCAGTTTCGAATACCTACCTGACTGGACTTTGACTTTAAAACTGGGTAGGTTTAACGGGTTACTTTTCACAATTAATAGGCTGATAACCCCTACTTAATCAAAATAAAACAGCAGAAATCGTGTTTTACGATATCAAAAAGTTTATAAAAAATTAAATACCTAGGTACACTTTTAAAATATAACATACAAAACATGGCATACCATCTCGATCATATCCCAATGGGGTAGTCAGAGGCACACTGAGTTCCCGTCACGGTAAACGAACGGATCATTCAGAAGCCCGCATTTCACTGAGGGATTTGAACCCATCGTGGTAAGAAGCGATCATACAACCGTTATCTGGGTTGCTTAGATCCTTTATCGGTGTTTCTCATCGCCGGAGAGTTAGCCGCAAATTATACAATGAACATGAAGATGAATTGTTCTTACAAATTATAAAACATTGAAACCGGCCTTCAACCAAAATTAAATGGCGGAGGAGAGGAATGACACGTGACTTATTCGACCAATCAGAGCGCACATGGCGTTTGGTTACCGCCCACTTATTATTTTACGGATGCGTTCCGAAAGTTTATAAATTTCCGGAAATGAGGGCGTAAAATAATACAGTTTATCTCTCGTTTAGAATCCTACGAAAGTTTATAAATTTCCTAGGAAATTTATAAATTTACGGTTCTTGTTATTTTCCGGTGACATGTCCATACAGTGCGACGTTTCGCTAGCGTACTCATTCTGTCAGCGACTGATTAGCAGCTAATGATGCTGGCAGTCGGCGGTGTAGTTTGTTCACAACGTCGAGGCGACCGATACGGCTTTTAGAGTCAGCTGGCGGACAGTCAGTCGCTCACTGTTAGCCTAATCGGGGCGGGCCTTAAGTCGGATCTAACATGCTAGTGTTGTGAACTAGGAAAGACGTTTTTTTCTCGGATTGCCAAACATCCACTTTCCTACCCCATCCATATACCCGTCCATGTACCCAAATAGCCACATGAATATCCTAATAAGTAATACCTAAATAAGTAATTAATGGAAATGTAATTAGCTCAAAGATATTTATAAAACATTGTAAGCATTTCCAAATTGATTGCCAGCTTGTGAAAATTTGTTTTCTCCTCCCAAATGCTCCCCGAGTTTGTCGTTCAACGAACTTTCGAGGTCGTGTCTCTGTCAATAATATCTTATTAAGGCCAGCTATACCTGAAAAGAATCTCCATTCAAAAAAGTAGCATGACGAGTCGCTGCACTCGCGCATTTCGTAGGTTTTAACGTATGTAATAAGACAATTATTTCATTGAGGAAAACTCAGCGAATTTGTTTTTAAGGAATTTAGTGGAAATTTAATGCAAAAAAATATTTGTTTGGACATGATAATAAAAAAACATTAAAAAAGGGTTAACATTGAGTTTTTTTCATCGAGTAAAGATTATGAAGTCTTGTAATGCAATTTTGTCTGGATTAGATCCCTACTTAAACTTTTTAGAATATTATACATTGTGTCTATGTGCCAGATGGTTTTTAAAAATCGTAAGTTCAGCCTACCTGGCCTTAATAAGATTATTTCTTTCAAAGCATTGGTATAGGTAGATAGTTACTATCGGACTGTCCGAGTGATTCCTTTGTAGGACACAAATTAAATTAGAGTTACAAATTTTATGGTAAAGTAATAAAAAGTCATTGAAATAGCCTAACTACTTCAGGAGCGGACAGAAATAATGACTTTTTCATTACTCATACTCTGAAAGTAGGTCATTACTGACCTGAGAAGCGGGCTGAAAGTACTACTTTTCATCCCTAGGGAGAATCACTTTCAACTGACAGCTGTCATATTTAAAAAAAAAAACTATTGAACCATGTTCCAACTTTCTATACAGCCACGATGTAAAATTGAAATAACTTAAAGTTAAGTATTGATTAGAGAATATATATTTTTTAAATAACTTTGTTATAATTAAGTTTCAACAATTTCTTTAAAATAACTTAGCTTTGAGCAAAATATTTACCATTTTTCCAATGATGAAAATAAAAAATAATGGCTGAATAGCGGACCGGCCACAGCAAAAAAAACAAACAAAATAGGCGGGAAAGCGGCAATTCGATCTTCATGAATTAATTCATGTTTTTATTTTTACTTTCCTCGTATTTGTAATGAAAAGCACAGTGTTTACCTCGGGTGAAAGACTTATTTAGTCCCTCGAACTATTGGCGCCCTCACTTCGTTCCGGGCGCCAAACCCCGTCTCGGGACTAAATAAGTTACTTTCACCCCTAGGATAACAATGTACTATTAATGTTCGATAGAAGATGAAAAGTCAGGCGGCAGTCAACATACAGGCGGTTCCTTTGAAAACTGCTCAAACTTTCAACGGAGGTTAAGAACTTAGTTTGAAAAATTTGGTATTCATAAGGAGAGTAGAGAGAGCAGGTAGAGAGTGGTGGTAGTGTGTTGACGTAGGACACAAAGTTTAAAAACCAAGCCTGAATTTGTCCAATACTAACAGTTCCAAGTTTGGCAAGTTATACAATTTACCTGAAACAATTTACCTAAACGTACAGGTGAGTTTATTGCTGACAAGAGATTTCTTCCAGTCCCCCAAATTCACAAATGTCAGCCAAGGTTGTCATGCCACCCTGTATTATTATTTATATCTAAAAGTGGACAGCTAATCTTAGATGAACTGCTCCACTCTTACTTGTGTCTGTGAGTTCGGCGGTAAGTATTTAACTATCCTGGTTATTCAGACGGAAGCAAAACCTACGGCTGAGCAAATACTCAGCCCTTATCAAAATAAGTCAGAGTTAAATTCCACGAAAAGTAGGCCAATGAGGTCAATAATTACTTTGGGACACTATTTTGACAACCGCTGGCTTATTTAAGGAAATGCTGGACGAATGTAGCCTTTGAAACCGTGGCTGTAAAGGTGACGTACAATAATCGTTTTTCTGGTACAATGGGGCGATCAAAAACACTAATGAAAAGAGGGTCTCCCGTTGTTACGAAGGTACAGTCAGTATCAAAATTACGTGTGCTAACAGCCAATCTGTTATCAAATTAACAAGAATTGCATAGTTGAGGTCAAAGCGTCATTTTACTTACTTTTGAAGTTAAAAATACCTACTTTTTTACCTGATGAAGCTATTTTAGAAATTTTGCTTTCCTCGTCTCAACAAGTTTGTTTCTGGGTTGATCCTATCTGAAGTCAAAGTCAAAAGCATTTATTTTATGTAGGGTTAATTTAAATTAGGACCTAATGATAAGTCGAGAATTAAAATAGCTACAGTAAAAATAAAAAAAAGAAGACATGATGTAACTCTACTACCAGTTAGTTTATTTTATTGAGAAGAATCCGGCGAAAAACTTGATAAGTAGTTATTATTAGGTAGTTACTATTTTCAACATAGTGAATGATAAAACATAATATGGTCATGAAAAATGGGTGCAGAAGAGCTTAACTCTCCTATGATGACCAAAAATTATTGTCATTAAAAAGATAATCTGTAACAATAAAAATAGTAGGTATCCTTGCTTAATTTCTAGATTTAATTTTCCATTTCTTAAATTCTGCAAAAGTAGTTAATTCATCAAGAGTTTGAGAAACTTTGTGAAAATTAACAGTTTATAATAGAAAATAAATTCAAGCTGGGTTTGTACTGGGACTGTGTGTAGTTGAGAGGAAAAGCGCTTGGAAAAGCAAGCAAGATTGTCGGCGCCAGTGTTGTCGCTTTTACTCAGAACGAGCACGCGAACGAATGACACGTGCCGGTTAGTTACTAACTAGTTATTAATAGTTTTGAAAACTAGACACTGGGAAATATTGATTAAACGTTTAATTTTTAAGCAATGATATAACATTTAATTTATAAACACAGTCTTGAGAAAACAATTAAACAACGATACGTAAACTAAACTAAACTTAACTAAAATTTAATGACTATAAACTAAATTATAAAAAAATAAATAAAAATAAAGAACATTATATACAAAGTGTACTTACACCAAAAATTCTATCTGTATGTACATTACATAGAAGATCTGTTGTACAAATACAAATACAAATAATTTATTCATGAATCACAGGTAGGTATTAAAAGATCTTAATTAAAATTATAAAAGTCACACTGTGTTCTGCCCCGTTGGCGTATGAATGTCAAAACAGAGATGGGAATACTAAAATGTCAAAATAACTAAGAAAATAAATTAATTGCAACCAAATTCAATAAAATCAACATGTCATTAACGATCAAAACCAAAATAACAATACATTGCTGACGTCATAAAAAAATAAAATAAAATAAGATAAAATCGATTACAACAGTATAAAACAATCATAAAATACTTAATAACCTTAAACTCGTTTATTTCCTACTAGCGGCCCGTCCCGGCTTCGCACGGGCATTAAACATTATATTTAGATTTGTTAATTTTAACACATTCATAATAATAATATAACACATATTCATCCCTTTTTGCGTCGAGCTCCTAAAAAAGAGTAAATAAAAAAAAATAAGAATAATTAAATTCAGATATTATTTAATGAGTTTTTTGTATTTATGTGTTTTTTTTTTGTATTTTTTGGGGTTTTTTTTCTTTTTTTTGATATATTTTTTTAATTTTTTGTTTTTTTTTTCAATTATTGAGGTCATAACCCTAAAAGAAAATACATTTATTTTGTTAGAGCTTCTCTGTAAGCAATATTTAATGTTGTTTTATTTTGTGGCAGCAAAATAAATATAATACCAAGGTACAAATAAAGAGCTTTTTGTAGCGGTGGTATTTTAATTTATTTTTTTCAATAAAAAAACGCTTATTGTGACATGACTGTAATAGTTAGAGTAATGCTGCCGCTGATTTTTTGTAGATAATGGTGTGTTCTAAAAAAATGTAGTAAATCATTTTGTTCTATCATCAATAGTTTTCGCAGCGCACGCGATGTAAGGTAGTTTTTTGATATTTTTTTCACACCTTGGATTACGTTATCGTAATTTTAGTAAGGATGCCTATTTTTTTTGAAAATGAAATATAGCCTATGTCACTCAGGAATGATGTAGCTTTCCAACAGTGAAAGAATTTTTCTGCCGAGATCTGCCAAGTAGTTTCGGAGCCTATTCAATTCATACAAACAAACAAAAAATCAAACCTTTCCTCTTTATAATATTTGTATAGAAATATAATAATATAGTAAGAACTTTTCTGCACTTGTAAGTATGATATGATATGCAATGATAATATTATATTAAAAAATAGGTTACTTGTGGCGAGTAAAGGAGAGGCCTATGTTCAGCAGTGGACTGCAACAGGCTGATGATGAGGTTACAGGCACATTACATATCAGTTTTTTTGTATACCTACCTGAGCAAAGCATTGACAGTGTTGACTCACTCAAACTGAGACGACACTGAGCAACATGTAGCTGTCTCGTTTACGCTCTAGTAAATAGTAATACTATCTTATTCACCCGTTATAACACGGCCAAATTAACCACTTCGTACCCAGTGGACAATTTTTGTCAATATCATTGTTTATAAAAACTTTAGGGAGGGTAGTTTAGGGATCAACGATTCGGATTTGTCGGATCCATTGGTAGAATGCGCTCCGCGCGACACACGGTCCGTCTCTCGACAACATTCCTATAATGTGTTAGTGCGCAACACATATCCCTTCGCTCCCCCTGGTGCAAGGAATCCGAAAGTATTTCCTCATGTTTAATAGTAAGGGCACGATACTTATATTGTAATGCACTTAAAGTTAAAATTTACAACTTCAGTGTTGTGAATATAGCTATGGACATCGCAATATCATGGCTTAGTTTCATGTGACAGCATCTAGTGCATTTTTCGTATTTGGAGACTTATAGTAAGCCCCTTATTCATAAAAACTTGAACAGCTCTTCAACAACACGTTAACTTTTGTATCGCTTTGCCTTATTGTTCTTGTTGCTGCCGCCATTTGCGAGTTAGTAACATAACCCGTCAATTGCTTAAGCTATGTTTTAGCGTTACGTTCGGTTTTATTATGGGAGTAAGTATTATGCTTATGGAGTAAGTGGGGATGGGTGACCAACCGACCGAAATTTTGTGATGTGTATTTCGGGCATCTCCGTGCTTCGGAAGACGTGAAGCAGTTGGTCCCGGCTGACGTCGTAGATGTTAAGCCTAGTCGGAGGCCTTAGGGCGGCTTGATAACATCTAACAATAAGGTTGCTCACTAACCTTACACCCCTTCAACAATCCGCACTGAGACCGTGTGTTGGAGTATGGCTCGTTCCACCTCATAGTTGAGGTGAGGCCTGTGCCCAGCAGTGGGACGTATAACGGCCGTTTATGTTATGTAACATAACACGTCAATTGCTTAAACTATGTTTTAGCTTTGCGTTCGGTTTTATTATGGTAGTAAGTATGCAGCGTCTGTCTGTGTAACCATCGATCGGTTTTATGTCAAACGGCAAATTTTAGCTTAGGAATTTTATGTACCTAAGTAAACATTCCTTAACAGTAAAAAAGGGAATAGGTACTTGCTGAGCAATCACATGCCGTCATTAAATCACATCGTAAATTCAGTTGAGATTGCGATCAAATCACTGTCTAGTCCCAATAAAGAAGAGATATATTTTTCCAACACTGTCAACTTTTTATTTTACACCTGGTGTACTTAGGTGTTAAGTGGGCATGACACAGTTGCGACCGTGATCGCTGACAGACGATCGGGCTGTTGTAAAGCAACACACGCCGGGTCGGAAATGGGATGGGTAACCAGTACAGTAGGTACTCCTAAAATTCCTCTGTTTCTATAATCAAGTATCTAAACTTCGGATGGAGTTTTCACTCGTCACCTTCAACGTAGTTTTTGTATGACTCCCATTTTGACTGTTTATGAGATACAAGCTGGTGACAGACAGACAGCGAAGGCTTAGTAATAGCCGTAAGCTGGCCGTTGGCTTTCTCATATTATTATAGCGAAAATATATTGTGCTACTCACAGCTTAAGGTTCAAATTTGAAAGGCAAAATAATTGCTGGGTCGTTGCAGTGCAGTTGTGCTACGAAGTTTACTCCACCAAAAACATCGATAGGCTCATAAATATTCAATATGAACTAATTTCTAGATTTTACAAAGAAAACATCATCAAGGCAGCCGCCGCGAGAAGTCTTTCGTTTCCTAAGTCATTTTCGAGGATTTTATTTATATTGGTACGGAACTCTTCGTGCACGAGTCGGACTCGCACTTGGGAGTTTTTTTTAACAAGCTATGAAAACTGTCTTATAGGTACCTACTTCTCTCAGACAATCGATTACCAGTAGGTTTAATAACAATGATCAAGAAAAGATTTATGGGACCAGCTTCCTCAGTTTGTCTTCAAACATGACCGCCCTGTTACTTAAACGGTGTTATTATAGCAATTAAATATACTGCGGTAGGATTGAAGGCGGTAGGTCGTATAATTTGCTCCTGGATTAGGTACTAGCGTTAATCATAATGCATAATTTATAAAATAGTTTTGTTAAAGATGTTAAGTTGTGTAAAGTAAATCAGCGCCGTAAAGCAGCTAACGCTGGGTCGGAAATGGGATGGTCGACCATCCCGACCGAAATTACCTAATGTATTATTTGGGTATTAGAAGTCTGTCGTTAAGCCTAGTAGGAGGCCTTAGGGCAGCTTGATAATATCTGACGTCGAGGTTAATCACTCCTATGAGTGATATGGTGCCTTGGAAAATTTCAATCATGACTAAAACTACGATACAAAAATAAATTCAATTCATTACTTAGACACTAGTCATAAATACTTATTCGTAGAAACATGCAATATGTTAATAGACTAGGAGTTAAAATGGAAAAGTTGTTTCAATTAATTTAAGTACCGCGTAAAGGGTTTTTACCATACGAAGTGTGAACAATTAAATGAATGGTCAGATTATCACAAATTGAATAACCTTAAAAAAAGAAGGAAAGGTTATTTACTAGCTGACACAATGAGACCTTGAATGACCTTGATGTAATTATGAGAAAATCACTCTGTCAGAAATACCACAACAAACTGAATTTGGTCTAGGTTTCAGGCAGGACTCGAACCAGCGTCTAACGCTTACCAGGCCTCTGCTTTTTCCACAGAAATACCTTTACATAGATACAGCATTAATAATGCTAAATAACAGACAAAAATAATCAAAAAACACTTGTTTTTTTAATGTATTTAATGGTTTGTCTACTAAATCTGAGGGTTTCTAAATGTTCCGATCAACTCGCCGGAAATGAAAAGTATGCCTCTAATTATCGTATGTGTTGTTATTATAAGTCTTCTTACTCCTTCCAAAACTACAGACATTTATGTGAGGTCCGCAGATTCAGAATCAAACTTGTGATTTTCTGGTTGTCAACTTGCTGGAAACAACATTCTTACCGATTCCTTGTTTGTTTTTGGCCTGAAACTTGCTATCAAAGGATTTGAATTAAATAAAAGTCTGCTGAGGACGCCAAGCTTGCATTGTTCCCGGCAAAATATCCAAGCGTAATTTGTTCCCATGCAATCTTAGATGTTTTCTTTGCTTTTGCAGTTTCCTATACAATCACAGTTGAAAGAAAGAAACGTTGCGAAGTTGCAATTTTCAACGACAGATTTTATTTCTTGGGCAAATGAAATGACCAAGAAAATATGACGTGGTTATTTTAAGAAATCTGAAATAGAGTACATATTTAGAAGGAGATGTAGGTATTAATAGAAACTGTAGAAAAACTAAGCAAAACACATTAACTTGTGCTCTTTCCTGTGGATATGCAAGTTGCAAGTTAGCTTATGGCGACCAGAAGCTAGATCAGTGGCCAAGGCCCCAAGCCGCTCCAGGGTTCAGACAGGAGTCAATCCTTAAATTTGCATTGATTAGACATGTGGAAGTTGCTATTATTCTAGAAAGAAAAACCTAGCTAAGAACACTCCAGCTTAATTTACCATTCAAAAAAACCAATTTCAATGGGTTCATCCAATTGGGGCCATCCAGATCCACACATCAAACTTCTAACCACCCCTCTTTTTTTGTACGTGGTTAAAAATAAAAAAAACATCCAACAGAAAGAACTAAGTAGAAAATTTAAACATACAAACTCTAACAATTTAAGAGATCAAAATGAATGAAATTAACAAGCAAAAAAGCTTACATAAAAATAATCAGCTTTGCGGAATAAAATTATATTTCTCAAAGCTATTAACTTCCGTAACTGTCCCTTTGAGCCACTTTCAATGCCAAACTAAGAGATTTTAAAATGCTGAACAGGCAGTTATTTGTTTTCGTTTGCGAAGCAAAGCGAAACCACCCTTATCTCGCTTTCACCCCCAGAACTTCAGTGTGCGAACCGCCCTCGTAGGGAATAGGCGCGCTCTCCCTTAAAGCGGTTACACTGAACACAAAATTTGAACACGATTCTGAGTAGACATTTAAAATAAAATTCTGTTATCGTTGATTTTGAACTAGTGGTTGTGGTTTGAAGATATGGGTGAGTTTTTTTGTGCTATCTGTAGTTGTATTTAGATATGGTGGTATTTGTTGATGCAGTTATCTGTACGTGGGTGGATGCATTATGCATTCCATGTGCATGTGCAGTGGCAAATTATGGGTTTTACATTAGTAGATATTGAAAACAAAGAGAGCTTCTTGAATGACAATGAAGTGTGAATTAAGTGAATCGAAATACATTCTTGAAATTAATCATAATTATTCTGTTCACATAACTTAATAACGTTTGTCTACTGTGTATACCACTAATTTACTAATATTGTAATATGTATGCTTATTTTATAATATTTTCCTTAGTAAAGACGTATTGAGAGTATGTATTCTAGACATGTCTATGACATGAACAAACAAACTTTTGTTTGATTTGAGCTAATAGGTAACGATGAAAATCAGGGAAAATGTGGCATCACGATATGAAACAAATTCTCTCAAACAGGTTAGTAAGGTAGTTAAGCATAGTTTACATAGTTTTTGAGATACATGCTCGTTTTTTTCGACTGATGACTTTATAGTATAACTTTATAGTCAAAAAAAATTGTACTAAGTACTTAGTTTATTTGATGCCATTGCGTTGTAAAAAACAGTTAAATCCCAAAATGTATTAAAATTCTTCACTTTGGATTTTTACGAATACATGCATAGTTTTATCAACTTTTAACTACATTAAGCTATGTCGGCACCATGCTGAATTTGGTCTAAACGACAATCGGTCAGAGAACACCATTCTCGGGAACATATTCTGTTCGATAAATTTGGATTCGGAAATATTGACGAATCACCAATGTTCGACAACTCGTTTAGCGAGCGGTAACGAGTGTTGATCCTCGCTAAACAAATGTTTGTTGATAAAACAGCTAGGTATTATTGGTTTGTTTGTGGTACCTCCGTTGTTTCTGGGTTTCATGGCACAAGGGTAAAACCTGGAACAATATCCATTTATTTGTTTATTTCTGCAAACTTTATTGCACATGTTGCGTGCAATAAGCGAACTGAATACCATATTATGGCAATCTCTGCAAGTAAACGTATGACATTACAGTTAATGACATACTGTCTCATCTGTCTGTTCATCATTGAAAATGACGATAAAATATACTAAAACAATTCGCAGAAATTCAACATCTCAGTGACCAGTGCCGACACATAGCTTCTCAAAGCGGCCTACTTACAAACAGTTATATTTGCATAATACTCGTATTCACCCATACATGTCACGAACATGACTAGATAAAGCCTACAATGGGGTGTGTCTGCCCAAAGTGTCCACATGGTTTGTAGTAAACAACGGATGTGGTGGGGGAAATAGGACAACACGATAAAATCATTCTTGGCGTAAGACGTGAAATATGTTCTCTCTGGAACGCCTGCCGTTAGAAGATAATATGAATCTTATTTTGTGAATGGTTCTGCATGATATATTATTTGTTTGCACAAGAAAGGAAACGCCCACGGCTCATTGGTATTATTATTAGGAGCATGTCATTTCCCACTGCAGGGCAAAGGCCATCCCGTTTCCACTGCTGCCGATTTTGTGCTTTCTCCGGAAAATTGCCCAATAACGAGTCCAGCGCTTCCCACCATCGCATTCTCAGCCTACCATGAGGACACCTTACGTTTTGAGGCACCCAGTGTGTTACCCTCTTAGCCGCAAGTTCTTGCGGCTTGCAACAAACGTGGCCAGCCCAGTTCCACTTCAACTGAGCAGATTTTTGGTTTCATTGGTAACACATAAGAAATCCTGGTCGTCCTGACATAAGATTTTCACTGTCCTAGCCAACTCAAAACAATTCCACAAAATTAAATGTCAACATATTTGGTCAGCGCGGAGTTCAAACCCACGACTTCCAGCGTGGGAGACCGATGCTCCAACCACTACACTAAACGTACGTGCTACGATGAAGTTCAGTGATGTATTTTCCGACCTTCAATACCCGAAAGTACTGCAATTTTCATTAAAATTCGTTAATCCATCTTGTAATTGGAT
Organism: Udea ferrugalis; assembly: GCA_950022985.1. Taxonomy (NCBI): domain Eukaryota; kingdom Metazoa; phylum Arthropoda; class Insecta; order Lepidoptera; family Crambidae; genus Udea; species Udea ferrugalis. Next base: position 3,146,509 of record OX465527.1, on the reverse strand, counting down.
ATCACGCCCTGTTTCACGAAATTTCTCACTTACCAATTTAAATTGATTCATGGCTCGATTTCCACCAGAACAGGGAGAAACACACCTGCGATGTTTTAGGCAACCAATCAGCTTTAAGTGAATGGTACAGACCTTCATCTCTGTTTCTTGAAATCTAAAGGAAAACCTAACTTACTACTTACCAGGGCATTGGTATGGTTGGCTCGTCTTTACCAATATTATACATACATAACATAAACGGCCTATATACGTCCCACTGCTGGGCACAGGCCTCACCTCAACTATGAGGTGGATTGAGCCATACTCCAACACGCGGGCTCAGTGCGGATTGTTGGAGGGGTGTAAGGTTAGTGAGCAACCTTAATGTCAGATGTTATCAAGCCACCCTAAGGCCTCCGACTGGGCTTAACGACTGACATCTAACGATGACAGCCGGGACCAACTGCTTAACGTGCCTTCCGAAGCACGGAGATGCCCGAAATACACATCACTAAATTTTGGTCGGGGTGGTCACCCATTCTATTACCGACCTGACGTGTGTTGCTTTACAACAGCGATCGTCGCCGATAACTGTCACAACTGCGCCACGGGCACCAATATTACACGAAAAATATAAATCAATGTTAGTAGTTTTAGCACAAAAATTGCTAAAAATGTCAAAAAGGCTCATTTAGCACTAGGCTGTGATTGTCTACAAAATATTGACGACCCAAATATTTAATGATTTCCGGTAAATTTAACAAAAGCTCCCGTTGCACTACGAACTTTGCGAGCTAAAATTCCTACAATAGTGTGACCATTGACAGTTTGATTTATGGAAAAAGTGTGACTGCCCGAAAATGCAGAACCATAACAAAATAGGTCGCGCGGTATTGGCCATAGTTGGCAGTGCTCCAAGCAGTAGTGTATTGGTTATTCTTTTCCATAAAATTAAGTACAAAAATACCGAGAAATAAATAAATAAGTACCTGGTGTTAATCATTTGAGGTGTGTCTCGCCCAGATCGATGATGTCAAATGCTGCTTAGCATTAATATTAATTAAAATTATTAAATTTTAATGATGAAAATACCGCATTCATCATCGCCATCACTATTCTCGACAGATGTTATCAAACCGCCCTAAGGCCTCCGACTAGGCTTAACGACTGACATCTAGCGGCGTCAGTCGGGATCTGCTTAACGTCTCTTTCGAAACTAAATTTACGTTAGAGTGGTCACCCATCCCATTTCTAAACTTTTTTGCTTCACAAGAATAGCGATGTTTGCCGAACAAAAAAGACATGGACCTTACACATAATTATGTATGTATACATAGGCATTGTGTGTATTTAGGCACACATTACATTATAACACTAAACTTTAGTTACCTACTCTATAGATTGCTTTTAGCCAACAAGCTAGTCAAAGGGAATGTTTTAATGTTACAATCCTCAAACATGTAAGAGGTAGTACTTTTTAAAACCTTTTTATGAAACCTCATTTCAACAAAGCCTACTTGTGAGCTTTTGTAATTGGATTATACATAGAAGAGTAGAGATCGTCGAAGCGTCGAAGTGACGCGCCCCTCGACCGCATCTGCCCAAACAAGAGTGCTTGCCTTGTATGCGTAGATGCAATGGAGGGGCGCGTCATTTCAGCTTAGACGATCTCTATGTATTGTAGTGGGACACAGGTAAAACGTAACTTCAGTACTATTCATTTAGTGCTTTTTTGCTTACCGCGTGTTTTTCTTGAACAATAAAGAATAATTCAATGAATTAACAAACAAAACCTATCACGGAAATAAATATCAGAAAAAAAAAAAGTTTAACTAGTTCTCTATATTGCGACGAAGTATCAAAAATTGAAAGACGCTAACATACTCACAGTTTCAAAGTAATCTTGATGATTTGAACTATTTATCTGGTAAAAATATTTTTCACTGGCTTTTATCCATCAAAAATTTTTAGATAGTTAGTACAACATTGCATTAGGGTACACCACCAGAACTTTTCAGTCCCAAAGGTTGTAAATTCGCCGCGCTAAGTGCCAGCAGGCAGGGTACTACGAAATTATTAACTGCTTTCGTTTAGAAATCAACTTTACTGTAATTACAAAAGTTATAAAACACTAATTACTAACTTAAACTTCGTTTCAAATTGAAGAAGATTTGGTTGAGAAACAAAACTAATTTAAATACGATTTTGCGAAAAATAACACACAAACGATCTTCAACGAGCTTTCTTGACTTGTTAAGCAAAGCTGTGTTGAAATACAAATTGACATATTTCATCACTTAATTTTAATCTTTACGCCTAAGTGATTATTCGGCACTTCTCTGACTACCTCGTTAAGGATATAGTTGAAAAGGTGAAGAGCAACAAATCGAATTATTTACCTACGGGGCACGAAAAAAATGCTGTTTTACTTGCAAACGCATATTTTTCTTATTTTAAGCACAAGATTTATTGGTACCAAAAGTCATAGTTCGTTCGCGTTAAGAATGCAGTTATTTTTAAATGTAATTCTGTTGCAATCAAAAAACTCAGATCCACAACCTTTGCGTTCGAAAATATGCGTTGGACTGGTCCCTGCGGACTTGGCTTCCTAATTAGGAACGATTTGATTATGGAAAGGCGGCGTGCTAGGTCAAAGGACAAGTATGAAATCACTGCATTTTTAACGCGAACGAATAATAGTGATATGAGGGGTGGTAAGATTAGTTGGTTTTAGGGAAAGACGACGAAAAACATTTTCTTCCTTATTTTCGTTCCTTTTCCTTCGTGATTAGTTAAGTAGGTACATTAGAATCATCAACATGACCACAGGAAATTCAATTTAGAGGACCAAAAAGTTATTTACTTCAGAAACATGTGAATACTTACTCAAGATATAGAATAAAATGTTTTAATAATAAAGATAGAGTATTATAGTCTGGTAATATTTCAAAAGTACTAGTACTTTCTAGCTGATAAATAATGAACAGTTTATTTGACGACCGATTTGGTGATTATGGTTGATTAGTTGGCTAGTAGACGAATGGTCGCGGTTTCGATTCCTGCACAGTACAGTACGAAGTGTTTATTATTATGTTATTCATGTCTATTATTAAGTATGTTTTGTTTTTTAATTAGATTTGACGTTTTGAAAGTACTTGTAACAGGTCTATTTAAATAAAGCTATTTTTGTTTTTTTTGATTTTACAAACATTTTGTGTGCATAAACATTTCTGTTCGTATTGGTCTGGGTGTTTTCTTTGTATACTAACTATGTATGTATTTTCGAAGAAAAAATATTTAGGTATGTTTATTCGTTGCCTAGTAGGTATCCCATAATATGAGTTTAAGTAGCTCACTTTGGGGTTAGATGGCGCTATATGGAATAATGTCGGGACTTTTTTCATTCATTTTTAGGTATTCCCCCTATAGTTTGGTTTTTCATCAATCATCCAATTTTGTCAAGACATCCAAGAGATTGCATTTTGAAGGCAAAAACGAGAAGTAATACGAGGGCATTTATTTATGATGGATCCATGTTGACTTTCGACATGGACGATTCGTGATTTTTGCATTTAATATTGATAGATAGATTTACTATTATACTGACAACTTTGACTACGAGCTCAGGTAGACAAGTGGCCCTTTGATTGACATTCTGGATCGAAGCGTATGTCGAGAGTACAAATCTGGAATGGCATTCTGCATTTGCACATCGAGCGTATATGAAGTGAGATTGTAGTTTGGCGTTCGAATAACATATTAAAATAATTTCTACACAAATGAATATAGTCCAGTCATTATAGTAAGTTCACCTCGGAATTCGAGATACCCAGCTGTAAGTCTGTAAATACTTGTATATTGACACCCTAAAAGTTGTCTCAAAACCTACATATGGTACGGTTGACCTGAAGTGATGCTGTGACCGCGCGCTCTCCACCCTCTATCTCGAAAACGGTTCACAAATTTGTAGAGAATTTTGTATTCTACAATATTGATCATACATACAAATAGCAAAAAACCCAAACGAAATGAGATATTTACAAAAAATCGATTTTTGTGACATTTGACCTTGAAATTTGATGGTTGCGTACACCCTACCATATGTAGGTTTGCAGACAACTTTCAGGGTGTCAATATACAAGTATTTACAGACTTACAGCTGGGTATCTCGAATTCCGAGATTCTTACCTAATTTAAGCTTAAATGACTGGACTAATACCATTTCAAGGTGAAGCCAACTCACGATTATAGTTGGCATTTTTTCCTGATCACGATCGAGATGAGATTTGGCGTTAGCCAGAATAACATAACTAGGAGTGAAGGGTTTTGAATAATTACGGTCTTTAAACAGTGATAATTATATTTATTAAATAATAAGCAAAATATAATGATGTAGGGGAGAGGGGGGCATAACGGGGACGCTAAGGGAAATAAACAATAAAATGATGAGTATGGAATATTTGTATGAAAAAGTAATCACAACTTTTTGTTTACTTATACATTTATTATTTGGCAGTGAATTTGGTGTGGTAAAAAAGCAATTAATATTTTTTATTAAAATTTCCCGGAGCCTCTACGAAAACCCCATTGTGCCCCAGGGTAGGGGCAGCATGGGGTACCCAGTTTGGGGCAGTACGGGGTACACCATTTTAACTGGTACAAAATGAGCAGGTGTGGATTTCTTCTAAATCTGCGTCATCAACTCCGGCACAGGCTGTATAGGCCTGTCCACATCGCTCGCAGGCCACCCAACGCTCCGAAGACTGTCTTCCCTCTACGATAGTTTTTTCTCGCTTGGTTTGTTTGGTCGACTGAGGGGATAGTGAGAATATGTCTTTAGGAGAAGCGTTTTCAAAGAAAGTTGTCAAATCACGACAAACTCTTCGAATTGGAGATTGGGAAACGCAGCTTTCATCTGGCATAGATGGTCCAGGCTGAGATTCTGAGATGGTTGACTGTTGATGTTTTCTGCCGACCAACGGCGCCTGGAACTTATATTTTTGTAATTTCGTACAAACCTAATACAAAACAAATAATATTATTGTAATATTTGCAAATGAACAGACCATACAGGGGCACAACGGGGTACCCCATTATGCCCCTTAGCCACGTCCCCGTTATGCCCCCATGTCTAACATAATTTAAAATAATTAACGAAAAAAACAATTCACGGTTGGAGTGATTTTGCTCAAAACACATCAATACATAATGCTAGTAGTTAAACACACCAAACGAAATAATTGTAGTAAACTAAACACTTACCTTATTAGACCCGTTTTGGTATCGACCCAAAATAATATGAAATGTCGCCGAAAAAAAGAATTGAACGTCAACACGAAACGCGTGCACTGTGGCCTCCGGTTAGCGCCGTACTTTATGTCGATGAGAAATACCCTCTTATTGGCTAAAACAAAACGCGCCTAGAATGCGTAGTTACTTGTATGTGGGGGTGACCCCATCGTGCCTCACGTCCCCGTTATGCCCCCCTTTCCCCTATGACTATGTTAGACGTGAAACCATGACAACCGAATAGGGCTAGACGAGCGACAGAGCTTCAACTTAAATGACATAGATGGCACTGTGCTCACGGGACTTCGTATTATTCTAACAAGGAGCACTTACTACATTTTCAATAAATCACTCAAAAACCCAAGTAATCTGGATAACAGTGCTTAACTCGCTCCTTACCATGTTGTGGCTCAATGTAGACTTCTCAATTTTCTTTTTACCATGACAAGAACTCACGACTTTGTATACGTACAACGGTCTCATCTTTAAAATTGCCTTTGACACGAAAAGAAGAAGAAGCGGACATCACTTCACATCTCGGTGGTTCACGCTTACTTCAATCATCAATATGCTTCACTCCGAAATAGTATTTCCTATTTTTTTGTATGTAAATAATTAAAAAATGTTATTTGGCTTAGTTATTTTCTCTCGAATGATCTCAATCGCAAAGAAATTGAATTTTAAAAATAACTCACCATGAGCGAAGTGATTTTTGGCACCAGCCGGAATACCATCAGATCTGCGGTCGCTACAAAACAAAGTAACCTTCTAGTTATGGATGAACTTTCTTTCAGTGTGATGGTTTTATCCAAGGTATCAACAATTATTCCAACGAACAATGAGCAAATATTGAGCTATGTGCAAACTTGTCAGTGTCCTTGTCGTGTTAATCGAATCAGCTGCTCGGTGACCCGGGAGAGTCGGGAGGTACTGCAACTTGATTTAAGTGCTGGAGAACTCTGTGGTAGTTCCTAGGCTAATTCCTACTACACTTTCGAGCAAATACAGTGTGCTCTTGTTGATTGACTGTTTTTTTATTAGGGATTACTTAAAGTAGGTATAACCTCATTGGTAGTAGCAGTATCATCATTGCCTAAAAAGAAAAAAGCGGCAACAGTAATACACAATTTGAGAAAATTTCAGCTTTCTAGCTATCACGGCTTATGAGATACAGCCTGGTGACAGACAGACAGCGGAGCTTAGTAATAACCTGACCGTTTTAAGCCGTTTAGTTACTCAACCCTAAAAACAAGAATAACTGCTGACTGGGTCTTTTCGTAGAAACAATCTTCTGACGCAAGTGGTAGAGTCCAATCATGTACATGTAATTTATGAGTAGTTTATGAACCGTATTATTATAAGGACCTATGTTTGAAGTGGTTAAAAACATTTTTGTCGACTGCTAGTACTGTGTTCAATAAAGAAATATTAAACTTTACATCCATTTCACCCCTACAAAGCAAACTCGACAAGTAAGACCGCATCAGGGGCTGCACATATCGAAGTTATTCACTATTGCACAAGATGCGCCGGACCAACTTCAACTTATCCCGTTGAAAACAATTTCCCAAGAGCCAGCCCACTTGATCACATGAGGAGATAACTGGAACACCCCGTTATGTAACTACCTTAATCCTCCCTTCCGCGCACTGATTCAATCATCTGTGACCCGGGAGACTGGCACTACTTTGAATTTATGCTAAGTACACTGGCGAGCAAAGATAAATAATGTAACTTAAATATCACTGGACACTGGAAATTATTTGACACAGTACCTACCGCCTGACCACAAACTAAGCGGAGTTTAAGCGGACAACAGATAAACACTAAAGATAAATTTATGATGATTCAACAGATAAATATTATAGATCTGAAAACCAGAAAAAGACATTCGGTCTTGAGACAAGAGCCAGGGTTAATGGTCTTGGTAGCATAATAGTTGGTGTCGTCGCCCGGTTTGCGAAAGACGCGGGTTGGATTCTCGCCTGAAGCCAAGACCGAATGTCTTTTTTAGGTTTTCAGATCTTTAGTAAAGATATTGCATCAAAAATGCTAAAAATTGCTTATTTCGTTGGGAATAGCAATAGAAAAACCTTTTAAATACTCACATGATTTATGCAGGAAATACAAATAAAATACCTAAATAATATGAAAAGATGTCCTAAATTCTCAATTTGACTTGTAGACGTAAAAATATGTTGAAAATGAGTTTAATTTAACTGTGTAGCATGCGCCGAATTCAAAAGTAATCTACTATATAAAAATAAGTCGAGTTTTACTTCCTGACGCTATAACTCCAGAACGCACGAACCGATTACCACGGTTTTGCATTCGTTGGAAAGGTCTCGGGCTCCGTGAGGTTTATAGCAAAGAAAATATACGAAAATTTCCACAGAAAAGCAGGAAAAACTTTTTTCACATACAGCTAAGACCACGCGGACGAAGTCGCGGGCGGCTGCTAGTTTCTTCTAAAATACGAAATTTATCAGTTAACACACCTGAGTTTCTACTGTTATGAGATAACACTGCCTGAAGTAAGTAAAAATGGCAGTCACTTTATCTACATCAGACTAAAAACAGACTCAAAATCTAGTCAATTGAAAAGACGAGTAGACAGATAATTTCATAATATGAGGGTACTATGAAAATATATGTGGTAGAGCAATAAGCAAACCACATTTTATGCTGCTCATTTGATGTCTAAATTGCTATGAAAAGCATCTGTGTTAACCCTAACATTCGCAGTGAATGTGGTTATTCTTGCGACAGCTGCACCACTTTGCATTTAGAATAGAAGAGAAAATTTAACGGTATGTAAATTAAGTATGTGCAATATTGAAACTATAAACATAACATACTCTCACGACCATATCAATAGTGGGTTAATCAGAGGCACACTGATTGTTGCCGTCATGGTAAACGGAACATTCAGAAGCCCACATTGCGCCGAGGGAATTTGAACCCAACGTGGTAAGGGGCGAGCCTACCGCCGTTATCCGGGTTGCTTGGGTTTTATATCGGTGTTTTCCATCACCGGAGAGTTAGCTGCAAATTGTACAATGAACACAAAGTAGCTGTGTTCCGGCCAGATTTGATCTCGGGACCATCGGGTTCCGAGCCAGAGTGTTCAACCACTGGGCCACGACGCTCTATAAAGTAAATAAAACTATAAAGATACAAAAAAATCCTTAGAAACAAACATCGAGTCACGGCGTTACGTGACGTTCGACGCATGCTGAGTAGATGTCATTTGAGTGGCATTTTTAGTTACCATGTTTTGGTTAAGTTTGTTTTGTTGTATCTATATTTAAAAATGTGTACCACCAAGTCAAAAAATAAATTGGTTCAATTCACTTTATTTCACACATGAGAATCTGTTATGGTGCCCACTCAGATTGGTGGTGTAAAGCGTTCACTTAACCTTTACATTAGGGCATCTTATGCTGCTCACATAAGACCCAATATGCAAAGGTTGATGTGAACGCTTCTGCAGGTACCTGTTCCACCAGTTGAAGAAGAAAAGCATTGATTTGTTCGAGATTCAGTAACTCGTCGTAGTCGCTGCACTGTCATGTATATTTCTACCATAACAGCCATTTTTAAGGGTATTAATTAGAAGGGTAAGTAGAACCTCCCACCATTGCGACGTATTTTTCATGGTTCAGCTGATAAATTAGGGGTTGAAAACTGACTCTCATTATCAACGCAGCTTTGGAAAAAAAAAGTTTACTGAAATAAATTTGAGTTATTTCTTAGGTCCTCTGACCCCAAGCTGACCAGTACCTGATTCTAATATGTGGGTTCTTAAGTACGAGTCATTTCAACGTAGTGGTGTAACGGTAAAGTTAGTTAAGTTAAGTCGCGGGTTCGATTCCTGCTCAGTACAAACATTAATGTGTATAAACATGTCTGGTCGTGCTGTTCTTGGTGTTTCCTATCTCTAACAATATTTTATTGTTTTAAAAAAGAAAAAATAATTTATTCAAAAATTCTGTAATGGTGATTATCACCCATTACACATATTTATTTTTTCTAGGTGGGGTTCGAACTCCTGAAATGCAGCTAATCCAACAGGATCTCGATCAGCCAAGCATGTCGAGGCTCGAGAGTATGACAACACCCTATTCATTGTTTTTTGGCCAAAAAGTTATCTGTCTCAGTTTATGACAAATTTTAAGGGCACGTTGACCTAGTTTATCCAGCTGCTGTCACAGGTGGCAGTCGTAAAAACAAGCTCTAACTGAAGCCTGAAAGACCAGTTTTTAAAGCTTACTCCAATTCCTTCGAACTCGTACTCACGTAATTCATAATCGTAAAAATGTGCTTATAGTTCACGTTTTTTGTTGTTTTTAGGATAACATTTTTCTCGTACGACTTGTTGTTTCTAGAAATCATTATTCGCGTTTTGTATATTTTTTTATGTGACAAAATTTCAAATTATCTATTATGATTCATGTTTTTATTTACCTGTTGAAGATTTTTTGATACTTTGCTAGGTTTTGAGGAGGTCTTGTTATTATTTCCAAATTTTATTTTATTCTACAATATTAAAAGTACGTAAAGATGTGTTAAAATAAGTTATTAATCGCGTCCTAAAAAAAATAAAAGAATTTGTTTTTATTTCATAATTGTAAAAACACAAAAAAGTACGCTTATTCGAAATATTCTTCATTAAACGAGCAACAATTGTAATATTTTACCGTTTGTAAGACGGGTGGTGATAAAAAGCGAAGTGTTTTCAGAAGAGCCTGTTTTCCATTTTACATTGCCATCAAAATGATTTCATGGGTTTCGTTCTAATGTGTTAGAGTGAGCAGAGACGACTGTACGCTGTGTGTCGTTACGCAAATCAAGGTTGAGCATCCCTTACAAATTATGAAGCTGTCACTTTCAGTTCTATATACATTTTATGAGACGGCATGAGTGTGAGGGGTGGTCAACATTGATTGGCGTTTGTGAATTCGGCGGTCGTTGGTTTTCGGGCTCGATGGTTCACTGAGTTGTTGGTCAACTGGTTCATTGGTCAGTTAGTTGAGAACCCTTCGAGGGTTCATGTGCCTGAGAAATTGTGCTTTTTTAAAATATCCCAAAACACACACAACGGGTTTGAAAATAAAATGAAATTATCAGTACTACAACAAAAAATCCAGGGTGCAGAATAAGCTTATTTCGCCAATTATAAGCCTTACTCATTTGTCCAAAACGAATTTCAATTTATTAACCAATATCAATCAGATTCACTTGAAATCAACGTTATGTCATTTCTGAGTCTGATTGAATGTTTGTTTAATCAATCACTACTTGAAGAAATTGAATTTCGTGAACGTACACTTCGATGTTATATTTACATACTTAGATAAACAAATCTTACAGCTTTTCATATCACACAGCTACATCATTGTGAGAAATATATTAAAGACATGACAAGCTAAAGCTTGTTGTTGTGTATGAAGAGGTAAACCTCTTAAATTAAATAAACTGATATATTTATTCAGCTATGAGTAGGTAAGCCCTTATTAATATCGACGGCACTCTACATAGGGGCAAAAAAAATACAAAATATAAAATCATATAATTCAAAGTTTCACGGTAGGTACATTGCCAGTGGCACCCACACTAGACATAGTCTGTTTCGCAGGTGCCGGAAAGATTTAACAATAATACTTGGCCTCATGATTAGATGTTGCGTGTTTAGGGGCACCTTATGTTTTTGACATAGGATCCATGTAGCAATGGTTTTGTAAAGGTTGATATGAACGAAGTAATCTCAAATAGAACAGAATCTATCCGCGAATAGAACAAATTAATATGTTTGGCATTTTAATCCACAAACAGCACATGACAAAAATATCAATAGGTAGTATGTGTTATTTGCGATTGTGCTATTCAAAACTGAGCTATGAGTGAATTACGTCATACGAACACGTCTGAACTCGTACCTTTTCCTGCAATTGCAACCTCAATAACCCCCGAATTCACAATTGCAAATCAGCGTTGAGCATCCCTCAGAAGATTAGCTGTCACTTTTAGTTTTATTCTCATTTTACGGGACGTATATGAGCTTGAGCGCGTGCTCAGCGCTGATTGACGTTTGTTAATTCGGGGGTGAGTCTGGTATTAGGATCCTGTAAAATATTCCACCACAACGTGTCTTGATTTCATTTAATTTGCATTCCTTTTTAATTTCACCCGTTCACATTAACTTCATAAATATTTAAGTAAAACTGAATTATTCATCAGCTGAAAAAATTCAATATTATTTCAGCACCTTAGCAACCCACATGTTACTGGAAAATGTTAAAACTATTCGATACTTTTACCAATACTTTTGAGAGCGTAAACCGTAAACGAAAACATCTCACAAGTCAATTCTTGGTAAAGGTAGGCAAAGTAGGTAATAGTTAAAATAGTTTTGGATAGAAGTCCGCGGCGCGGACTCGACTTAGGTGGCTCGTGGTTGCGGGCCCTATTGGGCAGCCCAGCAAGCCCAGTAGGGTTGTTCGCAGACCCTACTAGGTCTGCGAACAGTAGGAGCCAGAGGGCCGTAGTGTAGGGGAGCTCTGGCTTGTATTGCACGGCGTCCACCGTGATTTCAGGCGCTTTGTTGGGGGTAGGGTTGGAGGGGGCCCCATTAGGGGCGAAGAAGTGGGATAAATCTTCAGTGGATTCAGCTTCGCCGTCAAAGTGCCACGGTTGAGTGCCATGGGGTTTTAGTCGGTAGGAGTCCAACATAAACTTGTCCCCTTTCCCCACTGGCGGCGAGGTATCCATGAGGATTTCCTCGAATTTTTTTTTTTAATACAAGTGCGGATAAAACTCGTATTTCATTTAATCGATATTGACATTTTACTCGGGTGTAAAACACAGTATGAAATACAATAAATGTTAATAAAACAGAAAAAGGTATCAATTACGAGTATATAAGTAATATTAAATCGTGATTGACGTTTAGTTTTCTTAATATGGCATATTTCTCCATTTATTGCTTGATCAAAATGAATTATTTGAGAAGAAGACTTTTAAAACGTTATTACCAAAAAAACCTACGTTTGTACCAATTATTCAGGATAATAACCTAATAAAAATGAAGCTTTTGGAAAACTTGATAAAACTTAGTAGGTCAGCCACTTGCCAAATAAGAAGGAATCCTTAGCAATATTCTCCTCGTAAATATTTCCATTATTAAGTAATAAGTAAGTGGATATGGAAAAGCCCGAATCATTACAGCATTATTTGAAGATAATAATATAATGTTCGTTGTTCTGGTTTTTGTTTTGGTTTTTCAGTATTTTTAAAGAAAGAACACCTTCAGAAACAAAAGTAAAATCTTTTGTATGTGGCAGCTTGTTACCCCTTATGTATCGATGACCTGAAAAAGGTGGATCGCCATACTGCAAAAATGTTGTTGACATTGGAACTCTTAACGCCGCGTGGGCCTCCACAGGTTAATATTACCTTCTTCACCTTTTGTTGTTATTAAAATATGGCTTACCGTACAATCTTTGTTCCAGCCCCGAAAGACGAGAAGCCCATAACCCTCAGCTGTGGCCTGAAGCTCCGCCGCTGGTGCCGCAGCCGTCGCTGCCAACTGTGGCGACTCCTGCTTCTGCCGTTCATTCCGATCCTGGCGCTGATAGTGCAGACCACGCTGTCGCTGAAGAACAGCCTCTCTAATGGACGGGAGGTAGCTGATGTGGAAGAGCAGGTTAGTTATATCCCTAAGCGTTCACGCCCGCAGACAGACTACGAGCTACACACCACCAAACGCTGCCGCTGGCACGTAGTCTGGAATTTTCATACATTCCATATGTAAAGAGGCGTTCACATCAACCTTTACATGGGGGCACCTTATGCCGCTGACATAAGACCCATTTTGCAACGATTTTGTAAAGGTTAATGTAAGCGCCTCTATACTTTCCGCACACGATAACGCACTGGTGGCAGCCACACGCCACACACAATAGGAATACTTGTGCCAAAAAAGTGGCACCCGAAATCACAACTTCCGAACACCTGAGCAAAGCATTGAGACGACACTGTGCAACTTTACAACTGTGCATTAAGTCTGCCAATTGTACTTTTTCTTTATGCAATAAAGATTAAAAAAAAAGGTAAATGTATCTGTCTCGTTTACGCTCTAGTAAATAATCATACTATCTCGTTCACACGGTCAAATTATAGGCACGTACGCCAGGAGACAATTTTCAACTTCGCAGCAGTACTGACATAACCTATCTACCTCTTTTTTCGTATAATATTAGTGCCGGTGACGGTGTTTAGTGGCCGCTACAAGTTTAATGCTGAAATTAACAACAGAAAAATCATCAAAGCTTAAGCCTAATCATTTAGTCTGCCCTATACTTCTCTTTGTGCGATGAAGAATAAAATAATATCAGCTCGGTAAGAATTCACAGATATGGCACAACAATTTGTGCAGCAAACCAATTCACCATAGTTAGTTCATTTATAGATAGTAGAGATGGTCTTGAATCGGGCCCCTCCACTGCATCTATACGCATACAAGCAAGCACTTTTGTTTGCGCAGATGCGGTGGAGGGGCGCGTCATTTTAGCTTAGACGATCTCTCCATTTCAAATCCATTTTCTAATTACTTTTCTTGGATATGACAGCAACTCCATATTGAAATACCCATTGATAACACAAGCTCACAAATTTCTAAACGCATCTATCTATCTTAAAAGCCGTAAATACCTTATACAAAACTCCAATTCAGAAAATAATTTCACAATTTAATCGAATAGTACAAAATCAGCCAAAGTTTAATCAAGTTGATGTCAATAGGTTGTCACCCCTCAGCGTCATGGTAGAGCAAACATCTCATGAAAATGTATGAGCTATTCAAAATGGTGAATGGAAGAGCTAAGATTCCGAATTAGTATTGTAAAATATATACAACTTTGTTACATTTACGAATTTGTTTACAAGCTTTTAACCAAAAATGAATGACAATTGAAATCCTAAATACTAGGAACGTTGAATTTATATTTTCGATCGAATTAAAAGTAGGGGCCTGCTGGGTATACAGACATGAAGAGTTACCGCTAATAATTGTACAATGAACACAAAGTAGGAGTAAAACTTTCATTCCTCTAGGGCTGATTTTTCAATGGTCTGATAAACTTATTTATCACACCAATGAACTCGGCGGATTTAAAAATGTTGGTCAAAATGTCATTTTGTCAAAAAATAATTTCATGAATTCTTTTGTCAAACAATATTTTCCTGAATTCCTTTGTGACTAAATTTCATTTTGACTAAGATTGCCGAGTTCTAAATTATTGGTCTGATACATCTGACTATTGAAAAATCGGCCCTAAAAGCACTCTTGCTTATGCTTGATGTGACTGTACAATGAGCATAAAAACTATTTACACTTACAGATTGGGCAAAAAAGTCTCTGGTGTTGTAGCGTCCACGTCACATAAATCTAAAAAAAGAAAACCTTTTTAAAATCCGTTGTAATAACGTTCTTCTTTTCAGTTACTTTGAATGAATTGTCTCTCTCAATGACATGTTGACTGTGCGTTGACTACCACTTTACACTTCTGCAAAAATACTGGGATAATATGAATGGAATTTAAGGATTAACCTACATACTGAGTTAAAGTGGAGGAACAGAATGTATGTGTGACAATGGGGTAATTGTCGCCGGGTCCATTGTATGCTGGCCTTGTGCCCAGTCGCTTTAGGTTTTTTGTTATTTCTAAATCACACTTCGATAGAGCTTAAGTTCCTCAAAAAGTTTATTCATAAAGAATTATTTAAGGAACTAGCGGCCGCCCGCGACTTCGTCCGCGTGGACTTAGGTTAAAAACGATATATCTTTATTAATTGTAGCCTATGTGTTATTCAGGTGCATAAGCTATATTTTTGTAAAGTTCCATAAAATCCATTCCGCAGTTTTTACGTAAAAGAGCAACAGAGCACATCTAGACATACAAACTTTCGCATTTATAATATTAGTAAGATTCAGCAATTACTATGTTCGTCTGAAACACAATCTTAAGTTGTTACAAATAGGATATGAAAGTAAAAACCATTTATTTACTCATCATACAAATAAGGAGACTAATTAGTAATTACTGACCCTCAGGAAAACTAAAGCGACGCTGTAGCATTGGTTTAGCAATTGACATGTCCTGTCACCAACTCGCAAATCTCGACATTGATAATGAAAGAGACAAAACGTTACAGTAGTTAAAGCAATACTGTAGGGCTGTTAGTGTTTGTTCGAAATATGGGGGTCACAATTTAGGGGATAAAACTGTGAAACTTTATTATTATTTCCTTTAATCATATCATTCGAAACACTGTTGCTCATGGTTCTTCATCCTTTCAAACTCCCTTACTGGATGAAAATATATATTTTAATCTGGCTTCTAAACTACTTTCCTATATTCTACTGGGCAAGTGGAAGGTGGAATTCTCGCTATTTACAAATGATAATATATTCAACTCTGAAAGAACTACTGAAAAATATATTCGTGTAAAGATTGGATTATTCAGCCGCGCAACGAAGAATTTCGCTTTATTTTAACGCTTCAAGAGTTTAACACGTTTTGTGGAATTTTCGTACCGTTTAAAGTTATCACGTTTTTGGATAAAATATAATACTCTTCGACTGATCGCCAACGTTCTATTTTAAACAACATTTTGTGAAATGTTATTCACAGGGCAAAATGACTGTTGGCGATAAATATTTCCTCTATTAGATAGTTTTTTATTTGCAACCAAGAAATTGACACTTCTCGGTGAGTGCAACATCTTTTGGTTTATTTAAATAACATGGCCATTTTTTTTATAATACAAATATTATGACACCAAAATATCTGACTGACTACGACACTATTTAAATACTTACCGTGAAATATGAATTTTGATGGGAGTTTGAACATTAAAATCAAAAACGAACCTCTAGCTCTGACTACTGAGTCAGTTTTCGTCGAACTACCTAATCTGGTAATAACATCCAGTAACATTTTCTTTACATGAAGTTTTCGCACCTCTACACCCTTTATTTGGGATAACAATACCTACATTAGGTTCACATGACCTATTTTTCTTTGATCTGAATCAAGGTTCCTTTTTACGAGGTTTATATGACCTACCCAAAGCCATGTTTAGTCTAGGATTTTGTTTGTAACGTGGTTCGAATATTGATTTAGTACAAAGAAGACAGATTGTGTTACTAGACATCTGAAAATTGCAAACAAACTGGCGATTAGGACTAATCAAAAACGAGCTAGTTGGAGACACAGACTCTTGCCGTCATGAAAAATAAAAACCCGGAGAAGGCATTCTACGAGAGACCTCAAATCAAACGCGCTCAGAGCCTACCACACAACACACGAAAATCACAAAGTGTTTTAGTTAGATTAGCCGTTGAACCTTACTAAGTAACTTAAAAGTTTGTACAATTCCGATCGATGCTACTAAATAAAAAACAATCAATTTACAGGTATCGCATGAATATGTAAGCAAGCATTTATTACCTATCTATACCAATGATAAAGCTGCAGAGTTCGTTTGTTTGAACGCGCTCATCTTGGAACTACTGGTTAGAACTTAAAAACTCTTTTGTTTTGAATAGCCCATTTATTGAGAAAGGCTATATAGGCTATATGACATCACGCTGTAGGGGTCCACGTGTACAAAGTCACATTCTTAAGAAACACAATGTCTTCATTGTCAATAAAACACTTCGCTGCTCACATTTTTGAATAGTGAATTCAAGGATAACGCGACAGGTAGGTTTGCACTATACTTCATTGATCCCCTCATGAATTTTTAGCCCCAAATTTCATTGAACACAAAGTAGTGTTTTGCTCTGGCCAGATTTGAACCCACGACCACAGCTGTGTCCTTAACCTCTAGCTGTCAAAACGATTAGCGTGCCCTTCAAGGTGTATGGTGTCAACACTCTCTCGATGGTGTCGTATGACATTCATTTAAATTAGGTGCGCAAACAGATTAGAGTCATAACATAACTATGAAAATAATCTCTATTTAGTTTATAACAAGACAATGAACCTTAAATGGTAAACACATTTTAGTTTATTTTCATAACTAAAAAATACAAATGTGAGTAAGGAAAATAGAAAATGTTTTATTCGGTACATTATAAAAAGAAAAGACACAATCACAAATACAAACATGGCATGATTCAAAAATATTTAAAACACACACATTACTTTAGCCAGTTTTACTTTCTCTGCTACAGACTAGAATTAATTATTTAAAAAGTAAAGTTGTTATTGGCAGTCAGTTTTGTTTTAGTTATTAAGTTTATATTTTGTATATACTCCGTGCTGTTGGTTCTTAGACAAATAAAAAACAACAAATTACAAAGGTTCGCTTTACAGCCAGAACTGTGGCTATCAGCATAATGATTATGTTAGGCATTTACATAATGTGCGATAACGTTGATTTCTAAAGAATCCCAATATCTATGTGTTTGTGTGTGTTGTGAGTTTGTGCGTATTATGAGAAACGAAATACAATATTGCTGCAGCAATACTACTTGCGCAGAGTCGAGAGAAAATCAGTCTTGAGGATGACAGGTGCACTTTCAGGGCTTATTTCAGTTTATTTTTCTTTATTTTGTGCAAATATTGCCTTCTGTATATTATCGACGATTTGGCATCACTGCCTTATTTGAATACGTCCAAACGCGTGCAAGATAGCGTAAAAACCGAAAACTGGCAGGCGGGACTATGCCATTAAAATTCGACAGGTTGACGGATGACTTTAGATATGATAGGATGCAAGCCCCTTTGTTCCTTGAAAAGAAGGTTGTTTGATTTAATCCCGAAGGAACTTGGCAGCACTTTACACACAAAGTAAGCTGCAGGTCATGCATGAGTTATGGGGAAAGGTAAACTTTGGCAAGTATAATTTCTTACGAAGTATGCTTGGGAAAGCTGTGTTATGATGGTGTGAAAGGAGACGTTGTTTCTAAGATTAAGATGAGAAAGCTTACATGATTGATTAGGTAAAATGACAGTTTTGTCAAAAGATTGAAGCATTAAAAACTTAGTTTTAGAGCGTGGTTTTTCCAAAAACGTTGAACGTGAGTTGAGAATATTTTTGAAATCGCCTCCAAAGAAGTAGTATATAACTGGCTCTATACTTAGACTGTGACCTACATAATGAACCCATACAACTGACGTCTCACCGCCGTGTGACCTTTGGAAAGTTAAGAAAAAAATATGAAAAAACTTTTTTCTCCTAACGAGCTGAAGGTCTCTTCCAAAGAAATAAACATCGGAAAATATTGAGATAGGTAATCTAACTTTAAAGATGACTTCTACGAAAATTCATAAAGTAGTACATAGGATGAGATTGACCAGCAAAGTAGTACTTTGCTTGTCAACCCCATAATTATCTGTACCTCACGGCTGCTTCCCATCAGGTGGAGTGAGGTCATCTTGAAGACCACAATAAAAAAGATGGACTAATTTAGTGAGCACTAAACAAAGTAATTACCTACTTACAGGTTAACTCTTACTGACTCTAAGAGGTGCAAAGGGCAAAGCTGGGGCCCAATAGTGCCAATTCGTTTGACAGAAAAAAATGCCTGATCACTTCTTTTATTTATGTATCTATGCATACTCATAGTCCGTTCGCGTTACGAATTCAGTAATTTAATTCTTGTCCTTCGACCTAGGACTCCCCTTAACCAATCAAATCGTTCCTAATTTGAAAGTCAAGTTCACAGCGCCCACATTAACGCATTCTTACAAACGTACCTAAGTTTTTCTGTGTGTAACAGAATTAAATTGAAAAATGACTGCATCCTTAACGCGAACATACTACTTATAGCCCTTTCGCACCTGAAACTTTTTCTCCCTCCTTACGGCTATATTTATCAAAAATAATGATACTTAGGGCCTTCAGATTAAGAGAAAAATAGTGAAAAAAATCCATCCTATGCAGGGTTTTAGGAAAGCATGCCGCACGATCGTGAGTTCCCGGGCTTACTTCAACCTACGCACGATCGTGAGTTAGGTTAACTTTGCAGTGTTTTAGTTTGTTTTTTTTTATTATGTGACGTAATTATTGGCTAGGTTAATTCATAGTTTTATAATTAAACAATAAATTCACCAAAATCAACGATTATTTTTCTAATTTAGACATAACGCACTAGTATTTTAAAAAAAAATGTACTTTTCTACTTTTTCAGTCGTATTGCCAGTCTCTACATATTTTTTAAATATTGAGAGTATTTTCATAGTTAGTTATAAACTAACAAACAATAAAACATGCCTTATAGTCACTAACAGTGTAGGTATTCTAAAATATAAATGAGTAAACGAGATCAACATTAAATTAAAAACATGTATTTCGCTGTTCTCTGTGTGTATTCACAAGGATAACGCTACACGTAGGTATTGTGTTAAGCTAAATAAATGTATTTCTAATGGGGGATGCAGAAGGATGGTTATGTAGCTCTTCTATTGTATTGGGTCCGTCTGTAAAGATATGTAAGCTTAGATGCCTTTTAGGCAGTAAACAATTTAGGTCTTCTCGCATGTTAATACATGAGATCAAAATTAACATTCAAGTGCTTGATATAACTTCATCAGTCCCTTGATATTAGGAATAAACGTGATAGAGGTAGAAACAGTCTTTACCGCGACTCATACATAGGTAAGGACACGATGCATTTTCATTATCTAATTTTAGTACGCGATTTGTGCCGAGAAACTCAAGGATATTTAAATTCGCCGAAAATGGGTAAATCATATTTCTTTCCCTGGGATAGAATATTTGCAGGCTTGTACTCGTATTTACCTGCTGCTGATGATCGAGATATGATAGGAGATAAAGCACGCTGTTCTCTATCGGAGGTATTAATCAAAGTTACAGCAACTCCAAATGCGACTTGCAACAAAAGCACTTGATGAAAACAATAGGTGTAATTGCATTTGGTAAAGGTTAACATTGATGGGGACTGTATGGTGACACTATTTTATAGTGACTGTTTTATTCCCAGGTAAGCAGAGCAACGGAGCTTGGAAAGCTGGTGACGAGGCTACAGCAAGAACGATCAGAAGTGGCCTTCTTCATCTTCACCAATGGAAGCACACTAAGGTTGGTGATCAATCTTTATTACACTGGGTAGTAAAAATATGTTTACTTAAAGCAGTCAACATTTTTCAAACTATTCAAGATAATTATGACATTGGATTAAAAATATTTAAATTTATTATTTATGATCAATCCAACACCACTGCCACTTCTAGTGACAGGTAGAGGGTTGGTGGAAAGTTCACCACACTGCCACACCTGAGTTATTTTGGCCTTCCGGCTGTTCCAGCTTACATCGATAATGAACTCCTCTGCTAAAACAAGGACTTATGGGAGGTTGCGATACATATCTGACTTACCCTTCGGGATTTTTTAATTGCAATAGCAAAATATAGTTATTAAACTAGATATGTTTGTTTAAGGTCTAACCTGTCACAGCGGTTCTCAGAGACAGACAGCGCCATACAGCAAATGGGTGATCTCCCACTGCTGAGCTTCAAGAACCGCTCCAGGCCTGTAGATGAGAACGGGTTCAGGACTGAGCTCAGAGAACTAAGGTATGTCTTTCTTTTTCTTTCCCTTCATACGGCAGACCATGTTGCAATTTTTCATTGGTTTTGGACCCTATTCCCATGGAATAGTGTTAAAAATATGGTGTCCAACATATGGACAGAGCCTTATAAAGGGCATCAAATAAACCCGGCCAATATTTTGCGTTCTCGACTGCATCATTTGTCGCCACATTCAGATCCAACCCTGTGCAGGTTTTGAAGCACAGGGCAACTGGGGTGAGGTGAGGTCACCTATTGTCTGAGGATCCACGCCGCAGTCACACGCACCTTGTGTTTCATCTCTCAACGATCACCTTACTAGGCATCGTCGTCCAACCAACGTCGGGTCAGAAAATGAAAGAAAATATAAGACCGCGAGTAGAATCCGTAAAGTTGTTTTATTTCGATTACTAGGCATCGTTCATTTTACAAAGGCATTACTTGAATTCTAACAAGGAAACCCAAAAGACGACAGTGCAAACAAAATATGGCATGCTATTAATGTTAAATGCAAATGAACTTACGGATTCACCTAAGTAGCAGATGTGAAAGCTGTACAAAAAAATACATAATGCTTTTACCTTGAGTGGGACCATAAAGTTGCAAAAAGTGTTGCCAAACTATTTAACTAAACGTTTTCATGAAACGGTAAAACCAGCTCCAGCTTCCACATCTCTAAATAGCCCGTTTTTTTTCTGAACGGCAATTCAATAAAACACTTCCAGCCGAATTGCAATCCGACCGCAGTGGCTCGAGCGAAAGCAATAAACGACTAAACCAACAGTTAATCTGCGTTACCTCGCTGTCTTCAGCTGTGAAGTATTGCGGTAATAAAGGAGCAATGCTCTCCAGCAGTGTGAGTCTTTAAATAACTTCAGGTTAAGTCTTGCATTTGTTTTTCGTGATAAAATAGACCAGCATTTGACTGCAGTCTCATTGAGCATTCTGGTTAAAAAGGTACCACTCTTCCTAAAATCGTGTGTAATCCCTAAAAGCACTCATTTGAGACTACGTTCCACGCCTTAGCAATACACATGACGATATTAGAAGCCAAACGTTTCGTGAGTTTAGGTAGAAGATGAGAATATAAAACATTTAATTAAAAATAACAAACTAGACCTTTTTAATGGTATCTGTATCTTTAACCAAATCCTTTCAAAAACGACCTCAGATTTTTTGAAACTACTCAAAAGCTTCTAAAACCAGCTCTAGCTTCCACATCTGTAAATAGCCCGAGGTTTTTCTAAACGGCAATTCAATAAAACACTTCCAGCCGAATTGCAATCCGACCGCAGTGGCTCGAGCAAAAGCAATAAGCGACTAAACCAACAGTTAATCTGTGTTACCTCGCTGTCTTCAGCTGTGAAGTATTGCGTTAATCAAGGAGCAATGCTCTCCAGCAGTGTGATCAACCTGCCGTCGCACTTGCGTCTACAAATAACTACAGGTTCAAGCTTATGCTATTTTTATTAAACCTGATTATGCACACACGTGGCAACGAAAAATACAAACAAGAATAGGAAAAAGAAAAAGAAAGAAAAAGTGTTTATTGATCTTGGACATCGCAACGTACAGATATAAACAAATAAAATAAAATGGTTACACAAAAAAATAAGAAAACAAAAGAAAAATTAACAAAAAACTCCACCAGACAGCAGTGTCACGGTGTCCAAAATTAAATGGAACAGTGTCACGATGTCCAAAATTACTTGATGTAAATGTGTATGTTCTTCTCCCTGCCACGTCGCAACGAAAAATGCAAACTAAAATCTGTGTCTAAGTTATTCTCGACAATACTCGTAACAATATCGTCTTAAGTATCAACATCGTCCATGCACCTTTATTGGTAGTAAAATAAATTGGTAGTGAACATGGGAGAGAGAATCCCATGTTTAAGGGAAAGTATTCCTTGAATTGTATCAACATACAAAAAAAGCAGGCCGCGTCACCACACTCACAAAATTCGTAGGTTTTTTAACGTAGTACGAGTAAATAAACAGTATTATAAAGCGTCAAACTCTGCGAATTCGTCTATAAATGTTCAGTGCAAATTTTAGGCAACCATTAATGATTTAGATATGATTTGGAATAAAACATACAAAAAAGGGTAACTTTATAGGTAATTTTATCAAGTAAAAAAATATTTGGGCAACCACCAATAGTTTAGACATGATATTGAAAAAAAAAACTCTTAAAC
Source organism: Udea ferrugalis (assembly GCA_950022985.1). Taxonomy (NCBI): domain Eukaryota; kingdom Metazoa; phylum Arthropoda; class Insecta; order Lepidoptera; family Crambidae; genus Udea; species Udea ferrugalis. The sequence goes on along the minus strand of OX465527.1, from coordinate 3,123,442 downwards.
TCTTAAAGGGGTAACTTTATCAGTATTTTTTTTGGTGTATAGCCTAGAAGAAGACCGTGTAGAGACTCTTCTTTCTTTGTTTCATTAGCTGAATTCTTACAATTTTGTCTTTAAACTGTTATTTTCCCACCGTCTACTATAAAACGTACTTTCTAATCTAATTGCTAAACGAATGGCAGCTCAGATGAATCTCAATTACTAGCAAGGGCTTTGTCCTCACCTGTGGACCATCACTCTAATCAACTATAGAGAAACTCTCCTTAATGCAGACAAACTATTTACACTAATGGCGATTGATTCTTTCAATCTCTTTAGAGTATTCATAGACTGAACCCTGAACTGTATTTTTGTTGGAAATGTCGTTTTCAAAAGCTCTGAAAAAAAAGTATTTTTAAAGCGAGAGTCACCCTTATAAAACTTTTTAAAAGTTTCGGACTAAAGAGGTTAGTGTAAGAATTTTTAAAAGCTTTGTAATTTGATCCAACGAGATACAACCTTTAAAACGCCACGGGCTCTCATTTAAAGTTATGTTGTTTTTCAATCATTTTTTTTTATGCTGTCCAAGTATTAAAATGTGTCTTCAGCTGGACCTCTTATAAACGCCATGTTTTGAACACATAGGGGTTCGTTATACCGTTAATAGTTATTCAAAGCTGGTAAAAAAACCGGTATAGTAGAAAAATAAATGGATGGATATTGAAAGATATTCATTGCAATATTAAATTACTACACACATCAAAAGTGTCTAGGGATATCATAGGGAAAAAAGAAAAAATAAATAATAATTTTGCTATTTTTATATGTTTAATGAAATGTATTTAAATGAATATATGTATTATATTTATGTAGGTATGTGTATGTATATTAGATGACCGTTTTATATAAGTATTATTTAATTTTTATGTATTGAAATGTATATTACGTGTAAATGTGTGTAAGTATTTTTTATTTTTTTAATATATATGTTAGTACATTATTAAATATATGTATATTATTTTTCTCACGTCCTATGCAAATGGTAGTATGAAGGGAAACCTGTAATTAGCTGTACTCATAGTTCTAAGTATTTAAGAAAGAAATTGTAATAACGCTGTTGGATTCCTTAATAAAATAAAAATAAAAAATAAAATATCATTTTTCAAATATTTCATAAAGTTAAGATGGTTTACGAGTTGAGCATTATCTCAGAATAACGCGAGGACAGTGGCATAAGATAAAGGTTAAGAATATTACAAAAAAAAACGTTTGATTTTGCTAAAATTTTGACACCTTTTAAAAGAAAACTCTGTCTTTTTTTAACGTCCTTACGATTGTACAATAATGCTACTACGATTTTTTTTTTATACAATCTGAAAGGGCAGATATAGCAGTTTCTGTGTTCTAAAAATTTCTACGTTGGTAGCATTATTTTAATTTTTACAGCCTCCCAAATAGCTATACTTTGTATGAAAATGCTTGAGATATCCCTAGACACTTTTGATGTGTGTATTAATAATTTTATTACAACAGGTGCAGTGGAATGGTGATATGGCAGCTATGTATTCGCATTTCAAGCGGACCTTATACAGAATGTCAATTTTACGAGCTAACCAAATTATCTTCTGCGTTTATGCTTCATCGTTCTAGAAGCTGATATGAAACTTTTATCAACCTGTCTGAAATCGTTCATCACTACATAGAAAAAAACAAAGTCGCACGCAAACAAAGTCTCTCTATATGCTTCAATCTTTAAAGCTACGCAACGGATTCTGACGCGGTTTTTTTAATAGGTAGAGTAGATTGAAGATAAAGGTTTATAATTATGTTAACGTCTTATTGCACTCGTGCAAAGCCAGGGCGGGTGGCTAGGGCGATAACAAAATATGCACTTCCACTCTATTCTTATTGCATTAGTTTGATGGAGTATGGCCCTGGGCGGAATTATGCACACACCTTCGTTCTAATGTTTTATTAATGTGTTTTGAAGCTTCTGTGCACCGTGACCTACTTGCATCGGTTTCCATTAAATCATCCACTTGAACAAGCAAACTTAGAAAAACACGCAACAATAACAATTTCCAGCACCTGGATCACTTTGCGATTTTAGATCATAATTATTATTCAAAACATTGTAAAAAAAACATTTAGGTCAAAGATACGCGTGTCTCTTGCAAGATATTCCTTCCAACAAACCATGGTAATAGGTTGATTCAAAGAATATCATCGATGAAAGCATCTGGTATGAAATACCTAAAACAGGCAGGCGTTAACTTTCACGTTGCGTTTGACTGACGGAACTCGCACTGAGCACAAAGTTTCAACACCACTGCGGCCGTCACCGCTAATCACTTGTGTAAGTGAGACTCATAAGCCCCAAACTCGTGGAAATTATTTAAAAACCTGATTTAATATTAAAGATACAATTCCTAGACGGACCGCAGCCGCAAACTGCAAGCGACACACTTACTTTGCCTAGCTTGGCCACACCACGCTTGGAATCTCTTTCATAGAGATTCTTAGAAACCAGTGCTGTTTCTTGCAGTCTGCGGTTGCAGTTATGTGGTCCGTCTTAGAATTGTACTTTAAATTAAATAAAACAGGTTTTTTTAAATTGAAACAGTTTTTACTTTATGTGAGTATAAACATTATATTTGGCATTACATTCATAAATCGACATCATTTCTCCAACAAAAATATATCAACATGACACAACTTAATAAAAATGGACGTGTGTTTCCACACAGCTTTTCCATAGCTTCGCTTTTTCTAATGACCTTTTTCCATGAATAATAACGAGTGTATATTTTCTAACAACCTTTAATGGAATAATAACAGCGGCCCCGCCCACAGTTACGGCGGAGTACTCTACTACCAGTAGTAGCCACTCTGTTGAATGGGTCTTTATATTATGCCACTATCTGGATAATATAATTTTATCTGTGTCTTTTATAGCACCCTTATTGGTCATTTAGTGCGCACCTTAGTAAACAAGGGTTGAAAATGTGTAAATTGGCGGATCACAATATTTATCGCTGAATTTTTGGTGGAGGGTTTGCTCTGATTCGGCCCAAAATACATCAATAAATATCATGATATTATCAAGAAATTATTCACATACTCTAGAGCCGCCATTGTCTCGTACATTTCGGTTCTTGAAATGTTTCCTCCCAAGGACACTTAAATTGAGGAACGAACTCCCTGCCGAGATTTTCCCGAGGTGCTATAGCATGGAGTTCTTGTAGCAAGGAGTGAAAAGGTTCTTGAAGGGTCGGCAACACATGAGTAATGCCCCTGGTGTTGCACGTGTCCATAAGCTGCGGTAACTGCTCACCATCAGGCAGCCCGCATGCTCGTTTGCCACCGTCGTAGGATATAAAAAAAGATATTTATTGAACGTGTTGGGCAAACTCAGAATTTAATAAGGTATTTACTATTTAATTAATCTGATGAGCTGTCCAGCAACCTCCAATTTCTGATACGATAATTGGAGTTGAACTTTTTAATTTAAACTTCCTAGTATGCAGCATCTGATATACATGAACAAATGAGAAATAGAAGCCGTTGCTATCCCCTCATCTCAAATATAAGATGATTGCCAACTATTTTCGCCCATTACAGGCGTAGCTATCACTTTCAATTCTGTTTGATCATCATAAATCAGAAAATCTGACATGTACAACAAAATAACGCTGAGGTCGAGGGCATTGAGAAAACTATACCTACACTGGAAAAGAAAAGTACAGTAGATTAGTCTCGGCTATTGCATTTTTGATTAAACTGAAACCTGTTGTTAAAAGCCTGCTTAACAGGAAGCCAGGTTTTGTTACACAAGTAAGTTCACAACTCACTTTTTCCGTGTAAACAACCAGTAGCAAGTAACTACAGCAGTTTGTAACTACAAAATAAAACATTCAGCATAAATCAATGTGTTACCCAATGATATCATAATAAAAAGGTAGATAGGTTACTTGTACCAAAAAAGTGGCACCCGGAATCAGAACTTTTCGTGTACCTGAGCAAAGCATTGCCAGTGTTAACAGTTTGAAACGACATACTGTCTCGTTTATACGCTCTAGTAAATAATCGTACTGTCTTGTTCACACGCTATAACACGGTCCAATTAACTATGTCGTACTGACATATCCTATCTACGTCTTTTTATTGTAATATCATTGGTGTTACCCATATAAATGTGTGTTCTCATAATTAAGTGCAATATGCAGCAGTATTGCCCATCTCGATGGATCGTTGTTCCAGTGTAAACTGTAAACATTCTAACGATATGTACACAATGTAGACTAATGGATTAAACCTCGTCACTCCCGCGTGTTATGGTTAAACCAGATATTACTGTAAAAGCACACAGCTTTCACAGTAATAATGTTATGCTCCATTTTTAACCTTATTAAATTAGAATTTAAAAAAAAATGCACAGTTAATGTAGCTATTATGTATGCAGTTTCGGTGGTTAGTACTCTCTGTAGAACTCAAATTATGTGACTTAGCTCAAAAGTTGAGTGACTAAATGTCGAAGTGTATTACTACAAATGTTATATGGATATATAATTCAAGTAGACTTGGACCTTTAAAGGACTAGGTACGAAGAATTTGCTATCAATTTACATGTCAAACATAGTGTTTTTTTTGGTTTTGAATCATGTATTTAGTAGCAGTAGTCATTTAGTAGTAAATAAATAAATATTATTGGACACATAAGTGTGGAATGATGTCCAATAATATTTATTTATTTACCACTAACATGACTACTGCTATGTTTTGATTATTAGGATACAATCATTGTATAAACATACTAAAAACTTTTCTTAGGAAATATATGACGATACTAAGCCTAAGGTACGAAACAACCAGACTATTAGAAATAGACTTTTGCATGCATACAAATGCTTATACTGTACGTGGATCGAGCCTGCACCGTCTAATGTAGTAGAGGTCGTCTAAGCTGAAATGACGCGCCCCTCCAATGCATCTACGCATTTATGAGTGCTTAGGTCATCATCATTCAGTCAGTCATTTCGGCCTAGACAATCTCTGGCCAACTTCTTAATCATTGAAAGAAATCAATTACTAAAGGAATTTTCCTAAAATGTATCAAAGGACAACGTTCCTTTATTTTCTACTTAAGTACCACATACTTCTTACGCAAAAATAGAACCTTAAGCTTATACCAATAACAATAAGTAGGTAGACTTCATAAAAAAGGTCATAATGTGTTTTATTGTGAATTCATAGCAGAGCGTAAAAAGGTAACAAATTAAACAAGTGAGGGTGTCGTTATTCGGGAATCTGTTTGTAGTCATATACGCCCTAGCTATGTCTTTGTACATAAACGGCCTATATACGTCCCACTGCTGGGCACAGGCCTTACCTCAACAATAAGGTGGAACGAGCCATACTCCAACACGCGGGCTCAGTGCGGATTGTTGGAGGGGTGTAAGGTTAGTGAGCAACCTTGATGTCAGATGTTATCAAGCCGCACTAAGGGCTCGGACTAAGCTTAACCGGGTCAACCGGGAGCAACTGCTTAACGTACCTTCCGAAGCAAAGAGATGCCCGAAATACACATCACTAAATTTCGGTCGGGATGGTCACCCATCCCATTTCCGACCCGGCGTGTGTTGCTTTACAACAGCGATCGTCGCCGATCACTGTCACAACTGCGCCACGGGCATCTCATGTCTTTGTAAGGTATGTCAAAAAAATAAAGAAAGTACTAAAATTCTGTGCCTCCTGTGAAAAGTGGTATAAGTCGACTTATATCGAATTTGAGATTATTGTTGCACCTTCATCAGAAAAAAATACTCTTTTTTTCTGTGTATCAACATTTTTATACGTCTATTAGTTTCCGAGATGGTATGATACATCTATGACAAAATGACGCGTTTTGATAAATGTTTTTGTGTAAATAAATACATATTGAGATGTATCGTTCAAAGTATTGAAGTTATGATGTAAAAAAATGTGTATAAAGGTGTATCTCAAGAAGTATTATTATTTACATTTATTTATAACCATGAAATAATGTGTCACTTGATACATATTCAGTTGTATCAATTGTCACGAAGTAAAATTTGCACCCTCCATCGGTACAACTTAAGTTGTATTATACGTCACAAAAATATAAAATACAATTTATGTGTAAGATGATACAAAGTTATATCAAACACAACCGAGAAATATTAACGTTTTTAGATCAAGATATGTGCAAACTGATACATCCTCTGAACGCGGGGGTTGCGCGGGGCGCCGGGGACGCAACTGCGCCGTCCGCGCGGGGCGCTGCAGGGCCAGTGCCGCATAAGCTACGAGACGTGGTGTCCGCGCGCGCCGTCAAAGCAAATTCAACATGGCGCAGAACCTACGTATTAGATGTATCATCATACACAAAAATTGTTTTCTTTTGTGCATTTTTATTAAAATGCACTAATATCAATTAACACAAAATGACTATTCCAGTTGCATCAAAATACACAAAATCTATTGTGTTTTTGAGTAATGTAAACTTGCTTTTAATATCTTTTTATCTGATGTTTTTGGACGGTCTATAATGTTAGATGTCATTGTTGCAGCGTCCTTCTTGCCGTGCTAAACGCATGTTGGACATGTTAAATATAGATTGTAATAAAAATAATGAAGAAGATGATGATTCCGTGGAGAAAAATATTTCTTCTTCTTCCTGTATAAAAAGTAATGATAGGAGTAGTACATCGAACAACAAGGGAGTATTATTAGAGCAGAGCCTTTCTAAACATAACTTGCTAAACATAAGGAATCGTCTCGCCCGCATGTTTGACGACTTCCAACCTAAAAAACTATTGAGTCCAAAAATACTATAGAGTCTTTTTAGAACCCGTTTGGTTCGGGAGGTAAGGTAATGGTACTATTACCATAGACCACATGCATACGCTGCAGCAGGTTATACAGAAGATCGAAGAGTACAACTTGCCACTTTGTCTGGCGTTCGTGGACAGTGAGGCCTTTGATTCGATTGAGACCTGGGCAGTGCTTCAGTCTCTCCAAAGGTGCCAAATAGACTACAGGTACATCGAGGTGCTAAGATACCTATACGAAAACGCCACCATGTTGGTTCGATTACAGAACAAGGAGATGTTATTTCTCAGAAATAGTTCACAGCTGCGTTGGAGGATATTTTCAAGCTTCTGGACTGGAAAGGACGTGGCATCAACACCTGCGATACGCCGATGAAAGCTTATGGCTGAGACCTTGGATGACCTGAACATAATGGTCGAAGATCTCGGTAATGCTTCTCAAACAGTGGGTCTTAGGATAAACATGTACAAGACGAAAATCATATTGAATGCCCATGTTGCACCCGCTCCCGTTAACGTTGGGAACATTACACTCGAAGTTGTTTACTACTATGTTTACCTGGGACAGTCCAACTTCGAGAAAGAGATATCTCGTCGAATCCAGCTCGGAATCGGCTTTCGGGAAGCTCGGGTATATATTCGCGTCCGAAAAAGCTCAATGTCTCAAGACGAAGTCTTTGACCAGTGTGTGTTGCCAGTAATGACATATAGGAGTGAGACGTGGTCGTTTACTATGGGTCTCACAAGAAGGCTCAAGGTCACCCAGCGAGCAATGGAGAGAGCTATACTTGGTATTTCCCTGCTTGATCGAATAAGAAACGATGAAATCCGCAGGAGAAACAAGGCAACCAACATCGCTCGAAGGATTGCATCGTTGAAGTGGCAGTGGGCGGGGCACATAGCGCGGAGAACCGATGGCCGTTGGAGCGGAAAAGTTCTGGAATGCCGACCGCGTACCGGACGATGTCGGCAGGCCTTCCACGGGGTGGACTGACGATCTGGTCAAGGTCGCGGGAAGCCGCTGTATGCGGACAGCGCAGGACCGATCCTTGTGGAGATCTTTGGAGGAGGCCTGTGTCCAGCAGTGGGCTGTCGTTCGGCTGACATCATAGATATTGTTAATGCCTTTTCAAGTGTTTATCATAAAAAAATAAATAAACTAGGTTTTAGTTTAACTTGTTATGTGTAACTTGTTACTTGTGATACTCTTGAATAATGAATATTTTTCATACTAGTACTTTTTCTCATTCCCTTTGTCTTTTAGCATTTTCTTGTATCATACAACACTAATTTGAGTAGAGATACAAGTCAACATATATCAAAAAACACAGAATAACACGACCGCTATTTTCGTGTAAAATGATATGTATACCAAAAATCACAACTTTTGACAGTTTTGTGCTTTTAGTGCTTTTGCAGATTGAATAATTTGACTTATTTGTTTTCTCTCGGGGCAATAGTTGATTCAGTTTTGTAAAAAAACCACCTGACAAAGCAACAATATCAGCTTTCACCAGAGCTTTACACAGTGTTTAAAGTGATACAACTCATTTAGAATCATTATACACTATCATTCATTTGGTGCGTTTTGATACAATAAACACTTTTTTTTAAATATCTCTTTGTGTAGGTATCGAATTTAAGCAGGAACTTAACAAGTTGTGAACTAATACGACCCCTATAAAATAGTATCATTACTATTAAAAAAATATTATTCGAACTCGGTTTATGAATTTTTAAACACAAAACCTTCATTACTGTAAAGTTGTCTTTTTTGACATGTACCACTTTTCACAGGACCCACAGAATTGCTCTAATTTCTAATATTATAATGAATGCTTACTTGTGCTGAAAAAGTGGCACCCAAAATCATAACTTTTGAACACCTGGGCAAAGCATGGAGTGTTTGAGACGACACTGAGCAACATGTATCTGTCTCGTGTATGCTCTAGTAAATAATCTCTCTCTAGTTTTCACCAGCGAGCGAGGGAGGATGCGTTGCAAGGGTTGTGTTGTGTTTCATCATCATCATCATCAGCAGCCTGTTGCAGTCCACTGCTGGATATAGGCCTATATATTGCAGGGTTGTGTTTGTTGACAACCAATGGATTTGCTTCGTTACATTGAAAGACCGGTCTGTTATAATGGTTCAAAAGTTGGCCACCACACGGGACGTCGCGGGTTCAATCCCCGCACCGTTCAAACATTCGTCTGTATAAACATTTCTGTTTGTTGTTGTTGTTCCTATGTATACTATGTATTTATTTTAAAAAATATATTAATGTATTCATCCGTTGTTTATCATCCCATGAAGCCACGTTAAATTAGTTTAGTTCGGAGCTAGCCGGCTAGCTGGGTGCAATAACTTCAATTTAATTTAATAGGCAAAAGTATTTCCCTTTCCGCCCTTTATGCAAACATATTAGTCTAGAAAATTGGTTCAAAACACATTTTAAAACTCAAATCACGATCTACAATCCCTTAGTTATTGCGTGTTCAGAATTTCATTACCGAACTGATATTGGACGTGTATAAATAGTGAGCACACAAACGTTTACTTAGGATCCAATTTAACGTCACCCAGAGATGTCGACTTGCCAATAGGAAAGTGGCTTCAAATTGACAACAGATTAATTAGAAACAGAGACAAGTTTTAATCTTTTGAGCTTCTGAAGCCACCTAAAACAGGAGAAGTTACTCCATTTTTTAAACTTACGTCGCGTGTGCAGCCTTTATGGTTAAAACTACATAAAAATCATGTATGACGGAAATATTCCCCTTAAAATCTTTTATGGATGACTCACAATAACACGTGAAACTCCCGATAGCTTGGTAATTCGGAGCTTTCTGATTATATTTGTCTAGTCTTACGTTTACAACACTCTCACTCATCAATAATAAATAAAAGTTAACATACCGTATCGTCACCCAGAGATGTCGACTTGCCTATAGGAAAGTGGCTTCAAATTGACAACAGATTAATTAGAAACAGAGACAAGTTCTAATCTCTTGAGCTTCTGAAGCCACCTAAAAATGTTCCACGTTACATTGATATAAATATTTTTTTGCTTATGATCCTTGAAAAACACAGCCAAAGTGTATTTTTTTTTGTTTTAGCATAGTGGCCCAACGTGTACGTTTCTTGGTGTTGCGAATAAATTAATCCATCATCACAAAAGGTACTTCAGAATAAAACTGCTAAAGTAGGAGACGGCCAGCCAAGGTTTTCAGAGATGCTTATTTTTGATACAAATTTGGCATAAAACTTGTACTTTAGTGATTGTATTGTAAAGAAAAAATATTTGTTAACAGAACAAGCCTAGATGCCGGGACGTCGATGGCTGAGGCTGTGGAGTGGTACACCAACGCCAACGCCGCGCTGCTCAGTCATCTCACCAAGGAGATCAAAGATACTGACAGCAGCACCATATGGAGGTAAATTAAGATAAGATAAGATGAACTAGGTTAAGTAAGCGAGTAAGCAAGATAGCTAGAGTTTTAGAATGGAGAATTTAGGCGGCCTGAATAAAGTCTATATTTTAGCATAAAGTACATTCAAGACTAAATCCTTAACGGGGTGTTCAGAGTTCGGGGTGTTGCCGTCAGGGTCAAAGGGACATTTAGATGCCCACATTTCACTGAGTGAATCAAACCCGATGTGATTAAAGGGGGTGTTAAACCACTGGTTACCGACCCTCATTACTCTTGAAAATGTTAATTTATATTAGGCTTCGGGGTTTCTATCGACAACTCAAAATAATGTAACTTCAACCAACAAATAGGAAATAAATTTTCGTTTGAATTAATGTTGCTTATAAGCAATCATTTTCATCATCAGTGCACATCAATAATGCGTAAATGCGTCCTTAGCTCAACTGAAGCTATTCTTCTGATATTAAAAACCTACATCTCTGACTTTAATAGCAATAAAGCGCTGCAAAGTTTTATCGACTTCCAATCACGACATCGCGATGTCATAATCTAATATCAAATGGCAAACAAGAGGAAGTAGACGATGACGTCACTGTACTTAATCGGTGGAAAGTAGGGCGGAATAACAACCGCTTATTACGTGGCACTTTGATCTTAGACACACACCATACACTATTGTCAACTCCGGTAAACTGTGAAGAAAGCTTCCAAGACGCTGCGAGCTTTTTGATTAGTTTACTTTTCCTTTGCTGTTAGAATCACACAGTATGAAAGATAAATACTTGTCATTGGACATTATTCTCACGCTTCCGTTTTTAAAAACATACTTAAATTCTTTATTGTTTTATAAATACTTACTGAATATTCATAATGAACACCGAGGCCTGTACAAATAGACATACATACACACAAATTAAGATAAAACGTCCTAACTAACGTTTGGGTATCGTACCCGCTACCATCTTCTGAACCATTACACCAAATTGGTCGTCACCCGGCCGTATTCTTAGGTCCTTGTAAGAAAGGAAAAAAAGGGACATCTTTTGGCTGGCCTGTTAGCGCCAACACTTGAAATCTAGCCGATAGCGCCGACGGCCGCCAGTTCTGCTAAGCAAAGGTCACTCACACAAAGGCCAATTTCCCTTCAGTTCTCTATCCCGTGGTGCCAGGCTAAGCCAGTCCTCGCTTTGGTGCCGCAAATCGTCACTACACCTTTATCTCGGCCTTCCCCTACTCCGAAATCCGTTTGTAGGCTGCCATTGGGTAACGATTTGATGCTGGGTTGCATCCAACCTACCCTCTTCCTATGTATATTATGTACGTATTTACAAAAACATAATATGATTATCCGATATTGGTATTCCATGGTACAGGCAGGGGCTAGACGGCGCTGTGTCTAACAACATAACATAACATACCCTCACGACCATATTTCTAATGGGTTAGTCAGAGGCACACTTATTGTTGCCATCATGGTGAACGGAACATGCAGAAGCCCACATTTCGCCGAAGGAATTGGAACCCAACGTTGTAAAGGGCGAGCGTACCACTTATACGGGTTGCTTGGGTTGTATATCAGTGTTTTCCATCACCGGAGTGTTAGCCGCAAATTGTATAAAGAACACAAAATAAGTGTTCCGCCCAGATTTGATCTCGGGACCATCAGGTTCCGAGCCAAAGTGCTTAGCCACTGGTCCACGACGCTGTCAAATATCGAGTAACGTCCAATGATAAAATCGTATTTTGTTGATATTATACTTACTTCTTTTGTTATTGTCCTTTGTCACTGGCGATCTCTTACATAATAGAAGCAGATGATTATTTTCTCATGCAAGAAAAGGTACTATTATCTTGCAAAATTATTATTTGCAGTGTACCGAATAATTTTTGTTCTTATAAGAGGTCGACTGTACTTTTGGCACGTTGGATTGTGGCTATAGGTAAGTACCTATTTTTGTAAATGAATCAGATATTATGCTGGGTCTGAGTGTTTTGGTACCCTGAGATCAGAATGTATGTGATGGTGTCGTATATTAACATAACATTTACCATTTTAAGGCACTTAACTTATCATCATGTCATTTTCAAATTTCTTAGTCACTTTTATAACACCACATAACATACACAATGACTCACACGGTTTCGGTGTCATAAAACTTGTATACGTTTTTCTATCAATTACGAAGATGGGTCAGAGATTTGCTACTAGTCGTCTGGGTGAGTCAATGTTGTCCTAACTAATCTTGGGTGACTCATGTTTAAAATGCATATTCGTTTCGATTTTCCTGGAAGGACTGCAGTTATGTTAAATTAACGGTATGGTAGCTCGCAATCGACATGATGAGTGATACTTTCTACACTCGGTTTGTGGGTGCGGTTTAGAATCAGGGCAATCATTCATTCAAAAAATAATAGTTGATGAATTGTGTTCTTTGGTAATGCACCCCAGTACTGCCGAGTTTAACTCTGACTAGTACACCAAACTTAGTCTTCATTGTAACGTCAATGGCACATCAGGCTACCCATTTCCGTGTTTTATCTTGTCCTTGAAGTTTCATTATTTTGCAAAAGAGCCATAAGGACAGACCGGAAATGAGTAGCCAGTAATGCCGTTTAGCGTACAACTTGCTGTTTACTCTCCTGTTATGTAAAAAACTGATAAAAACTTAAGCTTCCCGGATAACGGCAGTATGCAGTATGCCCCCTACTTTCGTGTAAAATGTGGCCTTCTGAATCGATCAACAACAAATCAATCAAAGCTACTGCAATCGGCGTGCCTCTGACTACGCCCCGTTGGGATAGAGTCGTAAGCGTATGTTAAAATCTGTTTAAGCCATCAGAAATAAAACTGCTTACCAGTTTGTTCACCCTGTATTTTTTCCCAGGTACCTGGTGGGGTTCAAGAATCTTCTTCGCAGTATTGAATGCAAAGGCATCGCGTCAGTTTTGGGTATCAACTACTATGCGAGAGGGTACCTTCGCTCCAGAGCTCATGAAAGGTAAGATCGAAATAATTGTCCTGACAACTGTTTAACGGCCACACTCCTAAAGTTGATGATTCATTGACACCTACTACTAAATACTTTATGCACTAATTAAATATCTTTTCAGAACAAATTTTGACAATATTAATTACATATTTCATTTTGAAGGCCCGTCACGCACATTACAAGTGGTGGCACAGCTTTTTCTATAACTTGAAGAAAAACAGTGTTTTTTACAAGTCTATGAAAAGTATATTTATGTAATTATGTGGAACTTGGCTTTATTTTGGCAGTTTACTCCAAGTGTCATGCAGCTATATGGCTTTATATTTTGGTTCTAACAGGTACATTGCCCATATGACCCTAGGCCGTGACCTTCTAGACAACACCCTTAACCTGGTACCCTCGTTGATCCCTTTACACATGGATATCAAGGAAGACAGCCCGGAATACCAAGTGTTAGAAAAAAAGTAAGTAAATTTTAGGTTTATGTTTATAAAATGTTTAGGATCTTTTTCACAAATAATTTCTAAATTTACGTAATAAAACAAGGGCCTTCCTAAGTCCCTCCTGGGTACAGGAGTTAACTCAACTATGAGCTGGCACGAGCCATACTCCAACACGCGCTCAGTGTGGATTGGGTGGGCGATCTACTGTCGCAACATTCATAATTACTGAGCCATGAGCAAACCCCTAATTTCTAAATCTGAGGGAGTCGTTGGAATTTGACATTATACCAGTTTAAGGAAGTGTCAAGTAGTACTTAGTGATTCTCATTAGGATTAAAAACCTAGAAAAAAGAAGGTAGTTCAGATCGGATTATTACCGCGCTTAGAAAAGCGATTTTAAGTCTGAGTTAATAATTCAATAAATCATTCTCCTCTATCTTCTAAAGACTTTTCTTTGTGTTCATATAGCGGTAGATATACTGCTTCCTTAATGGTTTTTCTTTCCGGTTGAATAAATTATCTTCATCTACAGCGCTAAAAAAAGGCTTTTGTTCGTATTAAATGTAATGAAAATGGTGACATTAGTACATAACTTTTAATTACTTTATAAAACAAAAACAGTTATTAAGAATATCTGTAGTCGAGACACGATCTCAACCTTTAAACAGTTAAAATAATAACTCGTTTAGCAAAAACAAGAGAGAAACTATTTATATTTGCCTTGTAAAAGTAGAAGCAAGTATCCAACGCTAGTGCTACCAGTAGCTTTATACTCTTAGCCCCAGGGGTCACTCCAGGTAACCGACTGAGACCCAAAATGACCGTCCGAATTTTTCATATTGTGGTTCTTTGAGTCAGCGTAATTCCATGAATATTTAGGCGAGTACCTTCCTACCTAACCTATTATAAATACATCACAGTTATACAACAGAAAAATACCGTACAAACTACGATACTTTCGCAGTAAGTAGTATTGGATATAACTACAATTTATTTAAATTGTATCGAACCAGGAACCAACAGATAGTGGACAACAGGCAACAAGACGGCAGTGTTGCGGACGCCATCGAGTACTTCGACCAGACCGCGACGTTGCTTGACAAGCTGCGGGCTGTACAGAAGCAGCTGAGGCAGTATATCAGGTAAATAATAATATGGTTCTTATTAATAAGGGAATAAAAAGATGGTTAACTCGCTACAATTCTTTATAAAGGAATGTAGACAAACTTGAGGCCAACATTTAAACTAGTGGCACCATTGACATTGAGGACATTGCAATTCAAAAATAGATACACTTTTTGCGTTTTTTAGTTCAGAGAATTTTATTTAAGTGACACTTCTTCTTTCGTGTCAATGGCATCAAATGAAACCCGACCAAAACTTGGCGATCTCGACTGCGTCATTCGTTGCCATATTTAGATCTTCCCCTGTGCAGGTCTTAGAGCACAGAGGGCAATCGAGGAGGTGACCCATAGTTTGAGGATCCACGCCCCAGTCACACGCGATTTGATGTTACCATCGTGGAGAGAGGGTTGGCCAGCCTAGACTCTACGTTACCGAGTCTAGCTGTTTACAGAATGCGCCGCGGGGAGGCTTCTTACATGCACCCCAAGTGACACTACAAATACGTTGTTGTTCTTGTGTTCGGAAATTCAATGCACAGAACTAAGTACTTTACTATGATTTTTCCAAACAAATGTCATGGTAATGTGAGACAAAAAACTCTATTTAATGAAGAATATAGCCTCTTTTAAAGGTCGATGTTCAATTTTCCCCACCGGACAAAATACATGGGTACCAAACTTTATAGTGCGCAAAAGCTCTCAGTAAAAGCAAATACCTGACTCACTTAGAACTGTTCAAGATACCTGTACAACTAATGCAGTACAGTGATACGGTTCATAATTAATTTATAAACTTAACTTTAGTCCTGATTCAATTATCGCCGAGTAACTAGAGAGGGAACTTGAATTGGAAATACATAGTGTTAAACATTATTGTACGAGATACACACATCAAAAGTGTCTAGGGATATCTCAAGCATTTTCATACAAAGTATAGCAATAGCTATTTTTTTTGTACGTTACGTTTTTTTGTAATATTCTTAACCTTTATCTTATGCCTGTTTCCTCGAGTTATTCTAAGATAATGCTGAGCATTATCTAATATCTTTGATTTTGCTAAAATTTTGAAACCTTTTAAAAGAAAAATCTGTCTTTTTTTTAACGTCTTTACGATTGTACAATAATGCTACCACAATGAATTTCTTTATACAATCTGAAAGGGCAGATATAGCAGTTTCTGTGTCCTAAAAATTTCTACGTTGGTATCAATATTTTAATTTTTACAGCCTCCCCAATAGCTATACTTTGTATGAAAATGCTTGAGATATCCCTAGACACTTTTGATGTGTGTATCTTCGCCGTGTAAGTAATACTATTAGAACGAAGCCGCTGTTCTAAATAGAATTCCATTATTACTGAATACCAACTATGAAATCTAGTCTATAAATTACTTGTGCTTCATCATCCCTAAATAGCTAACCGTATAGGTTTGAAATTCTAGTAACTGCCTAAGTGCTTGTCTTAGCCTATTCACAAGCACTCAGATATTGATAACAATATTGTTACCTAATGAAAAGATTGATATTACTGACCCACTAAAACCATTTATGTAATATAGCTCATAGGGTGAAATATTCCAGAAAGATTCGGCCGGTCTGTTAATGGTCTCGGTAGCACAGTGGTTAGTGCAGTCGCCCGTTTAAGTATGATCCGAAAGAAGCGGTTTCGATTCCTGACTGATGCTAAGACGACCAAATATCTTTTTCTGGTTTTCAGATCTTTTATAAAAAGATACTGCATAGAAAATGCTAAAAACAATAACAACCATACATTTATGTAATATCAATAACAAACAAAAATAACATCGCTCATAGAGAGCACAAAGTATAATAATTGGTTTAGGTATTGGTACTGTTTCAACTTTAGTAACAAACCGTTTCAAAATGGCTAAAAGTTTATTTTCACCTGAACGCTTAAATACTCATAATACTCGACCCACGCAGTTTATAGGTCGGAAACTTTAATACCCTTGATTGGTTAGTCAACATTCAACCACTCTATCTAGTCTAATTAAATTCGAAAATTAAAGGGTAGTTAGGCAAACTACTAAAACTAACAAGTCTGTTATTGTTTAACCGCTTACTTATTGTATTAACTTAATATGGTTTATTAATTTTTTAACACAATGTTATTGTGTGCGCTGTGAGTGTGTTAATGCCATTAATGTAAAAGTTAAAACATGTTGAAAAGAGTAACTGTTCAGTTTTTAGTCGGTTCATCTCAGAAGAGAAACAACTTCTAGAATAAAATCTTTTTAAAGTAACACTTTACTAGAGTATCTTGATAAATCAATATCTTAATATACGAGTATGTTAAGATATTGATACGTAATATTTTAAATATTATATGAATTACTCGTCACATGGGATATAAAACCTCCATGGATTTCAAAGCAACCTGACTGGATAACGCCACGGCCCAAAAAATAAACATAAAGAAAACAATTAAAGAATGGAGATTTGTATATTCGCGTGCGAGGCGCTAAGTTCATAATTTAAAATACGTAGCCTACTCAAATAGTAGCCATTAAATAATAAGTACTAAATAATGGAAGTTAATTTTCCGAGGCCGTTTGCAACTGAGGTACTTAATTGAATAGTTTTTTAACTGGAGTTCAGTCGGGTAAGTACAGCTGCTTCATTGATGTAAAGTCGCGGAATGAAAAGGTTGACCAGTTTTCAAACACATTCGTTTACACGTTGCAAGCACATGTTACTTTTTTAAACCGTGTTACAGGCTACAGAATGTCGAAAAGTATGTTTTATTGTCTGACAATAAAACTGAAAATCGATTAGACGTAGGTTCCTTCACGATTGACAGTTGAACCAATTGATCTTGTCAATGTCATCATTGAGCAAGCAAAAACAGATCTATCTTAGGGTGGTCAACCCTTTCATTCCCCGGCTGTACTAAAATTTAGCAATGGGGTCACGCAGTTAAGCTATTCAAAAGTCACTTCGGTCGTAGTCTCTACGTACGTATCTTTAAAATTGAGTTTCTTTGCGTGCCATTTTCGTTTTACCCAAATAAGTTATATTGAATGGTATCGAGCTCTCAAAACAGGAAATCTCCGAAATATGTGTGGAAACGTCTGAGTTACGAGTACAGGTTTTCTAAATGGTATGGCTGTTCAATGAAATCTCATAAGTCTTCCTATACCAATTACACTGATCTGTACAGCAATGTGACTCACACAGCTCGGTTCATACAAAAACACTATCATGACAATCTAGTTCATTCATGCACCCATGTAGGTAAAAGTCCTCACCATTTATTTTTCTTCTATTCATAGGTATGAATAATCACAATCAAATTAAAAATCAAACTTTAGAGAGCCAAGACTCAAAAGTGTATTTGTAATCATTAAGTAGGTACTTGAGTTTTTTTCTTAACTGAAAAGTCGATTCTAATTGCTTCATATTCCTTCAACTAAGAGTTCAAAAAAGAAACCCTTTTCATTCGTCCGGTTCCAAGATAAATTATTTTAGAATTTCCTGGAACCTGAAACAAAGTTCTTGTTTCCTAATAAGTTTTTTATATGGTTTCCGCAAAGCCTTTCAAAAACGGTTCTACTTTAAACAATCCATGAAAACTTTCGACGCCGTCTGTGGTGGAGTCACACAATTGTGTACATGTTTTTTTGAGTATCGTAATAAAGAATATGTATGTTTGTTTATTATGGGTAAAAATAATTTACGATTCCAAGGGGGTGCAATCGATTCTCGAAAAAAAAAAGAGTTTTATTCTCGCACCACCAGAAATACCCTCTGTATTTCTGGTTCGTAAATTAAAATTAAAAGGTAGGTAGCGTACGGTACGGTTAGTTTTGTACGTAAATTGTAAAAGATAGTATCTAATCTCCTGACAGCTAATTGACCGATTAACTCACATTTCTCCAACAAGTTTCTATACGAATGAAATTTCCAATTATTTGTAGAAAGTAATCTACAAGCACTGGTCGGAGTGGACCGCAACGCACCATCCATCCGCTACGCCTACTCTATCATATATTGAACACCTGTATTATTTTGACATTTGTTATGTAACTTTATTTCAAAGTTCACCTTACTAGCACTGTGAAGCGGTAAAGTGCCTAACACAAAGGAGGCCACAAGTAAAGTTTGTACATACACACATAACATAAACGGCCTATACGGGCCACCCTGTATACGTCCCACAGCTGGGCACAGGCCTCACCTCAACTATGAGGTGGATTGAGCCATACTCCAACACGCGGGCTCAGTGCAGATTGTTGGAGGGGTGTAAGATAAGTGAGCAACCTTAAGGCCAGATGTTATCAAGCTGCCCTAAGGCCTCCGACTAGGCTTAGCGACTGACATCTAGCGACGTCAACCAGGACCAACTGCTTAACGTGCCTTAAGAAGCACGGAGATGCCCGAAATACACATCAATAAATTTCGGTTGGGGTGGTCACCCATCCCATTTTCGACCCCGCATGTGTTGCTTAACAACAGCGATCGTCGCCGATCACTGTCAGAACTGCACCACGGGTACTTCCATAATATACCTACATACTCTATTTTAATATTTCTAATTTCTAAATACAATTGCGAACTCTGTCACGCAAAGAAACTCCAGGAAGCGGGAAGCCGTTGGATGCTAACGGCCCAAAGCCGCTCGCTGTGGCGCTCTATGGGGGCGGCCTACGTCCAGCATTGAACTTCTAGAAGCTGACGATGATGATGAAATACAATTTAAGGCTAACCGCTAATTCAGGCTCGACTTATGGCCCAGGGAGAGACAAGACTTTAAAGGTTGCAATGTTTTGTTTTTCAGAAAAGGTGTAACTGACAGTTTAACAGAAGCACGCCGAAGCGAAGCGGTGTGTGCTGGTATCCTCGTGCTGGTGTGCGTGGTCTCGCCTATCATCATCGCACTGGTCACCAACGCAATCAACACTATACAGGTACGATTAGATCGGTTCGATGTGACGAAACAATAATATCAGGTTAAATGTCACTGGTGCCTGGCCTGAATCATTGCAAGGGGTCCCTTAATCCTAAATCGGGCTTTTTAGGATTCACCAGTTACGGGCAGCTGGTTTTAATTAGCCGCCAGATGTCACCAAGATGATGGGTGCAAGAAACCCTATTTGATAAATTTGGAAGAGTAAGGACTGACAACAAGGCAGTTACTATAGGTTTCATACTGTCATTAGAATATTGCTGATTGTCAGTAATATTCAGAAATTAATAGTACCTACTGTCGGTGAATTTGTTCATAGGTGAAACATCATTCATGAGCAAAACGTTCGGACTACCAAGAGACGAATGGAAGAAAAGGCACACCCCTTAACAATTGTTTTCCTTGTTGACAAAACTGTGCAATAATCATATAGCTACCGCCAACCAGACAGTATAATTCCCTGGACTCTGGACATTATTCCACACAGCGCTATCTAGCCTCAAGATGAGCTAATTAAAGCCCTTTTTTATGGGATACTAGACAACAGATAAACATACTTAAACTTACATACATACACACTTAATATACATAGGAAACACCAAGTAATACAAACAGACATGTTCATGCACACAAATGTTTGTACTGTGCGGTGATCAAACTCACCACCTTTGGTGTAGTAGCCGACTTCTCAACAATAACACCCAATCGGTCGTCTAATGATTGTAAAATGGATGATGAATTGACAGGTGTACGCGAGGAATCTATCCGAGAAGGCTCGGGAGCTGGAGCATGAGAAGGAGCTGAGTGACTCTCTGTTGTACCAAATGTTGCCGCCGAGTGTTGCGAAGCAGCTGAAGCAGACGCAACAAGTGAGTATCAGTCACTGATTGATGCAACAAATGTTTTGACCCTAGACGCAATAGGTAGCGGTTTTGTCTACAGTCTTATATCCGCCTAGGGAGAACATTTTTGTGCCGCATCTTAAAATTTGTATTGGTTAAAAGTCCGTGTATATTCTTAATAATGATATTCTCGTGTCACAGTGTTTGTTGGCAAACTCTTACGAAACAGCTTGACCGATTTTGATGAAATTGCGACGTGGACAAAATCGTGAGCGACAGCTGGTAAATTTCTGAAATAAACACAGGCAGTATTTTTAGAAAACATGTTTGTCCATACCGGTAATTGACTATTACAATAGAGAAAACTAGTACAAAAATATTTTTTGACACTTGTCAATAGGTTTGATTCAATAATATATTTTCCCACATGAAGACAAGAGAAAGACACTTGCGCTGTTTACATTTGGTGTCAATAAAACTTACAGAAAAAAATTATAGTTCGCACGGCGAATGATGATCCCTATGACGTTTCGACTGACAGTCGTTTTAGTGATGCGAAACCATTTCGATAAAATATTTTTTTTGGCAAATGACATGTCATTCAGCCAGGTCAAAGTAACAGTCTTATTTTATTTTACTATATTCTTAAGAACGAAGAAAATTTGTTTACAAGACCGGGATCGAGATGTACATTACGACAATATCATTGACCAACCGTTAATATTAAACGTCGCCGATAGCTGCAGTTCAGACTCAGATTTTGAAGACCCGCTTGACTTTGTATCAGCTTCAGATTGATATAATTAAAATACAAACTCAAAGCATTTGTTAAATTTTTCCAACAAATTATCGATATTTTGTTTATCGATGTGTCCCTTCTTAGTCGATAACAGCTTGACGACTTAACTTTTGCAGTACGTACCATGTACATTTGCATTAATTTTTTGCCATTATTTACGAAC
This sequence comes from Udea ferrugalis, assembly GCA_950022985.1. Lineage (NCBI taxonomy): Eukaryota > Metazoa > Arthropoda > Insecta > Lepidoptera > Crambidae > Udea > Udea ferrugalis. The sequence continues at coordinate 3,101,896 of OX465527.1, read as the reverse complement.
TTTACGGAATAATTTCATAATAGTCATTTTTATAATTTACAAATGTAAACAATTATGATTTTTTCGATTTTTTAATGGACCTCTAAAGGATTTGTTGTGACAGGACGTCAGTACAATGTTAAGCGCTAGCGAACTGTCATAGGGATCATCATTCAGCGTGCGTAGTATAGAACACCCAAAATTCTAAAGCTGTTTAAGTAAAAATATGTAATTATTTTCACTGTAATTGATTGCACAGTTACCGCCTGGTAATGTCCCTACGCGATTTCGTAACAATTGTTTAAATAAACCTGAATCATAATCAAGGGACGTCCCTGAAAGTTAGTAACAGTAGATACAATTACCGCGCTGCCAAACTAAATAATTATATCTGCGATCGAGGATTCTTCCTGCGTTCATATTGTTGCGCCACACGATGCGTCAGCGACTAGGTAATTAATTCAAAAACAATTAGGTTTTGGTGAAATCCCTGAGGCTAAGACTACTGAAAGGCATCACAAGACCCCCTGAGAGGAAGTTTAGGGGTATGAGCTTAGAATTGTTCTGAACTTGTGGCAAATGTCTTTATTTATTTTGAAACATAACATTTCTTGATTGTAGGTAGTTTGAACTTAGACATTGTAAACGTATGTATTTTAATTCTATACATTTTGATACGCATCCCAACACAATGATATACAATTAGGAATAACAAAATTAGATTCCAATATTTTAGAACATGAACATACCTATGCCACAATCGGGAATCGAAGTGGAAAAAAACAACTACAAAAAGTGAAAAGAAAAAGATTGGAATCTGAAAATATTTATGAACTCATTGGGGAAAGACGAAGTTAATTTAAAATTGAGGAATATTTCGAGGTTCGAGATATTACGCGATTGTAAGAGAGATTAACTCCCGAATTCAAATACGTCAATTATGGTTGATCACGTCTTTCAACTCTTGCCATCCAGTAAATTTATCAGTTCGTTGATCTTAGAGGTCATAAACCTCTACTTACCTTATATTGTTTTTGCATTTCATAATAATAATATATATTACTGGTCTAGTTGGTTTTAGGCACGAAATCGATTATGAAACCGTTTTGATTCGTTTCTGGAACTTAAAAACTGAGTAAATAAATATAAAACAGACTTGTTGAGCTAAACTGAATTAATGTACTCCTCTGACGACAAACTTGCAAGTCCCATCCATCATTCTCAAAGTCCCACAACTCGGCTTGTTCAAGTAATAGGAAAACTTTGCCTGAATTAACTTTTTTTTATCAGCTAATGGGTAAAATGTTCTTGCACCTGCTAATAATTGGTCGGTACAAGATATTTTCTTATGAAACACGAACTTTTACAAGAATATTAGAAATTTGTCCCATTTTTTTAATAATTAATGTTTTTGTTTAGCTGCTGCTGATTGCTTGCTTTACTTGAAAGATGGGTTTGTTGAAAAGGCTTAAGTCTTGTAAGCAATGTAACATTAATTATTAATGGTACGTTAACATTGTGATCTAATATTTTCATTTCCCATTATAAGATAGATTATGCTCATACATAAAGACCAAAAGAAAACTATACTATTACCGTGACTGTACTGCACACAAGTAGGTATACAAATAAGTGGGTATTTAGGAAGGTGGCTAGAGTAGGGACTTGTTATATAATTAAGTTTAAGTATACACTTATAACTAACAGTGTGTGACTGAAGGGCTGATGGATAACTTCGGCTCAAATTGTTTGACAACCTATCATTTTAACTCATTTGTGATTTACCAACTGGGTAGTAGTTTCACTGCCTATTTCATAAAAGTTTACAGAAGTTAGGGGTGAATCTTAAGCATCATGTGAAAGTATATTTTTTTAACTTAATCATGATTATTTTTTACCTAACCTAGTTGTAACTTAGTTTAATCTTTATTGAAAGTCAAATATTTTTGCAATAATGTTTCTTTCGAGTGCTTGAGGTATATGCCTAAACATGGGTGAAACAAACCTGGCTGCTAGGTAGAATATACGAGAAAAATCTTCCGGTATGTCAATGGTCTCGGTAGCACAGTGCTTAGTGCAGTCGCCCGGTTTGCGAAAGACACGGGTTCGATTGCCGCCTGAAGCCAAGACTGAATGTCTTTTCTGGTTTTCCTACCTCTAATTATGATTGTCAAATTTTAGAAGCTATGAAGGTGAAAAATATAATATCTCTCAAAACATACCAACTGTTGTTAAAAATGTGTGTAAAAAGCATTGTATTTGTCCAGGTACCAGCAGAGTTCTTCGCGTCAGTCACAGTATACTTCAGCGACATCGTCGGCTTTACCGCCATTGCTGCTGTTTCTACTCCTTATCAGGTACGGTAGAACATCACACGGGTGTAACCCAGTATTTCCATCCCGTATTCCCATAGGTGGAAACCCTGGGATCGTTTGACCCACTATATCTATTGGTCTTTACCTAATTCGGCGTGCACAGAAACAATGTTATGACTTTCTTAATAAATAATGTCACTTTAAAAAAATCTCGTAACCTCTTTCTGACTATTATTGGAAATACCTATATCACCTTTAGGACATCTTTTTATTCGTCAGATAATAATGGGATATTAATAGGAAATAATGGTTTTAGCTCACTATTTTTATTATGTATTTTCATGGAAATAGTGAGATACACTCCATCACGCCATAAATAAATGGTTATGAGTGAATTACTTTGATTCATTTATCAATACTAAAAATTGTCTACCTATTGTATTTGTTTGATATTTCAAAATTACAATATTGTTTAACTAGTCAATTTGGATGTTCCAGGTCATAAGCTTCTTAAACTCCGTGTACAAGTTATTCGACGAACGGATCGAGTGTTACGATGTGTACAAGATAGAGACCATTGGCGACTCTTACATGGTGGCCTCAGGATTGCCAGTGAGGAATGGTATGCTTACATTTGATAAAGTAACCACGGGTTTCAATGATAACGGTTTCTCCGCTAACATTCACTGAAATGTTTCGGGAAATCCAAAATTACAGATTAAACATAAACAATATCGGGAGATACCTTGAAGTCGTTAGCAATAAATTTCCATTCCATTTTCATTTCCATAAATACAGCCGTTGTATAAAATGAAGGAATATGTGCGTTGACGAACATACATGTTGACAAACATGTATCTTGATAGACATACATGTCTATCAAGATAGACATGTATGTTGACAGACTTGTATGTTGACAGACATGTATGTTGACAGACAGGTATGTTGACCGAAATATATGTTGACAGACATGTATGTTGACAGACAGTTATGTTGACAGAAATATATTTTGGAAGGCATGTATGTTGACAGGCATGTATGTTGACAGGCATGTATGTTGACAGGCATGTATGTTGACAGGCATGTATGTTGACAGACATGTATGTTGACAGACATGTATGTTGACAGACAAGTATGTTGCCGGACATATTTGTTAACAGACATGTATCTTGATAGACATGTATGTTGACAGACATATTTGTAACAGATATGTATCTTGATAGACATATTGTATGTTGACGCACACGTCTAAATTTCCTGTCTCAGGCAACAAGCACGCCACAGAGATCGCAAGCATGGCGCTGGAACTGCTGGAGGCGACGTCGATGTGTCGGCTTCCACACCGACCTGATCAGGTACCTCCTTAGGTACAGTACTCGTCAGTGTTTACGCTTAGCCTTAATTCAGCCTAGAGCTGAAAGAAACTTTATTTTTGTAACGAAAGAAATACGAGAATACCTTTGTTCACGGTTTCCGTATTTAGTTTGATCATCCTTATTTTTTTCATTGTTTTTTCTTGTTTTAAAATCATTCTGGCTCCCTAGTTCAAAATCTGGCAAACGCCCACTTTGGGTTTATTGATACAACCACTCTCCAACTATTCCTGGTGAAGGGGAAATACATTATAGTATACGCAACAGGACCTTACGTCCAATCCGATTGAAAGGTAAAGTTTAGTTGCCGCACTCACGGTGGAATTCACAAAAGCAAATTAAATAGTTGAGCGTTTAACAAATACTTGAACAACGCTCAAACTGTTTTTTCGCATTCACAAAGGTTCATCAATTGCTCCTCCTCTCACGTGATTAACCTAAGTTGATTAAGCACTCAAACGAGAAAATCGTATTCATGAAAGACAATCAGCGTGCCACAGATAATAAAATGCCATAAAATGTGACAAATAGCATGCTCAAATATTTAAAAAGTTGAGAGCGGTCGCGACCTATCTTAAATATTTGATTTGGAAGTATTTCAGCTTTAACGCCCGTTTTAAGGACTTTGGTAGAAGAAGTACCCCTTGTTAGAAGTCTCTGTAATGTGTAATACCTAAAAACACTACAGAAATATGTCAAAACGCAATTTCAAATGCTACTAAGAATTGCAGTTTCCGACAAAAGAAATTAGTCAGCACGTCCCCAAATTGGAAGAAAAGCAATCAAGCAACATAGCCAATATACGGAATACTCCTCGCTCTCCGTCATTATGCCAAGGGCAGTTATCAAAGACCCACAATCAGAACAGGATACTACCATTTCCAAAAGACTCTTCCAGACTCCAATGTTTGCTAAACTGAAGCTTGGATGCCAATGCCAGTTATCAAAAATCCTGGGTCAAAAGAATAGTTAGTACCATTATCAAAAAAAGTCCAGTGTGCGCCTTTCTAGAGTGTAGTGAACTTGTGATTCAAAGTGTGGCTACCCATGTTTCTATCTCAATTTTAAGAATAGCTGCTGGACAAACACATTATTGCTTCATTAAAGGCTCTGGACCACAATAAAGAGACTGTTTGGTATTCTCAAAAGAAGATTTTCTTGTCCTTATTTATATCAATTATTGGGAATGGTCTGTTGGTATAGTTATAATCCCACCAACAACAGTGGAATGTGCAGTGTACTGCGGGCTCTGTTAGGAATACATGAAGTTAAGTCGTTGGTGTTGTGTAGAAGGCACCTAACATGATGTAATAGTGTAGTGAACACGAACTGCATAAATAAACACCGTCAAATCAATAATTGTTTTATTTAACAACTATTTTTTACATCATATTGATTAGTTCTAAAACACAAGTTCTTTTCCTAATTTATCCACCCATCATGTCTCACTGCAGGGGAAAAGCCATCACTCCCAGTTTTTAAGTTATTGAAGTAAAAAAGGTGTGCACCTACTTAAGGTTGTATGTTTGTTTCCCACTATACACCTAAAATTGTGTAATGAATATTTGTGTCTATCCTGTGTTTGGGTGTTATATCTATTTACTAAAGTACCTATGTATTAAGAAACAATATTGTTTGTTCAGTCTTCATTATCTATGCTAAATTTTGGGAGCAGTGACCCCGGTGTGGATCTCGAATATAAATTATGAGTTTCATGATAATTAATGAAAACACAAAATAAAAATGAATTATTTATTTTATATAATTCAAAAATAACAAATAAACTATAGTTTCACACAGTTGAAATAGAACATTACAATGTGAAATCACAACAAGATAACAATTTGTTAAGATGAGGAACACTTTATTGCATGCACACTAAATTATTAGCAAAATTATTGTTATGAAAGTAATACATTCTCACCATAAAATACAAGTTAGGCAGTCTTATTGCTAAAAACATCATCAACATCTCTTTCAGACAACCTACAAGTCAAGCTAGTATGTTGCTGAAATACCCAGCAGAACGGTACTGTCTTTTTAAAAAAGGCTATCATTTTAAACATTATATTTATATCATATTATATATTCAGTGTCCACTATTGATTTAATGCAAGTGGTTAAAGATTCAAAAAGCTATGAAATACATATTTTGCTGTAATGCCTGCCAAATTAAAGTTTATAGTAAGTTATGTGTTTTACAAACAATACCAATACATACAATACATTAAATGCTCCTCAGTGTCAATATTCTATTGAACAAATAGAGTCTACTACCAATAAAATTGATTGTTTTGGCATAAATATAATTCTTCTTCTCTTGCACCTTCTAGGTCTCCTTCTCCATATAAAGTTAGTCACTATAGCGGTCACAGTTGGTAAATAATATGCAATATCATCATATTTTATGTTCAACTTTTGTGGTAGTACTGCCTTATTAATTATTTCCTTCATTTTGGTTATCTGCTACTCCATGAAGAGCTGGAAAGTAAAATACTTGTTAATTATATTTGTTTTTCAGCAAATAAAGAAAGGTAGGTAATGGCTAAATTTACACAGTGGAACTTTTAACATCAAACAAAAAACTGTTTTGATTTTAACTGACTGTATTGAAGATTGTAAACTCTAGAGTTATTTACTTACCTAATAATCCATTTCCAAACTATCTATTTTCAGCTTGGCTTATTTTATTTGAGTTATTGTCTTTGCAGGTACTTTATCTGCAGTCAAGATCTGATGAGATCAAGTGCAAGATCTTACACTGACTGTAACGATGATCCTCCAGAAACCCAGATAGTTACTTGAAAATGTAGTTACATAAATAAACAAATTTAAAATTTAATTTAATACGTAATTCTAACCTAAATTCTTAAAATGACTGATTGACACATATTTGACATTTGGTTGCGTTCCGTTTTTACATAAAAATGTAAAAGTATTGTTTTGTTTATTCCATTTATTTTTTTTGTTCAAACATGCGTAAATTTAGAATTAATAACCAAGCTACGTTACAGTCATCTTAAATTGAGATAGATCTGTGAAAAAACCCAAGAATTGTTCATTTCCAGCAATAATTTCGACAAACAACGAAACGAATCGAGGCACAAAACCATAGTTCCATCAATTGGTTAGCGAGAACGAATGTTTCTTTTTGCAATGTTGGCACCTCGGTTTGTTTGAAAGATGCTCAGCTGATCACGGTAGAAAACTGCTTAATGAACGTTTGTGAATAGCATTTAAGTTAAGCGTGCGATTAAACTAATGGCTTAATTAGCTGAGTGAGTGATCTGATTTGCCTTTGTGAATTCCACCGTCAGAGACGTAAATTAACGTTAATGGTCATTAGAGTCAAAATTTGGCATTCTTAAAAGTTCTTCATTCAATTTGTTATAAAGTCTCTTTTGAAAAATAGAATTTCGACTCTAAAGAACTATTAGCGTTATATTCGTCTCTGAGTGCGTTTATTATTTTGAGTATCCCTCTTTACCAACCAAACATGCAAGTTCTGACGTTTCTAGGTTTCACTACCCTACCCAAACAATGATATTATAATAAAAAAAGGCAGAAAGGTTACTTGTGCTAAAAAAGTGGCACCCGAAATTAGAACGATCGTGCACCTGAGCAAAGCATTGACTGTGTTGACAGTTTCAGATAAAACTGCGCAACATGTATCTGTCTCGGGTAGGCTCTAGTGAATAATCATACTATCTAGTTCACATGGTGAAATATATAGGTACGTACAAGTACAATTTTCAACTTCACATCAGCACTGACATAACCTATCTACCTGTTTTTATTATAATACCATTGTACCCAACGCTTTACTTTTTCCATCTCAATTGTAGCCTCTGCTTCTGCACTTCTACATCTCGCTTCTTGTGGTTGTTATTGTACACGACAATCAGATATATTGTACCAGCTGATGATGTTGCAGACGCTCTGCATGAGGAGTGGGATTCACACGGGGCCTTGCGTGGCTGGCATAGTCGGCACCAAGATGCCGCGCTACTGCCTTTTTGGAGACACCATCAATACTGCTAGTCGGATGGAAAGCACGGGAGAACGTAAGTCTTTAGCAGCTAAATAAGTTCTGCAGCGCTTACAAGTCTTGCTGCCAGTTTTAGTTCTGTCGAAAATTTACGGGATAGGATGAGCTTGAAGGAGTATTTAACCTTGATTGAGGCTTCTGTATATTAATCTAGCAGCAGAGAGCCTTTTGAATGCCACTATGCTAGTCGAGTACCGTGGTGTTTTAGGCAGTAGAAGTGCGATGAAACCTGGTCGTCATACTAGGCGGTTGGGTATCCAAGAGGATTTACCACACTAATAAATAAGTGACGATCTGTTAGCGCAGTGGTAATGTGTGCCGGTTGAGACTCAAGGGTCACGGGTTCAAGTCCCAAATTCACAAGGGCTACATCAACTAAGTGGCTAGTGCGAGCTTCCTCAACCAAATGTTACGCACGTATACCTAAATGCGATTTTGCATTAAAAAAACCAGTTACGTCCTCTAGAAGCACTATCACGAATGCCAATTTAACGATTTGGGCCTCTGACTAATAAGTTATCTCATTTCAGCAATGAAGATTCAAATTTCAGAGGATGTGAAAAGGGCTTTGGATAGAACTGGCCTGTTCGTCACTAGCCCGAGGGGGGTAGTCGATGTCAAGGTTCGTACTACCCCTTTCTTGCCCGTGTTACTACCAATCTTACTACTGGTAGTAACACGGGTAATTGACTTGCCCTACTTACTACTGAAGTTGAAAGTTGTTACAACAGCAATCAAAAATTGCCCGTGTTACTACCGCAAAATTAGAACTACAAAAACAAACAAAATTATTAAACATTTACAATTTATCGGTTATAATAAGAAAATACAAATTACACCATTTTTTGTGAATGAAATTCAACGTAATTTCTATACAGCCACGATGTAAAATTTTAAATAACTTAAAGTTAAGTATTGATCAGATAATAGGATGTTTAAAATAACTTTATTATAATTTAGTTTCGAAAATTTCTTTAAAATATGCTTAGCTTTGAGCAAAATATTTTCCATTTTTCCATTGGAAAAATGGAAAATATTTAGCTAACTTTAAGTTATTTAAAATTTTACATCGTGGCTGTATAGAAATTACGTTGAAATTCATACACAAGAAATGGTGTAATTTGTATTTTTTTATTATAACCGATAAATTGTAAATAATTTAATAATTTTGTTTGTTTTTGTAGTTCTAATTTTGCGGTAGTAACACGGGCAATTTTTGATTGCTGTTCTAACAACTTTCAACTTCAGTAGTAAGTAGGGCAAGTCAATTACCTGTGTTACTACCAGTAGTAAGATTGGTAGTAACACGGGCAAGAAAGGGTACTACCTTCGGTTATAACAAAAGATGGCACAGTCAAAAATACAGTTATGGAGTATCGGCAATTAGATATTACATGTTATATGTCAAAGATATTTAGCTGAAAAAGTCAATCATTTACTCTTGTTTTTTATTAAGCATTTTTACAGAAAATTCTTTTATAAAGGCTTTTTGCGGGCCTTCAAAATCAGATTGACCAGCCCAAAATTTTTTTAAAAGGCTTTTTGCAGGCCTTTTATATTAGATTGACCAGTTCAGTAGTTCTTCATAACTTTACTTGTCAACCTCATATCTGGGCCTCTCGACTGCTTTCCATTAGGTGGGTTGAGGTCATCTTGAAGACCACAATAAAAATTAAAAAAAATGATACTGACTGTTAAGCGCTTTTATGCTAATTGTACATCACTATTCTAGTTTAATTACGATTTGCTGGATATTTTTGTGAATCCTCTTAGATGTATTCTCTGATATAAAAAGTAACATTTATCCAGGGTAAAGGCGAGATGACCACCCACTGGCTAGACGGGCGCACCGGACCATCCCCAGTAAGACCCACCACGTCATCCCTGGACTACACGCCCAGCTTCCTTGCCAGAATCCACTCACAACATGGCCGCACTTCCCCCCGGTACCAGGATGGAAAGGGACAATATTAATGCATTTATTACCATTCGCAGATAATTTGGATGTACCCTAAGCAAAAATCACTTGTCAGAAAAAACTTTTGACCACAGCTTAGTTATGAACTTTCATTCAAATAATAAGTCTAAGCAAATTGGAAAATATCCTGCGTCTAGCTAGAGCTGACTATTTATCATACAATACTTAAATATTTAGATTACTAACTCCAAAATAAATCTTGGCCTCCGACACAAGAAGATGTATGCCAAGCCCCATTTCATATTCTGCGCGATCTTTATAATATGAGCAAAACCTTTCTATTGATACAGTTTTCATTTTATTTTGGATCTTACTAAGAATTTACGAATTGGCAGCTGATTTTTTTTCGACTAAGGCTTTATTAAAAATTACGACGATGACATTCAGTGATTTGTGCTTAGGGTATATTATTTCCGTAAGTTAATTGATTTGTCTAGTCTGAAATGTGTAACATATTACCGGTATTCCCACGTAGTGTGGATAACATGCCATATTAGTTAGATAAAGTTTCGAGCATATAAAATTAGGTAGAGATTGCTCAGTCTAAACTTGAATTCTTCACAATGTGGATATAAAAATACTAAAGACGCGTACATTTTTAGATCAGACAAGTTCTAACAGATAGTTTGCAAAACCACATGTAGGAACCTTTGTCATACCTACATGGTAATGTAGGTATGACAAAGGTTCCTACATTAGAACTGATATATTTCATACATAGTATACTTAAAGGTAATGTGAGTCTGCCATCGGTCTAGTGAGGTGATTTCCATTGAGAAAATCATATGTTACATAAAATGTATTTTCTTGTCGGTACTAAACTTATTTTGTGTCCTTTTGGTCTAGCACGAACCGTTAACGTTTTCGCAATCGGAAAGTAAGCAATGCTGTTTCGGTCTGTAAAAAAAGTAACGTTTAATTTTCAATTACGAAAACGTTAGCGGTTCGTGCTAGACCTACTTACGTTAACTTAACGTAAACGCCCTGACGTAAAGATAGCCACGATAGGTAGGATAAGAAATAAATGTTTTAATAAAATCTATTAATACGACAATGACTTGTACGTATTTTGTACTAAACTTGATGTTCATAGTAGACTAGAATTATATGTGAAAGACTTAATTAAAGATTATTTACATCAATCGTGGTCGTTTATTTTTAAATCCGGAAATAACACTTGAACATTATATTTTTTTCTCCAAAATATTAGGGTAGTATTTAAAGTGAAGTTCCATTTTCCGTGACATTTATCATAAAAATTAAAAATAAATTTTAGGGAAAAACCGAACTGACGTTGAACAGTCACTTTTGTTTTCCGATAATAAATAAGGCTCCTTAATAAAATTTTGATAGGTTTAATACTAAACAAAGCCACAATCAAATTAAAATTATTTAATTGACAACATTAACAACCTACTTTGGTTTTAAACTACAAATAAAATATACAAGTACATAAAAATTTCGTAATGGTCCAAGAGTAATCAATCTACTTAAGTACTTAGACGTAAAATAGTTATAGTAAATTTAATAAGCATAAAGTTAACATTAATAAAAATAGATATTATTAGATTACCTTTGTTGTATCACTCAAACTATATTTTTACACATGGTCATATTTTAATTTTGTATTAACTAAATATATACATTTTTATTTCCTGTTCGTATACCTAAATCTTAATAAGATTTTACAAAATATTTATTCTAATGAGTAGGTACAACGACTTAAGTGTTGTTCCAAAGATGTTTTGAACCCTTTGTTCTGTGTATGCCTAAAACGCATTTGGTCTAAATCATGTTTTTCCTAAATGTTTAAAAAACAATTTTAGGTGAACGCGCTTTAGACCAATTGAGTTTTGGGCATACACAGAATAAAGGATTTCAAAAACGAGAAACAAAATCGTAAGTACCGTATCTATTTAAAAAATAAGAATCAAAATAAAATATAATAATTTAGTTTTCAAAACAATATTCTAGATTTTGCTAAAATTTTGAAACCTTTTAAAAGAAAAATCTGTCTTTTTTTAACGTCCTTACGATTGTACAATAATGCTACCACAATGAATTTCTGTATACAATCTGAAAGGGCAGATATAGCAGTTTCTGTGTCCTAAAAATTTCTACGTTGGTATCAATATTTTAATTTTTACAGCCTCCCCAATAGCTATACTTTGTATGAAAATGCTTGAGATATCCCTAGACACTTGATGTGTGTAGAAATTAAGATAAACGGACGACAAAATGGAGACAGGACCTACACTCACTCAAATGTCTATTTTAAATCCCACAATCGAAAGCGAAATACCATTTTTTCTGGCTCTCTATTCACACTTTTCTCAATACAGTTTATTATTACATAGCTGTATAAAATCAAAATATCTTTATAACGAACTAAATCAAACGAACAGAAATATACTTAATGATATACCTGAATACTAAATTTGAAATGATAAATAAATACACAGTACCTATAGTATTTGTGATAGCTCATTTGCAACCAGAATCGGAGTCGGGCGACTTCATATAATAAAATAGAGGAAAAAAAGAACACACACATTTACACAAGGCAAAATTCTTGGTGAAAAATATTGAAAATACTAGACAAAATTAACTAGTTCTAACCTGTAATGTTACTGACAATGAGAATATTACATGATATTCAGTTATTCTTTTAATTGCCTAAATGCACCAATACTTAATACTTACAAAATAAACGGCACATTGAAATATTTCATTGCTTTTCAATAATACTGTTCAGATAATTCATAGTAATCAATGCATTACATAATAAGACGATTATTACCACTAAAAATAGCTCTTAAAAACAAGAAATCGTTGCCGCATGTTACAATTTAGGCTTTTTCAAGACAAATAAATAGAAATTCACTTTAATAATTATTAAGCTAACTATAACCACGTATCAACAAGTGGGATTTGAAAATTTTATTATTTTTATATTCATGACTCTCAAGATAGTATTCAAGTTACCCTTTTAATACGTACCTATTTTAATGTATTTATATCTCTCTCTGTACACGTTCATCGTTGATGAAGAACGTAAAAATAATAATAATACTGAAAAAGTCTTGGCTTCTTATGGGAATCGAACCCACGTATCACTTGGTGTTATAACTTGGTGTACACGTCGCGTACCCGGAAACAAAATTGAATTAATGTTTTTTTGCATAAAAAATTTAGTACTTTATTTGCCTCCGAGTGATAATTCGGTTTTTTGTAGAGATCGTCTAAGCTGAAATGACGCGCCCCTCCACCTCATCTACAATTCAATTATGTACGCAATACACTTAAATAAGCAATTATGATTGGTTGTTCAGTTGACCGTTAGGCTCAAACGTCAAATGCGTACCGGCGACTGAACGACCAATTGAAATTAGTGTATTGCGTCCATATTTGAAATTTGCTTATGTGCTTGAATGCGGTGGTGGGCGCGTAATTTCAGCTTAGCAATCCATAACAATGTTTCATAGTGTTGGTCTTATTTGTTTTTCTTATTGAACTAGGTCACAATTATTTCTTTGTTGCCACTTAGATACGCCATCATGGTACAAAATAAGTAATTAATTTAACTATTTTTATATTTTCTTAAATCACTACTAGTCACATATGGAACTATGAATTTATGAGTAGTTCTAGAATATTCTGATCGTGGTAATCATTCAACCGCCTGTGGCTGGATGCCTGGACTGGTAATCCACCGATTTTGTTTACTAGCCAAAAGGTCTCCATGCAGCCTTTGCCCTGAAATTCAAAACGACTTGTTAATAAAACATCTTAACTGACTCTTTGTCAGCTGAAAATAGTCAAATGTCCTATTTTTTTGGATTCGTACGGACAAACAAAGCTAAACCTCTGGACTTGAGTCTACTTGAGTATCTGTATATTTATACATACACTTGAATTTCAAGTCATTGGGAAAAATGATAATCAGGCTCTGAAACCCTCTGATGAATTGAATTGAATTGAACCATAAAGACTGCTTAGTGTTGAGTGAAATTATTTTGGCCTAAAGGGTGAGTAAGCTTCCTCCCTATGTGACGGCCCCCGGAAGTCGGATCTCCACAGAAAATTCGTGTATTTCTACATAGGATAATAAATAATTGATAACTTACCGGGATGTCTAAAATTCCTCTGGACTCTACCTCATAGCTGCCAATCTCGTCAAGAGCCTCTTTAGTGGTGTTTGATATGTGGATTTTCATTGCTGCAACAAAAAAAGAAATAATATCAATTCATAAAGCTAAAACTGCCCTCAGTAATACTACCAAAAATAACCCATCCGTGTTATTCACAAATAATGTACAAATGGTGTGTCTGGTTACTGGTGTTCAACCGTTGGGGTTCAGTTAATAATCTATTTTATAGACAAATCTACAGTTAAAGATCTGAAAACCAGAAAAAGACATTTGGTCATGTTGGCATCAGGCAGGACTCGAACCCGCATCTTTCGCAAGCCGGGCGACTGCACTTCCAAGATATTGCATGGAAAATGCTAAAACAATAATAAAAAAATAGTAATAGCTTTTTCATTTTAATCGGAAGTTAAATATTTGAAAAAATATTTCTTCCGAGTGTTAGAGGTGGATGCCTATAACATTGATGAAATCACCCTGGCTCATAGGGTAAAATATACCAGAAAGATTCAGCCGGTCTGTTAATGGTCTCGGTAGCATAATTGGAAGTGCAGTCGCCCGGCTTGCTAAAGATGCGGGTTCGAGTCCTGCCTGATGCCAGCATGACCAAATGTCTTTTTCTGGTTTTCAGATCTTTAGTAAAGATATTGCATGGAAAATGCTAAAACAATAATAAAAAAAAATAGTAATAGCTTTTTCATCTTAATCGGAAGTAAAATATTTGAAAAAATATTTCTTCCGAGTGTTAGAGGTGGATGCCTATAACATTGATGAAATCACCCTGGCTCATAGGGTAAAATATACCAGAAAGATTCGGCTGGTCTGTTAATGGTCTCGGTAGCATAATTGGAAGTACAGTCGCCCGGCTTGCGAAAGATGCGGGTTCGAGTCCTGCCTGATGCCAACATGACCAAATGTCTTTTTCTGGTTTTCAGATCTTTAGTAAAGATATTGCATGGAAAATGCTAAAACAATAATAATAAAAAAACTACAGTTTTTTTTCCTTCTCTAAACAATCGGTAAACACATTATTTTTTTGTTATGATGTTTGGTTAGATCTATCTCTTAATAAAAGCAATTAACCATTTTTATAACTGCAATTGTTTTGGCAACTAGTGCGATGGTCAGTTCCGTTATGGTTGAAAAATGTAAACCAGTTTATTTAGGAAAAACTAAAGGATATTAATTTTGTCTGATTCAACATTACAAAATGGGGATATAAAGCCGTATTAACTCATGGCTTTTACAAATCGTTAATATATTCAAGACCTACCTCAGAGCGACCTCAAGTGCTAGCTCAAGTCGGGATTCCTCAAGTTGCGACAGGGTGGCGTAATCGGACACATCATTTAAATCCCAGGTTTTACCGGATTGAAGCAAATGACTTTTTGCAAAGTGACTAAGTATATTACAAGGAATATGATACTAGACTAGAATTGCTAAGATTTGCTGGGGCGGTTGATTGTCATTTTGACTACTAAATCATCACTTTGTATCGATTTTCATTCAAGACAAACAGTAAAATGACAAACATTTGGACTTGTTACAAATAAGTTAATTTTGTGTATGTAGAATACACCTCAAATGCCAGTGTCCCCATCTATAGTAACAGCAAATCACAACGTAAAGTAAGCATAAGAATGATGTGTGCGTACAGATTGCTCAAATATGTCTGAAGTATTAAGGAAAAGCAACCTTATCACTAGAGAATGAACAAAATGCTTCACTTGATTTAGATTTAGCGACACCTCAAACGACATGCGATGTTATGCCCACGAATACAAAAGCATCGATAAAAGTTAAAAACGCCCTCAAATGTATGTCCGTTTATTTAGGAAAACCAAAAGAATGTTGTCTGATTCAATGTTACAAAACGGATATTCCGATACACGGATTTTTCACCCACGTTTGTTAACGAGGCCAGTATTTGACGCACGTGATGCGTCAAAAGGAACTACCTTCAACTCCTATGGACCCTTAACCAATGTTATGAAATGCATTTTTGTGGTTTTATTACTAATAAGGCGATCATCAGCAAAGCTACCTATAATAAGACGCATGTGTGATTCAACTGGTTTTCATATAAAACCGTTATGAGGTAAGCTTGACGACTGGTGTTGCCGTTCGAGATTCTAGCGACAGTATCGATGAGTGATAACAGTAAGCTATCTTATACTAGTAGGTTGGTAGGTAGTACTTATCCTATTCCCGGCAAGGCGTATGTTTCTTACCACACCAAAGATTTATTTCGAAAAAAAAACAGTGCTGGAATAACGCCACATTTAACAGCTGAAATGCACCAAAAAGATGTATCAGACTGGTTATGAACCTGCAGCAAGTCGGCCGACCGTTATTCCAATTAGGATACCAAAGCCACCAGATTGGTTAAATTTTGTCTGGTGTAGGTGTTTCAGCTGTAAACTAGTGTGAAATATGTTAATCTATAAGAAGCCGACTCTATCAAAAGATAAAGTGAACTTCTTCTGTCATTACTATCTTTAGATAAAAATTCAGCACTGTAAATGGTAAATTGCTACTCTTGCTGTTATTCTACTATCGATAGTGACCAAAAGTCGAAACTTTTGGTCACTATCGACAAACCTACTAAGTTTTAAGGCCAAATGACAACACTACCACTGACCAATGAGCAAAGATCCTGGCGCCAGGAAAAGTTGGTTAAGAAATTGCATCCGAGCATCCGAGTGATGCGAATTCCGACTTACGCGGTATTATACCGACGTCATATGCAAATGACACAGCTCGAGCTGCTAAATATGCGTAAGTCTGACACAAAACGTAATACGTAATAACCTAGGTTAATTCGCCCTGACAGTTTCTGATCTTGGTGTTTAGCCATGTGTTAATTGAATAAACTACCACTTAAGAGACTTTTCCTTGTACAAACAGGGAAATAACGAATTGATAGTTCGTTAAAACGAATGATAGCTGCGATATTATCTGATAGTTCAGTCAATTGCATAAAAAATTTACAACGAGAATAGTTCCTCCTTTTTTTCCATCCATCCTAACCTTTCATACCACAGAAAAAAACAACACTAAATTATGCACGTGGAATTTAATTTGAACTTATATCTAGGTACTATTTCTTCTCAATGCACCGAAGATTGCATTATGTAGGCCTATTAAAAAGATTGTGAATTCCTTTGTTTGACCAAATTTATTAATTCCTTTGTATGACGTACAATTTTTATGCAATTGACTCAGTTAAGTTAATATTTTGTATTTTGAGAACAAATAAAATACTGTTATAGTCGCGCTTCATCTTCAAGGCCAGAAGAAATATGTGTTAAGTATTTAATTAACTACCTACTATAAATAGGTGCATTTTCCTTCAAGTTGTGAAGATTTATTACCTCGTACATATTAATTATTATTACACACGATTAGATTACGAAGAAAACTCGAACCCTAGAAATAATTCATTTGAATCCTTACTAAATCCTTAAGAACTTTGCACGTGAGAATTAAATAAGTAGGTACGAAAGAGTATTTATTAGACACTAGCCATGCTATTATGATACAAGGCAGTTTGGATTCACTACATAGTATAAAACGAAGTCGCTTTTTCTGTCCCTATATCCCTATGTATGCTTAAATCTTCAAAACTACGCAACGGATTTTGATGCGGTCTCTTTTTATAGATAGAGTGGTTAAAGAGGGAGGTTTATATGTATGATAACATCTCATTGCACCCGTGCGTAGCCAGGGCGGGTCGCTAGTGTTCAATAAGCTATCCAGCCTGCTCGAAATCATGGTCATGATGCTGTTGTAGCTCCCACTCACTCTGGGCACCCGTTATAAAATATGTATTTCAAATTCAGATTCACAAACCTACTTTTCTATACGTACATTTTGTTTCTGACCTCACGCACAGGCTCAGTTAAAATCCATAAAATTACTGTAAGCGGACAAACCCGTGTTTAAAAACCCAACGTTAGCCTTCTGTGCGACTCGTGCGAGTAATGGTGTAGGTTGTATTGTAACACTTCTGGGATTTACGGAATTATGACTTCCGGTCAATTATTTCGTTTTTAATTAAGAGCTTCTTTTATTTTCAGGCTTGATAAGATATTGTCAGAGTTTTTCGGAATGTGTTGTTTTTACTAACGCAATCTTCATTTCAAAAGTATAATGAAAATTTAAAAGAAATTATCAGTAACCAATTCATTATGATAAATAAAGGACGCTTCAAATGTTTGAATAATCGTAAGATTGGTCACTTGACCACTTTTTTGAGTGTTGGTAATAAAACATTTTCTTCAAACGTAAGTAGTATTAGTATTCAACATGCAGAAATAGTTTATAAATACATTGTTGTCAACTACTAGCGGCCTTGCCTAGCCGTAACCAATAAGCCACTAAGTAGTTAGATAAGAACAGTTGAGTGGAAGCAAGAAATGCAAGAGAACAAATTGTAAACAGAAAATAGAAACAATAGATAAGGTATGAGAAGCAACAAATAATCCTTAGAAAAACAAACAAATGGAATGAGATGCACTGTCGTTTGTCGTGATGACATTGGTCAAAAGAGGCACGCTCAGGATGATGTCATGAGATGAGCGTGATGTGACGTAGGTCTTGACTAGGCAATCTGAGGGCCAGCCATAGTTGGGTTGAGCTATCGACACATGAGAAAGGTTATGGAAGTGAGAGTTATAGTTAAAATCTTGATGAAATTAGCAGCTGTGGTGGAAGTCGATTAGTAGGAGAGCCTTACCTTCTCCTGTGCTCTCCATCCTGCTAGCAGTGTTGATAGTGTCACCAAAGAGACAGTACCTCGGCATGGTAGTGCCCACCACACCAGCGACACAGGGGCCTGTGTTCACTCCAGCTCTGATCCTGAGAGCCTCCGCCGGCCTATGTGGCACGATTGCGCCTTCTAGACTTCTCATTAGAGAAAGTGACATGTCAGCTATTTCTGCTGCATGCTGGTTACCTGTAACATTACACCGATTCATTAAAACCATCTAGTATTACGATTAGAATGGACTGGGAATGGCTTCCAAATTTCCTAGATAGCCGTAGTTTGTAGCCAATAAAAGTTTCAAAATTAGGCTCAAAGCGCATTTTTTTAAACACATGGCTGAATGATGTGGCTTAAACTGTTATCTCAAAGATTATTTACGTCGTATCTCAAAAGGAAGAAATAAAATTGGCAAACTTCTAAAATGGATCAGTTAAATGCTACGTGAGTATCTTTCACGAGAGGTATCTTTCTTAAAAATGTTAGGGCTGAACGTGGGCTTAACTCTTCATGTAACCCTGTACCTTAATTTCTAAATGATTAACCAAAGTCAAACATCAAGACTAGTTGAAAAAAAATCCTGATACATACATGTCATTCATGTTTTAACTGTGAATGAAGATAATGAAACTGGCAGAATAATCCAACAATACAGTATATCTCTAGATCATAATCGAGGTCAAAATATTTAGCAAACGAGGGTATTCGAAATTTCATTCGATCATTGGACCCTGACATTATCATAGTCCAATAAAATTTTATGAATACTCGAACTGCAGATACTTTTGGGAAATCCCACGGTGATCTCGTGCCACAGTGCCACCGGTTGTCTGGGAAACCCCTTTAATTTATACAATTTTGCACTAAGAAGTATGCATGAACAATTAACATTCTTAATTGTCTTAAAGAAGGTCAGTAAAACGAAAATTAAGTACAGATATCCTTTACTTTTAGGTAAATGCAAAACCATATTTTAACAAAATACTTCAAACAGGCTGTTGAGAGTTCTGGTTTCTGACTAAAAAACACAAACTGTGAAAGTATTTATTTCTACGTGACTAAAGGTCATTTTTTACTCCTTTTTTTAGCGTTTGAAATCTCTTAGCTTAAATTGCAAAAAAGTTTTCAATAATACATTATAATGGAAGGCATTTTTGTGTCGTCTTCTCTATTTTAAAGTATGGTATCATCTACTGATTATTAAATTATAGATCGCAGGACGTTATGCAAAGGAAGTAGTCAACCAATGATCGCGTGTGTCACTCTCATTACACAGTTAGTTCAACGTGGGAACACCGGGGCCGTGACGTCACAGATACGTCACGTGATCTGCGCGTGCGCCGCGTCGGGAGATACGCTGCGCACGAGTCACTGGCTGGCGGTCGGACTTATTAATGGGATATAATCTTTCATTCATGAAATGTCTTGGTTTATCAAAGAAAACGCTCAATTGAATTTTGATTGGTATTGATAAGTAGGACTGGCCAGTATCAATACGCAACAAAATGGTAGGCAAACATGTATTGACGGTTAGACAAAAACAACTTTACTTTAAAAATAACAGAGTCGTATATCGTTTGAAACGTCACTAGATTTTAAAACAAGAGTGACACTTCTAATTCTGTAGTGATAAGGGGGGCTAAAATGGCGACATTAGACGTTTCATATCTGAAACATAATATGAAACACTTTTTGAAATCCTAAAATGGCAACTTATTAGGTGAATCATATTATGAACTGTTAGGCATTTCCGAACGCAACTTGTCGAGAGCAGTAATCCCCGCCATTATTTGACGTTTGTATAGCTATCTCGCTCTCTCTTTTCTGTACAACTTGTATTTGTTTTAGTTTGTGAATAAATTGTAATTTAAATGGTTTAATGCGTTTTTCTGAGCTTCCCTTTTAGCTCAGAAGCGGGATTACTGTACCGAGCGCCTACAAAAACGTTTTCCTGACGAAACAATAAGTGAAAGTAACTTCAATATCGTTTTCCAAAATTTACGAAGCGCGGCCGCACCGGCCGGGACGCCTTGCAGAAAACAAAAACCGGTTCGTACCTGTTTGCTGCACAGGTACTGCGAGTTTTCATCGAGTGTATTGGGGATTGTTGTGAATTTGTGATAAAAGTAACTTTCAAGCCAATAACAATGAGTGGACGTGAATTTTCCCATGATATTGGACTGTCATCTTCGAAATGTGTAGTAGTGACGGACGGTGTACCCATATGATACGTTGCCTCGTGAACTTTTGAATAGTGTCTCAAATCGGCAGCGTTTCGGCGGTCCCGAGCGGAGTCAGCTGGAGCACCGCGGCACCGGACCGTGTGCGCGGTCACTGACCTCTGCCTTAATCGCTCTCTTATTGCGGAGTGTTCATCATGCTCCTGATGGGAGAGTGATTAAGCAGCAGGTTCTTGCGAACCCAAACAAGTCTCATTCGTCAAAGTACTCATAGTTAAAGTGCTAGATATCTACTATGGCTAGTACTTTGAATAATGGAAACCAATAGCCACAGTAGTGGTCTGTTTTTACCCCACTTCAGTAGTACCCCACCATTTCATCTGTGCCATTGGCAACCTACAGCTGATTTAGTTCAAGCCTATGCTGGTCTTAATAATACATTTTCTGATTCTGATCCTATCTGATCTGTTAATTATTATTGAGTAAGTAAGTTAATCTGAAAAGATAAAGGTATTTTGTATTCTGTGGATGTATGACTGGTGATGAGAAAACTATTTCTGAAACTTATTTGGACTTTTAAATTTAAAAAAAAAGAATGCCGAACATTGATACTAACAACTATCTAAACCTAAACTAATATCTCAACCTTACATAACTCTAATGTTTATTAACTGCCTTTCTTTCCAATCAGTAAGTTAGTCAGATGTGTGACTAAGTTAATGCTTATGGTGTAATGTTCTGAATATTATTTACAAATTTCAATGTGACAAGATCTATTTAAGGTTATGCTTGTGGGTTACCCGATGCAGGTTACAGAAGCAATAACAGGTAGGTACCTTCCGTACCAGAAAGCTGATGCTATTTCTGCTGGTTATCAGGACACGTCCAGCATGTTAAGATATTAATTTTCATCGTTGAAGTAAGTCAAGTGTTACTGATTTAATAATTAAATGATGCAGTTGTAAGCATTGTGGTCACATTGCACCAACATTACAAAATTCATAAAAATTGTGCATTCTGTGGCTGTGTCTGTCATGATGATGAAAACAATTAGGTAGAAAAGGTGTTCATCACACTGTTATCATCGTACAGGCCATGATAAGAATGAATGTCCTGAAGTAAACTGTTACTTCAGACAAACTTATGTCTAATTATTTACAGATATTACTGTAGCTGCAAATTATTAGTTGTCATTTTTATTGATTTCAGTTGTCATGTCTTGGGTAAAATAATAATTACAGAGTTATACAGAGCCCAGAGGTTACAGTTGAATATTCAATCCATGCAAGTCTAGTTGTTCAATGAAAAATTTTAGTATTTAGTTATTCATTTCATTTTTATTGCACATAATAGTACAGTATGGCGGGCTTCATGCTGAGCGCATTATCTGCCAATCAACCATCCGGCATTTAAGGTATGTCAAAAATTCTAAAATAGATCCTTTAAGCAGGTTTCTGATGAGGCCAAACTGTGCCCAAAACAGAGGTTAATATAGGTCAGCCTGTTACCAACTAAGCGCTTGAGTATTGTCACAGTGATTTGTGTTATTTAAAAAACGTAGTAGATGTTTCGTATTTACAAGGTGTTAAATAATTGCCTGTCGATAGGATTCGAACTTGTTATTTTGATGTTAATATTTCGTTTGTTAAAAGTTGTATAAGTCGTTGATGACCCGTTTAGCGCAGTGGTTCAACGGTTGAGCATCGAGGGGTCGCGAGTTCGATTTCCGCACAGTGCGGGGTTTGTTGAAGAAACAAGTGTTTGTGCTGAATCTGGTTGTCTGTGGTACCTTCGTTGTTCCTGGTTTAACAGAGCGAGGCTCATATTTATTGTTATGTGTTATTTAGATTCGTGACAACCAAACTGTTGTAGGAAGGACCCTAATACGGATATAAGTACACGAATTATACACACCAACATAATATTGCTGTGTCGGGGTGTGTCGTGGCGCGACAGAATGCTATCGGTTTTGTTCAAATGTGACAGACGCACGTTGGTCACATTACCTTAGGATCAGAGAGCATTGTGCATTGCATGCATCGTTGTCTAAAGACATACTGTGGTAATAGGGTCGGCGAAAGCTTACCTGCTGAAATGGTCTTGATGAGTATTAGATGAGTTTACAAATAGTTTTTTCGGTAATTGTAGGATTGGTAAATGTTCTACAAAAAGTGCGTAGCTTACGGATTCAAAGCGCTCATATTATATTGTAGTTTGTCGATGGCCGAGCGGATGAAAGATCGCGGCAGTACCTACATCGTTTGAATAGTTACCGATTGTACTAATTGGACTTAGTAGAAACGAGATTTGTCACCATATATAGCCCGCTGGTAGCCCCAGGTACAAAGTTGAGACTTTGATTAAGGTCGAATACCGTACTGGTAAGTCAACGGGCCACCTGGATGGGTTTAGCCGAAACCATGTTATTTCCGTTAAGCGAATAAATGATACATGTTTTCTACCTAATTCTGTAGAAGCAATGGCAACAGGGAGACTATTCAATTGGTTCAACTGTAGACCAATAATTGTAAGGTAAAATTCAAAGTGGCTATTTGACAGAACTTGCTTACTTTTACCGTATTTAAAAACTGGTTTGGCAAATACGGCGCTGTATTTAGAAACAAAAAGTAAAATGTACATGGCTGCATCTCCTAACACTATGCGTGAAAAATATACAGGGTGTCAAGCAGTGTTGTTGTATTCTTCATGCAAGATGCCGTTGCCGTTCCACATAGTACCTATACGTGGGCCACCTTGGTGTTTGATTTACGACATTTATTCACTCTAGCTCTTGTAGTTAGAAGCTGTTCGTGTTATTATAGTATTACAGATATTTGGAGTTGTATGCGACCGAAACAAAGCTTTCATTTGTAAGCATTTTAAGGATTATTGTGGTCTACAAGAAACAAATAAAATACATTTTGACTGCTGTTGTCAATCCGCGCGCAAATGAGCAAGTCTACTACCTATTTTAATGACAAACCATTTTGGGAGCTTTGGTGATCTTGCGTTGGTAGTAATGTTAAATGTGAATGGTAAAGCTTGGTGATCTGACTTTGATGATTTATTTTGTTTTATGATGTTAGACAAAGTTTCTAACTCGTTCTGCGTATGCTCCACATGTGTTAAGCAAAGAACTTTTGAGGTCTGTGATATGGTTATTGGTGAACGTAATATTATGCGCAAGGGGTTACGAAGTGACAGGCTTGCACCAAGTTTAGATGGTCAAATTCAGGATTGTAAAAGTGTAAGCCGTAATGTGATTAGGACTATACACATGGTCGCCGTCAAGCATACTGTAAACTGTAATGTGATGGCTCGTGACAAACTAAATCGTTTTAATCAGATAGTTCAATATCTGATTGTTCTTAATATGAATGAAACATTACCTCTTGTATTCTTAAGATTTATATTGTTTGTTTGTAATATTACTCAGTGAGCTGCCATTAAGAAGACGATATTTGTTCGCTCATTTGTTACATCATCTGATTTATATTGTTTGTTTGTGATTGTTTGTAATATTACTCAGTGAGCCGCCATTAAGAAGGCGATATTTGTTCGCTCATTTTGTTACATTATATGATTTATATTGTTTGTTTGTGATTGTTCGTAATATTACTCAGTGAGCTGCCATTAAGAAGGCGATATTTGTTCGCTCATTTTGTTGCATTATCTGATTTATTTTGTTTGTTTGTGATTGTTTGTAATATTACTCAATGAGCTGCCATTAAGAAGGCGATAATTGTTCGCTCATTTTGTTACATTATCTGATTTATATTGTTTGTTTGTGAATGTTTGTAATATTACTCAGTGAGCTGCCATTAAGAAGGCGATATTCGTTCGCTTATTTTGTTGCATTATCTGATTTATATTGTTTGTTTGTGATTGTTTGTAATATTACTCAGTGAGCTGCCATTAAGAAGGCGATAATTGTTCGCTCATTGTTGTTACTTGACTGTAGGCGATTGAGAACGCTTCAGACTGTAAGTTATTTGACTGGAGGCGATTAAGAACGCTTCATACTTGTTAAATAACTGGAAACGATTAAGAACGTTTCAGACTGTTTGTTACTTGACTGTAGGCGATTGATAACGCTTCAGACTGTAAGTTATTTGACTGGAGGCGATTAAGAACGCTTCATACTTGTTAAATAACTGGAAACGATTAAGAACGTTTCAGACTGTTTGTTACTTGACTGTAGGCGATTAAGAACGCTTCAGACTGTAAGTTATTTGACTGGAGGCGATTAAGAACGCTTCATACTTGTTAAATAACTGGAAACGATTAAGAACGTTTCAGACTGTTTGTTACTTGACTGTAGGCGATTAAGAACGCTTCAGACTGGAGGCGATTAAGAACGCTTCAGACTTGTTAAATAACTGGAAACGATTAAGAACGTTTCAGACTGTTTGTTATTTGACTGACTGTTTAAATCTCGAGATTTGCCTTAAGAGGTGTTGTATAAGTCGCGACTTGGAAGGTGTACTTCCTGAACTGGCATTAAGAAGTCAGTTGTGGTGGCATTAAGAAGTCACCTGAACTAGCATTAAGAAGTTAGTTGTGCTGGCATTAAGAAGTCAGCTGAACTGGCATTAAGAAGTCAGTTGTGGTGGCATTAAGAAGTCACCTGAACTAGCATTAAGAAGTTAGTTGTGCTGGCATTAAGAAGTCAGCTGAACTGGCATTAAGAAGTCAGTTGTGGTGGCATTAAGAAGTCACCTGGGTATGTCAATATTACTTAGCTTAGTTTTACTTTTACGTTGCTTTACATGGAGAATACTGCTCGGGGCGAGCAGTGGTACAGGAAGGCCGACTGTTAGGCATTTCCGAACGCAACTTGTCGAGAGCAGTAATCCCCGCCATTATTTGACGTTTGTATAGCTATCTCGCTCTCTCTTTTCTGTACAACTTGTATTTGTTTTAGTTTGTGAATAAATTGTAATTTAAATGGTTTTATGCGTTTTTCTGAGCTTCCCTTTTAGAACATAATATGTTTCATATTTGTTTTTCATACAATTTGACAGTTTTGTATGGGAATTCGTAAAATGGTGCACTTTTAAACGTCAAATTGGAGGAATGTTAGATATTTAGGGTCAGTTCGCCTGTTCGCGTCCACCACCCCGTTTGCGTCCATTTTACGGAAAATCTTCGAAATTAAGAAAACTAATACAACAATTAAAAATACGTCACTAATGCTAATACTTCAAAGTTAAGTTCAAAGACACACGCACATAAGGACAAATAGTGTGCAGCTATTTGTCCTTATGTGCCTGTGTCTTCGGCGCATTCGGATGTTTTTTATTGATTTATGTGAATTTTAAGATACATTTTTAACGAATAAAATGAGGTAGACGCGAATTAAATACATCTTATTTAGAACTTAGCGTTTGCGTCCGCTATGGCCGCAAACTATACCTACAGGAGATAATCATAAACCAAATTGCGTCCACTACTTTCTTGAATGCAATAAAATTAACTTGCTTGTAAAAATAATTTCAAATGTATTGTTCATAATTATGATACATTTTTAACTAAGACTACGGCTAATAATTTTATTTTTAAATGAAAGAAGTAATTTCTTTCATTATTTTTATTAGTCAAGACATTAATTAGATCTTCGGTGACAAGAAATAATGATGAAGAGAGAACATAAACTGAAGAACATTTAAAGAAAGCGTAAAATGAAATGCGAAATGAAGAGACCTGATTACTGTTTATTCATTCATAGACAGACCACTGGAGAACAGACACAGGTGGACTTATATGCTACACAGACGGATTCAGGAAATAATCAATCAAACTCTTGGTTGCTGGCGTGCACAGACGCACTATGTGATGATGGCTCGGCGATAAAGAGATCAGTACGCTCAGGCAGGCTGGCCAGCGTTCTTGAAACCAAAATTTATGCATTCTGGTTTGCGCTTACATAGCAGGCAAGCGTCACAACGATGTCACAAAAGTGACGGTCTACAGCGACAGCAAGGTAAGAGTAGCACGGCAAGCATTCAACAACCAGCGACAACATCAGCGATTGTCAAGGAATGCAAATCAGCGCTAGGGAGACTAGCTGGCAAAGCGGAAGTTAGATGTGCAAGGGTCCCCTGTCAAGAGTTAATGCTGGCAGTAAAGCAGCTGATAAATTATTCCCGCGAAATGGTCTACAGTGGACGCTAATTGTCATTTTTGGAAAAACACCTAATTCTGTAATTTATCTATTAAAAAAATGCAATGTTTCGAAAAAAACTTTAAGTTGATCCCAAAATAAACTAGAATATAATGGATACATTATATATATTTTTTATAAAAATCAGTGCTGGAGCATTTTTTGATTCACTGTCTTTAGCAACTGCACTAAATGGACGCGAACAGACGAAATTACCCTACTAGGTGACAGCGCTGAGCTGTCAAATTCACATAGCAGTAAACCACGGACGTAAAAGAAAGACGGACGGAACATCACACTAAAAAAATGTGAAGCTAGCAAGGTCATACAACTTCGTGAGTTGCACACGACCTAACGCTCACACAAATTTACTAGGTGCTACAATCTAACGCCATTTTACCCCGTGTGACAGCGCGAATGACACGCGTGTTGCTTAGGACAATATTTATTTAAAAATGCCGTCTTGTGTGGTGAAATCATGTAAAAACTACATGAGTAAACTTAAAAAGTCACAAGGAATCACCTATCACAGGTAAATTATGATTATTCGTTATATTTTCTCCTAATTACATTTATAAATTGTGATGACAATTTAAGAGACAAAACACAACAGTGTTGTCACTTTTTTGACGGTAAAATTTCCCTAAATAAGGGGAAATCTGTATTTGTCGTATTGGCTCGACTTTAGTATCATAACGAGTAGCTAGGAGCTTAATTTTTATTTTGGTAATAGATGTTAATAAAACATGTAATCCTGTGAAGTTTCATTTTGCGGAAGTGAATACTGTTCGAGAAAAAAATCCTAAAGTTTACTAACATCAGGAAATGGGTTGATTAGGTTTTTTTCCACCATTTTAACGATTTGTTGCATCAGACCAAGGTTTATTTTTTTACAATTCCCTTTAAGTAACATGTGCTTTCTTTTCTTTCACAGGGGTCTTAAAAAATATGTTAGCTAGGTCAACATTATGACTCTTAAGCTCCCGGCTCCGATATTTCAGAAATTTAAACATTTTCTTTCTATATACGTCCCACTGCTGGGCACAGGCCTCACCTCAACTATGAGGTGGCTCGAGCCAGACTCCAACACGCGGGCTCAGTGCGAATAGTTAGAGGGGTGTTAGTGATAAACCTTCTGTCAGATGTTTAAAATAATTAAAATCATAATCGGACTTAAGTTAATAAACCCGGTTAAAATAAAAGGTAAACTTTAGGGAAATTTATGATTTATATGGCATCCCTCAAATTACGCACACACCATAGACTGGCAGCTGCCAGTCCTTCACTCATGATTCGACGAAGTGGCGTCCGTCTTTCTTTTACGTCCGTGACTAGGTGCTACAATCTAACGCCATTTTACCCCGTGTGACAGCGCGAATGACACGTGCGTTGCATCCGACAATATTCATTTAAAAATGCCGTCTGTGTGGTGAAATCTTGTATAAACTACTTGAATAAACTTGAAAAATCACAAGGAATCACTTATCACAGGTAAATTATGATTATTCTTTATATTATTTTCTCCTAAATAAATTTAAAAACTGTGTTGACAATTCTAAAGCAAAATACAACAGTGTTGCCACTTTTTTGATGGAAAAATTTCCCTAAATGAGGGGAAATCTGTATTTGTCGCATTTGTGACTCTAAAATCAAATTTTACCGTTTTCTGGGTTCCGTATCTCAAAAGGACAATAATAAAAGCCAAACAATTAATATAAAATAACACTTGCGTTATTTTTAATAGGTTACCTAGTAGTAAAAATCGTCGAGATGACTGGGTTTCAATTATTCAAAACTGCAGAGGAAAAAACTTTTGGAACCCCTCATCTGTCAGTACCGTGTGCAGTGCACATTTTGATGATATAGATTTTGTGACTACAGCTAATTAAAGGGGTACGTTGTTTGGTTACGCATGCCATTCCTAAAAGTGTAAGTTTTATGGTACATTGTATTGTTGTTATTTTATATAATAATTTATTCATATATATAATTTATTTGGCGGCTTCTATTATTCTTATTATTTTTTTAAATTGCAGCTACTTTCAAACTCTTCAGAAACGCAAACACAAAGCACTTTTTCACCTATACTGCAGGTATTGGTATTATTGGACAATGTTCTTAGGTAAACGACGTGACGACCGATTGGTGAGATGGCTAAGAAATTGGCTACTACACCAGCGATCGCGGGCTCAACCCACAGTATAATCATTTGTACATTGGGTTTTTTCTTAATGTTATATATTTAACACAATTTAATGAGAGTTGATTAATGGCGCTATTGGACCATTAACGGATTCTCTTAATTCCTCTTACTGGTAAGAAGTTAACATTCATCATCAACACAGACACATCAGAATATGTTAATAATGTTATGTAAATAAAACATTTCCCATAAAGTAACATGTATTTTCTTTTCTTTCACAGTGGTCATAAAAAATATGTTAGCTAGGTCAACATTATGATTCTTAAGCTCCCGGCTCCGATCTTACTAATATTATAAAGGCGAATGTTTGTATGTCTGGATGTGCTGTGTTGCTCTTTCACGTAAAAACTACAATAATGTTGCTTATACATCTGAATAACACATAGGCTACAATTTATACAAATATTGTGTTAATTGTTGAAAATATCAAGTAAAATCTAAGAATAAAATATGAAAATGTACGCAGCATCACATGGCATGACAGTGGATGACAGAGACAGACGGCTGCTGTCATTAGCGTAACTATGGGTGCGTTCCGAATTAAGACAATCGAAAATAGCGCGTATTTAGAAAGATATTGCTTTTAGTTTTTCAACTTAAGTTCACGCGGACGAAGTCGCGGGCGGCCGCTTGTATTTCATAAATTTAAACATAATCTGTCTATATACGTCCCACCGCTGGGCACAGGCCTCACCTCAACTATGAGGAGGCTCGAGCCATCCTCTAACCCGCGGGCTCAGTGCGTATAGTTAGATGGGTGTAAGGTTAGTGATAAACCTTCTGTCAGATGTTTAAAATAATAAAAATCATAATCGGACTTAAGTTAATGAACCCGGTTCAAATAAAAGGTAAACTGTAGGGAAATTAATGATTTATATGGCATCCCTCAAATCACGCACACACCATAGACTGTCAGGTGCTAGTATCCTTCACTCATGATTCGACGAAATGGCGTCCGTCTTTCTTTTACGTCCGTGGCAGTAAACATTATTTAATCGTTTTTAGGATAAATTTAATTATTCCTAGTAAAATGTGTTACTGTGAATTATTATTATGACACCAAAAATACATAATAGTGACAATAAATTGAACCAATTTCCAAGACCGTGGTGGAAACGACACTGAAGGTTTATCACATTTTGAATGAAATTCCTAAGAACTTAGTTCATCACATTTACGTTAACTAGCTATTCTGGTGAATATTCCAATATTATCGAGTAAATAAAAAACGTTTTTGTTATTATAATGTGTATTATTTAAAAAATGTGCGGCATTAAAACCTAAAAATCTGCTCCCAAATAAAGTCGTCTTGTACACCATTGCCGAGGCAGAAGTTTGGCAAATCACTCGGGCTTTGTTGTTACAGAGTCATGTCTCCTTGCAAACATCTTCAATCTCAAGAACATGCCTAGCTAGCACCAATTTCCTGTATTCATTCATCGTTTCCGGTCGGAAAATGATTTTTATCACAAGTTTTCACGAACATTATTTACAATCTCGATTGACAGCTGTGACATTATTGTTCTTAGGCCACCTGTCACGGTCCTCATTGCCAGACATAAAAATTGTAAATTAAAAACATTTTACAATTATTTGTGATAAGAAATCACACAAATTCAATAATAAGCTACTTTTTAAGCCTCAAATTATTAGTTGTAATGATGAAAATATTTGTTCAATGAAAACCGTTAAGTTTACAATTATTAGGCGCGACACTATTTTTTTGGTGTAGCAATGTCGTCATCAAACTATGTCTAAGAGTCCAAGCCATGAAATAAATTTAAAAAAGAAAAATATGTCTAAGATATGAAACGCCAAGTAGGTGTTTCACTTTTCATGTCGCCGTTTTACCGTTTTTAGCAATTCACCAGATGAAACGTCACTTAGATGATTCATATATGAAACACCTAAAATGTTGCCGTTTTAGACCCCAAGGTTACTGTTTTGATACTGCAAAGTGCAACCCAATTCGTCCACTCCATATGCTCACATCATTTTGACACCGATTGTGCATCAGCATTTTTAAAAGGAGGGGTGGGGAGACCCCTCTAGAGTAGTTCGATCTATCAATTTTCGAATTGAAATGAAAAACTAATTAGTTTTGTACCATTACATATACGTACCATTCCTTTGCGGTAACCCTGAAGCCACCATGTAGGCGTCGCCAATGGTCTCTACTTTGTACACATTGTGCTCTTGTATTTTCTCATCGAACAACCTGCAATGATTTGAAAAATCTAATCAGAGCCACTTCATATTATCTGTTCATATTTTTACTGTAATTACAATAGCGAAAACTTATACTCCGCCAGTGAAAGCAAATTATTTGCACATCTAAGATGGTGAGATGACAAGAAATGGATTACTCCTTAGTTTATTGTGTCTGTGTTAATGACTTCTGCGGTAGATGCATTTGCAGCAGTACATGAAACAGTAAAATCAAAATAATGCATTTCTTAAACTTTACAATATTCAGTAATTTTAATTATTATATAACTGTATGTGTACTTAATAAAATTGTAATTTACTAACGGATTATTGTACAGAACATAATCGAAAAGAGTAACTGCTGAGTTTCTTGCCGGTTCTTCTCAGTACAGAAACAACTTTCCGACACCGGTGGTTGAGTCACATTATGTTTGTATACTGTGTATTTATTTATTATATCTATTATAGTATTTAAGTCTATTATTAAGTGTATTTTTGTTTGTTTGATTAAGTTTTTGACGATTTGAAAGCACTTGTAACAGGTCCATTTAAATAAAGATATTTCTGATTCTGATTCTAATTCTGATTCTGATTATATTATCTTCTACATATTATAAAACATACAGGAGCATACAAGGAAGTGCATGTTCCTTCACTTGCTTGACTAACAGGTTATAATGCGTATCGCGACAAAGTTTTGTTATCTCGTG
This sequence comes from Udea ferrugalis, assembly GCA_950022985.1. NCBI lineage: Eukaryota > Metazoa > Arthropoda > Insecta > Lepidoptera > Crambidae > Udea > Udea ferrugalis. The sequence continues at coordinate 3,069,826 of OX465527.1, read as the reverse complement.
CTTGTTTGGTTTTGTCGTGAGCAGAAGCTTTCATACGAGTAATGTTGTTACCGTGCGCATGTTAGGCCAGCTGATCAGAATCTCAATGGCCTACCTATACAGCATGTTGAGCATATTGATGACCTCCAGAGGAGTGCTGGACGCCGAGATGGTGGTGAACCCCACGATGTCACTAAAGAATATCGTGACGGCGTCGAAGGACTCGGCTGGCACTGACCTCTGCGCCTTCAGCCTCCCCAGGACTGGTAGCGGTAGCATCCTGAAGAAAGAAGCCATCGTCTGTACTTACATTTGTTTTTGAAAAAAAATTTGAAATGAAATGAAATGAAATGATATGAAATGAAATGATATTTATTTCACACAAAATAGTGTACATAAGGTCTTAATAACTAAAGTTGGTTCTAACTATTTTACCCAGAACTGAGCATGTGAAAATTACATAATTTGCTTGCATAACTATAATATTATTAATTAACAATTTACAAAAAGGTATATGTCCGTGAATCAAATTAAGTAAAAAAAAATTAACAAATCAAGAGTTATTATTATAAATTAAAAAGTCATTTATGGAATAATAATTTTTGTCCAGTAACCATGCTTTCAGTTTCTTTTTAAACAACGGCAGTGGTAGCTTTTTCATGTCACTGGGCAATTTATTATATATCCTAACGCACATGGAGGGAGAGTTATTAGTATACAATGTTGTCCTCGGGGTACATTTCAAAACGAGCCTTTCCCCATTCCTCGTATTGCGTGGAAAAATATCTATGGCTTTTGTAAAGAGCCGAGCATGCGTACGCACAAACACACCAATTTCAAAAATATACATGCAAGGCAACGTTAAAATACAAAATTTTTTAAACAAGGGTTTACAGGATTCATACGGAGGAATGCCCTCAATAGCTCTAACGCACCTCTTTTGAAGTAAAAATGCCCTACCAACATCTGTGGAGTTACCCCAGCATATTAATCCATAGCGCAAAACCGAGCTCACGTAACCATGATAGGCCAATAGCACCGTTTGCAATGACGACGTTCTACGTAGCCTATTCAGAACGTAGACGAACCTGCTAATCTTACTACATACTGATTCTACATGAGGTTTCCAATCACAGTATTTATCAACAGTAATTCCTAAAAATTTTGCGGTAACTGATTCACTAATTATGTCATCATGATACTGAACATTTTGAATAGTCGATTTAGCACCCTTGGTCTGAAACTGAATATAATTAGTTTTCGCTAGATTTACACTCAGATTATTATCATTCAACCACTTAATAACTGAATTGATTGTGTCATTAATTAAAAATTCATATTCATTTATATTATTACATGTCAATACTATAGCTATGTCATCCGCAAACAAAGTACAATCAAAAGGGGTTATGTCAGGTAAGTCATTTATGTACAGTAAAAAGAGAAGTGGCCCTAGTACGCTTCCTTGTGGGACTCCGTAATGGTTGATTTCATATTCCGATCTAGATTGCACAACAACACTTTTATCTAGTCCCGATATCTCAACACATTGCTGTCTATTTAAGAGATAAGATTTCATCCATTCGAGTGCTGGTCCTCGTATTCCATAATTCTCTATTTTTTCTAACAATAGCTTATGAGAAACAAAATCAAATGCTTTAGACATGTCGAAAAATATGACCATGACTGGCTTCCCCTGATCCACTTTCATAAGAACATTTTGAATCAGCTGGAAAGTTGCGAGTGCGGTCGACTTCCCTTTCTGGAATCCATTTTGTTCTTCTTTTATGATGCTGAATTTATTCAAGAACGAAATAAGCCTTTTGTACATTGCTTTCTCGAAAATCTTTGCAATAACAGGGATCAGAGTTATGGGTCTATAGCTATTTAAATCTGTCTTATCTCCTTTTTTATACAAAGGTCTGACTATAGATTTTTTTAAATTTTCAGGAAATGTTCCACTTTCAAACGAGAGATTGATTAGAAATGTAATTACCGGCGTGATTATGTCTGCACAGTGTTTCAAAACATGAGTAGCGATTCCATCATATCCTACTGAAGATGTATTCTTTAGTGACATGATAATGTTTTTCACTTCTTGATGACCGAGCGGGCTCAGAAACAAACTCTCACTAAGATGGTTCTGACGTGTGATTTTTGCAGATTGATCGTGTGCATTGGTCATGTTAATTAAATATTTATTAAATTCATTTGCAATTTTCTTGGGTTCACTAATCGTTTTATTATTTATTATTATGTCATTTATAAATTCAAATTGTATGTTCTTCTCAGTATCTTCATTAATTATTCTCCAAGCAGCCCTACATTTATTCTGTGCATTATTTAAATATTTATCGTTACATATTTTTTGTGACTTATGAATACATTTACGTAAACACTTTGAGTACTTGTTGTATTCATTTTTCTTTTCCCTTGTTTTATTCCTATAATAATTAAATCGCAGACATCTTCTGGTCAAACAGCTGCATCGTATCCCTTTGGTTATCCATCTTGGTCTCTGTGCTTGGATGTTAACCTTGTGTCTTAAAATAGGGAAACATAAATCATAAAACAGGCAAAATATGTCGTGAAAATTTGCAAAGGCCATGTTAAGGTCATCTTCTCGGAAAACATCATTGAACGCCAAACTGCTAAGACAGTTAAGAAATTTAGCAGTATTCTCAGTACTATAGTCTCTTCTCAAAATATAGTATCTAGTTTGCTCCACAACTCTCCTCCTAGTCGGGATACTCAACATTTGGGCTGTATCATGGTCAGAAAGTGCAAGTTTGAGCACAGAACCGGTTCCATTTTTGACACTGCTGATGATGTGGTCGATGCAAGCCTTTTGTCTCGTAGGCTCATCAATATAAAATTTCAGATTGTAATTTTTTACTAAGCATGCTAGGTTTTGAACAATTCTGCTCGGTTTCAATGTGTTTATATTGATGTCACCTGCCAAAACTATCTTCCTATTTTTACGATTATTTGTTAAACTATGCAATAGATCGTCAAGACGCTTCAGAAAGATGTCTACGTTAGAGCTAGGAGTTCGATACATACAAACTATAATCAAATTATAACCACATAGTTCCAAACCACAACATTCGAAAACGTTATTTGTTGCAAAGTTACGAACACTAGTTAGCTCCCGGTACTTAAGGTTACTCTGTACGTAAATGCATACTCCGCCCCTACATTTCGCCCTACAATATGTTGATCCCAGCTCATATCCTGCGATCCTCACAACATCCTCACTACCGTTTTTCAGGAAGGTCTCAGTAAAACACAATATACTAGGTGACCCCCCACCCGACCGCAAATCAGACAATGCCACCTCCAAAACTTCTTTTTTTGACACCAATCCCGCTATGTTTTGGTGTAAGATTTTGATACACATTGCTCCATTGGTTTTAGGTACGAAAAAACTTTAACTTGGCACCATCCGGTTCACAGGTCAGATTTGTTTGATCTCCCATATGCTGTACATTATGTTTAGGTGCGGCTACAAGGTCATCAACATTTTTATTCTTAAATTTAAAATAAAAGGGTATTGTCCCTTTTCTAGGTTGTTCATTTAGTGGTAAGAAACAATGTTGTTTGCTAAGTATTTTTTTACATTTGGAAGTATTCTTCAAAATACTTTTGAAAGTCAAAAATTGTATTTCATATTCAATTGAATCAATACAAACATTGAGTTTGTTACATATGTTTTTTATATAATTATAATGAGTATAATTGTAATTGTTGAAGTATAGCGAACGTTTATATTTCAATAAGTTACATTCAGAAAAGTGTTTCGTCCACATTTCCATAGCTTTATACAGCTGATATTCATTAAACCATGGATTATAATTCACCGGGATGATGTAGACGGATGCCTTAGACAACTTATTTATGGAAATGCAAAGGTTCGAATGAAACTTGTGTAGATCCTTGTCATGGCTACCAAAACCTAAAATTACAATATCGCCTCGCGTTAAACATTCAGCGATACTTTCACACGATGGTAACAATTCAGAACTCGATCCCTCAGACACTATCATAGCAGAAACTATGTATTTATCGTTCCACTTTCCTGATCTTGACTTTGTTATAGCAGCAGACAGTCCCTTCAGGCTTTCATCTCCTATTATGTAGATATGTTGTTTATTTATTTCTTCATTTTTAGTTTCTTCGAGGCACTGCTCTGATGTATTAGATGTGAAGCTATTTGTTCTTGATAATGTTGACACTGGTTTTAAAATATTACTTTGCAAGTCAATGATTTGCTTATTCAGTTTTATGACTTCATTATTTGCTAATTTCAAACACTTCTCCAATTTTGCTATTTTTGTTTGTAAAAACATGATTTCATTAAGGCTTGTAAGTCTGGTTTTTTTCTCTGAAAAAGAGCCCTTTTGAGGAGTATCTAGATTTAAATATCCTAGGGAATGCCTTTTGACCTGTTGTTGCCTTTCTAGCTTTGCCGGACTTTTGAACAGGGTTTTTAATAGTTCAAGTTCTTTATTAAGACTAGTTACAGTCCTCTTCAGGTCATTGTTTTCGAATATTAGGCTTTCCAGTTCTTTCTCTGTAGAAAGAATACTAACTTTTAAGTGCTTCAGTTCCTCTCTCAACTCGTACTCAGTATCTGTATCATTTGCTAATGAGAATTCTTCACTTCTAGACAGTCGTTCGGTACCCAGGTATGAATCCTGTGATAAATCATCCTCTGACTCCAAGTTAAGAGTCTCTTCTGGGTCACAAATGGGTGTTGGTGACAGTGGTGGGGCGGTAGTTTTTGGAATATTCGCTTCTTGTTTGGTGTTGCAAAGTGTTTGCGAAGTTTTAACTGTCTGTTTTTTCCTTTTGGTTATGTTATCTATGTTATGTTTGAAATTAGGTGTGCTGCTCATGCAATGAGGGCATTTCCACTTTTGCTTTTTGTCCTTGTCCATGATACGATATAGTTTTTCCGACAAACCGACGCAGTCAAATTCAAACGAATGCGCACACTTAGAACAGAGCACTGTATTTTTCTTGTCAATATTTCTTGACTTGCACTTAAAACAAATGACTTTGCTGCCATTTCCACTGAGTTTTTGTTTGGAAGTAGTTGGCGCCATTCTTAGATCGGCCAATAAACAAATCAAAAACAAAAAAAAAAAAATATTACTATACAATCATCAGGTTTGAACCACTGATCTCTGACTATGGTCTCCACAGAACCATTGCACTACCAATAGCGCTAACTGTAATACTAATTTGGCGGCGAAATTGCTTATCTGTTATTTCACGCAAAAGAGTTGCTATCAGCCGCTAACAAGATGTCACTGTTCAGCTGTCCCGTTACAAGCGCCCTCCAATCATTTTAATATATCCAATCCATAAGCCATCCAGCAGCAAGTACCTCTTGCCCTGGGTAGATGGCGTTGTTTAGAGTTCACGTTAATGTAGTCTTTGAAATATATTGTTAAGGTTGAAAACACTGTAACTTCAATGTTTATTCAAATAAAAACAACGGTCGTATTATCTATTTTTCACGATTAGGAGTCTTAATAGTATTAAAAAGGTCACGTATGTTTTTTTTTGTTACACAACAGTCACTTTAGTGTTTTTTCACTGTTTATATTTCCTGATTATAGGTATAATTTATTTTTATGTCTATTTAGTAGTCACTCAGTTTTGTGTCAATTTCTCACTAACAACACTTAGGATTTCACTAATAACACTTGTGGTCCATGTTTAGATTGCACTTCAACTGTTTTCATGATGAAACACTCAAAATAACATGTTTAACTATTTTTAATTATTAAGTCAACACAGAGCCAATGTTTACATGACGGCAACAGCGCCATCTCTCCATCCAATCCATTTGAAGGCAGTTCTGGAGATAACATAGGTGAATAAGATTTTGATGATGAAGCAAAAAGAGGAAGATACGTTACAATTCCGACTTCGTGAAATCGAAAACTGCACGTAAACGAGTCACTGTCACAACGGTTCGGAAACAGGTCCGTTGGACCTGATCTTGTTTAGGGCCACGTTCGGTACGCGGGTGCAGTATCTTCCTCTTTTTTGTTCAATACAAATGTATTATTTGGTTCGTTCCGACGTCACAAGTAGGATCAATGACATAAATTGCGTGGCTGGGACTTATATGTCATAATATTCATTAATGCCTGTAATGGAGAACACACTGACTCTGAATCACTCAATATGTTTATTACGTGTTTCAAACCATGAAAAAATTACCATTACTCTAAAGAGTGTGACAAAAATGAGTCATTTTTATTTAGAATCAGTTCATTAATGTAATAGAGAAACTGACGCATGAGGGCCAAACGTCATCCCCCGCACATCAAATGCAACCCCGCAGTGCACAGTGTGCTGTTCTGTTGTACACCCTTATTTTATGTAATAAAAATATGTACTTATTAACTGATAAAAATGAAATGTTTGGAAAGGATTGGAAGGGACCTTTACCCAGCAGTGAGATGATGTAGGTTAGAAAAAAAAAACTGATCCTGATATTCCTTCCTATTTACAATAAATTTTTAAGTATTCAAATTAAAGCTCACAAATAAAACCCTGTAACGTGTAGGAACTTACCTTCTTCTTTTTTATATGTATGATTAAAACATCGCAGGTTTTGTTAATTACCAGTATCAGGATTCGTATGCTTACGACGACCAACTTTCGTACGACTATACATTAATATCCTTAAGAACGTAAGTTATTTAGACTCCAAAGACTCAAGGTTCAAAATATAGTGGCAATAATTACCTGGAGAGTAGCAAGTCGCTTTTTTGTTTTTCTACCATCACCTGATGTGAGCTGATTTCAATGGAGTGAGTGAATGTCTGTGAAAGAAGAGAATTTCCAAAATTAGTACGACCTGTTATGTTTGTTTGTCAAAAGTTCTCTCAAATCCGCCCAGAATCCACACATACTTTGGGTATAATATGGAAAACACTATTGAAAACCTAAGCGCGCCCCTAACCACGTTGCGTTGAAATGCGCTCAGCAAAATATGGGCTTCTGAACGCTCCGATCACCGTTGCAGTATTAGTCTGCGTATTTCTGAGCACGCTTTTGTGATATAGGTAGTCTCGGGCAAGGATTTTAACAATGTAATTTATTTTAGTTCAAAGTTAAAAACTAAATACATAAAGCGCAAATCACGCGCAAAGCACGCAAAGTTCGCTTTGCATGAGCTGAAAAGTTTCGTTTGCCATTGTGGACACAAGTGACCATTAGGGCAAATTCTCTTTTTACACCTATCTCAGGCACCAGTGATGACTTATTCTTTGTCCTTTATTATCTACAAGAATAATTATTAGTACCTACCTATACTGTGAAGGACGAATGACTTATTCCTAAGGCCTAATTTTGATACGTACTTATATAACATTTCCTTTATTTTAATGTCAACTTTGTGGTGCAAAAAGACGCATTAGCTCCCAGTGTTGCTCGCGCCTAATGGTATTAATAAGTTATTTAATAACAGTGTATCTACAAACAACCGACAATTGGATTATGATAAGGTTTTATTAGAACAATCATTACGAACTAATTACAACATGGTGCGTAATTACACTATCGAGAGTGGTAATAATGATTAACATGTTTCCTTGTCTTGCTAGGCGTGTAAATTATTGAAATTTAAATAAAATCTTAATTCCATTACATTATTGGGCCTTATTCCGACCCTAAATAAGTATTTAAGTATGTCTATCCGTTGTCTAGTATACCATAGCACAAGCATTCAGTTGCTTAGTTTGGGGCTAGATGGCGCTGTGTGGAATAATGACCAGTATTATTTTATTTTTATTTTATTTATCTCGTTCACAGTTATAGCATGAAGTGATCGCAGGTGGTACTTAATCTTTTTTAATGAAGAGCATAAGGTGTTCAGGGTACGGGATAGACAACACTCCGTTCGTAGGTTGTTCGCTTTTAAGCGATTATGGTGTTCTGAATTTTAAAATGTAGTTTGTTGTTTTCGCTGTACAGTTAAATATAAAAACATCTATCTATTCATTTACCACTCTAGACGGCCAGTTAAGGAAATAGGTGAGATTCCTACAGCAATGAAGGCAAGCGAAGGGTCTGACTGACGTACTCTCGGGGGTGAACACGTGCTTAATGGGCCAATGTAGGGAAACCCATGGTTTCATTACTCATTACTATTACTATAATGATAATTGTTGCGTCGATGTATTTTAAATAAATGCAAGCAAGACTCATTCGTATGCATACGTATCTGCTTTATTTTTACTACATTATGCGTGCAATCCATGCCAGGAGGGAAATCCCAGGGTGGAGGACAAAAAGTACCGGAGTTTTGTGGCTTTAAAAAATATATTTTTGGGTATTCAAACATACGGCTCTAGAGAATTTAATTTATTGATTTGATTATTATCTTTTAAAAGGACAGTTATCTTCCGCTTATGGGCTGATTTTTCATTTGCCAGATACTAATTTATAAATCAGCAATTTTTCGTGTGAACTTACTAAAAACATTTAGAGACAAAACAAACACATGTTAATAAACTCTAAGTATTTCTATCCGAGCCGGAGTTCGGACGTTAATTTTGTCGTGAAGACTAAATTGGTTAATCAAAAATGATAGTAATCACGTCGTTAATTATTGACGACGTTGATTGCTGAATAACTTATGATTGCGACATTCAGCATTTTCAGACAGCAAGGAGAAATTGGAAATTCGCAAAATGATTGTTTTTTTAGACAATGATTGAAGAGACCATTTTCTGAATTAGAAACATTTTAATTTTATTATTCTTACAGTACTCGTAGTTTGATACAAAAGTGACTATTTTATCGGTGGCTTGACAATAATTAAAAAAATCATTTATAATGCTATAAATATTTTACTATATGAAAAAACTATTTCCGAATTTATGTTCGGCTGTGTGCCAGTATCTAAAAAACAAAAACACTTTGCCCCAATTTAGGGTTTGAATACGAGACATAAGTTCAACTTTCCCACTAAGTTTTCCGCTTCCTTCTTTACCTTCCCATAAAACCACCGTAAGTAGCCCATTACGCAATTATTATTTTTTTGGGTTTCTGAAATGCAAATTTATATGTCTTAGTCTCGCTGGCCCGTGCGCATATGAGTCACATCATAAGGACAACCCAACTTTGTTGCATATAAGGAGAGAGTTTTGTGGCACACGCCAGTGTTAATAGAGCTGTTTGCTGTAACAGTCCTCTTGAGGAAAAAACGATTTTGAATTACGCACAGTCTATAAAATGTTCTCTCTATTATTCCTCGTGGCGGTTTGCGGAGCAGTGCCGTTGCTCAAACGTGACGTTGAGGAATATGTGACACCAAAGGATTATGCAGTGGGTTCCACGGACGTAACGCAGAAAGATGTGAAAATGCTTGTGGACGAAGATATTGTGAATATTCCAGTGAATGAATATGTTAATATTCCAGTGAACGCTAAGGATGAAATAAAGCAACATGGGAGAGTAAAGAGGTTCATAACAAGGAATGGACATTGTCCAGCGAATTATGTGAAAATGCCTCCACCTATAGGCTGCATACCATATTCTGAGTAAGTTAGTCTGAGTCTTTTCTTAATAATTATTTCAATGTAGCAAATAATACGTGAAACGATTTTTAAAACAATATCTTCTCTTTTTTGTTTACTTCCATCGATGTTTTATTTGATTATCAGTTATCATTTTGACTTTTATCTAGATTTTAGAGACGCTTCAAGTTGTTTTTGTCAAACAGTCTATACCTTTCAGACAATTTTGTTATCACCCATCATTTTGATGCTGACTGTACACACCAGTTATCAAATTAGCCAAAATTTTGGCTTCCACAGAAATATTAACACCAGAGCTTGCAAACGAGCATTAGTAGCTGCTTTGCTTATGGTTTTCGGCTTTGTTCGAAGCTGACTGTATCCAGACATAATGTTATTTTTTGTACTAAACACTGACTTTACTACAGTACCTTCAGAGGTGTCTAAGCCCTCAGAATGTGCTATCACAAGTGTTCATATTATTATCAGATTATATAAATCCCAAGATCATCGCACATCAGTGAAGGAAAACATTGTAAGAAAAACAGAACCAGTATTTTAATAGCGCATTCTTTATTTTTAATTAACTAGAGTCTGGAGCCGAATGACAATGTAAGTCAACAATAATTTATCAGTTCCTCGATGCGTGAAATAATGAAATTCTTACTTTTATTTATGTCCCTCAATGGTCAAATCGACATAATATTATTTAACAATATTTCAATCCAGAGTGGTCACTCATCTTATTTACGCATTCCAAGTCGGGTACTTGGAATGCGTAGCTTAACATTTATCGGTTAGTGAGCCATAGGGACCTCCAAGAGCATGTAAAACAGGTTGACTGGTAGAGAATGCCTTAAGGCATTACGTCCGCCAGTTGTACTTGTTTGTCATTGAGCACTAAAGAATAACCCCCTTATTCATAAAAACGAACGCAACGCTAACGCATTGTTTAAGCTATTGACGTGTTCTGTCACTTACTCGCAAATGGCGGCAGCAACAAGAGTGACAGTGACAAAGCGATACAAAAGTTATCGTGTTCTATAAGAGCTGTTTAAGTTTTTATGAATAAGGGGGTGAATAAATAAAATTCGCAAAAATTAAGTTACTTATGATTTTTTGTTTTGTTACAGGTTCAAAGAGCTAACAGAGTAAAGCAGAGCCAAGAAGTACTTCGTACTTCTTCCTTCCTCTCTTCTCTCTTCTGGGCATGAGATTACCTCTCATATGGTCTTCAAGACGGTACAGCTGATGAGGGCAGCCAATCGCCCGGATCCAATGCATGGAGATCTCTATTTATGGACTCTTGGTCTCGAAGCTGAAGTCGCTACGTTATCGTCCATTATTTATAAGTTACGTTAGGTTAGGTTTTTGAAAAAGACATTGGTTATAACCATTTCACACCATATTGACCAAAAAACGTGGTTCGCAGACCCAATATTTTTTCATTGAAACTGACCAGTTGATAAATAACGTAGAAATAATACTTTTAAAATATTTTTATTCAGGAAATGAAAAGCATTTTTTTATCATTCTGTTGTTTTAAAATTTTTGAGAAATAATGTACTGAATTGTAAGCCGATGTCGCAGTTCTAGGAAGATACTTCAAGCATTTAAAATGTTACACAAGTTACGTTAAATTGCAGCCCACCCCCTCATGGGTTCTCGCCTCGGCGTGGCGAGGGGGCCTAGTACCGGTGGTAGGGGAACCACCGGGAAGCAAAGAGAACCCAGGCGTGGCAGCGTGGTGGACTGGACATAACCCGTCTATCCCCCGGTGGATGGGTATGCAAATATATATATATGGGTATAAATAATTGCAGCCCAAACTCACCTTGAAGTGTTCAATTATGCTCAAATTCAGAATGTGTATGATTGTGTACAGTCGCTTCAAATGTGTACAATCAAGCACAAGCTCTACCTAGACGAAATCACTGGGATCTTTATATGGTCCACCTGTGGTATTGGAGTTCGAGGCGATAAACGATAATAAACGAATCTCCTGTTATGGCAAACTATGGGTATTTAATTAACATTACGGGTATTAGATGTATCGTAATGACTAGGTATAATAAGATAAGTTCAGCAACGTTATGTTCAATCTAAATTAAGCTATGCCACATTGGTATAGAACATATTGTACAAACGTAGGCACTGTATTTTAACTGATTTATATTACTTGACGCCGCTTAGACGAGTCTGAGCTGATTGATAATGGAGTAATGGTTGTTATTACATATCTAAGTATGGATAAATCAATATTTTAGCATGTTAAGCAGTATCTTACATCTATCAGAACGAGCTTTGTTTAAGATTAGCGTCCTGTGATCATGGCTTGTATAGTTTTGTATTATTATTTAGTAAAGTTACAAAAAAATAAAAAAGAGAAAAAAAATGTAGGGAAATAAATATACAATTAATGTTCCTCCCTATGTATAGTGTTAGTAAGAAGTTGTTTAAAGAAGAATGAATTTTACATAAAGCACAATAAATCTGAGTGGGTTTATTTTTAATGAAATTAAAAAGAAACCCACTTGTTGCCATGGGAATTAATCGATTGATAATGGTGACCTCACCAAAATCACTATTTTGGTACTGTTTTTACTGATAATCTAGTACCTACTTCATTTTAATTATGCAGCCGCAAATTGTTCTGACAAAGCCCTGTCCTGATATAAACGAAATAGAAATGATGTAAAATAAAAATATGAGTGACATATTTGGCAGCCTTATGAAGGAACAGAAGAAAGGAAATATACTTATCATGAATTTATAAATTTCAAAGTCAATTCTTTTACGGTTGCAATCTTTTGAAATGGAACTATTTTACGATCTAGTAATCCGCGAATCGAATGCAATTTCATGAAATTTTAACTTAGTTTTGTAGGTATTTGTTTGACTTAGGTAATGTTATAACTTATAATAACACAGCTATGAAGTTTAGGTGCAGCTACTCATTCTTCACCGCCATGTATATTGCTTTATTTATGTAAAAAATAGAAAACAAATGGTACATATAACTTTATAATACCTACTATTAATTATTATGATTATTTAAAGATCCTCGTGGATCTTTGTGAAAAGATTAAAATGTATGAAACTATTATTTTAATTATTTATTGCAAGCTTAGCCAATATGAAATACAATTTGTACTTGTATTTTAATTTTAATATTGTTTTTGTATGTAAATTGTTTTTTGATCTAAAAAAGATGTTACAATGCAAAATGTGGTTTTCTTTCGAAACTGCGGCCTTTCTTACCAACAGTCCTTTAACCTAGTCTTCCCATTTTCCCTATTACGTAATTAGAGTCAGATTAATATTTTTTTACCAATTTGCAATATCAAGAACTTTTTTCATGCATTGCAAACTAGATGTCAATCGTCAGGTTTAGTCGGTGGTTTTAAGGTGGATTGATATCAGTTGATGGCAAGGTTAATTTATTTAAAACTTTAGAAGGAAGCCACATAAAATTGATCTCTTGTCTGTGACTAAAACAGCTATTATAAGGTTGTACTTAAACCTTTTTATTATCAAAAACCTTTAGCAAAATGCTTTAGTTTTTTTAAGTTAATGAATTAGATAAAGTATTTTAATATTGAGTAGTTTCCTACATTGTCTCTGAACTTGCTGGGCGATTCTCAAAAGTAGTATTTCCCCAATTCGGTGCAGAGGTGCCTTTTCAGCTAGGTACAGTTAATTAGAGTGAGAGAAGCTCTTCCGGCCCGCCGTGTAGGCGAGCTTCATCCAAGGGAACGCGTAGAAGGCTTCATGCAAATTACTGCGTTCCCCCACCATGGATGTTGAATCAGAATCAGAATCAGAAATATCTTTATTTAAATAGACCTATTACAAGTGCTTTCAAATCGTCAAAAACTTAATCAAACAAACAAAAATACACTTAATAATAGACTTAAATACTATAATAGAAATAATAAATAAATACACAGTATACAAACATAATGTGACTCAACCACCGGTGTCGGAAAGTTGTTTCTGTACTGAGAAGAACCGGCAAGAAACTCAGCAGTTACTCTTTTCAATATGTTCTGTACATAATCCGTTAGTAAATTACAATTTTATTAAGTACACATACAGTTATACAATTTCAAGAAAATGGTTAGTGGTTGAGAGGCAGTAGCAGAGTTTTTTAATCGGTAAGCCACTGGGTTATCACCTTACCAGTGGAGAGTCCGACATAACCCGTCCGCCCTCCAGCGGATGGGTGTGCGTAACGCATTTCCTCAGGGTTAAAAAAAAGAGTGAGGGAATCTAACTCGGATAACGCTAGCCAATTCACAATATTAAGTACCGTAGTTATTGTTGGATTTAGGAATGGAATAAACGTTTTTTGGTATTGAATCCACTTTAAACACCAAATAAAGTCAACCTTAATGGTTGTGATAAAACACGTTATTTTTCCTCGTAGATTTCTATACTCTTCAACTGCACGCAATGCAAGCTCTAAAATTCAATTGATTTCCAGTTTTGCAAGAAATAGCTTGATGTCATATATAGCTTGTAGCCTTCGTTGGCAAATGGAGTATCCAACACATCATCATCACCATATCAGCCGAATGACGCCCACCGCTGGGCAAAGGTCTACCCTAAGGATCTCCACAACGACCGGTCGTGCGCTGTCCGCATCCAGCGGCTTCCCGTAAAACGACCTTGACCAGATCGTCGGTCCACCTTGTGGAGGGCCTGCCTACGGAACATCGTCTGGAACGCGGTCGCCATTCCAGAACCAATTGCATTGCATGTTAATTTTTTGGGTGTAAAGAAAATTATATAATATTTCAACATGAGTCCTTTTCTTTAATTCGTCATTATGGTGTTACTTATCAAAATTCAACCCTCATGAGCAACCCTCCAAGATGTCGTAGTAATAGAGCGGGTTTTCTGTGACGAACTACACTTACCCACCAAAATCAAATGACCCCAAATTAACAGAGATATTTTATTAGTGTGGGTCACATGAATTGTTTGCCCGGATATAAATCGAACCTTCTATCTTTGTTGCTTTAAGTAGAGCCGCTATCAATAGATAGATAGCGCAATAGCGCTAATGCGCCAGTTAGCAACAAAGAGTTGTTCAAAAAACTTTGTGTTAATACATGAGCGAAACCGTCTGAAAGTTAAGTATCAAGAGTTTTGTCTACATATCTTCTTTAGGTTAATATCGTCAAATTGGTTGAATCCCATGTCTCATGATAAAATGGGTTCCGAGTGAGGTGAAATAAATCCCTCCAAAGGGCCTTGTGTGAGTTTTATTCGGTAAAATGCATTAAGCGCGTAAACGCGAACATGTATGGCATTTTATTGTCACCTCTCCTTCCTTTGATAAAAACAAATAATGCAAGCTTTGGTATCTGTCTGTATCAAACACAACAATATCACTGCGCCATCTAGTTAGGAACAAGAAACTTATATAAAAAATAAAATGACGAATGGTTTCGAAAGACTCTGACAGATGTAGTGTGTTGCAGTTACAACCACTTCAGTGACGCGTTACTACGTCATCAGGGAGCCACGGAGCCACGGCACTCCCCCTCCGCCCACACATACTACTCATACATTCGGCTCATACACTTCTTGTCTACCTGACAACACACAGTGCGGACGTCGCAGATAGATTTATCTGCATTTTATCGATAAAATCGACGTCAGTTTCGAAACACTCCTGCGCATACAAACAACCGATCGTTTTTGTGAAAAGTGAATTGATTCAAAATGGCGAAAATAGTAGTGCTTTTTACCTTAGTATGCTTTTCTGGACTTGCATTTTCAATGTCTATATCAAAACGTGATTATGCAATAGAAAGTGATGAAGTTAATGAATTATCAAAACTATACGTGAAGAAAGATCAAGATGATTATCCAAAGTTTCTGAATGAAAAAAAGTACGAAGATTTGGTTCTTGATGATGCAAAACTTGGGATATCTTCAAGGAAAGAATACAAACTGCCAGCAGCTTCTTCCCACAGAAGGTCTAAGAGGAGCTTCATCAGGGGTGGAAAGTGCGCTGCGGGGCTCGTTTGGAAACCACCCCCTTTCTACTGTATTTCATGTGAAGAGTGGGTATTTTCATTCTGTATTTTTTATAGTAAACCTCAAGCCGTACCAACATAGCGTAGCTCAATATATCAAACAGGGTTGTCAAAGGTATATTATATTGGCTGTTGTACAAACCGAAAATGGGCAGCCTGTAATTTCGTTGACCGTAGCGTATTCCGTAACGTTGGAATAAAACTTTTCAGATTATTTTAGAATTTTGTCAAATTAAAAAGAACAAATCAAGCTGGTTTTGGCTGGCTAAACACCTGTGCTACCTGCCTGTGTGTGTGTGTGTGTGTGTGTGTGTGTAATTACTAAATGAAATTTATTATGGTCAGTCTTATCTTCTAAGGAGAATTTGCTTCCTGGCAGTTTCCGATAGGTCTCTTGATAAAACTTTTTAGGAACAATAGTATATTTGAATATTATATTTGACTGTGGTTGGCAAAAAAGTCATAATTTATTATGACTTTATATTTTTCCAAAATTCCTCATCAGATTTTAATGTAAAATTAACCCAAGAAATCTGATATAAATGTTATGTTTTACGTAGGTTCAAATACTTTTGACATACAAGTAGCGACGCTTGACCTTGTTTATCATGCATAAGGTTGTCTAAACTGCTGAACAGGTGCTAACAAAGTTCCGAGAATATGTTCTTCACATTCTTAATGCCTACACGTGCATATTGATATGACATACAATTAGCCGTACATGCTTTATGATTATGCATAATAAAGTTGAAAGTTGAATGCGCTGTGAAACAGTGATTATAGTAGATGTTTGAAATTATCGTTTAAAAATACCTGATAATCACCACATTGTTTAAACAAAGTCGCTTTCTCTGTCCCTATGTATGCTTAAATCCCTAAAACTACGCAACGGATTTGGATGTGGTTTTTTAAGAGATAGATTCATTGAAGAGGAAGCTTTAAATGTATTATAACATCCTGTTGCCCCCGTGCAAAGCCGGGGCGGGTCGCAAGTAACAAATCATAACCAAATTTTCACTTATAACTTTTCGGCATAAAAACTGCTAAATTATAGTGCAGGTATTTTGGGTACATCTGCTTTTAGCGTTTCACTTCCCAATAACAACGTGTCTCATCTCAGAATGATCCTTATCCCTCCTAATAATAGGAGTCCTAAAAACCATAGTTATCTTGATTAACGGTACAATTCTCAAGAAACGAGTATGAAAGATCAAACTAAAGGATTTCTACGAGTATTTATAATACCTATTTGATCAATACATACGAAATGCATAGTTAAGTAGACCAGCCCAAAATGGCCGACCTAGAACTCTTCCAAATAATTCTGTTGTTATCTGTCGAAGAATGAATATTATTATGGATAGATTCGTTCACCGGAGGTGATTCATTACGTCACCGTTCATTAATAAACTCTCTTATCTCGTATCCATGAACATGTTCTAATGCACTTGAATTGTTATCAGCAATGGCACTTACACAATCGTTCATATTTGATTATGCGTTGTGTACGGTCAACGGCACAACAAGCTACCAACTTGCGGGCATTTCTTCTGGCTCACTTGCAAAGAATTTCCATTTGGCAAGAGTGAGATAACGGCCCAAAGCCACTCGCTGTGGTGCTCTATGGGCGAGGCCTATGTCCAGCAATGGATTCTTAGAGGCTGATGATGAAGAGCGAGATAAAACCGAAATAGGTAGCTTAATAAGCCATTCATTGCATGTATTTATTTCTAATATAGATAGGTATAAGGTAAACCTACCAACTACAAACCATGAAGCACCAGTTGGAACTTAAAAAAAAAGTGTTTTTTTGAGAAGAAGTTAAAGAACAGGGTTTACAATAATCATAGGTACCAGCCAGCAATATCTTAACTAATTAATAAAAAATGTAAATGGCCTATGTAATAATTGTATGTACATAATAATCTTACAATACTGAAATAATTATTGTAACTGTCGTCGTCATTAGGCAATTGTTTTGAATGTTTCTTCGTGTTCTTAATTGTTTAGGCTTATCTTTAAAAAATGTAATGACTAAATTGTACTGGAAAAACACCTCTTTTTAACAGAGAGTAACAGCCAAGTTTCTTGCTGGGTCTACTCAGGTGTATCTACTGAGAATACTTTACGTCTCAGATTGTAGAGTCACATAATACATTGAATTAATTTGTATTTCAGTTAGATGAAAACATTTTACAACATATTTATAGATTACTTGTTTGATGCTAATATTCCAATAGCTATGTTCTTGTGAGAGCTGCTTTATTATAAAGGTGAGGAAATGCCACGCCTATTTTTTATCAAATTAAAATAATACGAATACGCTAACATCGATAATCATGAACAATACACTTGATTTCTGTTCATATCAATATTGTCTCATTCATTTGATACACTGTGCCTTATCTACTGTTAAACAATATAACGTTTGTCACTTCAGCTTTACAATTGATCAAACAAATTGTGATCAAGCTGTGCAAATATTGTCTGCTTTATAATTTGCTTGTGACGTTCAACAACATAATGAAAAAGTTCACGGCAGTTGATGATTTTGAGACCAGTAGTAAAAGTAAACGATACTTTTTTTCTTGAAGACATCAAAAAGTATCGTTAACTTTTCGATTTCCAAAACTTTAGCGGTTCGGGCTAGGCCAACTGTAGTGAAAAAATAAAGTTTCCCTCGTCATAAAATATTGCAACACAAACACTGTTTTTTCCTAAATGACTACTTGTACTGCTGTTTAGCCGCTGATTGTTTTGACAGTCCAACCAGACTGCAGGATAAGCGCAGGGGACTAATATTCAAAGGAAGGTGGCTAAGGGCGCTTTAGAGTTGAGCACGGACTACGGCTTAGGGGCTTTGTTATTAGAGAGCAATCTGACATTATGAGTGGGGAGAAAGACGACTCGGCACGTGCCAGTAGCGCTTAAAAGGCAACACAAACACTCACCCCCTTATTTATAAAAACTTAAACAGCGCTTCAACAACATGTTAACTTTTCTTTCTTTCTTGTTGCTGCTGTCATTTGCGAGTAAGTGACAAAACACGTTAATTGCTTAAACTATGCTTAAGCGTTGCGTTTTTGTGAATAAGGGGGTTAGGTACTCTTTGGCACAATAATAATTACTTAGAAAGTTTTGAGTATGTTTATCATTATATAATGCTCAAGTTAAAAAATCATGATAAAGATTCTTCTATAAGAACGCATGTATTAGGTGGCCAAAAAAAAAGGGCCATAACCTTATATGTTGATCCATCAAACAAATTGGTATTTAAAATACCTCTGTATCGCATACTGAACTGTACTGTATAACTTCCAACAAAATTCAATTTACACTGTCAAAAATTATTATCAGTAACCTGTTATAATTCCAGAAAGGTTTTAGGAAATCACTTCAACGCCTACAGAAATAACTTGAGAGTGACTAACTGAGTGTGTTACCAATACAGGATGTTGAACTAATAAGACATGACATTATAAAGTAACAGTAATAAATCACACTTTTTTAAGTACTAGATAAGATACTGATAACACAGCGAATACTTTGGGGGGCTACAGGATATATGACACCATAGGAAGGCATGTTATTAGTCAGTACTGGGGCAACCTGCCATTGCCCTACACTTTAAATATTATGTATTATCATTTATTATTATTGGATTGGTAGTAAAGTACTCTATTCAGGGTGAGTTTTTCAAGTGGGCGTTGTACGCCAAATCCTAAACTATGAGGAATTAAGAAAAACGGACTAAAACTGCACTCTCGGATTTTCAAAAATACTTTATTCTTAGCCGGGAATAAATATGAGACCTTTCCTTCAGTTTGCCCTATAATGTTACTTCCCGGAAATTGATCCTTATAAGCGACACTAACAGACAGCAAAATGAAAGAGGGTAACCTTTTTTTTCAAAACCAACTGGTTCGATTCCCAATTAAGAAAAACTAGTGCTTTTTACTTTTCCATTTTTTTTTGATAATGTTAATAAACTCCATACATCCTACCAAAGAGGTTGTCTGTTCAATCACTTTATTTTGTAGTTTGATACGTTATTTGGCATGAATGAATGAGAAGAATGAGTTTCACTTAAAAATACTTGAAATAAAATAATAGGTATTTATTGCATTTCCATGTTTAAATGCAATTAAATTACTTCTTATATTTTTACTAGGCTGAATACAACCGATGCCGTGTTAAAAAAATACTGTCAATCCTAAGTTTTTCATTCCCGCTTTCTTTATTTACGATTAGTCACGACTGTCACGATATACTTTGGTTATTGATCGTTTTTAATGTTGTTTATTTAACATTTTTCGTACACAAGTATTTAACATATTTTTTCAAAATAGTTTATTTTTACTAGGCTGAATGCAAAAAACCGGTGCCTTGAAAAAAAAAAGTTTTTTCATTCCCGCCCTTTTTACTCTTGACTTAATTGTGTTAATGATTCGCATTGGTTTGATATTATTTTTTTCGCAAATGTATTAAAAAACGTTGTTCGATACACGAGCGGAAGTGTCATTTTCACTCGTCCCGAGTCTTGACCCTCGCCTGCCGGCTCGGGCCAAGATGCCTCGAGACTCGTGCAAAATGACATACTTTCCGCACTTGTATCGAAAACTACTATTTTGTAAGAGAGTATACAATTTTAGTTACTGCCCAAATCGGCCTAGAGATTAATTCCAGCATTTTTTGATATTCCTCATAGTTAAGGATTTGGCCTACCACGCCCACTTGAAAAACTCATCCTGTATATTTTATATTTAAAAATTAAAATATATTTGTTTTTTTAACGTAGGTACTTACACTTTATACGCAAAATCCCTTTATTGTTACCTATTTCGTCCTTTAATGAAGGCATACTGAAGGCATAGGTATACCATGATACTTCAAAGATCCAATTGCCATTAATAACTTCTACATTTATAGTTGAAAAGCAATTTAAGACAGCAAAAACTGTACAGCAGTATGCCCGACAGGTTTTCCCTCTGTTAGATGAGGAAAATGATAAAAATCTACATGATACAAGGCATCAACTAAACACATGCTTAGTACTTTGATGTTAATTGGTATCTCAAATGAAATCAGGCGCTTATTCTCACACATCTGATTTAGGATCATTTATGATAAATATATCACAATAAAAATATGTAATATAATGTGAAGACAGTGGCGAGATTAGACCGTATGTGGAAGGCTCAGAACCTAGAGTTAGGGCGCACCATGGGAGAGTCATATCCATTCAAATCCATTTAGTAGTTTTTACGTGAAAAAGCAACACGGCACATCCATCCACACATACAAACTTTCACATTATAATATTAGTAGGATTCATTTTGTACTACCTATAAAAACATTGGACTAATTAAAAAAAAAACTGCTGATTTTTTGCCGGGTCTTCTCAAAAGAAACAACCTTCCGACGACGCCGGGTGGTAGAGTCACATTATGTTCATGTATTTTATGCATTTTTTATGGATCGTATTTATATTTTTTATGGATCGTATTTATAATGTAAGTTTATAATGTATTAATGAATCTGATTAATCTATTGACTATTCGAAAGTACCTACTATGTAATGGTCTAATTGAACAAAGGATTATTCAAAATATTGAATTGAACGTATAGTTGTAAAGCTGTTGTAAAGCAACACACGCCAGGTCGGAAACGGGATGGGTGACCACCCCGACCGAAATTTTGTGATGTATTTATCGGGCATGTCCGTACTTCGTAAGGCACGTTAAGCAGTTGGTCCCGGCTGAATGTCAGTCGTTAAGCCTAGCCAGAGGCCTTAGGGCGGCTTGATAACTTCTGACAAACTTTTAAACTCCTCCAACAATCCGCACTGAGCCCGCGTGTTGGAGTATGGCTCGTTCCACCTCATGGTTGAGGTGAGGCCTGTGCCCAACAGTGGGACGTATATAGGCCCTTCATGTTATTATATGTATAGTTAGGCTATGATGATTTCGTTTCGCCATTTGCTATGACGCAAATTGTGTGCAGCGTTCACTCAAAAATGTATACAAAGTCATTGATAAAGATTGCTTTCTGTTTTATCTTGTGATTATTTTCGCATTCACTGTCTGATAGTGAACTGACATGTGTTCCTAAGAAGTTAAATGAACTTGAAGAAAACAGCTAAATTCTCACTTTGTTAGTAACATGATACTCAATTGAAAAAATAATAATGAGCATAAAATTTTACGGTGTTCGGTTTTTTAGTAAAATTAAGGCAACTAGGTACCTAGTCATTTTAAGTGTAATTTAAACAAATTACAAAATTATTATGTAATCCTGGGCATGAACAGTAGGCCTAGCACGAACCGATAACTTTTTGGTAATCGAAAAGTAAACGATACTTTTTTTTCTTAAAGCCATAGGAAAAAGAAAAAATATATCGTTTACTATTCGATTACCAAAACGATAGCGGTTCGTGCTAGGCCTACAGAACAGAGACGTATGCGCTGGTAAATATAGTCCCTTATCATTTGTTAAATACGAACTACGGGGTATTCTAATTCGCGACTTGTCGATCAACAAATTTAACCATAAACAACTTGAGTTTATACAAAAACGTCCCTTAAAACCCTATTGAAGTACAGATGATATTGCTTTTCCACCGGAGCTGAGTGGAGCTAACAAAGTCATATGAACCAATCGTCGCAATTGCCTATGAAGGGATTCACCTCTTACTGTATTGTTATGACAATACACTGAAAAAAATCGGATCTAATCAAGTGCCATTTTTACTTGATTAAAAAATTGTGACAATATTAATAAACAATATGAACGGAACAACTAAATACAAATGTTTCCATCTAACAAACTGATGGATAACATATTTAACTTAGTCTAATTTATCACAGACATTGATTAAATTAACAAAATAATTGATTACAACTTGCTTTAACAAGGTAGTATTTAAAGTAAACAAGTAATGTGCCGAATTAAACAACAAACGATAACTATAATAAAATACATTATTCAATACGATCAAGTAAAAGTGATAGAATCTATCAAAAAAATTGATACATATGATCACTTATAAGTCATTGTAACAATCACAATAATTGATAGCTATTTTCTCGTGAGTGTTGCCATTTGTGGTAAATTTCTACTAATTGTAAGAAATCGCCTAGAACAATTGTAGGTTGAGTAATTACTATTACGAACTAACGTGGTATACCTAGTATGAATTTTATTATTATAATAATTTAACTGGAAAAGTACTTTTGACGTTTTGTATGTAATTTTTTCATGTCATGACGCCAGTGTTAGGTACGTTTTTTTTCTGAGGATAATAATTATAGTTAGAAGTTAGAAGGCTGGAGTGTTCTATATATTTTTAAAGTAAAGGCTTAAAATAGAGGGGAGGTACAGTTGAAAACCATAATTATCATAAGCTAATTTGAACAGCGGAAGAACATCTATTTCTTGCGATTTATTTGTCCTTTTGATTTGAAGTCACACTTTTTTGTCCGTTACATAAGTCTTATGCCAACAAAAAAAATTGGTTGTTTGTAAAGTAGGTTTACGATCGAGATGTTTACGTGATAACGTCCTATTGGTGATTTGTTTCACTGTTAAACATTCAACGAAAACTAGCGGTTACAACGTGCGGTTACGCACGAGAAAAACTCCATTCGTTTGTATGCCGCTAGAGTGAGAGAGACGGAAGATCGGTCCACTCAATCGAACGCTTTGCCTGCATCCGATCCTCATGCTCGTGAGGATTCCGCGTGACAAGTTTCACGGAATGACTGGCAGCGCTCGAGATGAGACGGGAGATCGGTCCGTTTCTCTCTCGTTATACCTGCGATCACGCTCGTGAGGTTTTGGTGTGACACAAGTTTCTGAACATGTCCCCCGACTAAAACGATTTTAAAGACGTTATCACGTCAAAAACTGATCCTTATAGTGAAACCACAGGCCATACCCGAAAACGCCCACGTCGCAGACTTAATAAAAGCAAACTACGGATTTTAAATCTTTACAGGATATGATAAATTTGAGTGTTGCTGTTATGACCAACCAGGCCTACGTCACTCTGTGTTTCGGGCGGGATAAATATCTACGCGTCCCTTCCCTTCAAAGGGGGAAGAGAATAAAATTAGTTGATAAAGTGACACGCGCGGCACGACACTCTGAGAGAAGACGTGTTGTCAGGCTAGCAGTTTAATTACGTAATGATTATTGTTCTTTTATTTATTTGGTTTTGTAGATATATAATATAAATATCTGAAGTAGGTACCCACCAATTTACCAGCTAAAATTCAAACTCATTCACGAAACACGGTAACTGTTATTAATTTAATTGAATAATAATAATTAAGTTAACATTATTACGTCTACAAAATCTTGTTGTTTGTTTGACTGAAGAAACTTGGTTCGATTGTAGTCAGTCGTTTAAAAATATGAACCTGTCTATTGCTGTAGCTGCTACACTAATTCAACGTTAAAATTGTTTTTTTTGTTTTATGTAATTTTGCCATAAATATTTTATCAGTAGAAAACAAACATTAAATGGCAACACTTTTCTACGCGCGGCCGGCGCCAGAACCGGGCGACAAGTAACTACAAGTTTTAAAGTCGACCGCCGCCGTTTGGTCGGTCAGTGTGTGTCTTGGAATATCTTTTAGACTAATTAGTTTCATGTTATGTGCAAAAGGAAATTTTTCGATTTCCACAAATACTAATTGGACGAAGTGGTTGATCTTTTGACAGCATGGGAAATACCAGACACCGTTTGCAAGTAAGTACCTAATTCTTTTGTGTTTCTTTGCTGCAATAGTTATTGTTTTGGAGGTAGACTATTGATTTAGGTGTCAGCCACAGTTCGGTCAGACGGCGGTAGCGGCGTGATGCGCGAAAAGATAAAATTCCGCCGGAATTGTCCAATGTCGTGGGTTTGAGCCCACCCTGATAACCGGAGCCAAAACATTTTTTTTAGTGTATCGTATAATTTTAAGAGCATTGTGAATGCCGAATAAATATCTACGTAATAGTATTAAATAAACATTTTTGGATCTCTCATATAATTGTTTAATATTAAGTTTAGATTTTGCATCTTTGATCTCAGCTAAAAAAGATACGAAATCCAAGTGTTGGCAAACTACCTACTATTTTATTGTTACTGTGTGATCTCATACTAATTGTTCTTTCAGGCACTGATGAAGATGAGACTGCTGAGGCCTGCCCGATGCCCTGATAAGCCCGAATGTAGTTCTAATTTCTACGTAAGATCAAGTCTCCGCTGGTCTCTCAGCAGCAAAAGAAGTTAAAGGAAGCTCAAACCGGCGCGATGAAAACCTACTAAAACCTGCTAACATTTTTATGACGCTGCGCTGCGCAGTCAGGTCTGAGCAGTAACAGACTGATTAATGTGACACGTTACCTACCATATAAGTTGTACACATATTGTAAATAAACATATGATAATCTTTTTTGTTACATTTTAATAAAGACTAATTACTTGATATAAATCAATGGCATGTATTTCTTTCATTGGTAATTTATAATAGTAATGTTTAGTCCAAGTGTTCATAATCATGTTCTATGATGTTATTTAATTACAGTTAGTGGTGCTAGTTGTCTCCATACTTCACTCCTATCACACTCACAGAAAATGGGTGTGCAACTGACAAATGGAAGGTGGCACACTGCGACTGATGCTTGGGGCCTGTTTCACCACTTTTGGATAAGTTACAGATAGCCTATCTGACGGATCATAAAACGTAGATAGGCTATCCGCAACTTATCCAGTAGTGGTTACACAGGTCCCAAGCATCAGTCGCAGTGTGCCACCTTCCATTTGTCAGCTGCACACTAATTTTGTGTGAGTGTGATAGGAGTGAAGCATGGAGACCACTAGCGCCACTCATTTTAAACAAGTTATACGTTTGGACTAAACATAACACCTAGTAGATCCCAACACTTATACTCGATTAATGTGATAAAGGATTTGTTTGAATCAAACAAATTGCATAGTGACATCAATATAATTACATAATTGAACGAAGTAAGGACACGTTGGAACTGAATAAGTAACTTGATTGATCTTATAAAATGTATAAATCGCAATTATTAGCTTGATCATTATTTTTGTACAATAAATCAAATTGCACGATTCAACACACAAAAAAAGTTGGTTAAATGAATTAAGATAATGATTACTGTCACAAATTTCAGCATCACTGCTAACAAGTAGACTTGATTAATTTAGTCACGGAATTGATATATTCTACCAAAAGCTTAGTTGAATTGACAGTAATTTTTGATAGTTTTTTAATCAAGCTGGCTTGATAGCAAGGATCATGTTGCTTTATGCGCACGTATTTAAATAAGTGTGTTGTTTAATTTGATCAATATTTTGTTTCCTTTAAACATATTTTTTTTTCAGTGTAATGTCATTTTAACTTGCCGATCTGACGACTTTCAATGTCATTCCATATACTTTTGACATTTTCTACTGGTAGAAAAGAGATTGCTAGGCATGAGCACCAGTCTAACTTATCAGTTTCTCTTCTACAAAAAACACTGGAAGCCATTGAAATGTAACGGTCCTTCCTGAATAAATTAAGAACAAAAAGTATTAAAAACAAATGGAAATCAGATGATGCAATTGAAATCCTACAACAACATACATATTTACATATTACACAGAGACGTATCACTAAATATTTACTTTTTTAATTTGAAGACGTAAGCATATTTGCCCCTTTACGGGTGCAAGAGATAACAAAGCTCAAAGGATTTAGATAATTAAATGTTGAATAGTTAAAATAGTTTTTAAGGAAATGACCATTCAACAAGGTGAAATTCTGGACTTGTTGAAGTAAGATGGCTGGCATTAGAAGTCGCTTGGAGCAAAAATGTTGAATGACATTTCATTTTATTCTCTTATTTGAGACGGAGACAAATTCAACAAATAGAAAACCATGAAAACCGGTCTTGCAGTTCTAAAGTTATAAGTGCGCAAACAAAACAGGCTTCTTAGGGTTTCGTACCTAAAAGGCAAAAACATAAAACTTTTTTACTAAGCCTCCGTTGCCGTTGCCGCTATAACAACAAATTCTAAAAATAAAAAATGAAAATATTAAGGGGTTCCCATACAATGGTTTTTTTGTTCAATATTAATAGCGGTATCAGGCCCATGCTTAAAAAATTTACAAATATACGTTTTATATTACCTGTCAAAAGAAATAATAAAATTGAAAGAAAATATTATGAAACAACAAACGTAATTTTTACGCAACTTTTACTCTATGATGGTACGGAACCCTGAGCGCCGACTCGAGCTTCGCCGGGTTTTATAAATAGAAATACGGATTGTTTATATTTGTTTATAATATTTAATAGAAATTAACATCTAATGATATTTTTGTTTTGTTACAGATACGAGGAGCTAACTGAGACTAAATGTTAAGAGAGATCTTGACATCACCTTCCAACTCAACTCATCAGACTGATTCTTAAAGTTAAGCATAGTTCGTTACCTCGAGCATTTAATCTATTTATATTATTTAATTTATTAAAATTACTTTACTAAATAGTGAAAATGAGTTAATTTTTATAAAATGGTTGCCAAATACTCGAATTATTTGTGGAACTACTAGTTGTGACAAACCTTACGGGCTGCGCAGTGAGAAAATTTTGTCATGCACATCAATGATATTATGATAAAAAATACGTAGATAGGTTCCTTGTGCTAAAAAAGTGGCACACGAAATCAGAACTTTGAACACCTGAGCAAAGCATTGACATTTTGAGACGACAATGCGCAACATGTATCTGTCTCGTTTACGCTCTAGTAAATAATCATACTATCTTGTACAGACGGTCGCCAGGGAACAATTTTTAATTTCACGCCAGTACGTACTGACAAAACCTATCTACGTCTTTTTATTGTAATATCATTGGTTTCGGCGCGAGAAAAGACATAACGTGCTGTTGCATGGTATTTGTATTAAATGTAAAATGCCTGAAAATTCTGTTTCCTAGATGTAATCTTTTGTTCTCTTAATGTTATAGTGGTTGTTTATAACCTAGAAATGGTTGCATTTAATGTGAATGAACCAGTTGTACCTAATTTCTTAAGTTTCCTAGACCTAAAACTTAATCTCAATCTTGTACTTATTTATTAAATACATTGACGACCAAAAGCAAATACTCCGTACTTCTTAACCAACTATATTTCCCATCAAGAAATCTTATCAATATCCATTTTAAAAAGCTATCGAGCTAGCGTCTCATCTTGTTTTACTTGTCAGTGTATTTTATTATCAACAATGAGAATTCTTGGAGTTTTTGTATATTTTCAAACGAAACAATAGCCCATCAATAACTTTTATTATCAATAAACCTCACAGGTTTTTATTAGTATCATCAATCTATTCTGTAAAGTTCTACAGTAGATTCAAATAAAGTATTGAAATAAATTGTTTCAACATGACCACACAGAGTCACGTGGTTTGTCTTTGGACTAGCTAACAAGGACCCCACGGCATGTTCGAAAATAATAAATCTAAATTACCTCAAAAACTCCATAAAACGACCAGTATTTTGAAGATTACAACCATTGGAATGTCATAAGAGTTTAATCACTATAGTACGATTAATAATTATTGTAGTCAGCAAAATGACAACTTCAACAGTGACTGAAACAGGAAAGGGTGACCCGCTACAATAGTGACGTTCGGCAATCACTAGACTTAGACATTTAGTCATGCTTTATTTTATTAGGTATCAAAGCCTTTTTTAAATTGTAAATATTTAATAGGTACACAACGAATTAAATAATACGATTTAAGAAATATGGACCCTACCTCCATATTAAAACTTCTCACTAAAAAATTATAACCATAGCTGGGAAAAAAATGTTCAAAGAGGTTCACGGGAATTAAGACTTGAAAGTCAGGAAAATACAAGTAATTATATACGTTTTTATTCGTTACGGTTGCTATTGATTCCGACTCCGATTCTGAAACGGTATATTCAAAATCGGAATCGGAATCAGTTACATTTATAACGAAGGAATCCACACATTGGTCTATAATGTGGTCGAGTTGACACATTTTGTCTTCGACATTTATGGCATGGTGTATGCACTGTCTCCAATTATCAGGCGTCACCTCTTTCAGGCCTTCTTCAAATATATTTTTTACCTCTTTTATTTAAAAGTTTTATTGTTCCTGGCAACGTACCCCTTTGCTTGAGCCCAAACTAACTCTATTGGGTTGAGCTCACAGTGATAAGGTGGCAGACGCAGGATTGTGACACCGTATTCAGCGGCCAACTCTTCCACAGCATAGCGTTCTTAATTAGATTTTTGTAATTTTACTATTTCGATTAATTGAGCCTTTATCATTGTAGATTGATATTTAATTTGTTTTTCATCTAACCACTGAACAATATCAGCCTTTCGCCAGTTTGAAGTGCGGATACGCTCGACTTTTCTTGAAGGGTACGGTGCGTTATCTAAGACCAGCACCGCATTTGGCTTTAATTTTGGCAAAATGCTTTTAAGCCATCTCTCAAAACACTCTGAATTCATCTCTTCATGATAGTCCATACTGTTTTTCTTCGATTCAAAAATAAGTAAACCGGAATCTACAAAACCTTCATCACTGCCTATATGTGAAATTAAAAGGCGTCGTCCTTTGCTGGTTGGGCCCTTAAGGCCTGTTAGTCAAACCTTTAGAAAACGATTGTTTGGAAGATTCTACTGTTGTATCCTCCCAAACTTTTCCAGTTGTATGACCTGTTAATAAACGAAATTCATACCTGTAAATAATATAATACAGAAACAAAACATTTTGAAACTGAAAACCTATTTACTAAATACAGTTTACCGAAATACCTCAATGTCTCAAGACGAAAGTCTTTGACCAGTGTGTGTTGCCAGTAATGACATATGGGAGGAGACGTGGTCGTTCACTATGGGTCTCATAAGAAGGCTTAAAGTCGTCCAGCGAGCAATGGAGAGAGCGATGCTTGGTATTTCCCTGCTTGATCGAATCAGAAATGATGAGATCCGCAGGAGAACTAAAGCAACCGACATCGCTCAAAGGATTGCATCGCTGAAGTGGGCGGGACACATAGCGCGGAGAACCGAAGGGCGGAAAGTTTCTTGAATGGTGACCGCGTACCGGACGACGTTTCAGTGGGCAGGCCCTCCACACCACAGACTTATGAGGCTCATAATTGTCTAACAGGTTGCATAGTTGAAGAAGTAATGATGACGACGTTTTCGTGATCTATGTGACAGGAATCGCAGGTAGAGATGAACTAGTAAGACTGACTTCATTCATGTGATAATGATAATTTCAGCAGTAATTGATTTAAATTCAACCTGTTCACATCATTACAGTCCTCTTCACCTGAATCGCTATCACACGCATTTCCGTCGGGGGCAACCTGAGCATGTAACAAATATGAGGTCATTTTCGACCCAAAAAAATCTTTTGATTAATAATTGGAACAACGAGAACCAATCTTTACACTTCTCAGTAGTTAGGTTTTCACTTAAACACATTCAACTTATTAATGATAGTGGCGCCCCTATTAATTTCACGACTTTTTTGCCAGGCTGTAATGTCGACTAACTTTTAATTGTAAAAACTCGATTTACCTCATCACTATTTATTTGGGACTGAAAACCTGCCACACTGAAAATGTCATTTCACTGACTACAATTAAAAATCCTAGTATAATGCTCTCGTCAACCGAGGGGGCATGCCATTAGCTAAATTACGAGAAAAATACTTTATTCATTATTATTAAACTTAATAGTATTAGAGTAAAATTGAGTTTTACTCTTATACTATTAAGTCTCTTATACTCGTAGTACTTATACTATTACTAGCCACCCTTATTCATAACAATTCAAACAGCAATAGGGTGAAGCAATTCATTCAACAGTTGCTCTAGTTTGTTTGATTAAATAGGGTTTAGTATTTTTGCCATATTTGTGATCAGTAAAAATGTAATAGATTTAAGGTTGAGTCAAATAAGATATAAGGTTGCACTATTTAATTTTAAGAATATCTTTGACGATATTAACTAAGTTTAGTATCGGTTACCATTACCAGCCGTCAAAGATATTGTTAAAGTTATGGAAACCACTTTGAAGTAAGCTGCAAACAAGATTGTATTTTTTAGCTTAGCAATTTTTTTCTTAGCCTCTTTCTTAAGTTGTTTTAAAAAATGTAAACTGTTTAAATTCAATGAGTAACTAAGTAAGTCAACGAGTAATAAGGTTTTCTTGAAAAGTGCAGCTCTTCAATGTACATTGCATTGCGGCAGCTTGATTAGAATCGATAGAATACCGTTAAATTTATAAATAACAGATTATTTCAACGTCACATAATACAAATATTATGGTGACGTGATTGTCAAAGAATGTAGATTATTGATATTTACCAAAACACGAAATAACAAAGGAATCAAGAGATTTATTATTTGAACTTAAAGTGAATTAGCATTATTATTCCATTTTGGCAGTCCAGTTGACATTATTTTCTTATATTTGAATGTTCGTTTTTATGAGACTTAGTAACTTGACGACGTATCTACTTCTATTTAATTTACAAAGTTCAGAGAAGTTGGTGTTATCCAACTGTTCTACTTGAATTGTAAAAAAGTTGGATAACACCAACTTCTTACGAAGATAGGTATTTATTAAAAGGGTTCTATGCCCCTAAGACACGTTTTTGGTATTAATAACATGAACTTGAATACCAATTTTTGTAATTGTTGTCTTACAACAATTACAAAAATTGGTATTCAAGTTCAAGTTCAATAACAGAATACCAATTCATCGAATATCGATTGATCGACTACGACCAATTTTGAGAAGTCATTGAATGTACGTTATTGTTATTTCATACGTATTAGAGAGTGAAAACCCTGCAAATGTAATGTTTCATAATTATTTTTGTTAAATAAATGCAATTCAAAATTAATTTCTGTTTTTTTATTTTCTCGTGTTACCCGTAATGTTCAAACCCTACAAGTCTCCAGTGAGTGATGGGAATTTCCAACAATGCAGACTTTAAACAGCCATGCCCGGCTATAGAGGATGGATTTTAGTGACAGACAAATCTAAGAGGGTTATGCTAAGATGCCTTAAAGTTTGGGCCAAATTAATGCCTTGCGTTGAGCTAGTATGCTGTATTCGTTAAAAAAATTGGGTATGTCAATAAAAAAATATGTAAAAAGGGGGTGAAAGTTGACACTTCGATGGAACAGCGAAACTAGCTTTGGAGATCTTGCCCTGGAACTCACTTATCTCAATAAATGACAGCTAATACAAAACCATAGTAAGTACTTACTTGTAGGAAGTCAAGTTTATAAGTTGTCCCGTGACACCTGTTACAACCCAGGTGGAAGGGTTGTGTTGCATGATTTTCGTGGGTAAAATTGAATAATCCGACTAAGAATTAATTATTAAAGGTAAACCAACCAAACCAATAAATGGTGTTGCTGTACCACGATCCTGAACATCCGTTAGAGTCGACAAAACCGATTTCTTAAGTGAATCAAAAACTCAGAATTTATGAGTTTAATTTCAATTTATGTAAGCATAGAGCTCAAACTCTTGTAATAACATTATTGTTTAGGTGGCTAAGAACAAATATAATATGTCAGTCATGTTTGTCCTGCACGGAGACCACACCAACAACCTTAAACACGACAGACAGAACCTTCACCATTACGCCATCGAGGCAGTTTAATCTTTGCATTTACTTCTAAGTAGGTAACAAGGAAAATTGTATCCCTTGCCTCTAAATTAAAATCACGTCGTGTACTTAGACATTACAAGGAAATATTGCCACAAGATGTAGTTACCCTTTTCATTAGCAGTTTCAATTGAAGAATGAGCTCTATTTATTTACAGAAGACCAAGACAATGTCTTCTAATAATGATGAGCTGAGTTAGCGTGAGAAAATCAATTTACACTGATACATTGCTACCACCGCTTGAGGTGCCCGTGGCGCAGTTGTGACAGTGATCGGCGACGATCGCTGTTGTAAAGCAACACACGCCGGGTCGGAAATGGGATGGGTGACCACCCCGACCGAAATTTAGTGATGTGTATTTCGGTCATCTCCGTGCTTCGGAAGGCACGTTAAGCAGTAAGTCCCGGCTGACGTCGTTAGATGTCAATCGTTAAGCCTAGTTGGCTGAGGGCGGTTTGATAACATCTGACATTAAGGTTGCTCATTGAACTTACACCCCTCCAACAATCCGCATTGAGCCCGCGTGTTGTAGTATGGCTCAATCCACCTCATAGTTGAGGTGAGGCTTGTGCCCAGAAGTGGGACGTATATAGGCCGTTTATGTGTAAGTGTACTGTTACCACCGCATCATGATACACTGTTACGACCGCGCCACGGGCATGTCATGCTCTAGGGTCAAACGATTTGAATCAAAGGCATACCTGAATGGTGTGTACCAAGTTTCGCAGCATCAGCACCAGGACTGGAGAAGCCAGGAGCACAGCCACGAAGATGGCTGCCCCGATGGCGAGGGTCTGCCGCGACTGCCACACTTCTGTCCGCACCGTCTCCCTGGATAGTAGCTCCGGTTAGTACAAATCTACATACACAGAAACGTACTTCTTTATGGAATTATTATTTCCGGTTAGAAATGACAGTTAGTAAATATTAGAGATGAAACGGGTACCCGGTTTGGATCCAGTACCCGGCGGATCCGGGTTTCAGGATCCAGCCGGGAAGTCTAGGATAATATTTAGTTTAGTTGAAGCTTAGAAAGATATTTCAAAAATGGACATTTATTTGTAATTAACTTGCAACACTAGAACTATCAGTATTCATCATAACTCAAAAGAGGTAAATTATGGTCAAGGCACAAATGCGCAAGGCGCGAATCGCTTGACTTGACCGTCAGTCGCGGTCAAACTAGGAAGTGGAATGTACGGTGGATGGCACATCACTCTATCCGTTTCCGGTCAGCCCTCCTTGCTCTATTACAAAGAAATGTCATATGGCAAGAGCGAGAGGAAACACGGAAATGGGGTAGCCTGACGTGCTGTTTACTCTCCAGAGGGGTTTACATAAGAACGATTTTGCAATGATCTTTATAGGTTGTTATGAACGTACTTCTGTACCT
The DNA here is from genome assembly GCA_950022985.1 of Udea ferrugalis. NCBI lineage: Eukaryota > Metazoa > Arthropoda > Insecta > Lepidoptera > Crambidae > Udea > Udea ferrugalis. Next base: position 3,036,119 of record OX465527.1, on the reverse strand, counting down.
ACGTCTTCTCATGCCGGGTAATTTTAGGTACCCGGTTACCCGGCATAGGGTTGCGCCGGGTATTTGGGAATCAGGCTACCTGTCAAAAGTAGGACCTGGTGCATCTCTAGTAAATGTATCAATGAATCATTGGCCATCAATGCACGCACCAGAACGCCGGCTATCAGCTGACGAGCGGAAAATTCGACTGTTTTTTATTTTGTTTATTACTTTTTTTCATTCAAAAAACTAGTGCTGGTCCAGTTCTGACAATCTATGAGAAAAGCCTTAAATTGGCATTAGGGATGTGTGCGACGAATGGACGAACAACTCAATAAATTTTTCGTATAAAAGAGGATAGGGGACCTATATATGGGACCTTTGCCCAGCAGTGGGACATATCAGGTTCAATTCAAAAAAGATAGCCACTCTTCTTTTGAAAAGTATTGTGTTGGAACGAAATAACAGGAAATAACAGTTAACTTGCCTGATGAGGTTCCAGTAGACTCGTCTGATCAGCTTCATCTTAGTCAAGCAGACGTCAGCGTGTCGGGTGTAGAACTGCAGATCGAAAGCTTCTATGTTCTTACTCATTTCTCCGTTCGATTCTTCATAACTGAAACAAGAATAATAAATAGCAAACATACGAACTGCGATATTCTGATAGTCAGGATGTAACTTTTTTATAACAAATATCAACCATAGCATATGTTTACACTTTTGTAAAGTACTATATTAAAGTTAACTTTTATTATCTTAAAAACCCAGCTACCAACTATTTCAATAAGAACTAAACAGCTTTTCAAGTTGCGCTGGTTTTACCAGTAGCTTATTCTCTTTCCTGGTGAAGTTTGTCAGAACTAATCAGAGATACTAATAGGCTACTTTCAGGCAATATCAGGTTACACATAGATAAATATTTCTGTCACCATCTCAAAACACAGAAAATATCTCATTTTACTCGTATATTCATAATCGAACAGTTTTTGTTTAATACCATAAATAAACCACAATTAATAAAAAACGATTAGTGGACATTGAACTGCATCTTAATACTGCAGAGATTATTCATCGATCGTATCCAAGATAGACAGCGCAGGTATTTGAGAATCGGATGTGGTTTAGTGTTAGTCAAAACAACATTATGTGGACAATATGGCATTAACAGAAGATAATCATAATCATAATCATAAATATTTATTGCAACATGTGGTTTCACAAGGTCTTAAATCTAAAAAATGTACATCACATGACCCTGTTAGGGCATTGCAACATTAAAACTAACATTATGTTACGAGTATCACCTAACATACAATATTTACACTAAATAGTAAACATTATCAATTTATTACTTCTAAAAATAATTTCTAAATATTAAGAACAACTTATGCATTAAATTAAACTAAACAACATGTTCTTCACTAGTTCTTTAGGCTTATTCGTCCTAGTTAACTTGTGAAGAATTCCTTAAGACTATAAAAGCATTTATTTATTAGGAACTCTTTCAGCATTCTGTTAAATTCCACGTCTTTGTCTATCTCTTGAATATGTTTTGGTAAATGGTTAAAGATCTTAATTGACATATGAAAGGGGCCTGAACTAACTAAATGTAATTTGGTGAATGGTGCTGCTAATCTATTTTTATGTCTAAGGTTCCGTTCTTTGGTGTGAAGGTCCTTAGCCTGTTTATATAAATGTTTGTTTTTTCTTAGCAATTTACATATTTCCAATATATATATAGACGTAAGAGTGAGTATTTTCAGTTTAACAAAATGGGGTCTGCAACTTTCCTCATTTGTTATGTTCACCAATATTCGTATACATCGTTTCTGCAAAATGAATAATTGATCGGCACCAGTACTGTTCCCCCATACAATGATCCCATACGTCAGCCATGCATTTGCATAAGCATAGTATGCAGTTTTTGCTGTTTTTAAATCCGTACATTTTTTTAACTCGTAGAGTGCGTATGTAAATTTTGAAAGTCTAGTGGTTATTTTCTCTGTGTGTGCTTTCCAATTTAGGCCTGAATCCAAATCGACTCCTAAGAGTGTGGCTGTATTGACATAATCAAAATTATTATTTTGGAATTTAATATTGTCTTTTAAATGTATTTTTTGCCTGGGTTTGAATTGCATCAGTTTTGTTTTTGGTATATTTAGTTCTAAATTGTGGTCCCCTAACCATTCTAACAATTTGCTAAGAGTGGTATTAATTTTTTCCTGTTAATGTTCGCTGCTTGTACATGGCAAGACTATTGATATGTCATCAGCGTAAAGGACACATCTCTCATTGAAACATTTTGCCACGTCATTTATGTATATTAAAAATAAGATACATGCCAAAACACTTCCTTGAGGGATGGACCGCTGTACAGTTAATTTTTGAGATGTAATATGGTGTAAAAAGTTTTTTTCGGTATCATAATGTTCGATTTGTACCATTTGCTTGCGATTATTTAAGTATGATGCCAGCCAACTATATGCTATGCCTCTTACACCTATTCCATATAGCTTTGTCAGCAGTATCTCATGAGAAACGCGATCATAGGCCTTGCTCATATCTAACAATATGCCTATAGCATATTGGCGGTTATCTATCATTTCCAAAATATCGGTCACGAATTTATAAAGAGCAGTTGAGGTTGATCTATTTTTTCGGAATCCATGTTGATTCTCATTAAAGACATTATACTTTTCACAGAAAGATTTTAATCGCGAGGCTACTGCAAATTCAAAAATCTTTGAGAAGGTTGATAACAGGGCTATTGGTCTAAATTGATTGGTTTCATTTGCATTCTTTTTTTTGGGAATTGGTTTAACAACTGTTATTTTGAGTATTTCTGTGAATGTTGCTTCGTTGAAAGACTGGTTTATTAAATATGTTAGAGGTTGGATAAGCTCATCTCTACAAAACTTTATTAAAACAGGTGGGAACTCATCAAAACCATAACTAGACTTATTTTTAATTTTTTTGATTATGTTGTTTATCTCTGGGACTGTGACCGGACTAAGGTACATGGTATTCTCCGTCTTTTGTAATACGGGTTGGCCTACAGGTGTTCTCGTTTTAAGACTAGCTCCTACGGACACAAAGTAGTTGTTTAATGTATTTGCAACCATAAGGGGATCCTTCAAATTTGTGTTATTTGATTTTAGATGTATATTATGATGTGTTTTTTTATTGATTTTATTCGTGCGTTCCTTTATGATTTGCCACATAGTTTTAGATATGTTTTTCGTATTTTTCATTCTCTTTATGTTATGATGTGTAATGTATTATATCGGGTAGTTCTGTAATAAACGTCATATCGAATGGTGGTGTCTCATTATACGCTCTCCGAGTTAACTCCCCAGAAACATCTTATTGGCGACGAGTAGTGTACGAATCTGCGTGTACGGAAGTTGTAAAGACTAGAAAATATTCTTAAAACAGGATTGTGAAGTTCGTGTTGCAATTATGGCAGTCGGGAAGATTGGACATTTTGACCTTGTGAAGGACGATTGGGACTTATACGTGGACCGGTTGGAACAATACTTCATCGTGAACGATGTTAAGGAAGCGGTGAAAGTGGCTACGTTAATTACTGTAGTGGGAAGTGAGGCATATGAACTTATGGTAAACTTATGCACACCGGAGAAACCCTCAGCGAAAACGTATGCACAACTGGTGACAGTTATGAAGGCGCATCTAAGGCCACAACCTAGCGCCTTAGCTGAAAGGTTTAAATTTCGCCAGCGGTTTCAAAATTCTGATGAAAGTATTGCTGATTTTGTTTCGGAATTGAAACGGTTATCTAAGCATTGTAAATTTACGGCGGACAGTCTAAAAGAACATTTACGGGATCAGTTTGTATGCGGCCTGAGAAACGAATATATAAGGCAACGTTTGTTTACGGAGGATGAAATTACATTCGATATGGCATATAAGCTAGCCGTTTCTATGGAGGCAGCCGAGGTGAACGCAGCGGCGGTGGAGGACGGTACTCGCGGAAAGAGTGACGGCTCATCAGCTCAAGCGGTGCATCATCTGCATTCAGGAAGGCGGGAGCAGGACGGCAGGCGACAGCGGCGACCGGAGGCGAGGCAACCCGAGTCACGACGATCGGGATGGGACGACGGCGCACGCGCCTCACACGGAACAGGTTACAGTGCACAAAACGGGAAAACAATTACGGCAAAAATAATAAATTCAGTGCAAACATGATGTGTAGTGTTTGTGGAGCACGACACGATAGTGACAATTGCAAGTATAAGTCGTATGTGTGTAGGGTATGTAACAGAGAGGGGCACCTGAAGAAAATGTGCCCAAAAGCAGGAAAAAGTGCATCGGTTTTTAAGGTGACAGATGCCGACAACAACAAACAACAACCGGGACACAACGGACAGTGACAGTGATGAGGTAAACAATAATAATTATTCTATTATGACGCACAGAATGAAGTGTGAACCTTATGTTATTAAAGTGTATATAGAACAAAAATGTATGGCAATGGAGGTGGACACCGGCAGCGCAATATCATGTATTAGCAATTATAGTTATCAGCAATATTTCCCACAGTGTAAGCTTGAAAAAAGCGATTTAATTCTAAAATATTACACAGGAGAAAATGTTAGACCTTTAGGTAGGATAACAGTCAATGTTAAATACTTTGATAGATACTGTAGATTGCATTTATATATATTAGATAAGGGTCAAACAAATCTGATAGGTAGGCAATGGTTACAAGAGTTAGGTATAAATATAACCTTATCAAACTGTTATAATGTTAATAAGGAAGATACAGAGTTTGATGTAACGGAATTCAGTTCCAGATATTGTGAAGTGTTTGCGGAGGGCTTGGGAAGATACACTGGTGGCACGGTGGGGTTCCAGCTCCGCGAAGGTGCGCGGCCGGTATTCATACGCGCCCGGCCGCTGGCTTATGCGCTGCGCGAGCCGGTGGAGCGCGCACTCGATCAGCTGGTGAGCGATGGCGTCATCACGCCCGTCACTACCTCAGACTGGGCTACTCCTATTGTACCGGTTATGAAAAAAGATGGCACTATAAGGGTATGTGGTGACTTTAAAATAACTTTAAATAAATGTCTCGAGGTGGATCGTTTTCCCTTACCCAGAGTGGAAGACTTGCTAACTAAGTTACACGGTGGGCAAAGATTCACTAAGTTGGACTTATCCCAGGCCTATGCGCAATTTGAGCTCGATGAATCAAAAAAATACACTGTCATTAATACCCATAAAGGTTTGTTTATGTTTAATAGATTAATATACGGATTAGCGTCCAGTCCGGGTATATTCCAAAGGAAATTAGAGCAACTGTTTGCAGACATGCCAAGGGTGGGGGTGTTTTTAGATGATTTGATTATAACCGGGCCAGACACTAAATCACACATACAAACGTTACATGAGGTGTTTGCCCGTCTCTTAAAATATGGTTTAAAAATAAAAAAAGAAAAGTGTACATTTTTTGCAGAATCCGTAACGTATTTAGGGTTTGTCATTAGTAGTAAGGGGGTTCACACGTCTCCAGAGAAGGTCCAGGCGATAACAAAGGTGGATAGGCCTCGAAACATATCCGAATTACGCTCTTTTATTGGAATGGTTATGTACTATGGAAAGTTTATTCCCAACTTAAGCACAACAATGCAACCGCTGTATGAATTGTTAAAAAAGGATTCTAAGTTTGAGTGGAATGGATTACATAGTGATACATTCAATAACATAAAAGTAATGCTAACTTCCAGTACCGTATTGGCGCACTACTCGAGCGAGCTGCCGCTGGTACTGACTACAGACGCGAGCGCAGTGGGCGTCGGCGCCGTCATCTCGCACCTGACGGCGCGCGGCGAACGCCCCATCGCGTTTGCTTCGCGTACGCTAAACGATGCTGAAAAAGCTTACTCGCAGATCGACCGCGAAGCATTAGCAATCATCTATGGAGTAAGAAAATTTCACCAATATTTATATGGCCGTAGTTTTATTTTAAGGACCGATCACAAGCCATTAGTTACCATTTTTGGGGATAAAACAGGAATCCCGGTTATGGCAGCGAGTAGGATGCAGCGCTGGGCTGTCATACTAGCTGGCTATAACTATAAAATTGAGTACGTTCGCAGCAACCAGAATGCAGCGGATGCCTTGTCGCGGTTACCAGTAGAACCCGAAAAGAGGCCCAAAAGCGAAGCGACATACGTACAATTCGTTCAACATTTTCTACCGATCACACGGGAATCGGTAAAGGAAAATATAAATAAAGATGAGGTGCTGAAACAAGTCTTTATTTATTTACAAACGGGTTGGCCTAATCATTGCAATGATGAGAGACTGAAACCGTATTACAATCGACGGCAAGAGCTGTACCTGGACGAGGGTTGTATAGTTTGGGGCTATCGGTTAGTAATACCTCAATCATTAAGAGTATTCATACTAAAAGAATTGCATACTGGGCACTTAGGTATGGTTAAGATGAAGAGTATGGCTCGCAGTATCGTATGGTGGGCTGGCTTAGACACTGACATCGAGAACTCATGCCGGCAGTGCAGCATCTGCTCCGCCGAGAGCCCGATGCCGCCACGTGCGCCGCCACAACCTTGGCCTTATATCTCCGAACCATGGTCCCGGCTGCACGTCGACTTTTTAGGACCGTTTCACGGTAAGACTTTTCTCGTCCTCATAGATTCAACATCTAAATGGATTGAATTGTTTCAAATGCCAAGGACTACGGCGGCGAGTGTCATAAAGGTTTTACGTGAAACTTTTGCTCGTTTTGGCCTTCCTAAAGAGATAGTGTCCGATAACGGTCCCCCATTCTCAAGCAAAGAATACGCCGAATCCATGCAAAGTAATGGGATCCGTTTGACATTTACAGCAGTGTACCACCCATCATCAAGTCAAGTCAAGTCAAGTGTATCACCATTTTTTAGATACATTCACTGCTGTTTTTAACATTTTAACATATTTTTTATAGTAATCATTTAAAACGCCGCTATTTACTTGTGTTTTAAGTATTTTGAGTTGCCTTTTATTTATACATGATGTTTTTATACCTTTAGTTAACCAAGTTTTATTCTTAGTTTTAATAATACCTTTAACTTTTGGTATGTAGCAATTTAGTAAAATTGTTATAGTTCGCACGCCGAATGATGATCCCTATGACGTTTCAACTGACAGTTGTATTAGTGATGGAAAACAACTTCAAACAATTTCGATAAAATACAAATACTTAGGCAAATGTCATGTCATTCAGTCAGATCATTCATCATAATAAGCAATATTTATTTGGAAAAAAAGATTACGCGTATTGATGGACATAAAATATATACTAAACTACCTAGAAAAAAAAAGTAACAGCCTCATTACTCATATTTTATTTCACTTTAATTGATTATTTATTCAAATTGCATAATTTAAAGAGTTTAGAATTCTTTTTGAATTGAATTTTAAAGAATTCATAATTGCCAGCTTCATGGCAAAATATTCAAAAGGTGGCCACAGACCTAAGACCGTATGTTTTTAATACAGTCATGTCATGATTGTCTTGTCAGTCTGTTTCGTCTTCTTGTCACACCGCTTCACATCGTCATACGACAAGACTGGGATCGAGATGTACAATACGACAATATCATTGACCAACGGTTAATAGTAAACGTCACAGATAGTTGCAGTTCAGACTCAGATTTTGTACTTCCACTTGACCCTGTATCTCAATATAATACAAACTCAAGTAATTGGTAAATGTTTCAACAACTTATCGATATTTTGTTTATCGATGTGTCCCTTCTTAGTCGATAACAGCTTGACGACGTAACTTTTGCAGCACGTACCATGTACATTTGCATTAAGATTTTTTCCATTATTTACGAACATTACATAATAATTTCTTAATATTCATTTTTCTAATTTACAAATGTACACAATTATGTTTTTTTCTATTTTTTAATGGACCTCTAAAGGATTTGTTGTGACAGGACGTCAGTACAAAGTTAAGCGCCAACAAACTGTCATAGGGATCATCATTCGGCGTGCGAAGTATAGTTGTTGATGAAATGCATTATAATTTTGATTTAAGTTTCTTTCATCTGTGATGATTTTACCCCAATTTACACATTGTAATTCCTCCTTAAATAATGTCATGTTACTTAAATTGAATCTTCTTTTTTCTACATAGTATGACTGTTTGATATTCATATTTTGTTTGTTAAGAGTTATCGAGGTTCCTTTGTGGTCTGATATACCAAACTCGTGGACATTTACAGTTACAATTTGCTTGTCGAAATTGGTAAATATTACATCCAAGCAAGTAGAGCTTGTAGGAGTAATTCTAGTAGGCTCATTTATTAATTGGTGAAAATTATAGCTTTTACATAGATTGAGAAAGGTCTTTGCCTGAGTAGATTTTCCTAAAAAATCAGTATTAAGATCACCTCCTATAATTACATTTTTTTTTACATATTTTGTGGTTAGTAACTTTAATAATTTCTCACATTGCACATTGAATATATCTACTTGTCTATTGCCATCTGGCCAATAAATTACTATTAGTATGATATTTAGACTAGTTATTTCTATTGCACACATTTCAATTATGTACTCAACTGATAGATCCACAACATCTTCAAGCTCGATAAAGTGTATTTGTTCTTTTACAAATATGCATACACCCCCGCCCTCCCTATTTGTTCTAGTGAACAGACTAGCAAGGGTGTATCCTTCTAGACATAATAAATCTACTTTATTTTTAGTAATCCAGGTTTCAGTGAAACACAGTGCTGCTAGATTGTGTTCCTCAGTAAGTGCCTCTATCAGGTGTATTTTATTTTTTATGCTTCTAGCATTTTGATATGCCTCATGTTGGCCAAGTTACTTAGATATTAGCAGATAGGGAACTCTACAAAAGACACTTACCCCTTTATTCACAAACATTTTACTCGTGTTGTGTTACCGGCAATGCGTATAATCCGGTATTCTGGCAATACATAGACAATGTATAGAATAGCTTTTATTTTAATTTTATTTGGGTTTGAGTTTGACCTCAGTCTCGCCTGATGGTAAGCGACGACGAGGTCAAAGGTGGAACACGCTTACTCAGAAAAAGCCTATAACTCTTGCCTTGAAGATACCAAGGTTGTATGTATCCGGAAAAACAGAAACAGGGAGAGCTTTCTACTGCGGACCAGAAAGGAAGCAGCAAACCGTTTGAAAGCCCTCACGGCGGCGTCTAGTGGTCCGGTGGTAGAAAGTAGTGACTAAACTTCATTTATTTCAAACTTTCCAAATGCGCAGCCGGTAATGTATGTTAAAGCTAATATTATTATGTGTTAGCTATCTGTACTCTTACGAAAAAACAAAATGGAAATCTTTATAAACTACGGATTATCCTACAGATTGCCGATAACACATAAAATGCGAAGTTCTGTAATTCTGTAATCACATATCCGACTGTATTGCGTGCAATGAAACACACATGATTAAAACGAGAAATCAACTCATCACTGTAATTTACATAATACAGAAGCATATCGAATTTATTGAAATATCCCAAAACTGCTCCAGGGGTGTTGAATAATTATGAGCACACACAGACCACAGCCCCTGTGTGGACTCTGATATAACACAGTGAAGCCAGGAAACATGAAGCTAACTAGCTTCTCAACTAACTAACTCTTTCAACTGAAAGAGTTTCTAATGGATAAACAGTTAAGAATATCGGTGTGCCTGTTGTGAAAGGGGATTCGCAACGATTGCTGTTGTGTACATATACCCGAGTCGGAAATGAGTGACACAGTTAATTTTGTGATGTATTTTTCGGGCATCTGTATTTTGGAAGGCATGTTTAGCAGTTGGTCCTTGCTGACGTCGAAAATCTGGTCTTAGGGCGGCTTGAAAGCATCTGACAGCAAGGTGATATCTGACACTAAACTTACCCTCCAACAATCCTCACTGAGCGCGAGTTAGAGTGTATCTCGTATCACCTGATAGCTTAGATGTGGCCTGTGCCCAGCAGGAGAATGTTTACATCACATGCTCAGGCAGAAACCATGCTGTCACATGTTATCAAGTCCCTCTGAGGCCTCTGACTAGGCTTAACGACTGAAAGCTAGCTAAAAATCTTAAAATGACTTCCTAAGCACGGATATGCCTGAAAAATAAATCACTTAATATCAGTCAGGGTGGTCACCCCCAGTTTATTACCCGACCCATCCGCTCTTGCTGCTGCGCACATCTTCGTTCATTCTTCACAAACTCCAAAAAAATATTTTAACCCTCCCTTTTCATGATGATGACATGGTGCTGCTCAGCCCGACAATGGGGGGACTGAGAGAACTTCTGAGAGTCTGCGAAACATACGCTGCCAACCATGGGCTCACATCTAATGTTAAAAAAACAGAATACATGGTTTTTGAGGCCGCTGGTAAATGTCCACATAGCACTATCGACATCACCCTTAATGGTAAGAGCATTAAACGTGTCACACAATTTAAATACTTGGGCCATATTATTGCCAGCGATCTCAGAGACGATGCAGATATTGAGCGTGAGCGGGGAGGGCTCTAGCGGTCAGAGGTAACATGTTGGCTCGCAGATTTTCCCGATGTACTGAGCAGGTCAAGGTTACTTTATTTAAAGCCTATTGCCAGAGTGTCTACACGGGAAACCTGTGGGTCAAACACACCAAAAGATCGCTGGAGACCCTTCGCATACAATATAATAATGTCTTCAGGATGCTGTTGGGCCTACCTCGTTACTGCAGTGCGTCTGGAATGTTTGCGGAGTACCAGACGGATGGATTTCATGCCATCATTCGCAAAAAAACAGCTTCTTTAATAAGCAGAGTGCGTGGTAGTAACAACAGCATTCTGATGACAATAGCGGATAGATTCTCGTCGCCGCTGTGGAAATGCCTCGTTCAGAGACTGATCACTGGTCCCTATCTACCGCCTTGAGGATCGGAATCTGAATAGGTGGTAATTGTTTAGATTTTAAGTGAAATATGTTTTACCTACTAATCTTAGATGCATAAGGAATTGTTACTAACATAATATGGATGTACCTGGTCCGAAATAAACAATTTTTATTTTATTTATTTATTTATTTTCAAGCTCCACAATAATAATGGTCAAGCTACGCCACTATTTCAAATGAAGTGATTAAAACACAAACTCACCACGAACTAAAGCCGCCATGATTGTTCGGACTTAATGAATATTAAAATAGTCAGAAACATCTGCGTTTATTCCCAATTTGTGTTATTGCGCATAATTTCATTGGATTTTGATGCCATTCTGTCGAAACGGCATTGAAACGAGTTTTCACTCTCATTTTTTCTTTACGAAATTACGAGACAGCATCAGAAATTTGAACATTTCTAAATTATTTCTGTTAAAGTATAGGGGTAGGTTCGATTAACGCTTCAACACCCTTTTTTGGAGGCACGTGCCGTTTCTATACCTTCTTTGAATGAACATCATACCTGTTCAAATCAAAAAAAAAGCGGGCATCGAACCTACCCCTATACTATAACAGAAATCGTTTATTTCCTTATGTTAGAGAAAATAATTATTTGTATCGAGTACAACGAGGAAAGCTGTTAGAGTGAATTAGTGAAACATGAGCCTATGCTCTAATGCGACGTATGCATTGCTGAACACAGACCTCACCTCAACTGTGAATGTGAGCTTGGTGTATATTGTTGGAGAAAAAGTTATCAAGCTACCGTAAGGCCTCCGAATAGGCTGAACGACATAACATCGACACCAGCTGGGACGGAATGGCTACGGCCACTTCTAGGCTGAATTTAAGTGTAAAAAACGGCTAGATGTAACTGCTATACTTACTACTTGATAATTTCCACAAGTGCCTTCAGCGTTTCTGACTCCCCCTCCGCCTCGATGAACTGTGTCGCGGCCTGCATCCGCTCGAGGGCTAGCTGGTGGTGCTTGAGGAGCCTCGCAGAAGCCTCCAGGCTCCTGGCTTCATCGGACAGGAAGGTCGCGAAGACCAGCGCTTGAGACGCTTCTTCCATGGACTTCAGGAGCTCGTATGAGGCTGAGAGGTGTCTGGGGAAAAGAAGCTAACTAGATAAGGGAAGACAAATATTAATTACGCAGATACACAATTATTTAAACTCTGTCAATGTTTCGAAATAAAACAACTTTACGGATTCTACTCGCGGTCTCATTTCTAAACCAATTTATATTTTAGTGCGTAGAAAAGAAGTAGTGAAGTAAAGTAAAGTAAAGTAAAAATAGTCTTTATTCATGTAAACTTATTAAAAAGCACTTATGACAAGTCACAACATAAAAATTAAAAAGTAATAATGTGATTCTACCACCGGTTCGGAGGTGTTGAGTGAGGTCAGGCGCTACTGGTCTAGGATTTAGGGATCTGTTGCGGTTTATAGGGGCAAGGTTAGATGGATTTGTTGGGAGGGGAAGGCCTATTAAATAAACGTTTCTTGGACCAGTTGGAGATGTTCGCAGAAAGGTTCAGGTCAGAAGTACCTTTAACCGACGAGTAAGTATGAAAGGACTCATTATAGTAGAAGAAGCGCAAGGTGTATGTTAGGATCGTAGCAGGTGGAAAAATGGGGTATCTGCCTACCCCGTGAGGAAATAGCTGTGGCGTGATTGTATGTACTTGTAGCAATGTATGTATGTTATCGGATGAATATAAATTTGCGTTTAAAAAGGCCAAGTCTAAAAATACTATCATTTAGTAAGCCAAATCATGTCCATCGTTATCCATGACCTGATGCGCTATAGTTTTAGCAGTACTTCGACTGAAGATAATATCGTCTACATAATTATGTAACCGAAAATTTAAGATATCATACAGATTTCGGCAGAAAATATTGTTCGTCAATTTTTGCTGGCTCAAAAATCTCAATATACCTACCTATGTATATGTATGTATTACTTGTTTAAACAATGTACAATAAGTAACCGTCAAGAATTTGTGCTATTTTTAGCTCAAACACTTACCTTAGGATGATTCACAGCGCAAGTCACGACTTATTGTCGCTGTCGAATAAAAATAATTGATTATGTAAACCTATCGCGAGGATGTTTTTCTTCTAACGAAATACGTAACGTAGGTAGGTATACATTCAACAATGAGTCACTGACTGATTTTCTTTGGCATTCATTTTCATGTACATACATACAAAAGTCAATCATTTTGTTGATGTTCCCTATTTTATATTAATTTTCCACCATTATCTACTAGACAAGTTTGCCATTAAACATAAACTAAAATGAGGTGCAATAATAATATTAAAGAAAGATCAACAATACTTAATAAGATAACAATAATAAGTTAAAAAGTGGAAAAAAATCGCAGCGTAGCAAGGAAAACGCAAAAGTGTATGGGTTAGTTGCACCATAGTAGAAGTTATGGTTATAGTTAAAGTTTTTGTCAAATGTCAATGTCAATGGTGCAACTTACCCTATATGTTTTTTGTAGTAATTCTTTAAAAATGTACAAGTTCAAAGTTTGCCAACAGTAGTTAGTATTAGTAACTACTGACTAATCTCGGCAGTACGCGTCAGTAACTTTTCAGATTATTCATAGGGTTTTTCGTATTGAATTGTAGTGCTTATATAAAATAATCAATACTCCAACAACCCGCACTGAGCCCGCGTGTTGGAGTATGGCTTGTTCCACCTCATAGTTGAGGTGAGGCCTGTGCCCAGCAGTGGGACGTATATAGGCCGATTATGTTATAATCATTACAATTAAAAAAAAAGATATGAAATGAAATTTAATTATTCAATTCCAATATATGTATTCCTTCATATTTTTAACGTAAATTGTAAGAACCTATATACTACTAGTTTTCTACTACTAGTAAAATTGGTACTCATACGATAACGCAGAGGAGTTCTACGTAATATGGTAATTGAATTTTCAATTTATATTCCTGACTGGGTGCCAGTGATAGTTATTAATAAAAATGAGTTAATTTCTAGTAACCAACTGACATGTAAATGTGTTCAATAAATATGAGAAATTATTTTACAGTTTTTAGCATCATCAGTGCCATGTGAACTTTCAAAGTTGGTGTAATATACGAGTATAGTACTGCTGTTAAATAGGCTATTCCGTACAACGATAGAATGGTATTTTGTAAAGTCACTAAAATGTAAAACAAGTGAAAGCCATCCAAAAAGTGTAAAAGGGGTCTTTTACACTTATTCATAAAACCTTAAATAGCGCTTCAGAAACAAGTTAACTTTTGTATCGTTTTGTTTGTTTCATTCTTGTTGCTGCCGCCATTTGCGAGTAAGTGACATAACACGTCAATTGCTTAAACTATTTTTTAGCTCTTTATTTGTTTTTATGAATTATGGGGTAAGAGTAAGGTTACATACTCTACGCTTATATCATATTTTATTTAATTATGATGGTGACTGTACATACAATTAAGTTAATGTGGTGCTATAATTCGTGAACTTTACACACCATAACACTTGTGGTTTTGGTATGAATCATAGTAGTTTCCGATATATAGTAAGCTACGCTTTATCATAACCGCTGATTAAATGCAGGTTTTTTGATTAAAATTAATATTACTAATCTCTTAACAAGATTGTTGCATGTTCAACACGATACTATAGTTCGTTAGCGTTAAGAATGCAGTGATTTTTAAATTTAATTCTGTCGCACATAAAAAAAAACTCAGATCCACAACCTTTGCGTTCGATAGTATGCGTTCGGCTGATCACTGTGAACTTGGCTTCCTAATTAGGCACAATTTGATTGGTAAGGGGGCGTGCCAGGTTGAAGGAGAAGTATGAAATCACTGCATTCTTACCGCGAATGAACTATAGATAACTTTGACTCTACCAAGGTAGGTTTTAGTATGATTATAGAAATGTTAGAGACCGTAGTGTGTATAACAAATAGCGATATTATTCAAAAAGCTGAATTTTTAATTTGACTGACTGCTACTTATTACTGCCGAGGCTAAAGATATTATTATCTTTATACATACATTAATAAAAGAACGACGAAAAAGAGAGTAACAGTAAAACAGAAATGCATGACATAGCTAAAAATACTAAAAGCGAAGCCTCGCTATGTACGGTCAATAGCATGACAGGCTACCCGGAAATAGAAACGGAAATGGGTAGCTAGATGACCCGTCAACGTTACATGCAAAACAGCGATTTTCAGTCATTCTTTCGGGCAGACGAAAATAATTAAGCCGCGTGTCCACTTAGCAACATTTGCCACGCGGCATGTTCCACAACTTGTTGGTCATCATGTTGATCAACAACGAGCAACTGCCCTATCGGTGCGCATAGTAGGTATAACACGACAAGCTGTGCGGTATGTTGAAAACAACGCGCTGTTGTGCAACCTCGCCGTATATGTTGAGCGGTACGTGTTGCGCGTCTATGTTGCCTAGTTGATACGTAGCTTTATGTATCTACGTAAGTCTTATAATGAATAATCTATGTAAGGGCGCGGTCCGTTTTGAGTCAAAAGTGATAATAGCGCGCTCACACGCCTCCCGAATTGATAAATTGTACCTACTCGTATGAGCGTGAACGACGTGAGCGCGCTTTTATCACTTTTGACTCAAAACGGTCCGCACTACAAGATACCTACCGCCAAAGTGATGAGGTGGTGAACCTGACGTACCGCATCATGTACAGGAGCAGAACCGCATTGAAATCTCCGTACACCGACATTCTTTTCAGACATTCAGCTTTCTGCAAATCTCTGAAAAATCAATTTCTAAGTAGGTCCAAACACAATTAAATTATTGTCATACGACCTAACATGCCTCCTCCGTAACCAATCAAATCGTTCCTAGTTAGAAAGCCTAGTTCACAGTGCCCAGTTGAACGCATTCTTTCAAACGCAACGGTTTTGTACCTGAGTTTTCCTCCGTGTAACGGAATTAAATTAAAAAAGCCTGCATTCTTACCGCAAACATACTAAAGATTAAGATAACTGGGAATTTCTACAACATTTCTACAGCTTTTTTTCTCAATTTGTTGGTCGATTAAATATTGTTTCCTTAAGTAGATTAAGTAACAAAAACATAGATAGGAATAGTACCAAAAAGTAATATTCCTATCTTATATTTTTTCAAACAAACACTGTCAACCGAATCAGAAAGAAAAAGCTCTGTTGTAGAAATTCCCAGCTACGAAATATTATTTTGGTGAAAGTGATAATAAATTATATGGCTTACTACTTAGTTTTATTCAAGTTCTTATTACTTGTTACACAAAAACTTGCGAACTAATATCAAAACTTTTTATTCGTGATGGGATGAAATCTGTACGATATTAAAACATCCTAAGTCAAAATAACATGACCTATGGAAAGCTTCTTGCTTCTATACGTTAGAAAAGAAAGAAATGGATATTTAATCAAGTAAGATTGAGATTAAATGCCTTCGTAAAAAGGGTCGACACAAGAAGGGTCTAATTTATCTAATTTATTACCATCTTTACAAAAGTAACAGAAGCTCAAGTAACGATTAATTTCATCCGATTAATGTCATTCTTAATCTAAGCTTTCTGAATAGGCTTTTGAAATTCATGCGTACATTAAAAAGGCAATTTTTCATCTTAACTACTTATTTTTGGAACTCATCGTCGATAACATTGACAGCAAGTGACTCCTAGTACAGTCACGGAATGAAAAGATTGACCACCAGTAAATCTATTTTTGCTTGCTCAATGATGACATTGACAGGAACTGTTAATCACATTTGTAGTTTTAATCATTATAATCAGATAGCATAGAGCGTAATGGCAAGATCAAACCAACAAAAAATATTGGATCAACTGTCAATCGTGAAGTCCTACCATACGACTCGAATAATATTCATTAAATATTTCGCTTAACATGGTTTTTAAAATCCATTAGCAATCTCAAGGTGAGTATAGACTAGAGCGTTTACTTGTATCAGAACATCGAGCATTCGCCATTTTTAAATTTACTCGAACCACTCGCTTTTTGAACACGACCCTTCGATGTTTTGTTACAGCAGCTTTTTGATGATTTTATATAGAAATGCTTAAGATAACTGGAGCTCTTCCTTATATTGAACCATTCGTTTGACCGTTACATAACACTAAAATTGAAGAAAGTGCTCAAGTTTATACTCACCTTTAGAAAATATCAAAACAGCACAAACAGAAATACTTACTTCTATGTTGAATGCTTCATGTTGATACTTACTTTATATTTTGGACGTCTTCTCTAAAATGACTGCATGTAAGAGTAAATGTAGACATTATTGTCTAGAAACCAAGATACCAAGACGACGTTCAATTGCATATTAGTGGTGTAATAAAGACATATCTGAGATATTATCATGGAAAACCATCCAATTACTATCGTAAAGGATTTTCTGACTACAAGGCAAGTGCCTTTTAGCATCCCATTAACGATATGGTCCCATTTTATTGAAAATTTTATTAGAACAGTTAGCAATCTTTCAGAGGGGTTCAAATATGTATGACATACTTAGAAGAGCAAATTGATATTTCTATAATGATATTACTACAGCATCATACATAAATCATAAAGTATTAGGGGGCTGGTCATGGGAAACACACACCGTTTGGTAACATGTTTAAAACACCTAAAATGTAGGCAATAGGATGACGTTAGAAATCGGCCAGATTGGCGACAAGACAAAATGACATTTGATGTCCTTTTTAATACATTTTTGGCGCTTTGTTCATGTATTTGAGTGGCGTATTGCTCATGGCTAGCAACCTGTTAGTTTAAGTTTGAGTGACGCTTACAAATATCATAATTGACTCTCACTCAGAAAAGACAATAATTTAATGCTGACTCTGCCTAAAAGCCATTGATGTTATTTATCGTTCCAAAGGCCTGAAACAAGGCTTAACATCAAGCGACGTCAACCAAAGCCCATCTGCGTAACGTGCCTTCCGAAACACGAAGATACCCGAAAAACATATCACTGAATTTCAGTCGGGCTGGCCACAAATCGCATTTGACCTTTCGTGCGTTGTTTCACAACGGCGATCCACTGTCACAGTTAACTCACGGACACAATCGAATAAAATTGTAATATGAACCAACGATATTAAAATAAAAAGAGGTAGATAAATTATGTCAGTACTGATGCGAAGTCGACAATTGTCTTTTGACGTACGTGCCTATAATTTGACCGTGTAAACAAGATAATGATGAATTACTATAGCGTAAACGAGACGGATACAATTTGCGCAGTGTCGTCTCAAACTGTCTGTAAGTAATGCTTTGCTCGGGTGCACTAAAGTTCTGATTTTGGGTGCCACTTTTTTAGCACAAGTAACCTATCTACCTCTTTTTCATTGTAATATCATTGATAATATGAACACATTGTTAGAGGACTTTTTCCTGCACTACGATACCTACCTACTTACTCATCAGCACTGTCACCGCTGATTGTATTGAGTTAGAATTGAATAAAAAGAGACTAAAACAAAAGCTGGTTTCACTGTCCACGTTATCAAGGGAAGTGTCGATTGTTCTTGAACAATTTGTGATGTCATCGAGAAATTCATTGCGACTGAACTTCGTGATGACGATCTATAAATACTCCATTTATTATTATAGCATTAGACACAACTTGACAGAAGTAATAAAAGGTTATTTTTTGGGTGCACTTTGTGGTATAAGTACAATAAATTTTATAACTTTTAAGATTTATGCCGAACTTATCAAAAGCTACGCCATATGCTAACTGTCACCCTTTTTTTTGTTCTCTTTAAATAAATAACTTCAGAATTTATGAGGCTTTTACCAAATTAAATTATTTTGTCTTACGTGAAACTATATTGTCGATCATAAAAACCTAAAAGAAGCAGGGGTTGTGTATCCGGTCGTTCTTTTACTGTCATTAAAACTCTACCAAATCTGAAACATTACTTAGACCCTTCATACGTTGTGACGTAAGGGCCAATTAAATTTTGCTACGTTAAACAAATTTGTCAGCCGGCAAAAGTCAAATGTAAATCATTCATTTATTTGGCACCCCTGCTTCTTAAATTAAATATTTTTACATAATCCAATACATAACTAATCCAATTTCTTTCTGCTTCTTACTAAACTCGTTAACATTGAATAAGCACTTGAAAAAGCACTAAGCATTTCAGAGTTTAAATTATTTTGATAGCGATTTTGTCTTTGTCTAGTGATATTAGTTTTCTTAAGCTTGATTGAGATTGCTTAAAAATATTTAATCGGTTTTGAATTTACCGTGAAATCGTACGTATTTGAATCACTGTAACTCAGAGATTTTGTTTTTTTTATAGCTGTCGATGAACTTCAGTTTCAATTCACCTAAACAACCATGTTTCAGGTATTTTGTTTACTTATAGTTTTTGATATTCTTTTAAAACTTACTAAAGAGAAAGTTTGTTCTCATCGCGCACCAGGGATGAAGGTAATTCACTCAAACCCTCATCTGTTGTGAAGAACGCCGTCTGGATGGCTGTTCTGGGGAAGAAAAACCGACATAAATGACAAATAGAAACACTACACTTTAGATACGTGAAAATCATTGAAAACTCAGCAGGTACAGGACAATGCCCATAAAAAAGCCTCCTGGGCAAGATTTTCCTCATTAGGGTATTCAATGGACGGTTCAAAGAACAATCAATTTTGTTATTAGTGTTATCCATTTCCTGTTTCCAGGTTAGGGGTATCTATTCACTCTTCGCTTGAAGACCGTCAAGTTGTACTCATCGGGAAAAACAGACATCGGCAAAGCTCTTTTTCATTACTCATACTCTGAAAGTAGGTCATTACTGACCTGAGAAGCGGGCTGAAAGTAATACTTTTCATCCCTAGGGAGAATCACTTTCAACTGACAGCTGTCATATTATTTAAAAAAAACTAGTTCTTTTTCACTTAACTATTGAACCATGTTCCAACTTTCTACACAGCCACGATGTAAAATTGAAATAACTTAAAGTTAAGTATTGATTAGAGAATATATGTTTTTTAAATAACTTTATTATAATTTAGTTTCAACAATATCTTTGAAATAACTTAGCTTTGAGCAAAATATTTACCATTTTTCCAATGATGAAAATAAAAAATAATGGCTGAATAGCTGGCCGGCCACAGAAAAAAAAACAAACAAAATAGGCGGGAAAGCGGCAATTCGATCTTCATGAATTAATTCATGTTGTTATTTTTACTTTTACTCGTATTTGTAATGAAAAGCACAGTGTTTACCTCGGGGTAAAGACTTATTTAGTCCCTCGAACTATTGGCGCCCTCACTTCTTTACGGGCGCCAAACCCCGTCTCGGGACTAAATAAGTTACTTTCACCCCTAGGATAACAATGTACTATAGCCGTACGCATGAAAAGTGGAAGGAAAACGCCACATCTATACATATACATACGCGAAATGTATACAGTTAAAAAAAACTCACAGCTCAATGGCGTCTTGAATGGACCCTTGTGGCTTGAGCAATAAGAATTTTGCCACCGAAACTCTCTCTTCTAGAATAGAAATCACCGTATTCTCCAATGTGTACGTCAATCTGACCTGAAACAAACACTTACATTATACTCATCATCATCATCATCCCAAGCCACACGAGGTCCACTGCTGAACATAGGCCTCTGATGTATTATATGCTATGGAGGTGATAAACAAGCATTTGGACCGTCTCATTGTAAGTGGCTACATAAAAACTTTGTATTTATTTATGTGCAAAATAGAATAACATGTCACAACACAATGTGTCTACTGATGCAGGCTAGCTATAAGACAAGAACTTAATTGGGACAGAATATGACCCTTGACTTCAATAGTTACTTATTATTTTTGGACCACTTTCATATAACATAGAGTTTTTGTTTAATAGAGAGCACAAACCTAATGAGCCACAAAGGTTTGCTGAAATGCGGGCTTCTCAATGTTCCCTTCACCATGACTGCACCAGAGTGTGCATCAGGCTCCTCTGTTTGAGATGTAGTATTAGTTGTGTTAAGTGTAGGTAAGAATGTAATGTTTAAACTGATAAATGACATTTACAAATCCTTCTTAGAAATGTCAAGGTCGAAATATTATATTCACTTTATCGGCTTAAATCAAGCGAAGCGAAGTTTTCTTATCGCTAGTTTGAACTAATCTGCGGCCAACAGCGGCCAGTTAGTTCAGTCAACTCTGACGTAGGTATGTTTCAGGAGCATGAATGTACTGTCACTTACTAGCAAATATTGACAGCAATAAGAACGAAAGAGACAAAATAGTCCAGTAGTTAGTAGTACGAGACCGTGTAAGTTTTTATAAATGAAGGGGTGAGACACTTACTGGACTTGCACGGAAACAGACTGCTCAAGATCTGAATCGAATCAAATCAAAAATATCTTTTTTCTAATAGACCTGTTACAAGTACTTTCAAATCATCAAACCAACCAAAGAAAAAATCACTGAATAAATATACATAAAAATTATGATATTATGGATAAATCATCATCATCTTATAGTGCGATCCATTTTGAGTCAAATGTGATGATAGCGCGCTCACATCGCTCACGCTCATATTCATTTATCAATTCGGGACGCGTGTGAGCGCGCTATTATCACTTTTGACGCAAAAGGCATTTATGCAGGCCTTCAAGATGTGGTTGACCAGCAAAGTAGTTGTTCATTACTGTGCTTGTCAACACCATATTATTATCTGGACCTCACGGCTGCTTCCCATCAGGTGGAGTGAGGTCATCTTGAAGACCACTATAAAAAAAAGACGGACCGCGCCCTTAATGAACATGTCGTCCAACTACAGACAGAATACAAACATAATATTGTGATTCTACCACACCGGTAGAACGATTGACTGTTTTTTTGGGACTGACTCTGAGAAGAACCAGTACGAAACTCAGCAGTTACTCTTACTCAGAACTTACCTTCGAGTCTAAGAAGATTGACGAGTCGAGGGTGTGTGACATCTCAGCCATGATGGTGCAGTTCTGGATGACCAGCGCGACGTGGGGCACGAAGCAGAGGATCAGCATGTGTGACAGTAGTTTTCGTCGACCGCCCCTGCCATCAGAAAATGACACTTTAAGAACTACTGCTTGTATTGGAAAAAGAAAACAGTGACTATTTTTTTTAAAGATTTAACAATATTGATATGTGTTTTCCATTTCCCCTGTGATAGAGGAAGTCAGGGGAGAAAAAACTTTCAGGAAATAAAAAAGGGAAGATAGCGGGTAGGATTTAAAGTATGGTAACGAGTAGGTTTGAGGTTCTCAAAATTATCAATACTTTTGGGCACCCGCCTATTAATCAGATAACAGGCACAAAACAGACGTGTTTTGTGCCTGTAATCTGAATTGATGATAAAACAGTTTCCTGCCATTGCTGCGCTCCACATTTTCTAACCCGCACAGCTCTGGTCAAAAAAGGCTACGTTACCAATACCGCTAGAGTAACGAAAATAAATAATCACCTAGTTAAAGTTTACCCTGCCAGTAAAGACATATCTATATTTCAATCGTGACAGGACTAAATGTTTTCATTCCGACCTGGATTCGAGCCAAGTCACAGTTTATTGTCTAAATGTTTGCGAGGTCGGGGAATACCCTCCAAAAATAACTTGCTGTTGTGCCGGAACTGTCGACCGAGGAAACGAACTCGAAAGGCCTACTCTCGCTCGTATTGTATCGAAGTAGTGAACATTTACAGTTAAAAAGATGTTGCCCAATTTTGGGCGAGACGTTGTCTCTCAAGATGAAATTAATATCAAATTTGTAAGATAAGATATGCAGACAAAACAGAATAATTTACAGACAAGTAAGTCGGTCCTCCTTGCTCTGTTGCAAAGAAATGACCTAACTACGGTGCCTGATGTGCCGTTGACTATACATTTTTTTTTCTCATTCTAACCCCCTCTACAAACGTCAATCTACACTAAGCACGCGCTTACGCTCATGCTATCACATAAAATTAAAATAGAATTGGAAGGGACAACTAGACTTATGAGGGATGCTCAACGTTGATTTGCGTTTGTGAACTCGGGGGTAAGAGAGACATTGATACACTTTTCATTCTCTTAATTATTATTGATGATTAAACGAACTTACCTTAAGTGAAGTTCTATCATAATTATATGAGTCGCTGCATCCGAAGGGATTTTATCACAAGGTAGTACATTTCTTCATGTACCAGGCATCAACACGTTTTAGAGCTGGTATCACTGAAACAGAAAAAAAACAAATTCCCTCCCTACGGTAGGTGCGTCACTCTGACAGGTGACAAGTTCATCATTCTTTTAGAGACAGATTTCCCTAAAGTTACTCGGGTCAGTTACCAAAGGGTATGATGGTAACTATGGGTAGGGTGGGAGCTAAAATCCCTTCGGATGCAGCGACTCATATAATTATGATAGAACTTCACTTAAGGTAAGTTCGTTTAATCATCAATTATACTTCGTCGCTGCATCCTCGGGATTTTATCACAAGGTAGATGTTTAGAGGTCTAGGGAAATCAATATCAAGGATTTACTAAATTGAATTTGATACCAAATTTTATTTTTGATGTGAAATAGGTAACGTTTATTATAATTTTACCTGTTTACTATAAAATCGCAACAAAATTAAGGACCAATGACCAAAAGTCAAAAGATCATCGCAGCTTCAGTATTATGTTCCAAGATGAATATATATTAAGATAACTTCATGTTATAAATATGCTTTGCATAAAAATTAATATTCATTTAAGCAATGTTAATTAAAAAAACTTAATGGTAACTGTATGAACTTTGCTGTTACCACACACAAGAACAGGTATACATATACCACCCAATAATAAAACCTAATTTACTCGAATATTTAATCCATAGTAAATTCGGGATCAAAGAACGACGTCTATTGAAACAGGTTCGCAGCTTGAGCTGCAACTTTTCCGTTAATATTTTCGTAATAAATGTATAGTAAGGTGGTACATAATTATATACAAGTACACTGGGCAGTGGTTTATTACAACAATTTAAATGCCCAGCATTGTATGTGCTCGTTGTGTGGGTGACACATAATTAGTTACCTACCTTAATTCAACTAAAGCTGTTGTTTGGAAAACCTATTCCCAAATAGAACCCAACGGCAGTGGGTACTAAAGTAAGTTAGTTAGTAACTTACTCTCCTAGTTTTTGCTAATAATATTTCTTAATGTAAGTATGTTGTCTACTGCACAGAGTAAGCAGACTTTAGAATCCGAAAGAATAATAACCTAGGCATAATAAGCTTTAGTTTTTATTATTTTTCTTAAGAGTTTCTATGACTCTCATTGATTGAAATGTCCTTCCAAGATAGAAACTACACATGACCTAGTCAATGCAGCTGGCCTATGTTTTTAATCTAATAACCTAACTGAGGTATTATTACTTAGGTAATTTATGCCACTCTGGTGAAAGCTGGGGCGTTTTGTAAGGATGAGACGTCTTACTATTCTTTATGACAATGTTTTCGTGAGTGGAAATCGTCTATTTTTAACTATCGCTATGCGAATAATATCCGCAACACTGTAAGAAGGTAGGTACCTACAGTTCCCTGTTGGTACAGTTAAGGTTAGAATTGCATTGAGATATTCTACTGACTTCTCTCCTTAAATCTTCTTACTGTGAATTTCTTATTAAATGTCAAATCTTGTTTGGCTTGGTACACTACTAAAGTGTAAACTAATAAAAGAGCTGTTGCTTATGCGAAGGTGTTATTTTTCATTAAATTATTATTGTGATTTCAGTCCTATTCTCACGAAAAGCTTAACTTATAACCTATTGCGGTCATTTTAAAATGAAAGACCACGATGTCTTCTACTCGTGAGTGCGTATGCAACAAATTCTTAATGGTAGGTCACCTACCTACATAATATCAAATACTAAAACTATTAAATTGTAATTTAGCATCTGATTGCAATTAATTTCTTAATCAACAAACCTTGCCAGATGCGAACAATAAAAGCTAAAACTACTTCCTATAAATTGGTAATCTGCAAATCATTACCAAACATTTTTGTCTTTAGGTATATGCTGTCAGAGTATCTGCAAATGACTAAGTACTAGTCTTACTGAAATCGAGACAAGATAAACATGTTTTACCAATACATTTCCTGTATTCAGAAATGCGATCAATGTGAGATGGTTTTAGTTCAATTTATAACTTTTAATCCCAAGTCAAAACCAGTCATGGCTTGGATATGGTTATCCACTGTACCTATTGATTGATTTTGTTATT
Source organism: Udea ferrugalis (assembly GCA_950022985.1). Lineage (NCBI taxonomy): Eukaryota > Metazoa > Arthropoda > Insecta > Lepidoptera > Crambidae > Udea > Udea ferrugalis. The sequence continues at coordinate 3,010,905 of OX465527.1, read as the reverse complement.
TCAAAAAATAACCACGGAATCGAGGTACTAAATCAAGTCTACATTACAAGTTGTGCCTATTGAACGGCTAAAACAGCAGTTATACCTTTAAAAATCATCTACTCAATCGTTAAATGACAAATTTAACGCTTGCTGAATTATGAGTAGTCACTAATGTTTGCTAAACGGCAAAAGTGTAGCATTTTGTATATAAAAGAAATCCGCGTGCGTAGCACACCACTCAACAACAAGTAAATCAAGTAGATACATGTATGCATATACATTTAAAAGACGGCTGTGTTTATGTACTTACAACATTATTAAGTGTTGTTATTCAACTTGTTATTGTTAAACGCGTGGCTGCATTAAATACTTACTGTGTTAATTATTAGGTGGATTAGGTTTATCGCTTCATAAGAATAAACTATTAATAATAAAGAATTTAAGTGTCTCTTCAATTCATGTTGTTTCAAATGCTTTTGCTTATTTATTATATTAAAATAAACTACTATATAAAAACAAGTCGGGCTTTCCTTTCTGACGCTATAACGGACAGACCGATTTCCACGGCTTTGCATTCGCCAGAAAGGCCCCGCGCTCCGCGAGGTTTACAGCAAAGAAAATTCAGCAAAATTTCAACAGAAAAGCGGGAAAATCCCCCTTCACATACAGCCAAGGCCACGCGGACGAAGTCGCGGGCGGCTGCTAGTCATAGATAATTATTTCTTGAATAATAAAGGAAATTTTGGAAAACTTACATGGGTTCTCTGCCACCAGGTAAGGTTATCAAACCATCAGCAAGGTAAGATACAGAAAAATACTGGTAAGGCTAGGTTGTTTAATACATACCTGACTTTTCATAATCACTATGAAAATACTTTTCATTTCATTTTATGTTTTATTTTATTTAATTTTATTTCATTTTATTTCATTTTACTTCATTTTATTTCATTTTATTTCATTTTATTTCATTTTATTTCATTTTATTTCATTTTATTTCATTTTATTTCATTTTATTTCATTTTATTTCATTTTATTTCATTTTATTTCATTTTATTTCATTTTATTTCATTTTTTTATTTCATTTCATGGGCCATTCACGGATTGAATATAGGCCCTTAATTCAGATATTGCGATATCGTTACCGTCATGTTGACTCACGGCCAACTCCCAGGTTTGTTCCTTATGTACAGATCAAGCTATTAAGTCTCAGATTTGAGATCATTTTTCTGTATTTATATGCCTTCGTGATGACTCGCGGCCAACCCCCAGGTTTTTATTATACCTTCGTGATGACTCTCGGCCAACCCCCAGGTTTTTACAATACCTTCGTGATGACTCTCGGCCAACCCCCAGGTTTTTTAAGAAGTAAATAAAAATAATAATAATAATTAGGCACCGGTACTCACCGGGATGGTTTTCGGCGTCGGCCTCTAATTACATAGCTAATTGAATACTTCATTCTGCTAAATCCGCATTGGATTGTCAATTTCTCATATGTTGTGAACTTCGTGGGCAACAAGCCTACGTGAGTGGTTATCCCGTGGTAACACGGGTGTTAGCCTTCATCATATTATGAATATTGTAAATGGTAACCACGAAGTGGTATCAAATGTATTTAAATATAAATTTTATAGCAACTAGAGTAAGTTATGATGTTAGCCATAGCTGTATAGCTACAAAAGCTGTGGCGTGGCTACTCAGATGTGTCTGTGTAGTAGCATAATGAAACGTTATTTCAATGTTAGGTACTTCCATTACTAAGACTTATTCTTAATCGTTAGTTTTCAATTGAAATCACAATCTTATTCTTGAAGTTTTTAGGTACTAGTGTATATAGAAAGAAAGGTTTTTGTTATGCAAGGATAGCACAAAATAACTTACAGTTTGGTCTTCGATTTGATTTTCACCTTAAAATGCTTTCGAAACCACACTCGCGTTGTGGGCCTGGCCGTGCTCTCGTTACGGGACGTCCTCTTGGACAGGAATAAACAGGAACCTTTATTCTGCTTGGCTAATTTGTTGAAAATGCACCGACCTACTTGGTACGGGAAAAAACAGGATCTTCTTCTTCTGTTTGTCTCGTTTGTTGGAAACACACACTCAGTGTGCGTTTTATCGTAATCTCGTTACGGTGGGTCCATTTTGGACAGGCCTCAACAGGATGATAAACAGCTAAAATTAATGCCAACATTGATTAAGACCACTTCACGGTCTCATCATTGACGTGTTTTGTTAAATTTAAACATTGCATCGTCATGCTATTGCTTAGCTTTGTTTACAGTCATACGAAGATTCACTTTTAATCACTCTTATTAAAACATTTTGTGCAAGAAAATGTGGGTAGATTTTTATTGCAGATCGTATTTAGTTATTGTTTAAAACGAAAGGTAAGTACGATCTTAACGTTGGATTTCATTTAGGATCTATCGATTTACACTACTACAACTATTGCAAACACTTCAGCACTTAAAGAAACCGTTATATGAAAAATATAAAGAGAGAGGGTGTGTCGATGCCCGAACACTAGAAACGAATGATGAACTTGTCACCTGTCAGAGTGACGCACCTACCGTAGGGAGGGAATTTGTTTTTTTTCTGTTTCAGTGATACCAGCTCTAAAACGTGTTGATGCCTGGTACATGAAGAAATGTACTACCTTGTGATAAAATCCCGAGGATGCAGCGACGAAGTATAATTCTCAATAGTGTATCTTTAAAATACACTATACACGTTCAAAGAAATAAAATTGATGCAATCAGACATTCACAAAATACACATTTGCCACATTGATGTTATCTTCTATGCAACACAAATAAATATTATTAATTATTAAAGCTTTTCATGAATAAATTGTGCTGTTAAAACATTCGCAATAAATACAATGAAAAATCAGGAACCTTTGTATCACTCTACTCCAATTAACCTGGAAAAACAACGATATAAAAATCCGAACAATTGTATTTATTTAACCCGTTCAAAGTCGACATAACGGAATGATGACGTAACGAATGGGCTCGTCGCGACTTGTTTGACTCTATCGGACTCGTCTGTTATCGCAACTGTCAGCCGTGTTTGGGTGACGTCACATACTGTATTAATATCTCACAAGCGTCTACTACAGAAATGTGAAGTGAATAATAAATCTTTTGACAATAATCCACACAGGACACAGAAACTTCTAGCCCCAAACGAGGCGAAGCTCCATCAATTATGAACTTGACAACACATATAAGTAAACATATGTCGACAATGACATCCTGCTGAAGAAACTAGCTGAAGTTGGCTGCACTCCACATCTTTTGCAGTTCTTCGCTAATTATATGGAAGATCGACAGCAGTACGTCGCATACGCAGGTTTTGAATCCGAGCCGTATTTCGTCAGGTCTGGCGTGAGCCAAGGTAGTAACTTGGGACCTCTCGAATTCATCATAATGATAAACGATTTGCCTGAGGTCGTTAGAAATGGGTTATGTTTATTGTTTGCAGATGATCTCAAGTTGCTACTGGAGGTCAAAAATCAGTCGGATTGTGAGCGCCTTCAGGAGGATATAAACCGAGTGGTGGAGTGGAGCCACGATAATAAACTCCACTTCAATGTCTCTAAATGCTCGGTGATGACGATTACCCGGATGCGGAGCCCTGTGTGCTACGAGTACAAAGTAGATACGACTCCAATGCAACAGGTATCTCAGGTCCGAGATTTAGGAGTGAACGTTACACCAGACCTAAATTTTCGTGACCACTTCGTAAAGATATGCAAGAGAGCGTTCAGAAACCTTGGCTTTGTACTCAGGCAATCGAAAGGGTTTACGAACATCGCAACGCTCCGAGTACTGTATGATGCGTTGGTTCGAAGCCATTTGGAGCACAGTGCAGTAATCTGGGCCCCCCATGAAGCGAAGTACAGTGTAATGTTGGAACGGATTCAGAACAAGTTCACAAGATACTTGTACTTCAAACTTTATGGGGTATACCCATTTTACCCGCTCATGTACCCTACGTTGTTCGTATTAGGTATGGTAGGGTATAACCAGCTCAGGGTCCGAAGAGACTTCGCACTCACCGTGTATGTGGTTAAGGTGCTAAGGGGGATAGTGTACCACCCGGAGCTGCTGTGCTACCTGCAGCTGAGCGTGCCGGACCAGTACGTGTTCAGGCGGCGACGCCCGCGACTGCTGGCCGTGCCTGTAGCCAGAACCAACCTACTGGCAAAAACGCCACTCATTCGCGCGTTGCATACCATCAACGCAATTCATGACGCGTTGGACATTTTCTCATGTGCTTTCAGTGAATTTGCCAAGATTGCTCTTAATATAATTTGTTACCAATTAAGTTAGGTTAAGTTTCACAGATTTTATAAGTATAGATATATTTATAACATTATTATTTACTAATTATAGTTAGATTTTAAGCAAAGCTAGGTTGTGTTGTTATGTTAATAATAATTTTCTTTTAATTATAAGGATGGCTAGGCTATCGCATTAGGTTAAGACACCTGTAATGGTAGTTTAAGCTTTTTACAAATAAATAAATAAATAAATAAAAATATTTTTTAAAGTATGTACCGATTTTTACATACTTTAGTGTACAAAACACCCAGACCAATAGTCCACCTTTTTTGACTCCAATTACCCATCCAAACTTTAAATTGGGTAATGAATTCCTCGCCAAAGTTTTCATGATGAACTTTGGTATGAAGTTTTTCGAGGGTTGAAAAATTGTCAACTCCCGACAGATAACCTTGGCCTCCGGAAGTAAATGAAGTCATATTGTAGCTCGTCTCGTCCGATAGTGCGAACCTCGTGCCACACTTTGTTAACACAACTATTCATACCTAACTATAATCATATGAAATCATTGCTGTGAAATGATCTCGTTGATGAAGTTTTCGAAAGATAGTACAGAATAATAAACGTCTATACATCCAATTTCTAGATAAAATAAATCTTTTTTCTCCGCGACATGTCTTCAATAATACTCTTACGCAGTGCAGGTTACGGTAACCGCTTACCATGAGCCAGTCATCATGTCTATTTGCCACCGCATTTGTTCCAAATCTTGACGAAACGTTGATGAAATCATTACGCAATGAATAAATGGGCTCGTCTGACAAGTAGCAAACGACTCCTGCGCACACTGGCATGCATTATCGATGTTAAAAAGTGACCTTTAGGTTGAACCTACCAAAATTATGTAGCATCAACGCATGTATCTAAATAATCATCGCCCAGAAAATTCTCCCTCAAATAAAACAGCAACTTTAACATTTGTGAAACAAACCCGGCTGTCAGTTAAAATAAACCAGAACTATTCGGCCAGTCTGTTAATGGTATCGGTAGCACAGTGGTTAGTGTAGTCGCCCCGGTTTGCGAAAGACGCGGGATCGATTCCCGCCTGAAGCCAAGATTGAGATGTGTTTTTCTGATTTTCTCATCTTTCGTAAGATGATAATGCACTATCCCCAGTGCTAAAATAAATAAATAACCTATTAAAAGTGTTTGCATTTGTAAAAACGTAGTGTACATAAAATTACTACGCAATAAATAAATGGGCTCGCCTGATAGCGGCGCCCGCGCAACATGGACATCAGTCATACCTACTTCACGTCACATAATTATTTATAAACTGCAAGCATTTGCTCTACACATCATTCGATGCTTTCGTTAATTGACATCTAACAACTGCCTGATTAAAACTAATTCAGTTGTTTTGGTTGGTTAAAAGATCTTGCAACTTTTTGCAATGAACTTTGAAGCTTTCTGTTTTATTGGAAGGACAGCGTTATGGAGCTTAATTTAACAAGATTTAATGTTTGTATTATTAAGATTATCATATAAACATAATGAGGAAAGTCCCATTGACCTCTACAAACACTGCCTATAAACACGTCCCACTGCAGGGCACAGGTGAGCCATGCCCATTACTGCATCGCGCGGGCTCAGTGCGGATTGTTAGAGGGATGGAACTATAACTTTATTACTTTTATCGTCAGAATATTACGCGTAATCTTAGCTTATATGACATCACGGCTCTCAGTAACATCGTAACATCATGAGTGTGTATGTAATGGTACCAGTTGAGATTATTCTTAACTCACACACTCTCACACCTCGGTGATTAGTTTATGAGTAAATGAACGTGGCATATTTCAACCATACATCAAATAAATTATGTCATATAGATCAATATGGATTATTGACCAATCAGTAATGTTGACTTCCGCTCCGGAAGTGATTGAAACTGATTGCATGGATTCTGTCATCTCTATCACTAAATTATAGCAACTGCAGTTATAGTTGGTATTAGCCAGGCAATGAATTTTTGATTTCCGTAATAGATTCATTTCCAACTCAATAAACAAATGGGCTCGCCTGATTGCGACACTCGTCACACACAGGTTTGAATCTACTTTTATAACGCGAGGTTCTTTTCCTAACGCTCGGCGCTTTTATATTTCGTGTACCTTCACTTTGTTTACTTTTAAAACGTGTAACCCGCATTCCTGTGTTTGAATCCAGTCAAATAAACCTACCCCACACTATACTTTGCGCCACAAGATTGTTAATAACTTGAAAGCTGATTTCCATTCCGATGTTTTTTATTACACACTAGCGACCTGCCCTCGCTTCGCACGGGTGCAATAGGATGTTATTATACATGTAAACCTTCCACTTGAATCACTCTATCCATTAAAAAACCGCATCAAAATCCGTTGCGTAGTTTCAAAGATTTAAGCATTCAAAGGGACAAAGGGACAGAGAAAGCGACTTTGTTCTATACTATGTAGTGATAAGGTTTCAAAACTGTCATGGTTAGTTATTTTAGTTAGTTTTGTGAATGATCTCACAACTCTTTGCAAGGTCCAAACGTTTTTCTATTTCTGTGAAATGACGGCCTAGAGGGACTAAATTTTTTCACATTTTATATTTTCATTGGGATCGATTGGCTGTGTGATTATTTTGAAAGAAAGAGAAAGTTGTTTTTTATTTCTATTAATATTTTTATGTACAGCTATTCCAAAGTCCAAACAAAGATGACATCACGCTTATCTGTAACTATGTTATACTGTCTGTGTGTTTGTGTACTTATGTGTATTACGTCTATTGTGTATTTTATGTGTGTGGATAAACGTCGCGTTTCCTTTAACCATTCATCAAGGAAAATGGAGTCATCCGATCGAAACACAACACCTTTTCAAATAACGCTTTAGCCGACCATCTTCGTTTTCGAGTGATATGCACCATCTTATATTTTGTTGAAAAATTTACGGCTTACTCTTCGCTGACGCAAATCACCGCTAAAAATCCAAGCAAATCCAAGAGTAGCCTTGCCTCTCACCACGTTGGGTTCTAAATCCCTTGGCAAAATGTGGGCTTCTGAATGTTCCATACACCATGACGGCAACAATCAGTATGCCTCGGAATACAACGTGAGGTTTATGCTCTATCTTCACTGGTGAATACCATCTCACTAAATATCAACCTTTTTTTGCATATGAATAAAGAATTAATAATAAACCAAGGTTTTGTTAGCAATAAAATTCATATCAAGAATCGCCAATCAAATGAAGGTTCTGGCGTCAAGTTGATTAACTACAACATATTCGTAGTTATTGCTATTAAGACATGAAGAACAAATAGACGAGGTTGAAAAACCACAAAATGCTTCCTAGACTAACACGAAAGTTCTAGCAGAGCTTTCAAGAAGCGGTAGTTTTCCTATGTCAAGAGAATCTATTCTGTTCCTCTATTCTTGAAGGTGGTTCTACCTTTAACATTGATGGAATCACCCTAGCTCATAGGGTAAATGTACCATAAAGATTCAGCCGGTCTGTTAATTGTCTCGGTAGCACAGTGGTTAGTGCAGTCGCCCGGTTTGCGAAAGACGCGGGTTCCATTCCCGCCTGGAACCAAGACCGAATGTCTTTTTCTGGTTTTCGGATCTGTAGTAAAGATAGTGCATGGAAAATGCTAAAAAATAAGTGTTTAAAATGAGTGTTTTGCAGTGACCAATGCAAATAGGTAAGCATGCAGTGAAATCGTCAAGTGTAGAAGTGTGTCATGCGTGGGCGCAGATGAAATGGCGTCGCGTTCTGTCGCCTGACGTGTCTTATCTTGTTGCGTTCATAGTTTCGTTATAATTGACGTTTGAGATCACCGCAGGGTCGTAAGGTATGTTGGGGTAAGAGCGGATGCTTTTTTGATGTTGTTGAAAGAGTTTGGAAAATATTTTTTTTCTAATATTCTGCTATGTTAACGGACTTACAACTTATATCGAGTTAATAGAAGAAATACTCGGCTTTGTGTTTCTAAGCAATTGAACCCATTATAATAGGTGATTTCTTATCAAAATGAGTTCAAATTGAGCAGAAGTGTTTTATTTCATCAGGGAAAGTGCGGACCATATCGGGGGAAGAGCGGACTATGTCCTAAAATCGATTCTATTCTGTGTATGCAAAAGGTTCCTAAAGAATTCGATTCTGCTCTTTCCCCTTCCAAATTTTACTTTTTCAACATTCTTGATTATTACTTAAGTAGGCCGGAAAACGTTTTTTAATAAAAAAAAATGTCTTACACATCCGCTCTTTCCCCTTCCGGACATAAAACAAAAAACTGGTTCTCAAACTTTATAGGGACGAAAAGCATGAACTCAAAAAAAGTGTTAAATTACAGTAGTTTTCCGAAAAAATTGAAACAAAACAAAAATAAAGAGAATTTTAAGTCCACAAACAGCGGGACTAATTCGAGTAACAAATAGATACCTTGAATATAGTCTTAGGGTCAACGGAACGAATTTCGATCACGACAAAAGTAAGTAAGTAGAGACCGTCTAATCTGAAGTGACGCGCCTTTCCACTGCATCAACACATACAAGCAAGCAAGCACTCTTGTATGCGTAAATGCGGTGCAGAGGCGCGTCGTTTCAGTCATTTTGGACGATCTCTACTTAGGTATTAATCAAATTTAAATGAAGAACTTTGGTAATAAAAATAAGTACTAAAATTAGTTACCTACCTCAGTCACAGGGCAACTTTTAAGTCATAAACTTTAATATAAATAATATGGTACTTGGGTAAGGAACAATCACTCAGTGTGTGTCTTATAAGCACCCCCTATAATTAGTACTACTTACTTTTGAGATAAGCTAAAAGTTTGAGTATCACTGATTTTTTTAGTACATTTTGAAACCAGGGAAAGTGCGGATTTATGTAGTCCGCTCTTCCTCCATAGGGGAAAGATCGGATTCTAATGTAAAACATAAACTGTACGTTATTCATTATCATAACGTATGAAAAATAGTTGAGACGAGAGCAACAAGCACAAGAAACTCATCCGATTTACAATACTCCTTTCGGATGCTGAGATACAGCACCAGGGGTAAGAGCGTTTTTGACAAAATCAGGCGAAAATTACACACCTTTACATTTTGCTCTTTACCATACGTGTTTTTGTGTAAAATAGATACTACAGGCTTTATTTTGGTACACTACGAAATGGCGTCGTAGCCTATGTTGCTCGTTTTATGAAATTGCTTTTCGTTCAAGAGTTATTAGAACTCTCCGCTCTTACCCAGATCCGCTCTTACCCCAACATACCTTATTTAATTACAGACTTGCTCTTCGCTTTCACTGACAATATGATTTTTGTTAGAAATGATTATCTATATCCTGAGGCATATACCACCTATGTATAAGTACACCTACTTTGTCTATTATTGTATGTCTAATTCTCTCTGGAATAAACTTGTCTAGTTCGTTCTGCTGATCTCGCAAGTTTACGTGTTTTATTTTATTAATTTAAGCAAAAAATAGCACAGTTACCAGTGTGGTGATTCAGTTTTTGACTTTTTCAACTTCAAACTATATTGCTTAACCCTAAACATAGAGTTTGAAGAGAATGATTTCTTCGCTAATGTTAATATAAGTTACTGAATAAACTTATTGTCTTTTAAGGTTTTTAGACTAAACGGCCCGAGGCCAGTCAAATTATTCTTGAAGTTTAAACTCTAGATATATACAAAATATGTTCTAAGTAACAAAATATTGAATAATATGTGACAAATACAAAGAATACATAAACGTCAAAACCACAGATCTCGGTGACTCAAGGTCAACGATCCAGACCTGCTGATAATGGTCGCTCAGATCGCATAAACATTATCTACTCAGGCTACTCGCTTAATCATAACACCTCATAGCAACCTGATTGGTATACCTAGGTAGGTACATCTCGATTTCTGACTCATGCGGTTACGTCCGTTGATTGTGAGTCTTTTCCTTTTCGTTAAACCGGTGCATTCATTAGCGGTTTTATGCGTTCCTGTAAAAACGGCAATTATTTATTGTAAGTGAGTTATCAAATACTGTTTTACACATTAAGACACTAACAATAGTTTTCAGGCAAGTATTTATTTAAGATTGTAGTAGTTAAAAGTAAGTTCTTAAGTAGTATAAATTTTTAATCTCAGGATTTTGTGAAAATTGTTGCAGCCGGTGCTATATAAAGTGATGTATGTCACCGAATGCCACACAATGTCTTTTCGTTTAGGATAGTAGGTTCTGTGAGTAGGCAAACCAGCAAACGTCGGTCCTCATAACTTTTGCGTTTGTAATTTTATTAATATTATTCACACTGTTGCAATACACATGTCTGCTCATGATGACATTGGATGATGAAAGCAGAACCGGAAATCTACGACTCAAAGAGACCTTGCCGCAACTCGTTGTGGTTTTACGATGATAGGTCTATCAAGGAGTTGACAATCAACTTAAAGGTCTTAACTTATCAGGTCCTGGCATTAGCTGAGTGGAGTCCATTTGATTTTAATTTTGGACATCGTGGCACACTGCTGTCTGGTGGAAATTTCTGTTCATTTTTCTTTTATTATTTTTATTTTTTCTCTAATCATTTTGTTATGTTGGTTTATATCTGTACGTTGCGATGTCCAGGATCAATAAATGTTTTTTCTTTCTTTAAAACAAAAAGAAAGAATAGACGTGCTATCTATTTATCCCATGGATTTTTGGGAGAAGTTCACGATGTTCAAAGTATTTGCAGATAACTAAGTAATACGCGACAATAATCTAACTCATCATAATTAATCAAATATCATAAAATAAGTATTACATAACTAACTTTCGGGCCACAAGGCCGTTTATCGGCCACAAAGTGGGTCCTGCTGACCTGGGACATTATTACAATCTATTATAACCTCGAAATAAAACAACTTTACGGATTCTACTCGCGGTGTTATATTTTCTTTCATTTTCTAACCCGACGTTTCGACTCCTTTACAGCAGTCGTGATCACGGGATGACAAAGATGTTCTATGTCACAAAACAGTACAAAATTTTTTAGCAACCCTCACTTAACTACCGTCATTTCCACTAACATTATTGGAAATGTTCCTATCCACGCAGTACGAACTAACCGTATCCTGAGACCTCACAGTATTGTGCTGCCCTCTGGGATTGATCAAGCGTATAACAGGCTCCCAAGCTGGTGGTAAATTCCAACCATCCTCACGATTGAAATTCGGATATTTTTAATTTCAATAGCCTCTCACAGCATCCTTGGTAAGTAACGATTCTCCCTAGCAAGGACCTGCGGTTTATCAAATCGTATGAAATGGTTGGGCTTATCAAGGGCATGTTCACAAACTGCTGATTTTGTAGATCTCCTATTCTTAATATCACCTATGTGTTCTTTGATACGCGTCCCTATGCTTCTTTTGGTTTGACCTATATACGAGAGCCCACAGTCACAATCAAGCTTGTATACACCCACCAAACCAACCACAACCAACCAAACCAGCCACAGTTGAGCGTCAGCCAGCTGTATTGCCATATTTGAAGGGTGTCACTGACAAGATTGGGAACATCTTGAAGCGTGCTTCTATTAAAACTTATGTGGTTGTGAAACCAGCCACAGTTGAGCGTCAGCCTGCTGTATTGCCATATTTGAAGGGTGTCACTGACAAGATTGGGAACATCTTGAAGCGTGCTTCTATTAAAACTTATTTTAAGCCGCCGAAGAAGATTAATCAATTTTTAAGACCTGTTAAGTGTAATATTCCTCTTCAAACAGCGGGTGTATACAAGCTTGATTGTGACTGTGGGCTCTCGTATATAGGTCAAACCAAAAGAAGCATAGGGACGCGTATCAAAGAACACATAGGTGATATTAAGAATAGGAGATCTACAAAATCAGCAGTTTGTGAACATGCCCTTGATAAGCCCAACCATTTCATACGATTTGATAAACCGCAGGTCCTTGCTAGGGAGAATCGTTACTTACCAAGGATGCTGCGAGAGGCTATTGAAATTAAAAAACATCCGAATTTCAATCGTGAGGATGGTTGGAATTTACCACCAGCTTGGGAGCCTGTTATACGCTTGATCAATCCCAGAGGGCAGCACAATACTGTGAGGTCTCAGGATACGGTTAGTTCGTACTGCGTGGATAGGAACATTTCCAATAATGTTAGTGGAAATGACGGTAGTTAAGTGAGGGTTGCTAAAAAATTTTGTACTGTTTTGTGACATAGAACATCTTTGTCATCCCGTGATCACGACTGCTGTAAAGGAGTCGAAACGTCGGGTTAGAAAATGAAAGAAAATATAACACCGCGAGTAGAATCCGTAAAGTTGTTTTATTTCGATGTATAGTGTTCGCGTAAATATTAGAAAACTATTATAACCTGACAGTGTTAGTCACAAGCCGTGTTTTGTGTGGTAAATAGTGTCAGAAAAAACCTTAATTTTTCTTCATTGCTGTAGTAACTTATATTGCATGTTTTTGTCAAATTACAATGAATGAAAAGTCTTAAACTGAGCTAAAACTGAGCTGTAAAAAGATCGTAATGAGGTCCCTGTAGTACAAGTGTCACTGGCAAAGAACGTCTTATGGCTAGTGATTCTGATGATGATCATTGATCACGTCTTGTATGCATGTTAACATTAGAAGCATTAAAGGCTTGTTTTATTTTCCTGTTGCGTTGCATGGGACATTCCCACTCAAATTGTCAGCAAGCTCATTTTCCGACGGCACTACTCGTATCCATCTATCTAAGTTAATAATCTAAATTGCCTTGCTTAGAGGCAAATTATAAGAGTCACATTATCAAAGTCTAGAAGTTCCGACTAAATTGGCTAACGGACACTATCGGTTTCTCTACCAGTCCAAAATACTTTTCATCTTGTCACAACAAATGAGATTTAATATGATAAACATATTAATGAACAATATTGGCATTATACATACAGAATAGTTCATTCCACTACATGACAAAAGAAGTCGAGAGTTTATTGATAATTTTACCACCTTATCATATCATCATCTGATAGACTTGCCATAATAATTAATAGCTAGGTCTCGAGTATCCAAAACCCTTCACGAATATTATTAGAGGACACCAGAATACCCAAACTGGCTTATGCATGTAACAAAAATCGGAAAATATTAGCCACTTTGTTATTATCAAGTAAATAGGTTTAGATTCAGGGTATTTTTTGAGGATTCAATTTTAAAAAGTAAAGAACAAGGTTTTGTTGACTCATTCCAACAATAAATTTGAGTAGCATAATTTAAATATTTTTACCGTTTCTTGACCGAGACGTATGTAAGTAGTTGGGAAACTCACCTTGTATATTTTAGTCATCTATAATATCTATCATCTTCCCAATGAAATTCAACCCCTTGACACATGCATTAACTGGTGTGGTTTCCCAGAAGGTTTTGCGGCAGAAAGCATGTGACTCATCTCAAGAACAGGTCGGCACGAGCTGATGAGAAGTATTTCTGAGTCATTACCAATGGAATTTCAATAATTAGAACGCGGCTGACCAATAAAAAGAGAATCGATAAAAATATGAAATTCTTATGAGTCGTAAAACTGTTTTGAGCTTACGAAGTCCTAAAGTGATAATGACTTTCAAACTTACACCAGTACTTTGGCTGGCCCGAAGGTCGTGGGTTCGATAATAATAGGCTCTGAACTTAAACAACAAGCATACTGTTTGATTTGAAGAGATATTTTCATGTATTGACTCGTTATCATTATCTACACAGACAGCGGCGCTGTCTAGTCCCAATCTAAGCATATCACTTGTTCTTTTGGTTAATAGACAATGGATAAACAGACTCATTTACGTTTTTTGTACATATTTACATTATTTATAGGAAAAGGAAATACCCAGACCAACACAACATGCACACGGAAATTACTGCGCGGGAATCGAACTCGCGACTGCTAGTGTAGTAGCCAATTTCAAAATCATTTCACCAAGTTGGTCGTCGATATATGGAAAGATATAGATCTACAACATCTACAACTCTATTTTGAGTGACCTAATGAAGGTCACAAACGGTCACTACCTAATTCTGTGAAGTGGGAGGTCCACATTCAACGGTATGATTATTATGATATAAAATCAATTTCACTTTCTATACGAGCTTAACAAACAACTTTCAGATAATACACACAAAACTATAAACTACACTGACCTCAGACACAGTGATAAGTGAGTCACTCGTGACAAGGCCGGCACGTGCGCCGGCGCCGGTCAATCACTTTACGTCCGATAAACGTGTCACTTGCATTCCGGTTTGCTAGGTATTCCTGTCTCATGGTATGTTTTCCTACCTATATGTGCCTTCCGTAACTTAGTACAATATTTATGCAATATTTTATTTATTTATTAGTTTTTTTAACCAAATACGTTATCATTACAATAAAGACCTTATGCGATAACATAGTATACCGTGGTAAAGCAAAACACACTTATGCTATGTAACACAAAACATACATTGTTAGTTTTGTGAATTCACTCAGCGCACTCGAACACACGTCGATTCTATGCGATTTCAGCGTGCACAACGTCCAAGTCATAGGAGCCCTGCCCAGAAGGTTGGTCTGAATCCGCGGCAGGGCGAACAGCCGGGGCCACCGCCGTCACCCCACGAGACCGTTAGGAACACAAAGGCAATGCTGGCTAGCAATTGTGAGTGTGAATTACTAGATTTCCCAAGCAGCATTGCAGCAGTTGGAACACATAGAGAGCCAGTGCAAATTCCCTTCTTACTCTATTTTGATTATACTCGACCATACCCAATATATACAACGTTGGGTAAATGAGTGGAAATAAGGGATATCAACACTCCATATTGCCGAACAAGAACCTGACGAAGTAATTTTTCCAACATTTGGACATAATATGTCGCCTCGTGCATACCTCTGAAAGATTCAGAACTGAACGTAGAGTAAGCGTCTGGTAGCTTGGCATACTGGCATATTCCTATAGTTTGCAGCATGTGGCGTGGCGTGTGGCGGCCACCGGCTTCACCATGTGTCCATTTCAATGTATGGAACCTACAGCAATTATGCCAGTGGCGACGTTTAGTAGTACTTAGCGTGGGGCCCGTCTGCAGGTACGATACCAGTAGCTTCTTTGGAATGGCTACCAAAAACTTCTTTGTGCGTGTAAACAAGATTTCACTTTGAAAAACGTTAGATTTCTTTCGTTATTGACGGAGCTTATTACAACATACGAGAGACGTCAGATTTTATGAGTATTAAGATAAGATAAGAAATACTTTATTGCACATAAAACAAATAAATTTACAGATGATAAAATATGAATACGTTGATGTACAATTAAGGCGGTCTTATTGCTAAAAGCAATCTCTTCCAGACAACCTACAAGCAAAGGAAATATGTCAGAGCGAGTAAGCAAGTGCACAAATAATACAGGACAAAGGTGAAATTACTATTATAAATACCAAAAATAAATACCTATTATTAAAATAAACGATACTATACTTAAATTACACTATAAAAATAACAGACAAAAAAAAAATACATATATACATACTAATAATAAATACATATACCTACATAATATAATCAATTATCATACAGAAAAACAATAACTGAAATAGTATATATATAGTATATAGTATTCATGTTAGATATATAAGATTAACCGTCTGGAATGAAATAACGTCGGAAGTTGTGAAGGAGAGATGGAAAATGACGTAAATCGGGCCCGTATCATCAATTCTGGCGGCGGCTACTTGGGCGATATCGTTTTTATTCTTGACCAAATAAATGAGGCATAAAACAAACACAATCAAAACTAAATTTTTTCGTATTTGTATAGAACAGATTTTGGTTTGTTCCAACACTTCGAACGTGGCCCTACAAAATCAGGTCTACAGGACCTGTTTTAAAACAGCGACTAGTATACGTACGTGCATGTCATACATACGTCTTTGTGAGTATTGCATCATGTAACGTATCTTCCTCTTCATGTCGTGAATTTGACCTAGTTTATCAAAAATGGTACGCGGCTGTGCACCACAGTTACCTACCCCCGCTTTGACAGAGCAAATCAACGTTGAACATTCCTCAGAAGTACAACTGTCCCTTTCAGTTCTATTGACATTAGCTTAGCGTTGTAGTGCGGTCCGTTTGGGTCAAAAGTGATAATTTCACGTCACTCACGCTCGTACAATTTATCAACTCGGTTCGCGTGTGAGCGCGCTTTAATCACTTTTGACTCAAAACGGACCGCGCCCTTGATAAGCGTTTGTGAATTCGGGGGTTAGTCTTGAAACTCACTTTGTAGCAGGGTTGACGTGGAGGCAGCCCACCTTCATGGAGACCAGACGAGGGTCGTGTTCCATGCGCTCGGAGGGTGTGGTACACCTAGACGTGCAACCTTCCACCTTGAGATGAGACGTCATGCTTCTGAAACAATATAAAAGTATTCCATACAGTGTGATTCAGCAAAGATAACTCACCATGAGCGAAGTGAGTTTTGGCGCCCACCGGAATTTAGTTATTTATTTATTTATTCATTTACATTTTAAACTAACAGCTATACATAGCCAACACGCTTGTATGTAGAACAATATCAAATAGGTTGTAACAAACTAAAAAAACTAAGAACACTTACAAAATGAAAATCACATTTCTGATACTAACACTAACATTTTGTATCAACGAGGCTAGTGACTCATTAAATATGTCAGCATCCCAGAACTTGGTCAGGAATGCGTTTAGGAGGTGGACCACCTTACCAATACCAATACCATATTACCATAGCTAACCTCGAATACGTAACTTGCAGTTCGAAAACCTTAATTTTTAAGCTTATCAAACATCATTGTTATAAAAAAACCATTAACAAATAACTTATGCAGTAGTTTTATTGGCTTCTTAACCTTTCAAAGTTTTATGAAACTACGTAATTATTTCAATGTAGTAAATAGATCAGTGGACATTTTGCGGCACAGCGCCACCTAGCCCTAAACTTAGCCAAACTTGTACTATGGGAAGTACCTATGTTACATAACGGTTATATACTTCATCTTCACTACTTTTTTCGGTTTGTACATAAATGACACAACAGACAAACGAACGAATGTTTATATTCCGTGTCACCAGCTGATTTCGATAACGCGAATGTATGGGTCATTAGTGTGAGATTGTATAATCGTAGTAATAATAATTTATACATATGGAGATTATTAAATATAATAACATTCCGACTGATAGCTTTGCTGGGTTGTGTTTGATGACGTATGCAACTTGATACCAACCTACCATTATTGTTGACAGACAACGTTCAGACGAATAATCGGACATCGCGTCAGGTGAGTGAACCCGAGATTCAGGCCCAGACTCCACCAGAGCTGAGCGGAGATGTGCGGCGTCGAGCTGTGTTTTCAACAACCAATAGAATCGCGTTATTCACACATCTCCGCCTCGCACAGCTTCGGTGGAGACCACTGAGCGGAGATGTGTATTTTTGTATGGCGAGCTGTGTGAAGCGAGGTCAAGCGGCGTGCTGTAAGCGGCGCCACCCTGCCCCTCCCGCCCGCACCCCGCGGTGCCAGCCGGGGTGCCCAACTTAGGGCTTTTACCCAAACTTTAGGGAGTAAATATACATATTACATACATGTTATCTTACATAATTTTTCAGGCATCACAAATGTGTCAGAGAAAAACGTGTTCAAAATGGCAACGTCTATCTATAGATAGCCACAGAGTCAGATACATCCGATCTCCTTTAGACTACTACCAATATCCGTAAACGTAATTATTAACATAACAATGTAATTATTAAAATCCATCACACTACCATGTACATGGTAAAAATCCCAATTTAACTGTGCTAATTTGAGTGACCATGAAAGTTTGAAGGAATAAAATGATATCGTTTTCATGCAATAATATAAAACATAAAAAAGGAAACAATAATATTTATTATAAAGAACATAACTGAAGAAGATCGTCTTCAGAGGAATCAGTTTCACCTGCTTGTTTAGTTTGTGTAGAATTTCTGTAGTTCCAATTTTTCATAATACTACGTTTTGTAATATAAAAAGCAGATCGAGTTGAAATTCCACTAAGTTGGCAACACTGCCGCGCAAACACGCAACTAGGGCTTGCACCCCTACTTTACAATAAACAGTTGTACGGAATTTCAAGAAATTGTACTCGACACTTTAAAAGATAGATAAAGTACGCAAAAATACTTAATTTTGCATGTATAGATTTTATTTTTGAGTTGTGTTATGTTTGATTGTATATCTTTTGAATGGAGTCCCCACTTCTGTTTATGCGTTCGTGTTGACCCATTTTCGATTAATTTAAAACGCAATCTAGTATTTGACAAATATTGATAACAAGATTGAAAGTTTGAATTCGAAAAAACTTATGTTCGATGTGTTGTATGTCGTGTGTATGTTCGAAAATCAAACAAACCTTATAATCAAATATTCTTCTTAGGGTTATACACAAGAATAAATGACATCTCAAAAGTATTTCTCTAAACGTATAATATTAATTTCATTGTTATTGTGTATCCCCGCCGGGTTGTTCATGACAGAAAAATTTTTTTCGCATAAAAGCAAGAGTTGTTTCTGTCATGAACAGCAAAACAAAGCTTCTTCAGCAAAACAAACTTCTTTGTTTTGTTAATTAGGAAGGACTGTTTGTTCAATTGAATTAGATGTAAATGTAACGATCCACATTACAGAAAGGAGAAAATAAAGTTTTTACGTTTTATCTGTCTAAATAAAATAAAAGAGTTCTTTATTTTAATACTCCGTACTTTTCTTCCTTGTTATTCAATGAAAACATAAAAGGCGACAACCCTACTCGCATAGCCAGCCAGCACACAGCACACATCTCCGCCTCGCACAGCTTCGGTGGAGTCACCCAAGCTGAAACACATCTCTGCCCCGCACAGCTTCACACAGCTCCGCACATCTCCGCTTTGGTGGAGTCCGGGCCTCATAATTATTTTTCCCTTTAATCTTTATTCAGGATAGGTTCAAAGAAAAACAAGAAAACAACAGTCAGTCTATCATGCCTGAAATCTGGATCCATGAATAATGAGCTCACGAGTACAAGCGGTCCACTAGCGCCCCCATCACATTGTCTTTTTATTAAATTTGCAAAATTGAAGCTCATTTATGTCTTTTAGCGCCATCTATAACTTTATGTATGACTTCTACGATCTTTGAATTTCTGGGGAAACATTCCAAACCAAATAGTTCTGGTAGCGCTCTGAAGATGGCGCTAGTAGTTCCTTAAATCACGAACTTCCTTAGTCCGTCAGTTCGTCTCTACAAGCTAGGTACCTAGTAAGAAACTCAAGTCTTTTAGTCTTAATTTCGAGACTTAAGTCTTTTTCTAAGACTAAGTCCGAGTCCTTTAAGTATTCTGAGCCGCCTAAGTCCTTTTCAATACAAATATAATCTATATATATAAAAGAAAGTCGTGTTAGTTACTCCACTTATAACTCAAGAACGGCTGAACCGATTTAGCTGAAAATTGGCATGGAGGTAGCTTAGAGCCAGGAGAAGGACATAGGATACTTTTATTAATTTTACTTTTTTTTCTTTTTTTTTTACTTTTTTTATTTATTGCCCTTAAGGCGGAACAAAGTTCGCCGGGTGAGCTAGTAATAAATAAAACCTACGTCTTCGGATTTGAAATAAGAAGTGACGCGACTGTTATCACCCTTATCTATCAGGTTAGTAGGTGTATATTGGGAAGTATACTTCATTTTTTTCTTCACCACTCGCTCTCTTCGTTCGCTCATTCGAAAAAAATGAAGTACCTTCCCAATATACACCATTGGAGCACAAAATCAGAAATAAACCACCTAAAATATTTCAGATGGTTTATCATGAACGATGAACTTCAAACATGTTATGGAATTAAAAATTTTGATCAAAAAACCACTAACCGAAAGTTAAATAATTATTCGCTTAACAGTTTGCATGCACTGTCATCATTTCCTAGCCGACCCACGAGCGCTCGCGCTGACGTCGTGCGTCCGGTCTTGCGATATGACACCTCTACGCTACACATACCTAATGCACCGATTCCTGATTGTTTAACTAAATCGTTGAATGAAACTTGATACGAGTTCATTTTGGTGTAAGACGCAACATGATTATTCGAAAAGTGAATTATTATCGTCAATCATAAAATTAATAACAAATTCATAAAAAACATACCTGTGATTTTTTTCCCTTGAGATCTGGTATTTCACAAAAAACACAACATAACTACACTGATTGATAGATCATACATGGCGCTCTTAGATACCCGATTAGAATATGACGGCACCATGAAACTACAACGACCACAAGTGGTGGTTTCATGCCAGATTGGTCGTGCCGATACAAGTGATACTCTATTCAACCGCGTGTTATCCAGCAGCAACATAGTCAATAATCACATTTATGATAGTAAAAATGTCGGCACCATGAATCCTCGGTAATTCCATGATGGAACAGAGATTCATGCCTGATTGGTCGTACGGACAAGTTTGAATGCAATTTACCACAACTATGAGCATGGACGCGTTAACTCAAAAAGGTGTGTGGGAGCCGCGACGATCCCTTCAATACTGATGCAATGTATGAACAAGACCAGTAAATCGTAATTAATTAGTAACGCTTTTTGTTTCGGGTTCCGTATAATTGTTGTTAGGACAAAAGTTTATAAACATAATTCTACTAACTGGTTAATACGTTGGTGTAATGCTAAATACATTCAGTGAGGAACCTCATCATCTTCAATGATGCAGTAACAACCTTAATAAAAATCAAAATTATGATTATTTCGCATTACCATATAAATCCATATTAAGCATAACATTAGGAATCATATTTAAAATAGATTTTTTGCAAATAATACAATATAACTGTAAAAACAGAAATAAATGTCAATTAACTTAAAACAAATAAAAAACATATTTAAAATAATATTTGATAACTACTTATTAAATCTAATCAAACAGATAAAAGTCCGCTGTTTATTACGTAAAGATAGGAAGGAACCCTAATGCAATAATTAAAATAGATTTTTAAAATAAGTCATATCACTGTAATAAACAGAAATAAATATCAATTTACTTAGTAAGTAAGTAAGTAAACATTTATGCAGAATAAAAACTTAACCTATGAAACAATGGTATCAATACATTTACTTAAAACAAATAAAACTCATTTTAAAAAAATATCAAATAACTAATTATTAAATTTAATCAAACACAAAAAAGTCCGTTGTTTATTACGTAAAGATAGGAAGGAACCCTAATGCAAATGCAACACAAGCAGGTATTACTTTGAACAAACAAGTCACTACATTTTGCCAACGCTGCACTACCTTATCTGTAAGCTCGGTAATATGATTCAAGATTCAAGTATAGTCAACCACAATAAAAATGATTTTTACTTTCATAATTTGAACGTATTTCTAATTACTTAATTGTGTAATGGTTCAGAAGTTGTTTACTACAATAGAAGTCGCGGGTTCGATTCCGCACAGTACAAACATTCGTTTGCATGAACATGTCTGTTTGTATTGTTCTAGCTGTTTCCTATGTAAACAAATGATGTATTTGAAATATGTTTATCCTTTGTCTAGTGTCCCATAACACAAGCTTTAAGAAGTTTAGTTTATCACTAGACGCTGTTGTGTAGGTAGTGCAACTCTACACATGACATGTAATATCATTTAGGAATGGCTTAATGAACTATTACAAGGTTTTCGCCTTCCTCCGTTTTGCAGTGCCAGTTGCCACAAGTTTGGTTCAAAGTCAGTCAATTCAGAAAAAACTTTTTTTTTTTAATTTTCCTGCGTCTGGGAGTTAGTTTGTTGGACTTACCATACACGGATATTCAGTTTCTTACTTCTGGACCTTAACGCTTACAAATGGCATGTTCCCTGACGCATGTATACACAAATAATTTTACGTTATTAACAGCGAAAAATGGGAATTTTCTATCGTTCATTAATAACAGCGCAACATTTTTTCTTCTAAATAAACTCAAGTCAACTGTACATAAGTACGTACCTTTCAGCCGACCTAGTTAGTGAATTAATATTTTATTTTTCACGAAATGTATTGACAAACCGAAATTTTTGCTGACAGCTTACAATTTTAGACAGTGTTAGCTAACCTTTTATTGGAAAGACTTTATAGGTCGTTTTTGCGATCACTTCCTAGTAAAATTGGAGTTTTACAGTAAAAATGTTATGCTCCTCTTTGTCTGAGTTTGCAATATTTTTGAATAAATTAGGAGCTATAGATCAATGAAAACCATAACATCAGTGACAGTGAGTGATCATCAAGGACCATCAAGAAGTTATTCAACGTTATTAGTGCTACAGCAAGAAAATTCAGCAGAAATCAATCATGTTCGTAAGTTTTATCTTCAATTTACTATGTTAAAACGATAAAGATTTTATTTTACATGTTTGTTTTTATTCTTCATATGATAGGTCTGACATCGAATGCAACTCCGAGGTTGAAGTTAAACGCCGGGCAGTGCACAAGCACTCAGAGTCTGACGCCGAGCCCTCCAAACGCCGAGCACGGAAGGCCACTCCAGCACTTTGCGATTCTGACGCCGAGCCCTCCAAACGCCGAGCACGGAAGACCATCCCACCACTTAGCGACTCTGAAGACGAGTGTGCTAAAAAACGGTGAGATAACGACCTGCATCTCAGTATTGTGACAAACAGTGAAGATTCTTATAACCACTTATAACGCTTATGTTTATGAACGTGAATACTTAACATTTGAACCAATACTTTTGTTTTCATTTTCAGGAGCAACAAGACGGCTGGGACCAAGAGGAAGGCGAAATTTATAAAAGAACTTTTTTACACGGACGACGAAGTAAATAAGCGGTAAGTTTTATGTAAAATCATAGCGAGGAACGTAATGACCAGATCTTTTCAAAACAAATCTTTTTTAAACCAAACATTAGAAAATATTGACTTTATAAATTATGAACTCTATGTACCTTATACCTTTATAGTTATGTACGTGATACATACCTTTTTTTTCTCCTGATTACGTCAAAGCAAAGGAGGGTTATGATTGTTTGGTACCTAGCAAACTTATTAATTAAATAATCCACGAAGCATAGTAAGTAATAGTTTCTCATCTAACTTAATCATTTCAGTTCCAGTAAAGCGGCTAAAAGACCTACGAAGCGCAAGCCAGCTGAAGGCAGCGTACCGAAGCGAGCTCGGTCTGATGGATGGTGTCTGGACTTAGACGACGAGCCGGAGATCGTCGTCAACCGCACGCGCGCCGCGCCTTCCCTGCAATCCGTGCTCACGCGCCGCGTGGCGGATGGTAACCTACGTCATACCGCTGACCTATCCGGCGATCTGTTCGTGGAGCTCCGACTCTATAACTCAGCGGACATCAAGTCGATACCGGCGAGAGATCGCTGGCAGAAGGCGGTATTATCGCTTAAATATAGAACCGATTCTGACGCTGAACAGCTGGACTTGCTGCGCAAGTTTGTCAAGCGAGCACGCGCGGATTTTACCGACGAAGGACGGTTTTTTGTCGATAACAAAAAATAAGTTATCATCCTAAACATTAAGAAATAAGAGTCCAATCTATTTTAGTTAAATTTAAATCAATCTTTTCTTTTACATCAAGTAACAATGTCAAACAGATCGATATATTGTTCCGTTTGTAATATTTCTGTTAAAAGCAAAGCGTTTTCCGCTCATCTTAAGAGTACAATACATAAAAATAACTCTGCTATTGAAGAAAGCGATGGTATTGAGAAAATAGGTAGTGCTTTCCGCAGTCGCATCGCAGCGTACAGGTTGTGTGGTGATGCGGGGAGCGCCGTGCAGGCGCCGGCCTCGTTCATGCGCAGCTTGCGCGCGCGCGCCGCTCAGCTGCTACGAGCGCGCCAGTTAACTTATGATAGCATCAAAGTTAACTTTGAATTATTCGCTGAATTTCTTTTAAGATCGAATGATTCTAACAAGTCCGAAATAAAGTCATTTGCTACGGAAAACATTGTAATAAATAATAGTTTTGATTTTGAAGAAGTTTTCTCTCAAGTTATCAACGTGATTACTTCTAAAGTAGACGAGTTTGAAGAACGAGATAGCGGTTGGTTATTTTTACGTAATTGTTACTTAGAAATTAACATTAATAAGTACAATCCTCTGAGAGCATCTAGATTCATTGATTTGCCAAAAGCATTGAAACTCAAACGCGCATGTGTTAACATTCAAAATAAAGATGAGTTCTGTTTTTTATGGAGCATAATGGCAGCTTTATTTCCTGCAGACAGCAACGGGCATCGAACATCTTCTTATCCTCATTTTAAGAGCGTGCTCAATGTAAATAAAATGTCGTTTCCGGTTAAGTTTCCCGACATAAAAAGATTTGAGAAAAATAATCCTAATATAAGCGTTAATGTATATGGACTCAAAAACAAAACAAATGTTGTTGGACCATTGTACCGCACGTTGAGTAAAAAAAGCAATCACATAAACTTATTGTACATAGAAAGAGGTAATCTTTCACATTATTGTTTGATTAAAAACCTAAGCCGCTTAATAAGGTCGCAAGTAACAAAACATCATGGTCAAATATTTTTTTGTGACGACTGCATGATATTTTTTCAAAACGAACGTAAATTAAACGCTCATGTGTGCGGTGGGGTTGCGACTATTTTGCCAAAGTCGGGTACATTTATTCAATTTAAGAACTATGAGAAAATGCAAGACATGCCTTTTGTAATTTATGCTGACTTTGAATCTTTATTGCAGCCCAGTCCTAACGAACCCAGTTCCAGTTCAACGAAACTGTTTCAAAAACATGTACCGGCTGCGTTTGCGTATTATGTTGTTTGTTCTTATAATAGTTCTTTAAATCGATACGTAACTTATCGCGGTGAAGATTGTGTTGAAGTTTTCATAAATAACCTAAAAAAGGATGTATCTCAAATTTTACAAATTTATAAAAATACAATTCCTATGAAAAAACTAACCACACAAGAAGTTTGCGCATTCAAGGAATCAAAAGTATGTTATTTATGCAGTCAATTATTATTCGATGATAAAGTTCGGGACCACTGCCACTTGACAGGCAACTATCGCGGTGCAGCTCATTCTTACTGTAATCTTAACTATCGTTTACCACAATTTGTTCCTGTCTTTTTTCATAACTTGTCTGGCTACGACAGTCATTTATTTATAAGTCAACTGGGACAAACATCAGGACCAATAAAAGTTATAGCTAAAAACAAAGAAAATTACATATCATTCACTAAGTTTTTTACAACACATGACAATAAACATATGGCGGTTCGTTTCGTTGACTCTTTTAAATTTTTGGGAACAAGCCTAGAAAAACTTGTATCGAATCTAGATAAGAAAGATTTTATTCATTTGCTTAATTTTTTCCCAGAATCTGAGAGGTTCGAATTGTTAAGACGGAAAGGCGTGTATCCGTATGAATACATGTCTACCTGGGACTCGTACAAAGAGAAAAAATTGCCTCCACAGCAATGCTTCTATTCGAGCCTTAGTGACACTACTGTTTCAGAATCTGACTATAGCCATGCTAAACAGGTCTGGAATGAGTTCAATTTAAAAACTTTGGGTGAATACACAGATTTATATTTGAAATCTGACGTTTTGTTACTAGCAGATGTATTTGAAAAGTTTCGTTGCACTTGTAAAACAAATTACAAGTTAGATCCTTCATTTTATCTGACAGCTCCTAGTTTGAGTTTTGACGCAATGCTCCTTAAAACGAATGTAAAACTTCAGCTAATTGATGACTTAGAAATAATTCGATTAATACAGAAAGGTATTCGCGGGGGAGTATGTTTATGTTCTACGAGGTATGCGAAAGCAAACAATAAATACTTAACAAATTATGAAACGTCATACCCCGATAACTTTTTATTTTACATAGACTGTAATAATTTGTACGGCTATGCGATGTGTTCTTATTTACCTCATTCGGATTTTAGATTATTGAATGTTTCAGATATTGATCAAATTGAAATCCTTGAAACACCCGATGATTCCGAAGAAGGGTTTATTTTAGAAGTTGATTTAGAATATCCCGAGAATTTACATGACCTGCATAATGAATTACCATTTTGCCCACAAAAATTTTCACCACCAGGATCTAAAACTCCAAAATTAATACCGAACTTATATGACAAATTTAACTACGTTATCCATTATGCGCATTTGAAAACGTGTTTATCACATGGTTTGAAGCTCACAAAGATTCATAGAGTAATTAAATTCAGACAAAGCCCTTATTTAAAACAATACATTGATTTGAATACAGAGTTACGAAAAAAGGCAAAGTCAAGTTTCGAACAGGATTTTTTTAAGTTATTAAATAATAGCATTTTCGGCAAAACTTTAGAGGACACCGAAAAAAGGCTTGATGTAAAACTAGTCAATCAGTGGGTTGATACAAAAAATAGAACGAAAAAAATGGTCACTGCAGAACAACTAATAGCGAGGCCTAATTACCATAGTTCTACCATTTTTTCAGAAAATTTTGTGGCAGTTCAGTTGAAGCCAGAATCAGTTGTACTTGACAAACCTATTTATATTGGATTTACGGTTTTAGAAATTTCCAAAAGCCACATGTATAATTTCCATTATTCTGTAATGAAACCATTTTATGGTCGTAATTTAAACCTTTGTTACACAGATACAGATAGTTTTTTGTACTCGGTGAAAACTAGTGATATATATAAAGATCTGAGACACAATTTTCAAGGATATTTTGATACAAGTAACTATGAAGAAAATAATACGTACGGTATTAAACGCGAAAATAAAAAAATACCTGGATTGTTCAAAGATGAACTTGGCGGACATCTTATTACAGAATTTGTTGGTTTAAGATCAAAATTATACTGTATCAAAACTGAAACCAAAGAAATTAAGAAAGCTAAAGGTATTAAAAAACCTGTAGTCAACAAACTGTTTTTCAAAGACTATCATAAAGCTTTGTTGGAAAAGGAAATAATTCGCAAAAGAAACATTGTTTTCAAATCTATCAAACACCAAATATTCACTCAGTGTGTTGATAAAGTAGCCTTATCATCTAATGATGATAAACGTATCTTATTAAGAAACAATATAGACACATTAGCATGGGGACATAAATCTAGTACCTTTTAATTTAGCTACAATAGATTGGACTAGTTAAGTCAAGTATCTAGTTTTAAGTTTGTTGTTATGTTAGATTTAGACCACGTAAGATTGTATGTTAAGAATAATTGTGTTTAGTTGTTTAATAAATATTTCACCAATTTTTTTGTTTCATTGCTGAACTCAAACCCAGGTTTGAATTGCCTACTTAATTAGTTCATAGCTACTGCTCAAAAACCTATACAACATAAGTAGTGCACACGTGATGATTTCTGCAAGTTTCAACCTGTTATGATTACCTAAGACTACGAGGGTTGTCAGTTACATATTATGAAAGTTAAAAAAATATTTTTGATAATGTTGTTTTAGTTTCAATACGTTAATTACAGCTCATACTTGCCAAAACTTGTTTTATGAACATCATCAAACTATCACAGTGCGTATCGAGCTGTGATATAAGAGAGTCAATTATAATATAGTAGGTCACCTAACAACAGGATGATTGTTACTATAAATTATAATTCGAACCCAAACTAACTGCAAGACGATAAGATTTTATAATCAACTTTAAAAAGGAGTAGGATTTAATACATTACAGATAAAATCATACATTGTAAAATGTGGATTGACAGCCCTGCATGTTCCATTTAAAAGTGTTTAGCTTGTAAAATTTTAAAACTATGCAAAACTATTTTAGTGAGGTGTTGGTCATGTCATTCTTTTAGTTTCTGAGCTCGAGTGAAGTGGTGTGCTATTTACTTATCTGTAAGTATACTATTTTTTAGAAAATTGTTTGAAAGTTACATTTGTACAAATGATTGATAATATGTATTACTGTTTTTTGTTACAGAAAATGTCTGAATCCGACATCATGTTCAGTCAGTTCGCACAAGATCCCTTCTCAACTGCTAGTGCGTTTCGGCAAGCTTGTCCTGAACTTTATCGGTCTAGCCCTGCACCCAAAGAGAGGCAAGCGAAGCGGAAGAATCATAAATGCAAGAAGAACCGACTGCGCAGAACCTCCTACGTGATTAATAATGAGCATCAGCGAGGAATACGCCTTATTAAAATAAAAGTGATAGATATAAGCGGTGAATCTCTCAACAAATCGGACATTGAATGTGATGAAGATAATGTAGTGTTAAGTGCACAATATATTGTGAAAGAACCGTTGGATGACATAATGGACGAAACAGAAACAGTGATTAAAAAAATAAGTAGGAAAATTAGTGATAATAATAATTATTAGCTTTAAACTTTATTTTAGATATAAGACTAGTTTTAACCTGTACACTTGTATAAATATCAGAAATATTATTAAAATAAATACGTCATGTGAAAAACTGTGTTTGTTATTTTTTACTTATTATTTAAATTCGTTAGGTAGGTAGAATTAAATAAAACTATGCATTGATCATATTTAATGTTATGTATATTCACAATTACTTAATCAATAAATTATTTAGTAAAAACAGTCAAGTCAAATAATGAGTATCCATTCAAAAAACACCATTTTTTAATACACAAAGCACTTCTTAAAGCACATTTATTTTTGTGAACCAAGCAATTAAACATATTAGTTTTGTACAGGTCATTTAAACTATTAAGATTAGGTATACCTGTATAACTTATATCTACAATATTATCATGACCACACAACTCTGCCACCCATTTAATCTTTTCTTCACCTTTTACAATAATTTTCATGTCTTTCAGAAGAGGCTTGATAGTTCTATGAAATTCTTGAAAATCGATGTACCCTTCACTCCATTGGTAACCTCTGTTTCTTTCTATCCATTTAACATGTCGTTTCTCTTCCTCAGTTAATTTAGTAAATGGATATGGAGGTTTGATTAAGAATGTTTGAGTAAACTCCAGAGTTGCTATAACGAATTCTTTTACTAAAAATTCATTTTTACGGTTTTTGAATCCTTGCAAATCCACAATCACTGTATCGTTATTCATGATAATTTCTTCACAATATTGCTCAAAGGTTTATACTCAAATACACAATCGTTCAAAATTAGACAGTATGCAGCTGTCTGATCTGGTATTTCTTGATCTGTTTCAATTTCAACTCTTACGTCTATCGATCCTTTTAACGTCTCGTGTTGGCGTGAACAGTCGATTACAAACATAGGAGCAATGTCTCTGAATTCTTTCATGCTCATCAACGGCTCTGGTCGGCGTCCGTAGTAAGACTGTTGGAATCTAGCGTACTGCTCATATAATAAACTAAATTTATCTTCTGAAAAGTTGATGTTTAAACCTTCATAAGGATAATACGATGAATTCAAAAATACTTTAACATCACGCACGTGACAGTGGTCAAATTCAGCCATTGAAAGGGCAGCGTTATGTTTACGGTTGGTTTGCATTGCAATAACAACGAACCGTGGTTTTTCGATTTGTGATGAAGTTTTTATCGACCAAGTATGCTTACGTGTCTTAGGTAGTAGTGGATATTCGTATAGATCCCAATTACGATACGCGAGTTGAATAGCTCGATCTTTCTCTAAATGTTTTAGCAAATTAATTCTTTCCCGATCAGACACTTTGATGTGTGGAACTCGCCAAACAATTTTATTAATTACAATATCGTCGACAACTTCTCCTGCATTTAATTTGATAGAATTGAGATTCGTATTGCTCCTAAGCAACACCAACTCATGTTTACAGTTTATAATAATTTTTTCATAATCTTCAGCGAATCCTAAAATTTTGTTCAACGGTATGGATGCTGAAAATGCTCCACTATCAGTGTTATTCGATCCTGTAGTTGACCACCCCCAAACTCGACCACACTTGGATTCATCACCATTTAAAGATAGGTAAGATTTGATAGTTGAAGTAACACCAGCATTTTTAATTTTATCTATTTCTACTCCGTTCAATTCATATCTTATATCTTGAAACAGAAATAGTATCGGATTATTAACGAAATGAACATTTGTTATTTTTGCTTTAGTGGTACTGTTAAACACATTCACTTTTCCCTCTATGTATAAACTACTTAGTGATGGCAGTACATACAAATCTTGTTGGTTGATAGGAATTCGTATTTCATCATTTTTGTTGAAACTTGACACATATGGTTTGTATGAATGATACTCAAAACTTTCAATACTGGTATCGTATGAAGCTTGTTGTGATATATTTAAAATATTCATTTTATCAAGCCTACTAATTTAAGAAACTCCTTATTACTTTTAGTAAGCTTATTCTTTAGCTGAATCGGTGTGTCTTTGCGGGATGTTTTTTTAGAACTGAATTGAACACACGATGTAGACGGGTTTTTATGGAAATTTAACATTTTTTTCTGAAATGTAAATAAAGTTGTACTTCTTCACCTCGTAAGTTTATCTCTTTATTTTCAGCGTCCAACAACCTTATATTAATAGCGCTAATAGAAATTTGGTTTACCGGAAAGTAAATTAAATTTTTAGGTATTTCAATTATACGATAACCGGGTGGTACATTAGGCACGAATTCGTAAATAATATGACTTCCTTTTCCGTTTACAAAAGAACCACTGACAACATCGCATTCGATCCTTACGATGGTTGTTGATAGAATGTTGACAGGATATTGTGAATCAGTTCTTATATTTGCGTTTATTGTTTGTTGACCGAAACCTAAAATTTGTCCCAATGATTCAGCTTTATCAAAATAAATATTCTTGGAGCAGAAAATATTCGTTTTTAATGTATTGTTATTGCATGTTAATGTTAACACGGTATGTTTAATATTACTTTTCAAATAATCGCAAATATCTTGAAGCTCATAAGACCCTTCAGGAATTTTGATGACTTCATTTTCCCCATAATAAAACTTATTGTTCCTTTCATCTATATTGGGAATAGAATTGAAGGTTGAAAATGACAAAAGTCCGCATTCGTAATCTCCTCGAAGTTCCAACGTAGGGGAATAGTTTGTGCTCAAGGAGGCTCCGCTTCCAGTTATAGATACAGTAAAAGACATGTTTGAACTGATACTTTTATTTATTTCACACAGTATTTAAATGTTTTTCCAATAATTCCTCAGAAATTTTAAACATAAATGACCGCAGTTTGTAGTGCCAAAGGTTTGCTGTCGGTCAAAGTTATAGTTTATAGATAAGTTACTCATGTATTTAACAAATTCTAGAGGAGGCTTCAAATTGCCAAAACTATCATAATACTCTACGTAATTATTGTGCTTCACGAAGGCCACCCAATGCGTGCCGGGGTTTTTATTGCTGTCTAAATTCAATATTCCACATTCTATATTTTTGGGTTTCAAAGGTAATGTATCTCTCATGAAGACTCCACGAAAATAGGGAATATCATAGGCATGTTCTAATATATCTATGTTGGTGAGAGCACGTTTGGGTAGCCGCTTAATTAGTTTTTTGATGGGTTTAGATATAAACCAGTGCCAGTTTTATGAGGTTTAATATATAACCCTTTCCCGATAGAAACAGCTTCCATCATTCGGTTGTGTCTTTCAGATTCCTGAAGACTTTTTTGTGCAGCTTTGGAATCGTTAACAGCTTTAGCTATACCAGCTGCCCCTCCAGCTAGTGAACCTAAAGCTGATAACCCTGCGAATATAGGAATAAGTGGTAAAAGCCCTCCGCACTTTGGAAGAGGAATGCAACGCGGCAAACGTATTCCTTTTTTATTACTAAATAATTTTTTTGCAGCTGCATAGGCATATTTAATGGCAGTGTGACTGTCTTTGGATTTGATTTTTTTTAACCGTGATTTAATTTTCCTAACACCCTTTTTGAATGACTTCATACCACTACCAGCCCTAATTTTTGCGTTCATCGCTTTTTTCACAACCCATGATGCAAGTTTTTCTCCTTTTCCGGCATCTTTCGAGTTCAACCTTCTCTTTGCCATATTCAACAGTTTTAAGTCAGCTATCTGTCGAGCACGCGAATCTTTGTTAATATAGGCAATGTCGTGGTGCATGCAAGCTTCATCCAATTTGTTCACCCCTCGATCACCTCTAATTAATCGTTTCTGAAGTTTCGTTCCGGGCCCACAAAATTGATACCCAGGTAAATGTAGTTCAAACGGTAAACGATCTATCAAGTTATTAATTATACCACTGCCTTTCTTCATCGATAGGCAAAAAGTGAGATGATAGCACAAATTATTTTATTTATATACTATGAAACTAAATCACTTTTTTTAACCCAACTGTTGTCTTCATCACTCAAGCCTAGCCATTTTACATAAATTTTGTTTCCTTTTTTCTTAATAATTTTCTCAATAAGGTAAATTTCCGGCACCTTGGTTTTCTGTAATTCGTATCCATAAAAAGAACCTAGAATATTTTGTTTGTGTTTGTCTTGTATTTGATACGTTGGGGGACTAGTTTGATTATCTTTTACTATGAGAAATATTTCGGTTGACCAATTAGGAGTGTACCCTTGTAAAAATCTCCTTTGTGTTTACTTATACGTACACAATCACCAACTTGAAAAGTTTTTCCTCGTCGTATCTTTGACTGTTGGGATTTGATTATATTAGACTTTACTAGAATCTCATTCGATTGATTTACATCGATTGGTTTAAATTTAGTTATGCGATGTAAAGTACTGTTATAATTCTCCACAGTGATGTCTAAATTATTTTGAAACCATTGATAGTTTCCATATAGACTGAAAATTTTGTAAAGGTGAGATTTAAGAGTTCTTATCACACGTTCTACTATGGAGGCTTTCTTTACAGAGTACGTAGAATAATGATTTATTTTATGCCTTTTCATCAACTGCTTAAAATAATCATTATAAAACTCTGTACCCAGGTCAGTTTGTAAATTTTTAGGCTTTCTTCTTGTCTCTGATAGTATACTGCACATTGCGTCCGTTACACACTTTTTTGATTTTGACTTCAACGGTTTAACCCAAACGTATTTCGATAAAGTATCAATAACTACAAGAACATACTTGTGTCCGTTATTATACGACGAATATTTTTGAAAATCCATGAGGTCAGCTTGCCATAAATCATCCATTCCTTTGATAATCGTATGCCGACGACAAAAATTCCTTCTCGCTGCTTTGTGCAACTCATGAACTAAATCTTCTTTACTCATTTTGAGTAGGTTTTGGTGAAATCATGAGATCAACTTCTTTTTTAGTGTAATACAATGTATTCAAATTTTCAACAGTCAGTTTTTCTAGATTATTTAGGTATTTTTTAACATTACTTTGAACTGTTTTTATTTCTTGTTTTAGTTCGTGAATACATTTATCAACGTATTCTTTACTTACAGCTTCATCGTCCTTCTCGGGAAGTGACAGTCCTTTCAATTTCGATAATTTTAAATCAAAATCTCCTGCTTCGGACCTTATTAATGCATCTGTAATAATATCAGCATTTAAAGATTGTCGTAAACGCTTATGAACGTGATGACCGAATTTGTCTACATTCATTATCGTCTTGTCGGCTTCTCTAGTGCAATGGTACTGCCCGGTCCACCAGATGGAAGCTTTATATATTTCTTGTATTTGATAATGCCAGCTTCATGCAATTCTTCGATTATTGCATAAATTTCATTTCTTACTCCTGTGTTACCAGCTGTCCATGAAGCCAGTAAAAGTTGTAATCTTTCCACTAACTCATTAGGATCGTTCCAGTAAATCAAATCAGTATCATTCTTAACTTCTTTTAATATATTTACCCCTTCTCCTTGCGGAAGACTTTCAACACTACTGGTATGATTTCTTGAGAACTTGAATAACGGTTTAATAATATTCATGTATTTAAAACCTTTATTACTGTTTATGGGTTTAGAAGGATTGCAATGACGTTTGTGTGCATTAGTATCAATAAGTAATAATCTGTAATTTTGCAAGTCCTCGTCTGTAACGTTTTCTAAATTTGGTACCTTTTTGTACAGTAATTCTTGAAGCCCTATGGTTTTTTTCAGGCTACGGTTTCCAATTTTCAATATTCTGTCGTCGTCATAAACACGAGTTTTGCCAAGCCATAATTTTCCTCGCTCATGTTTAACACCATAAGGTATATCTTTCATTACTTCAGATGACACGGACCAAGATAGAGAATCGTTAGCAATACTTGGTGATGACTGGAGAGATTTAAATGAGTTCTCATTAACATCATGATCCTCTGATGGGGATGTAGTAAGAGTCTTGTTAGAAGGCATAAAAATCTCATGATCTGTGATTTCCCCATCAGAGACAGGTTCTTCAACATTTTCGGAAGAGGTACTTGATGACTCGCTCTCGCAATATTTGGTTCTTTTCATTAAATGGTTCACTGGCGTTGATTCTTCATGTTTATATTGTTTATTGTCATCTTTTTTACTTGACATTTGGTTTAGGGGGTTGATAATGGGTTTGAATAATGTTTCGAGGGCTATGTCATTTGTTCTTTTGTAATCTTTCATAATATCCACCTTTCTTTTCACAGCTGCAGCAGACTTTACAATTTGTTCTTTGAGATTTCGTTCCATCGTTAAAGACTCCACACTGACTGACAATCTTAATCAAACTGAAACATCAGTAACCTAGCAACTATTTAAAAAGATTAGTCTACTTCTATGAATGTATCGAAGTTCAGCCGGTAACATCCTTTGTTTCGTTCACAGTCCTTATTTATAACTAAATAGTTGAAAGGTTTTCTCCAAACAGTGGAGCACATTTCACGAAACTTACACCATGACATATCAGAGCCTACATGTTCATCATAAACGTGTTTAAGGTTTACATCATCTTGCTTAAATAATATGATAAGATTAGAATTGTCTCTCACTAATTGTTTGGGTATTTTGGTGTAAGTTTGATTGATATAAAAACAGTCAATATTTCTATGGCGACCCATTGCAAAGTAATCTCGTATATTATTCTGATTTTCACAAGCAACGTCGTCGAATATGATAATTGAGTTTGGTAATGCTTCGTGCGGACTCAAGACCGCATTATTATCATTGTATTTGTAATAAGATATGTCTGCCACCTCATTCAACACGTTCTCCAGGAAGATGTATTTTGGTTGATATAATGATTTCGAGTAGACATAAAGGTTACAAAAACGTGGACCGTCCTGGTGTAGTAATAAACTCAGGACCAAGTTTGTCTTTCCGCAGTTGGAAGGACCACAAACGATGCTGCGTATTGTGTTTGGTAGTAAAGGACCATGTCGCTTAGTTTCTGTTGATGACGTAGAAGGACAGATGCATTCCAATTGCAATGAATCTTTTTGCTTCAGGAACTTCATTTTTGTTGAATAAATTTGTCTGGCAAGTTCCACGGGTTTCATAAAAATGACTACTTTTAATGTTGTCACAAGTTATAAACCATTTAAAACGGTTTCATGAATGCTTTATGCTCTTTTCATCAGATTAGACACTACAGGATTGAAATTTCAGAACAAAATCGATACGTTTTTACTAATTAATGGTGTATATTGGGAAGGTACTTCAATTTCAGAACAAAATCGATACGTTTTTACTAATTAATGGTGTATATTGGGAAGGTACTTCATTTTTTTCGAATGAGCGAACGAAGAGAGCGAGTGGTGAAGAAAAAAATGAAGTATACTTCCCAATATACACCTACTCAGGTTGACATAAACCAGACGTCAAAAACATAACAGCATGGCACCCAAATCCTAGTTTTCTTAAACGGTTTCAAAAGTGGCTTAGGCAGACGAACAGCAAGAATTAGATAGAATTCCAAAAGAAAAACCACAAAGATAACAGCTTTAAAACAGCTTAACGTTCAAGTTTAGAATACGCCTTAAGTACTTGCGGTCAACGTTGGTCGTTGACGCACACAAAGATTCCCATTGGACAATAATCTGTGACGTCAGAGCTCGGAGCATCGGCTTCATGAACGGAGCGGCCTTGCCATTGGCCAAGGCCGAGTGCCGGCTGGCTGACCTCATTGTATTTAGAAGGCGCATTAAGTACACATGACGTCACTTAGAAAATACGAAACGTGAAAAATTTAAACAACTGTTTAAGGGCCACTTACTGCCCACTAGCGCCACCAATAGTTTTTTACCAAAAAACCGATGGAAGATTTTTGCTAAACGTGGTCAATTTAAGCAAAAATCTCCCATTGGTTAACTTAAACTGCGATAATTTATTATGTTAACATATTATGTCTTATTTTAGGTTATTAATTGGACAGTTTTTCGAAATAAAACAACTTTACGGATTCTTCTACTCGCCGTCTTATTTTTTAGAAATTATAAGACCGCGAGTAGCATCCGTAAAGTTGTTTTATTTCGATGTATAGTGTTCACGTAAATATTAGAAAACATTATGGACAGTTATTGTTTAAATATCTTAATTATATTTATCTTTATTATATCAACGATTGGTGGCGCTAATGGGTAGTGAGCGGCCCCTAACTGGCACAAATAAATAACGTCTCCAAGGTTTCCTCATCTGACTTGTAGCTAGTTACAAGTCAAAGTCAGATTATGTCAAGTCAGACACCATTATGTATGCTTCCAATGAAGGTTAGACTGGTGAATGATAGCCTTTTTTTGCAAATACATAAGTTACGGCACTTTGTGTAGGTACGGAGCTAAAGCCGTATGACTGCCCGTGGCGCAGTTGTGACAGTGATCAGCGTCGATCGCTGTTGTAAAGCAACACACACCGAGTCGGAAATGGGATGGGTGACCACCCCGACCGAAATTTAGTAATGTGTATTTCGGGCGTCTCCATGCTTCGGAAGGCACGTTAAGCAGCTGGTCTCGGCTGACATTGCTAGATGTCAGTCGTTAAGCCTAGTCGGAGGCCTTAGGGCGGATAATAACATCTGACATTAAGGTTGCTCACTAACCTGACAGCCCTCCAACAATCCGCATTGAGCCCGTGTGTAGGAGTATGGCTCAATCCACCTCATAGTTGAGGTGAGGCCTGTGCCCAGCTGTGGGACGTATAAAGGCCGTTTATGTTAAGTTATGTAGGAATACTTATGATTGGTAGCGCTTTTTTATGGCGTCACGATACGCCACGTGCGCGGGTACGCTAATAGTTTGCTTCACTAGGTAGTTTAGTCACTATTATCCAGCGGGGCCATTTGAAAACCGTGTTGGCAATGATTAAATAATGTTCTAAATCGCCTTCACTATGCTACGGAGCTACGATATTCCAAACCTGTCGATATACCTATCAATTCATAATTGAACCCGAGGGGGCCTACATTACTACCCACTAACGATACAAAATTTAATTCGAGCAGAAGCGAAGCAAATGTGTGCCAAACTATCGATACATTTTACTAAACTTAAAAATAGATGTTTGGTAGTGAATTGTTGTATTTATCGAAGCTAGGATGAGGTGAAGTACAGTGGATCACACGCCGGATCGGAAATTGTATGGGTGACCACCCCGACCGATATCTAGTGATGCATTTTTGCCCATCTCCTTACTTCGCGACTGATGTCACTTAATGTCAGTCGTAAACCCCAGTCAGAGGCCTTAGGATGGATTGACAACATCAAGGTTTAGTAACCTTACACCCGTCGCGTTGGAATATGGTACGCGCCACCACATAGTTGTGGTGAGGCCTGTGTACAGCAGTGGGCTGTAAAAAGGGTGGAATTATTTAAAGTAAAATACAATTCTAAGACGGACTGCAGACCGTAAACTGCAAGCGACACACTTTTGTTCCCTTCAGCTCTGCAGTGCGATCACGCTCGGAATCATTTTCATAGAGATTCATGTAAAACCAGTTGTTTGCGCTCTGCGGTTCCGTCTTGGAATTGTACCTTAAGGATGTCGGTAGTATAGTAAGCAGTATGGAAGTTTAAATGCCACATGCGGCACCTGAACAGGGCCCCAAGTCTGCTAATTTAAGGACGCTTCAATTGAATCGTAATTTACTCTCAATCGGCTAATTTAACACATTTGCTATGAAAAATTAGACAATTTTGACTCTATTACGATTCAATTAAAGCGTTCTAAAGTTAGCAGACTTGGGGCCCAATTAACACTTGTCATGTCACTTTCGTTTTGTTGACGTTGTCATAGCAATGATTAAGATGCTGTCAAATTAGCACTGGCTAATGAATGAATTTAGGACTTGTCATACTGATGACAAGTCCTAAATTCATCAACTATGAATCGGTCTGTACAGCACTAGATAGGTATGAATCAGAATCGACCCCGTGCCCGAGTTGTTTGTTAGGTAACAGAACGTGGCTTTCGATTTTATCTCGAAACGGCGAAATTGGACGACAGAAACGTTTGATATTGCCGCTGGATAAACGTATTTTTATGGTAGCTTAAGTTACCCAATATGAGTCACAAAGCCTTTGACACAACTTGTTTATACGACTACCTACTACTTGGAAATTGCTTCCATAGCACGGGTTATGAGCTCGCAAACAAACAAGCTTTTATTGATAGATTAAAAGGATTACAAAGTTTTTAATTCTCGTAGATAGATCATTATTATAATGACTGGATTGATTGACCTTCTAATTTTTTTATGATTACTGCACTTTAGGTGAAGCAACTAGGCCTTTTGTCAGATGTAGTTACTAAAATAAAAATAAAAAAATCAAATATTTTGATATGACGTTAGAGAAAGCTATTTTGTATGTTTTTATACAATATTACGCTAGGTGTGTAGACTTGTGGAGACTTCATAAACTAACTCGTGAGTAGTAGTTCAAACAAGTTAGCACTTCAGCAGGGTACATCTTTAGACCGAGGTACTCATATTTGTCAAAGGAAACATCAGATGCGGTCCGATTTGCTTAGTACTTGCAGTGCTGATTTTTAAGGTAAGATACGGTAAGTTTTTTATTTTATCTATTAAAATGAGGTGCGCTTGACCACAGTCTTGCCTGATGGTAAGCGATGACGAGGTCGATGGTGGAACACGCTTACCCAAAAAAATGACTTTTCACTCTTGCCTTGAAGATACCAAGGTTTCATGTTCCCGGAAACATAGAGGCAGGTAGGGCGTTCCACACCTTAGCGGTGCGGACCAGAAAAGAAGCACCAAACCGCTTAGTCCGGACCGCCGGAAAGTCGACCACATCGGGGTAAAAGCCAGCACGGCATCTTCAGTGGTTCGGTGGTAGAAAGTAGAGGGTGGTATCAGGTCATGAAGTTCCTGCGCACACTCTCCGAAATACACCTTATAAAATAAACCGGTAGACAGGCAACTCTACACCGAGCGTATCGTCACCAATCAGTCTCCTGGCTCTTCGGTCTGTCCAGTGTACTTAGCAGAGCCATCCCAAAGGCGACAGTAGTACTCCATACACGACGGAACTTGTGCTTGGTACATTCGTACGATCTGCCGGTGTGAAGTACCACCTATTAAAGAGGATGCATAGTTACTGGGCGCCAGTTTTCGCTTTAGACTCAACAATAGAACTTACGAAGTTGAGGCTAGACGAAAGATCCATACCAGGGAGCACGAGGTAGTTGGCCGGTTTTTTTTTCAGGTAGAGTAAGCTCTACGTAAGTAAGAGTCGGACGACAAGTACCATAATCGAGTAAAAACTGCGAAAAATACGTTTATTGTATGGGAGCCCCCATTAATATTTACTTTACTATATTTAGGTAATCATTTATTTTGGAATGTAATATACAACTACATATTCTGTGAAAAAACGAAACGAAAAAAACACGTCCCGTCGCATACAACAAACGTAATTTAAACCAACTACTAAGATGGTACGGAACCCCCCGCGAGCAAGTCCAACTCGTACTTGGCCGGTTTTTTCTAATTTGAGTCGATTATTAGTCAGTGTATTTGAAAAAAACAACTAAAACTTTAAATAAATACACTTTAGTTGAGTTAAATGTAAAGGTTATCCTTTTCCCTCATCAGTAACTGGAACGGTAATTTTATTATCTCTGTTAGTGGATACAGTTTACGGTGATTTTGCACTGAATCCTGGAGCATAATGTTAAGAGTACAATTTTATTGTGGTGCCAGTCGTAACATCACCCATGACGTCACGACGTTTCCCGTTAGGGAGCTCTCATCAATTCAGGATGCGTTTGAGAGCGCTAAACCACTTTTGGCGTGTTTCGGACCGCATCCATGGGGTTGCGTAAGGCGAACGCTATACGTCACTAAATAAATATCCTGTACATCATGATATTTACTGATGTATCTTGGGCCGGATAGAGCACACCCTATAACCATCAATACGGATCGCGTCAGGATATCGCTGCGTACTGACACGATACATATTGATAAGCAACACTACACGCAAGATAAATATCACGATCCAGACCAAGGATTTCCGGAGGTCCAGTGATAAATATTGTGATCCGTGAATACACTACCCTACACGTCAATAAAATATCTCGATCAGTCAGTATATGGAGGGATCACAATATGGATCTTGCGTGTAGCGTTCACCTAGGGCTAAGTACCAAGAGTCTGACATAACAAGTGTGCCATATTATATCACCTACATACGTTATACCATCGCTCGAGCAATCGATTCCAATAAAGCCAAGGGTGCAGTGTAAATTACCTATTGAACAAGGGTTTCACACAACTACAAATTACCTTCCATAAGTTATTAAAACACTTTTACTACGTACAGTCAGCATCAAAATAATGATGGTGCAGTATTAATTTATGTGAAGTAACTTAACGGCTTAATCCCAAATTGAAAAAAATGCTTCAAATGATCGATTTCACTTCAAACGACATGCAACCCTGTTATTTATGGACTACCATTATTAATTTTGTCAAACGGTCAAATACCCTTTCGACCATTTTGTTACCACACATTATTTTAAAGCTGACTACAGTCCAACTAATCTAAGAAATGTATTTTGAGAGATGTTAATGTCATTGGAAATTGTACTTTAATTCAATAAAAGTACGATTCAAGAATACGAGTAGTTATCTGGCCAAGACTGCTCGACTTGGTAGAACCCCTAGTGAGAGTTGCAAAAGTGGGGGCCCAAAATAACCCAACCAATGAAAACACAGTTGTTATGCCATAAACCCTTGACGAAATACGATAAGATAAGGGTTGTGTGGGCGCCACCAGGGAGTTTGGCTAGGACGGCTATCTTAAATAAGTTTTCTTGGAGACACGGTAAATTATGAGCAGTTTATTTACATGGGATTTCATACAAAATCTCTAGTGACAGTGAACTAGATTAATGCAAAAAATGTACAGATGCCTTTAGATTAAGGTGACCTATGTCCAAAAGTCGCTAGATGTCAGTCGTCAAGCCAAGTAAGAGGCATTTGAGCGGCTTGATAACATTTGACATTAAAGTTTCTCACGGACCTTACACCCGTCCAACAATCCGCACTGAGCCCGCGTGTTGTGTGGCATGGTTCGCGCCACCTCATAGTTGAGGATGAGGAGGTAATGGAGTGTTGTCTTCTGGATCTCCTGTCAAGATCGGGGTCCCACAAGGGTCCATTTTGGGTCCTTTCTTGTTTTTAATCTATATTAATGACCTACCTTTTTATGTGGAGAACTTCTGCAAGATTGTTTTATTTGCGGACGACAACTCTTTAATATTCAACATTGACAGAACCAAAGACAACTTTGACGATGTGAATGACACCCTTGCAAAGGTAGAAAGATGGTTCACTATGAACAATTTGCAGCTAAATGCTAGCAAAACCAAATGTGTCAAATTTGTGCTTCCCAATGTTAGGAACGTAAACACCAATTTGCAACTGAATGGAGATACGTTAAAGCTAGTGGAGTCCCCTAGGAATACTAGGGG
Organism: Udea ferrugalis; assembly: GCA_950022985.1. Taxonomy (NCBI): domain Eukaryota; kingdom Metazoa; phylum Arthropoda; class Insecta; order Lepidoptera; family Crambidae; genus Udea; species Udea ferrugalis. The sequence continues at coordinate 2,968,725 of OX465527.1, read as the reverse complement.
AAGGAACAAATTGGTGCTTCCGCTGTTTAGGTTACAGAAAGTACTAGGTTCTTTTTGGGGGCAAGGTATACTATACTATAACAAATTGCCAGATAATATTAAACAACTGCCTCTTCACAGGTTCAAGAACTACGTCAAGAAAACCCTGTTGGGGAAGGCGTATTATACGACGTCGGACTACCTTGAGGACGTCAACGTCTGGAAACAAACTTTATAATAACATATTTTTTGTTGTTTGCTTCTAACATAACCACACTTAATAAGTAAATTATTATATTTATGTTGTATTTCATAAACTCACCAACAGCCTTGCATTGTATAACTTCAAAATCTCACTTTGTCCCACAGTTTAGACTAACATTTGATGTGTTTGTTTCTTGTGAATTTATATTGTTTCCTCTAAACTAACCAACAGCCTTGCATTATATAACTTCAAAATCACACTCAGTCCTACAGTTTAGACTTACAGTAGCTTCTTTTGTCTTTTGTTTTGCAATGAGTAACTCGAGCTAGTCATGCTCACTAAAATGTTTCTGGGGTGGTGGCGTTGTGTGGCGGGTCATTCCATTCCCTAAAATATGGTTGAGTGGGATGATGGCTGCCTCACACGTCAACTTGTGAACAGGTGCCACCTTCGGGAACTGGTCTGCTCAAGTTTACTTAGTTTACCCAAGTTTAATTATTAACTTCCTGTTTTATTTATTTTCATGTCAAAACTGTATGACTTGTTGGTTTATTCAAACATTCACTTTGTACTGTAAAACATTGGACGATTGAAAAAGAGTAACTGCTGAGTTTCTTGCCGGGTCTTCTCAGTAGAAACAACCTCCCGACCCCGGTGGTAGAGTCACATTATGTTCATGTATTTTAAGTATTGTTTATATATTATATTATTATGTGTATGTTTATTAAGTGGTTATAATTAAGATGCTTGACGATTCGAAAGTACTGTTTATTGGTCTACTTGAATAAAGAAATATTGAATTTGAATTTGAGGTGAGGCCTGTGCCCAGCAGTGGGACATTATATAGAAAGTTAATGTTATGTTAATGTCGAGAAGTTGTCGTTACTGGATCACTTAAATGTGGAGCCGACTCTACGCGTCTGCACACATTACGTCTACTAGCGATTGTGTGAGCGAAAAATTCACGGTAGAGCTTCTTACATTTCCATTAAAACATCCGTTTTCAGAGACAAACAATAACTGAATCGCAACTGGACCTACTTGCGACAACATTGTCCGTTTCTCCTTCTTATTTGATGGCATCTATAATATCGTTTTAGGACTTGTCGGTTTATTGAATTATCTAGCCGAGAACTCAAGAAAAACTGCTAACTTGCAATCTGAAGCACGGAGATTCGACCCAAAAAATCCATCACTCCGGGGTGGGTACATTCCTGTTTTACAACAGCGATCGTTACCAATTCACTGACAGAACTGAGCCAGGGACACTTCAGCACTTCGATGGAACTGTTAGTTATTAGTTCTAAACTTCTTTTCTTTTTTGGGAATAGGGTCTTTGAGAATTATTTTCGTGGATCATATTCACCATGTCAAAAAAACACTTACCTACTGTGAAATGCTAGCTAACATTCGGTGGCTACGTTGCTTTGAGCAGTCGTCCAGTAGGCGGATGTCGTTGGTTTGATTCCCGCCTGGAACCTAGACCATTTATTTGCACTATCGGAATCACATATAAACTTTAGTTATTACACATTTTTCCTATATTTATTTCAATAAAACTAAATCAACTGAGTTACAAGATAACTGACAGCGCGTGTTGCCCGGAGAGAAGTTACCGTTCAATGTATCTTAGAATTTTATTGTAACTTTATTTCTTTGTACAGGAACTTCATTTCTTCGTACGGACAGCATACAAAATCTTGTGTGTTCGTGGTCTGAAATATTATTTACTACCTTATTATTATGTTAACGTTAGCCTACCTGAAAAAGTTGCTATATGAGGATTCCATTGTGATTTCCAATCAAGGGTCCAAAAATAATTCCAAGAACAAAACTGTGAAGTCCGTAAGCTTCATTTTATCGCCATTTAATTTTAAATCTGTTATCTCATGATTATTAATGTTGGGCAATTGAATTTTACAGATTGGTATTTTTGGCGAGCGTCGTGGCCTAGTGGTTAATCACTCCGACTCGGAACCCGATGGTCCCGAGATCGAATCCGGCCGGAACACACCTACTTTGTGTTCATTGTAAAATTTGCGGCTAACTCTCCGGTGATGGAAAACACCGATATAAAACCCAAGCAACCCGGATAACGGCGGTAGGCTCGCCCCTTGCCACGTTGGGTTCAAATTCCCTCGGCGAAATGTGGGCTCCTGAATGTTCCGTTCACCATGACGGCAACAGTCAGTGCGCCTCTGACTAACCCATTAGGGATATGGTCGTGAGGGTATGTTATGTTATGTTATGTTATTTTTGGCAGTGAGCTGCTAACTGTTTTTAACCAATATAGACTTTGGAAAGCGCTCATTAACGTCGTCAGAGGTTTTTATTTAAATAAATATTAATTACTAAAGATGTGCAATATTAGATAGCACTAAATTAGTATTGGTTTCCTTTAATACTGAAAGCTCAAGTAGTTCTGTTGCTAACTGTACCTACATCTCCTGAATTACAACAAATGAAATAAACTTAGCGGCAGATCACTCGTCACTACTAATCTCACTCCACTTTGTGGAATAGGGATGCCTAGAGTGATGTAACGACTCGATTATTTAAACCGGCTTAAGCAAATATCACCGGACAAGAAAATATTACATAACATCATCCCACACACAGAGCCATCTAGGCCCAAATTCAGCAATAACCTAAGTGCTTGTGCTATGAGATAGGTATTAGACAACGGAAAAACTTTTTTTCTTTGGAAATACATACGTATCATACATAGGAATCACCCAGTCCAAACAGACATGTTCATGCATACGAATGTTTGTAGGTACTGTGCGGGGATCGCACCCGCGGCTTTTGGTGTAAATCTTGAGATTCATTGGCGTTTGTCTACTCTTCAAACGGTTGTATCTTCAGTGTTCTGTGATTTCCGGTTCAGAATTCGATTTATAAAATACCCGGTATGTGAAAGTCAACTATAGATAGTTCGCTGTGATTTTGATAGTTCGAATCGGAACGCGGTTTGAAGAATTTTCCCAATCGATTAAAGCTGACAAAACTCTCGACGTTACATCACTACTGATGATGAAGAGTGACTGAGTGAGATATATCGTCCTGTCGAATAGCAATAGGTAGTTAGAAAAACCCTTTTTCTCACACAGCTGAGCCCAAATTCTGCCTAGCTAATAATATGCCTTTTTGCTGTATGTTATGGCTCAACTCTCACGAGCCTGTTTTAATTAAGAAAGAGAACTAAAATTATGAAACCCACATTTTTCCATCGTGCAATCACGAGGTGGTCGCATCGTGTAATCGCGCGATGATCGCGTTATCGCGTTAAATTAAGACAACGCGTTGCGACAAACCATTTAAAAACAAACATAACACTCGACCTGCTGACGCGGCTGTGTGATTTTCTCCACACAAAACAAAATAAAACTCCACATCTACGTTATCTTAATGTCTTTCGGCAATCTACGTGTTTGGTTGGTGGTCGGATTCCTATCGCGCTCTCGATCGAGTTAGAATTAGAAGTAAATAAAGTTGTTACTACAGTATACATTGTACGGAATGTTTACCTGTCACTTATTAAGGTAAACTTGAGTATAAGCGTGTCGGTGTAATGTGAGGATCTTACGAATGCTACAATCAAGGCAAACGCTCCAGTTATCCTAAGCATTTCCATATAAATTTATCAAAAGGCTGTAACAAAACATCGAGGGTAGTGTCGAATCACTATTCGAACACCGAGGGTAGTGTTCGTGTTTTGTTTCGAACATGCGAATACCTACAAATGCTCGATGTTCTGATCTAGTCTATACTCACCTTTATAGTTTTGCTCGTTTTTGAGAACAAAGAAATTACTGTTGGCGACAGACTCTTTTGTACGTTTTAAATTATTTTAAATGTTATTGCCTTATCTTTTGTGTAATTTAATGTGAGTTTTACTGTTGTGTTGTCAAAAGTGGAAATAATTTTCATAGCATTGCATTATCATTAGTGGAAATTATTACAAAGCCTTAAACTAGCTCGTATTATGGGAGCTTGACAATAGATAAACATACTTGATTTTGTTGGAAATCAACCTGCATGCTGTATCAACATAGGTGCAGCTGCCAAATAGAACTAAGAGTAGTTTTGTATTGTTTACTTTTGTTCTCATGTCATGGCGGTCGCATTCTGAAGTACTCCAAATAAACACCAATCTATTATCTACTCCGCGTATTTTGCTCTACCACAAATAACCCCAACAAAGGTTATGGGCCCAGATATTGCAAAGAGCAATAGCGTGTGTGTAAATAGTGTAAATAGTTATTGTAAATATATTTCGTAAAAGTAGTGTCGGTCGAATACAAAATGGCCAGTGTACAGTCAGCCAAGAAAGTGGTCTACCACTTTTGACAAAAGTTTCTGCGAGATATAACGATCGCTAAGGTTGACTTTTCTAACAGAGTTTAACACAATGCACAATTATGTTATGACGTTTTGTCTGTTATCTGAGATGCCTGACATTTGACGTCATTGGGTGACTTAGTTTAACCTCATTAAATGCGATAATCTATTTTGCTCAACTAATACCATGTCGATCTTTTTGAAGAGAAACTTATCACTACTGAAAAAGAAGAAATTCTCACTGACAATTCTACTGCCAAGTATTTCCGTCAATGAAATATTAATATCAATCTGTTACATACTCATGATAATTCAAACTTGACACTTGGCATGACGTTATATCACAAATGACAAAGAGTCACTGACACAAACTTATTGCCAGGGAAAATTGACCTTGTTGTTTCATGACGTTCAAACGAATCTCAACCGTAGGGTGGTAGACCACATTTTTGGCTGACTGTACGAATCGAATTATTGACCAAGGATAACTATGATAGTTGGAAAATACAGGTGGAAGCGCTGCTGATAAGGCACGACTTTTGGGAGTACGTAAGTGGCGAAAAATCGAAACCCACGGATGAGAGCTCACTATCAACATGGAAGGTCTCAGACCGAAAGGCAAGATCTGAGTTGATTTTAGCGTTGGATCCGAGTGTAGTTCGTCATGTGAAAAGGTTGGAGACTGCACGTGAGGTTTGGTTGAAGCTGGACAGTTTGTTTGCGTCACGAGGCCCTGCCAAGAAGGCAACTCTGATGAAGAGACTCATGTTACAGAGAATGAGTGAGGATCAGAAGGTCTCCAACTCGCGAGCATCTCGATTTGTTTTTTCAAGCAGTGGACAAGCTCGAGGAGATGGATATCGTGATACACGATGATTTAATAGCAATCATGTTACTGTACAGTTTACCAGTAAGCTATGAGAACTTCAGATGTGCAATCGAGTCCAGGGATGAGCTACCAACACCTCAGCAACTGAGGGTGAAAATCATGGAAGAAGACAGTTCCAGATGCAACACCAAAGTCAATGACAAAATAGAAGGGGCGATGTTCATAAATCAGAAAAGGAAGAGTGGATTTGAAACGAGCTTTAAATATAAATGTTTTAAATGTCACAAGATGGGACATAAGGCATCGGATTGCAAAGTTAAACCTAAGAAATCCGACAAGAGCACCTCAGAAGTAAATGGCATCCAGTCATTCGACCATATACAAGAACAACATGAAGCTTTATCTATGAATTATGTTTCAGATGATTGCCTAGCTGTTGAAACTAAGCGTCGTCAGGAGTGGTTATTTGATAGCGGTTGTAGTTCACATATGTGTAATGACGCGGGAAGGTTTGATGAGGTACTGCCAACAAATGAGACCTTAAAACTAGCCACCGACTCGCAGACGATCACGCAAGGTAAGGGTACGGTTAAGATATTAGCATGCAACGATGACATGACGCGGAAAATCCAGTTCGAAAATACTTTATTAGTTCCGGATCTACGCACCAACCTGATCTCAATTTCAAAACTTACAGACAGAGGCTGCATAGTTACGTTTAAACGTGATGTAGCGTATGTAATGAAGGACGATGTGATTAAGTTGACTGCTGATCGTAAAGGTAATTTATATTATCTGAGGGAACCTAATGCTTCGGCATCTGTTATTTCAGGAAGTATAGATGTGGATTTGTATAGATGGCATGAGCGCATGGGACATTTGAATGCTAGAGATCTTACGAAAGTACTTAGGAAATCAGGTATTGACGCCGTAAAGTCAAATACAAAATTGCAAGATTGTGATGTGTGTGCTATGGGTAAGATGGTCTCGTTGCCTTTTGTGAAGCCCAGTCAACGATGTAACGAAAAGTTGCATATTATTTATTCTGATGTGGTAGGCCCGATGCGAGTTCAATCGAACGGAGGTAATAAATATTTTGTTACTTTTATTGACGACTGTACTGTCAAAGTTCAAGATTTTCAAAAGTCAGATTGAAAATGTCATTGGTTGTAAAATCAAACATTTACATACCGATAATGGTACCGAGTTTTTGAATAAAAGTTTTACAGAGTTTTTAGAGGAAAATGGAATCGGTAGACGGCTTACAACGCCGTATACGCCTCAAAGTAATGGTATTGCAGAACGGATGAATAGGACTTTATTGGAAAAGGCAAGGTGCATGCTATTATCTTCTGGTTTACCTCCGAGTTTTTGGGCGGAAGCTGTTGCTACCGCGTGTTACATACGTAACAGATGTCCGACAAGCAGTTTGAATTGGGAAATTCCGTATGAAAAGTTGTTCAATAAGACTGTGAATATTGGATATTTCAGGACATTTGGTGCTAAAGTACATGTTTTGGATAAGCAACCAGGAAAAGATAAGTTTGCCGCACGAAGTTCTACTGGCATATTTGTTGGTTACCCTGCTCAATCAGGAGGTTACAGGGTGTGGATATCTGAGAAGAAAAAGATAGTGATTTACAGAGATGTTAAGTTTCAGGAAGGAAATCAGAGTGACAGTATTTTGACGAAACAATTACCTATGGAACTGCAATGTGAGCAAGAAAGCTGTATCAAGAGTAAGCCTGTCGACGTGGAAATTCCAGATGGACGACCTGTGAGTGTACAAATTCGTGATGAACGCTCAAACATTGAAATTCCAGTTGATCATTCACCAATCGTGCAAATGAGTGATGTGCAACGTACGGAAAGTACGATTACTACCGGTACGAGTGATGATAGTGATCAAGTTGAAAGGGGTATCACTTTGAAAAGAGGCCCTGGAAGACCGAAAATAGAGCGAGGGCATGTTGGCCGTCCTCGTAAAATCTATAATATGGTCGAAGTTTGAGAAACAGATAATAGTGACAGTGACTCAGGTAGAGAAACATCTTAACTGTGTTGATTTTGCTGGAGCTATTGAAACTGCTTTAAAAGAGGCCCTAGGAAGTGATGAAAAGTTTCAATGGAACTTTGGAAGCAATGAAAATTGCTTCCAATTTTGTCAGAGATAAGAAGTTTAGTGAATAATGACACATGGCAGATTGTGAAGAAGCCTATTGATAAAGATGTTGTGGGATGTCGATATGTGTTGACAACGAAGCTAAATGTTGACTTAACAGAGAAAAAGAAAGCTAGACTTGTCGCAAAAGGATACAGTCAACAATATGGCTTGGATTATTTTAAAACATTTGCTCCAGTGGCGAGAATAGCAACGGTACGGCTGTTGGTTGCTTTAGCAGTTGAATTGAATATGGACATTGATCAATTGGATATCAATACAGCGTACTTAAATGGAGATCTGGATGAAATAATTTATATGAAGATTCCAGAGTTGCTTATAGAAAGCTTAGATAAACTAAAAAATGACGGTGGTGATATAGGCAAAAAGGAATCAAAAATGCTTAAGGATATAAAAGCAGGGTGTGATACCAGTCTTTTGAAGAAATCTTTATACGGCTTGAAACAAGCGGGAAGACAATGGAATGTCAAACTTGATAAGCAGCTTAAAGAAATGGGATTGAAACCTACAGTAAGTGAACCTTGCTTATACCATAAGTGTGACAAAGACGGAGCAGATTTATTTGTTGTTGTCTACGTCGATGACATTCTAGTCGCGTCTCGTGAAAGGATTGCCATAGACAAATTTAAGCAAGAGTTGGCTAGAAAGTTTGAATTGAAGGATTTCGGACCAGCCACTTTTTGTCTTGGAATTGATATGAAGAAAAATGGGAATGAATATCATTTGTCGCAGAAGAGGTATATACAATCCATCTTAAAACGATTTGGCATGGAAAACTGTAATCCGGTTAAATCACCGATGGATGTGGGAAACATGTCAATGAGCGATGATGTTAAGGAAGGTAAATCATTTCCATACAGAGAACTCATTGGAACGCTCATGTTCCTGAGTGTAGCGACAAGGCCAGATATCGCGAACGCTACGGCGAAGATGGCACAATTTGCGGAGTGTCCTCAAGAGGTTCATTGGACAGCAGCAAAGCGAATCTTAAGGTACCTCAAAGGTACGTTGAAGGTTTGCGGTACAAACCGACGGGTCAATGCATACGAGGATATGCAGATGCCGATTGGGGTAACTGTGTAATTGACAGACGATCATACACGGGTTATGTTTTCATTTTAGGTGGAGCTAGCATTTCCTGGGCATCACAAAAACAGCGTATTGTGGCAACATCGACCTGTGAGGCTGAGTTTGTTAGTTTAGCTGAAGCTATGAAAGAGGCAGTTTATTTGAATGTTTTGATGAAAGAGCTTCAACTTCATCAATTGTCAAAGGTAAATATGCATGCTGATGACTTGGCCGCGATTTGTCTTGCCGAAGATCCTGGTGTTTATCATGCGAAAAGTAAGCACATTGATATTAGACATTTCTTTATTAGGGATGTGCTTCGTGAGCATAAATCGTATATTACGTTAAGGCATTTACCAACGGAGAGTATGTTAGCAGATATTCTCACCAAACCTTTACCGCGTGTAAGGGTGACACTTTAGAACGCATACCATTTATTGCCATAATTTCATTTGCCATACATCAATTGGCATAATCATCAAAAAGCAGAATTTTTATTGGCATAAATTTTGAATCACATAATCATTTGAATGCATAATAGTAATAAGGCATAACATCAAAAGGCATAATCATCAAAATGCATACTTTCGTTGACCATAACTTCAATAAGCATACTTTTAAACGCATAATGTCAGTACGCATAACTATCAAAAGACATAATGTCACTAAACTATTAATATTCATAATTTTGTCTGACATAATATTAAAAAGCCTAATTCACATAAGAGCATTTTTTCTACTTCAGGGCAAATCCGACTCAGCCAACCCCGACACCACGTGGTACTTGTTTTGCCCTACCCCAAGAGTGTAATTTAAACCCGCGTAGGCATGGAGGGGCGAGGCGGCCCGCGGGCTGAGGAGCAGGTGGCTATGAGCGAAGCGCCGCGGCTGAGGCTGGCCGGCGAAGCCGGCCAAAAAGACGAAGCTGGGGTGCTGAGGAAACATCTGTGACGAATAGCACGCGTGGGACCGCCGGAGCCCCGCAATGCCGAAGCCGTGACAGAATTATTTTGCTGTCTACATTCCATGATGAGCAAAATAATTAATATATATCACTATGAGCAAATGATATATAACAATTTTGTTAATAAACTAAATGAAGGCGGTTTTCGGACAAGTGCTCTTTGGATTTTTTACATTTACAATACATGCTGCTTGCGTTTAACATGTAATATTTGTAAGCTTGCATAATAAATGTAAGCTTTTTGAAATTATGGTACTTAAATGAGTGTTATGCCTTATGAAAATATGGATTTTGACACTTATGCTTATCAAAAGTATGCCTTTTGAGGATTATGTCTTTCGAATATTATGGCAAATAAAAATTATGCCTTTTGATACTCATGGTTAGTGAAATTATGCCTTTTGATGAGTATGCCTTACGAATTTCGGCCATGTTATGGTATGCGTTATGAAGTTATGCTTTTAGGAATTATGGCAAGTGATGATTATGGCTATCAACATTATGCATTGTGATTTTATGACCAAAAATGTTATGCGTTTCATTAGGTAACCCGTGTAAGACATGAGTTGTTGATAAATGCGTTAGGATTAACATCATCAGTTGAGCTATGCGATAAAGCATGAGTTGAGGGGGTGTGTTGGAAATCAACCTGTATGCTGTATCAACATAGGTGCAGCTGCCAAATAGAACTAAGAGTAGTTTTGTATTGTTTACTTTTGTTCTCATGTCATGGCGGTCGCATTCTGAAGTACTCCAAATAAACACCTATCTATTATCTACTCCGCGTATTTTGCTCTACCACAAATAACCCCAACAGATTTTAATGTTCATGCTCACGAATGTTCGTTCTGTATGGGAATCGAACCCGGGACCTCTGGTGTAATAACAAAAAAACATTCTAACTTCGCCGAGTCAAATCACAAGTCTAACCTTCTAAGCTTAGCTTTTTAGTCTCCTAACAAAAAATCTTTACATATTCAGTATTTGAGGACCCTTTGAACATGTTGATCTAATATAGACTCAGCTCAGCAGTTCTTAAATTTCATATTTGTATAGCCAGAAACTCCCTAGGGGATATTTTAAAGGGGACGGGTTTATTACACGTCATCAACCCTCAATTAGGGGTTGTTTGTCAATGGGTGTCGCAGGCTATATTAAGAACACTCAACATGTTTTTCAAATTATTGAGACTAGTACTATTATATACTGCAGAAAGTAAATAATATAGTGTGGGGTAATTCAATTATGTAAATTGCTTTAAATCAGCATGGTTTTTTTCCTTCTAAAATAACTAGGTACTGCTGTATAGTCGCTTAGGTTTTTTGACAGCCTTTCAACTAGTGTTGTTCACGTCACGTCAAAGCTTTAAAGGTTATTCGTACAAAAAAATGATACGTTTTGTAAAAGAGTGTTAGTAAAGAGCCTACCTTTTTTGAAAACTAGGTCAAAGGTGTAAAATTATTGCATGCATTTAATATGGGTCCATATTGACTCACCTAAAGTTGTTTCTCCGAAATTGTTCTTCCTAACGGTTTGTGATCCGAATGATCACTCTTCCTAAAATTTTTAGTCCTAAAGTTTTCTTTCATACTTTTTGTAGTTCTAATGACGATGTTCATAACGTTCATGTTTCCTAAAACTTCAATTACTAATATTTGATCTCCTAAAGTTGTTTTCCATAACGATATAATGAATACACACATTAATAAATGCACATTGCTGAAGATCATAAAAAGTACTGGGTTTAACGCAAGAATCAAGCTAATCAGGCAAGTTGTTTTTAGTGCTTAAAAAAAAATAACTACTAAGGTTTAAGGCGGGAGCTTCGCTTCGCTTCGCTCCCGCCTTAAACCTTCTAACCTAATCTATCCGTGTCGGTTTCGCCCCGACTCTAGTATAGGGCAGAAAAGTATACCAATTAGTTGTTATAACAAATAATTCATAGTTTTCCATAGAGAAAAGATTCATTTTCCCAGTGTAGAATTAGGGTCAAAGACGGTTATGTTGACAAAAATTAGGATTTAAGTGTTTATGGCTATCGAAATTATGAAGTTGAATGATTCGGAACTGAAACATTAGGAAAAGAGAAGTTAGGAATTGGGATTGTTAGGATGAAAAATGTTAGAAAGAAAATTTGCGGAGTTCCGATATTAGGAGTTAAAATTTTAGGTGAACTTTGGCGCACCCATTTAATATAGACTAGCCAATGATATTGTTATAAAAAAGGACGTAGATAGGTTACTTGTGCTAAAAAAGTGGCACCCGCTATCATAACTTCGAACACCTTCGCAAAGCATTGACAGTTTGAGGCGACACTGCGCGACATGTATCTGTCCCGTTTACGCTCTATAATTACACTATCTTGTAAACACGGTCAAATTATAGGCACGTACGCTAGGGGACAATTTTAGACTTCGCATCAGTACTGACATAACGTATCTTCTCTCTTTTAAATGTCATTGAGACTAGGCGCTTACGGTAATGCCGGAAGCCGCCACACGCTACAAACAATGGAAATTATTACAGGTGGCGCCGTTCCGTGGCGCTAAGCGTCAATAGGTTATGGAATCTGTCAAGGTAATAATTGTCAACGTCATTATTAAACCTCTGACCCGCATGAACAGGGGTGTTAGAAGTTTGACATTTATGTTTGTGTAGCTCAGTTAGGGTAGGCAGTTTGGTATTTATTTTGGAACCCCTTTCGGTCACACAATCTCTTTCGTCATTATGTAGTTTGGTATAAAAGTTTTAGCATAAAGTTTTTTCGCATAAAATATGATTTTAGCAGAGTGTAACCCATGAGCATTTTAAGTTACTTTAATTGTTTTTATCATAATTTTAATCATCATAAATGTTAATAACATAACTATTGCTTTGTCTTCATTTAATTTAGTATGAAATTCGAAACGCGGAGTCATCCTTAACATTTAAAGTCTTGTTCTCGAATAAGGTAGACCCCACCCCAACTTGCCGAAGTCTTCTTTGTGTGTGTGACGGTTTATTTAACTATGGTTTATTTTCATTTCAATAACGTTCATGGAACATAATAAAATAAATATTAAATGGGCGTCCTAATAAAACGCGCATACGCGGTCTTAGACCTATTCTCCGCTCGCTACCTACTAGATTATGACACGGTAATATTATAGTATATATTATTATATTCCTTTACTGTGATAATGACTAGATCAATATTATGTTTGACGGTCTATTAGTACGATTACTCGCTCGATTGTCGCGTTATCGCATTGTCGGCGACTGCTCTAAAATCTAAGAGCATTATGTTAAACATTTTCTTCGACAATTTCCAATTTTATTATAGTTATTCTCCTATAAGAGGCAGACAAAAATTCAACAAACCAAAGACCGAGAAAATCGGCCCAACAGTTCTCGAGTTATACGTGCTCGTATAAATCTGACTTTGTTTTAGATTATATGTATGTACATACATATAGTACAGTTGCCTTTAGGCTAAAGTCACCCATCTTAGTAGCGAAATCGCTTAAAATTGAGGATATAATATTACTATTGAGAAAAAAATTCACTCTGTTTAATTGTTATTTTAGCCTATTTTTATCACACATCATTCATCAAATTCTTAACTTATTTTTAAGGGGTTTTCTTCAGTGCTTGAAATGAGTTGAAAAAAAAACCATGAGTTGCGAAACAGTTTTAAAAGTTTGCTCAATATTTTCAGTGAAATATTTTGTTAGAGAATCTTATTCTGAATCTCTCTTAGAAATAAAGGTCTTATAATATACAACACCCTGTATGAAGGAATTGGAATTCCGCTCGTTCCATACATATTTGGGCGTGGAGTTGACAATCTTATTGGCATCTTAGTCGGCCATGACCTTGCCGTTTTCGTGGAAGAAGCAGCCTATTATTATACACGGCCGATCTTCTCTGCGCAAATTCCATACTACCCCAGTTTCTTAGATTTTGGCTAGACAATATCATTTTTATCACAATAAAATACGGAACTTCTAATTAGATCTTCAAAGATAAATTCCTACAAAGTCACTTAATACTCGTTAAATACAACGGTCAAAAGAAAATTAGCAATAAAAAAGTCAAGAGGTTACAAGTGAATAATTAATCAATTTTTATTATACAATTAATTAATTTAATGAGCTCGTTGGGTTTCTTATGTTGGTAATTAGGAAAAGCAGAGCTTAAGTACGTAATTTTGTATTTTTTGCTAATTTGGCAGACCAGCGCTAGCTTATTTGTAGCTTTCTTTAAAATGAAGACATTATCAGCGACTTAAATATAATTTAAATTCATTTTAAGGTCAGCTGTAAATGCTAAGCTAAAGCTAATAAATTACCTAGAGTATATATGAGGTGGCGAGGCATACTCCAATAAATACTGTGCGGATTGTTGGAGGGGGATAAAGCTGGTGAGTACCGTGAGTTAAATTATTATGAATCTGAAAAACCAGAAAAAAGATATTCCCATCAGGCATCCCGCCTGATGCCAAGACCGAATTTCTTTTCCTGGTTTTCAGATTTATAATCCGTGACTGTGCTACCAAGACCATTATCAGACCGGAAATTATTATGTTAATCATTTAAGAGTAATTTATTTATTTACATAACAATCAAAAACTTAATTTATGAAACAATTAAACAAAGATATATCTAAACTAAACTTAACTAAATTATAAAAATAAATAAAAATATCTACAAAGTGTACTTACACCAGAAATTCTACCTGTATGTAATAGTTACAGATAGAATATCGGGTGTAAGTCACTGTCCTGCGGGAAAGTTCCAAGAAGGCTGGCTACATTGCCGCGCTGGATAGCTAAGCTAATCCTTTGGGCAAGATAAAGGCCAGACTTCTTGTCTAGGGTGGCTTCCGTCATTCGCTTGCATAAGTCTCTGAAGAACTTGCGCGCGCTTGGCCCCCACGGTCCCAGTGTTTCAACGCCATTATTTAATATATTATTTATTTGACGTTATATTATTAATACTTTTATTTATTTGACGATTTGAAAGTAGGCGCTTGTAAAGGTGTTTTCGATTAAACATATTGTTGCTTTCATAGCTACTCAGCCAGGCGCGGATCCAGCCCTCAAAAAAGGTTGTGGGCACAGCCACCAAAAATTATCAAAGTGAGAGTTGAATGGAGTACTAACTCACTCACAGGGGCGGATTCAGCTTTGGCGCCAGGAGGAGGTCACAAGGTCGTTGTCAAGTCAAGAACTTGTTATTTAATTTTGATATTTTAGATACAAGTAAAAAGTAGGTATTTCATTTATGTACGTAGGTACTTTACTAGAAAAAAAAAAGGAAAGTGATTTCGACAGTGGCGACGATAGACCACATGTGGACATCAAGTTCGCGAGGCCTCTTTCACTTCTCAGTAAAAAACGTTAAATTAGGTGGGCCAGGCAGAACCTAGCAGTAACGGTCTCTTAAGATAACTGAACGCGAGCGAAGCGAGCGCTTTTTTTTTCGATTGTAAATCAACTAGATTATTTTATAGTGAGAGAGACTTGAAAGAAAGGCCAATCAAATCCAAAAAAACGCATTTGTTTTTTTGCGTTTCTTACGTTTTGCTTACTAAGTAGAAAACTAACTCCAAATACCAAATAGTCTCTCTGGGAGGTGGACAAGTCCGTTAGGGCTATCCACGTGTGTCTGTCTCTCAATGAATACTGCCCCTTTCAAGAAAAATGGAAACAGGATTAATATAGCGCGAGCGAAGCGAGCGCGGTTTTTTTTCCAAAAAATAGCTTTAGGACCCCCATGACCACCCCCCCCTCCCTGGATCCACCGATGCTCACTCATGAACAATCATGGACTTATTATAATAACAACAAGCAAATTAGGGTTGTGGGCATGCCCACAGTGCCCACAACGGTGGATCCGCGCCTGTACTCAGCGTTCTGCATTGTCTTCAGTCAGATACTATAATACTAACTGGATTTAAAATAAAGAGCTTCGTATTTTACTGCTACAATTTTATTTAGCTGCTTGCGTCTTCCTAAAGATATTAGAAAAATAGCTCACAATTTACCCGTCGACGTCTTTAGTTAGAACCTTCGTTGAAATGGAACAAGTTCCAGGAAACAGTTTATTCTTTTACTTATAAGTTGTACCTGAATAGGAAACTATAAACCGCAAGTAATTGCTATTAACTTGGTTTCATATTCATGTTCTGGTTAGTTCGTTTCCAGTTAGAGACGTAAATACATGTTATCGATTTCATTCCAATACTGGGACTCGGTTTAGGTGTTTATTGATGAAAATATATTTCTATTGGATTTAGATTTGGTACTTTTGTGGTTTCAGGAAACCATAGAAAAGTGAATTTAAAAAAATGTATTTCGTTCATTGTCGGTTATCTCTGTGCTTCGGAAAGCACGTTAGGCAGTTGGTCGTAGTTGACTTTACTAGAATGTCAGTCGGAGGCTTTAGGGCGGCTTGATAACATCTGGCATTTGGGTTTCGTACTAACCTTACACCCCTCCAACCAGTTGGAGTATGGCCTGTGCCAGCGCATAGCTGAGCTGAGGCTTGTGCCCATCAGTGGGACGCATAGTGCCAGTTTATGTACTATGATGTATTTAATAAATGGCTTTCGTATAAATGTGGTGGCTATTCTGTTCATACGTCAAAAACCCATATGATTTTTGACAGCGAGTCCGTTTCGAGAAAATATTGATGCTAATTGCAAAGTCAACAGCAAAAGCATGAAACTGCACATAAACTGAGCTCTCATTAATTTGAAATAGTAGCAAGCTGTTATACGCTTGAGTTGCTAACTATACTAACCCGTGCAAAACAAACAAACAAACAACGTAGCTCTTCAGCGCGTTTCGTTCACAGAAAATATTTTCCGAAGACTTACCACATTATCGGCTGTAGTTTGTTAGCTAAAACATAATTTATGTTGTTATCTTCTGCCTTAACCACCAGAACTAATGTTTTTGTAATCGTTGGCCAATCCTGGCGAGAAGATGAGGTTATGTCGGACTGCTACCGGCTAAAAGCCCACAGTAGTCGACCACTTTGCCTGCGCTCAGCTAAGTACGCTGTTGGGTTTCGCTCAAAAGGTTTCACACACCGTTGCGCCTCCACCACAGCCACGAAAGAATCAGAATCAGAATCAGAAATATCTTTATTTAAATAGACCTGTTACAAGTGCTTTCAAATCGTCAAAAACTTAATCAAACAAACAAAAATACACTTAATAATAGACTTAAATACTATAATAGAAATAATAAATAAATACACAGTATACAAACATAATGTGACTCAACCACCGGTGTCGGAAAGTTGTTTCTGTACTGAGAAGAACCGGCAAGAAACTCAGCAGTTACTCTTTTCAATATGTTTTGTACAATAATCCGTTAGTAAATTACAATTAATTATTAAGTAGATACACATACAGTTATACAATTTCAAGAAAATGGTTAGTGCACAAAATAATGGTAAATTATTAAAAGCAATTAACAACATTGTTTAGAAAAGACTACTGGTTAACATTATAAAAAAGGAGTTTTGAGATTCACATCCAGTTATACAATTCAAAGAAAAAAATGTTTGGTTGGTTCACATCATTATGTTGAATCCGTATAATTATTACAAAATGGCTAATTGGAGTCCGCGTCGAGCTGAGAGCTTACTCCCAGGCGTTCCTATCCATAAGGTAGTCGGCTGTGGTATAGTATCCTTTTTTTAATAAGACAGCATAAAATAAGCAAAGCACTTGGAGCACGCAGGCACTTCCGTGGTTTCGGTGGACGCCGTAATATGCAGGCCAGATCACACCCTTCAACTCCGTCCCGCTGGCTCCGAGCACGCTGTGACAAATTCTAACAATCTAGTTGATTCTAGCCTAACCCTACTCTTATACCAGGCTTTGCTGGACAAAGTTGAGATCCACTCACGAGTCAGCAACTGTAGACCGGCACTAAAAGGTTCGGTAATTCATTTCTGTATCGTCTATCCAAACGTCGAACGCTCTTCCGGCACCTATGTGTTCATCTTTCTAGAATTGTGCGCGTCTTCAATATTGATCAGCCCAATAGAACTGTACTTGTCAACTACATCATGCTTTCCATCAAGTGGAGTGGAGTTAACTTGGAGGGCACGTTAGAAAAAAAAAGGATTATCTTCCAGCACATTTCTATATAGGTCAATTGTTTGTGAGTTAACGGTGCGGTGTTAAACATCAACTTCCTAATAGGTCCATTGGTCGCTGGGTTGGAAGTAGGTCACTGCCACAAAATAAACATTTATTTTGCAACAGGCTGCAACATGCGCTAATTGCACACATCTGTGACAGTTATCTGTTATATTTTAGTGGTTTCGGGTATTCCGATGGCTGCATTTTAAAATCAACAAATGATTGTATTTCAGGATTATATTTCAGGATACTTGAATGAAGAGACAGAATATTATAAAAGGTGGCGAAACTAAACACATTTGAGGAATTATGGAGTGATCTTCTTCTTAAAAGCGAAAACACTTGAACATCCCCAATGAGGGTGGATGACCTGATACAGGTCGCCGGACGCAGGCTATCAAAACAGTTATTCAGAGTATTTGGTATATCCTGGGTTGTTCAAGGCCAAGTGAATTTAACATAGTAAGTGCGCCTTGGAGTTCCTTGACCGGCCAACTCTTCTCATCCGGAGACAAGTTTTCTTTGTGAAGGAAAAGTTTTGAAATATCTTTCTGTTTAATGGCCCAGTGGTCACGACCCGCATTTTAAAGAAAATAAAAATATTTCAGTTGAACATTGAAAACTTTCAGCATTTTATTGATTGCATCGTAGTATTCGTAGCACTAGTCCAAACCAGCGAAGTGTAGACTCGCTACGAATTCTATCAAAAACACAAGCCTCGTAGCATTCCACGTTTCAGCTACAGAAATGTTTGTTATTGTGGTTGCTTAAATAGACTGATATTCAATTCACTGAAACGTATCTTCGGCTTAACTTACCTTCACTTAGTGGACATATGAACATTCTTGTTAAAATCCTCCTCAACTATTCGAAAAAATGAGAAAAAAAATGTGAGGTGAGTTACAAAGGTTTTGGAATGTCTTTCTTAAAATCGAACACCAAATCGCTGCATTCCTGAACAACACTACATCTAACACAGCTTGATCGAATGCACGCTATTTTAAATCGCTAAATGATTAATGAACGCTAAACACAATGTTCCTAAACCGATTGCACGATATACCGAATCAGTTTCGATTTTAACACAATATTGTATTACAGTCAGTCGGGTCTGGCGTTCGTAGTTTAACATCGATGAACATTGCCTATCGGCTAAATATAAAATCTGTGTAACGTTGACACGAAACAAAGTGTTCAGTCGTGCTCCGTTAGGTAACTCCACGCGTTGAAACCAATAAATTATTAAACAATACATCGATCGCAAAGTTCTCACGGGTTGTAAAATAGGTTTTGATATTTTTTTTATTCTATAATGCACAAAAGTAAATTACAAATGGCAGTCTTAATGATTAGAGGCATTCTCTACCAGTCAACCACACTGTCAGACAGAGAAATTAAGGCGGTGCAAAAGTAAATACAAGCAAACAAACGCGAAAAAGAATAAAAATACCTATATAAAATACACTTAAAAACTAACTCACTTACTTGGTAGGTATCGAAGTCTGTTTTCTAAGACCACTCTGTATTTTATAAAGCAAAAAGACTATTCTTAGTTAAATATATAAAACTTTCAGAACTCCATGGGTTTTATCGTAGCACAAGTCCAAACCAACGAAGCGTACACTCGCTACGAGCTGCTACCTAAAAACACACGCCCCGTAGCATTCCGCGTAGCAGCTACGGAGATGTTTGATGTTGTGGTTGGCTAAGTAGACTGTTGTTCGGAATTTCAGATAACTTTACATAATCACTTACGTAATTTTAGAATATATGTTAACCTACACATCTATTAGGTACAGGCAGGGAATGTAAGGGTTGACCGCCCTAAGATTTGTTTTTGCTTGCTTAATGACATTGACAAAAGTATTGGTTCAACTGTCAATCGTAAAGGAACATACGTCTAATCGTATTTTAATTTTATTGTCATACTTGCAAAGCAAACTTTTCGACATACTTTAGCCTGTTAGAGTTTTAAAAAAAAACATGTGCTTGCAACGCGTAAATGAATTTATTTGAAACTGGTCAAGCTTTTCATTCCCCAACTTTACACAAAAAGAAAAAAAAGAACTTTTGTTTTTTAATATGAACAGTTTTTTTATGAATGAATATTTTTAAAGTCTATGAAAGGTTATGCTGTTATAATCTCTGTTTTTACTATCTCCTTATGATTATTTTAGTACTTCCCGCATTCCCTAAATATTAACCAGATGATTATTTCATAACTCGGCTATCGAATCAATTTACAAAACTAAAATGCAGCAGATAAGTACAGAACTTTTAATCGTGTTATAATGTTTGATGGAAGATAAAAATCTACTTACTCAGTTAGCATTTCAATAGCATCTCAAGAAATATAGAATAAATCAGCAACCACACAAATTGAGTTTTCGATAACTTTCTTTCATTTTCTCTCCATTGAAACATAATATTTTCTGAGTTAGGTACGACGGGAATCCAAATAGGAACAAGACAAAAGTAAATTCAAGGGTGAGAGCAAAACACCAGAGAAATGGTTTTAACTTAAAAAAAAAGAGTTCGCAATGTAAAGTAATCTTTATCTAAAAGTCTAAAAGTATCTTTTGATTTGACTTCCAGTTTTCAATGTGGTGTTTTTTTCACTACCCCTTTTTTCCATCAATGACCCCAGAGGGTCATCTCTAGGGTCATTGACACGTAAAAAGCTGAACGCCCTCGCTAAACGAGCGATTTACTAAAATGGGAAGAAAATCACGGAATTGTTCGATAATGCGGTCTTGAATTGCTTTATCTGCCCAGCTTTAAGTTTCCTCTAAGTACAGGGATCGTTATGCGAACGAGGGTGGAACTTATAGCCGACTTAGCTCGGGTCACGGTGCGATTCCAATCGAGCTTGTGTCCTCTACTGCGAGGAAAGTTTTTGAGGGCAAAAAATGTTCAAGCTCTTTGTACAGATCAGCCGTGCTATTCCGGCGGTGCTCATCGGACATCACTTCACATCTCGGTGCTTCACGCTTACCTCAATCATCAATACGCTTTACTTTGAATTAGTATTTTCTCTCATTTTGTATGTAAATAATGAAAAAATGTAATAACATTAACAACATTAACATTAGCCAAATATGGCTTAGTTCTTTTCTCTTTATCGACCACAGTTGCAAAGAAATTGAATTTTAAAGTTCACTCACACGAGTGAAGGGAGTTTTGGCGTCCGCAGGAATAGCATAGCTGGTGTATCTGTCGCAGTGAGATAGATAACGCCCTAGGAATATAAATACCGTAACATAGTTAAACGAAAGCGATTCATTACTATCTCACTAGGAATATTAGTTATTAAACGGTAAAAGTTTAGTGATATTCTTATATTTCTAGATTCAGTTTAGTGAAATAGCTGTTGGAGTGTGTGGCGCAGGCGGTTGGTCATCACAAATGCGCGATTTGGTGGCCAATGTTTCTGTAAAAAATCCAATATAGGTACAGTGTTCTACTAAAAGATGTGCCTGTGAGAAACATTCAGTACCTTGTAATTCTAGATGTCATGATTCCTCTTCTTGTCTGAACAAAAATTAAAATCTTTTTTCTTGATTTCTTATCATTAAGATCTTGATTTCTTATCAAGATCTCAACTTAGTTGATAAGAAATAAAGATATCTCAAAAATGTTGATTCGCTTTGAATTTTTTAATGTTTCATTAGTATTAATTGTATTGTTGATGTTAAAGTTCTAAAAAATATGATCGTTTTAATTAAAATTGAAAATACTTTAATACGTGTGTGTAATGTCACAAAGTATTGTAACTAACTGCAGGATACATACAGTTGTTTTTTAATAATGATAAACCAACTTACTCTTGTATTAAGAGTAGGTATATCACTAAACTTGATGTACTGCGACTTAACCACTTCTATTGGCATCGAGTTTTAAGGACTATGGGATCTACTGCGTTAGCCTACATTGTTTAGATATTGATTGTGATGAATCACATTAAAGTGAGTAAGTATCGAGTTTTTGCCTTAGCAAAAATGACGAATGCTCGATGTTCTGATATTAATCAGAACATCAAGCATTCGTCATTCCTAAATTTTATAAACGAACTATAGACAAGTAACTATCAAGCCCGATGATGCCCTCACACTACACATCGCCTCTGCCTGACAGCTCGCTCAACGCGAACTCAACAATCCACAAGACAGAGACATAGTCCACGCCGGTGTGGACGAGCGTTGTATGTGTATGTTATTTAGTTTATGTTACGTGAATATGTTTAAAAGTATATAATTTGTAGTTTAATGCCATTATTAATACCCATCTGGTTACTTTGTTTTGCACTTGCCTACCTCTCTCATTCGTTTCCTTTCATTAGTGGGCTATTCGGATGAGGTCGCTTTTGAATGCTTTTTAAAGCAGTTAAAGAAAACTAAATACACTTTTCATAAGACTTACTCATTGCGAAAGATAAAAGAAGATTGAAACACGATTGCGTTAATTTATACTTGCCTCAAAACTGTTTTAGTATGCAGTAAGCAAAGGAAATGTTCCTAGTTATATGTGGAAGGGGAAGAAACCTAGTGAAATAACAAATAACGAGCATTCGGAAGTCGCAATTTTCCGAACTGCCTATTCAAGCCTCGTTGACCCAATTGTAGTTTCAGAGTCGCATTGGAATGATTGGGCTATATTATCCCCTTTTACCGCGTGTTGCGTTATCTCAAAGGAGGACTATGCGCCAATTATCATCAAAAATCTTTAACTATGTGATACCTGTCATACGGGCTTTTAAAAAAAAACCTAGAAAAAACATTCGGTCTTGGGCTCATACGGGACTCGAACCAGCGTCTTCCGCATTTTTTTTATATTGGTCTTCAAGATGACCTCACTCCACCTGATGGGAAGCAGCCGTGAGGCCCAGATATGGAATTGACATTTCAAAGGCCTCCTTATTAATATACCTATACTATCACGTTCAACGTATGTCACCAATAGTTGTTTAAGCTATGTGAACAATTTATATTAAAATGTATAAATGTAGCCATGAATCTTACAGACAGAAATACCGTTTAGCCCTTTCGCACCTGACTTATACCATCGTGAGTTCAAACTTCAAAAAAATCTGAGATCGCGCGTAATCTGTTTCGTCGCGCGCGCCATGATCATGACATCAGCAACATGATCGTGTGTTTGTCAAATAACCAATTAGAAGCCGTTTCGCGTCATTCTTGGGTCAGTATGTTCGCCGGTGTGGCCAAAATGGCGGTGGTTCTCGATCCCCGAAATAAGCGCCGTAAGTACTTGTATTAATTTAATAGTTTTAATGCTTTGTTTGATTAGATGAATGTTTCTATTTAATCTTTAATAATATGATAATCAATTAGTATAGAGTTATTTAAATTATTTCGCATCACCGTCGACCTGCTTCGTGTGAAAACTTGGAACTCACGAACGTGAGCTCCCGGGTTTATTTGTACCTACTCACGAAAATGAGTTGAGTATATTTATCTTTTCTCACTTAGTAAATTTAAGTATTATTTTATTTTTCAGGTGTGTTATTGAATCATGAGCACATCCTTGACAATTCCAGGAACTGAGAATGCTTAGATATTGACATTAATGAGGCTGACGAGGAATTTTGTGCTGCACCAGTTGTGAGTGAAGATGAAACGCCTGTGAAGGAGTATCCCTCTTCACAGGGTTCAAACAAGAGATATTCTAATTTAGTACTTCTTAATCTTATTTTGATGGGTCCTCGCGATAATCATCATCATCACAGACCAAAAAAACATAAAAGAAACAACAAAATACAAACAAAAAAAACATTTTAAAGTGAAGAGCAACGTGGAGCCTGAGGTGGAAAACCGATATTGATAAATCTCATGACTACCTCATCATCATCATCATCATCAAAAGCCGAACAAAGTTCGATCACCTGTCAAATATATTGTTTAGCTATGATGACAATGATGATGCTCAACGCTCGAAAGCTTAACAAGCTATAATTCCATGGGTGGGTAGCGTAGACGTTCTTGATCAGTCCATGGAATATTACCGTTCTGAAGTGGCGTGACAGTATCACGGACTTGGCTATGGTAAATGATGTGATATGTTGGCAACTGGAGCAGTAACCAGAGGGATAAAAGACCTAATCAAAGTTTCAGGAACTGAAAATCCAAAGGAGAGCACTAGGATTTGAAGTTGCTGTACCTAACTTTTATTAATACCTCCGATAGAGAACAGCGTGCTCTATCTCCTATCATAAGTATCTCGATCATCAGCAGCAGGAAGATACGAGTACAAGCCTGCAAATAATCATTCACGCCCATACACACCCACGCACACGAACACACACACACACACACACACACGCACACACATACACGCAACCTCGCAAGGAATCAAAATGTAATTTAATTGAAGGTCTTTTAGTTCATTTAATTTATTTAGAATTCATCTGTATAATTAAGTTTAATTCAATTTATTAATCTTAATTTTAAATTTAATTTTTAATTCTAATTTCATTGGTTTAGTTTAGGATCATCTTATTTATTAATTTAATTGCACTCAATAATGATCTCTTAAAATTTCAAATTAGTTTTATATAATTTTGCATTATTATTATTTTCCCATGCCACTTGATTGTTTCTAGGAAAATTTCACTCAATTTTATTTTATTATTATATTATTATTTTTGCATTGCATGTAATTATTGACATTGTTAATTTTTTAAAATGGACAAATGACTGTAGGCACTAGTAACTTAATTTAATTTATTGAAGAGCGGAGCTTTCTAAAACAAGCACACCGTTTGCTTAAATGATAGCTCCAACCCCAATCTGTTGTAATCCTACTGCTGCCTAATAAATAATTTGAATAATTTGAATTTGAATTTGAAATAATCTATCCCAGGGAAAGAAATATGATTTACCCCTTTTCGGTGAATTGAAAGATCCTCGAGTTTCTCGTCGCAAATCGCGTACCTACTAAAATTAGATGATGAAAATGCAACGTGTCCTTACCTATGTATGAGTCGCGGTAAAGACTGTTTCTACCTCTATCACGTTAATTCCTAAAATCAAGGGACTGATGAAGTTATATCAAGCACTTAAATGTTAATTTTGATCTCATGTATTAATATGTGAGAAGACCTAAATTGTTTACTGCCTAAAAGGCATCTAAGCTTACATCTATCTTTACAGGCGGGCCCAACACAATAGAAGAGCTACATAACCATCCTTCTGCATCCCCCATTAGAAATCTTTAATTTATTTAGCGTAACACAATACCTACGTACGCTACAAGTAGGCATTCTTGTGAATACACACAGAGAACAGCGAAATAATACCTACATGTTTTTAATTTCATGTTAATCTCGTTTACTTATTCATATTTCAGAATACCTACACTGTTAGTGACTATAAGGCATGTTTTATTGTTTGTTAGTTTATAACTGACTATGAAAATACTCTTAATATTTAAAAAATATGTAAAGACTGGCAATACGACCGAAAAAGCAGAAAAAGGCAAATTTTGTAAAATACTAGTGTATTATGTCTAAATTAGCAAAATAATCGTTGATTTTAGTGAATTTATTGTTTAATTATAAAACTATGAAGTTACCTAGCCAAGAGTAATGTCAAATGATGAGAAAAACATACTAAAACTCTGTAAGGTTAACCTAACTCACGATCGTGCGTAGGGTGAAGTAAGCCCGGGAACTCACGATCGTGCGGCATGCTTTCCTAAAACCCTGCATAGGATGGATTTTTTTCACTATTTTCCCCTTAATCTGAAGGCCCTAAGTATTATTATTTTTGATAAATATAGCCGTAAGGAGGGGGAAA
Organism: Udea ferrugalis; assembly: GCA_950022985.1. NCBI lineage: Eukaryota > Metazoa > Arthropoda > Insecta > Lepidoptera > Crambidae > Udea > Udea ferrugalis. Next base: position 2,943,204 of record OX465527.1, on the reverse strand, counting down.
AAGTTTCAGGTGCGAAAGGGTTAGCTAGGAGAAGGCTGCAAGTAGTACAAGCTCCGACTGCAAGTTTACAGACGTTGTCGAGACCACCATCGATAGTACTTAAGCACTAAAACTTTGTTCAAAAATCTTCCACCAGCAACTACAGAATCACAGTATAGGCAAAACAAAATTAATGGAATAGAATGGCACGAAGTTTATAGTTTTACGCAGTATACATTTCAGATTCCAATAGCGTCCATTATCTAGTGACAAATGTGAGGCGGGAGGGTCCAGTCACATCGCACGAAACCTCATTTTAAGGGTCATAAAAATATTGCTCCATCTTTTTAGTTTATGTGACGAATTTTACGCAATAAATATATTTAAAAATGTGTTAATGAAGCCAATATTTTAATTTTTCAACAATTGACTCATTATATTTAAAATAAAGCACAAATCTAACGAGAAGGAGAGGGGAAGTAAGTTAACAAGGTTCTCCACCACCTCCTCTACTTACCCCGAAAAATAGATGGCACAGTTCTGAAACTGCTTCAACTAAGACAAAAAAGACACTCGACTTTAATTTTATTTTCAGTATTAGTCTTAAAACAAGTATATTTGCCTGTTTTAAGACTTTTCAGAACGACAATACAACTACTAAATATATAATCACAAAATTTACCAAGACTGCCTGCTTGCACCTAGTTGGACCTTCATAAAAGCGTTTAGCATTATCTACAAGTGCAAACTCAACAATAACGACTGATGTGATCTGAAGAGTGTTTTACTCACGTAGACTTTCACAAACTCTTAATATAAAGTCCCAAACAAACCCCAAAATACATTGGCCCAAAAAATGAGACTCGGTCTACCGAGGAGGCAAGAAATTCGATAGTTCCCTCTCAACATTGTGATAAACGATATTGATATATCTGCTTTAGGGTCTTGCATTAAAGCACATATCCCCCTACGGATAACACTCCATCACGATGCTCCAAGAAAACCGTTCTGTATTCCATTACACATTAAAGATTTAGGAAATGAACCACACAACGACGTAAGAGAAAAGTAAGACTTTACCTTCCTAGTTCTTATTTTTTATGGCTTCTCTATAAATACGTGTACGAGTAAAACTGTTGCTACCGAGTTTTTACATGTGGATTCAGGCTTTAGGACCTTTTGTGCACTCTGGGATAGAAACTCCAGAAAACAATTTTTTTTCAAGATTTCTTCAAGAGCCTTGATTGCGGTCCGTATTGAGTCAAAAGTGATAATAGCGCGCTCACGTCGGTCACGCTCTACAATTTATCAATTCGTGCCGCGTCTGAGCGCGCTATGATTACTTTTGACTCAAAACCGGGACCGCGCCCTATAACCTTACGGGTGACTCAAAGGACCCAAGGATACCTCGCCGCCCAGGGGGTACGAGGTTATGAGACTTCGTACCGACTAAAACTTATTCAGCTAAAAAGCTTTCACAACAAACACTTCGCCACCAGTGCTTGTACCTGATGAGGCCTCTAACTGACCCCTAATCAAAACTAGGCCACGCAAGCGCCAGGGGTAAGCTAGTACTTCCGCCGGTTCGCCAGCTTGCCTACCTGGGCTGGCAGCAGCGCGCACTAGCACCTCTGCTACAGGCAATTTAAGTGTTTTGAAAGAACGGAAAAAAGGTTTATTGCATCCGGCAGTCACAACAAAAAAGATAAAAACAAACAAAACAAATTGTTAAAAAAAGGCTCAGGGGCTGATTTTCAGTGGGCCCAACTGAGTAAAGACACAGATATTCGCAGCGGCTGTTAATTTAATTCATTATTAATATATAATACATTAATGTGTGTGTAAAATTGTGTAATCTATACTTATAATAAATCTGTAGAGAGGCCAATTCTGTACATGAAATATATTTAAAAAATAACTATCAAGGGGTGATTAAGGATCGCTACTGATGCCAAAAATGCAATCAGTAAATTTTTTGTCTGTCTGTCTGTCCGCTGTATATTCGTTAAAGAAACAAAAACTACTCGACAGATTTTAACGAAATTTGGCACAATTATTCTTCATACTCTTAGGCAGGTTATAGTATACTTTTCATTATGCTACAATCAATAGAAGCAGAGCAGTGAAGGGACATATTGGGAAAACGGGAGAAGCTATATCTGTCAACAACTTTCTGTTATCAATTGTTTTATTTTGTAGACAGTCAACCTGATAAGATAGGAACTTTCAAATTATTTATTATATCCTACAAATATTTAATGCGAAAGTTTGTATGCGTGAATGGATGTATGTGCCTTGTTGCTCTTTCGCGTAAAAACGACTGCATGGATTTTAATGAAACTTAACTATTATATTATAGCTTATGCATCGGAATAGGACATAGGCTACAATTTATTAAGATATATTTCATTTTTTAACCTAAGTCCACGCGGACGGAGTCGCGGGCGGCCGCTAGTACAATACATAAATATGTTGGCGCTGTGAAGTGTACTGTGTTCGTTTTGGCTATTTAAGTTTCTCTTTTTGTCAAAATTCACCAAACTTTGAGTAAGCCTGCCGACTTATATCATTTGTCATTGGTTAGTGAAATTCGTTTGAGGTATGTTTTCTTGATTATTTTACCGAGCTTTTCCAGCGATTTTGTAATGACTTCCTGAAAAGATCGGCAGCAGAAAGCAATCCACTTTATATACTGGTTATTTATGTAGATTTGATTCTGCATTGATTTCATTCCAGGAATTCAAACCGTTTGCCAACAGTTTCTGTAACATAACGTCTCCCTTTCATAAACCCCTTGGCAATATAATCGCCATCGTGCCCTTTTCTCGGACGAATAAGGTGGCGTTTTTGTACGGGATTTTCAACGATAAACTAACACAAAACAATAACACATACTTAGATTGCTCCGATCCCAAACTAAGGTTTCACCTTGTTATGGGAACGGGAAACGGTTCGGATATCAGTTTCATCAAGAACATTTATTTGTCCACAAGTCTCGACAAAGAACTCAGTCAACAAACGGAAAGCGAAGGGCAAAACTACTTGACCACCAGCATCGGACCATTAGACGACGGAGGGACCTCGCCAACACTTCCTGGCGAGACAGGTAAAATGAGGACAAATCATTGGCATAGCATAGATTCGCATTTCCCTAAGGGGACCGATTTGGTGTAATGGTTCAGATGTGAGCTATTACACCAGTGGTCGCGAGTTCGAGCCCAGCACAGTACAAACATTTGTGTGCATAAACATGTCTTTTTGTACTGGTTGTACCGTTGTCTAGTATCCCATAACAGAAACAACTCGTTGCTTAGTTTGGGCTAGATGGCGCTGTGTGGAATAATGTCCAGTGATATTTATTCATTTTATCTAAACTTTATAACTGTCTTTCATATTTAACTACCTATTCGACCTACCGCCTACACCCTGCAACCTACTACTACCGTTACCTGGTTAGTATTTTGCGCACTTGCCTATCCTTTAGACAGCTTACCTCTACCTGTGGGTTTTTTGGAAGAGATCGCTTTTTAGCAATAAAGCAACCAAAATTGTACATTTACGTGCTAATTTATTATCTAGGTACTGTTAGCCTGGGAATGAATAATATTCCCTTACTACTCTTATGTACTTAATAATTTAAAAACTTGAACTCATTATACAAGTAACCTCGTTGAGTTATGAATTTTAATAAAACGATTATGGATTTTGTACGTAATTTTACAATACTTAAGTCATTTAGTCTGCGGTTAGTTCGGCACCAAAAATAGTGTAATAATTATTTTACGAGTAAAATTACGTTGAAAATGAACCATTTATTTTTGAAATTCAATTAAGCTTCCTCAAATAGTATTTAATTATTGTAACTCGGTTAAACGAGTTACATAATTGTGGGACCGTAATTATTAAATAGCTACAGCATTTGTGAAGTAATTTATTATTTAATGCACGAAGAACAAGGACAACTGGCGGACCTAATTCCGATTCGCATTCTCTATCAGGTTACTAATAGGCTAAATAGAAAAATTTGAAAGGCGGTACGACAGACCCTCTTCTCTTTCTCCTTATCGTGTCGATGGCTATATCCTTTCTGACCAAAACTCCGCCACCCTAACGGCATGGTCGTTGGCAAGCATAAGTTCCACGCGCGTACAGCTGTGGCCGGCCACGAGGGGCATGATATGAGGTGGTCCATAGTTTGTGGGGAGGCACCACACTCGCACGCCTTGTCGGGTGTATCCCACTATTTCCATGGAAATAGATAATAGAAATAGTGGGACAAGCGATATTTTAAATTTTTATCCCATTATTTCTAATGCGTCCAAAAAAACGCTGTGTTAGATTTATGAAAAGTATACCACTTTTCATAAATAGATTAAAATTGAAACACGACTTCTCGGTATTAAAAAAAACAAATACTCGTTTGAACGAAGAAATAAATAAAATAGTTTCTGTAACCCCTGTGTAACCCCATCTGCACAGACTCTCCCTGCTTCTGCCAACCGGGGTCCTCAGCCTGTTCAGAGCTTTCCAAGTAAGCCATGGTAAAGATGGCAACACAAAACGACAGCCTAAAAAGAATATTAAAAATAGCTCAAGACTTCGAGAGCATCGTGACCAAGTGGCTAAGCTCTAAAACTTGAACCCGTGTTGTCCTGCGTTCAAAACCGCCCGGAGCAACTTAGTACTTTGGGTAGGGACGCCTCCAGATTTAGGTGACCTATGTCGAGAAGATGTCACTACTGAGATGATTATTTATTTATTTCCAAGTTTACCTGAAACATTTTATATCTAATAGGTATCCCGCCAAACTGCAAGAGTTTGTCGGCCAGTTTGCATTCAACAATACATTCCGTTCGCGTTAAGAATGAAAGTGTTTTAAATTTAATTCTGTTGCACACAAAAAAACTCAGATCCACAACCGTAGCGTGCGAGAGTATGCGTTCTACTGGTCACTGTGGACTTGACTTTCTAATTAAGAACGATTTGATTGGTTAGGGGGCTTGCTAGATCGAAAGAAAAGTTTAAAATTTCTGCATTCTTAAAGTGAACGGACTATTTATACCTTACTAAACTACTACACTAAATCTTAAGGTGTCTTTACAATATACGACTGGCGACTAAACTCTCTGGTGAAGAAAAAAATTGATACAACCCACGATACGCGGATCAGGGTGGTTTGCTCGGCCTTCAAATTTTGGGGTGGCATTCTGTATTTGCACATCGAACGAATTCGAAGTGAGATTGTATTTTTGGCGAATTTATTTGGCGAATTGAACGTCTGAGTGGTAACAAGTAAGACATTCACAAATAACATTTCAAAATTAATTCAATAGAAATGAGGGAAAACACCAATTCAAGGTTAAGCCAATAGACGATTAAAGTTCGTTCTCGTTAAGAATGTTGTAATTTCATTCTTGTCCTTTGATCTAGCACGCCCCCTAACCAATGGAATCGTTCCTGATTAGAAAACCATTGCAGAGTGACCAGTTGAACGCATACTTTCGAACGCAGAGGTTGTGGATCTGTGCGAAAGAATTAAATTCAAAAATCACTGCATTCTTAGCGTGAACGAACTTTAACGTTTTTTTCCTGAATCAGCCCGAGATGAGATTTGGCGTAATCCAGAATAGCATAGCTGTGAGCTTTTGAATGTTTTGTAAACCATGACGGCCAACTGTGTGCCTCTGACTGGCTTCTCTGGGATGCAGTCGTAAGGGTATGTTTAAATACAACTTGGCAAATTTGAGGGATTTTCCTTAGTTTGCCCTAAAAACTTGCCGATTCTTGCCGGGTCTTCTGAGTAGAAACAACCTTCCGACGCCGGAGGTAGAGTCACATTATGTACATGTATTTTAGATATTGTTTATAAATCGTATTATTATGTGTAGGTATGTTTATTAAGTGGTTAAAATTATGATTCTTGACGATTCGAAAGTGGACTACTTTAATGAAGAAATGTTGAATTTGAAACGTTTAATCTAATATCAGTCAGCATAATTTCTTTTCTTTATGAGGTAAGAGTGAATCCATCTTGAAAGATATTTACTGTAGCAAACTCTTTTACATGAAGAGCTTTTTAAGAAGAACAACTTTGTCCTTGGAACATGAGTTTTGCGTAAATTTAACCGTTTACGCTTACGCAACGGAAGCTCTTAAAAGTAATAATTTTACCCCGTTTCCGTAACGTTTATCGTTGCTCTGTTAATATTGGTCGTAACGTAATATTATATAGCCTAATTATAAGCCTTATCGATGATCTGCAGGTTTATAATAATAATAATTGTGCATTGCTTCAAATGAAGTGGGTACGTAAAGTTTTAAATAGCTCGTCAGTGTGCAAAAAAAATATATCTATCAATCTATAGAAGGCAATCACGGTTAATTAATATTTGGAATCATTTAGAATGGTCCTATTATCTGTGGCCAGTCGACTAGATTTACCATAAAACTACACCTCACTCATTAATTTAAACAAAAAGAGGAAGATTGGTTACGTTTATACTTCGCGAATTATTTTCCAAAACTGGCACATGTCGTGATTGACGTATGAATGACGTGTACGCAAACAAGTCGCTGTCATATTGGCTTGCGAACAGGTCCTGGACCTGTTTGAGGGTGGCCAATTTTGGTAAGAGGACGCCCTATCTTCCTCTTTTTGTTTAAATCAATGCTATTACTATCCTACTTCTACTTTCCACTCTACTTCCTTTTCCACTTTCTCTGGAAAGGGAAACATGCAAAGAATATAGGTCGCTTAAAAAAACAATCAAGGAAAGGCCAAAATTTAAGGCTGTCGTGCCTACGCAGACGAAGTAATCCAAGATGAGCCATTAAGTCCCCCTCACTCGGGGAAAGGGGGCCTAAATATTGAGTTATGCCTTTCTATGCTAGCTAAAGCCTTTATAGATTGTCGGATGTACCACCCACTTCGTTGAAGCCAAAATTAGAACCAACGACGCTGCTTACATATCGCTCTGGTGCCATAATTTAAGAAAACTCGGCGTTGTACCGGGACATTCTCATAAAATTCTCGTGTCACAGTGTTTGTTGCCGAACTCCTGCTAAGTGGCTTGAGCAATTTTAATTTGAGTCTGAGAATAGGTGAGTCTGAGATCTATTTTCTCAAAATAAAAGCCCATGCGGGCGAAGTGGCGGGCGGCTGCTAGTTTTAATTTGAAAACATCGTACGTTTAGGGGTCATATCAAAACTATTATGACATGGGTGACCTTGGGGACGACTGTCGCCTTTCCAGGTGAATGATGACTTCTTCGCATAATATTTAACCCACCTTATTGCGCTTCTTTGTTTTAAGTTTAAATATAAATTCGAACAAAACATGATGGCGAATTTCAGTTCAATGGTTGCTGAAATATGCCGCGGTGACATAAATAAATTGAATGTCAAACACACAGGTAGCCGTTACTTCTTTTTTATTTAGGTCTAGGGCAGACGTTTAGAATCGCAATATCGAACCATTTGGCAATTTTCATTGTAATTCTATGACCCTGGTTCTGCGAAAGCGCATTTTTATATACCATATAGCCTATGGAATTAAGAAACAAATAAATACAGACACCACGCACATAAAAAAAATATTAAACACAATAGGAATACCTATCCCAAATCCTTTGATAACGCAGTTTTGAATCGCTGCAAAGTGGAAGTTGACCAAAATACAATAGTCTTGTTTTTATTGTAGTTTTGTCTTGTGTGCCTTTATAATCAAATTAGGAAAAGTTTTAATTGCTGAATGTTCAATCATAATTTTCTAAAAATTAATGCTTTAACCTATTTCAGCTTAAAACTAATTAAAAGCCTTACCTTGTTATTGCCCCTTTAATTTTGCTTAATGAACTAAACGGCATTCATTTCTCAGCGTGGATCCATTCAGTAATTTTTCAATAAGCCACCAACACTTCTCATAATTAGCACAAATTGTATCACTCATGTTTCATTTCATTTTTAGACCACAATTTCTATAGCCTTAAAACTGGTTGTCGGAAGCACTCCTTAGTTTTAGAACAATTCACATTTCACGAAACTAAAAAAGCTTTGCCTATCCAACTTGTGTCATGCAATTACTCTCAGAAAGAAGAAGGTTTGCGTAATATTTCTAGGCGTAAAAGAGATTGGTTGAGCGAGCGCCTGCCGCGACGTTCCGAGCAAAACTGTTGAATTAATGAACGTTGCCCAGACGGTTTCGCTAGGTTCGGCCGGCTTAGCGGTTTAGCAGAGACGTGCGTACGCCGTTCGGAGCTACGAAGGAATTGCTCCAATGGTTCAACGTGCGTAACCTTCACGGAATGATGGTCGTAAAGGCGTTTTGGCGCAGTGGCGAAGACTGAATGCGATATTCATTCACCTCTGTCAGTTACAGTACTGTAGGCACATCTTTTGTTAGGCTGGTTTGTTTGTGTATGCAGAGTAATTTTTAACGGCACGTCCCAGGTTAAAATGTTAAACGTGTGTTTTGAATAGTGCGTTTTATAAAACCCTATTGAAAGGGGTAGGTACAACTTTATCCAAAATGAGTAATATAAATCAATGTTCCGTTTTTAACAACAGTTTTAACTTGGGAACTACTAAATTTTCAAAGATCATGAGTTGTTGGATTTGCCTCGGTCGCGAAAATGAGATTAAATATTATCATTACTTACTGGTAACTGGTTTTATTGAACTGTCAAATGGTTATTCTCGTAAGTAGCAAGTTATTTTATAGGACATACACTGTACACATAACAAAATTTTGATGATTATAACACTTTTTATTAATCCAGATAGCTATTTTAATTTACTTTGAACTACTAAAATACTAATAGGCACCAGCACCTCACAAAAGAAATCAAATATAGCTCTCAGTCCATAAAATGTGTAGGTACAGCATGGGTACAGTCAGCATTCAAAAAACCAATTGTAATAATGTCAAGAATAGTATGTCGTTTGAAGCGTCACTACAATCTAAAAAAAGTTAGGGTAACTTTTTTTCAGAAATAAGAAAGTGTTTACTTGCACTTCCTTATTTCTGTAGTCATAGGCACCTTTCCTCTTTTTTTTCTTATTTCAACCATTTTGTACACACACATCAATTTGCCGCTGACTATACCTACAGGGAATTCCCAGGTCTTACTCAAAGATCGATCCTAACCGCAACCCGAACTTTCTTGCAAAGCATTCGAGTTGAAATCCTTCAGTTCAAAAGTACAAGTAAAAATGGAAACAAAGTTTCAAAGAAGAAAAAAACTTCCTCAAGATAGCACGGAGCAATCAGGGACCAGTGATGAAGATTTGTACACGACCCAGTTGGATGTCTACATCTTCATCTTAAGGCTACAACAAACTGAAACAAAGTTGCAACGACGTAATATCCGGATTATTGGAACCGGACTATTATCCCTTAGGCTCAATACTTTGGATTATTGCTTATAGCGATAATTGGGGTGCTTATCCACACTAGTCGATAGATTACATCGATAATTTTGCACGTCACTCAATATTTCCTTGGACATTATTCCACACAGCGCCATCTAGTCCAAGTGGGCTAGTTATAGTCCGTTATTATGGATACTAGACAACGGATAAACATACTTAAATACCTACTTTTTTTTTGTAAATACATAGGTACTTAATATACATAGGAAACACCCAGACCAATACAAACAGACATGTTCATGCACACAAATGTTTGTACTGTGCGGGGATCGAACCCGCGACCCTTGGTCTAACAGCCGACTTCTCAACAATAATATATTATTTATTTCATATCGTTTAGGATTCCAATTCTATCATAAGAGAAAGATAACAGAAAAGGTAAGCAAGTGCTTTGTGCACTTGATTACCTTTTCTGTTATCTTCATTTTCTGTTATTGTCATCTTTCTTTCACCTGTGGGTTGTCTGGAAAAGTAATATTTAGTAGATATCAAATGTTGACACGTGGATAAGTGGAAAGTCCACCGCTGACGTAAATGGAACAAAAGGTCGTCGCCACTGCCGAGTCGCAAGACTCACAAGTGCCACAAAGGTTCCGCCGAAGGAAACGGCTGCAATTAACAAGAAAAAGGAAAACTGAAAGAGTTTTTAAATAAACACTACGTTTTAAAGTGGGAAAAAACAGTTTAACTCGAATTTTCCTGAACAGTTTTTTTAATAACTACAAAAGTGCGAGTTGAAAATTAAATGTACCTAGTTTATTACAGCCGGAACACACAATATGTACTTTGAGTTCATTGTACAATATATGCGGCTAACTCTACGGTGATGGATAACACACAGATAAAAAACCGAAGCAGCCCGGATAACGGCGGTAGGCTCGCCCTTGTATCGTTGGATTCAACTTCCTTCGGTAAAATGTGGGCTTTAGAATGTTCCGTTTACCATGACCCCTTATGCGATAATGGTCGTGAGATTAGGTAAGTTATGTTAAATGTTATTTTAGGCTCTCAGTTTTTTTGACACGCATTAAGACTTACTAGGTTCCACTTTCACAACATACCTTAAAATTAAATATCAACACGATTTTAAGTGGAACATTTTCAAAATCATAACCTGACGTAAATAAAATAAAAAGAACAAAAGGTCGTCGCCACTGCTGAGTCACAAGTGCCACAAAGGTTCCCAAAGGAAATGTTAGGACGGGTGTAATTAACAAGGAAAATTAAAACTGAAAAGGTTTTTTAAGTAAACGTACGCTTTATGAAGAGGAAACACTCTTACTCAAATTTCTTTGAAATAATTTTATAAGGCAACTCTCGTGGTAAACGAATTCAATTAAATTGAAAGGAATCAGGTTATGAATTTAAGCATTACATAAGCAATGGCAACTTTTCTATGTTAAGCGGCTGTTACTATGGTAAAAGTGGAAAAAATTCTTACTGGCAAGTTTGACCGACAGTAAAAAAGATTTTTTCAAATCAGAAAGATGTAATCAACTGATAGCGACAGAGGTATTCTGAAACAAGCTAACGGCTCTTGAAAGTGATGTTTGTGGAATATACTGTCACTATCAAGACATGTTAAAGTTCAAAATTGTGTGTGCGCACAGTATATGTAGTACTGAGTGATGCTTCAAACGATACGAGTACCTATATGAATCTGTCGTTGTACAGACCTACCAACTTATCTGTGAAATGGCGAAAATTGGAACTACGACCGCCATATTGAAATGTCATTCGATTGTCCGTGTCAACTAATTTTGAGTACTATGGTTGTTTTATTGTGATATTTCGGAATTTAAGAAGTTGAATATGCCGAAAGCCATTAAAAGTGATGCTCGAAACATTATTCTTAAGGTTGAAACCTTTTTCAAAGCAGAAGCTCGGGCGAGGTCTCCGATTATTCCATTTACCAAAATATACAAACGAATTTCGGCTGCAACAGGTCAGTGTTGTCAACTTTATTTTCATAAATACCTATATACTTAACCAAATATTTAAGTCCACGGAATATTTGTATATATTCTTACTGTAGGTTAACGCAACGGTAACGCACATCTAATATGTTACCTGTTAAATGGGTGAGCCAACTAACTTGCCGGTTTTCAAATTTCGATGAAAAAAATAATCCTATGTTTCAGGTGTGAGTCAAGGACTTATTTCAGAAATAGATAAAGAGGGGCATGCAGCAGAAGACACTGTTACTAAAATTCGGACACCAGGCAAGGAAGGATAGAAGTGGAATCATACACGTTGATAATTTTGACATGCGAGGTATACGGAGGAGAGTACATGAATTTGATTCTGCTAAAAACGAGGTGCCTACTGTTAAAAACCTTCTAAAGGTCTTAAAGGCAGAAATAAAATTCACAGGACAGCGATGATCATGTCGGTAGTGCAGGTTCATCTTAAGATCATTACTGTAAATCTGGTTTTTAATAAATAATTGTAAAGCAATTTGTTTTTTTTATTACATCCATTAGGTACTTACCACTGCGAATTATTAATAATATATCTTTGTTAGGGGTTAGATACGGTCTCAACTAAAACCAAACCAGCAAATAGTACCAGGCACCTGATGCAGGGAGGGTACATAAATCACATTGAATGAAAGTTTTAAGTGTGGATCATTTAGTATGATTGATAAGTTTTCCAGATTCTAGTTTATCTCTCTATTAACTGTTTTAGCTATCAAACCTTAATTTCTGCAGGATTTCCATTTCACTGGATCACTTCCTAAATAAAGCCATTTTTTAATCCTGAAGGACAACTGTTTAGCGTACCTACTCAACTACAAATATATTTTTTTATTTTATTTTTTATTTATCAATAATTACAATATATATTTAATTTCATTATTTTTATTTAATACTTATTTCTTTTGACAAATTACCTACTGCTCTTCTTCTCTAAAACTTACTCAATTTTGGGCACCTTATATTAATTAGCAACACTGAATCGACGGTGTCGTCCTCCTTCAGTTCACAGATAAGTTGGTAGGACTGTACCTAGTATCTCAAATTGCTTCTGTCAAACAGACAATACCTTTTGATCACTGTGCCTGAGCTTCTGGATGTCCTGGTGAATTCAATATGACTGCTGTCAATGTGGCTTTGACTTACCCGTTTAGGATTGTCTTTGTTTTGGTATGACTGAGCAAATATCTATGTGTGCAGATCTAGGTACAAATTGAAATTAAATAATGTTTTAATTTCTGATTTCTGAAATCCAAACAATAGTGAGAGCACCGAATATGAGTTAACCCAACTGATTTTTAAGGCTAACTATTGATAATTCGGTATCTTCATATTGTAATTCTAGATTGATCAGAACTATTGCACTCAGATTGTCGTCCATTAAAGATAATGGTTCATCGGTGTCTAACTTACCGCCGTACTCAGAGACGTCAATTAACGTTAATGGTTCATTAGAGTCAAAATTTGACATTCTGAAAAGTTCTTTATTCAATTTGTTGTAAAGTCTCTTTTCAAAAATGGAATTTTGACGCTAATCAACCATTAACGTTAATTGACGTCTCTGAGTGCGGCGGTTAGACATTCTGAAAAGATCTTCTTTCAATTTGCTATAAAGTCTCTTTTGCAATATAAAATTTCGAGACTAATTCATCATTAGCTTTAATTATGTGCGGCCTTATGTTGTTAATTGGTAGCTAAATGCTTATTCACACAAAACTTCACAAAGAGGCCGAATTTGTGTTTTGACATCTGTAGCTTGTATTCCCTTGACTGCATGCAAACAATAAACTGCAGGGTGAAACCGAAAACAATTGACAAACTTTTAGGGTAGGTTTTGTCATAGTTACACATTCATTTTATTTATTTATTTATTTATTTATTTATTTATTCTTTATTGCTAATTTTCATTTTGTGAGGTCAAATTAAAAATCGAACGCATTGATTTGTTTTTTTTATTACTGGTTAGTAATTATTTGCATTTTTCTTTTGAGTATGTGTATCGAAATCGATTCGTAGTTACGTAGGTACAGAGGCGCTCACATCAATCTTTACATAGGGGCACCTTATGCCGCTGACATAAGACCCATTTTGCAACGGTTTTGTAAAGTTTGATGTGAGCGCCTCTGTATGTTTGGTAGGTGGCGCGCGCGTTGCTAAGCAACGTTTGTCGTAGGTTGTGTATAAAAAGCGTTCACCGTGGTCAGTGTCACAGCTATAAAAAATAAATGTCATTTTAATGCGTTTTCATCAAAATTATTTTTCGTAAATAGGTCATAAGGCTTAGCTGAAACATCCTAAAAAAATTGTCGACTGACTTTAGGTTCCGCTGTTCGGACAAACAGGCGCCTAACTCAATAGTTTATTCAGTAAACGCTTTTGCTCCAACTTCGACCGCATAATAACTGGTTTTCAGTTACGGCTTTCAGGAATTTCAGAAACTTATGAGGACATTATCCACGCTGAATAAATCAGTGAAGGTTTTTGATGAAATAATAGATAACGTGTTGTTTATATAGTCATTTGTTTAATAAAGGTACAGGGTGACTTTGCAAGTACTTACCAGTTTTATAAAAAAAAGTCTTTAAATCAATTTAAAACTACGGCTTCATCGTTCAATTTTCCAACGAAGTACCTAGTTGTTTTATAAAATGTATGAAAATATCCTATTGAGGACATTTTCAGATATAAAAATATTCAGATATAAAAAAAGGATTGGGTTACAGGTTGACCTTTCTTTTCGAACCTGTTGTTCGATTCCCGGCAAGATAAAAGTTTTTTGAAAAATCCGAGTACCTATGCAATTTTAGTTTTTACCAAAATCGGCCTTGAGACTCCTTTCAGTAATTTTCGATATTCCTCATAGTTTAGGATTTGGCCTACCACGCCCACTTGAAAAACTCAGCCAGTGTATTCATATATTTGGATTTATTTTTTCTTAGACTTCTTTAAAGTATAGTTGTCTAAGGGTCACTCTTCTCCCCCTCATGGGTTCTCGCCTCAGCGTGGCGAGGGGGCCTAGTACCGATGATAGGGGAACCACCGGGAAGCGAAGAGAACCCAGGCGTGGCAGTGTGGTGGACTGGGAACCCACCCGCTCCGGCCCGCAAGGGCGACGTGGGGCTGCGGGGCCAGTGGGGCCTGCAGGCGCCTTGAGGCGCGTGGTTGGGGCCCAGTAGGGTCTGCGAACATGGGTGCCAGCGGGCCGGAGTGCGGAGGTGCTCTGGCTTGCATTGCACGGCGTCCACCGAGACGGTGAAAGTGCCTGCGTACTCCAGGCACTTTCGTGGCCTCCCCCCTTCGTTGGAGGGTCGGTTGGAGGGGGCCCCATTAGGGGCTAGCACTGGCGGCGGAGCAGTGCGGCATTACTTACGGTAGGATCCAGCTTCGCCGCCAAGGTGCCACCCCAAGTAACACAGAAAGCATTATAACAAACGAATATCTAAACTTATCAGAACTTAAAGTCCGAATAAACTCTTATATAAGTTCACCGAGCGTCTTGATGCCTTGTATTGGCATTTCAAAACCTCTATGATGCTTCACACTGTTTAACGGTTGCATTGCTGCATATTGGAATGCTTTTGTCGAGCCGTTGGTTTTAGTGCAGAAAATCACAACACAGCTGTAAGGCTTTCAGATGTATACAGTGCATTTAGTTTTACAATAGCATGTTTGATTAGTAAATATGTGCTTAATGCTGTTCAATAGCATAAACGTGAATTGTAATAATGCCACATATATCCGCTATACAGTTTTCAGCGGTTTTCAGGGCCTTAGGGTACACAATAGCATTTTAAAGTAGTAAGATAATGCCTAAGTCTGCTAAATAGTAAAAACTTGTACCATTATAGTGCATGTAAAACCGTATACAGCTTGAAGCCATTTTTCGTGCTCTTTGTTATGTAACAGCATTTTTAAATGTAAAGTAAAAGCCTAGAGCTGCTGAACAGCAAAAACGTGAGTCAATGTAATGTTTGCATTTTTTAAAAACAACTGTGTTTTGTTGTACAGCTTTTTAATTCATTTCGCGACCGAGAAAAATATCAAAGGAACATGCTAGAGTTATGTCTTCAAATTCTATCAATGCACAACAAAAAGATTCGGGCGAAGGAAGTTATAGCAATATTAAAAAAGGTTCCGTAGGTCCAAACACGAGGATTCCGTATCGTGTTTATTTCCAGGTCCTACACCTGGAAATAAACACGATACGGAATCCTCGTGTTTGGAAAAAAATATTGTGAATGAGAATATTCAACAAAATTGTGTTCACTCTAATCCACTTTATTTTGCTGAAAATGAGAGACCTGAGGAGCTCCAAAGAAAAAATGACGGTGATATTGATAAATCTGTGAAATGTTCACTTTGTCAATAAATATTAATAGTAGATTGTTAAACAAGGGCTGAAAGTGCCCCATTTCACTACAGATCGTTAAGTTCAAGTTTGAAAGGGTGCTTTCACCCGTGTAAACACTCTACTTTATTTCGAATACAAGGAAAGTAGGTAATTAAACAATAAACACCAATTAAAACAAATAAAAAAATCGGAAATGGGTTTTATTGTTTTGCATAAGAATCCCCAAAATTGCGTTCAAGTAATGGCACTATTTCAGTCTACATGACGTCTACTGGTATACCGGTGAACCCATATAGGACTACTTAACATACAATGGCACTGCAGTGGTTCATCAAAAGTCTTATCTTTGGCCAATGCCTTAATAATTGTTCACGCATGAATACATAAACTGTTGGCGGCATTAATTTGTCTTTTTAA
This sequence comes from Udea ferrugalis, assembly GCA_950022985.1. Taxonomy (NCBI): domain Eukaryota; kingdom Metazoa; phylum Arthropoda; class Insecta; order Lepidoptera; family Crambidae; genus Udea; species Udea ferrugalis. The sequence continues at coordinate 2,927,051 of OX465527.1, read as the reverse complement.
AGGCTCACCGGGCTGCTACAGATTCGACACCATTTTGTAAATATTTTATAACCAAATAAATATTTTTATTCGGACTTATACATAAAGTAATAAGTCTATTAATAACGATATTACTTAATTTAATACTGCCCAACTAATACCATTAGGTTATCTATGCAAAATCAATTCTATAGTAGGAGTACACAATTTGTTTTGGTTTTACATACATATCTTTAAACAACATTTTATATCAAAACCACAAAATATCGAAGGCGCGTGCAAATTTTCAATGAAACTCATATAGGAAACTACACTAAACTACATTGCGCAGAAATATTTGAGGGCAAGAAACAACAAAAAGGTCAAAAACTATTCAGTGTTTTTTGAATTCATAATAAATAGCACTTCACCCAGTTTTGTTTTAAAGTAGATCAAATAAAATACAACTTTTTTATTATTATACCATTTAAGTACCCGTGTTAGAGGCGTTTTTGCAGTGATGAAGGGTCCATTTGAGTTCTAACTGTGATTACTTAAACAACTTTCATAATTCTTTTACTACATTCTAATGCTAGCAAAATGCTTCCTCAATGCAATGAACATCTTCATAATCAATAATATTACCCTAATAATGCTTCTATAATGCGATTTGTAACTTCTTTGACCATACTATTGCTAATAAAATGCCCCTGTAATGCAATTAAACGACTATTGTGAATCTATTTAGGATCTAAAGCATTTATTTTTGTGCCCAAATAAGCATTACAGTAGCCGTATACACGTTTATAATGCCACTGTAAAACTTACTGAAAATGCGTAAAGCATACAGAAATTCTGTAAGCCGGCCGTTATACTGCTTTTATGTGTTACTTGGGACGGTCGAGTGCCGTGGGGTTTTAGTCGGTAGGAGTCGACATAACCTCGCCGTCCCCCCGGGCAGCGAAGTATCCATGAGGATTTCCCCACGAAAAAAAGAAAAAAAAAGGGTCACTCTTCTGGTGTATCCATAATATTTAGATGATTTAGTAATTTGGTGTTTGGTTTTGTACGCAGCAGTCTTGGAGTGTCAATTAACTACAATATCATGTCACCTTGGTCGGATGGAAGAAATCCGTTTTTAGAGATAAGCTCACCTGTTCTTTTACTTTCCTTAAAATTGTCTATTGTAATTGTCTTTTTGTGCACAAATTAATAAATAAAACGACCGGCAAGTTTTTAAAGTTTTATCTTCTTTACAAAAGTAATTGCTATTTGCTAATTTAGTGAACATTATTTCGCAGTAGTGTTCACGTCTCTGATAACTACAGTTCGTCCCTCAAAGAGACCTGATATCTGTCGTTCTCGAGAAAGCCCAGGCCATCCCAGAAGGCTCGCTGGCCGAAGTCGGTGCTGGTCTTCATCTCCTGTTTGGTGGGTGAGGATATCTCCAAATAGTACAGCTCTGCTGCGTCAGGGGTGACTGTCTGCCACGTTGGGCCTGACGTGCCTAGGGTCGGAAAGCTGAAAATAGTAAAATATCCATATTATGATCTTTAATGCACAAACCTGTACATAAAGCGGGCTTAGTGCTAAAAGCATTCTCTACCAGTCAACCATGAAAGAAACACAGAAATGCTTTTGGCGGTACAAAATTCTAGATTAATTAAGTAAAAATAATTAATTCTAAATATTGTCTTCGAATGAGGTGAGGACTAGACACTAAACTTTTTTCAACTTTATTATGAAGATTGAGAAAGAGACAAAATATCGAGTGTTAGTTTTATTTGAACACTGGTTCAAAGAACACAATATTTTGTTATTTTGAAGTAACAACATTTATTTTGTGGGTATCAATCAACTATACCTAGCCAGTTAAAAAAACAAATTTACCTATTGTACAACCTACTTTTCTAACTTTAGCTAAATTTCTGATAAACCCCCTACGGCCATTTCCAACTTAAAACCAACAAACAAGAACGTTTGGAGTAGGGTCACTAGGCAAGCATTGTTATTACTGCTAATTAACGGAAATAACGTAGTCAAAACAAGTCACTGCCTCAGGAGTGAGGTAACTATAGACTGTTAACTCAAAGTTATACCCAATACCCAACACTATTCGTTCTGGGGGGCTATCACAGGCTGGAAGTACGCAGAGATTTGGCACTTGCAGTGTATATTGCAAGGCTTTTGCGAGGTGTTGCCCACAACCCTACTGTTTTGCAATATTTTTTCCTGAGCGTCCCGGCCGGATATGAGTAGAGACGGCGCGGTCTCCCCTCCCGGCGAGAACCAACCTACTGGAAAAAGACTGGAATAGGAGGTGCATCTCATTTCTCTCACACTTATGCACTATAATATCTCCATCGTACCTGGTTAATCGCTTCGAAATTAGCCGCTTTGGTTGAAATTGAAGAAGAAGGCCTTGCTTACCCCGTAGAAGCGTAGCTGTAGATAATATCCAAAAGTAAGTTGATCATTTTCTTGTCATCCGTTGTGGTGAAGTCCAGGGAGGGGAACTTGAATACTTGTAAGATGTCGTCAGCGTGGCTCACACCTGCAAAACATCCAGTATATAAAATTGACAAATTCAGTACGACTATTTGCTTTAATAAACCAAGTTAACAAAACACTACCCACAAAAAAAACTTTTAATAGCCTTTATTTGGATAATTTGGGAATCTTTTATTTGTAACTTTACACCTTTACTTAGCCCTCTTAGATTTGATCTTTCTCAGATAGAACTCCAATTCCTTGCCTTCCAGCACGAGTGAATTGGGCGCCCAGGATGCCCTCTATAACTGCTTAGCTGCCAATGATATTAAAATAAAAAAACGTAGATAGGTTACTTGTGCTAAAAAAGTGGCACCTGAAATCAGAACTTCGAACATCTGAGCTAAGCATTGAAAGTTTGAGACGACACTGCGCATCATGTATCTGTCTCGTTTACGCTCTAGTAAATAATCATACTATCAGGTACACACGGTCAAATTATAGGTACGTACGCCAGAGGTCAGATTTAGACTTCGCATCAGTACCGACATAACGTATCTACCTCTTTTTAACTATAATTGCTAGCTGCCTATGCCACTATCATATTGCTTAGTCATATATTAGCTGACGGGATGCTTGGGGGTTTGTTTTATCTCAAGTTACATAAGCAAGTGAAAACCACATGACTGCTAAGTGCAAACACAAAGGTGATTACTCAAAATCTGTTAAAATAATAAATAGATATAAGAAGATCCAAATGAAAGAACAGCTTAGTTTTAAGTTACGCTTATTAAGTTTACAGAATCACTTCATTGGACTCGGCCATGACGAAATTACGAAAGACTATTACGAACACCGACCATCGCGTTGGGAATGATCGAAGCGTTGGGGCCGTAAAAAGAAAAATAAAGTGAAAAAACAGGTAATTACATCCCAGCATAAGTCCACTTTGGGTAAAAGCTCCGTCGGACGAAATTATCACTCCGGTCCCGTAGTCCATTTTTAATTACACTACGGACTACTGAAAACCGGTCATTTTAATTATAGTCCATTCGCGTCGTCATTTCTGCATTCTTAGCAGTAATTTCATGCTTGTCCTTCGATCTAGCACGCCCACTAAACCACCAAATCGTTCCTCATTAGGAAGTCATGTCCATAGTGACCAGTGGGACGTATACTTTCGAACGCAACGTTGAGGATCTGAGTATCTTGTGTGCAAGAGAATGAAATTTAAAATCACTGGATTCTTAACGTGAACGGACTGTAGCAGTAGAGCTGATGGCCGCTAGGCCAGACAAGTCCTTGAGTGGAGATCGCGGATCAACGGTGCAGTCACAGCATACACTGTCAATGCTTCGTTTACGCCTGAGTAAATAATCATGCTATCTTGTTCACACGGTCAAATTATAGGTACGGACGTAATGGTCAATTTTTGACTGCGCATCAATACTGACATAACCTATGTACCTCTTTTTTAAATATAATATTGCTTCAGCCTATGTCTAGCAGTGGCCTCCGACATCGACAGTCTGACTAATGACATTTAAATTCGAATATTCAAACTTATCCCGTCGCATCCTCCGTCTCAGTCTTTCAGCCCGCGTGTCACATTACGGAGTCAAGTCAGTTTCGTGCGGTCGATTTTGAGTATTGGCATCTCGTAGTTTATAGGCAAGTGAGACAAGATTGAAATGTGTTTGTCCATGTCCGATTGCCTTCTCCGCTGTGCCGTGCCCCGATCTAGGACACCTTTAGGCACGTCAATTTAATATTAAAGTAGAGAGCTCTCTGCTATACTCGTAGTACAATAAAACGCGTCTCTGCGCTCACTCTACAGCTGGGGAGCGCTGTCAAAGCTAACAGCTGACAATAGTATGCCTCTAAAATAAAATGGTCACTACGATAATCTTGAAGTTTGTTATTGCAAATTATAATTAAACATGCATGCCTACCTGTTTGAAGGCCGAAGACTGTTGAAACTTAATAATATTGCAGACTATTGCTTTATAATGTACGCTGTAGTTTTGATCAAATGTACTATTTCTATTCTAATCTATTGATGTTGAACATTATGATATAAAAACATACTCTCACGACTTCGTGAGGGTATGTATGACTATTTTCCCAAACGGGGTAGTCAGAAGCACACTGATTGCTGCCCTCATGGTGAACGGAACATTCAGAAGCCCACATTTTGCTTAGGGAATTCGAACCCAACAATGAAGACAAAGTAGGTGTTCCGGCCAGTCTTGAACTCGGGACCATCGGGTTCTAAACCAGAGTGTTTAACCGCTGGGCCACGACGCTCACATGTCGAAAAACTTACTAAAATAGCCCAGTGTTACGTAGGCTTAGTGACATACCCAAAAAATCTATTCATTTTTAATTAAGAATAATCTAGACATGATTGCATCTCCACAAGGCGATCATTATGCGATACTCGGAATAAATTGCAAAGTTAACTATTTTAAAACTGAAATTGCTTCCGCGTTCATTAAGTTGACATTCTTTTTTGTGATCGCGTTAAAAATATCTGCATTTGAATGGAACTGTAGCACGACTTTCAAATTGCCAAAAACTAATCAACTAAACAAAAGACATTTATATTATACAAACATAACTAATAATAGCATTGTAACTTTACCTCACTGAAAAAAACCAGGCAAGTGCGAGTCGGACTCGCGCACGGAGGGTTCCGTACCGTCTATAGAAGAAAATCACCTTTGTTGTATGGACCGCTTTGATATTTTTTTTTCCATATAACTATTTATTTGAAAGGAAAACAACTAAATGTTTTGTGTAAGTTTTGGGCTGTTACCGTTATTCATATTGAGCAAAATTACGAAAAAAACACTTTTATCGTACACGTTCTACGCAGAGTTGGTAACGAAACGCTTAAACCTTCTCCGTTCACATTCGGAATGCAGTGATTTTCAAATTTGATTCTGTCGAACACAAAAAGACTCAGATCCACAATCTTTGCATTCGAAAGTATATTTTCAGCTGGTCACTGTGGCCTTGGCTTTCTTATTAGTAACGATTTGATTAGTAAGGGTGCTAGGTCGAATGGCAAGTATGAAATCACTGCATTCTTAACGCGAACGGACTATAGTATACAATGTACCTACCTGCAGCAATGCAAACACAATGATATCGTCAATTAATTTGCATCTGTGCACGTATTCAACATAGCTAGATTAAGCGTTGATTAGGATACTTAACCCGTACGTGGCTAGTACATACACGGCCTATTCACGTCCCACTACTAGGCACAGGCCTAACCTCAACTATAAGGTGCAATGAGCCATACTCCAACACGGTAAGGTTAGAGAGCAACCTTGATGACAGATGTTATCAAGCCACCCTAAGGCCTCAGAGTAGGCTTAACGACTGACATCTTGCGACGTCAACCGGGACCCACTGCTTAGACTACCTTCCAAAGCATGGAGATGCCCGAAAAATACATTTTTTTTATAGGATAGGGGGCGAACGAGCTGACAGATCACCTGATGGAAAGTCAATACGGCCGCCCATGGACATTTGCAACACCAGAGAAGATACAAAATGCGTTGCTGGCCTTTCCACACTAAATTCAGGTTGGGATGGTCACCCATCCCATTTCCGGCCCGGCGTGTGTTGCTTTACAACAGCGATCGTTGCCGATCACCAATGCACACCAACTCTCCTCATCTTCAGCTGAAGTTCTCTACAAGTAGTTCCTCTTACCATAATTGTTCTTATTGCCAGCCATCAGCTCACTCAGGCTGCAAGAGCCTCGGTGCTTGAACCGGTACAGGTAGACCGGCTGGCCGGAGCGGGACGCGTGGACTTGCGCCAGGCGGCCCACGTCTGCCGCGAAGTGACGGTCGCCGAGGGCCTGTCGGCAACAAAGAGTTTTAATAAAACAAACGGCCTATATCCGTCCCACTGCTGGGCACAGGCCCCACCACAACTTCATAGGTATAGTTGTTACACCTCATGGTGTAACAAGCCATACTCCAACACGCGGGCTTAGTGCGGACTTTTGGAGGGGTGTAAGGTTAGTGAGAAATCTTAATCAAATGTCAGATGTTATCAACCCGCCCTAAGGCCTCTGACTAGGCTTAACGACTGCAACGTCAACCGGGACCAACTGCTTAACGTGCCTTTCGAAGCATGGAGATGCCCGAAATACTCATCACTAAATTTCGGTTGGGGCGGTCACCCAGCTCATATCCGACCCGGCGAGTGTTGCTTTACAACAGCGATCGTCGCCGATCACAGTCACAACTTTAGGTCCCCCCAAAGTTGTGACAGTGATCGGCTGTCGGCAAAGTGTTATTTAAAAAAAACTTGTATTTGCTAGTCAGTGTGAGATAATTCGGTGTATTAGCACTTAGTATAATGTGACTTTACTTAATTACACGTACACAGTTTGGAGACATCAGGTTTCATATTGACCTAGTTCAAGCTTCCAGCTTGGTTGCCGGAGCTCAGGCCGGAAATGAAAACTTTTTACAATTGCTGGCTTCACCTCTGACCTCTTAAAGTTGTTAGGTTCATTCTTCTGTGTTGAAAGCTAGGTTAATGCTTAATTGTGTAGTTGGTGCATAATTTAATTAACAATTAGTTTTATTCTCGACTAGTTTAACTTACTTAATGCTTACCAATGATATTTAAAAGAGGTAAATGCGTTATGTCAGTACTCATGCGAAGTCAAAAATTTATTCCTGGCGTACGAACATTTAATTTAAACGTGTGTACAAGATAGTATGATTATTCACTAGAGCTTAAACGAGATAGATACATGTTGCACAGTGTCGTCTCAAACTGTCAATGCTTTGCTTAGGTGTTCGAAGTTCTGATTTTGGGTGCCACTTTTATACCACAGCACAAGTAACCCATCTACTTCTTTTTAATATAATATTATTGTTGCTTACTATTTTTGGAGACCGACTTGGTGTAACAGTTAAGTAGTGGGCGGTTACACCAGAGGTTGCGGGTTGTATTTTTAGTTCAATCAAACATTTTGTGTGCATTAACATATCTGTTTGTATTGGTTTCCAATGTATCTTTTGTATGTTTTTGTACAAAAAAGTATGTAAGTTCATAGTTAAGTTTATTCGTTTTCCAGTATGCCATGGTACAGTCAAGTCCAAAAGTTTTTAAACTTTCTTGTTGCATTTTTCACTATATAAAAACTAAAAAACCGGGTTTTCTGCAACATTTAAACTACGGTAAAAACGACTATTTTACCTGTATTTGCCCGACGTTTCGGCGACAATTGCATGTGCCGTGGTCCGCTCGTGACCACGGCACATGCAATTGTCGCCGAAACGTCGGGCAAATACAGGTAAAATAGTCGTTTTTACCGTAGTTTAAATGTTGCAGAAAACCCGGTTTTTTAGTTTTTATAAAGTCCAAAAGTGCCTGATCACTTAAGTGGGAGCCCTTTCGGTCGCATAAACTCTTTCGTCATAATGTAGTTTGGCATAAATGTTTTGGCATAAAGTTTTTTCGCATAAATGATGATAAGCAGAGTATTATAAACCCACAATGGTTTCATTGGCATAATTATCATTGCCTATAATTGTATTTATCATAATTTAAATAAGCATAAATGTGAAGAACATAATTGATAAACGTATAACTTTACTTTATCATAATATAAGAAACGCATAATAGATGAATTCATAAAATACAAAACGCATATTTCTGTCTGCCCAGCAATATAGTTGGGGCGAAACGGACTCGGCTAGATTAGGTTAGAAGGTTGTAAGCTTATTTTAAGCAAACCCTAAAATGAAATGCCTGCTGCATCCCTGCATGCTGCTTGCTTGCTGTATGCTTGCCTGCAGGCAAGCATGCAGCATGCTTGCCTGCATGTTGCATGCTTGTTCACATGGTGAATGGCGAGGGCGGATCCGACATGGCCGTGATAGGTACGAAGGTTAAGGCGTGAGCGCAGCTCACGTCTTAACCTTCGAGGGTTAGTTATTTTTATTTCAAACCCTAAAATAAAATGCCTGCTGCATCCCTGCATGCTGCTTGCTTGCTTGCATGTATGCATGCATGCTTACTTGCTTGCATGAATGCATGCCTGCTTGCATGAATGCTTGCTTGCTTGCTCACTATACATTTGCATGCTTGCTTGCATGATAAAAAAAAAATAAAAATTGTTTATTTCATCATTTTGAGTTACAAATATGTTATTCAAGGCAGGGACCTACCTAGTAAGTATGTGATAATACCTGTGTTAGGAGGCCCCGCTCTTCCATGTTAATTACTCACAATATCTCGTTTAAACATAAACAATTTTACAAAAATGCAAGAGTATTATAATTTTTACAAATATTACTAAAATACAAACCAAAAGAAAAAAAACACATTATAACAGACAGGCAATAATATGTGTGTGTGAGAGTGTGTGTGTGTGCATGCGTGTATGTGTGCGTGTGTGTGTATGTATGTGTGTGTTTGTGTGTGTGTGAGAGAGAGAATTTGGATTAATTTTGAAGTAGCTCTTCTGTCTCGCTATAGTCCAACGCCAGCAGCGCCTTGATTAAAGTTTTTTTACATTCAAAGTATTGAAGATTGTGGATTCTATATATTTTATGTAATTTATTGTACATTGTAGCAGATTGGAATCGGAATTGCCGCTTAATAAAAGAGGTTTTACATGAAAATAAGGGGGCCACCCTGGTACCAATGGTCTTCCAGGTACCAATTGCGGTTCATATGGTAAGGTTTTGTGCAATTTCAGAACTGTTAATAAAATGTATAATTTCCTGACTGACAGAATCTCACAAAAACAATATAGCTCGTTAGTGGGAAACCTATATGGCTTAAAAAACATGGTTTTAAGCAAACATCTTTGAGCCCTTTCTGCTTCGAGGAACTTTGTTTTAGTAGCACTTCCCCAGATAGGTATGCAATAGCTTATGACCGATTGCGCAAGCGCGAGGTATATCCGCCGTAAAAGATTGCGACTTGTGACATGTCTCAGCATCTTGAAAATCCAAATAAGTTTTCTTATTCTATTATTTATATGCTCAATCTGTGGATGCCATGACAGCCGCTGATCAACAATGACACCTAGATATTTAACTGAATTAACTCTTGCAATCACAGCACATCCACATTTTGAAGCATCGCTGTTGTCACAAAAATGCAGTTTTAAATCTAATTTTGGGCAAGGCTGAGTTCTCTTGTTAAGGGAGAAACACACGTAGTTTGTTTTCCCAATATTTAAAGTGAGAAGGGATGATTTGAGCCAGCGTGCAACCTTAGCGAGTCCCAGTTCAGCTGCTTCAAATACAGAGGTCCAGGTTGGACCATTGAATACAATAGCTGTGTCATCCGCATAGGAGAAGATTTGAGCGTTATCAACCACAAGATTAGTTAGGTCATTTAGGTAAATTAGGAAAAGTGTGGGACCCAGCACACTCCCTTGAGGGACACCAAACATTATTTTAATCTCACTGCTCGTGTAGTCTCCAATCTTAACACTCTGAGTACGATCCCGTAGATAGTCAGTTAGTAGTTCTAGAGGAGTGCCTCTGATACCAATTTTGTCCATTTTACTCACAAGGATAGGAATTGACACAGTATCAAAGGCCTTTTTTAAATCAATGAACACAGCTAGCGTCTTTAAGCCGAGATCTAATTGTTCACTGACTAGGGATGACAGAGCTAAAACAGCGTCCTCCGTGGACCTACCCCGTCTGAACCCATATTGTGAACTAGATAAAATCTGAAATTTCTCAAGGTAGTTTAGGAGCCGCAAGTTAATCAATTTTTCAATTATTTTTGAAATTGCAGGCAAAACCGAGATAGGTCTATAGTTATTTACGCTATTTTTGTCACCACATTTGTATACAGGCGTAACAACCGATTTTTTTAGTGTAATTGGAAATACTCCTAATCTAAAGCAGAGATTTGCAAGATGACAGATAATAGGAGCCACAACTGCTTTTACCATCTTAAGAAACCGAGTATGAATACCGTCCCAGCCTGGTGCACTCTCGGATTTCAAATTCATTAGAATTGAATCCACCTCTGCCGGGTCAGTTTCCATGAGGACGAAAGATTCCAATTTAGCAGTAGAGGTTGTTATTGTTTTGTTAAATAATGTAGTTGAGTTTCCATCACTCTGTTCCTCCGCAAGCTTCCTACCGACGGAAGCGAAGAAATTGTTCACGTAATTTACAGAGTCCCTTGGTGATTCCATGATATTCAGTAGTTCGTTGCTACTGGTTTTAGCTGATTTAAGATGTGTTATTTCTTTTATAGAGTCCCATAATAATTTCGAATTTTTAATGTTGAGGTTTAGTTGTTCAGCTTGGTATTTACGTTTAAGTTTTTTTATCAATTTATTGCAATAATTACGGTATCTTAGATAAGTAAATCTTAAAACAGCATTTTGTGGATCAGATCTGAGTTTAAGTTGCATTTTATTTCTGTTTCTAATGCATCGTAAAATGCCGTCAGTAATCCATGGCTTAATCTTGCGTTTACTACTACAGGGTGCACTTACCTTTTTGCTGACATCAAGAGACTCATTTAACCTTGCAATCAAGTTTTCAACCACAAAGTTAGGATCATTACTTTTTAATAAGCTTGGTAAGTCTTTGCTTAAGAGTAACTCTGCAGCCCTTTCATAATCAATGTAAGTTTTAATATGGGGGGTGGAGTAATAAGTTCCCAACTTAGAAAGACACAAGAAAACTGCGGCGTGGTCAGTAACAGTCGTGTTCAGTACCACAGTATCGGCCAACAATTTACTTTTCTCGATTTTGAGCATGAAGTGATCCAAGCAATTATCACCTCTGGTTGGGAGCGTGTGACCTGGCGAGATACCATGTAACGCGAGCATGTTCAGGTAAGAAGCGCGGTTACTACTTTCGTATGATGATTCGTTTTGTTTAAAAATCAGGTTAATGTTGATGTCACCTGTTAATATAATATTTTTTGAGCCCTTTATAGTCTCTAAGTAAGTGTTAAGTGAATTTACAAAATTTGAGGCATTATGTTTCGACGGGGAGCGATATATTCCCAAGATTATGCTGCTAGAGGTGATTAATTGTGCACAAGAAGCGTTTTCAATTATTATTTCTTTAAATTTCGGGCTTAGTTGAGATTTGGCATATATCACAACACCATCGTTCTGATTAGAATTATTGACTGTAGCATAATGCTTGTAATTAGCCAAATAAGGTACTGGTTTGTTAGGGTTTAGGTGGCATTCAGTAAAAATAAAAACATCAATTTCTGTTCCAAGACTAGAGAATGTGGCCTCGAAATTGTCAAAATTGTGGTAAATGCTTCTTATATTTTGTTGCATAATAGTTAAATTTTGTTTTCCTTGGGGAATTCGGTGTTTTAAATCTACAACATCGCATGCTGTTGAGGATGAGACTGCAATCTCGTCTACCTCACTTGAAGTTCGGTGATTGTCTTTCATATAAGATTCTGATAAATAAATTCAGGTGCAATGAAAATGGCAGCTGTCTTCAACTTTAAAGTTATTATTCTCTCATTACCTTGGAGCTTCAATATAAAAATATGACTGGGCGTTGGTTTGTTATCTGATGTCATTTGAATGTGTGTGTGTGTGGTGGGGTAGTTGGAGTAGTGCGAGATGAGGTGAGTGAGCGTGTTTGAGTCCGTGAGTGTGAAAAGTATGCATGGAGATGTGTACGAATGTGTAATTATATGCGTGTGCTTGCCTGAGCTGCGTGTGTAGGATGAAGTTAGACACAAAAATAGAAACAAAGCATGAGCAGTTCCAAATACAGGACATATCCGGTTATAGGCTAAGAAAAGCAACCTGTTATTATCAAGTGACAATAATATAAAAAAGATAAATAAAAACAGGGACTTCAAGTTATTAAAGAACAAGACAGACTTTTGAGCGTAATTCTTATCTAAACTAAAAGTACCTTCACAGCTGAGTAATAGTCAATCTTGCTGCATCAAGTTGTGCACCTGCTCTTCGGTCTTGATTAGGATGAAGGGAGACCGCTCATCCTTCCGCACGTAGACTTTACCATATGAGGTCCAGCAGAACTTATACCCCTTCGACTTTGCCAAGTCTCGCGCCCGATAGTGAAGGCGAGACCCCATTAAAGTCAGATGTTCCGACAGGAAAACAGGTGTGTCTTCGTTTGTTTTAAATCCGAGATGTTTCGCGCACAGCTTGCTTTTATTTCTGATATTAAAAGACTTTGTCATCCTTAGTATGTCTGACTTCAATAATGCCGAGGTAGTTTCCACGACAATGGGGGTATTTTTCTGGTCTGGTTTCCTTCCCTTCAACCGGTAGATGTCCTTGATATCCGTTTTGCTAATCTTGCAATCCACTGCCTCCGAAAGGCACACAACCATGTCAATTAAATCCTGTTTAGTTTCCTTTTCCCTTTTCGGCACATTTTTCATTTCAAAATTTGCCTTTCGGCTTCCGATTTGCAGGTCCTCAATTTTTTCTTCAAGATATATAATGTATTGCCTATCTTCCTTTGCGTTTTCCTCAAGTGACGTTATTTTATGTCTGAATTCCTCATTTTGAGCTGTCAAAAATGCAATCGAGCTCTCTATGTTTAAATTTGACCCTTTTACTTCCTGGAGAATCGAATCGATACCGGCAAGTTTCTCGTTTTGTGAGGATGTGAAGTACGACAAAAGTTTTCTCATTTCCTCCTTAAAATCGTAAAACTGGTCACCTAGTGATTCGCTCGTTTGATTAGAAATCACTTGCCTATGCGAGCGCTGAGTGACAAAGTTAGGTGGTGTATTGTCGTCCTCCGATAAACAGATCGACATGTCGCGTTCTACATCAACGTTTGCGTTCAATCTCGAAGCCATCTGACTCACAGGTACCAGGACAGCAGCAAAATACAAGAGGTAGATGGTGACTAATGTGTTACTAATGGCCGGAGCGTAGCTGCGCAGGCGACTTAAAGATGGCGCGGTTTTACGCTACCTGATTTGTTCCCAGCGCTGGACTTCACACGGTGGGCGCGGCGTCCAGCGTCTGCCACGACTAATCACGGGTGGGACGGGGCGTGGCTAATTAGCGCTCCAAGATGGTGTCCTTTGTAGTGTTATGCGCAAGACCTCCACGCTGATTATGCGGTCCTATTTTTGTAGATGTAATAAAAATTCACTGAATTTGATTTAATTTTGAAAAATAAAAGATTTATGGAAACAGAGCACGTCAACACCGTTTGGTGGTCCGGGGGGAAGAGGTAATGATGAATGATATTTTCGGAATAAAAATATTACAGGATAATGAAGAGAATAGTAAAGTTTTTAAATTTTGATTAAGTGTTTTTTAAATGGTGATTCTACGGTCTTCTTATTGTATGACTTGAAATCTGTATGCCATAGGGTGAGATGCCAATGAATGATTTGCTAAGTACTTAATCGTTATTCTAAAAACAATCATGCATGAACCTTTGATGTTAATATCATTATTATAAAAGAAGTTATGGGGGAAAAAAGTATGCCTTATGATTTATTCTTAATGCACGTTATGCGAAACGAAGAGTATGCCAAAAAACGTTAAACAGACCTAAGATATGCCTTTTTATTTTATGCATCCCAATATGGACCCCACTTAAGTACTATTTCACAGAGTTATCAAGTTCAAGATGTTTTCAAAAAAGGCCAGATCAAGAGTACCTTTACTGTATGCAAGGACCCATGAAAGCAGAGGAAGCGCAAGGTGTGTGTCAGGATCGTAGCAAGTGGAAAGAAGAGGTCCCTGCCTACCCCGTTAGGAAAGAGGCGTGAATAGTATGTATCTATGTATGTTTGCCATCTATTCTTCTGATTGCTTGTTTCAAAATAATCAAACGCATGTCTAAGATTGTATTCACAACCATTTGTAAAAAAAATAATTCTATATAAACATCTGTAACACCTTTACCTCCACTGGTGTCCACGGAAGACCAGGGACGAGGTGCCCAACCATGTACCCCGTCAATATGCTGAGTGGGGACCCTTTCAGTTTTACAGTAATGTTATCATCATCAGTGTTGTAATAACTGTTATGAAATCTATTGTTAACTCATTATTGTGGTGCCTCACAACTTTTTTGATTGCTGCTCAACTTCTATTAGTTACAACTATAGATAGATGTTAAAATATAAATCATTTTTTCAATTCGAAACAGTAGGTAACTGAGATTATCGCATTCAAATAAACAAACTCTAAAGCTGAAAACTGCTTCAAACAGGGCATAATACCAGGATACCATTTTAATTGCTTCATTGTTAGTTCCTCTCACAACCTACGCAAAGCATAACATTAAAATATAAGTTTTAATTTTTAATTTCTTTCTTCCAAGGAAAAACTGGATTTTATCTTCTCAGAGCATTTTATAGAGTTTACAAGTGTCTTCATTTAATATAATGTCTTACAATTCTCGTATTACCGAGTAGGTTTTAAGCGGATGGATTCTTTTCTTGCTTAATTATGAGGTTAAGAGAGCATTCGTAAGAGCATTCGCGTTAAGCTGAGAAGATTTATTTTTTTCAAACAGCAGATCTTGTACTCTTGACAGACGACAATGGTGCCTTCACGCTCCTGAACCATGTGACCCTTACATTGCTTTAGTAATTGTCTTCGAACTCATGAAGGAGTAGTCAGATAAGGCGCCATGGCAAAGTCCGTTCACGGTCAATTTAATTCTGTTGCACACAAAAAAACTCAGATCCACAACCTTTGCATTCGAAAGTATGGGTCTAATAAGTAGCGATTTAATTGGGGGGCGTGGTGGATCAAAGGACAATTACAAAATTACTGCATTCTTAACGCGAACGGACTACAGGTGATCAGGCACCTTTGGCGTTGACTGTGAGTCCCAGAAATCGGATTGTTGTGGTCTTTATACAACATGCTAGTAGGTAGACTGTAAATTCAAAATCAACTATCAGTATTTTAAAGGTACAATGTGGCTTTTAACCAGATTAATTCCAATCACAAAGCTCGAAATACCTATTACTTTAATGCTGTTTCATGCTGTACAAATTGAAATGACTACTTACTTTGAAATGAATCAGGTTCCATACATAATTAATTTTGTTTTGCATTCACGTCAATTAAGTAAACTACATCAATTGTGATTGTGGAACTGATGAATACTACAAACTCAATTAAATACTTTCCAGTATAGTTTATGAAATTAGTTTATTTATTTCAATAGCCCAAGTGGAATCGACTTCTTCACGTTAAGGTGGACGCAGTTACAAATCAAATTAACTCATCAATATTTTATTAAAATAGACCTTTTACAAGTGCTTGCTAAACTTCACGTGCCCAATCTCCCTTCACTTCGTCTGACTTCACTAGACTGAAGAAGAATTATACCACATCACAAATGGTAAAAGTATGGGTCTGAAATTTCAATGTATACTAAGAACTTGTAAAACCGAAGGAAGTACAACTCTCATTTTTTGTCCGTGAAATAACACCGCAAGTAAGGAAGTAAGATAAGCTAAGATAATTTATTCCTCCTCAGTCGATCCCTCATTATTGAGGATCGTGACTCCCATGAGGAATCCTTCGAATATTGGAAGGATTCTTGCTGTATTGGAACTTTTCACAGAGTTAAAAAAATTATGAAAGTTACCCTTTCCCCTCCGTAAACCCAGAACCAGCGGCAGTGTTCTCACTATAATATTGAGTTTTCTTATTTCCTTTACAATTGTTGATAATGGGCATTTTAATGTCAATTTTTGGTGAGATTGCGGTCAAATGCTGGTCTATCCAAATTAAAAACAAATGGTTCCAAGTGACTTCTTACCATAGGCATCTTGTAACGTTACAATCGTCCCATTATCATTCGTGATGGTGAATAATCAAGCTACTGGTGAGATATTTATTATAACACACTCAGAATTACATTTCTTAGGATTTTTTTTGGCTATGTGCGAGCGATCTCTCCCAGACAACCTTCAGTAGATAGTTACTAGTATTTCTAATGACAACGCAGCATTTCTCACAGCGAACCATATTAGTATCTTATTCCAAGAATAATAGCATTTCTGACCAAGGAGTCTTTCTGACCTCCAAACTCCTCAGTTTCTTTACAATTTATGTTCGTGACGAAATTGTCAAAGGTTCCCCTTACTTCGGACATCGTTTGAAGAATCTACACCTGTTGAAAATAGTGTTTTTTCCTGGTTTACAAAAATTTTCAAACTCTCGAAGCTTTTATGAAAAGTATTGTAGGTAATTTTTATTCCTTTTCCCCCAAAGCAATTTTAACTTTTTCCGGCTTCACTTCATACTCGTTTTCCGAAATAAACAAAACGAACTGTTGTTTAAAATTTTCTCAATTCTCTGCTATGTGGCCGGACAGCATTAACGGTATTTACGGTCGGAATTCTATCACCTGACACCATGTGCTGTTAATGTACTTAATTGATTGTATTTGAATGAACAGTTACCTATGCTAATCTCCACGCATATTGTTTACAATTCATATAATAGTAGCATTTGTCATTGGAGTCATCGTATTGTGACAAGAGCATCTGGCTTAGCTTCTACTGCAAAGGATCAGGAAAGAACTCATCTTTAGTTCTCTTCCATATTTTAGTACGTACGGGTGAAGTGAGTGTGATTGATTGCAGGCATGGTCGAGATAGAGACATTACCGAATGAATAGGCATGTGACTTTGATGGGCGCTGATCATCTACATGATAAAGTGTACTATCTCGGAGTTACTCGTAACAATGTCGGAAAAATCCTACTAATATTATAAATGCGAAAGTTTGTATGTGTGGATGTGCCGTGTTACTATTTCACGTCAAAACTACTGGATGGATTTTAATGATACTTCACAATAATATAGCTTAAATGCATCTGAATGGCACATAGGCTACAATTTATAAAGATATGGATGGGTGGATAAAGGTAGTATTTTTTAACCTAATTCCATAAAGTCACTGTAAGATTCGACGGGACGCTGTGACCATGGAACAACTCAACCCTGTAGAGTCCGGGGAATTCAGTGAAATGGACTACAACAGGTGGACCGATCACCTGGCCTAATAAATGAGAAAGGTTAAATGAGATAGGTTAGCTCCTACAAAAAAGTTAAAATTACTCGTAATAAACCTCAGTGTAATTTATTAAAAGTCATTAATATGGGTCTCATAAGAAGGCTCAAGGTCACCTAGCGAACAATCGAGAGAGCGATGCTTAGTATTTCCCTGCTTGATCGAATCAGATATGATGAGATCCGCAGGAGAACTAAGGCAACCGACATCGCTCGTAGGATTGCATCGTCGAAGTAGCAGTGGGCGGGACACATAGCGCGGAGAACCGATGGCCGTTGGGGCTGAAATGGCGACCGCGTACCGGACGACGTTCCGTGGACAGGCCTTCCACAAGATGGACCGACGATTTGGTCAAGGTCGCGGGAAGCCGCTAGATGCGGACAACGCAGGACCGATCGTTGTGAAAATACTTCGGGGAGGGCTATGCCCAGCAGTGGGCGTCGTTCGGCTGAATTGATGATGATGAGCTAAGACTGACCTGAACAAGCTGCAAGAATGTGTCCTGGCTGACGGGCTTCCCCCCTAGGTACTTCTGCTTGATCTGAGCTGCAACCGCTGGCCGCAGGTGCAGTGGTAATGTGTCGTTGTACTCGAAGATGTTGCTGGCTAGGTGCTCCCATCGGGACTCCAGCTCGGGGAATATGGTTGGGTCTGTTTGGTATGCTGCAACAGAAAAGTTTTCATAATACGTTCTTCAAACTGGGTCAGTTATGGGCAACGATAGTTTAATTTATTTATTCAATAACATAGTACATTGTGGTAAATACATTGGGTACAATCATTAGGAATAGGAAGCTTAGTTTATAGTGGACATTAACAGTGGTCTATAAATTTATTTTGATTCATTCTCTTGGGAAAATAGTTGCTGGAACAAACCCAACTTTGTTATACATAGAACAGATGTTGTGTACCCTATTGAGTACCTGAAGATACCGTTGACAGCAAGTCCTTCTATCAATGTCAATTTACCCTCATCTAGGAGAGTCCTCAATTGTAGTAGGGTGTGGAATCAATTCTGGTAATAACTAAGTTTTATTTATACACTGAGCGCTTACACTTCAATTTATGAGTGTCCGAACAAACCCAACTTTGTTTTGAATTAAGTAATTTATAATGAATAAAGTATAGGTACCAGAAATATGCGAAAGAGGCAGACAGGGCAGAGGTGTTCAAACATTAATGAGTTTAAATGCATTGTGTAGATTTGAAGATTTTTTTGTTAATATATTTTAAACAAATATGGATATGCAAAAGATAGGTAAGTATAGTTCGTCTGAGCTGAAATGACGCGCCCCCTCCACCACATTTACGCATCAAAGAGTGCTTGCTTGTATGCGTAGATGCAGTGGAGGGGCGCGACATTTTAGCTTACACGATCCATACTTCTCTGAAATAAATTTGGAGTACCTAATGCGATAAACGGGTAGTCAGAGCACTTACAATATTTCCAATTTTGAAATACGTGAAATCAAATCCGATTTAAATTTGAATTAAGTATGAACTAATGAAGTTATTTAACCTGTTAATTACATCTCACATTCCAATCTGAAATTAGTTCTGCCTCAACAATGTTTTAGGGAAGCCTCTCAAAGTTGACTGAGATCAAAAGGGTTTTGATTATCCTGATGATGGGAAGCCTTCAGGGTTGTGACGATGTTGCTATGTTATTAAAGTTTACGATTGGGTAAGTAATGTGTAAGTTGGAATCTTATCATGACATGGAGAAATTAATTACTAAGTTTTTCATTCTACTAACAGTGTTTGGCAAAAGATAAAATTATAATTTGAGGAAACTATTGTTTTTTATAAATAACTTATTTGCCAAAGCAAAATTTGTCAAACTATTATTTTTGTAAGCAACTAACCAGACAAAAATAATCATCACATTCAAAACACCGTTTCAAAAACAAACAATTTTTAACATATTAATTGATAAAATAACGAACACTTTTCATTAATTAATTTAACAATGTAAGTTTTATTAACTAGACGTTCCTAACTTGCGGGCTTGGTACGCGTAATAATCCTTTAGCCTTTATTAATTAATAACGAATCATTAAAACTTTCACCCATTTACGGGCTAATAAGTGTGAAAATACAAAAACTTTGAAACAAGTTGAAGGTGTATCTGTCACCGGAAAATAACAAAAACCGTAAATTTATAAATTTCCTAGGAAATTTATAAACTTTCGTAGGATTCTAAACGAGAGATAAATTGTATCATTTTACGCCCACATTTCCGGAAATTTATAAATTAGCGACGACTCACGGTAAATTTATCAACTTACGGATATCTATCCGTAAGATTCTAAACGGTTCGACTAATCAGAGAAGAGCTTTTAATTTTACGCTTTTATAAATTACGGAAAATAACACACTGCTCTCTGATTGGTCGATGTTGACAGTAGCAATGCTTGTGTTCGTAGATTATGGTACAATCACATTTGCCAAACTGTACATTTATCAGTTTCGAATACCTACCTGTCTGGACTTTAACTTTAAAACTGGGTAGGTCTAACGGGTTACTTTTTACAATTAATAGGCTGATAACCCCTACTTAATCAAAATAAGACGGCAGAAATCGTGTTTTACGATTTCAAAAAGTTTATAAAAAAATGAAATACACTTATAAAATATAACATACAAAACATGGCATACCATCTCGATCATATCCCAAATGGGGTAGTCAGAGTCACACTGAGTTCCCGTCACGATGAACGAACGGAACATTCAGAAGCCCACATTTCACCGAGGCAATTTGCACCCATCGTGGTAAGAAGCGAGCATACCGCCGTTATCTGGGTTGCTTAGATTTTTTATCGGTGTTTCTCATCGCCGGAGAGTTAGCCGCAAATTATACGATGAACACGAAGATGAATTGTTCTTATAAAATATAAAACATTAAAACCGGCCTTCTACCAAAATTAAATGGCGGAGGAGAGGAATGACACGTGACTTATTCGACCAATCAGAGCGCACATGGCGTTTGGTTACCGCTCATTTATTATTTTACGGATGCGTTCCGAAAGTTTATCAATTTCCGGAAATAAGGGCGTAAAATAATACAATTTATCTCTAGTTTAGAATCCTACGAAAGTTTATAAATTTCCTAGGAAATTTATAAATTTACGGTTCTTGTTATTTTCCGGTGACATATCTACCTTTAACATTGATGGAATCACTCTAGCTCATAGGGTAAAATATACGCTGTTTCGGAAATGGGATGGTTGACCACCGCGACCTAAATTTAGTGTGTATTGTCCGTGCTTCGGAAGGCAGGTTTAGCGATCGGTACCAGTTGCCATCGCTAGATGTCAGTTCTTAAGCCTTGTCGGAGGCCTTAGGGCGGCTTGATAACATCTGACAGGAAGGTTCATCCCTACCTAGACCACAGTATAAACCATACAGTAGGCTATCTAAGGCCGCCCGCCGAGTTATTAGCCTAGCGTGCACACAGACAAGCGGCACAGCCCGTCCGTACTGCCGCCTCCCTATGCTTCCCTATTTTATGCTAGCGTGGGCGTGAAATTGCGTGTGCGTGATATCGCGACACGGCACGCGACGCGCACGCACACATTCAAACCGAGAGTGGCACGTTTGTATGTAGATAGCTTACTGTAAGATTATACTGTGCACACCTTCTACTGCTGACCTTCCTCATTGTTGAGGTGTGGCCTATGCCCACCAGTGGGACGTTTTAAGGTTGGTGTTTGTTTTTGTTCTTGTGTGCTAGTTTTGACGATACAAATACTACTGACAGCGCTCTGAGTCATTGTGTCACCCTTTAAAAGTTCCATATCAAAGTTACTTACTTACAAACTATCTCTTTAGGGTAATCACATTATTTTGTTCAAAAATAATGTATTCCTTGCGTAGGTATTTTTATAAACGTGTCATGAATCCCTATCAAAATACGTTATTCGTCATAAATAGGTGTTTATTTTTGAACGAAATCGACAAACTGGAAGTTCTCCAGAATTTGTAAAGCAGTTTTCTTCCAACTTCGAAAAACAACGGAAATAAAGTGAAAGAGTAACTGTTGAGTTTCTCGCCCGGTCTTGAACGCCTCTGTGCCTCCGGTAATGGTAAAAGTATCAACCATTCGAAAGTACACTGTAATAGTTTATTACTTGAATAAACTTAGCTGTTATGATAAATTTATTAACATAACCTCACGACTATGTTACCAAACGGGGTACTTAGTCAGTGGCACACGGATTGTTGCCGTCATGGTGGACGGAACAATCAGAAACCCACATCTTGTCTAGATAATTTAAACCCAACGTGGTAGGGGCGAGCCTACCGCCGCTATCCGGGTAGCTTGGGATCTTTATCGGTGTTTTCCATCAACGGGGAGCTAGCCGCAAATTGTACAATGAACACAAAATAGGTGCTCTGGCCAGTCTTGAACTCGGGACCATCGGGTTCCCAACCATTGTTTAACCACTGAACCACGAATCTCTCCGCTTACTTGAATAGACATTTTAAATAAAATTCTTACCCCTTCATTCATAAAAACTATAACAGCTGTTCAACAAGACATTTACTTTTGTATCGCTTGGCACTTGCATTCTTTTTGCTGCCGCCATTTGCGAGTAAGTGTGTTGTGTGTATGTGTTGCGTAACACGTCGATTGATTACACTAAGTTTTAGCGTTGCGTTCGTTTTAATGAATAAGGGGGTTAGTCTTTAGTTTTATAAATCTGAAAGGAAGCTTACCGAGCGCACTTCATCTGCTACAGAATAGATGACTCACCTTGAGAGATATTTATCGAGGCGAGCTTCCGAGGACTTAATAATTTACTATGTCGAGGCTCGGCCTCAAAATATGACCTATCTTTTAGTAGGAGAGCCCACAGGCTCACACAAGTGCCGTGATGACCTAGTGGCTTTTAAATTTGAAGATAAGGAAGCGTATTTTTCGTTTTATGAATAAAATGTAAAAAACTCTCGACTATGTAAAACAAAATTCACGTGGAGTTCTTGAGATATTGAAAGAGATGTTGAGTAAACCCTAATAAAGCTCTTACCTAAATGTTAGTTTGAGACTGAAAAATAAGTGGATGTAATCTAATAAATGGAACAGGTAGGAGAGAAAAACAAAACCTCATGGTTATGATTTCCGCAAGAATGGATGACGGACGGCTTTCGCCTAGGCAAGTTTACTGAAAGACATTTAGATTTTATTGGGGAGCGATTAATAAACCTAATAGAAGAAAGGGTAAAATAGATGTTACTTTTTGTCTCATCCAATTGGGATAAAAGATCACGTCTCATGATTGGGACAGACTGTTATAAAATATGCATGACGTTATTTCACCGCACTAAAGATAGTAGTTTGTTAATTATTCAAAAGAGGTAGGTTTGTAGGTCGAATGGATTCATGTTGTTTACTAACAGGAACTTTGGTTATACAGAATATTAAGCCAAGTTAAATTGTAAGAGATATTTACTATACAAAACAACATATTGAGTACCAGTAAAAGGATAGCATGGATAACCATGTTAACCATGTTAGTAACATAAACTACCCTATAATAATAGTACACATAACTCATAATACCCTACACATAACACATAATACCCTATAAGCTATTCTACGCCTCACTGAGCTGCTGGGCACAGCCGTCGCCTCAACTACGAGGTGGCGCGAGCCATACTCCAACACGCAGGCAAAAACCTACCTGTCAGATCTCATCAAGCAGCCCAAAGATATTTAAAAGACGATTGAGGTAGATTTCAAAAGACCAACGAAGGTCTTCTCCGCCTCCTAAGTGCTCTTGACACAAGAAATATTACTGCTTTCGTCGTCGTTCGGGTATACTGGCCATAAGCCAAACTCGTGTCGAACTTGTTAAATGCACAAAAACCTGAAAGCACCCCGAAGTCAAAGTTTAGTTGTAAAAAGCGGATTAATTAGCGGGTAAAAGTCCAAGTCGTAATTGACAGAAGATAACTTTTTCCTTTTTTCAGCTTTAATGACTACTATCCTTCTTTAATCAAGGGAAAAGCTCAGAAAAAGTCTACGCTTCAGGACGTTTTGTAATAAGGTAAAGGTTAAGTAACAGGTCCTTTAGCCCAAGCTTTGCGGCAAGGCGTTAGAATACAAACAGCCTGTATTCCTCCTACTGCTTGGCAAAGGACTCCCACAACTATAAGACGGGAGCCATAGTCAAACACGTGGGCTCAGTGCGTATTGGTATTGTTTCAGGGCTCTAAGGTTAGTGATTGATTGTCAGATAATGTCAAACTGCCCTAGGGCCTATACTGGGCTCAATTACTGAAATCTAGCGACATCAGCAGACAGAAACTGTTTTCAAAGCACGGAAACCTGAAAAAAACATCACTTAATTTCAGGTGGGGTGGTCATCTATCTCAAAACTTTCTTTAGAATAGGCTTCGATACTTATAACTTGCCCGTCTTATGAGGTTGGAAACCGCTTTAAAACTATATTACTGAAAATAAAACTATACTTAATGCGAACACAAAAGCTCACGATCAAGCTCGCTCGCTAGCAAGAAGACTGCCTAAATTGTGCATTGAAATCTATAATTTTATAAAGCCGCAATGTTTTGGTACATTAAAAAATATCTATCTTAATTATGGTAGTTCAGCTCGGGTAGGTACAGTATTAAATTGAAAAATCAGTAAATACTGTTAAGTTGAAAAAAGTAATTCAATGTTTAACATAGAATTTTCTCAAAATAAGGGGTTGCTAAAAAAAGCAAACTGTATTACAAACACTACAGCAGTTCGGCAAGACATGCAAATTGCTAATTATGAAGGCCCTTTTAATTTCTTCGCGAGCGGCATCAGTAGCATTGGAGCAACAAAATACACTAGTGCGGATGAACTTAAGTAATCAACAGCGAGTAGACTTCATTTGTACAATCAAGCGGTCTTATCGAAGAGATCTCTTTCAGAAAACCTTAGGGAGAGAATACAAGGCTTAAAGCAAATAGAACTTACCTGCAGCAGGGTACAGGCCTTCATCAGAAGTCACTGACGTGATGAGAGGCAGTCTGTGCATCGCGCCTGATTGGGCAGCGTGGTAGGGGTATTGCGAAAGGAACGGCTCTCTCACTCCTGGTGCCTCCACCGTAGGAGTGAACGGCGTGAACATATGCACCTTCCAGTCCTGGGGAGAAGAAATTAACATCAGTATTAGGTTAAGCCTGTTATTTTATCATTTTTAGCATTGTTCATGCAGTATCTTTACAAAAGACCCGAAAATCAAGATCGAAAGTATTTTTCTGGTTTTCGGATCTTAAGTAAGCCTGTTATTTATTTGAATCTGAACGAGGGTCTTGCTTTTCTTTTTTTATAGATAAACAACAATATGTTAAATGATATTTTCAATTTGCGAGTCTCTGCGTAACCGTTTTGAATCAGAGAACTGGCAATATGAATAACACTTAGCGAAATGTTTTTATTTAAAGCAAGCTGTCCCGACAGGTTGCTAAGAGAAAACTTAATTGTGGTTTTAATATATTCATAGAATTTCTTCATGTTTACTCACTTTTCCAACCTTTCACAAACATTTCAAAACCAAAATCAGCCAAATCGGTCAAGCCATTCTCGAGTTTAAGCGAGACTAACGAACAGCAATTCATTTTTATTAATTGAAATTTTGATAAATTATACTTCGCACGCCGAATGATGATCCCTATGACAGTTTGTTGGCGCTTAACTTTGTACTGACGTCCTGTCACAACAAATCCTTTAGAGGTCCATTAAAAAATAGAAAAAAACATAATTGTGTACATTTGTAAATTAGAAAAATGAATATTAAGAAATTATTACGTAATGTTCGTAAATAATGGAAAAAAACTTAATGCAAATGTACATGGTACGTGCTGCAAAATTTACGTCGTCAAGCTGTTATCGACTAAGAAGGGACACATCGATAAACAAAATATCGATAAGTTGTTGAAACATTTACCAATTACTTGAGTTTGTATTATATTGAGATACAGGGTCAAGTGGAAGTACAAAATCTGAGTCTGAACTGCAACTATCTGTGACGTTTACTATTAACCGTTGGTCAATGATATTGTCGTATTGTACATCTCGATCCCAGTCTTGTCGTATGACGATGTGAAGCGGTGTGACAAGAAGACGAAACAGACTGACAAGACAATCATGACATGACTGTATTAAAAACATACGGTCTTAGGTCTGTGGCCACCTTTTGAATATTTTGCCATGAAGCTGGCAATTATGAATTCTTTAAAATTCAATTCAAAAAGAATTCTAAACTCTTTAAATTATGCAATTTGAATAAATAATCAATTAAAGTGAAATAAAATATGAGTAATGAGGCTGTTACTTTTTTTTTCTAGGTAGTTTAGTATATATTTTATGTCCATCAATACGCGTAATCTTTTTTTCCAAATAAATATTGCTTATTATGATGAATGATCTGACTGAATGACATGACATTTGCCTAAGTATTTGTATTTTATCGAAATTGTTTGAAGTTGTTTTCCATCACTAATACAACTGTCAGTTGAAACGTCATAGGGATCATCATTCGGCGTGCGAACTATAGTAAGTGTAGTAAAAAATATAGGAGCATTATTCTTCTACTAACTTCCATGAGGTCCTAAGCATTCCTATCCGTATCCGCCGATATGAATAAGCCTTCAAAACCACAATCCACATACTCATTCACATCCACGGATGTGAAATAATCGACATCCGCAACATTTCCTTATAGAAACTGTTAGTAGTATTGGTAGTATTGCTTACAAAAGCTTTTGAGATCTGATCAGCCACATTGAACAAACAAACGAATTATTTATTTGCCAAGAAGCAGTACATTTAATAGGTTTTTAAACTTTCTTGTTGCATTTTTCACTATATAAACACTAAATAAACCGGGTTTTTCTGCAACTTAATTATAACTACGGTAAAAACTACTGTTTTACCTGTATTGTGGTGTCCGCTCGTGACCACGGCACATGCAATTGTCGCCGAAACGTCGGGCAAATACAGGTAAAACAGTAGTTTTTACCGTAGTTATATGTTGCAGAAAACCCGGTTTATTTAGTGTTTATACAGTACATTTAATTATGACAATGATACATCAAGCAATTGTTGTAACGAACAAAATATCAGTGAGCCGAAGCGAAACAAAAATTAAGAAGAATGGCGAAACTTTGTAAGATCAAGAAGCAAATAAAAAGAGTGTTAAGCTTCATGAAACTACGTAAGCTTTGCACAGAAGTTAGACTTCTCAGCAGCGCGCTGCCAGCAAACTAGGTGTCGAAGCTTTGAATGAATTTTACTGATTTTAAGTCTTTTACTAAGCTCTTCCATATGAAAACGCATTATTTCAATGTTATTGATTTTAAAAGACCGTTTGGAATAAATGCTTCTTCTTCTGTTAATCGTGTCGATGTAGTTTATCATATTCTATATGGAGAAAATTCCACCACCTTTACGGCATGTTTATTGGCACACATAGATCGTCTTTTGTAGAGTTGTTCAGACACACGGAGCAAGTGTCTCATTGGCTGCATGGGGGTAATATCGGGAGGTCCAGTAGCAATCCTGGCTTGTGGTGGGTTGCCAGGTCAAGTTCTAACAGTTTTGGCAAAATTTCGTTGGCTTTTGAGTCTCTGGGTGATGGCCAGGTTGCCATTCATAGGGTGCATGCAAATGCTTCACAGACAATACTAAAAAAAAAGTCATGAATGATATTGGAATCGCTGCAAGCAAATAGGAAATAAGAAGACATTGTGCCCATTTCTTGCAAATTTAATAATATCTATTAATAGCAGCTTAAAATCTTAAAGTTTTTTAATGCGAAACCTTTGAGAAGGACTTCGACAAGTCCCGATAATATATCTTCGTCTCGCGTTTGAAACCAGACTACGCAAAATGAAATTGAAAGAGGACGAATAGAATTGGCACCATTATAAAAGTTCAAAGAGATTCTATAGAACCTTTGGAAAATCCTTCAAAGAGATTGCTTAAGATTTAGCTTTTGGTGTTATTTGGGTTTTGTTCAGATTCCAAATTTGATCTAGATGTATTTAACCAGTCCTCTACTTTATTTGTAAAAACTGTTAAAAGTATCAAAGGTCCGGACTCCGGAGAGTTTGGAATTGTTGTAACATCGAGACAAATCAATATTATTTATTTCAACTTTGCTGCACAGAAATGGTTTCAGAGTATCACTTAACTTCTCAAAATTAAAAAACAAACATACCATGATAGGGCTGGGATAATAACAGGTTGTAAAAACAGTTGTGGGACCCGGAGCAAACATTTTAGTTCATCCTCCCAGAAAGCCAAATAAAAATTAAGCCTCGAATGGCCATTCTTACTTTCGAGATAAAACTTACTTTCGACAAGATAAAGTTCCTGCTAGATTAAGCTTAGAAAGTTAAAAAGCCCTATTTTTTCTTCAACAGAAGAATACTATTAAGTGAATAGCTGTGCCCTCAGCTTCGCCAGGGTGGAATTCAGGCTCCCACAAAAAGTTCAACAATATCTTTATTATGCCCCGCGGTCAAACCCGCAATCATTATTTTCTTGCCGACCTATTTTAAAACTTTGATGTCTCCTAAGATATTCATTGATATCAAATGATGTCAAAGGCAGTTTTGTTCGAAATTGAATACTTCTGATAAATAAAGCATTTATTTGAATGAATATCATTACTATGTTGATAAAAAACACTTTCACTAATAATAAATACATCATTTCGGACGGATTACCACTAAAAATTTTAAAGTACTCAAGTAGTTAATTTACTAACATTTTATACTGTCAAGGCTTTTTAGAACGTTTAAAGAGCTTTTTGGCAACTTTAACTGTTTCGTGTTAACCCAGTGCACGCAGTGGAAGCTCACATAAGGAATATTTTTCCCGTTTTGCAACATTGATCATTGATGCTCCGCTCATATTGATCGTAGCGTGATATTATACGAGTATGAATAGCTACAAGCCTTTGTCAATATGGACTATCCAACAATTGAAACCAGTGATTCCTGAGCTTAGCGCGTGCAATCAAACAAACAC
Organism: Udea ferrugalis; assembly: GCA_950022985.1. Taxonomy (NCBI): domain Eukaryota; kingdom Metazoa; phylum Arthropoda; class Insecta; order Lepidoptera; family Crambidae; genus Udea; species Udea ferrugalis. The sequence goes on along the minus strand of OX465527.1, from coordinate 2,898,526 downwards.
TTCATTTGAATATTAGTATAGGTGACACCTTCTCTCGTTAAGTACTTACAAACATCTGTATCTGCGCGTTGACGAGCACTTCCGCGGGGCGGTAGCGGAGGCAGTCGACCATCTCGCGGGTGGTGGCGGTGGGGCAGCCCACGATGGCCGACAGCGCGCGCGCCTTCTGCGCCGGCTTCACTGAATGCGTCCATGATGCGCATGAGTACTTACAAACATCTGTATCTGCGCGTTGACGAGCACTTCCGCGGGGCGGTAGCGGAGGCAGTCGACCATCTCGCGGGTGGTGGCGGTGGGGCAGCCCACGATGGCCGACAGCGCGCGCGCCTTCTGCGCCGGCTTCACTGAATGCGTCCATGATGCGCAAGAGTACTTACAAACATCTGTATCTGCGCGTTGACGAGCACTTCCGCGGGGCGGTAGCGGAGGCAGTCGACCATCTCGCGGGTGGTGGCGGTGGGGCAGCCCACGATGGCCGACAGTGCGCGCGCCTTTTGGGCTGGCTTAACCGCGTGAGTCCATGGCGCGAACGCAGATCCACTGAATGCTATGCCTCTGGCAAAGGTGCCTTAAAAACAAATTCTTAGTTAGAGCTCATGATGTCTTCTTTCTATTAAATTTTGAGCTTTGTCTTTGCTTTGTCAAACGTCGTTCTTCCAAAGCGTTTTTAATGAACCAACCCCCTATTTATAAAAAAAATAAACAGTGCTTCAACAACTCATTAACTTTTGTATCGCTTTGTCTCTTTCATTCTTGTTGCTGCCGCCATTTGCGAGTAAGTGACAAAACACGTCAATTGCTTAAACTATGCTTTAGCGTTGGGTTCGTTTTTATGAATTTGGGGGTTAGTATCATTCTGTCAGCTAAATAAAAACGATAATTTTAGGAATTTATCATCATTGTTTTTGTAAATTTTTCATTTCTTATTCTATTCTTAAAATATTTAATATTCTCTTCTAAACAAAACCATGGAAATCTAACAGTGCACGAATGATTAATGTTGCAATAAACCCGACTTTGTTTTAAATTATACTCTCCCAACAGACGTCGAATGTGTGCTTGATAAAACATTGCAAAAACAACAAATAAAAATCATGAAAATTGGCCTAGTGGTCCGCGAATCATGAGTGCTGAAACAACCCGACTTTTTATTTACTCTCTCTTGATTGTTGTCAATAGTGAACCTGGTTACAAAAGTAAATTTGGGATAGATTGTTTTCTATACTGAAATAAGACATAGGCTTAGATTGAGCGACCTTTCCCTCTCTTTGTTTCTGAACAAACCAATTCTATGGAAAGCTTTCGTCGCTAAGGTCTTGGCTTATTCTTGTCAAGAAACCTGCAAAGGCAGTATAATCCATGGATTACCAGTCATTGCGTTGAATCTCGCAGCGCTGAGAATATTAGAAAATTGAATTGCTTTCCTAACTTAATTACATGACGACTCACTCAGCTAGTAATCTTTGTAATATCTGTAAAACCAATCCTGGAATGCATGTATGAAATGTTAACCTGAAAGAAGAGAGAGCTTCGTGTACTAGTGGTTAGGCACTCTGGCTTGGAATCCTTGTGGAAAACACTGATAAAAGCACTTTACGAAGTGTGGGCCTCTCAATATTTTCGTTTCACTATGACGGCAACTATCAGTGTACAGTCAGCAAAAAATGTGGTCTACCACCCTACGGTTGAGATTCGTTGGAACATCATGAAACAACAAGGTCAATTTCCCCTGGCAATAAGTTTGTGTCAGTGACTTTTGCTCTCTTTGTCATTTACGATATAACGTCATGCCAAGTGTCAAGATTGAATTATCGCATAAATTGATACCTTGATTGGTATTAATACTTCATTGACGGAGATACTTGTCTTGACAGTGGAATTGTCAGTGAGACTTTCTTTTTCAGTAGTAATAAGTTTCTCTTCAAAAAGATCGACATGGTTTTAGTTGAGCAAAATAGATTATGGCATTTAATGAGGTTAAACTAAGTCACACAATGACGTCAAATGTCAGGCATCCTAAATATCTGACAAAACGTCATAACGTAATTGTGCATGTGTTAAACTCTGTTAGAAAAGTCAACCTTAGCGATCGTTACATCTCGCAGAATCTTTTGTCAAAAGTGGTAGACGACTTTCTTGGCTGACTGTACCTATTACCTCTTCAGGAAAATATTAGTGAGCGTATGTTATGTTACGTGAAATTTTCGTTTGGCTCCAATAATTCCATATGAAACATTTCTTAAATGTATGCAGAACAATGAAGCTTATTAAAGCCGCCGACTGTATGAAGTATTTCGTGTAATCTCTTTAGGGTTGTTTACAAAGAACAATAAAGGCCCTAGTATAGTGCCTTGCAGTAAATCAAAAATAATAGGTCCACGGGTTCGAGAGGCGAGCCATTTTACGTCGAGAGCTCCTTTTCAAGGAAAGCGTGTAAGAGAATGTAAATAATTTGTTTTTCTCGTCATGCTTATTACTGAAAATTGTTTGTGAACGCAGAGAATTTGAATCCTTACAATGTACAAAATTGAACTTAATCTAACGTGCGTTTCAATTAATATTTAATAGCGTAACGTACATAAGATTTCTCTCTGTGTTGCTATGCCCTTGCAAGGCGTCACATTTGCTGTTGTAATGTATAATTAGACCTTGATGAATGTATGGTGATATGCAATTAATAAATTAAATGAAATGAAAGTCAGACGCAAGCGGACTATTGCTGCCAAGATAATGAGTTAAGAGACCTGTCTGTAGTACCTTGTGTCAATGTATGATTTTAAAAATGTTGAGTTAAGCTAAGTTTAGTACCCTCAGTGCTTTCAACTGCCTCGGTGGTTTTGGGTGGTGGTGTTGTGTGAAGGTTTGTAAGCCAACCGTCAAGTATTGAACAGATGAAAGAAACCTTCTGACATTGGTCTGCTCAGGTTTACTTCACTTTTCTTTGAATCCTTTTGACCTTGGTTAGGGGTAATTAATTTCATGTAATACTGTAAATTGTTGCATAGTTTAAAGAACTGTTGTAAAAACAACTTTAAAATAACAGTTACTTCTCAGTCATTGCCAAGTATACTCAGTAGAAACAACGTTCCGACGCCGTTGTATTATGCTAACATCTGCACATGTAATACAATCTGTTTCCAGCGTTCTAGTATGTGTAATTAGATTCATTTTATGAGGTAAAAATATGAATTGGAAGTATTACCGTGAAATGGACTCAAATAAAAAATTGAGAATTCATTTCATTTCCTACCAGTAAAAGTAATCTACCCCTGGACTTGATCCAATCTTTTGGGTAACTCTGTATGTAGAATACAGGAGTTCCGAACGGACATTAACATTTTGAGGTGCTCCCTCACCGAGAGCTTTCGCCTGTATTGTATGTTCGACTTTAAGCCTTAGATTACAATCCCTGACTGACGAGCATTCGCGTATAATGTAACATTTAGTATAGATTTGAATTACAAGCTTTCACTTTTGATTTAGTTAATTGATGTTACAAGTTGTATCAAGATATTACTTATTGTGACGATACAAGAAGCGCATTGTAATGCTCGCTTCTCCTCCTTCACTGAAGTAAGCTCGTTTTGTATCATTGCAAGGTGCGCATTGTAATGTTCGGTTCTCTTCCCTCATTGATGTTATACTCGAATCGGTAACGTTACATTACAGACGAATGCTCCCGGTGAGCACCTTTACGATTCAGTCTTTTCTCTCGGCGTGGAGCAGAAAGAATTATTTATGAAACAGCTTTGATTCATCTACGACATTGCCAGTTGGAAGTTTAGAGACGTCTGTAACTTTCTTATGACGAATGTTTTATTATTCAGATGGAAGTGATTCTGTTTGTAAACTCATTTAGAACACGAATTCTAACTTATCTGCTCATTTTTATACGAGTAATGTCGTAATCAAACTAAGTTGGAGATACATAATGAATAAATAATAATAATATAGTACTGCTGTGTCTAAAGCAGTATTATTAGGCCCTGTTTTGAAATAGTAACCAATAATGTGCTGCTACGTGACGGACGGGGTGTTAACATAAGTGATAGAACAGTGAGAAGACGTCTAAAAGAACGTCATTGAATGCCGTACAGACCCGCAACAGGTCCCAAACTTACCACAGCCCCCCAAGCAGTAAATTTTGCTCGAGAACACTGTGATTGGACTTTGACACAATTGGGGAAAGAACTCTTTTCTGACGAGTCCCGAAGAGTCGCAGAGAGAGAGATGCTGACGGTCGCAAAAGTGTGGAGCAAAAGCTCGGTCGCAAAAGACCGAGGCAACGATATGCTTTGGAGGAGCAGCTGAACAGCCGAATAAGTAGGTGGCCTAATTTTTTTGTCCACCAGTGTATTGAAAATGACATGCCCCATTAGTGGTCATAGAAATTGAGTAAGGCAACGCAATGCTCTCATGAGGCATCATCACCCTAAGAGTTTTCTAGATTTTTCAAGAACCTCTGACACGTTTCCGTCGATGTCGTTAATAAAACATCGATGTAACTAGTAAGTCAGCCAGTAAGAAAGTTTAGATATTGTATTTTAATAGATATTTTATTTCGCTAGCCGTGTCTATTTTTATAATTTTGCATTGCTAGTAAATTTTCTTTACTAGCAATGCAAAATTATAAAAATTTTTAGTAATTTAAAAGCGATTTGAATTAACGTTCGTCAATCGAAAACAGATGTTTTTGAAATGTTTCATTGTGTGTATTTTGTATTGAATACAAAGCTTTGTTCATTTTGCACAATTCATTATCATCAAGTTGCTGTGTTTCTGTTATTTCACTGTGTAATTGATGTAAGTATACTACTTAGTTGTGTATGGAACCGTTAAACCAAATTGGTTCAAATTTAAATGTAGTCGTGGGCCCCAGGAATATCTAGAAATTGCTACTGGAAGTGGCAGCGTTACATCTCAGAAGTTAATTTCTGATATGTACAGTCAGCATCTCCAGTGATTAAGCATTTTAATACTCGTATTCCACAAACCATTGTGTAAGTTCTTAACTCTCACAGTGATCACAAACGAGCAAAGTAGGATTTTTAAGCCATCCAATCAGATGACACTCCAAGTGTCGTTCCACTCAAGATAGTTTGTGAATACTTAACTTCGGGAGAAAACCTTGTTACCAGTGCGGGTTTGAACACTACCAGCAAACTGGGCGAGATTACTGCAGGTAAAGTCAAAATTACAAGGTGATTTTGTGAGTACTTGACAAATTTTAAGGAGCGAATTGATATCAGGATCTGAACAGATTTCCGTAAAAAAAAAAAACTGACCTTTAGACAAAGGTGAAAGGTAGTGGTAGTGCACACTAGCGCCCCCTGCAGAACAACCAGTAAGGGTGACGCTGTCAGGGTTGCCTCCAAACATCATGATGTTGTTCTGCACCCAGCGAAGTGCGAACGCCTGGTCTTTGAGCCCAGCGTTGCCTGGAGCCTGCGCATCGCCGCTGCTGAGGAAACCTGGTGGAAAAAAACGCCCATTAGAACGGTGCAATGAAAAAATTGGCAATAGCACTTTAATTGTAAAGTACACCCCTGATGGTCACACTCATACAGGCTTACGCTTAAGTCCGCATCGAAATAATGTGATCATAGCTTAGGAATTGGCCAAAGCAATTGATCGGTGATTGTACTTGTACTCGTACCTAATACCAGAGTAACAGAGTCGTGTATCGCCTAAAGCATCTCATAAAGTGAAAAACATTATTTAAATCATGTAGTAAGTGATATTAGGTTGCTTTTGTTAAATAATTCAGTGAATGACCACTCTGTTCACACATTTGGTTTTGGTCATGCTTACTTTGCAAGTGTACCACATCCATCCCATTCGGCATACCACTAGACTAGACTATAAGTAGTTCGTTCGCGTGAAGAATGCGGTGATTATTAAAATTTAATTCTTTCGCACACAAAAAAAAACTTATATCTACAACCTTTGCTTTCAAAAGTAAGCATTTAGCTGGTCACTGTGGACTTGGCTATCTTAAGGAACGATTTGATTGGTAAGGCGGCGTGCTAGGCCGAAGGACAAGTATGAAATCACTGCATTCTTAACGCGAACGGACTATAGATTAATCAAGTGTGCGACTTGAGACAAATCAACTAGTCTTCATACAGTCCTTTTCGTTATTTTTATCCTAATTTAATGCTTGTACCCTCTTCGAGGGAGGCTAATTTGGCAATGTCGAGTGGGAAGGGTAGGTACTCGAATTTTTATTACGAAAAATCATAAAAAGTCTGGCTTAATATTTTGTTTTACTTTATCTTTTTTATTTTTTTGTACGAATTACCTAATCCTTTTACACGCGAAGTCTTAACATCAGGGTACTAAACTGTGGAATTTTACCGAATATCAATCCAATTAATCCACTTAATTTTATTGAAAAAATAACTTTTTGAAGACTGACTGAACGATGTTATGCTAATGCCAACTCTAATGTCATGCGCCCTTTACGATATTCCAGGGTATTTTGCCAATGTAAGTGGTTTATGCTTTTGCTTGTAAAATTTAAAGTAGTGGTTGGTATCGTGCATTTCACTGCTTCGTAGAATTTTTGCGGTTATTTACACTTATGAAGTTCGCTCTTTTGAACACTGTCATATCAATTCTATAAACGAAATATTATTCCCGACAGCTAAAACACTTTTTAAAGCGTCTACTAATAGAATAAATTGAACTATTGCACCTAGATGAATTATTTTACAGTACCTAACTTTTTGCGTTTGTGCCTTCATGGTCATAATGCCCCTGAAAAACAACTAGCTAAAATATACAGGGAATTTTGTTTCGGGCTTAAAATGCCGTTAACCTACACACATCAAAACTGTCATAGAGATATCATAGGGATATCATTTTTCAAATATTTCATAAAGTTAAATTTATTTACAAGTTGAGCATTATCTCAGAATAACGCGAGGGCAGAGGCATAAGATAAAGGTTAAGAATATTACAAAAAAAAACGATTGATTTTGCTAAAATTTTGACACCTTTTAAAAGAAAAATCTGTCTTTTTTTAATGTCCTTACGATTGTACAATAATGCTACTACAATGAATTTCTTTATACAATCTGAAAGAGCAGATATAGCAGTTTCTGTGTTCTAAAAATTTCTACGTTGGTATCAATATTTTAATATTTACAGCCTCCCAAATAGCTATACTTTGTATGAAAATGCTTGAGATATCCCTAGACACTTTTGAGCAGTGTACATCGGTTGATTTTGAGTTTGTGATCTTAGATGGGTAACGGCATTTTATCTATGGCTCGGCGCGCCGTGATGATTGTCTCAAGACAACAAAGTAAATGAAAATATCTTAAAAGAGTGCTGTGTTTCTGCCACCTTGATGAAGACAAATGTCGGCTTGTCGCCTTACGTGTCTTCCTTTGATTTCGGTTCGCACCAAAAGCATGTTATTTGTCTGTTTACGTCACGTAACCTTTTCCCTATTCGTAAATAGATCACTGAACCTGAAATTGTGAGACTTTATTCTTTTTCTTAGTCGCTATACTCTTGCCAGAGTGGTCGTGGTCATCATTATGTATTACGATGCCATTCTTCGCAGACTGCAGCTTTCCGCGTGCATTCTGAGTTGCGGCCTTGATCTGGTCTGTCCACTTTGTTAGGACCTACGAAAAGGAATGAAGAGATATTTTCTCCTACAATATCTCCGTGTTGGTATGTAAAACCTCGCGATATTACAAAAAAATGTGAACTGCGACATGTGCTTACAATTTACAGAATTATTTTTGATAATTTTTAAGCAAACCCTCAGCAGACCGAAATGCAGCAACATAGGAGGGGACCAAATGCTCGACGTGCCTTCACACGTGGTCACGCACATTACCTGAGGTGGCATTCCGGCTAACATCACTTCACATCTCGGTGCTTCACGCTTACGCTATACGCTTCACTTTGAATTAGTATTTTCTCTCATTTTGAAATAAATAATAAAAAAAATATTTAGCTTAGCTCCTTCCAACCACGCCCGTCGCAAAGATACTATATTTTGAATATAACTCACCACGACCGAAGTGAGTTTTGGCGCCAATTGGAATCGCATAGCTGACTCGGCGCAGTACTGCTTAACAACAGCGATCGTTGCCGACCCACTTAGCTAAGAATGCCTCAAGATAAGTACTTACCTAAAATATTATTTTGAGGAAGATTTTAAATTGGATTAAGCCCTTGTTCCCTACGAAAACATTTCCTCAAAAACACTTTAGCCCATACACGTGTTACGAATTATTTCTCAAGTAATAAACGTAATTTGTACACTGGACCATGCAATTATAAACAAGTAGGTAGGTATTACCTACGTGGTTTCGAAAGAATCGAAATTAATTTGGAGTATTCTGTGTTTGGGTCTCTGTTTATAGGTGTCTCTTTCAGATCTTTTGATATTTAACGGGACAGCATGAGCAGATGAGCAAGCATGATTGACGTTTGTGAATTCGGGAATGTTTAATCAATAATTGTATTTAAAAACATCAATATAAATTACATCAAAAACCATTTGTGCTAAAATAGTGGTCAAAAATGAATTGTCGGTTTGACAAAAGCAATTCTTAAACTACAGAGACAGAGTCGTGTTTCGTTTACGCCAGTCAAATCTTAAGCAAAGTCGAATTTAGCAGGCATTTCATTATTAATTGTAATTTTGTGAGTGATTGAGGTTTTAATTATTATAATTGTTATTTTTTAAGTTTATATTTTATATTGTTCATTTGACATTTTAATTGTAATTTTAATTGTTTTACTTGTTTTTAATTTTGAATTCTTTATTAATGTAATTTATATTTTTGTCCTATTGATTCAAATTATTGCTACACCCTTACAGGGTTCATGTAACACCTGGACACCGAAATGTAACATCTTTTAAGTGTATACATTCATGAATGCATTGAATAAACTATTATTTATTTTTATAAGTGTTTTTTGATTCCCTTGTTTTTTTTTCAATTCTTTAAACATATTTCACCACTCTGCATCTGTACAAGTTTAACTTGGTTTGAGTTAACAAAATCTTGGTGTCTACATTTGTTTTACCCACCTGCGAGAAAAGAAAGGTTATGTTTTGCGAGTGTATGTATGTATTTGTAATTTGTTTTTGATGTTACTTTATTGTTTTTGTTTGTTATGTACCCAATAAAATATTTGCTTTCTTTTTTTTCCAACCGTTTGTTTACGCCTCAACAAACGGTTTGATGGATTTTAGCTTGAGAGGTGTCGTTAGAATTGTATTTACTGTACTTGTATGACACTGGGTATACCTGAATAAAAATAACAAAAAAGGCACCAAATTTAAATTTTTAACCCTAAAACAAGAAAGGCGGCATACTCCAATCGAGTATGCCGCCTTTCTTGTTACTCAACTTTACTTAAAAAAAAAAGAGACTCAGTGAAATCATAGCATATTCATAGAGCTATCGAGGAGAAATCAGAAAGTAGTGAGAATCAATCAGAAAAAGTCATATACGAATATTTTAATTAACAAAAAGTGTTTTGTTCAACGTAGTCTCTTTTCGAGAAACAACTTTCCGATCCAGTGGTAGCGTCACATTTATTTACATTTAGCATGGTATTCATAACTATCATTAAGTATGTTTTGTTTGTTATTTAGATTTGACGACTTAAAAGCACTTTGTAACAGGTCTTTTTAAATGAAGTTGTTTTAATTTTGATTTTCTTCGTTTCTTAAACCCTTCTGACGAACCAAACATGATATTTTAAAATAGATACCTACTTGTTAGGGTGGAGCAAGTGTCTTGAATAAATCATTTGAACTGAAAATCAATATGTGGGTACCTAAACATAATCCTTGACACCAGTTTGCCCTAGTACAGTCAACATCAAAATGATGTGTACTTACGAAATGGTTAGACAGGTAGTTAAAGTTAGTAATACTTTTTTTTTAGGGTTCCGTACCTGAATGTTTCGTTTTTGAAATAGATTTGACGATTTGAAAGTACTTTTTGGAACAGGTCTATTTAAACAAAGTTATTTGTGTTTTTAACTATTTATTTTGCGAGGTAAGCCTACATATTCTGTGGAAATTTCAAGCCTTCCAAGTCTTCCTGTTACTGTTATGAATATCTAGCAAACATTTTCAGAGATATTTGACCACTCTCAAAGCCCCTAGTGTTCTGCTGCTGTCTCTACTTCCCTTCCAAGAACTTATGATAGTGGACTTACTCGTATGAAGGTTTTTGAAGTAAGATAAGTAATGGCCCAGAAAAAAGGTATTTTTGCTGAATATAAATAAGAGCTTTTTGTAAAAAAAATATAAGACGCTGCCTTAGTGAAACCTGACAGTTGACGTTTATATAGATGGGGGTGGGATGTGGTGGGCGAGTAATTTTCAATTTGTATGTGAATTGTATCTATATCAGTTCGTTAAATAACTTCCGGCATTTTTTTCGTGGATGAAAACACCGATAATATGGCTGCCCACCCACGACCGATAGTCGTAGGATTTTTCGTAGGAGTAGAATTATCATTTAATTTTCTTACTTATCATTTAAACGTAATGAATAGCAATTAGATTTAACCTGCTTATTGCCGCCCTCAGAGACGTCAATTAACGTTAATGGTTCATTAGAGTCAACATTTTACATTCTTAAAAGTTCTTTATTCAATTTGTTATAAAGTCTCTTTTGGAAAATGGAATTTTGACTCTAATGAACCATTAACGTTAATTGACGTCTCTGAGTGCGGCGGTTGCCGTTTAAACGTTAACTAAGAATTTTGTCACTCAAACTTAACCCTTATGTCACTCAAACTTAGGATTAAGTAAACTGTCACAGAACCGTGACCTGTCGCTCCAAGTGACAGCTGTGCCTGTAAAGCTTAGTTTCTAGACGCGATTAGGGTCTCAGCTAGTGTTGTCGACAACGATCATATTAAATAGCTTCCTATCGATAGAAACTAGAAACATATGTTTCTAGTTTATACATCGTTATGTTTCATACATCGGGATAAAAGCACGTTCTGTGTGTATCCAGTGCTCTTATAACGAGACCAATAACTGTTTTAATAACTGTGACTATTTTCCACAGTTTCATTTTCTAAAACGTTTCCATCCATTCAAGCCATGGCTTAGTAGAACCCGCTTCCATTAGTGCTTTACTATGTAGATCAATGAATAGATAATTGGTGGATTTATAACGCAACCATAGCAATGTCGCAATAGCACATCTATGCTGGAAAAGCGCTTAAATAGATTTGAATTTGAAAAAATCTGGTATATAGGCAACTTTTAAGTAAGTTCAGTTTGTTACAAAGAGGATAAAGCATTGGTAAAATAATAAAACAGGACTAAAATGTTTTGTATTCGATGTAGTAACCAGAACTGTCAATAATGTATCCTTTTTTGGATACTGGGTACCTACTTGTACAGTGAAAGTTAATCATTTTGGGCTCTGTTTTAACAACGCAATGTAACAAATTGGTGCATAAATGGGCCTTAATAATATACTATCGGCCGCCTTTGAGTTCATCCGCGTGGACTTAACCGTGAGATAGGGGATTTCAATCCCTAGGATTTGAATTTCTAAAAACCCTTTCTTAGTGCTCACTTACATCATGAAAGGAACCCCTGTACCAAATTTCAGGTATCTAGGGTCAGTAGTTACGGTAGTATCCATATAGCAGAGACTTATTATGATCATTTTACAGCTTAGTTTTAGCTCAGTTTACGGCTTTTCATTCAATGAAAAATTATTACAACATGCGTAATAAGTTACTACAGCAACGAAGAATAATTAAGGATTTTTGACACTGTTTACCACACAAAAGATGACTTGCGACAGTAAATATGCAGCTCAAAAGATGGGGTTGTGTCTGAAACAGTCAGGTTATAAGAGATTGTAATAATGCCCCTGCTTCCGGGATGACCTGATGAGCGCCAGCACAAATGCCGCAAAGGTTGAAGATACTGGTCTCCACAAATTTAAAATTACCATCGTCGTGCAAAGAAGAAGACTCACCCAAAGGTCCCAACCGGTAGTTGAAGGTCACCACCACTAAGTCCCTATCCATGAAGTGAGAGGGGTCGTACACATGTCCGGATGACCTGATGAGCGCCAGGACAAATGCCGCAAAGGTTGTAGATACTGGTCTTATCAAACATTACCATCGACACGCAAAGAAGTAGAAGACTCACCCAAAGGTCCCAACCGGTAGTTGAAGGTCACCAGCACCAAGTCCTTATTCATGAAGTGTGGGGGGTCGTAGACATGATTATGTCATGTCTGGATGACCTGATGAGCACCAGTACAAATGCCGCAAAGGTTGAAGATACTGGTCTCATCAAACATTACCATCGACACGCAAAGAAGTAGAAGACTCACCCAAAGGTCCCAACCGGTAGTTGAAGGTCACCACCACCAAGTCCCTATCCATGAAGTGTGAGGGGTCGTACACATTTCCGGATGACCTGATGAGCGCCAGTATAAATGCCGCAAAGGTTGAAGATACTGGTCTCATCAAATTTGAAATTGTTTCAATCAATTGTTTGTCATCACATTGAGTATTTATCTCTTGGTTTATGTATATGTCACCGGAAAATAACAAAAACCGTAAAAGGAAATTTATAAACTTTCGTAGGATTCTAAACGAGTGATAAATTGTATTATTTTACCCCCACTTTTCAGGAAATTTATCAATTTGCGACGACTCGAGGGAAATTTATAAACTAACGGATATCTATTCGTAGGATTCTAAACGGTTCGACTAATCACAGAAGAGCTTTTAATGTTTACGTTTTTATAAATTACGGAAAATAAGACACTGCTCTCTGATTGGTCGATGTTGACAGTAGCAATGCTAGTGTTCATAGATTATGGTACAATCAGACTTGCCAAACTGTACATTTATCAGTTTCGATTACTTAACTGACTGGAATTTTACTTTGAAACTGGGTAGGTTTAACGGGTTACTTTTTACAATATAATAATAGGCTGATAACCCCTACTTCATCAAAATAAAACAGCAGAAATCTTGTTTCACGATATCAAAAAGTTTATAAAAAAATGAAATACTCTTATAAAAATAATAAACATGAACGGCCCATATACGTCCCACTGCTGGGCACAGGCCTCAAACCAACTATGAGGTGGAACAAGTCATACTCCAACACGCGGGCTCAGTGCGGATTGTTGGAGGGGTTTAAGGTTAGTGAGCAACCTTAATGTCAGATGTTATCAAGCCGCCCTAGGGCCTCTGACTAGGCTTAACGATTGACATCTATCGACGTCAACCGGGACCAACTGCTTAACGTGTCTTCCGAAGCACGGAGATGCCCGAAATACACATCACTAAATTTTTGGTCGTAGTGGTCACCCATCCCATTTCCGACCCGACGTGCGTTACAACAGCGATCGTCGCCGATCACTGTCACAACTGCGCCACGGGCACTTATAAAATATAACATACAAAACGTAGCACACCCTCACGATCATAATATCCCAAATGGAGTAGTCAGAGGCACGCAGAGTTCCCGTCACGGTGAACAAACGGAACATTCAGAAGCCCACATTTCACCGAGGGAATTTGAACCCATCGTGGTAAGGAGCGAGCATACCGCCGTTATCTGGGTTGCTTGGGTTTTTTATCGGTGTTTCTCATCGCCGAAGGGTTAGCCGCAAATTATACAATGAACACGAAGATGAATTGTTCTTACAAAATATAAAACATTAAAACCGGCCTTCTGCCAAAATGAAATGTCGGAGGAGATGAAGAAAGAAGGAACACGTGACTTATTCGACCAATCAGAGCACACATGGCGTTTGCTACTGCCCACTTATTATTTTACGGATGCGTTCCGAAAGTTTATAAATTTCCGGAAATGAGGGCGTAAAATAATACAATTTATCTCTCGTTTAGAATCCTACGAAAGTTTATAAATTTCCTAGGAAATTTATAAATTTACGGTTCTTGTTATTTTTCGGTGACATATATAATATGTTATATATTATATATGTTACATATATGTTCATGTATGTTTTTAATTATGTATATGTATGTTTTTTATTATGTAAGTATATGTATGTTTTTATTATGTACATTGATATTATATGTGTATTTATTCACTTATAATCCTAAAATTTTGCACCGCTATAGTTTTTCTGTCTCGCTCTATGGTTGACTGGTAGATAATGCTTTTAGCATTAAGTCCGCCTTTTGTACTGGTTTGTGCATTAAAGATTAAATAAATAATAAATAAATTACCATCGAGACGGTAATAACAAGAAGACTCACCCAAAGGTCCCAACCGGTAGTTGAAGGTCACAACCACCAAGTCCCTATCCATGAAGTGTGAGGGGTCGTAGACGCCAGCGGAGCCGTACATGAAGGCGCCTCCGTGGACAAACACCAGCACGGGGAGGCCAACGCCGGCGCTCATTTGTGGCGTGTACACGTTTATGAACAGACAGATCTCGCTGCCTGGTAAAGAAAATTATCATTAAAATCTTCGTTAACAACGATTGAAAGAATATCATCATTATCATTGGCCAACAATTCACACAGTGCCATCTGGCGCCAAACTAAGCAGAGCTTAGATTTGCCTCCGCGCACCGTCAGACGGCGCCGCGCGCCGCCAGTCCGCTCGTGACCACGGCGCATGCAATTGTCGCCGAAACGTTGGGCAAATACAGGTATAACAGTAGTTTTTACCGTAGTTTATATGTTGCAGAAAACCCGGTTAATTTAGTGTTTATATAAGCAGAGCTTGTACCAGGAATGGTAATTAGCCAAATGATTATTTCAATTCTATTTTTTAATACAATTTTTGGCGTACATGTCTATGTCTATAGCCGGGTATTCGCTATGTTATTGTGTATGTATTTACAAAAAAAAGTTAAAGTTTGTATAATAGTGGTATCGTATCCCACAGTCAACTCCAAAAGGACCTGATTACTGTAAGTAGTACTTTGTCATAATGGCTTATCTGACAGCTCCTTGACAAATTATATGACAGCTAAAGCAAAGTTAATGTGACATAGTTCGAAAACGTAGACACCATTGTTGTTGACTGTACCTTGCTTAGTTTATGGCTCTGTAAAATTATGTCCAGTGAATTGTATGTCATTTATTCATCAAATAAACAAAATACTGACCTATAACTTTTTTGGGCCCCTGAATGAAAGGGTCATACTGGAGACATTCTGAAAGGGGCCTTGTCGCGTCCCAAGTGCCCAACCATGGCTTCAGCTGCTGCGGCTCCTGTTTGAATAATAAAAAACGGTTACGTATTAAAATACCTAAAATTGTTTTAACTATTGTCGATTCAACTACGCTCGACCCACCTAAATTCATAACGTCTAATGCTCGACTCGCCTAATGCTTAACTTAAATAATTTCATTAAAACTAAAATCAATTGCACTAACGATCTATTAATCTAATGGTTCTTTGACATAATGGATGTTTCAAATATGTATAAAATACCTAATCTACGATTCGCCTACTAATTTTCATCCTCCTCCAGCCTCGCCACTCCGCGCCTATGCGGGCTTGAATTGCACTACAGGGGTAGGGCAGACAAATATAAATTGTATGATCATCGAATAACATAAACTTATTTTTATAAATCTTATGATTGTTTATGAATACACACATAAATAAATAGGTACACATTGTTAGAAATCATAAAAAGTGCTTGGTTCAACGCAAGCAGCAATAAATCAGGCAAGTCGTTTTTCGGGTTTAAAAAAAAAATAACCACGAAGGTTCAAGGCGGGAGCTTCGCTTCGCTTCGCTCCCGCCTTCTAACCTAATCTATCCGTGTCGGTTTCGCCCCGACTCTAGTATAGGACAGACAAGCATACCAATTAGTTGTTATAACAAAAACATTCATTTCATATGAATGTTATATGAAATGCTATTAAGATTAAACAAAATTTAAGAGTGGTTATACCAAAAGTTCATTATATTTCATGAACGTTATGAAAATACACTGCTCAAAAGTGTCTAAGGATATCTCAAGCATTTTCATACAAAATATAGCTATTTGGGAGGCTGTAAAAATTAAAATATTGATACCAACGTAGAAATTTTTAGAACACAAAAACTGCTATATCTACCCTTCCAGATTGTATAAAGAAATTAATTGTAGTAGCATTATTGTACAATCGTAAGGACGTTAAAGAAAGACAGATTTTTCTTTTAAAAGGTGTCAAAATTTTAGCAAAATCAAACGTTTTTTTTTGTAATATTCTTAACCTTTATCTTATGCCCCTGTCCTCGCGTTATTCTAAGATAATGCTCAACTTGTAAACGAACTTAACTTTATGAAATATTTGAAAAATGATATCCCTATGATATCCCTAGACAGTTTTGATGTGTGTATATCAAATGAAGCTATATGAACCAATGCGCACCCCTTTTACCTATTACAGATCGTAGGTGAACCTACCGTTAGATTAACTGACCGTTAGATGAATAAAGCTTAGATGAATAGACGTTAGGTGAGTCGAGCGTAGGCGAGTTGTCCATTAGGGATTGCGTTTATTAGTTATTATGAAATTATAAGAAATGATTAGTAGTTATATCAAACATTAGGCCAGTCGAGCGTAGTTGAATCGACAATAGTTAAAACAATTTTAGGTATTTTAATATGTAACCTAAAAAACTCATTAAAAAAAATTATAGTACGCTATAGCACTGTTCGTTCCCATCTAAAACAACCCTCATAAATAATATTCATTGATTTGTCGCTCTTTTGTAAAATTAACCCTGAGTAGTGATTGCTTCCGAACCGGTGGTAGAATCACATTATTACTTTTTAATTTTTATGTTATGACTTGTCATAAGTGCTTTTTAATAAGTTTACATGAATAAAGACTATTTTTACTTTACTTTACTTTACTTCAAATTACACACATCATACACAACATACACACATCGAAAATATAGCCAACAGAGGCTTCAAATTGCTTGGCTTTGTGCTACGCAATTGCAAAGACTTTAGGAAACCGCAAACAAAGATTCTGCTGTTTAATGCCCTGGTTCGCAGTGTTCTGGAATATTGCAGCGTGGTGTGGAACCCACATTACGACGTCCATATAAAGAAATTGGAGCGAGTCCAAAAAAGATTTTTATGGCATCTATCATATAGTGTCAACCTAGCGAAGAAGCTTCCGCATTATGAGGATAGGTTGAGACATTTTGGGTTAAACTCTCTGGAAGATCGCAGAGCAATGTTGGACCAGGGCTTTCTACACAAGCTTGTAAGCGGAACTATAGACTGTCCTGACTTGCTTTCGAGGATAAACATTAACGTACCAACTAAACTACCGCGAGTTTCTAGGTTTAACTTGTTTTCTTCGAGGAGCTCTAAATCAAATTTGGGACTTTTCTCGCCGCTGAATAGAATCATGCGTAAATATAATTCACTGTCTAAGTCCGCCGATGGAGATTTGTGTTTTGACACCATTAGGAAGTTCAAATCACTGTGTCTCTCAACAAAATAGTTTTAATTTTTATTTTACATTTAGTACTAAATTCTTTGAGGTTAACCAAGCCTCCTTGCCCTTCAGGCACTTCAGGGTATAAATTGTTTGTTATTTTTTATCTTTACCTTTTTTTTAAGCAAAAATTGTTACTCATTCCCTTATAAATGTTGTCAAATGAAATCTATAGCATGCCGTTGTTACCCATAAGTAAGGCTTCACTTAGCATTATTCTTGTTAAAATTTGGAATCCTGGATCATTGTATTAGTGTAAGTCTTGTTGGTGACCTAATAAATAAATAAATTAATTAATTAAATCACCTTCAACCAAAAATACTCAACCAAAAGCCAAACCGATATACACGTTACCATATGTCTCTAGAATGCATATTCGCTCGACGGCCACTGAAATACCAATTACTCGTACCTGCATCGACAGCTGACGTAAATTCTGCAAATGCCGGTCGACAGATTGACGAGTTTTAGGTCGAAATTCCAACGTCAATGCTTGGAGTTTGTATGTGGCCACCCTTCGTTCGACCATCGACCTTACAGCCAATAGACTCTTGATGACAATATATCGGAATTCTGGGTGCTTTTGACCACTTCGATCAGTAACTATGACTACGTTAAAATGACTTATCGAAACGTTGCCAATAATTCTATTGACCAATAAGAAACGATAACCCTTCTTCAGTGATTTAACCGCCTTGGTTTGAAGGAAGAAATAAATATCAGACGTGGATATCCACTCAAATGTCACTGGTAACTTGAGCTACCAATGCCAATGTCGTCTCAACTGTCACTGGTAGCTTTAGCTACCAGTTTATGAGGCACTTGAGAGGTGACTCATTTTCCGTTCAGAATCGATATTGCTGTTACTATTTCAATTGAATATTTTTCTACAATTTGTCTATGATATTTGTATCGACCTGGCAACAACGGACCGTCCCTACGAGACGTCAAAGTAAGAAAAATAAAAAGTCAAAAGTTCATGTTGAGGTTATGTTATGATAATAAGTGCATGCTATAAGTTTAAAATAAACTTGTAAATAGATTATTACATATTACACACTGTAATATATTTCAAAATAATTAATAATTTGTGTATTATATATATGCAGTGAAAAAAGGTTACAGATTTGATTTTTAAATACTAAAAAAATAAGTTAAGTGAGAGTCATAAAAAATGATTTTTTTTCGCCATTTTTTAAATTCAACCAATTAATATTAATTTGCTCAAAATTAAAACTCGTTAGTCTGTATTCAGTATAAACGCTTATTTAATGAGCTTTTCGTCTGTGTGTTTATCATTTTGCGATCCTATTCGGAAAATTTGCAAATAATTCTCGGAAAATTCGCATAAATTCGCAACAGAAAAAATCAATATGGCGTAAACGATGTGACAGGTGAGAAGACATTAGGTAATTAGCGGTGACGATAGAGTGGATAAGCTAAGAGGTCGATGGTTAACGGCAAGAAATCTTTGGTTTGTCTGCATTAAAATGGTAATTATAGATCTATATCTATGGTACTATTGTACCATAGATATAGATCTATAATTACTAAAAAACAAAGGTATGGTACACGCTACATCTGGTAGGCGTCGTAGCAAACTCCCTCATACATGTGGCAAATATGCACTGTCGAAATGTTTAAAATTCAAAAAAAGAGCCCTGCGGGGCTAAAACAGCAACATTTTAGCATTTCATATTATGAATCATCTAACTGACGTTTCATCTAGACCGCGGTCCGTTTCGAGTCAAAAGTGAGTAACAGCGCGCTCACACGCATCCCGAATTGATAAATTGTATGAACGTGAGCGACGTCAGCGCGCTATTACTCACTTTTGACTCGAAACGGACCGCGGCCTAGATGAAACGTCAGTTAGATGTTTCATAATATGAAATGCTAAAATGTTACCGTTTTAGCCCCCCTGGTCAAAACAAGCATTCGAATACCAGATAATTTCTTCAGAAAGACAATTTATTTTGATGTTTTTCTCATCTTGAAGCTTGAGACAAAGCATTAATGAGCATTTTTTAGGAAAGTCAAAACGTAAAGCATCAAGAAACGTTTGCTTTGTTGAAATTGTCTCTCTCACCATTGTGTCTGATTACGAGAACTGAAAACAAACAAACTGCGCTCGGTAAGTTTGTTAGCGACAACAAACAAACAAACAAACTTATCTGTGTTTACATGTTCCTAGTTCTGTATCCAACACTTCCATTAGCTGTAGCTACTAATTAACTCACCTGCATTCGGTAATTGAATGAAATCATAGGGAACCCGTCACTTGTCCGAAATTTACTAGTCCGAATTTCATTTGACTGAAAACTGTTGACCAACATTTCATTTGCCAGATGTATTGTTTGACATATTTTTAACCCGTCGAAGTCTCTTTTGACATAAGTGTCGTTTTACCGAAGTACTATAAACCGAATTTCACAATAAACTTTTTACTATTGCCCGAAGTCTTTTTTCAACTTTTTTCATTTACCAGATGACTTATTTGGCATATGATCACTTTACTTAAATCTTATTTTACCGAATTTTACTAGACCACAACTACTGTACGATAACGTTCAACGTCTCGTTAACGTCGATTTTCAGTAATTTCAACTTCAGGGCGAATCCGACTCAGTCAACCCCGACACCACGTGGTACTTGTTTTGCCCTACCCCAAGAGTGTTATTTAAAAGCGCGTAGGCATGGAGCCGGCCAACAAGCCGGCCAACAAGCCGAAGCTTCGGTGCTGAGCGAAAGCCATCTGCGACGATTAGCACGCGAGGAACCGCCGGAGCCCCGTAATGCCGGAGCCGTGACAGAATTCTTGTGTTTTCCTTAAACATGCATGTTGAATACTTGCATGCTGTTTGCCTGCGTACATGCTGTCAATATCTTATTTCATTTTAAATCCAAAAATTCCTTGTCTGCTTTTGTGCTGCTTGCATTAAACCCGTAACTTTTTTTATGATCGTTTGGTAAACTAAAAATATGGCAATCAAAACAGTGGTCTAATGATTGTTCTGTAAAACAATACTTCGGACAAGTGTCATTTCGGCCAATCATCACTTCGGTAAAACGTTCTGTGGCCTAATGAAAAGTCTGGCAAACGAAAAAAATCCAGTTAATAATTGGTCAACTGATACAGTGGCAAACGTGATTTCGGGAAAATGAAAAAATGCCGAACGAAAAAACGCGAAACGTTCTCGGGAAAATGAAATTCGGGAAAAGAAAATTCGGTCTTATGATAGGTAACCGAAATCATATTAGAAGCTAGTGTTGCTTATCGATATTTTCATAATAATATAGATAGAGAAGATCAAGCTAATAATATTGAGAGTATCGGGGACGCATTTTGAGCATAGGTACTATTGAAAACGAAAATTATTTTTGAACAGTTTGAACCGAAAACTATCGGACGTGATATATGGTATCGACAAATTGTCATTTTCCACACACGATAATTGTCACACATGGCGAACCATACCACCAATATATTAAATATCTTACAAGATCACCATCGAAAGTGAAACTGCGGATACTGAGTCCAGGAACATCTCATCGCTTTAATTGTATCTCAAGTAAATCCAAGTCCAAGTCCAAGAAGTATTTTTGTTTGTTTGTTTGATAGTGAAATTATCGATAGCTCCGCAACTCTAATATAAGCCCTTGGAGCATTGAGTGAAGTTGGAAACAAACATTGCAGCCATTTTGTATGCGATTGATTTGGTTCGTTAATATTGTGTTGGCAATTAGCTATTTATAGCTACCTATTAATTTGTTATTGGTGGAATCTTTGCGACTCGACTTGACTGAATAATTGAAGTAAATAACTAGATATCAGAAGTAAGAGAATATTTTGACGATAAATTTTTAAAATGTGTTAATGGTTCCCCTCTCCCAATTTTTTGATGTGCCCTGCATGGTCTATAATTGTTGCCTTAGCTAATAAACCTTTAATAAAACTTTTTCCTACATTACAGGTGCAATAGTGTTGAGTTATTAAGCCGCCGTAAGGCCCCTAGGCTTAACGACTGACATCTAGCTCGGCCGCCGGTATCAACTTCTTCTCAATTGCCCATGATTTTACTACAATGTTAAAAAACTTGCCGCTGTACGAATAGCCCCATAAAACTCCACGAAGCAGTATTCTTTTGTTACATACCACTAGCATATTAGCAGATTAGCCTCGACAAAAAAGAGTTCAGGCAATTAAAAAGATAAAATAATGACAGAATTTATAAGTATTAGGTACGTCCTTGGTGATCAATAATTACCGATCATCAATCAACAAAGCGTAACTACACGCTACTGATGACAACAATTAACTATCTTGTTGACGATGTATTATTATAGTGATAACTGGGACAGGTTAACCCGTCATTTGAACCCATAATTTTCCAACTGTTCATCTTTCTTACCATCTTCAAAAAAGGTAAAAGTCGTTAGATTTTTTGTGTATAACCCAGAATTCACACACTCACAGGCGCTCGTTTTTTTCTTTACTTTTATTAACGGGCTTAATATTTTTATTTTTTTCAGATGTTTTTTTTTAAATTGACTAGCTGTTAGTCCAAGGTGCGACTTTTACAGCTTTACCGAGCGGGGTGAGCGGAAAGTTCACAACCCCTAACATTTAAGTTTCGTGCCTAAGGGTGCCCACAGTGGAGGCCGAGCCTTGGCTTAGGGCGTAACTGGGAGATTTCAAAGGGGACGTAAAATTTTCATAGAAAATAATTAGTAATCACTCCATACAACTATCATAGCTGGAAGAGCAGTGCTACCATGCCATGCACGGATTATGTCGATATTTCAATATTTTTGAACGTGGAAAATGACGCTACTACGTCCACCTCATCTAATTTGTATGGAAAAGCAATGTACTTAAATGAACACTGTCGCAGAAATAAGTTTTATCATATATGGTCACGGTATTCCAAAATTCTTTAAAAAAGTGGCAACTTTGGGCTTATTTTCTATATAAAGTTTGGCCGATTGTGTATGTCAATGCATCTGTTATAAAATGTAGAGATAGTAACTCAGCTAATGTTTTTTTAGAGATACGATAGTTTTCCACTAACAGCACAGTATAAGTGGGAAATCCAGCTTTTAAATGTTATTCTCTTTGCTCTTAAAACCTCGGTCAGACACGCATTTCACAGAAAATCTGAGAAAATTGAATTAATCCTGCGTGAAAAGGCTTACTATGTCTAGCTATCCGTAGCACTAGTTGAATGAAAACAACTAAAAATATCTGGAACTTTTAAGTTTGAACATCAAAGATAAATAAATAATTTCTGTAATTTAATCTGTGGCGTTAACTATTTATTAATGCAATTCAGGCTAGTTATTTTTTTCTTTTACTTTCTACTGACTGCTGGGGACTAGGGTGGCATTCCGGCTGACATCACTTCACATTTTGGTGCAATTTTAAAGAAAACTCACCACGGACGTGAATTTTGACGCCAACCAGAATACCACAGCTGATTTCACCTCTACTACGAGGTGGTGCGAGATTTACTCCAATAAGTGGGATGATAGTTGAAGTGGAGTAAGTCAAGCTAGTGGCAAACTCCGATGTTAACAAACCCCTCAAAGGCCTCACCCTAGGCTTAAAATTTGTACTGGAGCCACTTATTTTCTAAAAACATACTTAAAAAGAGGAACTCAGTATTGAGTTTTTTCTTTTCGGTTCTTCTCAGTATAAACATAACCATTCACCACCGGTCAGTCATGTAATGTTTGTGTTTACTAACATTATACTGTGTAGGTACTTTGACTATACCCACATAAGTATTATTAAATATGTTCTCCTTTTGTTCATTTGACAAATAAAAAGTATTTGTAACAGGTCCATTTGAATAAACATAATTTTGATTTTGTCCGATATAAGCAAATTTTGCCGAAATCAACTTCTTAGCAATGCCTGAACAATTTATCACTAAATTGATGTAAGAGTGGTCACTCATCCAAACCAGGAATGCGTATCTTAACATCGGTTATTATTGCCGATCCGCTGCTGCTATTTAACCATGGAAACCTTTTTTATACATACCCGAAACCTGTATTTGCCGACTGGTGGCCTCGCATATGGTATGCCTTGGAAGCTGGCATAAGTCCTTCCATTGGTGGACACCTTCCATGAGCCCTGCAGAAGCCCATGGGTCACTCTCACCACCGGCTGGGCCCCCTCGGCCGTCAGCGCAATCAACAACAACAAACAACATAACCTAAAAGCCGCCATTTTGGAACGACGTGCGCCCACGCCGGTTCCCGCAACACTGTTTGTATTTATCGTCTTGGCTTATGCCCAACTTATCTGTTTTTGTCAACTTATCTGCGGTCTGAGCGATTGTGATCTTTATTTGTATGTCATGAAGATATTCACTTGCAATTATGCTAAATTGTCTGCTAGACTGTAATTAGCTCTGAGTTAGACATTGTACTTAGGTTATTAAACTGTGGTTGATTGTACAGATAACATTGTTGATACTTGCGGTTGCATAGAATAAGATTAAATAAAACTAATGTGATAGAGTCATTCATCTTACAAACAACTAATATACTGTTTATGTACTTACTGTTATGCGTATTCATTTACATTTAGTATCGCATGTATTATTGTTATCTACTTACACATAAAAATAATTGAGGGATTAAGTAAGCTTTTATCCAATAAGAGAAAATATTTCAAAAGCCCTTAAATATTATCCAATACCTAATCTTTATCGAATGTAGTTTTTCTGATAGACTTCTTACTTTAATTCCTTATTCTAAGTTATTATTTGATCCTTTATATTTCTCACCATTTATATTTTTGGTAAAATAAGCCGTGTGTGGACGTGTATTGTCGTGCATTAGTCGTTAGGGTCAACGCCTGCGCATAATATCTGATATAATAAGTAGATTATCATTGATAACATGTGAAACCTCTTAGCATAAAGACATAGAGGGTATTTCTCCGCAACGCAGAGGCTCCACTTACCATCACGTGACCCCCAAGCTCCTTTGCTACCTCTATTTGTGAGAAAAAACACTTTTTTTTGGAATAAATCCTTTTAAATAGTCTTAGATTAAAATCCTCACAGTTCGGGTACTGACTACTGGACTGAACTTTAAATAATGCATACCAGACATAACATACCTAATATGTATATAGTTAGTTGCCCCTTCATACGAAATGAGCTTCCTAACAAAAGTTCAAACGTTCTCGGGTCTGAAGATCCTCCAAACTCGAGTACGTTTTGTATCCGAACTCATACTGAAACGAGATTAATCAAGATAGCAAATACAACGTCGAATTTCACATTTCAAATTGTTTATTTACATTCATGATTGTTTACATAAGAAGGTAACAGAGAGTTCCAGTATATCTTGTTAACTACCACCTAGCATTTAGGCAAAGCATAACTGAAGAATGAAAGTGAAATGGATAGCAATTTAATTGTATATTTTTATAGTTTTGTCGGTTTTAAATAGACTTCATTGATTGTGTAGGAATACCTAATATCATTTTGAAATTAGAATGTGTTAAAGGTTTTTTTAAAAATATTAATGAATCCATTTCTTTTATTAAATTATTTGGCTGTTCATTATGGTCTGCAACGGCCAGCTATATTCCGGCGGACGCCAAAACTCCCTTCGCTCGAGTGAGTGAACTTTAAAATTCAATTTCTTTGCAACTGTGGTCGTTACAGAGAAAAGAACTAAGCCAAATAACATTTTTTACTTATTTACATACAAAATGAGAGAAAATACTAATTCAAAGTAAAGCGTATTGATGATTGAGGTAAGCGTGAAGCACCGAGTTGTGAAGTGATGTCCGATGTGCACTGCCGGAATAGCACGGCAGGCTTCCCTCCTTTACGATTTCAGTGTTCGCAAGCACATCATAAACAGGCCT
The DNA here is from genome assembly GCA_950022985.1 of Udea ferrugalis. Classification (NCBI taxonomy): domain Eukaryota; kingdom Metazoa; phylum Arthropoda; class Insecta; order Lepidoptera; family Crambidae; genus Udea; species Udea ferrugalis. The sequence continues at coordinate 2,873,157 of OX465527.1, read as the reverse complement.
TGTACTTTCCTTCATGCATAATAAATAAATATGTATTAGTGAGGAAAGTGGTTCCCATTAATAAAATGATATTGCAATATTTTAATAAGAATGTGTTCGTAGACGTGTCAGACCGCAGGAACTACTGCATGGTTAATAAAGTGGTCTAGCCAGACCACTTGGAATTCAGGACACGAACCACTATTTGCGAGACTCCAACTCAATTTATACCGCTTTAAACACGATTCGTTTTAATTTTTCCCTAGACCGCGAATGTCTGTGGATTTTCTAGTTTGTAAAGAATACTAAATATGCAGAGGAAAACTTTTATTTTCTCACTTTGGTCAAGAGTAAATAACTTGAGAGAGAAAGATGAATAGTTAATGTTTTCGAAAATGAAGAAATCTGAATCTGAAAGTTCAATATAAGTGGAAAATATTAAAATAAAGACAGAGAGCGTCGTGACCCAGTGGTTAAGCACTTGAGTTGGGATCTCGTGTTTAGCACAGAGTGAAAATCTGGCCGGAACACACAATTTGCCTCCAATATTGAAATGGAGAGATTCCCTTTCCAGTGATATAGAACACCGATGAAGAACCCAAGCAACCCAAACGATGGTTGGTTCGTCTTTTACTAGTCGATGGGTTCCAATTGGCATACAGAAGCTAACACTAAAGCTCACAGAAAATATCAGCCATTCAAATTTGAGTTGTGAGTTGTGATTTATTTGCAATATTGAAATTTTCGAATGGAGAGATTCCCTTTCCAATGATATAGAACAACTAAAGCTCACAGCCCATTACACCAGCTCCGCATCTACACGGCTGCGACCTAGCAAATATCAGCCATTCAAATTTGAGTGGTGAGTTGTGAGTGGTATAATTTATTTATGATATTGAAATGAGGAAGCCAACAGCGAGATAACGGTCAGTTATCTCGCTGTTGGCTTCAGCACCCTCGCCGCAACTAAACACGTTCCCAGTCCATTTAACGGCAATAAAACTCATTATAAATACCTCAAGTCTTTTAAACAATGTTGGGCGTAAATCACATCACGGTTTTATCACATATGCTTCAATAGGCTTCCAAAAGATCTGATTGTTATCATCTCTCATAGTTTCTGACTTCCCCAAACTGACCCATTCAGATTGATCACCCTGTACAGTCGTAGGTAGAGTAGGTAGAGCCCATAATAACTCACCACAACCCCTCGCTTGTTACCCACTAATTAATGAAGACAGGGATCAATTGATTTACACTGTGTCCGGTTTCTGGGCAGGTGATAGATAACGCTAACCTAGTCCTAATTGATACTACAAGCAATACAAGTTAATTGAAAGTCTATCTCAATTGATAAACTATTGTTTTTGTTTGCTAATTGCCTTGTTTACAATTAAGAAGTGAAATGACTCAAAGCTCGGAGTTATTTTTCATGACATACTGCCGCACTCAGAGACGTCAATTAACGTTAATGGTTCATTAGAGTCAAAATTCCATTCTTAAAAAGAGACTTTATAACAAATAGAAAAAGAACTTTTAAAAATGTACAATTTTGACTGTTGAAAAGAGTAACTCTGTAGAATATAATTGGCTTCCTTTTTTTTCTAAATGACTACTGCTGTGTGGCCTCAGATGGCCTTGACAGCTTTACCGGACTGTTGGGTGAGCGCTTAGGGCTCTCAATTGGCTTCCGTCCATCTCATTATCCGGTGAAGCTTTGAAAGCAACACAACTTTAACTAACAGGTAGGTACTCAAACAAAAAAGAACTAAACGCGCGTGAGGGGAGGTGTGTGGTTAGCGAGGGGAGATGCCCCCGCTCTATACCTCAGCCCCTGAATGGAATCCACTCGCGCGCCATCTATAATTGCATTTGCGTTTACAAGGGCAGCAATCGTTTGCCGTTACCTAGAAGTAATTATGTAACTCATACCATCACAAGTTTTCAACAGAAAGTTCGTGTAATAAGATGCGCAGTTAGAGCCGGAGGTAATCAAAACTTTCACAAGGAGGTAATAGAGTTAAACGTTCCTTTAAAAGTTGTAAAGTTTTAAAGGCTGCAATTAGCTTTTATTCCATTCTAATCAAGAAAACCGATTGAAATCCATTCTGGAGTGATTTGTTCAAATTTTTACTTACTGTTTTACCAGTTTCTTCCTGAACGTGTGAAAAGGGCAAACCTGACTCACCGTGTTAATTTTGAAAAGTTTCATGAATCTGCGGAAGTCAAAAAAAGGTAAAGGTAAATAAATATATTTGGGAAGCTATTTTCACTAAAACCGATATGAAATGTTATCTACAAGTGGTTCATATTTTGTGAATATATTTTTTTAAATGTGTTTGCGTTTGACCCCAGTCGAGGGGTCTGGTGGTAAGCGACGACAAGGTCGAAGGTGTAAACACGCTGACCCAGAAAATGCCTATTCACTCAAACTCATTATTATAAACTCTATATTTAACCAAATTGAATGCATGTTTTCAAAAGATAATACATTATTAAAGAAAGAATCCTAAATAAATCTATATCCACCTCCGAAACAATAATTTCAACGTTCTTACCAAATTCAGACTTTGTATTTGTTGAGTTAACAAATATTTGTGCTGAATCTGGTTGTTTGCAGTACCGTTGTTTCTTAAGAACATAGAACACAAAGTAAAACCTCACTCTGGGACCAGAACCACGTGAATGATGTTGTCTCATATTATTTCTATTTGTTCAACTATTGAAGCTTATTCAATTAAAGCAAGATGTAAGACATTGAAAGATATACTAGGTATATCTTTCAATGTCTTCCTTCTTGCTTCGCTCGTTGACAGCATGTCCACCTTATCAATGTCAATTCACCCTCATCTAGAAACGCCCCAATCAGAGCGCTGGGCTGAAATCAATTCTCTTGGCTACTATACATTTTATTCTCACAAAAAAGGTTTGCGAATTTTTTGCCCATTCAAACGAAACGGGACGCATGGCCAATCAATTTCGTGGTTTTTGTGAATAAATCACAAAAACGACTAGACACGTTTATTCGTGGTGTCAATCTATTAAATAAAGGTCCGCATAATCATAATAGTTATTTAGCAGTTTTAGGGTCGGCTATACACGAGTAATGCCACTTTTTTTTTTAACCCTGAGGAAATGCTTTTCGCATACCCATCCACCGGATGCGGACGGGCTATGTCGGACTCTCCACTGGGAAGATGGTAACCCAGTAGCCTACCGAGTAAAAACTTAGGATCTCATCGTCCATAGTGGGGGAACACGGTTATTTGCGCGAAACGCGCTCCCCCGGACAACGAGTAATGCCCCTTGTTGTGCACGTGTCCATAGGCTGCGGTAGCTGCTCACCATCAGGCAGCCCGCATGCTTGTTTGCCACCGTCGTAGTATGAAAAGTAAATAAATCCTTGAAACAGTGTCAAGTGGTTTGTCGCTAGGTAAACTCTGAAGACTTATTTTGGCATATTAAGCTCTAGATCCCAATGCTGGGCACAGATCTCAATTCAAATTAAATTTACAGCTCAAAGATATTTCACAGCAATTCCGCTATCTTCATAACATGCCAACTGAAATTATGCCAAATTAGGTAAATTAAATTTCCATCTCAAAGTATGCCATCGGTAGTTCGGACAAACTATATCGTAGCGCTTATTTTTTTCATTTAACGTGTGAATATTCAAAAATGGACATGAAACATTTTTTTAATTTGGCTTTAAGATAACATAAAATGTACGTATTATACTATACATGACAAGTACTTTTAAAGAATCAGGTAGAATTCAGGCAATCTCTTCCAGGGACTCTCAGGTCGAGCAGTAAGAAAAGTTAAATTCGGTGGTACAAGACAGGTAATAATACCATGTAGATTTAATAAACATACCTACATATGGGACCTGGGGCAAGGAAGAAAATATACGTACATACATTTATATTATAACATAACACACCCTCACGACCATTTCCCCAGAAGCCCACATTTCACCGAAAGAACTTGAACCCAACGTGGTAAGGTTCCAGCCTACCGCCTTTGTCCTGCTTGCTGGTTGCTTGGCTTCTATATCGCTGTTTATCCATATTATATAATATATAATGTTTTCTGCCTATAAAACTTTCAGGATGCATGGACAAACGGACAACAACTGCATATAAAATAAAGTAATTTGTCTAAATCTAAGCAAAGTCACAGACACTAAAGTTACTATCAATAGACTGTTGACCATGTTATCTAACGTGTAAATAAAGTTAGATAAAAGTTAATTGTTCAACAAATATTTTTACAGATAAACTTCTTGACATATAATTCTTAGGGTTGACAGTCGTAACACTGTCTTATTTGTACCTACGTTAATTTCACGTCAAGTAACACCGTAACGTGTGAATTAATAAAGCATTATCCCCTCATTCATTTAAAATCAATCTGTCCTACAGTATTTATTACTTTGGCCACTGTTAAGTCTCTTTCATTGATTGTTTTTTTTTAAGAATAAACAATAGTTCATTGTTACCCTAGGGGTGAAAGTAACTTATTTAGTCCCGAGACGGGGTTTGGCGCCCGGAACGAAGTGAGGGCGCCAATAGTTCGAGGGACTAAATACGTCTTTAACCAGAGGTAAACACTGTGCTTTTCATTACAAATACAAGGAAAGTAAAAATAAAAACATGAATTAGCTAAAGAAAAAATGAGGAAAAAAAATGAAGATCGAATTGCCGCTTTCCCGCCTATTTTGTTTGTTTTTTTTTTTTTGGCCGGCCCGCTATTCAGCCATTATTTTTTATTTTCGTCATTGGTGAAATGGTAAATATTTTGCTCAAATCTAAGTTATTTAAAGAAATTGTTGAAACTAAATTATAATAAAGTTATTTTAAAAATATATATTCTCTAATTAATACTTAACTTTTTAAGTTACTGCAATTTTACATCGTGGCTGTATAGAAAGTTGGAACATGGTTACAATAGATATGTGAAAAAGAACTAGTTTTTTTTTAAATAATTTGGCAGCTGTCAGTTGAAAGTGATTCTCCCTAGGGATGAAAAGTACTACTTTCAGCCCGCTTCTCAGGTCAGTAATGACCTACTACCTACCTACTAGTAATTAAAAAGTTTTTGTTTATTTTTAACTATGCATTTATGAATAAGGGGTACCTATACTCATATTTCGAGCGCGTCGTGGCCCAGTGGCTTAATACTCTAGCTCGAAACCTGATGGTCCCGAGATTAAATCCTGCCGGAACACACCTACTTTGTGTTCATTGTACAATTTGCGGCTAACTCTCCGGTGATGGAAAACACCGATATAAAACCCAAGCAACCCGGATAACGGCAGTAGGCTCGCCCCTTACCACGTTGGGTTCAAATTCCCTCGGCGAAATGTGGGCTTCGAATATCCCGTTCACCATGACGGCAACAATCAGTGTGCCTCTGACTAACCCATTAGGGAAATGGTCGTGCCCATGTTATGTTGTACTCATATTTGAAACGTGGTGTGCTAGCCAGGATCTACTAGCTAAAAACTTTGTAATGTACGGAAACCATATCCGTCATCAATTTATTAAATACATAGTTTTTCTTTTTCACTAGCCTCAGTATAATTTTTAATAATGACATTATGTTGCCTGAAATACTCGTAAATGATAATTATCGTGTAATTTTTCGCTAAAATTGTGGCATCCTTGTTTCTGGATGACCCTAAATACTATATCATTACACACTACGGACAGAACAATCATTATTAGTTGCTATTAAATTTTTCGAGCGAGATACTGCTGCTATTAAAAGCATTCATAGTGACAAAAATATAGTAAAAATGTTAATAAAGCTATTGTTTCTTGCATTGGTCTCATCGACCTTAGGACATGAAAGTCTTACAGTGAAAACAGAGTTTGGCGTTCTGAGGGGGTCCATAGAGCATTCCACTAATGGTAGAGCTTATGCGAGTTTCCAGAGGGTACCATACGCAGCGCCACCTGTGGGAGAAAATAGATTCAAGGTATTTATTTAAAACAGTTCACATAACATACATAATCGGCCTATATACATCCCACTGCTGGGCACGGGCCTCACCTCAACTATGAGGTGCAACAAGCCATACTCCAACACGCGGGCTCAGTGCGGGTTGTTGAAGGGGTGTAAGGTTAGTGAGCAACCTTATTGTCAGATGTTATCAAGCCGCCCTAAGGCCTCTGACTAGGCTTAACGACTGACATCTAGCGACGTCAACCGGGACCAACTGCTTAACGTGCCTTCTGAAGCACGGAGATGCCCGAAATACACATTCACTAAATTTCGGTCGGATGGTCACCCATCCCTTAGCCGACCCGGCGTGTGTTGCTTTACAACAACGATCGTCGCCGATCACTGTCACAACTGCGCCACGGGCACCTCCTTGAATGAAACTCACAGCTAGGTAGCGAACTCAGTTCGACGACTGCATGAACATGTCTGTTTGTATTGGCTGTTTTTATGAATATTGTGTATCTAATAATTTACAAAAAAATATAAACAAAAAATTCGTGTCATGTTTACTTAGTAAGTACGAGCTTTCCTTAGTTCGTGGCTTGGCGGCGCTTCCTGGAATTATGTCCAATGATAATACTATGTATGAGCCAAACAAAAGAAACATAATGACACAAAAACTTTAAAATTAGAATTGTATGGCTGTAGTCCAAAAAAAGCCAAAAGCTACCTAAAGCTACTCATTATTGTCGTTACGCTACTGAACAGAAGCTAATAAATTTCAAGTGTGGCAGGAAAAGTCGCTATGAACCCCTAAATATGAAGTATTTTTTTTTATTCCATGTCTAACATTTATTTGCTAATGAGACCAAGGCCTGCGTAATAAAGATTTTCATATGGAAAATTAAAGAAAAGTTTCTGCGCAACTTTATATTTTTTGGCAAGCTTTCAAGGGGTTAATTTGCACAGTTCCGGAATAAAAGCTTGCCAAGTAAAAATAAGAACTACGAAAATTGGACAATTACGAAATGCTTATTCATTGTAACTTGTACTTCATTGAAAATCAGTAATAGAAATTAATGATTTAGAAATAATCTTAAGTGTTTTGATTGTTTTTAGGTAATTTATGTTCTAGTTACCGAGGACTAGTTACTAAATATACTTTTTCACTTTAATTTGCTTTAAAATGTGCAGCTCGGAGATCGGACGAGAACGTCAATTACTGAACCAGCCATTTTATAGAGCCTAATTAGTCGGTGTGAACTAGACTTTGAGAGGAGAGTTTAACTACTTTTGTGATTAAAACTTCGGTTAAAAGGAAACAAATGTTTATTGCGTTTGAAACAACTTTTGGAAACAAGGCTTCGCTGTGGATGAACTCAGTATGCAAGTCACTTTGTCTGTATAACCAGTAACAAAAAGTGGAATTAGTGACTATCAAACCTTTTTGCAATGTACAAGACTTCATCTACACTTTGTGTGCTTAAATTTTTCCCACTTTTTACTTCAATTGACCTACTTACGTGTCTTTGTGCCAAAAGCGGGATATTTCCAGTTTTTCCCTCGTGTTGGAATTTTGCAGATATGTAGGCTTAGAAGCAGGAAAACGAGTCGTGCAATATTTTTCTGTCATCAGTGGGTCGTTAGAACAATGCAAACATTTATTGTGACTGATAATTTACAGAAAGAAAAATAATGATAAGTACTTATAGCTCAAATTATTTAACAGTATCTCGAAAATATTTAACACTTACCTACACTGCTCAAAAGTGTCTAGGGATATCTCAAGCATTTTCATACAAAGTATAGCTATTTGGGAGGCTGTAACAATTTAAATATTGATAGCAACGTAGAAATTTTTAGAAAACAGAAACTGCTACATCTGCCCTTTCAGATTGTATAAAGAAATTAATTGTAGTAGCATTATTGTACAATCGTAAGGACGTTAAAAAAAGACAGATTTTTCTTCTAAAAAGTGTCAAAGTTTTAGCAAAATCAAACGTTTTTTTGGTAATATTCTTAACCTTTAGCCTCTGTCCTCGCGTTATTCTAAGATAATGTCCAACTTATAAACAAACTTAACTTTATCAAATATTTGAAAAATTACATCCCTATAATATCCCTAGACAGTTTTGATGTGTGTAGTTTATATGAGACAAAGAGAGCGTCGTGGCCCAGTGGTTAAGCACTCTGGCTCGGAACCCGATGGTCCCGAGATCAAATCCTGCCGGAACACACCTGCTTTGTGTTCATTGTTTAATGTGCGGCCAACTCTCCGGAGATGGAAAACACCGATATGAAACCCAAGCAACCCGGATAACGGCGGTAGGGTCGCCCTTACCACGTTGGGTTCAAAATTCCTTCGGCGAAATGTGGCCTTTTGGATGTTTCGTTCACCATTTTTTTTTTTTTTTTTTATAATAGGGGAAATGCCTTACGCATACCTGTCCACCGGGGGACGGACGGGTTATGTCGGACTCTCCACTGGAAAGGTGGTATACCAGTGGCCCTACCGACTAAAACCCCTACTACTCCCTCTGATCGTCCGTAGTGGGGGAATACGCCGTATAGCAACGAGGCCGTGTGCGCGTTCCCCCGGACGGAGCCCGCCTGCGAGGCGGGCCGGAAGCGACCCCCCCTTCGTGAGGGGAGGCCAGAAGGGACGGCCGAGGATGTCAAGCCGTCCCTACCAGCGGTGACCCGTGCAATGCTGGCGGCGGCACCCCCGTACCACGCGCCAGCTGGCCACCGTACGCAGGCCCTACTGGGCCCGCAACCACGAGCCAAAGGGCGGCTCCGCTGCCGTGACCTTCGGTACGGCCCCGCCGGGCCGCGACGCACAGGGGGGATCAGCCTCGGGTTACTGGCCCCCGCCAACCGGTTGTGCGCCGCGGCCCCAACCACGCGCCTTAAGGCGCTTGCAGGCCCCACTGGCCCCGCATCCCCGCGTCGCCCTTACGGGCCGCAGCGACCCTTACTGGGTCCGCAACCACGAGCCACCCAAAGGGCGGCTCCGCTGCCGTAACCGACGGTACGGCCCCGCCGGGCCGCGACGCACAGGGGGGATCAGCCTCGGACTACTGGCCCCCGCCAACCGGTTGTGCGCCGCGGCCCCAACCACGCGCCTCAAGGCGCCTGCAGGCCCCACTGGCCCCGCAGCTCCACGCCGCCCTTACGGGCCGCAGCGGGTGGGTGCTCAGTCCACCACGCTGCCACGCCTGGGTTCTCTTCGCTTCCCGGTGGTGCCCCTACCACCGGTACTAGGTCCCCTCGCCACGCCGAGGCGAGAACCCATGAGGGGGATGTTTCGTTCACCATGACGGTAATAATCAGTGTGCCCCTGACTAACCCATTAGGGATATGGTCGTGAGGGTATGATGATAGTTTATATGAAAAAGTATTCTAATATAAAGATTCCAAGACTTAAATAAATTTATAGTGCGTACTTTAGAATTACGTAGATCCTACTTATATCCAGGTATCTTCGGATACGCAGACGATAGCACCGTTACAGAGAGATATATGTCCAGCGCTCGCACTAGTCCGGCTGAGACTGAGTCCCTTAGAGAGGCTATGGTAGAGCGGATGAACTCAACGTTAAAAGCAGTGTCCGACTGGGGCGAAGCTAATCTCGTTGAGTTCAACGCCAGCAAAACCCAGGCGTGTCTATTCTCCGCCAAACGGAGTCCCTTTAACTCAACTCCTACTTTCCTGAATGCACCTATACCGATTACCAACCACCTCGAGCTCCTTGGTATGAATCTTTCGTCTAGCCTCAACTTTGGAAGTTCTATTGAGTCTAAAGCAAAAACCGCTGCCCAGAAACTTGGCATCCTCTTCAAGGTTAGGCGGTACTTCACACCGGAACAGCTGTTACAACTGTACCAAGCACAAGTTCGGTCGTGTATGGAGTACTGCTGCCACCTCTGGGATGGCTCTGCCAAGTATCAGCTGGATGCATTGGACTCAGTAGACCGAAGAGCCAGGAGACTGATAGGTGACGATACGCTCGTTGGAACCAAACTCCAGAGTTTGGAGCATCGGCGTAAAGTTGCCTGTCTATCGGTTTTTTATAAGGTGTATTACGGAGAGTGTGCGCACGAACTTCATGACCTTATCCCACCCTCCACTTTCTACCACCGGACCACTAGACGCCGTGAGGGATTTCACCCCCATGTGGTCGACTTTCCAGCGGTCCGAACTAAGCGGTTTGGGGCTTCCTTTCTGGTCCGCACCGCTAGGGAGTGGAACGCCCTCCCTGCGTCTGTGTTTCCGGATACATACAACCTTGGTGTCTTCAAGGCAAGAGTGAATAGGCATTTTCTGGGTAAGCGTGTTACACCTTCGACCTCGTCATCGCTTACCATCAGGCGAGACTGAGGTCAAACGCAAACCCATCTTAAATAAAAAAAAAAAAAAAAAAATTTTTTATGAATATAATATTTCGGTAAATTCAATTTCACAGTTCAGTTCTTGGACTACGTGGGTTGGAGACTGGACGGAGAAGTCTTTGCCCTATTGTGAAACGGAACGTCCCGAATTAGAAATATAATATCTATGAGGCCAACGCGTCTTCCGACCTCGTAAATGGGGGTAACGTCCATTCTCCTTAGCCATCAAGACTCTTAATGAGAACTTCCCAGGCGTTTAGTTCTTGTTCGCTATCTTTCCTGCCCACGACTTTCTATCTATTCACCCACTTGACTTACAGTGATTTTCTTCTACAAAAGACCTCACAATATCTTAGTAACGTTAGAAATTATCTCTATACGTCAGGACTCCACTCCAATAACAGGCCAGATTGTTCTCAGGAAACTAGAGCAAGCAAGATTGTTTGGTTAATTTATTCATATTGCGAACAACCAACCATCTGCTACGGCTTACCTACATACATGCTGCGTGTGTCAAAACAGAAGATAATACGAATTTTAAGCAGCAATATTTTGGACAGCCACATATGAAGCGCACCTTTTTGTGGATAAACAGACAAACAAACACCGGCCTTTATTCCTCCCACTCCAATCCCGCAAACTCCAAAAAAATAAGTGTTAGGTTAGTGATGAACCTGACTGTCAAGTGTTATTAAGCCGGCCTAAGGCCTCCGACTAAACTTGACGACTGACATCTAGCGACAACAGGACTGGCACCAACTGCTTAACGTGCTTTCCGAAGAACGGGAAAGTCCGAAAAACCCTTTACTACATTTCGGTCAGGGTCACCCATCCTATGCCCGACCCAGCATGTGTTGCTAGACAACAGCTATCTTTGCCGATTCACTGTCACAACTACGCTACGTTTACTTAGGTAATTTAAAATAATGTGAAAGTTTGTATGTGTGGACGTGCCGTGTTGCTCTTTCACGTTAAATTTACTGGATGGACGATAATGAAACTTTACAATAATACATACAGCTTATGCATCTAGATAGCCTACAATTTATAAAGCTATATTTACATATTTTTTAAACCTAAGTATACGCGGACGAAGTCGCAGGCGGCCGCTAGTACGTGATTATTAATTGGGAGCAACGAGAGCAATTTTATCCTGAATAACGAAAGAATACTAGAAGAAAGCTTTAGGCAAAATTGTTCCAAAAATTTATTCACATTACGAACAGCCGAACAGCCAGCTACGTAATACACAAATGCCTTGTAAGATTGTGTCAAAAGAGGAGATTATACGCGTATGGAATTTAAAGCAGCTCCGCTTAGCATTCCAAATATTGTCAGTCACTAATAAAAGCGATACGCCATTTTTGTGGGAAACAACGGAATATTGTTTCATAATATAACAGCTAAGGTAATCATCCCCTGATCAGCTATGGTATTCCGATGGGCGCCAAATACTCACTTCGTTCGTGTTGAGTGAACTTTAAAATTCAATTTCTTTGCAACTGTGGTCGTTTGAGAGAAAATAACTAAGCCCCATAACATTTTTTAATTATCTACATACAATATGAGAGAAAATGCTAATTCAGAGCGTATTGATGATATAGGTAAGCGTAAAGCACCGAGATGGGAAGTGATGTCCGCGGGAATAGCACCCCTGTTTAGAAATAAGTAAATAGCTGTATTTGTGAGGGCTGCTTAACTATGATTATCGTTGATGAATTGGGCGGCAAGATCATTTACGCACACAAATTGTGTTTTAAATAAGCTGCAAGAATTTTGGCAAAGGTTTTTTTGCGACTGGATTTACAAAAACTCATGGCAGGCGTTGCGCCGATCGTGGCTCAGCGACTTGTAGTAGAAAGCACCAAAAATGTATGGGATGTTTAAGCGTTCCACTAGCACATAGGCTACTTTAGCCACCACCTGTCATATTCCTATAGTTTGTAGCATGTGGCGTGTGGCTGTTACCGGATTCACCGTGTGCGGCGCGATCTCGATATAAAACGTATGAAACTACAGATAATAAACCGGTGGCGGCGTTTTGTGGCGCGTAGCGTGTGGCTCGGGCTCGGGAGATCGCCAGAACTGCAAAACACAAGGGAAAAATGACGTTTATTGTCATTTCAACATTATGTTTGGCTACCTCTGAATTTCACAAACTGAGCAAAAACAATACCAAAAACCATCTCTATATATAAAAATGGATTGCTGTTCGTTAGTCTCGCTAAAACTCGGGAATGGCTGGACTGACCATAGCTGTGCTGGACACAACTATTACGGACCATTTTACAATATTGCTCAGACTAAGTAGCTCATATAATAATAAGAATGATAAAGTGAAAATAACAACTAACTACGAGAAGGCACTTGACTGCGTTAAAAGAGAAAACTTGGCTGCTTTGATGAACCATAATGATCCTAACATTGTTACACAAACTTTTATAAGCACTCTTCAAAATTGCCTCCTTTTAAACACCACTAGAAGCCGAATTCCTAAGAAGAAACAAATTATCAAACCTTGGATTACCCTAGGCGCTCTCCGTTGTATTAATAATAGAAATGCGATGCAGAGGAGGTTACGACTAAGCCCAGACAACATAATATTAAAAATCGCTAATAAACGCTACTGCAACTTCTGTAACAACATGATAAGGAAACTTAAGCGGGAATATGATAGGGATCAGTTAAACAGAGCCTTGAAGAATCCTAAGAAACTCTGGCAGACGATAAATAGTATCACCCAGCGTAAACCACCCAAGACACAGAACCTCGAGCTCATGGAAATATCGTCTTCTCCACAAAGCTCTGTAGACACAGTTAACAAATATTTTGCAACCGTGGGACAACAATTGGCTGAGGATATTGCTGTATGCCCTTCTGCGCGTCAATCTCCTGAAACTTCCATGCCAAGCAACCCATCTTCTTTCGTGCTTCTTGATGTTGACGCTGTCGAGGTGCAGGATGTACTTATGTCCATGAGGTCTGATAGTGCACCGGGGTGGGATGGCATACCGCCATTTTTTCTGAAGCTGGCACACAGGGAGGCTATTCCTGTCCTTGTGCATCTTACAAATCTATGCTTCCAGAAGGGGGTCTTCCCTGTGGCACTGAAACAGGCTAATATTACTCCTGTGTATAAGAGCGGAAGTAAAAATGACCCCTCTAATTATAGGCCCAACTCGGTATTGCCTGTTGTAGCTAAGGTTCTCGAAAGACTGTTGAATGCTAGACTGATGAGGTACTTATCCAGGTTTGACTTGCTCTCGGGTTCGCAATACGGCTTCAGACAGATTATGAGTACTGAGGATGCGGTTGTGGCGCTGACATCTTTAATTACGACCAGTGTTGATTCCGGAAAGAAGTGTCTGGCTATCTTTTTGGACCTCAAAAAGGCCTTTGACACCGTTTCCGTACCCCTACTCATACAAAACCTACAAGATATTGGGGTTAGGGGAATTCCACTCCAACTTTTTGAGGATTACCTTAGCAATCGCAGTGTACGTGTTAAAATAGGGACTCATACTAGCTCGGAGTCTACCGTCACTTATGGGGTCCCACAGGGTAGTGTGCTGGGCCCAACGCTATTCTTGACGTACATTAATAACTTATGCAACATGAAAGTGACTAATGGCCGCATATTCTCTTATGCTGATGACACCGCTGTGGTGTTTTACGCTGAAAGTTGGGATCGCCTGAGAGCGGTTGCTGAAACAGGGCTAGCTAGATTTTTAACCTGGCTAAATACTAACCTTCTGACCCTGAATGTGGCTTAGAGTAACTTCATCTGTTTTTCAAAATATAATAACTCGCAACCTCCACAAAACTTTAAAGTAAAACTACATAACTGCGACTCCCCCCACCCTGGGTGCTCATGTGCCGAACTCAGGAAGGTAGCCCAAACGAAGTACCTGGGAATCTCAATTGATCAACGCTTATCTTGGCATAGTCACGTGGAGCTACTTTCTGATAGGGTTAGAAAGCTTATATGGACATTCAAAACATTGCGACATGTAGCTACAAAACATCTTCTACGACAAACCTATGTCTCGTTAGCTCAACCAGTAATTGCTTATTGTGTGTCGGTATGGGGTGGTGCTACGAAGATGAAATTTCTGATGTTGGAGAGAGCGCAGCGGTCTTTACTAAAGGTAATGTTTTTTAGGCCATACAGGTTCCCAACTGATAGCTTATACGCCACGAGTGGGATTCTGTCGGTTAGAAAGCTGTATCTGCTGCAAATCGTCTTGCGTAAGCACCGAACTCTTACGTACGACCAAGCCATACTGCTGAAAAGAAGGAAATCTGATGCAGTGAAGCGGCCCCATTTAAAATCGACCTTCGCTCAGCATCAATATGAGAGTAGGGCGGCCTGCCTCTACAATAAAATAAACGAAGAGCTAAATATTTACCCTCAGTCCTATTACGATACCAAAAAAACATTAACCGAATGGCTACAGCTCATCAACTACGACGAACTCGAACTCATCATAAATAAAGTTTAGGTATGATGATGACACACAATTATAATTTACCGTATTCGCACATCATTCACGCCCATACACACCCACGCACACGAACACACACACACACACACACACACACACACACACGCAACCTCGCAAGGAATCAAAATGTAATTTAATTGAAGGTCTTTTAGTTCATTTAATTTACTTAGAATTCATCTGTATAATTTAGTTTAATTCAATTTATTAATTTTAATTTTAAATTTTAATTTCATTGGTTTACTTTTGGATCATCTTATTTATTAATTTAATTGCACTCAATAATGATCTCTTAAAATTTCAAATCAGTTTTATATAATTTTGCATTATTATTATTTTCCCATGCCACTTGATTGTTTCTAAGAAAATATCACTCAATTTTATTTTATTATTATATTATTATTTTTGCATTGCATGTAATTGTTGACATTGTTAATTTTTTAAAATGTACAAATGACTGTAGGCACTAGTAACTTAATTTAATTTATTGAAGAGCGGAGCTTTCTATAACAAGCACACCGTTTGCTTAAATGATAGCTCCAACCCCAATCTGTTGTAATCCTACTGCTGCCTAATAAATAATTTGAATTTGAATTTGACTGATTTGGCTAATTTTGGTTTTGAAATATTAGTAATGGTTGAGGGAAGGTATAAAAGGTGAGTAATCATGAGAAAATGCTGGGAATATAGTTAAAATCTCAATTTTAGTTTCCTCTTAGTAAATGTTCCTACCTGTCACGTGACACTAAATTTTTGACAACAGAACGAAGTTTGTTGGGACAGCTAGTAGTTGATAAATCAATGTGCATATGTTACGCACTAAAATAAAATCAATTGAACTCGCCGTAACACAGTTTCAAACTAGTTCAGAAACAATTTTTGCTTTATTTTGCAACGTATTTTGGTTCACTATAGACAATTTTTCAGTGTTCAAATTTTTCGATGAAGTTGAGGTTATTTTCTCCTTCATTCGCACGGATGTAGAGACGAGAAGTTTTAAATAAATTTTATCGCTGTTTCACTTTATTCAAGTTTTATCTAGAAATATCTTTAGGTGACTGTAACTTTAGAGCGCCATCAGTTTCTTAGAGAGAAACTACAGCAGCAAACTTTTGGGCAGTTTGTATAGACCCGTATTCGCAGTTGAACGGTGCAGTAACTCCGCCCGCATACAACTGTGAGTTTTAGAACTTCGCCGAGAAGACAGAGAGTTTACTTTTAATTTACGTTAATGGCCGTTAATGGAACTAAAGCAAAGTGGAAGCTGTAATTCCGCACCCTGTGTGTACTTTCTGAACACACGTTTTTCCGCTGCTAGCTTTTGCCGCATTTAAGCCGCATTACTTGGTGCTCTAGAATGGTTTATCGTTATCAATGTTGTACATACGCCTTGAGATTTAGGTGACTACTGTCGCTACTGATGCAGGCATCGACCTTACAGCCCCTAGACGCCTGATTTTTGGTCTCTTGTATGATATGAAGTGTGCCAACTACCTGAGACGGGGTCAACGTCACTGATTAGTTAATACGCTTATTGTCCAATCAGTGACGTTGTCGCCTGACAGCTCACGGAAATCATAGATACTCATTGGGTGGTAGATTCCAAATTCCGACGTATTTATTTAACTTTGTAACCATAGCCTCTCGCCTGTCATTATATTAATAATAATAAAAAAGCATTTATTTCCAATCACATTAGTCTGATCTGATTACAGTTTCACCTTTAGGAGTCTATTGGCTATAAGGCTGGTGGAGACAGGTCACTTAAACCTGAAGGCGTCCTTCCGTACATATATAGGCCAAAAAGTTGAAATTCAATTTTAAAAGAAGAGTGACTTTGTCCACGACGACTTCCTATTGTTATTTTTGGTTGGATTGGGTAAAACCTCACGTAGTGGATCCTTTTTATTAGCCAAATAAAATAATGCGTTTCGTTGACGTTACGCTCCAGTTTACGTCTTTTTGTGACGTTTTACTACCGAGTTCAGTACTCTGTTTATGGGAAAGGTGGTGGCACAAACAACTAAATCACGGACAAATTGTTCCTTCCCAAATACTGGAGGTAGTTGAAGTATTCTATCCCTCGGGTAAATCTTTGCTTACAACATGCTTCAGTGTAGCTGTGGGCGGTAAACACTTTGATATCGGGATTTATTTCCGGGTGAGGTCAAGTATGTTTGGGTTGAGTAGATACTTTATTCTCAGGATCCAATTTCGGGATCGTTCCGTGTCCGTGATATTGCGTGACTATCTGAGAAAGTAAACGGTGTAATATTACTAATAATAAGGGAGAGAATTCATATAAAGGTTTGTTTATTTACGTTATCACTCAATCAATCCAACATTGATTGTACTGGCATAAGATAAAATAAGATATACTCTATTGCCCGAAGGAAACAATTAGGTGCACAACTTTTTACATATCTTTGGGACATACAATTAAGGCGGTCTTATAGCTGAGAGCGATGTCTTCCAAAATACCTTCAGGGAAACACTGGGAAAGTTTTTTTGAGGAAGTTAGTGTCTTTCGCAATACGGTTACGGACCCTTTTGAGCTAAGAAGGGTTTAAAAAAACGAAGAAGACCCTCGAGAAAAAGAAGTAACCCCAGAAAGGTTTGCGGCGCAATGAATGGGCAATAAGGGTGGTGTTGCGGATTGCTACAGTCGTAAAATTTCATTTTTATGAGAAAGCGAAACGTGGCATACTGCTATAATGCTTCTGATAGGATGTAAACATTTGTGGCAATCAAAGATGAATCAATAATTTGGCGCCATGTGCTAAACCACACCCAGTTCAATTTTTGTAATAAATAATCATAATGATTCATTTATTGAAATTACATGAACAGATCTTAAATTACATAATCGGCCTATATTTGAATACCTTATGGACTAACATACATACTTATTATATAACCTAAACACTATACACATTAATTAATACGTTTGGGGAACGACGACGCATTACGTTGAACAGTGTCGGGGAATCGGCCTCGAAACCGCCGGAACATGACACCTTTCGGCCAGAATTCCTCCTTCATGAAAGTCAATCGCAATCATTAGATGCTCAGTGGCAAGAACGATAACGATCACTGATGAAAAGCTACTCACGACAGGTCTGGATGGGTGACCACCTCAACTGAAAGTATGGTGCAAAAAAATATACGTGCACTGTCCCCACCCAGCAACCTGATGCTGGTTTCAAAATCATCATTATGCTGTCCCTTAATAGGCCCATAACGATTTTCAAACCATATATTGAGGACCCAAAAAGACGCCCTGCTTATTAACTGCATGCATACTTCTTCTTTGCCATGGACGACGATTGGCTAGAGTTTTGTCATGTCTATCGGTATTTTATGAGGCGTAGGTATTCTAGAAAGACAACTCCGCCAGGCGATTGTAACCTGACCTGACCTACATTCTACCACTGGACTACTAGACACGAGGGAGGCCCCCTTATGTGGCCTTCTCTTTGAACGGTTTCTTCCTGGTCTCTAGCGGTTTGAGGAGTGGAACGCTGGAACGCGTTCCCAGCCTCTCTGCCTAACCTTAGTGTCTTCAAGGCAAGAGTTTTAAAGGTACGATCGGCTTCGTCTTAGCTTGACATCAAAACCCATTCCTGATTTATGAACCTGTTCACTCGCTGGGTTTCATCGGTGAATTAGTTTTTTTTTCATTTCCGAATAAATAAATCTCCCCGCGGCAGGTTTTTGTGTAACTTTTAATGGTTGTAAGCTTTATATTTTTTAACAAGGCTGACGTAACAGATGGCACGAATATAATAATCACCATAGATGGCTCACGTGTCTGTCTGTCCATGAATCCTCGTGTCGGGCAGCTCGTTACTGTTCTTCTTACTTCCTAACTAATTAGTTATCAGTGGATTCATATTTTAATAGGATTTCAAATAATTTTCATTAATTTAAAAGTTTTTTCAAAAAGTACAATATTTTTTCGAAGCTTTTTCTACTGTTATTTTTTTGTTTAAGGACCAGCAGGTTCAATTTCTAACAAGTTGAATTTTCAGAAACAAGTGCCTATGTATTTTTTTTCCTCTTTTTTTTTATAGTGGTCTTCAAGATGACCTCACTCCACCTGATGGGAAGCAGTCGTGAGGTCCAGATATGGGGTTGACAAGCACAGTAATTGAGAACTACTTTGCTGGTCAATCTCATTTTGAAGGCCTGCATAAATGCCTTTTCACGCCCCGCTTAAAAAACCCGGGATTGTAGGAAGAAGGAAACACATGCACTGGAAGAGCGTTCCACGTCTGGATAGTACGACACAGGAACGAATCACCGAACCTTTTGGTGCGGGCCGACACCATTTCCTGAGACCATTTTAGTTTCTTTCCAAGACTTTAGGACCTGGCCTAGAATGTCAAATTATATAGAATGTCTAATTATACAGGTTGGATCATGCTATGCAGCATGATCCAACCTGTATGTATTATGATGAGCTGGTTTGTAAATCTGTTGTCATTTTCAAACCCAATTGATTACCCTTTGAAACTCAATAAGCAGCATACCATATACTGAAAGTAGCGCAAAAGACTGGCTATATAAATAAAATGAAATAAAATAAAAATAAAATTCGTTTATTACAGGCTATGCCTATAAAAATGTTAATATACAAGCAACTTAAACAACTAACAATACAAGCAACTGTTAGTACAAAAGCATTTTCTATATGACAAATGCATTTTGTTGAAGACATACAGTTCAGACTATAAACCTCCTGGAACGAACTGGCTGCTGTGCAATTGCATACGAGAAAAGACATCTGAAAAGAAAACTTCTGATTATTTTTCACAATGGAAATTGACATGATATACTTAAATAAAATTCTAAAAAATCATCCGATTGATAACAGCGTTGTAAAAACGCTAGATTTCATGCTAATATTCCCTTGCAGCTTTGGATTTGCAACCATTCCATGAACTCAATACCCCCCCAAAACTCACAAGCGCATTATGCGGTAACCGGATTGGAACATCAGCGTTGCAGGTGTAATTAACTCCGTCAGGTTTCATTAAGCCTGTTGACTGACTGCTGCACAAATCTGCCTAAACCAGCTAGTCATTCATTGCATGGTAATGTCAATATCCATCAACAATAAAAAGGTAGCTTCGCCTTCATCGAAAATAAAAATATTTGACGACCGTCTTGGTGTATTGTTGAGAAGTCGGCTACTACACCAAGGGTCGCGGGTTCGATCCCCGCACAGTACAAACATTTGTGTGCATGAACATGTCTGTTTGTATTGGTCTGGGTGTTTCCTATGTATATTAAGTATGTATTTACAAAAGAAAAAGTATTGAAGAATGTTTATCCGTTGTCTAGTATCCATAATAACGGACTATAATTAGCCCACTTGGGACTAGATGGCGCTGTGTGGAATAATGTCCAAGGATATTTATAAAATATTTGAAAATGTTATCACTTATTGTCCGCAAAATACGTCACTAATTGACTGGTGTTTCTCACTCATGTCACTACTCAACCAGCTATGGTATTCTGGCGGGTGCCACGACTTACTTCGCTCGTGGTGAGTTAACTACAAAATTATATTTCTTATTAGTTCTATTGACATTTTACGGGACAGCATGAGCGTGAGCGCGTGCTTAGCGTTGATTGACGTTTGTGAATTCGTCATGGTTCATTCATTCATTTGGGTTCATTCGTGTGGGTTAGCCAGTTATTTTTTTCATCATTTGCATACAAATGAAAGAAAATAAAGATGATTTATCCGCCGGAATGCCACCCCTGGCTTACCAGCAGCGATCACCTTCCGTCATTATTGAGCACCAGGCATCGGTCATCATAATATGATGTACTTGCATTCTATTTAATTTGTTATTTGAATATCACAAACCAACAAAAAAATGGCAATCAATATTCTAAGAAAATTCTTATAACTAAAACCCCCGATTGCCTCATTAGCATAATTAATATTGATGGATCTTATGATCCATCAATATTTGCGTATGTTTTTGGGGCTTTCATTACACGAGAAAAAATTGTCTTTTAATTAGGTATGCCATTTGTGCAATTATTGTCAGTCGACACTCCACTTGTTAAATAATATTATGATCTATTAACTTATTTATTTAACATACATATTGACATTGTTTTTTTTAATAAATGGCCTGCCCCTCTTTTGGCTTGCATGTGAACATTGTAATATTAGTTTCTTGTATTTTCATTCTTTGTGGAATTATTTGAGGTTATTCACATGCTGCAAACCGCACGATAAACCATTAGACTCAAATGGCCATTTTAAAACTATTTATTTTTATTACTTACCTTCTGACACAAGGACTACTACCTGCGGAACTTCACTGAATTAACTGATACCCAATTTATTCACAAAAATATAGACCATGCTTGAAGTTTTAGTACCCGCAAAAAACTGTCACTCTATTTTTTAAATTGTTAAACAAATATGCCATCTTTTGTAGCTGAAATGACATACCTAGTTCACAACTCATACAAATATTAGTTGGATATTGTTAACTAGCGGCCGCCCGCGACTTCGTCCGCGTAGACTTAAGTTGAGAAACTAAAAGCAATATCTTTCTAAATACTGATACGCGCTATTTTCGATTTTGTCTTAATTCGGAACGCACCCATAGTTACGCTAATCACAGCAGCCGTCTGACTTTGTCATCAACTGTCATGCCATACCACGTGATCCGCGTACATTTTCATATTTTACTTGATATTTTCAACAATTTACACGATATCTTTATAAATTGTAGCCTATGTGTTATTCAGATGTATAAGCAACATTATTGTGAAGTTTCATTAAAAACCATTAAGTAGTTTTTACGTGAAAGAGCAACACAGCACATCCAGACATACAAACTTTCGCCTTTATAATATTAGTAGGAAGTGAATATAGAATTGAAGAGCGAACAGTGGAATCGTGTGCACGTTCTGCGAATTGATAGGAAATATTTTGTGTTATTTTCGTTGTGTTATTTGAGTACAATATCTTGTTTTTTAGCAGAAATGATTGATTCATTATTGTATCCTCTCTAAAAAATAGTACATTGTTATCCTAGGGGTGAAAGTAACTTATTTAGTCCCGAGACGGGGTTTGGCGCCCGGAACGAAGTGAGGGCGCCAATAGTTCGAGGGACTAAATAAGTCTTTAACCCGAGGTAAACACTGTGCTTTTCATTACAAATACGAGGAAAGTAAAAATAAAAACATTAATTAATTCATGAAGATGGAATTGCCGCTTTCCCGCCTATTTTGTTTGTTTTTTTTTCTGTGGCCCGCCCGCTATTCAGCCATTATTTTTTATTTCCATCATTGGAAAAATGGTAAATATTTTGCTCAAAGCTAAGTTATTTTAAAGAAATTGTTGAAACTTAATTATAATAAAGTTATTTAAATCTCTAATCAATACTTAACTTTAAGTTATTTCAATTTTACATCGTGGCTGTATAGAAAGTTGGAACATAGTTCAATAGTTTAGTGAAAAAAGAACTAGTTTTTTAAAAAATAATATGGCAGCTGTCAGTTGAAAGTGATTCTCCCTAGGGATGAAAAGTATTACTTTCAGCCCGCTTCTCAGGTCAGTAATGACCTACTTTCAGAGTATGAATAATGAAAAAGACTTTTCATTACTCATACTCTGAAAATAGGTGATAGTAAAGTTAAGTTAAGTTAAGTTTATTATAGTTAAGTTTCAACAATTTCTTTAAAATAACTTAGCTTTGAGCAAAATATTTACCATTTTTCCAATGGTGAAAATAAAAAATAATGGCTGAATAGCGGGCCGGCCACAGAAAAAAAAAACAAACAAAATAGGCGGGAAAGCGGCAATTCGATCTTCATGAATTAAATCATGTTTTTATTTTTACTTTCCTCGTATTTGTAATGAAAAGCACAGTGTTTACCTCGGGTTAAAGACTTATTTAGTCCCTCGAACTATTGGCGCCCTCACTTCGTTCCGGGCGCCAAACCCCGTCTCGGGACTAAATAAGTTACTTTCACCCCTAGGATAACAATGTACTATTTCATTACTCATACTCTGAAAGTAGGTCATTACTGACCTGAGAAGCGGGCTGAAAGTAATACTTTTCATCCCTAAGGAGAATCACTTTCAACTGACATCTGCCAAATTATTAAAAAAAAACTTAGTTATTTTTCACATATCTATTGAACCATGTTCCAACTTTCTATACAGCCACGATGTAAAATTGAAATAACTTAAAGTTAAGTATTGATTAGAGAATGTATATTTTATAAATAACTTTATTATAATTCAGTTTCAACAATTTCTTCAAAATAACTAAGCTTAGAGCAAAATATTTACCATTTTTCCAATGAAAAAAATAAAAAATAATGGCTGAATAGTGGGCCCGCCACAGAAAAAAAAAACAAACAAAATAGGCGGGATAGCGCCAATTCGATCTTCATTTATTTTTAAATCTTTTTCTTTGGCTAATTCATGTTTTATTTTTACTTTCCTTGTATTCGTAATGAAAAGCACAGTGTTTACCTCGGGTGAAAGACTTATTTAGTCCCTCGAACTATTGGCGCCCTCACTTCGTTCCGGGCGCCAAACCCCGTCTCGGGACTAAATAAGTTACTTTCACCCCTAGGATAACAATGTACTATTATACTTCTATGTAATTTTTTTTATTCATATTGTGGTTATTCATGTATATGTCAATAATCTATGTGAATATATTTAAATAGGCTTTTATTTTCAATGTAATATCTTACTTTTGATCTCGCCTTAATTTGTATTGGCTCCACTATATGTAATTTCTTTTATGGGTTAAAAAAAATTAACAAATGCTAAAATCCGAAAACCAGAAAAAAAACATTCGGTCTTGGCTTCAGGCGGAAATCGAACCCGCGTCTTTCGCAAACCGGATACTGCATGGAAACTACCAAAAAAATAATAACAAATGCTAAAATGTTTCTGAAGTGGCTTCAATCAACACATGAACTAATAATTATCTGAACTGACCGCACAAAGCCCCGTAATGCCCCGGACGGCAGGTGCCTAAATGCATTAAAGTGAGCCACTATTCCCACGAGGCCACAATCACTGGTGGAGCTTTGGTTCGCAGCCATCATTGAAATGCCTACAGTGCTTGGAATAGCTAATATTGTTTCGGCATCTAATTATCAAATAATAGGGCGCGAATTGCGAGGAATATGCCGGTGGACAATGATATTAAAATAGACAAGACACAGGTCAAAGACAGGTTATGTCAGTACTGAGGCGACGTCAAATATTGTCCCCTGGCGCACGTACCTATAATTGGATTGTGTGTTTTCGATAGTAGGATTATTTACTAGAGCGTAAACGAGACAGATACTCATGTTGCACAGTGTCGTCTCAAACTGTCAATGCTTTGCTCAGGTGGTCGAAGTCCTAATTTCGGGTGCCACTTTTTTAGCACAAGTAACCCATCTACGTGTTTTTATTATAATATCATTGCTGCTACCCAGGCTTCAGTCGGAAATCGAACCCGCGTCTTTCGCAAACCGAATACTGCATGGAAAATACTAAAAAAAATACAAATGCTAAAATGTTAGTGAAGTGACCTCAATCAACACATGAATTAATAATATCTAATTATCTGAACTGACCGCACAAAGCCTCGTAATGCCCCGGACGGCAGGTGCCTAAATGCATTAAAGTGAGCCACTATTCCCACGAGGCCACAATCACTGCTGGAGCTTTGGTTCACCATCATTGAAATGCATACAGTGCCTGGAATAGCTTATATTGTGGCATCTAATTATCAACTAATAGTGCGTGAATTGCGAGGAATATGCCGGTGACCAATGATATTACAATAGAAAAGACACAGGTTATGTCAGTACTGACGAGAAGTCAAAAATTGTCCCCTGGCGAACGTATTATTCACCTTAATTTATCTTACGTCTGATGAACTATGAGAGAATGCTTCTAGGACCACCAAAAAATAAATAAATGCTAAAATCCGAAAACCAGAAAAAAACATTCGGTCTTAGCTTCAGTCGGAAATCGATTCCGCGTCTTCAGCTAACCGAATACCGAAAATGCTAAAAAATAATGATAACAATAATGCTAAAATGTATGTGAAGTGGCCTCAATCAACACATGAATTGATTTACCAACACCAATTAACTGAACAAAGCCTCGTAATGCCCCCGGACGGCAGGTGCCTAAATGCATTAAAGTGAGCCACTATTCCCACGGGGCCACAATCACTGCTGGAGCTTTGGTTCGCAGCCATCATTGAAATGCCTAGTGCCTAGAATGGCTTATATTGTGTCGGCATCTAATTATCAACTAATAGTGCGCGAATTGCGAGGAATATGCCGGTGGCCAATGATATTACAATAGAAAAGACACAGGTCAAAGACAGGTTATGTCAGTACTGACGCGAAGTCAAAAGTTGACCCCTGGCGTACGTACCTATAATTGGACTGTGTGTACTAGATAGTGTGATTATTTACTAGAGCGTAAACGAGACAGATACATGATATACAATACAGACTGTCTACACAGTCAATGCTTTGCTCAGGTGTACTAATCGTTCTGATTTCGGGTGCCACTCTTTAGACACAAGTAACCTATCTACCTATTTTTATTATAAAATCATTGATAGCCCACGTGTTGGAAGCTCGCCACCTCGCCACCTTATAATTTAATTGATGTGACGCCTATGCCCAGACGCTTGAAGGCTGATGTTTCTAAATGGTTAAACCGCAATCGTATCAATATTATATACTTATATTATATCTTTTATTATATTGTATTTATTTCATTCATTAAACCCGTAAATAGTATGGTAATAGTATAGTATTCGTAACTATTTATAATATGTATTACTTATAATACTTATATGATACCAATCTCTCAAGAAAACGATAGTAGAAAAAAATGGTCAGACGACGAAAAAGAACTTTTATTTTGTTATCCAAAGTGTTAGGGGGCTCGGTGTTTATGAACACCGAATCTGGGTCTTCTTATCCATGAGGGTCTCGGGGCGGAAGACTTCGGTTATAGAACCGGTCTCGGACCGAGATAAAGTTAATTTACTTTTCACATAAAGATAGGTATTATTTCATTTGGGATTGTAAATCTTAATCATACACCTAAATGTTATTTTATAATGTAGCACCGCCTACTGTACTGTTCTGCTTAGCCTTATGGTTGACTGGAAGAGAACGATTTATTGGCATTAAGTCCGCCTTTTGTACCATTCAATGTTGTGCAATAGAGAATAAAAGAATAAATAAATGGTTCCATCTCCCCTTCTCGCCGAAACCATGAAAATGTTTTGCACCATACACGAGGCACTTGCTGCGTACTTAACGAAGTATATTCAACATACTTTCGCCCGACGAGTTATTAGCCTAGCGTGCAAACAGACACGCGGCACATCCCGTCCGTACTGCCGCCACCCCATGCCTCCCTATTTTATGCTAGCGTGTGCGTGAAATCGCGACAAGGCGCGCGACGCGCACGCACACATTCAAACCGAGAGCGGCACGTTTGTATGTAGATGTTCTACTGTATGTTTATACTGTGCCGAAACCATGAAAATGTTTTGCACCATACACGAGGCGCTTACTGCGTACTTAACGAAGTTAATTAAACATACTTTCGTCGCGCGATTCCTAATTGCTCGGCCGGGTGGCATGTAATTAAACATCTTTAGACAGAAGAGTTCGAGTTATATCACAGAAACACGTACATAATTTGATAGAAGCACTCTTTATGTATTTAACGAAGTATGAAATCCTCATGTTTGTGTGTGTAGGGTCTCAATTCTGACGAAATCAAAATTTTCCCGGGTCAAAACGAGATGTTTTATTACGAACTAGCGGCCGCCCGCGTGGACTTGAGTGGACTTCAGTTGAAAAAAATATATCTTTATAAATTGTAATTGTAACGTCTTATTCATAAACTATATTACTGTAGAGTTTCATTTAAATCCATCCATTTTACGTCTACAAAATGGAGTATTTTTTCCCGATTTTCCAATGTTACCCTTCACTGCTCTTCTCCTATTAATCGTAGCGTAATGGAAAGTATACAATAACCTGCCTAAGAGTATGAAGAATAATTGTGCCAAATTTCGTTAAAATCCGTCGAGTAGTTTTTGTTTCTATATCGAAAATACAGCAGACAGAAAGACAGAAAGACAGACACAAATTTTACTGATTGCATTTTTGGGATCAGTAGCGATCCCTAATCACCCCTTGATAGTTGTTTTTTAATGAGAGAAATATCAAATTAAATTAAACCCAATTACTTACTTTAGAGGCTTCGTGTATTAGTTCGTCGTTCCTTCGCTTAGGCAACACAAAAGTGTTCGTGCAACCGCCTAAGGTATGAAATTAAAATTCTTTGGAATCGATCACATGATACCAAAGAATATTAATTTTATTGACAGAATACTGCACTAAGTACAACGTATCCTTATTCCTTGCTTTCATTTTAAGCCACATTGTTGCTAACCGTAAGGATAATTTTAAAAAGCATCCTGAGCCTTGTATTTCTGCCCATTTATAAACCTCTTTTGCCCGAATTCACAAACGCAAATCAACGTTGAGCATCCCCTAGATGTATACTTGTCCCTTTCAGATCTATTGAAATTTTACGGGACAGCATGAGCGTGAGCGTGTGCTTAGCGTTGATTGGGAGAATGAATTCCGACAGCAAACCAAGGAATTGTTGAAACCAAAAGATATTGTTGAAACCATTTATGTACGAGTATACTGCGGAACTAACTAAATACACTGATACCTAAGTTATTCGCTGGAACCAATAAGTATTAATTAACAATTAAAAATGTACCCGCAAAAAAAAACCATTTGAGCCATCGTTAACTGTACGGTCTTTGGAAGTTAATTACAGTTAACCAATTAGAAAGCTCGTCACGAGGCCTGCAAATATTTTGTTATAATTAGTTAGCAGTCCCTGTTCCTTCGCAGTCGATGGAATATTCTTTTAAAATTAAACAATATCTTGATTCGCTTGGCGTAGACCAATTAAAACTTTCTTAATTAAAAACGTGCATTTCCCAGGTAGTTAACATCTATTTCTGGACTCCCACTTTATTGCAATAATCTTTAATGGTAGATTAGTAGGTAACTGGTCTATTTAGCTAAAGTTAGTTTTGTTTGTTTTGTTCGTTCTGAATAAATCTGCCTAAAAGAATAGATTGACCCTGTGAACCTAAGAACTGCGGTGACTGGCACAAAGCCTACTACGCTATCCATCGGACCGAGCCCACCTACACCACGGCCAGGTAGCGCAATTCGAAAACATCGAAGGTGTAGAGTCTTAACAATCTTTGGATTTTATTATCTTGCCGTAAGGGTAGTTTATCAATAATGCATGCAAATATTCTTCATGCAACGTCCGTGGCCACCAGAGCGATCCGCCGCAGTACTTAATAACCGCAAACGTGATGGATAATGTATACAAAATGCCAAATTTACATTCAGCCAACTTGGTCTCGGAACTTCGAAAGAGAGCATAAAATGCCACAACGGAAGCAAATGAGCCCGCCATTTCTCATCGAAAGTTGAGGATCAGGAGGAATGCCAAGCGGCATTTGTGGCTTTTTATTGATACTAACATAGCAATGACTAAGTACTGCAGTATCGAAATAAAAGCTTTATTTGGGAAGTCAACCCAAAACTTTAACTTTGTGTTCTTAGTTTTTACTAGTGCGAGTAGTTTTTTACCTGAATTTGCATGGCATTCGTGGTAGCGCCTCGTGGCAGGTAAACGTTTCCGTCTTTTTGCTATGGTAAAACGAGTTTGATCTAGTGTACTCGTACTAGACCTTCTGTACAGAAGACTGCTAACTTTATTTGCGTTTTTTAGGTATTGCAAACGGGGTTTTCAAGTCAAGTGACTCAAAAAACCTGGCCCGGCTTCTAAAAATGATTTAAAACTAGGGCCTCACCTATTTGCCTGAAAGTTGACAAGATAGGAAAGTTTTGGGTCCAAGAAGAAGCCTATTTCCCTCTTCACCAAAGTTTGAAAACAACAACAATTTGTTCATTTTCAACCAGGCTTGGATAAGCATTTTAGCTGCCCATTTTGTCCGTCTGAACCACATTACACACAAGAACTAAGTTGGTATGGGATAAAAGTGTGTTCCACAATTATTTCCTGAGACAGACCAAGGAACATTTACTCCTAGTGGAAAGACAAAGCAAAACAAAGGGAACCCATAACGGTCGTTTAAAAACTGGACGGTTCACTTTAAGCGTTTTAAACCAGCATATTGCGAGATTTTCACATAGGTACCTCTTGTTCGTAGGGTACGCATTCTCTCTCGCTGATTATTATGTTTCATAATATTAGAAACATAAAATTATGTTAATTATTGAGGAGATCTTTGCCAGATATTGAACTACCTATTCGATATTTTGTTTACCAAATTTATTTTAGGTACCTTTTTTAATAATATTGACATTTTAAAACGTCTCTGCCTTTAATAAGGTACAGCTGCCATTAGAGTGGACACAACCAGCAAAAGTTGACCTTTCTTTTCAATAAAAACACTTAGTAACCGCGGACGTTGCTTACTTCAAAGATTCGCTCGGTTTGTTGTTGACTGTTCAATTTGTGAAAATAATATCGCTTTGGTAAGACGAATCCGAAGATCTGGAAAGGAGATAGCTCTTTGAAAAATAATCCATCTTTGATTGGGTTTCTTAAGAAGTCTGATAAACTCTGGAAATACGGAGAGAGTGGATTAAATGTAATTGAGAGATAACTACGACAAAAATACGAAGAGAAAAAGGACTTTTTCAGTTTTATGTTCCAGACATTTATTTCGGGACTTGCGGGAGCCCGCGACTTAGTCCGGGTGGACTTTCACTTCAGAATTTAAAATATTACCCGAATGCGCCGCGTCCAGAAGGAGAGTTGTGTTTTTTCAACATTTACCATGCATTTAATGTAAATCCTAAGATTTACCAAGTGAATGGTGGTAAAAGTTCGAATCACGTAATTGTTCGGCATTTTACCAAATAGGAGTTGGTAAATCTTAGGGTTTACAATCTTAGGATTTACCGTAGTTCGGGCTTTTACAGTAACATATACATATAATAGTGTTGGGCATGCTCTGCAGCCTGAACGGCTTGATGGATTTAGCTTCAGAAGTGTCGTTAGATTGGTAATTATTGCGAAAGTAACACTGGGTAAATGAAAATGAAGAACATTTAATCCAATTATTTTTAAAAAAGTGAGTAATTAAAAAAACCCGACTGCGTTTCTGTGTAATGTAATAACCCTGAAAAATCTTTCTTAATTTTATGGCTACTTCACTCCTATATTAGTCATAGCGTGATGTTATAGCTTAAACTATACTCGTAGTCTTCCCCAATAGATGAACTTCTCAGCACAAAAAAAAATTGGATAACTCAGGGTAATTTCAACTTCGAATTAAAAGGCATCCTTTTACAGGCTCCAGCTAGACTATGCCTGTAAAATCGGCTCAGTAGCTTAGGCTCGATTGCGTTACACACAGACAGACAGAGTGACTTTTATTTATAATATTAGTAAGAATAGACCCCCGAATTCACAAACGACAATCAACGTTAAATAGCCCTTACACAGCTGTCGCTGGCAGTTTTATAGACACTGAACGGGACGGCATGTGTTTGATGGCGTTCTTAACTGTAATTGACTACAGTGAATTAGGGGTAAGTGTGGTCTTTATTGTTAGTTTCCTCAATCCAATAAATTACTTACAGCATAATTCCCATACTATTTTTGAATGAAACATTTATTTCTTTTAAATCTATTTACAAAATGTTCATAGTTAGTAGGTTTTTGTTATGTGTTTGGGTACCTCTTACAAAAGCACATTTAACAGTTAATTCCAGTTGTCATACCTTGTGTTACTCGGCGTAAGAATACAGCCAAGGTCACCCCCGCCTGTCGTAAGAGGCGACTAAATAGGGCCTGCCCCCCCAAGCAGCGGGTTAAAAAAAAAACTTAGCCGAAAACCTTACGACGTGATAAAATCTTTCTTTTTCTATTTCCATCTGCGATCAGCCTAACATCAGGTATAATCAGATCGGTTCATGTCAGGTCAGTTGGAGTTTGTTCACAATGATGAGCCAGCTCATGCAAAAAGTTTTAAACATTTGCCATATTGAGGCTATGCGTTTACTTTCTAGCCAGGAAGTGTACGCTCTGTCGTCTAATAGCTTCACAGCGAGTTTATTTTTACATACGCAAGTCTTTTTTGTAAGTTCCGCAATACTTTCCACATCCTGCTGGACAGTAGGGATTTGGGAGTACTCATGTACTTCAGCCAGCCTGTGGGATACATTCTGACAGCGAAGTTCACTGAAACAGCACCGCGACGGCCAGGCAGGCCACGATGCAGATGGCGTGACAAACTAGACTTAAAAAGGATTGTATAGAAGAAGGGTAGTGAGGCATTTGCCCAGCAGTTTAATCCTTAGGGCTTATACAAATTAGCCTAATTTGGTTTACCATTAGATTACGTACTTACATACATAAAGGGCCTTTATACGCCTGACTGCTGGGCACAATTTCAACTATGAGGTGTTGCGAGCCATAGCCTCCAACCCGCGGATTGTTAAAGTGGTGTAAGGTTTTTGTGGGTAAAGCTAGTATGGATATTAATTCCAATTCCCTAGCCATACCCTATTTATTTACTCGCGCCTCGTGTAACGTTTCAACACTGCTAATAAGTTTCTGCGGCTCTGAAATTCGTAGATACTTAATTAACACTGCTTTATATTCCTTTAATATTCATCCGAGCAAGAAATAAGATACAGTCTTTAGCTCGTAGCTCTGTTTACGTATCTGTCAATTTACCTATAGGAAATATCTAGTTTCTTTTAATAAAACGGAATATGTACTTGATGTTTTACTACTTCAATATTTATACCTTTCCTTTCGCAATCAACTTAAGGCACGAGTCATGTTATTCCAAACATCTAAATAATAAATATTAAAGCATTTATTCAGAATACGCCCAAAAATACCGGCTGGCTCGGTTGGTGAAAAGAATGTGCTATTATGAAAGAGGGCACGATCACGAAAATGAAATAGAGGTCTACCATAAAATACTCCTACGGAGGACCTTTTTCGGCTTTATTTGACAAAAACCGACAATTTGCCGAGGAAGAATTTAGTATCGTAGTAGTACTTAATACTTTGGGCGTAGGTATACGTTTTGTGGGTGTTTAAGGTTATTGATGATATTTTTCCTTCTTTTCGGACTATCATAAATGTTACCTGATGAAATAATTAATTTTTAGCATTTGGACCTCGCTGACGAACTGTATTTCTTTTTTGGGCCAACAGATGGCGTTAGTAAATTGCCGAATGAAACAACGCTGAATCACTCTATTTAGAAAGAAAGAAAGAAAGAAAAAACATTTATTGATTCTGAACATCGCAACAGATAAAAACATACTGAACAAGGTGGTTATTTAGATTTTTCTCTGTTGGTATAACCTTAATTTTATGGAGATGTATTGAAATACACAGTCAGTACAATCTTGGTTAGCTTTTTATTTCCGTACTACATAGGTACATTTAATTTAGATGTCTTAAATTACACAGTCAGTAAGTACAATCTTGGTTAGGTTTTTATTTCCGTACTACGTGTTCAAGTCCATCGTGCAACGTGGGTTGTACAGTGGGTCCAATGGCATTACTTAATAACGTGCTTGAAACATCAGGCGTAACCAGTTTAGGCATCACAATAATGACAATAATGATATATCTATTTCTCGGCGAGGAAAGCCTGTGTTCAACATTAGAACATTTTGATTAAGAACATGGTAAATCCTAGCGTTTCCCGCAGCCTGAATTCAGTCTCGTTATTCACGGAACTAAGTACGAATTTTCAATCCCGCGGGCTTCGGAAATCCGGATAAGTCAGCTGTCTAAATCTGATATGTATTATAGGTATGCGCTCTGAATTCATTAAAACTCTATGTCTAGAATAGATCACGAAACGACTGCTACAATCCTACCTATGTCAAGTAGGTACAATCGGGTTGGCCAGCTTTCTTGTATTAGAGTTTTTGGTTCTCTATTGTGTATCATAAAAATTTTGTCCATAATTTAACGTATTATAATTATCATTTCGATACCTCCCACGTAAGTTGTTGTAACCCCAAAACTGCAATTTTACAGGAGAGCGTTTTAAACATTCAGATTGGCCTAAAAACTGCATTTATTTATGTAGCTTTGTGAAATTTGTTATATGAATAAAATATATGGTTTTATTGACTATGTTGAAACAAATATATGAAATAATTGCGTATTTTCTGAGAATTGTGGCTTACAACATTTTACTACGGAATCCAGACTGTGACAACTGTTGTATCTCATACATACAACATTATACTGTGGAACACAGACTGTGCCAGCTGTGATATCTCATACTTACAAGATTATACGGTGGGGTCTTGGTTTCATCTTTAGTTGTATCTCATACTTACAATATTATTTTATGAAGTTTAAGAAAAAGTTCGCTGTTGTAAATGATTCTAGTCTCACTGTATGTCACATTAACAATACAATTTCAAGTGTATATTATTGATATTGAATAAATATTGTCAATTAAGAAATAAAAGTTAAATTATTAATACCAAAGAAGAATGGTCACGTCCTATACAAAAAATCCCAGGCCCGACAGAAACGTAACATTATCTCATTTTTTTTGGTATATTGTGTATTGTTAAAATACATATACTTTATATTCGAAATCAATGGCTAACACCAAAAAATATTGCCGTATGTTTTTATTCAGGAGATACACTAAAAAAATGCAAAACGCCTATTATCTATAAAATTCGTACAAGTATGTAAGTATGTTAAACAAGTATGACGAAACAATAGCTATGGTATGTATCTAGGTGATCAGGAGATACAGTTGGATATATGAATAAACTCGTAATACAACGATCAACTTAGGATTCATTGAAATCGTGGTAGGTTTTCGATTATTTAGTAGCATCTATCAATTGCCGGTGGAGGAGGCCTATGTTCAGTAGTAGAAAGCTAGGGGTTGAAATGATGATGATTATGATCTATCACTTGGGTTTCAGAATTGAAACAAATAAAAATGAAACTAGTAGGTATTTCGATATAAAATAATATTGAATTTCTATAATATCCCTTGAAACAAAAATTTTTCTGCAGCCTGTTGCCGCTGGATGTCTATATATTTCCATATTATATACTCCCGCGGCTTTTAAATTCTCACTGCAATACGACCGTGCTAACCTCACGTGATAGGTGCCGATTGAGAATTTAATTAACTCTTCAATTGTTAATTGTGGAAAATGTTAAATATCCGGATCATTTCCAGTCAGTTTGTTTTAAACACTCCTGTGAAACGACACTCTTTGTCGGTTTAAATTATTTTCCTCCACATACTCAGATAATTGATTGGGGCGTTGTATATTTTGATTACTTATTTCAATGAAATCTTCTGTGTATGGAATGTCTCCGTAAGGATCTTGAAAATAATTAATTAAAGCTGCAGCAATTTCGAAATCTTCTAGTAGGTATAAGCGGCACATGTTTGTTAAATAGTCTGTTTCTAAATATCTTGAAGTCGCGCTTGAATCTCCCGTTTATAGTTTCCACGACCCATCGCACCATTGTGATGAGTCGTGATTTTTTGCTTCTTCGGTGCTTAATTGCGTGTCTTTTGGTCGTTTGGTTGGCGGCATGTGAGCAATATAGCCATATGTTTCTATTAAAGGAATAAAGCCTCGGTCCAAAATAAATGAGTCTCCTTCATGGGAAAAAGGTGAAGCGGTCTGTCTTCAATGGGTCCATCATGGTTTTGCAACTCATTTTCATCATATCAGCATCGGTTGTTCGTACAGAGTACGGACCTATTATATCCAAAATATATCCATCCGCGCACACAATCATAAATGGTTTCATTAAGTTCCTATACTTATGAAGGCTATAACTGCGGCGTTGAAATAAAAAGTTAGAACTTTTTTCTATGTAGGTTCCATCGAATATAACTATTGATTTTGGTGACTCTTCGTTACCTAACAAAACATTTGGCAAAACCCGGTTGCGGGCTATCACTTCGTCCCTGGTAATATGGTCTAAGTCTAGGTGCAATGGAACAAAGCAGTAATGAGACACTGCCTGACTTTATGTATTTTTCTTCCAATGGTACGCTCGGATATATTAAAAAATTAAGCCATTCTATTATTCGGCTCCCCTGATCGAATTTTGCACAAGTAGATAGCCAAGTCATTTCTCGGAGTATTTGAGGACCAATTAAGGCTTAATATTTGACTCAGCAAATCGTTGAACGTGGCTCTGTTTCTTCAGTCCAAAACCTTAACTCGTCGTCAGAAACGTCATCTACTTTGAACGTATCGTATATGCAGTTTGTTCTTCTGTTGTGTTATCGGAAAAATCACTAACTATCAAATTTGCAAGCTCATTCATTTCTGGTTCATTGAAACTTATTGAAAGAAATAAAAACGTTAATTGATTCTGAACATCGCAACAGATAAAAACATACAGAAAAAGGTGGTTAGGAAAAAATGAAAGAAACAATAATTTCGACCAGGCAGCAGTGTCACGATGTCCAAAATTAAATGGACCCCACTCAGCTAATGCCTGGACCTGATAGGCTCAGACGCTGATTTTCAGTAGGGCCAACCGAGTGGACGCACGGACATTCGCAGCGACTAAGCAATGATAATTATTAAAATAAATATTTAAAATACATAAAATTTAATGTGACGTGTACCTACCCAGTGAAAAAGTGTGCAATACAATACATAAATACTTTGGGGGATGTGTATTGGTAATGGAGACTCTAAAACAAAAATGAAATATGAAATTTTATTGCTTGTAAGCAAGCTACCTATCAATTAAACGATCAAGGTTAAGGCTCATTATCGGTGAATCAGTAAAGATAAAGCGCTCTATAAATTACTTAACTAAAAATATAGGAATATGTCGTAACATTAAGCAAAAAATAAAACTAATTTTGACTATCAACTTCCGATGCAAACATTATAATTTACTACATACCACATTTATTTTTATTTTATTCCAACGTAAGACATCCTATGTATTACATACAACTTTTTTTAATGGACGCTTTACGACGTAAAATATTGTATGTATCACATACAACATTTTCCTATACTCGCTCAACAGCGTAAAATGTTGTATGTAAAACATACAACATTGTTGAATGTTTACTTGACAACGTATACTGTTGTATGTAATCTATACAACATTTTTGGATGGTACCTTTTAAAAAATACATGATCCTAATTATTGCCTGTGATAAATAAGAAAAATTAAACATACCTGTGTTATTTCTGAGACTGGATTCGTAAATAATGTTTTGTTCAGATTCAATAATTGTCACATCGATATTTCGGACAGGTGTCTGAGATTGTGTACTCGTATGATTTACTGAATCACCCAATATGCACCCCCTTGTCATAACACCTGTACGTGTCATAGTGATAACGTATTCTAATCAATAATCAAGTCCAGATAACGTAACATGTGCGGAAAACTTGAAGCGCTTGACACACGGACCGTTTCAGCTCTCTCTCCGGCGTAGTCTGTTTTATCTAACCCATACAACACGCGAGCGCGCGATCTACCCCGCCCCGCGCACCGCGTAAACGGTTGTCAAGGACTATACAGTATTATAGTCCGTTCCCGTTCAAAAGTTACAACTCTTTACGTCTTGAAATTGCATGAAATAATTGTGTTTTCGTAAGTTTTAATTTTTTTATGCATAGATTACTAATAATAAAGCTCATTTTTAGTAAAAACGCAAAATCGCATTTTTGTGGGATACAACAACTTACGTAGGAGGTATCGATTTGTCCGAATGATAGGTAGCCCTAATTTGCTGTCTCATAATATCACTTGCCCTAAAATCATAATTCCGAAACGTTATATGTCCTAAAATTCTTTGCCATAACTATCACAATCTATACATCTATACAAATATTATAAAGAGGAAAGGTTTGATTTTTTGTTTGTTTGTATGAATTGAATAGGCTCCGAAACTACTTGGCAGATTTGAAAAATTCTTTCACTGTTGGAAAGCTACATCATTCCTGAGTGACATAGGCTATATTTCATTTTCAAAAAAAATAGGCATCCTTACTAAAATTACGAAAAAGCGGGAAAATGTTTTTTCACATACAGCTAAGTCCACGCGGACGAAGTCGCGGGCGGCTGCTAGTCTATAATAATTATGAAACCTAACTGCTTTTCTCATAATAGTGTTTTGTCCTAACGTCTCTTCTCATAATATATCGAGCACTAAAATCGAAATTGCATAAATGTATAATAACTGTCCTGAATATTTTTTGCTATGAAAATTGCAGGCAAGCATGCAGCATGCAGGGATGCAGCATGCATTTTATTTCAGGGTTTGAAAAAAAAAAAACTAACCCTCGCCTTAACCTCCGAACCTATCACGGCCATGTCGGATCCGCCCTTGGCATTCACCATGTAAACAAGCATACAGCATGCAGGCAAGCATGCAGCATGCAGGCAAGCATGCAGCATGCAGGGATGCAGCATGCATTTTATTTTAGGGTTTGAAAAAAAAAATAACTAACCCTCGAAGGTTAACCTTAACTTTCGAAGGTTAAGGTTAACCTTAACCTTCGAACCTATCACGGCCATGTCGGATCCGCCCTCGGCATTCACCATGTAAACAAGCATGCAACATGCAGGAAAGCATGCAGCATGCAGGCAAGCATACAGCATGCAGGCAAGCATGCAGGCAAGCAAGCAGCATGCAGGTAAAAATGCAAGCAGGGATGCAGCATGCATTTTATTTTAGCGTTGTAAAAAAATAACTAACCCTCGGATTCGGACTTACATTGTTATTATGAACCACCATTCGGACAAACATTCATTATGTCAAATCACACTTAGACCAAGTGATTTTATAGCTAGTAAAATTAGGACGTATAATTATTATAGCACTCAATTTTATGACACAAAACCATTATAGTTGTGGACTATTAGGTGAAACAAAGTTTCGTATACGAGACCATCTAAGAATAGTGATGATTATAGAAAACGCGTTCGGGATTTTGATTTTCGGACGTACGATATTCGGAGAAGAAAGGGACTACCGAGTTTTTACATTTTTAAATTACACAGAAACGCTGTCGGGTTTTTTAAATTTCCTCTTTTTAATAATGCCTTACGGTCTTTCAGTGTTACCCAAAATTACGTTTTGATATCGTAGTGAGCCCTTTCTCCAAATAAATCTATACCTAGGCCATATCACATCAAACGGTGTCCAGGTCAGGGGAACCGCAATCGGAATGCGGAGGTGACGTTAAGAGCCCTTCGGCAGGAAATAGGACTGGGGAACTCGACAATAAGAACTAAGTACCGCATTGCACATTACGAGTTTTGTATATACGTGCGGTTGTGGAAGGGTACCGTAATGAAATACCCTCAAGGAAGGAGGTCCTTGAACTTGAACTGCTATTCAGAAGAGCCGTAGAAAGCCTAATACTTATTATGGCGCTTACAACATATCTTAAGAACTCTTTGGCGATGAAATCATAAGCGAAAGTAACAAGTGGGTAGATATTGTTTATGAAATCTGAGCTATAATTATCGGCTTCAGTCGCGCAATGACATTTTCTAGTTTAATTAAGTTTCAATTACGACGCATTAAGTTAGTATTAACTTAGGTACCTACACCTACATTGTTCATCGTAAACAGGAACTAAAGAATGTTTTCAGCGTAAAAGAAATATAGAACTTACAAACAATACGTCAATAAAAACGCATGTTTTAGAATATAAATACTCTGAAAGCACTCTAGAAGGGCACTAAAAATATATCTACTTTTATAAATGCCTGTCTCTTAAAAGTGTGCCATTTCGTACGTACGTACGTTTTCAACGGACCAATATTTTTAATACATCTCAAACTCTCGTTCATCAGCTTCTTCACAAGTTTAAGACATAATAAGTTTGTGCGTCTTAACAAGTTCAAGACACGGAAGCAAATTAAAGGAAAGATATTGAAAAAAGGGTTACTACTTAAATATCACTAATCTGATTATGTTTATGTTATTTGTGGTTATATAAGATTTAATCAGCTCCTCTGCACATTTTATATTTTGTGTCTTGACTATACTTTGTAATTTCAAATTTTATAATCAAGGATATTGAAAAGAGTAGGTAACTTTCTACAGAGTTTCTTGTCGGAATATTTTCATTAGAACCAACGTCCCAACTGGTTAAGTGCCATAAAAAAGTTTATAATCATGGGCATGGTTAGATGCCTTTCTTACTTAACCTTAC
Organism: Udea ferrugalis; assembly: GCA_950022985.1. NCBI lineage: Eukaryota > Metazoa > Arthropoda > Insecta > Lepidoptera > Crambidae > Udea > Udea ferrugalis. Next base: position 2,833,988 of record OX465527.1, on the reverse strand, counting down.
TTTAAATATAATATTCGAGGAAACGAAAATGTTGTAGCATTCTCATTATTTAATTACCAAAACCATTGTTTGTCTAAACCTACACCCACATTCACCTTTTCCAGATTCATTTGGGATACAGGTTAAAAGGTACCTTTTATACTTAGGAATAGCAAATAGAATTTATGATAACAAGACAATTGTTGAAATTGTTCAACAGGTTTTGGGTTAAGTAATCAAACGTTAACCTTTAGCATGTTCATATAACTTGCAAAGGTTAATTAAAGGTAAGTACTGCTCACTATGAGGGTAAAAGGAGAGATTTCCATTGCTACAATCAGACGCGGACTAATATATAATTGCCATAGATTTTTATAGGAATTATAGCTCTACCCGTCTAGGTCTACCCGTCTTCGAATTATTTATTACGTTCGCCATGTAGATACAGCTATAATAGGTTATTTTCATTTTTTAGCATTAGGGAACACACGCTGGGTTGGAAATAAGAAGTGTTGTATAAAAAACACTAGACACATACTGATAAAAGCTTCAAAAGTCACCCCATCAGCTGATTAAAAATGCAATTTTAGATTAAGCGCGCTTGGAATAAGTACAAAACTCGTTCTCACTTGTTCAGTTCTTGGGAAAGTTCAGAACTTCCCCCCACACGCCTGTTCGGAACTTATACTTCAAGTATTTTAATAAACAGAGTTGAACTCGGTTAAAATATTTAGTTGCTTTTACATTAAGTTTTTCGGCATTGAAGCAAACTTAGTTGTCTTAGAGATTCACTCCATATTAATATAGGAAAACTACTTTTTTTTACCTATATAGCTTATATTGTTCTCCTATTTATTGACGGTTTACCCTTGTTTAATCGAACAACGTTTCGTCGAAAATCAGTTGGTCGAATTCCAGTTGCAATAATATCAGTTCGTAGAATTATTCATTTGACCGAATATTTAATTGGTAAATTTTTATTTGATGTAATTATTTGTTTGAACGAATTTCATTTGAACTAATTTCATATTATCGAATTTCGTCACTGCCCTATACTATAGTTTGGGCGGAACCGACTCGGTTAGATTAGGTTAGAAGGTTTAAGGCGGGAGCGAAGCGGAGCGTAGCTCCCGCCTTAAGCCTTCGTGGTTATTTTTTTTTTTAAACCCAAAAAACGACTTGCCTCATTACATGCTGCTTGGCATGTTATACCATCTGAAAATTACATCAAATGAACATTCTACCTTATGATCATTAGTGCAAACGTTGTTATAGCAAATAAACATTCGACGAACTGAAAATTCTATCAAATGATATTATACAAAGTGATGATTTTCTCAAACGTTGTTCGACCAACTGATTTTCGACGAAACGTTGTTCGATCAAACAAGGGTAAACCTTTATTGACAACCTTGCTGGCTGTGCCTATTGCCGTCATTATGAACGGAACATTCAGAATCCCACACATCGCCAAACGAATTTAAACTTTACGTGGTAAGGGGCCAGTCTCCCGCCACTTCCGCGCTATCCGGTTTATCTGAGTTCTTATCGATAGATATTTTCAATAACTCGAGTAGATGTTTCAGCCAGTTGAACTCGAGATCACACTTTTTTAAAAGGTATCTACGTTAGATTAATAAACTACAACCAACGTAATATCGTACATATCTGTAGCTCACCTTTAAAACTCACAAAATATGAGAAATACATGTTACCTATCCTACTAAAATATTCAGAGCTAACTCTACTAAGTAATTGACCAAATCGGCGCTGTTGTGCGCGAACAAATATGGTTATTTCGAGAAATATACCGTTATTTCCATTTATGGAAATGTGTGAGTGGAATATTCTAGCTTTCACAATGTGAATATTTCGCTACTATACCTATTTTGATACTCATATTCGAGTCGTCTCGTTGCTCATACCACAATGCCTGAAAACAAAGGTTTAATCTGTGGATGGTATCCGTTAAGAAGGGGTTCCTCTTGAAATGTAATTTTTCAACAGGGTTTTTATTGGTTTTTAAAGTTATAAATCTGAGGCAACGTTCCTTTGGAACCAATTTAAAGTCTCCCATACTGTATGGAAATATCTAATGTTTAATATGTTAAAAAAATCTCTAATGTTTAACAAAATGTTATTAGAAAAAATATTCGATTTAAACGGTTTAAAATGGAACGCAGTCGGGTTAACTAATTTCTTCATTAATTTTATTTTATTATCGTTAACCGTATTATCTCTTGTGTTATGCACCAGGGGCAACGAAGGTATTTATTCATTCCTTATTGCGCAACAGCATTCTTTCTCTACCAGTCAACCATAGGGCTAAACAGAAAAATAAAGTCTACAAATAAAAATGTCAATATAGAAAATAATTTAAAATAAAACAAAATCATTGAAACTAGAACTTAATTTAAACAATCACAAACACCTAGATCCAACACCTAGTATATGATATCGTAAGTCACTGTAATAAAAAGTTGAATTAGTAATAGAGGCATTTCTTTATTTGTTTTTATCAGCACCCTTGAGGGATAAGTACCTTCGCTCTGAATAGCGAGCTCTCAAGATGCCAACCTCGCCTTATGTTCCAAATGATTACAAAATTCTAGGACTAGATATGTCGACCCAAGGATTTAAACGTTCTTAAATTGTGAGGGTAGTGTGTGTGAAACAGTGTTTTGAAGCTAAAGAGCTACAGAATTTCTTAGCGATAAGCACGTAAACTTGTGTCTTAGGAGGGTTGAAATCAAATTAAGTCGTCTTCATTCGGAGACTCTAGCTTATGATATTCTTGACTTCAGACTTGAGTTTAGTTATATACACTTTCCTAAAAAATACTTGTGGTCAACCAACGTCAAATTGGTAAACAAATGAACGAATACATAATTCAAGATGATTATTTAACAGATTGAAATGTTCATTAATTATTACAGAAACCCTTTTGGTTCAATTAACTCAGCCCTTTCAGACCCAATGAACGTAGAACTCGGGGGCTAAAACGGCAACATTTTAGGTGTTTCATATATGAATCATCAAAGTGACGTTTCATCTGATGAATTGCTAAAAACGGTAAAACGGCGACATGAAAAGTGAAACACCTACTTGACGTTTCATATCTTAGACATATTTTTCTTTTTTAAATTTATTTCATGGCTTGGACTCTTAGACATAGTTTGATGACGACATTGCTACACCAAAAAAAATAGTGTCGCGCCTAATAATTGTAAACTTAACGGTTTTCATTAAACAAATATTTTCATCATTACAACTACTAATTTAAGGCTTAAAAAGTAGCTTATTATTGAATTTGTGTGATTTCTAATCACTAATAATTGTAAAATGTTTTTAATTTACAATTTTTATGTCTGGCAATGAGGACCGTGACGTGGCCAAAGAACAATTATGTCACAGCTGTCAATCGAGATTGTAAATAATGTTCGTGAAAGCTTGTGATAAAAATCATTTTCCGACCGAAAACGATGAATGAAGACAAGAAATTGGTGCTAGCTAGGCATGTTCTTGAGATTGAAGATATTTGCAAGGAGACATGACTCTGTAAAACAAAGCCCGAGTGATTTGCCAAACTTCTGCCTCGGCAATGGCGTACAAGACGACTTTATTTGGGAGCAGATTTTTAGGTTTTAATGCCGCACATTTTTTAAATAATACACATTATAATAACAAAAACGTTTTTTTATTTACTCGATAATATTGGAATATTCACCAGAAGACAGCTAGTTAACGTAAATGTGATGAACTAAGTTCTCAGGAATTTCATCCAAAATGTGATAAACCTTCAGTGTCGTTTCCACCACGGTCTTGGAAATTGGTTCAATTTATTGTCACTATTGTGTATTCTTGGTGTCATTATAATAATTCACAGTAACACATTTTACTAGGAATAATTAAATTTATCCTAAAAACGATTAAATAATGTTTATTGCTATGTGAATTTGACAGCTCAGCGCTGTCACCTAGTAGGGTAATTTCGTCTGTTCGCGTCCATTTAGTGCAGTTGCTAAATTTGACAGTGAATCAAAAAATGCTCCAGTACTGATTTATATAAAAAATATATATAATGTATCCATTATAGTCTAGTTTATTTTAGGATCAACTTAAAGTTTTCTTCGAAACATTGCATTTTTTAAATAGATAAATTACAGTATTAGCGTCCACTGTAGACCATTTCGCGGGAATAATTTATCAGCTGCTTTACTGCCAGCATTAACTCTTGGCACATCCAACTTCCGCTTTGCCAGCTAGTCTCCCTAGAGCTGATTTGCATTCCTTGACAATCGCTGATGTTGTCGCTGGTTGCTGAATGCTTGCAGTGCTACTCTTACCTTGCTGTCGCTGTAGACCGTCACTTTTGTGACATCGTTGTGACGCTTGCCTGCTATGTAAGCGCAAACCAGAATGCATAAATTTTGGTTTCAAGAACGCTGGCCAGCCTGCCCAAGCGTACTGATCTCTTTATCGCCGAGCCATCATCACATAGTGCGTCTGTGCACGCCAGCAACCAAGAGTTTGATTGATTATTTCCTGAATCCGTCTGTCTAGCATATAAGTCCACCTGTGTCTGTTCTCCAGTGGTCTGTCTATGAATGAATAAACAGTAATCAGGTCTCTTCATTTCGCATTTAATTTTACGCTTTCTTTAAATGGTCTTCAGTTTATGTTCTCTCTTCATCATTATTTCTTGTCACCGAAGACCTAATTAATGTCTTGACTAATAAAAATAATGAAAGAAATTACTTCTTTCATTTAAAAATATAATTATTAGCTGTAGTCTTAGTTAAAAATGTATCATAATTATGAACAATCCATTTGAAATTATTTTTACAAGCAAGTTAATTTTATTGCATTCAAGAAAGTAGTGGACGCAATTTGGTTTATGATTATCTCCTATAGGTATAGTTTGTGGCCATAGCGGACGCAAACGCTAAGTTCTAAATAAGATGTATTTAATTCGCGTCTACCTCATTTTATTCGTTAAAAATGTATCTTAAAATTCACATAAATCGTTAAAAAACATCCGAATGCACCGCTGCACACTATTTGTCCTTATGTGCGTGTGTCTTTGAACTTAACTTTGAAGTATTAGCATTAGTGACGTATTTTTAATTGTTATATTAGTTTACTTAATTTCGAAGATTTTCCGTAAAATGGACGCGAACGGGGTGGTGGACGCGAACAGGCGAACTGACCCTAAACATCTAACATTCCTGCAATTTGACGTTTAAAAGTGCACCATTTTACGAATTCCCATACAAAACTGTCAAAATGTATGAAAAACAAATATGAATCATAATATGAACATAATATGATTCACCTAATAAGTTGCCATTTTAGGATTTTAAAAAGTGTTTCATATTATGTTTCAGATATGAAACGTCAAATGTCGCCATTTTAGCCCCCCTGATTACATCTTTAGGAAATTGACACATGACATTTTCAATATTATTACCATCCATTTTAGTGTAGGCACGAGTATCCAAATAGTTTTCGTCCCAGTTTAAACATTCATGTATGAAATTTAAATAAAACTGTTTCAGTAAAAACCTACGGAAATTGCGATTGCAGTTAAAATATGTATTGTTCGGCCTAAAGGCTTACTTGTAATGAAGCACTCTAATAAATAGATACAAAATCCGTTGTAAGCCTTGTTTTTATTCTAAAGTGTTATAGTAAAGATAGACAAATAACTCGGCAGATTTTAACATAAAGGTACTTGTTTTATGCAGTCGACCAGCATTTGATGGCGATCTCTCTTGGTGGAAAGCGACGATGCATTCGACGATGAAGCATGCTTGTGTAGAAGATACCTAATCTTCGCTTGAAGACTCCCAAATTGTACTCATTGGGAATCACAGAACCCAGCAAAGCGTTCCACTCCTTAGCGGTACGCATGATGAAGGTATTTGCTTGTAGGTACTTAAGTTTTTCTGGTAGTATCGCCAACGAAGCCCAGACGTAGACAAGTGATTTATGTGTGAGCTAGCATATGGCATAACTGAGTCACCTTCCTAAGAATTGTAGCTTTCTATTGAACTGTCTGTCATTGAGTAAAATCAATGGCACGTGTATATATCCATATGTCAAGGCTGTATTCGTATTTACACGTGTTAAGAAATACAAAGGAAAACCCGCAAATTCTCATCGACTATGCCATTGAAAAGGGTTGATAATTCAGCCTGATCTCCCGGGGTTTTGAGTTTTATAGCCACACTGGAATTTTCTAGAATATTTGTGTTTGTTTTGTATCTTATCTATCTATCTAAATACTGTTGATTGCACACTAAAGCAACAACAACAGTTTACAAGCAAGTATAATGTAAAAACCAAGATAATGGTCCTGAAGCAAGTCATGGTCTGGCACGTTTTCTAACCATAACATATAGATAAAATGTTTGATTAGCGTAAAAGTGGCTGCCAAAATAAACAGCAGCCTCCATATTATCCCACTACTGGGCTAGTGATAAGCCACACTGTACAATGTTATCAATTCTAAGTTCTGTAACCGCTCTACTTTTAACCCTCCATGGCAATGTATATAATTTCCGGTGACCCGGTATTTTATCTGTAGGACACAGTACACAGTAGTGTACTTACTTTGCTAGCCAAATAAACGTTTTACCTAACTATCTTTGAGCATGTGACCACTCTTCATCTTTTAAGGTTTATGATATACCTGTACCTACTCGTTCAATAAAGTTTAAAACATCGTTCTGCTTCCATTAAACTTTATTATGCTTTTAAGGCAATTTTGCAAATTGAAATTTAGAGTGCAATTCTATAAATTATTTAGAGTGCCAATGTAATATGCATGATACATGAAAAACCGGTCAAGATCGAGTCGCATTCGTGGTTTTTTATTCAAAATGGGTTTGCGTTCGACCTCAGTCTCGCCTGATGGTAAGCGATGACGAGGTCGAAGGTGTAAAATTTTGTGTAAAATTGTATTGAAGTTGAAATTGAAGGTGTAGTTGGTTACGTGCTAAATTGTAGATTTTTAACAATCAAGCAAGGAGTCTATAATTTAAGATTCTCTTAAAAGCTCTCTCTCTCTCTCTTGAAAATTACTAAAGTAGCCGGCAGGTAGGTAGTGGGGTAGCTTGATAAAAGAATTTTGCCAGATGTTGGTACTTAAGACAAATTATATGGTAACACCAATGTAATACAACATGAATTTACCTTACCTTGTCTCAAATTCATCCGTTTAAGTACTATCATGAGGAACTCCTGAAAGCAAACTTACGAGTATGAGGCGAGCTTGCAACACAAACTCCTAATTAAGTTTGAGCTTTGTGCTGCAACGGTACCACAACCTCTGGAACAAAGTTGATCAGGAGCGTTTCCTTGCCGCTAGCGGAGGCTCTAAAGCATAACTGTCATCCAGTTGCCTACCTTTGATCCTCACTCCACCGTTTTTTTAAAAATTATTATTAAATTGCTTTTGCACTTTGCAAAAGTTAAGTTTTTAGATATTGTTGTTAGTGAACCGTAGACTATAAAACATACCATTTGACAAAAATATTTTTTCATTACTCATACTCTGAAAGTAGGTCATTACTGACCTGAGAAGCGGGCTGAAAGTAATACTTTTCATCCCTAGGGAGAATCACTTTCAACTGACATCTGCCAAATTATTAAAAAAAAACTTAGTTATTTTTCACATATCTATTGAACCATGTTCCAACTCTCTATACAGCACAATGTAAAATTGAAATAACTTAAAGATAAGTATTGATTAGAGAATGTATATTTTATAAATAACTTTATTATAATTCAGTTTCAACAATTTCTTCAAAATAACTAAGCTTAGAGCAAAATATTTACCATTTTTCCAATAAAAAAAAAAATATAATGGCTGAATAGTGGGCCCGCCACAGAAAAAAAAAACAAAATAGGCGGGATAGCGCCAATTCGATCTTCATTTATTTTTATATCTTTTTCTTTGGCTAATTCATGTTTTATTTTTACTTTCCTTGTATTCGTAATGAAAAGCACAGTGTTTACCTCGGGTGAAAGACTTATTTAGTCCCTCGAACTATTGGCGCCCTCACTTCGTTCCGGGCGCCAAACCCCGTCTCGGGACTAAATAAGTTACTTTCACCCCTAGGATAACAATGTACTATTGTCCGACTAACTGTCTCATTTGTCCTCCTATAAAAGTCAATTAAAAACTGTCAAGAAGTTGCAAAAATAACACACTGCTGAGTAAATAATCCAGTAAAACTGTTCGCACACAGTAACAGCATCTAAAGCAAAATTGAAGCTCCCGTTTTAAAGTAATCAAAGCTTGTAGAACTTGTTTATCTAAAACTTTAATTTAACCGGAAGTTTTTAATAAATATAAAATAATTATTCACCCAAACCAGTTACGTTTTCATTATTTAACAAATACCATACTCGTATGTCAACGAGCTACTGAATTCTGGCTAACTTTTGATCTGCGTTTATCCATGCTATTATTATAAATGTGGAAGTTACTCTGCCTGGGTTTCTGTAACGTTTTAGTGGCTAAACTACTAAATAAGTTTCAATAAAATTTGGTACACCGATACCGTGGCCCTTCGAAGAATATATAGATATAATAGTTTTCACTGGAAAGAATAATGCTTCAAGGGAAAATAAGTTTGCTACGAACCCCTAATGTGTCCTCGCCTTGTCGTGGCGGGGGGGCTCGATACCGGTGGTAGGGGCAACCGCCGGGAAGCTAAACCCAGGAATGGTAGTGTGGTGGACTTACCACCCACCAGCTGCGGCTCTTAAGGGTAACACGGGGGGTTTGGGCCCAGTGGGGTCTGCGAGCGCCTTGAAGCATGTGGTGGGGTCGCGGTGTACAATCAGTTGGTGGGGGCTAGTGATCCGTGGCTGATTACCTACACCTGTGGTTCACGGCCCGGCGTAACCTTACCGCTGGATGCGGTGGCAGATCCGCCCTTTGGGTGATCGCGGTTGCGGGCCTGGTACGTAGACCTAGTACCTAGTCTGTGTACGGTGGGAGCCATGAGGTGTACTCCACGGAAAAAAAGTCGCTACGAAAGACAGTAATAACCGAATGGAAAATATAGTGAACTAGCTATATTTTCCAAGCGTGTACAATACGTCAATATATGCCCGCAAACTATACGTATAAATTATTATCTCTTGCACTACGGTTGCCATCTCACCGGATTAATACGGTCGTGATCCGGACTCCGCTCCCTTATTATCCCCTTAGGGTTTAGACCGGATTTTGCATTTTGTTATGCCCGAGATGAATGAGTTTCCTACCTTTTAAAAATGAACTTTCTGAAGCTTTAGCCAGAATGGGCTGAAATATAATCATCAACTTCATTAAGAGCTGCAAGAAGTCCATTGCTGAACATCAGCCTCCCTCATTGATTTCCAGAGCGCCTGTTTGCATTAGCTCTGCTCCGACTGAGATCGCACGAACTTTATCAGGTCCATCTAATTTGTGGGTGGGTGACCCAAACTGCGTTTGCCCTAAGAATGGTCTCCAATCCATCTTTTCAACGAAATTTCCTATTGCAGGCCCCACAACCTCTTCAACCTTGGACTGGAGAATGGGATGCGAGCAGTCCTGCGCCGAAGTGCTTCCAATACGACGGCTGGGAAAAGAAAATAGGGGGTAAGTGTCCTAAACCTACTCATACAAGCATTTAGAGAACGGACACCGAGATAATGATAGGCAAAGTGAGCACAGGAGTACCTAGCAGAAGTTCAGGTGTCAGTAGCGACAGAGGAATGACCAACATATTGGTTAAGAGCAGGTTTTCCTGAAAAAGCATCTACAAACAATTAACGGAGTTAAAGAAAGAAAGAAAGAAAGAAAAGAAAAAAAAACGTTTATTGCTTTTGGACATCGTACACATACAGATATAAACAAACAAAACAGTTAGAGAAAAAATAAATAATAAAAATAACAAAAAAATCAACAAAAATTAAAAATAATGAAATCTAAAAGAAAGAGGTCCATTAGCGCATTATGTTGATATTTCAATTACTTATACGTCCACCTCCACCCTATTTATCTGTAATCATCTGTATAAACTCTGCTTATTTAAGGTCGGGTGGCTACATATGCAACATTCTCTAGAGATCTTTCAAATGCTTATGTTGATAACAGCCACTAAACACTCTCCGCTTTTCGAGAAAAAATATTTTCCTTTAGAGCTATTAAAATCAAATGGCTCCAAAAACCTCTCGCCTCTCCTTTATACGCGTTGCATCATAATCTCACTCAATTGATGAGTCTCAAAGCGAATTTCGTTCTCCTCATTAGAAAACAAGGTACAAAATCACTCTGGAAATCGGCTTAGCTCGATGTCACACGTCCGAAAACTTCAACGTTCGGTATTCGAACACGGGAATTCCCAATTTTATTCCAGGATTATCTCTTGTTTCCTGTTACCTCACGTGTTCGACTGTCGTTTGGGTACACAACAAGCGGATATTTTTATTTCCCATCCTTCTTGAGCTGTATTTGAAATGTAAATGTATAGGTTTTCCTGAACTCGTTTCATCTACGACTTCGTAGACTTATACCAGCGGTGTACATACTTGCTTGTGCCCAAGGACTTTTAAAGCCAAAATTGAATAATAACAGTGATATGTACACGTTTCAATCCTGTCAGATTTGTGCACTTACCCTTTCTGTGTTATTTCCTTTACCTGTGGGTTGTCTGGAAGAGATTGCTTTTAGCTATTGCTCTTATTGCTCTTATTGCTTTATATTGGTCTTATTAGACCGCCTAAATTGTACTTTGTCTCTTAAATGTTTCTTTGTTAATTTCTCTGTTGTGTTTGTGTGCAATAAAGTGTTTCTTATCTTATCTTATCTTATATGCGAGCGTTCGGTTTCTGGCGAGACGCAGCAGCTGAGTCCATACAGATATCACTATTTCGATAGTAATAACCATATTTTGTAAAATAACAGTCCTAGTCTCACAGTAGATTTTATCATACGGTTTACATGTTGTAGTTATTAAGTTTACTTACTTACTGCGCAGAATGGTCACCAATGAAATAGACCACATCAGACACCTCGGTCGCACTTGGGTAGTTTCGTGAATCAAAATCGGTCTAAACGGTACTATTTACAAATGATAATCAGGCTCCTTTACGTTAAAAAACATTCGTTGAAGACGTAGGTTTATTTGTAGGTTTATTGATTTATAGAGCTTCTCTAAAAACTTGGTAATTACGCACCCTGTATTGGGTTCACCCTTACCGAAGTTACTGTAGCGTCGTAGCCAGTGGTCGAAATGAACCGAAACGTGAACCGTTCTGGTTCGTGAAATGTTCTCCTATCTTCGTTCCGTTTTAGTTTAAAAGGAAATACGTTCTGGTTCGTATATTAGTCCAATTTGACCACTGGTCGTACTGCCCTACTTAGCACAAAAGCGTTATCTCAGTAAAAGCTGGTTCAGAGATAATTGACGTAGTGTAAAATTCGTTTTTCGGTTGACACAGGCTGGTCAGCCTTTATTTAGTAACAACTATTAAGTAACAAAGTGATATTAGGCTTAGTTCAATAGACGCGTAATTTTTTTCTAGATAGCACTTTGGCGCTTAGAAGGGCGTCGTAGCTGTGGGAGTACTACGGTCACTAGCACGGTTGTAGCAGACATAAAAATCCGTAGCTATATTGAACTGAACTACGGTGTTGTTGCTACGAGAGACTCATTTACTGCAGCAACCAGTTTTTGTAGCACTTGTTGACTACGTGACTAACTACTTGTTATTATAGACTAGCGGCTGCCCGCGACTTCGTCCGCGTGGACTTAAGTGGACTTAAAATGAACGGATTCGTCAAATTGTCTGACGTTAGATGGACGTTAGCGCGATATCTCTCAATTCGGAACGCACCTATAGTTACGCTAATGACAGCAGCCGTCTGTCATGCCATACCACGTGATTCCACGTACATTTTTATATTTACACAATATACAACAATTTACACAATATCTTTATAAATTGAAGCCTATGTGTTATTCAGATGTATAAGCAACGTTATTGTAAAGTTTCATTAAAATCCATTCAGTAGTTTTTACGTGAAAGAGCAACACAGCACATCCAGACATACAAACTTTCGCCTTTATAATATTAGTAAGATAGGAAAACTAGAAAAAGACGTTAGCTCTTGGCTTCAGGCAGGAATCGAAACCGCGTCTTTCGCGAACCGGGCGACTGCACTAACAACTGTGCCACCGAGATCATTAACAGACCGGCCGAATTTTTCTGGTATATTTCACCTGGCAACCAAGTTCGTTTCACCAATGTTTAGGGATTACACTCGACTTTAAAACATTCTCGCTTGAAGCCAAAACCGAGTGTCTTTTTCTGATCTTCTTTAATGAATCTTTAGTAAAATGATAATGCGTTATCCCCAATGCTAAAATGAAAAATATCCTACTTGTTTTTATTTTAAGGCGATGAAGATTGTCTCTACCTCAACGTGTACACTCCAAAGTTGCCGCCAGGGGGCTCTCTGCCGGTGGTGGTGTTCATCCACGGGGGCGCGTTCATGTACGGCGACGGGAGCCGCAACCACTACAGCCCTTCGAACCTGATGGACCTCGATGTAGTCTTCGTCAGCCTTCAGTACAGGCTGGGGGCTTTAGGTAAGAAGGAAAGATCTAATAAAAAGGTTTTAGGTTTGAATAACTGTAATCTATCTTAAGATGAAACGAAGTCAGGTTTGTACCATTCGTATAACTTGAGAATGACTGCTGAACCGATTTTCATCGTTTTTGATCTCTAGATTCACCGCTTCGAAATATAGGATAAATATTAAAACATTGGAAAATTGCTAAAATATTTTTCTCAGATTGTTTCTGGGGTTTAAGCCGGTCAAACGGAACAAGATCGACGTATTTGTTGATCATCAAAATATTGTTTAATTTTACTGAACTGTCATAGCCCGATCAATATTCAGCATTTCATAAAACGACGTCAGTAACGACGAAATAAATTAGTAAATATTGTAAAACTGTGTAAGTAATACAAAACTTTTTTTTTAACTTCTATCATGTTTGAAAACTCTCGACAGATTTTCATGAATTGTTTCATTGAATTATTATTTTGCACCTGGTCTACACCAAAGACAATATTACAACAGGTACAAGGATACGGTTCAAAATAATTCGAAGTTTACGAGTGTATTTTGTTATGCGAAAAATACATACATGCTACCTACCTCTATACATTCACACTCTCCCATTATTATTTGAATCACAAACTAGAAATACCTACTCCTTAACCAATTAGCTGATAAGTAATTTGCTTGAAAATTCAAACAAGTGTAATTAGACCTTTACTAATTGCTCAAAGTTCAGAGTTGAATTATTGAAATTTAAGTCTCATTTGCCTTTACAATCTATCTCAAAAGGTCTGTGGATGTAAGGCCATTACTTAATTTGGTTTGGTGATTTCGACTGTCAAATCTAACTCGAATTGTAACAAAACTTTAAAACATAAAAATATGGTCACTGGTATATCACATAAATACTTCTTCTTGTTGTGCCGATAGCAACCTTGAATTATATGTGTCCAAATTTCCAAAATTCATTTTTTTGATCTTAAAGTAAAGTTTTAAGAAAAAACAAAAAACCACAATTACCCAGACCCAGCACAAATACAGTTAATTATTTATCTATTGAACGCATGAAGTACATAAAACTAGCTAAATTGCTAAAGGCGTTTTTGCTGGTCGGTTTGATAAGAATTTCACTGAAAAATGAAGCAGAAACAACTAAAATAATTATAGACGCAACGTATCACAGTAACTATTCTTTTTACTCACTGCATTATAATGGAAACGTAATATTATAAATGCAGGAACGAAACCAGATTCACAATATGTTGAATACAAACGAAGCTTAGTTAGTTACTTTCCGAAATGAAGAATATGTTTGTAGGTAGTGTATGTGAGCTTTCACAATATGTATGTCAGTTCTACCAACATAGAAAGTAGCTATCCAGACGTGGAACGCTCTTCCTGCGCATGTGTTTCCTTCTTCCTACAGTTCCGAGTTTTTTAAGAGGGTCGTAAAAAGTCATTTATAGTTTCAGGCCTTCAAAATGATATTGACCAGTCCATTAGTTACTTCATCACTGTACTTGTCAACACCATAATTATCTGGACCTGACGGCTGCTTCCCATAAGATGGTATGAGGTCATCTTGAAGGTCACAATAAAAAAAAAGTTATGCAAATGAAACGTAATGTGATGTGACTATTCTCCTCCGGTTTGGACGTTGATTCTACCGAAAAAATTTTGGGAAAAACTCTTTGTAAGTGATTACATTTCATGGTTATTAGACATTTCAACTTTAACATTTTTCTTTGTCTGCGTAAAAAAATTGCTTAGCAAGTGAATTACTAACTTTTCTGCTAGCGTAAACAAACATTTTAGGAGTTTCAATATGAATAAAATTCTAGTTCTTTTCAAACTGAAAATGTATTTGAATGGTAATAAATAGTGGCTCTCACCTAACGGCTGTGTGCCGCAGCTGTTGCCGTTTGATTTAAATACGTTTGTTGCTTCTAAACTACATAGAACTGTCCAATAGAAACATCTGAAATATATTTGTTTCCTGTTTTAGAACTTTTTGGCCTGACATCGAACACAACACCTAGTACACCTGTATAAATTATCTAGAACAGTTTGTATGTATAACGCCTAAAAAAATAACCCAACCAACCGATCACACCACACAGGGTGTGGCGTTGGAATGAAGTGGTCTTGCCGGGCTCTTACCGGCTAAAAATCATAAAAGATGAGATATATTTAACAGCTACAGGTAATACCGAGAACCTACATTTTTTAATACAATTAGGGGGTCCTTATCGCTAACATCGAGACATTTTCAACAGGAAAAAAGCCGTATTGTAACCCAAAGTAGGTGTTTGGTCAGATTTGAATTCGCGACTACACGGGCTACAATTCGTACACACATGGACATACACATGTAAAACTAAAGGTTCTCCCTCACCGGGAGCATTGGCTTGACATGTAACGTTACAGGTTCGATTTAAATGCGCACCTTGAAATGATTTCAAAACGAGCTTGCATCGGTGAAGTAGGTGACCCGAGCATTTCAATGTGCACCATGTAATGATACTATGTGTATTATCTTGATAAAATCAATAGTGAATGTTCGCAATACAAATCTATACTGATTGTAACATTATACGCGAATGCTCGTCAGTATAAGCAGCCGAAGATCGAGTTCAGTGGCGTGTAATAGGAGAGGCCTATGTCCAGCAGTGGACTGCAACAGGCTGATAATGATGATGATTATGCTCGTCAGTCAGGGAGGTAGTATTGTAATGCAATACTCAAAGACAAATCTATACTTAATGTCACATTACACGCGTATCTTTGTCAGTCTAGGAGGTAGAACTTCATGACCTGATACCATCCTCTACTTTCTACCACCCGACCACTAAACGCCGTGAGGCGTTTCACCCCCATGTGGTCGACTTTGAGGCGGTCCGGCCAGATTAAGCGGTTTGGTGCTTCCTTTCTGGTCCGCACCGCTAAGGAGTGGAACGCTCTCCCTGTATGTATCCGGAAACACAATGTGTTTCCGGCTACATACAACCTTGGAGTCTTCAAGGCAAGAGTGAATACGCATTTTCTGGGTAAGCGTGTTCCACCTTCGGCCTCGTCATCGCTTACCATCAGGTGAGACTGGAATCAAACGTAAACCCATTTTTGATATAAAAAGTATTGTAACGTAAAGCTCAAAGTCAAAGTCAAATCTAAAATGTTACACTACACGCGCATTCTCGGTGAGGGAGTACCTTTATACCACCCCTGTTTACGCAAAGGCCGCCAGGGTTAAATATAGCCATGGCTCTGCTGAATACACGTAGTTAGTTCCAATTAAATTATTTGTGCTGCAAAAACTGTTCACAAAAGCATGATAGTTTTAAAAATATCGTCATCACACCAACTGTAATGGAATACAAAATGTGATGAAACACACACATATTTTGTAAACAAATATTTGATTAATTTAAATGTTTACTTAGTCATATTGTCACCGAGAGCAAAAAAATCGTTAGGTTAAGGCAGTTACAGTGTTTTGCTTCTGAAGTATTTTGCTAGTGAAGTTCTTTCACAAACACTATCTAACTGATAAGACCGTTCATCTCTCAACTCTTAGGGCAGATAAAATTGCCCTCTGATCTCTAATAAAGTATTAAGTGGGTTGTTTTCATTGAATTAGAACCTTTGAAGTATTTTCTTTGTGTTGATTTAATAACATATTTTTCCATCATTTCTTGATTAAGATAACCCTTGTTGTGCTCTTGTTTTGCCAAATAAAATCCCCCGAAAGGTTGTTGAGTTCATTTTTTATGAATATGAAAGGACATTCAAATGTAAAAAGAGGCAATTTCGATACCTTTTTCCTGTTTACCGATGGACCCTACGATAATACGACTCTGCCTCTGTTTATTTATTTGTTTTGCTAACAACACAATTGCTTATGCAAGAGATTTACTACTAGCAATATACTACATAGCCAAGAAATTATTTTAAGTTGATAATAGATAATACGGTCACTACCGTATAAAACTGGCCTTAAAAAGGTCTATGCTATGGTAGGCTTATGCTTACCACCTTAGTTCTCAAAGGCCAATAATTAAAATTGAGCACACATTCAAATTTATATCGTCACTTGAAGGTGACACGTTTGTGCATTCTGGAACAAGCGCCCTTTTTATCGTTTAGAGAACATATTTAAATTTAGAAAAAAGAAAGGAAATTTATAGTTTATGTCTAAACATTGGTGAAACGAACCTGGCTGCCAGGTATAATATACCAGAAAAATTCGGCCGGTCTATTAATAGTCTCGGTAGCACAATGGTTAGTGCAGTCAGGAAACCAGATAAAGACCAAATGTCTTTTTCTGGTTTTCCTATCTTTAGTAAGAGTATTATCCCTAATGCTAAAAATTAAAAATTCGACTTTAATTCGACTCGTTTCATATTAAGGCTTCTTACCACCGAATTCACAAACGCAAATCAAGGTTAAACATCCCATAGAAGTATAGCTGTCCCTTTCAGTTCTATTGACATTGTACAGGACAGCGTGAGCGTGAGCGCGTGCTTAGCGTTAATTGACGTTTGTGCATTCAGAGGTTAGTTTCCTCGGAAATTGACAGAGTGACTCACAAGATTAATCAATCTATTAAATCTGTATTGTATTGTATTGCGAGCCTTCATCCATAAACAGGTGACTGATTATTATAGGACTGTGGATGGCTGACTAGTCAATGAGTAAATGACGCGGAAGACGAGACGCAGGCTAGCTGAACGAGATAATTGCTCGTTCCTACGTACTGTCTAGATACGTGCAGAGGCGCTCGCATCAACCTTTACAAAACCTTTGCAAAACGGGTCTTATGTCGGGCATCATGACATAGGCGGTCAGCGAAATTCGCCTGAGGTAAGGGGGTGGGGGAGGAGGTGAGCGTCCGCGTTTAGTAGGTATGGAATCAACGTGCTCGAAACAAAAAATCGTAAGCGCCATTCACATTTTTATCAAAAAGTGAATGAAAATATTTAGTATTTTCTAAATCTAAAACAGTCACGAAATCGAGAAGGTAAATACCTATTTTTTAGTGATTTTATACGAAATGTTACGGTACAATGCGGTTGTAATGAGCATTTATAAGATATTTTAGAGGTAACTTCAGGATTTTTTTCTATCGAGCAAAGTTTTTCCAATCGTGTTTTGGAAACAGTCATCCCATCACACATACGTTCTGTAATACATATTAGAAATTTCAGTGCGAAAAACATTCAATATTTTCAATTATAGCTCATAGATACCCTGCCCTCTGTACAGTCAATTTGCAAAATCGTTTCCCGGCAACGTGATCAGAAAAAATACCATCTTATTGATAAGCTCGCTTGAAGTTTCAGTGTCCGGAACTATTTCAATTGAAGTGTTTATTTTGTGTACGAAATAAATTTTACGTACTTTAATAAAAACTCAACTAACCCGTATTGCGGCTGAGCTTAGGCCTTTCCAATAGAACGCCACAGCTAGCGGCTTTTGGAGGCGAGGGTGGCGACTCAGAAACCAGTTATCGTACGATTCGGTAATTTTCAATTAAGTTTAATTTCACCCTGGCTCATAGGGTGAACATACCAGAAATATTCGGCCGGTCTGTGGTGGTCTCGGTAGCACAGTGGTTAGTGCAGTCGCCAGGTATGCGAAAAATGTGGGTTCGATTCCTGCCTGATGCCAACATGACCAAGCGCTAGCGCGCCAGCGCTACATTGGCTGAAATCGTATCTTACAAATAGGAGACAATATGTAGAGATAACTCAACTTGATTCTAACTCTGTGGCTCGTACATATAAATCTGAACAAAAGCAAAACAAGTTTGGGGTTCTACAAGGGAGTGTGCTCGGCCCGTTACTGTCTTTACTGTACATAAATGACTTGCCAAATAGGACCATATTATTTGCCGACGATGTTTCGGTTCTAGTTACTACGGACAAAAAATCCTCTCTGAGTCAGCACAAATGTGACATCATAACAACATTGACATTAATTATCGACTGGCTTAACCAAAAAAATCTTAAAATTAATTTGAATAAAACACAAATAATGATTTTAATAATTTTAAACATCAATCTGTTGACATTAATTTTAATGGAGAATATTTGCGGACCGCTGACAATGCAACATTTTTGGGCCTAACGTTAGATCCTAAATTGTGTTGGAAGGATCAAATTGAGAGAATATGCAACAAGATAAATGAATTTGCCATTGCTTCATATAAATTAACTAAGGTTGCAAACGTAAGTACGGCTGTGATTGCTTATTATGCGTATATAGAGTCGATTCTTAGATATGGTTTATTGATCTGGGGAAATGGCACCAATATAAATAAACTTTTCATTGCACAAAAGCGGTGTATCAGAGCTCTGTGCAATTTGGCACCTGACATATCCTGCTTATCGTATTTCAAATCACTTCAAATTCTTCCCCTACCGTGCCTTTATATATTAGAAGTAAGCTTATTCGTTAAAGTGAATAATCACAAATTCGTACAAGCTAATGACATATACCTAAAAACAACCAGGAATCGCCATAGACTAGTGTTAGAGACCGTCCCAAATACGCAAAGGTTCCGAAAAAATTGTTATGCTATGTGCAAAACGATCTATAATAAAATCCCAAGTCGCATTAAAGAACTCCCTCTTAACAGTTTTAGAACATCCCTGCGTAGATGGTTGCTCGAAATGACATTTTATTCAATCGATGATTTCTTGAAATATAAACAATAAAATATGGTAGATGCGCGGTTTTGATGTTTTTGCCAATGGTTTTTGCTCTGATATAAGTATTTTAATTTTGATTTTCATTCAATTTTTTAATGATATTATTTGCATGCCATACAATTATAGTTCAGTAGGCTAACGAACTTTTTATTAATACCGCATAATATGACATGTAATGTACCCTACCTAAAGCAAATAAAGTATTTGAATTTGAATTTATTTTCTTTTTCTGGTTTTCAGATCTTTAGTAAGTTTAATTTCGTTTTTTAATATGGGAGGTTTCTGTACTATTGTCTCAATAAACACAAGGTGCCATGGGCTTTACCATATTATATAAAATTCAAGAGCTTTCGCGGAACAAACGCTTTACTAAAATTAAATTAAAGTTACCGAATCATACGATAACTCGGTTCTAAATCTCCCTCTTTGATCATTTTCTTGATTTTACAGAAATCTTCTTAAAATAATACAACGTAATACAAAATGATTTAATTCCCAGGTTTCCTCAGCACAGGGGATGAGGTAGTTCCTGGCAACAACGGCCTTAAGGACCAGGCTTTCGCCCTGCACTGGATCAAGCAGCATATTGCCGCCTTCGGGGGGAACCCTCACGCTATCACTCTTACTGGCAACTCGGCAGGGGGCGCTAGCGTGCACTACCATTATCTGTCACCTTTGTCAAGAGGTAAGCTAGCAACTTTAACGGTGTTTTACGATCCCTAGAAAATTGTGGAAGGCGGGAAAATCTAGTACACGTGCCTTGATTTTCTTATTTGTTATTTGCGTGCTGTGAATACCTATATGGATCTGTCTCTGTCCCGAAAAAACCATGAATAAAAATAGTTTTTCCCAAAACTTTAATTTTACCTTACATAATTTTCATAACATCCATCGTATGGTTTGATGTACAGTAGTGAATCATTTATAATCACACTAGCCTTTGTTTACCTCTACACTTTATAGTCTCCCAAAGTTTCACAAAACTTTGCGGATTTAGAACTTCAGTAAGCCCCCAAGTGCTACTGCTAGCTCGAAAATATTCTTAAATTAAAATAAAAAAAATTCTGTCACCAAATCAACGAAGACAAGTGCACCTGAGTGGACAACGGGTACTTGTTCTGCCACGTAGTACACTAAAAGGTGTTGTAACGGTTTTTCTAATCCGTTACAAAAAGACGAAGTATATTAATTCATTTTAATTATTTACAAAAAAAAAACTATTCCTAAACTTAACTTTAAACCTAACCTATATTTAACTTAACCCTACCTAAAATAAATATAATATTAAATAAATATAAACTGAGCTAAAAATAAACTAATTCCCGTGATATTTCATCATGAATAAATCATACGTAATTCATACGTAATAGCTTCGCGCGAGTACTACGCACGGCACCGCGCGGCGGCGTTCGCAAGTGGTTGGATAACAGGTTTGGTTGCGGGGAGAATCGGCGGCGCGGACACGGCCGGACAATCGAAGCGACACTGTTTTAACGCGAAGACGCGCTGCCTTTGGAACGGAGCTACACTCTGTTCGAGTTGATAATTGTACCTTGATTTCAAGAATTCTTTGAAGACTAAGTATTCTGAAAAGTTTTTTATTGTGAAACCCCGATATCCTTCCTTCTTCCGGTCCTTCTTCCGGTCACAAATTCTACTGGTAACGTGAAGTCTGCAATTAGACGAGCTACCTGTACAAGCTGGATTCTGCTGCCACCTTCCGTCTACCCTCACTACCTTGTGCGACAACCGAATGCAACCTACGCGTCTACCGAGGACAGTGCGGTTTGATTTAAATTCTAGTGGTGGATCGGATGCGAATGTGTTTAGGACTCACTACCCTGTGAATTACAACAGATTGAAGTTGTAATAAATGTTTTAAATGTATGGTTTATTTTATTATATCTACCCACTTTATTGTCACCTCCTCAACTAAAGAGGCACGGTACATTGGCGCCCAATAATAGGTATAAATACATCGCATTCGATACGTTACTAGTTTTTTTTTAAGCATTTAATGGTTATTTTTGGTGTTGGCTTAAAATCTTAATTTTAAGGCTGATTCTGCTAACTATATAAGATTAACTATTGCATGGTCGTATAATTTAACTGTTACGAAAATTGTATTAAAAAAGACTCTTTCTGTAACCTTGTTATTCATGTGCTACCACGCAATAGTGTAAGCTTGTAATCACTGTTTTGTAAGCTTTTAGTTTTGTTCTGCAACACACACCTCGATATTGATTATTGACAATGTCATACCCAATCAAGTTTTTTTCTTTACAAAAGTCTGAACTGGAATATGAGGTTGAGCTCCGTGGTGGTTCAGGTGATTCGGTTCAAGAATTACGGAAACAAATCGCCAAACTATCGCTTCTAAACGATTCTGATGATATTCTCGAATCACACTTGGAGCCAAGTGATGATTTAAAATTTGTAAAGGAATCTCTTATTAAATCACAAAATTCACTGATCACTCTGAAAACTAAATTTGATAAAAACCTATTCCTAAGGACCGAAACCTTGCTGAATCACCTCTATCATCGCATTAATAGAATAAATAACGTACCAGACGTAGCTGACGTTTACAAGGTATGCGTGTCTAGCTTTAACTCACAGTACAAAGAACTTAGTGCCTTGAAACCTCTGAGCACTCAATCAAAATCTACAGCTCCTGCTGACAATGTTATAGACCCAACTGCTATATCAGTCTCGTGCAAGCGCAGCTTGTCGGCCGATATTGGCAAACTGAAATTTTCCGGAAAAACCTGCGTTCACTCATTCATCATAAAAGTTGAAGAATTCGTTCAGTCTCGCGGTATTTCCTTCGATAAAATACTATCACTGGCATTCGAAATTTTTGTTGACGATGCACTTCATTGGTATCGCTATAATAAATCTAAAGTCAACTCTTGGCCTGAACTGTGCATCCTACTTAAGCAAGATTTCAGCAGCAGTGACTATGACTACCGACTTGCAGCTGAAATCAGGGCTCGTACGCAGGGTAGCGATGAGAACATCGTCATTTATACGGCAATCATGCATGGGCTATTCTCTCGGTTAGGAAAACCTTTCTCTGAAGAAGAGAAATTAGAGGTGTTGCTACACAACATTCGACCCTGTTATGCTAATACACTAGCTGCCACTGCAGAAATTAGAAGCATTGATGCTCTTGTATCTGTTTGCCGTAATTTTGAAAGCATACAGTCAAAATTTACAAACTTTCAGGAGCCACCTAGTGTATCCAGCAATACACTTGCGCCTGAATTTGCGTACAAATCAAGTTCGTCCTACATTAATAGTAAATATAAACATCAAATTAAGTATGGTAATAAACACAACGAATATAATAAACAACAAAATACAAAACAAAATTATAATTATAAACCAAACCCTACATATCAAAAAGAGTCTAGTAACTCTGTCAGCGCGATAATTGCAAGCCCTAAGCATCTTTACTGCCCTAGATGTAGAAAAGATGGTCACTCCTTGAAGTTCTGTAAAGAAGACCGAATCATTTTGTGCTTTAAATGCGGGATGAAGGATTATCGTTACCCTGAATGTCCTAATTGCCATCCTACTACTAGTGATAACCAAAAAAACTAACTAGGCAGGATTGGAAAGATGGTGTTACCCGGCAAACGTACCAAAATAGCAATTTTGCGCTGGCAGATTGGCAAAAATGGCTAAGATTTGTCACATCATTTTTTACATACAACGCTATCTCTTCAATCCATGATAATAACGTCAACGTGAACACGTCCCGACCGTATGTCACAGTCACTGTCGGAAATAAACCAATTATAGGATTGCTTGATACAGGATCATCTACTACCATATTAGGAAATGGTTCCCACGTATATCTTTTAAATGCAGGTTACGAAATGCAAAAATCGGATACTGCACAGTTTATTGCTGCTGGCGGTGAGAAACTGGCTCCTGCGGGCTTCATCTATCTCCCTTTTAGCTTCCAAGATCAAGCGCATAAACTTAAAGCTTATGTTGTTCCTACCATTAGATACTCTCTTATATTGGGTATGGATTTTTGGAGACTATTTGGACTATTCCCTAAACATCTTGATCGTATAATTTACTTCAAAGATTCTGAAGACATATTAGTTTCAACTTTGGAAGATACTACATGCCAAAACTTGTGCTCCTATGACCATTTAAGTAATCAGCAAAAGTCTATTGCTGATCAAGTCATAACTCAATTTCGCGACATATCATATGAAGAACGTGGTCTAGGTCGCACAACCTTAATAACACACCCGATTGATACTGGGGATGCTGCCCCCATCCGTCAACGGTATTATAGAATGTCTCCTGAAAAGCAACGCATTTTAGCTGAACAGTTAGACGAAATGCTTAAGGAAGACGTCGTCGAGCCGTGTGAGAGCCCATGGTCTTCGCCGGTTCTTCTGACTCCTAAAAAGAATGGAGAGCTCCGTTTTTGTTTGGATAGCAGGAAATTGAATGCTGTTACCAAAAAGGATGCATATAGTCTACCCTATATCGCAGAAATTTTGGATAATTTACGCGACGCAAAATATCTGTCCAGCTTGGATCTTTCCAAAAGCTTCTGGCAAATATTGATCCGGGAAGAGGATAGACAGAAGACCGCATTCTACATACCATCACGCGGTACCTTCCAATTCAAGTCCATGGCTTTTGGTTTGACCAATGCACCCGCTACCCAACAGAGACTGGTGGATGCCTTATTCTACGGGCCTGAATTCGAACACAGGGTCTTCGTATTCGTTGACGACGTCATCATTGTGTCTAACAGCTTTTCTCAGCATATGAGTTTGTTAAAGAGGGTTCTCGAAAACTGAAAAGGGCTAATCTCACAATTAATTTTCAAAAAAGCCAGTTCTTCCGGAAGCAACTCAAATATCTCGGCTACGTAGTTGATTCCAATGGACTGCATGCTGATCCTGATAAGGTGGAAGCCATTGTTAGTTACCCTACTCCTAATAACCGCAAAGAAGTGCGTAGATTTTTGGGTACAGCTTCGTGGTATCGAAGATTTATACCAAATTTCAGTACCTTAGCCAGTCCCCTAAATAAACTGACAGCTCAGGGTAAGAATGCACCCCCATTTGTCTGGTCGGTAGATGCAAATGAAGCGTTCATTCAACTAAAAAAATGCCTATCCACTACACCTATACTTTCTTGTCCTGACTACACAAAACCCTTTGAGGTACATACAGATGCCAGTGACTACGGTATCGGGGCTGTGCTTACCCAATCCATTGACGGGATTGAAAGAGTGATAGCTTATATGAGCAAATCTTTGTCTCAGCCGGAACGAAACTACAGCGCGACGGAACGTGAAGCGTTGGCGGTTCTCACCGCGATTGAACACTGGCGCTGCTACTTGGAAAATGGTCTACGCTTTACTGTCTACACAGATCATTCCTCCTTAAAGTGGTTCCTAAACCTTAACAACCCTACCGGAAGGATAGCTAGATGGGGAGTCAGACTTTCAGCATACAAATTTGACATCAAACACCGCAAAGGTTCTGAAAATATAGTCCCAGATAGTTTATCTCGCTCTGTACCAGTCTCCGCCATTGATGTTGCTTCTCCAACCCCAGTGCAAACCACTCACGACCCCTGGTTTTTGAAGGTATTCAATGGATGTCTCGAAACACCCACGCTGTTTAAAAATTATCGCGTCCAAAATGGCAAATTGTACCACTTTATTAAATCAATTAACCCACTTCTGAGAGAATTCGAATGGAAAGAAGTTGTACCGACGGAATACCGACAACAACTCATCTCCAAAAACCATTCTGATCCCACTTCTGGCCACTTTGGCATTTTTAAAACTCAAAAGCGCCTGGCCTTAAACTATTTTTGGCCGAAACTTCATACAGATGTCGTAAATTACGTATCAAGCTGTAACGCTTGCCTATCCCATAAACACCCAAACCACCCAACACTTGGTACGATGGGCAGGCCAAAAGACTGCTGTCGACCGTTCCAAATGTTGAGTCTAGATCTCGTCGGACCGCTACCCGTGTCCAGGAAACAAAATACCTTCCTCCTCGTAATAACCTGTTGTTTTTCAAAATACTGCATGTTGTTCCCTATAAGGCGAGCCACAGCAGAGATAATTTCCAAAATACTGGAGGAAAACGTATTTCTTATCCACGGTATACCAAGTACTATTCTCATGGACAACGGTCGACAATTCATTAGTGCCACTATGAAAAAACTATTTGAAACATACAACATCCCTAACGTTTTTTATACACCACTGTATACTCCTCAAATAAACACCGTGGAAAGATATAACAAAACAATTATTACCTCGGTGTCTACGTTCATTGATAACGATCATAGGATCTGGGACACAAATATTCCTAAGATACAGTTTGCTATTAATAGTGCTGTAAATGAAGTCACGGGTTACACTCCCTCATTTTTAGTTTTTGGAAGAGAGCTGGTGAGTTGTGGTACACACTACGTGGACTCGGATCTAGAAGACCAGCTAATATTTGCACCTCGTGACAGTTACGCAGAAAATTTGGGCGCGTTGCGCAACATATTTGATAAAGTGCAACTATCGCTAATTAAGGCGCATTCTAGGAACTGTACGAACTACAACTTACGTCGCAAAAACGTTGACTTCCATGTAGGTGACATAGTATGGAAGAGAACGTTTTATCAAAGCGACAAGGACAATAAATTTTCAAAAAAATTAGCCCCCAAATATATTAAATGCCGTGTTACTGAAAAAAAATCAAAGCTGGTCTATGAATTAGAAGATATGTCGGGTCGTTCCTTAGGAACCTGGCACGTTAAAGATTTCAAATTAACTTAAGATCGTTAGTAAGAATAGTCCTTCAGCGTATTTTTAATAGAAAAATACTAACCTAAAAAGGGGGGTATGTAACGGTTTTTCTAATCCGTTACAAAAAGACGAAGTATATTAATTCATTTTAATTATTTACAAAAAAAAAACTATTCCTAAACTTAACTTTAAACCTAACTTATATTTAACTTAAACCTACCTAAAATAAATATAATATTAAATAAATATAAACTGAGCTAAAAATAAACTAATTCCCGTGATATTTCATCATGAATAAATCATACGTAATTCATACGTAATTGCTTCGCGCGAGTACTACGCACGGCACCGCGCGGCGGCGTTCGCAAGTGGTTGGATAACAGGTTTGGTTGCGGGGAGAATCGGCGGCGCGGACACGGCCGGACAATCGAAGCGACACTGTTTTAACGCGAAGACGCGCTGCCTTTGGAACGGAGCTACACTCTGTTCGAGTTGATAATTGTACCTTGATTTCAAGAATTCTTTGAAGACTAAGTATTCTGAAAAGTTTTTTATTGTGAAACCCCGATATAGGGGTCCTTCTTCCGGTCACAAATTCTACTGGTAACGTGAAGTCTGCAATTAGACGAGCTACCTGTACAAGCTGGATTCTGCTGCCACCTTCCGTCTACCCTCACTACCTTGTGCGACAACCGAATGCAACCTACGCGTCTACCGAGGACAGTGCGGTTTGATTTAAATTCTAGTGGTGGATCGGATGCGAATGTGTTTAGGACTCACTACCCTGTGAATTACAACAGATTGAAGTTGTAATAAATGTTTTAAATGTATGGTTTATTTTATTATATCTACCCACTTTATTGTCACCTCCTCAACTAAAGAGGCACGGTACAGTGTATCACGGGCACCGCTATACATTTTATGATACATAGTTCATTCGAGAGGTGGTCTATTGCTACTTTGAGATGCCATGACTACTATAAATAATCATTTAAAACCTCTCTGTTGAATATTGTGTAAATATTATGAAGCAAATGTGTCAGATATCACTTCTCTCTTCAATAAAAATATTAGTGCATTACAAGTGATTTTTAGTGGATCCCCATAGTTTATAAATTTTACAATCATTAAACGATAAGCTTCTATAGTGATTTTATTATTGAAAACTTGATTCGAAAAATACCTATTGTACCTACAATCTGTAGACAAAATGGCACCGGAAAAATTTAGAAGGCTTAAAAAACCTAACATCAGGAATCGTCAACCCGTTATTAGTGGTGGTTGACTTTGTCCCAGAACACGCAATAAAAGTGATGGGAAACACTTTTAAAGTGCTTTAAAGAGCATTGTTTGTTTTTAGGTGACAATTTCAGTCTTTGTGTCTTTTTAGTTGTTCTATATTCCACAAAGGCGAGCGTGCCTGCTCGCTTCGTTCTTTCCAAGCACCTAATACTCTTACCTAACTGGTAATGGTGTAGAATATTTTATTGAAACACTTGAGAAAACGCGCATCGCGTTTTCTTTGTTAGTTTACTATTGGGTATACTAGTAACAGTTGTGTTACAGTTGCATGTAAAATAACGTCGTGTTTTTCTGTTGTGCCGAAGCTCATGTAATAAATGTTATTTGACATTTATCTTTACGCGTACGTGATTCTTATGCTGACTGGACCCTTTAAATCAAATTCTACCTTCGCTGGACAAACATTGTTTTATCGAAACATTGTTATATCGAATATATAGGTAATAGTGTTTGCTCTACATGTAGGTACTTATGTGCTAGCCAGACACCCATAGTACAAGCTCTGTGAGTTTCGACCCAGGTGGCTCTAGTGTGAAGATGCGTGTAGATATTTCTTTAATTATTTATACGACTCTACTGTGTCCGAGAATAGGAAAATGTCAGAGAATCACGACTGATTATCAATTTCTTGTGTAAACAACACGGTCTTTATGGCCACCCTAATTCAAAAGTCTTACATCTGATATTTTTCAGGGACCTTCAACAGGGGAATAGCCTTCAGCGGATCAGCCTTTGCTCCCTGGACTGTGGCTGCCAAGCCAGTGCAGCACGCCCGAAGGCTGGCCTCGTTGGTCGGCTGCCCACCGTCTCCTAGCAGGGCACTGGTGGACTGTTTGGTTACCAAGCCAGCACTAGACATTGCTAAAGCACAGTCTACTATGCACGTGAGTTCATATGCACATTACGTGTATATGTTTTTCCAGACACTTTGTTTAACAAATGATCTCTTCACCAATGATGTTATAATAAAGAAGAGGTAGATAAGTTATAACAGTACTGATGCAAAGTCAAAAATTGACCCCTGGCGTACGTTCATATAATTTGACCATGTGAACAAGATAGTATGATTATTTACAGGAACGTTAACGAGACAGATACATGTAGCGCAGTGTCGTCTCAAGCTGTCAATCTTTAGGTGTTCGAAAGTTATGATTATGGGTGCCACTATTTAGCACAAGTAACCTATCTTCCTCTTTTTTTATAATATAAGTGCTCTTCACAGCATTTATAGAAGATGTAATGAAATATACATATACGACACGTCTGGTGTACTAACAACATGGACGGCCGGGACCTTGTCGTGAAAATTATTTGTATGAAAACTTTCCCGTCCCAGTCCCGTCCGTGTTATTTCCCGTCACTTACGCATCGGCCTTTACTACTTAACCTAAATTTAGTTAAATTTCACGGAATTAGTGAAGAATGACAGCTTTACAGTTTTACGAAACAATTAGCAAACTTCTGAACAACTAAGAACCGATTTGACAATCGATTTGGTGTAATGGTTAGTTACACCAAATCACCAAAAATTTTACAGTTTTATGAAACATCTTTACTGTTGCTCCAGAATATACCGCCTGGGTTATGTTACTCATAAGTTTTGTACCAGAGAAATAACTTATTGTACACTCGTGTACTCCACTGTTTTAATTAAGCATACATGCAGTTAGCGCTCTGCTGGAGATAATAAACTAGTTAGATTTTAATTAATTTTCTTTGAAAGGGACTCATACACAAACTCAATTCTGCTTTCATATTTTAACTGACTTCAAACGAGATGTTCTGATTATATTTTCTCTTATATGTGGGTGTTGTTTTCATTTGAAAGATTTTTTGTAAATGTTTAATAATCCAGGTTTGAAATCCAATAGAGATTGTGAGAAATCCTCAAATTATTGTTATACAGTTTGATTAACAAAATTGAATGCAAGTAAAGCATTATTTTGCATTCAGACTAGATTTAGTAAAGTGGAACTGCTGAGGTCGTTGAAATAACATCCGTGCATTATAGACATTCAGACATTATTACAGGCATTCACGCTTAGAATTCCGAATGCTGAGGTAGGTTAATTGGCAATCTTTATCTGGCAAAGTTTTATCGCTTCCATTTTGATTTGGCCAAGTGTGTTAGATAATATTATTATGTAACACACTGTTTGTGTGTGTTTTCTACATCCGTTTTTTTTTGTTTGTCTCTTTAAAATATATGACACCGCCAAATAATCTAGCTCGTAACAACCAAAATAATCTGCTATTCCGTGGTCTCGCTACACACCACCAACTCAAACCCATAGGGGAAGCCCCTAATTGTTATTTTGTTATTGTTGTTGTTGTTAAATAAATTCACTCCTTTACACATAACCAAAAAATACTCCAATTCGTTATAGCTCTTTACTTATTTCCTCTTGCCATACAATGCTTCACAATTTGTTTCTTTCAACTTGTAAATTTGAATTTGCAAGAAGCAAAAAGTTCCAAACTTATTGCGTTTCGCTCAAAAACCTCACCAGATTCATTAATTGGATTAATCACGGAAAATCAGACGCGACCGAGATGTGCTCCAACGGCGGCACCCGGACTTTTTGCGGTATCATTAAAATCTCCCGGTCTGTGGAAATCTACGGAATCGATGGAAGTTAAACTGTGACTTATAATCTAGTTTAGCTTTGGGAGTTTTTGCTGTCACTTTCGAACTGAGGGTGAAGGAAGGGTTACTGAATCACTAAAACTTAATCTTAGGAATAAATTCTGTCCATTAAGTAAGAATAATAACAAAAATAATAAGACAAACGATGGCTTTTTGACGTAATTTAGGCACGGAAAGTAACTGACCAGTATTGACTTTTGATTTGATTAACAATAATATCAAACAAACAAACAACAACCAGGCTTGCCTAGCAAGTGGCTGGCAGTACTATACGTATCCGAGCTAACACCATGAAAGATTTGACAGGAGACTCACCAAACATTTGCATGCTCCGATTTGTCTGGCATGCACAGTTTAAGATCTATCCGCCAGGCCCATCTGTGTCTACCTGGCTGTTAACGATTTAAAAATTGAAAAAAAATAACCTTTTTCAAATTTCGATTCATATATGAATCATCTAAGTGACGTTTCATCTGGTGAATTGCTAAAAACGGTAAAACGGCGACATGAAAAGTGAAACACCTACTTGGCGTTTCATATCTTAGACATATTTTTCTTTTTTAAATTTATTTCATGGCTTGGACTCTTAGACATAGTTTGATGACGACATTGCTACACCAAAAAAATTGTGTCGCGCCTAATAATTGTAAACTTAACGGTTTTCATTGAACAAATATTTTCATCATTACAACTAATAATTTGAGGCTTAAAAAGTAGCTTATTATTGAATTTGTGTGATTTCTTATCACAAATAATTGTAAAATGTTTTTAATTTACAATTTTTATGTCTGGCAATGAGGACCGTGACAGGTGGCCTAAGAACAATAATGTCACAGCTGTCAATCGAGATTGTAAATAATGTTCGTGAAAACTTGTGATAAAAATCATTTTCCGACCGGAAACGATGAATGAATACAAGAAATTGGTGCTAGCTAGGCATGTTCTTGAGATTGAAGATGTTTGCAAGGAGACATGACTCTGTAACGACAAAGCCCGAGTGATTTGCCAATCTTCTGCCTCGGCAATGGTGTACAAGACGACTTTATTTGGGAGCAGATTTTTAGGTTTTAATGCCGCACATTTTTTAAATAATACACATTATAATAACAAAAACGTTTTTTATTTACTCGATAATATTGGAATATTCACCAGAATAGCTAGTTAACGTAAATGTGATGAACTAAGTTCTTAGGAATTTCATTCAAAATGTGATAAACCTTCAGTGTCGTTTCCACCACGGTCTTGGAAATTGGTTCAATTTATTGTCACTATTATGTATTTTTGGTGTCATTATAATAATTCACAGTAACACATTTTACTAGGAATAATTAAATTTATCCTAAAAACGATTAAATAATGTTTACTGCTATGTGAATTTGACAGCTCAGCGCTGTCACCTAGTAGGGTAATTTCGTCTGTTCGCGTCCATTTAGTGCAGTTGCTAAATTTGACAGTGAATCAAAAAATGCTCCAGCACTGATTTATATAAAAAATATATATGATGTATCCATTATATTCTAGTTTATTTTGGGATCAACTTAAAGTTTTTTTCGAAACATTGCCTTTTTTTAATAGATAAATTACAGAATTAGGTGTTTTTCCAAAATTGACAATTAGCGTCCACTGTAGACCATTTCGCGGGAATAATTTATCAGCTGCTTTACTGCCAGCATTAACTCTTGGCAGGGGACCCTTGCACATCTAACTTCCGCTTTGCCAGCTAGTCTCCCTAGCGCTGATTTGCATTCCTTGACAATCGCTGATGTTGTCGCTGGTTGTTGAATGCTTGCCGTGCTACTCTTACCTTGCTGTCGCTGTAGACCGTCACTTTTGTGACATCGTTGCCCAGCAGTGGGATGAAAAACAAATATGAAACATATTATGTTCATAATATGATTCACCTAATAAGTTGCCATTTTAGGATTTCAAAAAGTGTTTCATATTATGTTTCAGATATGAAACGTCTAATGTCGCCATTTTAGCCCCCCAGAACTGTTGTGTTTGGTTTCGCCTAGCTCGATACCCTCGTCACCCTTTCTGCCTTACGGCCTTTTGTTGATCTAACTGGCAGTTGAAACCAAACGTTTTTTTAGAAAAAGCTGCGATGCCAAATTGCTTTTGGGTTTCGTTACAGTAGTAAAGTATTTGCAAAGTCTAGAACACTTTTAGGTTTAGGAAACGTTTGTTATTATTTGTATCGTTGAGTGATGATTTATGAGAGGACAATTTGACAATTGCTTACGGAAATACATTTCGGGACACGAAAACGTACTAACTAGGTACTTACTCCACCTTAACTATGCGAGTCATACTCCAAGACACAGGCTGAGTATAGATAACCTATCTATACTCAGCGGATAGATGTACTGAGACACTGTCAGATATTATCAAACCACCTTCAAGCCTGAGCCATCTAGCGAGGTCTGTCGGCCGGGACCAACTATTTCATACACCACCACTTCAAAAATATACCACCTCATTTTGTGCTGTTTACCCATCTCACTACTCTACATGGCGTGTGTAGCTTGAGCCGCCTATTGTGCATTGTTTCAAAAGCGCTTCTAACTCCTGGCTTGCTTTCTTTCTTTCTCCAGGACTGGGACGTTCACATGTTTACCCGGTTCACGCCTACCATCGAGCCTGAAGTGGAGAATGCTTTCTTGTCTCAACACCCTTTCGTCGCCTCCCAAAATGGAGAGTCGCTGAAGCTTCCCCTCATCATCACCGTCACAGCTCAAGAAGGACTCTATCCGGCTGGCAGTAAGTTCTTTATGATTTGAGAAGTACATTTTCCAAACAAGCATTCAGCTTTAGCAGTTTGACCAGTTATAGCTGATTCCCTTAATAGTAAGTAGCAGTTTTAAATTTACGTTGGCCGATGCGTTTTATTTAGTCCCCACCAGCTAGAAACACAATAATTGTTTGTCATAAAGATTGGGGTTATTCATAAATAATGGTTGGTTGGCTGTTGGCAATGCACGCCCGACTTTGAACGTCATTGAAAGTCAAATCGGGCAACAAAAGCCCAGACGTAAGAAATCTTTTGACGACAGATTTGGTGTGATGGCTAAGAAGTTGGCTACTACACCAGAGGTCGTGGGAACGTGGGTTCGATCCATGCACAGTACAAACATTTGTATGCATGAACATGTCTGATGATATTGGTCTGGGTGTTTTCTATGTATAGGTATTTCTATTTATCCGTGACTACCCCACGGACTTTCCTTAGTTTGGAGCTAGATGGCGCTGTGTTGATCAATGTCTAAAGATATTTATCTGCAAGCTCTGCCTGGTTAGCTGACGTGTATTTGAGAAATAATACCTAAATATAATCATATTTCCTTCTTTACTCCTAAGAATACATCAACAAGTCGAACCTATTGGAAGACCTGGAAGCAAGATGGGAGCAGCTGGCCAGCGAGATATTCGAATACAACGATACACTGCCTCTTCACCTGCGAGCTGACGTCGCTGCCAAGATCAAGCAGGAGTATCTGGATGGCAGCCCGGTCAGCAAGGAGACGTTTCCTAAGCTTGTGCAGGTAAAATTAAAGTGCATTTATAGGGTGTTGTCTTTTTTCACAACTATACCCCAAAAGGGGTGGTCAGTATCTTATCACTACATGAAAAAAAGTTGCTTTCTCTGGCTCTATATCTCTATGCTATGCTCAAATCTTTGAAACTACGCAACGGATTTTAATGCGATATCTTTAATAGTTAAAGTAATTGAAGAGGAAAGTTCATATGTACAACAACATCCCATTGCACCCGTGCGAAGCCATGGGGCTAGTAACTAGGTATTATGAAATGTTAATTATGCGGTGAAAATAAGATTTTTTGAAGATCCAAAAATACTATAGTGTATCACTCGTATGTCATGGTCTACTTGATCATGGAAATGGTTACCTTTCATAAGACCGAATTTTCTTTTCCCGAATTTCATTTTCCCGAAAACGTTTCGTTTTTTTTCGTTCGGCATTTTTTCATTTTCCCGAAATGACGTTTGCCACTGTATCAGTTGACCAATTATCAACTGGATTTTTTTCGTTTGCCAGGCGTTTCATTAGGCCACAAAACGTTTTACCGAAGTGATGATTGGCCGTAATAACAATTGTCCGTAGTATTGTTTTCCAGAACAATCATTAGACCACTGTTTTGATTGCCATATTTTTAGTTTACCAAACGATCATAAAAAAGTTACGGGTTCAATGCAAGCAGCATAAAAGCAGTCAAATTTTTTTTTTATATTAAAATAAAAATGGCAAACGGCATGCAAGTCTTCAACATGCAAGTTTAAGGAAAACACAAGAATTCTGTCACGGCTCCGGCATTACGGGGCTCCGGCGGTTCCTCGCGTGCTAATCGTCATAGAAGGCTTAGCCACCTGCTCCTCAGCCCGCGGGCCGCCTCGCCCCTTCATGCCTACGCGCTTTTAAATAACACTCTTGGGGTAGGGCAAAACAAGTACCACGTGGTGTCGGGGTTGACTGAGTCGGATTCGCCCTGATGTTGAAATTACTGAAAATCAACATTAACGAGACGTTGAACGTTATCATACAGTAGTTGTGGCCTAGAAATATTCGGTAAAATGTGATTTAGGCAAAGTGATCATATGCCAAATCAGTCATCTGGTAAATGAAAAAAGTTGGAAAAAGACTTGGGGCAATAGTAAAAAGTTTATTCTGAAATTCGGTTTAACGTAGTTCGGTATAACGACACTTATGTCAAAAGATACTTCGACGAGTTAAAAATATGTCAAACAATACATCTGGTAAATGAAATGTTGGCCAATAGTTTTCAGTCAAATGAAATTCGGAGTAGTAAATTTCGGACAAGTGACGGGTTCCCCATGGAAATATTTCATTCTGAATTTTTCTAGGGATTTTTTTTGGTTATTACTTAAACATTCTAAGTTTCTTGTCAGGCTCTGAGTGACCGCCTGTTCGTGGCTGACTCAGCCCGTCTCGCTGAAGAGCACGCGAAGAGTGGGCAGCCCACCTACGTGTACCAGTACAACTATCACCAGGAGAACACCCTGACGAACATCATGACAGGAGACACAAAAGATTATGGTAACTACTTGTTAAGTTTTAGGTTCATTGAAGGAACACCTGCAATTAAACATTTGCTTACTTGTTGTGCAATAACAAGATCTTATAAAACATACCCACGACCATATCCCCAATGGGTTATTCCGAGGCACACTCACGGTGAACGGAACATTCAGAAGGCCAATTTCGCCAACAGAAATTTCAACCCAACGTGGTCAGGGGCTAGCCTACCGCTGTGATTCGGGTTGCTTGGGTTTTATATCGATGTTTTCCATCACCGGAGAGTAAGCCGCAAATTGTACAATGAACACAAGGTAGGCAGGTATATTCCGTCCAGATTTGATCTCGGACCACCGAGTTCCGACCCAGAGTGTTTAACCACTGGGCCACGACGCTCTTATAAAAGCTATACAAAATGCTAGTTTGAAACCAGTCAACATCAAAGGGAATTAGTCTCATTGCACTCAAACTACTGCCACAACACTTGAGGTGCATTGTGGAAGAATTGATTGGAACACCTCAGCTAGTAACTACAAGTACTTGCACTTCGGAATGTACCACACTGCAACCCGCTGTATTCCGAAGTTGTTTCCGGTATCTGGCAACCACAAGTTGGAGTCAATAAAGATTTGGAAACTTAAATGTGAATCTTCGCATAGCCAGCCGAATAAGTTAAAATTTGACCTTCCATTCGACACCTAGTTTGAATTAGAACTAGGAATTTTAATTAACCGCAAGCACTGCAACATAAAAAAAAACCGGCCAAGTGCGAGTCGGACTTGCGCACCGAGGGTTCCGTACAAACCTGCAAGGTTTACAAAGTTCGTTCATTACGACAATCGAGTCATAACTATGGTATTTTTATTGCAAAATGAAATTCATAACATTACAATGGGGAAAGATGGAGGAGCATAAATTTATGACAAAGATCTCTTTATCGTTTAAGTAATCCTTTATTTTATATTAACTCATATCATTTATCTATAATGAGGTGCCCGTGGCGCAGTTGTGACAGTGATCGGCGACGATCGTTGTTGTAAAGCAACACACGCCGCCGTTAACTCCACCGTTGACGGTCCCAAGCCCGTATGTGAAAGGAGGAGGGCAGGCAGAGAGATGATATAAACTGCTGTAAGCTCATCAACGCCGAGCAACAGGTGGCGATAAATAACCTGTCCTACGGCATCAGCGGCCATGAGGAACTAAATACCCTCTTAAAGACTGACTCACCAAGCCGTTTTGCCAACGTGGTGAGTTTAGGCACAAAATACCTTGATGGAAAGCTCTAAGAAACCAAGGCCCCCAGTCCCCAGCGGTCTTACTATTCCTGATTACGGCGGCGGTCATGGTCACGGCAAGACAGGGGGTGCTAAGAATCTCTGGAAGAGATCCGGCCGCCACACACAACTACTTCTAGCTACATACAACACAAGGACTCTGAGATCGCAAGCGCACGTGGAAGAGTTAGAAAGAGATCTAACATCTGTCAAATGGGACGTGATAGGACTGGGTGAGATTAGACGTGAGGGCGAAGACACTCTAAAATTAAATTCTGGTCACATGCTTTATCACACAGGACACAGCAACTCCTCTAAGGGCAGCGTCGGTTTTCTGATACATAAACGTTTGGTAAACAACATCATCACATTGAGCTACATATC
Organism: Udea ferrugalis; assembly: GCA_950022985.1. Taxonomy (NCBI): domain Eukaryota; kingdom Metazoa; phylum Arthropoda; class Insecta; order Lepidoptera; family Crambidae; genus Udea; species Udea ferrugalis. The sequence continues at coordinate 2,797,223 of OX465527.1, read as the reverse complement.
TGCACGTGTTGCATATGTAATCATAAAAATAAATGCCAGATACTCTATCAAAATCATTCAAATATATGCTCCCACATCGTCACACACCGATGATGAAATAGAGCTACTGTACGAAGACACAGACAAAGCCCTGAAAGCTGGAAGCAAAGCTCATTATAACATCATCATGGGTGATTTCAATGCCAAGTTAGGGGTTAGGCAAGATACAGAGGCGTGCGTTGGTCCGTTTGGTATTGGGATAAGAAACAACCGAGGACGAGCACAAGTCAATTACATGCAGTCGAAGAAATTCTTCGTCATGAACACCTTTTTCTACAAAAAACCAAAAAGAAAGTGGACTTGGGCTAGCCCCGATGGTAAGACGAAGAACGAAATCGATTTCATATGCACAGACAGAAAACACATTGTCACTGACGTTACCGTTCTCAACAAACTTAAAATGAGTGATCATAGATTAGTCAGAGCAACAATAAGGATCAATACTAAAATGGACAGACGAAAGCTCTTCAGGAAACCTCTTACAAACCTAATCATACCTAACGGAATACACGAAGAATTTGAGAGGAGGCTCATCCCGGCTTTGAAGCGAACTGATGTCGAATATTTCGAGACAAGCCTTAACGACAAGTACAACCACTTCATCAATACTGTAACCTACACTGCAAAGGATGTGTTTGGCCAAATTTCCCGAGTTAAAGATGACGTGACTCCCGAAACGAAACAACTGCTGGATCTGAGAAGGAATTTAGGTTCAGAGAATTATAACTCCGATGAGCATAGGAACCTAAACAAGAAGATATCAAAGTCTCTGAGACGAGATATACGAACTAGAAACACCGAAAAGATTCAGCGCTTAATCGAGAAACATCGTGGACCTAAAGTTTTCGGAAGAGTTACTAATAACGGCAGCAGCCAGCTTAACAAGCTAGAAAACAGTGGAGGGCAAATTGTCACAAATACTTCAGGGTTGCTAAATGTAGTGACCACATTCTACGGGGAATTATATGACAAGCACACCTGCGAACCCACTGTTGTGGATACTGCCGACAAACGTGCCCATCTAACAAGACACTACACGGAGGATATTCCGGAAATTAGTACCTATGAAGTCAGACAAGCGCTCAAGCGACTGAAACAATATAAATCACCCGGAGAAGATGGAATAACGACAGAATTGCTGAAAGCAGGTGGTCGATCTATCGTAAAGGAACTCCGCTGGATTTATAATGAAGCGCTCTTCACAGGTAGTATTCCAACCAAGTGGCTGGATAGTATTGTGGTTTTGTTCCATAAGAAAGGCCCTAAGACTAATCTTAAGAACTACCGCCCTATCTCTCTACTAAGTCAGGTTTACAAAGTGTTCTCCCGCATCATCACGTCGCGTACCAATCGTTTGGATGAGCACCAGCCTAGAGAACAAGCTGGCTTTAGGAAGGGTTTTGGCACAACGGATCATATATTCACCGTGAGGCAAGTGATACAGAAATCACAAGAATATAACAGACCACTTTGCCTTGCCTTCGTAGATTACGAAAAAGCGTTTGACTCCGTAGAACATTGGGCTATTTTCAACTCACTCCAGCGATGCAAAGTCGATTACCGATACATCGAACTTCTGAAAAACCTGTACAGATCTGCCACAATAACTATACAAATCCAAGGAGAATCAACGACCATACCCATTCGAAGAGGTGTACGGCAAGGAGATGTAATATCTCCAAAGCTCTTTACGAACACTCTCGAAGATGTATTTAAAACCGTTGACTGGAAACGTATGGGTATAGACATTGATGGCGAACGCCTCAACCATCTCCGCTTCGCAGATGACGTCGTTCTACTCGCCGAGACGCCAGAAGATTTAGAAATGATGCTTAGAGATGTAAAAGAGGCGTCTCTACGAGTTGGCCATAAAATGAATCAGGAAAAAACGAAGTGGATGAGCACCACTGATGGTTCAATGATTGTAATTGATGGCACAACGATTGACTGTGTAAGCAGCTATATGTATCTAGGCCAGAAAATCATGTTGGGCAGAGACTCGTTGGATGGAGAAATTGACAGGCGCATACAGCTGGGATGGGGAGCCTTCGGGAAACTCGCTGACGTATTCAAGTCCGGAATCCCGCAAAACCTAAAAACTCGAGTCTACAACCAATGTATTCTTCCCGTAATGACTTACGCTTGCGAAACATGGACGCTGACTGTCGAGACCATTCACCGCTTAAAAGTGGCTCAAAGAGCAATGGAGCGAGCGATGCTTGGCATCTCTCTGAGGGACAAAGTGAGGAATGAGACCATTCGCCGACGTACTAAAGTTATTGACATAGCTGCGAGAGTAGCAAAACTTAAATGGCAATGGGCTGGTCATGTATGTCGCAGAGATGACAACAGGTGGTCGTACAGAACCCTTTTTTGGAGACCTCGTATAGGAAGCAGAAGTGTTGGCAGACCAGCTGCCAGATGGTCGGACGATATAAGAAAGACGGCAGGACCGACCTGGACGAGACTCGCCGCATCAAGATCATCTTGGAGAGCCATGCAAGAGGCATATGTCCAGCAGTGGACGCACAAATGCTGAGAAGAAGAAGAAGAAGGAGAACACACGCCGGGTCGGAAAAGGGATGGGTGACCATCCGACCGAAATTTAGTGATGTGTATTTCGGGCATCTCCGTGCTTCGGAACGCACGTTAAGCAGTTGGTCCCGGTTGACGTCGCTAGATGTCAGTCGTTAACGACTGACATAGGCTTAAGCCTTGTCAGAGGCCTTAGGGCGGCTTGATGACATCTGACAATAAGGTTGCTCACTAACCTTACACCCCTCCAACAACCCGCACTGAGCCCGTGTGTTGGAGTCTGGCTCATTCCACCTCATAGTTGAGGTGAGGCCTGTGCCCAGCAGTGGGACGTATATAGGCCGATTATGTTATGCATTTATCTATAATATAACTGAAACACTTATACTAGCCTTGCAGCAGACTTGCGAAAGTTCTTTTATTAAAGTTATTTATTTACAAGCAGTTAGGACGCATTAAGATTTTACAGCTACATTCACCAAAACATCGGGATTGAATGACGATAAGTGAGGTCGTCTTTGCCGTTTGAAAAATGTTGCCCTCCCCATACATAGTAAAATAACTCGCGGTCATTGCTGTAACTACAATTATGTTTACAATCACAATTTTTTTGGTGGTATAACTACACTGCTCAAAAGTGTCTAGGGATATCTCAAGCATTTTCATACAAAGTATACATAATATGTATGTAGTTGTTATTATTATATTTACGCATGTATTATTTTATGTATTAGTATGTGTATTATTATATATTATATTAATATTTTAGTATGTATTTGAGTTTGGTATATATATGTAAATATGTTTATTATAGTAGGTTTATCACTTCAACTTAAATATTTGAATTTTATTTTTATTCTGTTTTTTCTTTTCTTTTTGTACACTACTGTCTTATATTGTCAAACTTTTTGTATCGTATCCTGTCACCATGGTCTGCTGGAAGAAATCTCTTATTAGAGATAAGCTCACCTGTACTTTCAGTTATCTCATTATTTTCAATGTAACTATATCTTTGTGTACGAACTAATAAATAAATAAATAAATAAATAAAGTATAGCTATTTGGGAGGCTGTAAAAATTTAAATATTGATACCAACGTAGAAATTTTTAGAACACAGAAACTGCTATATTTGCCCTTTGAGATTGTATCAAGAAATTCATTGTAGTAGCTTTTAAAGGTGTCAAAATCTTAGCAAAATCAAACGGTTTTTTTTGTAATATTCCTAACCTTTATCTTATGCCTCTGTCCTCGCGTTATTCTAAGATAATGCTCAACTTGTAAACAAACTTAACTTTATGAAATATTTGAAAAATGATATCCCTATGATATCCCTAGACAGTTTTGATGTGTGTACTTAAAATTTTAAGCTTTTCTGAATTTTTCTGTTACCTGTGCTGTAAGCTATTGCTTCTTACCAAATTTCGAGATTCTATGTCAACGGGAAGTGGTCTTTAGGTTTTAATTCCCTTGCGTGTAGTTGCGAGTTTCAAAATATGCGGTATCAATGGTTGTACTTTTGCGTTTTGCGTTGACTTAGAATTTCTTTTTTTTCACGGGTTACAGGCAATTAGATCTAAGTATTTGATATGAATTTCAACTTGATAGCTCTACGCGTTCATGAGGAAAAAAGTAATAAGTTTATATTCATTAAAAAATAAATATATATTTTGTCATGTACCGTTAAATACGCCAACTTTGCCACCAGGGGGAACATTGCCCAAAACACAATTTCTAAGGCAATCTACTAATATCTAAAAAAGTTACAAAGTTATGGCAACATTGATGACATTGCTAGAAAGTAAACTATACCTTTTTTTTTTTTTTTTTTTTTCGAGGGGAATCCCTTTACGGACGTCCCGCCCTTTGGGGGAAGGGCGGGGGTGTGTGAGGCTCGCCTGCCGTGAGGCGGCAGGCACTACTCACTAAACCCCCCGGTGACCTGCTTCAGCGCGTACCCAGAGGGTCCCCGAGATCTCAGGTCATGAACTCCACCGGCGGACCCCTGGCGCGCTATGCCAGCATAACCGGCCCAACTCGAGGGGAGCGATACCTCCCCTCTACACTCACCAGTGTGTACGGCGGTGTGAGGTCACTCCCACACCGCCGCTCTTCCTCGGGGCCGCTTGAGATGGAGGCACACAACCCCCGCCGTGTGCACTCCCAGTGACCCCGAAGGCCCCCCTTTAGTCGGCTCTTACGACAGGCGGGGGGGGGACCGTGGCAGTATTCTAACGCCCCTGCCACAGGGCGAAAGTAAACTATACCTGTCGCAACACAGAATAGCGCGTGTACTCCTGACTTCATTGGGCAATGTTACCCCTGGTGGCAAAGTTGGCGTATTTAACGGTAACTAAAAATTTAAGGTTGTCGGAATTTTTCCTTTATGTGTGCTATAAAACGTTGCTTCATGCCAAATTTCAAGATTCTAGGTCGACTGGAAGTACCCTTTAGGTTTTGATTCCCTTGCGAGTACTTGCGAGTTTCAAAATATGCAGCTTAAATTGCTGTTTCTTTTGATTGTGTTGACATAGAAGTTTGATTTTGTTACAGCTTAAAGGTATTATAGACTTGAGTATTTGGTATGAATTTCAATTTGATACCTCTACGCGTTTATGAGGAAATGGGTAGTAAGTTTAAAATTATTTAAAAAAAATATATTATGTGATGTAACTAAAAATTTATGGTTTTCGTAATTTTTCCTTTATCTATGCTATAAGACGTTGCTTCGTACCAAATTTCAAGATTCTGAGTTCACGGGAAGCACCCTGTAGGTTTTGATTCCCTTGCAAGTGTCGAAAATTTGCGGCACAAACGGCTGTATCTTTTGATTGCGTTGGCTTAGAAGTTTGATTTTTTCACAGCTTCAAGGGACAGTAGACCTGAGTAATTGATATAAATTTCAGCTTCATACCTCCACGCGTTCTTGAGAAAAAGGGTCTTGACAGACGGACGGACAGACGGACAACAAAGTGATCCTATAAGGGTTCCGTTTTTTCCTTTTGAGGTACGGAACCCTAAAAAGGAAAATGCTATATTGATCTCTGAAATCACTTAGACTAAACATATACGAGTACATTGCATTTCAAGACCTTTGTCTAATTCGTCGATTAGTCCAAGCACACTTGTAGAATGAACAGGGGATCCCAAACTAGGCACAGCCTGAATCTTGGGTAACGAATAGACGAATTGTAACAACAGAATTACAGAATCTATTACCTAAGCCGTATCCCGTACATATACCGTACATGTTATGTATGCTTGTGCTTGCGTATCAAAAGGAATTTTAACAGATACTACCCTGTTGCTTAAATTGTAATATTCTTAAGATCTTTTAAAATAACCTTAAGTAGCTGCAACTAGGTATGGTTGTTCTTTGATCGGGTTTCCATCAGAGCTGTCAAAGAAACTTGTCTATTTTCCATTTCCGTTGCTTTTTCGTAATAATGCACCTCGACATTTGCAATTTCATTTCTCTTTGAAGGCTGCATACGGCAAAGGAGAAGGTAATATATCAAGCACAAATTCGTAATAAAACAGGAACGCGCCTTTCAAGTTCATATGAACATGCTTCAAGACATGCTCGAGTGTGCAATGTGCATATTACAGCTGGAAATGTAGGTAGTCTTCAATTTATATACGTCTCATGGAGGTATCCAAGCCTCAGTAGTGACAGCGGATTGACTACGAACATTGATGTTGAGCACGCACGCCAGGTCGTGTAGTGAGATGGGTGACCACCTGCTGAATTTAATCATGTATTTTTAGGCATATTATGCTTAGAAAAGCACTTCTAGCAGTTAGTCCTGTCCTGGCCGACCTGGTAGCCTGGCGTCTGTGCGTTTGAAAACTAACTAAGGGTGATTTTTTCTAGGCTTCAGTCATTGAGCTTTGTCGAAGGCCTTAGGGCCGCTTGATATCATCTGCCAGGGTTTATCACTAACCTTACACTTTTCCAATATTCTGCACTGAGCCCGCGTATTGGAGTAGGGCTCTCGCCACTGCATAGTTAAGGTGAAGCCTGTGCACAGCAGTGAGGCATGTTTAAAAGCTGTTGTTTCCTTCTGTTTTCTTTGGATGCAGCCGTAACTGATGTTTTTTTCTTCTGATGGGTTTGACACCAGTCTTGCCCGATGGTAAGCGATGATGAAACCGATGGTGGAACACGCTCACCCAGAAAATGCCTAATCACTCTGGCCTTGAAGACAAGGTTGTATGTATCCAAAAACATACGCCGAGAGAAAGTTAGTCTGGATTACTGAAAAGTCGACCAAATAGGGTGGAAGCCCTCCCGACGTCTCATGGTCTCGTGGTAGAAAGTTGGGGGGTGCTTTCAGTTCGTGAAGTTCCTGCGCACACGCTCCAAAAAACAACTGATGATGACTATTAATCTAGTTGACTTCCTCTCTCCTCTATTCACCAGGTGTGTGCCACGCTGACGACATGTTGCTGATCTTTGGGAACGGAGCTCCGACGCGACCTGATGACGTCAAAATCAACGACCTACTCCTTAACATCATTCACTCCTTCGCCTCCACTGGGTAAGTGTAATAGTACATTGTTATCCTAGGGGTGAAAGTAACTTATTTAGCCCCGAGACGGGGTTTGGCGCCCGTAACGAAGTGAGGGCGCCAATAGTTCGAGGGACTAAATAAGTCTTTAACCCGAGGTAAACACTGTGCTTTTCATTACAAATACGAGGAAAGTAAAAATAAAATCATTAATTAATTCATGAAGATCGAATTGCCGCTTTCCCGCCTATTTTGATTGTTTTTTTTTCTGTGGCCGGCCCGCTATTCAGCCATTATTTTTTATTTTCATCATTGGAAAAATGGTAAATAATTTGCTCAAAGCTTCGTTATTTTAAAGAAATTGTTGAAACTTAATTATTAGAAAGTTATTTGAAAATATATATATTCTCTAATCAATACTTAACTTTAAGGTATTTCAATTTTACATCGTGGCTGTATAGAAAGTTGGAACATGGTTCAAGAGTAAAGTGAAAAACAACTAGTTTTTTTTTTAAATAATATGACAGCTGTCAGTTGAAAGTGATTCTCCCTAGGGATGAAAAGTATTACTTTCAGCCCGCTTCTCAGGTCAGTAATGACCTACTTTCAGAGTATGAGTAATGAAAAGTAGGTATAACTCAAACGGAGTAGTCAGAGCGTGGTGAACGGAATACTCAGAAGCCCACAAAGGGAACCTACCCTTAGCTGGATTACTGAGATTCTATCCGTTTTCCATCGCCGCGGAGAGTTAAGCTCAAATTGCACAATAAACACCATTTAGGTTCTTCTGCTTTTCTTGAACTTGGGACCAAACGCTGTTACTTGAAACGATGTGTTCAACCACTAAGCCTCAATGCTAAGTGAAACCACATGATCAGGCAAAAAATCTAATATAAATAGATTCTTACAAGAAAAACAGTAATTTGTCTGGAGATGCTTTTCAAGGAATTCCTGCCCTTACGAAACAAAGACGAACTACTTATTCTTAATTAATCCGCGTACGCGTAAGCTGTATAAGATGGAATGTCTGGATACAAGAAGGGACGGGATGGCATGTGTATGTTCAAAGATAAACTTAAGAGACTTACCCAGGAGTCATTAATCAAGAATTTGTGTAGTGTTGCAAAGGCAAGGGGAAGAATATTCTTTTTTTACTGATCTTTAGTTTTATGAGAAATTTCTTTGTATTTTCAAGCATGGTAGGCCAAATCCTAAACTATGAGGAACAACAAGAACAATTCTCAAAGGAGTCCAGAGACCGCTTTTCACGAAGACTTTAAACTGCCAAATCAGAATTTGAACAAAACTGTGTCTATAGTCATTAATCAAACCCGTTGGTTTGTAAAAATAACTCGCCCTTTATTATTGCGCCATGTCTTATTATGACCTAATCGTTGAAGTTTGTTGTTTTGTATTATGTATTTATGTATTGTTTTATATTAAGTTTAGACGTGATTTCAATAATTTGGAATGGATTTGGAAACGTATTTGGAATGTGCTAACGAAGCTCTTTCGTTCGATACCCCACACGACCCCATCAAGTTTTTTTCATTATTACTTTAAGGCCCCCAGAGGGCATTGAAGTCAATTCAACGTGACGTCATGTAGCCTATTGCCAACTACATTTAGCCAATTTTTTTTTTTTTTTTTTTATTTAAAATGGGTTTGCGTTTGACCTCAGACTCACCTGATGGTAAGCGATGACGAGGCCGAAGGTGGAACACGCTTACCCAGAAAATTATGAGAATTAGGTATGTTAACTAGTTTAGCAGAGGCCAACAGTTTGTAAAGTTTACTTATATGTATGTAGCGGAGGCTACGCTTTGTAACATGGAACATCACGATTCTCTCAAACCAGGAACTTAAATACAAACAGACAAATAAATATCAAGAACGTACAGCAGGTTCAGGCAAAGTTAGCAATTTATTATTGAAGGAAAAGAAGTACGACTGAAATATGTTTGTTTCAAACTAAAGTTGGCACAAACACATTTTTTTGCATGATAAAAGCCTTATGTCTATCTACTAGCTGTTATTGCTCCATATCTTACAGAAGAATTGATGTAACCATTAGATGCTGTAATAGGAGATCTTTTTGATACTAATTGGCTGATTTAACAAAGACTGAACACGAGAATAATAAAATCTGGTAAGTAACATTATACGGAAAACTAAAGCAAACGTCTCGTTTATTTTTCTTACAATCACAAAAACAACCTATAAAATAGTTCGAAAAGACAGTTATTATTTGATACATCAATAAATCTGATTTATTTTCATTTGCTTTTAGCAAAAGCCTTTGAAAGTTCCAGGAAACTTGTATTTTTGTACAAGAGCACGCCTACGGGTTCGTGAACCGGTAAACATGTTGTTAAGTCAAATTACAATGGGGCTGGCTTTCGTTTGGTCTCACCAGTTGGCGCCACTGGCGAAGTAAGGACTAGCTCTGAAGAGTAGTAGGTCTATGGTCGTAGTTTACTCGTAGCTTTCAAAGGTCCACTTTTCAGTTTTTTCTAATGTACAGACGCCTTTAGCTTTATGTGACCTATCTTAAGCAGACAATTCGTTTGTTTTGACACAATTACGATAGGTATCTAAAGCGACTTGCCTTGTAGGTGAATGTGTATCCGTCAAGAATCCCACCTAGGTTCTCGCGTTGTTAACTATCGTATCGTCGTAGCAACAAGCCGCTTAGCTCAGCGGACAGAGGCGCCAGTTACTCAGTGGTCGTGGGTTCGAATAATGGCAAAGACACATTTTTTTTCATTATGCTTAGCAATTTTGTAAATTGTAAAGTAACTGAGTGAGTGTGACATTCTTTGCGTTCTGGAGATCAGACGCCTACACTAGCGCCTCTTGCATAACAAATGATAGCCCCCATTGATAATATCATCGTTGTTTTTTGGTTGAGTAGGTTATTCGCATGGCAAAGTAGTTTTTTTAATGAACAATTTACAAGACAAGCCCCATATTCACAAAAATCGACCATAATCAATTTCAATGACGAAGGCAGGAGGTGCCAATAGCTCAGTTGTGACCGTGGTTTTGAAGTGATCACTTCCTATCAGGTGACCCTCAAGCTCGTTTGTTCCCTCTTACATAAAAAAATGGATCGGCAACAATCGCCGTTGTTAAGTAACGCAGACCGGGTCGGAAATGAGATTGGTGACCACTCCGACCGACATTTAGTGATTTCTTCAAGCATCTTCGTACTTGTGAAGGCACCTGAAGTAGTTGGTCCATGCTGACGTCGACGACGTAAAATCAGCGGTTAAGATGTCATTTGACACCTAGGTTTATTATTAACATTACACCCCTCCAACAATGAAGTATTGCTCACACAACGTCAAAGTTGAGGTGAGGCCTGAGTCCAGCAGTGGGACGTATGAAGGCTGTTGTTTGGTAATGAAGGTGGCACCTAAATTGACAAAACGTGTGGGTTTTATAAAACTGTGAGCAAGAATGAAGACACGTGTAGAGTGGATCGCCATACAGCGAGGTGGTTTTCTATTGAACAATCAGTGACATTAAGGCGATGCCACCCCATTACACTCCCACCCCAATCCTTCGGGTTGTTGACAGAATTCATTTCCTTTATGAAATCAAACATCAGACGTCTAGTGGCTGTGAGGTCAACGTTTCTTCCAAGAATCTATCATGGAATAAAAAATTAAGATTGAAGTGCCCTATGTAGAGTATTAGGGATTTGAACGTCGTTGAAACAGGGATTTAAATATTACATTCCAGCGGCCGCCCGCGACTTCGTCCGCACCGATTTTGGTTTAAAGAAAAAAGGATTATTTTTTTATAGCCTATGTCCTATTCAGATGTAAAAGCTATATTATTGCAAAATTTCATTAAAATCCATCCAGTAGTTTTTACGTGAAAGAACAACACGGCACATCCACACAAACAAACATTGGCATTTATAATATTAGTGGGATTCGCTGAATGTTTTTTTATTCAATGAAAATGATTGAGCACTCGGCAGCTATAGGGGCCTTAAGTCTAGCGACAAGATGACACGACACCAGGGGCCTTATAACGATCTTTTTACAGCGCAGTTTAAGCTCAGTTTACGTCTTTTCATTCATTGAAATTTGACTAAAACATGCAAAATAAGTTACTACAGCAATGAAGAAAAATTGAAGATTTTTTTGTACACTATTTACCACTCAAAACACGACTTGTGACGGTAAATATGCAGCTCAAAAGCTAAGCTTGTGACTAAAACTGTCAGGTTATAAGCGATTGTAATAGGGCCTCTAATTACTTTATTACCCTGAAACTCAAACCAAGCCTTTCTTTTTCAGCGTGCCCAAAGTTCCCAACGGAGTGGAATGGCTACCTGTGGTGCCTGGTTCTGCTAAGCTGGACTACCTGCAGATATCCTCGCCAGAGAGTGTGGAAATGAGGAGCAGCTCGGACTTTGGTCACAGGAGTTTTTGGGATAGCCTAGGATTTACTGAGAATGGGAACTTTGAAAAAAGCAATGAAATTTAAAGTGAAAAATTGGTACTGTTTGTTTATTTAATAAAACTACCTATATGATTAATGGGTTTTTTTTCTATGTTCGACACACCTATTCCAAAAGCTTGTTGTATAAAAAGTTGTAAGTTGTTAAAGGTGTATTTGCCTATAAGGTTTAACATTGATGGAATCACCCTGCCTGGCTGGCTGGTAAAAACACCAGAAAGATTCGGCCGGTCTGTTAATGGTCTCGGTTGCTCAATAGTAAGAGCAGTCGCCCGTTTTGTAAAGGCGCGGGCTCGATTCCCGCCTGAAGCCAAAACCAAATGTATTCTTCTGGTTTTCGGATCTTTAGTAAACACTGCATGGACAATGCACTGTTGTAATCACAAGGACAGCGTGTTCAACTTTATCAAAAGCACTTCCAAATTCGGTGTAAATAGCGTCGAGCTCAAGTCTCGTGCCAACATTCTCGGATAGCTTTGAAATTAATGGAACTAAATTTGTGAACACAGAGCGACTTCACTAGAGACGTGAATCCACGTGCATAACAAAACAAAAGAGAAAGAAACGAAATTCTCCTTTATTTGAGAACAATTGGACATAATATGAATAGAATTTCGTGAAGCTTAGTAAAACACGAGAGTAATTAAATCTACCGTTAATTACTAACCGAGGCATAAAACCCCTTTTTTGAAGACGTGAACAATGCGTCTTCCTTTACTAGTATTCAGGGAAAACACCACCTCGAGACACCTGTTGAATAATAAAATCAATGGTAACGTAATACCCTGAACACAACGCCTGTCAAACAAAGGTGGAAGGGAATTCATTATTAATAAAACGTATAACATAAATTATCTATCTCCTTTGTTATTAAAAGAGATTTTCGAGATCCTATTACACGTTTTTACGTCTCCGATCGCAACAGGTAGAAAATAACATCGTCTTTGATCTCATTCATTCGCTTCTGCGACCTGTATACTTTCTCGTAATACTGATAAACAATCTTTATACCTGAATTTAGACATCGCTAGACTTTGTGAGATTCGTAATCAACAGCCGCAAGAAGTCCCCAGCTGAACATAGGCCCCCATTGATTTCCAAAGCGGCCGGTTGCGTGCGGCTTGCATCCACCGGGATCCCGCGTCTTTTATCAGGTCCTCCGTTCACCTTGCAGGCGGGCGCCCCACTCTGCGTTTGGCCTCAAATAGTCTCCAGTCTAGTACCTTTCGGCCCTAGCGGCCATAAAATCTACGTGCTATGAGACCCGCCCACTGCCACTTCAACCTGCTTTAGCGACGTTTTATCTCACTCAAACTCGTTACATACACTCAAACCCAAGACAATGTTACCGTGAAGGCGACACTAATCTACCCCTTTAGATAACATAGTTACTATCCAGCGAATAGTAACCAGACTCTAACGACCCGTATAATTACAGCCTTTGCCGAATTTCTACCACATAACATAGTTGCCTAACACGCATAAAGTTCAATCGCGTAAATTTTCCGCATCGTACGTCTATCGAGCCAAAACTGTGCTGACTAGTGTCACCAAGCGTTTTGGTCTACGACTGATGCTCCGTTTTCGACAGGAAGATAATACCTTATCGGCATTAATTTCACCATTTGAGACAGTTATTTTTTTTTTTGCTTTAAATAAACAAATTGACGCTCCGTTTTCGTGAGTTGGGAGCTTGGGCATGTCATGGTTATACAATTCTAGATACACAAAACAAACAATAACATTGATTGGTATGAACCAATTAATGTTTGGCTCAATCCACCACCACATAGTTGAGGTGAGCAGAATAAGCAGATAGTGTAGTTCGGCCATCAACGTTAGTTGTAAGGTGATATTTTCCTGGAATGCTTTCATTCAATTTTTATACCTCATGATTTGGGGCAAAGTTCCCGAAAATTTGTGTGCTAAACCTGGATACGCTAGTGCTTTACACATAGCTCCCTGAACCGACGCATTTCGCGTGCGACGGAACTACGAACTACAACCGCTCATTAATCATTAATATCTAACCACCGAACACCGGCCGACGAGGGAGTGACTGTTCGGGCTTTGCAGAAACTATTCATCCATTTGCGTTCCGTTGTGGCTTTTTTAGGGTTCCGTACCTAGAGGTAAAAACGATCACTAAACCTACGCAGTCTATCTGTCTGGCTGTCACCAGGCTGAATCTCATAAACTGAGATAGCTAGAAAGCTGAAATTTTTACAAATTGTGTATTTTCGCTGCCACTATAACAACAATTACAAAAAATAAAAAAATACTAAGGGCCCCTTACAATAAACGTGTTTTTTTCGTATTTGCTCAATACTAATAAATGTAACAGGTAGCAGAATAAATAGCAGAATAATGAATTTATAAATTCCCTTTCAAAATAACTATAGAAACTAAAATAAAGTAAAAATCAAGTCCCATACGACAAACGTAATTTTCAAGCATTTTTTACTCCATAATGGACCGGAACCCTTCGCGCGCGAGTCCGACTCGCATTTGGCCGGTTTCTTATTTAGCAATTCACGTTGCATCTATAATAAATGAAAACAGCTTTGTTCTATTATGAATCACACCCGAAGGTAGAATTAACAGTTAAACAGCTTTATTTAAAGCTCTTACTAATTGTACATTTTCGTGGAATTGTAATGAATTGAGAAGATGATAGATGGTACCTTGTGAGCTCGTAGCCCGTGAATTCGTCTGTAGGGAATTCTTAAAAGGATTTGCATTTCCAGATAACCAACAGTATTTGCATGAATATTTTGTAGCATAATTAAAAAAAATATTAAGTATTGATTGGTTTTCCCTTTGAATGTGGCTGTAAACATTTCAAAAAAAAAGCTTGTGTGTTTCTAAGAACCAATAGAATCGCTGCATTGAGTGAAGCTAGGTGAATGGGTGGCTCTTAAGAACGCATTCCTCGCAACGCATTTCTAGTGGAAACGCCGCCTAGAGTGAGGCCCCAGTAGCGCGTTGCGTTGCGTTGAGGTCTCAATTGACGTTGTGCTGCGTCATTGCGACGCAACGCACTAATGAGACCTCAGGGCCCGTACACAATAACACGATACGACGTCGCATCGTGCTATGACGCTGCATTGTTTCAGGGTACGACGTTGTGTTGTGTTATAAGAATCTACTACGAACAAGCGACTTAGTCTTTTCGTGACTCTTCCGTTATTCATGATTGGAAAAATGGATGTATCCTATACAATGATATTATAATAAAAAAAGAGGGATTTGGGTAGGTAGGTACTTGTGCAAAAAAGTGGCACCTGAAAAATCAGAGCCCACGGGTTGGAGTATAGCTCGCGCCTCCTCATATTTCAGGTGAGGCCTGTGCCCAGCAGTGGGTCGTAGGTATAGGCCGTTTATGTTATGCGTTGTCGAGTTTCCCATGGCACAAGCCTTTAGTTGCTAGTTTGGGGCTAGATAACGCTGTGTGGAATACACACACATGTGTGGTGAATGCTGATGCAGTTCAACGTCGAAGAAATATGAACGGTAATATTTACATCATCAATCAGAATTATTTCATAAGTCCTATGAAGCTTAAAAAACAACCTTATCGCTATAAGCGGATGTTTGTGTTACTACGAAGGGATTAGACCATTTGACAACCGATTTGGTGTTATTTATAAAATGTAATGCGCTGAGTGGTTCTAAAGGTGAGTATAAACTAGAGCATTTAGTTTTATCAGAAGAGTGATTAAGGCTGATTTTTCAAAAGTAAGATACAATTTTTCAGACAAATAATTTACAAGTCGGCAGCACAAACTAGATAGGGAACAGTTTGAAAATGTTTTTGATCTGAAAAAAAACAAAAATTGTGTCCTTTTTTGCAATATGTCAATATGACAAACATTTTAAAATCTGCCGAGTTGTAATTTATTGGTCTGTTAAAATTTCTATCTGACAATTAAAAAAAAAGCTCTTAAAATTATAACTTTACAGAATCTCTGCTACTGAAATTGCCGGCTGTACCTTTGCGATCATTTTCACAAAGTGCCCTATCGCACGTGTAACCGTAGTTATCGGTTTCATGACAATTATTGACATATCGCATCGTATCGCTCTTTCGGACACATTGTGCTGTGTCCGATATTCAGTCGAATTTTGATCGTCAACGATGCTCGGGAATATGAACGATTTCATGAATTTACAATAACTATCATGAAAATACGGTCTCTGTATATGAATGGAAGGACGTGGCAGCCATCAATAGTTGGGCTGGGGCCAGTGATCCTAGACTGATCCACGTTGCTTCAGTTTTTCAGCTTTCTACCGTCGGCGTCAGCACGTACCAAGGCAGACACGTCTTGGATTCTTTTCCTCCTCGCATCGGTCTCCTCAATGCCGAGAATCGGGACCATCTTCATAGAGCACCTTGTTGGATCATCATCATCATCATTATCAGCCGCAAGAAGTCCGCTGCTGAACAAAGGCCTCTCCCATTGATTTCCCGGTTACGTGCGGCCTTCATCCGCCGGGATCCCTCGTCCTTTATCAGGTCGTCCGTCCACCTCGCGGGCGGGCGCCCTATTCTGCGTTTGGCCTCAAATGGTCTCCAGTCCAGAACCTTTCGGCTCCAGCATCAGTTCTACGTGCTATGTGCCCCGCCCGCTGCCACTTCGACTTGCTTGGCTGCTGGGCCACGTCGCGACTTCGGCGACTCCAGTCCTTCTGCAAATCTTCTAATTCCTCATTCGATAACATTATTGGATATGGACCTTAAATGCAAGAGCGTAAGATGATACGAACTGTATATGCAGTTCATCTTTCGTCGTCTGTCAATCAACTTCATTAAGGCTCTTACGGCCGATGGCCGAATAGTTGCCAATAAAAATAAATATTTAAAGAAATCGAATACTTGGCTATTTCGGCTATTTGCAAAAATAATTCATCCAAAATAATGTTTAAATAATATTGTTGCGTTTGTAGGAATACTACACGTTAATGAGAATCGCTTTGTGCAATCAGAATATAAAATTCCATGGAGATTTCCTGGCATGCTCCACAAAGAATGACGATGATTATTAAAAAAAGCTTCATCGGATGGCACTCCAGGGAAATGAGCGCGAAAGCTCCAGGGAACGTTTGTTTGTTTATTCCTACCTTTTAAAATATACCTACCTATACAAGCCGTACTCAGTTCGTACATGCCTATTTATATTTATTTTGTATGAAAGGCAAACCTGACCGTTGATATAAGCAAAAAGAGGAAGATACGGCACCCGTGTGCCAAAAGTGGGCACACAAAAGTAGGTCTAATAGACCTGCTTTCAAGCCAATATGACCGTGACTTGATAACTTGCACATCATGCATACGCTATTATGAATTAACGTATTTATGTATCTTCCTCTTTTTGTTTATCAATGAACCTGACTGACTTTATACATCAACTTATACAGCCAAAACTTGAAATTTGGTACAGTGGTTCCTTTCAAGATCAAGTGGTATTCAGAAATTCAACCCCCAAATAAAATAAGGAGGTGAAAATCCACGCAGGCCACAGTCGCGGGCATTCGCCAGTTTAAAATCCGCAGCTATTTAGAAAAGTATTTATAAAACTGCTGTTTGTCAGTGGTTTATTGGGTTCAATCTACAATGAAACGCTGACGAAGTAAGATGTTAAGAAACTTTGAGGAGGAAAACTTTTGCGGTCACAACCTATCGCACTATGCTGGCTTCGGTGTACAAATGGTTGATGTAGGTATATTTCCTATATTTCCAAGAAAGATGTTTCGAATATATTAAAAAAGGTAAGGATAAATACATATTGTATATTATGCCTTTATACCTATAACTACCATTATTCTTAAGGCACAATCCTGAAAAAACTACTTTTAAATTGAAACGAACGAATGAAGTGTTAATAGAATACTACCTATAAACTTAGTCATGAACATAATACCTACTTACCCATGCCATAAGTATGTTAACTTCTAAGCAGTTGAATACAAATTCGACATCAACCACCCCTATGGTCACTAATAGCGATAAAATACGATTCAAAGAGCCATTTATTTAAATTTGCATACAACGACTATCTTGTAAAAATAGATAAGCCGGGAGTAACGCGCGGGGATATAAACAGAATCAAACAGTGTTGTGGGAGCCGGCGCCCGCGCACGTCGATTCAAGATGGCGGCTTTGTGGTTATTTTGTTTGTTGGTGTCAGTGGCGCTGACGGCGGCCCAGCAGGCGCCGCCGGTGGTGAGGGTGTCGCAAGGGCTGCTGCAAGGCCGGTGGAGGACGTCCACCAATGGAAGACCTTATGCTAGCTTCGAGGGAGTCCCGTATGCGAGACCACCTGTCGGCAAATATCGATTTCGGGTATGTTTGATTTCTGATTTCTGGATCCTAAATTTAGTTTAACGTTGGGTATAATTTGGGTATTGTGTCCATGTCGCCAGCTAGAAACATCAGTATGATGAACCTGTAGTTAATATTTACAGCCTTTTTGAGATAATCCTCCACAAATTATCACTTTCCAATGGATTTCCTATGAATAAAATGTATTTACAAAAAATACATTTGGATCCAAGCTCACCCCGTATAATTCAGCACACCTCTGTCGCATGATTTCAGGTTTACTTTCATCGATATCCTTTAATTTTCACAATTTCAATACCTGCTTCAGAATTCAGTCGTACACATACACATTCAGATTTTAACTGGCTTTCGTTGCCGCGCCTAGTTACCTATCATCACCTGCCGTCATTTTGTTGAAACACGGACGGGGTTCGTGACCATAAATTAGCTTTTGGATTCCAAAGAAAAATAAAATAGAAGTCAATGATCTAACTCAATATTATACGAAAAAAGCGGTCAAGTGCAGACTCGCCCATGAAGGGATCCGTAGCACTTTTTTTTTCAAAACGACTTACTAGATCTCGTTCAAAGTAATTTTGGGTGGAAGTTTGCATTATATTGACACACATATTACCACTTTGTAAAATAAATGGAAAAAATATATATTAGAAACCTCGACAGTATTTTAGATCTATCCCTATCCTAGACGTATGGATTTAATAAAATAACATTGAGTTTCAGTTCTAAGTAAGGGGAACCCCAATTGTTTTGTCTATTTTTGTGTCAAAATTCTAATGCGGTTCACAGAATACGTCATCTATACTCTGGTCCAGAATTCGGCGAACTGACTTGACAGTTCATTGTTTAACGTTTCAATAATAAAAACAAAAGGCGTCATCAAATATTTAAGTACTTAGTCATTTGAGAAAAACTTTTTATTAAAAATAAAACACGTCTACTTGAAACTCGAACCCAAATTCGAACTCGAACACAGTTAAATACTGTTAAATGAAATCATAGATAACTTGTATATAGAAACGTTTCTAATCAAAAACACAGTACAGTTATCTAGATAACTGTACTGTTAATTCAACCATGACTCAGCTTTTAAAAAAAAATAGGTAAATTAAAACTGGCTTATTTCTTTTTTTTACCATATTCCAGTTTCGTAATCCTAAGATCTCAGACAACATTGCTAACGGGAGCCAATAATTATCGTATGTACACAGTGTAAAGACTTACGGTACACTCACTTACGATAACAGAGTACAATCAGTATGGATAGGTGTAACAAATACGGCAGAACAAATACTAACCCTTTAATGTTGTGATAAATGAATTACTAATAGTACTATGGGTCCGTTCCGACCCCGAACACTTCCTCGTCATGGCATTTTTCAGAACGTTTTATATCTAATCAACCTTAAGATAGTAATTGAGTTTTGAAAATTGTGAAAATTGGGACCTTTTTTTCCGCAGGCTAATCTTGTTAACCATTAATATCAACAAATATATCAAAATTGCCAACATACTCAGGTGATTTAATTTATTCAAGAAAATGCTTTTCTAACATTATACTTATATCGTAACGTTAGGATTGTGCATATTATTATCAATCGTTCGTTACAGAATAAAACAAACAGCGAAAATCAAACTGAATTAATTATAATCATAGCTCTTGATCATAATTAATTCAGTTGAGTTCACTGATACTATCCAATTCACTGAGTATGGCAAGTCAATCGTCTTACTGCTACTGTCAGGTCGGTGTGGTAATGCTCAAAGTTATCATGTCGTATGAAATTATTAGCCCGATCTGTTGCTAGCCGAAGAAAACAGGGAATTAACCCAAAGTTAGAAGTATTTTTTTTTTTTATTCAGGATGTAAAGAGTCAGCTATGTATTCCGGTGGGCGCCAAAACTCACTTCGCTCGGAGTGGGTTAACTTTAAAATTAAATTTCTTTGCAACTGTGGTCGTTTGTGAGGAAAGAACTGAGCCAAATAACATTTTTTAATTATTAACGTATGTAGAATGAGAGAAAATACTAATTCAGAGTGAAGCGTATTGATGATTGAAGTAAGCGTGAAGCACCGAGGGGTGAAGTGATTTCCGCCGGAATGGCAACCCCAAGAGCAAAAGAGATTTTTAATCCTGTTCTCTTTGTTCTCATAGACTTATTCGTAGTTCGTACCTTCTACACTCTATTATTTCACTATTCAAGTGTCTCATTAACGATAATAAAGGCACAAGTATGTGCCACTAGCTGGCTCCCGGCTGCCCGGGATAGGGATTAAAATCATTGACGTTTCCACTATCACTGAAATGCATAGATATATTATTCCACGAATGGAGAAAACGGAAGACAATCATTTAAAATACGTTTTGCCTTTGCAATTTGACGATAAATAAATATTAGCTTGTTTGCTTCGATAGGCAGTACAAACAAACACATATTTAATATGATATGGAAATGCTATCTGTAACGTATTAACTAAATAAACTCAGTAGACATGATTTAAATTTTGATAAGTTTTATAAAAATAACAGATTAAAGTTCATTGCCTGAGATTAATGTCTGCGTGGACACGTGAAGTTCACTAATCCAAATATTATTTATATCTTAAGTCTAGAAAGGGAAATCGCAAGAAAAATTAATAGCAAACACAAAATTGTGGCGCTAAGAGGATGTCCACAGTTCCACGCAGAGTTTCTCAAGTCAAGATCACTTAAAGATGTTAATGACACTACTTCCTTGGATACCTCTTGGTGAGAGCCGTTTCTAAACACAAACAACCACAACCAAACAAAGACAAATTAACTACAAAACACACAAAAAACCACAGCAAAAGTACAAGTAGGTATTCCCGCGTTCTCATTATTAGAATAAACCCGATAACTACACCATTATTGCTACTAAGTAGTTACGTAAGTTAAGTGACTTTCTGCCACACTCAGAGGCTTCAATTAACGTTAATGGTTCATTAGAGTCAAAATTTCAGTAAGAACTTTTCAGAATGTAAAATTTTGACTCTAATGAACAATTAACGTTAATTGACGTCTCTGAGTGCGGCGGTTAAACTATAAAAGTAATGCTTGATTAGTCAAGTTACTAACAAGTGTCAAGGGACTAGCTAAGAAACTTAATGCCCCCTATACGTTAACTACGTTTTAAAAAAGTCAAAATACTTTGTAAGGCAAAAAATAACTAAAAAGGCTCACGAATTCTTATCTCCTTTGCACCCCTATGTATGTGTTACATTTCTTTGTTGTTTCTAAACTTTTCGTTTTTTATCTTTTTTTAATGAGTTTAAAAAACTATTTCCTGTTGTTTTTTAGATTGTATTTGATACTCGTTGAAATGAATTAACTAAACTGAGTGTCTACTTACATTTTCACCAATAGAGCCAAACTTTTAACTGTGCTTTTTACTTCGCATTTCGTTACCTATGATTAAAATTAGTCAGGAAAAAATTAAAACGGTCGATAGTATGAACACTAGTTCACTATATTATTGATTATTGTTTTTAGCAATTTCCATGCAGTATTTTTCTAAAGAAAACCAGAAAAAGACATTTGGTCATGTTGGCATCAGGCAGGACTTGAACCCGCATCTTTCGCAAGCCGGGCGACTGCACTACCAATTATGCTACCGAGACCATTAACAGACCGGCCGAATCACTAGTTCACTACCTCACTTTAACGTTTAGTGCCAGAAAGTGATCTTTATTTTGTAAATACATTGCTTTTAAAAGTCAGTAACTGTGTCCAAGTGAAATAGGTAATTGCAATTTTTAATTATATTGTCCAAGCCACCGCTTTATGTAAAGCCCTTTACATAATTATTGGTGTAAAAATGATAGTTTTATGAACTAATCATTTTCTAAAATGGCACAAGCTAAGTACTTTGTCATGTGAAATGTCAACTTTGTCACATTGTGCTGACCACTATTTGCACTAGTTCCCGATCGTGCACTATTGTTCCCTATATGCACTATTGTCTCTTAATGTTCACTTTTGTTCCCGGTCGCTCACCATTCACTATTGTTCACGGTTCGTATCGCACCTATCCCGGATTGCGTCGTCAATGCACCCGCTCCGAAGATAAGTCATAGTACATCACACTAGCTTACTATTCAATCACTATTGCCCCCGAATTCACAACCGCAAATCAAGGTTGAGCATCCCTCAGAAGTTTAACCTTTCAGTTCTGTTGACATTTTACGGGACATCATGAGCTTGAGCGTGTGCTTAACGTTGATTGACGTTTGTGAATTCCGGGGTTAGTCTATCAGGCTATCTACATTGGGAACTGTCCACACTATTCGTAAAGTCACTCTGCCTTGTCGATTGATGGGTAACCCAGTATACGGACATGTTACTTGTGTATGATCGTAGGAGACCGGAATAAAATACTTCACTTTTCTATGGCAGCAGTTTCTACCAGTACATCTTCTTGTTTCTAGGTTATTTAGATCTATTAAGAAAAACCTTGAGGCCGGACCCTAGTTACTTTACCCTACAAAACCTACGAACCTTTTTGGAAAATGCAATGCTTATTTTCGAAACTTTTTTCCATTTTTTACTATTGATTCTAACATTCGTGGTGGAAAACAATCTAACGAACTAAAATTTCTCGAGTGATAAGTGTTGTAACAAATCCAAATTTTTTGCAACTTACACCTAACCACTGCCTTTGCACTTTTTCTGCTGTCTGCTTTGCTAGTCAACTTATCCCTAATTAAGCATAATTAGGGATAAGTCGTTTGCTTTCAGACACGGATTGTAAACTTGTCACTATTCTAAGCTCTAACCAAAGCTAGTTAGAGATAACTGTGAAATGCCAATTACCTAGTGTACAGACAACAGACCATTAATTAACTAAACGTAGCTTGCAAATTGGCAGAGAACCACGCGCGGTCAACTGTGGCGTGAACCAAACGTTCGGCAACGAGTTCAAATGACATTCGATTGCTTAGTTGTTACTTACTAGACGAATGACAATAGACAGATATATTATTTATTGCACACCAAAACAACAGATATACACGGTGAAGAAATATAGATCAATGTTAATGTAAAATTTGGGCGGCTTTATCGTTAAAAAGCGATCTCTTCCAAACACTGGTGGAGGAAAGCTGACGAGAAGGGTAGGCAAGTGCACAAAAAAATTTAGTTATTGTATGTATTAGTTGTTACGTTTTTGTGAAAACCGATAGATTGAGGAATCTATTTATTGGTACGAATTCTGACGTCCCAGCCCCTCTACCCAGAACATCTTTGGTCTGAGTTTTAACGACTCAGCCCACTGGTCTAGAAACGCTCAAACCAATTCAAGGAACTGATGTAGAACCTATTTAGTAGTCCCACCGCAGGGCAAAGGCCTCCCAATCCCACCGCTGCCTACTGCGAGGACCCCTCACCTCTAAGGCATTAAAGAGGTGAGGGGGCCCCGCAGTCCGTGGCCCTCTTAGCCCAGAGCATGGCTACTAACATTATAATCGTACAAACAGGGTTGCTTCATGTAGATAAATACGAGTAATTGAGGTGAGCTTCTAGAACTTTGGTAAACAGGTACAACGATTTGTTACGCTTCTTTTATATGAATGTGGTTGCATATTTTTCATAGACCATGATCCCTTATGTTTTAAGATCTGAATTATTCAAACGATAGGGGAAAGAGGGGTAATGGGGGTCACTTAAGCGAGAACTTAAATAAAATATAATTATTAAGATAATTAAAAAGAAAGTATTTATTGCTACCGCTTTTTAACATAATTTAGTTATTAAACTATCATTAGAGATCAATTTCAGTCACTTTGGCAAACAACTTTGGAAATTATACAAGTTAAAAAAATGGTTAATGGTGATCACCCTGTGGGGCGATCGGAGTCAAATAAAATCTAGCATACATCGCAAACATAACCTTTAGGTGACTCCCACCCAGTGCACTCCGCATGAGCCCATAGTCCACACGAGGTACAACTGTACCACATCTCGTTGTTTCTTCCGAATTCGCCGCATACTAGGCATCTGTTTCCAGCATCTCCTGCGTCATCATCCTCATCGTCCTGGCATAAGTCGTCAGTGCCAACATCTGATTCAGAAGTTTCGTTCTGTTCTTGTAATACTTGGCGCTTTGCCTTTTCGTCCTGGAAAGGCAAAGCGCCAAGTAGCCTTCAAGCCTTCTTCTCTATTTTAACCTGACTCTCATTACCCACAACTAAACTATGAGTTAAAAATAAAAATTTAAAAAAAACTGTAATACACTGATATAACCTGAACTGCACATCACAATTTGGAACGTCTAAACTAAGTAAGCGTGAATGTCATAGTCGCATACTGCAAGAGGTTTGACACTTACCTTCTAATTTGCATTTACGTAAAATTACATCGGCGGAGCGCAAAAACAAAAATCGATCATTTCTCAGAGGCGCATGGGTCGAATGGCGCGAGTCGTTCGTGGCGGTGCGGGGGCCCGAAGTGGGGGCTGAGGACGCTGTTTACGCGTCGGTCTCATGTTGTGTTTCGTGG
Organism: Udea ferrugalis; assembly: GCA_950022985.1. Lineage (NCBI taxonomy): Eukaryota > Metazoa > Arthropoda > Insecta > Lepidoptera > Crambidae > Udea > Udea ferrugalis. The sequence continues at coordinate 2,772,806 of OX465527.1, read as the reverse complement.
TGGTGTGGGTGACTCCCATTGCCCGCTGACTCTCATTACCCTACTCTCCCCTATTCAACAAGGGTCTAAATCTAAGGTCCAGTTATCGTAGCATTCAAACAAGAATTTTACAATAATACTTCGTGTAACTCTGTTTCAACCCGGCCGCGGCCGTATAAAATACGAGTTTATGAAAGTTTGTACTGTTTATTTTATTGTATGCGTTCAACATAATTCTATACTTGGACGTTGATTTAGGTTTTTAGGACTTTCAGTTCCTCAAAGTTTTTTTTCTATTCCTGCATTTCCTAACATTGAATATTGGTGCCATGGCGGCACAACAAGTGCTACAGAGGGCAAGGTTGCAGACATCAGAACAGAGCCCTTTTAGCATAAAATCTGCTAAGTACCCTCAGCTGGTATAATCCGACGCTGCCCCCGCTTTAATGATTGTCACTGTTCCATCAACAGGAGCCACAGCAGTTGAAGCCTTGGACCGGCAGCTGGGACGCAACGCGACTTCTGTCCGAGTGTCTGCAGTATGATCCTTTCGTCAAGAAGATCATAGGTACGTGTGGACAGTATACTTTCGGTTTGAGGTCAGAAGACTGTCGGCCTTTTTTTATCTTCTCCTCCCTTTCCAGGAAGCGAAAACTGCCTGTTCGTGAATGTGTTCACGCCGAACCCCAGCGCCGGCGCAAACCTGCCAGTCCTGGTGTTCATCCACGGCGGCGCGTACATGTACGGCAGCGGTAACCTGTACCAGGCCCACCATATCATGGATAAGGACATGGTGGTCGTGACGGTCAACTATCGCCTGGGACCTTTGGGTGAGTAGGTAGACTTACTAGTACAGTAGTAACTAACTAGTAAAAAAACTAGTAGTACCATGATTCGCTCACGACTATAAGGCAAACGAGGTAGTCTTCCCTGTCGGTTGTTGCGCTCATGGTGAACGGTGCATTCAGAAGCCAACGCTCTTCCAAGCAAATTTGTGCCCAACGTCATTGTTATAAGGGTTGCTTGGGTTTTTTATTTAGAGTTAGATGCAAGTTTATTAAATTAACACAAAATAGGTGTTGCGGCCAGATTAGAATTCGGGGCCACACAGGCTCTGAGCTAGAGTACTTAACCACTGGGCTACGATTCCGCAAAATGCCCCTTGGATTTGTATTTTTATTTGTTAGTATATTTATGACGATCCGAAAGTACTTGCAACAGGTCTATTTGAATGAAGATATTTTTGATTCAGCTTTATGTCAGATTTATGATGTTTCAAAACAAATGAAGATAAACATAAGCGAGGCACCTACCCAGAGTGAGGCGGAAGCGTAAACTTTACCTCCATAAATCTTCATTCTCCATATTTATAGCTTGTGACATGTTTTCTGAACGCGTTGAAGTTACGAAATAAAAACTGGAGTGGCGGGTGGTGATGTTGAATGGCTTTTTCAGTATAGCCTAATAAAAGGCTCGTGGACATTGTCTAGGCTGATTGAACGTTTTGATGTTTTAGAAGGTAAAACAAGCATACATTTTAGCCAGTTGAACGCCTTCTTCCTGAGTTCGAACCCATGACCTATCGCGTGGGTCATTAATTTTTTTAAAAGATCTTGGAGAGCGTCGTGGCCCAGTGGCTTAATACTTTGGCTTGGAACCCGATGGTTGCAAGAACAAATCTGGTCGGAACACCGACTTTGTGTTCATTGAACAATTTGCGGCTTACTCTCCGGTGATGGAAAACACCGAAGAGTTAGCCGCAAATTGAAACCCAAGCAACCCGGATAATGGCGGCAGGCTCGCCCCTTACCACGTTGGGTTCAAATCCCCTCGGCGAAATGTGAGCTTCTGGATGTTCCGTTCACCATGATGGCAACAATCAGTGTGTCTCTGACTAACGCATTAGGGATATGGTCGTGGGGGTATGTAATGTTAAAAGATTCTATCCTCCAAATTCACAAACGTCAATCAAAGTTGAGCATGCCCTCAAATTCATGCTGTCAGTTCCAGTTCGGTAAACGTACACTTTACGAGCTGGCATGAGTATGATGGCGTGCTCAACTGTGTTAGACTCAACGTTTTGCATTCTAGGGTAATTCCCCTGATGATACTAAACTGCTTAGTATGATATTTAGAATAACCATGTTCTATATTCCCAGGTTTCCTCAGCAGTGGAGACGAGCAAGCCCCAGGAAACGCTGGCCTGAAAGACCAGGCGTTCGCGCTGCGCTGGGTGCAGAACAACATCATGATGTTCGGAGGCAATCCTGACAGCGTCACCCTCACCGGCTGCTCCGCTGGGGGCGCTAGTGTGCACTACCACTATCTCTCTCCTTTGTCCAGAGGTCAGTTGTTGTTTCACTTTTCACTCGAAGCAGAGATGGTTCATCATTATTCGCAGCCATAACACTTTCGTTACTGTCTCTGTTTTTTTCCATTCTAGAACTTTCTGCTCGAAGGCGTCCAGCCTATGAGTTCTTTGACGTACTGAATCCTCAAAGGAGTTTCCATGCAGGCAATTACAGGCAGGGTGTCTGTTTACAGGGATGAAGAAGACAGTTACATGTGGCTCTCTCATGGTTTATTTTGTTGTGTTATCAACAGTTAATTAGCCAATAATTGACGACAACAAAATACAGTTACCTGAATCATTATCGGTCCCAAGGGCTTTGGTCTAACCTTGAGGACGCTTTGTCTATAGACTAATAGACACCCAGTGTGTGATCGGACCGGATTTAACTCAAAAGCCTTTCAGCGGAAGCCTAAAGCGGAACTTTTCTAGCCACGTTTGTCGTATGCCGCAAAAATGGTTTATTGCTCCTAGTTTCATTATTTTCCCCCATATGATACAGGTGATTTTAAAAGAATGAATTACAGTTTTCGCTATTCGTACGAGTACATAATTAATCATTAAGTCACTTTACAATTTTGTCGACTTAAGTGCGTTTTCCAACATTTGTTTATTTCATTAATTTGACGTAGTGACCAAGTAAAGTAGCCCATTTAAAATATACCTAAAGGCAAAGCTTGCAATCAGTTCCAGCAGTCATCTGAAATCTTTTATTTGCGAATTATAGTCATAAGCATTTTTGGACGCAATCCAAAACAACATACCTACCTACCTTACTTAAATATAATTTAAATAATTCAATAGAAAGGTGACTGGCTGCAATCATAAAGATCACAATCCTAGGTTACCCTTTGTTCTACAGTCAGTATATTGCCCTTTACATTTGAAAAGAAAACAAAAGCGAAACGGACGTTAAATACACTCACGGGGTAAAATATTTGTTCTGGCTGTAAGGGTAAACAGTGCGAGCTAGGGTTGCTATCCCTCCTCTGCAATATGGCACCTGAGTAGTTTATTATTCGTATATTATTATTATTTAGTAGGAGGTGCTCGTTGCTCAGTTATGATAGTGGATTGGCAACGATCGAGCTTTCTGAAGCAACACACGTCGGATCGGTAAATATCTGATGAAAGGCCTCGAAGTGATGTATCTTTCGGACATCTCTGTCCCTCGGAAGACACGTGAAGGCCGTGGAGCAGTTGGTCTCGCCTAAAGCCAAGCCTAGCCGGGGTTCAAGGTGGTTGATTACATCTGACAGATAGGAGTACGGTTTATCACTAACCCTACCCGTCCTACGATCCGCAATGAGCCTTCGTGATAGAGTGTGGCTCATGTGCATCTCAGTGATCAGGTGAGCAGAGGTGTGGTGATAGCTCAGCAGAAAACGTATTAAGGCTTTTGTTCTTCTTTTGTTTGAAATTGCTATAGTTTACCGGCAAAGAAAATTATTTATTAAATAAATTGTTTATTTGTTGATTGCAATTTATTCAAATTAATCTTTTATCTACTAAAATTGGGTACTGAATCCAGAAATACTAAAGGTCAAAAAGAAATTGGCAACCCTAGTACGCTCCGTCTTTCCATGTGAAGGGCTCAGGTGTTATTCCTATTGTCCTAATCAGGCGAGGTTTCACCTGTCTACTCTGCATGGTTTAGCTTAGCCTCTCATTAAGTAATTATTTGTATAAGTTAGGAACAAAGCTAGCCAACGTTATAATAATGACACACCTTAGTAGAAGATAAAATGTGTCATTAACTTAACTCAATTTTAGCCACCTCCGAGATAACCTTGGGCTTTGTTCACACCTCATCAGATTTTAGGGAAGTAGGTTTATGTAAACATTCTGTAATCTGATTTGTAGGTTTTTCACAACACAAACATTCGCTAGTTTTAAGAAGTAGGCCTCTTTAGCTTAGAGGGAGTGAAATCGTATCCATGAAACAGGTAAGATAACAAATTACAGTTTGAAAATCGACTTCGTCAGCGTGAAATCGTAATATAACTCATCATAAAAACAAAAAGCATAACTAATTTAGAGGCATATTTTGTTTTCACAGACGCATTTATTTTTTCGTCACTGCCCTATACTATAGTTTGGGCAGAACCGACTCGGTTAGATTAGGTTAGATTCTAACCTAATCTAACCGAGTCGGTTCTAACCGTTAGAAGGTTTAAGGCGGGAGCGAAGCGAAGCGTAGCTCCCGCCTTAAGCCTTCGTGGTTATTTTTTTTTAAACCCAAAAAACGACTTGCCTCATTACATGCTGCTTGGCATGTTATATCATCTGAAAATTACATCAAATGAACATTATACCTTTTGATCATTAGCGCAAAGGTTGTTATAGCAAATAAATATTCGGCGAACTGAAAATTCTATCAAACGATATTATACAAAGTGATGATTTTCTCAAACGTTGTTCGATTTAATAATATCTATTATATCAAACGTTGTTCGATCAAACAAGGGTAAACCGTATAAAAGAGTTACAGCGAGGCTTATTGGTGCAGTCGACATCAAAGCTGTACCTAGTATGCTGACTTAAGATGGAATTCGCGTATCTACATATCAAAGACTAACCTAAGTTATTTAAGATAGGCGGTATTGGCACTACCGCCGATATGTGTTGGTGCTACAAGGTAATTACTACGCCAGTTGGCCCCTATACGGTCACGTATTGACTTTTGACCGTAGAAAAGAGATGAAATAAAAAAGGACAAAATCCAGCCATCCTAGCTGTTTCGTGACGTAATGTTACCTTACCTACCTTTGCCTCTAGGTAGCTAGCCTTCTGTTTCAATTCACTTCGGCCTGATTTAGGGCACCCTTATAACTACTTTACCTAATCACTCAACTTAATGACTAGCTCAGAATTTCATATGCATAATAAAATACTGGATCGTCCTCCTTAGTTACTGCTATATGTAAATAATTAATTAACTGTGTTGTTACTTGTTTCCCTTTTATAATGTACGTGCTAAGAATCTTAAACTATACCTACCCCAGTAATCGGTTGTTCCGAAATTGTAAAAATATTAAGACAGCAGTTTTAAAATCTATCCTTAGTGGTACAGTTGCTGAGTCGGCCCCATTAGTCAGCACATCCATATACCAAATTGCATACAGAAAGGCAAGATTTATGCATTTTAATTTACATTGTAATGGCAACATCTCTTCAGTCTGGCAAAATTATGGGCGAACTCTGTTTTATTCCCTGTACAATGCTCCAATTTTTAAATGTTCAAAAAATAAAAATGAAATAGTTTATTTGGGAAAGCTACACGTTAAATACCAAATTATAACAAAAAAATACAAATTATACATGGTTAGTAGTAGTAATACCAAAAAGGTCCCCCGCTCAGCATGTGTCTTGCGTAACGCAGCACCACATAACATGGATCTGTCAACTATATTACAAAAAATAAGCAGGTCTGAATATGAGCTAGGCTGTAGCCCCATGGCCTCAGGCCGTGACGGCGCCGGCACCGTGTGGCGCCCTGACCATCTGAACGATGGTTAACTTTAACAGGTTTTGTATTGAAATGGACCGCGAAACACGTCTTAAGCTCTTGTTACTTTTAAGAAGAAGTTTGAAGAAAAAATAACAACAGTAAAAATTACAACAACGGCAAGACGGTGTCGTGCCAGCCGCCTTTCGACCGGCACTGGGGACATATGGTCAGAGCCTTAGTGACGAGCAACGCCTTATAATATGAACAATTTTAATAAGATCCCTGATTAACACTTAGATTTTTTTTTCATTTCTATTACAGGTACTTTTGCCCGAGGCATAGCGTTCAGCGGTGCTGCATTCGCATCATGGACGCATTCAGTGAAGCCGGCGCAGAAGGCGCGCGCGCTGTCGGCCATCGTGGGCTGCCCCACCGCCACCACCCGCGAGATGGTCGACTGCCTCCGCTACCGCCCCGCGGAAGTGCTCGTCAACGCGCAGATACAGATGTTTGTAAGTACTCTTGCGCATCATGGACGCATTCAGTGAAGCCGGAGCAGAAGGCGCGCGCCCTGTCGGCCATCGTGGGCTGCCCCACCGCCACCACCCGCGAGATGGTCGACTGCCTTCGCTACCGCCCCGCGGAAGTGCTCGTCAACGCGCAGATACAGATGTTTGTAAGTACTCTTGCGCATCATGGACGCATTCAGTGAAGCCGGCGCAGAAGGCGCGCGCGCTGTCGGCCATCGTGGGCTGCCCCACCGCCACCACCCGCGAGATGGTCGACTGCCTCCGCTACCGCCCCGCGGAAGTGCTCGTCAACGCGCAGATACAGATGTTTGTAAGTACTTTTGCGCATCATGGACGCATTCAGTGAAGCCGGCGCAGATGGCGCGCGCGCTGTCGGCCATCGTGGGCTGCCCCACCGCCACCACCCGCGAGATGGTCGACTGCCTCCGCTACGCTCCGCGGAAGTGCTCGTCAACGCGCAGATACAGATGTTTGTAAGTACTCTTGCGCATCATGGACGCACTCGCTAGATGGTCGACTGCCTACATTACCGCCTCCCTCTAATGATGAGAGTCATTACTGCTGTTGATGAGCTATCTCCATCAATTGCGCTCCAAAAAGAAAGCGCGGTGGCGTTGAGCTAAGCTGCACCTGATTAACCTGTTTTTTTTGTCTATTCATCCATCGAACGGCAAGAATTGCATTTTGGCTAGGAGATATTACTGAATTACGATCAAAGCTATCAAAGCTATCAAAATTCGTTCCTGCGTTCTGTTGATATTCTTGTATTGTATTGCGTCACTAAATAAGCTACTTTTCTTTCTTTATTTCTTTCTAAATAGTGCAGTTATCTATAATAAGAAGCACTCTTTAGCAGTCTCTCTAGTCATTATGTTACCAGATACCCACACTCTGTTTTCTAGGAGAGGACAATAATAAACCAGGGCCCCAAGTCTGCTAATTTAAACAAAACGTCCATTCAACCGAGGCTCAATAAGGATAACAATACGATTGACACAAATTCGGTAGTCTGCTAAAATCAACAATCGTCTCAATATGAATGCATTTCTAATCGGAATGGACGCTCAGTCTTAATAACAAACGGTATTGCCAACTAAAATCTACCATGCCGCTGAATGAATGAACGAATGATTTCTTTAATTTGAATGATCATTTTCTTCAGTTTCTCAGATTAGATTACATTTCTTTTGCGTGGACTTATTTGGTTTGATTATTTAACATGACTACACGTTTTTTAAAACACTTTATTTTATAATACGGTGGCTAAAGTATTAGTTCTCCATGCCAAAGTCTGCCAAATTAAAAGTGTCTCCTGTCTATAGCCTGTCATGTCTCATTGTCAAATGTCAAGTTGTCAATTTGTTCGAAACACCATTGCAAATGCAATAAAATCAATTTATTTTTGGCTTTGTTTATTTGTTAAACGAGACTTGAACTTCGAGATAAGAACTAACTGTATTGGACAGTAAATAATATACTTTCTTCCCTTCGTATCGGTAAGTATTCGCACACCATATTTCATTTTTGTGTTAGTTTATGGTGGTGTACGTCGCTTTTATTTCCTGATCTTTTATATCTTAATTTCAGGTGAAGATTAACTACCTCAATGCGCAGTGCCACGAAAAGGTTGGAGGCCAGGGACCACCTAAGCGCACATGGTCCGCGGGAGCATGCGCAATCCACAAATAGGCTAGTCACGGCCACAGGGGCCTTATGTGATCTGCAGCCTTTCTATATAAACATTGTAAGCACACACGGTACCTTTATTTATATATTTTGAAGGCAAAGTCATTAACTGAAATTAATTATTTTCACTTAGTCGTTTTTACAAATACCTTCTTCTTTTTCAGGCTCCAGAAAGAGATTTCATACCTAGAAGACAAAGTTGCTTCCCGCTGTCTGTTTGTTCAAATGTACCTATGCTTGAATCCAAGTACACAATGGATGTTGATGCAGTATTAGGATTAAGTATATTGCCTATTTTATCAGAGAAACACTGATAATTTTAAACATGTATGAAAAATAAAAGATTCAAAAATTGTTTAAAGAATTGTTTTATTTATTATATTATTACACTGATAATCACTTTATAGCCTCAATGCAGCATTCTAACAAATTCCATCAGTGCCGTCTGTTCCGCCTGTGCCCAGCAGTGAGACATTAAGCCGTTAATGTTTTGATATGTCCTTCTTTCCCCTGTGTTAGGTAAGGGGGTCATCATGATCTCTGCAAAGTATATTCACTGTCACCTGGAATTGTCCGCTCCTACACTAGAGGTCGCGGGTTCGATCCCCGCACAGTTCATTCTGCATCAAAATGCTGTGTTCATATAGAGTCCTCAAATCATTTTGATGCTGACTGTACAAACATTTGTGTGCATGAATATCACTTTCGGTTATAATAACGGTCCCGTTCCTCATGTACAATGGGTCTCAGGATGGCTATGTGAGTTCATCGATGCAACTCAGAACACCCGAATCGATAGAATCTGTTACATCAAGTTTCACCTAACTATTTTTGAAAATAAATACAACAAAAACTCCAAAATACCTACGGTACTTGTATAAGAGATGGCTCCCTATTTTTTTTGCTTGATTGCATTCCGGCTTTGGATCCTTTTGGGCCGTGTTGTATACTGGTAGTACAGTGCCAAAAAAATGGACTAACCTTAAAATTGCATCCTTTCGCCGCTGTTGTTTTGTAGATTACTTCCTCTTTTCCGAGTATGCATGGTTTCATAAATCGGACTTGGGCATCCCCCTAAATGCATGTAAGCATTGCCGTGTTGGAATTTAGAGCCCGAGATTCATGGTGCTGAGCTAAAAGCCTAAAGAAGTCGGTGTCGGCGGTCACTCGTGTTATCAATGGTCAAAACATGCCAACGATTCGTAGGAAGTAGTGGCCAATCTTTTAATTCACCTCGAAAAGCACTCACTTCAATTTAAAAGCAGCTTTTAAGTTAAAATATGTGAAGAGTATGTATGCCAGAGCATAGATATCTCTGACACCTCAACGTTGCCTAGCAACTTGGTTGACTAGAATTTTACTTCAGTTTGTCAATATACTTATTATTTATTCCAACTTGTATTTCCTTTCATATCTTTTACTTAAAAAGTTGAAATGGTAGCAGAGCGATAAAAGAACATTTAAAAGTCGTACTAAGCCAGTGAATCGTAAAATTTAAACAAAAATGTCAACAAAAATTGACCCTCTTACGGGAGAAAATTACGACACATGGGCTATACAGGCTGAAGCGATCCTAGTACGGAACAAACTATGGAAATACATTGGAACAACCCTGGCTTCAGACGCAAGTGCAGCCGATACCGAAGGCGACAGACAGGCAAGGTCGGAGCTCATTCTTATAATTGCTCCTTCTGAGCTGAAGCTAATTAAAAAGTGCACTACTGCGAAAGCTTTATGGGACAAACTGAATGAAATTTACGCCAGTAAAGGTCCTGCCCGAAAAGCAACCTTATTAAAACAACTTATCCTGACCAAACTTGATGATAGTCAAAACATTCGAACACATCTAAACAATTTCATGGATGTTGTCAACAAGCTGGCTGATATGGACGTAGAAATTAACGAGGACTTACTTACTATTTTGATGCTATACAGTCTCTCACAGGAATACGACAACTTCAGAGTGGCCATCGAATCGCGAGATACTCTTCCAAAGCCAGAAGTGCTAAAAATTAAAATAATAGAAGAATACGAAGCACGCCACAGCCAAAACGTGGCCGGTGACTACAAACCTGAACCCAAATCCTGTGATTACGAAGAAGCATTATACGCGTCCTGCAAAGTTTGCAAACGAAGTGGTAACATCTTCAAACGCAAATATCACAAAATATGTACAAACTGCTGGAAGAAAAACGAGAAATCACACAAGAAATCTGATGATTCTCATAAGAACCATTTTGCTGCACAGTGTCTCCTTACTCAAAACAAGACAGAAAAGCCTATAAACAGCATTTGGGTCCTTGACAGCGGTTGTACGTCTCACATGACCTATCAACGAGACTTATTTGAGACTATGGAGAGTACATCCAGAAAACTCAACTTCGCAACTGAAGATCATTCTGCAGAGATTACTGGAAAAGGGACAGTTTCATTTATTACCAGTAATGGAACTGGAATGGCTCGTACCTACTTGAAAGACACCTTGTATGTGCCTAGTCTTTGCACTAACCTGTTGTCCGTCAGTAAGATGACAGATGCTGGATGCACTGTCATATTTTCTAATACAAAAGCGACAGTCAACAATCCTCACACTGGAATAACTCTCACCGCATTTAAACAAGTAGATGGTCTCTATTATTTCAAACCTCACAAACAAGAGTACAACAATTTAGTTAATGATGATGATAAAGAAACAGTTCCTAACACAAAAACAGTGAACTCATCAGACATTAACGACTGGCATCGCAAACTTGGTCACATGAACGCCATAGATCTGAAATTTGCCTTACAAAACAAAAACATACTTGGTTTGAATTTTAACTCATCGGAAGTACTGGCAGAATGTGAAGCTTGTATTCAAGCAAAATTGCATCGAGTACCTGCCCCTCAGCCCCGATCGTCTCCAAGAACTACTGAACGCCTAGAAATCGTTCATAGCGATGTGTGTGGACCTATCAGAACTCCCACCATTAGCGGTAACAAATATTTCGTTACTTTTATTGACGACTACAGTCGATACTGCAGAGTTTACCTCCTGAAAAATAAGAGCGAAGTATTGGACAAATTCAAAGAGTTCAAAGAGACAGCTGAAACGCACACCGGGAGCAAAATCAAGTTTCTACAATCAGATAATGGTACTGAGTACGTGAACAAAGAGTTTGACACTTTCTTAAAACATTGCGGAATACAACGCAGACTTACCGCACCATACACACCAAACCAAAACGGAGTTGCTGAGCGGAAGAACCGTACTCTTGTGGAGAAAGCAAGAGCACTGATGATTGACGCAAAGGTACCACTTAAACTATGGGGCGAAGCAATTATGACTGCGAACTACCTGTCCAACAGGAATATAAACAGCGCCATTGAGAAGAATACACCTTTCGAGCGATGGGTTGGTAGACCACCCTGCATAAATCATCTGTACGTTTTCGGCAGCAAAACGTTTGTACTGAAAAAAGGAACTAATGGACACAAGTTTGCATCCAAAGCAATCCCAGGACTGTTTGCTGGATACTCTCAAACTTCAAAAGCTTTCAGAATCTTCATTCCTGCGAAAAACCACGTTATGATTTCAAAGGACATAAAAGTTATGAAGACCACTTACTACAACCAGCTCGAGAAAAATGGACAATCAAACTTTTTTGATGAAGTTAAGTCCCCACAACCAAAAAAGACCTCTATAAACAGAACATCACACAAACAAACTGTGATACCGCTTGACAACAATAGGCAATCTGACAGCGACAGTGACGGGAACGATGGAAACAATGAACCCCTTCAACGAAACTTAGTCGACAGCACAGGTGACGTTGAACAAACAGAAAATTATGAGAGCGATTACGAGTCAACCTCCGGTTCAATCAACAATGACGACCCTATGCACAACGCTAACGCTGAAGAACCTATTATGATTAGAGATAACGCCACTGCTCAAACGAGGGTTTTAAGAGACAGGTCTCAAATCAGAGCTCCTTTAAAATATGATGATTTTATTTTAGCAGCAGCTGAAGAAATTGAAAATCTCAATAAGCCTAAAGAACCTGTAACCTTAAAAGAAGCAATGGACTCTCCTAATAAGCCAAAATGGCAAGAGGCCATGCTCAATGAACTAGCCTCACTTAACGACAACCAAACGTGGGATCTGGTTGACCTACCTAAAGGACGAACAGCTCTACCTTGCAAATGGGTGTATAAAGTAAAAATGAACCCAGACGGTACTGTGGAAAGGTACAAGGCTAGATTAGTCATTAAGGGCTATTCCCAAAAACCTGGAGTCGACTACGACAAAACATTTAGTCCAGTGGTTCGTCTGAGTACTATTAGAGCACTACTCGCCCTTGCTAGTCAAGAAAACTTGAAATTACATCAGTTCGACGTGTCAACAGCCTTTCTTTATGGAGAAGTAAAGGAAGAGCTCTATATGAAACAGCCTGAAGGCTATCATGATGGCACAAAAAGAGTCTGCATGTTGAAACGCAGTCTCTATGGACTCAAACAGGCACCACGCTGTTGGAATTCCTGCATTGCAGATTTCCTACAAAAATGTGGATTTCATCAAAGTGAAGCAGATCCTTGTTTATATATCAGAATTAAAGGACAATCCAAAGTCTTTATTGGTCTGTACGTTGACGATGGACTTGTAGCGTATAATACGTCTGCAGCGGGTGATGAATTTCTGGAAGAACTAAAAATGAGATTCAAGATTACCACCAAACCTGCCTCGTACTTCCTTGGAATGGAAATAAAAATGTACAAAGACAAAATAACATTGTGTCAGCAGGCCTACACAAAGAAAGTCTTACAAAAATATTTAATGATGAACTGCAAGCCTGCGCCAACACCCATTATTAAAAACACGGGAGAAGACAAGAGCATTAATACTAATGATGTATACAATTTCCCGTATAGACAAGCGGTGGGTGCCTTGGCATATTTGTCAGTAGGTACACGACCTGACATATCTTACGCTGTGGGAATCGCCTCTAGAAATCTTGAGACACCTTCCAAGAAGGATGTGATGCTAGTCAAACGTATTTTTCGTTATTTAAACGGTACGCAACACAACGGTCTCACTTACACCAGACATTCTTCTCCTCAATTAATCTGTTACAGCGACGCTGATCACGCAGGAGATCAGACAACTGGAAAATCCACGACTGGATTAGTTTGCTTACTCTCTGGAGCTGCAATTAGCTGGAGAAGCCAGAAACAAACGACTGTCTCCATCTCTTCCACTGAAGCCGAGATAATGGCAGCTAGTGAGTGCGCCCAGGAAATATTGTGGCTGAATCGTCTACTGAATGACCTGATCAAGTTAGAGAAACCAGTGCTGAACCTAGACAACGAATCAGCAATCAAATTATCTCAAAATCCACAATACGAATACCACAAGCGCACGAAACACATTAAGCTGAAGCACTTCTTCATCAGAGAATGTGTCAGCAATGGAGATTTTTACGTCAAGCACGTCTCTTCGGAGTTGCAGTTGGCAGACATGCTCACTAAGCCACTGTTTGGTCCCAGACTGAAACAACTGTGCTCCAAGATTGGAATGGATTGAAGAAATTACAAAATTCCAAAAACTGTAGGGGATGTGAAGAGTATGTATGCCAGAGCATAGATATCTCTGACACCTCAACGTTGCCTAGCAACTTGGTTGACTAGAATTTTACTTCAGTTTGTCAATATACTTATTATTTATTCCAACTTGTATTTCCTTTCATATCTTTTACTTAAAAAGTTGAAAAAATATCTAAGCACAATGACTGCAAGAGGTGTTGTTGTTCAATAACACAATTGTCAAAGAGATACGATTGAGCTAAACGTCAAACAAACGTCAAATAAGGAGCGGACTACCGTAATTCTTACAATCGGCTTACCAATGTATTATATTAGTATATTATTACCCCCTTATTCATAAAAACCTAAACAGCTCTTATAGAACACGATAACTATTGTATCGCTTTGTCACTGTCATTCTTGTAGCTGCCGCCATTTGCGAGTAAGTGACAGAACACGTCGATAGCTTAAACAATGCGTTAGCGTTGCGTTCGTTTTTATGAATAAGGGGGTTAGTCTATTAGTGAGCAGACTACCAAAAAGTGCAATAACCAGGGCCCCAAGTCTGCTAATTTAAACGAAACGTCCATTCAACCGAGGCTCAATAAGGATAACAATACGATTGACACAAATTCGGTAGTCTGCTAAAATCAACAATCGTCTCAATATGAATGCATTTCTAATCGGAATGGACGCTCAGTCTTAATAACAAACGGTATTGCCAACTAAAATCTACCATGCCGCTGAATGAATGAACGAATGATTTCTTTAATTTGAATGATCATTTTCTTCAGTTTCTCAGATTAGATTACATTTCTTTTGCGTGGACTTATTTGGTTTGATTATTTAACATGACTACACGTTTTTTAAAACACTTTATTTTATAATACGGTGGCTAAAGTATTAGTTCTCCATGCCAAAGTCTGCCAAATTAAAAGTGTCTCCTGTCTGTAGCCTGTCATGTCTTATTGTCAAATGTCAAGTTGTCAATTTGTTCGAAAACACCATTGCAAATGCAATAAAATCAATTTATTTTTGGATTTGTTTATTTGTTAAACGAGACTTGAACTTCGAGATAAGAACTAACTGTATTGGACAGTAAATAATATACTTTCTTCCCTTCGTATCGGTAAGTATTCGCACACCATATTTCATTTTTGTGTTAGTTTTTGGTGGTGTACGTCGCTTTTATTTCCTGATCTTTTATATCTTAATTTCAGGTGAAGATTAACTACCTCAATGCGCAGTGCCACGAAAAGGTTGGAGGCCAGGGACCACCTAAGCGCACATGGTCCGCGGGAGCATGCGCAATCCACAAATAGGCTAGTCACGGCCACAAGGGCCTTATGTGATCTGCAGCCTTTCTATATAAACATTGTAAGCACACACGGTACCTTTATTTATATATTTTGAAGGCAAAGTCATTAACTGAAATTAATTATTTTCACTTAGTCGTTTTTACAAATACCTTCTTCTTTTTCAGGCTCCAGAAAGAGATTTCATACCTAGAAGACAAAGTTGCTTCCCGCTGTCTGTTTGTTCAAATGTACCTATGCTTGAATCCAAGTACACAATGGATGTTGATGCAGTATTTTAACTCAAAGTGATTCAAGGATTAAGTATATTGCCTATTTTATCAGAGAAACACTGATAATTTTAAACATGTATGAAAAATAAAAGATTCAAAAATTGTTTAAAGAATTGTTTTATTTATTATATTATTACACTGATAATCACTCCATAGCCTCAATGCAGCATTGCCCAGCAGTGGGACATTAAGCCGTTAATGTTTTGATATCTCCTTCTTTCCCCTGTGTTAGGTAAGGGGGTCATCATGATCTCTGCAAAGTATATTCACTGTCACCTGGAAGTATTATAAAACAATTACCTATAGAAAAAATGCTCATTATACTTCAGCCTTGAATTCAAAGTTAATGTAGTTACGTATTTTTTGGTACAACCAATTTTGTGTTCTGGTTCAAAAGTGGGCTCCTACACTAGAGGTCGCGGGTTCGATCCCCGCACAGTTCATTCTGCATCAAAATGCTGTGTTCATATAGAGTCCTCAAATCATTTTGATGCTGACTGTACAAACATTTGTGTGCATGAATATCACTTTCGGTTATAATAACGGTCCCGTTCCTCATGTACAATGGGTCTCAGGATGGCTATGTGAGTTCATCGATGCAACTCAGAACACCCGAATCGATAGAATCTGTAACATCAAGTTTCACCTAACTATTTTTGAAAATAAATACAACAAAAACTCCAAAATACCTACTTGTATAAGAGATGGCTCCCTATTTTTTTTGCTTGACTGCATTTCGGCTTTGGATCCTTTTGGGCCGTGTTGTATACTGGTAGTACAGTCCCAAAAAAATGGACTAACCTTAAAATTGCATCCTTTCGCCGCTGTTGTTTTGTAGATTACTTCCTCTTTTCCGAGTATCCATGGTTTCATAAATCGGACTTGGGCATCCCCCTAAATGCATGTAAGCATTGCCGTGTTGGAATTTAGAGCCCGAGATTCATGGTGCTGAGCTAAAAGCCTAAAGAAGTCGGTGTCGGCGGTCACTCGCGTTATCAATGGTCAAAACATGCCAACGATTCGTAGGAAGTAGTGGCCAATCTTTTAATTCACCTCGAAAAGCACTCACTTCAATTTAAAAGCAGCTTTTAAGTTAAAATATCTAAGCACAATGACTGCAAGAGGTGTTGTTGTTCAATAACACTATTGTCAAAGAGATACGATTGAGCTAAACGTCAAACAAACGTCAAATAAGGAGCGGACTACCGTAATTCTTACAATCGGCTTACCAATGTACCGCTATTAGTGAGCAGACTACCAAAAAGTGCAATAACCAGTTTCGATGGAGAATCATTGGTCTTTTTTAAGGAGCGGAATACCAAATGTGTCAAATTAGACGATTACGATTCCATGCCGACTCGATTGCGGCGTCTTAAAATTAGCAGACTTGGGACCCAGTTTCGATGGAGAATCATTGGTCTTTTTTAAGGAGCGGAATACCAAATGTGTCAAATTAGACGATTACGATTCCATGCCGACTCGATTGCGGCGTCTTAAAATTAGCAGACTTGGGACCCAGGCCCCAAGTCTGCTAATTTAAACGAAACGTCCATTCAACCGAGGCTCAATAAGGATAACAATACGATTGACACAAATTCGGTAGTCTGCTAAAATCAACAATCGTCTCAATATGAATGCATTTCTAATCGGAATGGACGCTCAGTCTTAATAACAAACGGTATTGCCAACTAAAATCTACCATGACGCTGAATGAATGAACGAATGATTTCTTTAATTTGAATGATCATTTTCTTCAGTTTCTCAGATTAGATTACATTTCTTTTGCGTGGACTTATTTGGTTTGATTATTTAACATGACTACACGTTTTTTAAAACACTTTATTTTATAATACGGTGGCTAAAGTATTAGTTCTCCATGCCAAAGTCTGCCAAATTAAAAGTGTCTCCTGTCTATAGCCTGTCATGTCTCATTGTCAAATGTCAAGTTGTCAATTTGTTCGAAAACACCATTGCAAATGCAATAAATTCAATTTATTTTTGGCTTTGTTTATTTGTTAAACGAGACTTGAACTTCGAGATAAGAACTAACTGTATTGGACAGTAAATAATATACTTTCTTCCCATCGTATCGGTAAGTATTCGCACACCATATTTCATTTTTGTGTTAGTTTTTGCCAAGTTTTTGGTGGTGTACGTCGCTTTTATTTCCTGATCTTTTATATCTTAATTTCAGGTGAAGATTAACTACCTCAATGCGCAGTGCCACGAAAAGGTTGGAGGCCAGGGACCACCTAAGCGCACATGGTCCGCGGGAGCATGCGCAATCCACAAATAGGCTAGTCACGGCCACAAGGGCCTTATGTGATCTGCAGCCTTTCTATATAAACATTGTAAGCACACACGGTACCTTTATTTATATATTTTGAAGGCAAAGTCATTAACTGAAATTAATTATTTTCACTTAGTCGTTTTTACAAATACCTTCTTCTTTTTCAGGCTCCAGAAAGAGATTTCATACCTAGAAGACAAAGTTGCTTCCCGCTGTCTGTTTGTTCAAATGTACCTATGCTTGAATCCAAGTACACAATGGATGTTGATGCAGTATTTTAACTCAAAGTGATTCAAGGATTAAGTATATTGCCTATTTTATCAGAGAAACACTGATAATTTTAAACATGTATGAAAAATAAAAGATTCAAAAATTGTTTAAAGAATTGTTTTATTTATTATATTATTACACTGACAATCACTCCATAGCCTCAATGCAGCATTCTAACAAATTCCATCAGTGCCGTCTGTTCCGCCTGTGCCCAGCAGTGAGACATTAAGCCGTTAATGTTTTGATATGTCCTTCTTTCCCCTGTGTTAGGTAAGGGGGTCATCATGATCTCTGCAAAGTATATTCACTGTCACCTGGAAATATTATAAAACAATTACCTATAGAAAAAATGCTCATTATACTTCAGCCTTGAATTCAAAGTTAATGTAGTTACGTATTTTTTGGTACAACCAATTTTGTGTTCTGGTTCAAAAGTGGGCTCCTACACTAGAGGTCGCGGGTTCGATCCCCGCACAGTTCATTCTGCATCAAAATGCTGTGTTCATATAGAGTCCTCAAATCATTTTGATGCTGACTGTACAAACATTTGTGTGCATGAATATCACTTTCGGTTATAATAACGGTCCCGTTCCTCATGTACAATGGGTCTCAGGATGGCTATGTGAGTTCATCGATGCAACTCAGAACACCCGAATCGATAGAATCTGTAACATCAAGTTTCACCTAACTATTTTTGAAAATAAATACAACAAAAACTACAAAATACCTACTTGTATAAGAGATGGCTCCCTATTTTTTTTGCTTGATTGCATTCCGGCTTTGGATCCTTTTGGGCCGTGTTGTATACTGGTAGTACAGTGCCAAAAAAATGGACTAACCTTAAAATTGCATCCTTTCGCCGCTGTTGTTTTGTAAATTACTTCCTCTTTTCCGAGTATGCATGGTTTCATAAATCGGACTTGGGCATCCCCCTAAATGCATGTAAGCATTGCCGTGTTGGAATTTAGAGCCCGAGATTCATGGTGCTGAGCTAAAAGCCTAAAGAAGTCGGTGTCGGCGGTCACTCGCGTTATCAATGGTCAAAACATGCCAACGATTCGTAGGAAGTAGTGGCCAATCTTTTAATTCACCTCGAAAAGCACTCACTTCAATTTAAAAGCAGCTTTTAAGTTAAAATATCTAAGCACAATGACTGCAAGAGGTGTTGTTGTTCAATAACACAATTGTCAAAGAGATACGATTGAGCTAAACGTCAAACAAACGTCAAATAAGGAGCGGACTACCGTAATTCTTACAATCGGCTTACCAATGTACCGCTATTAGTGAGCAGACTACCAAAAAGTGCAATAACCAGTTTCGATGGAGAATCATTGGTCTTTTTTAAGGAGCGGAATACCAAATGTGTCAAATTAGACGATTACGATTCCATGCCGACTCGATTGCGGCGTCTTAAAATTAGCAGACTTGGGACCCAGGTTGTACATAAATCACAACATGAATGATGCAAAAGATCCTATCAACTTGCTAAACGAGCACACCTTTACTATATTCGCTTTCCTTTCTTTATTTATTCACTTACAAAAACAACATAAACTAATATTCCACCATCAAAGGATGCCATGTTTGTTGATAAAATTGCCTTCCCTTTTAAATATTGCCGTCATGTTGGCTCATTTTTCTTTTTCGTTCATATCCGTTATCCTGCTCATTACCATTTGAGTGGCTTGTTACGGCATTTGACATATCTATAATATTCAGTCATTAATATATGTATATTATGTTGAAATATTGAACATGTCTAAATATTGTATTTTTCTGCTTCCTTCGGAGTTACGTACCTAATTAAAAGCCATTCAAAATGCTATACCGAAGCGAAGCCATTCCAATCGAATGATTTGCATAACGAAGCCGGACCAAATAGCGAAGGTGTTATTGATTCCATCTTGAGGGCAAATGTATTATTCACCCAACAAGGAAACGCCAGACGAAAGACAAAGGAACGCCACTTCACGCCACAGTCACAGTATAAACCATACAGTAGAACATCTACATACAAACGTGCCGCTCTCGGTTTGAATGTGTGCGTGCGCGTGGCGCGCCGTGTCGCGCTTTCACGCACACGCTAGCATAAAATAGGGAGGCATACGGAGGCGGCAGTACGGACGGGCTGTGTCGCGTGTCTGTGTGCACGCTAGGCTAATAACTCGGCGGGCGGCCTTAGATAGCCTACTGTATGGTTTATACTGTGCCACAGTGCTATTATAATATTATGCTAATCAAATCCCACTATTAAATGGTTTCATCCGCTTACATTACAATGAACTCTTAGTCTCTGGAATTTAGTTCTTGGAATTGAGTTATGATCGTTTAAACCACGGAAGTACTAACTAATGGAAATGTGTTTTAAAATGAGCATGAAAACAGTTGATCAATATTATTATTTAGTTATCACGTTGGGATAAGTGTTTACTTTCTTTGCGTTGAGCAAGAAGAGATTAGAAGACTGAAGTTAAACCTGAGACTAACTAGCGATTGGTTAGAGTAAAAACCATAACAACTGCTGGATAATCGCTCTCTGGTACTAAGGGCGCCCCAGCCTCCAGCAGCTCGGACCCCGGCTTGGGGCGTTACTTGGAGAATGCAATCTGACATGGTGTTTAGGGATGAAAGCGAACTAGGTTCTGTGGACTGTATACACAGTGGTACACGGTGGTGTATACACGAAGTATACACTTCTGCGCGAGGTGTAAAAGCGGAGATGATAGCCAATGTGATGACGTCGTCTAGAGTGTTAAAAATGTCTCGCAGTCGACGCTGTCGTCCTAAGGCTGCATAGTTTGAGAAAAGCCTAAAAAAGTTTGAGTGGGTCGAAGCAGAGTCAAAGTAGAGCCAAACCACCATAGTGTTACAGAACTGCGTAAAATGTTTCATCGCTCACCCAATTCTATTCCAGGACTGGAAGGTGCATCTGTTCACGATATTCACCCCCACCGCAGAGGCGCCCAGTGTGAGGGAGCCCTTCCTCACGCAGTACCCGTACCACGCCGCCCAGGCCGGTGCCATGCAGAAGCTGCCCCTCATCACATCCGTCACCTCAGAAGAAGGACTGTATCCTGCAGCAGGTTCGTCTTCCATCTTATAGCTATCTCTCTCGGGCACTGCTCAAAGCTCATCACCATCATGTCAGCTGAACGACGCCCACTGCTGGGCATAGGCATCCCCTTAAGGATCTCCACAACGATCGGTCCTGCGCTGTCCGCATCCAGCGGCTTCCCGCGAACTTGACAAGATCGTCGGTCCACCTTGTGGAGGGCCTGCCCACGGAACGTCGTCCGGTACGCGGTTGCCATTCGAGAACCTTTCCGCCCCAACGGCCATCGGTTCTCCGAAAGGGGGTGCGAAAGCTCATAGGACAATGATTTTATTCTAGTCACTAAAATTACAGACACTCTTTTGATGAATGAACGCAAGAATGAAATTTTAATGGCTGCTTCACATTATCATAATGTTTAGTTAAAATACGTTACCGTTGAATGCTATTAGCAAATTTCTTATTCTGCGACCTATTATTACAAGATCGTCTGTCCACCACCATCCACTGTCACCAAATGGTTTAAATTCAAACCCCCGAACTCACAAACTTCAATCAAAATTGAGCAGCATTTACAATACAAGTAGGTAGATATAGCTGTCACTTTCTTTTTTATGGTCTATCGACACTTCGGGAAAGTCGAATTGTGAACGTCATTTCAGAGTACCTTACGATCTTGAAACTAATCTGTGCATGAAATTCTTGGCGTAAATTCCAATCCCTGTATTTTCAAAACGAGGAAGCCTTTTGTAGGGTGTAATATGAACCTGCCTGATAAATAATGCAGCGGTTCCGGACCACGTGCCTCAATAAATATCCGTCGGTGTAAAGTATCGAGAGACTGCACTCAGCTAATACTAAGGTTCTCTGATTTAAAACTAAAGAGTACCTGCAGCCATAGGATTATTGCTGCAGGTTTTTAGTTAAAAATTATTCACGTGTGATATTAAAGTCAAGAGTTCAAGTAAGACAGGCTGAAGGTACCCACCATCCGGAGCACTGCCCAAAAATATAGAAAGCAATTTTAGGGAGTAAAACTTAATACCTACTTGGACCACCCGTTTAGTAATGCCTTCACAGCAATCCGCACTGAACCCTCGTGTTGAAGTATCGCTCGCGCATCCTCTTGCTTGCGGTGAAGTTCGTTCCCAGCAGGAGCACATATTTGATGGATAATTAAATCTTCTCTTCCAGTATACCAGACGGATCCCGCCCTGCTGACAGACCTGGAGGCCCGATGGGAACACCTGGCCAGCAACATCTTCGAGTACAACGATACCCTGCCCCTCAACCTGCGGCCTGCAGTCGCCGCTCAGATCAAACAGAAGTACTTGGGAGACAAACCTGTCAGCCAGGAGACCTTCCCGCAGCTCGTGCAGGTCTGATTATGTTTTTTCCTTAATTATTGCTAATGTTAAGCGAGAGCAGAGTTTGATGGCATCAACAGACTTCAGGTAAAGCGCAAATTCAGAATCACGGTCAAAAAACATTTCACTAAACATTTTAGCAAAGTTCGCTAAATTTTTTTAAACTTTAAATTGAGATTCGACGCCAAGCGCTGGCTTTCCGCAAAACGTTGTTTTTTTTTCATTCATTCGGATGTGTTCCGAACTCGATTATTAAACCTTGCCTCGAGGCAAGTTCAGAAAATAACAGCCTGTATAGGTAGCTGTATCTGGCAGTTTACAATTGCTAACTGGATTGTACCTCTAACAAGATTTTAAAACCTAACTTATAAAATTCGTGTTAAGTGTAGCACACTCCTTACCATAGTTTTGTTTTCCGTTGAATTCAGAACACCTACTTCATAACTATCGTTCTTACATTTCTAGATAAAAAAAATACAAATGCTAAATAGACAGCATTTATTTTATTACACAAGTGATAATGATACGACAAAAAGACAGCGCTTCGTGACGAAGAGTTCCGCTTAACAATGCAGTAAGCTAATTCTGCAGACCAGAAACTTAAACACTAACTTAACCTAAGTAGTTAGGTCAATTTAGCCACAATTACTCGTTCATTTTCCGCTCTGAGTCCCGAGTCCCGACTACTTCCGCTCAAGCTTAGCTCACATGCTTAAACCGCTTGGCAAGGATGAAGAGACCTTACTGACATTATGGCAAGTCAACTCGACTGCTGAAGTCGGAAGCTTGCGAACTTGAACTTACAGCAGAAAATGTTAACTCAGCGTTAACGTCTACATTCTAGTTCAGCTACAACGTCCGCGTAGGGTTTAATAATTTCGGCAAGTTTAAATGACGTCTTTGATGTTCGATTAGGTGGCCGTCACCGGTTTAAGACAATACGAGCTGTCATTGATCAGCGTCAATTTTCTCGAACCGGAACGTTCGGGGCCATTTAGACCCCTACACTAACCTAGTTAGAAGAATCTTACCTTCAGCAGAGGCCAATCCAAATAGCCCGAAACACTACCAGCAATGCGCCGTAAAATCACCAGTTTTATGATTTTTAATCATTTATTTTTTTCGGCAGGCCATGGGCGACCGTCTGTTCACCAGCCACGTGGGCCGCTTGGCGCAGATCCACGCGCTGCGCTCCGGCCAGCCCGTCTACCTGTACCGCTTCTCCCACCGAGGGTCCTGCAGCTTCTCCGACGTTATGTCTAACAACCGCAACAATTATGGTAAACTGATCATACAATCATCAACTTTTGGATATTTTTTCAATCGTCATTTAAGTTCTATAACTACGTAATGACATTTTTAGCAACTTTTCAGCCGAGACAAAACACCGAACTGACTTACGTACTTTTTCCATAGGAAAGTGGCTACCGTGATGTTACTTTTCGTAATTTTAGAGGATTTTATTGGTACGAACCTGAATTCTGCCGTGCTATTTCGGCGGTGTACATCGGACATCACTTCGCATCTCGGTGCTTCACGCTTACCTCAATCATCAATACGCTTGACTTTGAATTAGTATTTTCTCATTTTGTATGTAAATAATTAAAAAATGTTTTTTGGCTTAGTTCTTTACTCTCAAACGACGACGGTCGCGAAGAAATGGATTTTTAAAGTTACCTCGCACAAGCGAAGTGAGTTTTGGCGACCACCGGAATAGCATAGCTGATTGGACTAAACGACGCGCCTTTAGATGCTTTAGCTAATGACATCAAAATGTCAAAACCAGAAAAAAATAACTTACGTGGTGTTAGAACTCAAACTACGCAATGCAGTACAGGTTTTTTTATTTTTTTTTTGCTTGGCGCTGCTACGCATTTATTAGGTTGGCTTGGGGCCGAAGTTCTCCATCAAAGAAAAGAAACCCATAGGTAGGTAAGTGTATCAGCCTAGCGGTTCTCATTTCACACTAACGTCATTTCACATCTCTATCTCGGGATCACGATAGCACTCTCAAATCAATCTTCTATTAGTATTTTCCCCCCTTTTGTAGCGATTGAATTTTATAATCTTTCACATAAACGATCACAGACGCAAAGTTATTGAATTTTACAGAAGGCCAATATTAAAGTGAAATGATGTATGCAGAGAGGATGATCCCAGGTAGAACAGTAACGAAAATACTTTGTTTGCTTCAATAAATTTTTGACAAAAGTGTTTTTCCACAGGTGTATGCCACGCTGACGATATTGTGCAAATCTTCAAATACCCGGAAATAGAATACACTACGGCGGAAGACAAGAAAATGAAGGATGTACTCCTAGACATGATCTACAGCTATGCGACTACAGGGTACAGAACTACGCCTACATTCTTACCTACTTATGCATTTCATACTTTACTAGATATAGCTATCTATTACTAAAATAAAATAGTGTTTTCATCTTAATCCGGAACACAACTCATGGCTCGAAAACTTCAAACTGCTCTCGTGAAAAGATGAAAAAAAAATTAAGCCTAACTCTTATTTTGTCCGTGATTTAAGACTACTCCTATTCGCCCCGCAAAAAAGGTTTGTGGTGGGCCTCCCGTACAAAAGCACAAAAATTGAAAATATAAAAGACCTTCGTTCTTTCTCAGGGTTCCCAAACTGAGCGGTTCCAGCGGACCTTGGCAAACAGTGACCCCTGGCGCCGCGGAGCTGAACTACATGGAGATATCCTCGCCAACCAAGCAGGAGATGAAGACCAGCTCCGACTTCGGCCACCGCTCCTTCTGGGACAGTCTGGGATTCATCGAGAATGACAGATTCCAACTCCGCTTGAGAGACGAGTTTTAAACATTTAAGATTACTTAATTAAGTGCTTCTGGGTTATTGTCCGCCAATGGGGCATAGTAATAAATAAGCTTAGATACTTAGGTAAAAGCTAACGAATTAGTAATAAAATTAAATCTACCAATTCATACTGTGTTTTAATAGTTTCATCGTATTAGGTCTCGTTATTATATTAACACCGCACGAATACTGTCTCAAGTTTATCATGTATTGTTATAGCCTCTAATCATCGAGGGACATTAGTGGGCGCGTTCACTAGCGATACATTTTTGAGCAATTTGCCACCCCCATACAAGAACATGAGAGAATCATTGTATAATGCCTGTAGGCGATGCAGTACGGAACTCCTAGGAAGGAACGGAGGCCTAGTGGGAGTTTACTTTATCAAACGCATTGAGAAAGTTCACACGGATTTGTGTGGCATTAGATAGTGGAGTTGGCCTCTGGTAGAGGGTAGACGTAACTCAGTTTTCTTTAGTAAGTAGGCCTATTGGACATAACATTGTAATCATGATTTACTAAAAATCACAGCATTTATAATTAGAAAATTATAGCAAATCATCATTACAAGGCATGATGAGATAAGCACCAGAAACTGAATAGTTATCACCAACTTAGCGTCGGCATTATCGTTGATCTTAAATTTAATTTTAAAATTGATCATCTCTCAACATATCCACAAAATTATTAAAGGTAGGAAAACTAGGAAAAGACATTGGCTTCAGGCGGGAATCGAAGCCGCATCTTTTGAAAACCGGGCGACTGCACTAACCACTGTGCTATCGAGACCATTACCGGACCGCCCGATTTTTTCTGGTATATTATACCTGGCAGCCAGGTTTGTTCCACCAATGTTTAGGCATATACCTATAACATCATCAGAGAAGTGCCTAACACAAAAGTGTTTATGGACCCGACTGTCTTTTTGTTTTAACACATTAAAGAATTATATGCTTGGAGTCACTTCAGGTTTTTTATACCGCAACTTGTGGTGTATCGAACACCACACACAGGTCAACTGTAACACTTCGACAGTTCGTAACAGCTCATCTGTGCCTATGTATTGACGCCCAGACCTCAAGTAGTTTTCGCCTAAAATATCATTAAATAATTTGATCTTAATTGTAAGAAACTGGATTTTTTTCATCTTTATTTTCTTATAGGGCCTTTTAAAAACGGCCATGTTAAGCTAAGAGTGTCGCCCACGGTAGTCGGCGTCAAAATAATGTGTGCAAACAAAGTGGTAAGTGGTCAATAGGTTTGAGTTTGCAGAGAAGCAACCTTAAGACCACAAAATTAGAGGAGTTTTATTTGTTTTAGATTTTACTGTTTTTAAACGAAAAACATCTGAATAAGTATGTATAATATTTATAGTTACATTTTGACCAAGATAATGTCTTTTGCAAAAAAAGAACCCTCTTACTTTATCTGCCAATGAGGCAGTGCTCCAAGAGCACTTTCTTCAGTCAAGAAACAAAAAGGGTACACACGAAATCAGGAAATGAAAAACAGGTTTAATTTAAAAAGTAGATAATATATCATGTAAAACAAGCCATTAAATACAACTCAATGGAGGCAAAGACCTCTACACAACAATGCCCAATGAAAATTATTCTAACTGAATAACCCAATTACATTGATACAAAGATGAGAAAATGTTCATTCCTTGCTTTTTTTAACTTTCATAACTGAAAAAATATACACACAACAAATTCCTATACCTACCTACAAAAATATAAATAAAACTACTTTCTAACACAATTTTGTTACAACCCAGTCCCATAAAAAACTCAATTTGGAACCAAACCAAACAGAACACTTCAAAGACATAATGACTAACATACAGTTTATAAATGGAACAGTAACAATGCTGGGTGTGAACCAATATTATTATCTTAAATAAATAAAAAAGCTTGATCTAAGTACATTGCTGTCTCAGCTGACAGTAAACATTTTCTTATCTTAGAAGTAAACATTATTGTTAGAACCCACTCAGCCACAATGTTTATATTGTTCTAAAAATAGTAATTTTATCATAAATGCATGAATTGAAATAGTGCAATTTAAAAAATGGATTTCAAGTAAAAACATTACGCTAAAGACATTAATAGCTCTGTTTAAGGCCTTAGGACAGGAATTTCATAGATTAGTTACTAATCAATATTTGACATACACTTGAATTTATTAGATAAGGCAGATAATGACACAAACAAATAAAATAGATGGCGAGTCTTAGTTACCAAGAAAGAGCTTATAAATATCCAATCATTATACCAAACAGAGTGAATCTCTTAATCTGTTTGCTTCAATCGTCCTTCTTGTCATCCCCACCACTGGAAATGGTTATCTTCTTCTGCAACTTGCTGTGCTCTTCAGCAAGACGATCATACTCCTTGCTCAAGCTTTCAGCTTGCGATTTCACAGCCTCCTTATCCTTCTTCTCTTTGTTCAACTCCTTTTCTAGAAGAGTGATCTGGCTCCTGAGATCTTCCACCTCCTTCTTGGCACTTGCATCACCTTCGCCTTGTTTCTGGAGCAGACTCTTGGCGGCAACAGTCGCGCTCTGCGCCTGACGAAGGTTAGCCTCCGATTGCGCCAATAATGACGCCAGCTGCGAGATCATCTGAACCAATCGCCTAATCACGACCAACAGGAACAACGCGAAACCGGAGATATAGAAGTTTCTTTGCGCACGGAACAAACGCATGTTACCTTGCATTTCTGCGTCCAAATGTTGGTGCTCGCCTTTGTCAACATCAGAGTACTTTTGCATCTCACGAATCGCATCCAAAAGACACAGAATCAGCACTCCCACGAGAACGAAGAAGTAAATGTAAGCTTGACTTCCTATGTATGCTAGAAACTTCGATTTGAAGAACTTTTGCCATCTTCCAGGACTCGCTACCGGCAACGTAAGGAGCAATACCACGGCTATTTCCGTGTACAAAAATGTCGCGATAATGGTCCACTGTAGACTCATGGTTACGGTTCAAAAATAACACTACACCAAAGTTCTGTCGGCACTTCGAATATAAATGCTCAAGTAAAGTGACGAATCGTTGCGAAACGGAGGTAAGAAACGAAAATATCAGTGACTCACGTTGTCAAAAGAAAATTACGAGAAAATCAGAGGCCAAAATCCAAACACTGACGTAATGGTTGTCTTATTTTCAATAGTTCTACCAGAAATACTAAAATCATTGTATGATTTTCGTGCACAAGTTTGACTTTATAGAGAAATTCGCAATAACATGGAACAAGCTCTAAAGTCAAGAATGACGTGTAGATTTTACGTTCTTCGACGATGCCAATTTAGGCAAAGGCATGCGCTATTATTAAGCCTACATTATAGTAGATTCAGAAAAATGTATACTCTTAATCATTTGTTCATTGCGATTTATCTTTTTTCGCTGTCGTTTTCATCCATAAAATAAAGACAGTTCACTGTTTTTGAATGCCACGTTTTCATGATTTAAAATTTTTATGTCCTGTGAGGCTGTAAAACATTCATTTTCACAAGCAAACACTTTTAAAAAAAGTAAAATGTCATGTTGACAGAACGTTACTTTCTGCCTGACGTCATTCTTCTATCTTCTCATCTGTACCTACGAAATATTTTACATTTACGGCCCAATAATTACGAATACAGCCTAAATCTAACTAGAGCACTCCAATATTAGACTGTGTTAGATATGGCTGACCCTAAGTATGAAAATCTACCCGGAATAGTAAGTACAAAAGGATGAAGTTATTCACGAAATTTATCGATTGGTTCTGTGAGTTGTAGATATAAAATAAATGTATTTTGCAGGCTTATGACCAGCCGGATGTGTATGAGACCGGTGATTTGCCAGAGGCCGACCAACCGGAGCCTGAAGAAGATTATGAGAATGAGTGCATCGAGCAACTGCACCTATCAGTAAAGGACTCCTTCAATAAGTTCAAAGGGAAATTCCTGACAGGTTCTGTGGATTTCTCGGACAGATTGAGTCGGAAAACGAGAATTGGCTACAGGTTTGTTGCTAGGGCGAGTAACAAGACTCAATTTAATCTCTAATACCAATGATTGTACTACTTAATGTTGCCAGTAACCTAGACATGGTAGTTGCAGCTATACCTCTGTCCCTCTAATTTCCTACTTGTTGTGTAATTGTTAAGAAATTTTACATGCTTGTGCTTTAAAAAAGTTGATCATCAAAGTACACAGCGTGCCATGAGGGCCTCACTGTCTCTGGCTTATTAGCAATACCAAAAACTACCTGTTACTCTGCATGCACTAAGCTGCATTTTTAGAAAGTTATAAAACAAGATAACTGGCAGAGTTTGTGGTTTGTATCGACTGCTAAAACAGTAGTTTTTAAACAGTAGTTAGTGAACTATAACAGTTTCTTGTTATCTATCAAAACTTTTGCTATTTCATCAAATGTTAACACTGCCTTTTTCTTTTTTTTATGCTAAGTAATATTAATTATTTCACTATTATTTTTCTAATTCTATTTCAACTCCATTTCTACTATGAAAGGTCTGGAGAATGGGAGCTAGCTGCTGAAGGTGAACCAGAGACACCTTTGGAACGCTACAACAGACTCCGTTGTGAGTTCTCGGAGTTGTTGGAACAGATTACGGAACAACAGAATAAGGCTACTGAAAGTGAAAAGGTAATTCACAATCAAAAATTGTATGCACAAGTATTTGTAGAATAGATAAACAGAAACACCTAACAGCTTTGTTTTAATTAATAAAATGTTTTTTCTTAAATGCAGTTTGAAGAAAACAATTCAAACAAATTATCAGTAAAGCTCTGTGAACATTTTTTTCTGTTTTTTTTTTTTATTATTATTTATTTATTTTAAAGACATACCAACAGTGTACAGTCAGCCAAGAAAGTGGTCTACCACTTTTGACAAAAGTTTCTGCGAGATGTAAAGATCGCTAAGGTTGACTTTTCTAACAGAGTTTAACACAATGCACAATTATGTTATGACGTTTTGTCTGTTATCTGAGATGCCTGACATTTGACGTCATTGGGTGACTTAGTTCAACCTCGTTAGATGCGATAATCTATTTTGCTCATCTAAAACCATGTCGGCCTTTTTGAAGAGGAACTCATTACTACTGAAAAAGAAAGTCTCACTGACAATTTTACTGTCAAGTATTCTGTCAATGAAATATTATCAATCTGTTACATACGATAATTCAAACTTGACACTTGGCATGACGTTATATCATAAATGACAAAGAGAGCAATAGTCACTGATATAAACTTATTGCCAGGGAAAATTGACCTTGTTGTTTCATGACGTTCAAACAAATCTCAACTGTAGGGTGGTAGACCACATTTTTGGCTGACTGTACATATTAAAACTATACCATAATTAACTAACTACATATACACGGCCTGATATGTACACCTATTACAGGTACGTACAACATTCGCCAATTTGACAACACTAAAAACTAATAAATTAAACTTAAAATTTACAATTTAAAAATTTTAATTAAATAAAACCTAACCTGCAACTAGTTCCAGCACCTTTTTTTTAAAAGAGGGTAAAGAATCGTGGAATATATCCAGATCATCCACTCTTCCGTTAAGCTTGTTAAACTTGTTGCACATTCTGTTATTTATAATTATCGATGTATCTTTATTAAATATGGAAAAACCAGAAAATAAATAATCCTTGATATCTATTTGTAAACCTAGACTGAATTAACCTAGTTTCATCTTGGTTTAAAAGGTTTATGTGTAAAAATATTTCTTTAAAGCCTGTTCCCACTAGCGATTTTCGGGCATCGCGGCGTGCTCGCGGCGAGATTGCCTCTTAGAAACAGGCTCTTAGAAAGTTCAAAGTTGTTTGCCTTAAATATTGACAAAATAGCATTAGCTAAAAGTGAAGATGTTTATTTGGTTTCAGGACGAGTTTACAAAACTAGCAGCGCAAATAAACACCACTAAAAAACTCCTAGAAGAATTGAAACTTGAAGAAGGAGAACTGATAGATCCTAAAGCAGAAAAATTAAAGTAAGTTAAAATACCCAAATCCTAATAATATTATAAATTTGAAAGTTACTAAATGGATTTAAATGATTTTTTTACCAAAATATAGCTTATGCATCTGAATAGGACATAGGCTACAATATGTAAAGATATATTGCATCTTTTGTCCTGAGTCCACGCGGATGAAATCGCTGGCAGCTGATAGTCTTTAATAACTGCAACTGTTTTCATTTTTTTATGATCATACCATCCATCCTAGTTGCTCAAAAAGTGTCCAAAACCTATCTGCCAAAATAACTAAAGGATTTCACACTTCAGTACTGATGTTATTTACACATATTCAATATGTTTACAGGGAATATTTAACAGTTAGTGGAAAAAAGAAAGGTGAATTGGTGACTGCTCATCTCAAGCTAAAACCTGAAGTGAATCTCGCACAAACTACCAGAATAGCTCAACTAGAACACAGGTGAGACATTTTGTAGAATGTAGATGTATACTTAACATACAGGGTGAGACATTTTGTAGAATGTAGATGTATACTTTACATACATGTTGGTCCAAAAAGTAACGTCTATTTTTTTTTATGTCCCACTTATTGTGTATTTGAATATACCCCACGCAATGATGTTATATTAAAAAAAGGCAGATAGGTTACTTGTGCTAAAAAAGTGGCACCCGAAATCAAAGTTTTCGTGTACCTGAGCAAGGAATTGACAGTGTTGACAGTTTGAGACGACACCATGCAACATGTATCTGTCTCGTTTATGCTCCAGTAAATAATCGTACTGTCTTGTTCACACGTTATTAGACTGTCAAATTGAACGTTTTCGTTTGCTAATTTTAGTTGGATGTCATTTTTTTAGACCTACCCGTGTACTAAAATACCATAGATAAACAAATAAAGTATTCTAAAAATGCCTTTTCATAACAGGCTTCACAAATTGGAACAAGTAGCTGGAGTGCGAGATGAGGAGGCATTCCGAAGATTACAAGCAGCGACCGGAGAGGTAATGGCTTTAGACCAAGAATAGGCAACTGCGGTTATGGTTCAAATTACTGAAACATTTATAAATGGCATCATCCTACCAATATTATGAATGTGATAGTTTGTTTGTGTGGTGGAAGTGCCGTGTTGCTCTTTCAGCTAAAAACTACTAAATGGATTTGAACTAAACTTTACAATAATATCTACTATATAAAAATAAGTCGGGTTTTCCTTCCTGACGCTATAACTCTAGAACGCACGAACCGATTGCCACGGTTTTGCATTCGTTGTAAAGGTCTCGGGCTCCATGAGGTTTATAGCAAAAAAAAAACAACAATTACAACAAAAAAGTCCACGCGGACGAAGTCGCGGGCGGCTGCCTAGTAGCTTATACATTTGAATAGGACATAAGCTGCAATTTATAAAAAAAAAACTTTTTTGTTCTTACTTAAGTTAGTGCACGCTGACGAAGTCGCGGGCGAGTTGTATAGTCACAAGAAAACCATTTTTTTTATAAAGGTGCTAGGCTTGTTAACATCAATTCTAAAGAACTGTGTGATGGTTATTTCGTATAAAAAAATGGAATTTAGAGGTGATATTTTGATACAATCAATTTGGTGAGCGTCGTGGCCTAGTGGTTAAACACTCCGACTCGGAACCCGATGGTCCCGAGATCGAATCCGGCCGGAACACACCTACTTTGTGTTCATTGTAAAAAAAATTGCGGCTAACTCTCCGGTGATGGAAAACACCGATATAAAACCCAAGCAACCCGGATAACGGCGGTAGGCTCGCCCCTTGCCACGTTGGGTTCAAATTCCCTCGGCGAAATGTGGGCTCCTGAATGTTCCGTTCACCATGACGGCAACAGTCAGTGTGCCTCTGACTAACCCATTAGGGATATGGTCGTGAGGGTATGTATGTATGTATGTGTATATTTTGATACAAACAACAAACATGTTTTTTTTTCATACTTTGTTTTTATCAAATTGACTTGATTGTCGTCTGTCAGGCGACGCTATGTGGCGCTGCGGCGTCTCTATCAGCGCAGGCGTCGCTGCTGCGCGCGGGCGAGCTGGTCGCGGCGGAGGCGCGCGTGGCCTCGCTGCTGACCAGCGTGGACGCGCTCAAGGCCGCTGTCAAACCCGCTGACCCTGAGATGGATGCCAAGGTTAGTGCCAAACCTTCGTTTATATCATCATTAGTCAAATACACCAGGCCTCGCTGCTGACCAGCGTGGACGCGCTCAAGGCCGCCGTCAAACCCGCTGACCCCGAGATGGACGCTAAGGTAAGCTAACACTATAACTAGGGTCTCTTCAAGAAAAAAGTAAATAGGCACTTGCCGGGCAGACATGTACCACCATCGACCACATCATCACTTACCAACAGGTGAGATTGTGGTCAAATGACTACCTAGTTCCAGTAAAAAAAGGTAGGTAGCCACACCAAACCTTCGTATATATCATGATTATTTTTATCTAGAAGATGACAGTTGTCTGTATGACATTGTTTTTAGCGACAAGACCGTCTGTATACCATCTTAACTATCTGACCTGTTATAGTTAACAGATAGGTAGTTAAGAAATTAGTTTTTTTGTGCAATGAAGTGTTATGGTATAACATAAAATTGTAGCAATTTCCACAATGTTCTTAAAGGTGGTACGCCTATAGTGTACGAGGTATTGGCGTATGTAGGGAGCTGTTTAATTTCATTTTGCCATTTTCACCACGCATTTTCAAACAAGGGCTTCAGACCTATTGATTGCACACAGGCGCTGCATAGGCACACCCTGTTTTTGTCAATAGAAAAAGCAAATCGCATTTTAAATTTTACTTTGAAGCTAGCTTTTACCTATCAAGCTCATGTATTACTGTACTTATAATTTAAAATTAATGACGTGTTTTTTCAGGTCAATGAATTACACAAACTATTGAAACAAATAGATGGTATATCACATTCCGAGATCCTGGAGCGCATGGAGGCGCTGGAAGCTCTACATAACCAAGGTAACTGGATTTTATAATAGATAAGAGCGCCAGTCAACTTACAAATTGACCACGGGTTCGATTCCCGCACCAGCTAGCTTCCCGCGAAATATTTCTTTTTCTTTCAGGTGAATTCATACGGTTCCAATCTTGCATTTTTTAAGTGGGAGGCCAAATCCTAAACTATGAGCAATATAGAAAAATGCTGAAGTCTCAATTTAATCAGGCCGCTTTCAGCAAAAAAGAAATTTGTGAGGAAATTGAATTTAAAAAAAGTCAGGAAGCCGGTAGTCAGGAATCGAGCGTGTTGGTTTCGAAAATATCTTTCCCTGTTATTTTGGCGCCATTTCGTAGTGACGCTTATAAAGATCAAATTCTGAGGCCTAATAAATCAATCAAAAATATCTTCATTTGAATAGACCTGTTACAGGTTACTTACTTACAGGCTAATGGCCCTACCCATTGCGCTAACAGTTTGGCCAAATTATCTTTTTTTTTGTCATAAGTATGTTTTCTGTGCCCAGCGAGCAACTTCGGCAAGTCCCTGACCGAGCTGGAGACGCTGCAGAGCACCATCGCCAGCGGAGTCCAGAACAACAAGGAGTTGCTGCAAGGGGTCCAGGAGGTGTTCGCGCACAACGTCGACAGCCTCCAGCGGGAGATCAAGAAACTAGACGAGAGGGTCGGGAACCTCTCCAAGTGATTGGAACTAGGTCTAGAGCAATGGATAGTCGGGACTTTTGATTAGCTGCAGTAAATTGTCAGGTTGTCTGTCAGAAAATCTGTCACTACTCGAAAAATCTGTCTTTTTACTGCGCCTTGAAAGTACGATTAGAGAATAAGTCGGTTTTTACGCAAAATGCCACGCATGTAGAGAACCGCGGAAACTACCACTACGGTCTTAATTGCAATGTCAGCACTCAAACCGCACTTGGGGTCTAAAGCTCTTTTGTATGAGTAAGACTGAACGACACGCATCAGAGCACAATATATAATACTGGCAGAAAACAATGGGTCAACATAGAAAATTAAGTCCAATTGACACAATATGTAAATTGTTCTCCGTTGCGAGTTGATCAGTTTACTTCTACTTAATATCACTAAACTCATTTTATACATGGAGGATTTGAGTATAGATTGCTTGACGAATCTCTTATCAAGATCAAGGCTAGCGTTGTGTCGAAAAATAAATAAATACGAATCAACAAAAACTATTGACCACTAAATTCGCCCTGTATAAAATTAAATTCGAAAATCGACTTTATTTTAGCATTTACTTATATCAGTATTGTGGTTGCTGAAACATGCTTTTTATGCAATTAAGAACTAGATTAAATTATTTATAGTTTACCATATTGCTTCCAACTCTTTCAATCAAGTGCCTAATAGGTATATGCTTCCGCATGCATATTTTAAAACCCCGCAGTAAGATTTTGAATATAGGTAAATAATTTAAATCTAGTTCATGGTTGTAAATCACACATTCAATCGAATAAGACCATTTCCTTATGCCCCAGAGTATGTATGCTTCATCATCATTCGACATCTCATCAGCTGTTGGGTGGGACTGGTATGTTTGTATATCTTGTTAAAATAAAATTTATACAATTTCTTTAAATATGCAAAGCTATGACTTCAGTTATAATTTTATATGGTCATAATGTAAGTTAAGACTGCTATATAAATAATTTATTTAATAAAATTAAAGCTATTACTTATACAAAGTTATTTGTATTATTTACCAAAAAGAACTGACGAAGAATGTCAAGATTGAAAAAATACGCCCTAATAACCTCCGAATTCACAAACGTCAATCAACGCTAAGCACGCGCTCACGCTGCTGCGCATGCCGTGGCATAAAATGTCAATAGAACTAGTAAGGGACAGCATGAGTGTGAGCGCGTGCTTAGTGTTGACTGTCGTTTGTGAATTCGGGGGTAAGACTGGTTATGTAGACATTCACAGATATTTTAAAGAACAGACAGATGCCATCAATTTTATAGGTATCCATAAAATTCTCTAATTCCTCTCTCCATGGAATTGAATTTTGTAGGCAAAAATTAAAAAAGGCTTCAATAGATATTTCGATTTTTGCTGACCCTAGGCAGCTTGTAAACAGGATGTTTTTCCATTGGACAATGTTTTTTCGCCGGATTGTGCAGTGGAGCAAACGAACCTGACAAGTCCAGTGGTCTGTCATTCGGTGAAAAAACCAGATGTCTACAAGGAGCCTTAGGTGTAGTTGCTGTCTTAGACTATTGAGTTTAGGATCTTGGTAATGGTATAGCATTGTTGACCAAAATAGCTAGAGGTGATGTCTTGAATAAAAATTCAAATGTCATTACATTAGTAATGTTTATTTTTAAAATTACACCTTAGAACCTAAGCTTCTGGAAGAACCACTTGTTCTTGCCACTCTTGTATCGCTCTTCGAAGCGTACTCGTGTGTTGAATCGTAGCTTCTTGCGCTTGGCGGGGTCTTTTAAGTCCTTAGCGCTGAACTTCTCAAAGCTGAAGTCAACTGAATAACGGGTTGGCATGAGGTGGTTGTAGTTCACAAGCTGAAACAATAGAAACAGCAATTTAGTACAATTCAACCCAGATAATCTATTGTAGTTAACTTCTGAGTTTAGACCTCCGAATTTACACAGCAAATAGAGCTTTCTTAATGGCATTTCTTCATATTACAGGAATCTGACAACCTTAAGCAGAAGGAGTTTCCTGATTTGTATGAGACTAATAATAAAACATTTCTATAAATATATTCACTGTGAATAGAAACACATCCCACAGCTAAACAGCTGAAAGTAATTCAACGAAAACTGTCAAAAATTGGGACAAATTAAAAATCTACATCTTCCAAATACAAATATTAGATTAAAATATACTATTAGACCCTTGATTGTAGTGTTTTTTTTTATTATTAGCACATTTAGAGATATCTCTGACTTAGAAGTAATTAAAAAAAGCCACATTAAGCAAATCTGTATTGTGAAACTTGGACAACTTCATCATTGGATAAAATCACTAGCAAACCTACACACTGGTGGATGTTAGGTGTAGGCTGAGCATTAGGGAACCTCTCAGAAAGGTTATTCTTTACCCTTTTCACTGCCAATGTTAAATCCATCACTTCTATTGATATATTTGAACAAATTTTAGTACAAAGCAATGGTTAAAAGTTGAGCCACAATCAATTAAAATTATCTTCAAGTGCAAGTGTGAATTGAATGAAATCTATGGTAAAACACAGGCATTATCAGAGGTTGAGTTTAAGTTTCTACTATTTGTTTATAAAACTAATCTTGTCACTATGTTGGGTCCTCTATTCTAAAATGTTTGATGAAAAATGCAAATCAGTTTTATATAATTTTGCATTATTATTTTTTCAATGCCACTTGATTGTTTCTAAGAAAATTTTACTTTATATTATTATTATTGCATTGCATGTAAATGTTGACATATTTAATTTTTAAAATGGACAAATGATTGTAGGCACTAGTAACTTAATTTAATTTATTGAAGAGCGGAGCTTTCTAAAACAAGCACACCGTTTGCTTAAATGAAAGCTCCAACCCCAATCTGTTGTAATCCTACTGCTGCCTAATAAATAATTTGAATTTGAATTTGAATTTGAAAATGTTGTCTTAGAGAGAGACAATGTAACTGGGTGTTGATATTATCATCACAGAGATTAAGTAAATATCACTTGTAAGTATTATAGTTGTGGTCTTACCTTGACAAAAGGCTTCACTTTGGAGCGTTTGTGGATTTTGTTTTTGCCCATCCTCTTGTGGACTTTTCGGGGATACCTGTCAATGCCGGCGACGAAAGCGTGTCCGTAAGGTTTGTCAGACGTGCCCTCGTCGTAGTTTTTGACAACGATGGCCTTGCGGCCGGCGTACCGGCCACTGAGGACCAGCACCACCTTCCCAGGTTTCATAATCTTACCCATCTTTGATGGATCTGGAAACAACAAAACATAACCTCACCAAAACATTGCAAGACTTCCACAACAGCTCTTGAATCACTAACTTAGAATTCTCCACTCAAAATGCACTTGCTACACTTGTTTCAGTAATTTGCAAGTGATACAATTTCAATAAAATAGCTGAAAACTACAAAAAACCAGGAGAACATCACAAACTGAAACCTTCATTTCGTACGACATATTATTACGAAGGTGCAAAAATCTTTACAGATTAACAAACAGCGGCTCACTATTTAATCGTCAATTAGAGATTTCTTCAGTTTAACCACTATCCAGTCGAGATTTTCATGGATATTTTTACCAAACTTTACCGAAACTCACATTCTCTTTAGCCGTCGACAATAAAAAGACAATGTGTTGCCATATAAAATATTTCGTAGTAGACAGCTGTCATTACTGTCAAGAATTGTTTTTTAAATATTTTGTCTTCGGACTATAGAAGTTAAGCCATTATCGGTTTTCGAAATAATGTCGGATACCTCCGATTCCATCTCGATTTAAAATGAGAATAAACAATTTACAACTATTTGCACCTACTTAATTTAACCTTATTTTTATGATAAATTCAACTCGGATTGTGGTGAACCTCGAGTCTTTCCTAAGATCAGCGTCTTGCTTCCTCGTTATTGTTCTCCGGAGTTCGTTACCTGTGTGACACCAATCAGATGTAACCCCCAATGAATACTTAAATATTTTTTAAGTGCAGTACCTTCGTAGATTAATAAATTACCTACTTTTTACTTGTATCTATGATTATCAAAATTAAATTATAAAGTCTTGACTTGACCATATGACCCCCTCCTGGCGCCAAAGCTGGATCCACCCTTGGCCCTTGATGGGGAATCGCTATGCCCCGCGACACCATAGTCTTCTAGTGATGGGACAACTACACTTGCGTGAAAAAACCGTGATGCGTCTGGTGGTCCCATCACGTACAACTCCGCTTGATAAACACAGCTAATAAAAATCTACGCTTAATTTAATAATCACTTTAATTCATAAAATGACAGTCTAATAAGGTTACATTTAATCAGTTTTGACTGTAACAGATTTTGATTTACCTACCTATTGGTTTTACAGACTGAAAAACAAAAACAGCAAGTTTTTTTTTTCAAACAATTCGTTTTGAAGGTATTAGATAATTAGCAAATTAAACAAACATTTATTTTGTATTCCCACCCTATTTTCTTATTAAAGCTTCGGTCTTGTTTCTCAAAGCCCTGATTAATGTTTTACTGGAGGGGGTGCAAGTTCACCTACAATTTTTATTCCGAATATAAAAATAAAAAATGTTCTTCCTAAATTTTTATCATCCTATCAATCACAATCCCTAAATTCTCTTTTCCTATTTTTTTAGTTCGATATTATTCCACTTCATAATATGATTGACGGACTTGCGGTAGCCTTGAACATTTTTAAACTAATATTTGTTTTCCTTTTTTTGTCAACATAATCGTCTTTGTTACCCTAATAATCTTTCTTAATTCAACATTAGATTGCACATTGATTTTGCGTAACTTTTACATTATTTTTAACATGACATGAAGAGCCAATAAACCACGCTTTCTTTATTCTCAGTTTTAGAATAGTGCCTAACAATGATGCACTCAGCACTGCGCAAAATCAGAATTTATCAAACGCGTTTTCTAACAATTTATTTAAAGAGAGGATTGTTAGGTTTACCTTTACTCCGAATTTACGATTGAAGATCGAGATCCGACCCGACTAAGTTTGTCTTGCCTGTGTGTGATCATTTATACTGAATTATATTTTTTTGGTTGGCAACACCCCAGAACACACTCGCACCGGGCGGGGAGCGAGCGACAAGCGGCACCCTACAAAATTAACCCGTCTGAAAGGGTCCGAGCGCTCCACATACTTCTAGCACCGTACCTACAGCGCCGTGTGCACTGGCCCTGGTAGTATCGCTATTAGTTACCAATAAGAAAATACCTACATTTGCTCGTAATTGCACAGTGCACGATCTTTCCGTCTCCCAATCCACATCCACATAAATTTAAGTCACCTTCGAACTGGGGTCAATCTAAACCCCAGTTAAATGCGAATAATATTTACCAACATTAAAATAAAAAAATTACCTTGATTAATTGAGTTTAATATCAATAAAATAAGAAAATTATTTACACAAATTTTATCAAAATACAAAAATAAAACACCGTCACATACATACAGGTAACAAAGACTTGAACGAAGGCTCACGTTGCGAATCGTTTAACCAGCTCAGCTGCGACTGGAAACCTCTAAACTTGGTTTTCAAGTGATAATCATTTTGAGAACTAGTTTTAAACAATTCTTACTGCTCCATTGGGTTGAATTTCGCTTATATTCTTAACTACATTTAAAATGTAGTGTTCGATTGTCTTATAGAATCTTTAACTATAGTATGTGGTTAAAATCTTTCCCTTTTTTATCACCAACTTCCTGAAAACTGTTTGATTTGTCTTCGAAGTGAATTTTAAGTAACCATGTTCTTGATCAACGTTATCAAATTGATGCTTAATATTTTGTAAAGTACAAATCACTTAATCGTAATACAGAAATATTTAATTACAATATTTTGTTATAAAAATATTGTGTTCTCGATATAACAACGCCGCTGTATAACTAATGTTGTTAAAACATTGTACAGATACAAAAGGTAAGCCTTTTTATTTATAGTTTTAATTATGACTTTGTGAATCAACGGTAGTAATTCTGTTATACCAGTCACTATCACACGTCCTCTCTTTTTCGGTAACGAAATAAGTCTTTAATATTGAAACTCACCAATACTCGGACGTCTAACTAGGTACAGTGGAACGACAGACAGAAAATTTATTTAATAAAAACTTTAAAAAATCTGTATTTTTTTATTTAACCATCATTCTTCTGCACCTAATTGAATGTTCAAGTATAGTGAACACAGACCATTTTTGAAGCCATAGATTACAACATTTACTAGTAACAGAAAATCGAGTAGGTATTAACCACACTTTGAAAATTGCGAAACTAGAAATGGCGAATGGTTGATGGTCTGATACCAATAAATGCTCTAGTCTATACTCATCTTTACAAATATAACAAGTTGTCTCTTGCACCTAATCAATTGTATTTAAAGATCAAACAACTTAGTTTAGCTACAGATGTAGGTATAACAGAACTACCATCGTCATCTAATTTAATAGAGATTTTGCAAGTGTTTTGCGAAGATAGACATTCAATGTTATATCTATTAGCTTACGGATAAAAAAAGCCGATAGAAAGAAAGAAAATATCGTAATTATAAAGTTGTTTATTGAAAAATGACAGCGTTCGCTGCTTATGCGCAGGTTTGCGTGTACCTTTGGTACAAGATTTAGAGTACAAATTACAACAACGGCCGAAAAGATGAAGTTTCTGCAAGAAATCTGATATAAGCTCTTGTCAATTTTGTCAGATAATATTTGCTACTATATGTACCTGCCTATTTATCTATGTAAAATCCATTCAGATTTAAAAATATATAAACACCTTTACGTGTCAGTTGATATTTTACAAAGCATGTATTGACGCTTTGGTTCGCAGGTAGGTACTGATTTTGTTATTGCACATTGTATAGCTTGAATTATTTGGTTTATGATCCTAACTAGATTTCAGGCGAGCTTCAATCTCAGATTCCTCACATTGCTAACATTAAGGAAACAATATTTCAGCACGATACATAGCTTAAGTACACACCACATGTGCCATAGACTCAGAATCTACTAAAACAAACTATTCATCTAAGAAAACGGAATGTGTGAGCAGGTACAGATGACCCAGCGAATCATAAGTTTGTCAGCGGGTCATTAAAAATAACAGGCGAAGTATGTTAACTATAGTCCGTTCGCGTTAAGATTGCAGTAAGTTTTTTTGTGTGCAACAGAATTGAATCGAAAAATCAGTGCATTCTTAACGCGAATGGTCCATAGAGAACATAATACGAGAGAACATTTATTGAAAATTTTGTTATTTTATTGAAATCAGATCTGCTGGTCTCTGTACTGCAATATAACCTCACTAACATCGAATAACCTTTAATTAACAGGCCATCTATTGCCCGAAATCTCGCGCTATTATATGGTTACCCACATAAATACAAACTCATGATTCCTTGCGCCAACGGTACGAGAAAGGAAGTTCAATAAATATTTGCACATATTTTCAACAATAGGCCGTGAACTGTACTGAACACACGGACAACGAGATACGCTTTCGCACACTCGACGACTTTTCATCTTATTCAACAATCCTTGCAGTGGTGTGTCCAATAACACGTTTCTTGCACATTCGCATTTCATAACACATAAGATAAATATTAAACAAATTGACAAATTGTCTGATTCCCGTTTTGAAATCATTAGATAAGTTGATAGTTCACTTGAAATCAGAGTGACTTGTAAGGCAGGCACACCGCTTTTGCTCATTAAAACGGTCCCGAGCCGGAGAGCCGCCATCTAGCGGCGATTAGGAGAAATTCCTCCTTATCGCCACTAGATCACGTTTGCGAAGCGTCAAAGACGCTGACGAATTTGAAAGTCATCGAGTAATCAACCAGTAAATAATGACCTTTTTTATTTGCTCGGCTAACTGCACTTATGCCAACTTAAGGAAGACAAAAGTTTAGTGAATGCTCGATAAACTTGACGGTGAAGTAACTCGAAACTGTTTGTGCCTGCCGTACTTGGCACTCAGGCCGCAAAATAGCAACGATTTTATTAACATTGCTAACCAAATTGAAATTGTGCAGTTAATGCCTTGTTATAGTATATCTAGGCACTTATGCAATAACTTAGTTGTGAGATCTGTATGATTTTGCTGTTATAATG
Organism: Udea ferrugalis; assembly: GCA_950022985.1. Taxonomy (NCBI): domain Eukaryota; kingdom Metazoa; phylum Arthropoda; class Insecta; order Lepidoptera; family Crambidae; genus Udea; species Udea ferrugalis. Next base: position 2,730,036 of record OX465527.1, on the reverse strand, counting down.
TATGGCTGTTCCAAGCCCTTGCCTGCATTGATATCCATTTTATGTGTTCAGGCTGATCACGGCATGAAGTCGTCTACGTAGTTTTAATTTCCGTCATGGATGCATAAACGTCTATTCTATTCGTTGTGCATTTATAATCCTGGACACACCATTGCAAGTGTCGACTGCCTATAACTCCAATGCAAAACCTTGATATGCCTCTAGTGGAACTAACTGCAGATTACTTAGGTACTGGCACCGAAAACAAACTTACTAATCAATATACATAAATATTACAACATTCACAACAAAAATACTATTACACATTCTATACAAAATTGTCCTTAGTACTGTTTACATTCGCAGGATATTTACAATCTTAACTTATTGAATAGACAGTTGTTGTGATTCTATACAACATATCAAGCCTTGTATTATATACAAAGTAGACTAATCTACTATGACAGACGTTTGTAGGTTTTGTCAATATCATGCGAAGGGATAATATCATGAAACTGATGCTAGAAAAATCACTTACCTTACTATACCTGCCGTTTTTAGATTAGTCAACATTCCTGCCATTTTCACCATGAGCACGTATTGACAAAACCATTTTTGGTATATTCTTCAACATAAATTACACAATTATTCATAAACATAAGTAACAACATCCATCGCTTGATATGTTATATATTTAAGTATAGTATTTGTTACTTACAAATATCTGTGAACAACACATACAATATTTTATTTACAACGTCAATCTCAACACAAATAAAGTGACATCTCACCTGTGAGTTAAAACAATGTTCAATTCGCTTGTGTGTCAAAACAGATTTACAACTTTTGAATACTTTTTACGTAAGCTAAGGTTGAGAAGACACGCCGAAGTGAGATCTGACTTAGAAGCAATATTGTTTATTTAAAGTTTATTAACAGAATAATTTCAGAGGTTTTCAATCATTCAGTAGTCACCATAAGAGGTTCATCATTTACCTAACCAAATCCCATATTCTGTGAATAAACTTTATCTCAATAGCTCCTCGAAGTTAAAAGATAACAAGTGCTTATTAAAACAAATATCGACGCTTAACTGCAAAACAGTTCAATAATCAAGAGTAAAGTTTTAGAGAATACTATTAAAACAATGGGAAAGGTCATGGGAATCACATAGATATCTGAATTTTTGACGTTAGTGTCAGTAGACTTGACCAATACTGTCAGAAAACCTTATTTGGAATAATATAGACATATTCAGACGTCGATTACCATTGCATAAAACAAGTTGACAGAGACATAAATAAATTATGCCATAAATTGGTAGATTCTCAAATGTCATGACAAGCAAGTAAACGCCGTGCGCTATGTGGCGTTAGCCAACAGCCAGGTGGATGGACGACCTAACAAAGGTAGCAAGAGTTCAGCGGAAACAGCAAATCTAGATGAGAGGCCTATGGTCATCACTGGGAGTAGTGTAACTGCAGTTGGTGATGATAACAAACATCTGAATTTGTGTTTTTTTGGAGGTTTTCACATTTTACGCTGTAGGCTGCTGAAAATAATGAGCCATGAACATGTCTTTCAGAGATTCAACCTAAGCCTTTTAATATCACAACCCAAATAAAAAACCTCAGAAGGTTGACGTAAGCTGGGTATAAAAACAATACTTATTTTGATACGTTTATATGTTTGATGTGTGACAACATTGGGTACTATGACAAGCATCTTTGTCTAGTTTTACTTCACAAAGACGCCACTATGTAGGACGGAGCCAAGTAACCAAATTCACACATATCCTTTCAGTATAACAACACAGGTAAATGATTTATGATTCTGGGGTAGCGGAGTTTTGCAGTATTATTTATTACCGTGTTTCTTTTTCATAATCCTATGTAAATAAGAAAATCTTGCTATAATCATTGTCAAACATAGCTGCAATATATGGCTCAGTTGTGCTGCATGTCAAAGCTTTTGAAAGCCGAAATCAGCTATTTTTCGTCAACATACCAGACATGACACTAAATTGAACCGAGCTCTAATTAATAAACTATGTGTCTACTAAATATTTGGCACATTCATACGCGTTCGTATTTTGTATACTCAAGTGTTTCCCATGGAATCTAAACGCGTTACAATTCAATACCTACCCATCGCTTTGTGCTCGAAGACTAAAGGAAAAATTGAGGCATAACAAATCAGTCAATTCCTTAGCTCAATCTGCGTCAAAGGAATATTAAAAAGTGGGTCAGATTGGAAGGCAACAACGAAGCGAGACACGCGACACACGTCAGAATAATCGTACAATAATTACGTCAACTCGGAATCACAACACTGGGGACTATTTACACTCGTTTCAACAAATTCACAATTAAATATAATCAACGATACGCTCACAAATATACATAGATTATAAAACTCTAATCACACCTCACTAGCGGTAACCCGAGTCACGACTACGCTACAGTTACGATCACTCGGTCGCTCACCACACACGTACAAAAGTGAGTCTTAACACTAGGTGATATTTTTACAATTACACGTTCGAAAGTCCGCACCTTCCGGTCGTCGGTGCGTCGGCACTCTCAGACGGAGATTTCGTAGTTGCAGTCGTAGACGGAGGCGCGGTCGGGCGGGTCGGGGGGTGCGGTCCGCGCTTCTAGTTGGTCCTGGACTTCGAGGGCGCGGACGAAGGATAAGGGGCGAGCGGGCCGGGCGGGGAGCCCGTTGCCGTTGGGTGGGGGGACGACGCGTCGCCTTGAGAGTGGTGAGGGTTGTGGGGGGAACACGGGGACCCCGCCGCGGGGGATTGGGTGGTGCGGCGGAGGGAGGTGTTGCTGGTGTTGCTGGTGCGGAGCGGGCGGGCGCTCGGCCCAGAGGTAGTTCCCGCGCTGGGGCGAGGCGGCGAGCTCGCGGATGTCGTCGGCGGTGGGGCGCTGCGGCGGCGCCTCGGCCCGCAGCAGCTCGCCCTCGGAGAGGAAGCGGCGCTGCGGCGAGGCGCGCGAGACGCCGATGAAGTCCGGCCGGCGCGGCTGCGTCGGCGTGCCGGGGTTGGACCTGTGGCCGGCGCTCACGTCAGGGGTTTAATCGCGCGAGCTCGTCCGAGCCCTCGCTATCGTTATCGTACGGCCTACGGACAGAAGGAGAAGGGAGCTGCGGGGCGAAGCGTTTGCACGTGCGATCGCAAGACCGGCGACGTCGCCCTCGGACTCTTCTCGTTCAGAACTTATCTTAATTTCGTTTCTTTACGTTATTCTCTGTTTCATCATACTAGGTGGTTTACGTACCTTCAGCACGGAAGATCTGTTACCATGCCCTGTTAATAAGTGTCATAACTATGATATCCCATTTAAACTGTATCAAACTTTCCATCTCTTATCCATTCATAAACATAGGAACTTATTGAAAGGTGTTAATAGCAGGATTTTGAGCTCCATGCTTAACCCTTTTAAGTACACGAATAAGAAGCAATACAGTGAAATTTCTAAATAAATACTCAAATGATCGATATTTCAATTTTAAGATTAAATGCAGTAAATAAAGTAGTTTTGGCCAATTTCCACGTAATAAGTTTGATACAAGTTATTTAAAACTTATCACCGTGCTGAAGCGATAAAATCATTAAAAACCCTTTTATTCAAATTAAAATGTGAAAATAAAAGTCAGTTGTAGTTGCAAATGTGTTATATACATATTCTACCCACCACAGTAGCCACTAAAACTTTAGCAAATCAAATATACATCGCGGCCTAGTTCTGAACGTATGCCTAGGTCCGACGGCGACGATCGCCAACTACGGTTGCGGGAGCATGCTAACGCCACATGCCTCAAATACACTATGTTACACTATACACACTACTACAACTACTGCAAGCTATGTTCTAACACTTATCCTGATAGAATAGAAAGGCAAAAAAACTAATTAAAGAAAAGTAGTCAATCAAAACTAATTATGAGGTTATCTACATCAGGATAGTTAACTTACGGAGTTATCCTACGTGGGCAGCGATACAATGGTTTCTTAGAAAGGTTCATGTAAGTAAGGTAAGTTGTTATCTTTTAAAATCGATTTCAAAGCCACCTACGTAGAATAACAAAGAATTAGCGCGACCCACGATAAACAATACGGCCATGATCTCCATTGTCGATATCCCAAGCAATACGTCCTTAACTTCAAAAGAGTAAGTAAAAATCTGAATTACACTTAACACGATGCTAAAAAATCTGTGCCTAAGACAAACCATACCTAGCAAAGTATGATCAAAAAAGAGGAAAAATAATTACATATATGAAAAAGAAATTGGCAGACAGAATCTGCGTAAGCTTGGGACAATGAAACGGACAGACAAACACAGAACTAAAGATCCATTACCCTGGGTCTGTGTATGATCATAATTCGACCATAGACAACCGCTGATACACGTTACCGGCCATTGTATAGTGCGTCGCGCTACTTCCTCCGCCTTTCTCACAACAGCTTGCAAATAAAAATATAATACATTTTTTAGTTATCATGTGGCGTAGGATAAGTCATGTTTTATTTCACCAATGGAAGGTAATCAGAATATACACATTTAGTATGTTTCAGACAAAAACTTCTTCTGTTATCCAGTTTAAGTCTCACACAAAGTTACCTGGTTGACAATTAGAAAACCAGCAATCGGAAAATGAGCGGGCTCCCAAGTCTGCTAATGCTAATTAGAATGTTTTAATTGAGTCTCAATCAAATTTGTCACATTTGGTATGATAAATATGTCAAATTGTAATTGAGACACAATTACAATTCAATATAAGCATTCCAAAATTAGCAGACTTGAGGCCCGGGAGTCCTCTTAATGAGTATTATGCCTAAGTTGCAGATTTCATATATTCAGATCACCTTTTTAATATGTCTAGTGTAGGCTGTACAAAAAATTGATATCAGATCGTTAATTCTACTGCCAAGTGAATGTTGAAAACAACAACGTTGATTTTTTGACAATACGTCAGGTATTTTTATTAAAGACATTAATATGAAGACTTCCATCGATCATCTAAAATGGCACTTACATGGGTGAAATTATATTTCATCGTTTCTCATTATTAGCTGGATAATTTTCTGCTGTTAATGCACGTTTGAATGAGCTTTACCAGGTGTGATACTTAAAGAACTGGATTCTACTCGCGGGTAGTTTTTGTTACGGTGTTAACCCGATTCATTCGACGTCGTTGTTAATCTCAATAACGATGACTTTTAGATAGTCGGAAAGTCTGTTCAGAATGGTCTCATGAACAGAAACCATACAATCCTCATGTAATGCCAATTAATATAAATCAATTTGTTTTTTCCCGACAGAACTTATTCTACGCCTAAACTAGGTTTACATTCAACTGTAACTAGAATTACCAAAACATGCTAAATTAAATTGTTTTGTTAAGCTATATTTCCAATACTAATGCTATTTGTACTTAAAATCAAGGATAGTGCCATTTTGTGTAGTAAAAAAAGGGATGTCCTTGTAATTTTAATATTTATTTATAATTTAGATAAGATCGACAAGGTAAAATAATTTTCTCCCGCTGACACTCGTCTACTATAAAAATAGTACGGAACTATTGGGTACGAAGCACAAAAAGCAATAATATTATAACTACTAATTCAAAAAGCTTGTTTTTACCAATCATTATTTTGTATTTTCATGAAAGTAGCAAATTGCTATAATGAACAAGTAAACCTGTCAAGAAGGCATTTCTTAACTCATTTTAGCATATCAACAGTGCAGCCACATTAATTAGATTTATTTACATTTTGCACAGCTTGAATTTGTTGAATTTTAAACATTTCTTAAAACTTTTGACTTAAATGAAGAACCACTAATTTTCGTTTAACGTCTCCTTTAGGGTTAACTATAAAATTCAACAAAAACAAGCGTATTCACAACAAACACACAAAACCAAACACAACAAGGTCATTACAATTTACCGTCGACACGTCGGCTCTATGCGTTAGGTCCACCTGCCGCGTGGTAAGCGGTAAACGGTCACATTTTATATTGTACCATACAGTACGACAACAAATAGGTAGGATTTTGGAAAAACTTTACCAAAGTTAATTATTGATGTAGACGTATTTGCTACTGGTTAGAACGTCATCCACATAAGAGACCAATTTTTATCAGTGTCTATAAATAAATATAAGGTACTGAATTCAGTGTTGATTATGGTCATGGCACGTTTTTCATAGCATTTCAGAATTATGTGGGATAATATTAATGAAAAAACAATGAGTCAAGATGATCAATTATAATAACGAAACTAATACGGGTATTTGACAGAACCCGTGAGCAAAATCAAATGTAAAATTTAATTCAAAATGATTTGATTCAATATATCATGTGAAGGCTGGTCAGTCGTTTTGTAGTCGTACTGTACTGACACTGCGTCCGTCGTCGGTCTCTTATGTAATCAATTAGGTGCAGTATTATAAGTGCAGTAAAATGAGTGTTCATGTATTGTTAGTAGTAAAATATCATTGGTTAGAAACTTATATGATGTCTTTTGGAATATCCTGTCAACCGACAATGGATGCGGTGCATGCAGGTTTTAGTTAATACTGTAGTTTTTAAACACCAATATGTTTACAACATTGAATAGGAAGTTTTATATACTTTTGATGATAGTTGAACACAATAAACTGTTTAAAAAAATCCTAAATGGCCCTTCAAGGCTCATTTTCTTGATAAAAGCTCTCTTTACCCGCTCACCCACTGGTGAGTGTATGGGTAATTCCTGTATACCCGTGCACCCACTGCGTCAAGTTTGGAATTAGGTAATTATTAAAATAACGACGTATTTCGTCGATAGTGTAAAAATGAAAACAAAAAATCCATTATAAACATGTGTATGCTTCTCGGCGTATTTCAAAACTTGTGTTCAGCTTTCACCAACGATATTGATATACACAGTTAGTTTCAATTTCGGTTAGGGGTCAGACTTTATGCAACAAACCATACGTCTAACAATTTTATTTAAATGTGATTTGCTTACATTAGGATTTCAGTATACTAGTCGAGTCGATAAGATTCTAGTTATCGTGATTTCAAAATGTTATTATTGAGACTGTTTAAAATGTAATAATCGATATCAAATTGTAAGCAAATTCTTCGACATTGAAGAAGCAAATTACACCACTGAAGAAAACACAGAAGTGTTTCCAAAAGAGTTACGGCTAAACTTCTTGTGAGTAGGCAAACCATTTTACATGCAAATAAACACTTAATCAAAAGGAAAACATATAAGCGATGCAGTTTAAGTAGAGGATATGGGACATTTTAAACTTCGACAACATTTTAGTTGGTTAATGTGATGGGGAAGAGGCCATGATTGAATGGATAAAATCATAAATACCTATTTATGTTTGGGTACATTCTGTCTTCTTGAGTAAATAAATCGCCAATTGTCCTTTATATGAAATTTTGATAAACATGTGAGCATATTGTGTAAAGTTGAGAAGTGTGAAGAACACCCAACATTTACTCAAGTTTTTTCTTATAAACTAAACCTGTAGTTTTTATCTAGAGCGGAAACTGAAACGATGATTTTAAAACTACTATTGAAAGTCCTAAGTCACAGTCAGCATTTATAATTGCAATCAATTTGGCATTCGCTAATCTACCACCGATTTACCCATCACCACACTATTTTCAAAAAAAATTCTAAACCGCTTCTCATTTTATTTCATTGTACGTTTCCATAGACAAACCAGAAGTTCGATTTTTGTTTGCAGGAGTTGAATTCTTTGAATTGGTTATAGAGGATTGCTAAAGATGCCAGCTCGTTTACTGTTTCAAACTTGTCTCATCTTGTACCCATCACCGTTTCAGTCCCCGCTGACCCCCCAGCATTATCAGTCCCCACACGTACCTTCTGACTGGACTGTTAACTGCTAATGGCGTGGGCACACCGAGTGCCTTTATCCTCTGTTGCATCGTCGGCGAGGGCCTAGCGCCGCCGTTCGACCCTGTATCGTAGCGGAGAGGCTCCATGACGACCCGGTAGCCAGCCGTCGTTGTGCCGCCATGACTGGAATGCGTATATGCGTTTATTATTTTCGGTTGGGGACGCTGGCAGTAAGCCGGGTGATCGTTCCGACTGTTGTGGGTGAATACCCAGTAAACATAAAAACCGGACTCGCAATAACTTACTTATTCCGGCGTGTACGCTCGAACCGAGTGGTGAGTCAGTATCAGCATGCATTCTCAAGAAGAAACACGCTCATATGAGTGTATAAGCTCGTTAACTCTCGTAGAAGTAGCGCGTGTGGCTAAAAGCGCGTTCATACCAATCCATCGATGCCCTCCATAGATCGTCGATGAAGGGGATCGATCGATGGTAGAAAGGTTCAGTCGATGACGATCGATAGTTAGGTTGATGGTCAACTAGCTAGACCATCGACCGACCGTCGATCGATCAATCAAAGCTACCGGACCAGTCGTTCGATTTCCATTGACATCGATCGATGACCACGATTGACGATCGATCGATTAGTCTGGTAATACTCATATAAGCGCATGTAAAACGTACATGTAACGGTCACTGTATTTATCGCGAAATACTAATAGGTCTAGCACGAACCGATAACATTTTGACAATCGAAAAGTAAACAATACCTTTTCTTCTTAAAGACATAGGCCGAAGAAAAAAAAATCGTTTTCATTTTGATTACCGAAACGTTAGCGATTCGTGCTAGGCCTGCAGGTAGCACGGGGCGAAGTCGTGGACGGAAAGCTGATTCTAAATAAAATCTTAACTCACCTAGTGTTCCTGGCGAGCGGACTAAGTCTCGGATAGTGCATAGGCCGCGGCGCGTGAGGTGCCGGCGGTGGGAATAGGTTAGCGGCTGACGTCCTTCTCTGCGGGGGCGTGGGTTCACAGTCCGCGCTCTGCGACGCTCCGGGACCCTCGAGATCACCCTCGTGCTCGTCGCGTCCGGGAGATAGCTGTGACGCGTTTACGAACTCGAATTGTTAGATTGAGAACTCAAGTGGCGCCCTCATTGAATAAGAAATCATTTCATAGAATATGTATAGTTAGATACAAATAGGATAAATCATTTTTGTTCAAAAAGAACCCAACACCTTCATTGTAGTTTCTAAAGTCAGCCGTTATTGAGACTTTTACTAACTCAACGAAATATATTGAGTCCTGTAGGCCTAGCACGAACCGCTAACGTTTTGGTAATCGAAAAGTAAACGATATTTTTTTTCTTAAAGACACATGAAAAAGAAAAAAAGTGTCTTTTACTTTTCGATTACCGAAACGTTAGCGGTTCGTGCTAGCCCTACTGTTTTGACAAAGTAAATACTTCATAATCCTTGTTACAAACTGTACGTAGGATTCTTTAATCTTGCTTTTCTATTCTATGATATGTTTTTTAATTCAAGAGGGCGCTACTGGATTTCTACCTTAAATAACGGAAAAAACACTCATAGAGTTCATTTTCGATATGAGTGAGTTTAAGTTGTATTTGAAAGTTCGCGATTGAGCTTTTAAAGCTGAGTTATAACACAGATGGTGTGTCTGATAGTGAAGAAAGATGACATGTTAAAACGTTTATAATGCATTAAGTGGATAGTAATTAAATGGTGTTATGGAAACTATTGTTGCCCTTTCTATTTCCTAGATAATTCAATTTCAAGGATTAGACTTAAAAGCTGGTGAACATGATAAATGTTAATTTTAAAGTTGTGAATAGTTTTCAGTCAACGGATCTGTTGCATGGAAGTAATCAACAAGTGTTAGATTTTAGTAGAGAGCCAGACATACTCATGTCTTCAATTCACATTATAAGATCATCAGAATAAAATGTGCGTGTGCCAGAACTTATGATCGTGAATTGAAGGTATGTAATCATTTGCTCTACAAGCATGATAACTAGGTGAAGTCTACTGCATTGATGGATGGTGGTGGTAAGCGACTTTGAACTCTATCGAAGCGTGGCAATGTTCTGAGTTATGGCTTTGCTAGTTCTACACTAATAGCCATATTATATGTTCTGTGAATGAATGTTGATGGAACTAAACACATTATTTATTTAGTGGGAAAATGAATGACTACATTGTATTTTTTACGACCTGTAACAATTACTTCAAAGGGATACTTTTAATTAGCAAAAAGGTAAAATATTTTACAAGATTCTTGCAATCGGGACTAAATATGAAATCAATATCTTTTGAGTAAATATTTACATCAGGAGATTCAGGGGAAAGGGTATCGTATTGCAATAATCTCCGTTTCTTATGGAATTCATACTGAATATCAAATACACTCAATGAACAAGATGATTTTATCCATTATAAAGATCCTAACGAATGTCCAAATAACCTTAAGATTATTGCAATACGATAAAAAGTCAATAGCTCATAGCTTAAAACTAGCACATGTTTAAGAGTAGAATATGCTTGTTCGGATCTAATTAAGTTCAGAATTATGTTTGACGGATAATCGGACGGATAAGAAAATAATATGTTTAGATGAAAATAAAACAATAAAGGGTTCCCAACTTTGTAGTGTTTTCGTGTCATACTTGACTAGATTCTGATCTGTTGCCAGATTGAGAAATCATGAATTTTACTTCAAAATCAACCACAGAGATATCAATAACGTTAAAATATTAAGTGACCTTTTAGGTCTCCCGATCCAAACAAACACATCCACCCAGCTGCCTCGACAGCATGACAGCTAGCGTTGTAACAGACTTGAGTCTTATAGCCTCAATTTTAAGGTACATATTATGTAGATCTCGTTGAGCTCAAAAGACTTTCGGACTTAACACTCCATTAGAATAAAAAATAAAACTAAGCTCTAATGTGGAGCAAGTGTTAACTAAAGTTGCTCAGTTAGGTATTACAGCAAGACTTTCACTGGTCGTGCAGATGATTCCCAATATTGAAGGCTCGAGAGTTTCGCGAAGAGCCTTAAACTAAGCGAAGCTTTCAATATGGAACGATGTATTTAAATATGTTTTTTCTGTAAATCATGATAGTGTCTGCGTTCTCTACAGACGATCTATGCAGCGAAGTTGAAGTTGGAGCACCATGATTATACTGTGCAGGGATCGAACCCGCAACCCTTGCTATAGCAGTCAAAGTCGTAACTATACCAGATCGGAATCAAATCGGTCATAAAACATACTTCGTAGAATAACTTCGAAAATCTGCGACCTCATAAGTCTAAACGTAGCAAATCGAGTCTCACTTCGAGTCGAGTCTTCGAGGACTCGAGTCCGTTACAACACTAATGACAGCGCAAGCGTCTGGCTCTCACCTTGTTGTAGTGCGCATGCGCGCCGACCGCCCGATGCGCGTTTCCGTTGTCCGCCGTGTACGTCTTTACCTGGTGCGTGTCCGTTGCGATTGTGGATATCGCCGAGGCCGAGTGAGGCCCGCCGAGCGCTTCGCGGCGCTTCTTGCCGCCTTTGTATGTGTACTTTGAGGGTCGGACTAGACTGGAAGGGGAAAAGGTTTAGAGGTTAGGAGTAATAAATATTTTTTTTCGGTCATAACTTACACTATTCAAGATAGGAAAACCAGATATAGACATTCGGTCATGGCTTCAGGCGGGAATCGAACCCGGAACAGACTATTAACAGACCGGCCGAATTTTCCTGGTATATTATACCTGGCAGAGAGGTTTTTTAGAACGATGATTATGCATTATCCCTAATGCTAAAATAAAATAGCTTACACAATTAAAGTTTAAAGCACAGTTACAACAGGAAAAAGAAACAAAAACACTTTCAATGATTTGGGGCAAATTATTCTGAGAGAAAATTTGATGCAACGAAATAGTTACCTACCAATATACTCCGCACGCCGAATGATGATCCCTATGACAGTTCGTTGGCGCTTAACTTTGTACTGACGTCCTGTCACAGCAAATCCTTTAGAGGTCCATTAAAAAATCGAAAAAATCATAATTGTGTACATTTTAAACTTATAAAAATGCATATTAAGAAATTATTACGTAATGTTCGTAAATAATGGAAAAAAACTCAATGCAAATGTACATGGTACGTGCTGCAAAAGTTACGTCTTCAAGCTGTTATCGACTAAGAAGGGACACATCGATAAACAAAATATCGATAATTAGATGTAAAAATTTAACAAATGCTTTAAGGGTGTATTTTATTTATATCAATTTGAATCTGATACAGGGTCAAGCGGATCTTCAAAATCTGAGTCTGAACTGCAGCTATCCGTGACGTTTAATATTAACGGTTGGACAATGATATTGTCGTATTGCACATCTCGATCCCAGTCTTGTAAACAAATTTTCTTCGTTCTTTCGACCACTTTTCATTTTATTCAAATTATGCAATTTTAATAAAAATTAAAGAATAGTAAAATAAAACAAGACTCTTACTTTTTATCGTGTTTTATGTCCATCAATGCGCGTTAGCTTTTTTCAAAATAAATTCAAATTGCTTATTATGTTGAATGACCTGGCTGAAAGACAAGACATTTGCCTAAAAAATCATATTTTATCGAAATTGTATGAAATTGTTTCGCATCACTAATACAGCTGTCAGTAGAAACGTCATAGGGATCATCATTCGGCGTGCGAACTATAGTAACATAACATAAGCGGCCTAAATACGTCCCACTGCTTGGCACAGGCCTACCAATAGTAAGAATAGGTCTTAAATTAGAAAATACACAGAAACGAGATGTTTCTAAAGCTATAATGTAAACATTTAACCAAATTACGAAATCGTTTCTCTGTTAGCTCTTTCAGTTCTACCAAACACACTCTAGAATTCAAAAACGTTTTCATAATTATTAAAATACCGGGTGGGGCGTTCCGACCGACAATCCTTGAAATTTTGAAAAGCCCTACACATACACATACCTAAGGTATTTTTATTTTATTTTTAAGTTCGATAGTTTTCGAGTTATTGAATGACAAAGTTTTGCTTCAAAAGTATGCGTTGTCAACCTTAATCAACAGCTGTTTGGGACGTATTTAGGGAAAAAGATTTAAGAAGTCGTTGACCTTTTTTCTTTTAATTATTGTAGGGAAATCCTCATGAAAAAGCCGGACTTAAGTCGCGGCAATAAGTCAACCATTAGACTAAGCAAAAAATACAGTAGGTTTGCATAGTACTGCATTCTAGAATGATACTTAAGCACTCATTTGCCCTTGAGAAGATAATAATGTGATTGTATGAACTGAGGAATACAATAACGATCTCAGCTCCTCAACTCAAGTTCCTAATTTAGGCACTTTTTTTTTAAATACCTACGCTAATTAGTTCAGCTTTTGAAACAAGAATTCAAGTTCCATAATTGTTCGTGCTATAACAAAATAATAAAATTAACGAACTTAAATTCAACTTTACATTAAACATAATAAAAGCAATTTACACTATCCATCTTAAGTTTAAAGCCGGCCCTGTCTCCCGCAAACCGACGCGCACACGCCGAAAGGCGATAACAAAGAGACCGCGCCGCTTTGCCTACGTGCCGCCTTCCTTTGCCGGCACCGAGCTAGTGTTGTTCTCCTCAGCCGCGCAGCCGCTTAGCTAAGTGTCGACAGTTGACTTGTCGATACCAACTGATTTATCATAACATCATTTCATTGCAATTCTAAAATCCTATGATGTTCCAACAAGATTTGATTGATTGAAAGGAATAGGGACAACTTTGCTTTACGGTGTACAGTGAATCACAAAAAGAACTTAAAACTACCACTAGAAACAAAAGCACTAATTGAACTCGCAAGCTGAATGCAAAACATTGTTTAATACACATTTCTATCTTTTCTGACAAGCTTTTATTCATTGTACTTAGGGTTAGTTGCACCATAGTAGAAGTTAAAGTTAAAGTTAAATTTTTTGTCAAATTTGACAATTCGACGTCATTTTTGGTCGTCAAATTGTCAAATTTGACAAAAACTTTAACTTTAACTTTAACTTCTACTATGGTGCAACTAACCCTTAAAGTCGATAAAAAAACGTGTCTTCAAGGCCTGCCGGTAACTAGTTTGGTTTGTTCGCGGTTATAAGTTTTTAGATCAAACACGATTTAACAAAATAATCGATAACTTTGTTAAAGCGTTTTATCGCGTTAATAATCGAAAACTTAACTTAACACTACGAACTTAAGGGCTTTGTGTTTATTAAAAGAACACAATTTATCGACGTTGGAAACGGTGACGTCTCTACTCGCCTACTTTGCTTCTCCCTACCGGAACGCGCTCTGCCCAATTTTTTTAGTCGCTTCGCAGATTTCAACTAGTGCGTGTGTATCAGGTGTCGTAAAAGCGCGAGTGGTTGAGTGGAGTTTTTTACAAATAATACGTAGTGCGAGTGTTTGTGTGAGTGAGTGGCAGTTTTCAAAATGTCTTTACAAGCGCAAGACTATTTGGAATTCGCTTGGTGGGAGCGTAAATGTTGTCACGTGTGCACAGGCATACTCGATTACGTCTTCGGCTGTGCCTACTTAGAGGAGGTGGGCACATCGAGCATCGTATTTAAGGTAAGTGACTGTTGTGTTATTCACAAGTGAGACGAGTGAAATGTGGCGACTTGATCGTTTCGCGGCTTTGCGGAAAGTACAGATAGGTACTTCGTCAATAGGGTTGTCACAACGTACAAAATTGTTTTTTTTACGACTGTTTTAATATGGTCTGAATTCACGTATTGAGTACTTAAAACGCAAGTATGTGAGGTTCTTTACACGATATTTTTGTCAATGTCGGTTATTCCGCCCCACCCTGTATAAGTATTTTCTGAAGTTAAAGTAAAGTTAAAGTAATGTGCAATAAGAACTTATAATTTTCTGTATTTCAAGTACAAAAGATAAAAAAGAAACATTACTCACGTAGGATACTGTGGTCCGAACTGTGTATAGCAGCAATTGTACCAACAGCCCTTCGAGAAGGGATTGTACCCGCCGGTGAACTTGCCAGTCACCTGCTCGTTCGTGGTGCGGCCCCTGGAGACCAGCACCATGTGGAACCCTGTCAGTCCAAATATGGGAATCGCTAGTAGTGCGATTATGCCCATTATAACCATTCTGGATATTTGTTAAGGATTAAAAGTAGAATAGATGTCTAAAAACTTTTATCTAGGACAACCGAATTTCTAAGTCCTACTGTTGGGCACAGGGTTAACTGGGCTTAACCCGGCGTGATGGGGGTGAAAAACTGTTACACGGACGTGGGGGTTGGGTCTATTTGACCCTGGTAAGATATGTGAATATTTTAGTCTCTAGTTAAAAGAAAAGGTTTTTATTATTACCAGCATTCATTTAGAGTTATAAGGGTTATCCAACACTAAAAAAAATATGAAATATATAATTTTTATCATGGATACGAGACTTTGAAAAAAAAAACCATATAATCACTATTTTTTGCCTTTGTCTAGCAAAACCTAAGTTAGTCATGATAATTATGGGTTTTTAGTTTTGTAATAGGTATTTCAATAAGTCTACTAATAGGAAGCTTTAAGAAAACTTTTATTAAGACCGTACTTTTCAACGAAACTTGAAATGAAAGGTCTTTTATGTTGAGGACAAAAATGCTAGTTGCATCGACACATCATGTGTGTAGTTTTGCAATATTTGCTTCCAAGATATACCTGAAACTTCTCGTAGGCATCGGGTTTTTTTGCTGGAGGTACAACACATATTTTTGAATTATAATATGTAAACATTGTAATCTAGTTGAGGCATGCTCCTCCTACAGCAGCAGTTAAGTTTTCTCCATCCGACTGTACGTACTTAAGATCTAAATAGCGACAAAACTTCTAACTCTTCAAGCTGATAACGTTATTAGAATTCGAAATATTATGCTCTGTGTTGTTAGGCTGACTACACTTCCATCATCATCATAAATAGTACTCATCCTCTACAAAACCTTCATCAGACCTAGAGCGATCCCTCAATATCCATGTAAAAATCTATAAAAACCGCTCAAATATGTCTTTTGCACTAACAAACTAAATTAAATCTACAATAAAGAAGAAGTAAAACAAATAAAATAAAAATATAAAAAAACTCATTTTGTATGGAAAAAATGGAGTGAAATTGTTACACCGAGTACAGGCATGGGTCTAAATTACCCATTTTCAGGTTATGGCACTTATAGCTCCAAACTCAGGCGTTTTCTGACTTATTTCAGGGCACAAACGTGTGAAATGATTCATTAACTCCAGCTATAGGAAAAAACAGCAATGTCGGGTGAATAGTATAAAAATTATAGAAATTATAAAAACGGCCGGGTATCTTAGACCCAACCCCCATGACGCCGGGTTAACTATGTGGTAGCGCGAGCCGTGCTTTAAAACGCGGGCTCAGTGCGGATTGTGGGAAGGGTGTAAGGTTAGTGAAACCTTGCTGCCAGACGTTACCAAGTCGCCAAAAGCCACCGATACGGCTTGACGTCTGCGACGTCAGCCGGGAAGTGCTTAGCATACCTTCCGAAGCAAGGCGATGCCCCAAAATCATTCCTCAATTTCGGTGGGGTCACCCATCCCATTTCCGACCTAGCATGCATTACTTTACAACGGCAATCGCTGCCAATCCACTGCCACAACTGAGTCACGAACACAAAAGGACCGTCAATATTAGTACGTTACCATACATTAAGATAAAAAGGATACGACACAATAGGCTCCACTTGCGTCAAGGTCTTGTTATTATTCATAATATAGTACAGACTAAGGCCGAATATGCTCAGCATGTGTATTGAGAGTGATATGAGGAAGAAGAAGAAGAATCTGTAGTTCCGCCGGCCGATGCAGTTGTTCACCCACGGACAGTGGTGGTCGAACGTCTGGAAGGAGAAAAATATAAGTAGAAATATCTCATTATGAATAAGTGATCACAATTAGGCTGTTGTCGTATGACGGTGATGATGAAAGCGCCCTGGGGACCAGTGTGGGTCAGCGGAACCCGTGGGACCACAGTTTAAATCTGTCCGGAGCACCATACGCGGTGTCCATTGGTCAATTTCCAGCTAAATCTCCAGGTAATGGAAAACTCCGACGACAATGTGAGCAACCTTGATAACGGCAGGACGTTTGGGTTCTAACTCGCTCGGTGAAGTGTAGCGTTGTTAATGTCCTGATCCCAGTTGCTGTCATCATCATCATATAACTCTCAAGTTGGATGAAGCAAGGGAGCACACTGGTACTCATTTGCAACATTAGTTTGCTTTGCTAAATGATGTTTGCTTCCAATAACACCATGTAAATAAGTTTCCGCGTGAAGCCCTGACCGCTCCAGACGTAGAACCGTAGATAGATGAGCGTGTGCGCGAGAGATGGAGATAAAGAATGAGTGGTCATTGTTCGAACTTCTTCCAGGCTAAAAACTTGCGAACAGCGACACGATTCCGTGCTTTTTCTCGTTCCTAAACTAAACAAATCCAAAGAGATGACGCGTGACATAAATTGCAACAGTGCCCCTCTCAGACTAGCTATGGTATTCCGGCGGGCGCCAAAAGTCACTTCGCTCGTGTTGACTTAACTTTAAAATTCAATTTCTTTGCAACTGTGGTCGTTTGGGAGAAAAGAATCAAGCCAAATAACATTTTTTAATAATTTACACACAAAATGAGAGAAAATACTAATTCAGAGTGAAGTGTATTTGATATAAGTAAGCGTGAAGCACCGAGATGAGAAGTGATGTCCGCCGGAATAGCACCCCAGGTAGTTTGCGACGGCAACAAAAAGGATAGTTCCTACCTCTATACAGTGGTTGCACACGGAGCAGTGCGAGCAGCGCGGCGGCCGGTAGAACTTGCAGGTGACGCACCATTTCATGCGCACTGTGATACCGTTGATCTCGACGCTGCGATACAACGGCGCTCTAAAGTCGTCGTCACGATCCTCGTCAGGTGGAGCTGGAAACAACAAACAAACACTTGAGGAAGCGGTACCAAAAATGAACCTTTGAAAAGGGAGAACACTGCCTGCCTAGGTTGTTGCAGCGACTATCGTTTTGCATATTTTTGGAACGGTATGTCACGTATGCGTTGCATCGCATTGTCGCATGCAATGTTTTTAATCGAGCGACACAGCGCAATGCAATGCGCTAATGGGGCCTTACTCCGAGTCGGGGATGTGACAGGAAAGCCTGAACGGATTCAGGAATATTGGTTCACTTTAGCTCGAGACTGTATTAACCCTTCAGCTTGCCTAGGTTATGTACATTTTTCGTTGGATTTGAGCTCATCTACGAGGGTTGAGGCTCAAAATAATATGACCTCGAATGTGCTAGTACTGGTTAAGGGTTAGGTAAAGAACGAGTTAGGAACTAAGTGATACTCATAAGATGACTCCCAGCAGTGCAGCAGTAGGTACGGCAGTATTATCCATTTCATATGTCTAAAGCCACAATATTTTGGTTCATAATGGAATATTCATACTTTAATTACGTAAGTTTATCAAGTTCAGTTGACAGGCTTGGCGCCCAACTTGGTAGCAAATGACTAAGTAAATAGAAATGTAGGTTAGCAAATAAAACCTTACAGTTTTGTTTGCGCGGTTAATTAGTTACGAATGCCAGATTGAATTTCTATTTCGAAATGATTGCCTGATAACGTCACGTGTTGGCAGGCAGGTAGGGAAAGGACTAATTAACTTTCGAGATTGTTGACTTGAGAAAGCGAAGGCTGACCCAGAGGAATAGGACCCAGGCAGAGGCGTGGCGTGTTTTTGTGTATCTGAGACCTTTATCCACTGCGCCACAATCGATAGATCTTAACTGCTACTATAGCTAGACGAGGACCACCATCTGGATGGTCCACCAGTCCAGCTCGCGTATTCCATTCATACTTTCCATCGCATAGATGAGGACGCGCTACAATCATACAATTTTTGTGACCGCTCAATTTACACAGGACAGGAGATGTTCAATGTCCTATAAATGCACACCAATCATCTGATCTTTTAACTAGGCCGTTGCCTACACTATAAATAACAGACGACTACCGGGAGCGGTTTTAAGATCATCCGATATAGATTCAGACAATCGTTCCCTTCATAGATCCTGAAGGAAACTTGGCTTAAAATTAGCCAAACTAACAGCCAGTTTCTCCATTGATTTACATGACAAACATAGGTGGCGACAATAACCCAAAATGTTCATCATGCCGTGCCACAGAGGCGAACACATATTTGCCGATGATTGAAATTGAATATTTAGGTTAATTCCGAAATAAAATCAACTTAATTCTCCTTCTAATCACGTCACATAAGCTTTAGAGCAAGTGTTTTTGATTGAGCATTTAAAACACATTCAACAGATTTTTCTAGTATTCTCATCTCAGAAACTAGCAGTAAGAACTGGCTATACACGAGTAGGTGTTCCTTACTTTTGAATAAAAACAACTACTCGAAAGTGGGTTTATGGTGCAGCTTAAATTACTAAACACCAAGAGTTCATGTGAAATCGAATTTGTAGCGGAAACACCATTGTTGATTAACTGCATCACAATACCAAGAATAGACACTAAAATAGGAAGCAAAAGGCATTGGTTAGTGAGGTTGCGAGGCGACCCAATTACTTCTCGATCGACAATGTTACACGTAGACCTAGTGGGGTATAAGGATGAGTTCACATGCATAATGGAGATATTCCGAGAGGACTTCCAACACATTCGCTAAAATCGGTTTAATCCAGATAATTAACTCGTAATTTGCCTGGGTTCCATTGACTTTGCCTGGAAATCGTCTTATATTTTGAAGGAACTATTGTCCCTTTGCCTCATTAGGGTTAACTGCCGATGTAAGAGTACTGGTGCGATGCTGTCTTCAATCTATGGACCACTCTCTGAACTTTAAGAATGGCTGGAAATTAGGGCTAATTGCTTTCCGGCGGGTTGCAGATGTGAACAATGACTGTAGGTATTGTTAGGCATTTCCGAACGCAACTTGTCAAGAGCAGTATTCCCCGCCATTATTTGACGTTTGTATATCTATCTCGCTCTCTCTTTTTCTTGTACAACTTGCATTTGTTTTAGTTTGTGAATAAATTGTAATTTAAATGGTTTAATGCGTTTTTCTGAGCTTCCCTTTTAGCTCAGAAGCGGGATAACAGTACCGAGCGCCTACAAAAACGTTTTCCTGACGAAACAATAAGTGGAAGTAACTTCTGTATCGTTTTCCAAAATTCACTAAGCGCAGCCGCGCCGGCCGGGACGCCTTGCAGAAAACAAAAACCGGTTCGTACCTGTTTGCTGCACAGGTACACAGGGACAGGGATTGTTGTGAATTTGTGATAAAAGTGACTTTCAAGTCAATAACAATGAGTGGACGTGAATTTTTCCATGATGTCGGATTTTCATTCTTCGGAATGTGTAGTAGTGATGAACGGTGTACCCATGTGATACTTACGTTGCCTCATAAACTTTTGAATAGTGTCTCAAATCGGCAGCGTTCAGAACCTTTCCATAAACGGCATTGTTATGGTGGTAGTGACAGCGGTAGCCTAACCCGCAGCGGTGGTGACGGCAACGCGCCGTGGCGGCGGTCCCTAGCGGAGTCCGCTGGAGCACCGCGGCACCGGACCGTGTGCGCGGTCATTGACCTATGACTTAATCGCTCTCCTATTGCGGATTGTTCATCATGCTCCTGATGGGAGAGTGATTAAGCAGCAGGTTCTTCCGAACCCAAACAAGTCTCATTCGTCAAACTACTCATAGTTAAAGTGCTAAGTATCTACTATGGCTAGTACTTTGAATAAGGGAAACCAGTAGCCACAGTGTAGTGGTCTGTCTTCACCCCACTTTAGTAGTACCCCACCATTTCATCTGTGCCATTGGCAACTTACAGCTGCTTTAGTTCAAGCCTATGTTGGTCTTAATGATACATTTTCTGATTCTGATTCTATGTGATCTGTTATTTTACTATTGACTAATGAATCAGAAAAGTTAAAGGTATTCTGTGGATGTATGGCTGGTGATGAGAAAACTATTTCTGAAACTTATTTGAAATTTAAATTTAAAAAAAAAATTATGCTAAACATTGATACTAACAACTATCTAAACCTAAACTAATATCTAAACCTTACATAACTCTAATATTTAATAACTGCCTTTCTTTCCAATCAGTAAGTTAGTTAGATGTGTGACTTAGTTATGTGTTATATTATTTATAGATCTAATGTGACAAAATCTATTTAAGGTTATGCTTGTTGGTTACCCGGTGCAGGTTACAGAAGCAATAACAGGTAGGTACCTACGGTACAATAAAGCTGATGCTATTTCTGCTGGTAATCAGGACACATCCAGCATGTTAAGATATTTATTTTCATCATTCAAGTAAGTCAAGTCTTACTGATTTAATAATTAAATGATGCAGTTGTAAGCATTGTGGTCACATTGCACCAACGTTAGAAAAATCATCAAACTTGTGCATTCTGTGGCTGTGTCTGTCATGATGATGAAAACAATTAGGTAGAAAGGTGTTCATCACACTGTTATCATCATACAGGCCATGATAAGGATGAATGACCTGAAGTAAACTGTTACTTCAGACAAACTTATGCCTAATTATTTACAGATGTTACTGTTGTAGCTGCAAATTATTAGTTGTCATTTTTATTGATTTCAGTTGTCATGCCTTGGGTAAAATAATAATTATAATAATTACAGAGTTATACTGAGCCCAGAGGTTACAGTTACAGTTGAATATTCAATCCATGCAAGTCTAGTTGTTCAATTAAAAATTTCAGTATTTAGTTATTCATTTCATTTTTATTGCACATAATAGTACAGTATGGCGGACTTCATGCTGAGCGCATTATCTGCCAATCAACCATCCAGCATTTAAGGTATGTCAAAAATTCTAAAATAGATCCTTTAAGCAGGTTGCTGATGAGGCCAAACTGTGCCCAAAACAGAGGTTAATATAAGTCAGCCTGTTACCAACTAAGCGCTTGAGTATTGTCACGAATCTAAATAAGGACCCTAATACGGATATAAGTACACGAATTATACACACCAACATAATATTGCTGTGTCGGGGTGTGTCGTGGCGCGACAGAATGCTATCAGTTTTGTTCAAATGTGACAGACGCACGTTGGTCACATTACCTTAGGATCAGAGAGCATCGTGCATTGCATGCATCGTTGTCTAAAGACATACTTTGGTAATAGGATCGGCGAAAGCTTACCTGCTGAAATGGTCTTGATGAGTATTAGATGAGTTTACAAATAGTTTTTTCGGTAATTGTAGGATTGGTAAATGTTCTACAAAAAGTGCGTAGCTTACGGATTCAAAGCGCTCATATTATATTGTACCTAGTTTGTCGATGGCCGAGCGGATGAAAGATCGCGGCAGTACCTACATCGTTTGAATAGTTACCGATTGTACTAATTGGACTTAGTGGAAACGAGATTTGTCACCATATATAGCCCGCTGGTAGCCCCAGGTACAAAGTTGAGACTTTGATTAAGGTCGAATACCGTACTGGTAAGTCAACGGGCCACCTGGATGGGTTTAGCCGAAACCATGTTATTTCCGTTAAGCGAATAAATGATACATGTTTTCTACCCACTTCTGTAGAAGCAATGGCAACAGGGAGACTATTCAATTGGTTCAACTGTAGACCAATAATTGTAAGGTAAAATTCAAAGTGGCTATTTGACAGGACTTGCTTACTTTTACCGTATTTAAAAACTGGTTTGGCAAATACGGCGCTGTATTTAGAAACAAAAAGTAAAATGTACATGGCTGCATCTCCTAACACTATGCGTGAAAAATATACAGGGTGTCAAGCAGTGTTGTTGTATTCTTTATGAAAGATGCCGTTGCCGTTATACGTGGGCCACCTTGGTGTTTGATTTACGACATTTATTCACTCTAGCTCTTGTAGTTAGAAGCTGTTCGTGTTATTATAGTATTACAGATATTTGGAGTTGTATGCGACCAAAACAAAGCTTTCATTTGTAAGTATTTTAAGGATTACTGTGGTCTACAAATAAAATACATTTTGACTGCTGTTGTCAATCCGCGCGTAAATGAGCAAGTCTACTACCTATTTTAATGACAAATCATTTTGGGCGCTTTGGTGATGTTGAATGTGAATGGTAAAGCTTGGTGATCTGACTTGAATGATTTATTTTGTTTTACAATGTTAGACAAAGTTTTTAAGTCGTTCTGCGTTTTATGCTTCACATGTGTTAAGTTAAGATCTTTTGAGGTATGTGACATGGTTATTGGTGAACGTAATATCATGTGCAAGGGGTAACGAAGTGACAGGCTTGCACCAAGTTTAGATAGTCAAATTCAGGATTGTAAAAGTGTAAGCCGTAATGTGATTAAGACTATACACATAGTCGCCGTCAAGCATACTGTAATGTGATAGCTCGTGACAAACTGAATCGTTTTAATCATATAGTCCATTATCTGATTATTCTTAATAAGAATGAAACATTACTTCTTGTATTCTTAAGATTTATATTGTTTGTTTGTAATATTACTCAGTGAGCTGCCATTAAGAAGGCGATATTTGTTCGCTCATTTTGTTGCATTATCTGATTTATATTGTTTGTTTGTGATTGTTTGTAATATTACTCAGTGAGCTGCCATTAAGAAGGCGATATTTGTTCGCTCATTTTGTTGCATTATCTAATTTAAATTGTTTGTTTGTGATTGTTTGTAATATGACTCAGTGAGCTGCCATTAAGAAGGCGTTATTTGTTCGCTCATTTGTTACATCATCTGATTTATATTGTTTGTTTGTGATTGTTTGTAATATTACTCAGTGAGCTGCCATTAAGAAGGCGATATTTGTTCGCTCATTCGTTACATTATCTGATTTATATTGTTTGTTTGTGATTGTTTGTAATATTACTCAGTGAGCTGCCATTAAGAAGGCGATATTTGTTCGCTCATTTTGTTACATTATATGATTTATATTGTTTGTTTGTGATTGTTTGTAATATTACTCAGTGAGCTGCCATTAAGAAGGCGATATTTGTTCGCTCATTTTGTTGCATTATCTGATTTATATTGTTTGTTTGTGATTGTTTATAATATTACTCAATGAGCTGCCATTAAGAAGGCGATAATTGTTCGCTCATTTTGTTACATTATCTGATTTATATTGTTTGTTTGTGATTGTTTGTAATATTACTCAGTGAGCTGCCATTAAGAAGGCGATATTTGTTCGCTCATTTTGTTACATTATATGATTTATATTGTTTGTTTGTGATTGTTTGTAATATTACTCAGTGAGCTGCCATTAAGAAGGCGATATTTGTTCGCTCATTTTGTTGCATTATCTGATTTATATTGTTTGTTTGTGATTGTTTGTAATATTACTCAGTGAGCTGCCATTAAGAAGGCGATAATTGTTCGCTCATTGTTGTTACTTGACTGAAGGCGATTGAGAACGCTTCAGACTGTAAGTTATTTGACTGGAGGCGATTAAGAACGCTTCATACTTGTTAAATAACTGGAAACGATTAAGAACGTTTCAGACTGTTTGTTACTTGACTGTAGGCGATTGAGAACGCTTCAGACTGTAAGTTATTTGACTGGAGGCGATTAAGAACGCTTCATACTTGTTAAATAACTGGAAACGATTAAGAACGTTTCAGACTGTTTGTTACTTGACTGTAGGCGATTAAGAACGCTTCAGACTGTAAGTTATTTGACTGGAGGCGATTAAGAACGCTTCAGACTTGTTAAATAACTGGAAACGATTAAGAACGTTTCAGACTGTTTGTTATTTGACTGACTGTTTAAATCTCGAGATTTGCCTTAAGAGGTGTTGTATAAGTCGCGACTTGGAAGGTGTACTTCCTGAACTGGCATTAAGAAGTCAGTTGTGGTGGCATTAAGAAGTCACCTGAACTAGCATTAAGAAGTTAGTTGTGCTGGCATTAAGAAGTCAGCTGAACTGGCATTAAGAAGTCAGTTGTGGTGGCATTAAGAAGTCACCTGAACTAGCATTAAGAAGTTAGTTGTGCTGGCATTAAGAAGTCAGCTGAACTGGCATTAAGAAGTCAGTTGTGGTGGCATTAAGAAGTCACCTGGGTATGTCAATATTACTTAGCTTAGTTTTACTTTTACGTTGCTTTACATGGAGAATACTGCTCGGGGCGAGCAGTGGTACAGGAAGGCCGACTGTTAGGCATTTCCGAACGCAACTTGTCAAGAGCAGTATTCCCCGCCATTATTTGACGTTTGTATATCTATCTCGCTCTCTCTTTTTCTTGTACAACTTGCATTTGTTTTAGTTTGTGAATAAATTGTAATTTAAATGGTTTAATGCGTTTTTCTGAGCTTCCCTTTTAGTATATCCGCGTCGTCCGTACTGACGAAGGACATGGGTGAGTAGCCTCTTGATGAATTTAACAAATTTTGACAGAATCAATCGCCCTGCATCTTTCAAATCGTGCCCTATTTCAATAATCTACACATTAAGGGTAAGTTGCACCATAGTTAAAGTTAAAGTTAAGTTTTTGTCAAATCTGACAATTTGACGACCAAAAATGACGTCGAATTGTCAAATTTGACAAAAAATTTAACTTTAACTTTAACTTCTACTATGGTGCAACTTACCCTAAAATTACAACCCAATATTAAAGACTATGTATTATGTTTATTTTTTCGATATTCTTACACATTCACCTCGCTAGAGAACCTAAAAACAACTGTCAGCCAGAGCACACCCGGTATTTCAGCGGCAGCTTTCTGACTAAAACTCGACAATAGCCCAACTTACGCTATTTATTTTCCCTCCTAAAAGTTCAAGCTCATTGCCGGAGAAACCAACGACCTGTCTCCGCTAGTCTGACGTCACCAACAAAGCTATCACGTTAAAACTAACCGCACGACTGTTATTTTAAGTTTTGCTGTGAACCCAGCTCACGTTGACCGCAAAGGTGGGTTGCGGTCGCCGCTGGAATCTCTAGTGTTAGATGAGCATCAGAGCAATCTTGATTTAAACTTGCTCGTATATCGAAGTATTTGAAATTAATAGTGACAAACTTCCTTATTTACGCAGACGTACAGAGACAGTTATCGACAGACGTGAGCTTGAAATATTTAAAGTTAGGTATTAAAAACCGAACCCTATAACTTAATTCAGCGAACATGTTTAATTTAACATGTTCGCTAAATTAAGTTATTGTGCTCCATAAACCAGTCTCTAAGTATAATTAATAAAAGAAAGACATTGAATTTCGGGAAAGTGACTATGTTATTAGAAGGGAAATTTCTTTAAAGACTCCATCTAAACCTAAAAGAAATAAAGACGGATAGAAAGAAATGAAATAATCATTCAGGTATCGACAGACATCTCAGGACCGCAGTGGCTTTCCTTAACAGGTTCAGTTTCAGATTCCAGAAAAGGGATTTATTTATAGAAACCCGTTGAAGTCAATCTGAGAGCGTCCATCCGTACTCACGTAAACGAATTTCCTCTGCGGGAATTCTTAGAATCCAACTTAAGCCACACTCGGATTGATCCTACTTTTCCCGTTTACTTGAAGATTTTATTAAATCCCACCGCAGAACCCCTTTTGTTTATGATGTTATCATCTCAGTTCTTTGTTGAAGACAAAACCCTGGCTTAATTTGAATTTTACTTTCCAGTTTTTGCTGAGCTTTTTTGTTTGCAGTCTAGACATAATATCTCGTTTCTTTGACACTTTGGAATAAAATGTCTTTGCTTATTTGTAGAACGCAGAGATTTGACTGTACGACGTAAAATGTACACACATCAAAAGTGTCTAGGGATATCTCAAGCATTTTCATACAAAGTATAGCTATTGGGGAGGCTGTAAAAATTAAAATATTGATACCAACGTAGAAATTTTTAGGACACAGAAACTGCTATATCTGCCCTTTCAGATTGTATAAAGAAATTCATTGTGGTAGCATTATTGTACAATCGTAAGGACGTTAAAAAAAAGACAGATTTTTCTTTTAAAAGGTTTCAAAATTTTGGCAAAATCAAAGATATTAGATAATGCTCAGCATTATCTTAGAATAACTCGAGGAAACAGGCATAAGATAAAGGTTAAGAATATTACAAAAAAAACGTTTGATTTTGCTAAAATTTTGAAACCTTTTAAAAGAAAAATCTGTCTTTTTTTTAACGTCCTTACGATTGTACAATAATGCTACCACAATGAATTTCTTTATACAATCTGAAAGGGCAGATATAGCAGTTTCTGTGTCCTAAAAATTTCTACGTTGGTATCAATATTTTAATTTTTACAGCCTCCCCAATAGCTATACCTTGTATGAAAATGCTTGAGATATCCCTAGACACTTTTGATGTGTGTACATTTAAAGAAAATCACAACACGAAGAAGCAACATCAATAGGAAATATTTGAAATTATTTTGGCGTATTTGGCGTACAGTGTCGTTAGTGAAAAAAGAGAGTTTATAATGAAGTAAACAACATCTTAGAATCCTCAAAAAGGTAACGTGCAAAGAGGTAACGTTGCTCTTAAAACATATTTTTGAGAGTGAGAATGAATACATGTAAGTGTGAAATACTTCACAAATTCACGGACAAAGCTAAGACGTATCAAAAACAAGCCTAACGTTATAATTCATTTTGTTGATTAAAGGCTCATATTAAAATGCTGTGAATTAAAACCCTATAGGACTAAGGGTTAAGGACGAATATTAATTCTGAATACTTTTTAAGGCGAGGTGGGCCGAAATTACGGATTTGAGAAACCATATGACACACAGGAAACAATGTTATAAATTCTAAAAAAAATGTATGTATTAGTTGAGGATCTGATCTACTTAAAATCGTATTCGGTTACATGATTTCATAAACTTCACTCGATAGAAAAAATCTCAAAGCTACCCCTTTTTCTAATGTTTTTACATTGTCATGTCGAAACTATTGACTTTTTTGAATTTATTATTTTACTCGATTATACCCACTATATATCTGTAGACGTTTCCGTAAATTTTCAGTCGAAAAAATCATTGCTTTATTTATTATGTTTAAAAACCTACGAAATGAAAAGGGCGGCGACTCGGCAGGTCTGATCAGACGCGCGCTGGCGCTTGCGAACGACGGACCTGTGCCATTTTTTCCCGCGTCGCAATTTCGTTCACGAAAATCAATTACAGTCCAAACTACATAATTGTTGCAAGTGGTACAATACAGGCAATAAACAACGCAAACGCAAAAACTCGTGCACAGCCATCTCTTATTAATAATTTATTACTAAAATATCCTAGGTAAAGTTACGGGCTTAGTGACACAGTATAAAAATAAAAGTGTGAAAAACTGCACTGAACATGGCATTCATTTTTGATCATTTATGAAATACATACTACTACCTGCCGTTTGCAAATGTAAAGTACACACAATAAAAAAGGCTAACCCTTGAATTCACAAACGTCACTCGAGGTTGAGCACGCCTTCAAAATTTCATAAACATGAAAACCTAGAACCGCCAGCAACAAAATGTATAAAAATGGGTTCACTATAACCCTATAACGTTTTCAAAAAATCAGCTTCCTACCTAACCCCTGTAGTATAGAAGTTATTGTACCGTAAAACTGCGTCAGCGTACCAAATGTGGCCATACAAAAACAGGTCCAATGGACTTGTTTTAAAGCCAATATGACTTGTTCGCGTGCGCGTCATACGTCAATGTCATGTGCTAGTTTTCGAATTCACTAAGTATGAACTAGGAGTTTTTTGAGGGTACTCAAACGGAAGGCACAGTCGATCTATTTTTTAACTTTTAATTAACATTTAGTGGTTTTTAGTGAATAAATTAGGTATCAGTGTATTCAGTAAAGTTCCGCAGTGGTGTTAGTTACATAAGTTATTGAAATAAATCGTTTTAACATGACCATTTGAGTCGCATGGTTTGTCGTCAGACAAACCACCACGACCACATGGCATGTTAAGAAGTTGCAGACGCGTGAATAACCTCAAAAAACTCCAAGAAGCATTGAAATACATGATACCAGTATTTTAATGAACACATGCAAAGGCGTATCACTCGACATTGGCGAAATACCCTCGCCCAAAGAGGCAAAAGGGTGACGCCATTAATTAAAAAAAAAAAAAAAGTATGAACTAAGTATGATAATACAATTGATCTAAACAAAAAGAGTTACGTTGCGTTCATACTTCGCGAATTCGAAAACTGGGACATATTGTATGAATGACGAGCACTCTAACAAGTCACAGTCTTAATATTGGTTCGAAAACAGGTCCATAGGACCTGCTTTTGTGTAGCCACATTTGGTACAAGCTGAAGAGCATTGCAAGCCAGCTTTCCTGCATCCGCATCGCGAACCACAACCACCCTTGCAGTTGCAGAATATTGTATTTAACAAATGTTTTGGAGCAGGTGGTAAAATTGTCATGATAGGCTCCAGAAAATCGTTTCGCATTGCCCAACCCCATACCCGGGGTTCCAAGTCATGCCCTGACCAAGTTTGAACTTGATAATATACACCTGAAGTGATGCTGTGACCACGCGCTCTCCGCCCTCTATCTCGAAAACGGCTCACCGTATGAAAAAAAATTTCAAACAAAATTTGTAGAGAATTTTGTATTCTACAATATTGATGATAAATACAAATAGCAAGAAACCCATAGGAAATGAGATATTTACAAAAAAGCGCAAAAAAACGATTTTTGTGACCTTTGACCTTGAAATTTAATAGTTGCGTACACCCTACCATACGTAGGTTTTGAGACAACTTTTAGGGTGTCAATAACAAGTATTTACAGACTTACAGCTGGGTATCTCGAATTCCGAGATTCTTACCTAATTTGAGCTTAAATGACTGGACTATAGGATATAATTGTGTGAGAGTTTCTATCTAACCAGGTTGACTGTCTACAAAATAAAACAATTGATATCCAGTTGTTACTTAACAGACCTAACTTCTCCCGTTTTCCTAATATTTCCCTTCACTGCTCTGCTTCTATTGATTGTAGCTTAACGAAAAGTATACTATAACCTGCCCAAAAGTAAAAAAATAATTGTGCCAAATTTCGTTTAAATCCATCTAGTAGTTTTTGTTTCTATAACGAATAGCAGCCGCCCGCGACTTCGTCCGCGTGGACTTAGCTGTATGTGAAAAAAGATTTTCCCGCTTTTCTGTTGAAATTTTCCAAAATTTTCTTTGCTTTAAACCTTACGGAGCCCAAGACCTTTCCAACGAATGCAAAACCGTGGAAATCGGTTCGTGCGTTCTGGAGTTATAGCGTCAGGAAGGAAAACCCGACTTATTTTTATATAGTAGATATACAGACAGACAAAAATCTTACTGATTGCATTTTTGACAATGACAGGTAAAAAAATCCTGCCGCTAATAATTAGAAATTCAAATAACAAGTGCCCTTTTCAACAATTTGATTAGTTGGTTCTGTGAATGTAAGGAAAATAAAACATATTTTGTTAAAAAGGAAAGCCTTTAGTTTGCTTAGTGATGTAACTCCCCAAAATTTTAATTTATATTTTCCATACATTCAAAAAAATGTTTGACAAGATACTTAAAAAAATAATTAAAAGCCTGCAATACGAAGCTGAACTCGGCGCGCTCAATCACAGGTGAAAAATTGTCTGGCGCAAATAACTAATCAGTCTCCAGACTCCGTTCAGCATTTTTCGATATTTTTCATAGTTTTAGAATTTGGCCTACCACACCCACTTGAAAAACTCATGTTGTTGATGTCTAAAAAACCGATGCACCCTGAATATTAATCTCTAAACTAAACTAAATTAAATTGTTAAATCTAAAATTCTGAAGTACAATAAAATTTGTTCTACTGCTTATTTCTGCACTGTATGAATGGCTGGGGTCGAGTGAGTTCACTCGCGTTGCGTCCGGGCGAACTAACTTACGCGCGTCTCGGACGGCGTTAAAAACCTACTTTTGCGGGACTAGAGGGCCTTAATTCGATAGCATACACGAGGACTTCAGTCGTGGCAAGCGCCTAGCAACTCTAGAAATCAATAAGACACGGGAATATTTAGTAGAATATGTTTCATGTCATAACTGCCAATTAATGATAAATAAATGGTAATTTGGCTAAATACCCGTTGCTAAGAAGACGTCTATGAACGGAAATTGGTCCAAAGCTAATTTACACCAACATCGATAAATGAGAAGGTCCGATGGAGACACGTGCCTGCTAATGCCTGCCAAAGACAACCGAAGCTGACATCCAATAACTTAATTAGGGCAATTTTGTCGCCAAGTTAGGTAACGCCAGGGGTGCAAACTTTGAGCAAAGTTTTTCAGAATGTAAGTAAAAATCAGAAAAGGAAAGCATTTTCGTTTTTGACTATCCTGTTGACGTGCTCTATTTGTGACAGTGAATCATAATGATATTACAACAAAAAAGACGTAGATAGGTAACTTGTGCTAAAAAATGGCACCCGATATCAGAACTTCGAACACCTGAGCAAAGCATTGACAGTTTGAGACGACACTGACATCTGTCTTGTTAACGCTATAGTTAATATTCATACTAGGTCAAATTTTAGGTACGAACGCCAGTGGACAATTTTGGACTTCGCTTCAGTACTGACTGACATAACGTAGGTATCTCTTTTAAATATCATTGGTGAATCATCAACGATCGCCGTTGTAAAGCAATGCATAATGGGTCACCCATTCCTTTCCCGACCCAGTATGCATTGCACCAACCTAAATACTATGTTTATTGATGTATTATTCGGGCATCTCTCGTGGCTACAGCATGGCATTTCGATGATTTATGAAACGACGTCATCGAATCCATAACCGATAGGGGTTCAGGCGTTATCATTATTCCACCTTAGTGATGCGGTTTGATGACTAGAAACCATAGCTGGAAATATGATTTCACGTTTCAGATTATATTATTTATTTATTATTAAACACACACCACAACAATAATATTTTTTGTCAATTAATTAATGCTTATCGGCAGCCCTTACAAGTGTTAGGTAACTTTCTAGCGAAGGAAACCTGAATTTAGGAGTTGAAAGCCGCCCACGGGGGCGCAGTGTCGTCAGAATTCAGAGATTGCATGGTTAGCAGCAAATTTTACAATAGAAAATCTATTGTTATTATCATAAATGATTCACGAGACAGGAAATGTTTTGAGGTTGCACCGATATCCGAGATAAAAGATAAATAACATACACTACAAGTACATTTAGTACATACTTCACACTATCTAAGTCTAATTTCAGCAGAGCGATTCCTTACGCATACTTCGAATGTCCCACGACCGAATTCGAAGGGAGATTTAATTTTGATATTCTGTACTCAATAACTACGATAGAGTGGCGACTGTGATTGTGGGAGTGAACCGTAATAAGCCGTATGAGATTTTGAGAGTAGTAATACAAATTCGATAGTAATGCGAATAGACGATTGAAGTGAGTCCAATTGAGTGAGTTTGAGATGAGACATGATTTTTGCGACAATCGCTATTATTAATACAAGCTCTGCAAGTGTTTTTCTCTGTGTCGTAAAACTCGAGAATCGTAGTTTCTACATGAATGAGCCGATTTTGATTTTGCTTGTAAGTATTGTGGGTGTTGAAGCTAATTATTTTCAATAATTAGTAATTTCGCTCTTAATTTGATGTTCCACCAAACCGGTTCGGGCAAAAACATAAATCACTTTACGTTAATTTCAACAGTTTTAAAACATTTGTAGATAAGATAATCTCAGATTCAGATTGCGGGTGTCATGTGCGCGATTGTTGACATCACAATCTCTTCAGTATTTATAAAACATAGCTCGGTTATCTTCTGTCCGGTTTTAGAAGTGATTCATCGAGAGAGTTCTAGGGAAATGGGTGACAGCAAGATACACAGAATATTGTATAGATTGACCCTAACTGTTGACGAATTAATGTTTTAAGAAGATGGCCACCGAATTCAGAAACTCGAATTTAATGAGCACCTCTTACAAGAACAGCTTTCACTATCAGTGCCATAGACTGCATGAGCTTGAAGGCGTGTTCTACCTTCATAGACGTTTTTAATTCGGGGGTAAGTATTCCAAAACATCGGCTGTGGCATACAAGGTTTTCAAGCAGTGTGTCACATCAGTTATGACGTACGGACTACGGACCCGAGACATGGACACTTACAGACTCACAGCGCATTTGACAAACGAATACGAAATCGCTCAGCGAGCTAGTGACAGAAATATGCTAGGCTCTGAAGAATACAATCCGAAATGAGGTTATCTGACAGAGAACCAAGGCTATCGATAAAGCACTCAGTAAGGTGAAGTGTGGGTGAGCTGGCCACATTTGCCGTTTAAACAGTAACCGAAGTGGTAAGCGCACTTCTCGTAGGGACCTCGACTTAGGATGCGCAGCGTGGGCGCCTTCCGATTAGGAGGAGCTACGATTTGTGAAAGAACCTGCTGCCTTTCGCAAATCGTGGATTCGGTTTACCGAGGAGGCGTGCATTAGGGGAGGCATACAACCCACAGTGAACCAGTATACGCTGATGGCGATGAAGCACATCTCGTGAATGATAAGAGATATACAGTGGTTTTTCTTTAAATAAAACAAATATTGCCTACGTACCTACGTAACATACAAGTCTGAGCACTGCACCTACACGCTATGGTCATGCAAATTTGATAAACTCGTTTACCAGTAGAATGTCTAATGGCCAGGTATGTACCTTAGATGCATAACACTGCCAATCAATTTCACAAAATATGATGACTACGAGCTAAACTTGAGAATTAAAGGACGGATTAAGCTTTCATGAAGTTAGCAGACTCAATGATGAAAAAAATGGTGGAAGTGCACATTATTTTATAAGTTCATTTTAAAATTTTCTAACCATATTCAATTTACTTTTAAAACCTGCCAACCATACAACCAATAAAACTTCGCGAACAATCCAGTTAGGGCGCTGAGACCAGATGCAAATACATCTGGCACGTTGAATAATTAGTTGAATCAATATCACTGCAGATTTACAATTCAAAACAGAGTATTCATTCGAATTTTGATCGACTAACAAAGACATGGTACTTGTATTTGCTGGTAGTTATAACGAGAGGGCCATTAAATTGACGTTTAAGTGCGTTTCGGAACAAATGATTATATTTTGAGCCTGGCAAGTAAATGAACGGATAGTTTCGTCTATCTATCGTATAAATAAGTTAGTTTGAAGTCTTGCCAGGTGATCATGGTGTGAGCTGTCCCAGACATTTATTCATTAAGTATAGCCCAACAACGACCACAGACACGTGATAGATAATCATTTAATGTGTATAATTTTCAATAACTCATATTAGTTAATACGAATCGATACTTTGTTCGAATACGGAACGTAACTGTATTGGCCAAATTTTTAAAAATTAAAGATGTCACTGAGGTTTTTTTCTCGTAAAAGTCGTTTGATTGCATTTCCTAAAGTTTTAAATGCAAATAAGTGAAGACTAACACCTAAATCTCAACGTTTATGGCTACCGTGCTTGCCTAATTGATTCCCATGAGTTATGAAGATGTTCTATAGGCGAAAGCTTACACGCGCGGTTTAGCGGTACCGAGCGTAAGAATCAACAAGGGTAGTTTTCTCATCGTCTTTTTCACGAAGTGAACTCTAGATCTTCTCACAAAGTTAACTTTGAGGGGTGTCTGTACTATCTGGTTTATTAATACTAGAAGCCTCTGGCTTTAGTCTGAAAATAGAACGCTTTCGCTGAACGAGGGATTTACTAGAATTAAATGAAAATAACCGCATCAGTCGATAACAAGGATCTGATTCGCTACCACGGTTCGGGCTTCAAAAGGCCCGGTGAGTCCCGAGTGGGTCCTAATTGAATAACGACATAGTGCGTTTCAAAAGTAAAGTAACTAAGCTAAATCAGTGCCATAGTGATTTGATTTGGAATGTTAAAGTTAACTTCTAACGTCCCGTGTCTGTTTTTGTAATTTTGCGTTCCTAAATAAATTTACACTGTCGTTATTTTGGACCTATCAATTAAATGTACCCTTTTAACGTAATCTAACAAACTTATATGAAAAATAACGCCCGTGCAATTTCGCAATATTAAATACTGAAACTACTCCATTCATGCACTTTATCGTGTACCTGTATTTAAACGTTATCTCATGTGATAACATTGATAATAACTTATGTTAAGTACAAATGTATCATTCTGTTATACAGAAGTATGTTGAACAATAATTATGTAAATATTATTATCACTGTGATGATTTTGATGTATAATATAGCATAATATACTAAAATTACAACCCCGTTTATGATTATTGTTTTTTTTTGTATTAACTAACATGAAAACATGAGGACTCGTTAGAAAGCAGTCATATTAGGAGAACATTTTAGATTTAATGGTATTTAAGTTTAAGCTTTCGGCAAATGCAGGCTCAAAAATTATTGTATTTAAGGACAGGTATTCCTGGAAAACCATCTAACGTAGCTGTCCAGCACCATCAGCTCATTTTGTACGTATTTCGAGTCTTTATAACTTTGTCTAACGAAGTGACGCGTCCTTTTATTGAAGTCCTTAGCCAGAAGGGAAGAGAAGCCTACACTTGTCCGAAGAGACTTTAACGCAACGTAGTAAGGGGTGAGTCTACCACCGCTACCCTTCGGTTTCTATCGGTATTTTTTCTTTCCCGGAGAGGTATCCGGAAGTTTGAAACAGGTGTTCCGGCTTTGGGTGTTCACACTTTGAGCCAAATAGCGTAAGCCCAAGGACGTGACGTGACACTCTCGCGCCTCAATCCATAAGTATGATTAGATAAGACACTCATTTTTTTGGCATCGATGTTGGTCTGCTGACCAGGCAGTCCTTGATATTTATGTTAAGAAGTTTACACTCCAGTCTCACATTCTACAACTTAATTAAAAGGATGTCTTACATTCACAAAATATTTTTAAAACTTCAAATCGTCAATGGCGACTCCCGTCCTTCGTTTGCATCTTGATAATCATTATTTATTCATTTTGAGCTATTATGAGTCTCATGAAATTCAAATGAAGATGTTTGGGCAACAGACTGAGAGTAAAAGCACTTTTATATTATGTAAATTTTATGATTATATAAGATTTCTACATAATTGTAGAACGGGTGAATTTTCTTACTTGGCCGACTAATACGCTTTTCGACACTAAGTTTATCAACATTTTTGCTTACTTTCAAAAAAGGGAAAGTGTCCGCAAATACATGTTTCATTTTATTCGAAATAAATAGTTAATTAATTTCTAAAAGACAGCGGGCAGTCTATTTCCCAGGACTCTTCAATAATTAATTAAACACCTGTATGACCTTGCCCATGTTTTCCTGCTTCCATGCTACGAGTATGCCTACGCTCGTAGCATGGGGTTATTCATGAAGAGTTTGAAAAAGTTCGAACAGGGCGAGGGTTAACCGAAGACATCGATTATATATTTTGTGATCAAATCAAACAATCGGCCAAAGAGACAAACAGTTTTTGTTTCTTTTTTTTATGACGTAAGGCGGAATAGGAACAATTGTGCAGCAGCCGCCTGGTATGCGGAATACAAGTTACCGATACCCTTTTTTTTTTTTTTTTTTAAAGTAGGGGAAATGCCTTACGCATACCCTTCCACCGGGGGACGGACGGGTTATGTCGGACTCACCACTGGAAAGGTGGTATACCAGTGGCCCTACCGACTAAAACCCCTACTACTCCCTCTAATCGTCCGTTAGTGGGGGAACACGGTGAATAGCGCCTGCCTGTTACGCGTTCCCCCGGACGGAGCCCGCCTGCACGGCGGGCCGGAAGCGACCCCCCCTTCGTGAGGGGAGGCCAGAAGGGACAGCCGAGGGCGGCTCCGCTACCGTAACCGACGGTACGGCCTCGCCGGGCCGCGACGCACAGGGGGGATCAGCCTCGGATCACTGGCCCCCACCAACCGGTTGTGCGCCGCGGCCCCAACCACGCGCCTCAAGGCGCCTGCAGGCCCCACTGGCCCCGCAGCCCCACGCCGCCCTTACGGGCCGCAGCGGGTGGGTGTCCAGTCCACCACGCTGCCACGCCTGGGTTCTCTTCGCTTCCCGGTGGTGCCCCTACCACCGGTACTAGGCCCCCTCGCCACGCCGAGGCGAGAACCCATGAGGGGGAGTTACCGATACCCTAACTGACCGGGACGAATCTTTCTGGTATAATTTAGCTGTGAGCCACAGCGTAGTGGGTTCGAATCCCGCTTGATTCCATTTACCGGTATTTTTTTCATGGTGTTTATATTTTGTTGAAAGTGAAAATCGTTAATCGTTTTATTTGGTACCTACAATTAGTACGTGAAATCTTACGTTAAAGTAACGGCTGTCTTGCGGGTAACCCCATGCCTTTTCGCCAGAGGCTAGCTTACCAATTAACAACAGATCCTATCGAGTGCATTATTATGGTAATCCGACCAGATAACTCCAATTATCTGATTCAGAGCAAAGTTAATTAGGTAATAGAGATGACACGAAGCGGTCATCAGTCGCGAATGAATTATTTAACGTTCCACGGACGTAAAAGAAAGACGGACGTCACCTCGTCTTATCATTAGTGAAGCATATTATCAGCTGCCAGTTTAGGTGTGTGCGCATAGAGCTTCCAGAGCGTGTTTTCAACACTTATAGAGTGATCAAGTGAGGAAAAGAGAAACTATTGCATATATGGACATCACACAAGAGGAAAAGAGACAGAGATATGCCCAAGATTTGTTGCCAAAATCAAACCGAAAACTACACCACCACACCACTGCCAAAAGCGGGAAATTTTAGTTTTCAAAATTTATGTAAAGTGGGCGATAAAAGTGGATGAAGCTTTATAAAAATAAAATAGTGGTTTGTTGCGTGCCCAAATATAAAACGAATCATAGAAATGATCCAGAAATGCAAAAGTTTCACAGGTAAATACAGAAAGTAATTTGTTTTTTCAAACTATGTTTTGAGCAATTATTTTCACTACCCAGTTCAATTAATTCATTTCAGCTATCATTATATTAGTTCCTCATGCTGCATAAGTTATTATTTCAGAAATTAAATAAGAATAGAAAAATATTTTGTGTAAAAACTGAATTGATTCACGTACGATAGGGATGTACAAAATGAAGAATGACACATATCGATATACGTAGTCGATATTTTTTTAACAGCTAAAGTCATGGCCCAGACTAGAAGCCTAATAAAACTACCAAACAATAACAATCAATACTTGGCGCCATTTTTGAGCAATTTAGCGATCATAATGACCACTGCCGTACTTGTTTGAAAAAGCAGATAATTAATATTTCTTTATTTTTGTAGGATACCAAGACCACCGTGTTCTTATGTTAACAAAGACTATATGCCTAGGCCGAAACAAGAAAATCAATTTAAATCTACAGAGTACGGACGGGCCAACAAAATACTATTTAACCCAGTCCTACAAAAAGGATAATAATTGATGGTGTTTATATTATTTCATCTCGTAGTTGATGTTTAGATATCATAAACAATGTAACGAGTAAACCTAATAAATAATAAAGAACCTCAGCCTTTTATTTTCAAGAATACGAGTATACCTTTATTCATTTGTTGTTCGTGATTTCGATAATCTGTTAGATTGTTATGGAAAGTACCAACACTATTGTGCTAAATGACAGCAGATGTCAACGCATACATAGACAATCACTCACACATGCGCAATTCATTTTTTGGCACGTTTTTAGAGGCGCTTTATCAATCTATTACTTTACA
Organism: Udea ferrugalis; assembly: GCA_950022985.1. Classification (NCBI taxonomy): domain Eukaryota; kingdom Metazoa; phylum Arthropoda; class Insecta; order Lepidoptera; family Crambidae; genus Udea; species Udea ferrugalis. The sequence continues at coordinate 2,691,363 of OX465527.1, read as the reverse complement.
TCATTGTGTGTGCGTGACTAGCACGTGTCATTGGCGCTGTCACACGGAGTGAATGGCGTAGTTTGTAGCACCTAGTGCAGTGGTTCCCAAACTTATTTTGTCTACTGCCCACTTTGAGAATAAATATTTTTTTAGCGCCCCCATTTTTTCACCTATTTAAAAACCACTATAACTTCAAATTGAATTAATTAATTATTGTGACCTATACACCACTACTTTTTAAGTATATCTAAAAATTTAATGGGCTTATCACTACCCGTTACTGAACCTAAGAGTGCAGAAATAATTTTAAAAATGTCATAGGTTTTCAAGATATTGAGGTTTGTTTAAATCCTAAAATTGCACGTAAATCATGGCCTAGTAGAATCAGTGTTCATTCATGTTCGGTCAACCCACGAGAGCAAGCGAGATAGAGAGATAGCTCCTCTCTCTCTTTCTCGCTTCCTCCCGCCGCGCCTGCCGCCTATCTACATTACAGCTGTTATTTTTGATAACAATTACGTAAAACGGGAATATTACAAATAACGAGTAATTATTCACGAAACGTCTAAAAATTTCGGGACCAAAACAGGTAAAAGTAACTTTGGTGTAGGCATTTAACAGCTGATTTCCAAACTTACATGCATTTTATTTATCCTTCAAAATGGCAGCCTTCATTTCATTACTCGTATCAACACAGTGACGCGTACGTTTCATTAAATTGTTTTCCAGTGAAAGAAGCGATGTTTAAACAGTTCAAAACACTAACTTTACATTTTAATCACACCCGATTATTTTCACTGCACAAAAACACCTTTGGCGTAGGTTCAGGCGAGTGTGCAGGCCAGGATATGACAGGACCCACCACTGCACGCCTAATTCCTGAAGAATCTACGTGGATCGTTGTAACACATAACTTTTGTAAATACGGTGGTCTAGTCCACCTTCACTGTAACGTAGATGAGCATTTACTATTGTAGGTACTGTTGTTTTATTGTAACCTAAAGCGGCTCGCTTGTTCTCACCACATTAAAAGAACACAGGTACGACGTCATTCACATAACTCAAAACTGGTAACTAGGTATTCGACAATAGCCTGAAATCGCAAAATAAACGCACGCACGCGGTTCGCTTGCAATTTGGCACTGTTGTTATTATTTTTCGGTGCGGTGCGTGCTGGCCCGGCCGGTCGCGCGGTACTGGGAGCGCTCCCACTCCCGCGCGGCGCCTCTTTGGGGTGAACGTCCTAGGTAGGTAGGTACTTCCCCGCGCCACAAGACACGCGCATGCGCGATCCATTTCATTAAGGTTTTACGTAGCTTAGAGCGAGCGAGTTTACACACGCGTGCGCATCTTTGTGTGTGTGACTCTGTTCTGGATATAACCAATAATGACTATTTTTGATGGATAATTTTTGGATTTGGATTTTTGAATTTTTAACAGCAGAAATATGTTCAGTAACGTGTATAGAAAGCCCTGTTTTTTTTTTAGATGTACTTAAAAAGTAACCGTGTATATGTATATTAACGGAGAATTCTAAACGAAACTTTTACTATAACCCGCAACTTGAAACCTGAGCGCAGTAGGTAACATACAACGGCACACAACGCACCCATTTTCTTTCTGGGTCTCTTACCGCCCCCCTTGAGACCTGCAGCGCCCACAAGGGGGCGTTATCGCCCACTTTGGGAAAGACTGACCTAGTGTGTCTGTGTGAGTGTAGCAGGTCGTGTACAACAAACGAAATTGTAGGACCTTGCACGCTTACATCTTTTTAGTTTGATGTGCCGTCCGTCTTTCGTCTTTCTTTCACGTCCGTGCGTGCTTCATTATTGAAAGCTACTGCCCAGCCAAATTTGCCAAATTTTAAGGTAACCGAATCGATTTGAGTGAAAAACAATTCCTTTTTTTACATTTTGGATTTCTATCCATTTACTAATTAATCTTCTTCATTCGTAGATAAATACGAACGCGCATGTCACGATATTGTGGCACGAGTCAAACTACAAATGTAGAAATCACATTTGAGCACGAAAATAAGCCTTATCCTTTATTCAATGAAAAGTATTTTAAGACATTAAAAAAAGACTATTTTCAATTAAATTACAATTTTGCACAGCGTTTTCTCGCCTAGTGACTGACTGGTAGAGAACACTTTCTGCATCAAGCGCGCCTTTTGTTCTTGAATTATGGATTCAATAAATAAAATAGTATCCGGGACTTATTTTCAATTGCAAATAAAAAATGCGGATATGTCGGATATCGGATAAATGATAAGATTAAGTTTAAGACACTGGTGCGGCCTATTTTCGGATAAACTCTGCTCGATGCCTCCCTCCGACATTGTTTCTCAAAGAACGTTAAATTAAATAATGAAAGTGAATTTCGTGGAACTGCAAGAAACCAAAAGATTCTTTCCTCGCAATTCTTCAGTAGATTCATTCTCTCGAGAAATTTTTCGTAGGTAGCTTTAACTTATATTTACTATCATTTACACTTTCCCGATAAAAATCTATTCGTAAAATCTAGTCTAATATAAATAAGCTATGAGGATTCCAATATTCCGGATTCCGCAAAGGCGTATTTTTCATACAATGGCAGGCAGACAGGCAAAGAAATGCGAATATTTTCAATAAATCTTCGACTTTGCTTTTCGCCTGCTCGAGTATCTCGTGACTTTATAAAAAACTGTAAACTAACTATATCTGTAAACTTTTCAAAAAGCTTTTCTTCAATTATCTTTTCACAGGGAAAATCTACTATAGAGAACCCATCTTATAAAGTTATTTGAGCAAATCCCGCGATAAGCTTTTAAATCAAATTTTATCGTGCAAATCTTTTTACCTTGAAGTTTATTTTCTTCTTTATAAAGCTTTCAAAGAGATTTAAAATCGTTAAAGCCTGGATTGTTACCCATGAACCTTATTATTGACGAGTTCATTTATTTTTCTAACAGTTTGTTTTTATAACTATGCTTTGACCAACCAAACAAGTTACTTATTAACTGACTACAGCACTTCAATGAACTTGAAAATTATGTCGTAGTGCAAAGATACCCTTATGCGGAAGACCACATCACATATTAACCAAGGCGAGATTTACTGAGCCTACCCGATACACAGATAAGACACCAGCTTGGCCAATCGCCAACTTTACCAAGTCCGACAGTGTATCGTTGAGGTGGGTCAGGGCCTAATCCTCAGGTGTATGACCCCAGTGACATTGCACCTGTCTCGGTACATTACGAGCTCAACTAGAATGTACATGTACGACGCGAGCTAGAGTTAATGACATCATTAAATGTTATGAAACAGCGTGTAGTCATGCTCGCTAAAATGTTTCTGGTGTTGAGTTGTGGGACATACTGACGGATCGTTCCATCACCTAAAATGTGGTTAAGTAGGATGGCGGCACGACAGACGTAAAAGAAAGACGGACCCCACACTAAAAAAATGTTAAGCATGGAAGGTGCTACAATTTCGTTCGTTGTACACGACCTGCTACATTCACAAAAACGCACTAGGTGCTACAAACTACGCCATTTTACTCCCTGTGACAGCGCCAATGACACCTGCAAGTCACGCACACACCTAAACTCTCAGCCGATAATATGCTTCACTTATGATTACACGATGTGACGTCCGTCTTTCTTTTACGTCCGTGGGGGGCACATTCAGACTCAAGTTTTGAGCAGGTGCCACTACTTTCCACATTCTTGACATAGAACGATCTCTCAAGCTCAAAGTCAAGCGATGCAGTGGGACAGCTTAGGCTAATACAATAATTGGGTTTCACGTGATTTGCAGACATGCAACAAGTTGAACGATTAATAGTGTGAACAAAGAACGTGAAAAAATATCTAAATACATAGTGTAGTGCGGTCCGCGCGGCATCTACTATAGACCAGCTAACGTCAGCTGACTTTGTTTTGATAGAACAAAAATTTTATTGTGACAAAGCGAAAAAATAAAATTACAATCGTATCCATATTACTCGTATATGCGCTTGTGAAAAGGCAACCAACTTATGCAACTAGTATAAAACAAAGTCGCTTACTCTTTCCCTATAGAGGTAGGTATGCTTAAATCTTTATGACTGCGAAACGGATTTTGATGCGATCTTTTTCAATAGTGATTGAAGAGGAAGGTTTATATGTATTACAACCCAATGCACCCGCGCGAAGCCGGGGCGGGTCGCTAGTTCATGAAGGGAAAAGGACAAATTGATTCAAAACTAGAAATAGAACAAGGTTCAAAGTCGTAAAAAGCAAAGTTAGGGCTTATAAGTAGACATGGACACATCATGAGGGCCGACAACAGATAGTCCAACGTCGTAAATGGCTGTTTTCCATGGGCGGAAAAAGAAATAGCGGACGACATTTAAAAAAACGGGAAGATGATGCCCAGAAGGTAGAGGGCCATTGTGAAGAAGGCTATCCAGCGACAGGGAAGAATGGAGACAGTGTGAGGAGGTCTAAAGACAAGGTGTAGAGGAGAAAAACTGAAAGACGAAACTTTAATGAAAAAACAGAACTTGCAGCAATGAAGGTTTACTTTCTGTTCTGTCTATAATTCTTAATAAAATTAAGAATTATCTTCAAATCACAATTTAATGTGGTTCTTTCAGCCAATATTATAACTTGTTGGACATGTCCATGTGCTAAAAGACATACAAAAATAAGAATTTCGGTACTGTCACAGGTTGATTTGCCTACTAAATGCAAAACATTGTCAACAGGGCATATCAAGTAACAAGGAGATTATATTGAATGAAGTTTAAGTTACTAAAAAACAAAATGCTCAAGGAATTCACAGTATTGAATACTGCAGAATGAACCTTGTAAGCTTTGTAAGTAATGAGCTTGTAGCCTTCGTAAATATTGTTGTTATTGTAAAAGTAAACTTATAAGTTAAAACTCACCTTTTGGTATAACTCCCGGGTCCATGAAAGTGGCCAGTGTAAAATTGGCCAAAACAAAAAACGTTATGACTCCTTGGTATGCTGGTACCCATGGGTGCTTGTAGAGGTAGTATTGACAACTAGAACAAACATATCATTTTTTTACATAAGTTCTTATACACAAAATACAGCTTGACAAGTTACTGTAAGGTTTTAAATAAATAAAAAAAAGAAATTGCTGATGATGATGAATAATGATGGTGAGATCAAGGGAAATTACCTAAAATAATGTAGGAACAAAATAAATTAAGTGCAACAGTTTAGTAACTATATTTGGTATTTGTCTTTTTATTTTGAGTCAGATTCTTTCTTTTCTTTAGTTTTGCAAATGATAATATTCAATAGTACCACAATAAAATCGCAATTCCAAATTATATTAAAAATGATACAAACAAAGGTATAGTAAATACATATTCAGTTAAATGCTAATATAGAAAGGTCTTATGAGTAAGAAATGGAAAGTGATAAGTCAGTCTCCATGAAACTATAACTTTTCACATACTCTAGAAGTTTTGTAGGCCAAGTAACAGCTGGACAGTGTTAACTGTTAACAAACCTATTTATTGAAAGAAATTGTTCATTCATCTATAACAGATCTGCGAAATTAAGTGAGCTGATTTAATTAAAGTGATTGAAACGTCAGTGGCCACACCGCAGTAACAGCGCTTGGCTTAAAAATCCAGTGCTGAGTTTGATTCTCATGTTAGGCATTGTGTCAATTATAGTGATTGACCATCCATCACTTCAATGGATGTCTGTCATAATATTTAAAAGAACTATAAGTGAGGCAATTTAGGGGAAAATAATATATTGCCAATTTAAAAGTCAATATGGGCAAAATTCAAAAGAAATAGGGTTTGAGAGAGACTAAGACACATTTAACCCTACTAACTGCAACTGTTATGTTGAAGGAATCACATTCTAATCCAATGCTGCACTGGTATAACCATCACACTTAAGAATAAGCAATTAAAAACCAATCAACCTATTAACCAATGTTGGTCTGTGATTGTGACTTCTTGATTTGAAGACTTTCTTATTCAAAATCTGTATGATATCTTTATGGGAGTAGAGCTAATAAGTTGGCTCCCTAATTCTCAATCTTATAACTTAGCACCTTGTATAAAACTGAATCATACTCCATCCAACCAAGCCATAAACAATGAACAACAAGCAATTAACCACACAATACAAGGATCTAGAGGGAACAAATATTAAAAACACACACAGTCTACTGAGTCATGATATGGTCCCCTAATATGTCCAGTGTTTTGATTCGACGGTTTTGGAAAACACTGTTCAATGGTGCATTGATAAATCACTCGGATCAAGGATGCTCCTTCATACCTTCGACAGTAGCGTATTCTGATGAATAAGATAGTGTAAATACTACATTTTTATGACATTCACAACAGAAGGCATGGCTCGATTATGGCCACAGTAGGCTCTGATTGCTAGCCCCTGCTCTAACTTTTACACAAGTGGCAAAACCCAACAAGGGCAAAGGTACAGCACCAAGGTATAAATAGAAACAAGCCCACAATCTTCTGTGAAAGTTGTCAAACCAAAAATGAGAATTTGTATTCAATAAACGAGAATGCATACTTACGGAAAATAAAAAAATAAGGATGTTGTGCCCAACAGTAACGTCCAGGCGAAAGTCGCGGGGATGTATCTCGTTTTGAGGTCGCATTTGGGCATATTGTGTCAATTTTTATTCCATAAAAGCAAATTAACTCAACTTTATTTGCTGCGGACCAACATGGCCGCACCTATTAATCTGACAGACAGAAACTGTGTGGTGGCAGCAATGAATTTATAGAGATGTGGTTTAGAACACCGGTTAATTCCGACAACAGTGACAGTGGTTTTCACAACCACAAATGACTCGAGTGCAATTAATGTGATATTTAGCGATCAATGGCCTGATTACACTTCGATAAATGAATGGAATTCCATTTCGATGTAACTTATGTGAGAAAACTTGATTTCCAGTTGTGTGAAAAAGAATTTGAGAACTCTGCTGTCGGTTGGATAACATTATTGAAATGTGTAAGATAAAATCAATTCAGCCCAATAAGGTTCAAGCTCTATGATTTAGGCAGATATATTTTGTTTTTCTCTCACTTTTCTCTCATCGTTCGGGAACAAAACAATTGAAAGTTCAATTGCAAAGAAACCTTTAAGTATTTTTTACCCCATCATTAGCAAATTATGTTTTTTTTATAACGAAAAAATATGATTACTTGTCTCCCTTAATTGTGATTCGTCAATTGCAAATCACCTAGTCTTTGATTGGCTTATGTAACTAACGTCAGTAATGACAGCCGACAGGATTGGTGCACATATTTTTTTTGCAGTGTCGCGGACAAAAATGGCCGTAGTGTTGTCTTCATGCATTGCTCTCCGAAATTGATAATATTTCACGTAAAACTTTTCTAATTTTATCAAAGAACTTTGGTGTATTGTTGTTTGTAATATCCCTCAACGTCACTGTTGTTTTAGTACCAACATGTCGGACCCTAATAGCCCAAGCACGATAAGTTACTTGAGACAGTACAGGTTTCAAAGAAAACCGAACCTTCCTGGCTCAAGCGAGACTGTAAAAGTAATTGCCTCCTCATCAAACTCCCGTAAGTAATCTCAGCTGATGCATATCTGAGTTGTAAATGATTATAACACGTGCATTCGACGTGGTATGCCACCACGAGGGGGCCTGACAGTGCATAGTGACCCTCGATTTCAAGGTTTAGTTTTTTGCCCTCCGGTGGTTTTTATGTGTGGTCAGGTAATTTTTCTACATGCCGGCCACCTGGACGAAGGTTAGTAGGAGGTTGTGCCAGTTTCGGGAAAATCCTTCTAAGCATTGTCATGCTTCCTGCTTGAACCAGAAACCGTATGGATGTGTTTTTCCAGTATTTTCTCAAACAGTCCATAAACTACCAGTAGTACGTAAATTAATACTGACTGGCCTGTCGGCGCAATGAGTAGAGAGCCCTGGAAGTCGTGGGTTCGATCACCGCTAAGCTCAATAACATTCAAGTTAGAGTGTTTGTGCTTCTTCTGCCTTAGTGTTCATGTAGGTATGGTTAAGTCTCTGACTGGCGTCAGAGACTAAGAAGAGCTTAAATGAGGGTTCATTTAAGCTCTTCTTAGTATTTGGGCAGATGGTATTTGTGTATGTTGTCCCAGATATTTTCTATGAATGCTATTTAAACTTGCAATGAAATCTGTGCTAGAAATGGATTGGAATTTTGTTGCTGTTGAAAAAACCTCCATACAACTTGTGCCAAATAGTTGTTGGTGTTCAATGTTCCATCTTAAATTGTAATTTTTACCCCAGGAACATGTTGAAAAGCAACACTGTCTAAAAGGTACTTCATGATAATTTTATTTTAATTTTTTGAGGTCAACAAATTAACTTGACATCAGTCCACAAGAAATGTGAAAATGTGAAAAATCAGTAAACCTGTCATTCAGTCAGTTCTCTTGTACCTATAATGTTTGGATGAAAAGAGTTACCAGGTTTAACTTTAGTCCTTTTTTGTCCTGTTCCTGCACTAAAGTTGCATGCAATGGAGCTTCAGGGACTTATTTACTCTTGTTTTAGTACCATCAGTTAGTGAATACTAGTCTATTATTGTTTACTTAGTTGTTGATTTGTTGGTTAGGTGCACTGCAACATGTTTTGTAGTAAAATATGAAATGGTAGTAGTAGCTCTGTCCATCTGTACTTGAGTGAAGGTCTAAGTTATGATTTTGTATCATTTCAACTTCCCAAGAACAGATCAGGAGCGACTTTGTTTTATAATATGTAGTGATATGTATAATGCACATCTAGCCCCTCATTTCTATTTTCCAACTGTGGGTTGCCTGGTAGAGATCACTATTAGCGATATAGAATATTGTCTATCTATCTATCTGCTTAAATTATCATATTTCCTTATTTAAAAAGTATCCCTTCAGGACTTAATCCAAATATTCAACTTCACAAGGTTTTTGTTTACCCACCAATGTTTTATTTAAAAATTCTGTTTGCTTCTTCCAAGAGCAACAAATAAGGATGGTGGCTCCAGGAACAGTGGTCAGGAACGGGCCCATTGTGTACAAGAGAATCAGGATTCAAGACTCTGACTCTGATGATCCCACTACCCCAGCGAAGAAGCCGGCCGCCCCTGAACTCACCACAGCAGTCAAGGAAAGGCGATTTAGGAATATGCTTGAAATGTTCCCTGATCTACAACCTGTGGTAAGAGTCATTCAGAAATTAAAGTTTTACATGTTTTGTTTCAAATCCTTTTTTTTTATAATTTTTACAAATTTAGAAATCTGTTCTTTGGATTTATTCCGGCCTGATCCTCCTGTTGTGATACCCTTGGTAGATAAGATAAGAAATACTTTATTGCACATAAAACAAATAAATTTACAGATGATAAAACATGAATACGATGTACAATTTAGGCATCTTTTACTAATTATCACAAAAAGGGGGAGCAGACTGGAATAAATTGTTCTTCGTGGAACTCTGGTGCTTAGACCAGATTCCCACATAGAAATAAGAAAATTAAATGTTCTTTTCTTGTAAATTTATACGTTATGATGAGTGATTTAACTTACACCATATAGTAATGTCAGCAGGATGTGTATGGTGAGATGAGTTACAAATCAATTTTCCTTCTTTTCACAGCTTGTCAAGAACACTCTAGTAAAACATCAATGGAGCGAGGAACGCTCCAGAGATGAACTTTTAAAAATTGATCCGGAAAGCAATGAGTCCAGGAACCCTGGCTTCAATTCCTCACGCCCTGGAGCCTCAGGGCAAATCAATCGCAAGAATGGCAGTAACATGGGTATCATCCGTGTGACCAGTGGCACTGTTAAGTCCAGCAGTGGGAATGAGTGCATTGTTGTGAGAAGACCATATGCTGCGAAAAGTGTGAGGGTTAGAAGGGGCAGTAGCGGGAGTGAAGATGACGATTATGGGGTTAAGAAAGGAAAAGATGACAGGGTGTATGATAGGTGAGTCATTAGAAAGCTTATTATTTTTATATAAAAAAACTAGTTCAGTCAGGGTAGGGAGAATCCAGTTTTGATTAGAAATTCAGAATTTCATCATGATTTCAAAAGAAATATGGATTGTGATATAGCCTTGGTAGAGAATGCCCTAACATAACGTAAGTCGTCATTTACGCCCCTCCACTGCATCTACGCAATCAAGAGTGCTTTATTGTATACTTAGATGCAGTGGAGGGGCGCGTCATTTCAGCCTAGACAATCTCTACCATCATATTTTTACCTATTTCCAGTGACGATTCTGACAATGAGATAACAGATGACCTGGTAGGCGACAAAAGGAAGGTTTTCGAATTCCTGAACACCAGCAACATGAATGAACTCTCCTTGCTCAGTGGCTGCTCGCAGAAGAAGGCTGAAGCTATCATGGCGCAGAGACCGTTCAAAGGATGGTTGGATATGGTATGTGTGGAACCCGAATTCTCTCCTTCTTTTATTATCATTTCTTCTTCTTCTTCTTCTTTTGGTTTAGTGGCAATTTCTGTGTTTACCACAATTCTGCCAGTATCACGTAGTTAGCCATTACACGGTACGGATTGTTATTTTACCGGGTGAAATTATTTTAAAACTTAGGCGAAATCTAAAACAAAGAGACAACACAAATAAGACATCACAGTTAAAGATACATATAACAGGAGATATATAAAACAAAACAAAACAAATATACAAAACAAAAAAAAAAAAAAAAACAGTTTATAATTTTATTCTATTAATTTTGATGAATTTTGATAGGACTTCTAATAGGGGGGAATTAACCAATCCGAGGATGAAATTTATGTTGCAAGGACGTGGGATGTTTTTGGGTAAGTGGTCATACAAAGACGCACCTACCCTAGGGCAGTTGAAGAAAATGTGGTCAGCTGAACCTTCATCGAGCCCGCATTCGCATAGCGAACTGTCCTTAATCCTGATTTTTGCTAGATGAATCGGGGTACAAGCATGACCTAAACGGAGGCGACTAAGGACAGAAATAACTGTTTTCGGGATGCTGTGATCTTTGAAAAACCATGGACGGGGAGGTATTTCCTTTTGGATTTCAAAGTAGTGTCTGCCTGCCAATTTTACAGTGTTTTGCCAGTCTGTATGCCAGGAACTAAATAGGTGGGATTTGGCTAGGCTCGGTAGATCATGAGAGAAAATACTAGAATGGTCTGGAGATCCAGTGGTGATTGCGTTTTTTGCACACGAGTCAGCAGTTTCGTTACCCGGGATACCAGAATGGCTGGGAATCCAGGCGAGTACAATTTCGATGCCCTTATTTTTGCATTTTAGTAAGTTCTCTCTGATCTGTAGGATGTAAGGGAATTTAGTTTTGGATTTGAAGGGGTTGGATAGAATGGACTGTAGGCAGCTTAAGGAGTCGGTAAAGATTAAACATTTATTTAAATTATGGGATTCTATATAAAGAACAGCTTCTAAAATGGCCAGAGACTCACCAGTAAAGGTGGACGTTAAGGGGGGAGATTTAAATAAAAGAGCGGTATTGTACTGAGGAATCCAGACAGCCGAGCCAACACCTCCGCTGTCTGTCAGTTTAGAAGCGTCTGTGAATAGAAGGTGCCAGTCCTGCCAGTGTTCAGAGACTTTTTTAGAAAAATCATTTGAAGCTGACGGGGAATCTTTGGCAATGCCGAAATGTAGAATAATGTTGGGGATAAAGATTAATGATTCGAAGCTGTTGGAGTATAGGGGATTTTTAGGGAATGTTTCAATAGGAGCTGGAATTCGGGATAGTTTCTCAAGTGAGAGGAGGATACAGGGGAGGGATTGAGCGGAATCGGGCAAACTCGCAAGATAGGTGAGCTTATCGATTAGTGGGTGAGCTGGGTTTTGAACCACTTTGATAAAGTATCTATCGCTGAGGAACTGTCTTCTCAAATACAGAGGGGGGTCGACGCATTCTACCTGAAGGGCGTTAATAGGGGAGGATTTCATTGCGCCGAGGATTATGCGAAGGCATTTGGATTGGATTTTTTTAATCTTTTCAAGAGCAGCTTTATTGCAAGGGTCCAAGAGAAAAGAGCCGTAGTCCAGGTGACTGCGTACAATTGCATTGTAAAGAAGTTTCTGGGAGTAAGGGTGAGAGCCCCACCAGACACCAGATAGAGCGCGAAGGACGTTGATACTTTTTTCGGCTTTTTCGGCAACGTAACTAAAATGAGAAACTCCAGACAGCCTGCTGTCCAGAATCAGGCCCAAGAACTTTACTTGGTTGTGCAATTGTATGGGATTCTCAGCTAGATGTATGTTAGGATTAGGGATGTTACGTTTTTTAGTGAAAACGACAGTTGCGCATTTTGGAACAGAAAGAGTAAGACCGTGGCTTGTAAGCCAGTCGTTTAAGTAGCTCAGGGCTGAATTTAGCCGAGATGTGGCCTGTGGCATAGATCCTACTCTGACATAAAGGGCAATGTCATCTGCATATTGGAGTATGTCTACCTGAGGATGTACAGTTCTCTCCAGATCGTATGTGTAGATGTTATACAGGAGCGGACTTAGAACTGACCCCTGGGGGAGGCCTTTCCATACCAAATGAGGAGGCAGGATTTCGAGTTGGGATTTAACTAGGATACTTCTGGCCATTAACGCATTGAATATAAAGTGGACCATCTTCATCGAGACACTCAGCTGTAGCAATTTTTGCCTGAGTACTGGGAGGAGCACATTATCATAGGCGGAGGAAATATCTAGGAATACACCAACTAAGTATTCTTTTTTTTTAAAAGCTGTCCGGATATCGGTAGTCAAGATACTCAGACTATCCAGGGTGCTAAAACCTTTTCTAAATCCAAACTGTGACTTAGCGAGTATATTGTGGGATTCTGCAAACCATTCCAATCGATTCCTTATTAGGTGTTCCATTACCTTAAGGAGAACCGAAGATAACGCTATGGGTCTATACGAGTTGTGGTCTGTAGGGTCTTTACCCGGTTTAAGGATTGGGATAATCATTTGTTGTTTCCAAGAGTCTGGTACCAATCCATATTCAAAGAATAAATTTGCCAAGCTAAGGAAATACTGTTTTGTTTTACTGGTGGATTTGCACAAAAAGGAGTATGGGATACCGTCGATTCCCGGAGAGGAATCCTTTAGTCCATTCAAGGCGCAAATAAGTTCCTCGAATGAAAAGGGATCGTCTAATTTGTTAGATGAGGGGGAATTTAAATTGGAGGGAATGAGTCTATGTAGGGAACAAAAGGAGGAGCTAATTTGTCAGAAAAGGAATTTAACCAACTGGAGGAATCATTACTTGTAATGTTAGGAATGTTAAGGGATTGGCGGAAGCGTCGGATTTGTTTCCAGACTATCGAGGAGGGAGAACGCGGGGACATGCTTTCGCAGAACTTAATCCATCCAAGTTTTTTTTTTTGCGATAGGATTTTTTTTGTTTGTGCCGCAGTTCGTTGGTACAGCAGAAAGTTGTCCAGCGTCATTGAGGATCTGTACTTTTTTTCAGCCTCCTTCCGATTCCGTACAGCGGCAGTACATTCAGAGTCCCACCATGGAGGCGAGATTCTGTTGCGGGAGGCGTTTTTGCAAGGAATGTGAGAGTCTGCTGCTGTATTCAGAATTTTAACGAAATCGGCATAGCATGATAGGGAGTTCTCAGGGGAGCAAATGGGAAGGGAGTCAATTTTTTGGTCTACCTCTACAGAGAAGGATGCCCAATCTGCTTTGTTTAGCTTATATTTAAGGAGAGGGGGGGGATTGCAAGTAACGGGAGCCTGATTGGGGAGAGTAATTAAGATAGGATAGTGATCACTGCCGAAAGTACTTTTCAGTACTGTCCATGACAGAAGGGAAGATAAGTTCGGAGAGGAGAATGATACATCTACCGCAGAAGCTGGGTTTTGGGAGGGGGGGCATCTTTTGGTTGGACATCCATTATTCAAAACACACAGATTAAGGTCATCCATAAGGTCCACCAACAAGAACCCTGCGGAGTCTGAATGATGACATCCCCAAGATATGTGGTGAGCATTAAGGTCCCCCATGACGAGGACAGGGGGGGGAAGGGATGAGATTGCAGATCGGAGTTCAGCTATGGACGAAGGGGTAGGGCGACGGGAAATATAAACAGAAAGGAGCGACATATTATAGAACCGCATAGCCACAACTTGTATGTCTTGGCTATGTGGGGGAAGAGGAAGTTGGGAGAAGGTAGCAGAGCGCCTCACTAATAAGGCGCTACCTGCATAGCCATCGGTCCTGTCGTCCCGAAGGCAGGAGTAACCTGACACGCGGAACTGCGAGCCCGGCACCAACCATGTCTCCGAGACGGCAAAGACAGATGGAGAGTATTTGTTTATGATGTTCATGAGTTCATGTTTTTTCGGTCTAATGCTCTGACAGTTCCACTGGAGCACTGAGACCGCCATTGGTTACAGCTAGATTAGCAATTTGGTTTAGTTTTTGAGCAACGTTGGACGGTAGGGAGGTTTTATGGGATGTGAGGATGGTTATTAGGATTGATAAGATATGTTCTAAAAGGGATTCAGAGGAGGTGTGTGAGGGGGGAGTGGGTTCTTGAGTAAGGGCGCAGCCATTGGGGAGGGAAGAGGGACAGTTTCCGATAATTGCCTGATGGGCTTGAACGTCATAGCCTTTCCCTAGGGGGGCGTGAGTAGGAGAGGGGCGGTAGACTGTTTTGCGGTAGGAGAGAGATGAAGGAGTGGGTTGTGAGGGGCCGGGTTGAGATAAGCTGCTAGCTGGATTGCTCGAAGGTGTTTTGGTCATATCTGCGAAGGACCTACGAACAGCAGGGTATCGAGAAGAGGCTTCCTCGTACGACACATTTTCTTGTGACATCACTATTTTTATGGATTTTTGCCTTGATAGTTCGGGACAGGATTTGTCTGTAGCAAAGTGCGTGCTAGAGCAGTGTAAGCAAGTGGCTTTGGATTCAGGTACATCGCAACAATCACCTGGGTGTGGTTGTGAGCAGCGAAAGCACCTTGGCTTAGAGCGGCATTGGGCTTTCACATGCCCAAACCTGCAGCAGTTATTGCACTGGATAGTGGGGTATTGGTATACTTCTACCGGCAGTGAAGTGTGGTAGCAAAATACTCTTTGGGGCAAGATTTGACCTTTTAGGGTAATGACTACCGACTGAGTGGGGACCCATGATGTTTTTCCGTCTATCACTTTTTTCCGGTTCATACGTCTAGCTCTAAGAAGAATTCCGCAACCTTCAGGGGTTACAAGGCATTCCGCTAACTCTTCCATCGACCAGTCTTCTGGGACTCCTCTAACTACTCCTGTGCGTGTGATGTTGTAGGTTGGTATAAAGGCTGTGTATTTATGTGCGTCTAACGAGCTGTTATTTATAAAGCTGTTTGCTGCTCTGGGGTTTTTAAATTCCACAGAAACTTTATTTCTGCCCACTTTTTTGACTCCATCTCTGACAATATTGGCGATTTTGTTCTTAGCAAGAAATTGTCCAAACCTAACAGGTTGAAGGTATGCACCTGACGAAGGATGAGATTCCAAGCGTGACACCATAACAATATACGGACCTTTGTCGCCATCGTCGTAGGTTTTAGGGGCAATAACTAACGATGGGTGAGTGTATGTTGATTGGCTTTGTGAAGGTTCAACTGAGGGAATTTCTTCATCTGTCAACGTTCTCTTAGCTGGTTCTGGCGGAATGATTTCTTCCGCAGACCGTTTTTTCCCGGATGATTGAGTGAAAACCGGCGGAGATAAATCCATCGCAGACTCGTCCCCATCCGGAGGATCGGGAGGGTCAGGGGGATTAGGATCCATAATATTAACTACTTAGTAAAATTCAGCTTAAATCCAATAAGTACACCGAAAAACTATGGAGTTTTTCTTCAAATCCTTTCGGCACGTGTAACAACTACCCTTCGCAAAAGCAGAATCTTATTATCATTTATGTAATGGGAAAGGCTTTCACAATAGGCGGACCGATTACCCGGCCTACTGCCAGTGTCCCCGATCGAAAACAATGATAACATTATCCTCACGACCATATCCCTAGTGGGTTAGTCAGAGGCACAGTGATTGTTGCCGTCATGGAGAACGGAACATTCAGAAGCCCACATTTATCCGGTTTGCTTGGAATTTTTCCAACACCGGAGAATTACGCGCAAATTTTACAATGAACACAAGTTAGCCGGTACACCGGGATTTGATCTCGGAACCATTGAGTTCCGAGACAGAGTGTTTACCTACCGGGCCACGACGCTCTCCGACGATAATAATAATTTGACATAGTTTGAAAGTCCTGAAAACGAGAAAGATACATTTGCCCCCGAATTCACGAACGACAATCAACGCTAAGCACGAGCTCACGCTCATGCTGTCTCTTTCAGATTATTGTCATTTTACGGGACAGCATGAGCGTGAGCGCGTGGTTAGCGTTGATTGACGTTTGTGAATGCGGGGTTGGTCATCTTGGCATCAGGCAGGAATCGAAACCGCATCTTTCGCAAACCGGGCGACATCACTTGGTTTCTTGGTCTTGGGTTCTCAGTTGGTTTTCAGATCTTTAGTAAATATAAAGCATGGAAAATGCTGAAAACAATAATAACCATAGTTTGAAAGTGTTTAAATGCATCAAATTTTGTAATGCCTCACATAAAAGAAATTAACCAACAATAATAATTTCCATATCCAGGTAGAAAAGTTCAATAACAACAAGGGTCTGAGCACAGAGCTGCTGAACTCGACGCAGGAACTGCTGTCGACTCGCAACAACATCCAGCGGCTCATGAAGAAGTGTGTGGGTCTGGCTCAGCAGCTGGAGTCTGCTGTAGCCGCCGGCGCGGGCAGGCTCACGCAGCCTAGTATATTGGACTCGAGGTAGGATTAAAGTACGGCTGGGACTCAAGACCTTTAAGCATTAACTCTTTTGGAAGAGTGTACAAGAGCTCTGACCTTTAGAAGACCTTACATCGAAGCGAGTGCCAGAATACTCCTCTTATTGAACTCAGTTTTTGACTGAAAATCGAATTCTTAGGAGAAAAAAGTAATGTATTTTCCCAAAACGATCCAGGGTTTTGTACCTATCAAACGGAACGGATCGACATACTTGTCGTTTGTCAAAAAATCTTTTTATTGAACTGTCGTAGTCCAGTTTGTCAAAAAATGTTGGTCACAGTAATATTTGTCCTGAGTGGGAATCAGACCTCTGCCCATTGCAGCAGTAGCATTGCATATCTCTTTATTTGTATAAAAATGGGTTGCTGTTCGTTAGTCTCGCTAAAACTGGGGAACGGACTAATTTGGATGATTTTAGTTCTGAATTATTTGTGAAGGTCCGGGGAAGGTTTAAAAGGTGCGAAAGTTCAATAACATTTGACAGAAGGACGTCTGCTGGGACAGCTAGTGTTCAATCAAAAATCTTAACACATTTATTTTTTATTTCAGTTTAAAACTAGCCCCATACCAGCTAGTAGGGCTCAACTGGCTAGCGGTGCTGCACAGACAAGGTGTCTCCGGCATCCTGGCCGACGAGATGGGGCTCGGCAAGACTGTGCAGGTCATCGCCTTCCTGGCGCATCTCAAGGAGACCAACCAGGCGAAGGGGACGCATCTGGTCGTGGTGCCTGCTTCTACTCTTGGTGAGTGGCACTTTTGAACAGTTTCAGTCCAGAATGTCAAAATGACTTGACAATAATTAAGTCAAAGTTAAGCTGTTCAGGCTGTTCTTAAATGAAGGTTTTATTCTCAAGTCTTTACTTAAATATAAATAATAAATAAAGAACAGCCTTTATATGGCTCACTATGGGGCACAGCCCATAGTAAGCCACAAATAAATAAATAAGGTTAGTGATAAACCTGATTAGGTTTTACGACTAACACGACCTAGTAGTGTAAGTTTGTCGACATCAGGAAAGACCCACTGCTTAAATTGCCTTCCTTCGATGTTCGAAAAAATGATCACCCATCCCATTTCCGACCTGACACCTTAAGCTTTACAACGTGATCGTTGGCAATCCACTGTGACAACTGAGCCTTGGAAGTGTCCTCTTAAAGGTATTCCTAAGATATAACAATCATGGTGTTTTTTTACAGATAACTGGAGTGGAGAACTGGCCCGTTGGTGTCCAGCTCTGCGCGTCAGTAAATACTATGGGCCTCCTGAGGAACGACGCCAGTTAAGGATCGAGTACTCGCGCGGACTTGACAAGTTCGACGTTGTGTTGACCACGTGAGTAACTAACACTGTTCATGCCTTCATTTTTATGAATTTCTTATTTTTTACGTTAGTGTAAGATGAGAGGTGGTACACAAAAAAATCTTAAACTTTACCTGACCCAATTATGGTTCAATTGTTCATTTTTAGTATGACTGGTATTAAAGTTACATATCTATGTACTACGAAGCCATTTTTTATATAAAACCAAGTAATAGTAAAAACTAGAGCCTAAATGTTAGTAGTAAATAAGAGATTATCTAAAACTAAAAAGAATATTGTGATTACGAGGTTCTAAATCAGCTTGATGATGGTCTGACAATAGTATCTCATAGATATTTGCTTAAAAGTTGGTGAATCTTTCAGGCCTGAAGATTAAAAGCCTTTGTTGAAAATTACCACATGTGTTAAACAGTATTGGGCATACATTAATATTAATCTTTATACCACCAGATACACGATGGTAAGCAGTTGTCCGGAAGAACGCAAAATGTTCCGGATCACGCCGATGCACTACGTGATCTACGACGAAGCGCACATGCTCAAGAACATGTCTACGCAGAGATACGATAACTTGCTGAAAATCAAGGTAAGCATTTTACTTTCTTGCAATCAATAAAATATATTTTTTTCAATCCATAAACTTTCATTCAACATGTTGGGTTACCTACCCCCTTTTTTATTTAAATTATTTAGTGCGTTGGCGTTTTATCGAACACCTCATCATCATCTTTGAAACAGCAGATTGTAATTGAGATCTAATTTTAAATTTAATGGCATGTGTACACACACAACACCAGAACACACACACACACACACACACACACACACACACACACTCTCCCACCCACACACACAACACACACGCCCACGCACATACATATGAATATTGATAACTTTGTGAGAGAGGTAACTTCCTAATACAGGTATTTCTATACTTAAAAGGAAAGTTACCACAATATGTTGTTAGATTAATTAATCTAAGAAATAAAACATATTAATTTTAATTTTTTTCAATTGAAACTCCAATGAATTCCATTGAATAATAATAAAAGTTTTTATGTTCCGCAATGACTAAATCAACCAATTGTAATCCTACTGCTGCCTAATAAATAATTTGAATTTGATTTTTCCTAAAATGTTTCTAATGTTTGTCCACAGTCCAAACATCGACTCCTCTTAACTGGAACCCCGCTCCAAAACAATCTATTAGAACTAATGTCGTTACTGTGCTTCGTGATGCCGCACATGTTCTCCGGGAAGACTGATGACCTCAAGAGTTTGTTCCAGAAGAACTCTGTGAGTACCACTGGTTTACTATCTTTTAATTTATTGTAACAAGAAAGGCCTGAAAAGGTATTGATGTAAGCCTTAAGCCTTGACAAGCTTAAAAAGGTACTGAGTTACTGTATGTTCTTGGCAACCTTCTACTGTGTCACTTAGTCCAAAACCTACAAATTAAAAACATAAGCTTACGTCTATATCCCAAACGGGTTATTCAGAAGCACACAGATTGTTGTTGTCATAGTTAACGGAACATTAAGAAGCCCACAGTTTGCCTAGCTAATTTGAACCTAACGTGTTAAGGCGCAAGTTCCCTCAATTCCTAGCCAGATTGTTAAACCACGGCTATCTTTACACTCTTCCCAAACACATTAGGATTGAGGAAATGAGTTTCTGAGCTTTTGCTGCATACTAAAACTAAGCCTAAAGTGTGTTCTTTTCACAATAATTTCCAGAAATCAAAAACGACAAAGAAAGTGGAAAGCCCAGAAGACGACGTGCCAGCCTTCGAGCAGAGTCAGATAACGCAAGCGAAGAGAATCATGAAGCCGTTCGTTCTTCGGAGGCTGAAACGGGATGTTCTCCAGGACTTGCCGAAGAAGACTAACCACATGGAACTGTGTCCGATGTCTAAGAGACAGCATCAGCTTTATACGGACCTTATTGCTGGGTTTTCAGCCAACGACGGACAGGTAAGTTCTTTAATCAGATATGGTCCAATGGTGAGGCCTCATTTGCGTTTTCGTAGCGTCAACCGCTGCGACATTTTACATACAAGTATTTTTAATCTCCACTGTTTTAACGAATGGAGCAATGCATCGCGCTTTGCAAATTCTTACGTCCTGCATTAACAGCAGAAAGCTGAACAATATCAACAGGGGGTTTATAGGTTTTACGGTTTATAGGGTAATAATCCGGCTCGAAGGACCAAGTAGTCTATTTTAAAGCACTCAAAAGTTTCCCTAGATAATTTTAAATCCAATTGACAGCAACAACTTATTCAAAACACTTTAGAAATTAACTTTATTTCTATAACTAACCCACTTGAAAATTAGTGTAAAGACCTTGTAAATTTATTTATTCCTCCTCGCTTAGTCTTGACTTCTTTAACCCCATAAGAACTAAAGCAACGCTGCAGTATTGGTTTACCGATTAAAGTTGCTCACTCACTTGCAAATGTCGACAGGAAAAATGAAAGAGACTATTCGGCAATTTTCTAAATATACAATTTAATGGGTTAAGGAAGTGAGAGTCTACTTGCTGTAACATCCTCTTATTCACGATAACTATTAATCTTACTAAAGATAGAAAAACCAGAAAAAGACATTTGGTCTGTTGGCGTCAGGCGGGAATCGAACCTGCATCTTTCGCAAACCGGGCGACTGCACTAACCACTGTGCTACTGAGACCATTAACAGACCGGCCGAATTTTTCTGGTATATTTACCTGGCAGCCAGGTTTGTTTCACCAATGTTTAGGCATATAGGTACCTTAAACAATAATGTTTCTTTCGAGTGTTAAAGATGCGGGTTCGATTCCCGCCTGACGCCAACAACAGACCAAATGTATTTTTTTAATACAGTTGCTCAAAAAGTGGTACTTTTCGTAGCTGTTTAGCGTGCGGAAAGTTGGTTTTTCCGCACTAGTGCTTTTTACTTTTCCATTTTTTTTTTGATAATGTTAATAAAATCCATACATCCTACCAAAGAGGTTGTCTGTTCAATCACTTTATTTTGTATTTTGATACGTTATTTGGCATTAAAACTGGGAATGTAATATTTTTAAAAATATTTCAATAGTTTAAATATTTCAATTATGCAATTGACAAAATAAAGGGTTATTTAGTAACTATTAACAATTAAATTTCTGAAACAGTTTACTTACTTAAAGTTGGCTGTTTGTGTATTAACAATGGCCGGATATTTGTAAGTATGAATGAGTTTCACTTAAAAATACTTGAAATCAAATAATAGGTATTTATTGCATTTGCATGTTTAAATGCAATTAAATTACTTCTTATATTTTTACTAGGCTGAATACAACCGATGCCGTGTTAAAAAAATACTGTCAATCCTAAGTTTTTCATTCCCGCTTTCTTTATTTACGATTAGTCACGACTGTCACGATATACTTTGGTTATTGATCGTTTTTAATGTTGTTTATTTTACATTTTTCGTACACAAGTATTTAACATATTTTTTCAAAATAGTTTATTTTTACTAGGCTGAATGCAAACAACCGGTGCCTTGAAAAAAAAAAGTTTTTTCATTCCCGCCCTTTTTACTCTTGATTTAATTGTGTTAATGATTCGCATTGGTTTGATATTATTTTTTTCGCAAATGTATTAAAAAACGTTGTTCGATACACGAGCGGAAGTGTCATTTTCACTCGTCCCGAGTCTTGACCCTCGCCTGCCGGCTCGGGCCAAGATACCTCGAGACTCGTGCAAAATGACATACTTTCCGCACTTGTATCGAAAACTACTATTCTGGTTTTCTTATCTGTAGTAAGATGATAATAGGCATGACGACAGTATCAAATAATCAACGATTTGAATACATTAGGGGAAAATACATATTAAAAGGATTTAAAAGACACATTTAGTTTGATTTTAAAATCTGAGATTAATCAGATTTTCGATAAAGTAAAAGGATAAAATACTGCAATTCGCCATTTTGACTCAAACGTCAATCACGCACTATGACGTCACTCTAATGGAAATCAACAAATGTCACTGTCGTATTTCATACAAGTGAGTTTGACAGACACTTGATATTTACATTAGAATTACGTCACCCGGACGCCATGACACCTGCGAGCTTTTTCGCGCGCTGTTGATAAAATACTAGAATAATGTCCTCAAACTTTGTTAAACTGACCTTTGAAACCGAAATAAAGTTTTTTTAGTAAACAATACATGTGTACCTTTATCACGAAAGAAGATTTCAAAATTGTTCGTCATGCCTATTCATTATTCCTAATGTTAAAATAAAATAACCTATTATTAATCTTGTCTCCAGGTATACGCAACCACAGAACAATCAGGCATGTCAATGATGATGGACATGCGAAAGCTGGCTAACCACCCGCTCCTCCTTCGGTACCACTACCAGCACGAGCAGGTGCGCAAGATAGCCCAGCGGTTGGCCCGCGATCCCACGTATAAAGAGAAGAACGAACAATACGCATATGAAGACCTGATGTGCATGTCTGACTTCCAGATACATCAGCTCACCTTGACGCATAGTGTAAGTTTGAATAAAATTGAAAAAAAAATATGTACAGTCGCGGAATAAAAAGGTTGACCTCCCAGGAACTGCTTTTGCTTGCTCAATTAAAACATTGACAGGAACTGTTAATCACATTTGTAGTGTTAATCATTTTAAGCGAAGAGGATGTTATAATTCTATAAATCAAACTTGACACTGGCAATGGCAAGATCAAATAAATTAAAATTATTGGTTCAATTGTCAATCGTGAAGGAACATACGTCTTATCCAATTTTAATTTTATTGTCAAACAATAGAGCATACTTTCAGACACAACACTAGCCTGTTACACGGTTTAATAAGGTAACATGTGCTTGAATAGCGTAAATGAATTTATTTAAAAATTGGTCAACCTTTCCATTCCGCGACTGTACTTGCAGGAATACAGCGGAGTATAGGATCTACTGAAAAATGATATCTCTTTTTGTCTCTGCAACCCTGTGTTCTTTACTCACATTCCATTGTGTCAGCCGACATTACTCACATTAAAATTATGGGATTGCCTGCCAAGGTGTATGTGAAAGAAAGTCTTTTCACATGAAAAGGATCTCTCTTTCTCTTTCTGAATGTCTTTTCTTCCTCACGTGTGAAATAAATGCCAAATAGGAAATTGTTCATAGCTAAAGATTATAAATGACTCGCTAATCATGAAAATGTAAATCATAAACAGGAATTCATTTAGTGCTTCTAAACCTATGAAAAAAACGAACTTCCAACAAGAATAATTGAGATCCTATTCAAAATAACAGACTTGGTTTTTATCTACTTACATGAAATTTTCCCATAGCTTATTTAAACCCACGTCAGTTATTTTGATCTCACAGTCTTTTGTTTGCATTCATACGAAGTAGATGCATGTTGTGTTGGCCCTTTTTTCACATTAAATGTTTTGGATTGGATTGAGTGTGAATATTTTCTAGTGAAAAGGCGTTCACATCAACCTTTACAAATCCATTGCAAATGGGTCTTATGTCAGCAGTTTAAGGAGCCCCTGTATAAAGTTGATTTGAACGCAAATAATACGAATTAACGTTCAATTTTGTTCCCAGTGTATAAGATCATTCTCAGTCCCCGAGCACCTAATCCTCGACTCGGGCAAGTTTGAGAAGCTAGACTCGATGCTACCAGCGCTGAAGGCGGGCGGGCACCGCGTGCTGCTCTTCAGCCAGTTCGTGATGGTGCTGGACGTGCTGGAGCCGTACCTCGCCGCCAGGGGGCACCGCTATCTGCGGCTGGACGGGAGCACTGCTGTTACGGACAGGTATACTTTCTATTGACGACCCATTTTTTTGTGATGCTTCTGAAGTTGGCTATTACACTAGAACTATATTAACATTCGAAAAATTGCGTGCATTTCTTTTTTTTTGTCTGGGTATTCCCTATGTATATTATGTAAGTATGTACTTACAAAATATTTTTTATTGGTTGAATCATATAAATAAAACGCTTAGGTACTGAAAAAATAAAAGCGCGCTTACGAAAGACGGTGGCGTGACGTCGCTGTTCGCATTGTGCTGATCAAAACTGTGCTCTAAGAGGATTTACGTCCAGAGCAGAAATCACCATTATGATCTACCTCGCCGATATTCTGCTAAAGAACAGCTAAGAAACTATCGTGATTTTTTACTGATTTAAAGCACTTGTTACCGGTCTATTTAAATATGGATATTTCGGCTTGACTTTTAAACTCCGACGATGGTCTGCTCTATAGTTTAGGTGCATTTGCCGTCAAATCATCAGATTGTGATGATTATGCATAATTCGTTAATATACTATTTGACAGGTTTTTGAAATCCATTTGGCATTACGAAGTAGAGTTTCAGGAAGTCAGTAAAAGTGTTTTCTTTTAATTCTGGTACGTATATTTGTTGAAAAATATCAGATTAAAACTAAAAAAAATATATTTTAACAGCGTGCCAAAATGATACTTTGGCAATATGGCGCTGCAATGGGTTAGATGACGTCACTTGCCTGTATTCTAACCTATGGCAAATGTCATCCACTACGAGTTGTCAAACGATGTTTACAAGCAGGTGACGCCATAATAAACTCGACCAATCAGGAGCGTTTTGTGTCACTTGTCAAACGTTTGAAAAAAAAAAAATTTACGGATTTTAAGAAAAAACCGTTAATATTTTCAACTTACGACAGGAAATAATATTTTGAAACTATTTATTTACACAGAAAACAAGAATTGACACTTTATTTTTCGTATTGTCAAATAGCTTATTGCATAATACATTTTTTATCTTAATTTCGCAGACAAGAGTTAATAGACCAGTACAACACGGAGGATATCTTCGTGTTCCTGCTGTCGACGCGCGCCGGCGGGCTCGGCATCAACCTGACCGCCGCCGACACCGTCATCATACACGACATCGACTTCAACCCTTACAACGACAAGCAGGCTGAGGACAGGTACAGTCAACAGCACACCAGGTTACACCATTTCCGTTTTTTCTCTTGCTCTTGCCAAATGTCATTGCTTTGCAATAGAGCAAGGAGCACTGACCGGAAATGGGTAGTGATGTGCTCTCCACCGTACATTATACATCGGACGTGGGCCAAATTTTAATTAGAAGGGCCTGATAGAGCCTCTACCCCGATTTTGACAAGGACTGAATCTACAAACAAACGGCCGATATACGTCCCACTGCTGGGCACAGGCCTCACCTCAACTATGAGTTGGCGCAAGCCATACTGCAACATGCGGATTTTCAAAAAAGGCTAGACGATTTGGCTAATTTTGGGAAGGTTAGACGGGTAAGTAACATGATAAAAATCCCGGAATAGGGTAAAAACCTTAATTTAATTTTCTCTTAGTAACCATTCCTACCTGTAAAATACTAAATGTTTGACTCTTTTGTCGGGACAGCTATTAATATTTAAATATTTCTAAATGACGTCTCATCAGCTCATAGAAAGGTGACGGAAAAGTGCACCTGTGTATTGCCCACACACTTCTGCATTATAATATCAACTATGTGCCTAGTTAATATAATCACAAATTAAGTTATCTAATATAAAATGCATGTACTTCATTACCAGGTGTCATAGAATGGGTCAGACGCGTCCCGTGACCATCTACCGGTTGCTCAGCGCTGGCACCATCGAGGAAGGTATCTACCAAGTGGCGCAGGAGAAACTGAATCTAGAGAAACACGTCACTGGTGCTGATGGTGAGTTTCAAACTTTGGCTTGGGAAAAGTAGATCTTATTGTAATTGGTTATGGAAGAAAAAAAGAAAAAACGTTCACGGATTTCGGACATCGCAACGAAACCAAACAAAACAAAATGGTTAGTGAA
The DNA here is from genome assembly GCA_950022985.1 of Udea ferrugalis. Classification (NCBI taxonomy): domain Eukaryota; kingdom Metazoa; phylum Arthropoda; class Insecta; order Lepidoptera; family Crambidae; genus Udea; species Udea ferrugalis. The sequence goes on along the minus strand of OX465527.1, from coordinate 2,665,332 downwards.
AAAATAATCATAACAAAAGAAAAACCAACATAAATGTCCACAAGACAGCAGTGTCCCGATGTCCAATATTAAATGGACCCAACTCAGCTAATCAGCTATGGGTCTTTCTGTTACATTTTGGGTTCTACAGAAAACAAGTGCAAGTAGTCTTAAATTAGCTTTTATGTCTTATAAAGTTGGAGTATTTCAGTTTTGTAGTTAAACATAAACAAGGGTAAAGACGTAGTTTATATCCTTATAAGAACCAAAACTATAGTACGGTAAACGACATGACAGGCTACACATTACCGATCGTTCTTGTTATATTGCAAAGAATTGTCTTTTAGCAAGAGTGGGATAAAAAACGGAAATGGGTTGCTTGACGAGCTATTTGCTACACTGCAATTTCTTAATCATCGTGAACGCATGTTTTTAAATAAATAGAACTCATCGCAGCTAATCCCAAAAAAGAACAGCTCTCGTCCCCATCTTCACCATAAGATACGACTTAGATTATCCACACCGGAATTTCGCTAGTTAAACCATGCAACGTTTTACAGAAAACGACGGCCAAGAGCAAAAGAACGTGGTCCGACTCCTCTCTGCGGCGCTCGGACTGACGTCACCGAACAAATGATTGTCGGCCCCAGACGTCGTCACCATCGACTAGTGAGTGAACAGTGCGGCTAGTACAAACGTGCGGTTTCGTGAGTGGGGTGTTTTTGTGAAAGCTGTGACTGAATCTTGAACAGAAAAAACGTTGGATTTAAAAAGACTACCTTACGTGATATTTCAAGCACCTGCCGTTAATGAACTTTGTTACAGGTCTAATATTCTATAACCGTTTTGGTCCTTCGAGCCGGATAGGAAGGAAGCATAATAATGACTTTTGCTAGAATGCTTGAGTTAACGACTTCATTGTGTACAGGTCGGCTCAGAATATAAGGCGCTGATCATTCGCATATAGTGTGCCTTTATGGATGGATAGAAGAAATAGATAAACTTCTCTCCATTCATAGTCAAGGATATCTAGACAGCTTATTATAGTAAATTTCATTAGACACCTAAGCAGCCTTTAGTTACAACACCAACGATGCGTCCCACCCATATTGAACCTCGTAAATTATTACACTATAGTGATATGATCGACATTTGTGGTACTCTAGACGAATTTGTAAGGACTTTATCATTATAATGTGTATGAATTGTAAATGTAATTGACTGAGATATTGAAAGTCTTTGGTTTTTGTGGATTTAAGTCTTGAACACTTGTTGTGTAATTATACAGAATGTGTTAAAAATTGTGTCAAGCAACATTTATGATTTGGGACATGCTCACAGATACATGAAGTATTATTCAATGCTTGTTTTATTTTCGTTAATAATAATGATTGTATACTTTACAGTCACAAAAACGATAGTGGATCTATCAAATACCATAGCATTATAAAAAAATAATTTATTACTATCTTGAATGTTTAGACCGGAAAATATCAGTGGTTGATTCTGGTAGATCTACGGAGGCTATCATGGACCACTGCTTGACACAATTATTTGGAACACCCTGTTTAGCCCAGATGAATTTTATAGTTGTTAGGATCTAGTTGTAAAATCGGAAAATATATGTTCGAGACACTTAATTATGAAAAGTGTTTATACTACATTTTAGGATTATTTTGCCCAAAACATAATCCTACTTGCCTTGAAAGAAAACAAAAATATAAAAGTCTTGCTTAAACATTGTAATAAAATGCGAATTTCATAAAACTGCCTGTATTTTTATTCTTTCTAGAATGACTTGTAAATTGTATAGGTAGGTTATTAGGTATTGTTCTATGATCGAATATCATATTGTATGATACTAATCTCGTTTAAAAGAGTAGTACGTGACTATACTAATAAGTGGAAAAGGTATTTTTATAATAGATTCGATTACGGACCTAGAAAGTTGAATGTAGGTTGTTAAATAAATTCATGGTGATACAAGTTGAATCCGTGTTACATTTGTAATGTCAGTATACCTGCGAATGAAATATAATGTTGTATAGATAAGGCTGTGCTGGCGCAAAAGTAACCTAAATCGAATGAAATACTGATAGTTTCAACTAAAAAGTAGATTTCAGTATCGTTTATTAGGTGGAACTTTTTTTTTATGGAGTCTCCGAATTTACAAACGCAAATAAAGTTTAGCAGCTGTTTGAGTATAGCTGTCCTTTTCACTTCTATAGATACTTTATGGGACGGCATTAGTTTGACGGCGTGCTTAAATCGACCTCAAACTGAGCATAGGTTGTACAGATATAGGAGACATATAGACGAAATAAAATCTTACTAAACACATACTTCAATGGATTACCATCCAGACAGAAACCAAGCAAATTATAATGACATGAATGTTTATTCTGACGGGGATCAAACCCACGGCCAATCCTTCAGCACAGGACATCTATCCTTGCAATAATGGATCACAGAAATGAGGTTTAAGATAAATGAGAAAGGTTGTAATTGTTCTTTTAGAATTGGGATGACTTGCACTTGGGCCTGTCAGCACATGTATTGTTGAGCACTACGCAACTATCGAAATAAAATAATCTATCAGTATTAGAGTTAGTCCGTTTGCATTCAGACTCAAGTGATATCTTAAAGTGAAGAATAGCCTCGAATCTTTTTATATTCAATTGTCTTTAAAGAAACTTTCTCAACTGTTTCAAAACCTTAAACTATGTACTTACATTTTATGAACTTTCGGAATAGCAATATTTACTTTGCTCCGAACACCTGTAGGGCTAGCCGAGAGCTGACGCATGTCTTAAAAACGGTAAAGGTTAAAAACTTAATAATGGATAGAAATTATGTTACCACACTCATAATGAAATACTAGGAGTAAGTGACCCGTCTTGCCTAGTTTTTGTAAAAAACACAAAATAATACACACCCTATATCAAGGTGTTCTTTAGTCACTAGGGTGGTCATAGTTGAAAAGTTCGAATTACAGACAGATTTTTCAATATTGAGGACACTCCTAATTTAGCATGATTTTATTGATTTAAACGCCAAAAACACACAAACTTTACACTCATTGAAACAAAACAAAAACATTCAAGAAGGCTGTTGGAAACTTCATAAAACTACGCACATTGCAAAGAGATTATTCAATACTGATGGGTTTAAATCTCATTCTGATATTATCTGTAAGGAAATAAATGTAAGTTTTTAAATGAATAAATAAGCGTACTAAAATAATTAAAGGATTTGAATATTCATTTCCTTTAGTGTGCTATGTTCAGAATGACTTGTAAAGAAACTTGTAACTCATTTATATCACTTAATGGAGGAATAAATGATTTAATAATGTTTAGTATGTTTAAATTCACTTTTATCACCCAGTCTCATTTGTATAGTAATGAATGTTTACTTATTAGTAATGAAGTAAACATATTACATTTGATTTTGTTATCTGGATCTAAGAAAAGTTCCACTTTATATTATTTTTGTTAAGTGCAATTGGATTTTGTATCTATGTTTACAAACAATTTGAAATACATAGTAACAAGTTTAATTAACATTTAGAAGGAAATAAATATTGATTGGGTGTAGTATTTTTATGTGATTTGATATTGCATTTAGATAATTATATTTGTTTCATTTAGTTTTCTTCATCAGTATTTTCATTTACTATAATTTTAAACGAACTTTTTCTTTTAGTGTACCACCAAAGCCGCGCAATGTAGTTATTTTGTATTTCGATTAGTTATTTATTTAGTTTAACTTTTAAGTAGTTAAATTTTATTTTTTAATTAGTCCTAAGTTAAAAAATCTTAGTTATGTTCTTAGAATAGACATTCCGATTCTATAAATAGCTTGTTGTTTTATTGCTTATTAGCCCCTATATCGCACCGTCACCTTCTAAATTGTATTGTGAACCCAGTTATTTTTTGTTGTAGTTTTTATCTAGGTTTGAATTTGTTTTATTTTAGATTTGTTTGGCACTTTAACAGTAAATATGCCTAGACGACATACTGAAATCACGGTAAAGGGAACAAGACGTGTTTGGTTATTTATATATTCGAAACGATCGAATTAATGACGAAAATGTTAAAATTTCGGTTTTTTATAGAATATTATTTAGCAATTATTCATCTCAACAAATGATTTTTAATGATTCCCAATGGTATCCAGGCCCAACTATAAACGCTTCCGACTAGCACTAGACTTACGTGCAGCTACTAATACCCTTCTGCTATTCTCATTTTGAACCGATCACTTGCCCGACATTAACAAGTACGAATTTCATTAGACTGAAAACTATTGACCAACATTTCATTTGTATTGTTCGTCAAATTTTTAATCCATCGAAGTATCTTTCAACGTAAGTACCGTTTTACCGAACTATGTTAAGTCGAAGTTAAATGGCTGGCTTCAAAATGTAGGCAAACTGTATTAAAATGTGTTCCGTGTAACATTTGTCGTCGCCGGTGAATGAAGTGTGTGGCAAAAAGATAGTGATATTTATCTAAGGTTTGTCTACTCGAAGGGTGTGATCAGGTAAGATGGACTGGAATAGAAGATCTGTGAGCAAGATAATAGCGAAGTGCAGCGAAGAAACATACGATTTCCTGAACAACTCCATACTGCATAAGCTAATGGGGGTGAGTGTAACATAACCATAAAGTCTTGTTGTTTTTATTACATTTTATATATTTTTTTATAAATTTTAGTGATGTCCTTATCAGATGTATAAGCCATATTATCATAAAGTTACTGTCATTAAATTCGAATTCAAATACTTTATTTGCTTTGAAAGTAAAATCGATTAAGTAGTTTAGAAGAAAGAAAGAAAATACGTTTATTTGTTACAGTAGGTATAAAAAGTAACAACATTATGAGGCTACATTCTGAGTGAGTACCAAAAAGGTTTCCGCTCAGCAAATGTCAAGTTTACACGTGAAAGAGCACGGGACATCCATCCATCCTTACAAAGTATCGCATTCATAATTTTAGTAGCATGTATGAAGGGTAAAAAGATTTTAATTTAATTTTTAGATAAAAAGAACTCTATAATTACTGTTTTAGTAGTGCTGTGATGAACAATAGTATGTTATTAGTTGACTTGAGGGTTTTTATTGTAGTTGTGATTGTTCACACTCACAAAACTAAGGACAACAAATTCAAATGCGGCATTATCAAAATGAGAGAATTCCGTGGTGCCGGTGCGCAACCTAAAATGAGTTTTCAGAAATAGGTATTCACATCTAATTTGCATGCAAACGCTAGACAGTGCATCATTGTGGAATGCCTAGGCAATACATTAGTGTGTACAAGGTCTGTTTGCTCATATTACATGTGACCTAACGATATGTCAACAAAAGCCTTTTCAATACCCACTCCTTTCACTTTGCTAATGTCGAAGGATTCGATAAAAAAGTTGCAGAAAAATGTAAGTGCAGATTTAAATGTGTTAAGCTATTCATAAATTAGCACTTTGAAATTTAAAAAGGCACAACTGTGGTGTGGTGCTATTCACCTCGCTAATGACATGTCCATTCAAAGCCTTAACTATGATGTCATCTTAGGGTTAGTTGCACCATAGTAGAAGTTATAGTTAAAGTTAAAGTTTTTGTCAAATTTGACAATTTGACGTAATTTTTGGGCCTAACATTGTCAAATTTGACAATAACTTTAACTTTAACTATAACTTCTACTATGGTGCAACTTACCCTTAGTCTTACTCATGTTTGTCAAAAGAACACTGCACCTAGTGCGCCATCACTAATGCAAGAATTAGTAAAAACATTCAGTTTTAAAAAAAATATTGTCGTCTATGAATAACTTAGGTTTTTTCTCGAAATCAGTCGAGAAATCTGAAAATAATAGATATCAAATACAGAGATGTACGGGCACTTCCAAAAAAAAAAAAAAATACATTAATTGCTGCCGAATTTTGAATCGACTCTCAATAAAGATACGCGTCGATTCAATCAAACATGACAGCCAGGCTAGTAACACAGCCATGTTCCGTGGCCCAAGCAAACACTGGTCACTACGAACCGCCACGGATGAACGGCTGCAGCGTTGTGCACGTTTTCCAGCAACTAACACACGCTGCTCTTGCCCATATTGGCTCCGAGCGTCGCAGGCGCACGAATGCAGGCACTGTGAGATGGAGGCGGGTAAAGCTGCGTCTACATTTACGCATGCGTGGTTATTGTTAAAATTTGTGCTTTGAACGAATTGCTTTGAGGAACTTGTTGGCTTGAGAATGCGGTGGGCAGCTGCATTTTCCAGGTAATAAACGCGGTTTTACTCTGATCCTGAATTATGGACAAACATTACCGTCATCATCAGAAGCCAAACGACGTACACAGTTGAACCTATAGACTCACAGTTTCAGAGCGGCAGTTACCATACAACCGATCCATAAAAATCATGCGATCTTCATCAGTTCATCCGTCTACCTGGATGTGTGTCCTGATCCTTTGGATCCCGCTGGAAGCGGCAACCATTAGCGATACGGACACTCCTATTGCATGAGATCAATTCCACAATATGACTACCATTTTTTTTTTTTTTGAGTAGGGGAAATGCACTTACGCATACCCGCCAACCGGGGGGTTGGACTGGTTATGTCGGACTCTCCACGGGGAGCATGCTCTACCCAGTGGCTCTACCGACTAAAAACCCTACTACTCCCTCTCTTCGTCCATAGTGGGGGAATACGCCGTATAGCTATAAGCCCTGTGCGCGTTCTCCCGGACGGTGCCCGCCTACACGGCGGGCCGGAAGCGACCCCCCCTTCGAGAGGGGGGGCCACGACCCCCCCTTCGGGAGGGGAGGCCAGTAGGGACAGCCGAGGGTGTCGAGCCGTCCCTACCAGGCAGTGGTCTAGGCCTGTGCAATGCCGGCAACGGTACCCCCGTACCGCGCGCCGGCTGGCCTCTACCACGGAGGGGAGCGACACGGCGAGCAGGTGCGCGCCGTCTTCCCCCCCTCCTCGGCCTGCGGAGCTCATCGGCTGCAGGATCTAGCTCCCGCAGCCGCTCCGCCGCTTCCTTAGCGGTCATCACCTCCTCGCAGAAGGTGGCGAACGCTCGCCAAGCCTCTTTGTCTGCCAGCATTGCGATCACAATGCTCGGCAGAGAGAGGTCCTGGCCCACCTTGGCGACTAGCGCCATGCGCTGTGGAGCCCACGTTTGGCACACCGCTAGTGTGTGGTGCGCCGTGTCCTCCACAGCGCCGCACTCATGGCAGAGTGGGGCTGCCTCTCGGCGGATGCGGTGCAAGAATGAACCAAAGCACCCATGCCCGGTCATAATTTGCACCATCCTGTATGAGAGGGACCCATGCTGCCTCTCCAGCCACTTATCAAGCACTGGAGCGAGTGCCTCCACCGTCCGCTGGCCAGACTCCGGAGCTCTTAGGTCCGCCATCCACAGCCGGACCAGGCTTGCCTGAGCCTCCTTGCGGACGGCCTCCCGCTCTTCGGGGCAGAAGCGGTCACCCGCGGCCCTCTTGGCGGCCGTCCAGCGGTACATGGCCGCCAACACGTCCGCCTCTAACTCCCAGGGAGCGTTTCCCGCCAGCGCGCAGGCCGCGGGAAAACCAACGGTGCGATATGCTCGCACGCTCCGCTGTGCTATCGCCCGCTGGGGCGCTCGGAGGAGGCGGACGTTCATCTTCTTAGACAGGGCCGCCGCCCAGATCGGGGCGCCATAGAGAGCCATGCTCCTCAAAATGCCGGAGTAAAGCCTCCGGCATTTGGACCCCGGGCCGCGGATATTCGGCAACAGCCAGTTAAGGCTGTTTGCCGCTCTCAGCAGCCTGGGTGACAACCCCCGGAAGTGGGGCAGAAATTGCCACCTCGAATAGAGGATCACACCGAGATACTTGATCTCGGTCTTCACCACCGTTCGGACGCCACCGAGCACTATTTGTGCGTCAGGTGGCGCCGGAGGTTGTCGCGAGCCATGGAACCAGATGGCCTCGGTCTTTTCGAGCGCCACCGTGAGTCCGAGGCGACCGATTCGGTCGGCCACGAGGTCTCCTCCGACTTCCGCAAGCGGAGCCGCGTCCCTGAAGGACTTCCCCCGGGCAGTGACGAGCGTGTCGTCAGCGTAACAGATTACGCTCATGCCCGGAAGGAGTGCGCCGCGGAGGAGCCAGTCGTAGCCTATGTTCCACAGGAGCGGCCCCAACACCGACCCCTGTGGAACCCCGGACTCGACGCTATAGCGTCGGATGGCGCCCGAGCTGTCTGAGAAGACAATTGCCCGATCTCTGAGGTAGCTCTCAACGAGTCCCTGTAAATACAGGGGTACTCGGAAGTACCTCAGGGCCTCCAATATTGTAGCGTGAGGGAGGGAGTTGAAGGCGTTCTTGATATCGAACGATATCGCAATCACTCCCTCCTCACACTCTTCAGCCTCCAGGATGAGTTCCCGGAGATGGGCCAGAGCGTCAATGGTGGAACGCCGTGCTCGGAACCCAAACTGGGCGCCTGCCAGGTCCGGGCCTACCTCCCGTAGGTGCTCGAGAAGGCGGTAAGAAACCACCTTCTCGAATATCTTCCCTACTTCATCCAAAAGGATGATCGGACGGTAGGCCGAAGGCGAGTCAACTGGACGCCCTGCCTTTTGGATAAGGCAGAGCTGACCCACCTTCCAGATCGCGGGGAACCTCATCTCCCGGAAACACCGGTCGAAGAGGTCCCTAAAATTGCCCTCCATTTGGCCAGCCGCTATGGCCACGACCTTGGCTGGCAATCCGTCTGGACCTGGCGCCGTCTTCTTGGCCCGCCACTGGAGCACCACCGCTCCGAGCTCCTCCGCAGAGATAGCGGGGACCTCCTCGGACTCGTCAAGAGCGCCGCGACACGGAGGCATCGCCGGCGGGACGAAGTCCTCGCAGCGGGCCGGGAACAGAACCCGGACCACCTGCTCCAGGAGAGCCGAGTTGAGAGTCTCGGTCAGGGGAGGGCCAATGGGACGCAGCTGGGCGCGTGCCGTTTTATATGGCCTCCCCCACGGGTCTTGATCGAGACTCTCGAGCATTTCTGCCCGGGCCCGATCCTTGGCCTGACGAATGGCGTACTTCAGGGTGCTCCGTGCCGCCCTGTACGCCTCGTAGAGGTTGACCTCCTCGTTGGGGTCGGCCCTCCTCCGCCGGCGTTTACAATTTGTATACGCTCTCCGGGCCGCAACGCAGGCAGCCCGGAGACCCGCGATCTCCTCCGACCACCAATAGACGGCGTGTCGGGGATCGGGGCGGCGGGACCGAGGCATGGAGAAATCACACACCTCGGTCAAGGAGTCCCTGAGTTGGGACGCGGCCTCCTCTACGTCGACGTCGGGTCGGGGTGGGCAGAACCACCCCTGGACGAACGCAGCCTCTCTCGCCATTCCGCGGTCGAGCCGCGATAGGGCCCAACGTGGGGCTGGGGCGCTGGGGCGCTCGGAGGAGGCGGACGTTCATCTTCTTAGACAGGGCCGCCGCCCAGATCGGGGCGCCATAGAGAGCCATGCTCCTCAAAATGCCGGAGTAAAGCCTCCGGCATTTGGACCCCGGGCCGCGGATATTCGGCAACAGCCAGTTAAGGCTGTTTGCCGCTCTCAGCAGCCTGGGTGACAACCCCCGGAAGTGGGGCAGAAATTGCCACCTCGAATAGAGGATCACACCGAGATACTTGATCTCGGTCTTCACCACCGTTCGGACGCCACCGAGCACTATTTGTGCGTCAGGTGGCGCCGGAGGTTGTCGCGAGCCATGGAACCAGATGGCCTCGGTCTTTTCGAGCGCCACCGTGAGTCCGAGGCGACCGATTCGGTCGGCCACGAGGTCTCCTCCGACTTCCGCAAGCGGAGCCGCGTCCCTGAAGGACTTCCCCCGGGCAGTGACGAGCGTGTCGTCAGCGTAACAGATTACGCTCATGCCCGGAAGGAGTGCGCCGCGGAGGAGCCAGTCGTAGCCTATGTTCCACAGGAGCGGCCCCAACACCGACCCCTGTGGAACCCCGGACTCGACGCTATAGCGTCGGATGGCGCCCGAGCTGTCTGAGAAGACAATTGCCCGATCTCTGAGGTAGCTCTCAACGAGTCCCTGTAAATACAGGGGTACTCGGAAGTACCTCAGGGCCTCCAATATTGTAGCGTGAGGGAGGGAGTTGAAGGCGTTCTTGATATCGAACGATATCGCAATCACTCCCTCCTCACACTCTTCAGCCTCCAGGATGAGTTCCCGGAGATGGGCCAGAGCGTCAATGGTGGAACGCCGTGCTCGGAACCCAAACTGGGCGCCTGCCAGGTCCGGGCCTACCTCCCGTAGGTGCTCGAGAAGGCGGTAAGAAACCACCTTCTCGAATATCTTCCCTACTTCATCCAAAAGGATGATCGGACGGTAGGCCGAAGGCGAGTCAACTGGACGCCCTGCCTTTTGGATAAGGCAGAGCTGACCCACCTTCCAGATCGCGGGGAACCTCATCTCCCGGAAACACCGGTCGAAGAGGTCCCTAAAATTGCCCTCCATTTGGCCAGCCGCTATGGCCACGACCTTGGCTGGCAATCCGTCTGGACCTGGCGCCGTCTTCTTGGCCCGCCACTGGAGCACCACCGCTCCGAGCTCCTCCGCAGAGATAGCGGGGACCTCCTCGGACTCGTCAAGAGCGCCGCGACACGGAGGCATCGCCGGCGGGACGAAGTCCTCGCAGCGGGCCGGGAACAGAACCCGGACCACCTGCTCCAGGAGAGCCGAGTTGAGAGTCTCGGTCAGGGGAGGGCCAATGGGACGCAGCTGGGCGCGTGCCGTTTTATATGGCCTCCCCCACGGGTCTTGATCGAGACTCTCGAGCATTTCTGCCCGGGCCCGATCCTTGGCCTGACGAATGGCGTACTTCAGGGTGCTCCGTGCCGCCCTGTACGCCTCGTAGAGGTTGACCTCCTCGTTGGGGTCGGCCCTCCTCCGCCGGCGTTTACAATTTGTATACGCTCTCCGGGCCGCAACGCAGGCAGCCCGGAGACCCGCGATCTCCTCCGACCACCAATAGACGGCGTGTCGGGGATCGGGGCGGCGGGACCGAGGCATGGAGAAATCACACACCTCGGTCAAGGAGTCCCTGAGTTGGGACGCGGCCTCCTCTACGTCGACGTCGGGTCGGGGTGGGCAGAACCACCCCTGGACGAACGCAGCCTCTCTCGCCATTCCGCGGTCGAGCCGCGATAGGGCCCAACGTGGGAAGGGAGAGTCCGGCTTCGGAGCCCTGCCTTGTGGGCCCCGGTTGGAGATCTCGAACCTGATGTATTTATGGTCCGAAAGAGTCTCCACCGGGTCCACACGCCAGTCTGCGATGAGGGCAGCCAATGCGGGGGTGGCGAAGGTGACGTCCACCACCGACCCACCATTGTAGCGGACACACGTGTGCGCCGTGCCCCTATTCACTAGGGCCAGGCCACACGACACCGCCCACGTCTGGAGGACCCGACCACGGTAGGTTGTGGTTGGGTTACCCCACGCTGCCGACTTCGCGTTGAGGTCTCCGGCGAGGACCACCTGTCTTGGAGCCAGCCGGCTCAAGACCGCAGACAGGGAGACGAGGAAGTCCTCGAACTCCCTGAGAGGCCGGGTGGGGGAGAAATACACTCCCACCACAGCGAAATCCCCTCCGGAGACGGCGACATACCCGGACCCCTTTTCCAATAAGGAAAGAGGGGGAAAGCCCGGGGCAGGCCGGGTAAGGACGGCCACTACTCCATCTAGATCGCCAAACCAGCGATCCAAGATGTAGTACGGCTCAGCCACCACCGCGATGTTCACCTGCCATTCGGCCAGGGTCTGGGCCATCAGATCCTGGGCCGCACGGCAGTTATTCAGGTTACCCTGAAGAAATTTGCAATGTCCGACTTGATACATCATTCGGACATTGCACCATCTTGCGCCGACGACGGGCCGGCACCAACAGCAGCGGCGGCCTTAGGCGGCGCCGGCTGTTTTCCCTTCTTGGGAGGGGGGGAGCACTTGCTCCCCCTCATGACATGCCCGGCTGGCCGGCCACTAGCGGCGCAGACCGCGCACTTGGGCTCGGCCGCCTTGCAGGTGCTTGCCTTGTGCCCCTCGGCTCCGCACCGGAAGCAAAGCTCCGAGCGGTCTACCGAGGAAGGGCAGTGCGGCCTGGTGTGGCCGGTGCCCAGGCACTTGAAGCACCTGAGCGGCTCGTCGTCGATGGCGCAGACGGATGCCGTGCTCAGGCCGATCGCCAGACGACCAGCCTTCAGCACGGCTTTGGCGGCTGCGATGGGGCATTGGACGCGCAATGTCCCAGCGCCTCTGCGGCCGGTGCGAATTGCACCGACCTTCAGCTGCTCCACCGAGCAGCCGCCGACCTTGGCCACCTTAGCGGTGACCTCCTCTACAGTTGCGGACGCATCCAGGTCCCCAACTTGCAAGGAGGCGCACTTCTCTGGGCGGACCACATTGGCCGCACCCGCCACCACCTGTCGCAGCTTATCTGCGAAGGTGTCCGCCTGGGAGCCGCTCTGTGCTCCCGGGAACTCAAACAGGCGAGCGCCCGTTTGAGTGGTGCGGCACCTTCTCGGCGTGGCGCCTAAGGCAGCGACATCGCCGATGGCCTCTCGAGCCCGTTTCAAAACGGTCTCGTAGGTCTCACCCTTTTTGACCGCCTCGTCCGTCAAGGTCACAATGACAGCGGACGATCGGGGTGAGACCAACTTCTTTTTGGCGGCTTGGTTGGCCGCCGGTGCAGGAGAAGGCTTGCCCGCCGCCTTCTTCCCCTGCCTCTTCTTGGCCGCCGCGGAAGTGGACGCGGGAGCCACTTTGGGGGCCTCCGCCTTCTTGGCCTTGGCCTTGGCCTTTCGGCCGACGACCTTATTCCAGCCTTCGTTGGCTGGGGTCGTCGACGGGAGGAGCACGTCCTCCTCCATCGGCACCTGCGGTGCCGGAACGGCCTTCGGAGCCTCAGCGACGGCGAGGGACAGAACCTCTGCGCTGGGTGCCACCGAAGTGGGGGCCTTGGTCTTCTTGCCCTTGCCCTTGCCCTTAGGCGGTGGGGGAGGCTTGAAGACCTCTGGCACCGTCACAGGCTCAGCAGTCTTCTGCTCAGCAGCCTTCTGCTGAGCAGCCTCCTGCCTGAGCTCGTGAGCGAGCGGCGGACGGAGCCTCTTCTCCGGGAGGAGGCGGTCCTCGATACCCGCAAAGCGGGTACGGGTGTAGTTCCGCTCCTCCGCGAACTTCCTTTCCAGGAAGGCTTCTAGTCTGGCCTCCATGCCCATTGAAGCCGGAACCGGGATGATCGGCTCCGGAATGGGTGGAGGCGCCTTGCGCGTCGCCGCTCGCAGGGCGGCCAGCTCTTTCGCCATATTAGCGAGCTCCTTCGAGAGCCGCTTGACGGTCGCCTTCAAGGCAGCAGTCTCGTCAGAGACGCTCCTCTTCGCCATCTCAGTGGAGATGCCAAGGAACGACAGAGCGCGCTCCTTCAAGGCCTTCTTGAGCGAGGCCTTGCCAGCTTGGTTGGCAATGGTAATGATATCTTCCGCGTCCAATTTCGCGAAAGACTCAAGGTCTGCCACCGCCATTGAGGAGTAGTCCACCTTACTACTCCTCTTCTTCGCTACTATTCGCTCTATTGCGACGGCCTGCTCCTTGAGCCCAGCCGCCAGCAAAGAGCGCTTTGCCGCTAGCTTGGCCTTGCTAGCGGCTAAAACCTTTTCGTCGTCGTCCGACTTGGACGTGCGACCACCGACCGCGCGACCACGACCGCGCTTGGCAGTCGGCAGTTTTGCCGATTTCGCCGATCCTGAGTCTGAGAGAGACGCAGGGGCCACGCGTTTGCGCGGCCTGAGGAACTTGGCAATGCCATCGGCATCGCTCATTGCCGAGTCCACATCGGACGTTCCGACATCCGAGTCGGACATCTCAATGTCTTCGGGGCAAAAGAATTTGCTGCCCGAGACAATGGCGGCAGGCTTGCTGGATGAACCAGCAGCCGGTTTGGGTACCGAGGTACAAGCCGGGCCGGGTGACCTGTCCTTAGAAGGACTAGCCACACCGGCAGCGGGTGACCTATCCTCAGAAGGACCAGTCACGCCAGGGGCGGGTGACCTGTCCTGAAAAGGACCAGCCACACCGGGTGTGGGTGACCTGTCCTGAGAAGGACCAGCCACACACGGGGAGGTAGACCTATCCTGAGAAGGACCGGTCTCACCAGAAAGAGCTGCTGCTGCAGCCAAGTCCTGAGAAGGACTCGGCCCGCGCGCTAGGGACTTTTCAGTCATCTCCGACATTGCGAAAACAGCCAGGGTTTCGGTCGCAATGAAGGCCACAAGTTGTTGCCGTTGTCCAGTGCCACTCCGTTACGGTGGTCACTGGAACAACGTTGCCCGGGGTATACTGCGAGGAAGTCACTTGTGGGGCATACCCCACAATATGACTACCATAGCACTTAATCTAGGTATATTTCAGTGTAAACTACGATGCATGAAACTCCATGCGTACGCGCAAGTGTGTCCGCGGCGCGCGGGCTCGCCTGCGCGCGGCCAGTCGGCACACCGCCCGGGCGGGCGCCACACGACCAGAATCGCGCAACCGACGAACGGCGATCAAATAATAATCCAGTGAAATAAACACATTCGCCAACGACCGCTGCAACCCGCGAGCGCACGATTCTGGTAAGTACATCTACAGCACCTCCCACAAGTACCCGCCACACGTGAAAGATAAAATCCTAGACATTTCCGACTTCAGCTATAATTAGGCGAACAGTATTTTCGGCCGCCTGCATCGAGGGTGTTCACTGCGTTCCTTTTCACGCCAGTTTTCCCGCGTTAATATAACTTTACGAACTATAAATTAAGTGTTGTTTAATCGGGGATTTAGTTAACGTTCAGTCGAATAGAAAGCGACGCTCCCGATATAATACTTAAATACGTACGTAAGCTGTTAATTTCACCGCTAAAATAAACGCAGTAACGAAATGAAAGTGCATTTGCAGCATTGTTTGAATGCTGTGAGATGGTTGCTAATGACAGTCAGACGAAGATAAAAAATAGATATTCTTGTGTATGCTTGTGATCTGAATAGTGTCCGTAGTCCGGCGCGCTCCGATGGCCTAAATACCGACTAATTGTACCGCGGACTGCCGATGTGTCTGCAGCTTCTCACTACGGACAGATCGTGATTTAACTATCCACTATCATTGATAAACAAACAAGCAATACTGATTTAACAGCAACTCTTTGAACTACCAAAGTGCTTAAGTTAAACCAATCTAAATCTGTGTGTGCTGAGTCTACAAACTTAATTGCGTTTTACAACGTCTGCTTAATGGATCGAAACAGTTATTCGGACACCTTGAACCACTGATGCAGGTAGAGTTTTCTAATATTGAAAACCGAATCTGAATTGCAAAATAACAAATTAATGAACGCGTTAGTTAATTTAATTCTATGCCATACATAACATTAGACGTAAGGTAAAAGAAAATTGACACTTATATTAATGAAGGATCGTTTTCCTGGAGCAGAGCACCTTCGTAGTTCCGTAACAATCAAACATGGCCGGGTCTCATTATATTCTGGTCAGGCTTTCGAATGGTTTCCGCTCTCCGTTACTCATTTTCCGGCGTTTTGTTTACACTATATTTCTATTATCGCGTTTTATTCACTAGACAGATGCAAGCTGTTGGCGATGGGCGATGAATCATACCCACATACCTGGAGATTATGCCCCATTGTCAGTTACGTAGATTGCTCTTTGCATAATTGCGTTTTTGCTCTTAACCTCTTGATACATTAGCGGTAATGTTAATAACAGTTCTAACTGCCATAGACTCCGCTTTGTAAGACTCTTCGTTTTATGGCACTATCTTCATCTAATAAAATCGTAAGCGATGTGAATACAAACTATTTTTTTGGAACTATTTGGATGTATTGTTTAAAAGCTAATATCGGGGATAAATTTGGTTTACAGGAACAGAGTGGAAGGGTGAAAAGTTTAGGTCACGCGTTTGATAATATCTCAACTGTGATGAATAAAATTGTAATGTAGAAAATTTGCTGAAAGGAATGGTGAAAAATAAACTCTTTCTGATGCTTTCAGTCAGATGTGGTGATGCTAAGTTATCTAAACATTTTTGAAGTTTTTTTGTTTGAACATGTACCTATTGTCTTCTTTGTGTGATAGCAAGTAAGTACGTGTCCCTGTTTCTCGTCAAAACGGGGAGGCTGTATCGTTCTATGTTAATTTAAAGAATGTTATAAATGCCATCATTGACTTTGATTGGAATTTTTGGTCCGTTTTTCTTAGATTTTTTCACCTACGATTTTATTCAAAATTAAACTTAATTGGTTCTAGCAAATTGCTATAGTTAAGTAAGCGGTAACTGCCTCTGATGAAGTGTTAGGTTAGGTAACGAAAGATAATGTAGCAGCGAGCGCGGCCATTGAGCGGGGTCGTTCACCTCTCAAATTGAGAGCTCTGTGAAACGCTTCATTACCTAGACGTGGCTGAGAGTGCAGTCACAGCGTGCAGGTCACAAATAAAATGAGAATTATAGATTTAGAGCTTCAATAAAAGTAAGCAGTAAATAAAATCGTTTTGCAGGAATAATAATCTTATGTAGAAAAATGTAAAGTCGTCTTTCTGTTTATCCGCAACTCTACCTGCCTAAACACGCAACTACGGTTTTCACTATTATTTAGTTATTTCCTCTGGGCTCTGGGTGGTTTATCATTAGGTATTATTTATTGAATGCATGTTACGCTTACAGAAAACAAAAAAACCTCGTGCAAAGCCGATGAGAGTCTCTATCGAGAAGCTTAAAGGCTCAATCATTGTACCTCTATTTTGGCTTCAGTTATAGCTGAAGCTGCCGACGACAAAGCACTGATTTATGAAATAAATGTGGTTGCACAATGATGGATCATCGTTCAAGCGAAGAGTCTGAATAGGTGTTACTAACATGTTGCAGAAGTCAAACAGAAACTTGAATTTAAATAGGCTCTTGCTAGCCTTGTAAAAAAAAATACCAGCTAGAATTTTGGGAATTTCGAGACAATTCAAAACCGCTATTGTAATTTGATAAATTCTTAAGACGATATTGTTAAATAATTGAAACTCTTACACGCTTACTTTCGTCTTCGCTTCGCACGTTTGATGTAATAAACTAATAATGATCTTAAATTGTCTAATTAGAGAGATTCTTGTGCAAAAAACTAAGTTTGTTGATTTTCTAAATTATGATAAGTATCATTAGTAGGATCTGCAGATTGTCTGGAATTTATACGCAAACTGTGTCTCCCGATCGTTCTATGTGTTTTTCAAATTCCGCCGAATTCACAAACGCAAATCAAAAATTAGCATATCTTATAGCTGTCACTATCAGTTCTATGGACAATTTACGGGACGGCATGAGTGTGAAGGCGTGCTCAACCTTGATTACCGTTTCTGAATTCGAGGGTTAGTTGTGCACTTTTAATTGACCATTTTATAGGGCTAATGTTTAATTAGTCAGTTTAACGAAATATGTCAATATTGGATTTGTAAAATAAATAAATGTGTATTACTGAGTTTCCCTGACGCAGTACATATTTTTTGCGGGCAATATTATTAAAATGGTGTCAATTATTTATTTCAACGAATCGTTTTTCCTTGAAATAATTAATAATAAACGTTAACTGTTACACGCACCTAGTTTCACGAGGTGGTAAAACTTCATTGTTATCAATGAACTGTGAAAAAACATTTCTGAAATAAACTAAAATAACATACCTGTTATGTTACGTACAAAATACTTTAGACTCGTGTGAGATATGAGTCGTCACACTGAAGAAAATTAAGTACAGCTGAAATATGTTTAATGTTCCCAAGATTATGCACTTAGTTATACTAACCCCCAAATTCACCAACGCTAATCAACGTTGAGCATCCCTCAGAAGTATAGTCTGTCCCTTTCAGTTCTATTGTCATTTTCAGGACAGCATGAGCGTGAGCGCGTGCTTAGCATTGATTGACATTTGTGAATTCGGGGGTAACTGTGTCAATTTTGGGGTAATGCTGAGTGTGTAGTTTTATTTAAGATACGTCTAAGATAAGTGGCTTAAAAAAACTCCTCTAAATAATCTAGAGAATGCGGGGTTCTTTGTTAAAAGTGAACCATTTGATTATACAAGTGGTACGTCACGTCTGCTTATCTATTATACACTAATTAACACCTGTAAATCTAAAGCCGAACAAACTTAGTGTCGTGAGTTACAGCTGGTATTGGTCTCTCTTCATACAATAAATAGGTACCTTTACCTCACCTACAGTAGGTTATGATTAATTTATCGTATACTAGACCCCGAATGAGGTAGTGAAGAGACACGCTGACGTTTGCCATCACAGTGAACGGAACGCTCGAAAGCCCACACTTCTCACACCGAATTTCAACCTGACTTGGTAATAGGCGAGCCTGTCGCCGCTATCCGAGTTGCTTTTATCGGTGTTTTCCATGAGAGTCTACAAATTCTTGAATGGAAATACAAATAGATCGAGGCAAGTCAGGTTACAACACCAAAAACCTATAATATTCATCGATAGACTTGATTATCTTGGTCGAGTAATCGAATCCGCTAACCTTCAAGTTTGAGCCGACACTCTTCAACTAAACTAACATCTTTGCTAAAGTGCGTTTTGATGTCACAAGTGAAGTGACATGAACAAATGTGGACATCGCTTATTTACATCATCAGCTGTCTGCTGCCTTTATCATGTTGACAAAATAACCTACTCGTACCACGATACGTACGGTTTCGCTGCATACACCGTCGGCGCTCAGAGGCGTAATACTCGTACCACATTGCGTACGGTTTCGCTGCATACACCGTCGCGTGCAGAGGCGTATTGTGTGGGCCGGTAAAAAGGCGAGCGGCCCTGACGGCTACAACACTGGTCCAGGCTGTAGCTACTTCACCTGCCGTGGAATGCCGGACAAATACAAATCAGCCTAATGGTTGAATGCGTCAGACGACACACGCCAAACGGCGCCGCACTTTAATGCCCTTCAGAAATAAAGCCTTATTGCTCTTTTAAAATAAGAGATTCAGAATTACGAAATAACTAAAATCTCACTCAGAATTCATATGACAAAAGACATGTGCTCAAAATTTTGAACTATTTCTAACTACCTATTTTCCCTCAATTCGTTTCGTATGGATTGACAAAATGGTTCAATGCATCATTAGCTTAGGGTTAGGGGGTTTGTTTTTCATATCCCTTGCTTTGAGTTCCCCGTATAATAAGGACAACGCTCATTCAAAAAATGATAACTAAAAAGACTCCACCTTTCCCAAAAAGTGAAATAAATAATCCAAAGCATCGTTAGACTATGTGATTCTGAACGGAAGGGCTTTAGTTTCATGGGTAAACTATATCTCGAGTGCTGGAGACCAAGGGAATTTATCTAATTTCCTCTTAACATAACCAACGTTACCAAACGTAGCCCAGAGTAGTGTAAGCCAGAACAAAATGTCTCCAGTTTTTGCCCACTTGCCAAACGAGAAGTTTTTTGCGCGAACGGTACGCTCAGAGTTTTTGCCGGTCAGATCGGTCGCCGCGGTCGTGATGCGAAATCGATGACTCATAGTCCTAACAAAATCAAAGCATTTCTTCGCTGATGTGATTTAAGTAGATTTTTTGTTTGTTTATAAAGTTATTCATTCGATAAATTACAATAAATAGTTATGTATAGTGTACGGTCACCAGCATTTCCGGTCAATCCCTTGCTCTATTGCGATAAAATGCCATTTGGCAAAATGAGCCGTTGCTGTATATTTGTTTTGCACAGTCTAGGAGACAGTTTGTCTGGATAAAACTTGATGTATGAATACAACCAGGGTGCGTGCATAACTACTACAATATTATTATGTTGAGTATCTAATTAATTACTTACATTACACACTGAAGTAGATATGAAATTATGGATGTTGTGACCGAGGCCAGGTAGAAAGGTGGTGTGCTTGATGGGTGCACCCTTAAGCACGTTGCATGCAATGCTTTTGCTCACCCTATTAGATAACATAAATGTAAGTCACAACTTTTGCTAACAGGAAGTAATCTAAAGAAAGTCTGTGGCAAAGAGCATTTCCTAATATAGTCCTGTCAAGCGACAGCGAAATACCTAAGTGTTATACTCAATTAATTTTACTAAGGATCTCTATGAGTTATTCTCGACAATAGCCACGATGTTATACAGCACTACTAAATTCTAATTAGATTTAACGTGGGTGAGAACCCTGACTCAAAGACTGCATTAGGCAATGATCCTTTCTCTTATGCATAATTGCAATAGGTTTTTAAAAAAGGTGTGTCTATTTCGCTATTTGGTTGTGTCTGGTGCTAAATAGAAGCCTCACCTATAGATTCTTTAAATGGCAGGATGAAACGACGAGGTTATTATCAAAATATAGTTATGAAAACAGCGTTCGATGCTAATCGTAGCAATTTATTTGCAAGTAAATAATCGCTAAAAGATCTACTGAACCGTATCTAGTTGTACGAACAACTACTCAACAATACGAATCGTTGAGTATAGTACAACCTAGAAGTAGAACCTTGAATTTCCATGTTAGATACGAGGATTTTCCTATTTTGTGTTAATGTTAAAATTTATTCAATAGCATCCTAGGTGCTCATTCCTTCTTTCAGATAGGTATTCTATGTGACTGCCAAGTAATACTCATACATAATTTTTACTGTTGCCAAGCCCATAGCACTCCAGAATAAGAATATACTGCAAGGATGCTTCAATAATACAAACGGAAGCATTATAAAGGGGTCACTATAACTACGATATACCTACTCGTAGTGATGTCATGCCGATATAACGTAGATCTACTCCTCACGTCGATATTGGATCGAAAGACAAAACAGCCGTGCCCAGTGACCTAGAACTGCAGACTTCAATATGTACACAGATGCCTTGCCTGCTGCTCACGGCCCAAGCAGATCAGCTTCTGTCGCAGAATTAGCAGCTTTACAAGCTGGTATTAACGTTTAAAACAGTAAAAATCTGCTTAGTGCTAATGTCTATTGCGTACGAGTGCCGAGACGCAAGCCGCTGATGTCATGAGCTCCGCCCACAGACGCCTCATGAATGTAGATTTTATCTTGTTTGATTCAGAGTTTGCGTGATTCAATATTTAATAGCTCAAAGGCCGAATTTGAAAAGAAAACAAGCAGAATGCCAATGTTTACGTCAACCCAGTGCGTCAAAATGTTTTCTTCGAGTGATAGTATAACTCTACCCCGAGCTTACTTGCCAAATTGCATCGTGTTTTTGCGATAATCATGATTAGTTTGTATTTATATCTATGATGTGCTAACAAAAACCGGCCAATCAAGTCATAATAATCAAGAAGATCCGGGTTGCAATGTGTCATTGTCACTGCAAACTGCACATCAAATATTTAACTCACTTTCTCAGTCAAATTCTTATCACTTCAAGGCTAGACTGTAATTAGGCTATAGATAACGCGCAGTGCAGTTACTTTCAATTAAAAAATTAGACCGTTTTTTTTCTTCTTTCAGTTTAATTAATCATTAGCCCATGTAAAATACCTGAGGAAAACTGTGTAAAAAACCGAAAAGTTAGCGGCAGTTTTACGCACTCGATGATTTCGATTGAATAGCGATCTGTGATGCGTCACGTGGATAGCACTTAGACAGTAGAACCGTAAACCGAACGTAACGAAGACGTGCTCTTGAGTCGCCTTTAAGACTAAGCAAGCGATGAAATGCTGCTGTCAGGATGTGCTATAGCGAAAAGGCTATGCCATAATGGAAGCTTACGTCCAGACTACGGATTTGAATGTTTGCAGCTGCATACGCAGTTTACTACTTGTTTATGAGACGTCATTTCTAGGCTGATACCTTATCAAATTTGAGGTCTCTGCCAACGTGCCCGCAGTCGGCGCAAAGCACAGAAAAATCTTAGGCATCGCTCTATACCGTACTCAAATTATTTAAGATCCGATTAAGAAAATGGTACCCAACCTGTATATCTAATGTTTTAACTTTCGTTAGGTTACAACAAACTGTTCGTGAACTAAATAGACCACAAAACGTTCAGAAGCGAAAACGTTTCACGTCCAATTCTCGATCGAAAATAAACTTTCTTGTCGAAACATTTTTGACCTACCTAATTGTTTATTTCTGAAATACTTCATACGTATCTAGACGTCACCACAGTAAAGGAATATAACAGTATTGTGACTTCGAACAAGCGGACGGAACGCAAGTTATACCTACGCGCCCCGGTTACGAGGGTGATACGCCGGCTGTCAGACGCGAATGCGCCGCGCGCCGTGCAGTGTCGGACGGACAGTTTTGTGTGTTTTGTACCATTTTCAGATCATAATATTGTAAATGTAATATGGCAGGGCAAAATTTTTTTTTTAATTGTGTTGTTTAAATTCATCAAGAATGCACCCAAAGATGTCATTCTTTACATTACCTACAAACTCCGAAAGGTAAGTTTGAACTTGCACGGTAACCAGTTTGGGTTTAGACCACACTTATCTACAGAGAGTGCAATACTGGCACTCAAGCACACGGTCAGGTACTATGTGGATCGTAAAACGCCCGTATATGCGTGCTTCCTCGACCTGACAAAGGCCTTTGATCTGGTTGTGTACGATATTTTATGGACTGGACTGGACTAGGCGATCAAGCAGATGTCGAGCGGGAGCCGAGGGCCCTGTCGAGGAGGGCGAATATGTAGGGTCGTAGGTTCGCGCGTTGCTCAGTTGGGGTGAAGATATCGCTCTTTCGTGCGTACTGCACCTCTCTGTATACGTGCGCCCTGTGGGTCGACTATTCGCAGAAGGTCTATAGTTCCCTCCGCGTCCAGTTTAACAATGCGTTTAGGGCTGTGTTGGGGCTGCCTCGCTTTTGCAGCGCCTCGGGAATGTTCGCGTCCGCACGCGTCGATTGTTTTTACGCAAGCATGCGAAAAAGGTGCGCGTCTCTGGTACGCAGGGTGCGGGCCAGCTCCAACATTGTCCTAGCGATGATCGCCGCCAGAGTGGATTGCCCATATATCCGGCACTGCAGTGACAGGCATGTCACTACTGGTGTGGGATAGTATTTTACTGTTATGTTTAATTTGTTATTTTGATTATATTTTTTCTATTTTTAATTTATTTCTTTTTTTAATTATTTTATTTCATATTAATTGCTCATTTTAATTTATTCGGCATTAACTTAAATTGTATTTTTTGACATAATATCCATTTGACATTCGTTTTTTCGTTTTTAATCAGTGATGTATTTACTATGTTGTGAATATGGGTGAATAACCTGAAATAAACGCTTTTTATTTTATTTATTTTAAAATGTTTTGTTACGCACGTAATTTGTTACAATATTTTTAAAGACAGGTATTTCGCTTTATCCTCCGAGTAATACTCCTAGCTTATTGAATAAATGAGTTGACAGGGTAAAGGATAGTGACAGACAAGTGAAATAGGTGGTTCAGCGGTAGATAGAATAGGTAGGTTGGATAAGTAAGTAATTCGTGAAGTACGCTTGCATTAAAATTTGCGGGTTTACGGTTTAATTTAACCACACCGGTTGAATGACCTTAGGACGACTTTGCGCGCACGACACGTGTCAATTGGTAGTGAAATTATGGACCTACATACCTACTCTTTAAGTAAGGTATTTGCTAATGCAATAGTTTTATAGCTTGATTTGATTCATTGATAGGTCTTTCAAAAAATTTACGCTCTAAGTAATCTTACTTCCTACTAATATTGTAAATGCGAAAGTTAGTGAGGATGTATGTATGATCCTTTTTTCACATCAACACATAATTTTTCGTTCACATACTAATTTCATTTATTTCAATAGAAATACAATATTTACCATCACAAAAAACAATTTCAAAACAAGAAAGAAACAAGTAGGTATCCGGATGATTTAAAATACTACAGGCGGCAGCCCTATCGCGTGGCGACGAACCGCGCTGCTGTAGGCACTTAACTCAAGGACGGGGCCGAGTCATATTACTGTTATATTCCTTTACAGTGACGTCACTTACGAGTGTTGTTCGTAATAAAAGGATCGCCCTAGTTTTGTCCAGTAATACATTACAAAAGTCTTGTTGGTTAAGTACCTATAATATCATAATTATTTAGCATCACCATTCGCGCATTGGTCGATTATTCGATATGTGATTTATAAAAACGAGTAACTTCAACCAGTATGTTAATAACATTTGAATCTCGAAACACTTCAATAATTGTATCACTTTTCTTTAAGCGTGTCACCATTTTTTTTTAAAAGGAACCAATTTTTGTCTTATTTTCTCTGGTTGTGCGAAGTTAGTCAGATAGCGTATCTAGCAGCGTATATAGCAGACTCTTTTTTTTTTTTTTCCTAACCTGCATCATCCCACTGCTGGGCAAAGGTCTCTTCCAATCCCTTCCAAACAGTCCGATCCCGTGCCAGGCTCTGCCAATCTTTCTCATGATGTCTCAAATCATCACTCCAACGTTTTCTGGGCCTTCCCCTGCAACGAAAACCGTCTGTAGGCTGCCACAGAGTGACGATTTGAGACCATTTGCGTGGATGCATTCGGATGACGTGTCCTGCCCACCCCCACTTCAACTTCGCAGATTTCTCGCCCACATCTACTATGCCTGTTCTGGAGCGAATAATGTGGTTATTTATTCGGTCAGAAAGCTTCAAACCGAGAATGCTTCGCTCCATGGCTCGCTGGCAAACCTTGAGTTTGGACTTCTGATGTTTTGTTAGTGACCATGTTTGCGCACCGTAAGTTAGGATTGGCAGGATACAAACATCAATGAGTTTGCGCTTAAGTGAAATGGGAAGGTCACCCTTCATGTAAGCCTTCATGGACCAGAAGCTCTTCCAGGCGTTGTCGATACGGCGATCGATTTCTTTATCTTGCCTGTTCAGCAGACTCTTAATCAATTAAATTATTCTATATCTAAATAAATATTTCTGTGACATCCTCAACTAGTAGGAACGTATTTTTTTCAGAATTTTGTGACAGGTCTCCAAAGATGTCTCTAAACCGAGATAATAAGTCAATAACTTAAGTTCTCCTCTCTATCCAGTTACGTCCCTGTAAACGGTTATTTAATTGCGCAGGAACCAATTGACGTTATACTAACTCTCCCGTTATTGTTGCAGTGAAAACAATTCGACAACGTGAACGAGTACCGAGTGCAGAGCACAACGACTGGCGGGCACCACGACAGAGCGGTGAGTCAGAAAAATAAGGAACTTTTTATATGTTATTATTATTTTTCCGACCCGGCGTGTGTTGCTCTACAACAGCGATCGTCGCCGATCACTGTCACAACTGCGCCACGGGCGCATCATTAGATTGTGCACCCCGACCGAAATTTAGTGATGTGTATTTCGGGTATCTCCGTGCTTCGGAAGGCACGTTAAGTAGTTGGTCCCGGTTGACGTCGCTAGATGTCAGTCGTTAAGCTTAGTCAAAGGCCTTAGGGCGGCTTGATAACATCTGACCTTAAGGTTGCTCACTAACTTTACACTCCTACAACAATCCGCACTGAGCCTGCGTATTGGAGTATGGCACATTCCACTTCATAGTTGAGGTGAGGCCTGTGCCCAGCAGTGGGACGTATATAGGCTGTTTATGTATGTATGTTTTACTACTTTTAGCATTTTCCATGCAGTATCTTCACTGAAGATCTGAAAACCAGGAAAAGACATGCGGTCTTTGCTTCAGGCGAGAACCGAACCCACGTATTTCGCTAACGGGGTGACTGCACTTGTATAACCACTGTGCTACCGAGACCATTAACAGACCGGCCGAATCTTTCTGGTATATTTACCCTATGAGCTAAGGTGATTCCATCATGTTAAAGGCAGATACACCTTCAATCTTCTTTTTTATTTTATATCGATTTTCCTTATCTCTTTTGCACAGCCCAACTGAACTCTTCCTCTCAAAACCTTAAAAAGTTGTAGAAGAGGTCGATTTGTAGCGATGAGACCTCCTGGTATCTCCGGCTGCCACTATCACACACCTCATGAAAAATCGGTTTCCATCCATTCAGTTTCATTGTCGAACACTTTACCATCTTACACTTTTTAAATCTGTAGTTATACATATGGACATCCATAGTTGAATCTAGTCTCGTGTTTACTTCGTAGCCAACCATGTAGCACCTCAGGGCGAGCCTCTGCGATTGCAATTATGCATATCTATTATTATCTCGTTCGGAACAAGATTCAAGGAATTCATCTGACTAACGCATGTAATTAAGGTAGGATGGTATGTTAATGAGCTATGTACGTCTTCGTAATTGTAGAGCACAACCAGTATTCCAACCGTTTATGTAAAACTTGGTTTAAGTAACTGTCTAACCGCCGCACTCAGAGACGTCACATAACTTTAATGGTTGATTAGCGTCAAAATTTGACATTCTGAAAAGTTCTTTATTTAATTTGTTATAAAGTCTCTTTTCAAAAATGAAATTTTGACGCTAATCAACCATTAAAGTTATGTGACGTCTCTGAGTGCGGCGGTAAGCCGTAGTCAGTTGTATGATGTGCGGTGGACGGCACATCACTCTACCCATTTCGCGTCCGTCCTCCTTGCTGTATTGCAAAGGAATAACATTTGGCAAGAGCGAGAGAAAACGGAAATGGGTTACCTGATGTGCTATAAGCAAAATAAAGTTATAAGCAAATAAAAAAAACAAAATGCACAATCCTGAAGAGGTTATTCGGAATAGAAATGAATATCTATGTCAAAATACTATGCAGACTAATTTTATGTAGCGCTTCGGCTTAGGGGTCACTTTAAGATGGCAATGGAACGCAAACTTCTCGGCCAATAACAATGTAATACCTATTTAAAGTCGAAAGGGAGTAGATACCCTAAGCTGAAATGACGAGCCCCTCCACTGCATCTACGCTTACAGATGCAGTGGAGGAGCGTGTCATTTTAGCTTAGACGACCTCTAGTTAATTACGTCACAGTCGCGATTTAATTGTCAATTTAGTGAATTACCCCGCTCATCAGCCAGTACTAGCTAACCACCTCCACAAAACCGTAATCTCTCAATTCCGAAACTCAAGGCAATTTGATATTTACGTTTGTTCGTGGTTCATCGCTCTTGGTTGCGCTTGCGCACGTAGAGACGCGCAGGCGCGGATGCCCGTGTAATTGGACGGTTCCTTTTGCTGTGCAATGTGTTTGTAAACTCTATCGATGATATCGACATTGTTCAGTTTGACTAGCAGAAATAAGTGATCGTTTATATTAATGACGATATTTCCTAAACTAACCAAAATTCTTGTTAGAGAAAGTAACCTATTTATTGTTACATTGTACAAGTTGTTTGGATAATCTCTCTCATCTTGGCAGAGGCCAAGTGAAACTAGGAACCTCAAATCTAGATTGTGCTTTACTAGATCTGCAAGATGTTCAATCCAGCTAGAGTTTGCTTCCCCTTCGTTTATCCCGCGTGGAAGCGAAACCCTACCAGAATTAGTCGATGCCATGGTTTTTTACTAACGAAGCATGGGACGCAATTCAATACATCATCATTATCAGCTATGAGGGAAAGGGAACTAGAGAAAAGGATTATAGTCAGAGTTAAGAGTGACTCTAGAGTTCATTGCCGGGTGCGAGGACAATCTTCCGCCTTTGGTGGTAGTCACACTATGCTTATGTATTTCTAAGAGTACTTTCAACGGACCGGTTGTAAAGAGTTGAAGAAAAGCGGAATATGTGTCAGGATCGTAGGAAATGGAAAGATGTAGCATCAGACTGTCCTGTGATTTGTGAGGAAAGAGGCGTGATGGTAATATGCATGATGGTTTGCGCTGTAATCATCACCAAATTGATAATGGATCGCACATGTTTAAAAGGAAGTGGGAAAGATTGCGTTAAACTATTTTTTGTCTTTTCACGATTTGGGCGGCAGCCAAGTCGCTCTCATTGTCTAATTTACGAGTGCTAACGAGTTTTAAAATATCTGCCTTTTGTCATCATTTCCTTTGCGAAAGGCGCCATATTGTCGAGAGTTAAACTCGCTGATCGCAAAATGGGGAGTAATTTACAACAATTTTGTTAATAATGTCTTTACCTCTCAAAGGCCTGGATAGTTCCAGTCTCATATTGACTCCTTGGCATTTAACCATTGAAAACCCAGTAGAATCTGGCTTAAAACCTGCTTTACACATCATAAAAAGGACCTTGACACGAAATACTGACAAGGCACCAGGGTTCTAACCTTGCAACCGTGCGAATAATCTATATGATTTTCAAGTTTGTATACAAATACACGTTTCCTTGTTCCAGATTCGAGGTTCAGAGAACCTTATCGACAAAACGATTCGAGTAGGCCGCCGGAGAAGGCGCTTCAGCCCTCGGAGCATTGGAGAGATCGCTCGGCACCGCCAGGCACCACTCAATCCTGCACTGCTCTTGTACTGCATATATCGTACACTAAACGAAATAAATCGAATCCATCTATCCGTGGCCACGACAGATGGAGATCTAATGTAAATTTTATATATGCATATATAAATCGGAGAAAACTGATCTCTAACGTGACGTCACAATAAACATTGTGATTTTTAACTTTTAATTTTAATAATTTAATAAAGCTTCGTTTACCTCTCGCATTTTTAACGTGTATAGCCCGTTTTATAGCAATTTTTATATTGATTTGTAAATAGTTGAGAAAATATTAAAAAAATAAATTAAAAATAATAAAAGCGTGACATTGTGTAAAGTAACTGTAATACTAGTCATTCATCTAGTGTATTTATTTTGTTAAATGAATCTTGTAATAGATAGTTAGAAACTAAAATAACTAAATTAATTAAAAATCAAGCTATTTATTGAAGCGATAATTTATAAAAATAAATAACTGAATAAAACTGAATGCCAGAGCGCAATAACTGACTACCAAAGAGTATTTTACGCGTTGACATCTTGAGAAAAAGGCGCGAAAAGTGACAAGTTGACAGCCGAGAGAAGCGTCTGTTTAGTCTGTGGAAGTAGAGCAAAGGAATCAAGATTTTGGGCGCCATGCAGACCCAGATGGGGGGTAACGAGCTCCAGCGCAGCTACAGGATGCAGGAGTTCGCGTCGCCCGGCGTCATCATGCGCGAGCGAAGCTTCATCCGCCCGCAGTCCCATCACAACTTGCATCATAACCAGGTACCTACTAATTGTCTCTAAAGCTACAGATACACATGCTCATTAGTCGCATGACAGCATGCTACTATTAATGCGACTTAGTAGCATGTGTATCGAACAATTGCTAATAATGAGCATACTCATTTCGAGCGTGTATGTATCAGTTAATGAGCTGATGTGTATCTGTAGCTTAAGTTTGCCAGCAATTTCGAAAGACTGATCAACGTTTTTGTATAGAAAGAGGAAGTGATGTGATTTGTTTGTTTATATCGACATGAGAATCATAGGATTTCTTATGTTCATATTTTACTTGATCCTTCCAGGAACAAGAAGTTTGTTCTTCTTGTGAATAATTCATTTGTTTAGTATTTTCTTATAACATTTCGCAACATAACTTTTAATGAAAACTTTTCGTATTTATCTCGTACATTGAAGTCAATATGTTTTAAGGAGACCCTGAACTTGAGTCATCGTTTTGTTTTTCGACTGTATTTTGTTCAGAAAGTACACTTACATTGTTGTTTACATGTTTAATAGACTGCAATAAATCTAAAAGTAAAACCAGAGCACAAGTCGTAAATAATGGGTTTGAATGCTACAATGTCAGTGAGTAGTGGGCGAAATTCAATCGAAACCAAACCCACTACCATCTGGGTGTCAGGAGTGTCAGCTCAACACATTGCCTTTAATGATACTCAATCGTATATCATTTCGAAATAAGTTCATTGTCCAAAGGTCGATTATGAATCAAATACTCATTATCAACGTATTTGTCGAAGTAGTCTTAGCTGAGTGGTTTTTCCTAAAATTTCAGCTTGTCCTTTCCTGGTTAAGTAATATTTATTTTTAGGAAATCTTATTCTCACACAACTACGCAAATATGTGATTTCAAGCAGACATGCACTAAAAGATTACGTCATTCTTGTTTACCGTCATGCAAATATGTATATGTAGTAGTTGCTATTCGAAAATCTAGACTTTAAATGCCAGATATTGCTAATTACGTGAAAATTAACATAGGTAGGTCAAGTCCTTGGCTGGTAAAGTCTATACAATTTCAGTTTCAGTTACTTTCTGTTAGTACGTTCCGATGATGTTTTTATTTTTATCTTATCGGGCTCCTGAAATTCCAACTCCAATCTTTGCTAATTGTCTTTGAACCTAGGAAAGCAGATTATAGACTCAAAGTCGCTTGGCAAAGTATCTTCTACAACCGCAATCATGACCAAACTGCTACTGTTAGGAGTTTACTGGACCGTCTGAGAGATATAAGGACACCTTGGCACACTTCTACATAGAGCCTTGTTGGACCGTCCAACTAACACAATGGTCAAACGTCATCTGAATTCGCATATTTTTGCTAAATTCTATAATCTCAAACTGTTTGGAAAATAAGCTGACTAAACTTTCTGGCTTCCGCATCTGAAATTTTCATATTAGTCCCCATTACTCATAGGCGAGTAGGTATATCTTAGTCGATGATTACACTGCTCCATTTCACATGATGCTGCAGAACCCGAAATAAATCGTGACAGCTCATCAGACTTCTGGATATTGCCAGCGCCAGAGCATTCGTAGCGTTTTTAAATTAATAATTGTGCTAAATATTTGGGGTGTAACATAACTGTTCAAGACGGTTTTTCCGGAAGGCACACTCAGCTGTATCGAGTGTTGTCGCTAGATGTTAGTCGTTAGCATCTGATTGTTAGGTTATTCGCCAGCCCTACTTACATCCCTATTAGTATAGGTCGTAGTATAAGTCGTACCACCTCATAGATGAAGATTGTTTAAGAGCCTGTACCCAATAGTGGGACATAGGTAGTTGGGAAATAGCTAATTGTCAAAGAAATCGACCGCAATCATTCAAACACATAAGATGTTGCTTTGCATAACAAAATCCAAAAGGTAGAGTTTAAGAAAAAACAGCGAAACTTTCTGCTTAGCCTGTGGTAGACTGGTAGAAAACCTATCGGCATTAAGTCCGCCTTTTATAGCGTTCATTTTTCTGTAACATAAACAAATTATAAAAGATTCGCATAGGAGAATACATAATGCAATATAATTTTTCTGTCTTTTATTTTAGTTTCCGCATAATGGGAAACGGAGGAGTATGATTCTGACCAACGCAAAAGGGAAGCCTACGCTCGAGATATACAGACCACCGGGTAAGTGTTCACATAACTAGTAGTTTGCGCCAAATAACATCAAATGGAATAGGTAGAGTATGCAAAAATATTTTCATACATCTCAACAGACCCATAAATGACAAGACAATGCGATGTTACGGTTATTAAGCGCAAACTATTGAATCATACATGAATAAATACTTACTACTTCCTGCTAAAAACTAACTCTTTCATAAATCTTTATCACTCGTCCAAATCGATTCACATCACGATTATGACTTCTCGATCTGCTCATGTGCTTGGCTGGCAGCGTCGCACGTCACCGCGCAAAAGTGGCGCCAAAATTAAAAATAAACAAAACTTCATATTTGGAACGAGCCGACAGTCGAATGTTTGTGCCGGTGTATTGCGTATGTCATGTGTAGGAATTTATGTGAAAAGTGAGAGGTTAGAGTAGGAATGTCTCGGTGTATCGTGAAACAGTCGTTGGGGCAGCCCGTGGCCGTGGCCCCAACGGCGGCGGTGGTACCGGTGGCCCCTGTGGCCCCTATTGTTGTGGCCTCACCCGCGGCTAGCCCACCGGCCGCTTCTGCGCCTGTGCCGGCCGAGTCATCACCAGTCTCGGAACCATCAGGTTTGTTTTTAAAGATAATAATGTAGAGTTTATTGGATTGGAATTAACTTAGTTCTCTTACGATCCGTGAAGCGTAGAGTCTAATCTACACTATAATTTCGATTTGTTATTACTTACACGCATATGTAGTTAACACCGCACGCATTGACGATTGTTCTGCGAAAATGTCGGTAGTCTCATCATTGAAGTAGCCACATTACCTACCTTAGTCTGGTCTAGTAAAATAAGTGCAGTAGTTTCATTCAGTTCAGAATCTTAAACACATGGGCCAAAAGTTTTTTAGTTTTCTACATTCATACTACCATCTCGTCCTAACTCATTGTTTTTAAGTGTAAGTACTTAACTTAATTTCTAAATAAACACATCTCAAAGAATGTAAACAAGCCATCTAGATTTGAAAGCAGACTTGCAAAATATCGTCGACCCGAGATTTAGAAAATGGGGCAGGTAGAGGTCGTTGACTTGCGAAGTTATCTAATTATGCCAGTTTATGTAAATGATATTCGTTTTCTTATGACAACAATTGAACAATGACTTTATCAAAAGCTCAGAATCTTGCCATAGTTTATTTTTGAGCTGTTCCTGTTAGCACGCTTCTCGATCTCCCATGAAGATATTCATTATTTTGTATAAAATTTAGTTTTGCAAAAAATACGTATGGCTTTTTAGGATACACGCACCAAACAGTTTAGATTGCTCTTAGTTAGGAAACACTATCAGATCAGTGGTACAGTAGTGTCATGTCTGTCTGTACGAATGTAGTACCCACTTGACAGCAAATTGCCTATTTAGCTAACTTTATTTTTCCGAAAGTTGTACATACACATATAAAATGCCATGCTTTCAAACACGGATTGCATTTATTTCACTAATTGATTCGGTTTTCCTTTCGGCAGTTTTCGTTTTTTCTTTGTTGACTGTAATATTTACCAAAACTATTTCACATAAACAGAGATAAAATTTTAAAGAGGAGTCCATTCGACTACTCGTTTTTAATCACATTACCCGAAAAAAAACTTCGCTACAGGATTTTCCGCTGACAGCCGTGGTCAAGCAATCCGTAGTCGACCGCCTGCGCTCGCGCTGATGAAAGTTACTCATTGCCCGCGGAGTCACGCACGCTGATCCAGGCTACCCAATTACAACGGCTGATTCATGCGCTCGATTTGCGATGACGATGCTCATTTTCTTTACAATCTTGATCTTGCTGTAGATCTTTTGTTTTACCTCTAAAATCTTCTATAAAAGTTTTTGTCCAGCAAGGCAACTTTAGCGTGCACTTGTCTTTTTCGTAGGTGCAGATGGATTAATTACAACTAGCATTTGAGTCAAGAGACAGAGGCAGGTTCACTCTTTGAATTAGAAATGTTAGGCTGATTTTGCAACTAACATTTATTGATGACTTACCCCCGAATTCACAAGAGTCCATCATGGTTGCACAGAACACGCCTTTAAACTCATGTTGACAATCAGCTGCTCAACTTTGATTTGTGTTGGTGAATTTGGCGGATATTCATACTACTACCTATGACAGCCACTAGACTTAGCAAGTTTCACTATTGTAATGAATTTTTGAGTTGTTGTGGTACGGTTGATAGCGTGGCCGTTTTCAAAAGTAAGTGTATTGGGTCCATATTTCATGACATTAAACTAGGTAGGTTTAAAAAAGAAGTCTTCCCCCGAAGATTAGCAAAAACCATTATAGCACGGCCGATATAGGTACCAATTGTTCGTTAACACGTTGAACGCCACGCCGGTCACAAACAATAGGAATTCGATTGTTAAAGTGACCGACGGCGGTGAAAGACTTAAAGCCAGTCAAGCACCGATTTCTTTCAAGCACCATTCTCAACCATTAAATCTTTCACATAACCTCCCATACTCACAGACTAAGTGCACATCTAACCTCTTTCCTGTCTCCTCTTCTCTTGACCCATGGTTGACGTACAGGTGTCCGCACAGACGCGGCGCCCGGCGGTGCTCAGGCGCAGTCCACCTCGGCCTCCGCCAACAAGCTGAACGTGCACGCCAAGGAGTTCACCATGGCCAAGCCTAGCGACCACCTTCACAATAGGTGAGTTTGTTTTTATTTACTTTTTTTGGTTATTATTGCCACTATATAATTTCCGCGTTAAGAATGCAGTAATTTTTAATTTAGTTACACGGAGTAAACTCAGCTACAAAACCGTTGCGTTTGAAAGAATGCGTTCGACTGGGCACTGTGAAATTGGCTTTCCAATTAGGAATGATTTGATTGATTAGGAGGTGTGCTAGGTCGAGGGACAAGAATGAAATCACTGCATTCTTAACGCGAACGGACTATAGTTCAATCATGAAATATAATAATGGATTTACCTGGTGGTAATAAAGCGTTTTTTGACGTTATCAGACTTAGAGATTGAAATGCTGTTGTAAATTATGTGAATAGCTTCTCACTGGAGCAAACATAGAAGAACTGTTTGTCATTTTAAAACTATGTGTGCAAATCTTTTTCATAATCTAACTAGATTTGGAACGACTTTTCTGGATTTTATTATGGTTGATACCTAAACCGTCTTTAAAAACTATTGGATTTTAAAAAGTGGTTGAAATGTGGTAAGTGTGAAGAAATGCTTCATCTTAAATAAACATACCTAACTCTTTGTCCGTTGCCAAAGGCCATCAAAAATTACCTGCTCTGTCCAATTATAGTATTTTTTTCATTAGTACGAATATCCTCCGCAACAATTTCTCATTATCCCGTATTCTAGCTTCGTTATGCCATATGAAACATTAACGAACTTCCTATCGGTCATGATAACATGCTGCACCAGTTTTATGTACAAAAAGGTGACATACAACAGACGAACCGGTGTAGATACATTAACAATTCTGTTACGTGCGTACGCGCAGTATGAAGTAGGATCAGGTCGCGCTGATTTACGATCATGCCACGGTAAACAGATAACCGTAAAATATCTACATACAAACGTGCCGCTCTCGGTTCGAAAATGTGCGTGCGCGTCGCGCGCCGTGTCAGGACGCGATTTCACGCACACGCTAGCATAAAATATGGGGGAATAAAGTGGCGGCAGTACGCGACGTACAGGCTGTGCCGCGTGTCTGTAAGCACGCTAGGCTAATAACTCGGCGGGCGGCCTTAGATAACCTTCTGTTATGTTTACTGTGATCATGCTCCGAGCTGCGGGCGAGCGTGACCAGAATTTTAGCTCTCTCTAACTAATCATCAAAGCGATACAGTCCGAACATTTGTCTAGGAATTAAGTTATTTATGTTGATATAAATAATGCTTTCTTTGGTAGAATTTATGAAAGTATAGATATTACCTGATGGATGAATAGTTACTTCAGGAATAGGTTCTTCAGGCGTAGGACTTCAGCTGGTTAATCTTTATCACTGTACTTAAATACTTAGTTATTACAACTTTCAAGGGCTAATAACATTGGAAGTGTCTTAATTAATTAATTGAACATTCACAACAGTTTCGTGCTGAATTATCAGTGTTCTAACCCGGTACTTTTAGTTGGAATGACTGCCTACCACTTCAATAATGCAGGAGATTCACCTCCGAATTCACAAGCGTTAATCAACGCTAAGCACGCGCTTACGCTCATGTTGTCCCGTAAAATGTCAATAGAACCGAAACACATACCCCCGAATCCACAAACGCAAATCTGAGTTGAGCATCCCTCAGAAGTATAGCGGTCCCCTTCAGTTCTATTCACGTATTAAGGGAAAGCATGAGCCTGGGGGCGGGCGTGCTCAGCGGTGATTGACGTTTGTGAATTCGGGGGATAAAGGCTTAGGTTTGCAGTTGCACACCACGGCTTCTTAACTTCGTTCATATCTTATGGGAAAGCTTAATAATCCCAGAAAAACTGTCAAAGACTTTGAAGAGCATTTGACGTTTGTTTTGTTGTCAATGAAAGCTCTCCCGTCGTGCACCCGTCATCAGCATGTGCCGCGGATGACTGGCATGTGCCGATCACAAATAGCACACGAGCCTTGACTTTGCATCCTCATGAACGCGGAACGTTTGCATTTTGACACCAGTTAGGCGACCTGTCTTACCAAAATATACCAAATATTAACTTAAGTGTCCATTTAGGTATTGCTGATTGAAATCTGCCATGGTTGCGTATTTCCATGTTATTTGTCCTTGTCATGCATCATATTCATGAACTTCTGCGAGTTCAGTTTTTCCACCTCAGATGCTGCTTTTCTTTCTTTGTCTGTTTTTGTTCAGCCAAATACTCGAACAAAGCTTTGTTGTTGATCAAGCACAGCTCAAACGATTCATCTCCACCTAGTATGCTCAGTTTATTTCTGGCCGTTTTTATATCAACACGAATTTTGACCTTGCCACGGAAGTTTGTTTTTCGTCAAAAGCGGTAGTACTAACTGCAACGACGTCGTTGGCGACGGTCCAGAGCGGAGGCATAACGTCGCGAAGATAGCTAGTGATGTTGGATACGTAGACACCCTGGGGAGTCGCGTGCGCGGTGTACACAGTATAGTGTCAATTATT
Organism: Udea ferrugalis; assembly: GCA_950022985.1. Lineage (NCBI taxonomy): Eukaryota > Metazoa > Arthropoda > Insecta > Lepidoptera > Crambidae > Udea > Udea ferrugalis. Next base: position 2,628,868 of record OX465527.1, on the reverse strand, counting down.
GTGTAGTTTTTGTTATCACTTTGTTCGCGGGCGCGGTGACGCGAGCACGCCCGCGCCAAAACAGGCCGAACGACGCGAGCTGCGCGCGCGCCCCGCGCAGTCCGCGCACGCGACGGGAGACGCGCGGAGTTCCCGACTCGACCGCGACCACTTGTCGCAACGCTACACGCGAACGAACGAAACTAAATCCTAACTCTACATACACTCGGTATTTTTTGAATAAATCAACAGTGCTGTAAGAGTGATCTCAACATATCCTCCTGCTGAGCCAGAATCACTTTGGATAGTGCTTAGCGGATACTGGATTCTATTAATAATGTTGCCGATGCTAGGAGAGAAATGAAACGTAATCGGCAACATTGCCAAGTTTGCATTAGGATTTGAGGCACGGTCTGTATGTGAGACGTTGATAAATTTTATTGTAAGACAAGTAAACACAGTAAATTATCTTAAAACAATCAAACAGTGTGGATGAGAACTGTGATACCGCGCGCTGCGGAGTTTTAGTGATTTCTAGTCTAAGTCTACAGTTTTGCACGTGAAAATGGTACGCGGAAGATTCTCCACTTCGGATATGTGAGTGTTGGATGATGTATTATAGGCCAATCTAGGAACTAAAGACTGTACATCTAGAGATAAACAACAAACTGCGCTCTCTAGATGACTATTTCCTAATTTTTCGATGTTAGTTCGTCGAACATTCCACCATTTACGTTCTAAACGATTCCTAACAGCTTGTTCCCATTTCTATAAACGCTTACTTCCTCATCTGAACTGTTCCACGTGATCCCATTCAAACCATGCAGGTAGCTTTATCAGATACCTACACATCATATCAATGTAAACAAAACCGTTTACATATGCAAGAGATAGATCGTCCTACACCTTGCACCGCATTTTCAACTTAAACTAATAGATTTTGAAGACAGACAGACAGTCTTTATCACTTCCTTAAAACCACGTTGACAAATAATGGATAAGACCAGATTACTAACTTTGAACGTCAGTGGGCATTGTTCAACAATGTCAACAACCATCTCGTTGGTTTATTTATTTTATCCGCTACTGTTTTTGTCGTCTACATCCATCGCGACTGAATTGACTATTGTCTCGTCCGCTTCAAAACTCAAGGTCGCACTACTTGTACAGTTTATTCCATTCGTTTATAAAAATGAATTCACTCACATAATAGGTAGTTTTCGCATTTCCACTAATTGTGAGCATTTGTCAGAGCGGTCGGCTGGCTGACTCATAATATGACATTTAAATGTAAACATTGAGCAGACTTACTTTATGGACAAGTGGACAAGTGGTCGGTAGGTTATTATGGTCGTGATCGTTTAAATATGTTGTGACTAAATACGTAGGTGTTACGTACGCCTAGTTATGTAAAGCTCTGTACCGGTAAGATGGGGTTAATTGGTATCTGGGTCTTAATTGGGACAGGCCTTTGAAGATGTTTCAAAGCTTTATTTTTCTTAATTTCTTGAATGTTTTTATATTCACTACAGGTATAAACAAAAACACCCAAAAATAAAATAAATACAGCACTTCTCTCGAGCTTTGAAACATTTTCAAAGTACTGTCCCAATTAAGACCCAGATACCAATTAACCCCATCTTACGGTACATCAATTTATTAGCAAGCATAACTGATAAGATAAGGAAAACATACAAAATATCCAAAAACAAAACAATTACAGAAAACGATGGCAGAAATATTGCATACAAAAGTCTCAAATGTAGGTACCGGTAAGATGGGGTTAATTGGTATCTGGGTCTTAATTGGGACAGGCCTTTGAAGATGTTTCAAAGCTTTATTTTTCTTAATTTCTTGAATGTTTTTATATTCACTACAGGTATAAACAAAAACACCCAAAAATAAAATAAATACAGCACTTCTCTCGAGCTTTGAAACATTTTCAAAGTACTGTCCCAATTAAGACCCAGATACCAATTAACCCCATCTTACGGTAGGTATACAAAGTTTAACCAGTCTTGCTTAATTTAAACAAAAAAAACATAAGAATAAGTGAAACAGTGGTGCCATGTGCTTAATGATCTTAATAGGTACTTTAAATTCTTTAACAAAAGACATACCTATATACCTGCATTGATGCCAATACCTAACTACTATAAACAGTGTGGTATAGCATAACTACATAGTTAAAGCAGATTGTGAAAAGGAGAAAAAGACGTGAGTTGAAAAACTGGAAAACTAACAGAATAATGATTTTTTATAGAAAGGTCTTCGTCATATGATTATGAGTACCTAAATACCTAGTGACTACAAAAACCAACATTATGTAGGTAGCTATTTTATCGGTACATTATATTAATGACAGCAGTATAAGCAGATTTCTGGTCATGTACCTACCCGTATGAAAATCACCGACCTACCTCGGCCTTCCATTGCAATTCATATTTGTTTAGATTCTGATGTATGTATGATAGAGCTATTAAAAGCCTAGCCTGCCACTTTTGAACTTCTCGCAGAATGGAACCGTTGATCTTTTGCCATCAACTGCTTATAAATAAAACTTTTCAACATCTTCTGATGCCTTATTTATTTTTACATACAGGGCGGCATTATTTGAAAACGGATCGTAACCAACCAACCAACACCCAACTCTGTATCGTTAAAAACGTAGGATACTTATTCATTTTGATAGTTACCCTTGCCAAATTTCATGTTCAGCCAAGCCAGGTTCAATCACTTTAGGTGACTAACATCCTATTTCCGTTACCTGTCAGTAGGTAAATATTTTAACATGCCGCTTGGCGCTGAGTTCATTCATGTTTTGAGCTGGATTAAAATCTTTTTACACTTTTTTAATATCTCCAAGCTGATTTCACAGCGGTCTTGATCTAACTAGTAGGACTGCCACGACTTCTTGCTAAAGCAGTCGCCAGTGTAGCCTGCGCAAATCAATTTCATGGAATCTCGTTTACTCTCTTACTGCCTATCTGCTAGATGAGTTTGTACGAAATTCTAGTGAAAACAAGAGCTGTAAACTGTAGTAAGTACCTAGTTGCTTCATTGCCACTAGTTCCAATATTTTGTTCCATGATGGTAGTGGTCATCTCTTTTATAAATTCACTAGCTGTCCCTTCAGACGTCGTTCTGCCGTATGTTATTGGACTTTTGTACCTTTTAATACGTGGTATTTCTAATAGGGGATGCAGGAAGATTGTTATGTAGCTCTTCTATTGTATTTGGCCCGCCTGAAAAGATATATGAAAATAATCGAAAATAAATTTAAACCTTCCCTGGACCTTCCCAAATATTTCAATACTAAATCCTTCCAAATCGGTCTAGCCATCATGGAAGAAAAGAAAGGAACTGGTGGCAATCAAGCCAAAAATTTACGAGGCAGACGCTGGTAAAAAGTTATGGTAGACCCTAAAGTTTAAGAATACAGACACATTTGCACTACATGCGTTGCATCAATCAAATGGACAGGTAACGTTAATAGAATGAGTCATGCTGGAATCCCAGGAGCACATCCAATGGTCAGCCAGCTCAGCTGACAGACAGGACACGCCACTTGTCCCAATTCTCTCTGCCGTGCGCGTGCGCAGTCATTGTTGCCTCCCTCGTCCCGGCGCGGATTCGCCTTGTCGGCTGCTCGATCGCGCGAATGACCTGGGATGAACTGATGACTCAGACTAGTTAATGTTTAGTTGCTATGTTGTTGGTTGACTAATTTTTCAGCAAGTACATAGAAGTAAGCGCATTTATCAATTGGGGTGTTCGTTGTCTCATATACGTAGGTTTCGTGATTATTTCGCTAATTTCTTTTACTTCAAAGATTACAAAAAAAAGTGGTATATGAGCAATTGAAATAAGTACAACAAAATTGGCACTAGAAGCGCTGGTCGAGATTCCTGAAACTGAAGTGAAATAATTGACGCAGACGCTAGCAACTTAAGTTATGGTGGGCTCTTTTACCATACGCGCCGCACGCGGTTATGGTCCAGTTTGGCTTACTTATTTCATCTAGGTAACCTACAACTTGGTGAAAATATTACAAAGAAGAGCGCTCGGCTTAATAAGACCTTCGCAGCCAAGCTATGCAAATCACAGTTCCCTTTAGGCCACCGCCACATTGCGCACCAGGCCCATATCGGGTCGCGGCCGTGTGGTCTGCATTCTAACGATTATTAGTTATTTATTACGGCCCGGCACGCACATACGGCTATTGTGTCCGATTATGACTAGTCAACTGGCTAGTGGATTGGCTAATTTAGGGCCGTGTTATGCTTGCATCATCATGTCCTGCCTTTCAATGGCCTCTCGACTCGAATAGACAAAACAACGGATTGACAGTTCAGTTAATCACACTACACGTTAGTTGAGCGGTGATAATATGTAAATAGACGTACTGTCAAGCATTCACGACGCATTTAGTACTACATATTAAGTACTATAATTCTGTGACCGCAATTAACTTTTTTGAAGCGAAATGTATGGAACAATTAACTTTAGCAATGATTTTGTTTAGCACGATGTTCCACACACATTGAAATATTACTTGTCCACGTTAAAAAGTAAAGGCTGATGTGCACATTTTCCTAAGATGACAGTAATGATTACGATACTATCATATAACGCGACACCTTGTCAACATTTATAATTTCAAAGAACAGAAATTATAATTCTTAACTATTTGTGTTTAATTAGCACATTTGAACTTATCTGCGGAAGAGCGGAGACTCGTCTTTTTGCATACAGTCAGCATAAAAAGTAGAATTTACAAGTCTAAGCACATGCTGTTGCGCTTGGTAATAAGGTGTTAGTTGGTTTACACCTTTGTGTAAAAATAATATCATGACCACCAAACCGTGGGAACTGGCAAAAACTCTCTCTCTCACAAATAACAATATTTTGACCATGTGAAATTTATGCAACGTTTTTCTGGAGCATTGGACATAATTTTCTTCAGCTTCATCTGAGCTTTTACGTAAGTGCTGCCAACGCTTGCTATGCTCCCCATGTAAAGCGTCTCATTTTGCAAAGGAATCTGAAAGCCTAACTCTCGTTCTTCCGAAGTCAAAACTCAAAGTATCGTTAATCATCCATTACTTACATTCTTCGCTTATCTAATATCTTCAACAAAAAACCGTGTAAACATCACTCTAATTTTTATTAGTACCTATATCACAAACGCTTTTGGACGATCTAAATAAGGAGCTTTTCAAATATTGCATGAAGTACACACTATTGCGATCAATCAAGCAAAGTCAAATTATGTCTCACATTCGAATACATTTAAAAATTCTTACAAGCTTGCATTCATACAAAACCTTTTCCAAACCAGCAGCTGGTAAAGATTTTTTCGGCGTGTCAGTGGATTATTTCCTTGTTCTATGACTTTCAATCAGAACATTGCTCTCTAACGAGTAAGCGTTTCGAGGCAACTGAAGGATATTTTTACTCGGTGGCAATAAACGCGATATAAATAAAATAACTAATTACGAAGTTACATAACAAACAGACGGTTAGCTGTAAAAATAATAAGTTATTCAGTGAGAGTGAAGAATCAGTAGGACGCGACGCGACGTGAACCTACGGAGCCTGAACGTGAGGTTTACTTTAATATTTACTTTACTGAAAGTGAAAGAGAACTTTATCAAAATTTTATACAATTTAAGACAGTTCAGCTGGATTTTGGCTGGTAATAAGCTTAGTAATAAGAAAGGCTGTGAGTCTGATGGAATATGTTTATACCATCCATCTACTCGTACCATATTATACCATCATGACTACCATCACGACTCTTATCTCACAGGCTAGGTATAGATCACCGTTTCTCTTCCGTATCGTAACCGAACGAAGACGTTTGGTTACTTATTTCTTTGCCACGTGGTTAAATAATAGAATTCTTTAACTTCTCGTACCTATGTGTATCTTTATTTCTATAAACACGAATGAAGGAGATCAAACCTCGTATTTCATACAAAGTTATACATAGTAATTTCTCAACTGAGCATCAGAGAGATTTGTATGTTCTTATTTTTTCATACATGAAAATATTATTTTCACTACCTAGTCCGTCTCGTTTTAATTGGTCTACGCCAATGCACTGGCAGTTATTGCTACATTAATTATTTTTCTTTTACCAGTAGCTCAATTAATTTTTACTTGGACAAATACGAAAGTTTTGCTTGTCAACTGAGCGAAGAAAATATGCTTTTTGTTTATGATTGGTTGAACCAAACTTCCTCCTTCTCATTTTCGAACATCCTACCAGCTGCCTTAGCGATCTCCCTTACGCCAGACACAATGTTACTACCTAAACTGGAAGTATCATGTCCTCTTACCTGAAATAAATATCCTTATCCTTAACTCCCAAGACAGTTTATTTTGTAATTACGCTTCAGACAAGGTCCTAGGTCAGAACTTCAAGCTAAATCAAGATTTAGTTTTCATTGTGACGGTTTCTCTACACTGTGTTTGTGTCTTAATTTTGAACAAGTAAACAGCGTTACCTCACGTTTCAGGTCGGCGATGGGCCTGGGCTACGCGAGCGTGGGCCTGCAACACTCGCGGTCGGCGGTGCTGCACGCGCAAGTGCCCCCGCACTACCGGCCCGTGATGCCGCCGCAGCTGATGAACAGCGGCGACGTCGCCAACGCCACTCATGCGCAGGTACGGGAACACTTCCTAAACCACTGGTGATTAGTCTGCTTTTTGCGTGCGAGACATGTTTAGATATTTTTTTACATAACCCAAAAGCGCGAACTGATATTATTTAGATTCTACCTACTTAATTCATATTTCGCAATGATAGTTAAAAGCTTGATAAGCTGATTGTGCTGGGCTAGGAGGACGGAAAAAGACCTACCTGTACAGCAGATCTCCCCTCTGATTGTTTGTCCAGGTAACCGTCCAGAATACCCTTCTGGTGAAACAATCAGATAGATAGGAAGATAGGGTTGTCTACCCCCGTTTAGGCGCGATTGGTCCAATTCGCGATTGGTCCAATCGTCAAAAATTAGAAAATTCGCGATTAGTCCAATTCGCGATTGGTCCAATTCGCGATTCGTCCAATTCGCGATTCGTCCAATTCGCGATTCGTCCAATTCGCTATTGGTCCAATTCGCAATTGGTCCAACGTTGCCTTTTAGAACATAATGTTGAGTTCTCAAAAAGTTGAATCTCAAAATGTTGAATTCTCAAAATATTGAATCTGATACTGTTGAAAAACAAATGAATGCCGTAAAAACAAATGAACATCGGAAAAACAAATGAATGCCATAAAAACAAATGAACATCGGAAAAACAAATGAACGACGGAAAAAGAAGTGAATGCCATAAAAACAAATGAACGTCGGAAAAAGAAGTGAATGCCGTAAAAAACAAATGAACATCGGAAAAACAAATGAACGTCGGAAAAACAAGTGAATACCGTGAAAACAAATGAACGTCGAATAAAAAAAAAGAAGGGTCGCGTTTTCACGCGCGTAAAAACGCGACCCTTTAACTGAGACTTCGTAAGAAAATGACGTGAATATTTAAGAGGCCTCTCATGCAAAAATCTTGTTTTTTTTTTCGACGTTCATTTGTTTTCATGGTATTCACTTGTTTTTCCGACGTTCATTTGTTTTTCCGATGTTCATTTGTTTTTTACGGCATTCACTTCTTTTTCCGATGTTCATTTGTTTTTATGGCATTCATTTGTTTTTCCGACGTTCATTTGTTTTTCCGATGTTCATTTGTTTTTTACGGCATTCACTTCTTTTTCCGATGTTCATTTGTTTTTATGGCATTCATTTGTTTTTCCGACGTTCATTTGTTTTTCCGATGTTCATTTGTTTTTTACGGCATTCACTTCTTTTTCCGATGTTCATTTGTTTTTATGGCATTCATTTGTTTTTCCGATGTTCATTTGTTTTTACGGCATTCATTTGTTTTTCAACAGTATCAGATTCAATATTTTGAGAATTCAACATTTTGAGATTCAACTTTTTGAGAACTCAACATTATGTTCTAAAAGGCAACGTTGGACCAATTGCGAATTGGACCAATAGCGAATTGGACGAATCGCGAATTGGACGAATCGCGAATTGGACGAATCGCGAATTGGACCAATCGCGAATTGGACCAATCGCGAATTGGACTAATCGCGAATTTTCTAATTTTTGACGATTGGACCAATCGCGAATTGGACCAATCGCGCCTAAACGGTCTACCCCTATATGCCCCTAAAAAAAACAGAAAATATGGCTCATCGGAAGAGCAGTGAAGGTAACGTCAAGGAAGAGAAACAGTAGCACCAAAAGATATGGAACACACATAAATGTTGGTCAATAGAAGTGTGTCCGCATTGGCCCACCCGTGGTTTATTATTGGGCAAGACCAATTATATTCGTTCATGTCTTTATTAGTATCTGCACTCATGTTCCAGGGACCCCGCGTGCACTTCAAGCTCAACCCCACACAAGGCGCAATCCCAGAGAAGAAGAAGTCTCCCCCGTCATCCCTGACCAATGGCAACGGCAAGAGCGTCCGGCCGCAGTCGTTCACGCCCGGCCTGAAGCGGTCCAAGTCGCTGACGTCTGCGGACGCGCTCGCCAGCGGCATGGCGGCGCTGGGCATCTCGGCTGATGCGGGGGATCTGGGCACCTTCCCGCAGGAGATACAGGAGTGCATCGATAAGGCGCTGGATGGTGAGTACCTACTAGGGATGTCTCTTGGTGCTCAGTTTGGCCGATTGTGTGTGAGTTGCATGAGTCGGATAGTTTAGCCACTTAATTGAGGCATAATCATTGCTAGGGTTCCGTGCCAAGCCGACTCTGAGGACCTCGACTCCGTCCCCTTTATGCGTGATAATTGATAGGAGGATGCTAGATTTAGTTTTTGTTTCTCACAATGCATTATTTGACCACTTTCTTGAAATCGTTGTACCTACCAAAACATAATGAGAGACACTTACGATGATTTAGTTAGTAAGTTTTTTTAAATAGTTTTAAAGTGTTTGTAAAAAGTCGTGTTTTTAGAAATGTGTGTAGCCGCCGGTGGCTTTAACAGTTTCACCGGACTTCAGGCTGAGCGCAAAGGGCTCTCAAACTCAGCGCAGATATACCTAGCTAGAGTCTACCCTAAGCATTTTTAAAATACCGCATACTTTAGACTTTGCGTTAAACGCCTATAAATTCACCCTGTGCAAATTCCAGTATCAAGCACCCCTGTTAAAGTCCAATGAACTTTATCCTATTCCAGACCCAAACGCAGTTATGGCTCGCACACTAATGGACGCGGTGGGTCACCTGGTATCCCGCGCGGTGGAGTCGCCGCGGTACGCGCTACCGGCGGCGCGCCGCTGCATCGCCGTCGTGGAGCGCGAGACCGGCGAGACCTTCCTCGAGTCGCTGCTCAACACCTGCCAGCAGTGGTACCACGACCGGGACAAGGTACTCTAGCAACACATAGCAACTAACCACGCGCCGCTGCATCGCCGTCGTGGAGCGCGAGACCGGCGAGACCTTCCTCGAGTCGCTGCTCAACACCTGACAGCAGTGGTACCACGACCGGGACAAGGTACTCTAGCAACACATAGCAACTAACCACGCGCCGCTGCATCGCCGTCGTGGAGCGCGAGACCGGCGAGACCTTCCTCGAGTCGCTGCTCAACACCTGCCAGCAGTGGTACCACGACCGGGACAAGGTACTCTAGCAACACATAGCAACTAACCACGCGCCGCTGCATCGCCGTCGTGGAGCGCGAGACCGGCGAGACCTTCCTCGAGTCGCTGCTCAACACCTGCCAGCAGTGGTACCACGACCGGGACAAGGTACTCTAGCAACACATAGCAACTAACCACGCGCCGCTGCATCGCCGTCGTGGAGCGCGAGACCGGCGAGACCTTCCTCGAGTCGCTGCTCAACACCTGCCAGCAGTGGTACCACGACCGGGACAAGGTACTCTAGCAACACATAGCAACTAACCACGCGCCGCTGCATCGCCGTCGTGGAGCGCGAGACCGGCGAGACCTTCCTCGAGTCGCTGCTCAACACCTGACAGCAGTGGTACCACGACCGGGACAAGGTACTCTAGCAACACATAGCAACTAACCACGCGCCGCTGCATCGCCGTCGTGGAGCGCGAGACCGGCGAGACCTTCCTCGAGTCGCTGCTCAACACCTGACAGCAGTGGTACCACGACCGGGACAAGGTACTCTAGCAACACATAGCAACTAACCACGCGCCGCTGCATCGCCGTCGTGGAGCGCGAGACCGGCGAGACCTTCCTCGAGTCGCTGCTCAACACCTGACAGCAGTGGTACCACGACCGGGACAAGGTACTCTAGCAACACATAGCAACTAACCACGCGCCGCTGCATCGCCGTCGTGGAGCGCGAGACCGGCGAGACCTTCCTCGAGTCGCTGCTCAACACCTGACAGCAGTGGTACCACGACCGGGACAAGGTACTCTAGCAACACATAGCAACTAACCACGCGCCGCTGCATCGCCGTCGTGGAGCGCGAGACCGGCGAGACCTTCCTCGAGTCGCTGCTCAACACCTGACAGCAGTGGTACCACGACCGGGACAAGGTACTCTAGCAACACATAGCAACTAACCACGCGCCGCTGCATCGCCGTCGTGGAGCGCGAGACCGGCGAGACCTTCCTCGAGTCGCTGCTCAACACCTGACAGCAGTGGTCCAACGACCGGGACAAGGTGGGCTAACAAGGAATACCAACTAACTCATAGGTACCAAACGCAGTCCTTTTGACTCGGAGCAGAGGCGTGCTACCAAGATTGTCGACGAGCCCAAATTGACTTGCGGCCTGAAACAGCTGAGTTTGAGGAGACACTTCCCCTCTCTTCTGGCGGCGAAAGTTCCGCGCTATAGTAAACGCCGCGAGGTCGCCGCGATCTGACTGATGGATGAGGTGTTCACACGCCGCGATACCGCCCCCCGGCGTGATCGTGGCGAGCTGGCCGCATGATTGCTGCGAAGCCGCGGCGCTTATTTTATCGCGGAACTATCGCTGCTAGGTAAATCGCGGCGTTAGAACACAGACTTGCGGCCTCGAACAGCTAAAATTGAGGTGACACTTTTCTCTTCTTTTTTGTGTTTTCTACCGCTCTCTACCGGGTTTTGTTCTGAAGAACTGTTCGATATGATGCCCAAGATTACTATCTACAGTGTTCGTGGTTTTCATCCTCATACTCTAAAACTGGAATGGTCTCACCTCGGATCATAAAAGGGAAGGGAAGGGTTTATGATCTGAGGGTCTCCCACTGTTTCTGAGTATTTTCTTCTCAGGACTCTTCAAACTGCCCGCCTTGGTGGCCCCTATAGGATGTAGTTATTCAAGAGGGGCTCGTCGTACAAACTAAGCAATACATTGCAAGATTATCATTATTGCATTGGTATAATTTTTTTAAGCTCGCGGTAGTCACTTTCAACCGTTTCAATATTTCTCTATCTTACCTCATAAAATATTTGTTCACAGCTGCTAGGCGCAATGGTAGGCGGCGGTCGACCGCGCCTTATGGCGTTCTTATCTTTCCTGCTGGAGATGTACTGCCAACTGCGGCGCCGCGCCATCCAGCGCCGCGGGGCGTCGGCGCAGCCCGGGCAAGTGCTGCTGACGCTCATCTGCAAGTGCTGCGAGGACTGCATCCGCCAGCCTGTGCCCTCCGCCTCCGACGTGAGTGTCTCTGTGTGTGAGTGAGTGAGTGAGTGAGTGAGTGAGTGAGACAGCGCCATCCAGCGCCGCGGGGCGTCGGCGCAGCCCGGGCAAGTGCTGCTGACGCTCATCTGCAAGTGCTGCGAGGACTGCATCCGCCAGCCTGTGCCCTCCGCCTCCGACGTGAGTGTCTCTGTGTGTGAGTGAGTGAGTGAGTGAGTGAGTGAGTGAGACAGCGCCATCCAGCGCCGCGGGGCGTCGGCGCAGCCCGGGCAAGTGCTGCTGACGCTCATCTGCAAGTGCTGCGAGGACTGCATCCGCCAGCCTGTGCCCTCCGCCTCCGACGTGAGTGTCTCTGTGTGTGAGTGAGTGAGTGAGTGAGTGAGTGAGTGAGACAGCGCCATCCAGCGCCGCGGGGCGTCGGCGCAGCCCGGGCAAGTGCTGCTGACGCTCATCTGCAAGTGCTGCGAGGACTGCATCCGCCAGCCTGTGCCCTCCGCCTCCGACGTGAGTGTCTCTGTGTGTGAGTGAGTGAGTGAGTGAGTGAGTGAGTGAGACAGCGCCATCCAGCGCCGCGGGGCGTCGGCGCAGCCCGGGCAAGTGCTGCTGACGCTCATCTGCAAGTGCTGCGAGGACTGCATCCGCCAGCCTGTGCCCTCCGCCTCCGACGTGAGTGTCTCTGTGTGTGAGTGAGTGAGTGAGTGAGTGAGTGAGTGAGACAGCGCCATCCAGCGCCGCGGGGCGTCGGCGCAGCCCGGGCAAGTGCTGCTGACGCTCATCTGCAAGTGCTGCGAGGACTGCATCCGCCAGCCTGTGCCCTCCGCCTCCGACGTGAGTGTCTCTGTGTGTGAGTGAGTGAGTGAGTGAGTGAGTGAGTGAGACAGCGCCATCCAGCGCCGCGGGGCGTCGGCGCAGCCCGGGCAAGTGCTGCTGACGCTCATCTGCAAGTGCTGCGAGGACTGCATCCGCCAGCCTGTGCCCTCCGCCTCCGACGTGAGTGTCTCTGTGTGTGAGTGAGTGAGTGAGTGAGTGAGTGAGTGAGACAGCGCCATCCAGCGCCGCGGGGCGTCGGCGCAGCCCGGGCAAGTGCTGCTGACGCTCATCTGCAAGTGCTGCGAGGACTGCATCCGCCAGCCTGTGCCCTCCGCCTCCGACGTGAGTGTCTCTGTGTGTGAGTGAGTGAGTGAGTGAGTGAGTGAGTGAGACAGCGCCATCCAGCGCCGCGGGGCGTCGGCGCAGCCCGGGCAAGTGCTGCTGACGCTCATCTGCAAGTGCTGCGAGGACTGCATCCGCCAGCCTGTGCCCTCCGCCTCCGACGTGAGTGTCTCTGTGTGTGAGTGAGTGAGTGAGTGAGTGAGTGAGTGAGACAGCGCCATCCAGCGCCGCGGGGCGTCGGCGCAGCCCGGGCAAGTGCTGCTGACGCTCATCTGCAAGTGCTGCGAGGACTGCATCCGCCAGCCTGTGCCCTCCGCCTCCGACGTGAGTGTCTCTGTGTGTGAGTGAGTGAGTGAGTGAGTGAGTGAGTGAGACAGCGCCATCCAGCGCCGCGGGGCGTCGGCGCAGCCCGGGCAAGTGCTGCTGACGCTCATCTGCAAGTGCTGCGAGGACTGCATCCGCCAGCCTGTGCCCTCCGCCTCCGACGTGAGTGTCTCTGTGTGTGAGTGAGTGAGTGAGTGAGTGAGTGAGTGAGACAGCGCCATCCAGCGCCGCGGGGCGTCGGCGCAGCCCGGGCAAGTGCTGCTGACGCTCATCTGCAAGTGCTGCGAGGACTGCATCCGCCAGCCTGTGCCCTCCGCCTCCGACGTGAGTGTCTCTGTGTGTGAGTGAGTGAGTGAGTAAGTGAGTGAGTGAGTGAGACAGCGCCATTCTCTGTTGTTGAATTTGGAGGATTCTTTGAGAGTGATCTAAAAAGGTTCTCATCATTACGTCGTCCACAGTTCCACACCGCATGTGGCGACGGCGACTCCTGCAATCTCCTGTAAACCCCCATTGGGCGCGGTCTGTTTCCCACCCCAAGAATTCAGCCTAGATACTATTTTCATAGGATCAGTGTAAAGTTTCATGAAAATTCATCCAGTTGTTTTCACTCAGTGCTGGAAATGCTGGATTAGCAAAAAAATTACGTGGCGGAATAGATTCCTGAAATGTCCTAAATCCTTGTAAATTATTTTTCAATTAGTTTACTGCTCGTGCGCTATACGTTGAGATCTGCCAGTAATGTGACTCCATGCTCGCTGCCCCCTTTCTCTTCCCAGATATCGCCCGCAGAGTACAGTTCACATCGCGAGTTTCGCCTGCATACTTAGTATCGTAAACATCAAAAGTTTTTTAACGCGTTCAAACACGCCACTGTGGACAGGTCTCAACTTAACAAGTTTGGTCAAATCACATTTATTTATTTATTAGTTCGTACACAAAAAGACAATTACAATAGACACACAATTGGGAGATTAAAAGTACGTGTGAGCTATCTTTAAAGAGAGATTTCTTCCAGCAGACCACGATGATAGGAAAAGATTTTTTAAGTTGAGGTTACAGATCGTCAGCATAGAGATGGTAGTGAGCAGACAGTTGAGTAGTAATAGCATTAATGAAGACAGAAAAGAGCAGAGGAGACAGGATTTATTGATTAAATTGTTCTTAAATCTACACTTGCTATTTCCAGACGGAGAACCTATTCTTCGTGCTAACATACATCGGTCGCGACCTGGAGTCTCAGCTACCTGGTGACCTCGAACGCCTTCTCACGGGTGTTAGAGATGCCTTCCTGAACACAGCCGCCGCCCCCTCCATCCGCCGCACACTCCTGCAGCTCATAGAACTGCACGCGTCGCGCTGGCAGCTACCTGGCTGCGCCGTGCTCTACTACTACCCTTCCTCCAAGTAGCGACTACCCCTCGGTGAGTGTGCCTCAACACCCAGCCCCGCCTCCATCCGCCGCACACTCCTGCAGCTCATAGAACTGCACGCGTCGCGCTGGCAGCTACCTGGCTGCGCCGTGCTCTACTACTACCCTTCCTCCAAGTAGCGACTACCCCTCGGTGAGTGTGCCTCAACACCCAGCCCCGCCTCCATCCGCCGCACACTCCTGCAGCTCATAGAACTGCACGCGTCGCGCTGGCAGCTACCTGGCTGCGCCGTGCTCTACTACTACCCTTCCTCCAAGTAGCGACTACCCCTCGGTGAGTGTGCCTCAACACCCAGCCCCGCCTCCATCCGCCGCACACTCCTGCAGCTCATAGAACTGCACGCGTCGCGCTGGCAGCTACCTGGCTGCGCCGTGCTCTACTACTACCCTTCCTCCAAGTAGCGACTACCCCTCGGTGAGTGTGCCTCAACACCCAGCCCCGCCTCCATCCGCCGCACACTCCTGCAGCTCATAGAACTGCACGCGTCGCGCTGGCAGCTACCTGGCTGCGCCGTGCTCTACTACTACCCTTCCTCCAAGTAGCGACTACCCCTCGGTGAGTGTGCCTCAACACCCAGCCCCGCCTCCATCCGCCGCACACTCCTGCAGCTCATAGAACTGCACGCGTCGCGCTGGCAGCTACCTGGCTGCGCCGTGCTCTACTACTACCCTTCCTCCAAGTAGCGACTACCCCTCGGTGAGTGTAAGGGCTCATTTAACTTCTTAAATCGGACGCAGGTCGTCGAGTGTCGCATACCACGTGTCGTTACGCGGTACGTCAAAAGTTTTTACCGCTTTTAGTGAGGATACGCGTAGAACGGCCTGTGGGTTCACTGTCAAGAAGCATAAAAATTTGCATAAAACGAATTATCATTTCGCATGATAATAATAAGCATAACAGTTTTTAGCATAAAATGTTTAGCATAAATGCAATAAGCATAAACATGATTAAGCATAAAATAATCTACTATATACAAATAAGTCGGGTTTTCCTTCCTGACGCTATAACTCCAGAACGCACGAACCGATTTCTACGGTTTTGCATTCGTTGGAAAGGTCTCGGGCTCCGTAAGGTTTATAGCAAAGAAAATACAGGAAAAATTCTACAGAAAAGCGGGAAAATCTTTTTTAAGTCCACGCGGACGAAGTCGCGGGCGGCTGCTAGTTAACTATAATTTTAAAAAGGCATAATGGAGTTTTGCAACACCAGCAACATGAGATAATATCTAAAAGGTCATTAAAAAGCGGCTTACGGGTGGCCCAAGGGCCGCACCCAAACCTACTTTTACTCCATATAATTACCTATTTTATGATAAAATACTGTTATGCGACTTTCTATTGTGCCAAAAAAAAATATGCATAAATGCATTATGCTAAATAATAATTATGCCACAGTACATATTATGCTAAAACCAAATTCGGCCAAATTAATAGTATGCTAAATAAATTAAGCCAATTTCATTATGCCAATCCATTTTAGGACAAAACACATTATGCCAATGAAAGGGATCCCCGGCCTGTATCGTCCCACGCGCAAACTCGAACAGTTATAGGAATGTAGGAGCTCGTTCGAACTTTACGTGCGACTTCCACTGCCGTGTGGTGACTGTCGCTTCTTGGGATTCTCACTCAGTTGCATAGAAGTAGATTGCATAGTAGATGTCTCATGTGGTTTAGTACCACTAGTTCCCGTCATGGAACAAAATAATGAAATTCATGGAAATACACCTCTATAGACGCTTTAATATAAGAGTTGATGTTTGATCCACAGGAAGGTGAATCGGGAAATATGCTGCGGAAGTGTCCAAGCTTTGAGAGATGGCTGAGATGACATCTGGGTATATTTGTAGTTACATAACCAGTTAGTGGGTAACTTCTCACGTATGCAATTAGGGCATATTCTAAGCCGAAATTAAGTTGGAAGATGAAATTAGTTACTGTTTGACAGATTCACAAGTTAATTATATCATTAGGATTTTATTAATTTGATTTGTTATTACTCGTAGGCAATGTTATCCTTGATCCGTCTCTAGCCCATGAGAAAAATCTCGGGGCTCATGATATAATATTCAGTAAATTTATACAAAGGTTACAAGCATTTCTAAGTGTTTCAATACTTTTTGTGAGTTATTTATGTACAGGAGGTCATTTGTAGTATCGTCCCTTATGCGTATTTTAGGCATGATGCTGCCATAAGCTCATTTTATTGTGCCTTAGATGATTTTTAGGTAATGACTTACTTACAGTCATAGCACTTCCAAGTTTCAGGTGTGGTATCGTGAATATTGACAGACTAAATTATTTAACACTGTTTTCAAAGAACTGAGACTTGAAAGTGCAAGACTGGTAAGTATTTTTAAAATAAGGTATTAGAAATTTAGCTTAAGGTGGATTTATAGTAGACGAAAGATATTATGCCTTAAAAGTATTAAAAAGTACGTGTATAATAAGTAGTTGTGGGCAAATCAACGATGTACTCTACTGTACGACCTTCGCATAGTATTTCGTGCATTGTAACCCTTGTCGAATTTGGTTTAGATATAGTTATTTGCCATCTTGGTAGTTAGGCCTATTCAAATGCTTGTCATAACGTTTGTCAAGGGTATAAACAATTAATTGTATTAATTAGCTTTGTTTCATAGTTTAAAACTAAGCACAATTTTATAGTTTTGTTATGTTGCTGCACTCTGGAATTTAGTTTTGTGGGTAAACTTTTAAGAAAATTAATATATCGCAGTACATAGATAACAATAATAATTTATGAATAATTTACCTATAACGCTTTCTTATTATATTCAAAGGTTTGACTGAAGTTGTAGCAAAAATGAACCGTATCAATGTTAATGCTTGTGATATTATTGTAAATTTAAGTTATTTAGTTTCTGATATCTTTTTGTCCTAACCAAAGACTGTTCAGACGTGGAGATTTTTACTTTATTAATATCAAAGAAAATTCATTTTTCAATTTTGTTGAAGCTGGACCAAATTTTGTTGTGTATTATGTTTCAAATTCTTTTCAAGATATACATTTTTTAGAACTTGAAATATGAAACATCTGTGCATATAAGTTCGAATAGTTATAGACTGTTGTGTGATCTATGTATCAAAATAAAGCTTATATCTTAAGGCTGCCTGTCCATTGACGCGGAGAGGGGCAGCGGAGCGGAGAAACGGAGAAATATTAACCAATATTGGTTAATATTTCTTCGTTTCTCCGCTCCGCTGCCCCTCTCCGCGTCAATGGACAGGCAGCCTAATAGTTAGTTACATAATGTTGAAAAAAAGACCATGAACTTTTCGTTATTACTACTTATTGCATTCGTAGCGGTTAAGGTAATGGTATGTTTCTAGAAAAATAAATGAAAAATAACAAAAAAAATGGTGCTAACAATATTGGTGTATTGTATATTATTTTATTCGGATACGGGCGATAACTCGTTACCGCTGTAATTTTGTACCTACGTAAACCAATAAAACTATATATCTACATTAAACTTTTATTTCTGATCATCCCCTAAATATCCTTCCAACCTTCCAGAAGGATCCATTCACACTTACCACAATAAAACTTACACAAGTAGGTAGAGTTTCTGTCTACATGCAGAGCAGATTAAGTATAGGCACAGTTCATGTCTGTATGCCTTGCCTTACCATTAATTTTTATATTTGTCATACCATTAATTTTTTATCACGCGACTTACTGCGTTTGACTTCTTTCATGAAAAGGACTCTATTCAGTAACTTTCAAATGGGTACAGGGAAATCATGAACTAATATTCCAGCAGGGCCCTCGGCCATAACAAGGTCGTCAGACCGTTCTGGCTGACAATGTCTAGTCTCCTAAAATGTCCAATATGCCAAAGAGTCCAGTGTCCTATTACGTCTAGTCTCACAATGTCCAGTGTTCTAAAACGTCTAGTCTCACAATGTCGTGTTCTAAAACGTCTAGTCTCACAATGTCCAGTGTTCTAAAACGTCTAGTATTTATCCTTTAGGAACATAATGTTGAATTCTCATAATGTTGAATTCTCAAAAAGTTGGATTCTCAAAATGTTGAATCTCAAAATGTTGAATTCTCAAAATGTTGAATCTCAAAATGTTGAATTCTCACAATGTTGAATCTCATAATGTAGAAAAACAAATGAATGCTGTAAAAACAAATGAACATCGGAAAAACAAATGAACGTTGGAAAAACAAATGAACATCGGAAAAACAAATGAACATCGGAAAAACAAATGAACGTCAGAAAAACAAATGAACTTCAGAAAAACAAATGAACGTCGGAAAAACCAGTGAATACCGTAAAAACAAATCATCATCATCATGTCAGCCGAACGACGCCCACTGCTGGGCCTCCCCCAAAGATCTCCACAACGATCGGTCCTGCGCTGTCCGCATCCAGCGGCTTCCCGCGACCTTGACAAGATCGTCGGTCCACCTTGTGGAGGGCCTGCCCACGGAAAGTAAAAAAAAAAAAAACAAATGAACGTCGAAAAAACAAATTTCCGTAAAAACTGAAAATGAAATAAAAAAAATATTTTTTTCACAAATGATTCATGTCGACGTTCATTTGTTTTCACGGTATTCACTTGTTTTTCTGACGTTTTGTGTTTTCGATGTTTATTTCTTTTACCGAAGTTCATTTGTTTTTCCGAAGTTAATTTTTTTCCGGTGTTAATTTTTTTTTCCGATGTTCATTTGTTTTTATGGCATTCACTTGTTTTTCCGACGTTCATATGTTTTTCCCACGTTCATTTGTTTTTCCGATGTTCATTTGTTTTTCCAACGTTCATTTGTTTTTCCGATGTTCATTTGTTTTTCCGATGTTCATTTGTTTTAACAACATTTATTTGTTTTTCTACATTATGAGATTCAACATTGTGAGAATTCAACATTTTGAGATTCAACATTTTGAGAATTCAACATTTTGAGATTCAACATTTTGAGAATCCAACTTTTTATATCCCTATGGTATAAAAATTTCTTTATTCTAGATCGATTGTTTTACATAAATTTACCAGAGCATAGAATCGAAGCTTCCGAGTTTTCTAATTTTACATTATGTGACACGCTGGACATTAGTAATTCTGATATACTAGACATTATGTTTGGACACTTGTCATTATAAGACACTGGACATGTTTGGACACTTGTCATTATAAGACACTGGACATTGTGAGACTAGACGTAATAGGACACTGGACTCTTTGGCATATTGGACATTTTAGGAGACTAGACATTGTCAGCCAGAACCCGTCAGACCAATAATTTACAGGGTGAGCTTTTCAAGTAGGCTTGGGGTGAGCCAAATCCTAAACTGTGATTGATTATTTAGAAAAACGCTCAAAGGAACCTCGACGCCGATTTTGACAAACACTGAAACAACTACATAGGTATAGCTTGGCAAAAAAGTCCTGAAACGGAACTAAAAAATATTATCACTGGCAATACTGTGTTTAAAAAAAACAAATTGGGAAGTTAGCACCTTTTAGCTAATTGATACTTTTTTTATTGATTTTAGGTTTTAATTTTAATTTCAATATTCAAGGCAGTGTCTGAGTCAGCTTTAAGAATATATCTCCCGAAGAAAGGAGTAAACCATGATAACACGTGATTAAAATAGAAAAGGGTTATTACCAATGAGGTCAAACTTTAAATAAGCAAATTGACTAGTAATCATACACCTACAAGATGACAGTATAATATTAGCATGAGCGACTCATTGGAACGAAGTAAAGCTTAGAATTTTCGAGAAGGGTTGAGAGCCAAGCCATAGATGAAGATTTTTCTGGTTTCGAATATTAAGACAACATTTTTCTATACTCTTATTTTAATACATTATTAAAATTTTGCTACTTTCTTCTTTTAATTTCTTTACTTAGTAGTTCGAAACCGTCCTGACAATGTGTTTGTATCTAATGGGAATCAACTGTTTGGTGCCATTCCCTTTCCATTTATGCCACCTAACGGCTCTTGAATTAGTAAACTATCAAAACTGTTTGTGTCGTAGTATACGGGGTGACCACATTAACGATAGTGGCGCCCCTATTAATTTCACGACTTTTTTGCCAGGCTGTACTCAGATTTTGAAAACAATCACAAAAAGCTTTTTCTTGTGTGATGCTCTGCCGGAGCCATCAGAGTCACCCCCTTAGAATCCGATATTTTTTATCTTAGAAGGATGTATAGCCGGGAATCGAATTGGTTTGGTTTTGAAAAAGAGGTCACCCTGTATTATTACTATGTCCTGTCATAGTGTCGCATAAAAGGCTGATTTCAAATGATAAGTTCCCTTTCGGCCCAATTATATGAGAATGTAAGGAAAGTAAAAATACTTATTTTATTAAAATACTAGCGACCCGCCCCCGCTTCGCACGGGTGCAATAGGATGTTATAAACATAATACATACATACATTATAAACCTTCCTCTTGAATCACTCTATCTATTTAAAAAAACCGCATCAAAATCCGTTTCGTAGTTTCAAAGATTTAAGCATTAGGGACACAGAGAAAGCGACTTTGTTTTATACTATGAAGTGAAGACCTTTGCTTTAGTTTGCCATAACATGTTACTTTCCAGAATTTGATCCTGATTAGCGACACTACGAAATGAAATGATAATAAGGTGACCTTTTTTTTACCAACCAACAGATCTATTCCCGGCCAAGTACCTATAAAAAAGATTTT
This sequence comes from Udea ferrugalis, assembly GCA_950022985.1. Lineage (NCBI taxonomy): Eukaryota > Metazoa > Arthropoda > Insecta > Lepidoptera > Crambidae > Udea > Udea ferrugalis. The sequence continues at coordinate 2,607,626 of OX465527.1, read as the reverse complement.
TGCGTAGTTATGTAGTTTTAGTTTTTGTCAAAATAGGTTTCATAGTTTAGGGTTTGGCCTACCACGCTCTCTTGAAAAATTCACCCTGTATTAATTTCGTCAAAATTCGGAAAGTGGCTCCGCAATCCGATGATCTTCATTAGATCCTTTCTACGATTTCTGAACGTTTTGAAAGTCTGTGATTGGTTAAACAGCTGTCATTCTTTTGGTTCTAACTTCACTTGTAAGTTGTAGTGATGCGCTACACTCGCGAGATAAAACAGCTATCGAGAATTAAGAATCACAAAAAAAAACATGAAAATGATATTATTTAAAAAACGATATGGATTCAAAAATAAATAAATTACATTTTTCAGTTAGATTTACAATTATTTTGTTAAGGCAAACTTATTGGTACTTGGCTAACTTATGTCTGTGTTAAAAACGGATGTCTGTGACCACGTGATGAAGTTTATATTCTAAAAAGTATCTGAATTATACGATAGCATTTTACATAAGTAGGAAAAGAATGCGACACGCGACAACACGGTGTCGTATTTTCGATTATTATCGGTTTTTAATTAAAGTATCGACAAACAGGCATCCCTAGCAACTGTCACTACTGTCAGTTCTGCTTGCGGCCGAAGTTCACGTCAGTTTTTTTATGAGTTTTCTGGCTGCCTGCATCGTAAAATTTTGTCGTCCATCGTCGTGCCGCTGGAGCTATTGTTGCGTCCGAGATTTGTTGACGGACTCGTTCTCGAGCGTCTCGTCCGCCGCGGTTTGTGATGTGATCAGTTTTAAAAATAATAAGTTGTTGTGCGTGCTGTTATCTGTGATAAAATGACTTAGATGAATATGTGGTTGCATTAGTGGTGCCAGTTTATTGTGTAAAATGGGTTTGATAACTTCGAGGGAGCAGACAATGTTGGACGGACCGGTCGCGTCGACCAAGAGTAACCATGTTCGCCAGCCGTCGACCAGGAACCGTACTAAGCCTCCCATGCCTGACCGGGATGAGCTGGAAAGCCGCTTTATCAAAGTTTTGGTGAGTGTTAATGCCGAAAACCACCGGCATTCTTTGTTTACCAACATGGCTTTTTTGTTTATTGGACTGACGATAACTTAGCTGCCAGAAGTATAAAGTTATTGAAGATTGTTATTTTTCCATTCAAGATTCATTTCATTCTTGTCATATTTCAGTATGTTGCGGTTCCGTAAATCACTTTGCATCGTCTTGTAGTAACCTAAGCTATAGTCTCATTCTTGATTTACCGTGTCGTAGTTATTGAGTAAACACAGCCCCAAGCCCCAACACATCTCTTTTTATTGTATGAAATGAAAGAATGAGCATGACGAGGAATTATAATTTTTAATTAAGAAAACAGTCATTTTGTGAGGGAGACTTGTATAAATTATTTTCTAAATAAGACAAGTAAAGGAAAAAGACTTTAGTGTGTAATAAACATGGAGTAAACTATTCACTCAAATGGCTATGCTTTCCACTAACACACATCCTGCTTAAAGGTTTGTTTACTAGAGATATTTGTTCTGGTACTACTTTGTTTTATAACACTTACTTTGGGATCAGAGCAATGTACGTACCCATTTCCAGTCACTCCTTGCTCTCTTGCAAAGGAATGTCAATTAGCAAGAGCAAGATAAAGAATGAAAATGGGCAGCCTGACATGCTGTTGACTGTACATGATAATATCTCATAGCAGCTGTAATAGTACCACTGGCTGATGTGCAGATGGCAGAATGACAATATCAAATTGATTTGGTTAATTTATTTCCAATCTATCAGGAATGCTAAAATTATAAGAAAATTTGCAAATAGTTTTACTATGCAGTTTTGAATTAAGGCACTGATCAGCTTTTGTTCAATCTGTTAGAATTTTATGATCTTCATAGCTTCTTATGTCAGGGATAAGATGGAAATAAGAGTTGGAAATAATTGTACATGTTGACCACTTTTTAGAGTACTGAGTTGACTAAGTGATTTACAAAATTTTGCAATTAACATAACTCTAAAAACTATGGGTTCCATAAGTAATGGTTACTTAAGTAATAAGTAATTCAGTGAAAGAAAAAATCCTTGTGTTTTCTCATTTAGCTGTAACATGTACTTCAGTGTCCCTAGAGTCACACATGTCCCAGGCAGGCATGGCTGCTGTAGCCGCATATTAGTGTAGTATTAGTGGTCTGCTTGCTTACTTGTCAACAGAAAAGGTTTATTTTGTAGTGTTAGTTTAGTTGATAATCATTAAACTCCCATGTGTTTAATGACCTTTATTTAGCCAAATAATGAAGCACCCATGTGCTTCATTATTTTAGCTGTACAAAGGATTTAACCTGCTATTACTGCCTCAATTGAATGTTTCCAACTGTTTAACCACAAAACAAGTAGTAGAGATCCCTTTTATCACTTGAACACATTCAGTTTCCCTCCTGTTGCAACAGCTGGCCTCCCACACTCGCTCCTAGTCTATGTACTCACATGTGCATTACACTGATAAGACAAACAAAATAGTTCATATCCTGCCTCTTATCTTTTTGTTTGCTAGGAGCGCATCATTTTATAGAAATTTCATGATTGTAAGTAAAAGTTGACTCAGTCTTGCTCTTGAATTTGTTGTATATTCCAATTGAATTATGAGTGCCATGCCTATTCTCAATCTGATTTTATCTGAATCAAGATGCAAGTTACAAATATTAACAAACTAGCTGCAGACTAGGTGAATAACTGGTTTTATTTTAAGTTAAATGTTAAAATATTATGCATTACATTATTTTTAAATATCCAAAATATTCAAAGCATGTTGAGACTAGAATCGCCTTTAATCGCCTAGAAGGCTAACAGCCTCTTATAGTTCTTGTGAGACGCAATTGTTTCCAAATTTGTTTCGTATCCAACTACCCACCATGAAAATGGTTGCCAAAACAATGAATTGGTCCTAAAAAAATTATTTTCTTTTATTTATCATTATTAATGCTAAATCTTAAATAAAGATGGAAACAACACATTTGGTCTAGGAATGCGTATGACACGGGTTCGAGTCCCACCTGAAACCTAGACTGAATGTGGTTTTTCCATCTTGAGCCCTCAAAATCTTCAAGCCTTCATGTCTTAGAATAGACTTCATCTGGACTAGTTGTTGTTGTTGGAATTATGGTCATTCTTTTTTAAAACAAATACTTACTAGCTTTATCTCTAGGTCTAGGATTAACTCTTTTTGGCTTTCAGTCTGTCCCGTGCTATTGCTGTTAATTTTAAGAAGCTTATTTACTTAAGGAGCTTTTCAGTTTTCAGCTCCTTTAGAAGTTGTAACATAATGTTGTTTACTCCGCTATCCTCAATGCAATGTAGAGAGGGGCTGCGCGCGCGCCGATATCTCGTCAAAGAGCCCCCATTGATGAGCAAGCTATTTTTACTTGCTATCATCCGCCGCCTCCGAGGCCCCTATGTTATCTCACTATTTGTTAACGTTCGTATTTGACCCGAGTTCTTATTAATATTTGTTGCGTGTTTATCGAGGACAACAAAGTGAATTAATGTATGCGTAAGGTAATATTTCTTTCCGTTTTTTAATCTAATTGGATTTAGGTTTACGCTGCCGCGGTTCAAGGACGCATTTTTCAAGCATGAGTATAATAGCACACCGGGAAACACGTCTCCTGTCTGGCATTTTTTAAAATATTTACGTTCATATCCAATTCATGACGAAAATTTGGCGTCGGCGTCTAATCAAGCAGTCCTGAAGTTTGAGGAACATCGGACAGTGCTTAAAAGAGTATCAGGGCCGATTATGACAGTAACTAGAACTGCATATATTTATAAAAAAAAAAATCTCTAGTTCCCAGTAATTGAACTCATTGATTCTGTACAATAAAACACTCTTTGTATTATTGCGCACTATCTCCCGTAATATCGCTCATGTAGATACAATTCTATGAAATACTATCCATGCTACATCGCATCGTGTTTTATCACTGTCATTGAAGCTCTGTATCGATTGTATGCTATATTTCCTTAGCTTGCATAAAAGCTAGACCCAGTTGGCGTCTTTTTGCCAATGCAATAACTGAATTTGTCAATACAAACTTTGGTTCTTGACGCCAGTTCCAACGGTCATGCGCAATCTTGGATGTTTCACTAAGACCGCCTAAATCGTTTTCTTACGATCCTCTATTTGAGCTACCTAGCTCGAAGACCGCCTAAATTTTACATTGGTCTCTGTGATTTATTACCACTAATGTTTTGGTACTTTAAAGAATATCACATATGACATGAACATAAACGGCCTGTATACCTCCCACTGCTGGGCACAGGCCTCATCTCAAGTATGAGGTGGAACGAGCCTTACTCCAACACTCGGTCTCAGTGCGGATTCTTGGAGGGGTGAAAGGTAAGTTACCTTAATGTCAGATGTTATCAAGCCGCCCCAAGACCAGGCTTAACCCGTCAGTAGTCGCGCATGGGTCGAAAAGACCCAGAGGTGCAGAATATGCTCCGTAATTCCTTTAATATTATCAGTTTTAGTTTCCTGTGCTAGATACCTTTAAGTGACTATATATTGAACTCGTACCTCCCACCTGGACCATTTCACCTGCGGCGTTTGAAAAGGACGGACGTGTCAAGTGAGAATGGGTCGTTTAGACCCTTACGCGACGGTTCATGTAACTGTTTTTCGTAACTATTAAAAATATAAATTATTATTATTTTTGTTTCAAATGGTCTGGTATCCGATTAGATACCGCGAAAATTGAAAAAATATTACATGAAGTTGAAACCGAAGGGGAAGAATGATCGGAAATCGAAGATAACTTCAAAATGGACAAACATGATTCCAATTCTTGTCAAAGTTCGGCAGAGCATTCTACTGACTTGGTTGTATCAAATTCAGGCCCTACAACAGATATTTTTTTTCAAAGAAGAACAGATTTGACTGATGTACCATTGATCTACATTCGCCAAGGAAACTAGCTCTCCAAAAATGGCGCTGTGAAATAGAATATTGAAGAACCACCCAGACCAGTACGAACGCGCAGCCACAACACCTATCAGATGCTTTGGGTTTCGTGATCAAATCCAAAAAAGGTCTTCTATCACCACTTTACCTAGGCTCATCCGTAGTAAGATGCCTCAAATAGGTACTTGGGCAAGAAGGAATTACAGAAAGATTTCTACCATCAGGGTGTCAAGTAATTTTCGTAGTCAATGTGCACTGTCAGGCATTTATTTGCCGAGATCATACAACGTCTGTATGTGAAAAATGCGAATAAAAAAATAACTAGAGTCCAACAAACATACCAACAATTTCTAAGATTGATAATTTTATGGGTTTTTTTTGTGATCGATTTTGAGCATGATTGCTATAAAACTAACATTGTAAAGTTGCTTATAAGTTATTTTTTATTCGAAGATACTCATATACTGCTATAAAAACATAATTGCAGTAGTTGATTATTTATAAAAATAAATATATACCTAAGTTTTCTAAACTAAAGTGTTAAAAGTTACTTTTTCTACTATATTTTTAGTAGTATAGGTAAAGTTGATTGTTCCCGTAAAACAAGTTAAAATGTCAAATTATATTACTTGTTTTATTGTAAAGTTTATAAAAAATACATGACTTTATTTAAAAACATATGTGTTGTGATTAAAATCATCTGTATTATATCTGGGTCCTATCGACCCGCACGCGACTGTTGGTGTCCCAAAATGAGGCGCGAGTACTGGCGGGTTAACGACTGACATCTAGCGACATCAACCGGGACCGGGGATTAAAGAATATCGATCTTGAAAATTATTTTACTTAAACAAACTATCTTTGTACGAGTAGAATGCATATTATGATGATGACAGGCAACTCTGCGAGCAATAGAGGAAGAGGTCGTGTCGCCCAAGGCTGGCCCTCGTCAACTCTTTAATGAGTAAATTACACCAAACTGACCATGAGTCACGATCAGTTTTTAACCTCTTCGCCCCAGGAATAGGGTCATCGCAGGGCCTTGGAACAATTTTGGTGTTATCAAATTGACATAGATTCTGTTCCGTTCCGGTATTAAGTTTAAAAAAAGCTGGGTTTTATTTCAAAGCACTAGAAACTTTACAGAATACTTGGCTCCGTGCTGCAGAGAGTAGAATCTCTTGAATCATATGAAATCTTATATTTGCACATGTACTTAGTTAGTGGTTGTCCTTACTCTCTTTACTTTTTAGACTTTTTAAAGGAGAGGAATAATGATTCCTTGCACAGATCTTCGCATGTTTTTCCCGTTCCTAGCTTGAACTGTGCGCGTGTGGCGCAGTGACAGATCAGGGGTACAAGTCTGCTAATTTCATACCGCTTCAATTGAATCGTAATTTAATCTCAATCGGTTAATTTGACACATTTTCTATGAAATAAATGTCAAATTTGACTATTGAGACCAAATTACGATTCATTTGTAGCATTCTAAAATTTGCAGACTTGGGGCCCAGGCGGGCTAAAATGCGACGATCTATTCCTTTCTAATACCAAAAAGTAATACCAATGGTATTAGTTTGTAATCGTAATAATTTTCTATTCCCGACGAATACCAAATTTTAAATATTTCAATGTAGTTTTGGTATTCGTCGGGAATAGAAAATTATTACGATTATAAACTAATACCATTGGTATTACTTTTTGGTATTAGAAAGGAATAGATCAATGCGACAAACGAGTTATCTCATGCCTAATCGCATGGTTTTGGTGCGACAAAATTTTGTCACAGTGCGCATGACCCGCAGAACTGATAGGCGACACTTAAAAACACTTAGCTCGAATTTGCCTTCCAGGCGTCTGTTCAGGCATACAAAACAATCCTGCCCACTGCCGCTTCCATTTGTTCACCCTCTGAGTTATGTTGGTTGCTTCCCTCATTTTGATTCGGACCCGCGGCGAAATGGCAAGTTTAGCTCGCTCCATAGCCTGTTAGGTGACGATTGCTTTCTCATGAGACCCATAATAAGGGCCCCACGTCTTAGATCTTTAACTTATCGTTGTTGACAGTTACGGATTAAATACCCTTATTTCTAGGCACCTTAGTTAGAAGATAAACAATACGTAGAACTTTATTACGTAGAACCATTACCACCACCATTAATAAGATCTCAGCCAATTTTAACATCATCGCTTCTCATTCCGCGCAATAGGGTCAGCGTAGGGCCTTGGTGCAATCAAGTTGACATAAAAAGCGGTTAGACTCAATGATATTATTGGATTACGTCACTATCCGCAATTAAGGCGCTTTCGTAAGTATTCAACACGGGTAAACACTGCGGTTAATGTTTATGTTCTTTTTTATAGACATCTTAATAACAAAGTCATAAATTGTTTCGTACGTGTCTTTAACTAACATTGTTAACTTTCGTGAATGAAATTATACTCACAAATTAATAAGTAATTTTTATTATACAATAAATTCATATTGTAATATAATGATATTGTAACTACAAAAGTAATTGAGGGAACTGAATAATCTCTAGTAGGTGCAGTTAGGACTTAATAACCCTACTTCAATCCTTTAAAAACACTTAAAGAAGGTGCTATTAGATAACTTCATAGTAACCACCAAGTAAAGTTGAATATAGCACTATATTACATTCATAAAACTCAGCGTAAAAGTGTGTATGTGTGGATTATATTTTGTTAAAAATGAGTGCGTTGTGCAACATACTGCATTCTTGTAGCAGTTAGGCGATCAATTCGGTATAGTCATAGTTAGCCACTATAATAATTGTGTATAAAAAAATCATAATTCTGCATAGCGCAAACCTCACCTACCACAAACTGCGCACTCGCCATTACAGGTGTGTACATTATTGAAGTAACTATTGCGTCTCTAATATCAAACCTAATACGAATCCTGCGCCACGCGCACCGGTACTGGTTTCCCATTAATCAACCGCCTAAGGTACGGAACGCAGGCGCGACTGCATTCCACACCTATGGGCTCTGCCGCGCGATTATGGACTGGCCTATTCAATTAAACTTGACATGGCGATTTGTGGTGGAAAAAGCTTGTTAAATAAGTAAATCGAATAGTTCATTTCCACTGAAAGTAACTAGGCAGTTTTCTTATAGGTGAACAATTTTTGCAACAATACCATGCAAGTATCTTATTTTTAGATAGAAGAAACGTCTATAAACTGAACTACTTTATTGTAAATGTATATAAAATACACAAATATACAAGAAAATTCCATTAGCTACCAAAATAAGTACCTAATATCGCTTACAGTGAACGAATAGTAGTTAGCTTGAAACTAAGGTAAGGTAGGTACTAAAAATACCTAGTCCTAGTATAAATCTTGGTACGTAAAGAATGAAAATAAATTTGTGTGAGACATTTTCAATCATTGTATTCTGGGAGAGAGTACAAATACTTCTGCGATAGAATATTATATTGATGACAAACGTAAAAGTTTTAAGTAGAAAGTTGCTAAACCCATTTCAGTTTGTTGACTGTGGTAAAATAACACAAAAACACCAACAATGCAACATTGATACCCATGGCGCACACGCAGCACGTCCATTACGTATCTGCGACTCCCATCTGGCCATTTCCGACACGGCGCATAGCATCTATGGCAGAACGAATGCACAATTTGATGTCATACCCGAGGCAGCGACCGGTCGTGCGGAATATCCTGGACTTCAGGGCTGAACGGGCAATTTAGTACAATTCACAAACAAAACCTTGCACCTCTTTTTCGGCTATTACGACTGTTTTCAATCAACAATCAACCAAACTTGATCCTGTAATCGCTTGTAACACCAGGAGATTCACTCGTAGACTTGTTGAACATGCAAATATCTAGGTAGGAAAACCTTGGCAAGTAGCCAGATAAGTTCCTTTAGCTAATATTGAGGCAACTTAAGAATAAGAATATTCCGTAAGCTGAGCGTTCAAAGAAGGAAACTTCATAGGATCTGAACTTCACGAGACCACTCCAAATAACAAGTGGTTAGATTCTTGGCATGACAATGTTGTGACGCTTAGACAACCTCGACGTTCAACTGTTTTAACAAGAGCGTCAAGAGCCTTTGTCCCTCCGACCGACTGCTGTAGTACTGCCTGTCACAGTCTAGATCTCAGCTATGAGATAGTACGAGCCATACTCCAAGATACGAGCTCACTATCAGATGTCAAACCGCTTTCCGTCTGGGCTTAATGACTGCCATCTAGACACATTATGACATGAGTCCCCGAAACCTAGATTATCCTAAATAGTTTACTTTTGTATCGATAAGAAATAAATGCGACTACTTCGTCGGTTCATCTCTAATCCACTAGCCGTTTTGTCGACAAAATCGTAATCAAGACGTTTACATTTTTATTGCACGCTGAATGCGTATTTGAGATCACTTTCGCGGTAATCACGCTTCATGTTTGCGGAATTTACTCTTCAAGTTTCATTAGCAATAATTGCAGAGCAGCCTCAAGATTATAATCCGAGAAAGTATTATCGAGGCACGTCGCCGATATCCATTGGAGTAATTGCATGCTGCGATCAAACGGTTTGTTTGAAAAACTAATTTATCACTTGCGCGTATCTGCGATATTTGCGCTTCGTGCATTTGTTAAGTGTCGCAGCGCAGCACTCGCAGGTATGATAATATGAACCCAAATGACTTGTTTGCCTTGATCAATTGTCCTCCGATTAGCCCTCTTGTGCACAAAATAGTATCTTCATCATAATTTCAGCCCATCGACCTACTGCTCAGTATAGAGGCTTTTTATTTTCGCTACCCTCATCCATTGCTTCCCGATCTTAGCTGGTTATTACCACCTAAAAGAAAAGGCTAGAAAATACCACTAAAACTGCTCGTGGCGATAAGCCATTAAACATAATCCCGGTACAGGCAATTTATTTCCAATTACAGAAGTGTCAGTGTTTCGACAGCATGTTACCACCTGACTCTGATTTAGCTTGCATCATGCGTGATTTAATGTTATCGTCTTTTTCTGTCAGCTGACTTCCAAGTAGCTGGTGTTCATTCAAATAGCTTCGTGCTACATTATGCATGCATCTCAGCAGCGACACAGGAGCTCCACGCTGCTTACGGAGTGTGGACGCGTGGGATGGCAGCATTTTTGCTCTTTTTAGCCAACTGCTGGCATATTCGGATTAAGGTCTTTCTTGGATGAAGTGATTCGTTTTCATTTACACATTCAATTAGGACTTTATAAGGAGTAGTTAGTGCTTAGATTACAATTGACGCTGTGGTTGCTGGATTGGCTTGAAATAGTCATGGTAACTACGTCTTCTTTCATTATCATACCATCATTGTATCCTTGTTACTATATCCTTGTTAGAACTAATTTGATTCGTCATAAAGGTTTCGGATTTTACGGACCGTAGTTCAGCTTGTACTTCATTAGCTTTAGCGATAACTTTGTATTGCTGAGAATTCCATGCTTGGTAAAGCTTCTTAAGTTATTTAGCTGCTAAAACGAGATAGTTTCAAAAACCGGGTGGGATATTTTGAGGATAGCAAAACCAGATTAAACAACACTTTAAGAAGCAGTGGACTCTCCCACAAATCCAAGGAAGCCTTTGATTTGTTAGTTTTAATAGATGCAAATGATTTCCGTGTCCGTAGGCGCAGCCCGACAATGATGGCGCGCATCCAACTGTGCCTTTGATCGATTGGCTCCCTGGATCGAGTTGAAGGCGTACGTTAATGGCGAACGGTACATCGCGCAGCAACGCGATTATTAAGAACCCTTCTGCACTAAGATGCCGTAATGGAGCGACAAGCTGGTCTTACAAATGTTTTGTGTTGTTGGTAATAAACTTACGTTTACTGGGTTATTGGCTGTCACAGAAAGAGATGAACGGGAAGCCAAAATCCTGATAAATGTTGAGGACGCCAATGTGATAAAACCAGTGTTTGGTATTTCTTAAAATTATTCGACATATCTAATTATACGAACTCGTTAACCTCTTGGCAGAGCTCACTCTGCTAATACTGTCTCAATAGCCCGCTTACTGAGAGGTCTAAGAGAAAACATCAGGACTTCACTAGACCCCTTATCCCACCAGCGGTGCCTAGGCTGGCCAAGACCAACACCTCACTAAGATGTTCTCAGTAGAAAGCGCCAAAGTTATAAAAGTTTTGACATGTAAGAACATATTGGATGTGATCCGTTGGGTAGCCACTCAGCAGTAACACTGAGAGCTTCATACATTTTGTTCTATTCTTCATCGGGGAATCTCTGTAAAGCCGGGTCCCTTGGAGTAGATAATTGTGCACGAGGCATGGTCTGCAGTTGCACTGGACTGCAGTAATGAGGTTGTTAGTAATCAGCGCTTGTCATGCGCTGTATTACAATTATGACATTTGATTCGCTGGTCGGTCGTTGCTTTATGCTGCCTAACTATTGAGAGCAATTAGGTTTGTATTTTTGATTCTACATAACTAATTCAATTCAACGGGTGGTATTCCCTGAAAACATTGCTATTTGTCTAGCCGAATGAATGAGATGAATTATTTAATGCATTTTGCAATTGCAATGCAATTTCCTTCGGGTCTGTGCATAGCAGTGTAGACACTTGCTAACTAGCGTACATATCTTTTTTAAACTAAGTCTTTACTATTGTAACTATATGCATAGATATTTGTGTACCTACACTAACTACTGCTATTAATAAATAAAGACTAGGTTTAGTTCTTCAAGCAAGGCTATTTGTAATATCGCTGACTCATTTGTAATTGCGCAATAAGTGGCTCATTTTTTGCTATCAGATTTTGTATATCAAGTTCAACTCCGTATGCGGTAAATGCCATTTTATACGACCTTTTTGTTGTGCTCTACTTTTGCATTTAAGTGTTTTCCTTGAATGATGAATACACTGGTAGTTCAAAATTGTGTGTATTTCAATGAATACAACTTATTGCAGATGAATCCTTTTTTCACTAATTATCACAGTTTTCACGAAGTGTTCGGAAGATCATTAATGTATTAAGACAAGGCTTACTTTTAATTGCTAGATAAACAAGCCAGCCAAGGTTTTTATGACTGTAGTTTGTTGTACCATTATGCACTATTCGCTAATACCTATGATTAAGTTGAAAGTTGTTAATCAAAATTTCGTTTAGTTACACAGCGTTTAGTTATAACTAGTTCCACCAACACACACAATTTATTTTACGAGTATCTATTAAAGAGTCGTCGAAGCAGCAACAGACGTGTTACCTAACCGTAACAAATGACGCTTCAAGAAAGTAACCGCGTAACGGGAAGTAGGGGAACAGACACGCACCCTGTATACAAACAGTCTAAAAGGTGTTTCCGACTCACAAATACTATTGATACGCGGGATGGTATAACATGGGTACTGGGCATAGAAGGTAATGACTAGCCCGTGGGCACAATAGATAGAGAGATCCAGCTATGCACACATTGATTTGAATGATGTGTTTGTCTGTGTCTGTGCGTTATTATTATTGATACATACACGAAAAGTAAAAAAATAAATAAAAGGTAATTAAGATTATAATTACATATTGATAAATGGCCAGACTGGCTGAATTAAAATATCAACGCACAGATGACATGTACCTTTAAACTTGAAATTTGGTGCAAGGGTCTCTTTCATGATGCAAGTGAGCGCTGAGAAAGGATTTTTAGAAACTCAACCCCTAAGGGGGTGAAATAGGGCGCGATCCAAGTCGACGCGAATGAAGTCGCGGGGAGCCGTTTTCTCTTATAGAAATTTACATAAGATAGGATAAGAAACACTTTATTGCTCATAAAACAAAGTACTTTGGAACACAGATGTCGGCGGTCTTATTGCGTAAAGCAATCTCTCCAAGACAACCTACAAGCAAAGTAAACATGACAGAACGAGTAAGCAAGTGTACATTTGCACAAATAATTCAGAACAATTCATTAACATTCGTTTTATTTTCAAATAAGAAACGTACGTACGGTTTATTTTCATAGCGGCTACCTGACGTTTTTATAATTTCACGCTCTGTGGCCACAATAATAACAAACGCGTAACAATAACAATGCGATGCGACCATCAGCTATAGCCACCTACAGAGATTTTACAAATACTGCTGTAGAAATTATTAAATTGAAGTTCCTTTTCATATCAAATGCAGCGTGGAGTACTTTAGAATGAGACATTTTCAGGCGAATAACAAACAGGAAAATAGATGTTACTAACTGAGAGTGAATTCCCTGTTGATTCTGAACCGGTAATTGTACTAATTTTAATGATTCAATTGTTTTACCTGCTTAGCTATCCTTGCTCAATAGCAAATACTTAGGTATTAACTTTGTAAAATAACTCGTCGAACTGACACTTTCATTCAAGTTGAGAGTTCAGACTGACTGCCTCATTGGTTTCGTTGAATAAACACCCAATTTCTGACTCAACTTTTTTGATGAGGGATTATAAAAATACAGTAATGATAAATTGATTAATTTCACTCTGCAAGAGTAACATGACGATTATGTTCCTCCATATGAATAAGATGTTCTTCCCTATTCCATTCCATATTGTGACTCAATGTAGGAATGCTTTTGATTGATTCCACTGCAGCATTGGCGTCTTGTACTTCATATCACGGCACTCTCCATGACGAAAGAACTCCAAAGACTCAAATAGTTCAAAATACTGCTGGAGAGACAAGAGACTCAAGTCTTCTACAGCACTGACAGATTATCAGTTCAGCTCATGGGTCGCATTTTGCAGCAGGTGTGATAGGATTGTCTGATTGGTCTTGCCTTGCCTTCTAGAACAGGTTTGAGTTTTTTCGTGAAGTTTTACTTATTTTCCAATCAGATTGTTGTAGCTCGTGGACGCAACGTGCAGGTGTGGCAGGGTTGATAAAACCTTTATTTTTAATAAAATAATGGAGTTTATTTGATTCAACAATATTTGGATATGCTGCAGTAGAAGTCACTAATAATATGTTGACGTTTATTACTGATATGTAAATTATTATTTTGCATATTTTTTAAATATAGTCACCAATATGCGTCCTGCGTCTGTTAATTTGGTTTTGTTCCTAGTTTAATTTGTAGAATTGATTTCCTTTGTATTTTTTTGGCAATACATTCAGATTTAAAGAAAGCTTGATAGTTGAAATTATAAATTGTAGCATTTCTAATAAATATAGTAATGATAAAATAGTCGTATTTTTATTGAGCTTTCTGTGGTATCATTGTGGGTAGTTGTACCACATTTTTTTTAATAATCAAAAACATGTTTTTAAGACGTTGCACCGGCACCAGTTGCACGCCGTTGCAGAGACCGGCGACCGACAAAGGTTCCGACTGGTAAATGACATAATAAACTTTGTTTTAGCCACGATTTGAATCATCTCAACCCTACAGCGTTGGCCTTCGCCCGGTCTAGGCCGTCACGCGCATGCGCGTATCAACTGTCTCACGCGCAGCGGCGCCTGGGCATATCGTTTTTTACTATATTTTTACACGCCTCAACTGCATGAACTGCATTTGGATAATGATACGGACGTTTGAAATGAATATGAACAAAATTATTCGCTTTGCCAGATATGTTTCAGACTTCAAAATATCCAATTTGGTGCGGAATTATAGTTGCTTCCGTTTACAACTTTGGAAATCTTTACGAGCAATACAACTGCTACTGCAATTCGCTCACTGTGGTATTTGTAGGAGCATATCATACTGTAGTTTAATGTTACAAACACAATCGTTAATAGGTACCATGGATACCGTAGCGAAAAGGCTATAGGGCCCATAGGTATATGGTATATATTGACATTGTAAACAACGTTTTCCTTATTTAACTGTTCCATCAAACTCATTGACATCCCCGTTTCATCAATTGTAATTTGAAGTGTCAGTCGAGTGTTATTTGTATGCATCATTTGCATAAAAAAGCACCAATACTTAGTTACAATTGCATCGATTTTAGACTTCATAGACCAAGGCCAAGGCTTTGTGAATGAAATGATACTTTTGATAGCGATAATGAATAAGTGACTTTTAATTTTAATGATATTTTTGTTAGATTAGTCCCTCGCGGACTTGACTGGCCCGTCTCAGTGGAATGGGTAGCGATTCTGCCTAAAGCGCCAAAAGTGTCGGGTTCTATCATCGCTCAGGAGAGAGATCCATGTGCTGAATATTTGATAGCAAGCTCAGTTTTGTGTCAGATAATATTGGTAAATGTCCCTGATATTTTCTTTCGCACATCTCTTGCGCACGCCGGTTAGCTATCCTTCAGCGGGTCTAGGCCACCGCACGCGCACTTGTCACGAGCTCGGCTAATTAATGTGGGATTTTTGCTTATGTCATACTTGTCGTTGAATAGCATTGCTAATTGCAGGCACGTTGATTAATTAATTACTAATACGCTCGTTTGAAACCTACTAGCATTTGCCCGGTACTTTTTCTGCAAGACCTGTTTCATTCAACCCTGTTAAGGGTTGATTCAATTAGTTATTGTTTTTTGAAACAAATTGTTTACAATTCATTGTTTACACGCCAGTTTTAATTAGCCGTACCAAATGTCATGTGGCTGGTTTCACTCCCTTCAGTGATAGAGAACTATGTATCCCATTCATTGCTATTTTATAAATGTAAAACAAATCCAAATTCTGACATTACCTTCAGTTAAATTTTTCATGCACCGGTATTTCTCCTAAAAAGTTGGATTTTCAAAAAACCCTGAAGGGGTTTTATATTTGTTGTGACATTTAGCCATCAAGGGAGTCGTTTGTAACCTGTCATTTTTACGTGTTTCGCCTTTTTATGGTAAATGCTTATTCATGTCAGTCCATTATTCATAACACCGAATGTCAAGTGTTTACCTTTCGAAAAAATGGGTTAGTGCTCTTATAGGTCAAGCATATTATACCTACTTTAGTTTGATAAATCACACACACTCATGCATGCGTATTGAATCAACTGAATTGAATACTGTTCATCAAACCTCGATTGAAATTGCTAAACTTCTAGTTTTAGTAATTACAGTTTGCAGCAGCTCCTACTTAAAAACACGAAGAGAATTAGACAGACAATTATTATTTTTATTTTTAGATAATTAGACAATTATTATTGCCGGCCGGATGTCATTTTCGATTAGGGGATCTCTGGTTCAATTATTTCACATAAAATTAAACATTCGTTTTATAATATTTATACGTGTTCGATCGATCGTGTGATTGAACCGTTTAATAACAATAATTTCAAATAAACATCTAAAGCTGACATCATCCCGCTAAGTATCCGAATACATCGGGATCAGACACGACGAATATCGAAACAAGTTACGCTAGTGACTAGCGACCGATCGACAAGTACTAAGTAGGTAAGTACTTGCAGCTTGCGATGCGCCGAGTGCCGAGGGCCGCTGCAGACAGCTGACTGGCGCTGACGTCACGCCCACATGTGGCTGCCAGCCCGAGACGTTTCATTTTATTTCCCCCTTTCTTTGTTGGTTGAGACTTTGAGAGAACCGCTATGTGTGAAGCTGGGAACTTGTTGATTCTAAAGCGATGTTTGTAAAAAAGATACTGTTAAAGCAAATTGGGAAACAGCAAGCGAACTTTGAAGTCCTCTCTGTATAAGCTCTGCTTAGGTGTTTGTCAGATAGCTTTTAAGTTACAGATATTTTGTTTTATTTTTAGGCATTGTAGTTTGCCCATTAGGTGAAGTGAAATATTGTGCTAGTCACACACAAAGTCAAGAATTTTGATTAAGTCGGTGGTATGACGTACGTGCCAAGTCCTGTAAATGCTCTAGAAGGGAAACGATTAATCACTTTTTAAGTTTATTGCTAAAAAAATAGTTAAATAAAATCCAACGTTACGCGTTTATACGACAGCTTGTCCTATGACCTGAAATATCTAACTCACAAAGGATTCACTTTACGAAGCGCAATTGAGATGTCCTTGTTAGTATGAAACAATTTGTTATTTCACTGAACCTGATTAAACTTTGCGGTCAGAATAAAGCATTATCAATATTATTTTTAGCTGCCTTTGTAATGACTTATGACATCATGCATGACCTTGAACAATTGTTTGTCAACTTCAAATATGTTAGGATGAATTTATAGTATTCAGATATTCGTCATTAACCGGAAACAGAATTAATTATTTATAACATTCAGCGTGAGATTTTGTTAATGAAAGTTGAAGGGAAGTGCTAATCGAAATTTATCTCGGGCATGAGAAAAGGAAAGTCGATTAAACTTTTCGATTTCCGCACAAAGCGATTTCGGTGCGTTCCATTATAAGTAGATAGATTGAGAATACCCCTCTCCCTATCGCCAAACCAATCATTCGAACTCTTCCCTCCGCGTCTATAATAATTGTATTTTCTTAATCCGGTATACACTCAACTAAATTGGAAGTCGTCTGTCGCAGGACCCCTACAAATCGTCCGAACGACGGCATTCCCGTTTAGATAGGTCTTTCGCTTATTTGAAATGTCTGGTTTTGGCAGATAGATTCGGCCGGCATGTGGCAGGCGGTGGGCTGAGGCACAATAGTTTCTACTTGTTCCTTTTGTAGATTCGCTGTGCTGGACTATGAACTGTTTTTCTATTCAAGGCATTTATATCGAGTGAGCTTTGTTTATGACAACCTGTCTTGTCATTGTAAACAGATTACTATCTGAAGATAACAAATATGTGGTTATATCAATAAACGTATTTAAACAAATAAATGCATTAAATGCGGCTACCACTAGTTCGTAAATTGATTCTGCCGAGAGGGCACGGTCTTGCCACACTTTACGTTGGCTAGTACCAGTGGTCCAATAGTGTACCAATAGTTTTTTTTTACTAAAGTTTCTAACTTTGACTCCAATGGACCAGTCCAGCTAGCACTAACTGCGGAAACCTATAACGACTTCCTTGTTGAAGTCCAAAGAAAGACATTACCTGTCAATTTAGAGCTAGCCAATTTGGTCCTAAATGACCACTATGCCACAAGTGGCAATCATCACCACATTGCGCAACTCCGCCAAATTGCAACTCTGCTCTTACGGTAGCGTGACGCTGATCATTCTGATGACTCCGCCCTCAATGGTGTTGTTTTGCAAGTATTCAGCATTACACAATTGTTGTCTTTGTCGCAATTCGTAATGCGCTTTCTTTAGTATTGTTAGTTGTAAACAATGAAATGTCATAGTTGTGTGCGGTGTCATTAGAATGCGATCATTTTGCAATGAGATTACACCGTGACATAGACTTTTCAGAACGATTCTTGTTTAAGTTGCTATGTATTTTCTGGTAGGTTTTCTGAACTCCTTGTAGAGCCAACTACTGTGCATATATACGGTGATTTATTGCTCAACTAACAATATTCTATTAAATAAGTACTGTAGTTTTTTCAGTCAGCCTCTAACTAAATGTTTAAAATAGATGAAACCTGCTTTTTTGGCAGTAGAAACCAGGGAACCGGTAAATTTGGTGAAGAACCTGGAGTGACCAGCAGAGCACATAATTGAGAATTGAAAGCGAGTAAGTTACATTTATCATGAAAACAGCGTGCAAAAAGCCATTGCATTGCTATAGCAAACCTAACTAATAGATAATGATTCTATTGCACAATACGCAGTTTAACTAGCTATTGACTAGTTAACATGCAGGAACAACGTATCTGATCTATTATTAGCTCGCAAAATGTCTATTTGCAAATGGCAGGGACTGCTTTCCCGCCGATTGGAACTAAGCAGGATGTCGTTACGTCCAGCTCGGTGGCACGAGGTACTGGCTTCCAGCAGCTCTTATTGCGTTGGCTTTAACTATCGTGTTTAAATTAACTTCGCTGATGTATGTACTTGTTGTCTAACTGGCCCGTTGGTGCAGTGAGTAGTGGTATTCTTTGATCCCCATTATCCAATGAACGTTTGTTTCTTCTGCCTCTTGGTGTTGTATCTATACGCAAATGTTGAGTTTGTTTATCAGTCTCTCACCCGAATTCACAAACGACAATCAACGCTAAGCACGCGATCACGCCCATGCTGTCATTTTATGGGACAGCGTGACGTGAGCGCGTGCTCGGCGTTGATTGACGTTTGTGAATTCGGTGGTCTGACACCCATAGTTTTTACTTTGAGTTAGTTGGGTTTGTTAGAACTTTTGCTCTGCCTAGGTTCTGGGTCAAGTGATCTAGGAGTAAAGATGTACAGATATTTTACATTACTTTACTTCATTAACCAAGACGTAGACACGATTCCAAGATGCGATACAGTGACTTGCGTTGTAGCGCACGAAATAATCATTATACTGATATTGTAGTTTGTTGTGGAGTACCTACTTGGCAATTTTGTACATGTTTTGCTTGACACCTGCAATCAAGTTTTTTGCATAAAATTACAGAGCTATTAAGTGGTTCTGGTGCACATTCGTAATAAATGAATATTTTACGATTTTAATATTCAATTTATTAGTGAGTAACCTTGGTGGCTAGACTAGACAAAACAGCAAATGGGTCCTTGTCTTGGCGGGCGGGCTTAGTGCTGGTCGAAGGTGGAACAACCGGGAAGCCGAGATTCAGGCGTGGAGGAGTGGTGGCTCAGACATTGCGGCTCGCGATTACCGTGTTATGATCGTGGTAACGGGTGCAGTAGGGCCGGGGTACGGTGGGAGCCAGCGAGCTGGAGTGCAGGGTTGCTATTGCCCGCATTGCACGGCGTCCACCTAGACAGCGGAAGTACTTGCGCACTTACTCAAGGCGCGTAGCCTCCCCCTTTCTTGAGGAGTCGGCTGAAGATTTTCCCACGGCAAAGCAAAACGACATTATTTCAGATTAAAAGTTTATACTTTGTCGTTGTCGCACTCAGCGGTCGATTTTAGCATTGTCTGATTGAATGTTATGCTTCTCTTGTTTTACGTTTTGCGGGTCACCTGATTTGATTAAACAAGCTGTATTGTTTATACTGATCATACTCAAATCAATAAAAGATATGATTCATAACAGTGATCCAGTTAATCAAAACTATGATTGTGTTAAACTATTTTTTCTAGGAACAAGTGTTTTCAATTAGGCATAAGTATTATTGACTCAGATGCTGACTCACTTGTTAAATCAAAAGGGTGTTATCTCCCACCAATTTCGGAGTGCTTTTATCATGCATTGGCTCATAGATTTAAATAGACCATTGGAAAGGAAAAACTCTAAAATACTGACAGAAGTAATTATCTTAGTCTCTGATACCCAAGAGCTTCGCTTGAGTTTAAATAATTTCATGTTGGGGTAAACATGGTAAGCGCGATTTCTTTCGAGATGACTAATAGTGGAAAAAAATAAAGAAATAAAAAAACGTTTATTGATCTTGGACATCGTACACATACAGATATAAACAAACAAAACAAAATGGTTAGAGAAAAAATAAATAATAAAAATAACAAAAAATTAATAAATATTTTGTTTATAGACAGTGAACTTGTATCAACCGGCGCTTATTAAAAAAATACAAGTCACCTCTTTATTACAGTTCGTTGTCAGTATTCCAAAAGAAATTCAATGGCATTTCATTTGCTAAAACTTTCATGATTAAAGAAAAAGCAAAGCATATTAAAGAAAACGATTTAGCTTAATGTACAAAGTAACTTTGGAGTATTACACCTTTTACTACTTCTTTAGGAATTCAGTTCATAGACACTTTAGAACGGCCTTATTCAAGTGAGGCCACACTGTTGGCAAGGTGGCTGGAGTTCAGATCCAAACAGGTTTAGTTCAAAGTTCAAAGTAAATTATTTGCATAATACTCGTATAATGTCTATACTATCATCGAAGTGAGTGACAATTTAAATGGATTGGTCTACAATATTCTACGTTAAATACCGTACTGTAGTAGAATTTATCGTAGCAGTATAATTTCCAATAGTAATAGAAGTAGGTAAAACGAATGTAGTAGACCTCAAGAAATGAAAAGGAGAAATGATAAAGTAGTGTTACAAATTACTTACTAAAGATCTGAAAACCAGAAAAAGACATTTGGTCATGTTGGCATCAGGCAGGACTTGAACCCGCATCTTTCGCAAACCGGGCGACTGCACTAAAAATACTGAATTACTAAAATACTGAAATACTGAAGATACTGCATGGAAAATGCTAAAACAATAATAAAAACATAGTGTTACAAATTTCTTAGGATAGTCCTAACAACTAATGTTTAGGTCATCTACTCTGTGGCGTAGCGTATAATTTAACTATGTTCCTATCTAATTCCCTCTGCGCATCAATAAATCTGAGTCCTTTGTCCCAGCAATAATCCCTGTACGAACAGACGTCGCACTGAGTCAGCTGTTGCGAAACAGAGCATTGTCTTGTCTAGGCGCGATTGCAATCGAATCTGGCGCCTGCGTGCGCGCTGTATCAGTGTATGAATGACTGTATGTATGTCGGTGCGACGTCGCTAAGGATGCGCCGAACCTATCTGAGCCCCTGGAAAATATGATTTGGTTTGATCAGCATGCCTCGTGCGAGTTTTTCTCACCAATTTTCACGACTAGACCTGTGAACGCGACTTTAAGGCGCTTCTAGTAGCAAAGCCGTGTTAACTTTCCCGGTGCGTTTGATCGAGGAACTCGCACTTAGTACTCGGACGAAGGTAGAACAGTTTTTGGATAGATAAAACAATACCTAAAAAATCTAGTCGCGAGAAAATAAACCCTATCTTATCAGAAATAAGTGTGTGGTAGTTTTCAGCCTTGAGAACTTCATCTATGTTTACGTTTCAAAAGTCACCGGCACAATTTTAATCAAATTCCAATATTTAAATGTCTTACATAAAAGTCTACGGATTGTGGAATCTATCTATCGGATAGTGACACTACGATGACGATCCTTAAAACCAAATTTAAGTAACGTATCGCACATCCCTACGTCGCCGGCTGTAGGCGTTTGGCTAACGGCTGCGGTTCCACTCGCTTTGATCGTTATTCACGTTAGATGTTCAGTTTCGATTGCATAATTATTATACTTACTGAGTAAGTAGCTAAGTACTTTTTGCATTTGATAGGCCCGATTGATTGCTAAACCCGATATCGGATAATTTTTCGAGTAGTGACTAGATTACTCGTAGTAGGAGATGGTACCTAATAGAGACTGACTAAACGTTTACGATTTCTGCATATCGCTTTCCACACTTTGCACTGCAAAGAAAGATAAAAATAAATAAAATATTATGAAAATGTTTATTTGTGGCCGCAGTTGACACATATTTTAAAACTAACATTGCTAAAACAAATGAGAATGGAAAACAATGATAAAAAGAACAATAAAAACAAAGAGTCCCTTGTTCTTTGACTACTGTCGCCCGTTTACGCAATGGGGGTCTCTCCTAAATTACGACTGAAGAGTCATGGGTTCGATTCTAATAGTTTATGTAACGACAATTTTTGTCTTATAACTGTATTGTATTAGCGAATACTGATTGTTCAAGCACTGTTTAATTGTGAATCAAATTAAAATTATTAGCTGTAAGTCGTGTTAGAGAGGTATTTACTTATTCTCTTGGTCGTCGTTGGCAGAGTTCGAAAGGACGTTTGATTTCATTTTTTCTGAAATTTGCAGGAGACTGTTCATCCATGACCACTGCTGGACACATTTTACAGATAGGCCAATTGTCGACCTGCATCCAACGAAAGCGTAAAGTTTGGCGAATAGTGAAAAGTGTGAATGTAGAAGGCTTAGATAGCTAAACTACTCGCTAGAGCTTCATCCATTCATGACTTTATTATGAAGCAACTTTGCAAACTTTCTCAAAAACTTCCTGCTCTATATTAGCTGAGCGCGCTCTGAATATCAAACCAAACATCCTCATACAATCCCCTGGCACAAAAGTTTTCTAATACTTTCACGACGAGTCGGCGCGTCCAAGGTTCGATTCCCAGAAGGACGGAAGGAAGCGCGCCCCGTGCTGGGACTGGGCAATGCAACGTGCACTTTGTAAAGGAGCCGACTCATTAACAAAACTTTAGTGGGATGCATTTACAATTTAAATGTGCTAAAGTACTGGCAATGTTGATTTGTTTTATTTTTAAAGTTATGTTTCCAATAAAGAGTGAGGTCAACTTTCAGTGAGCTATAAGAAGTATTTGAATTTGACTTTCATCTATAGCACTTTCAAGCACTACTTAATGAATTAACACAGGGGATGTGACAGAAGATAGACAATCAAAAAAGTTAGGTCATTGGGTGGCGGGGGTTTAGTCAAAGGGTATAACTAACGCGGGTAAGAAAACTACAATATTGAAATGTACTTATTGTCACATTTCAGAATTGAAATTTAAAGGTTGCGGTTGCTGGGTTCAGCAAGTCTTAAATTGTCACCCTCTGCAGACAACTGACAGATTTCATTGCAGGGGAAGCCCCAAAAAAAGGTGATATGATAATTTGAGGCACCTTAACTGGCATAGCCTGGCACATCACTAATTTGAATCAGCTTCTGGCAGCAACACCATGCGATTTGTTTGCTGACGCCCCAGCAAACAAATCGCATGGTTGCTGAAGCCCCAGGATATTACCAAATTATGCCTGGCGTTCTGTGAGCCTACTGCATCCTGTGTCTCGTCTTGCACTTAGTAAAAAAAAATATTTAAATATGTAATAACCAGTTCTGTAGCTTAAGTATACTATTAAATTGTTCAATGACTTACTTTTTTGGTGTTATATTGTGCAATTATTATTTTAATATATAAAAATAAATGCCTGACACCTATGATATTTTTAAAATCGCTATTGTCTAGTGCGCTCTAGTCACTCATCGCTCAGTTCCTCACGAAGCGCAAATACGCGAATGGTCCGTGCGCCCGCGCCGTGTTATTTCCGACTGCGCACCGCCCTGTAATGGAGCGATGAAGGATGTTATTTTAATTTTTTCCTTTGCCATAACGCGGCTATTTGTGC
Organism: Udea ferrugalis; assembly: GCA_950022985.1. Classification (NCBI taxonomy): domain Eukaryota; kingdom Metazoa; phylum Arthropoda; class Insecta; order Lepidoptera; family Crambidae; genus Udea; species Udea ferrugalis. Next base: position 2,583,738 of record OX465527.1, on the reverse strand, counting down.
ACTAAAGAATCACGGCTGATGGATCGTGGGGTCGAGATCGTTTTTAACCCTCATAAACTATTTTCGTAACGAACCAGTCAAAGGCTCATGTAAAAAGCTTTGTTCTGTACGTGAATTGAAAGTCAGAAAATGTGTAGAGATATTTATTTATCTAATAGGTCACCAACAAGACTTGCACGCAGATGCGACAAGCGTATTTAAAACATGAGATTTTTCCTTTACCTGTTCCCTAAATGTGAACTAAAATATTACATTTAAAAAACCTACTTACAAAAATATACTACCTGTAACTTAAACAACATGCAACCAAACCGCTGATTTAAGCTATTACAGCTTAAAGACATACAACACCTGAGTTATCTATCATGCGCATGGCCCACCTTAAGCTTTAGCTCGCTGCTCTACTTAGCGAATGTTCAATTCCATACGTAGTTAAAGTCACGATTCTAACGGGTACTAGCTTTACCGACCAGATAGTTCTAACAATGCCTAGTTAACAGCGTTAAGTCCTGATAGGCTCTGTGAGCCGCCCACGATCACATAACGGTTCCTTTACCCTGCACGGCTCGGCGGAGGCTTGAGAGGCGAGGCGTGCTCAAGCACTGAAGGAAGAGTCCTTTTGTGAGGACTACGGTACAATCTTACCTCGAAAGAGGATTAGGAGTTTTTTCTTACTGTATATTTTGCATTGAAACAAAATAAACAAACGCAACGAAGACAACTGTGAAGCTTGAGATAAAAATAAAACGAGAGTATCTCACATTTTTTTTTTAATAATTTGTCAATACATACGGGAAAAGAAAGTGATTTCACTCTTTCAAAGAAATGGTATGCTCAAAGTGCCTTATTTTAATGATGTGTGAAAAGGTAATAAAAGGTGTAGAAATTCGTAAGTAAATCGTGTTCTCCACATACCTAATGTGCACTAAAAAATATATTCAGCAAAGTCACCCTAAAATACGCTTATCTGTGGTTATATTTTAATTACCATACAAATGTTAGACAAAGATTAATTTGTTCTGAACTCTAAATCTGTCGATTAGCACTTTAATTGAATGTAACCTTTTATTTAAATTGTTTTTATCGGCGATGTTTTTGTTCAAATACCGCTTTATCGCCTACGAGATAAAGCCGAGTAAAAGCCATTTACGAATTTGGGTTAGTGTTAATTTATAGAGATGCACCGAATGTTCAACTGAATAATAATTATCCATATTCTTGCACCTTAGGCGTATTTTTTTAAATATAATATTGTTGTTACTTATTCATTTTGGATTTATTATTGCACGTAAAAAGGAGTACGAATGTTCGACTTTTCCCGATTCCTGGCTAAGAAAAAATATGTTTTCGAAATCTAAGCATGTCGAATGGATTTTCGTCAAAATTAGTCTCGAGACTTCTTCGAGCGTTTTTTCTATAACTCGTATAGTTTAAGACTTGGTCTACAACGCTCAGCTGGAAATTCGAGCCTGTATAAATATTTGTTGTTATGTTAATTTCATAGTTTACACTGGAAATGGTTTAGTCTGAAAACTAGCTGTACATAAGTTTTGTGTCACGAGCATTCATAGGCGAGTTAAAAAAAGTTAATATGAAAATCAATAACAATGAATAATGTAATATTCGGCCGAACATTAGTATTCAATTGAGCCCACTTCGGCGCACCTCTATTAATTTACTAATTATGCGTGTCGTTGAACTTACCTCGCTGTTTACACACCGGACGATGACTGAGTTCTGTATGCCAGCGAGATTCAATGACAATTTACGATTGATGGTGGTGACGGAATAACTACAGGCGTCGCTTTTAACCCCAGACGCAAACACGTTGTTGTACGTATGGACAGACGCGATTTGCGGTAGCTGGTCCGTTGACATTCAGCTGATGTGGTTTGATTTGTTGCCTTGCACTGATTTTAATTAAGGCGGCGTCATAAGCGGGTTTTTTTTCAAATTTATCCGGTTCGATTTTAGCTAGTTTTGTTCTCCTACTAATTTTGAGTATCCAGTTTTATTGGCCTTGAAACTCCTTTAAACATTTTTCAATATTCCTCATAGTTTAGGATTTAGCGAATGCATTCTCTAACAAGTCATCTTTTAATTCGGCTAATCTTCGCCTTCGAGTGACTAAGTTATGCAAACCCCTTATGTAATTGCAGTTTGCAGTATATTGAAGACAAGGTACTACTTGCGACAAGTCGCAAAATTTGCAGTCAATGATTGCGAGTTCATACTAGGTTACTCGTAGTTGTGCTTTTGCCTATTAAATTGAAATAAAATGTGTCCTAGCTCAGACTTGTTGCCATAAAATGCACATTTTGTTGCACCAATTTGAATAAACTCTTATTGCAATTTGTACGTAACCTAGTTTCTTCGAACAACATTTGCTATCATTTTGATTATTTCTTGTATCGTAGCGGATGTGTTAATTGCTATGCAGAGGGTAGGTCGCTTCGCTCATACCGTAAACCTGTTTTTTATGGTTTGTTGTTAAACATGTAGAGGCGCTACTGTTGTCTATCTGAGTAAATGTATGTGAATCAACTTACTCTAGGATCATCAAAAACAAAGTTGGCTTGTTTTTTCAGTCCTTCCTGTAATTACCCAGTTACCTTCAATGGTGTTGCCGATGATGTTAATACTATTTTGCGTTGAGCTTACACGTACATAAGTGGTATCTGCCTAACCCGTTGAGAAAGAGGCGTGATGGTATGTTTGTATTACCTTGTGTCAAGATACTGCAGTGAAACAAGCTATTAAATTCATCCTTTGATGCAAACTTCCTTGTATTATTTCATTATACATGCACAATTGATGTTTTCCGCGATTTTATTTGATCTGAGAACGATTGTTTGTAGAATCATTAAAATATTTCTCAAAACATCATAAAGGACGGTGAGTTTGTTTATCATAAACATTTTTCATGAATATGAACGATGGTGGGAGGACAGTATAATTAATACTATGCTCATTAAGAGGGTAGTTATACGCCCTTTCGTTAGTTAGGGTGGGCAACCCTTGATAGCGCTATGTGTACCGGTTTTTGTTTACTTAATTAACTAACTATGAGTAGGTTTAAAGTTAAGGCAGTGTTTACAGGTCTCCTTTGCAAATATAATTTCATAGTAATAAGGTAAAAATGACGTGTTGGAATAAATGCGGTTGCAACCTGTATTTCCCCAGGAGGACGTATTGACAATGTCGTCTTGTCTGATACATTGTTTTTGTTAGGTTATGGTAATTCTTCTGGAATTCGCTATAGAAAACTGAATATGAACTCAGAACTTCGCTTTCCACCAATTCACTTTTTCCGTTCGCATTCTATTTTTTTTATTTTCAACAATGTCGAGACACATTTTAAAATGTTTACCCTAATTGAATGATTACTATTATTATTACTAATAATTGTCTTGAAAAACAAAAGAATAACAAACAATTTAAAACATGCACCTCGGACACAAAGTGTATTGTAGCTTGGGGAGTGAAGTGAAGTGACTGCGTCACGCTGAAAGCTTCAGCTGTGCCGTGCCCACTCCACGGGCCGACGACCTCGCGAGGGTTGGCTCGCAGGCTCCAGGCATGGGCTGATAGCGATCGATGTCTTTGATGCTATTACAATTTCAATATGCTATCATGCTTTCTTGATGGCATTGGCATTTGATGTATCGCAACCGCGAGTAAGTTATGAAAAATGCCTGTTTTGAAATTCCTGTTGAATCAATCGACTACAGACGGTGATATAATCCTAATAACTAAGCAATGCAGTAAGTCTAACAGCCGCAGTCAGATATGCCAATTATTATAATGATTCCTTAGTAGCAAAATTACAATTTTATGATGAATTAATAAAAGTATTATTTAAAATGACAAATTTTGACACTTTTGAACCGATTTCGGCGGTTCTAAGTGCGGCTTTATTACACCACCTCGGCCATATTCTGACAAATGAAAATATTTTTACTAACTGGGGCCACCAAAATTATAAATTCCAATTAATGTAGGTACCTTCTCACAAAATAGAAGTGTTCGAGGTTAAATAACATTGGCACAAAATATTTCGGCCTTTAGAAATATAAGCTTTACGCTCATGACTTGTGCCAAGTGTGCAGTCTGTCTGACGGTCCTGACGAATCAATTGTTTCAGCCATTGGGCACTGCGCTACAGCGGGTGGTCTTTTCTTTTTGGCGCTCAAATGGCTTAACCATGTGACTACTATGGCGTAATAGTATCAAGAGTTGTATGAACTATAAACTTCTAGGCGTACACGTACGAATCGAGATAACAAGGAGTTAAAGCTCTCCTTACCCCCGAATTCACAAACGCTAATCAACGTTGAGCATCCCTCAGAGTTATAGCTGTCCCTTTGCAGCATGAGCGTGAGCGCGTGCTTAGCGTTGATTGACGTTGGTAAATTCGGAGGTTAGTCTATTTTATCGGACTAACTGATCTTTACCGAGTTTCGATTCAGAGCTCCTTTATCAGCCTTTATCGGTCCACTGCTAGAGGAAGATATCCTCAGCGTGACTCATCTTCTTCTTGCCAGTAGCTAGGATGGTGTCTCACGCTACGCTTGCCGAGACCAAGTCTTCACTCGAGCCCGCTAGGCGCGCGCTAAAACCCAACGGTCAAAGCTCCTACGTAGTGTTAGGCATTTCCGAACGCAACTCGTCAAGCGCAGCATTCCCCGCCATTATTTGACGTTTGTATAGCTATCTCGCTCTCTCTTTTCTGTACAACTTGCATTTGTTTTAGTTTGTGAATAAATTGTAATTTAAATAGTTTAATGCGTTTTTCTGAGCTTCCCTTTTAGCTCAGAAGCGGGATTAGTGTACCGAGCGCCTACAAAAACGTTTTCCTGACGAAACAATAAGTGGAAGTAACTTCTGTATCGTTTTCCAAAAATTTGCTAAGCGCGGCCGCGCCGACCGGGACGCCTTGCAGAAAACAAAAACCGGTTCGTACCTGTTGCCGCACGGGTACTGTGAGTTTTAATCGAGTGTATTGGGGATTGTTGTGAATTTGTGATGAAAGTAACTTTCAAGCCAATAACAATAAGTGGACGTGAACTTTTCCATGATATCGGATTGTCATATTCGCAATGTGTAGCAGTGACGGACGGTGTACCCATATGATGCGTTGCTTCGTGAACTTTTGAATAGTGTCTCAAATCGGCAGCGTTCAGAACCTTGCCATAAGCGGAATTGTTATGGTGGTAGTGACAGCGGTAGCCTAACCGCAGCTGTGGTGACGGCAACGCCATGGCGGCGGTCCCAAGCGGAGTCCGCTGGAGCACCGCGGCACCGGACCGTGTGCGCGGTCATTGACCTATGACTTAATCGCTCTCCTATTGCGGAGTGTTCATCATGCTTCTGATGGGAGAGTGATTAAGCAGCAGGTTCTTCCGAACCCGAACAAGTCTCATTCGTCAAACTACTCATAGTTAAAGTGCTAAGTATCTACTATGACTAGAACTTTGAATAATGGAAACCAGTAGCCACAGTTGTGGTCTGTCTTTCTGAGTAGTACCCCACCATTTCATCTGTGCCATTGGCAACTTACAGCTGATTTAGTTCAAGCCTCATGCTGGTCTTAATGATACATTTTCTGATTTTGATCCTGTCTGATCTGTTAATTATTATTAAGTAATGAATCAGAAAAGTTAAAGGTATTGCGTGGATGTATGGCTGGGTGATGAGAAAACTATTTCTGAAACTTATTTGCACTTTAAAATTCAAAAAGTATGCTGAACATTGATACCAACAACTATCTAAACCTAAACTAAAATCTAAACCTTACATAACTCAAATGTTTATTACTTAACTGCTTTTCTTTCTAATCAGTAAGTTAGATGTGTGACTTAGTTGATGCTTATGGTGTAATGTTCTCAATATTAATTATAAATAAATAACCTTTATTGCACAAAAATACAATTTACAGAGTTTTAGAAAGAGGATGTTCCTTTGTACAATTCAGGCAGTCTTATCGCTACAAAGCGATCTCTTCCACAATTATAAATTTAATGTGACAAGACCTATTTTAGGTTATCCTTGTGGGTTACTCGATGCAAGTTACAGAAGCAATAACAGGTAGGTTCCTACCGTACCAGAAAGCTGATACTATTTCTGCTGGGTATCAGGACACGTCCAGCATGTTAAGATATTAATTTTCATCGTTCAAGTAAGTCAAGTGTTACTGATTTAATAATTAAATGATGCAGTTGTAAGCATTGTGGTCACATTGCACCAATGTTACAAAAATCATAAAACTTGTGCATTCTGTGGCTGTGTCTGTCATGATGATGAAAACAATTAGGTAGAAAGGTGTTCATCACACTGTTATCATCGTACAGGCCATGATAAGAATGAATATCCTGAAGTAAACTGTTACTTCAGACAAATTTATGTCTAATTATTTACAAATGTTACTGTTGTAGCTGCAAATTATTAGTTGTCATTTTTATTGATTTCAGTTGTCATGCCTTGGGTAAAATAAAAATAAGAATTACAGAGTTATACAGAGCCCAGAGGTTACAGTTACAGTTGAATATTCAATCCATGCGAGTCGAGTTGTTCAATTAAAAATGTTTAATATTCAATTATTTATTTCATCTTTATTGCACATAATAGTACGGTATGGCGGGCTTCATGCTGAGCGCATTATCTGCCAATCAACCATTGGGCATTTGAGGTATGTCAATAATTCGAAAATAAATCCTTCAAGGAGGTTCCTGATGAGGTCAAACTGGGCCCAAAACAGAGGTTAATATTAGCCTGTTACCAACTAAGCGTTTGAGTATTGTCACGGTGATTTGTGTTAGTTAAAAAACGTAGTAGATCGTTCGTATTTACAAATTTAATTAATCGAACTGCCAAATGTAAGTGCAGTCGTACAAGGTGTTAAATAATTGCCTGTCGATAGGATTCGAACTTGTTATTTTGATGTTAATATTTCGTTTGTTATAAGTCGTTGATGACCCGTTTAGCGCAGTGGTTCAACGGTTGAGCATCGAGGGTTCGCGAGTTCGATTTCCCGCCAGTGCGGGGTTTGTTGATGAAACAAGTGTTTGTGCTGAATCTAGTTATCTGTGGTACCTTCGTTGTTCCTGGTTTTATAGAGCGAGACTCATATTTATTATTATGTGTTATTTAGATTCGTGACAACCAAACCGTTGTAAGAAGGACCCTAATATATAAGTATACGAATACACACCAACATAATATTGCTGTGTCGGGGCGCGACAGAATGCTATCGGTTTTGTTCAAATGTGACAGACGCACGTTGGTCACATTACCTTAGGATCAGAGAGCATCATGCATTGCATGCATCGTTGTCTAAAGACATACTTTGGTAATAGGATCGGCGAAAGCTTACCTGCTGAAATGGTCTTGATGAGTATTAGATGAGTTTACGAATAGTTTTTTCGGTAATTGTAGGATTGGTAAATGTTCTACAAAAGTGCGTAACTTACAGATTCAAACTGCTCATAGGATATTGTACTTTGTCGATGGCCGAGCGGATGAAAGATCGCGGCAGTACCTACATCGTTCGTTTTGAGTCAACACGTTTTTACGAATGTTTATGACTGGTGAATCACTTACAGCCTAGCAGAAGTCAAAGCATTGATTAAGATACCCTTGCTGTTGTTGTAAGTTAGTTTGAATTTAAGGTGTATGTTACAGGTATTAAGTTAAATAGTTACCGATTGTACTGATTGGAGACTTTGATTAAGGTGGAATACCGTGCTGGTAAGTCAACGATCCACCTGGATGGGTTTAGTCGAAACCATGTTATTTCCGTTAAGCGATGATACATGTTTTCTACCTACTTCTGTAGAAGCAATGCAACAGGGAGACTATTCAATTGGTTCAACTCAGACCAATAATTGTAAGATAAAATTCAAAGTGGCTATTTGACAGAACTTGCTTACTCTTACCGTATTTAAAAACTGGTTTGGCAAATACTGCGTTGTATTTAGAAACAAAAAGACATGGCTGCATCTCCTAACACTATGCGTGAAAAATATACAGGGTGTCAAGCAGTGTTGTTGTATTCTTTATGAAAGATGCCGTTGCCGTTATACATAGTACCTATACGTGGGCCACCTTGGTGTTTGATTTACGACATTTATTCACTCTAGCTCTTGTAGTTAGAAGCTGTTCGTGTTATTATAGTATTACAGATATTTGGAGTTGTATGCGACCGAAACAAAGCTTACATTTGTAAGTATTTTAAGGATTATTGTCTGTAGCAAGTCTACTACCTACCTATTTTAATGGCAAACCATCTTGGGCGCTTTGGTGATCAGATAGTCCATTATCTGATTGTTCTTAATAATAATGCAACATTACCTACTTGTTGAAGTCTTAGGCTTTATATTGTTTGTTTGTGATTTTTTGTAATATTACTCAGTGAGCTGCCATTAAGAAGGCGATAATTGTTCGCTCATTGTGTTACATTATCTGGTTGTTCGGACTCTGATGCTGAATTATAATAAAACATTACCTACTTGTTGAAGTCTTAAGCTTTATATTGTTTGTTTGTGATTGTTTGTAATATTACTCAGTGAGCTGCCATTAAGAAGGCGATAATTGTTCGCTCATTTTGTGACCTTATCTGATTGTTCGGACTCCGATGCTTAATAAGAATGAAACAATACTTGTTGAAGTCTTGAGCTTTATATTGTTTGTTTGTGATATTTTGTAATATTACTCAGTGAGCTGCCATTAAGAAGGCGATAATTGTTCGCTCATTTTTGTTAAAATTGTTACCCTTAAAATGGTGACCTTATGTTGTTGTAATTAATCTTCTCTGTAATTTGAATAGAAACGATTAAGAACGTTTCAGACTGTTCGTTACTTGACTGTAGGCGATTAAGAACGCTTCAGACTGTAAGCTATTTGACTGGAGGCGATTAAGAACGCTTCATACTTGTTAAATAACTGGAAACGATTAAGAACGTTTCAGACTGTTTGTTACTTGACTGTAGGCGATTGAGAACGCTTCAGACTGTAAGTTATTTGACTGGAGGCGATTAAGAACGCTTCATACTTGTTAAATAACTGGAAACGATTAAGAACGTTTCAGACTGTTTGTTACTTGACTGTAGGCGATTAAGAACGCTTCAGACTAAGTTATTTGACTGGAGGCGATTAAGAACGCTTCAGACTTGTTAAATAACTGGAAACGATTAAGAACGTTTCAGACTGTTTGTTACTTGACTGTAGGCGATTAAGAACGCTTCAGACTGTAAGTTATTTGACTGGAGGCGATTAAGAACGCTTCAGACTTGTTAAATAACTGGAAACGATTAAGAACGTTTCAGACTGTTTGTTATTCGACTGACTGTTTAAATCTCGAGATTTGCCTTAAGAGGTGTTGTTTAAGTCGCGACTTGGAAGGTGTACTTCCTGAACTGGCATTAAGAAGGCAGTTGTGGTGGCATTAAGAAGTCACCTGAACTAGCATTAAGAAGTTAGTTGTGCTGGCATTAAGAAGTCAGCTGAACTGGCATTAAGAAGTCAGTTGTGGTGGCATTAAGAAGTCACCTGAACTAGCATTAAGAAGTTAGTTGCGCTGGCATTAAGAAGTCAGCTGAACTGGCACTAAGAAGTCAGTTGTGGTGGCATTAAGAAGTTACCTGGGTATGTTAACATTACTTAGTTTAGCTTTAAGTACTTTTATTTTACTTCAAACTCTAACTCTCGCATCACTTGCACGTTTATACTTGCTCCCCCCTGATGTATAATATATTCACACACTCAAAACACATACGCGCGTGCGCACGCACACAAGCATACACACACACACATTTGGCACATGTGTATATTTTTGCTCCATTGTTATTTGAGAGTTTTGCAATGTTGTCAAATTAGTTAAGTAACAGCCACCTTGTTTTAGCTCATAGAATTTAACCCCCACGGGACAGGCTGTGCCTAGTGTGGGAGTCATAGAGTCTAATTATCTTTATGTTTCTGTTTTGGTTAATGAACACATTTTTGTTTAATTTATTTACTTTACATGGAGAATGCTGCTCGGGGCGAGCAGCAGTACAGGAAGGCCGACTGTTAGGCATTTCCGAACGCAACTCGTCAAGCGCAGCATTCCCCGCCATTATTTGACGTTTGTATAGCTATCTCGCTCTCTCTTTTCTGTACAACTTGCATTTGTTTTAGTTTGTGAATAAATTGTAATTTAAATAGTTTAATGCGTTTTTCTGAGCTTCCCTTTTAGTAGCATAAAAACATTCGTAGCATGACGCTTTCTGGAAAAATGTTATAAACCCCTGAATGTTTGTTTACATTCCGTATCCCGTTGCGTACTTTAGGTAATACTTGCAATCCGTAAGCAATGTATAATGTTAAGGTTATGTAACGACCTAGGCCACTCTCGATCGGATATAGGTTTACTACCGCGAGGTATGCCGGTGGTCCTTGTTAACGACATAACGACGCCTTTTAACCGCTTCGAGGAAGCTATTCCATTCACTTCTATTATTAACCAGTTAGCAGTACGTATACACTTACAAGTTGAACTGTTTCTTTATTTCAACTGTGAAAACAATGTTGGGGCTGCGTGTGTTTTGTCGATTCGCAGCTAAATTATTAAGTATCGATTTGGGCTTACTCAGATTTTGTTTCATATATTTTAATTGCTTTTGTGGTGTTTATTTGCTTCACTCATCGAAATATGAAAACGTTATTAACTGTTCTTCCTGCCCTGTGCATCTTCACAGTGACGGCTTGAAGGCAGTTTTTTTTTGTCTAAACCAAGGGAAGACGTTAAATAAAAAAAGATTGATTTAATAGTTTAATTAAATTAACTCATCGGATATTCATCATGCATTTGTACCTTGAGCTTACTTCAGTGGTGGCGACCGTTTGTCAAAATCCTCAAACAGCCGACAGTATCAGTATGCTGTCCAAGAATCAAAACAGGAACCTACTGTTATTGGACTCTTTTCTAATGCACATCAAGGCTTCATACTGTAACTCTTCAAAACGTTTCTAAACGAGTCGTTAGTTTCATTGGTATTCTTTATGCACTGTCACCGGTGCATAAAATTGTTCTTAATGTCATGGCTGACTGGTAATAAGTGAACAAGTCATACATCGTCTTCTTCAGTATTGTCGCGGTGTTGTGCTCTATAACAGTAAGAAGATTGAGTAATTGAGTCTATATCTGCTTATTCCAAACGGCTGTCTTTGATGGTATAGATTCCATTTTGGCCAGATAATTTTTTGTCACCTAACGAACCATTTATCGAATTGTATTTTATAAATTGATGTCTAGTTCAATGTAACCAAGTTAAGTGTTTTTTTATCAGTCTTATAAAAATGCACGTTTTTCAGTTGTGACCGTGGATAGGCAAAAATCGCCTCTAAAGCTCACACTACTTCAAGTCCTCCAACGATCCGCACTGAGCCAGCGTGTTGAAGTTTGGCTCTCAGGACCTCATACTCGAGGAGAAGCCTTATAACGGCTGTTTCTTACTAAAAATGCCCATTGCGTACAAGCAACCATATACTCTATCTACACCATATCAAAGTATCAACATAATACTTATGCAAGAAAACTAATTTTCAACCTGCAATGTTACTCTTGACGCCTGTACCACCTGCAACGCACTTAATCACAACATTCCGTGAGCACATATTATTTTCATAATCAATACAAAAGTAGGTCTATGTTTTTACACTATCATTACAACGCCACTATGCAAATGATACATCACGTAGCGTCAGAACGAGGACTATTTTACCATTCTCACGGTGATTGGTCCCAAGGAGTAAGTTGATCTTGTATTTACGTCTAGTCTCGTCTAGTGTTTCACAACTCTGTATATGCACGTTCAATTAGAAGATATGCTTGTGAAATTATTTCAGTGTGTCACTGAATTAGTAACGATGAATAACTTTTACTGAAAAAGGGGGCACTGTGAGATGTGATTGGCCCGTTGGAGCAATGAGTAGAGCACCGAAAAGTTGAGGGGGGCGACCGCCGCGAAGGACTAACGTTCGTGTTTGTTTAATGATGTTTATTACTAAACCTTGTATTCACAAACCTCAATCAGAGTTAGGTACGCGGTCAATTCATGCCGTTTCGTAAAGTATCAATAGAGTGAAAGTGACTATAGTTTCCGCTATGTTCAAAGTTTTGAGGTCACCTGATATTGGTGTAAGCTGTCGGATGTAAGGGTTATTACATTATGTTTTAAATTACTGAACTCTAAATATGGACTTGAGACGATTGTGAAGCAGAACTTGCAACTCTATTAGTATCTTGAATCACTGAGCCCGCTTAAATTTCAATGTGAATCGACTCCCAATGAATTTAAGCTTCATAAATCTCCGCCTAGATCAGATAAACTAATAATACAATTTGCAACGAACGTATTAAATTAATTGTTTATTAAAACAATAAATGACATAATTGGACCAATAGCAGTCGTGTCGGCTGTGCACACAACTATCGGCATTCCTTAGTTCTTACGTAATTATCGCAAAGCTTAATTGTCACTCGTTAGTCGTTAGACTTGGATAAGACAGGCGACATGACTTTAGTTAGAGTTCATTTGCAGAACACACTGGCTTCTCTATGAATGATTTCATTATATTGGATTGGCCAGTTGGCGTAACGGATTGAGTCCTGAATATAGCACCAACGATCGCGGGTTAGATTTCCGCCTAGGACAAACATTCATGTGATGAACGTTTGGCTATGTTCTACGCCCATACACATAATGCATATGTATTTTATGATTACAGTCAAGTAGTTTATCAATCTTTGACACCCTTACCCCTCTATTCGATGCGTGAGAGTGCAAGTAGTCCTCAGTAAGGATTGCAGTTAATAATTTAATTCACTTCAAATGAAATTCAAAAAACCTAGATTACCTTGACTCACATTACATTTATTACTCGTACCTACATGCTATGATAATGTTATAATACGTATTATGGGCCAAATAAAGCGTTGCCTTGATGGTTTAGTTTATTTTGTGTACATGTTATGTATGATGGGATTGACCTATTTAAAATTTTGTTCTGGTTCGTTTATTAAATTGTTTTTTCTGGTTTGTTTCAGGTAAGGATATACACTTTGTACGATTTGTACACGAAGCTTCGAATATACTAGGCGCGGTATACGTCTCCTCATCAAAAGAAAATCAGGTTTGGGTACACTTGAAAATGAATACTCAATTTTCATCCACATGATACTGGCTGATCACTTTCTGTAAATATAGTCAATATTTGCTGAGCACAATTCCGTTGTCATAAAGTATAAGGCGTGTAAATGCGTTATTTAATTTTAGAGAAATATTTCCTGTCGCCCTAATTTTTTGAGTTCGTAAAGTTCGTAAAAAATAATTTGTATATTCCGAGAAGTAACATCAGATATTGTAAAAAAAGCCTTTTTTAAGTGAAGACGGTCTCTATATCATGCAGTCAATTTGTCTAGTGTTTCCGCGACCTAATTTGCTTGACAGGACAAATACCCACAGGACACAAAGGTCTGTCTGTTTGGCATATCACAGAAGCAGTCTGCCGCAGCAAACGTTTGGTATTAACCGGGTAACCTGGTTATACCACGATCAATAATTTTCGACCTTTTGTCTTTGTTTGTATGCGGTAGAAGTTAACCCAATGCGGTCTAGGGTGCAACAAATCGAGAAAATGCACATTTGTTTTATTTTAATACTCGAGTGTCGCATTCAAAAATTATCTGTTTCAATTTTAAAAAACATGCTGGTTTGTGGCCATGATGAACTAAAGTAAAACTATCTGTCTAATCTTTTGAGTTTGAGACGAATTCATTTTAATATGGGTGTACAAAACCACAGTATCTATACAAACATGCAAATAGGCTAATTGGTCTAGCTAGAATCTACATTAAAACATAAGAAACTACTCTGCAAGCTTTCTGCAAGTTACTCGATATCGACCCCTAAAAACTTTATGACAAACTGGCAACTAAAAAACGAATACAAGCGAAAGTTTTAAGAGGTTCTAGAAAACTGAGCATTTGAAAAGTAAATAAAAAAGGTAAACTCGCAAGAAACTGGAAAAGTGACTATTGTAAAAAAGGACTAGCGCGACGTGAATGAAATAGAAAGATAAATTAAGGGGTGAGGAATATGAGACAAATATTAAAAAAGTTAAACAGCATATTTTCTTTTTTTTAACGACCGGTAGCCGGGAATCGAACCAGTTGGTTTCAAAAGAAAAATCACCCCCTGTACTTAATGTGAAAGGAGGAACTAAACAAAAACTGTCATCGTCATCATCACGCTCCTTCCAGTCAAAAAATGATTGCAGTAATTGGTGGTGGTGTGAAGTGTGACCCTTTGCTTCGCAAGGGTTTCGGTACTTCATATGTACCTACATTTCTTTATCATCACATGTAAAGAATAGTCACTTCTGTCTAAACCATTCTATCCTAAACCTTTTACGACTTTCAAACAAGATATTCTACTGATCCGTTGACGCAATGGGTCAGTTGCTGCAACACAGTGATAAGAATATTGTTTTTTTTTTAAAAAAATGGGTTTGCCTTTTGCCCCAATGCCGCCTGATGTGGAGCGACGCCGAGGTCGAAGGTGGAACACGCTTAACCAGAAATGGCCTATTCACTCTTGCCTTGAAGACTCCAAGGTTGTATGTTTCCGGAAACACAGACGCAGGAAGAGCGTTCCACTCCTTAGCGGTGCGGACCAGAAAGGAAGCAGCAAACCGATTAGTCCGGTTTTTCTTATTAAAATTAGAAGAACGGTTCCTATTCCTAGTAAGGAGGCGAAGATTAGCCGCACCTAAAATATAGGAGAACATAATAACGGATTGCCTAGTTTGTTGACTACCTTTTTAGACTATCTTCTAGCTAGGTGTCAATACCGATGTTCAGCCGAGAAAAGCGAGTGATATTCCAACGTCTGTGGGCGACTAGCTGGACAATCGCGCCATTATGCCCATACCGGGCCCGCACGGGCGTCGAACCCGCACCCACATGGTCGTCATTACCAGCCGTGTTAACGGTTCAGCAGACCAGACTATCTATGGAGATTAGCTCAGAAACTCTGTCAAGAATTGATGGAATATTAAACCACAGGATACCAATTTCTGAACTTCCCATTTTGTAATGAAATAAACGTCTGATATTCAGAGTAACGCTTACAAAACATCCCACAGTAAATGTTGTTGATATCCCACGCTGAAATTAAAGCTAAAAAAGGAAAATTCTTTCTTTTTAGAACCTTCCTCAGGCGAAGGCGACTAACACAATGTTATTAAAAATATAAGATAGTCAGTGTATTATTAATTAATTCACCAAGAAGGTAGTCAGTAAGGTTTTGGCGTTGCATTAGCTGGTGCCTGAAGATATTTGTTTTTATTCAGACGTATGAAAAATAAACCGATTCGGCCTAACGGTCTACCAAAGCACCAATAGCACCAAAGAAATGACTTAACAGACGAGTGCTCAGCAGTAACGCGACAAATGAGCATTTAGTTTTTGTGAGCAGCGCGCGGGCGTCGAACCTGCGGCCCATGTGCGCGTCTCCCGCACTTCCGCTCATGTGCATCACGTTTTCAGCTCCGATAGTTTCGTTGATTACTTATTGTTGTGTGACAAATGTTGTATACGAGAATGTACGATGGATATTATGAGATTTTTAAATCATAGTGAGTTTGGTGTTGTATTCATTTTTGAAACTTTTCATTCAACATTCATTTTTGAAGCCATCTATGATTTTAGTTGATAGGCGGTGTATGTAAACAAATATTCGAAAGTATTTTTATATTTTTTTGTTGTTGTAGGTGCAGGAAAAATAATAAACATAATTTCGAATGAAAACTACAAAGCATTAACTGGTTCAATGCCACAGCCCGCACCCGTGCGTTTTAACAATTCATTTCCTATTGTATTTTTTGATTGGCAGCGAATGGGTTAATGCAGTAAAAAATAACTCATTATTCTGTGATCATAAACTGAAAAATGTTTAGTAGGTACTTAAAACTTTTTTTTTCATTTCACATGAATAATGACATACCCACATCAAAACAAATGTTTAAGTAACAAAAATAATCCAGCTGTCCATTTTTACATTTTAACCAATGATTAGTGGAACGTCCTTCGCTAGAGAGGTCGTTGCATCCGCAGTGCGCACGCGACACCGCCGAAAGGCCTAAAAAGCTAAATGTCCACAAATCCGCTGGAAAGTCGGCCAACCGGACGAGATCACTTCCACAGCTCTGCACATTTATACGCGTTCGAATTACACGAATGATAGAAAAACAGGCCAAGTGCGAGTCCGACTCGAAGGGACGAAGGGTTCCATCATCGAGTAAAAATTGCAAAAAATTACATTCGTTGTATGGTTCAACTTTAATAATAACTTTATTCTTATTTAATTATTTATTTTAAAAGGCAATATACATCACCAATATCTGGACCTCACGACTGCTTCCCATCAGGTGAAGTGAGGTCATCTTGAAGACCACAAAAAAAAATACTTATACAGCTATATTCTGTGACATTCCAAGTGTGTACTGTTACAGTTAATAACATTAAACAAAACAACAAGAAAAACACGTTCATCGTATGGGGATTGCCCTTGATATATTTTTGTATTTGTTGTTATAGCGGCACCGTAAATACATAACTTGTAAAAAAACAGCTTTCTAGCTTTAACGGTTTAGGAGAAACAGCCTGGTGACAGACAGACAGGTAGCGAAGGTTTTCTAAAAGGGTTCCATTTTTACCTTTTAAGTATGGAACCCTAAAAATTACATCCAAGGAAAGATAAAGAGATGAAATCTACATAATACTCAAGTTCCACTCAAATAGATTGAATAAATTTCGCAAAAGAACTCGCATCAGCGCTTTGACTACTCTTTAATTTGAATATTATGCCACTATGAAATGCTAAGTGGTGTGCGCTGAAGGTTGCTGGTAAACAAACTCATTTGTATGAATGTAAACAAACTTGTTGAAGTTAAGAATTTACATACCTACCCCATTAATTTGGTTTGGTTTCGAAGTGCACGGAATGCAGTTGAAAAATATGATAAAAAAGACACTGGTCGTTTTTTTTCATTCAAACTAAAATTAAAGCGCAAAGGTTTAACACACCTGTCGGCACTGGATGGTGTTATAACCTAATTTTAATTTCCCCTTTTATTTCCCCTTTGTATTAAAATATGTATCAGCAAGAAAACTAAGCCTATAATCTCATGATGTCTCGTAATATCAGCAGAACAGAATTAAGGAAAGTTACATAGTTTTTTTTAGCCAATAACATTTTTAGTTGATGCGTAATCAGTAGGTATGTCAAAATTTTAAGGGTGAATAAAATTAAACCTGCATCGCGTAACGATGGGAAGGACGAGTCCGATCCAGGTGTCGTAGTATTATTACGTGTCGTCAATTTCGCATGCATTCCTAAAAACCGCAGTGTGACGTCACCCGCGTCCGCAGAGGCCCAGCGCCCTCCAATCGCATTGTTGTCTGCCCTCTGATTAATAACCTTCGCAATGGTCCGCTTTATTGCCCCCCCCCCCCCCACACGAGTTGCATAAACTTGCTGCTTGCGGGCTGTAAACATTGCTTCTGTTGTCCGACTTATGAAATTAAAAAACGAGAAGGCTTTTGAGGGATTTGAGCTTTTATCCTCTCGGGTTTGCCAAGTAGTTCATTATTTACGGAAAAGATCCACGGTTTCAGCTTATTTCCCAAGGGTTCTTAAGTGAAGCTTCCGTAGTGAATGATGCTTTTGACGTTTGGAAAAATCTCGTCTAATGAGATCTCATATTCCCACAATTTCGGAAATGTTTCTGCGAAATCGTCTCAGATATTCTTACAAACATTAATCCTAAATATTTAATGATTGGGATATTATATTTACGAATTGGCTTCCATTTCTCAGACATGTTTACTTTCCACCGCAAACGATTGGCCCAAACATGTCATGTCATTGGACATTGTTGCTGTTACGATGTGCTTATCCATCAATCATTTGGGAATAACGCTTCGCTTGCTATGAAGTGGTGTCCACTTGAACTTGACAGTTCACAAATTGTAATAAATTTGGCGTTTCTGTAGATTGAGACCGACAATGTATGCAATGCAATGGCAAGTGATGACAGGCATCATCTATGAGTACGTTCTATCATCGCATCGCTTGCCATCGACGGCTGATGAACAAAAACCTTTAACTACCATAGTTAACCAGTTCAACTGACGTATAAAAATACTGCACCTACGATGCATATTTTCTAGTGCTTCCCTATCTCGTATACGATATTAAATCGCTAATTTTCATAGTCAAGTAATGGCCATCACCAGTCATAATAACTTATGAGTAAGACTGATTTTTGTTGTCAATTCCATGCTTTACGTAATTTAATGGCATTCGGTGTCTTCATTGTAACTTGAACTCTGTATTTGAGTGTTACGGTCGTCATTGCGCGAGGATGGGTTCCCCGACGCCCACCTCTAGGTATGTGGGGAGCAGTCACGAGGTTCAGTTGTCGGCCACCCGCGGCGTCATGCGAGCCTGGTATGCAAGCACCACGACCGTATAGATCACATTGTCTCGAGACGTCGTGTGTCGTGCAAAATGGGAGTATGAAATGAAATATACTACGGGTCTGGTGACTCAGTCATTTCAAACTTGAGGTAGCTAAACAGTTAACACATTTTGATTTGAAATGCTGCTTGAGTTATTGTGTATCTAGAAGTAGCCAACTCTCTTTCATTTACACCGCTTAACAATCTATTTCTGTACAAGCTTTCTATGTATAATTGAAACAAGTAATCGCTACATCTGTCTGAGAAATCATCATATGCGCCAAACGTTGCTCAGCATGTTATTCATTTGAATGACGGTTATTTTATTTTTCCAAACTTAGGCTATTACGATTTAGGATTTGCCTGTTCAAACTTGTAACTGCTTAACTATTGTAATGAAACTCTTTCTTCAAAAGAGTTACTCCAGTCTTCTTGGTAGGAACGACCCTAATTCCGTTGGGTCACGTGTTACTGCATATTATGTGCACGGATAATATTTAGTATGTAGGTACTATAATTTCTGGACGCTCCGGAAGTACTATAAGTAAAAGGATGCACTAAAATAAATATTTATTGATTGGTATGAAATGACTTAGAACTATATGAACCCGTCTCGATAAAAAAACAAAACAGCATGGCTACTGGTCACAAATCTCTACCTATACCAACGAGGAGCAAAATAGTCTGGATCATGGCACTAACAACTCAATTGCCTGCACAGACGTGAATGAAGCCTCCACTTGTATGCTGATGATAAAACGTAATAAATGTGAGATGAAAATGACAGATGAATGGAACATGTGACTCGCACTCTCCCCGACAGATGTCGGTACAGATGGTTGTACTATACTTTTGTTTTAGTTCACTTTTGACAGTTAATTGGAATTCTTCCTTTGTTCGTGTCACGGTTACAAATGCAGCATGGGTTTCTCAGTAATGCATGCTTGAGGGATTTAAAGAATAATAGATATACTTTGTAGTATTAAAAGCTACGTAAGTTGTACGTACGTTTATTTATTTACATATACCTATGTACGGTAGACGGCACATCACTACCCATTTCCGGTCAGTCCTCTTTGCTCTATTGCAAAGAAATGACATTTCGCAAGAGCGAGAAAAAAAAAAGAAATGGGGTGACCTGATGTGCTGTTGACTGTACCGTCAAAGGCACATCGCGCTACCCATTTGCCGTTCACCGTACAGTTTCACCGGAAGTTTTAGCTGTCTTTTAAGCAGCAACCTTCAGTTTTTCTTTTTCATAACCTATGTTGTCCCACTGCTGGGTACAAGCCTCCCCCATATTTCTTTAGCATTAGCATTTATTAAATAAAGCGATAATTGGATTTTAGAGACTTCGATGATCTATGATGATGATGATAATAATCCGAGATCACTTAATACGGATTTAGCCTTATGGAAACCACTTAATATAATACATAATACAAAAGTGGGCACTCTAACAATAAAAACATATCGTCTATTATTGTAATCCTGAAAGCGAGTCATCTGGTGGGCTATTAATAACATGGCGCCCTAAGTTACGATATTTCCGACTATTTCTGGAACTTGTGAGTCACTGTGACTGCTGTGAGTTGGACCACTGACTCGCACGTACAGTCAGCGCGAGACAATGAATGGGAAATGTAGGAAGAAACTATTTAGTTAGGTTTAGTTGTAAATTAAATATTTTATTTTCAACTGTGAAACTGGAGAGAATCATTTTAAAAAATGCAAGAAACCTCATCTCATTTCGCGAGAGTGTCGTAGCCCTGTTGTTACACGACGGGTAGAATCAGGTGGTCTTGAGTTAAAGACTGGTCGGAACACTACTTTGAAAACACTGATAAAAAACCCAAGCAACCCGGATAACGGGGGTAGGCGTACCCCTTACCACGTTGGGTTCAAATTCCCTCGACGAAATGTGGGCTTCTGAATGTTTATTACTCCATGACGGCAACAATCAGTGTGCCTCTGACTAAACCCGTTTGGGACATGGTCGTGAAGGTATGTTAAGTCTTCCTATTTTTGAGATCGCTTGAACAAATTAATGTCTTTCTACGGAATGCACTAAATCAACATATCATAATGAGTACTGTCTATTTGTCAAAATTACGAACTCGCGATGACGATAACTAATAGGTATAATGACTTAATGATAAAATCTTGCTACCCAAGAGTCCATAAATCAATGCTGATCATTTACTACGAATAGCTCCTACTTAGTAATTATTATCTATCTATTAAACGACACTTTATTGGACCTTGTCGTGTTAAAGCATCAAATCAGAAATACTTGCGTTAGTTTAAAATACAATGAAATCAAAGTCGGGCTATACAAGAAACCACGAGATTATTGAATTCCGTATACTATTAGACCACCGAACACCGACACAGCCAAAAAATACTTCAGTATGTAGGGTTAACCTGTCGGTCGAAATGGACCGAAACGCACTGGACGCCCCGTTGAGGTTCGTGAAAAATTATCCTCTTTCCTTGTGTCCTGGTTTGAAAATCTCAGTGGTTTAGATTCTTTAATTTTGATATCTATCGCTATTAGTTAGAAGGTGTAGTATAAAATATTAAGCTGGACTCAATCAGAGGGGAATTGAGCCAGAGAAAGTAAGGGTTAGGGAGGACAGTTTGTTCTAGGCCCGTCGGGGGTATCTAAGTTAGACATCTTTGCACCCTTTTGGGGCAAGTTCACCACAAAACAGGGAGGAACGGCGAAGATGCGCTTGTTCCTAGCCCGTAAGCAACACTTGAAACATGAAATCAGGAAATATCCCTTAAATATCTCCTTTCCTAGAGGGTGGCACAGCCTACCTACACCTTAGTTAAAAATAAATGGGTAACTGCGCATCCCCATTAAATGCACAAATATCCGCACCAACCACACTAATTATTCGGTTAAAACACCCTGCTGAGGTTCTAACACTGCAAAGGGAAATTACACAGCAAAAATACAACTGCTAGGCATGACCAGCAAAAGATTTAAACCCGCCGGCCATGACACTACCTCCTTAGTTATTTCTTTTTTCTTTACCGAACCGACGCGGCTTGGGAACGCACAGCCTACAGATTATGGTGCAAACACACTCGCGCCGAATTAAAGTAATTATCCAAATTTTGTAATTATTAATAATTTAATAAATTATGTGTAATGCATGAAGGCAACAGCTAGATGGCGTTATCCGTCAATGAATCGCGCAAGCATTGCGTTTCCTCAATAGATACAGACGGCTGAGGACGTTGGCGATTGGCACCGCCAGAGTCATGAGTCCTGAGTCTGAGTCGAATCAAGAGAGCTGTTGCTCTGCTGAAAAACGGGCATTACAAAGGTATGAAAGCAAAATGCGTTTCGGTTCGTAAGTAAATCTAATTTAACCATTGGTCAACCTCGTTTCACCACCATAGGCGAATATTCATAAAACCTTTTGAGTCATTTGATGACTGATGTTTGCGTCGCAAAGTAACTTGTGGATATATTTTTTTACCTAGTAGTTTTAGCTGGGCAATGAAAAGTGTGCCGGTGGAAATCATAATGTGTCAAACTTCTAGTCTTTTATACTTTGCAGGGATTCCTAAACCTTGCGTGGCCACCATTAAGGCGCGATACCAGGAAAACGGCTCTCGGGAAAACTAAAGTTTTATATAGAAAATATGAAGTATGAGGCACGAAAAAAATCGTCATAGTAGTCAAAGAGTTGCACAATCAGCTCAAACTTCCAGTATATGGATCAACTTACTGGATTAATGTGAAAAAAAATCAGAATATCGCTAAAAACGTGCAAAACGCACTCCCGTATTTCAAAAGTTTAGGCATCATATAAACTAACAACTTACGTGTTTTAAATAACGTGTAAAGATCAGATATCAAAGAAGCATTGCCAATCAGTTGTTTTTCATTGCTTTATTTCAGTTTTGTGCAAAAAATTCCCAAACATTCCGAATTTTTCGCTTGAAATCTCCATACAAATTACTATGGAGTGAGTGAAGTTTCTTTGATAGCTGTCCGCGCACCGTCGCAGCTCACTCCCCCCCATGTCCCCAAGGTGAGCGCACGTCGCTTTTGACGAAAATGACATTTATAATTACGCGGATAATTTACACGAAATAGGCGCACATAGGGTCTTTTGTTGAAAATAGTACAACTTTATATTTTTTCCTCCGTACTGTTTGTTCATATGCATTATGCATAATTTATCAAACGTATGATTTTATTATGATTCACCCTGAGAGTTATATGGCAGGTTTATATTTATAAGTACACTTGATTAAAAGCTCTCTTGGGTTTGACAATTTCGTACTAGTTGCCATTTCATTTTCCTATTCTTTACGCAGTGACGTGCACTCACCCGGCGTCATGTGGAAGACTGACTTGCGGGACTGCGCAGACGGCTGTCAAAGAAACTTCACTCGTTCCATAGTAATTAGGATGGAGATCTCGAGCAAAAAAAATTAAAGTTTGCGTTTGCTTATACGAAACAGAAATATTATTGCAATAGAACATAATGACAAGTTATTCGAAACGGAAACACACTTCACACCGGAACAGCTTTTACAATTGTACCAAGCACAAATTCGGTTGTGTATGGAGTACTTCTGCCACCTCTGGGATGGCTCTGCCAAGTATCAGCTGGATGCACTGGACTCAGTAGACCGAAGAGCCAGGATACTGATAGGTGACGAGACGCTCGTTGGAACCAAACTCGAGTTTGGATCATCGACGTAGAGTTGCCTGTCTATCGGTTTTTTATAAGGTGTATTTCGGAGAGTGTACGCAAGAACTTCATGACCTGATACCACCCTCTACTTTCTATTACCGGACCACAAGACGCCGCGAGGGCTTTCATCTCCATGTGGTCGACTTTCCAGCGGTCCGAACTAAGCGGTTTGGTGCTTCCTTTCTGGTCCGCACCGCTAAGGAGTGGAACGCCCTCCCTGCGTCTGTGTTTCCGGATACATACAACCTTGGTGTCTTCAAGGCAAGAGTGAATAGGCATTTTTTGGGTAAGCGTGGCTGGCAAGACTGAGGTCAAACGCAAACCCATTTTAAATTAAAAAAAAATATCAGATAGAACTTTGATATAAATATGAATTATCATATTTACGTCAGCCATGGAAAAATGGCAGTGCAAGCATTTTTATCTCTAACTGGCTATTTGCACACAGCTTTTCCCTGTAGTAATTTGAATGAACTATAGAGACAAATGTTCTAGAAAATATAGTTAGCATCAACTATCATTTAGATAGTGAAAGCTTATGTAAAAACAGACAGAAAAACGCGGAGGGTGACTTCCTTTCATACTATGCTCTACTCGTAGATCAATTCCAGGAAGATGAAGATCACGGTGGATTCTGTATTAAATTCAGCGCGATGGCCTCTACAGGAGACTAAAGGTATTACTCAAGTGTTATTATCTAAAATAAATTATCCACTAAAAGTGTCTCAACTGTTGACAACTGTTAAATTCCTCGTTTTAGTTAGTAACAAGATAGCTCCGTTTAATGCTTCTTGCAGCTTTTCATTACAAGTAAGACCAATTAATTAGTGGGTTCTTCTGCATGTTACTAGAAATGGCTCCGTGTATTGCTATATCATATGCATTGGATGTAAGAAATATTTTGTGTTGATGATGATCGAACGGATAAACCAAGTTACAACTAAATCTCGATGGAATCGTCAAGTACCAGATATAACATTGTGCAAATAACGTGGTCACGAGAATAGATTGCAAATAATAGTGTAAAAAAATAATTGGCAAAACCGCTTGTTAGTATGTATAATAAAATAAAATTTTTGATTAGTTTCTTTTGTTTGCCCTATATCCTGAAATATATTGGGTGGCGAAATAAAAATATCTTTGGTGAACGCATCAAATGATTATCATGCCGCGATTTATAATAATAATTAATAAATAAATATCCCTGGACATTATTTCACACAGCGCCATCTAGCCCCAAGTGAGTTAATTATACTCCGTTTTTATGGGATACTAGACAACGGATAAACATACTCAAATACTTTTTCTTTTGTAAATACATACTTATTATACATAGGAAACACCCAGACCAATACAAACAGACATAATGATTTCTAATATTTACGCGAACACTATACATCGAAATAAAACAACTTTACGGATTCTACTCGCGGTGTTATATTTTCTTTCATTTTCTAACCCGACGTTTCGACTCCTTTACAGCAGTCGTGATCACGGGATGACAAAGATGTTCTATGTCACAAAACAGTACAAAATTTTTAGCAACCCTCACTTAACTACCGTCATTTCCACTAACATTATTGGAAATGTTCCTATCCACGCAGTACGAACTAACCGTATCCTGAGACCTCACAGTATTGTGCTGCCCTCTGGGATTGATCAAGCGTATAACAGGCTCCCAAGCTGGTGGTAAATTCCAACCATCCTCACGATTGAAATTCGGATGTTTTTTAATTTCAATAGCCTCTCGCAGCATCCTTGGTAAGTAACGATTCTCCCTAGCAAGGACCTGCGGTTTATCAAATCGTATGAAATGGTTGGGCTTATCAAGGGCATGTTCACAAACTGCTGATTTTGTAGATCTCCTATTCTTAATATCACCTATGTGTTCTTTGATACGCGTCCCTATGCTTCTTTTGGTTTGACCTATATACGAGAGCCCACAGTCACAATCAAGCTTGTATACACCCGCTGTTTGAAGAGGAATATTACACTTAACAGGTCTTAAAAATTGATTAATCTTCTTCGGCGGCTTAAAATAAGTTTTAATAGAAGCACGCTTCAAGATGTTCCCAATCTTGTCAGTGACACCCTTCAAATATGGCAATACAGCAGGCTGACGCTCAACTGTGGCTGGTTTCACTCGGTTTCTGCGACGTCGCGGTGCTTTGAGCTTGTTTTCACCCAGCACACGCTTGACATGCCGGACTTCAGCATGCAGGTGGTCATCATCACAGATCCGTTCCGCTCTCTGTAACAAAGTTTTACCAACAGTAGCTAACTGCGAAGGATGGTGGTGAGAATCACCGTTTAAGTACCTATCAGTATGGGTAGACTTCCGATACACAGTATGGCCCAAACTATGATCAGGATTCCTAATAACTAACACATCTAAGAAAGGTAGTTTACTGTCAGCTTCCAATTCCATAGTAAATGTTATCCTAGGGTGTATAGAGTTAAGATGGTCTAAAAATGCTGATACTTTGTTGGATGGTAAAATTGTGAAAGTATCATCCACATACCGCTTGTAAAACCGTGGAACGACAGGTGCTGAAGCTAAAGCTTTTTCCTCGAAATCCTCCATGAAGATGTCAGCTACCACAGGGGACACGGGAGATCCCATCGCTACACCATCAAGCTGTACGTAGAATTTATCATTCCAGTACAAATAACCTGCCCTAAGACACAGGTTAAGTAACTCTGCATATTCAACGGGCATATCACAGTCCACTAACCTTTTCCTAGTAATTTCTATGCAATCCTCTACTGGTAAACATGTAAACAAGGACTGAACATCAAAGCTGACCATTGTCTCATCATCAGAAAGTTGTAGTTGTTGTAACTCACCAATGAACTGGTAGGAATCCTTCACATGAGATGTAGTCTGTCCTCGCAAAGGTGAGAGTACCTTCGCCAAGTGCTTAGCCAAACGATAAGTAGGTGAGTCGATTTGGCTTACTATTGGCCGAAGGGGAGCAAGTGGTTTGTGTATCTTCGGTAACCCATACAGCTTTGGAGGCTTGGCACACGATGGTATAAGATACGACACGTCTAGATTTAACTTTTCACTGTGTTTCTTAAGAAGCTCGGTGGTCTGCTTCAAAATCTTACTAGTTGGGTCGGTTTTAACAAGTTTGTAGGTGTTTTCATCCGACAATAAAAGTGATATTTTGTCATTGTAATCCGACGTATCTAACACCACCGTAGCATTTCCCTTGTCCGCACGAAGGATAGTCAGCTCTGGCCTAGTACGCAAGTTCTTTAAAGCGCGATATTCATCAAGAGGAAGATTCAGTTTGGGCACTTTGCTCCGACGCAGAACGGATGACACATCCTGGCGTATTGCCTCCAAATCCTCCTTCTTCATGGTATTCTTATACAAGGCATCCTCAACACTACAGATTATCTCTTCATAAGGTATTTTACGCGGCGCTACAGAGAAATTAAGACCTTTTTCCAAAACTGAAACGGTAGGCCGGTCCAATATTTGTTTTGATAAATTGACAACCGCTCGAGACTCCGGTCGATCCGTTCCACAGATAAAATCTGATTGGCCAGATGTCACGGCCGCGTTCCGTTTCTCGTATCGACCTTTGTTTTTATTCATTAACTTTTCAAATTTCTGAATCTGACTTTGCTTGCAGTTATTATATTTAGATGTTTCTCTACTGTTTAATCGTTCCATGCAAGATGCAAAATCTAAACTCGGCAGTTGTGCTCTCAAATAATTAGACAAATTCTCAATATCTTTACGCAACAAAGAAAGATCGAAACGGTGTTGTCTTATGAGGCTACTAAGCAATTTTTGACTTGCCTGCTGGAAGATCCTGGCACTTCCCCAAATGTCCTTTTTTGGTGATATTCTCACGCATGGTGGAAGGAGATGATGATCACGACACCTCTTCAAGAAATTTAAAGATGTTGTTTTTCTTGCGCGCCTGGTCTTAAGGTCTTCCAGCCGGCGAATGCTTTTGGCAGTTTCCAGTCCGTACTGGTCTACATAATGATTTCTAATATTTACGCGAACACTATACATCGAAATAAAACAACTTAACGGATTCTACTCGCGGTGTTATATTTTCTTTCATTTTCTAACCCGACGTTTCGACTCCTTTACAGCAGTCGTGATCACGGGATGACAAAGATGTTCTATGTCACAAAACAGTACAAAATTTTTAGCAACCCTCACTTAACTACCGTCATTTCCACTAACATTATTGGAAATGTTCCTATCCACGCAGTACGAACTAACCGTATCCTGAGACCTCACAGTATTGTGCTGCCCTCTGGGATTGATCAAGCGTATAACAGGCTCCCAAGCTGGTGGTAAATTCCAACCATCCTCACGATTGAAATTCGGATGTTTTTTAATTTCAATAGCCTCTCGCAGCATCCTTGGTAAGTAACGATTCTCCCTAGCAAGGACCTGCGGTTTATCAAATCGTATGAAATGGTTGGGCTTATCAAGGGCATGTTCACAAACTGCTGATTTTGTAGATCTCCTATTCTTAATATCACCTATGTGTTCTTTGATACGCGTCCCTATGCTTCTTTTGGTTTGACCTATATACGAGAGCCCACAGTCACAATCAAGCTTGTATACACCCGCTGTTTGATGAGGAATATTACACTTAACAGGTCTTAAAAATTGATTAATCTTCTTCGGCGGCTTAAAATAAGTTTTAATAGAAGCACGCTTCAAGATGTTCCCAATCTTGTCAGTGACACCCTTCAAATATGGCAATACAGCAGGCTGACGCTCAACTGTGGCTGGTTTCACTCGGTTTCTGCGACGTCGCGGTGCTTTGAGCTTGTTTTCACCCAGCACACGCTTGACATGCCGGACTTCAGCATGCAGGTGGTCATCATCACAGATCCATAGAACATCTTTGTCATCCCGTGATCACGACTGCTGTAAAGGAGTCGAAACGTCGGGTTAGAAAATGAAAGAAAATATAACACCGCGAGTAGAATCCGTAAAGTTGTTTTATTTCGACAAACAGACATGTTTATGCACACAAATGTTTGTACTGTGCGGGGATCGAACCCGCGACCTTTGGTGTAGTAGCCGACTTCTAAACAATTACACCAAGACGGTCGTCCGGATTTATGCATTGCATTTATGCACGGATTGCACGGCCCAACCACTGTGTGACCATAGCTGTCACGATCGCTTTCAAATTTGACAGATTTTCTCTCCGGCCGACCCTAGTAGCGAACCTTAATTG
Source organism: Udea ferrugalis (assembly GCA_950022985.1). Classification (NCBI taxonomy): domain Eukaryota; kingdom Metazoa; phylum Arthropoda; class Insecta; order Lepidoptera; family Crambidae; genus Udea; species Udea ferrugalis. The sequence continues at coordinate 2,555,224 of OX465527.1, read as the reverse complement.
AACCATACAACGTTGTTTGCAGTGTGATTATAACACTAATAACTGGTTAGTTATTAATCAAGATGAGCCCAAGGTTGTCTGGTTGACTTCATTATCATTGTAAGCAGAATACGCTTATTGTTCGCGTGCAGTTTGCAACCGTTGCACTTTTAGCGGTGACGCACTGTTATCACTTATTTTTTATGTTCTCATAATATAGTTTATGCGTAATTTTTACAATGAAGCACATTCATGATGAACGACTTTAATTGAATCTTGTTAATTAATTACTTTTCACGTTCATAAATAGATATAGAAAAAAAAATATTATCTCATTGCAACGGAGACAACTTAAACTAATTTACACTTTTAGTGTTAGATGAAGTTATGTCCCTGTGTTGTGAGAGACTGGTGCCTGTTTTATGATAGAACCTGGGTTACTGGTCACCAGGGTCTCCTCGCGAATCGCCCTCCGTTTGGACAGGTGGATAGTTCATAGTAGTTATAAGCCGACGTTGCTGTTACAATTCAGGGAACATGTAGAGGGATTTACTGCGTATAACTGTTCTAATCTTGGAATCAGTTTAGTCAGACCCTGTAAGCCAATAAGGTCACAACCAACAGTTAAACAATGGTCATAAGCTCATAAACTCTCCTAGTACATAGTACGAACGCTTTTAATCGACCGATAAATCGATTAAGCTCAGCTAAATTGGCTGACCACGTGATCACAGTACAAACATACAGTAGGCTATCTAAGGCCGCCCGCCGAGTTATTAGCCTAGCGTGCACACAGACACGTGACACAGCCCGTCCGTACTGCCGCCTCCCTATGCCTCCCTATTTTATGCTAGCGTGTGCGTGAAATCGCGACACGGCGCGCGACGCTCACGCACACGTTCAAACCGAGAGTGGCACGTTTGTATTTAGATGTTCTACTGTATGGTTTATACTGTGACGTGATCGTTCCTTCTCCTCAGCGCTTGACTCAGCTTGACTCGGCCGAAGGTCGCGAATCGTGCTCTATATTCGGTCACGGGGTATTTATACAGTTTTTGTGGATACAATCGTATCTGGTTGTAGTGTTGTGAATATTTCTGTATCGATAAAAACGAGATCTAATCATCTAGTCTGAATTCAAATCGTATTACTTACATCTTCAGTAAATAACACAGCTGCAGGAAATAATATATTTAGGTTACAAGCTGGACGATACCAGGTATGACATAATATTACAGTCAATATGTTAAAAATATTAGCTGATTTAGCCCCCCTTGTCTTCTTCTACAACAACTTAGTTGAAGTTATTAACCGTTTTTAATAAGATAAGTCAAACAATTTTAGTTATTTTCATATTACTTGTTGTACTTGACTGAAGTTAAACATGCAAATGCAGGCGATGCGTGACTTATGATGACATACCGCTGTATGAAATTCACTGTGTTTGATTGATCATGTTTTTGTTATAATTGTATCGTGCTATGATGAAATAATTAAATAATCCACTGACACTGCACACATTAGGAGTATAATAGCTGGACAATTACCTTTAGATACTGAAGGTAAGGAAGGTTTGAAGGTCAGGTGCCCGTAGCGCAGTTGTGACAGAGATATTCGACGATCGCTGTTGTAAAGCAACATACGCCTGGTCGGAAATGGAATGGGTGACCACCCCGACCAAATTTAGTGATGTGTATATCGGGCATCTCCATGCTTCGGAAGGCACGTTAAGCAGTTGGTCCCGGTTGACGTGGCTAAATGTCAGTCGTTAAGCCTAGTCAAAGGCCTTAGGGCGGCTTGATAACATCTGCCATTAAGGTTGCTCACTAACCTTACACCCCTCCAACAATCTGCGCTGAGCCCGCGTGTTGGAGTATTTCTTGTTCCACCTCATAGTTGAGGTGAGGCCTGTGCCCAGCTGTGGAACGTATATAGGCCGTTTATGTTATGTTACTGAAGGTAAATATTTCAACACATAGTGTAATGGCAGAGTTGTATATCTACGCTATTACGTAAAATTACTTTAACGTTGTATATAGGCCGATTATGTTATGTTATGTTATGTTGTACTATGAGCCTTAATGGTATACCATCGTCTTTGATCACTTATGCAAGCTTTAACCTTTTTACGACTTACGTTCAACATGATAGCAAATAGACTTTGCCTTTTATTGACCCCGGAAGCTTATTGAACCATAACTATGTTGTTTGTATACGATCCATCAATTGTTATTAACAATAACTACTTACTGAACCATTTTACGAGCAATGCTGTGTCAATATTTATGCTTATGGGTGTCCGTACTTTCGTTGTTTTTGGCTTCCTAAACAAAATACGAAACTTGACTTTGGGGCCACAGTAATGTACGTGATGTTGGTTTTCATTTATTTATTATTTAAATAAGTAATCCATTAAGAAATAGTACAATAATTGCTTCCGCTACAGTCGCCTTGCCTGCGCAACTATTGTCATTTCTCATGCTAAGTTGTTTAACTAAGCAGACGTTTTGTAGGCGTACATAGGCATCTATTATAGTTGGATATCATATTTTCAAAATCATCATCGGATCAAGTGAGAGAAATACAAGTTTTTGTAAAATATTTAGTAGGGTTAACCAGGGTAATTGTAAACAAACCTATTTTTATGCCCCCGTTTACGATTACCCTGGATGACTATAATAAAAAAAACATTTTTGTAAACTTGGAACACATTAGTAAATAGCACCTCGCGCGAAGCCAGTAATTTATAATTATAAGATAGAAGTTTTAAAGATTGCGATATAAACGCATATTACGAAGTCATTGAGAGTCCCCGTCTATCATTACTATTAATTTGTGAGGCATATGTGATCGTGAAGGTAGCTACTCTTCGTTGACCTCGAGAGAATAGACAATCTCCAAACACATCGTGACTTTACCCACTTGGATGCTTCTGTGATGAGAAACTACACTGGTGGTTGTCTAGCGTCTAATTTACTGGCGATTAGGATATATGGCACCGCTTTATTTGTTTATAATAAGGAATACCAACAGGAATGCATAAAACACAATACTTACGGCACAGCTCCAAGATCACTTACATGCTCGCCAATTACAGGTCTACACAACATTTACTAAGAATTACAGATAAAGGTCAGGTGTTAATACAAAACACAGCTTCTATTTGATATTTTTTGTCGATTGTCCATTGCGATTGTCGTACATCCCTACACCTAACATTGGCTAAATCAGTGTATGCTATAACCGCACGAAGGAGACATAATCAATAATTCATTTGGTAGTCAAATCCATTCTTATTGACTGACACGAATAATAAAATACTGCAGATTTTGACAATTACTAAAGGTCGCTTTACAAAAAGGTATTTGTTCTACTGCAGGTCTTCAACTTTAGTTGAAAGTTTAAGAAAACATAACCGCGCGTTTTCTTCTTGCAATGATTCTCTTTTAACCAAGTCAAAAATCAGTATACTAATCCATTTTTATCATCTTGAACCTCATTGGCGACTATCCAGTCATAGTTGGAACAGTTCAAACGTTCATTCAGCAGCCGCAGGAAGCGAAATATTGAATGGACGACACTCAAATGGTCATTTCGCACACCTCACCAGCATGTCAAAGTGTCCGTAACACTGGCTGGTACACTGGCATTGAAAATGCGCAGTGTATTGTCATTCTAATCGCGTGTTGTTTCCTCATTGTGTCCGCTGTGAATCACTCGCGGGACATCGACTGCGATGTGGAGTTTGAACATACGCGACCATGTTAACAAACAATTCGCTTTACAATTTTGTTGCACCATTCAATGTGTGTACGGATAGCATACAGTCCACAATTTACTTGTTTCTGCGTAACCCAATAAAATTAGTAAATTTATACTTATTGTCATCATCATTCATCAATTCATCACAGTTTTTTTCTTTCCGCCATCTTGCATCTAGCACAACACAAACTCCATACAAATCACCAAATCTGGGAAATCTGTCACAAAAAACATCGATACTTATTTCTTGGAATATTAAAAGCACATCACTATAAAGTTAAATATAGTAGTTATTTATTTTGCCCGAGCTCATTCACGTTAGTGTTGCCGAATATAAAATCTCGTGACTCAGACAACGCGGAGCCATTAATTTTATATTGTTTTTGTTCAGTCTCTTAGAATGCTTACGTCATAAACCCTCGTGGATGGACTGGTAGTCCATTTTTGATATCATTTATTCAGAATGTTTTTTGATTAACCTTGTATTAAGACGAACAAGATACTGCATAATTATCAGTGTAGACTGATAACTAAGTGGATCTGTCAGAAACTTTAATTACCACCTGTACATATTATAATGTATGTTTTAGACAAGGTTCAAATGTGTAGTTGATAGAAAAAAGTTGGGAGTTGTAGTGGGAAATTACAGTGGGCAGGGCCGGCCTTTGTCTCGAACACCAGTGAGGCGTAGTGGCAGAAAAGATGAAGATGCAGTGAAGATAATTTGTTGGCACTTGTTTCAGTTACTGTAGCAGTAAGCGTCTTGTGTCGTAAAAGCATGATAGTGATAAAGTATTCCTGAGTTGTCTATTTTTCGTCTGAGAAATTTAAACGTATTGCTGCTTGATCGACCACCTGTTAAATCGACCTCTACATTATTATCACAGAACTCAGTCCCATAACCAACCTCCCACCGATCAGCTCATACCTTCTCAGCGGCTTTGCGTTCAATGCTATTCTACCCTTACCTTGACAGCAGACAGGTGACGTCTCCTTCCTCTCTGGTTTATGGCATTGCGTTTTGCTCCACATATAAAAAAACAGCTTCAAACGTTTACTTTGCAATTTTTTTTTTTTATTGCACAACAATAAATTGGTACAAATGGCGGACTTATGCCGATAAGGCATTCTCTACTAGTCAACCATGGGGCTTAGCAGTAAAACATGGTAGGCGGTGTTGTGTTCCAGTGCCTTAGTACATTGTCCTTACAAAGGGTTGAAGAACTTGTTCTACTTTTAGAAAGGCTCATACACATTTGAACTGAAATTACCTGAACCACCTCCAAGCAGAGCCTCCACCGTAAACGGCATTATCAGGAAACACTGGCTATATTCGATGGTTCCATAAAGGTGGTTTACGAGGCTCGCCGTTTATAGCTCTGGCACAGTACACAGATAACAGTAAAATATCTACATGCAAACGTGCCGCTCCCGGTTCGAATGTGTGCGTACGCGCCGTGTCGGCACGCGATTTCACGCACACGCTAGCATAAAGTACGGGGAGATAAGGTGGCGGCAGTTCGTACGGCCTGTGCCGCGTGTCTGTGTGCACGCTAGGCTAATAACTCGGCGGGCGGCCATAGATAACCTACTGTTTATACTGTGGCTCTGGCGTCCATTAGTGCTGATTGCCACCGGTAAGGTCTGAATGAATGCCCTCTGATTGAACCTTTCACGACGGCAATAATAACATAAAATGTAGGTAATTTAATCAAGTTAATGTGTTAAGTTAATGCTTCGCTAATATTTGTTCTTAAGCAAAACAATGCTGATCGTCATGCTAGGTAGATTGTGTGGAACAAATTGCTTAAACTAGCGCATTTGGTCATGAAAATCTAATTGACTTACTAATATCAATCTTTCTGACTACTCGCATCTATGTGACAAACATTATTTACAAAGATGAGTAATTTAAATAATGAGTAATTTTAAAACACAGATGTTTTAAAACACATACTTATACTCTCAGTCACTGACACCCATATAGTAAAAAAGCCTGACGTACTTTCATACAGCTTAAAGTTCGACCACTATTGTATGTTTTATTTCATGACCGGTATCAAGTCTACAATACAACAAATTGCACACTAGAAACCTGACAACTGTCGTTTATGAAACGCATATTGTCGAAACGCAATTACAAACATTACATAAGTACTTGTTGAATTTTGACGAGCGCCCTTAGAATAATCGTTGCAGGTTTTTGTTTGTTTATTTTTACTATGTAAATAACTAGCTCACATTATCGTCAAGATCTTAATGATTTCATTAAAACAATCTCTTTGATCTTTCTAATACTCCTCTTTCCTTTTATGGATGAGAATAATATTAGCTGGAATTCCTTATGCATAGTAATTTCCAACGCTTGTAGATACGTAACAAATTGATTCCAAGCGACTCGACTGGATGACCGATACCTACGGCGTTAAGAAGGTGGCTACACTGGCTCCTACACCAGAGGTCGCGGGTTCGATCTCCGCACAGTACAAACATGCGAATGCGTAATGTCATGGCTGTTTGTATAGGTTTGTGTTTTCCCGATGTTTAAAAAATATATGTTTTTACAAAATATTTGGAGAATGTGTGTTCAGTTCTCACAGTACAAGCATGCTAAACTGCGCTGTGGTGAAAAATATCCAATGATATTTTCTTCTAGCTTTTCATGGATTGTGCCCAGTAGGCCTAAGCTTGGTTGTATTTGCATTTCCGTAAAGGTGTTAGCTGTGATCGGGAAGTACCGGCTCGATAAATATCTAATTAGAAAGTAGAAAATGTAATTATTCACGGCGAAGGCATAACGGGCATATTAACGCGGGTATTACTATACTCTACCGCTCTGGATAACTTTCTCATATCGGTATCACTTATTTGCTATAACTGCAATTGTGTAATTGCTTTGTTTTAGTATTTTACTAAAGTTTGTTAACGTTATTGTGTTTGGTTTAATAACTTTTGCTTAATTAAATCAGTCTTCTCCAACTTTAATAGGTTATTTTTTTTAGCACCAGGGATAATGCATTGTCATCTTAATAAATGTAGGTAAACCAGAGAAAGAAATTCGCTTTTGGCTTCAGGCGGGAATCGAACCCGCGTCTTTCGCAAACCGGGCGACTGCACTAACCACTGTGCTACCGAGACCATTAACAGACCGGCCGATTTTTTGCTGGTATATTTTACTTGGCAGCCAGGTTTGCAAGGTTCCCGCCTGAAGCCAAGACCGTATGCCTTTTTCTGGTTTTCCTATATTTCTCTAACTATCTCCAACTATATTTTCTATTGAGAGTTATTTGCGACTTATAATTATGATTACACTACATAACACAACTTCAGTATGCGCATACGCATAGCTGCTTGTAAATTTGCATAGACAATAGAGTTTAGTCTCTATTATACTCGACGAAGTAGGTCAACATACGCAACTGTCCAATTACCGATCAGAGCCAATATTTGCAGCTAGTGCGGTCATTCACCGAATGATGAGCAGTTTTTCAGTGCGCATACGCAGCTTTTTGCCGCTACAGTGCACTGACTTACGCGTTAGCGTTGGATAAGATTCAATATAAGAATATTTATTTATTTATTTATACTTTATTGCACAACAATGAGATTGTTACACATGGCGGACTTAATGCCGAAAAAGGGCATTCTCTACCAGTCAACCATAAGGCTAAGCAGAAAAATATAGTAGGCGGTGCAACAGTGTAAAAAAAATAATACATTATATAAAAAGAGAATATTAAAAAAAATAACAAATGGACAAAATAATTGAAACTAGAACTGAATTTGAACAATGAGGATTTTATATGATAAACACGAATAACTATATAAACATATATCATAAATGATAAAATACATATACTAACCTAAACCAAATTAATTTATATTCGAATACATACTATACAAAAATTAACAACCGTTCAACGCCTCTGAGGCCCAGACTCCACCAGAGCTGAGCGGAGATGTGCGGCGTCGAGCTGTGTTTTCAACAACCAATGGAATTGCGTTATTCACACATGGAGATGTGGAGATGTGATTCTATTGGTTGTTGAAAACACAGCTCGACGCCGCACGTCTCCGCTCAGCTCTGGTGGAGTCTGGGTCTTACGGTGCGCAAACGCAGCCTTTTGCCGCTACAATGCACTGATTTACGAGTTAGCGTTGAAACACTAATTGGATAAGATTCAATATAAAAACTTCAAAAATTGACAACCGTTCACCGGCTGATAAAGCTTTTTTTGTATTGGGAGGTCATCCTTTCGATTACATCCATTGAAATGAGTAATACGTACAGTTTTATAAGAGGGAGTTGTTAACACCAACTTGGAACATATGTGCTCCCGGAGTCAATATAATAAAATATCATAGTAACGAGTTTAAGCAGTTGTATTCAGAAGACTAAAACCCTTATTTGTCTTTGAAATGTTCCTTCGCTATTGCATATACTTAGTTCGTGTTTAACTCTTTCAGAAAGTCTTTCCTATCTGATTCAGCTAGTAAATTCAGTATCGTCACTCTTATTCCGGTCCTAATGTTACCTTAAAAATGATAACCTTCACACTGCCACACTGCTGTACAGCAACAAAGTGTACACTTTGTTGATAATATTCTCCTCATTCATAGTCCAAACCTGCAATTTCATATCGACCGCCTCGACGACCGTCTTGGTGTAATTGTTGAGAAGTCGGCTACTACAAGGGTCGCGGGTTCGATCCCCGCACAGTACAAACATTTGTGTGCATGAACATGTCTGTTTGTATTGGTCTGGGTGTTTCCTATGTATATTAAGTATGTATTTACAAAAGAAAAAGTATTTAAGTATGTTTATCCGTTGTCTAGTATCCATTATAACGGACTATAATTAGCCCACTTGGGACTAGATGGCGCTGTGTGGAATAATGTCCGAGGATATTTATTATATTCATTCACTCGCTCAGTATTTAATTCCCGCTCACTCTTAACTGATTGTGCCGCTCGCGCGTGGGATCACGCCTTAGCATCATAATTGAGAGTGCCATCTATGCTGATCTATGGTAATGCACCAGCCATTACAAAACACAAACACTGCATCCAAAATGCCTTTAATACCATCCTTATTTCCACATAATAAGACCTATCGAGGGCAATTTCTAACCTTGGTTAATGGTACACGCAAGTTGTTAGCTCATGCTCTGAATCATGGGAGGTGCTTCCTGTTTAATGGGTTCGATAAGAAGTTGCATTTATTAAATGGTAATAGACCGCATTAGACTGTGGTTTAGATCATCAACACCATGATTGACTCGGCAATGCCAACACTGTTTTGTAGAGCTGTCAAAGTAACGAGAGAATTCCTAATGTACCTATTCGTTACTTAAACAATCAGAACTCGTTACTTTCGTATCGTAATGTTACTCGTTAACTTTGTTACAATAAATTTCATATTCATTCACTCGCTTACTATTTAATTCCCTCTCCCGCAAACTCTTAACTGATTGTGCCGCTCGCGCGTGGGATCACGCCTCAGCATCATTATTGAGGGTGCCATCTATGCTGATCTATGGTAATGCACCAGCCATTACAAAACATTTACAAACACTGCATTCAAAATGCCTTTAATTCCATCCTTATTTCCACATAATAAGACCCATTGAGGGCAATTTCTAACCTTGGCTAATGGTACACGCAAGTTGTTAGCTCATGCTCTGAATCATGGGAGGTGCTTCCTGTTTAATGGGTTCGATAAGAAGTTGCATTCATTAAATGGTAATAGAACGCAGAACTGTAGTTTAGATCATCATGATTGGCTCAGCAATGTCAACACTGTTTTGTATAGAGCTGTGAAAGGAACGAGAAAATTCGTTACTTGAAACAATCAGTACTTGTTACTTACGTATCGTAACGTTACTCCTTAACTTTGTTACAATCAATTTCATATTTATTCACTCGCTCAGTATTTAATTCCCGATCTCGCAAACTCTTAACTGATTGTGCTGCTCGCGCGTGGGATCACGCCTCAGCATCATAATTGAGAGTGCCATCTATGCTGATCTATGGTAATGCACCAGCCATTACAAAACATTCACAAACACTGCATCTGAAATGCCTTTAATACCATCCTTATTTCCACATAATAAGACCTATTGAGGGCAATTTCTAACCTTGGTTAATGGCACACGCAAGTTGTTAGCTCATGTTCTGAATCATGGGAGGTGCTTCCTGTTTAATGGGCTCGATAAGAAGTTGCATTCATTAAATGTTAATAGACCGCAGAACTGTAGTTTAGATCATCATGATTGACTCAGCAATGTCAACACTGTTCTGTAGTGAAAATTCGTAATGTACCTATTCGTTACTTAAACCATCAATACTCGTTACTTTCGTATAGTAACGTAATGTAACTTTGTTACAATCGCGTGCTAGTATGAGGCAAGGCATCTTGTCGCTTCGCGTACTGATACAATTTCAATAAAAGAACATCAAGTAATGAACAATTTTTTAACTCAAATGTACTGTATTTTGTAACTTTTCGGTTCTTGTTAAACATTTAAATGATTTTTTATACGCTCATATGAAGAATCAACCTGACATACGATACGAATTCGTGAGTAACGATTCGGTACTTCGAGACAGGCCATGTACAGAGGCGTTCACATCAACCTTTACATAGGGGCACCTTATGCAGCTGGCATAAGGCCTATTTTGCAATGGTTGTGTAAAGGTTGATGTGAACGCCTCTGTACCTTGTACTCGGTAACTCACATACCTACAGTTTGATACAACTCCACTCTTTTAAATTCAAATTGTGTCCACCTTTAGTTAAAATCCACATATTGCATCATTCTCGCGTTCATTTCGATCCCATTTTGTCAGTGCAAGTGGTTCAACCTCAAACGCGAAATTAGCGAACTCGGAATGAATACAAGTTTTACCCATTTACTCCGAGCGGGCCTGTTTGCCATTCATCACACTTTTCCAGTTATCCTCCCACTTATATTACGACATCTTGGTATTACTGCCTCTGCATGGAATCCTTTCGATGATGTTTAACTTCTGCTTGCTTAATTTTACTGCCTTCTAAGTTGTTATTATGTTAAATTTATCGCTCACAATTTTCTGTTTATATCTATTATTTTCATAGGTTGAAGATCTATGCATATTGATTACTGTGAACAGACTCTTATTTGGAGGAAGAGATCGTCCTAGCTGAAATGACGCGCCCCTCCACCGCATCTTTGCATGCAAGAGTATTTGCTTGTATCCGTAGATGTAGTGGAGGGCCGCGTCATTTCAGCTTGTACGATCTCTCCATCATTATTTAACTTGCTACGGACTACGAATTTTCAATGAAAGAAAAATGAAACAATGTTTTTAATTATTTACTCTTCATTGCGCAATAGTGAATGGGTTCGAATGCCGGCCTTATCGGATAAAGCATTTTCTACCAGTCAACCATAAGGCAGAACAGAAAAGTTAGTAGGTAAGCGGTGCGACAGCGTAAATAATGTATAAGTTCCATACATAAAACAAATATAATTTACAATAGCTTCAAGTCTCCGAAGAATTAAGAATCTCGACTGCTGTTTGCGAGGTTACCACGCTTGTGTACTCAGTGGTGTTGGCTTTAGCAGCGAAGCAGCCCTACCGCGTCGGATTCGAGTCCCGTTACCTCGGCTAGTATAAACCAATATGTTATAAACTGGTTCATTGCTAGCCGATTCTCCTTTAGATACGGGGACTGGTCGTGCTTGGATAAAACACACCATTATGGAGATGAGGGAATTTGTGATATGACTCTGTTATGTCTATTACATGTCCATTCTGATGATCTATAAAATTTCAATTAGGAGTATTAGTATTTGGATGGATTTAAACTTCAAACTTGTTAGATGAAGTTAGTTCGTGGAAGAACTAATCGTTTAATAGAAGTTGTTCTAAGTTTACATAACAAACTTTGTTCATTTTGTGCTCACTGGCAAAAGATGGACAGAATAACACCGCTAGGTTTTTTTAAACTCTTGATTTAAGCGTAGAATGAATTAATTTATGAAAATTAATAAAAAAAATATATCTATTCCTGAAGTTTTTGAGTCAATCTCAACGTAACAAATTCCTAACGTCCAAATGTGGAAATATTTTAAAGAATCAACTGTTATCATAAATTCATCGTATGGCGTCTTATACATTGTAATATACATAATAAAAAACACAATTCAAAGCTTGATTCTGTACCAAAGTGCAGCATCAATAGTAATCTTTAACTGCTACATGCAGAAAAATGACTGTATAGTCGATCTTTCCTCTGTTACCTACCTATGTTTAAAATGGAAATGGTGTCAGTTTCTAAATAAACTATATTTGTTCCAGACGTCTATGGACCTGCCTCCAGACAAAGTGAAGCTACTGCGCAACTATGACCTGGAGAAGAAATGGGAGATCATCTGCGACCAGGACATGGTGCAGGCCAAGGACTCGCCGACGCACTACCTCAACAAACTCCGGACGTACCTGGATCCGAAGGCCTCTAGGAGTCATAGAGTAAGTACCACCATGATCCTGACTACGGTATTCGTTTAGACTTCACCCTCTTGATTTCTAAAAGTCCTTATGAAGTGCTCACTCAGCTAAAAGAGAGCTTAGCTTAGAGATGGAAGGAACCCCCTATACCAAATTTCAAGCTTCTAGATACAGTAGTTTCGGCAGTGCGTTGATATGTAAGTCAGTCAGTTTTCCCTTGCATATCCGCCTGTTGTATACCCAAACTCACACGTTCTGCAAGGAAAGTTGATAGTAATGTAGCTCTTAGGTCATCAGTTATGACATTATGCTGACTTATTCCTTTTGCTTTTATCAAATAGAGAATTATGCAAGTTTTTCAGCAAAGAAACATTTCAGATAAAAATGCCCAAATATCACATTAACTGTCTCATTAAGATTTAATTAAGATGAAGATACTAAAGACAATAAGCGTAACAAATGGAATCATACTCTCGTATAATGACTTCCAAGTCTCATCTTTAAGTTACATTATGATGGTTCACAAATCAATCGTTATCTTTATTTGTCTCTTGACTCTGTATAGTTTCGGTACGATAAACTCTAACCTTGAAAGCCGTTGATTTGAATTTAGGAAAATATATCACACCAGTATCAATATTACGCCATTTTTATTTTAATTAGTATTTTTATTATTGTCTCAAGTATCCATTCTAAGCATATCTTTAGTTGTAAATGCCTAATGTATAAATCCGTGTAAGTCAACTCTCATGAACCAATCTTCACTCAGAACAAGTATTTCAATATTCTGTAAAAAATAATAAAATTAAGCTAGCATTTTGTCTGGTCCTCCACCAGAGATAATGCCACGTAATGCGGGGATAATAAACTCCTTCGCCAGTATTGTTGTTATTTATGCAGGGCACTAAACGCTGGCAACACTGTTGCATTCCCGCAGTGCTCGCCAACCGCGGGCTTTAACATCTTGGCTCTAATCTCCATATCCTATTGAGTCTTGCGCCCTAGGCACTGGTCGAAGATATACAGAAGGTCATGTTGGAACATACAACCTACTTCGCCAGTATTGTTGTTATTTATGCAGGGCACTAAACGCTGGCAACACTGTTGCATTCCCGCAGTGCTCGCCAACCGCGGGCTTTAACATCTTGGCTCTAATCTCCATATCCTATTGAGTCTTGCGCCCTAGGCACTGGTCGAAGATATAGAGAAGGTCATGTTGGAACATACAACCTACTTCGCCAGTATTGTTGTTATTTATGCAGGGCACTAAACGCTAGCAACACTGTTGCATTCCCGCAGTGCTCGCCAAACGCGGGCTTTAACATCTTGGCTCTAATCTCCATATCCTATTGAGTCTTGCGCCCTAGGCACTGGTCGAAGATATACAGAAGGTCATGTTGGAACATAGGTACAACCTACTTCGCCAGTATTGTTGTTATTTATGCAGGGCACTTAACGCTGGCAACACTGTTGCATTCCCGCAGTGCTCGCCAACCGCGAGCTTTAACATCTTGGCTCTAATCTCCATATCCTATTGGGTCTTGCGCCCTAGGCACTGTTCGAAGATATACAGAAGGCCATGTTGGAACAAACAACCTACTGGTTTTCTTAGCTACTGCCAAGAAGATACTATTTGGGATCTTCTCCAAGGCTTTTGTTAGATTCAACGTCTGCAGATCTTAGTTTCTGGATTACATTACGTTACTTGAGGAGCCTTTCCTACATTAACCCCTGAATTCACAAACGCCAATCAACGCTAAGCACGCGCTCACGCTCATGCTGTCCCGTAATATGTCAATAGAACTGAAAGGTACAGCTAATACTTCTGAGGGATGCTCACCGTTGATTTGCGTTTGTGAATTCAGGGGTGAGTAACTTGCCGTAGTGATCCTTCCCCCGGCGAAATGTGAGCCTCTGAATGTTCCGTTCACCATGACACTCGAGCATGTCATTTGATGTTAAGTTATTGTATTCTAAACAGCCATTATTCGTATTTGTTTTTAACATCAGCTGATGTGCTTCTAGGAAAAATAATGATACCTGCTCGAAAACGCTGCTCGTAACATCTCCGCTCCACTGAGCACTAGTCAAAAACGAGTCTTGTGCTATTTTCTTGTCAAGTACCGCACAGCCCTTCTGTACACCTCTGTGTCGAACCGTAAAAGCCCCGTTAGCTCGGAGACAATGTGCCATACATCACGCGGCCCTATCGATGCTGCGCGCGCGCAATTTGTGGACACAATCGGCAATAAGGGACGGTCGACAGTAATTATGATAACGTGCACTTTTATCTCTATGCCCTATAGTGTTCGGGAGAGAAATGAAGTGGCCACTTAGCTGTAGGTGGTTGTTCACAACCGGAATTCGAATTGTTCTCATTTTGTAATGGTTTACGCTTCTGTTGTGCAGTTTTTGTGACTTGTTCTTGTGACCGGTTGAAATGATTTATAAATGAGCATGTCTAATCTTATCTTAATTAGATGCAGGTGTGTCTTACTGCCCAGCAATGCGTCGAAGTATAGTGTTACTTTACTAGAATTATGTAATTATAACTTCTACTCAGGACTTCACGACTTTTGGGAAGACCTTTACAGAAACTGTTTTTTATAAGATATGTATTTGGGCCAGGGGGTGACTTGTCTGTAGGACTACGTGATTAATTTAAGTAACTAGCTGTCCCATCAGACTTCGTTCTGTTGTCAAACATTCAGTGTCACGTGACTGGTAGGAACCGTTGCTAAGAGGAAACTAAAATTGTTGTTTCCACAATATTCCCAGCATTTTCTCATGTTCACTCACCTTTTAAACCTTCCCTCGACCATAACAAATAATTAAAAAAAAAACCAAACCGGTCTAGCCATTCCCGAGTTTTAGCGAGACTAACGAACAGCAATCCATTTTTATATATAAGTAATTATTCATCTAAATAGTGAATAGGTTAGACAACAAGAATTACTATTAGTCCAGTCATTTAAGCCTAAATTAGGTAAGAATCTCGGAATTCGAGATACCCAGCTGTAAGTCTGTAAATACTTGTATATTGACACCCTAAAAGTTGTCTCAAAACCTACATATGGTAGGGTGTACGCAACTATTAAATTTCAAGGTCAAATGTCACAAAAATTGTTTTTTTGTAAATATCTCATTTCCTTTGGGTTTTTTGCTATTTGTATGTATTATCAATATTGTAGAATACAAAATTCTCTACAAATTTTGTTTCAAAAATTTTTTCATACGGTGAACCGTTTTCGAGATAGAGGGCGGAGAGCGCTCGGTCACAGCATCACTTCAGGTCAACCGGTGCCTCCGGTGAAAAACTTAAAAAGTGAAAAAATGTGAAAAGTCTCGATTATCTTAGTTTTCTGCATTACGTCAAGTCTACAGAACTTAATAAAGCTGTGCAGCTTTCAAATATTCCACTAACAAGTGCAGCTGCTCATCAACATTGTAAAAACAACAACGTTGTCGAAAATCGTTTCGCATTGCCCAACCCCATACCTGGGGTTCTAAATCATGCCCTAACCAAGTTTGAACTTGATAATATACACGTTGTTGTTTTTACAATGTTGATGAGCAGCTGCACTTGTTGGTGGAATATTTGAAAGCTGCACAGCTTTATTAAGTTCTGTAGACTTGACGTAATGCAGATAACGAAGATGATCGAGACTTTTCTCATTTTTTCACTTTTTAAGTTTTTGAACGGAGGCACCGGTTGACCTGAAGTGATGCTGTGACCGCGCGCTCTCCGCCCTCTATCTCGAAAACGGTTCACCGTATGAAAAAATTTTCGAAACAAAATTTGTAGAGAATTTTGTATTCTACAATATTGATAATACATACAAATAGCAAAAAACCCAAAGGAAATGAGATATTTACAAAAAATCGATTTTTGTGACATTTGACCTTGAAATTTAATAGTTGCGTACACCCTACCATATGTAGGTTTTGAGACAACTTTTAGGGTGTCAATATACAAGTATTTACAGACTTACAGCTGGGTATCTCGAATTCCGAGGTGAACTTACTAAAATGACTGGACTATATGAGAACGAGAGATAAATAACACCCGCATAGGAAAGAACTTATCAGAACGAATGACTGGCGAAATTATGATAACCAAAACAAAGAAAACTGCGAAATAGCTGGCAACATTGCGAGGATGTTTTTCTTGCCAAACACTAGTTGAGTTGGTAGCGACGAAAACATCCCAAAAGCAATTTAACAGCTTCAATAACATCACACTGCCGCAAAAACAACAGATTGACGGAATCTTCGTCGGTTACCGGTTATGTATCATCATTTACCGATTACTCGAGTAATAAGTGGACTCGCCGTATTTTGTTCGCTTTAAAAAATCGATCATTCTGACCGAACATCACTCAGACAAGACTCATGTTATTCATTCGATTCAAAAGAATAATTTCAGTATTTAAATTTATCGCCATTATGAATAGGAAAGGCATTAATCTTAATCCTTCTCGTTGCTGGAGTTTGTGGCAGAATGACGTAGGTATGTTATATTCACGAGTGTATCGTAGCCAAGTAGTTGAGCACTCTGCCTCGGACCCCTGTGGTCCCGAGTCTAACTCTGTCTTGTCTTGTCTTACTTAGTAGACCTTGCTTTAGAGGGCATAGATCTCAAGGATTTCTACCGATGTGAACCGCCAGGTTTCAGAAACTCGCAAATCTGTGACCCTAGGACTTCAGTTCCTGCAAAACCGATTTAATAATACAATAAACAAATATCACCAGAATTGGCAATTTATCCAATATGTAAATATATTTTCTATGAATTTGTGAGTTCATAGAAAACATGCATGTCATTTCTCGTGATATTTAGCCTGTGGGATATTTATTGGATGCGCGAGAATAGGGTAGATGACTATGAGTGATTTTGCATGTTTTTTTATGTTCCCCAAAAATAATAATTGATTACAAATGTTATTGTAAAACCACAATCGAAATTCGTTTCAAAATGAGGCTACAATAGGCCTGCAAACTTGGGTGGGCAAGTCCATTTCATATGTGTTAAATTTTTGTAAAACAATATCACTTTTTTGTTACCCAAACTATTATGAAGAAATTATGTTAGGAGACCATTATCATAAACGCAATATTGAATATAGCTGTCGAACAAAGTTATTACGCGCTCCTTACAAAAACAGCGAATGTGACGTCACTATCGCTGTCACTTTTGTATGGAGCGTTTTTGGGCAAGTCCAAAAATGTGCATTTCAAATTGTGATATCTCTGGTGGTATTGATCCAGATGAAGTGATTCTTTGAGGATTGTTTACATAAATGTAAGGTCTTTCGATAATAAACAAAAAAAAAATACAGTCATCATGCCTATTAGGGCCCATGAGGCAATATTGCCGAATATGGTGCTTAGGTAGGATATTAAATACCATATTCATTTCGAGCTGTAAGGAGATGAATTTAGATTGAGATAGATTTTATATGATTCAAATAATTTCCACTCATGTTTTCGGACGAAGGAGAGAAGGCCCCGAAGTAAATGAATAAATAAATATCATTGGTCATTATTCCAACACTGACAAGCTTGTACTGTACAGATAAACATGCTTGAATTCTTTTTTGTGGTAAATACACACATGATACATAGGAAACACCCGAACTCAATACCTATACAAAAATAAGGTTTCATTTAAATGGAAAAATGCGATTACTTACCACTAAGAGTACCCACAGACTTTAAGCAGTTAAAAATAACTAGTCAATGCATAATTAAGCAGTAATTTGACTAATTAATTGTTTGCTAATAACTGTTATTTCGGTAACAGTTACTTGTACCGTAATCTGTAAAGAATGCATAATCATGCTATGATTTATACCCCCCTCATGGGTTCTCGCCTCGGCGTGGCGAGGGGGCCTAGTACCGGTGGTAGGGGCACCACCGGGAAGCGAAGAGAACCCAGGCGTGGCAGCGTGGTGGACTGGACACCCACCCGCTGCGGCCCGTAAGGGCGACGTGGGGCTGCGGGGCCAGTGGGGCCTGCAGGCGCCTTGAGGCGCGTGGTTGGGGCCGCGGCGCACAACCGGTTGGTGGGGGCCAGTGATCCGAGGCTGATCCCCCCTGTGCGTCGCGGCCCGGCGGGGCCGTACCGCAGGTTACGGCAGCGGAGCCGCCCTTTGGGTGGCTCGTGGTTGCGGGCCCAGTAGGGCCTGCGTACGGTGGCCAGCTGGCGCGTGGTACGGGGGTGCCGCCGGCAGCATTGCACGGGTCACCGCTGCCTGGTAGGGACGGCTTGACATCCTCGGCCGTCCCTTCTGGCCTCCCCCCACGAAGGGGGGTCGCTTCCGGCCCGCCGTCCAGGCGGGCTCCGTCCGGGGGAACGCGTAACAGGCCTCGCGCTACTCACCGTGTTCCCCCACTACGGACGATTAGAGGGTGTAGTAGGGGTTTTAGTCGGTAGGGCCACTGGTATACCACCTTTCCAGTGGAGAGTCCGACATAACCCGTCCGTCCCCCGGTGGACGGGTATGCGTAAGGCATTTCCCCTACTTAAAAAAATAAATAAATGCTATGATTTATACACTGTGATCGAACATCTGAGCGATGTATTGGCTCAATAAGATCTATCTGTTCGATCATACGTCGGTGTTGGTGGTCGATGTATTGAGTCAGTTTGTATGTGTGGTAATAGTGGGATGAGTCACTCGGCAGGTGTGAGTGAACTCATTGAAGATGCGGTTACATCAGATCTATTGTATCTCGTATCGGTGTGTGAATGTGTGACCTCATGATCGATGCATTCACGCGTGGAACTGGGATACATTGTTTTAGCACAATACCGAATTGATTCTAGTATTTGATAGAGAATATCCCTAGATCCGCTAGCTATTAGTGATTACTGCGATAGTTCCTTCCGAGAACGTTTAATTGACTAAGAATCAAGTTTCCGGGCCGAAGTTTTATCAGAGTTGTAACTATTTGATATGTGATGGCAAGTATGTGCCTACCAACACATTTTTTCGATCTATTCCTTTCTAATACCAAAAACTAATACCAATGGTATTTGTTTGCTATCGTAAATAATTTTCTGTTCCGAACGAATACCAAATTTTAAATATTTCAATGTAGTTTTGGTATTCGTCCGGAATAGAAGTTAATTACGATTGCAAACAAATACCATTGGTATTACTTTTTGGTATTAGAAAGGAATAGATCATTTTTTTTTCAGTAGGCAGATACCACATCTCTCCTATCATCTTGGCACATATTTTGCGCTTCCTTAACGCTCATTTATCTTTTCATCTGCTACCCTCTGTCAAGTAAAGAGTACTCAAATCTCAACCTGCCCCTTTTTGATAGCAACTGGAACTTGTCCAAGGTACGTTCTTCCATTTGCTCCCATCCAATATTTCTATTCACCCTCGCTATGTAGCATGATAGATTTATAGCTGTGGCATGGAGTTATTACGGCATTGATTTTATTTGTACAGTTATTTTATCAGTGAGAGAGTGTAGAGTCAATAAATCAGTTACAAGTATTTATCAATAAACTATATAACAACAATGTTGCAAATACGGTATACTAGCTTTGGTCTTCAACTTCACTTGTGAATTTGGATCGAAACATCGGGTAATGTTTCTCTAAGTGCAATCGAATGAATAGTAAACGTAGGCCAGATTCACACTAATAGGTACTAGACTAGATTTAATCGCTGTCAGTACCCTAAGAAAGCCTTAGAAATCTCGGAAGTTTTTATTGATACAACGCATACTGCGCATTTAAGTAGGTAAGCTGTTACGTTTGAGCTTTAGTCGGCTTTGAAAGAATGCAAAAGATCTGAATGTCATTTCACCGATATTCATAGGTTCAATAGGTAGCTAACGGTCACAGCCGTACAAAACTTCCAAAGACAGTGTCCTCAAATTGAGCACCGCCAGTACTATGGTACTGGCGGTGCTCGCATAGTGTTCGCTATAACGAGAGGTCGAAGATGAGCACTCGTAGTACAAGATGTACATAAGATAATGAGTACACGAGGTCCCATCCACTCCGCGTGACCTATCACTCGAGATGACCCGCGATCTTTAAATTCATTAAAACGACGTTCGCTACGACAGTATGGCCCTTGAGTTCTTGTGCTGTAGCCTCGCTTGTGTATCATTTGCTGTTGATTGTGGTAAATTATACTCTATGCGAATGTTTCTGGAGTGGTGGCTGTCTGTGATTAGTTCTATTCCTTTTCATATGATTGAGTATAACGATTGCTGGTTCACACGTCCACTTGCGAACACCTTCAAGAATAGGTCAGCTTAGGTTCACTCTCTTAAAGTGACACACAGTACACGGGAACTGGTATTTGTCACGAGATCGCATTGTGTAAAACCCTTGAAGTGAACACACAACCCTCCGAAAATATGACAGTGTAATTGTGAACAAACAGTCAACGTTTGATGTTTCACGATAATTGATCAAATAATACCCTCAATTAAAACCAAAGTTGGAGAAAACCTTCAAATGGAAGTGAAGGTTTTCTAACATCTAGGTAACCTAAGAAAGTTTCTCCGGAATTTATATTCCGTGCTTACTACTAGTGCTTATGCACTAGTTGACAATATTCCCTGTAGTTATTCTCATATTGAATTAATTATTCAGGCCATGGGTCGTACAAAAGGTTAGGTCACATTGTGCGACAGGCTGACTCATTCGGAGATGTCGTGTCTCACCGGCGAGTTGGCCCAAGGTATTGGGTGACACAAGCTGACGTCTGGGTTATTTAAAATGGTCATTAAAAAGGGGTTTTTGTGGTTATTGGTTGTATATGCCAACACAAGGCACATTGGCCTCTAGGACAGAAAACACCTGCAACGTGGACAGATGAACTACCTAGTTAGAGTCATCGAGTTTTGGTGGATGCAGGCTGCCTACAATCGGCCTCTCTTAATTCATACTGATGACGTTCACTGGGACGTCTTATAGCAGGGAATGATGTAATTGGCTTTGTGATCCTTCTACTAAATCTGGCGTTTGATGCCGTCTCTTAAAAATTCAAGGTCGCTTCTGCGGTTCTTTCTTTAATCTTCTCTCTTTTACACACGCCTTGGTTCCTTTCGGATTAAATAGTGGACAACCAACCAATCATATACCCAGCACAGCTTCCCTTTTAACATGCCAACACGGACTATTCCAAAAATGAAATAAAAATTGTATTGACTTCAACAAAATCCTGTCCCTAGTGCCAGTTACCGTTATTCTTCAAACTTCACTAGCTATTTGCTCTTCACTTGGCCCACGCGTGAACGTGGGCGTCCAGACGTGAGACGAGGAATGTTTGCTCGCTCTCCACAAATAAGGACACAGTCTAATCAGATATGAGCATCGGCTCGGCTCATTATCTTCGGGAAATATCGCCGTTCGTGATCAGCTTTGTGCACTGGCTTATCGACTTTAGCTGTTATGGCGGTAATGGCAATGCTTTCAGGATTAAGGTCGATGGTATTTGCATAGGGAATGGATATGGATATTAGATTTCCATAAACGATGACGAGAATTTACTACGGGGAAATTGTGGGTTTTAGCTTATTTTTAGTTAGGATTTATTGTTCGAAGTCGTAATAGAACTTCAGGGAGTAAAAACACTATCTTAGTGGCAACTGGTTGGTTGGAATGTCACACCACCCTACAGGTAAAAAGACTTTTCTGAAATAAATAATGGTTTAGTTTTGCAGTTGACGTTAAAATTAAAATCGATTGAAAGCACACAAGGAGAAAGTGCAAACAAACAGAATCAAATTCGGCAGTGTTCATTATAGAATATACTTTCGAATATTTTCTACCGATGTTCACTCTTTTAGTAAGAAACTCAAACTATTGTAAGTTTTGCAAACTTTCTTTGTGTATGTCGCTGTGAACCATTAGAGTTATAGCTAAGTACTAATCTTTAAATAGTTGCGGTCAATGAAGAATCTTGACTATCTTTGGGGGTACTTGCGGTTATTTATTACTGGATGTAATATCATTTTTTTGAGCAATGAATAATGTTAATTTATCTGTCTTTACAGAAAAGAAAAATGGTGGGGGACTCGACTTCAACACAAGTTCTCAGGGATTTGGAGATATCACTTCGGACCAATCACATAGAGTAAGTGCAGTAGAGTTTACTACTGTTTCTAAAATATTTACCCTTAGTAGGTAGGTGTTCATCTTATCTCTATCTGTACTAAGCCACTGCTTAAAATATCTCCATATCTTTGCGTGCTCTTAACTATTTTACCTTCTATCCAGATGGGTTCGCGAGTTCCTCAACGAACAGAACCAAGGTCTGGACGTGCTCATCGACTACCTGAGCTTCAGGCTGAGCATGATGCGGCACGAGCAGAGGATAGCGCTGGCCAGGAGTCAGTCCAGCGATGGGATTAACCAGGGTAACAGAACCGACACATCCTATAAGTACTGGAAATGAAATTACAACAATTAAAACGCCTCTCTTTCTCTTTGCCTAGAGACAATTCTAGGCAAAGAGAAAGAGAGTGAAAGGATTTCTTCCCATTTCTAAACTACAACTTATTTACATTATAAACTAATGTTTGATTAGTCGCGCGGTTCACTACAATATTTCATGATACTAGTGATGATGTGGTTTAAGGTGGTACATGCCGGCCTATTAAATGGCTGTTCACTTAAAGAAGCCCAGGTTATATAGCCCTGGAAGCTCTTCTACTTATACCTGGGTAACTACACAGCAGTAGATATACTTACATATTTCTGTCTAGACAAGAACAGTTTGAAAACAGATGCGGCGGTTCGAAGGTCGCTTATTGGTTTGAATCTTTGTCCAATATTGAATGCTGATTTACTTACTGAATTATTCATATTACGATCCGATAAGCCTCATTGCATGGCCTTTGATTATAAGAAATTAGTCAGTTTAATCATCAGCAGCTACCACTTCTTCGCTGTATTTTTGACTACCTTAAAATTTTCCCATTTATCCCATCCAGGTGTAAACACAACATCATCAGACTGCACGACGCCAGCTGACGCAAGTTCGACCCTCAACGCGTCATGGAGGCGGCGCGCGAGAAGCACAGACCTGGAGCTGGAAGCCACTGGAAGCCCAGCGGTCGCGCGGCGGAGGACCAGACACGCGGCTAGACTCAACATGGGCGCGTCTACTGACGATATACACGTTTGCATTATGTGCATGCGAGCCATCATGAACAACAAGGTTGGTGTAAACACAACATCATCAGACTGCACGACGCCAGCTGACGCAAGTTCGACCCTCAACGCGTCATGGCGGCGGCGCGCGAGAAGCACGGACTTGGAGCTGGAAGCCACTGGCAGCCCAGCAGTCGCGCGGCGGAGGACCAGACACGCGGCTAGACTCAACATGGGCGCGTCTACTGACGATATACACGTTTGCATTATGTGCATGCGCGCCATCATGAACAACAAGGTTGGTTTGGAAAAGTGGGGGAAAGGCAAGGACAACCACAGGACTGCTAAACATGGCCCATGTTCCTCGCCCTAAAGTGTCGTTGTCAGCGTTACTATATGACGGTGTCCATTCCTGAACATTATTTTCTTCTATTTACAATGTACATAGCTCTTAATCAAGAAATCGACATTTGTGGTCATCACAGTGCTCTGCACATTATTTCATGACTATATTCTGTTATCTCGATACTTGTAAACAAACTATGTTGAAAAGAAGAACTACTAAGTTTCTTGGCGGATATCTCAATGGAATCAACGTCCGACCCATTATTTATTAACTTTTATACTTATGGAATTTAAATAAAACTTTTGAAATACGTCTTGACTTTATCATCATGGATACTTTGCTTATGCCTTGCAACCTGAACCTAAACAATATTTTTCTTTTCAAATCCAGTATGGCTTCAACATGGTGATCCAACACCGAGAAGCGATCAACAGTATCGCGCTCTCGCTCGTGCACCACTCCCTTCGGACAAAAGCCCTGGTGCTGGAACTCCTGGCGGCCATCTGTCTGGTGAAGGGCGGGCACCAGATCATTCTGTCGGCGTTCGACAACTTCAAGGAGGTGGTGTCGGAGCCGCGACGCTTCCACACGCTAATGGAGTACTTCATGAACTATGACTCGTTCCATATAGAGTTTATGGTGAGGACTCATTGAATTTTACCACTTTTAAGAAATACCTATATCCACAGTGAAGTGGCTATAAATCCTATCTGACATTCAAGTATGCGAGTTGAGTTGAGGTGCCGTGCAGTTGTGACATTGGATCGCCAACGATCGTTGTTGTTAAGCAACACACGCCAATGGGAACCACACCCTTTTGTGATGTATTTCTCGGGCATTAGATGTTAGTCGCACCAGCGTTTTTTAGGCCGTAATCCTTCGGCGATAGCCGTCTTTGGGGATCCATTGGGTTGACCTAGTTTACTACTCGAGAGAATGGTGGCTTTTGCAGAGGATAGGGAACGATGGAAAGGTTTGGGGGAGACCTTTGCCCAGCAGTAGAATCTTGCAGGTTAAAAAAAAAGATGTTAGTCGTTAAGCTTAGACGGGGGCCTTAGGGTGGCTATATAATATCTGTCATTAAGGTTTCTCACTAACCTTACACCCCTCCGACAATCTGCTACTAGCCCGCGTGTTGGAGAATAACTCGGTGAGGCAATGCCCCACAATGTGACGTATAATCGCTGTTATTTTTTGTTTCAATTCATTTTTAACAGCATTTCGTCTTTCCAGGTGGCATGCATGCAGTTCGTGAACGTGATAGTGCATTCGGTGGAAGACATGAACTTCAGGGTACACCTGCAGTACGAATTCACGGCGCTGAAGTTGGACGACTACTTGGATAGGCTACGGATGTGTGAGAGCGAGGATTTGCAGGTATGGTGACAAAGTTTTGAAGTGTAGAAATATTAACAATACAACATTAATAAACCGAGGGTTGACTCTTCTGTAGTTTTTAACAAATATTTTCTGTACTGGGCTAAAAGTAGATATCATATTGATACTATGTTTTTTCTACTGGTCGAAGTGTAGGTCCAACAGTGTTTTTTTTCCTGAAACTGGATGAGGTGATTGACGTACGTACGTACGTACAGACGTTCTATCTAAACTTCGTAAATAATTGGCATCGCTCGCTTCGTCGCGGAATTCGTTTACACACTTCTTAGGGAACATATTTGAACCGCTCTAAGCCTATTTTTAACATCAAAAACTATTCTATATCCTTTCCTAAAGTTCATACTATCTTCGCACCGATTTTCATTAAAATTGGTTCTGTAATTGCGGCGTGAAAGCGTGACATACAAACATGTTTATTTTTGTGTCAGGTTCAAATCTCCGCGTACCTTGACAACGTGTTCGACGTGGCGGCGCTGATGGAGGAGAGCGAGACGAAGACGGCGGCGCTGGAGAAGGTCAACGAGCTGGAGGACGAGCTGGGACATGTCAGTTACTTATTAGTTACTTTTGAAAATACTCATATTTCGATACGACTGACTGCACACATTATTAGTACCTTCTGTTAGCTGCAATAGCTATGCTAATCGTGCCTGATAGCTCCTTCTAAACTTCAAACCAAGCAAAGTTAATGTGACATGGTTCAAGAATGTAAAGACTGTGGTCTTGGGCGTAAGAATACAGCTAAGGCCACCTGTCGTAAGAGGCAACTAAAGGGGGCCCCCGGGGTCGCTAGGAGTGTACACGGTGGGGGCTGTGTGTCTCCATTGCACAAGCGACCCCGAGATGGACGGCAGTGTGGGGTGGCCTCGCACTGTCGAACACCGGCGGGTGTGTAAGAGGGGAGGTACTACTCCCCTCGAGGTGAGCCGGAACCGGTACAGCGCGCCAGGGTTTTACCGGTAGAGAACAGCGGGAAGTCCGCAAAATGTATTTTACCGGTTAAAAAAAGAGTGTGCTGCTTTTATGTAGTACAGTCAACGACAAAAGTGCTCCTGTCTGTACTACATAAAAGCAGAAACCAGCATTAGTAATGAGAAAACAACTTGAATTAAAAACTGAATTCTAAATTTTACTATTATAACAAATTAAATTATGCCTCAAATAAATTTAGAAATACCTTGAAAATTTTGTATTTAACTCAGCCATCTTCAGCCAACGTATTCGTCGGCATATTTTTTCTGACATTAAAAACGTAATCAACTAGTAATGTTATTTTCATTTCATATTCAGGCGCACGAGCGACTAGCGGCCCTAGAGCGGGAAGCGATAGCGAAGCTGGGCTCGCTGGAGTCCGAGCTGGCGCAGCTGCGGCAGGAGCGGGACCAGCTGGCCGAGGCGAGGCGGCAGGTCGTCGAGGAGGTCTGTTACTGTTACTGTTACTGTTACTGTTACTAGAGACGAGCGACTAGCGGCTCTGGAGCGAGAGATAGCGAAGCTGGGCTCGCTGGAGTCCGAGCTGGCGCAGCTGCGGCAGGAGCGGGACCAGCTGGCCGAGGCGAGGCGGCAGGTCGTCGAGGAGGTCTGTTACTGTTACAGATGTTATCAAACCGCCCTAAGGCCTCCGACTAGGCTTAACGACGTCAACCGGGACCAACTTCTTAACGTGCCTTCCTAAGCGCGGAGATCCCCGAAAAATACATCACTAAAGGACACTGACCACTGATGTATGGACTTTCGTTTCACTTTTTACAATTTTGTTCATAAACATAAACAGCCTATATACGTCCCACTGCTAGGCACAGGCCTCACCTCAACTATGAGGTGGAACGAGCCATACTCTAACACGCGGGCTCAGTGCGGATTGTTGGAAGGGTGTAAGGTTAGTGAGCAACCTTAATGTCAGATCTTTCAAACCGCCCTTAGGCCTCTGACTAGGCTTAACGACTGACATATAACGACGTCAACCGGGACCAACTTCTTAACGTGCCTTCCTAAGCACGGGGAAGCCCGAAATACACATCACTAAATTTCGGTCGGGTTGGTCACCCATCCCATTTCCAACCCGGCGTGTGTTGCTTTACAACAGTGATCGTCGCCGATCACTGTCACAACTGTGCCAGGGGCACCACCAGCTATTTCTTAGACAAATAATATTTGTAAAGTTTTGTTCTTGTTTAAAACAATGTAATTAAAGATCTGAAAACCAGAAAAAGACATTTGGTCATGTTGGCAGGCAGGACTCGAACCCGCATCTTTCGCAAGCCGGGCGACTGCACTTCCAATTATGCTACCGAGACCCTTAACAGACCGGCCGAATCTTTCTGATATATTTTACCCTATGAGCCAGGGTGATTTCATCAATGTTATAGGCATCCACCTCTATCACACGGAAGAAATATTATTTCAAATATTTAACTTCCGATTAAGATGAATAAGCTATTACTATTTTTTATTATTGTTTTAGCATTTTCCATGCAGTATTTTGCTCTGGGGAAGCGAAGTAAGACAACCCGCGCGGCGGGGAGTCTAGTATGACTGGCCCTCGTCGGGCGGGGCCACGGCACCTTTCGTGGAAGAAAGATGTGAGAGCCATCCAGGGCTAAAGCAGCCGTTACGGCGGCAAAGGCCTGGATGGAACAGTAGACATCAGTGCAGGATGGCTACTATGAGTTGGCGGCGGAAGAATGTCATAGCACATCAACGGCGGCACTCACAGACCGAGTTAGCAGGTTCACTGCGCACCCCCAACCCGCACTAGACAAGCGTGGTGGGTTAAAAGTCTAACCCCCTACCCTCATGATGTACGAAACGAAAAACACGCCCCAAGTGCTCGGCGGCTCCAGAAGAGTAGCTGCTAGTGACGGTAGGCAGACACTCCCTGGAGCCAGGGGGCTTCAGAATCTCCGAGTGGCGAATTGTGACCGTCAAACGACCAAAGCTAGCCGAATGGATTTTGAGAAACTTAATGTTCTATCTTTAAATACACGCACACTTAGAACGGAAGAAAGATTGGTAGAGTTGGAAAATGCGCTAAATGGCATCAACTGGGATATAGTGGGTCTCTGTGAAATAAGAAGGGAAGGCGAGGACGCTCTGGAGCGCAATGGTAACATCTTATACTATGTCGGGGCTGGTAGCCAATTTGGTGTGGGTTTTATAGTCGCCGAAAGATGGAAAGACAATATAGCAGAGTTCGTGTCCTACTCTGATCGAATTGCAGTAATGAAATTTCAAGTTACACAAAATAAAACCATCAGTTTTATTCAAGTACATGCGCCCACTTCTGCTCACTCTGATGAAGAAGTCGAAGAGTTTTATGACCTTTTGAGCAAAGCGTGTGATGAACATAGAGGGACATGGACACTTGTAATCGGTGATTTTAACGCAAAAGTCGGTCCCCGGCAGGAATTGGATAACCCAAACATCATGGGACCATTTGGATTAGGATCCAGAAATAAACGAGGCACACGGTTACTACAATTTGCCTTTGACCAGGGTCTTAGCTTATCAAATAGCTATTTTAGCAAAAAGCC
Source organism: Udea ferrugalis (assembly GCA_950022985.1). Lineage (NCBI taxonomy): Eukaryota > Metazoa > Arthropoda > Insecta > Lepidoptera > Crambidae > Udea > Udea ferrugalis. The sequence continues at coordinate 2,526,579 of OX465527.1, read as the reverse complement.
TCAGCGTCGGTGGACTTGGCTTTCACCAGACAAAGTAACGAGGAATGAAATCGATTACTGTCTGTCCTCTTCCGTGCAGATAATCCACAACGTCGAAGTGTTAAATAACTTTAAATTTAATTCGGATCATAGACCTTTACGCGTGAAATTATTTTTTAATCTTAAAATACGACTGAAGCGACTAGATAAAGCTGCAATAGTACCAAACATAGATAATTTTTTGCTACAATTAAAGAACTCCTTCGACTTGTTACCGGTAACTAACTTAGAAACAGAAGATGTAGACATTCAATACGGTAATATAATAAAATGCGTAAAACGTACCAGTTTCAAGATTAAATCATGTAAACTCAAAAATCAGAAACTTAGCAACGCTACTAAGCTATTAATAGAAGAGAGACAAAAATTGAAACCACACACCACAGAATATAAGTTGAAAGATCGCGTTGTAAAACGTGCCATACGTACTGATTTGAGGACTTACAACGCAAATCTATTTAAAGCAGCACTTCAACACAAGATATCGCTTAAAGCGGCTAAACAGGGTACGGAAGTAGGAAAGTCCACCATTTCTTGTTTGAGGGACGCGAATGGAGTTAAACGCTGTGATAGAGACAAGATAATGCAGATCTCAACCAATTTCTATAAACAGTTATATACCTGCGACACCAACCCTCACCTCAACAATGAATACTTGTGCTCTGATAGAGTTGCACCTATCACCTACCTCGAAGTACAGAGAGCCTTGAAGTCCATGAAATCACAGAGAAGCCCAGGCGAAGACGGCATAACAACAGAGACTTTAAAATTTGGAGAACCAGTGCTCCTTCCTTATATGACAAATTCATTCAACTCAATTTTAAAATCAGGATCGTTCCCTAAAACTTTTTGCCACGCCAACATTATTTTACTACACAAAAAGGGTGACAAATCGAATATCGAAAATTATAGACCCATTAGCCTCATTTCACACATTTATAAAGTTTTTATCAAAATCATTGAGAACAGAATCTCCAAAGACTTGGATGCCCAACAGCCCCCAGAGCAAGCTGGTTTCCGTCGGGGCCTTTCAACTACTGACCACCTACAGGCCATCAATCAAATAATTGAAAAGTATGCCGAATACAAATTGCCTTTGTACTTGGCATTTGTTGATTATTCTAAGGCCTTCGATAGCATAACACACGCATCCATTTTTAGATCTTTAAAAGACCAGAATATAGAACCGACATACATAGATTTGCTTCAGAAAATTTACGCCAACAGTACAGCTTCCATAAAAATCCACACCACTGGACCAATTTTTCCAATACAAAGAGGAGTCAAGCAAGGAGATCCGTTGTCGCCCAAATTATTTACCGCCACTCTGGAAGAGATCTTTAGAAAATTGGCAACCCATTGGGAGAATAAAGGGGTCCTCATCGGCGAAAAAAGGTTAACTAACCTGAGGTTCGCTGATGATATAGTTCTCTTCGCCTCATCTGCCAATGAACTTCAAGTAATGCTCGAGGATCTGAGCAAAGGGAGCCTCGAGGTCGGACTTCGGATGAATATGGAAAAGACCAAGCTAATGACCAACAGCGTCCAGCGCAGAATTGATGTGGGTGATGCGGCGGTTGAATATGTCCAAGAATACGTGTATTTGGGCCAAGTAGTCTCTTTCCAGGCGCGGCAAGATAAGGAAATAACACGCCGCACTGAAAACGCCTGGAGGAGCTATTGGTCCTTGAAACACATAATGAAAGGCGATATACCTTTATCTTTCAAACGCAAAACCATGGACATGTGCATCCTCCCCATCCTCACATACGGCGCCCAAACTTGGTCTTTGACAGACCGTCAGAAGTCCGCCCTCGAGGTATGTCAGAGAGCGATGGAGCGTAGTATTCTCGGTGTCAAATTGACAGACCGCATACGCAACACCATCATACGCTCAAAGACAAAGGTTACTGACGTCTCCCAAAAGGCTGCTCAGTTGAAATGGGATTGGGCTGGTCACGTCTGCCGCATGCCACCGGAGCTATGGGCTAGAATAGCGACCGAATGGGTACCCCAAGATAAAAAACGGCCTCGCGGCAGACCTAGAAGGCGGTGGCGGGATGAGTTGGACTCCCGTTTGAAAGATTGGTCCATCGCAGCTTTGGACCGCACAGAGTGGAGAAATGGTAGGGAGGCCTTTGCCCAGCAGTGGGACACTACAGGCTCATAATAATAATAATAATCTTTACTAAAGATCTGAAAACCAGAAAAAGACATTTGGTCATATTGGCATCAGGCAGGACTCGAACCCGCATCTTCCGCAAGCCGGGCGACTGACTTGCATGTCTTTTTCTGGTTTTCAGATCTTTAGTAAAGACACTGCATGGAAAATGCTAAAACAATAATAAAAAATAACAATGTAATTGTTCAAAGGTGTCGACGCTGAGGCGGGCGCAGCAGGACTCCAGGAACAGACAGTCGATGCTCGAGTCAAAGGTCCAGGAGCTGGAGACTCTCACCAAATCCTTGCCAAGAGGGGCTTCTAGTGAGTATTAGATTGTTATTCATTGTAATTAACTTCAATTAAATATACTTACTGGTAGAAGCATGGCAAATGTTCAACATGTTACTTTGTTTTGCTTTAGGGTTTATTGTTAATTATTATAGTTTCGTTTTCTTATTTATTTACAACCAGAGATTGAAAATTCGTTAATTCGGTATTGAGATTTCGTTCACGCAGTCGTTAGCATCCGCGTCAATTAATTGTCATTATTAGTATTCGATTTCAAACAGCGCCTATCTAATAGTAAACCAATGAATATCGACGCTTCATACTAATACTAGACGCTAGGAACTGTGTAAACGAAAGCGCATGCCCTCTAGAGAATAGACCTAAACCACAGTTTAAACCGAGAGCGGAACGTTTGTATGTAAATGTTCTATTGTATGTTTATACTGTGCTTAAACTTTTTCTCAATTCCAGTGGGCGCAATATCCTCCCACGCGCTCTGCAACGGCACAACCAACGGCAACCACTCTCTATCAAACGGCACCAGCTCTCTCTCTCCCTCGCCGCCTCCCGTCCCGCTCGCACCTCCCCCTCCCCCCGCGCCCGCGCCGGCCCCCGCCTCCGCCCCGCCCCCGCCCCCGCCGCCCCCGCAGGTGCACTGCCCCCCGCCCCCCGCGCCCCCGCCCGCCCCCGGACTGATGAACCCCCCGCAACATCATGATGCGATGACGATCAAGAGGAAGGTGGACACCAAGTATAAACTGCCGACGCTTAATTGGATCGCGCTGAAGCCTAATCAGGTGAGTTGCATATAGTTTTCTAATATTTACGCGAACACTATACATCGAAATAAAACAACTTTACGGATTCTACTCGCGGTGAAAATATAAGACCGCGAATAGAATCCGTAAAGTTGTTTTATTTCGAGGTTAGTTGCACTTGAATCTATCTTATCTTGTTGACCGCACAGACGTAAAAGAAAATTTCTTTTACGTCCGTGGTTGACTGCTGGTTTCGCTATGCAGTCCCGCGTTCGTACGAGTTATTCTAACATTCCACATTTTTGTATTTTAATATTAAGTTTGTGTTAAATAAAGAATTTTGAATTATGAATTATTATTTTTTTTGAACTGCAAATTGCACGAAAAAGTTCCCGTCTAAATAGAAACGAATACTTATGGCAGGATTTTTAAGTGCAGTAAATGACAAGCAATTTGACAAATCTTGCTCCATCTGAGACCACATCTTGTCTTTGGGGTTACATCGTGGTCAAGAGCGAAGCTATGGGATAAAAATATAATTATGAAAAAAAATACAATTGGCCATTCGTGAGGAGTAACAATAATGAGGGATTTCGATTTTTCGATACTTTTTCTGCCACCAAGCGGCGCTTGGTAGGCCTCAGGTCCAAATAGCTGTCGATAGTACAGAGTCAGAAAGTCCTCATTAAACCTAGATCATAAGTTTACGCACCACTCATAATGGTGACAAAGATATGCATAGTGAACTGTACGAAATTGATGAGTGTAGTTATCAAAACCTGAAAAATGTTCAAGGGAGAATCGAGCGAAAAAGCTGTTTTATACACAGTTTCCTATTATTTTGAAATGTTAAGTAAGCATGATTGTAAATCATTTTAATAATGGCAGGCTTTAAAAACCAACACTTCATAAAAGAAGGTGTTGAGAGAGCATTAATGCACGAGTCATTTCTTCTGAACAAAACCCGTTGCAAAATAATATAAAACACATCCTTACCTCTAACTTGAATCACCCAGGTCCGAGGAACGATATTCAACGAGCTAGACGAAGAGCGTCCGCGAAGAAGGATCAACTTCACAGAGTTTGAGGAGAAGTTTCGCATCGGCGGCGTCCACGCGCCCCTGGACAACTGTGACTCTGACACACTCGCCTCCTTCCCCAGCAAAAGGTTTAGGAAACCCGATACTGTATCGCTGTTGGAGCATACACGCCTTAGGAACATAGGTAAGAACCGTTTGAACAGTTTGAACAATAATGTTCAACGAGCTAGACAGGAACGTCCGACTCCGACACACTCGCCTCTTTCCCCAGCAGAAGGTTCAGGAAGCCCGATACTGTGTCGCTGTTGGAGCATACGCGCCTTAGGAACATAGGTAAGAACCATTTCTTCGGTTCTATTCATTCAACAATGTTCAACGAGGTAGAGAGCCTTTTTTCCTAGCATGCGGTTTAGGAAGCCCGATACTGTGTCGCTGTTGGAGCATACGCGCCTTGGGAACATAGGTAAGAACCGTTTGAAATAAACAACAATGTTCAACGAGCTAGACAGGAACGTCTGACTCCGACACACTCGCCTCTTTCCCCAGCAAAAGGTTTAGGAAGCCCGATACTGTGTCGCTGTTGGAGCATACGCGCCTTAGGAACATAGGTAAGAACTGTTTGAACAGTTTGAACAACAATGTTCAACGAGCTAGACGAAGAGCGTCAGACTCCGACACACTCCATCCTTCCCCAGCAAGCGGTTTAGGAAACCCGATACTGTGTCGCTGTTGGAACATACACGCCTTAGGAACATAGGTAAGAACTGTTTGAACAGTTTGAACAATAATGTTCAACGAGCTAGACGAAGAGCGTCTGACTCGGACACACTCGCCTCCTTCTCCAACAAGCGGTTTAGGAAGCCCGATACTGTGTCGCTGTTGGAGCATACGCGCCTTAGGAACATGGGTGAGAACCGTTTGAACAAATAAGTAAATAAACAGTTTGAACAACAATGTTCAACGAGCTAAACAGGAACGTCCGACTCCGAAACACTCGCCTCCTTCCCCAGCAAACGGTTTAGGAAGCCCGATACTGTGTCGCTGTTGGAACATACGCGCCTTAGGAACATAGGTGAGAACCGTTTGAACAGTCCAGTCATTCAACAAAATGCAACAAGCTAAACAAACTTCACTGAGTTCGAGGTGAAGTTGCGACTCCGACACACTCGCCTCTTTCCCCAGCAAGCGGTTTAGGAAGCCCGATACTGTGTCGCTGTTGGAGCATACGCGCCTTAGGAACATAGGTAAGAACCGTTTGAACAAATAAGTAAATAAACAGTTTGAACAACAATGTTCAACGAGCTAAACAGGAACGTCCGACTCCGAAACACTCGCCTCCTTCCCCAGCAAACGGTTTAGGAAGCCCGATACTGTGTCGCTGTTGGAACATACACGCCTTAGGAACATAGGTAAGAACCGTTTGAACAGTTTGAACAATAATGTTCAACGAGGTAGACAGGAACGTCCGACTCCGACACACTCGCCTCCTTCCCCAGCAAAAGGTTTAGGAAGCCCGATACTGTGTCGCTGTTGGAGCATACGCGCCTTAGGAACATAGGTAAGAACCGTTTGAACAAATAAGTAAATAAACAGTTTGAACAACAATGTTCAACGAGCTAAACAGGAACGTCCGACTCCGAAACACTCGCCTCCTTCCCCAGCAAACGGTTTAGGAAGCCCGATACTGTGTCGCTGTTGGAACATACACGCCTTAGGAACATAGGTAAGAACCGTTTGAACAGTTTGAACAATAATGTTCAACGAGCTAGACAGGAACGTCCGACTCTGACACACTCGCCTCCTTCCCCAGCAAACGGTTTAGGAAACCCGATACTGTGTCGCTGTTGGAGCATACACGCCTTAGGAACATAGGTGAGAACTGTTTGAACAGTTTGAACAATAATGTTCCACGAGCTAGACAAAGAGCGTCTAATATCGACACACTCGCCTCTTTCCCCAGCAAAAGGTTTAGGAAGCCCGATACTGTGTCGCTGTTGGAGCATACACGCCTTAGGAACATAGGTAAGAACCGTTTGAACAGTGCAGTCATTCAACATACTGCAACGAGCTAGACCAACTTCACGGGTTTCGAGGTGAAGTTGCGACTCCGACACACTCGCCTCTTTCCCCAGCAAACGGTTTAGAAAGCCCGATACTGTGTCGCTGTTGGAGCATACGCGCCTTAGGAACATAGGTAAGAACCGTTTGAACAGTTTGAACAATAATGTTCAACGAGCTAGACAGGAACGTCCGACTCTGACACACTCGCCTCCTTCCCCAGCAAGCGGTTTAGGAAACCCGATACTGTGTCGCTGTTGGAGCATACACGCCTTAGGAACATAGGTAAGAACCGTTTGAACAGTCCACCCATTCAACAAAATGCAACGAGCTAGACCAACTTCACGGGTTTCGAGGTGAAGTTGCGACTCCGACACACTCGCCTCTTTCCCCAGCAAAAGGTTTAGGAAGCCGGATACTGTGTCGCTGTTGGAGCATACGCGCCTTAGGAACATAGGTAAGAACCGTTTGAACAGTTTGAACAATAATGTTCAACGAGGTAGACAGGAACGTCCGACTCCGACACACTCGCCTCCTTCCCCAGCAAAAGGTTTAGGAAGCCCGATACTGTGTCGCTGTTGGAGCATACGCGCCTTAGGAACATAGGTAAGAACCGTTTGAACAAATAAGTAAATAAACAGTTTGAACAACAATGTTCAACGAGCTAAACAGGAACGTCCGACTCCGAAACACTCGCCTCCTTCCCCAGCAAACGGTTTAGGAAGCCCGATACTGTGTCGCTGTTGGAGCATACACGCCTTAGGAACATAGGTGAGAACTGTTTGAACAGTTTGAACAATAATGTTCCACGAGCTAGACAAAGAGCGTCTAATATCGACACACTCGCCTCTTTCCCCAGCAAAAGGTTTAGGAAGCCCGATACTGTGTCGCTGTTGGAGCATACGCGCCTTAGGAACATAGGTAAGAACCGTTTGAACAGTCCACCCATTCAACAAAATGCAACGAGCTAGACCAACTTCACGGGTTTCGAGGTGAAGTTGCGACTCCGACACACTCGCCTCTTTCCCCAGCAAAAGGTTTAGGAAGCCGGATACTGTGTCGCTGTTGGAGCATACGCGCCTTAGGAACATAGGTAAGAACCGTTTGAACAGTTTGAACAATAATGTTCCACGAGCTAGACAAAGAGCGTCTGATATCGACACACTCGCCTCTTTCCCCAGCAAAAGGTTTAGGAAGCCCGATACTGTGTCGCTGTTGGAGCATACACGCCTTAGGAACATAGGTAAGAACCGTTTGAACAGTTTGAACAATAATGTTCAACGAGCTAGACAGGAACGTCCGACTCTGACACACTCGCCTCCTTCCCCAGCAAGCGGTTTAGGAAACCCGATACTGTGTCGCTGTTGGAGCATACACGCCTTAGGAACATAGGTAAGAACCGTTTGAACAGTCCACCCATTCAACAAAATGCAACGAGCTAGACCAACTTCACGGGTTTCGAGGTGAAGTTGCGACTCCGACACACTCGCCTCTTTCCCCAGCAAAAGGTTTAGGAAGCCGGATACTGTGTCGCTGTTGGAGCATACGCGCCTTAGGAACATAGGTAAGAACCGTTTGAACAGTTTGAACAATAATGTTCCACGAGCTAGACAAAGAGCGTCTGATATCGACACACTCGCCTCTTTCCCCAGCAAAAGGTTTAGGAAGCCCGATACTGTGTCGCTGTTGGAGCATACGCGCCTTAGGAACATAGGTAAGAACCGTTTGAACAGTTTGAACAACAATGTTCAACGAGCTAGACAAAGAGCGTCTGATATCGACACACTCGCCTCTTTCCCCAGCAAAAGGTTTAGGAAGCCCGATACTGTGTCGCTGTTGGAGCATACACGCCTTAGGAACATAGGTGAGAACCGTTTGAACAGTTTGAACAACAATGTTCAACGAGCTAGACGAAGAACGACTCCGACACACTCGCCTCCTTCCCCAGCAAGCGGTTTAGGAAACCGGATACTGTGTCGCTGTTGGAGCATACACGCCTTAGGAACATAGGTAAGAACCGTTTGAACAGTTTGAACAATAATGTTCAACGAGCTAGACAGAAACGTCCGACTCTGACACACTCGCCTCCTTCCCCAGCAAACGGTTTAGGAAACCCGATACTGTGTCGCTGTTGGAGCATACACGCCTTAGGAACATAGGTAAGAACCGTTGCTAGGGTCCTACTTAGGTAAAAACCGTTTGAACAGTTCCAATCATGCAACAATGTTCAACGAGCTAGACGAGGAACGTCTGACTCCGACACACTCGCCTCCTTCCCCAGCAAGCGGTTTAGGAAACCCGATACTGTGTCGCTGTTGGAGCATACGCGCCTTAGGAACATAGGTAAGAACCGTTTGAACAGTTTGAACAATAATGTTCCACGAGCTAGACAAAGAGCGTCTGATATCGACACACTCGCCTCTTTCCCCAGCAAAAGGTTTAGGAAGCCCGATACTGTGTCGCTGTTGGAGCATACGCGCCTTAGGAACATAGGTAAGAACCGTTTGAACAGTTTGAACAATAATGTTCCACGAGCTAGACAAAGAGCGTCTAATATCGACACACTCGCCTCTTTCCCCAGCAAAAGGTTTAGGAAGCCCGATACTGTGTCGCTGTTGGAGCATACGCGCCTTAGGAACATAGGTAAGAACCGTTTGAACAGTTTGAACAATAATGTTCCACGAGCTAGACAAAGAGCGTCTAATATCGACACACTCGCCTCTTTCCCCAGCAAAAGGTTTAGGAAGCCCGATACTGTGTCGCTGTTGGAGCATACGCGCCTTAGGAACATAGGTAAGAACCGTTTGAACAGTTTGAACAATAATGTTCCACGAGCTAGACAAAGAGCGTCTGATATCGACACACTCGCCTCTTTCCCCAGCAAAAGGTTTAGGAAGCCCGATACTGTGTCGCTGTTGGAGCATACGCGCCTTAGGAACATAGGTAAGAACCGTTTGAACAGTTTGAACAATAATGTTCCACGAGCTAGACAAAGAGCGTCTGATATCGACACACTCGCCTCTTTCCCCAGCAAAAGGTTTAGGAAGCCCGATACTGTGTCGCTGTTGGAGCATACGCGCCTTAGGAACATAGGTAAGAACCGTTTGAACAGTGCAGTCATTCAACATACTGCAACGAGCTAGACCAACTTCACGGGTTTCGAGGTGAAGTTGCGACTCCGACACACTCGCCTCTTTCCCCAGCAAACGGTTTAGAAAGCCCGATACTGTGTCGCTGTTGGAGCATACGCGCCTTAGGAACATAGGTAAGAACCGTTTGAACAGTTTGAACAACAATGTTCAACGAGCTAGACAAAGAGCGTCTGATATCGACACACTCGCCTCTTTCCCCAGCAAAAGGTTTAGGAAGCCCGATACTGTGTCGCTGTTGGAGCATACACGCCTTAGGAACATAGGTGAGAACCGTTTGAACAGTTTGAACAACAATGTTCAACGAGCTAGACGAAGAACGACTCCGACACACTCGCCTCCTTCCCCAGCAAAAGGTTTAGGAAGCCGGATACTGTGTCGCTGTTGGAGCATACGCGCCTTAGGAACATAGGTAAGAACAGTTTGAACAGTCCAGTCATTCAACAATGTTCAGTTCACACTCGCCTTTTTCCCCAGCAAGCGGTTTAGGAAGCCCGATACTGTGTCGCTGTTGGAGCATACGCGCCTTAGGAACATAGGTAAGAACCGTTTGAACACCTCTACTCATTCAACAATGTTCAACGAGCTAGACAGGAACGTCCGATTCCGACACACTCGCCTCGTTCCCCAGCAAGCGGTTCAGGAAACCCGATACTGTGTCGCTGTTGGAGCATACGCGCCTTAGGAACATAGGTAAGAACTGGAACAGTCCAGACCTTCAACATCATGCAACGAGCTAGACCAACTTTACAGAGTTCGAGGTGAAGTTGCGAGACAGATACACTCGCCTCCTTCCCCAGCAAGCGGTTAAACCGGATACTGTGTCGCTGTTGGAGCATACGCGCCTTAGGAACATAGGTGAGAATTATTTCTACGGTCCCATTCATTTTGATCAGTTTACAAATGAAGGGTCCACTGCAATAATGATGAAGGTCCGAAAATGTTGGGACCTTGGTGACTAATGTCATTCGGTTCAGTCGACCGAATGACATTATTCACTGGGGTTTTAGTATTTTTGGACTTTCATCATTATTGCAGTGGACCCTTCAAATGGAAACAGCGTGGAATTCCAGTGCAATGAAAACGAGTGGGGTGTGATTTGTTTGACGTCTGAAGAATCACGCTGCTACTTTCGCCGGTGGACCGGAGTAGGTTTCCTTGAAAATTGACATGAGTTTTTCTTAAAAAAAAATACTTGATTTGCATGCCATCTTTTGAAAATATTTCGAACTAACTAGTCAAGGTGTTACGTTGGCAAAACAGTTTTGTTAGACACCAGTTGATCTTGATTGTAGTATTCGTACCTAATTAACGTTTTTGTGCTTACAAAAAGGCACCAGAATTTATACACCACTAACGGAATGCCACTAGAACAACAACAACACAAAACAACTTTTTTGAGAACCTATAATAACCCCGTACAAGACAAAGACCTCCCCGTGCCAACGATATTACAATAATAAAAACGTAGATAGGTTAGGTCAGTACAAAGGCGAAGTCAAAAATTGTCCACGGGGTACGACGACGTAGTTAATTTGACCGTTTGTGTTACTAAAGCGTAAACGAGACAGATACATGTTGCGCAGTGTCGTCTTCAACTGTCAACACTGTCAATGCTTTGCTCAGGTACACGAAAAGTTCTGAGTGCCACTTTTTTAGCACAAGTGACCTACCTACTTTTATTTTAATATCACTGCCCCATGCCGTATCCATTGTTGCCGATTTCGTTCTTTTGCCTAAAAAAATATCCGATCGTCAATTCGAAATCTCAATGATACGAGATGATCTTAGTGATATTTATTTACTTGAATGTATTTCTTGTTTCAGCAATATCGAGAAGAAAACTGGACACACCAGTTGAAAAAGTGATCGTAGCAATAAACAGTCTAGACCTAAAACAATTACCTTTGGAGAGCGTCGAAATACTCCAACGGATGGTGCCTACTGAAACCGAGCAGAAAGCTTATAAAGAATACGTCGCGGAAAAGAAAAACATCAACATGTTGACTGAAGAAGACAAATTCCTTATGCAACTGGCTAAAGTTGAGAGGATATCGGCAAAGTTGTCTATCATGAGTTATATGGGCAACTTCTTCGATAATATCCATCTGATAACGCCACAGATTCACGCTATCATATCCGGGTCATCATCGGTCAAATCTTCGCAAAAGTTAAGGAATGTTCTAGAAATAATTCTCGCGTTTGGTAACTACTTGAATAGTAGCAAGCGAGGGCCAGCGTACGGCTTCAAGTTGCAGTCTCTAGACACGTTGATGGATACGAAGTCGACGGATAAAAGGGTGTCACTGTTGCACTATATCGTGGCGACGATACGACAGAACTTCCCCGAGCTGATGAACTTCGATACAGAGTTGCTATATATCGATAAAGCTGCTCAAGGTATGTTTAGTTTTGTCTTTTATTATGTTTTTTTTGTTTTGTTTTTTTTTGTTGTGGAGATCTTTGGGGGAGGCCTATGTCCAGCATTGGGCGTCGTTCGGCTGATATGATGATGATGATGTTTTAAATTGTGTAGCTATCTTGGCTAGAAAAGTAACATAACGTTTATTGAGTGACAAGGACAAACCAATGCAATACCAAAACTATCGAACATTAAGTTTGTCTTTTTTATATTCCGATAGAATTCTAAGAAAAACGACAACGCTGAGTTGATGCCATTATAGAGGCATTTTAAGTAAGATGTTTTTAAATTTGCTTTCCTTTTTCCCACCAAGTCACTGAATAAACAGTATTAACTTTTTAGAACTGTTTATTTAGTATTTTTGGTTACTGCAGCCAACCTAACGCCCATTTGATAAATGTTTGATTTCTCACGACACTACCTGAAGGTTGTCTGTAAGAGATCGCACCCTAGCGATAAGACCGCCTAAATTGTACATTGGTCTCTGTAATTGTATTGTGATGTTGTTGTACAGTAAAGAATATCCCTCTTATTCATAAAAACGAACGCAACGCTAACGCATTGTTTAAGCTATTGACGTGTTCTGTCACTTACTCGCAAATGGCGGCAGCAACAAGAATGACAGTGACAGAGCGATACAAAAGTTATCGTGTTCTATAAGAGCTGTTTAAGTTTTTATGAATAAGGGGGTATGTGTATATCCATCTAACGATTTAGTAGGCGTTACTTTTACAATACTACAGTCCGCGCGCGTTATGAATGCAGTGATTTTTAAATTCAATTCAACTGGTCACTGTGGGCTTGACTTTCTAATAAGGGACGATTTGATTTTCTAATAAGGGACGATTTGATTGGTTATTGGGCGTGCTAGATCGAAGGACAAGTATGAAATTACTGCATTCTTAACGCGAACGGACTATAGTAGTTTCGTAGAGTCGCTAATTCCCCCGTATATCCGTAGTGTCGCTAGAGAACGTGGTATCAGACGTGACTGAGCTCGAACGGGGCATGGAAGCGGTGCGACGCGAGTGCGAGGCGCGGGACTCGCACCGCTCCAACGGGCTCGTGCTGAGGGACTTCCTCGGCAACGCCGCCGACAAGCTGCGCCGGCTGCGGATAGAGACCAAGCATGCGCAGGTAACTAGCATATTCAACCATAGGCCTCATATCCACTGGACTCTAGAGGACGTGATATATCTACCCACCACACTCACTGAACTCCTGGCACTGAATTGTCAACGCTAAATACCTATTGTCTTCATATCTGTCAAATCATTTGCGCCATTTCATTTTTTTCTGTTGCGCATTTTCCGATATAAGGTAGCAGAAAGATAAACAAACACACGGCAAGTTAGCTGAATAAGCATACTGTGTGAAAACTTACGTATTTTTATTGTTTTTGACGTGTTGAACTTAAAATATGGTAAAAAAGGAAATAACACACTATTTTGGACTTTCACTTGACGTATTATTTTAGATCTTTAAAAGCAAATATTTAAGGTTTCAATTGAATTAGTAACACCAAAGAAGCGATAACGAACAAAAAAATGCTGCTCCTTTGGAGTGACTCATCAACTAGTAAGTATAGTTAGTTACCAGTATAGTTAGTGACAGATAAGACGACATTGGTGCTGGTAAGTGGACTTACCGGTGACAGTTGAGTGTGTAGAGGTTGTGGTATCAGACGTGACTGAGCTCGAACGGGGCATGGAAGCGGTGCGACGCGAGTGCGAGGCGCGGGACTCGCACCGCTCCAACGGGCTCGTGCTGAGGGACTTCCTCGGCAACGCCGCCGACAAGCTGCGTCGGCTGCGCGTAGAGACCAAGCATGCGCAGGTAACTATAATACAATCCAAACTACCTCTTCAAGTCTTCGAGCGAAGAGTGAATAGGTTTCTTCTAGACAAGCATGCTCCATCGTAGACCGCATCGTCGCTTTCCATCAAGTGAGATAGCGGTCAAATGCTGGTCTATCCAAATTAAAAAGAAAAACTTAATGGTGTTTGTGAACATCGCGCGAGTCGATGCGCAGAACACAAATTAAGGTGTCAGCGGGTTCCGAGGTGAGGTCAATCTTGCGCACTCGGCGCTCGCAACTAACTTCCGAGGAGCCATTAAGTTTGAATTGTATGTACTATAACAGGTTCAACCATATGCCTCACATCCACTGGACTCCTGCTAGAAAAGGTGGTACATATACCACACCCACTGGACTCCTGGCACTGACTTGTCTAAACTGTGTTATCCAATGAATATTAACCTGTTGAACTTAAAATATGGTAAAAACACTGTTTGACAAATGTTTTTAGTTGTCTGTCCCTGAGATAATCCTTAATGAGTCCCTGCAAATATGGGGGGGGGATCGAAAATACCTCGGGACCTCCAGGATGGTCTTATGAGGGAGGGAGTTACCTGCTACTAAAAACCAGGGTCATAGTGCCGGCTCATGTAGCCACTGCGGCATATGCTTAGTGGGAGCCTATATCCATATTATGTGTCAATAACATTTTATTCTTATCTTTAGTCAATTGCAAAATTGTGGATAAAATGAATATAAATAGAATGATGTGTTTCCTCAGGACTCGTTCGCGCAGTGCGTGGAGTACTTCGGCGAGGCGCCGCGCGGCTGCGACGCCAACGCTTTCTTCTCGCTGCTCGTGCGGTTCACGAGAGCGTTCAAGGTACCAATCTTTTTACTAAGGAAATTATTTACTAACAAAGCTTTAGCTTCCCTTCGTGCCTCAAGATGAAAATAAAATACACTTACGCTCACGAGTATATGGCAAACGGGGTAGTGTCATGGTGAACTTAACATTCAGAACAAACATTCACATTTCGCCGAGCGAATTTAAACCCAAAGTGGTTAAGGGCGAGCCTACCATCGTCATCCGGGTTACTTGGGTTTACCGTTGTTTTTCGTCACCAGGGAGTTACCACAATTTAATGAAATTTAATCATAATCATATGCTGTACTGTACTTGTCAACCTTGTCTGGACCTTGCCGCATACCCAAGGTCAAGTAAATTCATCTTGAACAGCACAATAAAAATATTTTTTAGAGCTATCCCTTTACCCGATAGCTGGTTAGTTTTTTTTAAAAAATTTAACACAATTTACTGAAACATAAACCGGAATTGAAAACTTAAACAGCAAGCGGACGGTGAGAACGAGCAGCGCCGACGGCTCGAGCAAGCCGCACACAACGACGCCGCCGACCCGAACAAAGCCAAGATTGCACAGAAGAAGCAACAGGTACGCACCTACCCAACTATAATAACGATTACGATCTGAGGATCTACCTTTGACCTCACGGCCACTGGACTCCTGATGAGTCTGTTAAAGTATTAGACTTATACGTCTATCAGTTGCGACCACTGCTGTAACCAGTCAAGCGGGAGTCATGTCACTTTTTGGTCAATAATTATATGGACCGTTTGTAAAGACTTATTTAGCCTCGGCCTTTTCTTAAAAAGTTAATACTACCTACAATAATTGAATTCGAAGTAAAATCGTAAATTTGTGTTTGACAGTAAACTAATAGAAAGGTAGCATTATTGGTGGTAGATTCATTAACTCAAGGATATGGTGGCTGAAATTCATGGGCACATTATGGCTGTGGCCGTTCGCACGGGTCCATGGTTGCAAATTTTATTTTAGTAATCATTCACTAAGGGTAGTATTCTGAAACAACTTAAGTAGTTATCAAGAATAGATTTTGAAATCTGTGAAAAATCAAATTTTAAGAATTTATTATGCTTAAGCTACTTTATAAGGTGTGGCAACTACGTTACTCGCGAAAAGGTACTTCCACTTGTACTATATCATCGACATAGGTTTTACAAATAGTTATCTCAAAAATAGATATAATGTGTAAATAATAAATAATGATATTAGAAATATTTTGAGTTTTGCTTCGTCTGGCTCTGTATATAACGCTTCGATGGTGAATGAAGACAATTTATTTATTTGATGTAGTTTTTGCTGCATTTTCAATCTTTAGTCAAGACACACTAAAAAACTACTCTTTACTAATGTTTTGTTTTACTGCGTTTTTTATTTATTTTTAATTTAACACTATTTTGGCGTACAATCGAAAATATCAGTACACAAGGGACTAAAGCTGTAATCTTGTACATGAGTATAGATTCGAAAAATAAAGTACGTTGGAAAAGTCACTCGAATCTGTACTCAACCATGGCTACAGCTAGGTTACTTTTTAGGATACAAGTCTCACCAGCTTGATATTAGTTGGTGGGAAAAATGTTAACATAGTGCATTTTCGTTTCATACTGTTATTTCGTCTATTTCACATGCAAAATTAATTTGATATTGAGTATGTATCATTCAAATTTGAGGTGGTGGTGTAGTTTCTCCATTTAGAAAATATAACTCTTAAATAACTTGGTGTTGGTAAAATTATTTAGCGATTAATATGGCAACATTTTGGTAACAGGTTTTTGTTGTTATCATTACTTTCAAATGTACAGTTAATCATATCTGAACTGTCACTATTCGCACGCTGTATGCGAACGGTGGATCACTGTGATCTTATTTTCAACGTGATTGTTAATTAAAAGTTTCTCCACTAAAACTTTAACGACTATGTTACTAATTAATCCAAGCCAGTGTTGCCATATTGATCGTCCCAAGTACAATAGCGGTGATGGTAACACCAACAAAATTAATTCTCACAGAGGTTTAACTACGCGGCCGTCAGCGCAGGCCTATTGCAGCAACACTTGTCCCAGTTGAGGCACAGTATTGAGCCGGTGTAGGCCAATAGGCCTTGAGACTAGGAGTAAGTCAGAATTGTTCAGAGCGGGGCCTATTCACTGTGTGTTACATTACTAACATGGAGATGTGCGTGCTGAGAGAGGTTTCTTTGTAAACGTTATTTATTATTGCAGTAGCTAAGTATGACTTACCCCAAGCAGGCACCTTTCAAACGTGACGATATTGTATCGAACATCCCTTGAAAAAAAAAATTTTTTTCAAATATCTTTTAGGATAAGCAGCAATCCTAGTCATTCATTTTTTATTACTTCTGGTGAGCATTTCATATAAGAAAAACCAGTTCTAGTGTTCTATACAAGCCACCATGATCAAGCATACATATAATGGTTTAGCACCTAATTTCTGAGGATGTTTTTTATTCGCTGACCCGAGTCGAATCGATAAGGGGCTAAGCTATGTTTTAAGCTGATTTTTGTTTGTTATTTTTAATGTTGCCTACTGTAAGGCCAATAAAAAACTTTTCTTTCTTTCTTTCTTTCTATGTAAATGTTTATGTTTTTATGTAAAGAAAAACATAATGCATATCCTTCTCAAGCACCCAAGCATGATAAAAATGTATTATGTCCGATTGCCCTAGGCGTCCAACTTATACTAAATAACGTTTATACAGAAACCACAAAATGATGTCTAAGCAATAATCGGAACAATTGAAGGGGTGGGCTTCAAAATTGGAAAATTGGCGAAAGTGACTAACTGGGATATTAAAAAGTTTGTGTGGAAGCATGTTTTGTCGAAATCGTCATAAAAATCATGGGAAAATCGATAAGCATAGGAATTATAATCAGGAAACAGGTTTTATTCTTTAAGTATCTTATCTAAAATTATGTTTAACATTGTTTTTGCCAATACTAGTCTCCATAAGAATAAACTGTTCCTAATTATGATAATATCAATTATTGAATATTTGGGGGCTACTTCTTAACCCTTTACACGCCGTTTGAAGCATGAACACCGATTATCCCTTCCACTGAAGACACCAATTTCCAGTCAAAGCTAAAAAACGAATATTAGTTACATCGCTTCTAGTCCTAACACTAGGCATGAAGTACTCGAGTTAGTAGAACAATAGGCCCCAGGTTTGATAGTGAGTTTCATGGTATAGTTTTAGTGCTACCATCCTAAACATACATAGTATGTAAGCTCTATTATAAATGGTTCGTTGAAAATATGAAGCTGATACCGCGAATTGTAATTATGTTTTTTAAGTAAAAAATTATACTAAATGGATAAGATGTCAGGTTATATTTTACTATCTTTTTGTTGTGCTTATTTAATTATAGTTATCTGTAAATATTCTTACTTGTATACAGGCTGTGTTATATTTGTAAATATTGATTATAATTTCTCTCCTGTGCTGCACTGCATGGAACTCTAACAGGGAATGTCTTTATTATTAAATCGTTTTTATTTATTGTTCCTGGCTGCTATGTTTTACTAATTGCTTCATTTTAATTCGTGTATACTTACATAATATTTTTTGCTAGATAAACATCGTTAACATGTGATATTTGTTTTTCTACATTAAACGTTATTTATGTTCTGTTTACACATCAGAGTCAGTTACAATTAGATTTATTTTTTTTTCTTGTTAGATATCTCGTAAGTTAGTAGTATGCAAGTGGCTTATTAACTTGTATCTCAATGTTTAAAGAATAAAATCATCAATCAGTTAACCTCGTGAAAAACAATTTGAAGCGTTGATGTAGATACCAGTTTGGCTGTCATATAAGTCCCCATTATTTAAAAAAAAAAATATATCAACAATGTCTATTTGAAACCACCAGGAGGCTGTAATCAACGAACTAAAAACGAAGTCGCAGGCCGTCGGCGAGAAAAAGCTGCTTCACCAGGACGAGGTGTACAACGGGGCCCTCGAGGACATCCTGCACGGACTCCGCAGCGAGCCGTACCGCCGCGCTGACGCCGTGCGCCGCAGCCATCGCCGCCGCATCAACTCCCACCGCCTCTCCAAGGGGCTGGAGGACCTGGACGTATGATACGACCCCCCCGGCGCAAAGCCGGACCCCCCAACACCTGTGCAACGCGCCGTCGACAACATCAACGCCCGTTGCCGTCGGAAAGACCTCGAGATGGTCCACACTAATAACGCCATCTCCGTCTACAACGGCGATGACGTCACTTACGCGCACGGCCAGCCTCCCCGCCGCGCGCGCACCTCCACCTACCGCGTCGCCCCCACCGACTGCGAACTCGAAGAACGCTGCGACCTCATCAAGTCCACCTACGACGTCATCTCTAGATACACGCGCGCCATTTTCGACAACCAAAACGAAACCGTCGTATGAACGATGTGCCTAATTTAATATTTAAGAATTTTCTGTATATTGCATTACATCTTGCCGTTAAATAATTTGAGTGCGATATACTAGAAAATATTTTGATACGCCTCCGATTCATTCCACTCCACCAGCGAGCGCAGTATTTTGCTACGATTTTACAAATGTTTTTGTGAGACGAAAGCTTAGCTTTTGATAGGTTTATTTGAGTGCCCATCCGGCCACTAGCTCGGCGCACCTTTAGGAGCGATCACAAAGTAGACCTAAGCGCGATGGGCCTCGACTCGAGTAGCCCCGCTAGATTGAATAGCCTTCTTAAATATACGCACAGTTTTTTACCCCAATTTTAAACGATCCGACCTAACTTTTACAAATATTTATAATTCCAGTTATAAAATATGGTTAATATAATGTAACAGTGTCCTTATAATATTATGTACTCGTGTATACACATTTAGTGTGAACCAATAAGCATTTTTTCGTATAAACGAATTGTGTAGAATAAAATGTATGCATTTACAGCATTTTGTACCAATATTGTGATAGTTCAAATTTTTCTCTCTATAGGTATTCGCATTATTGAATCTGGCAACGTCAGCATAATTCTTAATTAGCGTTTATATGAAGCATGACATTATTCAATGTGAAATTCCAATATTGTTAAGATTAATTTTGCATTAAGTTTCTCATTTTATTTATTATAATCTCTAATCGAGATAGCCTGAATTTGTAAACGAAAATAATTCCGATCTGAATGTTTGAAACTCGAATACATTTGTTTGTTTGTAATATATTTTTTCACTTTTGTGACAGTTCCAATTTCAGAATAAAGCACTGCATAGAATGTAAATATAGTATTTTTATAATGTATCTTCTCAAGGTACTTTAGAATTGAGCATGCAATAAATTTGTTTGTGTTAGGGTATTATTATTATATAATATTATTCAATATTTCGTCTGAAATCGGTACTATTACAAATAAATAATTGAGTAAATATAATTACATTGATAAGTAATTTAATATATTTCATTTTAGTTGTCCCAATAAGGTGGTC
The DNA here is from genome assembly GCA_950022985.1 of Udea ferrugalis. Classification (NCBI taxonomy): domain Eukaryota; kingdom Metazoa; phylum Arthropoda; class Insecta; order Lepidoptera; family Crambidae; genus Udea; species Udea ferrugalis. Next base: position 2,506,515 of record OX465527.1, on the reverse strand, counting down.
CATCAACATAATATCATTATTTCGTTTTGTTAGTTCTTGATTTGTCTAAAGAAGATAATTCCTTAGTTAAAAATATAAGGATTGATTCAATCAAGGACAACCAATTCTGACCTCCATAGTATTAGAATCAGAATTTATTTGCTATTTTGCATAGAAAGTTGAGATTGGGTAAATGTGGATGGAATTACCTTTGTATTGGGCTTTACGTAATTTAACTTAAGGGTGCTTAAGCGCACACGGCTACGCATATTTTTACTTGTATATTTTTAGTATTTTATATATTGTATCTGGTTTTGCTTAGTCACGACAGATTTTTAATAAGGAAATGTTTGTTTAAATTATTACAGGGTTTTGTAACAAGTGAATGTGAACAAAGATTTTATAACGGGATATGTCATCGCTCCATCGTTTCCGAGGTCTTCCTCTCCGGCGATGACAATCCGTGGGGTGCCAAAAGGTGGTGATTTGGGCCCATTTACTGTAATGCATTCTGCAAACGTGACCAGCCCAGTTCCACTTTAGATCGGCAGTCGCTTTTCCCACGTCCCGTATCCCTGTTTTTGCACGAATGGTGGTGTTTCGGATCCTATCGATTCGCTTGACACCTAGAACGCTCCGTTCCATTGCCCTTTGGCAAACCTTGAGCTTGGACTTTTGATTTTCGGTTAACGACCATGTTTGTGCACCGTAGGTTAGGATGGGCAAGATGCAAACGTCGATGAGTTTCCGCTTCAGAGACATTGGAAGGTCACCCTTCATGAAAGCCTTCAAGGACCAGAAGCTCTTCCAGGCGTTATCGATGCGGCGCTCGATTTCCTTTCCCTGCCTATTTTCGAAAGAGACTATCTGGCCCAAGTAAATGTATTCATCGACGTATTGCATTGTTTGCCCATCGACCACAATCCTGCTTTGTGTGCTATTTGTCATCATTTTTGTTTTTGACCGGTTCATGGCAAGTCCAATCTCAAAGCTTGCCGCACTCAGTTCTTCGAGCATGGTCTGTAATTCGGCAGATGTATTTGCGAATAGTACGATGTCGTCGGCGAAACGAAGGTTTGTGAGATTCTCACAAACCTTTGTGAGAATCTCACAAACCTTCGTTTCGAATCTCACAAAGATTTTTTATTTAATAAATAAAAAGATCGAATTCTCTCAATATGTTATGTACTATTGATATTAACTTTGATCACAAGAACGTTATATGTTAAAAGAAAGTTATTATACTTGATATCTGACTACAGATACAATTTTTGAGATCACATTTCAGAACTGTCATGTATTACAAAAATGTATGTATGTATTTGTTTTAAAATTATTTTAATGTTTTTTCTAAAGTAGGTATTTATATGAATATTGTGTTCTATCTCTACAGTGAACTGATTGCTTTAATATTTGTTCTGTGCTGTAGTTAGAGTCAAGTTTTTAAGTTTAGTAGAAGTTTATAATGTTTTTGTATAGTTATTTGTATGTAAAGTATTCAATACATGAATTTTAAATGGGTTTTAATAGTTTTGTTTGTATTGCATGTATGCTAGCATTAGTACCAGTATTCAGCGATGCAATAAACAAATTTACATTCTGAAAACAGTCTTTCCTTAATTTTCATAAACTATTCAAATGCTAATTTTAAAAAGGAGTATCCTAAATTCGTCATTTACATTCAAAGTTGGTTTAATCATTGAACCATTGATACTTCTGAATAAAACATAGATAATATCACCTAAAACAGTAGCTTTTTTTTTTTTTTTTTTTTTTATCGTGGGGAATCCTTTTACGGACGTCCCGCCCTTTGGGGGAAGGGCGGGGATGTGTCAGACTCGTCGACCGTGAAGCGGCAGACACTACTGACTAAACCCCCCGGTGACCTTCTTCAGCGCGTACCCAGAGGATCCCCGTGATCTCAGGTCGTGAACTCCGCCGGCGGGAACCTAAAACAGTAGCTACCCCAACTTATTTTAGTCTATACCTTGAAAAAGGCAAAATGTAATACCCAAATAATAATTCTTTGGAAAGCATAAATTTAAAACTTCTATTCAATTATTTATTTTCCAATTTGTATAAAGAATAAAAAATCACAGCCTGATAGGTTTCACTCCTATCATTTAACCAACAAAACTACTAAGATTATAATTTTAAAGTTGCACATTTTATGGTGTCAACAATAGTGGTCACTTCTGCCATCGCTCCAATGCCTGTGTCTCCACACATGAGGGTCTTGCTTATGGGTGGAACTTCAGTGTGGCCCCAGCTTTTTAGCAGTGCCACCTGCTGTGCTGTGAGAGGGTGCTCCCACATCCTGGTGTTCATGGCTGGACAGAAGAACAGAGGTTTCTTCATGTCCCAAGCACGAGTAGTACATGTGATCAGGTTATCACAAATGCCCTGGAAACATTATTGCAATATTTGAGATTTGTTTTAGGATATTGTTTTGTTTAGCAAGTTGTTTTGATAATTTGACATCCTCATCAAACAAAGAGAGTTGGTCATGCTAATAGTTTTGCCAATTGGGCCCTCCTTTATCTTCAGGCACCAGTACCATAGTATCAGTTTATTTTTATAGACTTTGTCTCTTGTCAATCAAAGTGAATAGATACCTGAGACATTTTCGCTAGGGTGTTGGCATCTAAGGGTGCTATAACCATAATATCAGCCCATTTGCCAAGTTCTATGTGTAATACTGGGTCTCCTCTTTGCTTCCATGTATCCCACTCAGCTTGATCATCATACAGCACCACTCCAGAAGGCAGGTCTGACTTATCAAAGAAATGCTTAGCATGTTCTGTGACTATAAGACTTATCTGAAATTATATTCATCATTTATTCCAATATTTAGCAAGTAATAACAAAGTAAAACGTTAATAACGAACTTAACCTCAAAATGTATCATCTGATTTTTATCACCTAATTCTAGCAGCGATTTCACTAAAACTGGTATTTTCAAAGCAGCCACACTTCCTGTAGCAGCAATTAGTAACTTGCAAACCCTTTTCTCCATGTTTTCATTAGTTAAATTACAGTAAAAATAATCAACAACTTCGCTTAATTTGACATTGACATGTTGATTATGGGATGGGTGGACGTTTCTTTCTTGTCTTCTATCGATGGATTTATCGATATATCGGACTCCGATTTTAGTCCTTAATCCACCGTATTACATTATGCCTAGTCTTTTTAAAGAACAGACTGCTTTTTAATGAGGCAGTTCAATGATTAGCCGGATTGACATTGTGAAACGTTATCCAACAAGGTGACAGGTGTGCTACGTTTAGCTGCATTGGACTACTACTTGCTCACCGAACAAAAACTGTAAGAAACAGCTTCTAGCAGAGATGAGAATATTTTTGAGGTAAATAAGTAACAGGTTTTCATTATTTCATTACTTGCTTTGTCATTGTTATGTCACGCAGCGGCAGGAGTGTTAAGAATCAGAATCCAGGAAATACTTTGGTAAAAAAATTGAAAATTCGATATCTTTCGTTACTTTGCTTCGCTTACTTACCTCCAAGGATCGGCAACTAGACGCGTGATGTTTATTTTTGCTGTATGAAATTATGTGTCCCAACAATCAGAGGCAGGAGCAGCGTCACCCGAGTGATCAACAGTATTTTTGACCAATTGGCAACGTTGTCTCATTGACAGTCCATCCCGCTTATGGTTAAAATTAATTGTATGTTATACAAAAATAGTTAACAGGCGTCTAATTCAAATTATACGTGCATTACCAAAGAACGCGCGTTCCTGTTTTGTTGTCGCTCAAACCGAACCACGCCGAGATCCGTGTACGCGCGCATGCATGTGTGCGTAAACCTGTTTAGCACGCGAAGTAGGCAGCCGCCTTCTGGGTCTACGGTATTTATTTTGTGCTCCAGGGGTTCTTCGAAATGCTAAGGCATTTACCTGTAAAATATCGATAATTACAAAATATTTTGACATCCCTAGATCTCAATCACGTTCTGAAACTGGCCGGCAATATAATCAATGTTTTCAACTCTTCGTTCAGTAACATGCTTTTTCGATGGATCTAATTATTTGAATAGCAACACTGAGTTGAAACGTCAAATGAAATGTCGAACTGATACTGTCAAAATGAGTAAAAAAACAGAACAGTTGATTATTTTGCGTGAGAGGAGTAGGTGTTGTAGTTTGTGATTGCTATGCTTTTATTTACGAAATCGAAGTCGTATTAATGTAAGAAACTTGTGAGCTAGTGTCATTAGTTTTAAAGTGCTGTTGTAATTAATTAAAAAAGTGTAATGTGCTTGTGCTAGTGTTGTTTATCAGTTATATTTAGTTATTTACGATGGATGTGAATGCGAAGTATTACGAGGGCTGCGGCCAGGAGGGGCCAATTCGGTGCATATTTCTGTGCGAGTTCCACCCGACGGCGGGGCCCAAGATCACCTGCCAGGTTCCGGAGAACTACATCTCGAAGGATATCTTCGACACCGTCAGCCACTACATTATTCCGAAGATCCAGTTGCAGAGGTGCACTTTGACGGTGTAAGTAACTTTCTAGGGCACTAGTGCACGTCAAATTTCCTGCAACAGCTTTCAATAAATCGTTATTTAAAATCTTGATCTACCTGCATTTGAAATAATTTATAGTTAAAAACTTTTGAAAGTTTGTTTTATGTTTCTTCAACAAAAAAACTTAGGATCACCTGATTCCAAAATGTGCAGAGCCTGTTGCTTATGTTAGTCAAAAAGTATATATTCACTTATTTATTGTTCCTAAACAAGAAGCATTGCCATATTTGTAAATAATGTAAATGAAAATACTAGACTGATTCCACCTACTTTTTCACAAACTGATCAGTAAATATGTAAACAATATAAAATATGGGCGAAGATAATAAAGACTTAAAAAAAATGAAGTTCCCTTGTGAACCTCCTAATTTTGTTAATTCTTGAATTGTGTGTTTATTTTTACTTATAAATCAAACAAAAATATGCACTTTATGTGGTAAAGACAAGGTAAATACAATTTTTCAAATTAAGTTTATATTGATATGCATAAATTGACTGAAAATACTAATGTTTAGGCATGTCACAAAAAGTTGCTTAGTTGCTTTGCTTATCAAATTTTCAACAATCCTGTATGATAAGATATCTCATTTTTTTACAGTACACTATTGGGCTCCAAAATCCTGGGCTTTCCTGTGCGCATAGACAACAAGAAGTATGCCAGAAATGCATTCTACTTTAACCTGTGCTTCGTCTGTGATGCTTGGGCACGGACTGTGCACTTGGAGCCCTTGGTGAAGAAACTTACAGAGTACCTTGTAAGTTGGAATATTTCTTATTTTTTTAATAACCTATTTTGTCCCACTGCTGAGCAAAGGTCTCTCCCAATTTTCCAAATTGGAATATTATTAATAAAATAAAAATCGGATATCTTCCTGTTTAACATTTTCAAAATTTTAAAAACTGTTGTTGGTTCTTCCGCCGACTTACATAGACAAGGATTAAAATTGAAGAATAATGTACCTATGATGTTTTTTCTCATTAACCGAAGCTGTTATTTCCACAACTGCTAAAGAAGTGAAAACAGGCAGGGGATGTCATAAAATATTCTCAACCCTGGTTCTGCTAGGCTGACACTACAGGTCCCGACATGACTGTATCGGTAACCATACCTTCATTCGTAAGTGGCCACTGCTGGGCTGAACTAATTTTTGAAAAACATTTTTTTTGCTATTCGTGTAGTTTAGGAAATAAACGAGAAAAAGCGCGAAATAATCTTGTCCACTCCCGTCCAGATTCTTCCTCTTTCGTTTCAATGGCATCAAATAGAACCCAACCAAAACTTAATTTAGGGCACATTGGGCAATCGAGGAGTTGACCCATATTTTGAGGATCCACGCCGCAGTCCCACGGCGAAGCAGTTATCCGTGCTTCGGAAGGCAGTTGATTCCGGTTGACGTCGAAAGATGTCAGTCGTTAAGCCTAGTCAGAGGCCTTAGGGCGGCTTGATAACATCTGACATTAAGGTTGCTCACTAACCTTACACCCCTCCAACAATCCGCACTGAGCCCGCGTGTTGGAGTATGGCTTGTTCCACCTCATAGTTGAGGTGAGGCCTGTGCCCAGCAGTGGGACGTATATAGGCCGTTTATGTAAGTGACTTCCAGGTTGGCCAAGGAAGGAAGGCACTTGCAAGACCAGAGTTCGACTCTAGCGTCGGAGGCTCAGTTACGCAAGGGTTGTTCTGTCTAGGTTGTTTTTGCAGCTGTTCAATCTTGTTCCGACATGTGGCAGCCGTAAAGGGGTTGCCAAGTGTCTGTTTCTTGCTTCGCTAGATTGAAACAGGACCTCGTATCTCACAAAATAGTTATAGATAGATTTGAGTAAAAGTTGATTTGTCTGTAACTGTTTTTCTGATGAGTAGACAAAGCACTGCAGGCGGCTAAAATGATTGAAATGTTTATGATTTATTTAATTACCCACAATGAACATTGAACAACATAAACACGACAGCTGAGAAACTGCTGATAAAAGGTCATTCCTCCAGGAAAATTAAAGCAAGTTTCCATAACATTATTTTATCCGAAACTTGTAAATGCTGCTGGTTTCATTGAGGCAGTGGTGATGCATCTGATGCTTTCTAGGTCGAATTATTACAAAAGCCATGCTAGCATAGACACAACACAAAGATTGGCCCGTTAACGCTATACAGGGTGTCCCGAAACGAGACGTCAAGCGGGCACGGGATGATAGGCTAGGTCATACCGGCTCTGGGAAAAATAAGGAAAAAAATCTATGTCACTTGGTTTAGTAATAATAATAATATTTTTGATTTTTTTGGAAATCGACACCCTTGACTAAGTTTTCATGTACTGTACCCAGAAATGACCAAATTTCGCAGCGTTTTATTTTTTTATTTTATCCTTGAAAACTATGCTTTCGATTATAGTCACTTTTATGGTGATCAATTTTGGACATTTAGTAAAAAAAAATAAAGTTCGACCGAGTCATGGTTAAGAATTTTTATGTCAGCTAACTTCATCCCTCATTTTCTTTAAAAAACATTACCATAGCATCCTTGGCAAGTTGTCTAGAAAAATAGCCCATTTAATCAAGATTTCAAAAAGGTAAAATACTTACCATTTACTTGTCTTATCTTTCCATGAAAAATATTAAGAACCAAAATGGGTCGTTCAAAACTTGAACTCGGTGAAGTCTATTAGTATGCCTTACTTGGATGATAAAGAAAAAGTGATTGTAGGTTAGCGGCAGCGGCAAAAATGAATCGTTTGCTGTTGCTAAGCATTCCATGATTGGTCGGTTAATGTGATGGGTGACCACTCCAAAAAAAAATATTAATATCTTTTATAGCTTCTCCGTCCTTCGAAGGCACGTTAAGCGGTTGGTCCCGGAAGACGTTGCGTGTGCCCAGTGTTGAGCATAAGTGTCACCAGTTGAGGTCAGACTTATGCTCAACGTTCACGCTTACGCTCAACGAAACTATCCTGTTTTGCTACAATGTCATACTCTAACACGTCTGCACAGTGAGCTAAGTGTGGATTGTGGTACAGTCACCGGCATCTCAGGCTACCTATTTCCGTTTTTTATCTCGCTCTTGCTGAATGACATTTCTTTGCAATAGAGCAAGGAAGACTAGTAGTGTATTTTTCCGACATCTCCGTGCTTCGGAAGGCACGTTAAGCAGTTCGTCCCGGTTGGCATCGTTAGATGTTGGTCATAATGCTTAGTCGAAGGCCTTAGGGCGGCTTGATGACATCTGAGTTTTATTTTATATCACTGAATTTACACTCCTGCAACAATCCGCACTGAGCCCGCGTGTAAGAGTATGGCTAGCGCCCACCCTTATAGTTGGGGTGAGGCCTGTGTCCAGTTGTGGGACGGATATAGGCCGTTTATGTATGTATGTATGTAAGGAGGACTGAACAGAAATGGTAAGGGTGATGTGGCATTTACCGTAAAAGTGAGATACCAGAGCTAGTATTGAGCCATGTAGTTAGATGATATTAAGGCGCCCTAAGCCCTCTGAATAAGTTTCGCGGCTGACTTCTGCTAGCACCTTCAGCTGGGGACAACTGCTTAATGTCATGTGTATGGAGATACTATGAAAATTACCAACATCTAACGATGCCAACCGGGACGAACTGCTTAACGTGCCTTCCGAAGCACGGAGATGTCGGAAAAATACACTACTAGTCTTCCTTGCTCTATTGCAAAGAAATGTCATTCAGCAAGAGCGAGATAAAAAACGGAAATAGGTAGCCTGAGATGCCGGTGACTGTACCACAATCCACACTTAGCTCACTGTGCAGACGTGTTAGAGTATGACATTGTAGCAAAACAGGATAGTTTCGTTGAGCGTAAGCGTGAACGTTGAGCATAAGTCTGACCTCAACTGGTGACACTTATGCTCAACACTGGGCACACGCAACGTCTTCCGGGACCAACCGCTTAACGTGCCTTCGAAGGACGGAGAAGCTATAAAAGATATTAATATTTTTTTTTGGAGTGGTCACCCATCACATTAACCGACCAATCATGGAATGCTTAGCAACAGCAAACGATTCATTTTTGCCGCTGCCGCTAACCTACAATCACTTTTTCTTTATCATCCAAGTAAGGCATACTAATACACTTCACCGAGTTCAAGTTTTGAACGACCCATTTTGGTTCATAATATTTTTCATGGAAAGATAAGACAAGTAAATGGTAAGTATTTTACCTTTTTGAAATCTTGATTAAATGGGCTATTTTTCTAGACAACTTGCCAAGGATGCTATGGTAATGTTTTTTAAAGAAAATAAGGGATGAAGTTAGCTGACATAAAAATTCTTAACCATGACTCAGTCGAACTTTATTTTTTTTTACTAAATGTCCAAAATTGATCACCATAAAAGTGACTATAATCGAAAGCATAGTTTTCAAGGATAAAATAAAAAAATAAAACGCTGCGAAATTTGGTCATTTCTGAGTACAGTACATGAAAACTTAGTCAAGGGTGTCGATTTCCAAAAAAATCAAAAATATTATTATTATTACTAAACCAAGTGACATAGATTTTTTTCCTTATTTTTCCCAGAGCAGGTATGACCTAGCCTATCATCCCGTGCCCGCTTGACGTCACGTTTCGGGACACCCTGTATAAATAAGACAGCAAAACAACCATAGCTCTGTCCCCAAAGTGAGGTGTTTCCTTGTTTGATACCAAAAGCGAAGGCGCTACAAACACCTAGACCCGACACAAATAAGTATCTGTTTCATCAACAAATCATCGATCCTGCGACCTTTTGCGTGTCAACCAGCGCTCGCTAAACGGTCGGCAGAATGGTTTATTGCCGCAATTTCCATTATTTTTATTTTGTTCCTTGATGGAATTACTAGTGATTTATTTTATAATTTCATATGAAAAAATCACCACTATAAAAATAATAAAACTAGTGGCAATAAACCGTCAAAGTTGTCATATCTTCTATAGCACTGACGGTCGAGGGTGTGATCCTTGCGCATGTGGGAGATTTCAACCACCTATGTGAGGAATATTTGTGTTTGTTCTGTGTCTGGGTGTTTATTTATCAGTCCTGGATGGACACCCATAGTACATGCTCTGTCTATTTAAAAGTGAAAGCACTTTGGTGTACTTAGCTTTGTTCAAAAATAGTCTAGTGCTTATAAAACAGTCTAGATTTTAAGATAGAATACGACACGGTCAGACAGGGCAATCAAATGAATAAGAAGTGTTTGGTACTTTTACTTCACATTATGCATTATTTCGACAGTTTTTGCGACTCGATACGAGAAAAATAATCTCCTATTTGGCAACCCTACTGCATTTAATTGGTTTCATTAATTAGGCACAAATTGATTGTATAATGAACATTGTTGTCAAGGGAACTAAATGGAGCCTTGGAGGCATGTTACAATAGAGCTCCTATTAATTAGAAAGATGAAAGGAGGTACTTGCGAGTAATGTCGCTAACCTAATATATTAATTCACATCATTTCGCCCAGATAAGCAATTGTTAAGTATGTTATACGTTGTGTTCAACTATAAATATCATTGTCATCTGCGATAAATCCTTTCCTGAAGAGCTACTATCGTTTTCAACATCTTAGGGGCAATGTTTTTACCATGAAACGTATTAAAAAGCACCTCTTTTACGCGTATCTACATTACGCGCCGCCTTAAAGAAAATATTCTTTCATGTAGCCTTATATTACACGTGAGAACAAAAAAAATAAAATAAACATGAAGTGACTCTATCTCCAGTTCTCGTAACTCGGACAAATTAGATATCAAACACAATATGGCTTTTCACATTCAGTGTAAAAGAATCAGATGAATTAAGCATTTGGTTGTGCAATTAATATCAAAAAACATATTAATAGTAATAAAGCACACATTCACCAAAACTAAGTAACATATGAGAAACAGGCAGAAATCGTAGACAACACAAAACATTTCAAAATCTGCAAATTTGAGGGTGGTTCAGGACTTAAGTTTCCCTCATTTGTCACTGAAATGCTTGATTCTGAATCTCCTATTTAAAGTATGTTCAAGGGCTGCTTAATAGACTTTGGTATTTGTTTCAGCTGTCAATGGAGTTAGAAAGTGAATGGCTGTCGAAGCAGTCGACGTCTGGAGACGCAAAGGCGCTCTGCGGACTGATGCGGCAAGTCATGCAAGACATCAACAGTCGGCGCATGTGTACGCTTACAGGTGAGATATGTTGTGTGTGTTGTGTCGCCTGAAGAGGGCTCCTACCGCTATCGCCACTTTCCAGCAGTCCGTATTGAACGGTTTGCTGCTTCCTTTCTGATACGCACCGGAAGTGGAACGCCTCTCCCTGCGTCTGTGTTTTCTAGATTGATACAACCTTGGTATCTCCAAGGCAAGGGTGGCTGTGTATTTTCTGGATATGCGTGTTTCACCATCGCTTACCAGCAGGCGAGACTTGATCAAACGCAAATGCATAATAAATCAAAAACGCATAATAAATAAATCAAAACGTTGAATAGCCAAAGGCACTCTGCGGTCTTATACGGCAACTCATGCAGGATATCAAAGGAACTAAACAAATAAATTCAGATTTAAGTAACGCTCAAAAGAGGCGGGAGTACCGCCAGGCCATGGATCACAAACTCATACTCAGAGCCTGCAAGTAATTAAACCTCCGGAATACTTACATCTTATTTTAAGCATTATACATACGAGTAATGTTTGTAGAGTTACCAGACCTACCAGACGTGGCTGTATGTGTTTCGAAAAATAATAAATACAATACTACTATGTTTCCATAGAACCTAGGTTATATTATGTACCATAGGTTGGTAGTTATTTTTCGGCGTTTGATGTTTTGGTAACATTATATTTTGTCGTGTTTCATTTTTACCTCTGAAAAGGAGAAAACTGGATGCCTTATCAATGTCAAAAGAATATTTTCTCTTTGATTTTTTGAGAAATCCTTACCTCATTTTATTTGAGTTCATATTTTGAGTTGAAATGATTAAAATGTTACGGGTTTTATTCTTAAGAGAAGTTGGGTTATAAAGCGTTTTCCTCCTTTTGAGATTCTGTCTATGAATAGGTAGGGTTTCATTCATTCTTTAATACCTATATTTTATGCTTTGTTCGTTTTTATTTTTCATTATATTAAAAAAAAATGGATCTTTTAATTCGCAATTGCTGCCTCATGTTGCAAATACCTCAACTTAACGGAAAACCTGAGCAAGTGTGTAGTATGTAGCACAAACTCACCTGAAATTGTTTGTTAGCCAGACAAACATTTTTAAAGCCCGAAAACCAGAAAAAGTCATTCGGTCTTGGCTTCAGGCGGGAGTGAAGTAAAGACACTGATAAGTACTTACCAAAGATACTGCATGAAAAATGCCAAAATTAATAATAATATAAACATTTTAAAGTCTGGCAATAGCCGGCGTTAACCGCTTGCTAGCCGTTGAAGCTGTTACTGTTAGTTGTTAAAGTTCCTTAAAGACCTTTCTTTTCTTTATTTACTTAGAATATAAAATAGCGGCTGTCGTTATCCAAGAAAAAAAGCTGAACTTTTCATAAGTAAGTACTCGTAGTTTGTAGTAGGTAGCTGGTTTGACTGCTCTTTGATAATTTCTATGTTCAAAACATATTATAATTTTAACAGTAGGTATCCTAACAGAAACATTTTTTATTAAGGACGGTATAGCCGCTTGTAGATTACGACTTGTAAATGGTCGTTCGGCTATCTGTTCTGTTTGAATACACAGGGTTGCCATCTTTTGTCAATTTATTTATTTATCATCTCTAATAATAATGTAGGTAATCCTTCCATACCGATTTCGGTTACGGCGACCGCTTCGACTAATCATCTCTAACACGCAGCTGATTGACTTATTTAGTTATTATATTACAAAGACGAGACGCAATGCGCCATGCGACACATCTTTCAAAATGACTACTCGATGACACGAAGAATTTATAAAGTGTTTTTCCCGATGTCGTTGACATAACTCTTCTTTGCTAAGTTAAAAAAGACGTATGCCTACATTCTGAGGCATTTAATACTATGTTTATTATTAAAAAGCTCAGAATGTAAGTATTTTAAGCTTACATCCGAATAGAGCAGTGAGAGATAGGTACGTTGACTGTGGTCAAGATTTCGCCTTAGCTAATCCAAAAGTCGCTGTAATCGGGCTACTAGGGTTTTTTTCGGTTCTTTGAGTGTGTTTAGCTGTAGATATTTATTTTTTCAATTGATTATACTTGTAGAGTTAGAGATATGAATAATAATCCACACCGCGCCACCTAGCCCCAAAGTTAGCAAAGCTTTTACTAAGGGAACTAGACAGCGGATAAACATTAATAAATACTGATTTTATAAACATCTAATTGTTGAACGTTTCTGACAGCCCTACTGTGCGGAGCTATTTATTGACTTTGCGCAAACTTACAGAGTCGTAGATGCTGTTGCTTGGCGCCCGTTGCTATGCGCTAGAATCGTTTTGGGCGTGTGTATGCTAATGACCCGTTGTGCGAGTAGTTTTGTCTTGTAAACAAACAGTGGTTATTAACCCTGAAGCTCTGTTGTTTATTTAATGAAAGTTCACCCCTTCAAATTATATAAATATCTGGGATTGGATTGGGCAGAGCTTCAACTGTATGCAAAGACGAGGGGTCCTTTAAGCCTCATGTGTCAGGCACCATTTAAAAACAGCTGATTATTTTTGATGGTTTGTATTCTTTACCTATTCATTCTTTCTATTTTTAACATTTGAAAAAGAGCAAAACATAGCGACGTACGTGCAAAGCATATAAGTCTGTTAAATGGAAAAGTAAACAGAAGTGTTGCCATTAAAGGTGTCAAAGTTAGCACACGCTCATGAAGCAACCTTGATTCTGGTGCTGGAGCCAATTATCGCTGGCAGGTGCGAAGTGTGGTCTATCAGAGCTAAGCCTCCTTATTTATTAAAAAAACTCAAACACCTCTACACCATCACATCTGTAACGTTTTGTCTTTTTCATTATTATTAACAACATACCCTCATGACCTTAACTACTCTAACCCTAATGGGTTAATCAGAGGCACACTGATTGTTGCCGTCATGGTGAACGGATCATTCAAAAGCCCACATTTCGCCGAGGGAATTTGAACCCAACGTAGTAAGGGCAAGCCTACCACCGTTGTCCGGGTTATGTCGGTGTTTTCCATCACCGGAGAGTTAGCCGCAAATTGTACAATGAACACAAAGTGTGTTCCGGCCAGATTTGATCTCGGGACCACCGGGTTTCGAGCTAGAGTGTTCAACCACTGGTCCACGACGCTCTCGATCATGTTCTTACTGCCGTCGACAGTTGCGAGAAAATGACAAGACACGTCAATCTAAAAACCAATACTGCAACGTTGCTTTAGTTTTCAAGAATTAGGGGTTCTTACGCTTTTCCTCGGTGACCCAGCGGTAATAGAGCTCGGCCCGAAATTCAGAATCTCTGAAGTCCTAAGTACAATCCTGAGATCAGGCTTGATATCTGTATCTGTATCTGCCTTTCGTTTCCTGATACATACTAAACTAAACTCGATCTTTCCAATGTTGGGCACAGGCCCTACTACGAATTGGTGCGAAACAGACTCTGATGGATGAAGGGCGATATGTAGACTAGAAAATGAAAATTATTTATTTGCTTGTGAAGTGATAAACCTAAATGCAAGATGTTAACAAGCTACCATTGTATAGGGAAATGAGAGGTAGTTTGACTTGCTTAATTCACATGCATTTTATGTAATAAGACACATTTTATCATGTAACACAACGCCCAATATTTTTCGTAATTATTACATGAACGTGTCTGAAAACTGATAAGATTGCGTCCTACTCACTCATTTTGATGATAAACAACTGTAATGTATGTTAAAAATAGTGTATATGTGTCGGATTAGAGAGCAGACATCTGATATGATATGCAAAGATAAATGCTAAGTGCACACTGATGTTTTGTTGGCAGCGTTTACTTATCTTCTGAATTACAACTTACTATGGATATACATATACCATATTTGTATTCCGAAGCTTCTGTAAAGCATTATTAGTACTGAGCAAATAGTTTAAGTATTCTATTTACTATATCTTAAAATAACCATAAACACAACAACAGCCTCAGAATTCCAAAGGGCACCCTAGCCTAGCCTGAGGGTCTGTACTTCAGTTTCAAAGAGTCGCCAGCAATATTAACAGAATTTTGTTAAAAAAACATGATATCTGCAAGTTTGCATGGATTTAAGTAAGTTCATGGCCATGATGAACGAAATGTGATATCGAGCCTAGGGCCGTTATCCGAGTTTGATTTTCGTTGTCAGTGTTTTCCATCACCGGAGAGTAAGCTGGCAATTGTAAAAGTGGGTGGGTATTCCGGGTTCCGACTTCCGAGCTAGTGTGTTTAACCACTGGCTCACGGCGTTTCTTAAAAATACTTCTTCAGCAGAATCTAATTTGTGTAGGTTGTTAAATTGAATGATTGAATATGATCATGGCTTATTAAATCACAATATATAAAATGACAAACTCAAATAAAAGTCAAGATTTCCAGCGCTAAATTTACGCACGGCTTCGCCTCAAAAATATTTAAGCGCCTCCTGACGTTGATCGCTCAGCTGGCATTGAGCCAAAACGTGGATTGCATTACGACTTTACTGTTTACTCACTAATTGACGAGAGATCGTGAAACGATGAGATGTTGAGTTAACAAGGGTGTCATGATAATGATAGAAGCGAAGATGTTGTTGAACCCCCCACTGGTCTCTGTAGCTGCCGAGAACGGAGCGCGGCAGGAGTTCCTAGTTAATGGACCAATTGTCAATGTGTTTACAATAGCGAAATTGTTTTAGCAAGACGCTTTTCCTTGTTTGTTATTAAATGGACTTATCTTTAAAGCCAAGAAGATTAAATAAAAGGAGATATATTGTTTGTCATCACTTTATGTGTTTGCAAACATTATAAGTTAGTTGCTACTGGTGAAATTTGCTGCCTGTAGTCCTATCGATAGAATAGTAAACATCGTCGCGAGGCCCCGTGTTCCTCATAGCTAGCCCCCATGGTGAATTGGTTTCTTTTTGAGATAGTAAATTAATAATTGAAGAAAATAGAGATTGCTTTTGCAATAAGCCCGCTTCAACTGTGCATTAACGTGTAAAGGTATTACTAACATATAACTTTGTTAATTTTTGTGCAATAAACTGTTTCTTAAACCGGACCGTTTTTGTCAACAGTGGGCACAACGACGACTCATCTGACAGTGGTGCGGGTGAACAGCGACCCTGCACCAGTGAAGGATCATCAAGTTCCCGTATTCCTGTACAGCAGGCACTCGTTCGTGGCTGACCAGTGGGACCTCACGACCAACCAGGTATGTCTCAAATAAGCTCGACTGCTTGGATGATGCCACGTATGGTGTGGTGCTAAATGTGAATTTCCAGGCGCGAAAACTGTTAATGCCAAAGGGGAACGGCGGAAATAGTCATTTTCTCTGTGAGGTCATATCTTGTTTTGTAAATCCTGTCCTATGAATAGTTGCCTGCTCTGTGCCTGGTTACCTTATTAAAAAATATTGGTTGCTTTAAGCGTTATCTAGCCTTCTATCACTTCTATGAAACAATTAGCATGCCCTGGTTCCTTGTGCCCTGGACAATACACATCTTAACTTTAGTCGTTATTATTTTCGTATCTTTATAAATGGATATTTTGATTTCCAATGTGGGGACTCAAACGTAACAAATCTTTTCAAAAACAGTACGGTATACCTATAAGGTTACACTGGCTATCAATAAGAAAATGATAGACCTGTTGAAGTTATCATTGATTGAACGTGATTTACTTGTCCTGTGAACATTACTATTAGGCGTATTTTGTAAATGCATATTTGGAAAATGCAATAACGTTAATTGATAAAGTAATTAAATATCAATTCAATAACAACCTAGTACGCAGCTACATGACGAAATCTCTATTATTAACAAATTAAAAACAGATATCTGATAATAAAGTGGCATTCAACTGCTGCCATTGTTTATAAAAATAATTTATAACACGATTCACACTTGTGCCAATAATACTGGTGAAAAATACTCGGTTCTAAGATGGCGGACGAGCCCGTTGCGATTCAAAAATATGGAATGTAGTTAAAAAAAATATCCAATGTGTACTTAGCTTTTAAAAAAGTTTGCCCTGTAGGTATATGAATCTAAAATACGACAGGTACCCTGTCCTGCTACCTGTTATTTAAAAAAAACAAATGAAGGACTCTGATAGAAAGTTTTACCAACAAGCATTTGGAAATCGGTTGCCTCAATTTCATGTGGCTGGAACAACAAAGAAACCTGTACCAATCCTTGCACATGATATTAATAACTGCCTATGAACACAGACTGTGCTTTGAACGTCCCACTGCTGGTCACAGTCCTCACCTCAACTATGAGGTGGCGCAAGCCATCCACTGATAGGGATGAACTTAGAGCATTCTAATTGTCTTAAGGGAGAACCTAATAGGTAAGTGCCTTTTTCTTGTGGGGAAATCCTCATGGATACCTCGCTGCCCGGGGTTATGCAGACATAACTCCTACCGGTAGGAGTCAGAACTCCTACCGACTAAAAGCCCTAGGCACTCAACCATGGCACTTTGGCGGCGAAGCTGGATCCTACCGGAAGTAATACTGCACTGCTCCGCCGCCAGTGGTACCTGAGTGCCTAGTGCAACTTTCCTGGATCCATCCCTCGTCAAACACGATTGATAAGGGACCTAACCCAGATTTGTAGGTATGGCATTCGTGGTGGCGCCTCTGGTCGCGGTTGGACGTAACCGTCTACGTAAGTTAACGCTCGCTAACGTTTCTCGATGCTTTTGTTAGACGATACTTCTAGTGCAACTATCGTATGCAACTCCCTCTGTATGCAACTGTTGAGCAGCATCGCCGCTCCGGCCACGCGCGCAACCCGCGCCGTGAGTCGCCGGCGCGTGCGCAGGTCATCGACCCCCATTGTATGCTAACGCGATCTGCAGCGCGTTTTCCTCGCGCTTTCTCACCAGCGAAAATAGACGCCTTTGTCTAACGCTTGTTTTTCTGCGGAAAATCTAACACCTAGGGCTGCCACTCTCGTTGGAGAGGTAAATGTTGTGATTTTCTCGGCCAGCATATTCAATACGTTATTCGACAGCGAAAAGGTAGCCCTTTTCTTTCACTTGGTTCTTGGGGTCGTATTAGAGGGGCGACGTAAAAAATTGACAATTTGACATTTGGTTTTGATGGATTAATTTCCAGTGTCTGTAATGAATACATTTCGAATTTCTCCTTTTTTACAACTGTTTGCTTTCCAGTTCTTTTGAAAGGGTTAAAAGGCACAGCCAATGCCTCTATTTCTGAAAATTGACTACCTGCAGGGGTTGAAACAAATCCTTTCATTCAGTATGAGTTCAATTACCTTGGTTTTCTTTTCTTGGTCAATATTAAGAACCTATAACGAATCGAATAACCGTCTCTAGATTGGTTCTTCTTGATCTTATTGAAAATAGATTACAGCAAGTTGTGCGAAAACAAACAAGAAATTATGCTCCATAAGACGAAGATGGATTGATTTACGATCGAATAAATAGATATAAGCGCGTGTACAAGTAGCTGGTAGTAACGCTCTGCAGCACACCCCTTTAGTTTTATGTTTTTACCCTTTTCGTAATTATTTGTTTCTTGTCGATTTGAACCGGGTTGTTGGCAGATAACATAGCTGTTCCTTTGGTTTTTACGAAGGAACATCATGGATAAGATTTTCATCATGGTCAGCTATGTCAGGCTCTCACCGTCTCCTAGTTACGTATTTGGAGACCATCTGCTGCTGGTAGTAAAGCATAATTTCTTCATTCAAGTACACCACTTTAACCTAAGTTATTAGGTACTTTCAAATCGTCAGTAGGCCTTACAATTATGGCTCTAGATTTGAGTTCTCTACATGTGATGAGATAACATCAGTTTGAAGGGGAGCCATACTAATTATAGTAGTGAACGGAAAATTCAGAATTTTGTTTATCGTTGGTTGGCTAATGACTAAATATTTATTATCATTTTAACTATGTATAAAACTACATGACTGTTGAAAAGACTTACAAAGGGATTTAAGTATAGTAAAAATCACCGTACTATATGTTGTCATTAGACAAAGCCTGATGACCGCATGGCATGTTATTACGGACTTACATTATTTCAGCCTGAAATACCCTGAAGCTCTAAAATACACAACACCAGTTAATAAATAATTGACTTATACTTCATTGCTCACTGGTCTATCTTGTAGAAGTATACTTGTTACTCGTAACTCAGAAAAGTTAAGTAAATCAATTTGATTTTGGAAGAACTTTATAATTGACTTATCTGTACAGATTGATGGATCGTAAATAAGTATCTTGTGAAGTTGTGAGTTTGAGATAACTCAAATATAATTTAATAATTTCACATATTAGATTATAATGGAATATAAATTGGTTGTAGTTAGAAATATGCGACCAACCAAGGTCAAGTTAACTAACTCCGGTGCGATGCGTGCGCTAGCAAATTATGAACATTTCTAGAAAAAGGCGTGGAAACGGAAGACCGCCTTTGCACCTACCAAATATGCTATTTTTATCGAAAATCCTACTCTTTTTTGCCTCTGGACGTCTTTCACCTATTACTATGGAAAAATACACTTTGTAAACGTATCATATAATAATATGTCCGAAACAGTATGTGGGGCGGCCATTCATCAAAATGTGAAAGCTTTTCGTACACCTCTTTGTTTTCCCTAAATAGGCTTTAGGGGTATTAAACGGCAAACAATGTTTAGTATATTATTATTATGTTTATAAATTATGTTGTATTATGTTGTTGAATTTTTCAAGTGGGCGTGGCTGGGCAAATCTTGAACAATGTGGATTTTTGACAGATTTTTAAAAGGAACTTGTTAAAAAAAAACTAGCTGTGTATTATGTCGTCATCTTAACAGGCTCAAATTCTCGAAAGTAACCTTAAATGGCAAACTAAAGGAAAAGGCCTTATTTGTAATGAACTATTTATTGTTTTCTTTACATACTGTTCAAAACATCACTTATTATATGTGAGACAAGTCATTTATAGGCTTTGTAAAAAATAAATAATACGAAAGCTCAAAGTTAGCTTCCTCCCTAAAGCTTTTACCCCAATCTAACTGAGTCAGTTCCGCTGGGCAGGCAAGTACAATCAACGACAATAGTGCCAAGGCAATGCACTTTTGAACTATTGTCACATTAATTTCGCTATAATAATCATAGAACCTATGAAGTAGCGTCAGATTAGCCAGTATATGACAGAGTACTTAAGTGATCAGGCACTTTGAGCTCTGACTGTACCACAGCAAATCTTTTTTTTATCATTTTGTTGTTGTATCTTCTCATTACCATTCTTGTTATATCCACTGAATTATCTGCATAAATTAACCCCTAAATAACATTGGCCGCGGCATTAAGTGTGATTAGATTCCACGTGGCCAACCCATTCAGTCACCCGTGCAATGACGTCACAGCGACGGGATATACCGATGCACTAATCGGACTGACAGGTACCGGGGGGAGCCCTTCATCCGGTCACAACTTCCCACCGCTTTGCGATCATCAGTCAGAAAGGCAACTTTTGTTAAAGTCGGACCGCCCACACCAAATATCGGTAACCGATTTGTGGCAAAATAACTAATGATGGTAAGTCTCTTGCGCGCAATTGACCACAATCTCAACTGATAGTGATAATATGGTCTTAGGTGGTCATGCCGGCCAAACCAATGGCCGTGCACTGCACTATCTTTTTGAAGATGCCCAAGTTATATCGCTGTGGAAACACTTCAGCAGGAAGCTCATTCTACTTTATTAAATCATAATAATGATGAAATATTTCGCTCTGCGCGTGACGCTCATCCCAACTCCCAATTTGATACAATTCTTCCCCTCTTTAGGTCTGTTGTCCACCAAAGCTGAGCGAAACGGTTGCGCTTTATATATCTTGAGCAATGTACAACAAACAACAAACTTTTAACCGTCCCAGTGCTGGGCACAGGCTTCACTTCAACTATGAGTTGGCACAAGCCAAACTTCTACACGCGGGCTCTGTGTGGATTGTTGAAGAGGTTTGGTTTGGTTTGGTGATGAAACTTGCTGCTTAACGACTGGCATCTAGCGACAACAACTTGTACCAGCTGCTTAAACCTGTCGGTGTGGTCACCTATCCCATACTGCATATTGCTTTACAACGGTAATCGCTCACCCCTTCTCACCTTGAGCAATATTACTAGTAAATGTTTGCACATCTCCTCCATATGAGCCATCCACTGGCATTCTACTAGCCCTACATTAAATTAAAATGAAAAACAAAGTATATTCAATTGAAAGAGTACAAAAGCATATCAGACCGTTCCACTCTGTGGACAACTAGCCTTAGACCAATCAGTGCAGTCAATTAAACATGATTTCTTCGCTGACTGACTGGCAATCATTTTTCTACTAATATTAAACCCAGTTTATCTAGAATCATTACTGTTTTAATTATAACTGCCGTGAACAATTAACAACTACCAATTTGGTTAATCTGGTTTGTTGAAGTATGCTCAAATGCATGTTTCCTTGCACACATTAATAACTAGTTACTTAATTGCAAATGGATGATTTGGTGTTGATAATACAACAGTAGAATGTTTCTATAATTATTTGGAACTCGAATTAGAATTCACCTGTCTTGAAACCTTGTCGGGAACTTGCGTCATTTTCATAAGCATAACAAATATTTTTGGATATTAACACACAGTGCCGTTAAACCCCAAACCAAGTAGTTTGTACTATGGGATACTACACAACGGATAAACATAATCAGATACTTTGTTTGGCAAAAGCAACAGTTCAATAAAAATATCAGCATGGTTGTCAAATTACAAAATACTTATGTATGTCGCATTTAGGGTAGCCTTTAAGCTTTTAATGTTTGGGTTAGGTGGGCAATGGGCATCCATCACTGTCCTTGCCAATAAATGGCCTCTACCCCAAAGCTTTTCTGCCCGGCGGCCATTAGTTCCTCCTATTTCGTTTCAAAAATAATTATACGAGCTAACAAAAATCGTATAAACAGACTAACAGCGCGGTTCGCCATCTGACGCAATCCTGCATAGCGATTAGCTCTGCTAATCTAGTTTGGTCGCTGTGATTGAAATGTTAGCTGCAGCAGTTACTAAGTGGCCTAGTCTTCAGGGCTCTTATAGAGGTAATTATGACAAGTTATGGCGACCGATTTGGTGTAATGGCTAAGCAGTTGGCAATGGTGCGATCCCTGCACAGTAAAAATATTTGTGTGCATGTCATGTCTGTTTGGGTTAGTCTGGGCGTTTCCTCTGTATAATACACTGTGTGTGTATACAAAAAAATAATTTATTTAAGTATGTTCAATCCGTTTTCTAGTACCCCATAGTACAAGCTTTGCTAAGTTTGAGGCTAGAGGCTGCTGTGACGAATAATGTTCTATGATATTGAGTACCCACTTACTCATCCGTCACCGTATTTTTGTGGTGATCGTTTAATTTACAATCTATCTCGCAATAATACTAGTATAAACTATCGATGACTTGTAAACTGTGACATCTGTTTACAATTTAACGCATTATTTTTTGATAGTTCATCATCTGTCCGTGACACGCGATACGTGTAGGTACGCGTGCAATCGCGAATGTTTTAGCACAATACACATACCTATCAACAATTTGTGTGATAAAAAAAGTTGGGCAAGTACATTTCACAATAGCAATCTACTTTTTAAAAATCCTTTAATTATAATACTTTTTTAAACTGTATGCAATTACGTAGTTTTTGGTTATAAATAGACAGTTTCAAGTAAATATGCTTATAAAATATTCCAAGGCCAAGTTGAACAATGTGAACGGTATTGTATTAGATTCCATGAAAATGCAAAAATGCCTGTTCTCGGTGTAGTCTAGACCGGGTAGACAAATATCTCATACAATATTCATGGGTGTTGTATTGTAGTTTTATGAGACTGTTTTTGCAGCTGTTTGCGGGCTTGTGTTAAAACGATTGTAATTTTTTCAATTGTTGAATAAGACACAGAATACATTAATATCTAGGACAGCTTACACCTACATCATCTGACTTCTAACTAGGTTTAGCTTGTACTCTAGGTTTGGGAGATTGGTGAACGTTTTTGGCTATAAGATTGATGTAAATAAAGGTGACATTTAAGCCTCATTTTGGGATCCTCTGGTACTTTTGGTCTACTAAGTATGAATTTTAGCCTTCTTTGTCGCTAAGCAGCGATAGTACACCACCGAATGGTCCACAATGGCATAGAAATAAATTCACGCAGACCCTGGCGACTGCTAAAACAAAAACTCATGGCATTTATTCACTAGCGACCCGCTTGTCTTCGCAATGGGATGTTCTTATACATAAAAACCTTCCTTTTCAATCATCACATCTATTAAAAAAAACGGATTAAAATGTTAAAATCCGTTGCGTAGTCTTAAAGATTTAAGCGAACATGGGGACAGAGAAAAACACTTTGGGTAAGTTGCACCATAGTAGAAATTAAAGTTAAAGTTAAAGTTTTTGTCAAATTTGACAATTTGACGTCATTTTTGGGCCTAACCGGTACTTTAACTGAAATTTGGATGTTTGTTATTGTTAAAGTCAGATGGAGCAACCCACCCTTTGTTTTCTATAGTGATTAACTAGCTGACCCGACAAAAGTTGTCCTACCAAACGCGGAACTGTCAAACGCGCAGCTTTCTAACTATTGATCTTAATTTATCTTTCAGTGAAAACGTGAAAAGATATAAAAAATAAACGATTTAATCAGAAAAGTCGTTCTCCTCTGGTTGCGGCGTGCCCAAGAAAAATAGGGATCCATTTGTATGTATTTTATATTTATATCATAGATATACCTAGATAAGCTTTCGTCAGTCTGTTGACAGCACAAATATCCGGTTTGCATATCGACATAATGTTGTATGGAAAGCGAAACGAGCGATAAAGCGAGCGACGACCCGCTTCATATTCTATTATTTGCAGACATTCTGAGATGCAAGCAGGGCTGGCTATACGAGGCTCAGAATGGCGGCTAAACAAACGAGGCCAAAAATACACAAGTGGGTTAATTTTTATAGAGGCTAAGCAAACTTTAACACATAAGTACCTATGTTTTAGTCACTTTATCAATGTGTAACCACGCCAATGATCTACATTTTTAACTGCAACTGGATAAAATATGGTATAATAATGTGGTAATAGCGAGTATACAATTGTGGCAATTTTTCCCATCTAAATGTAACGCGACAATATTATTATGCTGTTTGGAAGAGATGGCTTCCTAGCAATAAGGCCGCCGCCCAAATTGTACTTCACATTAATCTGTAATTCTTAACTGTACATTCTTGTAGCTATTGGTGTGCAATAAAGACTGTATCTTACTATCTATCTCTCTGAGATCTGAATTATTCCAACTAATGGCTTCAGGCTTCGAATAGTGCAAGGAGAATATTCTATTCCTTTTTAATAATAGTTAAGGGTTTATTATTAGATAATATATTAGATTTTTTAGTTTTTGAAGTGTGAAGTTTGATCAACCTGGCAGCCCTATGAAAGTCGGACACACATAACTATTTTATTTTATTAACTAAAATTAAGTTTATGGCTGTTATATGTTTAATTTATTTGTTTATTTAAGGAAATATTTAAAAACTCTAAATCTTGGACTCTCGACTTCAAGCTTTGACCGTCTGTACTGATAATAATGTTGTTATACTAGTTTGTACATAATCTTATTTAAATTACTAAGATAACTTATATCGTGGGTTCAGCCCGATTTCTAATATGGATACTTCTTATTAAGATAATAGTGTCATAAATATAGAATCTCCTTTTCAGAAGTAAGTCACAAATTTTATTATTAGTGTTTTGAAAAAACTTGAATTTACCTTAATATTAAAATTTTACTTATTTAAAAAAAATCTTTCAATCATAAATTATATTATTGTTTTATTTTTTGTATAGATGTTTGAATATGTAAATAAGTATGCTTACTATAATAAATAATACTTATCTATTTTGGTCAAGTGAGTCATTTGTGAAATGATTAGTTGTGAAATGATAAATTGTCTTATTATTTGCTGTAATTATGGATTATTATTTGGAACCCTAAAATAGGCGGTGTACCTACCTCTACTATGGCTGTCAAAGACCTACTTACTCTGCCAAATACTAAACACATTAACACATTAATCGTATGTTCCTTGGCCACATCATTTAATGTTCTTCAATGAGACGAAGTGAACCTACGGCTTTCACATACCAACCTAATCAACTAGTCAATACAAATTACTTTAAATTGTTAGCAATATGTTTTTTTGGGCAAAATTAACTTTTTGACGAATTTCGTCAAGTCACTTCAACAGGTGTCTTATTTTAACGGCAATAATATGTTAAATACTTGGATATATTGCGCTTACGATGAATACATTTAATTTTAATGTGTTTGTGTTGCCATGAACCCAGATAGAGTCTCGTTGTGATAACGACACTGGGCACAATTTATTACGAAACACATTAACTCGGTTTATTTACAACATAATTAGTTTTATCGCACGCTGCGACACCGTGGGACACAGAAATATGTAGTATTGTGATAATTTTTGCATCAGTGCCAGATATCTTTAATTACATTAAATCTGTTTTTTTATTTATGTACAAAAAACAGCATGTTTAGTCACAGATAATTCACTGAAACTAGCATCAATAAATCTGAATTTAGTTATTTATTTAATAGAAAGACAGAATAAGCTCAGTATTATTTTTTTATTTTTTTTTTGCAATTTCGTGTGGTTTTCGCTATACTTACATGTGTCTTGCTATCATAGAAAAATATTTGTGTTCGCTATTTGTTACAAGGCAAATACTTATTTTGGGAATTCAGCAATATTATGGTAGGTTGCCAATTTTTTTTAAAGATTTCTTTCAATTATAATTTATATTATTATCAATGTGAAATCCGTCCAGCTTAGTCCAGGTTGGCCGTTGTTCCCATCGAGCGTGAGATGTCATCGTATCATCTAATCTTTCATTTATGCCAAAGACCAAATCTATTAACCCTAAACTGGCCGCCATGCAAATGAGCCCAAACTAGAAGCATGTCGGGCGAGTCTCACCCGGAGCTGTCAAATTGGGCAACGCCGAGCCCGCTAACAACACGTCCGAATTCAGATGACAATTGAATTAGTACAATTGCTCGTGTTGTTGTGTGCCCTATATTGTGGCTTTTATTTGTCAGGAAATGGGTTGTTGTTTATTTGTTCTTAATACGACAAACGCTGGACGTGGAAATTATGTAGTAGTACGCTCTATTTCGCCAATTAAAATGTCTCAATGGGAATGCTAAATTCATTTTTGAAAATCTTTTAATGGATTTTCATGATTATGGAGCTATCGAGTATTATGAAAATAATAAAGTACCGATTTAGAAGTAAGTCCTTTCTTTACGTAGGTTAGAAATGGCAAACCTGTAAACAACGGACGACCTTGCGTCACACGAGGACAACCCGTTACTAAAGATTAAAAACGGATACTATCGGGCTTAATTTTCGGGTGCCCTAAGAAAACACTACCCTGACACATTGTTGCAAATATTTTGACGGCTCCTTGTTAACGTCGCCATAGAAGGGTTAAAACTTTGATCGGCTCCGCTAGAACTTCTTTATTGAAGTACATTTTATGCATAGGACTGTAGTCCTAACAAATAATTTACCTATTGATAAACAATCTCATTCTCCATCAAGACCATTACCATTCCTCACAATCGCTAGAACACGAATGACTGATTATCATTATTATGATTATCTTAAAAGATCGTATCTCTAAATCAGGCCTATAAGCTTTGAGAATTAATTGAACTAAGCCTTTTAACGGTAATTCTACGCTCATTACGTCCTTGATGTGACAGATTCATAGTAGCCACGAGCACGATCGCACGTTTTGAAGTTATTTACACCAATCGACGCCCGTCATAGCACTCAGAGCACATTGTTATGTATGTGTTTCCGCGTGGACTTAAGTAAGAAAAAGAAGTCATATTTTTTATAAAATGTAGCGTAAAAGCCCGTACACAACAGTCTTAGGTTTTACCTGAAAATCTTAGGATTTACCGACATGAGAATAAAACAATGAGTAATTCTTGATCATTAATTTCAGTCAAAACCTTACATATTTTTGTGTGTATTATTAATTTGAGAGTAATTAATTAACTAATGATTAAAATCTATACCGATTTCAAATAATTTTCATTTGGTATTTATATTCATATTTTTTTGCAAAGTCTTTTTAAAACACCTTTAAATTGGAAAAGATATCAACAATAAAATGATCTACTTAGAAGCATAAGGGCTCGTTCGTTTGGAGCGTTTAAAGGTTTGATTCCGAACTCGGCAGCAAGCAGCAGTGCTGTTGCCGCAGTGCTGCCGCTAAGGTGTCGCCCAGCCGTGCTGCCTGCCTGATTCCTACCAAGGGGGCGGTGCCGCTCTGTTCGCGGTGATGCGTCGTTGTGATTTGTTAGTTAGCTTTGAGTTAATAAGATGCGGCGGCAGACGTGCCACAACTGGTCTGTCGCAGCGGTAGGGTGACACTGATGCATAGCACTGCTGCCGCTTCATTGCTGCCTAGCTCAGAATGTAATCTCATTTAAGCTTATAAAAAATGTATGGGGACCAGTGGTATCGCTTCAGCACTGCTGTGTGCAGCGTGGTTCAAAATAGAGTCAATACCGGGTCAGAGTTAACTAGCAAGTTTCGCAAACAGAATTTAGAATAACAAATCCTGATGACTTACGTGCCGACCACGTTACTAAGTAACGTGGTTTTTCAACATTTACCGTGCCTCTGATGTAAATCTTAAGATTTACCAAGTGTATAGTGGTAATAATTCGAACCACTTAATTGCTCGGCATTTTACCAATAAGAGTTAGTAAATCTTAGGTTTTACTGGAAAATCTTGAAATTTACCGTAGTTCGTGCTTTTACAGTAACACATATATTGTGATGTTTCATTAAAATCCACACAAACAAAATTTCGCATTCATAATATTAGTAGGATTTGTACGTCCACTATAAGGCCGTAACTGTGTCCGCTGTGATTTACGAATTACAATTGCGGCGAGTGCAAATAAAAAATATTAAAGATCCCATTATTCATACGTAAATAAAATGGTGTTTATTTGGTAGTAAGGTAGAGAGTAGCTGTTACCAGAAATTTCGTCCCCATGGACCCCCTACACCTCTTCAAACTCGAAATTTCCTAAAGTCCTTTCTTCAGTTTGTTGTTAGCGGATGCATAATTTGTTGCGGATTTTAAAGTTTCATACAAATTAAGACCTGAATAACTTCAAAGACGCTCCAAATTTCGTTACTATATTGATAAATGCGCACACGCACCGTTCGGTCTAAATCGTGCTTAAATAATAAATATTAATACTATCGCAGCAGGTCGCCTGTGCAAACACGCCGCTGTTTCCAACCGACTTTCTGCTTCGGAATAAAGGCTTAGTTTGATACATATTAAAACTAGATATTTTTACTTAGTCTTTGGGTGCATTCGAGAGAGTTACATAACAAATTTTATGTTACAATAGTTGTTGAGATACTTTATCGCATTGGGTCATTCCTGTCATGATATTTGTAAGACTGAGTGTTAATAAATAAATAAATATTTTTCATGATAATTTTGTGTTTGTACTGTTAATGCCAAATAAATTAATCATTCGTGAAATGTAGAACTTATGCCCCCTTGCCACTATGGTGAAGAAGGATAAAATATTATTTCAGACCTTCCACATAAAAATCAACATTGAAAAGTTTGCATTACCACTAAAAAACTGTCAGACAGCGGTGTCATGGTGTTCAAAATGGATCAGACCACACTCATGCCCCGCCTGGGCCCACTTTTGATCATTATGTTCTAAAGTGGGCCCAGTTTAGTAAGACACTGACAAACAGGTATGAATGAAGTGTTAATGTTTGCAAAAGCAGAGGCCTTTCGTCTAGTATACATATGTAGAACATTTGTGTTTTTTCTGCGCAGCGGTATTATCTTTTTGGGGGTATTAGGACGACTGAGAATTTCGAAAATACACGTCAATTGTCCAATATGCATTTGTTTTTCTGGTTTTGTAACTTAACCTGCGTATGCGCAACCGTCTCGTGTCTCTGGGCGTGGGCACCTCAGAACAGATTATGTTTATTCCATTACGTATTCGGGCGTTGGACCTCGGATATGGCATGTATTAATAAAACTAGCATAATAGACGCGGCGCTTGAATTTTTATGGCTTGTGGACTAGAAAGGAATTCCGATACGATAATTTTATTGTGTCTATAGAAGAATCTGAATGGCTACAGTCTCTGATAATCTTTACATAACGAATGAAACAAAACTCACTTGCCGCTGAAGTAAAAAATTGATAGGCGTAATGGTGAAAAGGATTAGAAAACGGAGACCAATGGAAGATTTTTGTAGATGTAGGCCGACTGCTCTAGATGGCCACTGGCCACGCCCACTGCTGAGCTGAACAGTGTTCTCCTTTACTGAATTATTTTCACTCTAAATGGTGTGTGATCAGATTGGTGTAATTTTCACCTTTATCAACTAAATTGGTATAGTCGGTATTATAAGTTTAACCCACTACAAATATCATAAAAGAAAATGGTCTCGGTAGCACAATGGTTAGTGCAGTCGCCCGGTTTGCAAAAGACATGGGTTAGATTCTTGCCTGAAGCCAAGACCGAATGTCTTTTTCTGCCTTTCGGATCATACAATAATCTAAAAAATATCCCCAAAGTCTAGTACATAAATCGAGTTTATTTTCCAAAGTCTTATCTTATCTCTTTCGCCTATCAAATAGATTGTTCACTTAGGTACATGTTTACCTACTCACTTCTAAATAGGAATATATTTTTTGCATAGATATGTAATGCAACATAAATCTCAAACAGGGTGGACTCGATGACTAGTGAACCGAACAGCCTTCATTAGCAGAGTGAATATTTCCTATTCCTATACATATACATTTAATTTACGGCCAACGGCACATCTGCCATTTCCAGCCAGTCCTTACTCTATTGCAAAGAACTGTAACTTGGCAAAAGCATGATAAAAAATGGAAATGGGTAGCCTGATGTGCCGTTGACTGTACATTTAGATCCATTCTGTCATGTGTCTCCCCACGAATGAAAAGATTCAAAACAGCTGGTATTGAAGTTGTCCTTGACTGCTAAAAATGATATTTTTATTACATTAGCGGATGTTGTAAACAATTCTTGCTGCTCTAGTATAATTTAACGACCTATTGTTAAATAGTGTTTATTTTGTTATGATAAACTGACTGAAAATAAAAAGCGACATGAGCTCATTTCACCTAAGCGTGGATATAGAAGGTATAAAGCCTACATTGCTATTGGACTATAACGCATTAAGACTAAAACGTTGTAGGACTACAACGCATTAAGACCAAAACGCATTAGGACTAAAACGCTGTAGGACTACAACGCATATGGACAACAACGCATTTGGACTAAATCGCTTTAGGACTAAATTTCTAATCGTAGCATTTTAGGGTTTTGATCCTCGAGCATGAAGAACGAAATCTAAATTATTTTTTTCTAACAAATTAAATTTTTCTATTCCAGTTTGAGATTTAAAAAAAAAACTATTTGTATATACCTAATGTATTTTTTTTTTTCGATTTCAATAGTCCTGCCTCATTTTTATAACTGGCTAGTGGAGTAAAGTTTGTGCTAAATAACTAAATATCACTATAAATAAATTAATTATTTATTATTATTTATGAGGTACTTAGTGGTATTTAGTGATGTATATTTCGGGTATCTCCGTGCTTCGGAAGGCACGTTAAACAGTTGGTCCCGGTTGACGTCGCTAGATGTCAGTCGTTAAGCCTAGTCAGAGGCCTTAGGGCGGCTTGATAAGATCTGACATTAAGGTTGCTCACTAACCTTACACCCCACCAACAATCCGCACTGAGCCCGCGTGTTGGAGTATGGCTCGTTCCACCTCATAGTTGAGGTGAGGCCTGTGCCCTGCAGTGGGGCGTATATAGGCCGGTTATGTTATGTTATGTATTATTTATAGGAATGGACATTGGCTTTTCTTTATTGTCTCTTGAATTGCATTTTTAGGCGAAACGCGATATAGTCATTTAAAGACTAAGGCAGACTGCTAAATAGGTATACGGCGTAGTAGGTTTAATGCGAAATAGGTAGTTGATAGACTTAGTCTTAAAACTATTGAAAAAAAAATTTTAGGCAAAACGCGATTTAGACCAATTGCGTTTTAGGCATACCAAGAACAAAGGATTCTATCCGTGTTTGTGAAAAAGTTGAAGAACTTTATGAATCTAGATAAATCCTTATACAAATAAAGCTAAGGCCTCTAAATATGTAGCATAATGTATTTGGAAAAACGACTTATTAAGCAAACAAATTTAGTCCAATACGTCCCATCGCGTCCCAATAATTCGGCACGTGCCGAGTCGCTTTGCTCCTCCATACATATTGTTAGATTGCCCTCTTTCAGTAACTTCCTAAGCTGCGGACCGTGCCCCTCTGGGCCATGTTCCAATGACTATGATCACGAACAAATGTATGTCAGTCGCGTTCATTATAAACAAAAAACAGCTCAACTTACCATGAATACCAAGCAGACAATTAATAAAGATATTAAAAAGCAACTGGTTTCATGATTAAGTGTTTTGTTTACAACTATCGGTAACGGAGGGTTAACCCGCCAAAACTCCTGCGCGTGTTAGCGTCACCGTACACGCGGCGTTTTGTGGCGCCACATAACGCCGCCACCTGTCTTCACTACATAGTATAAAACAAAGTCGCTCACTTTGTCCCGATGTCCCTTTGTATGCTTAAATATTTGAAACTACGCAACGGATTTTGATGCGGTTTTTCTTAATAGATAGAGTGATTCAAGAGGAAGGTTTATATGTATAATAACATCCTATTGCATCCGTGCGAAGCGGGGGCGGGTCGCTAGTAATCCTATAGTTTGTAAAATCGAACTAAATGAATGTGACAAATGGCAGCTTTTGTGGACCATCTACCGCACCGCAATAAAATCATGTCACACTTTTTCCCGCATCAAAACCCTACGAATAACATGAGAGCGCGTGATAAAATATTGTCACTGTGCTAATATTAGCCCACAGAAGGGCACACGCCTCCTAATATCTAAACCGGTACTCGTACCTACCTCTTAATCTGTTCTAATCCGAAGCAGAATCAGCCGGTTAAGTATATTGTTTCAAAAACAAGCGGCTCTATTATACAAATTAAAATTACCATCAAGCTGAGATAATTATTCAAGATATTTAAAACCAACCGGTTTCATAATTAATTGTTTTGTTTACCACTACTAGCAGTAGATTGGTAGTCGTATAATGTTTGTATACTTACTGTGTATTTATATCATTTTAACTAGTGGTATTCGAGTCTAATTATTATTGTGTTTATGTATTTGTTGACTACATTTTGATGATTTGAAAGTACCTTTTAGAAGTTTGCGATTCAGATTTTGAAGCAGCTCTTAACATTAGGTACACATCGAGCCGACATAATTGTTGAAGATATTTAAAAAGTAGTTACGTGTAGTGAATGCCTCATGCATCAAGTTCGCAACTGTACTTTTTTGTAATTTTGTGCAATAAATAGACAAAAAGCAACCGGTTTCATGATTAAGTGTTTTGTTTACTACTACCAGTAACGGAGGGTTACCCGCCTAAGCTCGCGTCCTTGTTGGCCTTGGAGTGGAACGGTTCAGCAGTCGTGCTCAGGCGCCGTTCGGCGAGCAAAAAACATACTAACTGTGCCAGATTTGTTTACATGAGCCAAGTCACAAGTTACAGCGATTACATTTAGGCCCGTTATCCACCAGAGCGGAGCTAAGCAGGATGTGTTATCAAAAACTAATCAGATAAATAGTTGATGAAAAATAAAATAAATTAATATTTTGTTTTACATGAAAAATATTATAGTAGTGTTAAATATATTACAGAGAACAATACACAATTTTATTTATTCTTGTCGCTGCGTAGCGGTCTGTTACAGACAACAGGTTGAGAATCGTAAGAAAACAACATAACATAGCCACACGACTAAATTATAGTCTCACTACCCAAACAGGGTACAAGCAGGGGCACACTGCTTGTTGCCGCCATGGAACATTCAGAAGCCCACATTTCACCGAACGAATTCTGAACCGAAAGTGCTATCAGGGTTGCTTTGTTTTTTATCAGGTTTTCCTCCACAGGAGAGTGAGGTGGATATTGTTATGTTGAAGACAAACTTGGTGTAAGAAAACAAAATTTCCAACTATGAGGAAGGTTAGTGAGGTGAGTGGGATCATAAACGAAATATGGAAATATGTTAGGTTTCTTTAGTAAACATAATCCAGTGGCTTAGGTTGCTTGAATGTCAAATAGTTTATTTGAGTCCTACTTATTTCGTTGTATTTTCCCCGCCGAAGTAAGCGCCTTGCGCCACGTGGCGCCGTCTGTCTGATAGCACTAATTATCCGCCAGTTACCCACCTGATTGATTTGGCTGAAGTTTAGCAGCTACCTACTGCTTGTTACATGACAGTGTTTGGACGTGCTAGTTTCACTGGGTTTGTTATTCATAGTCTAGATCTGTGCTTTGGCCACCCTTCAAAGTTAAGTACTGGGGCTGTATCCCAATTATGGTATTTAGAGGCACACTGATTGTTGCCGTCATGGTGAACGGAAATTTCAGTAGCCCACATTTCCGTGAGCAAATTTAAACCTAACGTGAAAAAGGGCGAGCTTACCGCCGTTGTCCGGCTTGATTGGGTTTTTAATCGTTTAAGATTTAGATATTAGCCCATGGATTTATAGTGGAGGAATAATGATTATGGTTTCATAAAAATCTGTCCAGTCCGTTTTCCCATACAAACAGACAAAAAATCTGAAATGATTTTTGTGTAGTATCGTTCATAATTACAACGCAATAGATTTCTCTACCAATATTAAATGCTCAATGACCTACTGTTTTATTTCCAAGAACTAAATAATGAGATGAAAATCTTTCAGACATATTTCGTTCAGAAGGCGTCATCATTTCTTTATTTATAGATCAATGTAAAAATAGAACATCTTTATAGTCCCGGGATCACGATAGCTGTAAATTTGTCAAAAAATCGGCTTAAAAACGTTCGAAGTAATAAACGTCAAAGAGAATCTATTGTATATGTTACATTTTATGGAATAACATTTTCGCGGAAAAGAAATACTGCGGTATTATCATTTAAATGGCAGTGATTCATGACATTTAATATTGTGTTTCAATATGGTGTAGGTAATAATATCGTTAATACTCAAATACATATACATTTTAACGACCCATTTGCTTCTTTTCAAAAGTTCAAATCAATAAAATTCGCGATCTTACCGCTTTTGCAAGTAGTTTGTGGTCTTGTCTTAATAGGAATTGTATTTTTATTTTTACGGTATGAACTTGTTCCTGATTACTTAAAATACATAAAGCTTCTGATGCCATATTCCTGATTTTCTGATTTTCGCAAACTATAATGATATAGAAACTATTTATTTCCTACATATCAGGTACACATACCTTATGAAAACTAATGACTCGGTGTTTTTTTTCCATCTTATTTGTGACAGACTGCTGCCTCAGTACGGGTTTTTCCAAAAAAAGGTTTTTCAGAAAAACCCATATTCAGGCAATGTCACCAGTGCTCCACCCCCTAACTGTTCTATACCCAGCATTTGAATAATATACTTTAGATATGTATTATTTGATCGTCAATGTAACAAGCAATCGAAGTAAGTGGAGGGATGTGGTATCCCATGGGGATACAGGCATTATGATATGTGTATACATAATGTCAAGGTAACTATTAGCAAGGAAACTCGATGTGAACCATAATAATAAAGCTCTTATGAGCCTCTTAATACGCCACTCTCGTATATTAGCCCCATATAAGATAAGATAAGATATACTTTATTGCACAAAACAGTTCATAATCCCACATAATCTTTCTAACACTCCCCAATGATAGTTATTTTCATAAATGACGTGCAATTTGACTCCTACTGGGTCAGAATAAGGTTTGATTTTGTTTCTTTAGCGATGGCCCAACAGGCACGTGTGAAAGAAACTGCTAACGTTGTATTAGTTCGCTACTTTACTACGAGATTTATTCAGTACCTAACATTAGAAACAAAGATAATCTAACCAAACAGTATATTTATAGTTAAAGGTATAGTAACTCGGAATATTTGCAGTAAAATGACAGGTAATATGACAGAAAATTAGAGATCTTTCAAGAAGATGATAGTGTGGAACAGGTCAGCATGTTGTCGTGGCACTAGGAGGATATCAACAGTCACGCGACTCCAATATACAGCGGATGCTTATAAAATACTATAAAATATTAACGTTTTCTGATGTTACAGTTGCCGACAGAGATAACATTAGTTTTAAATGAGGAACAAGCTTTCCTATTTCATTTGTAACTTTTTTTAAATCTATTTCGGAAAAAACTGTTTTTGTACCGGAATTTCTTTCATTTCCATGATTTGAATAGCTCATTAAAAACGTGTAGTATAGTATTACATTTAGTAGAGCTCGCCTAAGCTGAAATAACCCGGTGCCCCTCCACCGTTTCTACGAGCAAAAAAATGTGTATCCATAGATGCAGTGGAGAGGCGCGTCATTTCAGATTGGACGATCTCTACATCATTTATTATTGGTAAATACGGATTACGATGCTACTGATAGACACAACGTTCACAGTCTACCTGTTGTTCATTATGGTGTACGGTGACTTAGAAACAGATAGACAGACGGTTTTATTAAGATTGGGTCCCGTTTGGAATACTAACTAACGAGAAGTAGTTACGCGAGTAGAGGTTAGTGGGTTAGAAGCGAATAACACATTTAACGCTTACGAAAGATTTTAGTAACTAAGTATCCGTGAAAAATATGCGTAATGTCGTTTTTCAGGCGGTTCTATGTCTAAAGCCTCGTATCCACTAGGCAACATTTGAAGCGCGACATGTTGCTCATCCTGTTGACTGTTGATCACAAGCGGCGCGTCAGCTTGGCAACGTCGCGCCCTGTTGTGCAACGGTGCCTTACATGTTGAGCGTCACGTGTTGCGCGTCAATTTTTGCCAAGCGGATACAAGGCTTCGAGCTTTGATGGCAAACAAGCATGCGGATCGTTCGATCTACCGCAGCCTTTTCCGCTGCAGGCAACTAACTGAGGAATGGCACTTTTTTGCTTAAGAGCAAGTTGTCCTCACTAGCATAGCCAACTCTACAAAATACTACAATCCCCATTAGGTGCAGATGGCTATTTAGAACACTGTTAGACAACATCCACAGTCGCTTACTTAATTTACATATTGTTGGCGCGATCCCGGTGTTTCGGGATCCTGGTATTGCATTCCTTAGCTGACGACGGTCTACAGATCGGCAGCTACTGTAGGGAGGGAAATAATGTTCAAAATTATATTACATAGACAGACTAACAAGAAGTTAGAGATCGTCTACGCTGAAATGACGCTCCTCTCTACCGCATGCAGATGAGTGCTGCTTGTATGCGTAAATGCAGTGAAGGGGCGCGTCATTTCAGCTTGGACTATCTCTACTTCATTACTGTACTTTTCAACCCCATCTGGACCTCACGGCTGCTTCCCATCAGCTGGAGTGAGGTCATCTTGGAGGTGATAATAAAGATAATATAGTACCCACCTAAACACCACTGAGCGCTGTTTTATTACACAAAATGGAATTAACATGCTGACCAGCTATGCCATTCCGGCGGACGCCAAAACTCCCTTCGCTCGTGTGAGTGAACTTTAAAATTCAATTTCTTTGCAACTGTGGTCGTTTAAGAGAAAATAACTAAGCCAAATAACATTTTTCAATTATTTACATACAAAATGAGAGAAAATACTAATTCAGAGTGAAACGTATTGATGATACAAGTAAGCGTGAAGCACCGAGATGTGAAGTGATGTCAGATGTGCACCGCCGGAATAGCACGGCAGGTACTATCAGCGTCCCTGGTGACAATAGGCTAATAAAGTTCATAATTGCCTGAATCTGGCAACATCTGGCACGTGACCGTAAAAGGGGGTTATTGACTGCTCCTAAACTGTTTATCTAAAGCTTATTATCTTACCTGCATTGATACTGTATCTTATCGCCGACGAAGAGTCTGGTGGTGTAGACATACTGGCATAATGTATTATACTTACGCAAGTGTAATCCTAAACTGACACACACACTTATGTTTTATTCGTAAAAAAAATCGTTCGTTCGTATTCTCGTTTAGAGAAATCTTTAAAAAAAAACCATTTTTTCCCCATGATTTTAGCGTGTGATGTTTGGAGCATATTGTTATGATTTTTAATTTTTAACCATAACAGTTTAGCTATTTCATGAATCCGACCTATGCTGACACTTGTCTAATCTACAGGTATAGAAACAAATATTTCTGTCAAATAGGCAACGTTCAGCGTCCATCCTTTGGCGATAACAAAATGTTGTGTAAAACGATCTGTAAGAAATGAACAAAGATAACTCTACATAATTGAAACTGGTATTATTGAAACTGATACCGTGCCAGAGCCGGTAATATATTTTTATGTCAGGACATAAAACACATGTTCCGGCATTTTAGGTAGGTATATTAAATAGCAGGAACGAAAAATATTGTTTGTACAGTCAACATCGCCACATCAGCCTAGTAATTTCCTTTGTTGATCTTGCACTTGCCAAATGACATTTCTTTACAACAGCACGGATGACTGACTTGTCTCTTTCATTCTTATTGGTGACGACATTTTCGAGAAAGAGACAAGACACGTCATTCGCTAAACCAATGCTGCAACGTTGTGTTAGTTAAATGAATAGGGGGGAGGACTTTGTTTTAATCTTCTTCTCGTTTCATCACCCACTGTTTCCACCCTGGTTATATTAATTTATTTCAGGAAACGGATAACATTAAAAGATCTTCTAAACCATAATTTTCCTAGATTAAAAATAAATACTTATACTTATACCTATACTTAATACTAACAACACACTTATCTTAAGTCCTAAAAAAGCTAACCGACACAATTTTGCATAGACGACGTGAGACGCTGACTGGAGTCGGGTAACCGGCCTGAAAGTGCCATCAGTCTTCCTTCTTCCTTCGGGTTCCAATCGGGTCGAATCTGGCCTTCGAACAAATGTCTTTCATGACTTTGTTCTTGAGAAAATTTCGTCATCTGTTTCCTACTAATAAACATCGCCACTGTAGTTTATTTGAAGTCTTCAAATGCATTTAAACATCATGATTAGTTAGCTAAAGAAATGGCAGTTTGATAAGGGTTTTTAAAGAGACTATGTAATAATTCAAGACCGCCGATTGGCTCTCTTTCTGTTCGGAATATGTTCTGTCGATGAGATTAATATCATCATCATTAGCCTATTTCAGACACTGCTGGACGAAAGCTTCTAAATCTTCATAAGGCTTTCGCCAACCACCTTCCTTAAGTAGTGAACAATATTATACGGATAATGTACTGTTATAAACTTAAAACTGAAATAAAACAAAACCCAAAAGAAAGAGCGTTTTCGTGGCTCTGGCTCGGGAGATGCCCGACCGGTTTCCGAGTGTTGCAACTTGTCGCCTGCGGAACTCGATTCAAAATAAAAAGCGATTCTATTTGGTTTAAACTTTTATTTTATTTTGCATAAGCCTGCAACGTTGTGTGTGCGGGATTTGATTTTAATTAATGATGACTGTATATACCTATTCGACGCGTTGGCCCGTGGGCACAACTCAGTTCTGCCCGAACTCGAACTAAAGAGGCTATAACTAGGAGGCCCTAGTTCTGAAAAATCTAGAACACTTTTGCTCGACTGGACTGATAGATTTCAGACATTACGATTACCACTCGGCCACCAGGGCCTTTCTATAACAGCTTTTATAGCAACAAAGTTATAATGAAGACATCAAAGGCCTAATGAAAACGTAACAGAAATAAACGTGGAAACTAGTTTACAGAACAATGGTGTTCCGTGTTGTGGCGCTTGCGGCGTAGGCGCCGTCCATACGGAGAGCCAAGTGCGATTTTTATACGATCACACGGATCGAGAAAGTGAATTTTAATGGCATACGTTGTGGCGCTAATGTAATCGTTATTTTTCTTGCAAATCCATGTTTGCGTCCGTTTTGAGCAATCTAATGAGAGATCGCAGTTGGCCAAGTATAGTACGATTAATAATTGTAGTCAGCAAAATGACAACTTCAACAGTGACTGATACAAGAAAGGGTGACCCGCTACAATAGTGAAGTTCGGCAATCACTAGACTTAGACATTTAGTCGTGCTTTATTTTATTAGGTATCAAAGCCTTTTTCAAATTGTAAATATTTAATAGGTACATACACAACGAATTAAATAATACGATTTAAGAAATATGGACCCTACCTCCATATTAAAACTTCTCACTAAAAAATTATAATCATAGCTGGGAAAAAAATGTTCAAAGAGGTTCAGGGGAATTAACACTTGAAAGTCAGGAAAATACAAGTAATTGTATACGTTTTTATTCGTTACGGTTGATATTGATTCCGACACCGATTCTGAATCGGTATATTCAGAATCGGAATCGGAATCAGTTACATTTATAACGAAGGAATCCACATATTGGTCCATAATGTGGTCGAGTTGACACATTTTGTCTTCGACTTTTAGGGCATGGTGTATGCACTGTCTCCAATAATCAGGCGTCACCTCTTTCAGGCCTTCTTCAAATATTTTTTTTACCTCTTTTATTTTAAAAGTTTTATTGTTCCTGGCAACGTACCCCTTTGTTTGAGCCCAAACTAACACTATTGGGTTGAGCTCACAGTGAAAAGGTGGCAGACGCAGGATTGTGACACCGTATTCAGCGGCCAACTCTTCCACAGCATAGCGTTCGTAATTTGATTTTTGTAATTTTACTTTTTCGTTTAATTGAGCCTTTATCATTGTAGGTTGATATTTAATTTGTTTTTCATCTAACCACTGAACAATATCAGCCTTCCGCCAGTTTGAAGTGGGGATACGCTCGATTTTTCTTGAATGGTACGGTGCGTAATCTAATACCAACACCGCATTTGGCTTTAATTTTGGCAAAATGCTTTTAAGCCATTTCTCAAAACACTCTGAATTCATCTCTTCATGATAGTCCATATCTACTATTTTTCTTC
This sequence comes from Udea ferrugalis, assembly GCA_950022985.1. Classification (NCBI taxonomy): domain Eukaryota; kingdom Metazoa; phylum Arthropoda; class Insecta; order Lepidoptera; family Crambidae; genus Udea; species Udea ferrugalis. The sequence goes on along the minus strand of OX465527.1, from coordinate 2,466,652 downwards.
GATTCAAAAATAAGTAAACCGGAATCTACAAAACCTTCATCACTGCCTATATGTGAAATTATAAGGCGTCGTCCTTTGCCGGTTGGGCCCTTTAGGCCTGTAGTCAAACCTTTAGAAAACGCTTGTTTGGAAGATTCTACTGTTGTATCCTCCCAAACTATTCCAGTTGTATGACCTGTTAATAAACGAAATTCTTACCTGTAAATAATATAATACAGAAGCAAAACATTTTGAAACTGAAAACCTATTTACTAAATACAGTTTACCGAAATACCTCTATGTCTCAAGACGAAAGTGTGACCAGTGTGCGTTGCCAGTAATGACATATGGAAGTGAGACGTGGTCATTCACTACGACTTTTTTGCCAGGCTATAATGTCGACTAACTTTTAATTGTAAAAACTCGATTTACCACATGACTATTTTTTTTTTACTGAAAACCTGCCACACTGAAAATGTCATTTCACTGACTACAATTAAAAATCCTAGTATAGGTATTAGCTTAACCGCCCAAAGTCGAAGGCCCTCCTGGGGGCATTCTTCTCCGTCACTCAAATGTTAGGGGTTGATAACCACCTCACCTCATTATCCCCATTATTCATTTTAAATTGTTGTTATTATAATGAATATTTCTGGGGTGTCAAACTAACAACACAAAAAAAAACAGTATAGAATGAGGAAGAAAAAAATGTCGTAGGAACAAGCCGCCCATCAGTGAAAGGGTAGAGCATACTATAGGATGAGAGGGAGTAAAAGAAAACCCATTATCCGGTAAAGCTGTGAAAGCCAAAAAAGTCCGCTTCTCGATACCTTAGTGTCCATCTACCCGTATTTCTTTAAATTGTATGAAGGATGAACTTAAAAGCTTCCTAATTTTAGTGGCTACAAATTGCCTCCAACATTGGAACATGCCTAATGCTGAATTGTATAATACGTCTTCAGCGGAGCGTAGCGTTTAGTTGACCCATATCCGAATCAGGTGTGGAATACTAATGAGACCGTTTTGGTGGTGGCGTAAGCGCCGGGCTGGCCTTGAAGAGTTCCGTAGGAGGACGAGTTGTTTTGTTTACTTGAGTTTGCTTTTAAGACAATGGTTATAATTCTGGTGTCACAAACACTGAACTAAAGTGCGTTTATTTGCGAGAATGAAAGTGATGATTGCATTTTTGCATTGTTAGGCAGTCATAGCTACGAGATTAAGCCAAAACTCATCGCTTGTAATTTCTACAACAGTAAAATTCGTAATATTAGTTTGAATTTTTAATTTGATTAAGTATCAGGTTATTTTATTTTAGCATTAGGGATAATGCATTATCATCTTACTAAGGATACGAGAACCAGAAAAAAAAATACATTCTGTCTTGGTTTCTGGCGGGAATCCAACCCGCGTCTCTCGTTCGTTTTCTGGTTTTCGTATCTTTGGATTAAGTATTGTGCTTTACGTAGCTATAATATCAGTTTTGTGATCTGGTAGCTTCAGATAAGGGAGCAAGTTTGTGCAAAATGCATTTCGTCTCCATGTCTGTTATTATTTTGTTTTAAATGGAATCTATTCCCCCAGGTTCTGTTAAATATCTTATTTTATTTCATTTGAATATTATTTAGTGTCGATGTGAATTAAACATTATCCAAGTTCAATCAGTCATTAACGAGCATTACCAAACAGCCTTGGAATAATAGATTCATTAATATGTATAAGTATTCATTTCCAAGTTATGTAATCGCGATTAAGTACCTGCCCGGTCTACTTGATTTACAAGTTTTTGACCTAATTAAAGGTTTAATTCAAACACTATAGGTACTTTACGGTAATTTCTTGACTACGTACAGCAGTACCAAATACTGTGTCGTTTTAATTATGAGAAGGAGAATTCGAAATATTTCAAATTATGGTACAATTGAACGTACAGTTCAAAAATAGGCGTTCTTTTGCGGCCTTACTTACCTTGAACTTCTTAAATATACATATGTTGGCAGGTATGCCTTGTTTTTACGGCTTGGATGTAGGTACTCGAAAATATGTAATTTCCTCAAGTAGGTAACTCGTTGGCCCACATTACACGTGTGGATAACTGTTTTCTTTTTTCTTCTATATGTAATAATAAAATGATAAATAATGCATTGATTCCAAAAAGCGACATACATAATACATAAGTAGCAATTTTGTGAGATTGGTATCCAGTAATCCCTGTATGACGGATCGCCTGGCTCTCGCCCGCTTACTATCGATTACCTACTCATTTTTCCACTAGTCAGATCACCAAATTATTGTTTAGGTAGGAACCTAGGTTGGGTACTGTGTAGAAGAATTATGTTATTTTTGCCTTATTTAGCAGTTAACAGGTAGAGAAAAAGAGAGATGATACAACAATCCATTATATCACACCATAGCATGTCAGTCTATCGCCGATTGCATGGTAGGTATCTCCATCAGAAAAAAGCCTGCACTATACAAATTACAGAGAGATTTCTAAACTGAAACGTAGTTAAAAATATTTATCGAACAAAACTCTTGATTGCTCATTAAATACTCCATCCATTCACTAAGCAACAGAACAATGTTCCATGACCGCGACCTTAAAGCTGTTTACATTTAACAACAAACGTGACTCATGCGCAAGCATGTTTTTATTTTTCCTTCAATAGCTCGTTTCTCGCTCTGTCCATTGTATCATGGACTTGTATTGTTTAAACAATTGTACTTATCAGAGCTCAGTCTATAATAGAAGAGTTTGTTTATAATGTTTATGTTATTCTACTTGAACTATTGACTGAGACGAATTTCATACCTACCTACCTATTTTGTTATGGTGCTTTAATGGTTGAATGATAAGAACGGCGGCATGATATTTAAGGGGTTCTAGGTTGAATCGCCCGAAGGACTGATGACCGAAAAGTTCTCGAGTGAAAACCATTTGAGGCTAAATGCTGCCTGGGCAAGGTGAACGGATGGCATGATAACTATGCTCTAAGCATGATAAAGATCGCAGGGTATCTGTGGATTCAGGCCGCCTACAACCGGCCGCTCTGGAAATCTATGAGGGAAGTCTATGTTCAGCTGTGGACGTCGCGTGATTGTTATGATTAGGTTAAATTAATTAGTCGGTCAGAAGGTGTTATTGTTTTTTGGAAACTTCTGGTTTTTCAGGGCTAACAAACACTTGGCACTAGTAGGTAATCACCGTTTGAATGTAGCACTAGCAATGTCTTAATTTGAACAAAATACGCTTTTGCCCACCAGTGGAATAGTATGTACGCAACGCGATTCGGCATTCTTATGTTTTTGAAGTGAATATATTCGGACCACGTCTTCAATTAAATCACGTTACCACCGCATGAGTTTCCATTCGAGTTATTGTCCGTTTTTATAGTTTGGCCATGACGGCAATCGAATAATCGATTTTGAGATCGATTCAATCGATAGCCACGTCACGCTTCAGATCGTTCGCGTTGATTAAGGGCCGGAAAGGAGACTGTTAGCTTGAGTGAACAGCTCACTGACTGATATCACTCACTTGAGTAACTTAACTTTCACCTCTTCGTAGCAAATGTGCCAGTGGTTTAGTGGCGGATCGGCAACAATTACCAATACTTACATAGCTTATGCAGGCCAGATGCCATAGGGGATAAACACCCTCACATGGATTTTAGTGATTTCGAGCTAATTCATAGTTGGAGACATAATTATGCAAATTAAACCACTGTAACATCATTTTGATGCTGACTGTACTAATCGCAGTCATGACTTGTTATTAAGTATCAAATGTCACTTAAACAGTATGTTTACTTGTCATTTGATACTCAATATCAACTGGGGTATATTTAGAGCTCCACTGGCTCTACCTCTCATAATACTGCAGAATGCATTTTTGCACTGCTTTCCATATCAACGTCCTTTTGGTATGTCTTTTAAAATACAAGACAGTCATCACTTCAAAATATTATGCATGCACGATAAGTCGACAACAAACAGACGTTGAGTGCTTTTTCTTTGTTTGTCTTATCTTGACACAATCCATCAATAGATTTGATAATAAAATAAAACAAGTCAGTCGCTTGTAACTTCAACATATTTTTTCCCTTTATTTACACGTTGCATTTATTACAAATGCTTTTGTCAAACTGTCAATATATACCATCTAGACCACACTGTAGGCACACATAATTTTGGTGCCGACTGTACTTTTCGGTGCCAACTCCCTTCGACCCCGAACTGTGATTCCTTTGTCCCTTTACTAGGTAGATCATTTTTATACCTGTAGAGTGATTGTTCAAACATCGGACAGCGGTATTCATTGAGTTATACATAACTGGGTGAGTGAGAGAGATAGTTTACCCAAAACATCACTCGTGTAAAGGCAGAAGTAAAAAAATAATTTTGGATTGAAAGGAATTTAATAAAATACTCTGATGTTCAGCAAAGCCTAAATTATTATAAGATACTGGCTGTCCCGACAGACTTCGTTTTGTTGTCAAACAGTGAAAGATGGAAATGGTTGCTGAGGAAAACTAAATTATTGTATTTCACTATATTCCTAGCATTTTGTCATGTTTACTCACCTTTCCAACCTTCCCTGGAATTCCACGATTATTTTAAGACCAAAATTAGCGAAATCGAGTAAGTGGTTCTCGAGTTTTAGCGAGACTAACGAACAGCAATCCATTTTTATATGTTGAGATTTAGCAAGATAAGACTTGTTTACTACCTGCTGCCGCTACATAGCATGGAGAATGTTTGTTGTACCGTGTTAAACAATAACAATTTACATTTCTATGAATCGGATGGAATTTGACATTGTTCAAGTATGTATTCGCTGTTTTTGTTGATGAAAACAATATACCTAAGTAGCGAAACGCGCAGGCGCAACTTAGTTGCCGCGGTACGTACACGTGTCGGACGGATGGCCCAAGGCAACGGCTTAGGGATCAGATTTAACTGTCAGGCATTTATAAACTACTAGCGGACGCCTACGGGACCAGGACTTCGTCCACGTGGACTCTACTTAGAAATCTTTTCAGCTCACTTACACAATGAAAAAAACCCCTGTACTAAATTCTAGGTGCAGTAGTTTCGGCTGTGCGTTGATTTAGAAGTCAGTCAAGTTTTTCATCAGGTTTTGCTTAATTAACAACATAATCTTCGAGTCACCACCTGTAAGTTAGTGGACAATTAAGACAATATCTAAAATAAACGCTCATCTTGCTATCTTCGTTAACTTATTTTTCTTCTACTCTTGGAGTAGGGACTTTTCCTGAACTGAAATAATAAAAATGCCTAATTCACTTGACTAACAACACATTAAGTAAAGATATTGTTTCATCTAATTGGTACATTAAAAATCTATATTGAGACTTTTTACTTCTTGATATTTTGTATTTATTTTATATTGAACGAAAGTGAATTACAAAGTACTTAATGCCTAGAGGCATCAGGCTCACCAGTCTTAGACATCCACAGTTTGTGGTAAGATCACTTTGGTGTTAAAACGCCCATATATTTGATTAATTTCGACTCATCTGTGTCTCGCCCGATGGTTGACTGCTTTTAGCATTAAGTCCGCCTTTTGTGCTGTTTTTGTGCATTAAAGATTAACCCCCTTATTCATAAAAACTTAAACAGCTCTTATAGAACACGATAACTTTTGTATCGCTTTGTCACTGTCATTCTTGTTGCTGCCGCCATTTGCGAGTAAGTGACAGAACACGTCAATAGCTTAAACAATGCGTTAGCGTTGCTTTCGTTTTTATGAATAAGGGGGTTAATAAATAAATATTCCTTACTATTGGCCTGACAATAACCCCTCACTGCGGCCGTCGCTTGCGCCATGCGCGCGCGCAGCCCGCCGTCTCGTCTGATTTATCGCCACCTTATCTCACACGTGGCCGGCTTCTGCAGCCACTTAAGATATAATTAATAAACCATACTTCGTTAGTATACTGTTTATCGACCAGCACGCGTGATGTGTTGACTTTATTATTCAAATTGAGTACAGGACATTTGTACAATGTGCTTAGAATATTAATGAATTTACATAATATTATTATTTTTAGCATTTTCCATGCAATATCTTTACTAAAGATCTCAAAACCAGAAAATGACATTCGGTCTTGGCTTCAGGTGAGAATCGAACCCGCGTCTTTTGCAAAACCGGGCAGCTGCTCTTACTGTTGAGCTACAGAAACCATTGAAAGACCGGCCGAATCTTTCTGGTATATTTGCCCTGGGTGCCAGAGTGATTTCATCAATGTTAAAGGCAGATACACCTTCAACTTTATTTATGTAGGTTTGTTTTTAGCATTAACATTGCTTTTAACTAAATATACACAACACTTCGTCTTGGTGTCAGGCAGGATTTGAACTTTATCTTCAGCAAGCTGGGCGATTACGAGACCAATTCTTCTGATAAGAAGTTATTTCTAGGTAGGGCACTTAGCACAGTATGGATGTTACAAACAATTTTTTTTCCTCCAGATACCTGTATGTTTAAGATCCTATGTTGAAACAGAATTGAGGACAATTGAGAGTTAATGTTAATACAGAATTAAAACCTAAAGAACAACAACAAGTTTTCTTGGTTACAAGAAAATGAGTATAGACTGGCTTCGGCCGAAATGCTTTGGCTATCCTATGCCTTATGCCTGTATTTGAGTTTAACCGCAGCTAAGAATTACTTCCTGGCTGGCCCAAGAAAAGGTATTTATAGGTAACATCCGTACTGTGCTAAATGCCCTAAACTAACTGACTACTAAACATAGTTCATTTTGATGCTAAGTAAACAAACCAATCTATTTTTGTTCGTCTGTTCTCATTCAATGTAGACAGAAATAGGTGCATTCAGCGCCAGAATGAGAGCGACCTTTCAGATTACCCAAATATGTCTGATTGTCTATAATGATTAGTCAAAAAACACTTCACTATATTAAGTTAAAATACCCTTAAGGGGACTAGTAGAGCTAAATCCAAGTTTTATAGTAACGAAAATTAAGTGTTACACTTCGGTGATCCAGATGAAAAAAATATGTCGTATTCTTGAGGATTCAAGGGTTGGTTTTATCAATTTGAAAACACGATTTAACAAATTCGGCTCGATAGAAAAAAATCGCAAAGATGGGTCTAAAAAAATTTTAGAATGAAAAAAAACTGTACTAAACATCATGCTATCATTCTGTTCTTTTCACAGAATGTGTGTTTTATAAAATACTAGAGCGTGCTCATTTTAGTTTTGTGATTTAATGCGTATATTTTCCAAAAAACACCAATAATTGTTTTCAAGCAAATTGCGTGTGCGTGTGTGCGTGAAACGCCGTGTACAGACAGTACCGGCCGTGGCCTGATGCTAGACGGACGTGTCGCGCATTGCGCTCCGCATTTGAATAATATTTAATTGCTTAGTAATCACTGTTAGAATATTGCGTATGCTATAATAATGCATGGGACACGAAAACTCACCAAAAAGTCAACAAAAACGTCTTATAAAATGAATTAATGAATAAATTACCATAAAATGGACAATGCTTTAAACTAAGCGCTATTTTCGTTCAATGTTGTGGTCGACGCGGTGGAGGAACATGATTAATACACAGCCGTAATAAGCCTCATCCCATGGTCGCAAGATCAAATCCTGGATTTCCTTTTTGTATTATGTTTGTTTTTGTTCGTAGGATAAAGCTTGATTATGATTAGAATGAAAGTTATTTGGCAATTTTAATAACAATAAAACGTTATTTGTATATAGTTTTATTTCCAATAACAACTTTAATTTTCAATCAGAATTTTGAAAGTAGCCACACGAAAGTTTCGTGCCGGTTCTTCTCAGTTGAGTTCAAACAACTTTCCGACACCGGTGGTTGAGTCACATTATGTTTGTATACTGTGAATTTATTTAAAAGTATTCAAGTCTATATGGACTATGCTATAAACTAACCGCTATTTTCGATGTTAAGAGATGTCGACGCGGTGGAGGAGCGTAATTATGAGACAGCCGATAAACTATTTATTCTTATGGTCCCGAGTTCAAATCCATTGTTTATTTTTTGTATTTATTTATTTAGTATTTATTGTAGTATTTAAGTCTATTCTTAGTATATTTTTGGTTGTTTGATTGCATGGGACATGAAACCTCACCAAAAAGTCAACAAAGTCGTCTTATCTTTTTATTTTTGGGATTCAATGCGTATATTTTCCAAAAAACGCCTGTACTATTGGTTACTGTTCAATTGGTTCTCAGGCACAGTGCGTGTGCGTGTGTGCGTGAGACGCCGTGTAGCGACAAGCGAATTCGAGTAGCGACGAGTACCGGCCGAGGCCGTTGGTTGGACGTGTGACGCATTGCTTAGCTGAAATAATATTTTATTATTTTTTCAAAAGTACTCGATTATTGTGTACACCAACACGGGTGGGCCACGAAAACTCGTCAAAAAATAAAAAAAATGTCTTATAAAAGGAACGCCCGAAGAATGCACGATGCTATAAGGTAAGCGGTATTTTCGTAAGCTTCAGTAGACAACACAGTCAGTGCAGTAAACTTAGAATAATTGTAATTATTATAAGGCAGTGAAGTAGGTATTCAAGGTCCTACTAGTAATTGTCATCCTAATCAAGCTATATTTTTAATTTATAGCCTTTGAATAAAAGGAGGAAGATATAGGTACCCGCGTACTAAAAGTGGCTCTACAAAAGTAGGACCTAATTTTAGCCCATATGACAGAAATGGCCCCGCGTACCAAACAAAAGCAAGTCCGACGGACCAACTTATAAAAACAGGTCCAATTGACCTAGTTTCAAAAGTAGCTTCAATGAACCTACTTTCGAAAATTGGTCCAATGGACCTGCTCTCGAAAATAGCTCCAATTGACCTAGTTTCAAAAATAGCTTCAATTAACCTACTTTTGAAAATAGGTCCGATGGACCTACTTTGAAAAATAGGTCCAACGGACCTACTTCATGCCAATCCCTGTCATGACTTGTTTAGAGTCATTTTTAGAAAAAGACCGAGGCTTGTCACAGAAAACAAAGATTGCAATGACACTTTTCAAAAGTAAGTAAGAGTTCAATTTGATAAGAAAGTTACTATACTTCTAATACTTCAGTTGGTCAGATTGACGAGTTTGGTTCAATGTTAGTGAACGCTCTGCATCTGGCAAAATTATTTCGTAGTCGCAGGTTGTGAAACCATAGATCTATATAATGCATAGACAGGTATCATGTATATTCATATTCATTTATTCACTATAAATTTGTAACAGAAAGTACAAGGATAGCAGTAAAATTGTAGATGGTAGGCATAAATTCACCTTTTCAAGGTATTGTGAATTTACACATAAAAAATAAAAAACGAATTATAACATTAACAAAAACAAAAAAAATAACAAAGCAACTAGAATATTTAAAAATCTACAAATCTATCTATGTCTACAGGCGTACAAAAAAAATAAAAATAAGAGGTGCCAGTCAAACGAAATGTATGATTTCGATTTTTTATTGTAATTTAGCTTCAAAGTATTCTTTGATGCTATAAGAAGAATTATCAATGAGCATGTTCCTAAGCTTAGTTTCAAACTCTTTGCGTTGCACAGCTTTCAAGGAGTTTGGTAAATGGTTGTAGACTTTTATTGCCATGTAATAAGACCCATTATTAAGCAGTGACAGCCGAACTGGTGGCGCCACTATGTCGTTCTTCCGGCGAGAAATGTAGCGACTTGGCTTGTCGCAGTTTTTCTGGAAATAATGATGCTTGCATGCTGCGTAAAACTGAAAACTGAAAATGTGGTAAGATAGAAAAAAAAAAGGAATATTACTGAGGAAAAGGTATGCCAAGAAAAAGAGACGACTGGTTTACACTCAAAAAGAAATGATAAACACTTTGGCCAGGAATGCGGAAACCCATCAGGGTATTTATTGTATAGGAGATATACAATAAAATGAGAGAAAACTTCTTGAAAAATTTGAAAAGACCTGACGAAGAGCGAGCTACGGTGGAAAGAAAAGCTATTTTGCAAAGAGCCAACGGAGAATGGCTTGAAATGAGACGATCTCTCCTCACTGCATCTAACTTCAGCAGGGTTATAAGACGCCGTGCAACAACACCATGTGCTTCCTTAGTGAAGGACATTATTTACAATAAAAAATTGGATCATGTAGAATCTATTAGTCATGGCCAGAACAATGAAAAAGTAGCTCTCACTCAGCTGGGCTTGCAAGAAAATGTTGCCATTAAGCCGTGTGGGCCGTATTTAATGACAACGAATTACCTTTTTTGGGTGCCACGCCTGATGGTTTGATGGGTGAACATACTCGGGTAGAAGTTAAGTGCCCTTTGACGGCCAGTAAAATGGGTCTAGAATCAGCAATAAATAAAAAAAGGTAACTTTCTGGCTCAAAACGACAACAGGCGAACTAGCTATTAATAAACGGCATGCTTGGTACTTCCAGATACAGGGTCAGCTACACGTAACCCAAAAGAAATATTGCCTGTTTGCCGTGTGGGCAAATGAGAAGGAGAAATTGAAAACGGAAATGATTGAGCGAAATGATTTTATGTGGGAAAACGAGATGAAAGATAAACTAATTAACTTCTATTTGGACATATCCGTGATATGCTGTCAAAACGGCGTCAATGTCTACTGTCTTTGCAAGCATGTAGAGGGCATATGAATGCTGGTTTAGACGAGCACATTTTTTCAATATGAGTCTTCCAATCCAAATTATGGTCAACAGTTAAACCTAAAAAAGTTGTATTATCTACTTGGTCAATTTTATATTCTAAATACCTAATGTCCATTCCAATAATTTCACGAATTCTTTTTCCAAATGTCATTACGTTCGTCTTTGTAAGATTAATTTTTAAATTGTTCGTATCTAGCCAAGTTATAACATTGTCCATAGTGTAATTTACTTCGCGTACTAACTGAACTTTGTCAGGTCCCGATACAACAATGGTACTGTCATCAGCAAATAATACTGTCTGGTGACTGGTGATTTTTGGCAGATCATTTATATAAACTATAAATAACAGTGGCCCCAAGACACTACCTTGTGGCACGCCAAGTGACATGTTTTCAAATTCTGAATATTAATTAATTTCAGTTTTTTTAAAAGGGCATATTCTGGTGACTCTAGTGGATTGAATTCTGCAACTCAGATACGACTCAACAAGTTTCAGTACGTTACCTCTTATACCATACGCAGACAGTTTTTTTAATAATATACCATGGTCAACACAATCAAATGCTTTTGTTAAGTCCATGTACAGGGCGCATGTCAACTAAAACCAACCTGTTCCTCGGCAAAGATGTTATATTTTTCAAAATAGTTACTCAAGGAGCTTTAAATCACTCGCTCAAATATTTTCGAAATGACTGGCACCAATGCTATTGGTCTATAACATGTAATATCACGTCTATTACCCTTCTTGAAAAGAGGTACAATGATTGTACTTTTTAATTTATTTTTTAATTTATTAGGAAAGGTGCCTTTTGAAATACAATTGTTAATAATGTGACTTAAAATGTGAGATAATTTAATTGGTATTTGTTTTAATATTTCTGTAGTTATGTCATCATAACCAGTGCTTTTACTATTTTTCAAAATTATAGGTAAATATAATTATAATAAGCATGTCATCTCGCTTTTCCAGAATAACATGATTCATATCCACTACTATCACCTAAAAAGCTTCAATTAAACAACATAATTCGTTAACAAGAGCTTAAAACTAACCCATGCTTAGCCATCACTAAATATTTGAGCTTAAAACTAAACGTTGTACTTTTTATACGCTTACATTAACCGGCAAAACTAATGAAACTTTTGTTTTTCGACTTAAGTACACGCAGACAAAATCGCGGGCGGCCGCGCGGCCGCTAGTAATAAATAAAATAAATGTCTTGTCTATTTTGTTGTTTGATCTATGGGTGCTTTAATGTAATATCAAAAGTAAAGTAAAATTATCAATTGTTTTTAGGTCATGAATGATATCATTAAATATCATTATTTACAATTGATAATTCGTTATGTTTTCTGAAATGAACTTATTTCTTTGTTTTTTTATTTTTTTAGAAAATTCTCACACACTGTCACAGTGTTCGTTGCCAAACTCATCCGAAACGGCTTGGGCGATTTTAATAAAATGTTATGATGCTACGGTGGCTGGCACATTACGCTACCGATTTCCGGTCAGTCCTCCTTGCTCTATTGCAAAGAAATGTCATTTGGCAAGAGCGAGAGACAAAACGGAAATGGAGTAACCTGATGTGCTGTTCACTGTACATACCTACGTTTGTTAAATCTGAGATATGCCATAAACTATTTTATAGACCTGTTTTTTTTGGAGTCCAGGTGGACGAAGTCTCTGGTGGCAGCTAGTTAGTTAATAGGTATAATGTAACAATAGAGGTGAAATTCCTTCCGGTCGTAATTAATTTATTATTGACTAGCGTTCGCACGCAACTTAGGCCGCGTGGTCTTAGGTTAAAAAAATAATAATATATCTTTATAAATTGTAGCACATGATTCCGATTCATAAGCTGTATACTGCTCTGCTCCTATTGATTAAAGCATAACGAAAAGTATACATAGGTATAACCTGCCCAAGAGTATGAAGAATAATTGTTTCAAATTTCGTTAAAAAAGTCGTCGAGTAGTTTTTGTTCAGACAAAATTTTACTGATTGCATTTTTGGCATCAGTAGCAATTCTTAATCACCTCTTGATTGTTAATTTTTAAATTTATTTCATGTACAGAATTGGCCTCTACAGATTTATTATAAGTGTAGATGAGCGACATCTTTTGGAAAAATGGCGAGATCTCATTGTAGTTTTATGTTGACACGGTAGTTTCATGTTGCGCCGATAGATGGCGATATACCGGTTGTCTATGTGTGTGTGTCTAAATTCTCGATTTCAGTTAGGTCTAGTAGTCCTCTTAATTAGATCAACATTTGACAACATTTGGCAACAAATAACTCTATAATTTTTGCATTAGATTTGTTTTTCATCAACGGTTTTACTTAGTTGATATTCTGGGCTATTTACATGAGTCGAATACTGTCTGTACAAGAGATTACGAAATAAATAATAAAATTGTCTGTAAGTAAATAGAAATAAACATTAAGGAAAATACAAATACACAGATCCACTCCCAGAGGCACGAGGCTGTGATTCCTTTGAAAATACCGCTCAAATAATATTACCGTCGTATAATATTACGAAGATGAGGTTGTTTCAGGGTCTTTCAACAAATTTGTACGTAATTTGATTCAGTGATTCAACTTATTGGGGTTTGTACAGTCAGCGTCAAAATAAGGTGTGCTTCCTGAGTGGTCGAATATACCTGAATTGTTTATGAAAAGTATTCTAACTGTTTTAGATTTTAGTATCGTTTTAAATGACTACCTACGACCTGGTGCTCATGTTAAACCTCGGGCTCGATTTTTGAAATCGTGAACATGAGTAACATTTTCTTCCAGGTTTTCTTCGTCATTGGTTTTCCCTAGCATTATATTCATAAGTGTGAGAGATGTGGATATTGGTTCGCCAAAAACGCAGTTACGTGTGTCGACAGCTTAGTAGAACGCACCATGTTGCCATACTGTCCCTATGGGAAAATACCATCTTCCTTCCTTAACTTATTTATTGCTTTCTCGCCACTGCCCTTAGATTGACTTTCGATTAATCCCCTACGTAACGTCTATAAAGGAAGGTTGCTCTTGTTTGTTTTAAAGTTTTTTACTAAATGCCCTGAACATAAATTAAACTTATTAGGTAAAGTTATAAAAGATAGTAAGGATTTACATCACGCAAATAAATATAAATAAACATACCTATTTATTAAAAAAATAAGTAAATAACAGTAAATTAGTGGTCCGTGTCTCATATCTCAATAAGCCATAACCCTGGGTTTTCTGTGATAACCACTAAAACGGCTCACGTTAATAAATAATCTCCTTAAATCCAAATCAGCCAATCCTTCCCACTGCTGGGCACGGGCCATATTCTCCAGTTAAAACGACCTGATGCCAGTGCCGTCCAATTCAAAATGTAATTATTTAACCTATAAACTTCTAGAATCTTGTAATATTTTGTGGCTGTGGGGTTTGTATGAAGGTCTTATCATTGCCATGTCGTCTACCTACACAAAAACTTATCAATCATGAATGTATTGATTAATGCTGTTGAAGCACTTTAGCTATTTATACAATACCAGAGGTCGCCCACGACTTTGATAGCGTGGATTTTTTTCGTGATGTTTTGTAGCCTATAGCCTTCCTCAATAAATGGTAATAAATCCAAAATAGTAGTTCCTGAGATAAGCGCGTTCAAACAAAGGAAGTTTTATATTATGAGTATAAATTGAGTTGCAAATTAAAGCACTAAAAGAAGGGCTGGAAGCATGTCCTTCAACGAAACTTGTTCTTGTTCGTTTATAATCAATAATCATAGTTAGATTCTGAGGTTCAACTATTAAGTAGCTACTACATAGCTTCGGATCGAATAGCCCTACACTTTGGTAACGAGATAGCAACAATTATTTACTGTGATAAATACCTAGTCTCCGAGGGAAATAAATCAAAAGCAGATATCTCATTAGCTAGTAAATCAGGTTAAACGCTTATTTAGTTAGCAAGTTGTGTTGGTGTGCTTGCGCAGCTGTTGCTATGCGCTACTGAGCACTGCCCAGGGTTGCTACTTGTAGGTTTTCATAATGATTTTGGTAATAGTTTGTGTAATTTGGCATTTAACTTATGGGTCTTAAGGCTACGTTCACACTAAAGATGCGTTGCGAGGAATGTGTTTATAAGAACCAATAGAATCGCTTCATTGAGCGAAGTTAGGTGAATGGAAGGATTCTATTGGTTCTCAAAAACAAATTCCTCGCAACGCACCTCTGGTGGAAACGCTTACGCTGGCATAGGCATAGTGTCCTACTTTAAAATTCAAATACGTTAGTTAAAGCTCATTAGACGTATTAAACTTGACTAGGGTACGACCTAGCCTATAATCCTTTAATTCAACCTCATGACCCAATTTTTCAGGATTAGCCTTATGCGAAGGACATACCTTAAAGATACTGTCACAAGATAATTGTATATTAGCAATTTAAGAATGCTTTATAGAACTAAAATCAGACTGTATTCTCCAAAAATCACGTAGAATGATAATGATGACCTTATTCAAGAGGAGAGTGACCAGCTCAGTAGTAACCCTAATACTGTCCTTGACAACCTCACATACCTCAAGGCTGTTCCCCATCAGGTGGAGTAAGGTGACTTAACGAGACAACTTGGTTTAAAGATCCGAAAACCAGAAAAAGACTTGGCTTCAGGCGAGATTCGAACTGGCGTCTTTCGCAAACCGGGCGACTGTTCTTACCATTGAGCTGCCGAGACCACTAACAGACTGGCCGATTCCTTCTGGTATATTTTCCCTATGAGCCAGTGTGATTCCATCAATGTTAAAGGCAGATACCCCTTATCTGCCTTTTTTTTTGATGGACAACACTCGGAAGAAATATTATTTTAAATATTTTAACTTCCGAACAAGATGAAAAACCTATGATTATGTTATTATTATTTCTTAGCATTTTCCATGCAGTATCCTTACTAAAGATCTTGGCTTCAGGTAAAGATACTTTATGGAAAATACTAGAAAATAATAATAACATTGATGAAATCACCCTGGCTCATAGGGTAAATATACCAGAAAGATTCGGCCGGTCTGTTAATGGTCTCGGTAGCATAGTTGGTTAGTGCAGTCGCCCGGTTTGCGAAAGATGCGGGTTCGAGTCCTGCCTGATGCCAACATGTTACATGACCAAATGTCTTTTTCTGGTTTTCAGATCTTTAGTAAAAATAATAATAACATAATCTGATTTGTCTTAGCTGCATTCATGGCGCCCCTATAGTCAGCGCCGGTGATGCGTGACCGTAAATTAATTTATGCAACGATAATTACCGCTGGTCTGCGCAGATTTCTTTTGCCTATTAACACTTAAGTGGAGTAGTCACATGGCCCATTTACGCCCAGAAAAGAGGCACATTTTGTGATGAACACTTTTATTTGCTGAGGTATAGAGTGTGAAAACTTAAAAAAAAAGGACTTCAATCAAATTAACCTGCAGCAGTATACTTTAAATCAATCAAAATATTCTTAATGAAAGATATTATTGATACTATAAAAACAAATGTTTAATACTTAGATAGACTCTACGACCGGATTGGAAAGTTGATCCTTATTTTCTCTCCTCTTAATTGTGATAGCGATTTGTGATTCAGCTATGACCGAACTTCATTGTCAATTTGTCATCATTCGAAGCCACATGCCGTTTACAACTGGAACAGGTAATGCTGTACTTAGGCTTAAAGCATCTGTGGTCAGTGGCCAATGACCGTTTGTTCTAATTTGGTTTCCATTTCATTACTTTTCTACCACCATGACTTAACCGCGATATGTGCCCACTGTACTTACTTCTTCCCTGGTGACGTCAACATTGGTGTTTTTTTTCTAATCTGTTATTTATTGACCTGCTAAAAGAACTGTGAAAGCATGCTCAGGATCATAAAATGGCAGAAGGTCCTAAAGACTGCAAGTCTGCAACACAGAATTAGTTCTGTTTTTTTTCTTTTAATAAATAAATCCTTTATTCCAGTCTTTTTAACAATGTTTTGCAGAGCTAACACACCTACACCCTATAAACACCTTTGTAATATTTCAGTTACAAAAGTAGAAACTTTGTAATAAAACAATTTAATTTCCATTCCACTAATCGGCAAGCATTGTGTTAAGTATTTTATTTAGCCCTAATGGTTTCGCTCACGACACAGGTGAATAGAACAACGAACAATTCAACTGAAACTCACCCCGATTGCGGTTAATCGTCCCGAAGGGAGACATGTGAGGGTTTCACCTCGCTGAATTACCTACTATAGTAAAATAAAACAATATGTACGGTGGACGGCACATCACTCTACCCATTTCCGGTCAGTCCTCCTTGCTTTATTGCAAAGAAATGACATTTGACCTGATGTGCTGTTGACTGTACATACATTGTCCTGGTCGCTGAGTAAGAAGATTAAGCGGTTATTAAACGCTTGTGTTGTTGAAACCAGAAACAAAAGTACAGTCAGCGTTAAAATGATTAGAGCACACAGACAGAGTAGTCAAATAGGTCAGAAGAATTAATTGTACCTATTACTATGAATGTTTTTTTGTCATAAAACAGTGTTTCACTTAAGATAGGAAAACCAGAAAAAGACAATCGGTCTACCTGGCATCAGGCGGGACTCGAACCCGCATCTTTCGCAAACCTGGCAACTGCTTCACTTGTTTCACTTGTTTCAAACATTCTTGGTTCTTCATACGACTTAAGACCCCGTCATTGAACGTAATTGCTTTTGTCAAACCTTTTTGACGACACCGTTAGCATAATTTTGATGCTGACTGTACAACACTTACCTAGAAAAATAATGGCATTAAAACTTGCGATCGTTTAAATGTACCTATAACCCTAGATTATCAAATTCCGGACAGTTAGTGAAACGTTTTGAAATGTTTCGCTGACGGTAAGCATTCGGATTCCTTTCTCCGTAGGGAAATTAGATTTGTTTGTGGCTCGGATCCTGGCTCTATTGTGGGTGGCAGCATCTGCAGCAGACGGCTACCACACAGTTTTTGTTTTGAACACAATGTTAAACACGGCATTCGTATCAAGCAAGACTTAACTGATGAATACACATGCCTTTTTATTTCTCGACTTCTTGACGAGTCCTAGACTCTTGAGTGATAAAAAATATTATATGATATTCAATCAAATGAGCACTATTTCTCATATGCGATTAAGGTTCCTAGTTGTAATAAGTAATTAGAATACAGTAGTATTTATGTTAATTTTTATTCCAAATTTTTTATGTATTTATTGCATGCATGCCCTCAACTTGGATAGCTCAATAAAGATATGGTCAGCTATTTAATATACCCTAGCTAATAGGCAATTCATAAAGTGTTAATAATTCAGCTACCTTCTTTCAAAAGGCAAAATTAAGGCCATGATACCTTGCGAGATAAATCTCATCATTTTTTTGTTTTAAATGGCAGTAATTTTTGGTGAGTTTAGATGACACATTTAGGGTGGCTATATTTTTCACTTTAACAATAAGAAAGCCGTGCCTAGATATTAAGTGAAATAGGTATAATATTTTTTTTCGGGCGTGTTAGAGGCATGATCAAAATGTTTATTGATTTATTACTATCAATTATTTATTAAATTCAGCGTGAGAGCAGCGCTAACCTCTGTTAAATTTTACTCGTCTGAACTGACAGATGTGGGCTAATGTGTTGCGTTTCCGCAGTGGACCAACCAGTCACGCTGATTGATGACAACTAGCGCCCATCTGACAGCTCAGGGTTGCCAGTGCAACTGAAATACAATAATAAAAAAAAAGCATCTCAATCTCTTGGCTGGGCAGCTCAGCCGTTAGAACACGGTCCGTAATTTAAAACTAAAATCACCGTTTTTATTCAAGTTTAGTTTTGCATACCTCACTTTCCAAGAAAAAAAAGGTCTTTTGACTATTTAATATATGATATACCTACTAGACTTAATACAAAACATACCTCTAATCTGACCGTACCACCCCGGCGCACAGTGGGCCGAAAATCGGCTTTCATAGACATAGGAATTTCAATTTGCAAGTGTCAGTTTTTTTGCCGAATATTGCTTCGTTTAGTCATAACTATGTACAAATATGTCATTTGAGTTGTTTTTGTACAAAAACGAAGGAGTTATATTTTTTTTTCAAAAATTTTGTATGAAGCTTAAGTAAAAAATCGAATTATCTTTTAAACGGCGAGGATAACCGTAATATCCTTACAGGTGGTTATAGTGCTAATTATTTATGATTTTTTGGCATACTCAAGATAACGGTCGTAAATGCCGTTTTTTTTTAAAAAAAAACACAAAATATTTTTATTTAATTTTACATATGAAACAGAATGACTTAGTCTTTGAGTTAAGGGTTGCAAACTTTTTCCAACACGTAACATAAAATAGCATCCCCCCTATATTCCCGAGATGTTTGCAGAGGTTTAAAGTACACCCACACTTAGAGAAACATTGTTCAGTTTTTAGTTTGCTTAATCAAGTAGTAGTAGTAGTAGGATGGATGAATACCCTCAGCCCCTCATCGAATGGCAGCCTCTCGCAACGTAATATATTGCCATTTTGACAGTTTTAATGAGAGAAGCAATCCAAGTGCTTTTACTGGTGTAAATATGACTGTTTTCAATGGTTTCTTAAGTGTTTCATTAATTTTAACAGCTGCTTCTGGACTTTCATCATTTATTCGATAACAGAGGCGATATCATCATGACCTACTTTCAAACGTGCTGCAGCCTATGCCCAGCATATGCCAATTCAGTGGAATTTTTGCCTTCCCAGATCTTCGAATGGTTTTCGGGCCCTTTTTGTCACTGTCCCATCAGACGATGAAGTAGGTAGACGGTTCTTGAGAGATTGAGTGTGCTTCTGGTCAGCAGTTGTTTTTTTATGAAGTAAAGTTTGCACACAACTTGGCCAATCAATATTTGCTTGCAGCCAATTCTCATATAGTTTTCTGAAATTATCAGTGAATCGATTGGATTTCTTCCACTTTTGTAAAGAAGCTCGCGTAAATCTCAGACAAAACTCTTTCAGAGTTACTTGATCTTCAGCAGAAAGGCAATCGCCTATGCGGGATACAATAGCACTAAACAATATTTCATGATTAAATGAAGTACTATCCCTCTTTATAAGAATGAACAAGTCGAAATTGGTGAATAAACTTACCATTTTCAAATTGTATAGTCGCAGAGCAAAGATTTAATGTTAGTAGTTACACAGTTGTGAACGATATAAATTTTGAAGCAAAATTTTAGTCCTATTTTTAGCACTTTTATTGCAAAAACTCGAGAATTTGTTAGTTCATCCGTTGAGTCCCCTCATCAGTTGTCACACAAATGTGTCGGATTAAAATTTATGTTAATTTAGAACTGAAAGCACAACTTATGAACAAATTAGCTTTCTCATCTGAAAAAGATTAATGGCAATACCGCACAACAATGATTTAATCACCTACCAAATCATTTAATCACCTATTCTGACTCATTAGAATTCAGCAGCAGCCTTATAATTAATGAAACACTTAAGAAACCATTGAAAACACTCATATTTAAAAAACTGACACTTGCAAATTGAAATTCCTATGTCTATGAAAGCCGATTTTCGGCCCACTGTGCGGCGTCCAGGAGATTACCTATTTCTCAACAGCAACTCAACAGTATAGTCAGGTAGACCAGGTACTTTATTCAAAAAGTTGTTCTGACAGTGCAGTTTGGTAAATTTTAATTTAAACACCCCAACACAACAGAGTTATTTATAATTAGTAAAAATAGCCAAATCCAGGAATCCAAGATCGGTAGAAGTTTCGGTTTTTACTGAAACTAGGGTTTATAATGGGCTATCCGGAGGCGTTGTGGTTATGCAAAAATGATAATTTGTTTGTAATGTGTTGCGATTGGCAGCCCTGGCTTATTAACATCAAAAATGACCCGTCGTAAATAATTACGAAACGTTACTTTTATTAAATAAATAACACACCCAACTAAGATAAGCGACCGAAATGGAGCTGCCACAGTTGAGTTCAGAAGTCATTTTTCAGCTTTTAAATCTAGTTGAATGTCCCGGTGGCAAAGTGGTTAGAGCACCCGATCGTTCTTTTTCTATGTTCGATTGGTAATTATGAGCAAAGTAAATAAGTTAATACCCAAAAGCTGTAGGGATAACTTGCATTAATGATGGAAACTCGCTCAACAGTGGGCTAGAATAAAAACGTTTTACCAACTTTACTAATATCAGGTATAAGGGATTAGAACAAAGTTTGGCGGCTTTGGAGATCGATGTCTTATGTTTGTATGTTTACTTGTTACAGCTCCTCCCATACATCGACGGGTTCAACCACGTGTCCAAGATCGCGGCCCTGACAGACGTGGAGATCAGCCTGGTGCGCGCCTGCGTGCAGAACCTCGTCTACTACGGGGTGGTCACGCTGGTGCCGATCTTCCAGTACTGCGCGGTGAGTACTTTAACAAGATCGCGGCCCTGACTGACGTGGAGATCAGCCTGGTGCGCGCCTGCGTGCAGAACCTCGTCTACTACGGGGTGGTCACGCTGGTGCCGATCTTCCAGTACTGCGCGGTGAGTACTTTAACAAGATCGCGGCCCTGACTGACGTGGAGATCAGCCTGGTGCGCGCCTGCGTGCAGAACCTCGTCTACTACGGGGTGGTCACGCTGGTGCCGATCTTCCAGTACTGCGCGGTGAGTACTTTAACAAGATCGCGGCCCTGACTGACGTGGAGATCAGCCTGGTGCGCGCCTGCGTGCAGAACCTCGTCTACTACGGGGTGGTCACGCTGGTGCCGATCTTCCAGTACTGCGCGGTGAGTACTTTAACAAGATCGCGGCCCTGACTGACGTGGAGATCAGCCTGGTGCGCGCCTGCGTGCAGAACCTCGTCTACTACGGGGTGGTCACGCTGGTGCCGATCTTCCAGTACTGCGCTGTAAGTTACTTTAAGGAGTTGAAGTGGTTCTCAATAGGTACGTCGGAATCGTTTTTTAGGAGTTTTTCCTGATTACTAGAAGATGTCTGGACCGATTAGAACAAATCTTTGTTTCGAAGGGTATACTTCCCAGGTGACCCCATTGTCATCAGTTTGGGATCTGATGTTGGTATCTTTGAGATTTTTTTGGAACTATTAAAATTTTGTAGGTTTGGTGGGTTTTTTTTAACATGCTCATCCTACAGCCCTTAATTTTCGGACACGAGTTGATCACCTTCCAATCTCCTAGCTAACTCATAACAACTAGGTACACAAATAATCCACAAATTGTCCACCTCCTTACACCATTCAACAGGTCTTTCTTTTCCTCCTTTCGTGTCGATCAGAAGTGGGAGTACTACTAGGTATGTATTGAGCGTGCACTTGTGCACCAATCCATGTTATACTCGTACCTACCTATCTCAGGCGTGGATCCAGCCCTCAAAAAAGGTTGTGGGCACAGCCACCAAAAATAGCAAAGTGAGTTGTATTTAATTGAAGTACGAACTAACTCATGAACAATCATGGACTTATTATAATTACACTAACAAATAAAGGTTGTGGGGATGCCCACAGTGCCCACAACGGTGGATCCGCGCGTGACCTATCTCCTGCGTATCGTTGAGATTAGCCGCTATGGTCAATGTCACCAAGCAAGAGGCTATTCATTATAACGAATTCGAATATCGCTTGTCTAGACACGTGTGATAATGATGAATAATAAACTCTTTTCCTCCTTTCGTGTTGTCCCTCATCAGGTGTACAGCGCGACGCCGAAGCTGCGTCAGCTGACGCGCTGCGCGGGGCTGCAGCGGCAGTGCGTCGAGTTCTGCGCGCGCTCCGGTACGTGTACGTATCAGAACACCTGCCGTGGGGCAAGCTTCGTATACTTGTATATTTCTTAACTTTACTTTATTTATGGTCACTAACATAAGAATCGGGATTGCTACCTTATTTGTTTCAAGTTTACGAAATTTCGGCGCTGACACAAGCGCCATACCCCGAATTCACAACGATAAATAATTTTAACAAACTTTTAGAGGTTCAATACCAACAGTTATTTATAAGTGTAGATATTCGGGAAGATTGGTTTCTAAATTTTTTTGCGAGTTATATTTTTTCGTACACCTACCTACGCACACATTTTTATTATAGATTGCCGATCCAATTATAAACTTGTAATGATAAAAATTGGGAACATCCTCATCTAATTTGGGACTTGATTAGGTAGGTACTTAGTTAATAGACTGATGCAGGTACTCATTTACTCTCTATTTAAATCTATTACTTAGTTATTTCGTATAAAATATCCACTAATCTGAAAACTAAGTACCTATTCTAATGGCCTTAGATAACCTACTGTTGTTTACTCTGACATCGCTGACCGTTGCCAATCTCAATGGCATTTGCCATTTGGCCGAGCCACACCTCAATGCAAACTGCACTACAGTGTGACCAAAACGTCCTATTCCAGCTCGCCAGCTGCCCAAAGTGAACGACCTGTTCCGCATGTACGCCGGCATGACGTACGGCAGCACCGTCCGCGACCTGTGCCGGCGGCTGCGGCCTCAGGACCTGCACATCAACGAGCGGAAGCTGGTGCTCTTCGGAGTGCTGGAGGGACTCATACGACGAGTCTACAAGGTGATATACTTGGAATTTCAAATCATTACCGGAGGTTGACTGGAATTAAGAGTATGAAAGTGCGAAGCGCAGGGAAAAACTTTATTTATGGGTTGAATGGGTGAATTTGAATGACGTTGTTTGAGTGTAACTACAGTCTGTTACAAAAATGATTAAGTATTTTTATGTGTTAAAACGAGACTCTACATATTTCGTATTGTAAGTGTCAATAACTGCCTATTCTGCACAAAATACTGTAACAGTGAACTGTGTTAACATTGCAAACATTCTTCATCCTATTTGTAATAAACTGTACCTACATCTAAACTATGTCTGACTCTCCTATTGACGCCCTAACCTTATCCAAAAGTCCATAAGCTTCGCTTTGCACTCACTATCAATGCCTATCACTCTGTGGTAACTATTGCTATCACGCATTCGTGATAAAATCCGCCCGATATCTCCCTTAATCTTAGTTTGTTTCTCCCCTTCCAGTACCCAATAACCGTGAACAACGACGAGTCCTCATCCGTTGTGAGCGACCACAGCCAGCCGCTGGCTCGTACATACAACGGGCTGGTGTGTCTGGACGAGCTGTGCTGCCAGGGGGGGCTCTCCGCCTCGCAGCTGGAGGAGCAGCTCGAGAGGGACACCAACGTCGTCTTCATTGTCAAGTGAGAAGGCGAAGGTTAGGGGGAGAGGGCAGAAGTAGAGTAGTTGGAAGTTTTACCGAAAAATTTGGTTAGTTGCCACTAATAGTTCCATTATAGAATTAGTGGTTTTAAGAAATATGAAAAAATGGAACTAGTGGCAATCAATCAATTCGGCATATTTAAAGGAGATTGCCTAATAATGGTCTGGCTTTGACTCATACCTGAATGAAAATATCAAACTTGCGCATTAAACCTAAAGCGGGAAAATTGCTTACAGTTTGCAAAATCTTGTAAGTAGTAGGTAATTGATTATTCTTTGAACCGTTTAACGAATTCGATTTTGAGGCAAATCTAGACCGTACTATCAAGGCATTGTTGTTTTCAAAGAGAAAGATTAACCCCACATTTCACCAACGGTGTCTCCTTACAAGTACCTATACCAGTCACTGCAGTTAAAAGTTTTCACACTGTCGGGGACTGCACAAGACGTTTTAAGGGAGACTCCCTTTTTATTGATAGGTATTGGTGCAATGAGGGGTTTAGCATTCTTGAATCACACTCAAGTATGGACCTACACTCAGGAAGTTAATCAAGCCTTTGATTGGTCTAAGTGTTAAAATTCAACCAACAAGTCTCGGGGTTGATCTATGTTCAAGTTTTAGGCGTAAGTACCTACCTGTACCTATAAGTAAAAGTGACTTCCTGATCAAAAACGATTAAATTCAGCAAACAGAATAAGAATCTCGGATACCTAATTCCGTTGAGATTTAAAAGTTGAGTGAGATTTTGGTATTTCGCGGTAAAAATGCTGAGAGTGGCGAGCACTCCGACATGTGAATCAGGATTCGAAGTTTTGAATTGAAAAGCCAACTAAATTAAAAGACTCACTTCTATTATCTTTGAATGCCGCGACTGTTTGATTCAAAAACCTGAAAATATGGTGATATTTCACGCTGTCAATGCATAGTGTTTATTTCAAAACCTGACATTTCTTGAGAGATGTTCAGCAACGAGCTAGGAACACATCAAACTGTTTAGTTAGCTTGAATTATTCAAATTCAGCCTTGTGGAAAGCTAGTGGCGTCAGGAACGTCAGACTTTCATACAAAAATTCCTTCCTTCAAAATTTGTCAGGGTTTGAAAAAACACAATGTGTTTTGAGTTCCAGAGGAGTTCAGAATCGGAGCAGTTTATTTTAAAATCGCCAAATAGGAAATAGGTTTCTATCATAAAACATCATACTGAACCAACCTAACTTTACAATATCTACCTACTATGCAGAAACTTTTAAGAATAACCACGCGCTGTTCATTCGTCCAGACAACGAATAGTTTTTTCTACCTATTTAAAAAAACAGACAAAATGGCAATGATGATAATTTTGTTGTACCAGTCTCTAAACTAGCATGTAGCCTCTCTCTCTCGCTTTGTTCGTACCTATTGAGACAGAAAGAGAACTTTCCTACTAAAAAGGTTGATCCAATAAGATTGCCATCAGAGTCGAAGTTTAATTAGGTACTGAATATTGTTGTTGAACATTAACCCCCGAATTCACAATCGTCAATCAACGCTGAGCACGCGCTCACGTTCATGCTGCCTCTTCAAATTTAAATAGAACTGAAAGGGACAGCTTCACTTCTGAGGGATGCTCAAAGTTGATTTGCGTTTGTGAATTCGGGGGTAAGTGTGCATAAGTGTAGGTACATAAGCTATTATAAGTTTATGTTTAAATGTTGTTTCTATGGAGATGTTAGTTGTGATCTATATAGCAATCTCTGTTGATTTTTTGTAAGTTGATAGCATTTATATCATGAAATGATTCCAAACATTGTTACCTTTAGCACCTTTTAGTCTTTTAGAAAGGGATCTGGGCTCCGTTGACAAAATACTCAAATTGACGGGGCGCTGTGCCCTAAAAGTGTCACTTTAGCGAATCATGTTAGAATCCTAATATCAACACCAATGTGTTGGTATTTTACCTGAAAATTAAGGTCTATTTTGCGATTTGAAAAATTAAATAGAGCGCCCCCTAAGGGTCTCGTTGTGATGTGAAATAATACTGAGTTAACCCTGAAATTGCCTCGTCAAAGAGATTTAAGTCTGCTAAAATAACTCTATTAGAAGCACAACATTTTATAAAGCTTAAACATAATTTGATTCTATTTTAGTACATTTGACTCAATGGAAAGAATTTTATTGTCAAACAAATTATTCTTGACATGGTTACTCATTTCGTTGATAGAATAGTACCTAACTAGTAATGTAACGGCCAGTCTACAACCGTAAGAATATAGAAATGCTACATATTAACCCTGGAATCTTAAAATAACCTATACAGGGTGTCCCGAAACGTGACGTCAAGCGGGCACGGGATGATAGGCTAGGTCATACCGGCTCTGGGAAAAATAAGGAAAAAAATCTATGTCACTTGGTTTAGTAATAATAATAATATTTTTGAATTTTTTGGAAATCGACACCCTTGACTAAGTTTTCATGTACTGTACTCAGAAATGAGCAAATTTCGCAACGTTTTATTTTTTTATTTTATCCTAGAAAACTATGCTTTTGATTGTAGTCACTTTTATGATGATCAATTTTGGACATTTAGTAAAGAAAAATAAAGTTCGACTGAGTCATAGTTAAGAATTTTTATGTCAGCTAACTTCATTCCTCATTTTCTTTAAAAAACATTACTATAGCATCCTTGGCAAGTTGTCTAGAAAAATAGCCCATTTAATCAAGATTTCAAAAAGGTAAAATACTTACCATTTCCTTGTCTTATCTTTCCATGAAAAATATTATGAACCAAAATGGGTCGTTCAAAACTTGAACTAGATGAAGTCTATTAGTATGCCTTACTTGGATGATAAAAGAAAAAATGACCGTAGGTTAGTGGCAGCGGCAAAAATGAATCGTTGGCTGTTGCTAAGCATTCCATGATTGGTCGGTTAATGTGATGGGGACCAGTCCGATTTTTTTTCATAGTATCTCTGTGCACATGACAGTAAGCAGTTGTCCCCAGCTGAAGGTGCTAGCAGAAGTCAGCCGCGAAACTTATTCAGAGGGCTTAGGGCGCCTTAATATCATCTAACTACATGGCTCAATAGTAGCTCTGATATCTTACTTTTACGGTAAATGCCACATCACCCTTACCATTTTCGTTCAGTCCTCCTTACATACATACATACATTAACGGCCTATATCCGTCCCACAGCTGAGCACAGGCCTCACCTCAACTATAAGGGTGGGCGCTATCCATACTCTAACACGCGGGCTCAGTGCGTATTGTTGCAGGAGTGTAAATTCAGTGATATAAAAAAAACTCAGATGTCATCAAGCCGCCCTAAGGCCTTCGTTCGACTAAGCATTATGACTAACATCTAACGATGCCAAACGGGACGAACTGCTTAACGGGCCTTCTGAAGGACGGAGAAGCTATAAAAGATATTGAATTTTTTTTGGAGTGGTCACCCATCACATTCACCGACCAATCATGGAATGCTTAGCAACAGCAAACGATTCATTCTTCCACCGCTGCCACTAACCTACGGTCATTTTTTCCTTTATCATCCAAGTAAGGCATACTAATAGACTTCACCTAGTTCAAGTTTTGAACGACCTATTTTGGTTCATAATATTTTTCATGGAAAGATAAGACAAGGAAATGGTAAGTATTTTACCTTTTTGAAATCTTGATTAAATGGGCTATTTTTCTAGACAACTTGCCAAGGATGCTATAGTAATGTTTTTTAAAGAAAATGAGGAATGAAGTTAGCTGACATAAAAATTCTTAACTATGACTCAGTCGAACTTTATTTTTTTTTACTAAATGTCCAAAATTGATCATCATAAAAGTGACTACAATCAAAAGCATAGTTTTCTAGGATAAAATAAAAAAATAAAACGTTGCGAAATTTGGTCATTTCTGAGTACAGTACATGAAAACTTAGTCAAGGGTGTTGATTTCCAAAAATTTCAAAAATATTATTATTATTACTAAACCAAGTGACATAGATTTTTTTCCTTATTTTTCCCAGAGCCGGTATGACCTAGCCTATCATCCCGTGCCCGCTTGACGTCACGTTTCGGGACACCCTGTATAGGTACTGTATTCGTCACTCCCATCTGTCAAAAATGAAGCCAAAAAGATAAAGCCTCATAAAATCTACTAAAAGGGAATGACTTAGATGGAATCATCTTCATACGAACTTAATTCTGGCTTCATTTTTGGAAATTTGGTTTCACAAGTACAGAACTGTCATTCTAGGTGCTGTGTTCAAGGCTTGGCGAATTTGTAATGTTATTTTAAATCTACCATATCATGGGAATAGTGCCCACGCCCCCAGAAACCCTAATAAATTTCCTTTTATTGCCACTAGTTCAAATAAAGACAAACATTTTGTAAGGTATTCTAAAAGATGGGCTAACAGGGCTATAAATAAGAACCAAATGCTAGGTGTTTTTTAAAGAACAATCATTTTATTAGGCGTTTTTGGGCATGGTAATAAGCCCCGAATTCTCAAACTTCACTAAAAAGTTAAGCGGTTCTGATATTATGTGACGGCAGCAGTTACCATTTTTAATTACAAATAATTGTTTTCTAATTTTCACGCGAAGACAACACGTTGAGTATTACTTAAATGCTGTTTGGGAATTTGGGAGGTAACATACATCATAATTAACCATTAAATGGTCGACCGCGTTGTGTATCTTTATGCATATATCTATTAATAAGGTATTTTATAGAAAGCTAGCTATATTTTCGTAACGTATTTTTCAAGATATAAAAAACAATGGTCCGTATAAAACTTTAAATAAATTTTATATCACTTTTACCTGAACTATACCTGATACGTTCAAATACTGCTCAATCTTCTTTAGTTGTAGAATATTTTTATAATCGTGAATACAGTATACTTTTGTACATAAATGTCCGGAAAGGTGCTAGATTTTTTATTTATGGATACTTCTTTAATAAATAATCCATAAGATGTCCCACCGAAAAAAGTAGCCACAAGAACTCTTTGTGTCTAGTTTTTTATGTCATATATGTTAAATGTAAGGTGCGTCCACTTATGCAGTGCGTAATATTACCATCTTATCGATCCGGCTCGAAGGACCATATTTTGTGTTGCTACACGAAAACTGGCAGATCCTTAAATGTGGACGTGGCCTCATAAGTTTATCACTTCTAGTAAGACCTAGTCGTATTTGTTGTAAGATGTTCTTTATTTGTTACATATTATAATCAATTGTGTTGTATACATGTTTACTTTAAGTTCCAATTATAGATTAGGATGTCATTCTGTAGTCGATTTTAGATTTATTATGTTCATGAAGTAACTAGTCACGATAGATATATTCTTCGTTTTATGTCTAGTTTTAACAAGTATGGTTTTTGTCTTCCATAATATTTTTTAGCGCTTTTCACAAGTGACCAAAACATTTTTATATGTAATTTTTTTAATCATAAAAGCTTTTGACTTAGATATTTTCACACCATATTGTCTTCAATACCTTAATCAAAATGGACAAGATTGAGTTGTTTATGTTCAATAAATGTAATAATTTTATATGTTGCATTATTTCAATGTTATTTCATGTTTAAGGTGAATAATAAAAATCAAGTACATATATCGGATTCGGATATTGTTTTATTCATAGACTTGAACCATAATGGTTAATAACGTAATTCCATATCTGTTTTCGGGTGAGCTCTCGGTTTGTAGCTACGAAGGAAGGTAACACCGTAGGTCCATTTACCTTTTACATTTACGTCGTAAGTTATGTTAATCCAGCGTAGCAGAATTGTTTCTGCTAACTACCTAACCTTACACGAATCTGTTTTAGGACATTTTTAATACTTGTGTTGTGAACTCTATAAACTAGTTGAAAAAAACAAAAGCAGCAAAATATAGTGGAAAATATGGACAAACAAATAAAAATGGATGGCGGGAAACTTTACAGTAAAACAAAAAGTTCAAAGACAGTAGTTGCTTTTTAATACGTTCTTACATAACATGATATAAGTTACAAAATACATAAACAGTTATATAGGTAACAAAACTCGTGACTAGCGTTAAAAGACAATACAGCTGCTCGGCTTCCGTCAGATTGGTCAACTTTATTTCAATTAAAAGCAACTTATTCAGAAATTTTCTTCATTTTAATTATTATATCATTCACATTTTCATATCAGTCAGAACAAGTAGATTATTGGCTATTTTATCATCAGAAATTATCGCCAAAGTTGACAATGTCAAACAATTTTTAAATGGATATTTACAAAATTATTTAGACTCCTGTTTCTATGATGTATTGTATGTGTGACGTCAAAGGTTTGCGTTTTTGGCACGGCATGTGTACAAAAGTAGAACGCTTCATAAATATAATACTATAGTTACCATTTAGAGTGTAAAAAATAAATACTCCTATTTATTTTAAATGGCGGTCAGTCACCGATGCGGTGTACGAGTAGATTCTATCGTTACTTGATCTAGGCGAAAAGTTACTATTGGGAAGTATTTTATATCTAGTGAAGCCCCTATATACTAGACTGATAATTGTATCATGAGAACTTTTCGATATGATTAAGATTCGGCAAACGTGTTTAAGTTAATTTGACCTCTTTATTTTTAGATATTAGAATGTAATTAAAAATGCATTTTAGACTGATCTAGTATAAGATAAAAACTTCACCTTTACTATTTAGAGACCCTGTTTGAGTTCCTGGTGATTGTCTAGTATAATAAGGGCATACAACAGCTTACGGTTTCTGAATTGAATTTATATTAGGGAAGAAACCAGCTGTAAGTATTTATAATTACAAAAATTAGGTAGATTTTACAAACTTCACCACACAGATGTATGACCATCATTATTTCTCTTATAAATAAGTTTGACCACGCTAATTTACGTATGTGATATGGATCACAGTATACAGTAAGTACCCATATAGCAGTAGGTACTGGAAGCTCCGAGATGCAGTAACCTACATAATTCCAATAAATATTTGTCCATTATTATGCCTTTAATACGAATTTAACGCGGTCAAACCTCAACTGTCTCAGTATTACAAAATAAATTGATTTCGGTTGATTTACAGATTTGTCCAAAGTGATCTCATATTACAACATAGCGTCGCTATATACTATTGCTAACTTACATAGTACTCTCAATGTACACGCATCAGGCACACGGTTCTGAATTACACCTACAAATAATACCAACTTAAAAGTTAGAAAAGGCACAAAATATTTGGGATTGTAAATGATTTGATTAAAAAGTTCAATAGCATTGATTCATAAATACAACTAAATGTATATATTGATGTAAACAAATAAGTTTCACTTATCGCTAATCTAAAAAAATGGTTGATTTGGCGAGTCATTTAAATAGTTAAATAAATAAAATAGCACACAAAACACGTAGTAAGTAATCTAATTATTATGAAAATGCAACTTTAAAATTGCAACTTCATATATATTTTGCGGTAATCTTTGCAAGATTCATTTAATAAAATAGGTAACTTAGCATAAAGTACCTACTTGTGTGTATGGGCATAATCCAGAACTCTCATACATATTTTTTATGTTACACTCATAAATACACAAATTGTTACACTAACAATTTTAGCTACTACGAATAGCTTAATACATACATATAGCATCCAATATTTAAAGGAATGACCTAATTTTAGGGTTTCATTAGGAATTACACAAAAAAGTAAAATTTATAAAAGTTTTAGGAAATCGTTGTAGATTTAAATATTTGAGACTCAAAATGCTGGAAGTATACAAAGGGTTCATCGTTATTAGGGTAAATAACTTTTTAATGTTACTGCAGGGGCATAGCCTCTATTGGTTTTTCAACAAGTTTCATGTTTGAAGAGCGAATATCGCGCAATCAAAGTACGACGCTGTTTTTCAAAAAAATGAGAGTGAATTCTATCTTGCTAAGAAGAAATAGACATCATTGAAGGAACGAAAACAGTTTTACCGCTTCTGGGCGTTTTACTCGCTAAAGACACTTGAGGAACTCTCCTAAATTTTATCCAATATGATGCATTTTATCGTACGAACCTTTGTATAAACCCAACATTAAAACACAACCACGACTTTATTTCGCATCTAGACGCGTACTAGAATAATTTTATTTGTCGACACCTTCACTTATTTAGGAACATGAAAGGGGGAGAGGGCTTGTTCTTTGAATACTGTTCATGTAACTATTTAGAACAAGACAGGATTACATGTTAACTAGGTTTCTAATTTGTATATTAATATGCAACTTTTCTTAAATCAATTTATTTTCATTTACAACAAGAAAAAGTTTTGGGGCAGTCAGAAATGTTGGTACGGTTACAAACTACTTTAAAGATAGTTAATATCGCACATAATACCTTATAAAGGAGAGATTGATGTGCAGGAGACAAGTCAGTCACATGAGGCTTTCACTCCTTTCTCATATTATTGCATTTCAAATGAATATCTATTCCGATAGAAGAGAAATAGCGCATTATAGTCCGTTCGCGTTAGGAATTACTTGTCATTTGACGCCCGCTAACCAAGGTTGGCAAAGTTGTAAGTATATGAAGTATGCGTTCAACTGGTCACTGTAGACTTGACGTTCTAATTAGGAACGATTTAATTGGTTAGGGGGCGTGCTAGGTCGAAGGACAAGTATGAAATTACTGCATTCTTAACGCGAACAGACTATAGTGTTTTATTAATACAGTTAAAAGGGCGTTACGGCTAATCCGATACATATGAAATATAACCACTCGTCAAACGCGTGTTTATACTTATGTGGGATATATTAAAAGTACTATAACACCAATTCTTGCCCCAAAAACTATTTTTTTGTACGAAGAATTATGACAATATCTTGTAAATATTACTTGTTTATTTTCGACTTTAATATATCCGATTTATGATAAAGTCAATATTTTTCCTATCTTTATAATTCTAGAGTTATTATCATTACTAAAATAATAATAAAGGCATATGACACAGCTAACTAGGAGGATACTGAAATTGTAACTGAAAAATATATATTTATATCATATTTTACAGTTTTCTCACTAATCCGGCTTTCAACTTAGGCTCGTTTTAGAATTTATATACCTAATAGTTCTTGATGTTATTATTAATTTTACATTTTTGACAACTTGATAACTTTTTTATATTTGTAGACAACAAAAAGTTGTTAAGGAAAATGAGAAATATACTGTGAAAACCGATATTGAAATACAATTCAAAATATGCTTGTGACCATTTCGTCGTAATAAAGTAATGTTATGTAAATTGTATAACAACCGTAGTAAGTAAAGTTGACATTAAAAAAATCACGCGTCAAAAATAGAGATTCTTTCAGAGCCAGGTCTACAGTAGGCAACATTTAACAAATCAGGCTTCAACCTTGGGACAGGCGGTTCATCAGTGGACTACGAGATGTCCATGATGAGTCTTATGGTATGTTATGTATGTTACATTGCTGAAAAATATGAGACATTTAGTGACACGGCTCGCAGGATTTCAGCCACTGAAGGACACCAATATGAGATCAACTGGGTCGATTTTCACTAGCAGAATTCATTTCATTTTGCATAGTGTTTTATTTAATTGTTTTGTAAACTAAAATCCCATTGGTTGGCACAAGGTTCTGAAGCCAGAATGCTTCAAAAAGCCGCACTCCCTGGTGGCTAGTACCAGTTGCAGTGCTAGTAATAAATCGCAAGGTAATACGCGACTTTTTTGCACAAATGTTTACTAAAATAAATTAAAATTGAAGGTAAGAAAACTGCATTTTGCTGGATTTCAAAAAGTACAAGTATCTGTGATGACTTGCCGACTACGACAGGCGTTGCTCGCCGATGTTGCCACGTGTAGCCCTGGGCGAATTCTTACGATTCACGTAACTATTTTATAAGGCAAATGACACTAGAGTTCGCCGCGCGCGCAGCGGTCATAGCTACGTTCTGAGTCAGCGCTGACTTACGGGCGGTCTTTGCTATCCTGAACACATCTCCGAGTGCTCGTCCCATGCCGCTACCTGAAATAGAAATATAATTTGTATGTTAGTAAAATATGCATAATAGTAATAATAGTGATCTTAAAGTTTCAGCCCCTTATTTATAAAAACGAACGCAACGATTAGAGTACAGTTTAAGCAATTGACGTCTTATGTCACTTTCTCGCAAATGGCGGCAGCAAACAAGAATGAAAGTGACAAAGTGATACAAAAGTTATCGAGTTGTTGAAGAGCTGTTTAAGTTTTTATGAAAAAGGGGTTTAAACTATTACGCTACAATGCAAACGCTATTAACAAAAATAAATGATTTCTTCTGAAATGAAGGTCTGCTTGAATAAACCACGTGTTGGAGTATGGCTTGTACAACCTCATAGTTGAGGTTGGGCCTATGCCTAGATGTTTTGTTTTTGAAGATCTATGCGGGACTCAATCAATGTCCGAACCGTGGTGGTAGTCACATTATGCATTATTATATACTGTTTCTTTATTGTTTAAGTCATGAGTAGACTATGGCATGAATGACGATAATTTTTACTTCACTTACCTGACAGTCTCTGCTGCAATACCACTGATTAGCGCACCCCGCGCACACAAACTGCGCATCCCTCCGCCGACAGCCTTGGCACAGGGGGGCATCGTCATTGGCGTCTGCTTGCGTCGCCGAGCCCTCGTCGATGACGAGCCGGCCCGAGCCAGACCCGGCGGAGGCGCCCGAGCCGCCCGAGCCCGCGCCCGGGGACGCAGCCGACTCCGAGGAGCCGGGGCTTTCCTCGTCGTCCTGCTTGGGAGACGGCAGCTTAGGTTATTTGTTGATTTAAGCTAGTAGCTCACTAGGCAAGCACGGCAACTCCGACCCAGCAATAGGTATGACGAACAATTTTGGAATCTTCTTCCGTGATACAACACATGTTACCTTACACATGTGTTGAATACGAAAAAAAAATCGGTTTAACAAAATTTGAGGATATTTTTCTAGTATTTATCAACAGCGAGCGAAAAAAGCTCGCAGGTGTCATGGCGTCCATGTGACGTCACTCCTAAGTAATCATCACTTGTATGTCAAACTCACTTGTATGACCACGGAAGTGCTCGCCGTTGGCGTTCTGATATTATTATTGTAAAATATATGTGACCACTCACAACTAAAGGTTCAAATTCGAAAGGCACGATAATTGCTGCGTCGAAGCCGAGCTTGCCTAGTGAGCTAACGCTTTCGTATACAAGGCTATACAAATCTTCGATACCAGACAATTCCGATATCTAAGCAACGACTACTTATTTTTTTTTTAATAGATTAGCTGGTGGTCAAAGGTGCGACTTTTTCAACTTTACTGGACAATGGGGTGAGCGGAAGGCTCCCAACCCTGAGCCTCGTCTTAGGGCGTTACTGGGAAATGGCAATCGGACTTGAAACAAAACAGTCATTGATGTTAGAGTAGTTCTATTAGACTGTTCGATTTAAGTGAACACCTTATAAGACCCTTCTTCTGTTAAAAGTAAACCATTTGAGCTACAATAATTTGTCCTTGCTGTCAAAAATAACAATTTTAACTTTGCTTCCTGAGGTTTGTCTGTCAACATGATAGGATTGTCATTTTAGGATTGATTTGATTGAACTGGCACTGTCCAATAGTATATTTCAGAAAGAACAGAACGACATATGTCAGGACAGCTTAAACTTGTGAAAGCGAGTAGACGTGGAACTGTCACTTACCAACTGCACCACCTCCTCGGTCTTCTCCGGCTGAGGGTCC
Source organism: Udea ferrugalis (assembly GCA_950022985.1). Lineage (NCBI taxonomy): Eukaryota > Metazoa > Arthropoda > Insecta > Lepidoptera > Crambidae > Udea > Udea ferrugalis. The sequence continues at coordinate 2,430,961 of OX465527.1, read as the reverse complement.
GGCGCGGGCGGCGGCGTGGGCTGCACCGGCGTGATCGTGATCTCCCCGCAATTCTGCAAACACACTCGTCTCAACATGGCAACACATTCAGATGGAACCTCTACCGCATGCAGCCACGGAAACGAAACGTAATACACTAATGAAGGGCCTGCCCCGATTCGCACAACAGTACTCAAACTTTGTTCAAAAGAGTATAGTTTCTTGCCTGATTCTTCTCGATAGAAAAAAGGTCCGAAACGGTGGTTGTAACATTATGAGTTTGTTACCCTTTTTATTTCTGATAATTATTAACTGACTGCTAAACGACTCATAAATATGTACTTGTAAGTAAGTTTACATGAAATAAATGGGACCGACCGCCAATGTCACATTGGCGGAATTGTGGATAAAACCCAGACATCGCCATTAATAACAAAAGAAGAAGAAATAAATGTGATTGAATTTAATTTACACAAACAAATAGTTGGTTTATAGTTTTAGTTATTTTCAATCTAGGATTGCACGGAGCTGCCAACAGCCAAAATTCTTGGTTTGCTGAACAAATCTATTTTTCAAAGATAAGTTTCAAGTATTCTTACTGTCTCAAATAGAGTCTATTGTATTTATTCTTTAGGAATGAAGAAAACATACTGGTGATCCGAAATTCATTTAAACTACATTTTTTAACTGCTACGCAAGCAACCCTGGATATAGTTATTTAAACGTGTGTCTATCTAAGGCGTCGTTAGCTTACAAACAGATAAACCGAATTTAATGTAGCTTCATTTATTTAGGTCTTTTGAATTCACAGTTCATTTATTCACTGCATACATATTTTATCAATTACAATTCATTTGATGTAAAAATGAAATTGAGTTTGAGTTATAATTAATTGAAAACCGATTTCTAGCTATAGTGATGAACTGAAGTGCAATGCTTGCGAATACTTGCATTTGACGCGTGTAGACGTGTTAGAAAATCATCAATGCTCGTTAGACTGGCCTTTACGTTAATGAACTTATCAGTTAAGTTTCGTTCGTGTAGCTACATGCAAATAGAGTTTATTTTTTTCCAACTTTCCAACACAGTACTGACAAATCTTTATGATATTGAAAATAAGATTCCTTTAACTAATATTTGAACTTGTTTCAACAATTTTGGTGCAAAATAGTGATTTGTATTGACTTTGAATTTTCAGTCAAAAATAGTAACAATAATGATAGTAGCTCTGCGTTTGAAATTGATTAGAGAAATTTCAATTTACTATGAATGAAAGGTACCAATAATTATGTTATTTTAATGGAAATGACATATAATATGGAATGGCATTACATTTTACAATGAGCCTTGCCAATTAAATTAATTTTGAAATTCCAAGTACGCTCTGAAAATAGTTGAAGCCAGTTTTTAGAAAAATAAACTTTTTACATTCAACGCTAAAAAAATCTAAAATTACAAAGCTGCAACTATTTAAAAAGCTTTCACGTCATCTTAGAATATAAATTTTGAATTTGGAAGATCGAGGCCAATCAACACCAATCGTTGTAGTCAAGAACCTTGCAGTAGTACTGGACATCTCCCGAGATAGACGAAGTCGATCATACTTCTCTATCTACTTGATTTGATTATGACTGTAGTAAAATAATATAATTTTGGGAGCAATATATCCAGTCTTAGCACACGAGTAAGGCGCATAAGGGAACATTTTTGAAAGAACTGTATAAGTTTTGAAGTGTTAGGTAGTTTAAATTTCATTGAAAGTAGGAAAGAAAATACGTTTATTTCATCTGGACATCGCAACTTAAAAGACAAAAACAAACAAAACAAAATTGTTACACGTAAAACACTAACAGAAATCAACAAAAAAAACCTACTGACAACAGTGTCACGATGTCCAAAATTAAATGGACCGCACTCAGCTAATGGCTGGACCTGAAAGGCTCAGGGCTGGTTTTCAGTGGGCCCAACTCATTTTTAAATTCAGAATTTAAAACTGAGCCAAAAGTTGCTTAATCAGAAACTGAATTTGGGCACTTCAAAGTGAATAGGCTGAATGAGTAAAGTAAAGTAAAAGTAAAGTAAATCAGGTTAACACAAACTGACTAATTTCGTCAATCTGTCATGAACCTCCACGCGAATTACAGAATCACTCCGCATGTATCAAAGTATCAAAATACTCGCGATACAGTAAATTCGAGTTCGAAATGAGTTCACATAATACTGCAATGTGCAATAAGAAAATACTTTTTAATAAATTGTGACAACGTATGTCACTTTCAAGCATGATTATAATTGCCCTTAACCCCTGAATCCTTACTCACGCGTACTACAAACTTCTTGTTTATGAATGAAGGTGGTACCTTGGCCTGACCGAAAGTGGGCAACGTGGCTCCCTGCTTCCTTTCCGGAGAGGTCAGCAGTTTAGCCAACGTCGGGGAGTAACTCTGGGGGGTGGCCGCGGTCGCGCCTTGCTGCAAGGTGGCAACTCCCGTACAGGATCCCCCCTATTTCATAAGCGTGACAGGTGCGACAATAGTAGATTACTAACTTAGATTACTATTTCTAAGATCTAAGATCGCAAAGTGATTAAAATTTAGCGCATAACTCGTAGAATTTGAACTCGTAGAGAAGAAAGCGTGATATATCGCTTTCTTTGGTTGAAAATGGTGATTATCGCAATTTTTTACACCGGTTTCGAACGTGACATAAAAATAACGTTTGCATTAAATATTTTTAATGATGTATTTGAAAAAATAAGCAATACCATTCTATTGTAAAAAATGCTTCTAAAGTATAACATAGGAAATGCACTGAAAAAAATATGACGTTATTTCACCTTATCTAGGTACTTGGGTACATTTCTGTGGACCAGTACAACCAAACTCTTGTGCCAAAAAAGCAACTGTTCACCTAAATATGCGCAAGGACTTACACTGATCAAGCCACTAGAATTGTCACCTGTCATGTATGAAATAGGAGTCTGGGGCCAAATTCTACTGAATCCGACATAATATACGACAAATAATATATCATATACGACAAACATCACTAGAATCTTGCTTATTCTTCAAAGATTTCAGGCGACATTTTGTCACGCGTTTTCTCGTATGACTTGCATGGCACGAGAAAAAGGAAGAGATACCTTTGTCGCGGTGTTCATTATTCTAGTTATATTTACCGAATGTGATATTATATGGAATTCGCTAGGATAAGGCCCTTGGTCTTTGCGCTTGTTCTACACAGACGACCCAGCAAGCGTGAAAGCGATTTCTACGTGACCGACACGACATTGTTTAAGATGATTTTACAGGTTATTTGAAAGGTAACGAGAGCAAAGTCGAAAATTATAAAATGGGTTAAATGAGTGATGTACATTTTTGAGATCTGACATAGGAGATAATTCATTACGTTCAGTACGTAACGGCTTTATTACTTTCATACCGTTCCAAACCGTTCTATTTTCAATAAATACTTGACTGTTAACAATTATAGGTCTCATGCATGTCAATTCACCATTTTCGATTAACATTGTTATTCGCCATTTACTATTATTAAGACAACTATTTTACTTGTCAAGAAATGGCACTTCCAACACAAATTCTAATACTCAATTTAATAATAGCTGAATAGACAAATATTGGTAGAAGTACCGAATTATTAACTGAATGTAATTAGCGAATAAGCAATATTTCGCAACTTACATGTCAACAAAATGCTTACAATTCTGCAATTAAAAAAGTGAATAGTTGAAAACGGTATGGTAACATTGAATTATAAGCTAAATAGCACCAGCTAGTACCAATCGATTCACCCGGGTCGCCCACGTAAGACAGGCAGCGGTAAGCTTCAATCGACGCAATGTATCAACAATTAAACTGCGATCAACGACTCCGAAAGTTAGATGGTAATCCTAAATGTAATGTTATGCCTTAATGTTTTGTATGTATGTTATGCCTAATGTTATGTTATTGATTTACTTTGTGCAATAAAGTATATCTTATCTTATCTGACAAGTATAGTTAGCGATAGCGACAAACGTCAACAAAGATGTGTCAATTGAGCCTAACTCGATTTTTTAAAATTATTTGGAGTAAGGCAACACAATACTTGAAAATAGGCCACGAGGCGAGGACGGCTAGTAGTATTTAAACTCTAAGTCGCGCGATAAAGGCGGAACTTTATACCGCTTTACCTTACAGATTTTCGCAATCCCCCATAAAACTAACTGCTTTTTTAGTAATTCATTATTTAAATTAATATTGTTTTACTTTATGATACTCACATAATAAGTAATCATATCTCTTTTTCATTGGGCAAATGTGACTGTTTGTTTTTAAAAGTCACGTTATCACAAACTTTCGTGGTTTAGCATGCGACGATGGTCAGATTCCATTATTCAAGTTTTAAATCGTTAGAAATTGTTCCTCCTTATTTTTAAGAGGATAACTCACAGCTCAGTGTCGTCTTTACCGCTAACGCTGACTATACGACGACTTGTCAAGACTATTTGAGATGATAAGAAAAGTTGAGTGGCATTTGTTTTAAAGGAGCATTTTTATGTAATAATCTTGGAGTCGAAGATCGCAAATGAAATATCAATTCAAATATAAGCTGATAAATGACTACAAGCTATGAAAAGGAAACTCAAATAGTATTAATAGTATAAATGCACTAACTTTTTGTACCTTCGTCAGGATACCGTGCAGCAAAGAGTTTTGCTGTGACGCCTGACAGTCCGGCGCACTCGTGACTGGGAGTAGTGAGATCTCGGGGTAGGGGGGCGGCGGGGGCAGGCGAGGGCTCGGAGACGCGAGCCTCTCTACCTGGAAATTAATTATTTATGGTATAATTCAAACTGCTTACAAATGGTGGAATGGTGAACTAATACCAAAATATCAATAATTTTATCTTAGTCTTACCCCCTTATTCATAAAAACGACCGCTACGCTAAAACATAGTTTAAGAAATTGACGTGTCATGTCACTTACTCGAAAATGACGGCAGCAACAAGAATGAAAGTGACAAAGCGATACAAAAGTTAACGTGTTTTTTAAGCGCCGTTTAAGTTTTTATGAATAAGGAATCGACTAAACCATGTACTTACCGTACATGGTTTAGTCGAGAAATGCCTAATTCTTAAAATGCCCAACAGCTCAAAAGAGGACCAATTATTTGATGGACCAAATGTATGACATTCGGTCCTTCAAAGGTCCGTAAAATGTAGTAGCCAGCTGTAGTTGCGATTTGGCCAACGTTTGCTTTGGTTCTAATAATAATAACAAAATATTTTCTGATATTAGTTTACAATCGACCAAAGTTTCTGTTACGGCCCAATTCCAGTCTATTACATGATGATGACATTGTGGAAAAGCAATAAATAAATTGAATAATACCTGTTTCAGCGTAATATTAGTATCATGATGGGTCTGCGTGTTATCCGGCCGGCGGCGCTCCGGCCGCGGATGGTGGTCCGGCGGGGGCCGCGGGCCCTCGGGCGGCCGGTGCGGGATGAGCCCCGAGCTGGACTGCTGCATGTTCACTGGTTAGCTTATTAATGCAAAATAATACCTGTTTGAGCCCCCCGAACCTGCACTGAGCCCTCATTCCACCTCATAGTTGAGGTGAGGCCTGTGCCCAGCAGTGGGACGTTTATAGGCCGTTTTTTTTTTAATACCTGTTTACTGAGTGAGCCCCTTCCAAGCAGTTCCAACGACCTGGCAGACCAAGGCGCAGATGGCGTGTCAAGCTGGACGTCTTTGCAGGGCAGTGGCCTAAAAAGGCCCAAAATAGACTCGCGTGGAGGAGGGGAAGAGAGGCCTTTGCCCAGCAGTGGGATCCTCATGGCTGATTTAGATTAGATTAGAATACCTGTTTAAGCGTAATATTAGTATCATGATGCTGCGTGTTATCCGGCCTCCGGCGCTCCGGCCGCGGATGGTGGTCCGGCGGGGGCCGCGGGCCCTCGGGCGGCCGGTGCGGGATGAGGCCCGAGCTGGACTGCTGCATGTTCGCGAACTGCACCAGCACGTCCTTGAACGAGAGCCCGTTGGGGAGGCCCCCGGCTTGGATCTGCTGGAGGCGCTCGAGCATCGCTTTTTGGTTCTGGGAAATAGTACATTGTTATCCTAGGGGTGAAAGTAACTTATTTAGTCCCGAGACGGGGTTTGGCGCCCGGAACGAAGTGAGGGCGCCAATAGTTCGAGGGACTAAATAAGTCTTTAACCCGAGGTAAACACTGTGCTTTTCATTACAAATACGAGGAAAGTAAAAATAAAAACATTAATCAATTCATGAAGATGGAATTGCCGCTTTCCCGCCTATTTTGTTTGTTTTTTTTCTGTGGCCGGCCCGCTATTCAGCCATTATTTTTTATTTCCATCATTGGAAAAATGGTAAATATTTTGCTCAAAGCTAAGTTATTTTAAAGAAATTGTTGAAACTTAATTATAATAAAGTTATTTAAATCTCTAATCAATACTTAACTTTAAGTTATTTCAATTTTACATCGTGGCTGTATAGAAAGTTGGAACATAGTTCAATAGTTTAGTGAAAAAAGAACTAGTTTTTTTAAAAATAATATGACAGCTGTCAGTTGAAAGTGATTCTCCCTAGGGATGAAAAGTATTACTTTCAGCCCGCTTCTCAGGTCAGTAATGACCTACTTTCAGAGTATGAGTAATGAAAAACAATATTATATAATACCCGTAAAAGTAAACCATTTGATAGTGAGGTGCAATACCTCCTTTTTTACATTTAGGTATGTAAGTTGGCCCTTGGTTTGAATTTAAATAGTATAGTGTGTTCAAAGTTCAAAATTGATATTTGATGTGTTTTTATAACACTGAATGGTCAACCATTTAAAACGCTGCAGAGGCTTGTTTGGCGCAGTCGACATCAACGCAGGATACTGACTATAACCGAACCAACTGACTAAAATGCGTTATATTTAAGATAACAAGTATTGGCACTGCACCCTAGCATCACGCCTTGGCGTAGGCGAATCTAGGATTTCCATAAAGGCTAGTTAAAGTCTATTCTACAAGAGAAAGCTACAAATGTTTGATAACGTCTAGGAAGATTGAGGAATTTTGGCCATTTCTGGTAACACAATCCGCTGTTATCTGTACATAAACGTGTTTTTTTTATACTTTTGTTTGTAACAAAAGATTGAAAAGCCGAAAAACAATCGCCTGTTGCTAGGCCCACCCAGAGCGCATGACTATCATTGCGCTGCAAAGAGGTCAAGGCTCGTAACAGCGAATTAGCTGCGCCACCACTGACATACAGACCTCCAACTGCCGTCTGACCTAGTCTTCTTCGCAATAAGAGTCATTTTCGAGGAGCTGCCTGCAGTAAGTATGTATGGCATTAAGTGTGCATATTGATTAGTGTGACTGTAGTATGTTCATGATACCCACGGCGTCTAGCGCCATTGGCCGTCCTAGACCCCACATTTATTATTAACTTTCGTATATTTGTTGAAAATTCGCAAAAAATAAAAATAAACGCGTTGAAGCCTCACACAAATCTAATCACACTGCACAGTATTACTTACATCTCAAAAGCAACCAGTATCTCATTCTATTTTCCCTTACACCAATATTTAATTAAAATAAAATAATGTATGTGAAGTAAATTCAATTCATATTGAATTAAGATAGAATTGCTTAGAATGAATCAAAAACGCGATAAAAAAATAATAATAATAATAGGCACCAACCACAAACAACCAATGAATAAAAATATAAAAAACTTACCATATCTAAATTATTGAATAGCATATTGAGATTGTTCAAGTTGTTCATTCCGTCCATCTTGGGCGCGATGGGGCGCGGCGCGTTCATCATGGGGTTTAGGATGGACTTCATACGTCTTCCCCGTCGCGGCGTCACTTCCGGGTTTCGTTGCCTGAGGAGAAATAACTCTTAATGACGTGAAAGACAAGTGTTGCAACAATTAAATAAGCAGAGATTAAGCTGAACGCTGGGGCGGGGCCCGTAGCAAACTATACGGTTTTTTTTTCTCGCTGTTGCTACTTTAACAAATTTGTCCCTTTAAATAATGAACGAATCGAAAGTATACTGATATCCGTCAGTATGACAGGTACCGTAAAAAGTTGTAAGGTTAATTTGCTGGGCATTTAAATATAGTTTTATTTGCTTTATTCATATTTTTCAGTTTTTAATGGCAATATCGTTCGCAAAAAGAATTACGAACGAACACGTACCGTAATACGTAAACTCTTATTTACGAACATGCACACATCAAAATTTAAGATTTTTCGTGAAGGCTGCTCATGTTTATACACCCGCTTTATTAGGGTCGTCATATAATATTATATTCAGCTTCACTCCTCGTTGCGAGCTACCTCAGTCGAAAAGAAACAGTGCTAGGTATAAATGTCATAAACAGTACCTTGTCAGAAAGCAATAACATCAACAGGCAAAAAAATACACCAACACAGAAGAAGATCTTACCAAATATTTACGAAGCAACACAAAATTACAATACAAATAACATTACATAATCAAAGTATGATTTACATTGAGACCGCTATTGACCTGTAGTCAGCAATAATAGATTTTACGTCCTTAGTTGGCCCTTGTCGTCCCATAGGCATGCTGAAACTTCCTGGCAACTGCCCGTTCATGTCTCTAGGGAACCCTGGCATTGTTCCTGGCATCGGCCCTGGCATCATCATGGGCTGGGGGAAGACTGGTTTGGGCATTTGCATATGAGCTGCCTTGTCATACGGTGGTGGCAGTCCCGACATGGGGTTGAAATGTGACGTCACTGGCATTACTGGCGCCTGCATCATTGGGTTTACTGTTGCTCCTGGCTGCTTTATTGATAATCCTGGAAAGTTTTGGTAGAATTTAGATCATTTGTGGAAGGACACGACAAAATAAGTGCATAATATCGTATGTAATTGATAAAACAACTTTTTAAAATTTTAGCACATTGTTTTCTGATGGAAAAAGTAAAGATGTATAATTTATTTCCGTTTTAGCATGTGTACCAGATTTTTGATTTAAGCATCACAGCTAACAAACAATAAGTTAAAATTTTAACTTGTGTAGCTATGGCTACTTTATAGATGGCATTAAAAAGTACCTGAAATCTCGTCGCTTTTGTCTATAGCTAAATTCTTTGCTTGATTCAGATAGTCAAACGGATCCGTCCTCTCTGCCCCATTCACGTCTGCCGCCTTCTCAAACGAGAGTACTTGCTTCCTCCTCAACAACCTCAGCAGTATCTCCTCTTTCACCTTCTTCAGATGCAGTATATTGTTCCATTCTTGTTCCTTCTTCTGAGCCAATTCCCGTAAGGTTTGTATCTCTGATAGGAGCTGTTCTGTATGCCTTTGTATTTCATCTATGTTGTTCTTGGTAGCTGTTTGTATGTAATCGTTGATCATAGTGTCGTGCTGTGGGAAGGTCTTCTCCACTTCTTGGCATAGCTTCTTTAGAGGAGATTCGGTTTCTACCTCTTCACTAGCGCGCCTTTTTGATGGTAGATCGTCCTAGAACAAAAAAATAACAACATTGTGCTAAACACTTAACCATTTTTCTTTTAAAACTACGGCAGCATGACGGACCGATAAGAAGCAGTTACCGCAGTCTATGGATACGTGTGACAAAAAATGTATCGCTTGCAAACTCTTTAAAACCTTTTCAAACAATTTTTAAGAACTCGAAAGAGGAAGGCAATTTCATTATGCCTGTATCCTGGTATTGAAAACATAAACAAAGAGTCAGTCGCTACGTAAACCACCTTGTACTGATCTAGATCTAGAAGAAATCAAAATCAAAATAACTTTATTTAAATAGACTGTTACAAAGTACTTTTAAATCGTTAGATCGAAGAGATCTGGAAACTAGGCATGAATAACACGCCGCTAGACGATGAGTAAAAAGCGCTTATAATTAACTAAGATGACATTTAGGTCTTTCGTCCATGCGTCAACATGCGCGCGATTCGACGTATGATACGGATATCATACCTACGTGTCGCTCGGCAGTTTCCGCCATTATTATAAATATTTTCGGTAACGGCCGTACACGCGTCGACTCGTTTGATACGCGACTGAGACGTAAACCAAGCATACGCAAAGTAGTCTTACCCCCGATTTCAAATACGTCAATCAACGCTAAGCACGCGCTCACGCACATGCTGTCCCGTAAAATGACAAAAGAACTGAATGGGACAGCTATGCTTCTGAGGGATGCGCAACGTTGATTTGCGTTTGCGATTTCGAGGGTTAGTCGCGTATCAAACGAGTCTCAGACGTCTTCGCGTGGTCGAAGGGCGGTCACTTTCTCTTATCACCGATCTGGGGACTTCCAATGTATGTTTGACGCTTGTTACATGTCACCGGACGTGCAAGCGGTGCGGGACCCTCATGGCTGACCCCAAGAGCTCTGCCAGGGCTCTGACGTTTGCACTAACTTTATTCGTTCCCGGCGATATGACAATTTTGACTCTATTTTGTTGTGTGAAAGAAACAGACAGAAGGAGTAAATAGCCGGTTAAAAACCATAACAAAAAATCCGTACTACCCGGGTGGCGAACCCACTGATACTGCAATGATGTCGACACTATTGATTTCCAGTGAAAGCTACTTGGAGACACTAATTATGGGTCGACTCGAAACAAATTGCTTCACCTTGAAAATAAAATGTAAGTTAGGTCATCGCGTCGCTGTATTATGCAGTGGACTGACAGCAGGCATGGCGAGGGTAGAAAACATGTTGAGCAAGATTTCAAAAGAAAATCGAAGAAATAATAACTTAAATTTCACTTTCCTTAATTTATGTTTACTTTCTACCAGAAGTTTGTTCAGTGGCTCTGATACGCCTTGAGTAGTCGTGAGTCTGCATGGTAGCAGCATAAGGACAGCATATAGTTTATTTACAATGAATCTAATAAACAGTTTCCTTATTTACCCTGATAACATCTAGCCTGATAACACCACTCACGATTTTGTCAGATTCCTAAACATTTTAAACCAAAAAGCTAGTGTAACAAATTATAATATCCTAACATTTTTTTTTGATGATATCTATTGTCTACAGGATATTCTTGCTGTGCTTTTGTAGAACATAACAGAAGATGTTTTTTATTCACCTAATTACTAAGAGCTTCCATAAATTCTTAGCAGTTTTTAGGAGGTGTATTACATTCAGCAATACAGTAGTAGGAAAAGTTCTATTAGGTAGGAAAGGAAAGATTTGCTTTCAACAGTCAACGTTTCCCAGATGGACTGCAAACTGCAATCTCAGGTAGCACTGCGGTGAGCGGCTGCAGTCGGCCGCAATGTTGCCCGCAGTATCATTGTAAGCGTGGCAAACTGGCAACACTGTGTTCGCCGTACGGCTGGTGCTGCGGTCTGCAGTGACGCGCTTGAGCTTATTTCTAAGAGATTCATAGAAACCAGTAGCGTAGCTTGCAGATAGCTACTATAATAACAAGCTGCATTTTGAAAATTGTGGTCACTATTGAACATACCTAAAATCTCAATAATATGGAATGTATAAATACTTGACATTACCATTGTCAAATAATACTGAGCTTTCTGTAAAATCAAGTAGGTAACTGGAATAACAATCCTGTTCAAACAAAATGAAATAACAGGACAACAGTAAGAGACAAGAAATAAATTGCTTACCTTAAAATTTGCCTTTGTGATGTCACCATTCACTGACTTGGGCTTAGGATCAGTCTTGGGTTCAACTCTTTCTTCAGCACGGGGAGCCTCCTTCATCTCAACATCTACTCTCATCGGTGTCTTGGGTTTTTCTGGCACGGGACCTACTTCTATAGGAGGACTGACTTCCTTTGCCGAGGGCACTGGGGCTGGGGATTTGGGCTAGAAGATAATAATATTTTATATAAACTCTACTCAGACAAAACATTATAAGCTGAAAATAGTGATTCAGTAATCCTGATATGTTTTAGTGATGTGATATGAAACAGGATATGCCACTCCCAATTTCAATTAAATACTCTCATAATATCCTATTGATAATTTCTACTGACTCAACTTATCAATAACTACTGCAATGAGTCCTGACTCATTGTCCTTTGACTTCACTTACAAATTTTGTAAGTGAAGTCAAAGGACAATGAGTTATCTAGCTTCGAGGATTGTATTAAAGATAGTGCTAACAGGTATTCTTCTTAATATTTAAACATGGAATATTATAAGATTTTATTTAAAGTAGTCAAGATTGATAAGTATAAAGCCAATTTTGAAAACATACTTATTTAGATAATAGGCCCGAAACAGCTTTGACTGGCACCCAAATGTTTAATTACTGTGCTAATCTGAACTTAATCATACTATCCTGCTGCAATGCAGGGATTGCCCTGCAACAGTCTAACTAACCCTAATAACTTAGATATATATTTGAGGAAGGTAGTACCTTGATAGTAAGGCAAACATTTTGCACAAAATATTCTGATTAATCATATTTCACTTTGTATCTGGTCTATCCAAATTATAGGTACAGATATTTTTTGTTTTGGCAATTGAATAAGAAATGATGACTAATATCACTATATTGCAACAGCTATTACGGAATTGCAATACAGCTCAATCCTGCCTGGCCTGTAGGATGACCAGCTCTCTCAATAGCTGAAAAGCTGAAATTAAATCAATTTAATTCACCTTAGGAGCAATAGCTACAGTTTCCATAGACTCTACAGCAACTCCATCAGTGGTCATAGGCTCAGAGTCAGCAACAGGCTCTGCAACTGACTCATGATGCCCCAACTCAGTCGGCTGCGACTCATTGCTCAGGGGCTCCTCCTTCACAACCGCATCCAAATCAAGAGCACTAGGTGAATTGCTGTCTTCTTTCAACAGTTCTTCTGAAATGTTATGGTTACTTTAGTTGAAATCACACGTACTTAGAATTAGTGTAGGGAGCCATTTTATAGTCTATTATGTAGGAATTTGCAACATTTGCATGCTTGATAATTGGAAAAATATGTCATATCACTTCATCTATGAAGACATCCCCATTTATATTGAAATTATAAGCAATACCACTTTAAAAATATTGGATTACATAGTGTGACTTTAGACATTACCTTTGATTTTTTCGGCCTCCAGAGCAACTAAATTATCACATTGTTCTTTAGCATTTTCACTCAATTTCGTTTCTTTGGCATTTTCATCACAGATTCCCGCCTTTTCTTCTTTTTTGATGTCCTTGATCAGAGGGTCCTTCCCACCCACTTCAGCCTCGTCTATCGCTAGAGGATCAACCTCATTCTCCACTCCACACTGCGGCTCAGTGGCTACCGGCTGCTCCTTCAGAGATTCCACTAGTTTCACGCTTATATCGTTCATGTTTATTTACATATTTACGAGTCACAAGTCACTACACAGTGTCACCACGCCGCACGTAGGTTCAATGACTTGAAAATGAACATCATAACCATGATCCAGGACTTGAAGCTGTCGCAGGCCGAGAGCACTCTCGAGGACAGCATATAATAATGCACTGGGGATAATTAACAAAACAAACAACTAGAATGTTTGATTTTTCTTTCCCAAATTGGGTAATCTCACGATGCGCAAGCAATTGCAACCGTGAACTCAGGGGTCATTTTGAGTGATTGGTTAGTGTTTAAATTTAAAGAGTATTATTAGAGACCACTAGATATATCACTGATGAAGAATATGTACAGTTATTGTAATCTTTTTATGTAATTATTAAATTATTTAGCAAAATAGAATGCTACTGACTGAGTACGCAAATCGCACGCAAACTGTTAGGGTTGCCATTATGTAATGAAATAAAACTATTAAAAAAATACACATTTCACATTTCAGTTCCTGATTATCCAACTCTCTTAAATTAAAACTGAAAACTAGATCTTCACGAAAATTGTTTTGTGTGTGGGTATTTCATGTCCGTTTATCGTAAGGATTAAAATACTATTTTATTAAGTGATCAATGAACAGGCAACCTTTGATTACTTTGCCTGTCACTTGTCAATTTCTACCGGAAATAGCTGGTTTTGATAAACACTGCTGTAGTTTAAATTGAAAATAAAAAGAAAAGTACCTAAGCTCAGGGTTCTATCTGCTTAACACTGTCGAAGGCTGATCTACATTTTCTGTAGGCCGTTTATTTAATACATTACCTTACGACCTAAGAAGCAACTTCAATGCAAAATGCATTTTTTTGAAATTGGTGCTATACCTTACACCGGAAGCGGAAACAAAATGTTCTCAAAGGAAGTGGAACTGACCTCTAGTGCTGTGCACGTAATCGATTATCAAATTTTCATTTGACTTCTCGTAAAAAATGTTTGACATTAGTACATTTTTTTAGGGTTCCGTACCTATTCGTTAAAATCGGAACCCGATTACCAAGTCTCTGCTGTCTATTACCTAGTTGTATTTCATAAACCGTGAAAGCTAGAAAGCTGAAATTATAACAGATTATGTATTTTCGTGTTCGCGACAACAACAAATACTAAAAATAAAAAAATGAAATTATAAAGGGACTCGATACTAAAAACCTGCTTTTTCCGCTTTTTGCTCAATATTTATAACGGTAACTGGTAGACACTTAAAGTTTTCACAGAATATGTTGTAGTATATTACCTCCAATAACATATTCATAAAAAATAAGAAAAAAATTTCCACATGCACTTAGTCGCAGGTGGCTGCTAGCTGATATTAATTTCACAACCTACCTACAATATCTAAATCTGCTGTCTGTGTTACGTTGCGTATAACAATGAATAGAAAACGGCTTGTTATGAAACGAGTGTTTCAGAATTATAACAGGTGCCGGCTTTCCTAGCCCGGTAAGTTTCTAGATCTTTGCCTTAGCTTTATTTTCGTTAAGCTTGGTATATATGGTATTAAAACTCTTTCTATTCATGAAATAATTGTATTCATAGTTAACACGTTGAACGCCACGCGGGTCACAAACAATAGGAATTCGATTGTTAAAGTGACCGACGGCGGTGAAAGGCTTAATCTTCTTTGTTGACAAAAAAATCGTATAATTCTGGTCATAACAATGTGCCCAAAAACACTGGTCGAAAATGGCTTATGCATAGATGAGCAAGGATATATGCGCAAATGCAGCATTCGAGTGAATTTATTTTTCTCGCTCTGAATCGATAGATGTTGGAAGCCTTATCGATACTCACCATGGGCAAGTCAACACTAAACAGATGATGAAAGAAAAAGCAAATGGCTGCCCACTGAACTGAAACTACGTTCTCAAATTCCTAATAAAAAGAATCCGATGTAATATCATGAATTATGCGCTCTTTATGATTATGATTAGCAAAATAAGCCTCTAAAGCAAACAAAGAATCAAAATGCTATAGTATTGGCAGCATAAAGCTAGCCAAAGCCTTATAAACTGTAAAATAAAACTGGTCTTTAGCTTACACAATTCAGTAATATTGCAAAAATATTTTATCGTGTTTATGTGCGACCCACGCCCGTTAACTGTCCTGGTAAGTCATTCAATGTTAAGTGTTTGTTATTGTGTGTTTATTTGGTGTATTATTGCCTACTATGATTTCGCTGCCATATTAGTGCAAATTTAGCAAGTGTTTCTGTACTAGATATCTTTGTATTTTTGTCACATTAATTATTATTTCTTTCATTTCTTCATCAAGTAGCATGCTAAAGTGATAACACTAATGTTCTTTTGATAACATCATCAATACTTCTGCAGTGGTACAGTCGGCAAAAAAGTGAGTAACAATCTAAAATTATTTTACATTACTAAACTTATGAATAAAATCAACTTGCGGTTATAGATAAAATAAATGGCATTATTTTTCAACCTGAAATATGTCAGATAATTTATCGAATTTAACAATAACCTAACTGTGTTCATTCTTCAATATCAGCTGATACTTACCAATTAAAATTAAGTTTATAAATTTAACTAATTATGAACCAACAATTCCAAACTGTGTAATAAATAACGAAGGTAGTGGGGAAACATATTTATTTGTGCTTTAAATTTTTTCAATGTAAATTATTTACTTACATATTTTATTCATAAAAATCTTTTGTTTATACGGGTGGGCATTTGATATTCGCCCCCCGATTTTGGGGTTGTAAGTGGTGTCATTTTAAAGGGGGTGGTTACCCCTTCCATTTAACATCCCCCCCACCGCGCGGAGACGCATGTTTTTTTTTTTATACGTGTTTAAAGTTACGTGTAACGGAACGTTAATTTGCGTTGTTTTAATGACTTTTAGGTTGTTATACTCCTTGTTTTTAGTATTTTCTGTTTATTTATTGATTGTTATTACTAATCATTATTTTTCAATAAAATTATAATGTAAAATAATAAAAATAACAAAAAATCCTGCTATACCGATTTGCACTTGGCGTGTTTTTTGGACTTTTTGGTGCCTATCGGTTTGGTATTGAAAACGACTTGCCTACACTAGAGTCTGGGCGAAACCGACACGGATAGATTAGGTTAGAAGGTTTAAGGCGGGAGCGAAGCGGAGCGAAGCTCCCGCCTTAAACCTTCGTGGTTATTTTTTTTTTTAAACCCAAAAAAAGACTGGCCTACACTAGAGTGGGGGCGAAACCGACACGGATAGGTTAGGTTAGAAGGTTTAAGGCGGGAGCGAAGCGGAGCGAAGCTCCCGCCTTAAACCTTCGTGGTTATTTTTTTTTAAACCCAAAAAACGACTGGCCTACACTAGAGTGGGGGCGAAACCGACACGGATAGGTTAGGTTAGAAGGTTTAAGGCGGGAGCGAAGCTCCCGCCTTAAACCCTCGTGGTTATTATTTTTTTTAAACCCAAAAAACGACTGGCCTACATTAGAGTGGGGGCGAAACCGACACGGATAGATTAGGTTAGAAGGTTTAAGGCGGGAGCGAAGCGGAGCGAAGCGGAGCGAAGCTCCCGCCTTAAACCTTCGTGGTTATTTTTTTTTTTAAACCCAAAAAACGACTGGCCTACACTAGAGTGGGGGCGAAACCGACACGGATAGATTAGGTTAGAAGGTTTAAGGCGGGAGCGAAGCGGAGCGAAGCTCCCGCCTTAAACCTTCGTGGTTATTTTTTTTTTTTAAACCCAAAAAACGACTGGCCTACACTAGAGTGGGGGCGAAACCGACACGGATAGATTAGGTTAGAAGGTTTAAGGCGGGAGCAAAGCGGAGCGAAGCTCCCGCCTTAAACCTTCGTGGTTATTTTTTTTTTAAACCCAAAAAACGACTGGCCTACACTAGAGTGGGGGCGAAACCGACACGGATAGATTAGGTTAGGGGATCATTTTTTTAAAAAAAAATCATAAAAAAAACTACTGGTTTCCTCACTTTGGGGAGGGGGGGAGGGTCCCCCTTGACGCGGGGGGGGGGGATCCCCCTCCCCCCCACCCATAACATTCGCAAAAAAAAATGTTTTTTTTTTTTAAAATCATAGAAAAAACTACTGGTTTCCTCACTATGGGGAGGGGGGGAGGGTCCCCCTTGACGGGGGGGGGATCCCCCTCCCCCCCACCCATAATATTCGCAAAAATAAATGAAAATTATTTTTTTTTTAAAAAATCATAAAAAAAAAACTACTTGTTTCCGCACCCTGGGGGTGGGGGGGGAGGGACCCCCTCCCCCCCCTCCCCCCTCCCCCCCCCCCTCCACTATCAAAATCGGGGGGCGAATATCAAATGCAACCCCGTTTATACTTCTATCATGATATCATGTGGGATATAATATTACTAAAGTGTACAGTCAGCTAATTATTTTTACTGGTGTTCGAGGTCCTGCACGTTTTTCCCAGTTTTTGGGACTAAAATGATAGTTTAGTATGTTTTTTTTTTCAAAAGTAGTTGCATAGATGCTCCTGTTTTATGTAGCTCTCCTTGGTTAAAATGTTTGATCTAATTTCAGTTCACATATAATTGGTTCGTATAATTATTCATTTGACCTAATGTTTGTTCAACCTAATATTATACCATCATTAGCCCTATGCTTTGCACTGCTGGTCAGAGACCTTCCTACTTTTCTTCCATTGACCTTGATCGAGAGCTAATGATGGTGACCAGACCTTCTAGTAGCTGTCCCGCTTGTCTTTTCACTGTCCCCTTGGTCTACTGTTGTCTTTAGGCAACAGTCCAAATCCAAAATTTCTAAAATTGCTTGATTTTTGTACATTTCATGTAGTTAACACATGTTTCGACTAATTTTCACTTTGACTAACATTATTTGAAATATAAATTAGGTGTTGCTCAAAATTGAATCGTTGACAGATATTAATGGATTTCTACCAGACACGATAATAAATGGTAAAACAGGGTAATAAATCCCAAGTATAGAAAAAAAATATGTATTTGATGGGCCCAGAAAACCAGACTTTGGACAAGCAGATAAAGTATTGAGTTGTTACAGTTCCTTAACTGTTATTAGAATTTTTGCTCTATCCACCTTCTGCTTGTGGCTCACTTTCCCAATAAAAATCTGGCAGCTAAGATTTAATTGTGACAGGTCCACTCAACATAGGTAGTCCTTGAAAATACTTATAGCAGGAGTCATTTCTGACAAGATGATGTCATTTTTGAGTATTAGGTACTTACTCAGTACACAGTCTGATGCTAAACTTGTTGCAAGACACAACGTGTGACTATGCAGGACTAAGTATTAGCTATCCAGTGCTCAGCCGTGCATACTGTTTGCCTGCTTGCATGCTGCTATTGTTGAACCCAGAACATTTTCATGGTCTTTTACAATGTATATCTATTTATTTGTGTTTATAAACAATTTACTATAACAATTGTGTTTTATATAAAATGCTTATTATGTGTTATTGATTGTTGGTCATTATCTTTTAAATATCGTAATATTAAAATTCATTTTATTTCTTACCATAAATTTTAAATTAGTGTTCAGTAAAGATGGCAGGTGAAACAGGATATTATTTATTAGATATTATTACCTACAGACACAGGATCGTAGGTATCTCAGATAGTCAACCCTCCACTTCTGAATAATTCACTTAGCTGTTGTACTCTTGTTTCACAAGTGGTTATCATAAGTACCTAAGAGCTTTTAAATACCAGAAGTATGCACTAGAAAAATGTATGAAAAGCGTCATGTTATTATCACTTATAGTTGGTTTAAAAGCATACCTAGGTACTACCCATTTTAAGGTTTTCAGCAAATGATCATCATATAGAACTATTTTATAAGGCATCCCTTATACCTAAAATACTAATTTGTTTTGAAAATATACGATTCGTTTTATACATAGTGAATCAATAATACATTCAATGATGTTGTCTCATTAGACTGTTTATGTTATTAATAAGTAATACTTTGTTAAATCATATAAAATTACACACAAATATATCCTATAGAGGCCTTTTTTACAATCAGAATGACGGTGCGATTCTGATGAGAGTGACGCTAAAGGCATAGACAGCTCGTTTAGTGAGGTTCTAAGTCAGGGTAATAAACCTAAACACTCAAGCTATACCTGTTCTAATGAAAGCATGTTTTCATTTGTTCCAGTAAATGTAATGTGAAGAGGCACCGGGCGGGCGCACCGCCCTCTAGGTCATGGAGCGGAGCTACGAAAAGCGGCACAGCAAACACCACAAGGAGAAGCACAAGAAACGCTTGCACAGCAAGTACAGGAATCACAGTGGTACTCATGAACAATCATACGCTACTAGCAACTCTGTTAAGCCTCTAGTGGAGTATTCCGACGTGAGCTCGGAAGAGCTGTCGGCTCCAGAGGCCGGCGAGATTGAGAGCGAAGCTAGCTCCATCAGTCGGCATATCGCGGACGACCTGGACCGTACCAGAAAGTCGCACCCAATCCGCACGTTCGTCGACAATAAAACAATATCAGTCACCACCACGTCTGGCCGCCGAGGAGCCGACGATTACATTCTCACGCATGATTCTTCTTCGGCAGCGTCGAGGAAGCGCCGGGGAGAGTATTTAGAGGAGCCGGAGTTCGACGAGCAAAGATATAAGAAGAAGAAGGAGAAGCGTAAGAAGGATAAGAAGAAGAAGAAGAAGAGGAAGCATCAGTCGCGGTCTGCGAGTTTAGAGAGTGTGTCGCCGGACGACAATGTGCCTGAGACGGCTGTGCGGAGTCCTCAGCGGTACGAGAAGGTGCCGGTGAGCGAGTGGGAGAAGGCATCGTCACCGCTGCGGAACGGGTCGTGTTCGCCGGTGTCGCCGTCGACGCCGCCGCTGCTGCGGGACAGACACGAGTTGTCGCCGCGACATCGCGTGCCGGTGCATCGGGAGCCCTCCCTTCATCATGCGATGCCGTTCTCTCCACATCGGGATAGATCTCCATTAGTTAGGTGAGTTATTCAATTTGTTTTGTTTCATAGTAGATTCATGTTTTTCTGGTCCATATGCCAAGCAACCGTTAAGCCTCTTCGTTCTCGAATATTGATTGGGGCCGCTAAACCATTTGAAAAAACGGTACTCTCCGCGTGCATACGCATTGTAAATGATCACCAGTTTCGTTGGACGAGTGGTGCTTTCATAGTATTTCGCGGCGCATCACCATATTTTGTAATATTGTGCAAAACAATTATTTTATGGCATCATATCCCTAACCAAAATCAGAACCGAGGTAGGTAAAATATATTTGACAATTTGGTTCAAAGCTTAACAGGTATATTATGCCGCAGTACCTGATGAATGATTCTTCAATTCAAATTCGAACAGCGCACTTGTTAAATAAATTCCACTGTGACTTAGCTGTGCTTCACAATAAACTTTGTTTGTATTTTATTGTAACCAACCAAAACTGCTATGGTCACGGCCACGGCTTAACTGATCGGGTCCCTGAATTTGGATTTTATTATGCCCATAATAAGACAAGCGGATCGTGTAGTTTTATTTAAAAAACAAAAAACAATAGGTAACACTAAAGTTGTTCATACTTTTTGTAAAGATACCGCAATTAAATAGTAAGGGGTATAAATCAGAACCTGGGGGATGTCGACAATAGTTCATGTTAACTGATGCAATGACTCACTCGGACTGGCTTGATGCCCAGTCCTATCGTGTCGTCAACTTGGAATACACATGCTTGTTTATGTACGCTTGCTAGATAAAGATACTTATCTGTCTTGAGACCACAATATCGGTCAATTATTTATATTCTTATTGCAGAAGTAGGTTTTGTAACTATTTGTTAGTTAGGTAATACAGTTGTCATAATAAATAATTATTATGTTAAAAGGTTTGATAATTTTTGCATAACATTACCAAAGTTTTTACCCGCACATTTGTGTTTAAATACTCTTTGACTACAATATTAGTCCGTTATAATTGAAGAAATAGGTGTTCTGGCTATTTGTAAGTAGTAAAATAGAATTTGAATACTTAAGTAATAGATTAGTCAAAGTTTGTTTACTTTTGCATAACATTACGAAATGTTTATCATTCCCCATTTTATGTTTAAAAACTCCTGCCTCGTCAAGGCCTCTTCAGTGTTCTGCTCACCATGACAGCAACAACAGCCATTTAGATAGCCTTAAGTGTGTCGAATGTAGTCAATGATAAGATGAATTGGGATTTACTGAAAAAAACTAAGATAATACGGCAATCAATGCACACTGAATATCATGTTCATGTTTTTTCTAAACGGTTTATATTCAAATGTATGACCCCCTACTCCCACATTTAAAATATTATGTTTTGAACATGGATTTTGTCTTCTTTATGACGCGCTAGGACGACCACAATAACTAGGAACTTGTTGTTTACATTGTAGATATTTTGTCTTTGTGAACTTTGACCATAATTAATATCAGTGCTCCATTGTAAACTAATAATTATGGCTGAACCAAACGTGACATTAAAAGCTTTCCGATAAGGATCTTCGAAATAAACCATAAGCTTTAAATAAGGATACAACATGCTAGGGAAATTTAACTCATGTTTTACATTCGTTAAATACCCAACTAAGCCATTCTGTAAACTCAGCCACAGTGGTTGCTCTTAACTACACCGAAATGTACCAATAGAAATTAACTAATTGATTTAGATGAATAGAAACAAGTAAGTGTATTTATTGAACTTGCAAAAGATCAATAAGGTGAAAGTAACCATTTTTTTGCAGTTATTATGTGTGTTTATGAAGTTATTTGTACCTATTTATTGTGAATATTCTTCTATTTCCATGACCGTACTGCTTGGCCATGCATACTGCGAGCTTTACAGTAGAAGCAGCTTAATAGTCTAGTAAACATAATTTTTACAATTTTTTTACTATTACTATTTTTTTTAAATATAATACAAGAGAAGCCTGAATTCATCACTAATACACTAACCCCCTTATTCATAAAAACGAACGCAACGCTAACGCATTGTTTAAGCTATTGACGTGTTCTGTCACTTACTCGCAAATGGCGGCAGCAACAAGAATGACAGTGACAAAGCGATACAAAAGTTATCGTGTTCTATAAGAGCTGTTTAAGTTTTTATGAATAAGGGGGTAATTAGATAATAATTATTGCATTAATTACTAAGTTGTATACTAACGTTAATTTAATGAAACGTTTAACATACCTACAACGATACTTGACCAATAAAAGCACGATCTTTTATTGTTCAACTGAAACTACGAAGTTTCAGTGCTGTTTAGTTTGCACTTCTAGGTACTTGGGTATTCAGTGAATTAAAAACGTCTTAACGATAGGAATTAGGGAGTCATAAGTGTTTTTTATCTTAGCTAAAGGAAATTGTTCAGAATGTGATGATTTTGCATGAATATAAATTAATTGAAATGAATGAATTACTTGTAATGATGAATGATTACTTGAATGATTTTCAATATATCAACGTTTGATTAGGTTATTTCTAACAAAAAAACAAGTATTTAAGTATGTTTATCTGTAGCCTAGTACCCCATATTACAAGCTTAGCTTGGGGCTAGACAGTGCTATGTGGAATTCCAGTCCTATAAGTCTACTCTACTACTCTCGAAGATTTCTCCAGTTTACTGCTATTACATTGAACGATTGGAAATAATTCGTCGTTCGGCAAAAGTCAACAACATCATTAGTCAAAAATTAAATCTCAAGGGATTATGTCTAATCTCTCAACATAGATGGCTGTCTTAACTCTCTTCTGTCTTTAAGAAATGAAGAAAGCATGAATATTTTATTTTTCAATCTCAATTTGAATATTAGGTATACTAAACAATATTTTAACATTAAAATTTATTTTTCCAAGCATTCCTCTCTGTGAAATGGGGTAAATATTAAAAACGTTACATTAACTAAATGAGGGCTTATTTTAACTGTTGTATTAATGTGTTGTTGTTCACAGGCGACGACAAAAGTCGACGACTCCCCACACCCCCTCTGCGCCTCCTTACCACGATACCGTGACGATCGACTCGGACGAGCCGGACTACGAGCGAGGCCACAGGGATTACTGGCATGACCGCGTGCAGTCGCCCATCATGGTACCAGGTAGGTCAAAATGTTATCATGTCATCCGTCACCAAAAGATACTAAATATAGATAGATAGGAATAGACCAGCAGGCCCAAGACGCGTAGCACGACAATCAATTTGGTCGCGCCTGATCTCGTGCAATTTTTATGGTTTAGGCACGAGATAAAGGAGCCGTTATCCTAGTGGCTCATTTCCTACTCGATCTCGTAGCATTCCTAGCAAAGTCCTCTCCATGTTGGGCGACCTTGGCCTTCTAATGCGGCCCATAAAATATCGTTATATGAATGGTATCGTATCGTACGATTCAATGTTAATGGCGGCTGTGAACATCGCGCGAGTCGATGCGCAAAACACAAATTAAGGTGTCAGCGGGTTGTGTGGTTGTGAGGTGAAGTCAATCTTACGCACTCGGCGCTCGCAGCTAACTTCCGAGCCGCCATTAAGTTTGAACCGTCTTATAGTTAAAAACCACGTACAGAGGCGCACACATCAACCTTTACATAGGGGCACCTTATGCGGCTAACATAAGGCCCGGCCCATTTTGCAATGGTTGATGTGTGCGCCTCTGTACGTGAAAGAAAGACGGACCTCACCTCGTCTAATCAGGAGAGAAGCATATTATCAGCCGCCTTTTTAGGTGTGTGCGTATCTATCACGTGTCATTGGCGCTGTCACACGGAGTAAAATGGCCTAGTTTGTAGCACCTAGTGTGTTCGTGTGAGTGTACAACGAATGAAATTATAGCACCGTGCATGCTTCACATTTTTTTAGTGTAATGTTCCGTCTGTCTTTCTTTTACGTCCGTGTTAAAAAGGCGATATCTCCCCAGATTCTCCCCTGCACGAAGCGCGCGGGCTGGTGCTCCGCGAGTACAGCCCGCGGCGCGGCCACCGGCGCCGCAGCCGCTCGCGCCGCCATCGCAGCCGCGAACGGGACCGGCATCGGGACGTACGCCAGCCACACAGGTGAACCAAGTTTATTTTTGAAATTTCTATCATCATAATCATCATGTCAGCCGAACGACGCCCAATGCTGGGCATAGGCCTCCCCCAAGAATCTCCACAACAATCGGTCCCGCGCTGTTCGATCGGTCCAGCGGCTTCCCGCGACCTTGATCAGATCGTCGGCCCACCTGTGGAGGGCCTCTTATATTACATTTATTATATTTATTATTGTGGATATTTCTATCGATTTTTGTGATTATGACGTCACGTTCACTGTTTTTGTAAGGAGCATGTAAGAAATTTGCTCGACAGCTATATTAATTATTTCGTTTATGAAAATGGTCTCCTAACATGATTGCTTCATAATAGCATGTGTTACAAAATCGTAATATTGTTTTACAAAAATTTATACCTTTTGACATGGACTTGCTCCCCGAATTTTGAAACAAATTTCGATTTCGTGGTTTCACAAAAACATTTGAAATCAATTATTATATTCAGGGAACATAAAAACCATGCAAAATGATTCATAGTCATCTACCCTATTGACGCAATGTTAGAATGATGTCCGCGGCCTGCAGAGGTCCGCACCTGCGGGATGGATTTAATTCTATCGCCTCCAGATTAATTACTGTCACTTTCCTCAACTCCTCATTCAATAAAAATAACTTTTTCTTTCACTTCCATTGTTTTTAAACTTTAAAGTTTTAAATTTAAAGTGCTTTGTGTAAGGGTTAGCTGCACCATAGTAGAAGTTAAAGTTAAAGTTAAATTTTTTGTTAAATTTGACAATTCAACGTCATTTTTGGTCGTCAAATTGTCAAATTTGACAAAAACTTTAACTTTAACTTTAACTTCTACTATGGTGCAACTAACCCTAAGGCCCAGACTCCACCAGAGCTGAGCGGAGATGTGCGGCGTCGGGCTGTGTTTTCAACAACCAATAGAATCACATCTCCTCATCTCCATGTGTGAATAACGCAATTCCATTGGTTGTTGAAAACACAGCTCGACGCCGCACATCTCCGCTCAGCTCTGGTGGAGTCTGGGCCTAAGTGTTGTAATATTTGTTTAGTTCCGTGGCGGTGCGGTCGAACAGCCGCGGCTCGCTGAAGCGTCGCCGCTCGAACTCGCGCACGCGCCGGCGCGGCTCCACGGCTTCACCACCGCGCCATCGCGTGCGCCATCGGGACGAGCGGGAGCGGGACAGGGAGAGACACAGGTACAGTCGACAGCATATCCGTTACATTAAGTTCGTTGATTTTATAACGCTTCAATGGAATCGTAATTGAGTCTCAATAGTCAAACTTACTTACTGTGGCTTCACAATACGTTTATAATTGTATTATATTGGTGCGAGAAAATATTAATCTCTTTACTAAACATAGTGACATACATGACAAAAATACGAGGAATAGGAATAAAATTGCGCTTCCATTATTCAGGTTACAAAAGGTTTTCGGTTCCTTTATGGGGCAAGGTATACACTACTACAACAAAATTCCAGAAGCAATTTGTAAGTTACCATTACATAGGTTTAAACATCATATTAAAACTGTCTTATTAAGAAAAGGATATTATACCAGACTACCTTATGGATGAACGCCTGGGAGTAAGCTCTCAGCTCGACGCGGACTCCAATTAGCCATTTTGTAACAATTATACGGATTCAACATAATAATGTGAACCAACCAAACATTTTTTTCTTTGAATTGTATAACTGGATGTGAACCTCAAAACTCCTTTTTTATAATGTTAACCAGTAGTCTTTTCTAAACAATATTGTTAATTGCTTTTAATAATTTAACATTATTTTGTGCACTAACCATTTTCTTGAAATTGTATAACTGTATGTGTACTTAATAAAATTGTAATTTACTAACGGATTATTGTACAGAACATATTGAAAAGAGTAACTGCTGAGTTTCTTGCCGGTTCTTCTCAGTACAGAAACAACTTTCCGACACCGGTGGTTGAGTCACATTATGTTTGTATACTGTGTATTTATTTATTATTATTATTATAGTATTTAAGTCTATTATTAAGTGTATTTTTGTTTGTTTGATTAAGTTTTTGACGATTTGAAAGCACTTGTAACAGGTCTATTTAAATAAAGATATTTCTGATTGTGATTCTGATTCAAATTTGACATATTTTTGATAGAAAAGTGTCAAATTAGCTGAGTTTGACATATTTTTGATAGAAAATCGTGCGAATTAGCCGATTTAGACTCAATTACGATTCCATTGAAATGTTATAAAATTAGCAGACTTGGGGCCCAGGATACCCCATTTCCGTTTTTTCTCTCGCTCCTGCCAAATGTAATTTCTTTGTAAGCAAGGAGGACTGACCGGAAATGGCTAGAGTGATGTGTCCTCCATACCTCACTCGCCCGTTATACATAGATTAATTAAAGATTCTATGACTTTGAGTTGGCGCTTTGCTAGATTATTTCTGGATTTTTACCTTACACCAAATCTTTTAAAATTAAGCTGAAGCCCAGAATCAAGATCTAGACACATCTTGATGAACATATTGCCCATCTTGAGTTGAAAAAAAAAAAAACTTTACACAGCATAAAAAATCTGTCTTATCTTTTCACGATATTCGAGTATGGAGTATTGTGAACTCTGAAGGTTCTTTTTTCTTTTGCTTGTGTTATTTCCTTAAAATGTCTTGTGTGTGTATTTGTCTTCTATTTGTAACTTTTTCTCAGTCAGGTTTTAAAGACAGCATCCAATATAATTATTTGTCTTTTATTTTGCAGAGGGAAACACGAATCACCAAGCCCACCATCAACGTTCATGCAACGCAGGATAGACTTCAAAGAGAAGATCAGTGATACCAGCCTATTCGCTGAACTTGTCAAAGATAAACACAAGAGAGCCAAGGTGAATCTATCTAAATAAACTGTGCATCGCTAACTTGGCTGAATTAATTTTATTTTTGTCTTTGAGTTATGTAGCATTTTTATATCTATCATACAAATATGTTAATGTTAATTTTCTTTTAGAAATTGCAAGAGATCCTAAACCAAAAAGAGGAAGAGTCCCAGGGTGCAATTTCGACAACATCGATAAATAATCCAGAGATTCTCACCATTGATGAACTGTCCAATGCTACGATAGATAGTTCCACACAGGTTTGTTACCAACAGCCTTTACACTTCCCACTGCTGGGCACAGGTCTCACCACAACTATGACTATAGCTAACTATGGTAACGGGCGCCATACTCCAACACGCGGGCTGAGTGCGGATTGTTGAAGGGCGCAAGGTTAGTGTTAAACCATGCTGTCAGATGTTATCAAGCCACTCCAAGGCGTCGCAACTAGCTTCTACATCTATCTAAGCAGCGAGGACTTAAACGCTAGTGTGTTTTCCAAAGATATATTCAATACATTATACAATTTCTGTTGTGGTAGTGGTTACCCATCCTATTTCGCGTTCATTGCCAATTCAATGTGACAACAGCCACGGGCACCTCAGGTTGGTAACAGGCTTTTTATTGTTTTGCTGTTAGGACAGAGAATTTCTTAAATGATAGCAAACATAGCAATGGACCTATGATCTAATAAAAGTATTATTATTATGCTGACCTCTAAAATGGCCAATAAATAGCTGCTGGAGATATCATGGTATTAGACCCATCTCTTTACTGGAAATTATGACGTTCCAAATTTTTAATTCGTAGTATTATTTTATTTTACATTTTGCTTGCTAATTTTATAATACTTTTATGTAGTTGTTTTTGTGTAAAAACCTTAGTTTTTAGTTTTTGTATGACAATTTTATTCACATCTAATGTTCTTTGTATGCTTAGAACGCAATTGGATTAAATCCCTATTTGCCTAAATTTTCTTTATATTTTGTAAAACTAAGTCAATCAACCTTTTTTTACATTAAACCTAATACTAATAGGTAGATTGCGTATTAGGTTTAATGTAAAATAGGTAGTTGATCGTCTTAGTTCTAACAATATTTAAATTTCAGGCAAAACGCGATTTAGACTAATTGCGCTTTAGGCTTATAAAGAACAAAGGCATCAAATTAATACTAACTTATTTATCCAACCAGGCGTCAAAAGAAAATGGCGAAGAGAACAGCACAGACAAGAAGGAGCAAGACATCGTAGACATCCCGATGCCGGTCCCGGCGCCCGCGCCTGTGACGTCAGAGCCCTCGGCGCCGCCACCGGCCGGCGAGACGGAGACGCAAGAGACCGACGAGACCAGTCGGGAGGCCGTGCCTACTAATGGGGACGAGGTAAATACTACTAATTATTAATATATTATAATTTTTTTTTTATAGGATAGGGGGCAAACGAGCAGACAGATCACCTGATGGAAAGTGAATACTGCCGCCCATGGACATTTGCAACACCGCCCCTCTGGTGTTGCAAATGTCCACAAAATGCGTTGCCGGCCTTTTAAATGGGAGTACGCTCTTTTCTTGAAGGACTGCAGGTCGTATTTGTCTGGAAATACCGCATGCGGCAACTCATTCCACAATTTCGTGGTTCGGGGCAGAAAGTTTCTGTTGAAACGAACAGTAGTGCTCTGCCAACTGTCGAGGTAGTGGGGGTGGTAGAGTTGTCGCGTAGATCGATGGTGGAAAGAGGTAAGAGGTATTTATCTAAACAGGCGTCTAAAGGGAATGGCGAAGAGAACATCACCAGCACAGACAAGAAGGAGCAAGACATCGTAGACATCCCGATGCCGGTCCCGGCCCCCGACCCTGTGACGTCAGAGCCCTCGGCGCCGCCACCGGCCGGCGAGACGGAGACGCAAGAGACCGACGAGACCAGTCGGGAGGCCGTGCCTACTAATGGGGACGAGGTAAATACTACTAATAACTAAACAGGCGTCTAAAAAGAACAGCACAGACAAAAAGGAGCAAGACTGGCGAGACGGAGACGCGCGAAACCGACGAGACCAGTCGGGAGGCCGAGCTTACTAATGGGGACGAGGTAAATCCTACTAATATTTGTCTAAAGAGAACGGCGAAGAGAACAGCACAGACAAGAAGGAGCAAGACATCGTAGACATCCCGATGCCGGTCCCGGCCCCCGCCCCTGTGACGTCAGAGTCCACGGCGCCGCCACCGGCCGGCGAGACGGAGACGCGCGAGACCGACGAGACCAGTCGGGAGGCCGTGCCTACTAATGGAGACGAGGTAATTGTAATAATAAACAACGCCGTCTAGCCCCAGTAAGCAAAGCCTGTAGGGATACTATAGTCCGTTCGCGATAAGAATGCAGTAGCCCCCTAACCAATCAAGTCGTTCCTAATTATAAAGTCCACAGTGACCAGTTGAACGCATACTTTCGAACGCAAAGCTTGTGTATTTGAGTTTCTTTGTGTGCAACAGAATTAAATTTAAAAATCACTGCATTCTTAACGCGAACGCACTATAGATAACAGATAAACATGCTTAATTTGTTTTTTTAGGTAAAAACAAACAGACGTGTTTAATTGCTCATGCACACTCATAGATTGTGGGGATCGAGCTCGCGGTCTTCGGTATGCCGGTAATGCTAACCATTACACCAAATCGGTCATCAAGCTGCAAGCAGCATATTGTTGTAATCCACTACACCTCTCCTGATAACTGGAATCTGTTAACTTATAGAACTAATAAGTCTTATTAGTTCTATAAGTTAACAGATTCCAGTAAAAGTCCAAGTTCTAATTTTAAAAGTCCAGATAACAGCGTATTGTATATTGCAGAAGCCGCCCAGCCCGGCGATATCAGATCCCCCGCTGGAAGAGGCGTCGTCGGGCGAGCCCGGCAGCCCAGCGCTGGGCGTGGGCAAGGGCAGCGTGGTGGACGCGGTGTACAACCAGAACAGCCAGCCGCCGCCGCCCAAGCCCAAGAGCCTCACTAAGTTGCCTATGCCGCCTTACACGCAGGTACAGTATCAAGCAGCAGATCAGGGCTATCCATGTCTGATTGACACCTTCCAGTAAAGCCTAGGCCCCACTCTTTTGGGATATCCTTAACGTTACTTAAATAAGGAGCTTTACAAAGAGCTCATGGTCCATAAAGCGGTGAAGGTTAAGTTATGGGCTAAGAGCTAAAACTGAAAACTTCCAGAATTACCGCATTACCACTGTATTTTCGTATTTTTAGTCAAATCATGACTAAAAATGACACTTATGTCATTCTTGCTCACAGATCTACACAACTTGTTGGGATAAACGCTGTATTCTTTCCATAGAAACTGAAACGTTTGCGTTGCAGTCATTTGTTCTGATACCAATAAGTTATATAAAAAACCCAAAGTGACATGGTTCGAATTTGAAAATATTCTATCAAGAAGTGTTTTTTATTGTTGCCAGGTTGAAGATCTAAAAACGCTAGCGAACGAGAGTCCGCTAAGCACACCCTCACCTAGTCCAGTCAAAAAACCTGATAGACCTAAGAAGAGCAATATCATGAACCTGCCTATGCCACCTGGTGAGTTTTATCTGTAAATACGTAATAACTGCAGCTCAAAAATGTATCAAAGTCCCAACAATGAATTATTTTTTTAAATTTATTAACACAGTCTTACAAATATTATGTCAGGAATGACCCAATGCGATAAAGTATCTTAATAACTATTATTTATTAATCAGAAACATTTAAAACAAATCGTTGCCAAACTAAAAATGCAGTTGGCTGGCGAATAATGCACTCATTTTCAAACGGAAGCTATTTAATACAAGTTCATGCACTTATGTATGTTAGGACAGCATAATAAGTTAAAGACAGCATAGAAAGTAAATTTAGTCTTGAGAGTTTATGTTTTATTTTTTGTTAATTAGCTAAGAAATACCACCATTTTGATTGCATTGTTTAAACTTATAGAACTTGATTCCCACGAGACAGGCTTTGCCTAGTGTTGGGAGTCATAGAATCCAAATATCTTGTTGTAAATTTTTGTTTTGGTTAACCCTTTCGACGCCACGAGTTTTCGTCAAAGACGTTCACCACACGCCACCGCAATAAAAGTGGTTGGTTTACTAGTGCTGACAATGTTGAGTATCGATATTATTAATTTGTAACAAATAAATCATTACAAAAAATATATTTAGTTATTTTTTAAGTTCTTGGGTTTTATTTTATTATTTTTACTCTGTAAAACATGTATTGAATGTATTGAAATCTCAGTGGCGTAATAATACAGTGAAAAAACGCACAAGTAATTATGATAATAATTGCATCACTACGTGTCTGATATATCAGACAGTGGCGTACGCATAATATGATTTTTTAGCGAGTGTTAGTGATGCGTCAACTTCCGGTCATAAACTTCGATACCTTACGAATTACTTTTAACTTATTGATTAAATAACCAAATTAATCAAATGATGGAGCCAATAATTATTTTACTAGTTCTGATGATTTTATTAATATCTAATAATCCTTACATCAGGTTATATTTATTTTAATGACGAACTGTGCGGTCCGTAATGCGATTACAGGTCTGTGAGCGCTCACGGCGATAACAGGCGTCCCGAATTGAAATATCGCGTCAACAGTGCTCACAGCGCTGTCAGCGTCAAAACCAATTCGGACCGCTAGATAGTGACACCTAACCTAACAATTTTTAAACTTCAATTTCTGTCATTCCTAGGTTAAACTTGCGGTTTTTGTGGTCAAACTTTCTATTTCGTTATCACAGAAAAAGATTTGTCCTAGCAAATATTTATTCTGAGGAATATTAGCTAAAATATTTTTGCACGAAAATGTCTGTCTGACGTTTCATCTATGAATCTGACATAAGGCTCACGGCGATAACGCTCTGGAGCATAAAAAATAAAAATAATGACCGGTAAGTTCTTTCTAACGTAAATACATCTATGTATTCCAATATTCCTATAGAAAAAATAAAATTACAAACACTAAGTACATTGTGTCAGAGCATAGTAACCACATTAGATTGAGAACACTATAAGTATTATATTTTTTTATAACTTACCTGTTGAATATGTAAGAACACTTCAACACTTTCAAATTCAATATCATCAGTTCCTTCCAAAATCCTAATCAACTCCTATGCAGTGGGCATAATTTAGTAAATATTAATTTACAAACGTAATACATCAACACAGCAACGCAAAGAATAAAACAGTAAATAACATGATTTTGCAGGGTACCTCCATAATTTATCGATATCTCCTACCCTCATTGTACAGCACTAAATAAGTAGTTCTAGAAACATCTATCGCCTCTGACGTCACTTCCGTGTCTGACATATCAGACGTTGGCGTACGAGACTCATGCATGATCGTGTCGCTATAGTGTTGTGACATACTATGCAATTTACTGGATTTGATGCAAAACATGATTCGAAAATAAAGCGTTTTCTGTGGTAAAACTTGGTAAAATTTCGTCACACACAAAAAAATATGCCCAAAACCAAAACCTGTAACATGTAATTCTTACATTTTTGAATGTTTCTTTTTTAAATTACCAGATTTCTGGTTTTGGTAGGAACATCACTAATAAATAAACTTGGTCTGATATATTAGACATTGGCGCTGAGGGTTCAAATAAAAAAAAAAGAGTTCGAGTCGATTCAACACGGTTTTGTTTTTGATAATTTATCATTAGAATAACATTATAATACTTTGTGAAATTCATATTTTTGATTAACTAAGGTATAAACAGTCTGAAAATTTTATGCATATGTCGTCACGTACTATAATGATAAGAAAAAATAGATTTAAATTGGTAAGATATATTTGTCTGATATATCAGACTTTGGCGTCGTGGGCACGGAAATTAAATGTCTGATATATCAGACTTTGGCGTTGAAAAGGTTAATAAACACTTTTTTTTATATAGCACTATTTATAGGGTGATGTTTTAAATGAATGAATTTGATCGTTGTACCCGCAGTGATCCCGGGCTGCTCAGAGCTGAGCGGCGACGAGCTGGACGGGTCGACGCCGCCGCCCGCGCGCTCCGACTCCGACCGGTACTCGCACGTCTTCACGCGCAAGAGGCACGACGTCAATGTACGTATCGTTCAGAGAAACATAAACACAAAAACCCAGTAGGAAAAATGAAAGAATACACATTTTTTTATGTAAAACATGGATAGAAATTACTCTTAGACAATTTCTTAGATATTTAATGTATAGTAAGAAAACCGGATAGTTCGCAGATGCGTATACAAAAATTACAGTTAAGTAGCTGTTCTAGCTGAACAGCTACTTAGCTGTAGCTGAACAGAGGCTGAGTGACTCTGATCAGATATAAATGAAGTGCATTGAAGTAAAAGAAATGAACGGATTCTACTCGCGGTCTGATATTTTCTTCAGTTCTCTAAACCATAAAAATTGTGTTGTAAAGTATTTCAATGTAAAGTGTTCGCGTAAATATTAAAATACATTCTAAATTAAGTAATTAATGTTCAGATATTAATGGCAACTAAATGGAACTTATTGATTGTGAAACTGATCTAAAATATATGGTCACCTTGAGGGCCACAATCTACAAAGTATCTGATGGTGACTGTGCATGCATAGTTACAGTCGAGCTAGGTTAACAGAATTACCATTAATACTCTTAACATTGTTTCCGTATTCCAGTCGTCGAAGCTGAAGAGGCCGCGCATCCTGAAGCGACGCGGCTCCAAGGTGGTCCCGGTGGCCACGCTCACGCACCACGCCAAGGACTGGGGGGAAAAGTGCGTCGACGGGTTCCAGGTAATACAACAAGCTTCTATAGAGAGTAGGGTTATTTTATTTGTTTCTGGGAATAATTACTAATTTAAAGCAATATAGCTCGCAGCTTTATTGGCCGTTGAGGCTGAAATATTCTTGGATAAAGACCTTTTCTAGACATGTGTACCCACACTATGTCTTCAAATGTTCTGCAAGCGTCATGGCCCAGTCTTAGTTAGAATCTGAGCGGTACAGCTACTTTTAGTGCGGTCCATTTTGAGTCAAAAGTCATAATAGTGCGCTCACGTCGCTCACGCTCATACATATAATAAATTCGGGATGCGTGTGGACGCTCTTTTATCACTTAACTCAAAACGGACCGCGCCCTCTGTGTCTATTATACGATTTGCGGCTAACTCCGGCAAAATTAGGGCTTCTGATAATTCCGATCACCTTGCAGGCTTGATGGCAACAATGTGCCTGTTTGCGTTAAGATGCTATGTTATAGTCTCGCAAAATCAGAAATTAGACCTGATGCTGGTAATGCGAAATATGATTTCTAACGAAGCGCCATCTCATTTACTATGAAATATACTTTTTTAGGTGATCACACAAATCGGTGAAGGTACCTACGGCCAAGTGTACAAAGCGCGAGACAAGAACACAGGCCAGCTGGTCGCTCTCAAGAAAGTGCGGCTCGAGAACGAGAAGGAAGGCTTCCCCATCACCGCCGTACGGGAGATCAAGATCCTGCGGCAGCTCAATCATAAGAATATTGTCAATTTGAGGGAAATTGTCACGGATAAACAGGACGCTATGGACTTTAGAAAGGTTAGTTGAAGTTTGTCATCATTGTTCCCATGGCTTGAAATACTGGCGTTTTTTATACTTTGGTTGGTCCTAGTAAAAATTTAAGAAATAGTCATAATAAAATTGTAGAAATTGCTTAAGTTGTAATTACTTTGAAACTAACGACTGTGCAATGTATTTTTCTGCCTCACCCTATGGTTGACTGGTAGAGAATGCCTTCAGGCATTGAGTCCGCCAATTGAACTTGTTTTTCATTGTACAATAAAGAATAAATAAATAAATGAATGAAAATTCGCAATACGACGATTCTTGTGATTTTACTAAATTTAGCCGCCATTCTGCTGCTGCGACGTTATAAAACCATTTTTTCAATTAGCAACCGATTGTTTGTAATGGCTAAGAAGATGGCTACTACGCAGCTACGCCAGAGGTTGCAGTTTTGATCCCCGCACACGTTTTCGTGCATGAACAAGCTTTTTAGTGGTGTTTCCAAAGTTTATTATGTACGATAGATAGATATATTCTTTATTGTACACACAAGTTGCAAAGAAACCGTAAGTGTACAATTTGGGCGGCTTTATCGCTAAAAAGCGATCTCTTCGAAACAACCGACATTAGTAGTAGTAGTACGTTGACACAACTTTGAAAAAGTATTCAAGAATGTTACCTTTGTCCAGCAGCGGGATAGAAAGGTTTTATACAAAAAAAAAAGTTTTCCCGTTGTCTCACTTAGTACAAGCTCTGCTTAGTCTAGGCACTGAAATAATGTCCAATGATATTTACATTTGAACTCCTCAGGACAAAGGTTCGTTCTACCTCGTGTTCGAGTACATGGACCACGACCTAATGGGTCTGCTGGAGTCCAAGATGGTGGACTTCACGGAGTCGCACAACGCCTCCATCATGCGCCAGCTACTCGACGGACTCGCCTACTGCCATCGGAAGAACTTCCTGCATCGGGACATCAAGTGTAGTAACATTCTTATGAACAACAAGTGAGTGGTATATTAAACCGCTTAGTGATAGTTTTATAAGCTATCGAGAGAACTTAAAAAGTGGCAATTTTATAATAACTAATTCCAAATAATAATTTGATTTTCTAGTTAGTTTACTAAAATGACTCTTGAATCAACTCAGGTAGAGTGTAGTATTTTAAATTCCTATCGTTTTAAGCATTTTTATAGTAAAGCATTTTTATGCTAGAAAAGGGCTTTGATCATCTTATTCAATTCACTGTTACAATTGGTTGATATTGGACAAATCGCCACATTTACCGTCGCCTCGATAAGTACTACTGTAGCCTACCGGGTCGCTTTCCTGGCTGTATCCCACTTGACTATTAGGTATTTCTATTGATAGAAATACTGGGACTGATTCAGACTGATTGTCCTACTATTTCTATTGCTGTCGGCTGCGTCAAAAAAACGTTGCATTATCCCCTTTTATGACGGCGTACATACAGAAACTATTTTATTTATTTCTTCGTTCAAACGAGTATTTGTTTTTTTTAATACCGAGAAGTCGTGTTTCAATTTTAATCTATTTATGAAAAGTGGTATACTTCTCATAAATCTAACACAGCGTTTTTTTGGACGCATTAGAAATAATGGGATAAAAATTGAAAATATCGCTTGTCCCACTATTTCTA
The DNA here is from genome assembly GCA_950022985.1 of Udea ferrugalis. Taxonomy (NCBI): domain Eukaryota; kingdom Metazoa; phylum Arthropoda; class Insecta; order Lepidoptera; family Crambidae; genus Udea; species Udea ferrugalis. The sequence continues at coordinate 2,394,479 of OX465527.1, read as the reverse complement.
TTATCTATTTCCATGGAAATTGTGGGATACACCCGCTTTTCTCCCAAACAAAATGATTTTAGATTGCTCTTTCCAAGGAACGCTCCAAACCACCCAACCTCTGTGGCGCCCTTAGGCACGTTACTTTAAATATTGGGGTTGGGAGCCCTACAACAGTCCGCTTAAGCTGTCAAAGCCATTCACTGCTTCAACAGTAGGTAGTCATTTAAAAATACTAGTCACCAACCACAAGCTTGGGCAGTGTTAACGAGAAAACTAAAAGCACTTCCTCGACTTTTGCATGATGTGCTGACCTTTCACCACTTTATCGCAGTATAATTTCGCTTTCGACTTTCTATACTCAGAATGGTAAATTTATTTATCAATTTAATTAATAACAATAGTTGGCTAACAGTTTACAACCAAAACGCTTACTATCTTAAATAATTGGTCAAGAATACCCTTAGACTAGATACAATAGTACTTATGCTATCGTGAAAAATGACAAAATGTTGGAACTCGTATGTGAACCGATTTAGAGTGCCACGGCTCTGCTCGTAAGCGAATTAGCGGCGTGGTTCATGGGAATGCCTGTGTTAACAATCTGTTCCTTTTCAATGTTCCCAGAGGCGAAGTAAAACTCGGCGACTTCGGTCTAGCCCGCCTATGGTCAGCCGAAGACCGTCAGCGGCCGTACACCAACAAAGTGATCACGCTGTGGTACCGGCCGCCGGAGCTGTTGCTGGGCGAGGAGCGCTACGGGCCCGCTGTTGACGTCTGGTCCATGGGCTGCATACTGGGAGAACTGTTCTTGAAGCACCCGCTGTTTCAGGTACTGGATTTAGAATTTTTAGTCAGTGACTCTAAAATGATAGGTTATTTGGTAGAAAATTATAGAAATTTCAAGGAAATCTGTCATTTTCATCAAATAACCTTTCATTTCAAAGCGCTATTTAAAAGTCCTACTCTAACCCCCGAATTCACAAACGACAATCATCGCCTACGCTCATGCTGTCCCTTTTAGTTCTATTGACATTTTACGGGACAGCATGAGCGTGAACGCGTACTTAGATTGACGTTTGTGAATTCGGGGATAAGTCGATTAAAAACAATTTCAAACCCAACTTTAACAGGTTTAAAGTGAATACCGTATCGCGTACCGGCTGACCTCATACTGCCTGTAACTTTAATTAAACTTTTAGTCCAACTGAACACAATATAAATACTATTCATGAGCTGTGGCTTAACTTTTCAGCCTGACAGAATTATTGAACCGTGTTTTATTATTGTTTTAGCATTTTCCATGCAATATCTTTACTAAAGATCTAAAAACCAGAAAAAGACATTTGGTCATGTTGGCATCAGGCAGGAATCGAACCCGCATCTTTCGCAAACCGGGCGACTGCATTAAAGCACTATGCTACCGAGACCATTAGAATGGTCGATTCTTGTTTGATGCCAACATGACCAAATGTCTTTTTCTGGTTTCCAGATCTATTGAACCCTCTTAGCATTGCATAAGTTTCAATTTCCAATGACATTGACACTTGCCAAAGTGTCTTTTCTATATCAGTGAAACTGTGATTATTGTTGTTTCCCCCCAGGCAAACGTCGAAATGATGCAACTAGAGATGATATCCCGCGTCTGCGGCACTCCGGCCCCAGGCGTGTGGCCGAACGTGGTCAACCTGCCTCTCTGGGGCACGCTCCGGCCGAAGCGCTTCCACAAGCGCTGCGTGCGCGAACAGTTCGCGTTCATGCCGAGCGCCGCGCTCAACCTGCTCGACCGCATGCTCGAGCTCGACCCCGACAAGCGCATCACGGCCGACGACGCGCTCAAGAGCGTCTGGCTGAAGAACGTCGTGCCTGATCAGTGAGTGAAACACTTCTCTTTCAATAATAACTTATAGCCGCTCCGGGGTAGCGAGGCCGCAGGGACCTCGCCTGCTTGTTCCAAGCTAGGCGCTGTCTGTTCTGGATGATCGGTGTTATAGCATAAAGTCCTAGTGCGGCCTCTCAGCCTTTGGCTTCGCGGCACTTTGAAGGTTTAGGTTTGCCCTACGCAGAGTTTGGCCTTAACCTCGCTGGGAGTTTATATCCAACGCTTCAGGCTACCGCCCAACATGGAGTTGGGCCTCCAACTTCACACTTGAAGCACGGCCTCCGGCCTCGCGCTTCGCGGATTTTAGTGAGGTGGTTCACTGCATTACCTTATGCAAACGCTCAACCTTCGACTTCGCGAAGTTACTTTAAATATTTGAGTGCCAAGTTATGTCTTATGTTATGTATCTATTGATTGGTTTAAACCGTTTTTTTAAAACAGCGATTTATTTTTTGGGGTTGTTTCTTTTCACTATCTTGTTTGGCTAAACCTGACAAAACTCGAAATATCATGTTTCTGTAAAATGATATAAGCTATCTGAGAATAGGATTTTAAGGAATAGTCAGTTTGTAATTTTACAAAATAGCCGCCAGTCCATTTGCCCCCATTTTGATTCTTCGGCACGAAAATTTGTTTTTATTCTTCTTCTTTATTTAGATTACAAACTCCTTCCAGAGACTGTCAAAGTGACCCCTTCCAAAAAAATACTGACAATTCTCATTTCCAGTGTTGCCAGTTGATTTTGGTAAAAATGGCCAAATGTCATTTTAATAGCTCTACCTCACCAGCCTAGGCCATTTTCAATGCTGAAATGCCTTAATTCTAAATCCGACTTTTTAGGCGATTTCTTAAAAGCTAAGAAACTAAAAAAAAACAAATTATCTGCCATTTTTACTTCAACAGCTTACACGTCGCGATTTGATGGACTTGTCTAAAAACCGACCGCACCCATAGTAGTTTTGATGTCTAAAATAGTCCCTTCCTCCCTCAGGATGGGTGCTCCCTCGCTGCCGACATGGCAGGACTGCCACGAGCTCTGGTCCAAGCAGCGGCGTCGCCAACAACGCGAGCAGGAAGCGGCCCGGCGCTTCGCCCCCGACGACAAGCCCGACCTCCCCCAGGACTACAACCAGTACAAGGAGCCCTACAAGCCCGAGCCGGAGCCCGTGCCGCAGCTCAAGTAGCAACCACTGCTACACGTAAGAATCCACGGTGCTTGAGTGTTAGACCAATTGACTATGTGATTTAGTGTAATTATACTGTAGGTATCCAAGCACGGACCGGTGGGGCGGGCGCTATGAGCTAGATATTGTTGTTTTATTTTAGAACCGACTGAATGAATTAATTTCATCTCTGCAATTAAATAACGACCATTTTAATATTTCTCTCTTGTAATATTTCCTCTGAAATCTTCACACCTGTAACTGGGAAAGGCAGACAGACCTGAAAGGTTTTTTACACACTGGTATCAAATCTTTAAAGCAGGCTTTGAAAAGCAAACAAGAGCTTTTCCATTCGCTTTGAAATGAAATGTGAGCAGCCAGTCTTTTCACTTTAGTCACATTTATAAAGTAAAGTTCCTATGTATTTTAAAAATACTCTTAGTAAAGCAATGATTTAGTAAATGTAATTATCGTAGCAAAAGACAATAACAAAAACTTCAATTAATAAGTTTTGTAGTCTAATTTTATAGTCCTCTTAATTTTACTTAGAGAATGATAATGTGAGTTTTATTTTCCAATTAAGATGGTTGACCCACCGGTCCGTGCGACTCAGGAAGTCCACAAAACATTTCGGGGCCATTGATTGGTCTGGGGCGGTATGGAGGCGCGTACCAAAATTATAAATAACCAAAGTATTGAGAATAGCGCTAGTTACCTGCGGATTTGATGTGCAGATTAAATTGTAAATGACGCGTCTTTGTAAAAACGCACTACAATCGAAGAAACCGCTTAGTTTGAAGTTAGTTTTCATTTTATTAAATACCTACAAGGTGTTTTTTTGAAAAATAAATCATTCACCATGTCAAATAAATTAAGACTTCGGAAAAACACCATGTTTTATTTATTATTTAAAATCACTTGCAAAAAATATGGAAGGCACTGGCTATGTTGGTATATTTCTTGCATATGATTATACTTGCCTTGTTAATTAACTTATGTTCTAATAGTAATGATATTGTATCATACTGTACTAGTCTGTAATAATAATGAAATGCTTGGGATTTTGTAAGCTAATCGATTTCTTCTACTGGAGTGCAATCTGTAAATAGTCTAGTGTAATTATTATTTCAATAAGAACAATTACGTTTCTATTTTACATAGTGGGTTTTATTTATCGAATCCTGTCAAATGAAATTACTTTTAGCACAATAGTTGGCCTAAACCAGTCTCACTGTCGACTGGAACAAAATAAAACATTAATTACTAGGTTCTCTCTTATGAATCTTATGAATTCTTCCATTTACATTTATATTTGATGTTCAAGTATTATTCCAGTAACTGTAATTGGCCTTCAGTTTACGTTGACTTTTTCAGTATTTTTTGCTCAAAGAATGCCAATTAATTTTACCTTGAAATTCTTAGCACGTGAAATGCCTTTGATCGTACTTTAGAGATTTAGCTGTTCCCACATAAGAAAGAATAACCTCAATGTTTCCAGGTTTTCCCACTTACTAAAATAGCATTTTAACAGAACAGTAGTGCAATCAAGAATCAAAGTACAAATATGGCGTTTGTATATTTCCTAGCATAAAGTCAATATTCTTGAGGTAAATCTTAATCAATTTAAATTGAAGACTAACTGCACTTTGTAAATTATGTTGACTGCAACTACAATCTAAACCTAATAATGACAGTGGAAGCACGATGCAATATTGTTGTTTGTAACGCTAAATGGATGTTAACTTTCTGTTATTCTGCATCGACAAGAGCGAAAAAGATTCATCTGAGTTGACTGTTGAGTAGCGTCGTGGAAATATTGGCGCGATTTTGCTGCTGCACAAACATGTTATGTTTGATTATTGTAGAGCCTTACTATGTTGGGTTTACAGGTCAAATGTTATGTAAAATACAGGAATTGAGTATCATGGTTGTCTTAACAACTCAAGTTTGCATCCAGAATAACTAAACTTTAGTCAGTTAGGTTTTAAAAATCAGATATTGGATCGCACATACATCTTTAGCCAGAAATGAGCGGAATAAGCACTGGAAGATATTACTAGAAGGCCTAGTTTTGAAGAAAATAAGGTATCATTATGTATTTAAAAACCATCACGTATTTTGTACCATAACATACAAACGTAGATGTTTTATAAGAGAATAGGCCTTCAGGGTTCAGGCATTTCTTAGCCTATCAAGCGTTGACATAATATAAATTACTCCTCCAATATTAATAGTAAGCTAGCCTACATTTGCGTGTTCATCGTTGTAAATACTGTAGTTTTTATATCATTGAAGGTGGTTGGAGCCCCACTTAGCATTTATTAATGTGTATTGTGTGTCTGGGTCTGACGAGTGTATGTGTCGAGTGTTGTTTTTAGTTTGAATAACAATCAACTGTTCCTTGCATAGTTAACTTACTTAAGCTCTTGCCCTACAGTGAATTCATCAGCCCGGCTGAATCTTAGAAATACGATTGTTGCATTTACTTTCAAAGTTGCTAAGGCCCACTTAAGATAACGTTTTAATATGCCAGCTGAGCTTGAGGTACTAAGAATACCTGTCATCGGACTGTTTAAACCGGTATTTCCATTCTGCTCTTACTTGTATGGGGTCCTCACAAAGTTGGTATTTACCTCCAAAGTACCTATAAGTATGCGAAGAAGTCCGGAATTAAAATCCGAATTTTTATAGGCAACAAGAAGTATCGGTTTTTCGCCGTGGAGACTGACAATACCGGTAATGTATAAAATATTATCTATCTTTATTAATTGGTGCACCTAGCTTCGGCGATAATTCTTAGTCCTTTGGATGCTGGAAACAGTTGATTGACCTACATGAATAAGTTATATAACATCATGTTACATATCTGTTTCACAAATATTTAATATAAAACAACGATACGTTACTGTATGACGCATTATTATTTAACGTGTAAATACGTTTTTCGTGGGAGGTGGTGTTTTAGTTTTGTTTTAATATCGTTTCAAGTGTATCCTCTATTCCATGTTTACCAAAATCTTCCATGAATTTCGTGATGCAATGAAATGTTTGTATATATAGAGTACGCACCTACCCTGCATTTTAGACGGCAAGGGCTTTCCTACGTTATGTTGTGAGCATTACAGGAAGCGACACATCTCTCACCTTCACCAAATTAACTCCAATATTTGCTGCAATGGAATTGCAAGTGATTACACAAATAATTAGAAATATTTTTATACGCACCAAACTTACTGAAGGCATTATGTTATATTTCGATACAAATAAGATATTTTTGCAGGATTTACACCAAATGGTTTGTACGTAGGATGTTCGCTTCCTTAAATGCTGTTTTATAAGAAATTGAGGGTGGATCGCTGAAAATAAGTCCCATGTATCATATAGGTTTAAGCTGCGATGCTGCCCTGGTATAAATAATCCGGAGTTTAGAGGACAATCACTGCGAGAAAACTGACCAAAAGTTTTCTTAAACATATGTTAGCGCTGTGTAATTATGTAAAATTAAATTCTCGCAACATGTTTTGTGTAAATTATGAAAGTATATAAGTTATAAAGTCAATGTGTTCAAACAAATGTAAAATATCACTAAAATGTAATTTTGTAAATGATGCCAAAATGTCAATGTGAGAAAACTTAAGTTTGTTTCCTTGACACCGGTACTCGGACCACGTGTGTTCAGTGCTGTTGAAATACTGGTTAGTTTATGAAATGATTGTTAGTTTTGTTACAAGGATAAATGTACGCTGTTAATCCTCGTTACTTTAACATTTAACTGCCCTAAACCGCAATACTGTCTCAGGTCGAGGTGTGGAAATAGTGTAAATGTTGTAGATATTGTTGCAAGGTACCAAGTGCCTAAGCCGACGTACATTTACGGCAAATATAAATAAATAATATTTATTCGTCATTAACGAATTCACATGCCTTAGAATGTATATATTTTCTGTTGCAATACAAAGTTGAAATGAATAAATGTAGACGTAATAGACTAAACGTATAGTGAAATATATTATTAAATATTTTAATACATTGAAATAACCAGGGCTCCCAATTTGATAGCAATATTAAGTATAGGCATATTTTTTACTCGCCAAATGAATGTAGAGGGTTTCTGTTGGATTGTATACTTATGTTATTTAGACATCACAATAAGGAACACTCAGGGCATGTAGTCAAGTGGTATAACAATGAATGTACATACGTCCTTGGCTGTCTCATGAGTGACGCCGTACCAAAAGTACGCTGATGTGGTAATTCTGTTTTAATTATCTCTGAACTGAATTTACTTACTTTTTCCTTCTCATCTAACTATACAGGGCAGAAAAGAACTACTAAAAGTTGCCAAGTTTAGCTCCTGTTTTTCTAACAGATTATATCATCAAATCCAGAAAACTTGTAGAGTCTGTATGGCTGAAGAACAAGTGGTGCTCAAATTGTATTACTTTTTTGTTCAATCTTTTTCGTGTGTAAAAACACGAGGTTTATAACAAACAGTTTTTGTAAACCATTTTAGAATGCACAATGTAAAAAATAAATGGCAAAACACTTGTTTTGACCGTTCTAACTCTATCTGTCTCATTTGGATAAGTTATAGAAATAATAAATAGTTCAGATACTAATATTGCCACCAGCCTGCGTTTGAGCGATTGAATGGTTAATACCCGTAACGTTACTAAAGGATCGAAGATATATGCCTATTGTTTTAATTATAACTGTTTTATTCATATTTTGTTATGACGAGTTTATTGTTCCGTCATCACTAGGGCAAATGTAGACATAAAAATGTCAGTAATACATAAAATCAACTATATTATAATATCATTGTTTCCTTGTGAGCTGCAGTCAGCATCAAAATCATGGGATTTTTAGAGTGACCAAAAAGGTATTCACTATTTGAGAAAACAGAACAATGATAAAGGCGTTTTTAGAAGTGTTAATCAAATATACCTAATTGAAAAAAAAAAAACTTTCTGTAGTAACAAAGTTGCTATTCTTGAATGATTCAGATATATTAGACCTCTGAAAGCATACATCGTTCTGATGCCGACTGACTACTACAGCTATACAGGCACCTAATCAAACACATGTTTGCGGGTGACACAGATCTTGTTTGTATTTAAGACTGAAGTGAGATGAATGACCGATTGTCTGTCGCTGTAACTCTGGATTGTTATCACAAATACAATTGTAAAAATGTACCTAATTTTTTTAAATAATTAAACTTCAATGAATTATAATATTGTATTTCTTTTGACACTTCCCTTAATTGCTCTGAGGGCATAGAGCGATTATTCGCTCAAACGCATCGAGCGCGTAACGCTAACTTGTATTTCATGCGTTTAATAGCCGCGTGGACGTAAGTTTTTTTGAATTTAGTCCGCGTTCATGCGCTCAGTGCTTTTAAGGAAACTCACATAAGGCCTACGATTAAATATCGTTTTATAGTGGAAATACTTGAATTAGGCTTACGGCACGAATGGGAAATAAGAAATATATTTTTTATATCAAAATAAGTTTATATTTAATAAAATGACTACAGGAACCGGCTTATAAATAAGGCACTTCCAGCCTTTTACAAATGGCCAATCGTTTTCTGGCACAGGTCGATAAGAAACAGCGGTCACAAAGGTTTTGGTTTTGTAGAAAAATGGCACTAAGTCGAAGTAAATGAAAGGAATTATCCCCATTTCTTATGTAGGTAGTGTAGGTCTTGCACATAATATTAAATATGTACAACATTTTTAAAAAGAAAATACATTAAGATCCACTGATCAGTTTGAATAAGAAGGTACCTATCTGCTCATTTATGCAAAACAACAAGACAAGGTACTTGTATTTCGAAATGCTAATTTGACTGTTTGTTGTTCAACTTTGTTCTATAAAACTTATGTAATTAATTAGACAACTAGAGTTTAAAGATCGGACATAACTGTGACCGCTGATCTTAATATTCAATTCACTTCAAAACGTATTTTTTTCCTAGCAATTCGTGTAATAAAATAACACTAGGAAAAGTACGCTCGCACTGCCAGTAAGTAAGCAAATTTGCCTAAACAAACTACAAATTACTTTAGGCACCTTTGATTCAGCTTACATTATAAAAAACAACAAAATATGCCAATTATATTGTGATTGTAACAACATAGATACTTTCTTACGTTACTTTTAAACTTAGGTACAGTCAACAGCACATCAGGTTACCCAATTTCCGTTTTTTTTCTCGCTCTTGCCAATTGTGCAATAAAGCAAGGCCGGAATGGGAAGAGTGATGTGCCGGCCACCGTATATTTAGCCTTAGAAATATGTCGATAGCCATTCATTTGACACTTTCACTAGGCGTTCATGAATCTAGTAGAATAGATATCGTTTTTACTGCTATCCAGTTTATTCTGATTTTTAAGATGTTCTAGTAATAATAATTTAATCATTTTTGACACATTTCGTGTTTTCTCTGCATAGACTCCTAAACCTGTATGGCATACAATAAAAAATACTAAGTACTTTGTACGTAAATCTCAATAACATTTATCTATCACATTTCATTACAAACATAATTAATAAAATTGTAACAGAAAACGGATGAAACATGATTATTTTCATTAAATAACACATGATTAATAATTACAATAATATAATATAATTAGAAATTATAAAAGTACTAAAAAGTTTGACTGCAATTTCGATTCAAGTTAACTTATATTTTCCTAAAATTTGGACCAGCGTTTCTTAAACAGTTGAAATCTTAATTTTCTAAAGACTATTAACACTTCTTATCGATATAAATTATTATTTGAATATAAGGCAGTTGAACTAGTTTAGAGTTTTGGATAAGTATTTCGTTGTTCGATGTGTTAGCAGCTGGTGCAATTTCAAGGTGACGCCACCTGTAAAATGGAAGAAATGTGTTGAATATAGGGAATTTATAGATAGATAGATTAGATAGATAGATTTATTTATTTCACAATAAAACATTACAATGTATTCACAGTTTGGTGTCAAATTACATGAATTAATATTGCGATCGTCAAAAAAAAAGGAGTAAAGTAATAAATTAAAACAGTTGAAGCTATAAAATTGCGGTTCTTGTTATTTTCCGGTGACAAAAACATACGATTGTACAGAGGCGCTCACATCAACCTTTACAAAACCGTTGCAAAATGGGTCTTATGTCAGCGGCATAAGGTGCCCCTATGTAAAGGTTAAATGTCAGCGCCTCTGTACGTTATTAAACAGTTGTTTTTTGTGAATGGAAGGGAAATATTTTTATTTACAAATGAGAATAAGTACCTAAGTAAGAAATAAGTCCGTTTCGAATTAAAGTAGATAAGGATGATATTGCGTTGTTTCTGGTTGTTTAAGTAAAATTACTTACGACAAGAAGGTTTCCGCTCTTGGCGCGCTGTATGGCTGGCTGCGGGCCCTTCGTCACCTCGATGGTGCCGCCCTGCTTGCCGTTCACCATCGAGTGCGCGATGCTGGGGACAGAACGACACAGTTAACTAACACACATACAAGATAAGAAAGAAACACAAGATGAAGGTTTCATAGGTGATTTCCGATTTTAATTATTGATTCCGATATCAGCGTTTGTACCAGACTTGCCCTGCTGTAGTCCCAGGAAAAATAACATTAGAATCATCGGCAAATATATCCAGTTTATAGACAAACAGCAAATATCCTAATATACAACCCTGTGGAATGGACCCACATACTAATTCACAGGATTCGTATGTTTGTGGCTCGATATTTATTTCAAAACAAATGTGTAATTGGTACGAATTACCTTCTGATGCCTAGGTCTGAAGTAATAAAGCTATTTTTGATCTTGCCCACTTATCCCTAATACTGAAGTTTATTTAATAAAATATTATGTGAGACTCTATCGTATGCCTTAGACATATCCATGAAAAAAGCTATTGCACATTTATTGTCATTTGTTAAGTATTTCAGAAGTCAGTTGAATTGAATACTTACGTTCTGGTATCGACGATTTCGATGATCTCGGGCTTCTTGGTGTAGTCGGTGACGATGGTCAGCGCCTCGATCAGGTGCGTCACCGAGATGATGAGATCACCCTGCGACAAACAGTAATAAACGTTTTAAAGCGTCTGATTTAGACTAAACTTAACTTATCACGCGAGCCAACGAGCTTGCATATGTACAGTCAACGGCATGACAGGCCACCCATTTCCATTTTTGTCTCGCTCTTGCCAAGTGCCATTTCTTTCCAATAGATCATGGAGAACTGACTGGAAATAGGTAGCCTGCCGTTGGTCGTACGTTTCTCGGGCATCTTAAACCCAGCTCTTTCTGAATCAAAACGTAAAATAGAACGCCAACTTGTCAGTCGTACAACCTTTGATAGCACACCGAAAATACGGAAAAGCCTTTTACTAGTTTTTAGTATAGAGGGCGATTGAAGCGCGCTTGTAAGTGCGTATACCAGCCCATCTGGCATCGCTCTTAGTGACTTACCTTGTCCTTCTTGAGTTCCTGCGGGATGCGCACGAGCACGAGGCTGTCGGACTCGTTGGTGACGACGACGCGCAGCTTGTCTAGGGGAAGGCGGTGCTTCAGCTTGTACGTCTAGAGCTAGAGCTAGAGCTAGAGTGACGTGCTAGAGCGACGTGTGTCTCACCTTGTCCTTCTTGAGTTCCTGCGGGATGCGCACGAGCACGAGGCTGTCGGACTCGTTGGTGACGACGACGCGCAGCTTGTCTAGGGGAAGGCGGTGCTTCAGCTTGTACGTCTAGAGCTAGAGCTAGAGCTAGAGTGACGTGCTAGAGCGACGTGTGTCTCACCTTGTCCTTCTTGAGTTCCTGCGGGATGCGCACGAGCACGAGGCTGTCGGACTCGTTGGTGACGACGACGCGCAGCTTGTCTAGGGGAAGGCGGTGCTTCAGCTTGTACGTCTAGAGCTAGAGCTAGAGCTAGAGTGACGTGCTAGAGCGACGTGTGTCTCACCTTGTCCTTCTTGAGTTCCCGCGGGATGCGCACGAGCACGAGGCTGTCGGACTCGTTGGTGACGACGACGCGCAGCTTGTCTAGGGGAAGGCGGTGCTTCAGCTTGTACGTCTAGAGCTAGAGCTAGAGCTAGAGTGACGTGCTAGAGCGACGTGTGTCTCACCTTGTCCTTCTTGAGTTCCTGCGGGATGCGCACGAGCACGAGGCTGTCGGACTCGTTGGTGACGACGACGCGCAGCTTGTCTAGGGGAAGGCGGTGCTTCAGCTTGTACGTCTAGAGCTAGAGCTAGAGCTAGAGTGACGTGCTAGAGCGACGTGTGTCTCACCTTGTCCTTCTTGAGTTCCTGCGGGATGCGCACGAGCACGAGGCTGTCGGACTCGTTGGTGACGACGACGCGCAGCTTGTCTAGGGGAAGGCGGTGCTTCAGCTTGTACGTCTAGAGCTAGAGCTAGAGCTAGAGTGACGTGCTAGAGCGACGTGTGTCTCACCTTGTCCTTCTTGAGTTCCCGCGGGATGCGCACGAGCACGAGGCTGTCGGACTCGTTGGTGACGACGACGCGCAGCTTGTCTAGGGGAAGGCGGTGCTTCAGCTTGTACGTCTAGAGCTAGAGCTAGAGCTAGAGTGACGTGCTAGAGCGACGTGTGTCTCACCTTGTCCTTCTTGAGTTCCTGCGGGATGCGCACGAGCACGAGGCTGTCGGACTCGTTGGTGACGACGACGCGCAGCTTGTCTAGGGGAAGGCGGTGCTTCAGCTTGTACGTCTAGAGCTAGAGCTAGAGCTAGAGTGACGTGCTAGAGCGACGTGTGTCTCACCTTGTCCTTCTTGAGTTCCTGCGGGATGCGCACGAGCACGAGGCTGTCGGACTCGTTGGTGACGACGACGCGCAGCTTGTCTAGGGGAAGGCGGTGCTTCAGCTTGTACGTCTAGAGCTAGAGCTAGAGCTAGAGTGACGTGCTAGAGCGACGTGTGTCTCACCTTGTCCTTCTTGAGTTCCTGCGGGATGCGCACGAGCACGAGGCTGTCGGACTCGTTGGTGACGACGACGCGCAGCTTGTCTAGGGGAAGGCGGTGCTTCAGCTTGTACGTCTTGCGTCCGGCCGCGTCCAGCACGTACAGCGCCTTGTCGGAGGCGAGTAGCGCGCGTTCGCGGGGCTTGTAGCCGCGGCGGTCGTACTTCACGGCTTCACATGAGTACTGGGGACGGTGTAAGTTTATTTATTCTATGAAATACATAGAGGGAGCTCATGGAAATGTGCGCTCTCATCATCCTCCATTATAGTCCAACCCCAGACATAAAAGAAAGACGGACGGAACATCTTTTGAGGGTGATGACCCTAAAAAAATGTGAAGCATGTTTCGTTTGTTGTACACGACCTGCTACACACACACACAAGCAGACTAGTTGCTACAAACTTCGCCATTTTACTCCGTGTGACAGCCCTAATGACACGTGCTAGTCACGCACACACCTAACCTGGCAGCTCATAATATGCTTCACTCATGATTAGACGAGGTGACGTCCGTCTTTCTTTTACGTCCGAGAGTCCAACTGATATAAAAAACATATTGACAGCTGCCAGTGTCATTTGTAAATGAATATTATGCAATGATAAAAAGGGGTTCAAGTGTTCTGCTGTCAGGCTCAAAAGTCAAGCCAAAGCTCATGAATCGTATTTCTATTGACTTATTACAATTTCCAATGACACTGGCAGCTGCCAATATGTATTTTTTTCAACAAAGGGGCTGAAGTGTTTGACAAAGATGGCTCTTTGTCAAACATGTGGTCAAACACCACAGTCAGACAATGGAGAGCAGTATTTTGCTGATCACATAAGGACTCTATGCTCCAGGACTCAGGTTGCCCATGTGTGCTATACGGCTGACTAAGCTCAAATCGAGCTGATGCAAGTCAGATGTGTCGCATAGCGGATGAGTTCTGAGCGAACCGTTTGATGAACCCACGGATGAACCGACCAATTGAGTCCCCGAAAACAAAACGGAAAGCGAAAGAGCGGGCGGTAGGCTCCGCGAGCTCAACCATTACCTTACTGGCTAATGGATGAGGAAAATGAAAGGGGATGCCTTTGCTCTGCATTGGGACAGCGAAGGCTCATGATAATAAAACTAACACATGCTTACTGACCAATTACAGGACTGATATAGAATCGCACTTACAATGAGCTGTTCCCCAGTGGGCCAGGCGGGCGAGGCCATGAAGGAGTTGCGCAGTACTTGGTGCTCGCTGGTCAGCCGGTCGGCCGCGAAGCGCTCGCGCACGCTCTGCCCGTAGCTGTTCTTGTTGCCTGCACACAAATGAACCGAAAAAATTTTTAAGAAAATAGGTACAAAACTCTCGACATAATTTTCTTCAATTATGGAGCCAACAATGCTCTCGAAGGAGTTACGTTCTACAAATAAATTCATTATGTATTTATTATTTATCGCACAACAATGAATTGGTACAAATGACGGACTTAATGCCTATGAGACATTCTCTACCTGTAACATATAGTAACCTGAATTATGTGTGTCTCGAAGTATTTAAAATGGTTAAGTTCAAAATTCATTTTGATTTTTGTGTATTTTTAGTAGGTATTTTGCAAAAATATCCACAGCAACGTTTTTTTGAACTCTTTCACCATAGTTAATACGAAAGATCATAAATGTAACATTTGAGTAGACCACCTGGTCTTCAGCATAGTTTCGCACAAACCTACCCTTGAACATCTTCTCGGCGAGCACCTTGAGCTCGAACTGCTTCTTGTCGGCCGGCGACAGCTTCAGCCGGTACTTGCGCGCCAGGTGCGCGCGGTGCAGTCGGTGGAGCTCTCTGAATCAACCACCAATAAATTACTCACCTTGCTCTTACTAAAGTAACCTAAAACACTAGTGAAATGGATGTTCCACCCAATTTGTAAGGAACTTCAAAATCAAGTTTGAAGTTACACCTCTTCAAGCCGAACTTCGAAATCCCCTGGCAAGTGGTAGGTTAGGTTGTACTATAAAAAACCTTTGCAATCCCGTGAAAGTGACAGTTCTCGAGTGTCTTCACTTACCGCCATCTTTTTTATGAATAGGGTAGCTCAGTAGGTAGAGACCTCATCTTTGTACTATTTATTACCTCTTGTTCCGAACCTGAAACACTTCTTCCACTACTTTTATAAATCCATTCATTCGTTTTCGTCGGAGCCTTACAGAAGACGAATTTATTTATTTATTTATTCTTCATTGCACAACATTGAATGGTACAAAAGGCGGACTTAATGCCAAAGAGGCATTCTCTACTAGTCAACCATAAGGCTAAACAGAAAAATACAGTAGGCGGTGCGACATAACGAATCTCCTATGTCATTGAATATTTCCACGCGAGAAGCTGGTTTTAATAAGAAATACATTCTGTAAACGCAAATTAGGTACAAATGGGAGCCTTCGAGGACGTACTTGGAAGCCTCCTGGCAGGTGGCGGGGCAGGGCGGCCAGGACAGGTCCAGCACCTTGGTCGGCAGGCGCGCGCTGAGCCGCTTCAGCCAGTGCACCTTCGCGATGCCGAGGAAGCGACGGTTCTCCGGCGTCTCCGGCCCGTTGCGGGTGATGAAGCCTGACCGGAAGAAATATGTTCAGATTAGATTCTTCTATTGGTGTTTAGGTTCTTTGACTAGTGTTTTTTTCGAAACAATGGTCAACCTGATCACTGCCCAGTGCCAACAGTAGAAATCCACCCAAAGCAAGGTGAGGTGACATGACACGTTAGATTTCGATAAATCATTTCGTAATAGGTATTCAGTGTTAATTACTGAAAAGCGATATCGATGACATAGATTTTTCATTGTGACGGTGGCGAGCTAACATGTGGAAAAACTGATAAAGTAGTTGCCTGAGCCTATGAACACGTGCACCGAAAAAGGTACTTATCTCTCGTGAGTTGCCGATCTTTTGGATAACATTTTCATTCAGAGAAAAAACTTCAAAAATGTTTGCTAACAGCTACTGGATTACCTGTGTGAATGGCGACGTAGTCTATCACGCGTGTTAGAGGAAGATGGAATCAGTTGAAACCACTGGTTTTTTTGTTCTATTCATTCCTCAAAAGTGAAGTTTCAAATTCTTAAAATTACTGGATTACCAATAACTTACTGGATTTCTAAAAATATGGGGAAACTCAGTTGTCTATCGTGGTTACCATCCAGATGAGGAAAATTCTATGTGAATTCGAGAAAAAAAATTGCCTCCTATATTGACCCTATTTACAAGCCTTCAAGATAAGTACGGCGTGCTTATCATCCCCATAATGTAGACCTCAGCAGCTTAGTTACCTTTGATGAAAGCCCTGATGACAGTAGCAGCCTTCTTCCTCCTGTCCCTGAGCCTCTGCGCCAGGAACCTGCGCACCCACTTCTGGATAACGATGGCTGCTCGACGCATCCTGAGGTACTGCTTGCGCTGCCAGTAGCCGCGCCATCTGCTCTGGATGATGGTCGCGATGTCGTTTTTCTTGATCTGGTACGCGTCTTCTGTTTCGAAGAGAGTTTTCGGAAAGCGGATGAAGATTTTTGTGCTGTGGATAGGAGGGAAGGTATAAGAATAAGAATAAGAATAAATTTATTGACCATAAAAACATATTACACAAGAATTAAAATAACGGGGGTTTCTGCACTAAGCTTGAGGCTTGGATCGCAACAAACCAAAAATAATAGCAGAACTTTACCTTACAACTAATTCGAAGACACGTCTGGTTCAGAGTCAACAAATTTTGAAAAAATATAATGTAAAGAAAACAAACTAAATAGATAGATCAGTTAATCCTAAAGCGTAGATCCATGGTAGCGAAACTGATGAGGTATTGAAGAAACATGATGTAAATGTAATATTGGGTCAATGGGCCGTCATCAACATACCATTAGACAGTCAAATTGGGAAAACCAGTAAGGTTCCTTATTCGTGGTTTACTTGGGTGCAACATTTACGAGGTTTCGTAAAAGTTTTAAAGGCTTAAATGCTAATGTGTTGATATGATATGATGCAAATGCGAGTAGACCCTCCTGCCACTTAATAACCCTGCGAATACTAACTTGCCCATGCGGAACTCCTCGCGCTCAAACTTGAGCGCTTCAACAAGCAGCTGCACGCCATCTCGCGCCGGCCCGCGGAACTTCGGCCACGTCGCGGGGCTGAGACACTTGTACCTGCAAATTAAATAATTATTTTTTACATTTCACAAACAAAGAACAAGTGCAGGTTGACGTTGCCAGATGTCAGTCGTTAAGCTTAGTCAGAGGCCCTAGGGCGGCTTGATAACATCTGACATTAAGGTTGCTCACTAACCTTACACCCCTCCAACAACCTGCACTGAGCCCGCGTGTTGGAGTATGGCTCATTCCACCTCATAGTTGATGTGAGGCCTGTGCCCAGAAGTGGGATGTATTTAGGCCGTTTATGTAGAAACAAACAATAGCCTTCATAAGTCTCACTGCCGGTCACAGGCCTCACCTTAAGTATGAGGTGGCCTGAGACCTCAATACACGGGCACAGAGCGGATTGTTAGTGATAAACCTACTACTACTTGTATATGTGATACTTTTGTAATATATATATAATATAGTTTGATTTTTCATTGAAATAATTATTTTAAAAATTAGAATTTTGCACCGCCAACAGCATCTCCGTCTCGCCCGATGGTTGACTGGTAGAGAATGCTTTTAGCATTAAGTCCGCCTTTTGTACTATTTTTGTGCATCAAAGATTAAATAAATAAATAAATAAACCTAGCCATCAGATGTTTTCAACCACCCTAAGTCCTCCAACTAGACTAAACGATTGACAAGTGCTTTAACAAGCACAGAGATGTACGATGGACGAGCACCTCGAAAATTCTTATCAATATGAAGTTAATTTTCGAAAAAAAAAAATGTATGATCAGTCAACTCTTAAGTGGATTAACGGGCTGAGCTTCTGAAGTTAGTTCAAATAAAATGTTGAAATAGTTAACCTTTCGAGGAAAGTGTCGTATGCTCTACGGTAAGCGAACCCTGCGCGTCGTACTCGTAGATTCTCCATCAGACCGAGGTACTTCACCTGATGAGACACCAGTTTCTCGTCGAACTGCACTGTAAGCAAAATTAACGATATAATACAGGCTGTCTAGGGGTGGGGAGCTTAACTCATTCTTCATTGATAGCAAGAGAGTAACTTTTATGAGAAACCCATTTTTGTTATCCTTTAAGCACTCAAAGGATTTAAGGCACTTATAAAGGTTTACCATTAATGGTTCTGGTCAGACTGTAAGTATGATATAGTATAGTAATTGCATTGTTAAGCACAATCGTGCCCAAATAAATAGTAGTGTTCCCCAGGGGTCAATACTTGCCATTTTACTATAAATGCAATTAAAGTGCACAATACTATAGATGGCTTCAATCATGAAACAAAATAAATATCAAAAATACTAACTGGGTGCTTTGAAGTCGTTGGGCTTGATGCATCTGATGTAGGACGGCTCCTTGCTGCTAAGGATCTTGATGAGCTCGTTCAGCGAGTTCTTGAACTGAGTGATGGCTGTCTCTGGCCTCTTCTTGCTGTTTAAGTTCAGGTCCTGGTTTAGATGAAATATGTTTTTTTGGTTATTTCTGGGCATAAGATGTGAGAGTTTTTGGAAATATTATGAGTATTATTGTTGTATATCTTTATTTACCTTAAAGCATGATTCGACGATGGAGTTTCCGCTGGTGGCCATGAGGCTCTGAATGTCACGGAAGAGCAAATCGTTGTTCTTCTCCAAGAATGTGCCCACGTTGTAGGTCACCTCGCCCGCGTAGTGCACGAGACAGAATTCCTGCAAAGACAAACGATTGCTTTTACAAAACAGCCTAAACATGAACCTGTGATCCCAACCATGAAACCGAGGGCGTTAAAACGATTTGGAAATTATTTCCATACAAATGAGAGAGAACCCCAGTTGAAACTAAAGCTATGAGAAAATTTCAGTGAACGTGCGATGAAGGGAGGATCAAGATGAGAAAAGATTGTTGCGAGAATCGCTATACTGGTGAACTTGCTATGGGCCTCCTTAAGATTATACTCGTAGATACGTCACTTGCATCTGAACAATGAGCATCCCTAAGTATCCCGTGCTTCGTGACTTACGTCTCTGCCCATCAGCTTTTGTGTCCTCGAATCCACCTTCCTGTGTGATTTGTAGTGAGCATGTCCATCAAGTTTTTGAGTCAACTTCTCCAAGAAGCTGGCATCGGACGCGTCACCTGGTCGGAGGCACTCGTCATCTAGGATTGAGATGATTCCTGCGAACAATAATTATCAATCAAAAGAATAATGACATTTTCTAATGAGTTCTTCAGCATGTTGTTCTTCGAGAGGGTGAGAGTAAGATTTTATTTGGAGGTCGGTAACGCCCGAGTGACTTGTGGTGTTGCACTTGTTTCATATCAGGTGAACAATGGTATTAAAAAGTAAAGCAAGCCGGATGAGAAGGTGACTTTAAAAAGTTTTCTTAGATTCTTCAGATTCACGAAAATGTTCAATAAAACATATTGTCTGTCAGAGATCGCTTTAATAGATAAGACCACATGATTTTTTGAATGAATTTCTTACGCTTCTTTAGTTGAGGTATGTATTTTTGTGCAATAGAGATTTTACTAGTTTATATTATCTCATGACAACAATCTTCACGTTTCATCATGCATTTCTACGTTATCTTTAATGATGTCATTAGAACTAATTCTATTCAGTCAATAAATGAATAAACGATACTATATCTCATGTTCGGTTGATAGATAAAATTCGCAAAAGACAATAAGTCTCATATTTTATCCATCATCGCATCTTTGATGTAGTACCTAAATACAAGTGAACAGCCGGCCTATGAGTATGATGACCCGTGATAATGAACAGCTGCTACCGTTTCTGGACGTTACCTTTGTGCCTGGCCTCGATGAGGTCGCAGATGACGATGTTGTTGAAGTAGTCCACGGTCTCCCACTCGATGCCCTCGCGCAGGTACTCCTCCAGCTCTTGCTTCAGCGTCAGCTCGATGAACAGCTGCTGCAGTTACTGGACGTTACCTTTGTGCCTGGCCTCGATGAGGTCGCAGATGACGATGTTGTTGAAGTAGTCCACGGTCTCCCACTCGATGCCCTCGCGCAGGTACTCCTCCAGCTCTTGCTTCAGCGTCAGCTCGATGAACAGCTGCTGCAGTTACTGGACGTTACCTTTGTGCCTGGCCTCGATGAGGTCGCAGATGACGATGTTGTTGAAGTAGTCGACGGTCTCCCACTCGATGCCCTCGCGCAGGTACTCCTCCAGCTCTTGCTTCAGCGTCAGCTCGATGAACAGCTGCTGCAGTTACTGGACGTTACCTTTGTGCCTGGCCTCGATGAGGTCGCAGATGACGATGTTGTTGAAGTAGTCCACGGTCTCCCACTCGATGCCCTCGCGCAGGTACTCCTCCAGCTCTTGCTTCAGCGTCAGCTCGATGAACAGCTGCTGCAGTTACTGGACGTTACCTTTGTGCCTGGCCTCGATGAGGTCGCAGATGACGATGTTGTTGAAGTAGTCCACGGTCTCCCACTCGATGCCCTCGCGCAGGTACTCCTCCAGCTCTTGCTTCAGCGTCAGCTCGATGAACAGCTGCTGCAGTTACTGGACGTTACCTTTGTGCCTGGCCTCGATGAGGTCGCAGATGACGATGTTGTTGAAGTAGTCCACGGTCTCCCACTCGATGCCCTCGCGCAGGTACTCCTCCAGCTCTTGCTTCAGCGTCAGCTCGATGAACAGCTGCTGCAGTTACTGGACGTTACCTTTGTGCCTGGCCTCGATGAGGTCGCAGATGACGATGTTGTTGAAGTAGTCCACGGTCTCCCACTCGATGCCCTCGCGCAGGTACTCCTCCTGCTCCTGCTTCAGCGTCAGCTCAATGAACAGCTGCTGCAGTTTCTCGTTGCAGAAGTTAATGCAGAACTGCTCGAAACTATGGAATTCAAAGTGGAAGTATTGCTTAGTTACTCCCCACGTTTACACCCTTTAAAAAAATAGACTTGTCATGTCTTCAAATAAAAATCGGACTAAGTAGGTATGCAGTTCTAGTTTCTGTCAAAATCGACCTCGAGACACCCTAATTTTTATATTTCTCATAGCTTAAGGTTAAGCCTATCACTCCCACTTAAAAAATACAACCTGTACAGGATGGTGCGAACTGTCGAAGTGTAGGTATCTACGCTTGATCTACGGTCTCATGTTACATAATATTAACCGGAGTAAGCGGGTAAAAGTTAAATAATAACAAATAACAGTTTATGTATCAGGGTCACAATTGAATCGTATTACCAGCTTTTAAGAATTTGATTTTGTACTTTAAAACTATTTTAATCAATACTTAAGTAGGTACAAAGTTTTACGAGTCACATAATCAGCAGCTGGTATCAATTATCAGCTGTTGCTAGACTTCGCCGAAATTTCCTTACGCAGGTGCAAAATAACTGTAGGTAACTATTTAATCCACCGTTGAATCGAAATGTCTGCAACATTTTATTACCGACGCCAAAGTGCTTGTTGTCAAAGTTGATTTGTTTTCCTTATTGCTCGTTAGGGAAACAAAAATACGAGTAAGATTCCAAAAAACAATCCCGTATTTGCTTCGATCTATAACACTCCGATATTACCAAACTTAAGTAACCAGTGACAATTATTGGTAGTTTGAATCTTTAAGACAGTCATATTAACAAACAAACGATTAAATTCTTACCTATTCTTAGGGAAAATTTCAAATCCATAGATATCCAAGATACCCATAACGGAGGATCTCGAGTCAGCATCCTTAGGCGCGAGTGAGGAGTTGATCCTGGTGACCAGCCAGCTGAACAGCTTGTCGTAGATGGCCTTGGCGAGGGCGTCTCGAGCGAACTGAGCTTGTTCAAGGTCTAGAGGGGTGCAGACCACGTCTCCGCGGGCGTCGATGGTACGACTGACCAGAGCCTCGCGCAACTTGGTGCCAACTACCTTCAAAAGCTGTGGAAAGAGTTTCCTGCTGTTAGATACTTGACTCATTTATAAAAGTGAATATTAGACAAACCAGAAGATTTAGTCACTGTTCTTTTTCGGGACAGGATGTTTTTTATAATGAGTCAAATGTTCAAGGTGTAATCAGCCAGTTTTAAGGTTCCATCACTTACGAAGTTTTAAAAATTACTAATATTTCCTAACATTTTCAAATATGTTTTGACATCGTGACCGTAATTAGACCTCCCTTAAAATTCTGTCTCGTGATAAATAAAAAATCCATGTAGGTTTTAAGGCGTGCTAGGGTTATTTCAACAAAGAGTTATTTTAAGGATATGTACTTTTGCTAGCCAGCCATGCACAGTTAATGTCTATGATACCTTGTTCATTATTACCAACAGATTCGCATATCAAGGTTCCTTCTTCAATTGATAACTGAATGAAGGATGCCTTTTAGTCAGTTTATATAATGCACTAAGTATACTAGCATGGTTACTGGTCGGATTGGTACGAAAAATTCTAGGTAATTTGTAGCTAAATGTTTATGGACAAACTGATAAGCTTTGAACATAGTTGTGCTTTAGCAACAATTTTGAAAATGATGCTAAGTTCAGAAAAATAATTGTGACACAACGATCTGACCTTGAACTCTTCGCATTACATTACATTCTTGTATGGGTGTCAGACAGAAAACTGTTCATAAGAATGTTTTACAGATTTAAATTCATTGAAGTAGATAGATATTGGACAGCAGCATAAGTACATTTATCACGGTTTCCAGTACCTACTAACAGTAACTAGCGGATAACTTTACTAAGTACAAATACTCGTAACTATTATTAATTAAACGCTGCACTATTTCGAGTAGATGATTACTTCATCGGGTACAGAATCGCAAACAATAGTGCCAGTAGTGAGCGTATTTACATAAACAATATAGAACAATGGACCTAGTTAGGCGCCTTGCGGTAGTCCTCGTAGTCTCGTACGTTGCGCCGCGAGATGAATGAACGTGTTATGGCTATCAATATTCAATCTAATCCCGAACAATATTGAAGGTATAACTACATCAACCGTGTATAGTAATAGCACACTTGATACTTTTTTTCTTTGCGACATTCGGATTAGGCCAGTTTACCTGCCTTCGTCATCTTCGTTTTATTAAGACGCCTTTTTATTTTGATGGGATTAAATTCCTTACAATTTGAGCCTAAAAATTAGCCGGCATGCAATCATATTTACTTGAAAAGAAACTAAAACCGTTTAGTATTAGTCACTTCGAATGAGTAGGTAAGTAAAATTCTGACATAGGTGAAATTATGTGCTATCTTAGTTAAGGACCCTAAATGAATAACTAATAACATCTTAATTGCAATGTGGAATGTTTGGACAAATTATACCTATTGTATAGAGGTCCTATTGATAGGTTATCGAGTTGACCTGTTTTGTCTGTTTATCATAGCCATTATTTTCTAGATCACCTATTCTGATATACGTACGTGCCCATCGCCAACATCCAACAATGTTTATGAAAAGTGAACTCTATTTCTACGAGCGTTTTGCATTCATTACCACTCATGTCCATGATAAATTGACGTAATGCATATCAAAATATTATCGTGAGTAGGTGTTCTTGATAAAAGATTAATTACAGTGGCGTATTTACAAGATAGCGCAAAGTATTTGCCAGCTCCTTGAACATTCTTAAGACAGCTTCAACAGAAGGTTTTTGAAAAGATTCTCGCAGTGCCCGAGTACTACTCTTGTTACGGACTATAGGCGCGCCGATTAAAGCATATGGAAGAATTCCGGGCTTCATATTTCGTTGTACAAAAAATATCACCATTATCTTTTTTATAGGCTTTCAGCCATTTCACAGGCGTTGCACGCACAGTAGACCACCTGGAATGGAAACTTCTTAGCCTACTTCACTAGAACTCTAAACCAAGAGTTAGGCTATCAATTCGAAAAATTCTACTCACTTCTCCAACGTTCCCGCTGTTAGCGTCATGAGAGAGTATCTCGGCGCTCCCCTTGTCGTTCTGGACGAACTTGATGTTCCCGAGGTGCAGCACGCTGGCCACGATCTCGAAGATCTCGCGCTGCTCCGCCAGACCGATCTCGATCACCTTCATGGCCTCCTGAACCACTCGGAACTGGTCCTTGTCTGCGTTCTTCTGGCTTTGCGGTGAGGTCTGGAGAGAGATTTTGGTCATTTTATTTGGGCATGTCACCAAAATTGCAACACAATGTTGAATGTTTTTTGTGGATTGTAATTTGGTGTCAAACAAATGATTCATTTAGGTAAAGATTATGTCGAAATGGCTTGTGATGATTAAGAGAGAAGGTACACAAGTACAATGTGTATTAAAAATTTAACAATGGTGAAGAATAGACAGATTTTACAGATTTAATGGTTTTCACTATATAATGAATTGTTCTGTCTCGCTCATTCTTACTATCTGTTAACGTATTATTGTGAAAAAAGCTTAGAGCAGTGAATTAAGAATAGCAGTGCAGCAGCCTCGAAAACATTGTAATCAATCAGAAGTTCATGTGAGTGCCAATCCTGTACAAATAATGGCAAATAATTAAAGCAGTCGCTAGTGTCTGGGTGAGTGAGAGAAAACTCATGCTACACAGGTAGGCATATACTCACAACATCAGTAGTGTATTTGTACGCCTCAGGTCTGCTCTGCAGTTTCAATTGGCCTAACAGCTCTTCGCTTCCTCCAGCCAGCAGTTGATAGAAGATGTGGAAGTTCCTCTCTCCTGTCATTTGGCTTACAACTCTGGACTTTTCTAGAAGATAGTTGAGGATATGCCCTCCTTCTGGGCCGCCTTCGTAGTTGAACTGTATGTCCATGTATTTCCCGAAGCGACTGGAGTTGTCGTTCCTGTTCGTTTTGGCGTTCCCGAAGGCTTCCAGGAGTGGGTTAGTCTGCAGGAGTTTGTCCTTGACATTTTCTACGTTGCGGAGGTGGTTCGTTCTAGCTGCGATGTACTCGAGCACTTTCTTTGATGCTTCCGTTTTGCCGGAACCGGATTCACCTGTGTTTGAGACGTAAAATTAGAATAGGCTAGATGACTATGAGTCATTTTGCACGTTTTTTTATATTAACCAAAAATAATAATTCATTTCAAATGTTATTGTGAAGCCACAATCGAAATTTGTTTCGAAATGAAGTCACAACAGGCATGCAAACTTGGCTGGGCAAGTCCATTTCAAAAGTGTTACATTTTTGTAAAACAATATTACTATTTTGTAATCCATATTATGATGAAGCAATTATGTTAGGGGACCATTTTCATAAACGCAATATTTAACATAGCTGTAGAACAAATTTCTTACGCGCTCCTTACAAAAACGGGTACGTGACGTCACGCTCTCTGTCACGTTTGTATGAAGCGTTTTTGGGCAAGTCCAAAAATGTGCATTTCAAATTGTGATATCTCGGGTTGTATTGATCCTAATGAAGGGATTCTTTTAGGATTGTCTACATAAATGAAAGATCTTTCGATATTAAACAAAAAAAAATTACAGTCATCTAGCCTATTGTCTTGGGAATTTGCTGGTTATTCCACGTAGAAAATATTCGATTATACAAGTTTTTTTTCCAGTGTACAAATGAAGGGCCATTTCCGGAAAAGCGGTCCAAATAAATGATTAACAAATGACTTATGGACGCCAAATAAATGTCAAAACAAAACAGATTCAGACAGAAGTAAAGAGCTTCTCTACGAGTATAACATCTGGTTATTTGAAACATTTTTTTGCCAGAGAAGATTCTTAGAGCCAGATGAAATTACTAAGTAGGCATGGGTGCTAGCCACTGTGGTTTATAAAGATATAAGTAGTTATTTCGGCTTACTGTTTATTTCCTAAATTAGGTAAGTATAGGTTTCATGCATGAGTGATCATGAGAAATTTATTCATAAATAATGTTTCTTCATAAATAAAGTAATTGTCGAACGAAAATCCAAGTGAAAACTATATAAAATATACAATTAAGTATGTATTGGGTATTTATGTATTGGAGAGTGTGATTAGATCATGCGTCAGTTTCTCTTGGTCATAGTACCTATATTAAAAGAAAAACAGTTACTTTATTTTTAAATTTGCCGAGCAAAATAATTATAATTAGATTAATCTGGGAATGAATTAATCAGGGGAAACAGGGGAAATGGAAACCGTTATTCCCATGTAAACAGAAACAGGGGAATAAGATTAATCAGGGGATTGACTGACCCCCTCATTCATAAAAATTCAAACAGCCGTACTGCACCATTTTACTTTACTATGAAGTTTAGTCTCTTTCATTCTTAATGCTGTTAACATTTGCGAGAGAGTGAAAGAACTATAATCACTAAAACAATGCTGCAGAACTAAATTAACTTTTTTAGAACTTTGTTACATCTATGATACTGACCTGAGATCAAAATACACTGCTCACGGTGCTCGTATACTAGTGACCGGTAGGCGTTGTCTGCTATTGCGAACCTGAAAATAATATTCTTTATGAACGAACGTAGTATCTAGATAGTAAAAAAAATATAAGTAGATGCAGGTCTGAATTCCGCCTGACAACCAACATTTTGTGCTAAGTTGCTTTCAGCAGGTATTGTGAACGTTTATTTTCAGATATAAGTACATCATATTCGAGCGCCGGCGCTAAAAAATCACTTTTAATCACATCCCGTGCCTTATTTTTATTCCTGTAATTTTATTTGTAAACCCCCGAATTCACAAACGCAGATCAAGGTTGAGTATCTCTCAGAAACATAGCTGCCTTTTTTAGTTCTATTGAAATTTTACGAAACAACATTAGAATTCGTTGACGAATGACGTTTGTGAATTCCGGGTCAAGTGCTTGATTAGTTAGCTAGCTGCTGTAATTAAATCGAGCGTAGGGATAGCTACTTAAGTATACACTGATGTTTTTGTTGTGTTCATCTCTACCTAGTGAACCAATTAATTTAAGCCCGATTCATTGCCTGCATGTGATTTGAGCCCTCAATCAAACGACACTCAAAATCAAAACTGGCTTCGATGTTTCTAAGAGCTTAACATTCGCAGTTGAGAAGCGGTAGTGTAGTGTTGATATTTGTCATTTAGTTAATTACCAGCCTGAATTTTTTGAAACATCACCTTATCAACCCCAGCCACATATCATGTCTGTACTCAATAATTGTCTTTTCTATCGGTGTTAGTATCAGATACTAGGTTTGCCATTATCAGTGTACGTAATGATTTCAGATAATTCCCTGCCAAGTGGGTACAAACTGTTCATTAGTATTGATAAGCACTTGAAGGCATATTGAGTGGTAATGCTGGAGTAGTAAGTCTGTAGTTGACTAAGGAAAATCACTGACAGTATTGCTAGGCAACGGAGTTGATGTCGTTCTCGCGGTTGCATATTAAGGGCTATTTTTTTATTATAGTTGGATAAGATTTATCAGACCCTAAATTACTTAGAACTCGACAAATTTTAGGATGTTAGTCAAAATG
The DNA here is from genome assembly GCA_950022985.1 of Udea ferrugalis. Lineage (NCBI taxonomy): Eukaryota > Metazoa > Arthropoda > Insecta > Lepidoptera > Crambidae > Udea > Udea ferrugalis. Next base: position 2,366,971 of record OX465527.1, on the reverse strand, counting down.
ACATTTTGTCACAAAGGAATTCATGAAATTATCTTCTGACAAAATGTAATTTTGACTAACATCTTTGAATCTGCTGAGTTCTAATTGATTAAGGGTAAGTTGCACCATAGTAGAAGTTAAAGTTAAAGTTTTTGTCAAATTTGACAATTTGACGACATTTTTGGGCCTAACCGGTACTTTAACTGAAATTTGGATGTTTGTTATTGTCAAAGTCAGATGGTGCAACCCAACCTAATTGTTCTGACTGATGAAAGCAGCCCTAAAACACAGTATAAACCATACAGTAGAACATCTAAATACAAACGTGCCACTCTCGGTTTGAATGTGTGCGTGCGCGTCGCGCGCCCGCGCCGTGTCGCGATATCACGCACACGCGATTTTACGTACACGCTAGCATAAAATAGGGAGGTATAGGGAGGCGGCAGAACGGGCTGTGCCGCGTGTCTGTGTGCACGCTAGGCTAAAAACTCGGCGGGCGGCCTTAGATAGCCTACTGTATGGTTTATACTGTGCCTAAAAGGTATTGATCTAATGGCGGCCAACTTAAAGAGCGTTTAAAAACACCTTTATTTCTATTTACCTACAAAAATCTTGACTAGAGAGGAGTACTCACACATGTGGCGGCGCCTCAAAGAAGGCTTTTTTGTAGTACAGTTTAGTCTTCTCCTCGGTGTAGATGGGCAGGTGCTTGTACGGGTTCACAGAGATCAGTACGTTGCCGATGTATGTCTGCAATCGATAACAAACTTCATTGTGAGACGATTCCTCTCTGCCAAGGTTTACCTAATGAGCTAAAGCATAGAGCTCTTTAAGAGAGGTTTGAAAAGGTTCTTACAATGCGAGACGGTATAACCCAACGGTATAACCGTGGTTCATAGGCTACGGTAACCGCTTAGAATCAGGCGGTCCGCAAGCTTGTTTGCCACGGTCATAGAATAAAAGAAACTTCACTGTCAGATTCTACTAAGGCGGTTTTATATTTTCCGATGGTTGAGCCGCTTTTTACAGAATCGTGATCTAGAAAGGAATCATTATTAACTAGCCATATTATGCTATTTTACTAGCCTATTAAAATATACAGTGATGTTCTAAATTTTTGCAGTGAAACAATATTTAAAAGAGTATGATATTCAAATCATTAGAAATAAATTCCAAGCTATCAAGTTAACCTGGCGCTAAGTAGTTGATAAAATTGATAAGATTGATTAATTACAAGAAAAATATATGAATGGTCAATATTAGCTGTAAAAGGCTTTATGAGACAGCTGTTTATAAATATGACTTAAACAAAAAAAAACTCTACGCCTAAGATGAACAAACAGTGGAAGCCTGGTTTCCACACGCATATGTACGCAATCTCTTTAATCAATGCACCCTAAGGAGTTGGTCCCGGCTGACGTCATTAGAAGTCTAGTTTTCATGCCTAGTAGCAGACCCGAGCGGTAGTCTTCGACCAGCACGAAGGCGCTCGCGGTGCTGCAACGCGTGCTCCATCACGCCCAGGGCGCCACATGGCAGCTATATGAGCCTTAACTAAGTAAACTTACGTAGATGAGGTTCTCGTTGAACCGCTTCTTGAGGTTGTCGATGAAGGCGGCCTCTGAGCGGTAGTCCTCGAGCAGCACGAAGTCGGACACGCCGACGCGCTCGCGGTGCTGCAGCGCGTGCTCCATCACGCCCTGCACCGACACCGGCCGGAGGAGCCTACAGGACAAATCAAGGATTTAAATAAAGATTATCACTTAATGTTTTCTGATATTTACGCGAACACTATACATCGAAATAAAACAACTTTACGGACTCTACTCGTGACAACTTAGGCTGGTTTCAGAGTCACGCCGGCTGACAGCGCGCGCTTTGCGGCATTCATTTCCCCTCTGGACAGGTCGTCTGTTTAGGCCGAAAAGAAACCCAGAAAGTGTTTTCATGAACATGAAATTAATAATTCCCAAATAGGATGACAAGGGGAGTTGTATTTACTAAGGAATTGTGATTAGTGATATATCATCTAGCCGGGTTAAAGTTTTCGCGTATGCGGCAATCTCTATAGTCCGTTCACGTTAAGAATGCAGTGATTTCATACTTGTCCTTCGACCTAGCACGCCCCCTAACCAATCAAATCGTTCCTAATTCGAAAACCAAGTCCGCAGTGACCAGTTAAACGCATACTTTCGAACGCAAAGGTTGTGGATCTGAGTTTTTTCGTGTGCGAAAGAATTATATACAAAAATCACTGCATTATTAACGTGAATGGACTATGTGGTTTTGTTACGCACGCCGTGTATGTATTTAAAACACTTTTAGCACCGCTTTCAGACTGTTATAACTGTTGTAAGGGGTCCAGCCCCACATTTTGGAAACCATCTAAGTATTTGCCAAATTATGTTTCAAGGTTTTATAATGTTTGTTTCGGATACCTTAATTTTTCGATCCTTTGCAGGGAACCCATCCGAAGAGTGGCCACCATCGCACTCACTTATTCTACCTATTTTGGCAGAGCAACAATATTATTTTGAACACATACAACCACGTTTCACTTTCAATGATATAAAACTGAGGCACTCACGTTTTACAATTACAAAACATTATAATCTTACAAATTCTACGTTTTAATTACTTTTACTTTTAATGCTTAATATTCGCTAGCGTTCTTAGAGACATAATATGGCTGTCTAGTCAGATAATTTAATTTTTAATAACTTAATACAGAGTTTTTTTTACTGGGACTGCTTCTTTAATCTCTTTTTTGATAACGGTTATGAACATTGCGTTTCAGAAAAAACAAAGGAAACTCAGAAATAACCTTCAATGCATACCAAAGTCAAACATGAAAGAAACTATTTTGAACAAATTTTCTGTAATGTACTTTTACGATTATGAAACCTCTGATTTGATAATTTTTAGTCAACAAGTTTGTGGGTTAAGTTGGCGAGAAAATTGAACAGTCCCGCTACGTTATAGACATTTATTCTTAAACGAAATTTATCAAAAGCGACTGACGATAATAGCACAGTATAAAACACTACATAAACTCAGTGTCCTAGTCACAAACTACTTAAACATTGTCTATTGAACCACTATAGTTGAAGTCCACTTAGTTACTGAATAGAATTGACTTAGCGAAATAATTAGCAGTTTAATGGCTGTCACTTATCGTGATGGTGTCTTGGGAAAGGCAAATAAAACAACTACTTAGTAGATAAATAGTGCAGCTAAAAGATTTCTGTTCATTAACAAAATTATGGTTTAATGGTCACGAATATAGGTTTAGAGAGTAAGGAGGCACTTCACTTAGTGAACTGGTACGAGCGTTTGCAAATGAGACGAAAATTGTTTTTTCTGTAATTGATGATTATTTTTATTTTATTTAATATTTATTGGTTTGTACACAAATTGGTACGTATTAAAGTTAGCAAAAGGAATAAACATAGCACAGGTGAGCTTATCTCTAATGAGAGATTTCTTCCAGCAGACCATGGTGACAGGAGAAATTTCATGAAACGAAAGAGACAGACATATTTTTCTGGACAATTCTTGAGGTCTTACGTTACAGTGGGGTCACAATAAGACAATTGCATCTCATCACCTTTAGTTGCTTTAAGAAATCTCGGTAAGGATCGTCTACGCATCCAAGCAAGCACTCTTGTATGCGTAGATGCGGTGAAGGGTCGCGTCATTTCAGCCTAGACGATCTCTATCTTCCTATGTACGTTCGCGTGAGTGAAGACCCCCTTTGTGTTTACTTTTAATGAAAACTTTTGTGTGTGCTTGTCAATGAAAAATAATAGTTTGTAATAATTTGTACTAACGATCGGAACTTTAATAAATGACGGTAATGTCCTAAACTAGTTTCAAGATAGCAAATCTACTAAGCTATCTTATTGTGTGATAATAAAATTTCAGATTACAGTTGCTGATATTTTGAGTTACTGTTAGAAGGAGAAAAATGCATGTTTTTGTAAAAGACGAGCAACACAGATCAATCAATTAATAACAGCGTTACGTTCGCCCTTTACCAAAATGTGTTTAGCACTCGCATTAAGCGCTCAACAGGCTTCAAAATGTTCCGTTTACCATGACGGCCACTATCTCGTTTGCGATATACACGTGAACGTGAGTATTCGTAAAATTAAGGTGCTGATCAAGACCAGTAGGAGACAAGATATTTCTCTACTTTTTGACCGCAGAGCTCTCAGTTTACAAGAGCGTCTGGCGAAATTGAGGTAAAAATAAGAAATATAAATGAGTGTATTTCACAATTTCACGGTATTCTCATCGGTTCACAAATGACTTGTGGTGATATTTGCCGTAATGTCAACTTTCCTGGCATTCAGAAAATATCGTGACATTACACTAATGTGGGACGAGTGGCGCGCCGCGAACAGATACACTACCTACCTACCTGGGACGCTTGCTTTGTGTCCTATGAGGAATTTTGTGTCTGTTTTTACATTCAATTTGTACAGTCGCGAAATAAAAAGGTTGACCACGCTAAGGTCTGTTTTAGCTTGCTCAATGATGACATTGACAGAAACTGGTAACCACATTATTTTGTAGTTTTAATCATTATAGGCAAAGAGGATGCAATAATTCGATTAATCAAACTTGACACTGCAGCGTTATGGCAAGATCAAATCAATAAAAATATTCGTTCAACTGTCAATCGTGAAGGAACATTACGTCTAATCGAATATATTTTTTGTCAAACGATAAAGCATACTTTTCGACACAGCACTCTAGCCTGTTACACAGTTTAAATAGGTAACATGTCCTTGCAAAGCGTAAATGAATTTATTTGAAAACAGGTCAACCTTTTCATTCCACGACTGACATAGGACGACTAAAAGAAGTAACTGCTTAGTTTCTTTCCGGGTCTTCTCAGTAAAATACGACGCGGTGGTAGAGTCACATTATGAACATGTATTTTATGTATTGTTCATAATATATCGTATTATTATGTGTAACTACTTTACGTATAGTTAAAGTTAAGATTCTTGACGATTCGGAAGTACTGAGTAATGGTCTACTTGAATAAAAATATATTGAATTTAAGTAGTTGAGTGGTGAAATATTGTTATTATAATAAGATTGACACAACATTACATTTATGATGTATTGTATTCGATGTCCGATGTGTCAACCTATTAACGTTTACGATTAAAACGACGATTAAAAGAAGTAACTGCTTAGTTTCTTGCCGGGTCTTCTCAGTAAAATACGACGCGGTGGTAGAGTCACATTATGAACATGTATTTTATGTATTGTTCATATATCGTATTATTATGTGTATGTGTCAAGAATCTTAACTTTAACTACGTAAAGTAGTTAAAGTTAAGATTCTTGACGATTCGGAAGTACTGAGTAATGGTCTACTTGAATAAAAATATATTGAATTTAAGTAGTTGAGTGGTGAAATATTGTTATTATAATGAGATTGACACAACATTACATTTTATGATGTATTGTATTAGACGATGTCCGATGTGTCAACCTATTAACGTGGGCTGAACTATGACTAAACTAGATATCCAGGTTAGGGATACGCGAATAGTGCCATTGCCGTCTGCGCGGGCGCCGCTATCTGAATAAGGATGCACTATGACATCATGAATGCAAACTATGTTTAAGTAGATAGCCGCTTCACGTAATCCTTGTTTGGGCTATGAGTTAACTATGCCCAGTATTTTGTAGGTGAGATTGAATAAGAATTCTATAAGTCTGCGAACAAACTCAAGTTATTTACGGAGCCTAGCCCAGCAGTGAAAAGGCAGTGCGCAAACCATATAGTACGAACAGCTGAAAGTCGCTAACACACAGAATTTCGGAGATTAGATCTCTATAATATATGGAGACATATGATTGTCATCTTTCTCGGTTTGCGGAAGACACAGGTTTGAATTCCACCTGAAACCTAAACCGCCTATTAGTTATTTGAATAGGTTATACCTATGATATTTGTGTTATTTAATGGTATCTACATCACTTGCTTTACATATTTTAATGCTTAGTTGTGTAGAATATGATCTTTCTACCTGTGAGACATCTAGGTTTGCCAAAACATGGCTTCCTATAGCCTCCATTAATCATAAAATTTCATTTAATTTTCAGCTTAAAGTAAGCACTAACTAATTATCACTCATTTGTTCATAAAGAAAATCAAATCTAAACAATTAATACGTTCATGCAAAAGAAAGACTGTTCGTTTGAGTGTTATTTTTCGATGTTTGCAAAAATCAAAGTACGTCATAAAACTTAACTAGGAAATGCAAGCAAGCATGCATCATCAGTCTTTATAAATCCGTATGTGGACGAATGACATCAACGATCTAATTAAGGAGAAATACTACTTTGTTTGTTTTCCTGTCCAAGCCTGAACATTACATTAACGCACGTTTATAAATATTTTTGTTTTATCTTCGTTTGCAAGTTGAACTTGACGTACTAGGAAGACATAATATCGCAAACAACTTGATCCTTCCTTAATTCTGATGAGTTTACACATAGGTAGGTGAGTCACAGCAGATTCATGCCGCGATTCCACTAGGCTACAATCGATGCGCAACATGTTCGGCGACGTTGCACAACAGCGCGCGTTGTTTCCAACATGACACGCGGCTTGTAGGTACAGACGCCTTTAGGCTGACTTTACCTCTTTAGGAATCTTTACGGCTACATAGGTACTTGCCTACAAGGAAACCAAAAGCACGATACACGATTTTGACACTAAGATGGGTCACATAACTCTATAGGCGCTGTACCTAGTTTGATGCACACCGATAGGGCAGTTGCGCTTCGTTGATTAACTTGATGGGCTACATGTTGTGCAACATGTCGCGCGGCAAATGTTGCCTAGTGAAAACGCGGCTCTGAAGTTGTAAACATAAGCACAGTCCAAATAAAAAGTGTAGGATAATTTAAAGAGAGGAAAGTTTACATGATCATCGTGATCCTGGGAGCAAAATACTAATCTTATGAATGAAAAGGGGTCTGGGGTTGTAACGACAGGCACGAAAAGTGTCTGGCAATATTAAATAATAATTTCCTCACCGGTACTCCGGAAAATTACTAACTAGCGGCCGCCCGCGATTTAAAAAAAGAGCATATGTCTCATTCATATTGTATTATTGTAAAGTTTCATTCAATTCCACTTTGTAGTTTTTACGTGAAAGAGCAACACGGCACATCCACATACAAACTTTGACATTTATAATATTAGTGGGTAGGATGTTAGCCATGTTTTACCTTGTAAACCGACAGGCCACTCTCCAAGATAGCCAGGACGCATACCAACATAAACAAATATATTAAGTAACATACTAATACACTTCTAAAATGTTCTTAACTACTCCAAACATTGTTTATCCAACTACACCAAGAAACGCATGAAAGTAACCAACATTGAAACGAAAAGACCACCTTGCCAGTTTCTAAAAGATAGCTGTAAACAAAGTGTCCAAATATAGTCAGGTGTCTTCGTACGGCGTGCCGACCAATAAAACTCTAACAATACCTGGTAGTCCTTAAACCAATGCAATAAAGATCATTCTCAGCTACGTAACGTAGCCCTAATGTGTGGTCGACTGTATGAGGAACAGCGGCCGTTTAGGTGCGCGTGCGCAAGTGACTATTCCTGTAACCGCCACTTTGTCGAAATCGTTCTCCAAGTCAATCACCCTCGCTAAATACGGCGACTCAACTCGATACTTAAGTTTGTGGACAATATGGCGACGTGATGCACGTCCATATTGTGGCACCAAGTGGCTTTTTGATGGTTATTAACTGGTAGGTATAAGTTAGCAAAATTAAAGCTAACTTGGCTACACCTGCCACCGAATGGGATACAAAAAATTATTACGCCTTAAAATCACAATAGCTGTACAGTAGCAAAATGAAAGGATGTATATCTCAGCTGCAATAATAACATCCTTAGAAGAAATAGTCCGCTGAATGGAGGTTTCTTTGCAGCTTGATTGTGACCGAATTACGGACTTTAGGAGACTGATTTTTCTTTAAATAAACAGAATAAATATAGATCTAAACGTATTTTAAAAAAATATCACGCTGGCTGGAGGTCGGGTAAAGAAGCTAATATTTCCGTTTATTTTACGGAACAAATTCTGACTTCAGCATAATTCAGTAGAACATATTCAGATCTAATTCTCTGCATCACTCATAAGTCTCCCAGAAGGGGATCCCCTGTCTGGGTGTAGACACATATAAACGCGCACCCTTAAATCTACTCATTGTCTGATTATATTCATATTGCCAGGAAGATATCTGATAGAAAAATTAAAGAATGATAATTCCTGGAGTGCCCACAAGTTCGACGTACCTACCTACGAGCGGTTATTGTACAAGTAAATAGAAAATGAACTTTTCAGTAGATAACCTGGAATCTTGGCGCAAACTTGACACGGATTGTGTCGGTCAACGGAGCAGCACGCGGGCTGAACCGAGACAATAACGTGGTGCGACGGCGCGGCGGGCCGTAAGTGATTGTGGCACGCGAGCTCGGTCGAGTTACTGCCACACTATGCCTATAGTCCGTTCGCGTTAAGAATGCAGTAATTTCATAGTTGTCCCTTGACCTAGCACGTCCCCTAACCAATCAAATCGTTCCTAATTAGAAAGTCAAGTCAACAGTGACCAGTTGAACGCATACCTACTTTCGAACGCAAAGGTTCTGGATCTGAGTTCTTTGTGTGCAACAGAATTAAATTTAAAATCACTGCATTCTTAACGTGAACGGACTATAGTGAGCTCTAGGCATAGAAAATAACCATGCATCGAGATATCGGCGTGTTGTTCCTTAAGTGTCTACTGTCTAACCGCTGATGGCTTTGACCGCTCTACCAGACTGTGAGGTGACCGCAGAGGGCTCTCATTCCGTGCATTTGAAGCAACGTGCCTAAGGGCGCTCCAGTTGGGGCAATATACCTCGGCATATATTTGGTGAAGAAAAGCAACGATTACCGGGATGGGATGTGGTTATAGTTAGGCAAGATCACTATCAAATAAGCTACCACAACATACTGGCTTGACTAGACTGCCCGGCGCGAGATCCTTTTAGTGTACATCTGAGTCAGAAGGAAATAAAATGCCCCCGGAATTATGACGTACTTCATTATCAATGAGTTTCTTAAAGTTGCTTATCGTTTTAAAATATCGAGTCAGCTTGAAGCGTCCTGGGAATTATATAATGCCACTTACGATGTTACTGAGGACCTCATAACATAACATAAACAGCCTATATACGTCCCACGGCTGGGCACAGGCCTCACCCCAACTATGAAGTGGAGCAAGCCATACTCCAACACGCGGGCTCAGTGCGGATTGTTGAAGGGGTGTAAGGTTAGTGAGCAACCTTAATGTCAGATGTTATCAAGCCGCCCTGGGGCCTCTAACTAGGCTTAACGATTGACATCTATCGACGTCAACCGGGACCAACTGCTTAACGTGCCTTCCGTAACACGGAGATGCCCGAAATATACATTACTAAATTCCGGTCGGAGTGGTTACCCATACCATTTCCGACATGGCGTGTGTTGCTTTACAACAGCGATCGTCGCCGATCACTGTCACAACTGCGCCACGGGCACCTCAAAGACATTTAAAAAGGTCATATTACAATGCAATCGACTCACGCGCAGACGGCCACATAGCGCAAAGGCCGACAAAACAACGGTCCCATCCTTAACCTTACATCCTGCATTAAAATTGCGGATTAATTAATTATTCAAAATATGCTCTACGCTTCGAAGATTGATTAAACCATAAGCTTTATTTTTTACGTTTCGTTATTAATAATTTGCATTTGTTAGATTTATTGGGACCAGTATCGAAGCCATTAGATTAAATGAGTTTATAGCGAATTAACGGAAACAGAGCACCTTCACCGATCCTTCCTATTTCTATATAAATTAATATTTTTTGTCATGTTTATTGTGTCTGAGGTATAAGTGATTGATTATGATTGTAATAATTCTTAAATAATTTGAATTTTTTGTGTTTTTTTTACTATTGTTTTCACACTGTATGCTTATTACGTTAAATGTTAACGTCTCAAGGTAAATAACACGTTATATACCATAGTAATTCAATTTATCAGCGTAGCAAAAATGTTATTTAACGTTACATTCCGAATAATTTTATGGGTACTTACATCCGACCTCAGGTTGCTAAGCGTTATTTAATTTTATCTTTCGTTTTAAGAATAAGTACCTACCTATTTGGTTTTAAATTATCCATCCGTACTTAGTGCTTTGTCAAAATGCAAATGAAAGAGACATAACTTTACAGTAGTTACCTAGTTATTTTGGTGCTGTAGGACTGCTTGAATTTTGATGAACACTTACACACACACAACACATGAAGCTTTGCCCCTTACATGATGTCATTAGAAACCGATGTTTTCTAACGATGATCGATGATGAGCAAATCAGCTGATTACGCGGGTTACGCAGTATACAATTTTCTGACATTAGTGGCGTCGAGTTGAGTCAGCCAGTCTGGGGGAGCGGCTGGTTTCATTGTTTACCTGCTTGTTACTATGATTGCTATATGATGATGCATCCAGTAGATTAGAAAAGTTAGGAAGAAAAGTAGTTTATTGAACACAACAATAGGACGAAATAAATCTTTTCGAGTGTTGGCCTCCAAAAAGCGCTTCGATTTCGCTTGACATAAAAAACATGAATAATTGTTAGATCCGATACACTTACATCTATTATTGATATCAATGCATTTAAACATAATCACTGAACATACTTAATAGCAAATAAATGATATGGAAGGGATTTGAAGTACTTTTATGGGCACTATTGCCCACAAATGGTAATTGTCATCGTTATTTTAGAGACAATTTTATCGCGTATTCATTCAAAAATTTTTCTGGTTGAAGTCTGATTTTCCATTTTTTTTGTGGACAACTGAATCAGCAACTAACCTAGCTATACATACACGTATTTCTCTGAAGTAGCCGTTTACTTGACCAAACTGTACACTTACTTACTTTGAACGTGCTTAAACTTGGCAATGCAAATAAGTTTCTGCTAACTAATCGTTGCAGTCATATTTTGTCGGTAACTCAGTCGCAGTCACGATGGTCACCGTTACCACCGGTTTATGTTATAGCTCATTATAATACAGTATTGTCCACGCCTCCACATGAATTTTAATGTAAGCTAGGCTAAGCCGGCTGTTGTGCTTGGCTTTCTCTAACTAGGACACGGATTAAAATTGAGGATGAGCTTTTTTAAAATGTACTCTTTTTCGGCTTAACATAGATATTCAGTTTTAGATTGAGAATAAATAATCATTATTCTTTTCAAAAGAAAATATATAATTCACATACATGACACAAAAATATTTTGAACAGTTGATGCTATAAGTAGTGTCTTTCGAACGAATGTGCAGGCTTCAAAATATCAACATGAGAGTCAGGCAGATACAGTTGAACCAAATCTCTGTTGATTAAGACAACAGAGAAGGATTACATTTTTGAAGTAGTTAACAAACTTGTCGATCACTGAAGATATTGATACAGCAATTATACGAGTATGATGAGTTGGCACTTACTCATAGAATAAAATATTCGAGGTGCGATTTGGGTATGAGTGAGAGGACGAAAAGAGCGGCATTGTTTATAAGCAAAGTCGAAAACAAGGTAGCCACCATACTATTTCGTCGCCGATCACTGTCACAACTGCGCAACGGGCACGGGCACCTAAGAAGTACAATAACACTTTGTTTACCATCACCAATCCATAATATTCAATTTAGGATTTCTCAGGAAATACCGAAGACGAAGACGCAGTGTCAGCAGACCAGACATAACCAGTCCCTTCATGCCTGGTGTGCTACGGGTCACATTTCTGTTCGTTATACAGCATAGTAAAAGTGTCATACCGTAACTACAGGCCGTAACTTTGAATGTAAAGGATCGGATGTCGACGACATTTCATGCGTAGGTTTGTAAGGTCAGCCACATCACGTTAGCTTGTACTCCAGTCTGTAAGGTTCTATTTGACCCCCGTAAAGCTTTTGAGCGTGTATCACAAGACTCTACAAGATGAATTAGATAAAACGCGTAGTTAGTGGGCTAGCTATAGCTGCAATGTACTTTGTCGTCCAACGACAGAGGAGGTACATACAGCCTATCAGGTCCAGGCATTAGCTGAGTGGGGTCCATTTAATTTTGAAATCGTAACACTGCTTTTTTTTTATTTATTTATTTAGCCTTATAACCTATACATTGTACCTTATGTATATAAGTATAACATAAATATTTGTTAGTTTTTATTAGTATCTATCCTTAAAACTAAGTTAGTTGTATTAGTTTCTTCTCTTTATTTTATTATTTTTGTATAGTCCCTTTTCGGGTATAGGCCTCCTCCAATTCTCTCCACCTTTTCTTGTCCTTTGCAACTTCCATCCACTTTTTTCCCGCTACTTCTTTAATATCGTCTTCCCATCTCATTTTTGGCCTTCCTACTTTTCTCTTACCTATTGGGCCTTTCCATTCTGTGGTTTCAACTGTCCATCTTTTGTCCCTATATCTGGCTAGGTGCCCTGCCCATCGCCATTTCATCTGGAGTGCGTGCTCGAGAGCGTCCGTCAGCTTAGTTCTTTTTCTTATTTCTACATTTCTAACCTTCTGTATCTTTCTTAGGTTTAGAATACTCCTCTCCATTGCATGTTGGCATGAGTTTATTTTATTTACTATCCTCTTTGTAAATGTCCAGGTTTGGCATCCATATGTGAGACATGGTAGAATACAAGTGTCAAGCACTAACTTTTTTAGTTTGAGGCTGTAGTTTCCTTTAACAATTTCCTTCTGCGACCAATACCTCTTCCATGCCATATTGGCTCTCCTATCAACCTCCTGCTCGTTGCTGCTTTTGCTAAACGATATTTCCTTGCCCAGGTAGATGTCGTCTACCTGATAATATTCTATTCCTCTCTCTATTTTTATTACTTCTCCTGTGTCTTCGAGTCTTACTCTGCTTTCACTGTTTGCATATATATTTTTTATGATTCTTATGTACTTTGCCCCTATGTTGATCGAATGTAGTGCTCTCCAAATTGAGTTGTGCGAAATACTGTCGAAAGCTTTGCTGTAGTCTACAAAAGCGATGTATAATGGTTGGTTGAATTCTTTATATTTTTCGATAATTTGCTCTATAGTATGTATATGATCAGTGGTTGAGAAGCCCATACGGAAGCCTGCCTGTTCCTTCGGTTGGCTGTTGTCTATTTGGGGCGCTAGTCTGTTTTGAAGTACTGACGTAAACAGTTTGTACATTGTCGGAAGCAAGCTTATTGGTCTGTAGTTTCCGATGTCCAGAGGGTCGCCTTTCTTGTAGAGAAGAATTATCTCCGAGCTGCTCCACTGTTTGGGGATCTTTTCCTGGTGTAGTACCAGGTTGAAGAGCAAGGTAATATACTTGAGCAGTGAAGATGCGCCTGCTACAAGGGCTTCAGCTCTTATGTTGTCTGGACCAGGGCACTTGTTTTTTTTGAGTTTTTTCAGCTGTCTAACTACTTCTTGTTCCGTGAACGGCGGTATTTCTTCTTGTTCTCTTGGTGTAGTTGGCTCTTCGTCTATTTCCTTTGTGTTGTGTTCTTCCTCTGGTTCTATTATATGACCGTCTTGTTTTTTGTATAGGTCTCTGTAGAAATTGGTTGCACAATTAATTATTTCTTTTCTGGTTCTTGTTTCCTTGTTGCCTTCCGTTAGTTTTTGAATCCATTCTTTGTGCCGGTTGAGTTCTTTAAATGCCCGCTTTGAGCTCCTGTATCTGTTGAGGTTCTTTTCTATAATTCTGTGTCTATGATTTTTGTAGTCTTGTCTGATCGCTCTGTTGGTTTCCTTAAAAAGTTTTGTTAGACGAGTCTTTGTTTCTTTATTTCTATTTTGAGTTGTCATAAGGCCTGTTCTTTCCTGTATCAGCCTCATGGTATTTTTGCTTAGGATTTTGTGTTTTCCTTCTTTAATGTTTGTTGGGTTACTTAATCTTAGGCTTTTCCTGATTGTATTTTCAAGGATGTCGTAGTATCTCTGTATGTCAGTCCTGGATGAAAGTGTGCTTGAGTCTAAGTTTTCTTTTAGGTTCTCGTTATACGCGGAAACTTCGTCGTATGTTCTTAGTGTTTCTGGATTATGTTTAAAATTCTTTCTATTTAGTTTAAGATTTTTCAGTTGTAGTGTAGCTCTCACTGGTCTGTGGTCCGATGGAAAATTTATTTTATTCAGAACTTCAATATTTGTTATGGATCTGGTCTTATTACACAACACAAAGTCTATTTCATTTTTTGTTTTCTGATCGGGTGAGATCCACGTCCATCTTCGACTGGGTTTCTTCTTGAAGTATGTGTTACTTATTGACAGTCTTTGCTCGTGAGCAAATTGTACTAATTTTTTGCCTCTATCATTGCGAGCTCCGTATCCGTAACTTCCCATAACTAATCTTTCGTGGTTTAGCGGCTGTCCGACTTTGGCGTTTAAGTCGCCCATGACGAGTATTGTTCCTTCGCTCATCTCTAAGGCTGTTTTGATATCGCTGTAGAATTTTTCTGCTTCTTCCTCATCTGAGTCTGAGGTTGGAGCGTAACATTGGATTATCGATATAACTTTCTCATTGAGATTAAGTTTTAATATAGCTACCCGTTCTGTGATTCCTGTGAAGGTTAGGATATTTGATTTTAGCCATTTCTTGATCAGGAAACCCACCCCATTGAGGCCTACTGATTCTCCGAAGTAGCAGAAGATGTATTCTGGATATTCTTCTATTTTGCAACCTGTCCGTCTAACTTCTGCCAATCCTAAGACATCCCACTTAATATTTTCCAAAGCGTGTGTTAGCTCAATTTGCTTTTCAGTTGATGCAAGTGACCTCACGTTGTATGTAACTATTTGTAAGGTTTGTTTTGTCTGAGTTAGAGGGTATTGGTCTTTTTCCCCCACGGTGACCAGCCGGGTTGGAGGAATTTCTTTTGTTTTGGTTATTTTTTGAGTTCTACTGTCTTTTGTCTTCCGGTTGTCGATGGATAATATCAGTTTTTTGGAGTTGATTCCGTAATTGAGTTTGTCCTAGATCTGGAAAGGTAGTCCATCATGTTGGTCCTATTTGCCCTCTTAGGTTCATCCCTTACGCCTTCTTCGTTCTTAGAAGATTGCTTCTGCTGCGCCCGGGGTGAAACTGTGGTTTCTCGCTTTCTTTTTTCTCTGTTATTTTCTCTCGGCTCCTTCACTATTAGTTTATCGTAGTTGAAGTAAGCTATTTTGCCTTTTTTCCTTTCTTCCTCTAGTTTCGGTTGCAGTTGCTTTCTTGTTTCCAGTACTTCTTTTGGGAGGTCTTCTTTTAGGTGTATTCCCTGTGGCAGTTGCTTTTTATTCTTCATAATAAGCTGTTTTTTCCAAGTTGTTGAAATACAAACAACGATAGGCCGATCTTTCTTTGCCTTAGATCCGATTCGGAATGCTTTGTTAATTTCGCTGCTTGCCTAGTGTACACCCGTTTCTTCTATCACGTCCTTAGCGCGATCTACGAGCTCAAATTGGTTTGTCTCGTTCTCATTCACCCCAAATAAAACAATGTTGTTCATTCGCCGCTCCCTTTCCATGAAGTTGACCTTTTCTTGCAGTTTGGTTGTACTTAACTTGAGGCTTTTGTTTTCCTCTGTCAGGTGTTTTACCCGTTCGTCGATGGCTTCCATCACGTTTTGAGTGACTGCTTTCGTTATTGTTATGGTTTGCTTATTCATTTTTTCTTCCAAAATTTCCAGAAACAATTCCATGTTTTTGTCCATTTTTTACTATTTTAGTTTTATTTGAATAATGTGGCAACTCTATTTGTCAGTGTCAACTTAGGCTAGTATTGTTTTCATCCGTTTTGGAACGCACTCCCGTCTGACAGTCAGGGTTGACAACCTAACAGTGATCCAAATTCGGTTACAGTGACACTTCAATTTCTGTTTTCGCAATCCTATTTTAGTTGTTTTCACCACTTAATTCACTTCTCACACTTGTGTTTATTATTGTGATCGATGTCTTGACCGTTGCCCTCGATGATTCTAACGTATTTTTCGGGTTTTGTGTAGATTTTCCGCTGATTACGATTTAAAATCACTGCAGTCGATAACGTATGTGTTTACTTCGCGACACCGGAAGTGACACTGCTGCCTGGTGGAAATTACTCTTTGTTTTTCTATTGTTTGTTTTATTTTTTTGTTTTTTCCTTACCACCTTGTTCTGTATGTTTTTATCTGTTGCGATGTTCAGAATCAATAAACGTCTTTTCTTTCTTTCTTTCTTTATTACAGAAAGTTATAATAGATAAAATTTACAAATCTAATCGTCTATCAGCTCATCGGTTGCCCGTGATTCGAAACGTCGCTAGAGCTTAAGCATTGATTCACAAGCATCGTGATTGGTATGTTTTTCATATCTAGGCCAATCAAAGTCTTGCATCTATTCTTGAGTGAAGATCCATACTTAGGTGTTGTGCTAGAATATAGGCCTTAAACTAAACCTTATGACTCAAGAAAAAAATATGGCGTATCACAGGGTAACATTCTAGGACTTTTAGGATCATGCAAATGCCTACTCATTTATATAAATAAAGAAAAAGCTTTTCGTGCCTAGTCATCAAATAAATTCGTGTTTTCAAGCTTCTAAGCTACACAGTTAATCTTTCTATCGTGAGCAAGCACAACAAAATCTCGAATGCTCACGGTGTAATGTAATGTAATGTATACCATTTCACCATAGCATTGTTTTAAAAGGTGATTTGAAAGGTGACGCCGGTTCATAAAGATAAAAATGGTAAATTTAATTTTATGCAAGGTAATTTTTTTAACAAACATGTTACACAACTAAAATTAAATTAATAATTCACAAGACAACTAAACAAAACAGTTACATTCATATGCATACGATAGGGTTACCAACTGTCCGGATCTTACCGGACTTAATCTCTCTATCTGGCTTACAAATCAAGAGATTTGTTTCAATTTCTCAAGTAGGAAAAGTTATATCCACATCACTGTACCTTATAATATACCCTGTAAAATCCTTTCTAACATGACTTGCAATAAATGTATCTGAATCTGTATTCTGGCTGCAAATGGATTTCTCCAAAACATTCCAAGAACTTTGGCTGGCCTTGACTTTTGGGCCAGAAAATCAAGAAATGCATGGTCTCCTTAGCAAATGTTTAACAAAATGCGAAATTGCGTCTAACCCAAAGACAAGGTGATGAAATCCGCATAGAATTAATTAGATTATCATCGAGATGCAACCGCCACGCGAATTCGACTTGAATGGAATTATTTATGAGAATGCGTTGCAATGTTTCACAATTGCTTAATTCGTCAAGGAGATACTTCAGGTCAATAGAAAGGAATTGACGGTTGGTCTTACCGTTATTATCAGACCAGCCATCATTCGTATTAGACTTTTTGATTATAGTCATAAGGTAACAAGATTGGTTGGGATTTCAGGGCATGACTTGATTGACTTGAGACGTCTTGAGTGATAAAGAAAGGAAATACGTTTATTTGGTATCATTCACAAATTAGGTAAAAACATTTAAAGCCTACATACATCTGAGAATGCACCAAAAGGTATCCGCTCGGCGTAATGTTTTGGCATGGTTAATCGTTGATATTCTGCGGTAGGTTACTTGTTACCTACCAAGGGTCACTTCACGACTTCAATGGAATTATGATTCGTATTGTAAATATCATTTTCAACCCCTGTGTGCGTCACAGCTGAAGGCCACATAGAACATTGTATTGTGCCGCGTCCGCGTCGCGTGTCGTGCCATATCGCACGTTTCGACACGGTGGCGGTGCCGGCATAACGCACACTTCACAGTTGCCCAACTGCTTCAGCGACCTCTGATCTACACGTTTTTTAGATAGTACTTTTACAATCTACTCTAAATTCATGATTTATTATCGAGGACATTCGAAGAAATACTTTTACTGCAAATGTCGTCTATTTAGGAGAACATATTTATAAACATGAATGGCCTATACAGGGTGGCCCAAACGGTGAGGATAAAAATTTTTTTTTGTGTTCCTGACATATAGGGGTACCCGAAAATACCCCATGTATGTTTGCCGATTTTTTGTAGTTTTCGAGTTATGATTTTTTTAAAGTAAATTTGAGAATTATAGATCTGACCTACTAAAATTTTTTTTTTTTCGGTTGGTATGCATTTTTATTAATTTATTTTTTCGGGACATAGACCTCATTAATTGTACTTTGACCCATAAAATTACCAGCTTCATGCCATTAATTAAAGGTACAAATATATTGACTAAAATAAAAAAAACTGGGGTGAATGCGAGTCAAAGTAAAATTTTCAAAGTTAAATTAAAAATTAAAAAAAAGGTTCCATGACTTTTAAGTAATTTCAAAAACTGCTCAAAACCCTTAGCTTCAATTATAATAAAAAAAACTTGGTGCTTAATAGGCCTTTTTTAGCCGAAACTTGCCTTCAAGTAAACAAAGGTGGAATTTTTTGTGTAAATAGTAAGTAAGTAAGTAAGTAAGTAAATATTCTTTATTGCACACTAAAACAACAACAATATTACAGGACAGTAGCTGAAGTAAACACGTAAATGTACAACTTGGGCGGTTTTATCGCTAAAGAGCGATCTCTTCCAAACAACCCAAAGGTAGAGGAAAGTTGATTAGAAGGGTAGGCAAGTGCACAAAAAAGTAATCAGAGTGGAAATGATATTGAAATACAAACTATAAACTAAAAAATAGTTACTATAAAATAGTTTGTTGTAAAAACGCCTTTTGTTAATTTCTGGGGTTTATGTGGGTTGGACATTACATAGTTAGTAAATTTAAAGTGAATTAATTTTGAATTTATTATTATTCTACTAACAGCCCGGTGGCATTTCAAGAGCACAAGTCAGTCTATGTCCCATGAATAGTCGTTAGCGATACAAGTGCGTGTGCAAGTCCCGAAGTATCAATTAATAGAAAATTGAATATTATTAAGGATATTTGAAAGGAAGAAAAAAAACCGTCTATTTAAATAAACGTTAAATTGCTGACGGCTTGACTTTTGACAAGGACATAACACTTGAACCCTTTTCCATCCCATTTCATCCCACTACTGGGCAAAGGTCTCTCCCCATGTTCTTCATAGATCTCGATCTTGTGCCAGGGTCTGCCAATATTTCTCATGGAATCTCAAATCGTCACTCCACCTTTTGTGAGCCTTCCTCTGAACCCTTTTAGCATTGCATAAAGTTTAATTTCTAATGACACTAGCAGCTGTCAAAATGAATTTCTGAGATTAGTTGAACTTTACCAAAAATAAAATAATAGGCATTTATTGATTTTCTGGGATTTGAATGAAATCCATGTTTAAATGTAATTACCAATTAAATTACCGTTTGTACCGGGAAACTGTCAATCCTAGCTTTTTCATGCCCGCTTTCTTCAAGATTTAATTTAGTAAATCATACGTAGGTTTCCATGTTTTATCATGATTTTTTACGCAAATGTATTAAAAATCATTGTCCGATACACGAACGGGTGTGTTATTTTCACTCGTCCCAACTTTTGATCCTCGCCTTACCGCTCGGGCCGACTTCGGGACTCATGCGAACAAAACGACATACATTCCGCACTTGTATCCATAACTACCTACTATTCATGGGACGAAGACTGACTTGTGCTGTTGAAATGACACTAGAATACTACTAGGCTGATACTATAATAATAAAAAATCCTAAATTAATACACTTTATGTTTATTGACCATGTTATGTCCAACCCACATTAACCCTAGCAATTAACAAAAGGTGTTTTTACAACAAATTATTAACTTAGAAAATTCCACCTTTGTTTACTTGAAGGCAAGTTTCGGCTAAAAAAGGCCTATTAAGCACCATGTTTTTTTTATTATAATTGAAGCTAAGGGTGTTGAGCAGTTTTTGAAATTACTCAAAAGTCAAGGAACTTTTTTTTAAATTTTTAATTTAACTTTGAAAATTTTACTGTGACTCGCATTCACCCCATTTTTTTATTTTGGTCAATAAATTTGTATCTTTAATTAATGCCATGAAGCTGGCAATTTTATGGGTAAAAGTACAACTAATGAGGTCTATGTCACAAAAAAATAAATAAATAAAAAATGCATACTTTCCGAAAAAAAAATTTTTTTAGGAGGTCAAATCGATAATTCTTAAATTTACTTTAAAAAAATCATAACTCGAAAACTACAAAAAATCGGCAAACATACATGGGGTATTTTCGGGTAACCCTATATGTCAGGAACCCAAAAAAAAATGTTTATCCTCACCGTTTGGGCCACCCTGTATACGTCCCACTGCTGGGCACAGGCCTCACCTCAACTATGGGGCGGAACGAGCCATACTTCAACAAGCAGGCTCAGTGCGGATTGTTGGAGGGGTGTAAGGTTAGTGAGCAACCTTAATGTCAGATGTCAGGCCTGATCAGGGCATGATCAGGCCGCCCCAAGGGCTCTGACTAGGCTTAACGACTGACATCTAGCGACGTCAACTTAGGAGAGTAACACAAAAAACATAAGTAAATGTTTTCAGTTGGCATAACTATAGTTATAATTAGCTGTAGTTATAGTTAGGTGGCAACTAAACGATACGCAGAATTGCCGCAGAATAATCGTACATGATATTTCGTTTGTTTAATTAATATCTATTGAGTAA
Source organism: Udea ferrugalis (assembly GCA_950022985.1). NCBI lineage: Eukaryota > Metazoa > Arthropoda > Insecta > Lepidoptera > Crambidae > Udea > Udea ferrugalis. The sequence goes on along the minus strand of OX465527.1, from coordinate 2,346,254 downwards.
CCGTTACTAATACAGAAACTAACGATCATAGAAGCGTTATGGTGGCTTCAGGGCGCATAGCTTAACCTGCGATTAATTCGGCGCTAGTGAAGGACGCAATTATCCGAAGCCCATTGTCTAAGACTAATCCAAGAAAGTAAATAGGGATTATTAAAGGCATCGAATAAATCGTGTAAAATTAAGTATCTACGCAACCTCAACCGGCAATATACAGCGAACTATGCGAACTACCTACTTACTAACTTACTACAAATATTCATACTCAATATATTAATATACTGAGCTGATGCCGGTGACTTCCTCCGTGGGCTCCGTGTAAGCTGTTTTACATGTTTCTAACGTGAAAGAGCAAATACTTTTTTACTATAACAACGTAAGATAACATGCCTTCACGACCATATCCCTAATGGGTTAGTCATAGGCACACTGATTGTTGCCGTCACGGTGAACGGAACATTCAGAAGCCCATATTTCGTCGAGGGAATTTGAACCCAAAGTGGTAAGGGGCGAGCCTACCGCCGTTATCCAGGTTGCCTGGGTGTACCATCACCGTAGAGTTAGCCGCAAATGGTACAATGATCACAAAGCAGTTGTGTTCCGGCCAGATTTGATCTCGGGACCATCGGATTCTGAGCCAGAGTGTTTAACCACTGGGCCACGACGCTCTTTAGTAGAACGAAATCGATTATTTCGTTATAGTCATAACAAACATTTGAAAAAGGCTGGTCCGCTTTTTATTGGATGGCAATGCGTTGACTTATTATTATTGTCACTTGAGAAAGTGTGTTCATGAATATTTAAAGAAAAAATTCATTGTGTGATAAATACTAGAAATATTTATTAAATTAACATAATTATATAGATACCCGGAAGTAGGTACTTATCGAAATGAAATGGCTATATTACAGTTCTTTTCAATGTTATTGTTATCCACTAGGTATTCGGTATGTAATTAACACAGTTAAGTGATTGATTGAATAAATAAGAACATCACGTTAATGCATAGCATGGTCCTAAAGTAAGGGTTTCGCTTTCGCGAAATAAAAAAGGCCTAATGGTACTAAGCAGATATTACCTAATCTGTGCCATAAGTAATACCTTTTATTATACGTGTTGATACGAGAATCGAACCCGGGACTGCTTACGTCTAAAGCGGCGCTAAGCGGGCCCGTAAACCTGCTGCTTGAGTATTGTTATTTGACGAATACTTAACGGCCGTCATAATATGCAAAAATATTTCATTTACAAGTTCCGTGAGGTGAGCCAGTTTGACCCATAAATGCAAATAACACGTCACCCGCATTTCGTTACTTTTCAATGACGCTTAATTCAGAACTAGCGGTCGCCGGCGACTTTATCCGGGTGGACGTAGGTTAAAAAAAAACTTTATAAGTTGTAGCCTATGTCCTATTCAGATGCATAAGCTATGTTATTGTAAAGTTTCATTACAATCAATCGAGTAGTTTTTACGTGAAAGAGCAACACGGCACATCCATCCACACATACAAACTTTCGCATTTATAATATTAGTAGGAGGTAGGATGTTACATTCAAAGAACTTAATCAGTTTCTGTTTAAAAATGAACACGAATTCTCTTGCATTTTTTGATTAATCAATAAGTCGTCTATTTGTCGATTAGAACGTTTTTGACCAATCATATTTTATTATAATATCTTCAAGATTACACATAGGATGGGAGGATCGATTTATGATATTGATTGTAAAGTATCAACTTTCTACAATAAGTTTTTTTCTAGAAACAACGTTGTGCAGGTGTTGAATATTTGGACTGTTAGAACTCAAATATCGAAAAAAGCTAGAGACGTTGTAAAATAGTGCCATAAATTTGAGCACCTTTTTATAAGTAAGTAAGATGCTTGCTGATTTTACTTTGGTTTCGCATTTGATTCATGATTTTAATGGTTTTTAGGTCGTTTTTGTTTTATTTGTTGTAATATTCAACCCTTTTTTAAGGTTACTTTACCCCAACAATCCGCACTTTCTTGTTGTCCGCACCTTATAGTTCAAGTGACACTCACAGGTGTCCAGTAAGGGGACATAACATAACCATTTATTTCAGGCAACGAACTATAATGCCAGATCGACCGTCTTGGTGTAATTGGTTGAGAAGGCGGCTACTACACCAAGGGTCGCGGGTTCGATCCCCGCACAGTACAAACATTTGTGTGCATGAACATGTCTGTTTGTATTGGTCTGGGTGTTTCCTATGTATATTAAGTATGTATTTACAAAAGAAAAAGTATATAAGTATGTTTATCCGTTGTCTAGTATCCATAATAACGGACTATAATTAGCCTACTTGGGACTAGATGGCGCTGTGTGGAATAATGTCCAAGGATAATGTCCAAAGATCAAAAAGAAAAATCAAACATAAACGAAGAAAAACCTAATTTGGTTTATTTTTTACACGTTTCAGTAGACGCGTTACCATGCCGTCGATTTCAGCCATTAGCCTTTAACTTAGAGCAGGAACCTTGTAAGACCGAGCTGACCTAGGTGTCTGCTGAGGCAGAGGTTAATGCCTTCCCCCCACTTCCCAAAAAGTCAGTGTTTGGGCGCGGCGATGACCAAGACGGTGACTAAGCCACCATACATGTTACGAATCGTAAACAGAACATTATTTTGGCAGTTACTTACTTGACGAAAAGTGATTTGCATAAGTAGACAGTGAATAAATATTTTGATAAATAAAACACACAATTTTACTGCTGCTTGTTGGACTGTTTGTGAATTTATAGTTAAGAATATTTGGTTTATTTTTTACACGTTTCAGTAGACGCGTTACCATGCCGTCAATTTCAGCCATTAGCCTTTTGCTATACAATAACTTAGAGCAGGAACCTTGTAAGACCGAGCTGACCTAGGTGTCTGCTGAGGCAGAGGTTAATGCCTTCCCCCCACTTCCCAAAAAGTCAGTGTTTGGGCGCGGCGATGACCAGGACGGTGACTAAGCCACCACACATGTTACGAATCGTAAACAGCCGTGCTATTCCGGCGGTGCACATCGAACATCACTTCACATCTCGGCGCTTCACGCTCACCTCAATCATCAATACGCTTTACTTTGAATTAGTATTTTCTCTCATTTTGTATGTAAATAATTAAAAAATGATTTTTGGCTTAGTTCTTTTCTCTCAAACGACGACCGTCGCGAAGGAATGGAATTTTAAAGTTAACTCGCACAAGCGAAGTGAGTGTCGGCGACCACCGGAATAGCATAGCAGAACATTATTTTGGCAGTTACTTACTTGACGAAAAGTCATTTGCATAAGTTGGTAGTGAATAAATATTTTGATAGATAAAACACTCAATTTTACGCAAAAAAGTATGGTCTGTTTGCGAATTTATAGATGAGAATGTATTTAGTTTCATTTGTTTTGTAATGCTATTTAATTTGTATTATTTATTTTTTTATCAAAGAAATGTTTATGTTCCTTGTACCATGAACCACATGTGGTTCTTAACAATGGATTCTTATTTTGATATTCGATGGACTGGAAACGTGTTAACACACTGAATTTTAAAAAAATAATGCTTGGTGCACATTATTGAAAATGGTTAACAATCGTTGAAATTCTAACCAGCATTTTATAGGCTTAACATTTTCAAATGGCTTACAGCATCTGCTTGATTCGATCCACGATTTCTGGGACATGTAAAATCAATCATGCACGTCCATTTGGGAATCGAACCCACGACCTCATGTAGGCAATTTTAGATTCGGTTTTGCTATTTTTTGCTAATTCCAGTCACGATGTCTGAGTCACACTCAACATGAGGTCATATCCTCCATGTTACCAAAATTTGTTGGAAATGGCAAGGACGAAACACGATATAACTTTAAGGTTACTTATGCCAGTCAAACACAGCACAAATGTAACTAAGGGACCAAAACCTGAATGTGGGTGTTCCATCTTTTTTAATATAAAATCATCTTATTAATACTCTGAATGCTATTCACAAAACAAATGAACTCCAATAATATGGTAGGCTGAAAATACTATTTAGTATGACCTCAGGCAATAAGCTGACCTAAGAAAGCTGACTGGGATGTTTTGCTAAATCTTTTAAATCGGGAGTAAGGAGGAAATTAATTAATAGCAACTACGCACCTACTCTGTTTTTAAATGTTGATTATACTTAGCTACTACTTTTATTTTATCTGTAATTTGTCGATTACTTTTTCTATTCCTTTCATATTGCTATTGACAATGAAGGTGGCCTAATATCCAAACATGTGGTAGATCAAAGGGAACACAACCGCTAACCGTCAAGGTCAGTATTCGCATGTGGCTTCCAACGGCCAATGCTTACACGAAAACAGTGGGTAATCCGACTCGCCACGTGGGCGCTTATATCTTTGGGGCGCGTGACGTCACCCGTGGCCGGTGACACAGTGTAAGCCGGGCTTAATGTGCCCAATCCAAGGTTTATGACGAATACGGAACAGTCACATGCTTACACAAACTTAGTTGGAAAGTAAGTAACGTTTGCGAGGAACAGGGGCCGAATAAAAAGTCACATTAAAGGCTATTTTCTAGCCTAAAGGCTGATTTCAGAAAGAATGAACAATCAGATATCTTGGCGTTCGCACAATATTGGTTGTTCAAAACTTAGTTCCCCTCATCTCCGATTGAATCTGGTAAAAAACCGGCATTATAGGCCTTTTCAAACAAGGACATTGGTGTCGGATTGTTGTTGTGCGGTAGCAGTGCGTGTGTCGGACTGCACACGGCCAGATGACTTTTTTCTATACAAACTCCCCGTCCGGGCTAATCGCTAGGCTGTTAAGTCAATGGATGACCATTAAGAGTGCGCATAAAGCAAAACTACCAATCTTCTTCTTGATTGTACGTGATAAATACTAGATGAAATTTTATGAATTTATTAAATGTTACGCTTCATTATATTTTCGAGGGTTGTGTTTGATCAAAAACATAAAATAATTAAATTATCTCGATAAAAAAAAATCACGAAGTTACGTCTGATTTTCCCTTTTTTTCGTTTTATACTGGACATGGCAATTACTATGATGACAATTTTTTTATAAATAATTATATTGAAAAATAAGTAAGGGCTATGTCTAGCCATTTTTTAAAATTACTTTTAGTTTTGGATTTATAACGATTAAACACTTTTGGCACTTAATACGTTTTGATTCCGCGGAAAAAGTCATCTTCCGTCGCACGTTTGTGAAGCTTGACACATATTTCTATTTCACACATCAGTACCCATCGCTCCGTTGAGACGAGAAGACTACGCTCAAATTCTTAGCTGCTCCGAGTTTCAAAATAAATAGTGAAATGGGGAAAAAGAAAAGGACTTAGTGAACGAGAACTAAAAAAGTTACAAACTGCAAGGATGTCTAATTGTCGAAGGTATGTTGTATTGTATTTTAAGAGAAATAAATTCATTTGAGTCGCTCTAGTAAGATGACGTAAACAGATGGTGTAAAGTATATGCTAAGTAATCACATGACTTTAGTTGGTCTCTTCAAATAATAGGTTGATTTCGAAGGTATTTGTTTCAATCCACCAGGTATTTATTGTAAGTAAATTATTTTCAAATAATATTTAATTTTCAGAATTGCTGCATCTCAAAATATTTCACAATCTGACAGGTGTGATCAAAATGAAGTTGTGGAGGCATGCGCGTCGTCGACTATGTAGGTTTCTTTAAAAATAGTATCCATACTTGCTTTTCCATCTTGGGATATTTTTTTTAGTAAAGTTGAAGCTGGCTGAAACAATAACTAGTTACTACGACATGAGTAAATATACTAAGTACTGTGTTTATTTTACAGAACAACATTGAATTTGGAAAATGTAGACCCTAATAGACAGCCTATATCTACAGACTATTGTCAGTCAGAAAAAATACTTACCGTAATGATTACTCGAGGAATGAAGAGAATACTCCAGAAAGGTATCCGCCTAAATTCTTACAGTACAATCGATAACATTTAAACTAGCGGAGACCTGTCATGAGAAAAATAACGAATAGGAAATAGTCATTTGAAAAATAACGTTAGATAATTTCTGATAAAGTTATCACTTTCCAAACCATCCTGTCTTAAATCAGTAATTTGAAAGTAACAGACGCCGAAATTAACCATTTCCCGCATACTTTTTTGCCTGGCCGCTGCTTTGCACTCTCCTGTAAATATATAATAAATCCGATCAGTTGAACGGAAAAGGGTTGATTTGGGTGGGGTGGTTAGAACTGCAACCACAAAACGCATGAGCCGAGCGATATTTTGACTCAGAACGCCACTTGCTACGAGTACTTTTATGCTTAATTGCAAATGACTTTCCTAATAGTGGGTAATTTGTGCCTTTCCGTATAAATATGGCTTCCGCATTATTTTTTTTCTACTGTGTCATTTTTTAATTTTAATTTTGTAAATAGCTGAACTTTTCAATTACAGTTCATTGAAGCGACGACGCACTCTAAGTAGTCGTTTTCTGGGATCCACAAGATTTGATCTAAATCGATTACCTCGAGAAGGGTAGAACAATAACAGGGCTTTACTATGCCGATTTATTGGGCTGATTCGACGCCGAATTAAAGAAAAAACGACCCCACCTGGCGAAGAAAAACGTGCTGTTTCACCACGACAACGCACCGGTTCACACGTCTGCCGTTGCCATGGCCAAATTGATCGAATTGCTGCCCCATCCACCGTATTCTCCAGAGTTGGCCCCTTGAGACTTCTTCCTGTTTCCTAATCTGAAAAAAACACTCGCCGGGAATAGATATGGATCAAATGAGGAGGTCATTGCCGCCACAGAGGCCTTTTTTGCAGAGTTTGACAAAAACTATTTTTCGGACGGGTTAAAAAAGTTTGAGCATCGCTGTGCTAAGTGTATCTGAAACTGAAAGGAGACTATGTTGAAAAATAAATTGCAACTTTTCAAAAAATTTCCCTTACTTTTTGTAGGCTAAGTAAGTATTTATTGAATGACCCTCGTATAATATGCACATACTTGAAATAAAGATGATGTTTTTGGCATTCATTTTAATTTTTCATTCACCTTTCAACGCCTTATAAACCAGATACAATTGAAAATATGTGCGTGTGCATTGGGTGAGCACCCTCTAAAAATTAATAAAAATGTTCTCACCATTTAGTTGAAGGTCTAAAACAATTGTAAATGTAATCTTGCAATTTGTAAAACGATGTAACCGAAGGTATTTAATGAAATGTCTGCTCACCCAGTTCTCTCAAAGGATCAGCCGTATCTCCGTATGTAATGACTTTACAAATACCAATAGTGTACTGAATTTCAGTAAAAATCTATTCTGACTAGGGTTTTAAAATTCAGTTTCACAAGATCCGTAATAAAAAAAAATACAAATGATTTCTTGTGCTCACCCAATCCTCACGTTATTAAAAGGGCTGATATTTTAGCGAACTAGCAATTAAATGGCATTCATAATTTGTACTGTTTTGGTTGACTATGAACATAATTTTGTAAAATATAAAACAAACCACTATCACTGCGCGTTCTTGAGTATATATTTTTTTAAAGTGCTCACCCAATCCTCTTATTTTCGTAAAGTGAAAAACGTGTATACCTCTTTGTAACTAAACTTTGAAGAATAAGTTAACATGTCAAATTTAGTCAAAAAAAATACAAAATGATCATGTCTATACGTTTTTGATATTTTTATTTACTTCAGGAGATATACGCAATTTATTGTTTGTCCGGAACTCTATAGAGTAGGGTAGGGAGTAGGGTAGGGTATGGTGTTCACACGTTACAAAATAAAGTGACAATACAACTAAAACAGTACAAATTATGAATGCCATTTAATTGCTAGTTCGCTAAAATATCAGCCCTTTTAATAACGTGAGGATTGAGTGAGCACAAGAAATCATTTGTATTTTTTTTATTACGGATCTTGTGAAACTGAATTTTAAAACCCTAGTTAGAATAGGTTTTTACTAAAATTCAGTACACTATTGGTATTTGTAGTCATTACATACGGAGATACGGCTGCCCCTTTGTAAGAACTGGGTGAGCACACATTTCATTAAATAACTTCGGTTCCATCGTTTTACAAATTGCAAGATTACATTTACAATTGTTTTAGACCTTTAACTAAATGGTGAGAACATTTTTATTCATTTTTAGAGGGTGCTCACCCAATGCACACGCACACATTGAAAATCTATTATTATAATCGCTGACAATCGCGCCAGGCGGGATATGACCCTTTAATTCGTGTTCAGTTGGTGGAGGAGAGTCAAACCACCCCGTCATGAGTTCTCACCTTATCGTTGCGAGGGGGCTTAGTACTGGTGGTAGGGTCCAACCGCCGGGAAGCGAATAGAAGGCGTGGCAGTGTGGTGGACTAGCCACCCACTCGTTGAGGCCCCTAAGGGCGACACGTGGGGTTGCGGGGCCAGTGCGGCCTGCAAGCGCCTTGAGGCGCGTAGTAGCGGCCGCGGGGTTTTGGTCGGTAGCAGTCCAACATAACATCGTCGTCCCCCCGGGCGGCGAGGTATCCATGAAGATTTCCCCACGAAAAAAAAAGCCGGGTCAAATCATGACCGGGGAGCTTTTGTTTATAAATATACAAATGCGTCCACCTATTACCGTCACTAATATAGAACAAAGAACGCAAAAAAACCCGCTTGTGTATTTACTCTAAAATATACATTTGATTATATATTTTATATATTTTTTTTTTAGTATATGAAAATAAGTCGGGTTTTTCTTCCTGACGCTATAACTCCAGAACGCAAGAACCGATTTCCACGGTTTTGCATTCGTTGGAAAGGTCTCGGGCTCCGTGAGGTTCATAGCAAAGAAAATTCAGGAAAATTTCAACAGAAAAGCGGGAAAATCTTTTTTCATATACAGCTAAGTCCACGCGGACGAAGTCGCGGGTGGCTGCTAGTATTTAGTATTTATTGTGAAAAAATCAACTGGTGACAGAAAGACAGTGTAGTCTACGTATTAGGGCCCTGTTTTTACCTTTTGCATAAAGATCCTTAAAAATAATTTCAAAGATGAGACTACTATCTACAACATAACATTCAACTTATATACAAAGTAAAATTACGTACATTAAAATGTAGGCAATGTATTCACAAGAAGAATGCCTACTGTGTTATCTGATTGTTTTACGTATACTACGGAAGCTACGCGTTGAGCGAGCGAGAGAGATGTATTGTGGTTTGGCGGGCGATAGTGTTCGCAGAGAGGGGGGTGCGGGTGAATTTTATAAATTTGCTGGGTTTATACGCACTCTTAACGAGCGCACGTATAACGCGCCACAAAAATATATATATGTCGATAAAATTGACTATATTACAGAACCCTAACGGGTCCGACACCGGTGACCAGACACACTGTATAAACTAGTAGGCGCCTCAATGGATTCACGGTCAGTGCTTATTTCTGCCTTCTGACTTGCATGTAAATATATTTATTTATTAGTTTCTCTACGATGCGCACAGCAACTAAACCTAGTCTAAGCGTCGGTACATTTAGGCAGTGTGTCTCAGGCTAGGATTATCAGGGATTGTATGTTAGTTTTTTTATGTTTTTTGAAAAATCTCAGTCCTCGTCTATCACTTAGCATCCTACTACGACAAAACTAAACAAAATTGCGACATGCAACTACAAATTTCCAGTATCACAAAGATGTAACAGTGTAATACTGAATGCAGCAATAGTTGTGTAAACCAGGGTGACTCTACTATAGCCATTACTACAGTCCACACGATGTAGGTCGGCGCTCCCCGGCCGCGCCCTCTGTCCCGTGGGCCGCTACCGTGTCTACTCCTCGATCATATAATATAATGTCTACTATACTTTACGACCAATGTTGGACTTTTCTAATAGTTGTACCTATAATGTTTAAATAATAATAACGAAAGAAGTTGACGGGTAACACGTTGGGCGCCACAGATAAAGACTGATGTTCAAAGCGGATTTGATTTTTCATAGTCGGGTTTACAAACTGTTTGGAAAAATTTTACGTTGAAAAAAGATTGTTTAGGTTTACGGCGAGTGGATTATTTACCTGAAAGCTCTGTTTTAACTGACTGAGAGACCGATCATACGATCTTTAGCGCCGTCATATTGTATTGATTTTATATAATTTTTATGGGTTTAAATGTTGAAAGAAATGACATCGCTAAGTACATATGGTTACGAATAAACAGCTAACCAATAAACGATTATGCGCATATTGTGTAACCACAAAACTATAGAGTGCTTTTGGTTTCACTCACCTAGTTCAAATTACAAATTAATTAAAAGTTACCATGTTTGCTTATAAAAACCACTTGGCACTTAATCCGTTATTTCCCTCTTTGCAACAAAGTACACAATGATCATGGGAATTGTTAATTAAGCTCACATTTGATCTGTATTATTGATAAACAATTCCACTTCCCAGTTTTCCCATTAAGCACATACCGTTGTACTCCATGGGAGAGTGTGAAGTTTTTCCCAACATTTTCCCATCATTGTGCCGTGGGAAGCAGCGTTACTGCATAAGTTCAGTAAGTTTGGGCAATTAAAATGACATTCAGAGGTTTAGTGCTGTGGTGTAATGGACCTGATTTATTTATTTATTTACAACATACGATACGCACAATAGAGGTGTATAATGTGCTGTGGCGTAAAAGACCTGATTCTAAACGAGCTCAAAAACTGAGGAGGTATTGCAGACAGAATCCAATCCCTACTCCACCTTATTAAGGCATTGACGAGCCAGTAAAAGCGATTATGATGTTAATAATTTTTGTTTGTTTTTTAAATTAACATGTTGTATTTATGTTATTCATAAAAAAACACTTTGCAGGTGAATATCACCTGAGGTTGCGGAACGAAGAAGATCTCAAGTTGACCAAAGTGATAAATACAGAGAGATACATTTTGCTAATAAAATATGTAATCGCATATGAAAAAAACAAGAGATATGTTAAAATACGACGGAAAGGTATAAAGGCAAAGGTATTTCACAAAAAAACAAAGTTCGGAAGTTTCTGTATTTGTAAATGTTCAAAAGAGCATAACAAATACAGGAGCTTAGAATACAAAAAAGTTATTTTGTTTATGCCCACCCACACTCTTTACGGTTACTTCATAAACTTAAACTACATGCTATAGTACATTATTTGTTTTATCTACGTATATCGACACATGTCCAAATATTGGTTCGCGTCGCGTGTACGAGCATTGTCCGATTATTACGAACACTATTCTTTTAAAAGTTGTCTATTTGCGAAGGTCTTTTATTTGTTTAGCTGAATCAGGCTTAGTAGACGACATTGCTCTGATAATTCTTTTAAAAACTTTATTTCGAAGCCTTGAAACAGATAACTTGTGGCATTTTTATGACTTTTTGTTGCGATTGCTAAGGGAAACATCTGCGTATTGTACGCCATATGGGCAGTTATTAAATGGATGTGTTGTTTGTGAATACGTTAACTGTTGTCAACAAAATGTGGGCATGTTCCTAGTTGGCCCAACATAGTGTTACATGAGGTTTAATTAACCTAAACTTTGATAATCCTTGTTAAAGAAAATCGTTAAGGTTTTCGTTTGGTTGAGCAAATAAAGCAAATAACAATTAGTAATCATAGTCTCAAATAAAAAAAAATAAGTCTAGGTAGTTAGTGTCTGTTCCAGACAGGTGCCAAACACCACCTGGCCTGTTGGCAAATCTTTAAGATAATTCTGGATGAAGGATGTTCCTTCAAGGATAAAATTCAGTTAATCTCCAGGGGCAATGGCCCCGAATGGTTGCAAATGTGCAGCAACATTTTTTGTTGTCAATGTTGTTGTCTGGACACCTGTTGTCGTCATACCTAAATATGTGTTTATGATTCATCATATCATAGCCAGATATCAAGTGCCCGGTGCATATTCGACTTTACGACCAGCTAAAGCAATATAAAGACGTTTGTATGATCAAAGAGATTCGCTATTCAATGATATGCTTTATTCTCCGTCTATCAGCTTATAAGTGGTGACTCACACACTCCAAGACAGTTATACAAATATGAGTGTCGGTAGTAACACTCAGAGTTGAAGGAATCTAAGCACTTTGTTTGTTGCAACTGAATTCACGGAAATTATTGAATATATTGGAGATGGTTTTAAATAAAATACTTGTCTATCACCACATAGGTATAGAACTATTGTGTACGACTTACTTGTCGGGAATTCCTCTTTAATTGCAACCTGGTGTGATCAGAATTGAAGGAAATAGAAGCATTTATCCTGTCTATTTGTGACTAGCTGCCTTATGATGCACACCCGTTGACACGCAATTTGCGTATTTTTAGGACGAAAAAAAACAGAAAAAACAATAACAAACCACTTTTGTTAAAGTTGGCCTAAATAAAATGAAAAACTAAAAAATATTATTAGTTACAATAATCACGACAACGCCATTGAGAATCCGAATCCTGAACTAGTACTTACCTAGATGATGTTTTGAACAAACATTGAAATTTGTTTAGTTAACCAAGTTAACTTCAAAATAAACCATTTCCAATAGAATAATGAATTAAACAATAGTTCTTCCAATCAATCACCGAAGACAATACACACGGCTAGACCGGTGACATCATTAATTAAAATATTTACTGGGCTGGACAAACATAACAGTATGAGTATGACTCAATAATTAAAGGCTATCTAGTTGAAGGGGTAAAATTCTAAACACGTTGAAGTACCTACATTCATCCATTTCTCACTTACCTAACATATTTATATACATACACTGCACATACCTACACACTAGTCTTACACATTTAACTTTTAATATATTGTAATGATCTTCCCTATGAATTTAATCAACTATGTTCCGTGAGGTGGAGACCGGATGAACTGGATTACAGGTTTTTAATACCTGTCACAGGCACCGGCTGCAGCCGGCATAGCCAAAAAAAATTAATCAACGGGCGTTCAGTTCGGGGGTGGTGTGACAAAGCCGTATAAGTTCTCACACCACGTAAGTTTTTTTTAAGGCATTTTGATTCATTCGCTTAAGCATCTAAAGGCGCGTCGTTTAGTCGTTTAGTCCAGTCAGAATACAGGCACGACCAAAATAAACCTTCAAACTTACGAAAAGTAACAACACGATAGAAAAGCCTATGGAAACAGTACGTAGGTAAGTCAGTAGCGTTTTTTCTCTCCTGAAAAGTTGCTAAAAATGCTACCTACGTTACCTACGTTAGAACTTAAACGACGACAAGGGATAGTAGGGGTGTCCTATGTTTTGAGACATCACATTTATATGATTTCAATTGTTTTGATGACGAGTTCTTATTTCGAATTTTTAGATGTAAAATTGCTGTGACGTCACACTAGTGAGGAGGGTTTCGCAAATGTGACAAGGAGGGGCTAAAATTCATGAAATTCGTGTGACGTAGGTACTTTATGGATGGCCCCTTAGGGTTTAGTCGCTTTCGGTCCCTTATACGAGTACCTACTCGCAGTTTCGGAAAATCTGAATGACCTGTTGACAAAATACGTAGAAGTTCCTTCCGCCTTAAGCTCTGGCAGAGTCATATACCTACGTAGTCATGTTTCTTGCTGAGAGCTGTGACTCGTTACAAAAATATGCTATTCTTTTCTTGGCAGTTGGCAGAAAAATATATAGGAACATAGAATTCAAAGAATTATCTTTTAATAAATAAATCTTAACCGCTCCATATAAATACCTACCTACCTACCTGTAATTAGGAATGAGTTCTTTATGCTAGCAAAGGCTGAGAAGGCTTATTATAGTTTTTGTGCTGACACCGATGACTCAGTCAGTGTCGTCGATGTTACTACACGAAGAGGTTACGGATTCGACACCCGGTCAGGTAAATTATAAAAAATACCGTGAAGTAGGTACAATTAGGTAAATAATCTCAATATTATGGTTGTCATTGACAAATTTCAGACTTATTTTATTGCATTTCATTGAGCTATGTAGAAATCCAAAAATGTTCACCGGTAAATGTAGGTAAGCATTGTAATCATTACCTAGTCACGTAGTTACTGAATGCGATAGCAGACTTATCTCCAATCAATATCTACAATTTGATGTGCGTACACTCGTATACCTACCTACTGACTTTATCTTAATTCTCATGCACGCAAGATGTTTCAGCAAAGTCAACGACCTCACCGAATTCGCAAAAAAGATGCACGGCTCACCTGGATCAGTCCAAAACTCGAATACAAGTCGACTTCCGATGCATTACACTATGCATTCACCCGAAAAACATGTGCTATCGCTCTGTTTATCACTTTTATCTATCACTCATCGATTTTATCTCACTTAAAATATTTCTTCTTCTTTTTTTATCCAAAAATGGAACACGGCAACACAGAATCACTTTTGAATTTCGAAATTCGAACGTGAGCGGGTCGAAGTTTGAACTTTTTGCTTCGTTAGCGGCCAGTACTCGTTGGCGACAAGGATCCCGCGCGAGCGTTGGCGGTGAACTGGCGCGCTAGACCGGTCAAGTGAGAGAATACATTGTGTCACAGCATTGTATGGACTGTTTTCCATTAACATACACACATTCGCCATACAAAAGTTCTATTCAAGTCAATAAACACACTGTGTCTTGACGATTCGTATTTGAAAACAGCAAGGATATTCACAACCGTCATTTTTCCCTTAATAGGGGTCATTGCGAATGCAAGTTCAACAGTCATTGGGTTCTTGAAAATGACCTCCCACGTGGCTTTACGCGTTTGAAAGAAAATACTTTGTTATTTATGCGGAAGAGACGTTGCAATTTAACACGCCTTTTATGTAGTAGTATTTTATTAATCTTGACATTGGATACAGTGAGAACAAAGCTTGATTAGCCGATAAGGGGGACTATGGAATACCGACTATTATTGATAATATGCATTGAACCAGCCGGTTTGATGATGATGATGATGAAGACAATAATGAAATTGATTTTAGGCAGGCATGTATAGGTACGATGTGGTGAAGATGTTCGTCACGCGTTGATGTCTTTGAATGGTCTTATCAATGACGCATCCTGTAATTTTTTGAAATAAGTTCTAAATAATTATCTGCTCATCTACTAAAAGTGCGTTATCATTTTATCTCATTTCATCATGCAGGCACGTGTCGACTTTCACCAATCAGAGTGAATTGGGTAGTAAAGCAAATTTAGGCCATTTTTCAAACTTAGGGCTAAGTTTCCAAATACGCCTCTTCCATTTCAACCCCCTATTTTCCAAGGTTAAAAATTAATCTAGAGAGACATTTCCATGTGTTTCCATGTCATATCAATAATCATTAAAATCAGTTCGTCTAAGATTACATAGCCTAACAAAAGGAAATAAAAAATTATGGACGAATTTTCTCAAATTTTTAGGAGTTTTTTTTAAATTTTGCAGTAAACAAAAACACCGCGTATTAAGTGGACAGACGAACTTATAAAGGTTTCAGGGTTTCAGTGGATCCGGCCGCTATGGCAATCTATGGGGGAGGCCTATATCCAGCAGTGGGCTCCATGCTCCATGAGTGCTAGTATGACAATGTCGCGTTCGGCAGCACTCAGGGTCGAGCAACATCCTTGACTTGCTAATTAATACCCTATTGTTTTAAAGCCTAGGTTAATTATTCCGAAATTGCTTATTCTTTTTATACCCAAGGTTGAATTTGTTTTTTTCTTACAGTCAGTGACAAATATATGTAAGCACTTTCGAACTATGTCACATTAAATTTGTTGACGGTCTCATAGAACTGATGTAGATATTACTGTCAAATTAGCGAGTATGAAAATATGTTATTGTACTATGATATGTACATAATTTTGACGTTAGTGTGAATGGCACAATATCCTTACCGGCTTTAATTCAATTTTATATACCGAGGTTGTCTCGAACATCAAATGCTAAAGTTTTTCAAACGGGGGTTTAGAAAAGCTAATTTCGGCAATAAGCAATATCTGATACTTTTCTGGTGTGTCCGTTTACATGATGTGTTCCTTACTAGCGGGGCCCCCAGAGCTTGACTTATAAAATTTCGCATTAATTGATTGCAATGTCGCATTTGGTCAAAGTACCTTTTAACGGAATTCGTTGTAGGTACCTCAACCGTTTTGGCAGATATTACGGATAAGTGCCTGATCTTCCCAACCCCTCTAGGTGGCTTAACGTTCGAAATACATAGAAAATATACTCATCTACATATACACACATCAAAACTGTCTAGGGATATCATAGGGATTTCATCTTCCAAATATTTCATAGAGTTTAGTTTGTTTACAAGTTGGGCATTATCTTAGAATAACGCGAGGACAGAGGCATAAGATAAAGGTTAAGAATATTACAAAAAAACCTTTGATTTTGCTAAAATTTTCACACCTTTTAAAAGAAAAATCTGTCTTTTTTTAATGTCCTTACGATTGTACAATAATGCTACTACAATGAATTTCTTTATACAATCTTAAAGGGCAGATATAGCAGTTTCTGTGTTCTAAAAATTTCTACGTTGGTATCAATGTTTTAATTTTTACAGCCTCCCAAATAGCTATACTTTGTATGAAAATGCTTGAGATATCCCTAGACACTTTTGAGCAGTGTATTTCTAATGTACAGTCAACAGCACATCAGATTACCCCATTTCCGTTTTTTCTATCGCTCTTGCCAAATGTCACCCGGAATTGGGTAGTGTAATGTGCCGTTCACCGTACCTCCCGATTTATGTATCAAATTCAAGGAATATGAAAAATAACCGAAGAAATTCAGCTTGAAAGTTCTGTGTATCCGAGAACACATGCCGTTCACTATTAGATGGTCCCCATGTTCATTTGCCACTGACATCAGCAGAAGGTTGGTATTGCACCGCAGATTGAGTGCAACAGTTTTGCATAAATTGCATTTTTATGAGCGTACTTAATTAAAATAACACTTTCGCTTGACGCCTCGTAAGACACATTAAGCTCTTGCGAAATACTCATGACCTAGAGCTGTATTTCATTTGCAATTTATATGATTTTAGTTATTTATAACACCATTTTGACTTAGTATTGCCACCAGTGTAACAGCTTCACGCTTAGCAACTAATTTGAGAACACGAAATTTTTCTGCACTACAAAAACTACTTAGTGGTCAAGGTTTTATAAGGATATATTATTAATTCGTCCAAAATTAGAAACAATTAGGCAAAAAATTGATTTTATTCAATGTTTTTAACTGAAGGTGAATTTGCGCATTAAAATAAAGATACCTACTTATGTGAATAATGGTGCATTATCAATAACATCACATATTCTCAAATTCCAAATTTTAATAATCAAATCATAATTTTATAAGCAAAACATTTTGTCTCAAGAAAAGTGTTGTAGATACTGAACTAAAGACCAAACTCATATCGATAAAATGCTTATAAATAGATGAAAACTAATGAGTTTATCAGGTTACAACGCCGCTGCCTAATTTATGATGATGAAGTTAGTTAACAAACAGCTCTTTCACAAGCTATAAAACCCAGTTGGGATTTTAACATGAGGTGAAAACAAGGTATTCACTTTTTTCTGTGTTGAACCTAAGTAAGCATCATGATTAGTATTCAAGCAAATTTCAATGAACGGATCATAATAGATACTTCCACTTTGAAGATTGAATAGTTCTTTATTATTAATCAATTTACTTAGGTACTTAGGTACTATGAGAGTTTTTTACGCATCTCCATATTCCTTATGGTACCTAATCACTACACAATACAAAAGACTGCAACAACAACAAAAGTGTTGCAATCACTAATAAAAAAATAGTCTACAAGAATATATTAAGTATTACGGCTTAGAATCAGCGTGCGTCCATCAATTGCATCAATAAGTGATATGGGCATGGCAATTGATCTCCAATTGATCGACTCGGGTATTGAAGCTGTGACATACTGTGCTTAATGAGACTTTAATTGGAGCCCCGCAAAGACTAATTTAGTATATTTGTTCATCTCAACTTTCGCAACTTGAACACTTTTAAGAATAGGTAGGTACATCGTCTGGGGGTTCAATCAATCAATCAATTTTGTTAAACTATTGGCAAAATAATACTGGTTTTTGGTCTAGAATGGAGTTACATTTTCGCTCTAAATTGTATTTACAGAAGTATTTTAAAATATGTTTTTTTGACGATTTGAAAGTATGTGTAATGATATTCTTGCATGAGTTAATTTTGAATTTTAGGTTTCACTTTGATTTCAAAGCAGCCGCTTGAAGGCGGCATCCATCAAGATTCTAAGAGCACTACCAAAGGAAAAGCTCTAAGGACGCCGAACTAGCAAACCAATGGCCTTTGCATATAAATTGCTACCTACTACTTTAAACTTCTTGAAAATATTTAGGTGTCCTTTTATTTAAATGATGTTCAAAAAATTACAAATCATCATAATTTATCGAAAACTAGGCAATATAGCTATAAAGTTTCATGCGATTGAGTCAGTACAAAGTTATTTATTTATTACAGATAAATGTTTATTATATTTTCTAAGTAAATAATACACTCGATAGATTAGCGATGCGATGATTATTATCGATAAATGTAGATATGATGTTGTTAAAGGCTTAGGTAATTATGTGATTTGGTATGTACTTCAAGGCTACACGTATTAAACCCGGTACTAGAAGTAACGACGTGTTATTTGCATTAATTAGCAAGTTTAAGTTTGAAAGAAAGACGATCAGTTTAATTCTCATGTCGCTATACTTAAATTTAGTGACATCTAAATTTAATCATTTCTTCTAGTCAAGATAGGTCGAGTATATTTTAGAATAAAAACTAAACTAGTACCTAGCGGGTACCTTAGTCATCGTGACGTCACTTGAGCGAATTTTAGTATGAGATTATGCTCAAATCTACTTTAAAAAATGTCTTATAAATTGTCTCTACATGAACCTTCCAACAGCTGAAAGACGTTTCATTAGCGAAACGAAGCTACTTAAATCCGTTAAGTACAGATAGAGGTTATAAATACGCAAAGGTAGACCAGGCATTGATACCTGCAAAGCTCTTGTTGAGAAGGTACTTACGGTTTGTTAGAATCGGGAACGTTGAGAGAATTATCAGGCATCTTGACCACTTGCACGCCGCCTCCATTGGAGTTAGAGTTTTCTGCCACTTTCACTGATTCCAATTCCGTCATTGTATCGTTTTTCGGTATCGATAACCGTCACAACACTATTTCGAAAACAAAAGAAGAAAAAAACTGTTTATTTTTTACAAAAAAAATGTTTTACCTTTTTATCGGTGGCCAGTTACTTGAATGATTAAACAAACAATATAATTAAAAATAAACAGTTTTTTTCTTAAAAAGCTATCTATCACTCGCGTAATACCGCTGCAGATAAAAAGTAAGTAGATGAAATTGAATTATTTTTATAAGAAAAAATATAATTTAAAGAAAGTGATGTTTTCTTACAAGGGCCTAAAGCCAAGTGGACGTCTGAACAATATTTATCTGATTAGAGCAAGTAATCCTGTTATCATATCACTAATTGTTCGATATGCTGTAATTCTTGAATTCATTTCTTACAGTTATGGCGGCGTATGATAAAGGTTATTAAAATAAGTAGGCAGATATCGTAATAATTGGGTAGTAGGTATTAAATTAACAGGAAATTTGGTTTTAAGGAAAGAAAATGTTGGTGCACTGAACCTCAGCTTAAAAAAAATATCTTCTCCTTAGTTTCCCTTAGGTGGATCGAATAATAACTTAAAAATTAGATTAAGGAAGTACAGTACAGCAATATGTGGGACATGGTTGGACAGTGTTCAAAAGGAAATTCTGAAATAGGATATCTTATTTCATTAGCTAGAAGCAGTGTTTTCAAGTTCAGCTGGCAGATACCTAGTTATATGAATCATATCTCTACTCAAAAACGTACTCGTATCAACAAAACAATATCTGTATTAACTTTTATTATCAGAAGAAAAATTAAATTGCGCCATCTATCTGTGTAGGTACGCACTGTACCATGTTGCATTTGTAACACCGAACTACGATTCGTAACAAAAACGGTGATTCGTTAGGCATAGCTCGTTTTAGTCCATGAAATATCCACCAGATGTCAGTTAGAACCCTGAAATATATTTAGGGCCGACGCCCACTATCGGCATCGGCACGCTTCAGGATTTTAAGGTGGCAAATAGCAATATACTTTAACGTTATGGCAATAAAGTAGAAATTTCCGTGATGTGTTCTCGTAAAAACAAAATGCATTTGTTCTGTTTCTGTTTCGGCATTTTCTACTTGCCGATGCCGAAAGTAGGCGCCGGCCCTTAGGGTCGGCGCCCACTATCGGCATCGGCACGCTTCAGGCTTTTAAGGTGGCAAATAGTAATATACTCTAACATAATGGCAATAAAGTAGAAAATGCCGAAACAGAAACAGAACAAATGCATTTTGTTTTTACGAGAACACATCACGGAAATTTCTACTTTATTGCCATAGTGTTAAAGTATATTGCTATTTGCCACCTTAAAATCCTGAAGCGTGCCGATGCCGATAGTGGGCGCCGGCCCTCAGGGACCTACTGGCAACTCAGGAAATCTAAGGAATCATGAAAAAAATAGGCTGTACTGTAAGTGTTGGTAGGTACTTACATTCTGATTGTTTCATCATTTTATTGTAGATTTGTGAATAAATTAGAGAGAAGTTGTGAGTAAATTATTGAAATGGGTGATAGATTTTCTTTTAAGGATGTCAAAATGTAAGGGCCTTTATCTACAATCGATTCGTTTTATTGCAAATATTTTTTTAAGCATCCGATATTTGGAATCGAACATAAAATATACACAATCACGAAATATTTTTTTATTAAAAGTAAGTAAGTACCTAATTACAATAAATGTAGGTTTTTACATTCCAGGTCTATTGGTAATTTGTGTATTTAGCTAAAATAATTATTTAAATGACATTGACCATACTCACCTTCGTATAAAATATAATTAACTTGACAAAATTCTGTTCTGTTTTCATGAACGTACCTATAGTCTCTACCTACAATCTCTATCTCCATCGAATGTTTTATCAGTAATGGAACATAAATAATGGAAAATGCAATAAAAACTAAATGGACTTAAGGTCTATGTTCAGCAGTGGACTTCTACTGTCAGTGCATGGCTGTGTGTGTGTGGTAAGATTGATTGAACTCGACAATGTGATGAAGTCTTTGACAAGCCTATTCCGAAGTTTAAAACATGGACAAAAATATGGACAGTTTAACAACAATTAAATACAACAGTGGAATTGCAACATTAAGCATGGCGGAAAAAAATCATAAAATTTTTAACGTTTTAGTTTTATGTACCTAATTAATTAGTGAAGAAAAAAGGACAATACAATTAGATAGGCAGAATTATAGAGAGACACCCAATCAGATTATTAGTGTGTTTCCTGGGATCAGTAAGTACCTAATAATTGTTATACATAGACCTAGCTAGATTTGAGACATCATTTTGTCAGATAAATTACTAATTAAATTACATCCCTACGTCTACGAGGTCTGTGGTGACTTGGTAGTTTCATCTGTCACCTTAGCTGTTACTCTTTCATCTTCTCTTTGAAACAAATAGCTAGTGTTAGGAGTAGTGCTGCTGCTGGAGTAGCCGTTATTAGCGTTGGAGTAGCTGTTGCTATTTGTGTTAGCGTAGTTGCTGTTGGCATTCGAGTAGCCGTTTCCTTGGCCTGGCGATGGCTGGACGTAGCCTTGGCGTGTCGGCTGCTGACCGTAGTTTTGGGTGCGGGACGGCTGGTTGTAGCCGCGGTTGTCGGTACCACGGTTGTCAAGTTGAGAGACGCCACTGGAAAGATAGAAAGCATACGATTATTTGACTGAATGACTGGCTAGTTGGTGGCTCACTGGTTAGTAAAGTGGGTTTTGGGGTGTGGGTGGGTCACAAAATTACATCCGTGGTGTTAGAACTTAAACGACGATATGTATTTATTTATTCAAGTACATGCTCGGGTGTTATCTTTGACTATATTTTCTACATTTGTCACAAAACCCAGCAGGCATATTTATGTAAAAAAATAAAATTAGATTTGATAAGATAGATTTGACCGCACGTAACTGATTGATTAGTTGTTGAGTGCCTGCTTTTGCCATGCCTTAAAATATCACAAAGACTTACCTCTGATCTCTATAAGGCCTCCTCTCTCCAACGTTGCGCCATCCACTAGCTTGCCCATATCCTGCCCCACCCTGCCCATATCCTGCGCCACCCTGCCCATATCCTGCACTACCCTGCCCATAGCCTGCACTGCCTCCGTATCCAGAGCTAGCTGCTCCGTACCCTGCGGACAGGTCCTGTCTGTAGCCTCCACTTCCGTAGCCCAGGGAACCCTGGTACTCTGCAGGGTCCCGGTATCCACCAGAGCCGTAGCCGACGTTTTGCCAACCACTTTCGCCATATTGGGGTCTGGAAAATATATGCAAATGTATATTAGAACAGAGCAGAACAGATACATACATTAAATACTTAGGAAACATCCACACCAATACAAAACAGATATGTTTATGCACACAAATGTTTGTACTGTGTGTATTAGGTGTATTAGGACTAGCCCTATTTGTTTAACCTTTTGAAGCAATGGGAAAAGGAGTTTACGTATTGATACAAATCCCGCTCATTACCTGTTCTGATGGACTGTGGCATGATACCCATGTCTTCTTGTGAAAGAAAGAAACCACAAGAATACAGTCCAGCACCATCGGCTTACCATCGCGCGGTATTACTGATTTAGATGTCTGTTCTACTTTATTTGAATTCACGCCAAAACTGTATGACTCTGTTATTTTATTCATTTAATTTTGTACTGTAAGAACATCCTATTTAGGAAGAGTAACAGCTGAGCTGAGGTTTCAGGAGGTTCTCAGTAAAAATAACCTCCCGACGCCGGTGGTAGAGTCACATTATGGACTGTATTTTATGTATAGTTTATAATATCGTTAATATTGTAATGTATGTTCATCATGTGTTTGAAAATAAGTATTTTCTACAATACAGTGTACTACTTGAATAAACAAACATTGAATTGAATTTCCATTTCGTGGAACCAGACACACTAGAAAGTCTTCCCTTTCGGGCGCGATAGAAGCCATAAACGGGACGTGAGTGGTTAATTAGCGCCCTAAATTTATTAAGCCAAAGCACTACCCTACCTAGCGTACTCCGGACGTCCCCAAGCCGGCGCGGGCGCCGCCTCAGGGCGCCCCGACGCGAAGTAGTACCCTCGACCGCCTGCGTCCCACCCCGCCTGCCCGCGGTACGTCTCGTCCCAAGGCCTGAAACTGATGGTACGTTGATGAATTGGTTTGGAGGAGCTTTACCCGAGGAGCCCGTAGCTCAGTTGTGACAGTGAAGAGGCAACGGTTAACCCCGGAATTCACAAACGTCAATCAACGCTACGCATGCGCTCATGCTCATGCTGTCTCTCAAAAAGTCAATAGAACTAAAAGAGACAGATATACCACTGAGAGATGCTCAACGTTGACTTGCGTTTGTAAATTGTGGGGTTAACCGTTGCCTCTCACATATACTTGTGTACATTGACTTCTAATCATATAAATACTATGCAACATTTGACAATAAACTAGATTTCAACCGACCGTGTTGACTTCTCATTTCCCCACCGCTGCGGCCAAGATACCTTAAGCCGTCAGTATCATGATCAGTAGAGTGAGCCTGCTCTACTGGCAGCGGTTCCAACAACCCTACCTACTGTCCTAACTCTTCCCGCTTGCACCCCGGGCACCCCGGGAGCAAGCTCCCTCCCCTCACTATCTATTTATGTATCTATTGTCAGGTAGGGCTAGGGCTCTAGCGACCTAGTGTCTCGACACAAGGGGCTCTAGGCTTTCTAGGGAGTTAGTTCCCTTCCTAATCTTATATTCCCTTCTCTGTGCGGCCGGGATGCGGTGCCTTACAACCACTTAGCTTCCTGACCGTACATGATATAACACCTGCGACAGCAAAATTACTAACCTTACCCCCCTTCAACAATCTGCACTGAACCCATGTATGTCATAGTTGAGGTATGGCTTATGCCCAGTAGTGAATTCTCTAAAGGCTGTATTTTTTTGTAGGTCAACATCATAAATATGTCTTAAATAATTTTGTTATTGGTAAAATTGGTATTATGTTAAAATTTTTGTAAAGAAGTTGTTGAATTTTATGACCCAGTTAACTGTACCAACTTAGTTCACCAAATAGTCTTCAGATGTCGTTAACTTGTGACTTATAGAGCCTGAACCAAACCGAAGCTGAAGCTTATCCCACGTGTATGCCATTTGCAGTATCTAATTGGAACCTTGTTTCACCAACAGTTATACTGCTATCTACTGCTGTTTAATTATATTCTTAAATCAACCTATCCGAAAGAATTCAAATGTCCTATACGCTTGTAATCTTACAGAACTCTTATATTTGTGAGATTCGCCCCGATAAGTAATCGCTACTGAGCCGTGTCAGGCCGCTTTTCTCTCACCACGTATGATTAATATGTTAGATTGATCTCTCCAAGTAATAGCCTAGTCCGAGGTCCCTGCCCTGTTCTGAGGCGCCCTCAGGCACGTAACTTTGAATATTAGGGATTGAAAGCCCCTCCAGTGAAACTGTCAAAGCCATCAAGGACTAAATTTGAAAAAAAAAATAAGTGAGTTAAAAACGTGTGTAACGTTAGTGCCAATTATTACTTAATTAAACAAAACTGTAACACAACAAAAGAACCGAGATAAAATCTGCAGATAAAAAACAAACAAGTTACCTCATCAAAAAAGAAACAGCTACCTGATTAAAATTCAAATTGAAACCAAAATATAGGTTACCGTAACCAGTTCCCCGACCTATGAACGCGAGCAGGAAGCAGGGTCAGTCACCGGTCCAGGGGTTCTCGACCTGCGCAGCCGCTCGAGACGAGCAGCATTAAAAGAGAGCATTATTAAAACAGCATCCCGTAAACTTGGAATCCTGAACAGAGTGAGACGATTCTTCACGCCTGAGCAGCTTTGTCTTTTGTATAAGACACAAGTTCGCTCGTGTGTGGAATATTGCTCTCATCTCTGGGACGGTTCCGCCAAGTACTTGCTAGAGGCTCTCGATAGGTTGCAGCGGCGCGCTATCCGCATCATTGGTAACCCAGAGGCAACTATGGCTCTGGAGCCTCTCCAACTGCGTAGAGACATTGCCAGATTGAGTGTCCTCTACCGCCTGTACAACGGGGAATGCTCTGACGAGTTGTTCCAACTGATCCCATCCTCACCCTTCCACTCCCGTACCACACGCGCTGGTCTGCGTCAACATCCACACACGATCCAGCGACTGTCGGCCCGCACCAAAAGGTTCGGTGACTCGTTCCTGTGTCGTGCTATCCAGACGTGGAACGCTCTTCCAGCGCATGTGTTTCCTTCTTCCTACAATCCCGGGTTTTTTAAGCGGGGCGTGAAAAGGCATTTATGCAGGCCTTCAAAATGAGATTGACCAGCAGAGTAGTTGTCCATTACTGTGCTTGTCAACCCCATATCTGGACCTCACGACTGCTTTCCATCAGGTGGAGTGAGGTCATCTTGAGGACCACTATAAAAAAAAAAAAAAAAAAAAAAAAAACGAATAGAAAAAACAAAAGGCGGTTTGCAAATTCAATTTCGAACGTTAGAATTCTTATTACAAACTTTTTACTAAATTAGACAGTTAGGAGCTCCACACAAACTAGATAGGGAACAGGTTCAGACGGGTAACTTCCGTAGCAAAAAACTCGCCTTATGATCCATAGAGATTTCCGCATATAAAGATTTTGATAGCTTTTTTTTTTAATTGTTTTTTCATAATGCGGCAACGATGTTAACGTTATAAATCCACAAATAAATACAAAAAGGTTTTATGTTAAACCTTTGTTATTTATTTGTGGATTTATAACGCTTACCGTTATAAATCCACGTATATTATAGGTACCTAAATTCTGCTTGTTTTCTTTGGAAATATAAATTGGGTATAAATTAAACAATTTTCACTTAGTATGCCTTTTATTTCTTAATTTTGTTTAATATTTAGTAAATGCTTTACGCTGCATACAGGGCAAAATCGTCTTTTCCAATCTACAAACATCCGTACCTTGAGATTTTTGTTTATAATGTTGCACCAATTGAACACAGTTAATCGCAGAGTTAAATCAAAACAGCTTTTCGCAACTACACTTTTGTGTTGCTTACAACCCAAAGAATCATATGAATGCTGATGAATGCTTGGACTGAATTTGATGTTTCAACTCTTTTATTAAACCCTGTTGATGTGGGCTATTTTCTAAAACTTGATTGTCTTCTACAATTATGTTTCCAAACAATCTTACCGCATTTTCTGATGGGTAGGTAAGTTTATTTTCTTTTAAGCATTTATATTAAATTTTTCTGAAAAAAATATAATTGTTGACACAATGAAATAAAAACCAACCTGACAATACTTGACACAAATGACAATCAACAAAAGCGTAACCTAGGTTACAAACCAAAGACAATCCTTAGACTAGAAACCTCATCATCCGCGGGAGGAGGGGAAGCTACCATTTCCTATAAAAGCATCCATAGACAAGCTTAACCTTAATGCTATTATTTTTTAAAGGAAGAAAATCGGCCGTGGAGCTCCAGTTCGCCTCATCGCGCTTTCTTTAAAGGATACATCTTAGAAACCGAACTGTACGAGATCACGACAGATCCAGAGCGTTTGAGTTATACCCCCTAAGGCTGAAGTATTCTATTTATGGGCGGCTTCTACTTGACTCACTGTGACCCATTTGTTTGTGACCCTTTTTTTTTTTTGTTAAGTAGGGGAAATGCCTTACGCATACCCGTCTTAACTCTTTGCTTCCCGGTGGTGCCCCTACCACCGGTACTAGGCCCCCTCGCCACGCCGAGGCGAGAACCCCTCATGGGTTCTCGCACTGGGTTTGTTTGTGACCCTGGGAATAAATAGATGAGTTTGGAATTTTTTGGATATTTTATCTTTCTTACCAATTTTTAAGTGTTTTCATAATACGAAAAGTATACATACATACGCATCAGGAACCATATTTTTACATTGCTACGATCCTGGCACGTACTATGCGCTTCTTCCACTCTCATCAATTGTTTCATACTATATGCTCGTCAGATAGGTTCCTGCCCTTTTTGAGAACATATTGAACTTGTTCATAAAACGTTCATAGCGTAGGCCTTACCGTTCTAACAGTTATTATTATTACAGCAATTTTTTTACTGAAGGACCATAAGAAGTACTCAAAACCATATTTATGCAAAACTATTCTCAGCTCTGACTAGACATATATAGGAAAGATAGTGACGTTAACAAAAGGCATTTTGATTAGCGGCACCTAACGGTACTTGGTTACGAGTAACAGACGTGTCAAGATTGTTTGCAAATTGGATAATTACTAGACACGTGTGTAATTGCTGTTCACGAAACGTTTCAATGTGTAGTTAACTGCGAATCAGCTGTGATTAAACTTATTATTTTATTATTACCATTGTAATCTTCTTTTTGTGATACCTGGTAGATATAAATACTGGCATCTAAGAAATAGATGCCTTGGATCTTCTATAGTGCAGCTATGCTATTCCGGTGGTCGTCGACACTCACTTCGCTCGTGCGAGGTAACTTTGAAATTCAATTCCTTCGCGACTGTGGTCGTTTGAGAGAAAAGAATTAAGCCAAATAACATTTTTTAATTATTTACATACAAAATGAGGGAAAATACTAATTCAAAGTAAAGCGTATTGATGATTGAGGTAAGCGTGAAGCACCGAGATGTGAAGTGATGTTCGATGTGCACCGCCGGAATAGCACGGCTGATGTGGATGTATGTTGCTCAATGTATTGAGGATTACAGTGTAAACCTAATATGTTAGAGAACAAAAAAGTTCAACAAATTAGATAACTGTTATTTCGTAGTAATCTTCACTTTTCTGCCTCAGCCTTTTTGAAGCTTCATAAACCTTTTCTTTACTGTATTGTCTACCACAAGTGCCGTAACAATAGTATGACACGAGTGATATAGACATCGCCTGAGCGGCCCTTGATGGAATATCTGTAGTAGCCAATTATTAAAATCTAGTATCCGAGTTTTCTTTATCTAGGACACTGAAGCATGGATCGAAGTCTTTCCAAACTTCACGTGATGTACCTGGGTATACAATAGCACTTTCGACACACGCACAATGTGCTCAAACAGCGTGACAAGGAGATGCACCACATCTCATTGAGCACACATGATCCGACAAATTGGGTGAAAGCGTGATGCGATTTGCTATGGTTTCCATAACGGTGGCCATTGTCGATTTGCCGAGTGTTGAACTTTGCAAATGATACCTGTATTAATGATCGGTACAGTTAAAAGTGGACTGACCTATACTGGGTAATTGATATGCGATGGGACCACCCATCGTATCATAAAAACGCCCGTCCTTTTTTTCACCTGTTTTTTAAAGCTAACATCCGAGCTATCATCATTTTAATTTCCGTTTGCGCAATACAGTACTTACCTACCTCTATATTTGCCACAAAGCCTCCACAAAACTGAACAAATAAATTTGACATTTAAGTAGGTCTAAATTGTTTTGATTCCTTCGTAAAGACAGAGCATAAACTTGGTGCTGTAATTATATAAAATTCAGTAGGTATCTTACTGAAGAACAAAAGCTTTCCCGTCCCTTTCCCTTCCTATACGAGTGAATCCTTAAAAAGCCTTAAAATTAAAAGCACAGCGTCTCCTCGCGTTACCAAAGCTGATGATATGCACCACACCTAGAGCATCGGATCGCCCATCTTAGTCAGCCGGACCACTTTCCACATTAGACACAATAACGAAAACCATTAACCAATCAGATAAAATCCTCGGCGCACCAGAAACCCTTGGCCAAGAACTGAAACCACTCACCCCGCTGGTGATGCTCTGGTGACATGAGCATAACCTCCAAATGAGTCAAAATACGCAGCAATCCTGTCATAATCGGTCCTCCGATACCTAGGGGATCCATATCTGCCGATACTGTAGTCGTATCTATCTCTGACAGTCAGGCACCTGCCGCAGTATTTGAGCTTATTTCTATCCTATGTTTCTTATGTATGGTCTTGCTCTTGACCACGATCTATCCCAGAAGGATAGAGGTGGTCCAAGATGAGCTCTCTGAGATGTCAACAAAGCTTAAATGGTTACCGATCATCGTCAGTTTCGAAGCGTCTGCAGGATGTCCCTAGGCTTATAAAATCCGAATGAAATAATTTATATTTTCGAAACATTAAAAAGGCACTTTATGTTTATCAATAGTTTTTAAAATAAATGATACATACAGTCGTTATTTTCTGTTCTAAACAGACAAATTGTTGGTCACATTCATATTTCTAAATAGGGATTTTGCGAACACGATAGGTAGTCAGTGAAATGAAAATTTGCTAAATATAAGCAACAGTGTATCAACAAATTATCCAAATGTTGTTTGGTGAGCTATTATTAGTGAACCTAAAAAAGTCTGATCAACAGTCGAGAACACACACAAGCCTGCAATTGGTCTACACATTGAAATTTTAGTTCAGAACGCGTGGCAGAATACAGGCCTTTGATATTTTTTGAATGTGAATTTAAATTTAAAATAAACTGAGAAAACTCACCTATCATGAGGTCCTCTGCCAGCGCTTGGACCATACCCGCCATAAGCGTCATCGTACGCACCAACTCTGTCATATCTGTCATCGTACACCGGTCTCCTGTACCCAGACGTGCCATATCCGTCGTATCTCCCGTACGGGTCGTCATATCTATCGTAGAGTGGTCGTCGCTCCCTGTACGGGTCCTCATAGTAGGGTCTGTCGTAGCGATCCCTGTCTCTGCTCAGGAACCTGTCGTAGTAATCAGGTCTGTATCTGTCTCTGTCGTCGTGTCTATCTCTGTTGCGGTCGCGGTCTCGATCTCTGTCGCGATCTCGTCTTCCACCACTTGGCCGACTGTCCTTATCGTCGTATCTAACAAAAACAATATTGAGTTTCATTATTAATTATTTCATTAATCTAAC
Organism: Udea ferrugalis; assembly: GCA_950022985.1. Classification (NCBI taxonomy): domain Eukaryota; kingdom Metazoa; phylum Arthropoda; class Insecta; order Lepidoptera; family Crambidae; genus Udea; species Udea ferrugalis. Next base: position 2,316,171 of record OX465527.1, on the reverse strand, counting down.
TTAACAATTTTTGTACTACAACACCAGTTTATTAGAAAATTGTTGAATATTTTTAATCAGAAGGCTGATGTTCTAATTTTGTTGCAAAGGCAATTTTGAATATTACATTCGGAAACTAGGATAAGATTGCAAAAAGTTCGGGATTGTGACGAACATTATTAGTGTTGCGTCTAGGTGTGAATCTACGCTATTTCCATCCGCACAAATCCAGTAACTTAAGTACACAAACATGTGTTTCCTCCTTCTTGTAATCCCAGATGATTTAAGTGAGGCATTCAAAAGTGTTTAGTTAAGCAGGCGTTCAATATGAGAGCAGCCAGCCAACCAGTCTTGTTACCCAGTCACCTAAAAATGTTCCCAGATGTTTCAAAAATGTATATGCACCTGTTTTTATTGTCCTTGTCGTTGTCATCTTCCGTCCCGTTCTTCTGGCTGTTGCTGTTCCTGTCGGTGCTGTAGCGGCGGTCATCATCATCATCGCCCTTGTTCCGGTCGTAGCGGTGGCCGGAGGTGGGTCTGTGGGACCGCCTGTCGTCATCATAGCCTCGCCGTCTGAGAGTCAGAAATCATCGGATCAAGGTATGAGCTGAAGCTTATGCTTTACCCAACGGTTGTCCAATTTATCATTTTACAAGGAATAAGCTAAATGTACCGATTTTAATTCTTTCTAAAAACACCCAAATGGATTAGAAAATCTTTTCTAAGTATTTTAACAAATTACTTATAGGAAACCTGTCATGCAATTTTCAAAATTTTAGGAAAATATGAAAGAAGGTAGTAAATGGTACAATTTGTGTGTCTTTTTTTCATTTCATTAACTTTTAATTCTAATTCTGGCACCTACTATTTATTGAAATATGTTTCTGGCCATATTTTGAATCTCACTTGTACCTTATTTGGTAAGATAGCAAAAGCCGGTACAAACTAAAATGGTCACATGTGTTCTAAAAATAGAGTTTGACATTGACAAGACTGCCTAAATTGTACATTGGCTCTAAAATGTTTTTCTTCTTTGTTAATTTCTCTGTTGTGTTTGTGTGCAATGTAAGTGTTCCTTTTCTTATCTTACATTACCTCTCATAGTCATCATCTCTGTCATCCCGATCCTCCAAGCACCGCCCACAGCGCGAAGGTCGCTCATAGTCCAACCTCCCATACTCCAGCCGCTCGTAGGGGCGCCCAGTGCCGTACCGCGGCTCGTAGTAATAACTGCGCCCTTGTCGACTGAGCTTAGCCTCGCTGAGCTTAGTATCGTCAGCTTTTGGGCTGAGAACAGCTGACAATACTGTGTCAGCGTGGGTCGGCAGGAAGGTAGAGAGGAAGAAAGCTGACAGCGCCTGAAAATAATTGAATAGGAAACATTGGCGTTTATTTATTTATAGTCTTGATCGAAGTTGACACCTTTAAAAGTTGGTACGGAGAATGTTTCATGAACATTAAACATAGAAGTCCTCGGGGTTAAAAACTTATCCATCTATCTACCTATACAGAGTTTGAATTTGTTTGTTTTTTTTCGTCATTTATACTGCTATTTAGCCCCTGAATTAAAACCTACCTTTATTTTTTTCATTCTTTGAAAACCACTGCCGTCTGTCCAAAACGAGGCTTCATAAAGGCTTCACCGCCTATGGAATGTTAGCACAACTTGAACTTTAGCAGAAACTGTACTAGGAACTACACCAATATCAAGTACCAAGCTATAATAATCAATGATATTATAATCGGGCAGGAATCGAACCCCTGCCTGCCTGCTTCTGAGACGATAGATGTCAACACTGTCAATGCTTTGCTCAGGCGCTGATTTCGCGTGCCACTTTTTTAGCAGAAGTAACCTATCTACCTCTTTTTTATTATAATATCATTGGCTATGATGCAATAAGCTATAATGCATCGCTGCACTTACGAGGCCGCCCTTACATCCAACTCATCCTAGGAGACTGACCTCAGTTATAAATAAAATCTGTCACTCCAACAGCCTACACAATAGCTAGCTTCCCCATTTTTTGTTTCCATCACAAATTAGAATTAAAGTTGAATCAAAATCATAATATGAGATAATGTTGGTAACATGACGGGTAATTAGCAGCTGACCTCCGTGAACAATGGTGTGACGTCACGTGAAACAATATGGTGGTAGCCGAAAATTGGCCGAATGAAGGTTGTGGTCCAATTCGAATTGTTGCTTTATGGGTACGAATATGTGGTCATTTTTAGAACTTGCGCAACAGCGAACCCTATAATGGCAACTTGCGTTACTAAAAGCTCAGCGGTACACATATTATGTTATAAAACCATTGTAAAAAAGGGTCCTATGACAGCAGTATAAGGTGCCCCTATGTAAAGGTTGATCTCCCTGCTCTGTATTCTTCCTCCCTCTGTATTTACTAATAATTTAAGAGCTTTATGCCAGCAAAGCACAGTTTGGGATTTGGGACAGATGACACTTACTAAAAAAATAAAATATGTGTAAGGGGTTAGATTGAGGTTACAATGAGTACAATGCTGTACGTCTTACCAGCATGTACTAACTTGGTTCTCTTCCCTTAATAATAAATATACCATCACTTATACGTACCCATCCACTTTTTGTAATAAAATTGGCAAAACTACCGTCCGACTTTACATTACAGGTTAAAATTGTAAATACATGCAAGGGAATTTGCAAGAATGCAAGAAAATCGCTGCGGAAGCAATGCGAAGTCTAGCAATGTGTAACTGTAATCGCGAAGCAAACAGACTCTTGCCCTATCTTCCAGCTGATCAAAGTACGGAAGCAATAAAAACAATACAAAAAACGGCTAACGATCTGCCAGTCAGTGCACAATTGCCCTGTGAACTTCTTTTCAGGGTTCTGCAGTTAATAGAAACTTTGTGGTTTCGCCTTGCCATATTCTTAGTTGCTAATTCATTAAATTGTACATGTTTTGTTGTAAAAAATCATTTACTGAGCACTTTCTTTAAGTTTTGCCATATACAGAACGAACGGAGTGTCCCGTAAAATGTCAATCGAACTAAAAGGAACAGCCATACTTCTGAGGGATGCTCAACGTTGATTTGCGCTTGTGAATACAAATGCAAGTGTAATTGTTCAATGATAGAGTGGTATGTCGCTTGAAGCGAGACTAACTTATAAAATCTACTTATTCCAAGTGTAAGACTATTTTAAAGCTGTAGTTCGGTTGCTTTTCCCAATATTTTAGTCATATTCATTGACTCTCACATAATTTTAATGCTGACTGTACTCTACTATTTGGTACAGACAACGTTGTAAAATACAATTTTCAGTAAAAATAGGGTAAGGTATCTTTAATATCGAATCAAACTATACTGCTTATCATTATCTTAATGGTCTTATTATTCTTATTATGAACATTAAAAAACTCAAGCTTAAAATATTGATTAAACAATTGTTTTTAAAAGCATTCCTTTGCTATAAATGAGTAGGTACAAAATTACTAATTTGTGTCTATGGCTTGAAACAATATAGTTCAAGTATTTACCTAATTGAATGCACATTTAGAGCAGATAAGCCCAGCTCTACACAGCCGCAGCTACGTTTACGCAATTCATGTAAATATTTACAGCAAGCCTTATTGTTTGAGTTCAGTAGTTTCGACCATGTCCGTCCGTGTGTCCGCGGCTCCATGGCAATAATCGCTTTATAATTGAGCTCTGACAATGGACGAAAGGTTATGGGAATTGTTTAAAATTACACCTCCCTGACGTTTCATCGTTGAAACAACTTAAAAGGGAAAAATCATTAGGAAAAATTATTATTGTGGACAATTAGTGGTTGTTATGATCTCGGTAATAACATTAAAAGGAATACGCACTATTGTTTTAATCACGAATATGACTGTAATTAAAAATGTAACACTGTAAGGCTTTCTATAGCTCAAGTACTGTATAATAATTGCCAAAGAGCTATTTAGCCTTTTTGAGAGCAATTATGTACTCAAGACTTCTACAGTCCGTAGTTGGAGCTTTAGAGGTAAAACCATAAAAACAATGCTTTTCGAATCATAAAAAGTTCTAAGACGGTTAGCTGATACTCCGGCGTTTTTTTAGCTTTTATAAGTTCTATTATTCAGTATAAGAATGACTTTCCTATTAGTATAGTAGTAGGCAAACATATGCATATCACAACAACTTACCAGCACTATTAACTGTTCCATCACGGTTGATTTGTCTTAAAAACTTGTTAAGTTCATCCTTTGCAATAAAAGTTTTACGGCACCACTGCACCCAAAGAGTTCTATGAAAAACTACTAAAACCTCTATGTACCTTCAGCTTTACATTCTATAGTCTATGATTTAAACATGGCCAGTTAAAAAGGATAAAAGAAAAAGAGAAAATTCGAATTTAAATTTAGAACGTTAGCGCGTTGCGGTTCGCGCGATCGCGTACGCTGGACTGGCCGCCTGCGTATGCGTCGACCGCTTATAATAATTATGGCAATTGTTGCTTTTTTGTTTGTCCATCCGTCTATGGAGGACTTGAGATGGATTTTGAAGGCTGCCTGATGGAATTACACGTGTTTCTTGAACCAAGTGAAATATCCGGCATGATACGACGAATTATTAGTATCAATTTCATGTTTTGACAATTTTATGCTTGTTAGGTAGGCATAAGTGGCATAAGTGACGAAGTAGCCGTTCATTGCGAAGATTACTGAATTAAAATGACAGGATATTATTTTATACACTGTCAGCTAAGTATATTCACAATAACACTACGACAGTTATTCTTGGTTCTTACGTGAAAACATTCGTTTTTTTTTCTGGTATTGTTTAATTGATCTACATTTAGGGCCTTTCGTATACGACGCCACCCAAATCCGTGCTACCCATCGAATTTGGTCTTCACGAAACTGCCACAATGCTTTAGTTTCGTACTCAGGCACGCGTCGCCTACGCTAGGGTCCGTGTTGTGGTGGCATTCCGGCTAACATCACTTCACATTTCAACTCAAGCTCACTTCAATCATTAATACGCTTTACTTTTCTTCACTTCACTTAATTAGCATTTTCTTTCATTTTGAAAATAATCAAAAAATGTTACCTATGTAGCTTAAGTAGTTATTCTTTCTCAAACGACAACTGTCGCAAATAAAGTGAATTTTAAAGATAACTCACCACGACCGAAGTGAGTTTTAGCGCAAACCGGAATAGCATAGCTGATCCTCGCAACGCAAGTTTACAATACAACAAACATTAGTATCAAAGACTTGACTTGCGTAGCCTTGTGTACGACGGTGAAGCCACAGAGACATGCTCTCTTGGGTAAAGCGGTGTATCAGGTGGCGAAATGCTTTACATGTATTTTTTACTACATTTCCAATGAAACTAGTTATCTGGACAAACTTTCTTTATTTTTATTTCATTTAGATTGACCAGCATTTGACAGTGATCTCATCTGATGGAAAGCGACGATGCGGTATAAGATGGAGCATGCTTGTCTAGAAGAAACCTATTCACTCTTTGCTTGTAGACTCCTCTTTGCTTGAACTTTCAAACAATAGCTTTAAAAGGTCTACTCAAAAAAAGATCTGTGTTGTCAACCTAGCACCTTTTGCCGCCCGCCAACTAAGCAGAAGTCTAGAGCGTAGATAACCCGCCTATCACAATGGACAATTAACCATATTCTCTTGCAAACAAACGCTAATCAATTACTAATTACTTACATTAATTAAGACGTTACACCGTCATTTATTTTATGAATGACTGACCGTTATGTTTTTTACTAAACTTGTTAGAACCTATAAAGTTGAAACAAAAATTTGATGAACATACTCAAAAAATAACAATCAGACGTCTTCAAATATTTATCACTTCAGCAAGCTTAAGTAGTATAGGTACGCCATTTATTATAACATAAGAAAAAAGAGGCTCATAGAAGCAGGGGTGCCAAACACTACCACCCACTAGGACCCGCCGACTGGCTTTTTCCGGCTGACAAATTTGTATAACCTGGCAACATACCATAGGGTCATGAAGATTTGTCAGGCGACAAACCGTTTGAACCGTGTGTGTGTCACATCAGAGCCCATCGCCAGAAAGATCCAACCTGAAAGGTTTGCAGCAGTCGCCATCGGACACGGTGTGGACGACATGATGATGATGATGATAACCTCGCAACATTGAAAAGCCTTTCCGCCATAACGTATGAAGGGACTAACTAACATTTAGATTTGCTAGAGTTATAATGATAGTAGAAGTGCGATTAGAACACAACCCCTGCCTCTTTTACGTTTTTAAGATCGACGAAGAGTTTCACGTAAGACAAAATAACTTAATTTAGTACACGCCTCACAAATTTAGAAGTTATTTACTTTAAATGAGAACAATTAAGTGTGACAGTTGGCTTAAGCCGTAAATTTTAATAAGTTCGGCATAGATCTTAAAAGTCATAATATTTATTGGACTTTTATCACAAAGTATACTAAATAAATAAACTATTAAAATACGTTGTTCAAAACTCGCTTTCAACTTTGACTTGAGGTTTTCTACGCTGTACTTTTAATCATTTAATCTTAATGTACATCAAATGTAATGTTTAAAAATAGATTGTCTGTAATGTTTGTAAAAAGTTCAAAGCAATTTGCAAGAATAAGCTCCGGCCTACGAACTTTAACCGACAAGGAAGAGGAAGGCCTATTGTTTCAAATCAGAACTGTTTCCATGGTTAGTCGAGACAAGTTATTTTGTATTAGTACTAAGAAGGATTTACTTAAGTATGATTTATTTTTCAAAAACATGCTGAGACAAACTAGTGCTGCTAATTTCTTCACTTTTAATTCGATTTCGTAGCGGAATCGACTCTATATCTTTTTGTCCGTATCCGCGTAGTGGAAACGCCCACCCACAATCTGCCTCTTGGCATTAAGTCCGGCTTTTTATACAGTGTGTCTGGTCACCGACCCGTTAGGGTACATTAATATAATCAATTTTATCGCCAAATCAAATGTTAAAAAAAAATGGCGGCCATTTTTTTCCTTTTGCCGAGCCTGGGACTGTTCATTTATTTAGCAATATCCACCGATCTGCTGAACCTACAAGCATGAAAAAGGGTTTGATCGACAGCTGAAAGAGTAGACAATAAGTAGATTTTAAAAAAACAATAGCTCCCATTAAAACTTCTAAAAAACACTTGAAACGTAAAATTTAAAGTTAAAAAAAAAGTCAGGAAAACCAGAAAAAGGCATTCGGTCTTGGCATCAGGCGGGACCAAGACCGAATGCCTTTTTCTGGTTTTCCTATCTTTAGTAAGATGATAATGCATTATCCCTAATGCTAAAAATTAAACAACCTAAAAAAAAAGTCTTTTAAGAGATGAAAAAAATAGTGGATTTGTCGATAAAATTGACTACATTCCTGAACCCTAACGGGTCCGACACTGGTGACCAGACACACTGTATATTAATGTGCTATGAAAAATAAATATTCTGGAATCTGGAAATCAATAGGAGATGATAGGCCTATTGTAGAGGAAAGACTCTGTCCTTTAATTAGTAGGACACCCAAAATAATTCGAGAAATGTTTTTGAGGATTCTGAAATATAGAGACGAATGGGTGTTCATCTTTCAATATACGCTTTTGGGTTTTTCGTCATATTTTGCAATATGTTGCAGACAAAACATTTGTGACACGTTCGTGTTGTGGGCAAGCAAAGCTTTAATCACTTTACATCAGGTGAATCATCGGCGTATTTGCCTGACTTTTGCAATAAACTAATAATCAATCCAAAACATAATCTTGTGGTGTTTGGTGAGCTGGTAGAGATCCGACATTCAAATCTCTTGCTCTTAGCCTACTTTAGGTACTTAAGGTAAACCGCTAATTTAAATATTGTGACTTAATAAAATTAAAATAATCATTTATTACCTACTTTCATATTTTATAACATTAAGATTATCTTCAAAATAACACTTAGCTAACTCGATAATATAATGAATGACTCTTTGTTAGACGGACTATTTACTAATTTACTACACAAAATAGATTGTCTCATACAAGTACGCTACAATGTTATTATTATTGTATCTTAGATCTAAAGTACAATTCTAGTCATTATTCATCATTCTGTCAACTCAAGCCAAATATAGTCAGTTAAGCTATACGTAGTTTTGCTATACATTTGCTATGACTTTAATACCCTATTATTGGATTCCTTCATCAATCAACCACCGTTGATTGATTAACGAAAAACCTTTGAAAAATTAACCCTTCAGTCACGAAGCACTTCCAAGGTCTTGTTACTGTATTATTTTATAATTAAATATGTTTACTTGCCGTGCCTGGTGTTAGGCAAACAGTGCCCCCCGAATATCCGCGGACACCGTGACTGACACGTCATTACGCACTGCTTTGAGGGCCAGCAGACCATGAACACACCATCGCACTAACCACCGCTGAACTTATATCAATTAGACTTTTTACCGACCCCTCTGTTTCGGACATGGTTCCGGGCGTGACATCCGGCTCGAAGGACCACTTTTAATACTGGTTCTAACTTTGATTTTGCATTGCATTAACAACTGCAGGCCTGAATGCAGTTTAAAAACACCATAGGTAATTAGTAAAGGTGACTAATGCAACTGATGAGTACCTGACTAAATAGTATAAATGTACGGAAGCAGATTCTACGACGCGATTTGTAAGCCTTGCCATTTGTTGCTGTAAACGACATTTTAATGTCAGTTTTGACATTAAGTCGTACAATTACTATCAATGTCATGTATCTACTTCTTCTATGGCTGTATGACAGATGGATGGTGACACTTTTCCGTTGGTGCAATAGGAAAAGGTCTTACCTACAGCGCTAAAGGGCGAGGGTTCGATACTTACCCATATATGCGGCTATATTCTGATAAGCGAGTCAAATAACAAAAACAGCATGTTTTGGCAACCCTGCTGTTTGTTATCTACCATTGTTATGTCTTTTTCAAAACTCTCAACCTCCATGAACAAATCATACCATAGAGTTTTCTCACATAGATTCGACCTACGATACCAATAGATTGTTGATTGCTATCCATAACTTGCGAAATACGACACTAACAAACGCCCATTGGACTAACACATTGATTTCCTTCCTAAACAAACGTATCATTACGGACCCTAGAATTACCATTATGGCAAAGCTAACCACAGAGTTAGTTTAGTTAGCCAATTTTCTGCGGCTTTGTTATTTGTTACCCTCGAGTGGAAAACCAAAGCCTCGTTTCTATTTTTTTCTTTATATTTAATAGGCGCCCATTTGCCACAATCCCACCTGCTATAGTATTCCGGTGGGCGCCAAAACTTACTTCGCTCACGGTGAGTTATCTTTAAAATTAAATTTATTTGCGGCTATGGTCGTTTGAGAGAAAAGAACTAAGCCAAATAACATTTTTTTATTATTTACATACAAAATGAGAAAAAAAAAATTTAGAGTAAAGCGATTGATGATTGAAGTAAGCGTGAAGCACCGAGATGTGAAGTGATGTCCCCTGGAATGCAACTCCTGATTCTGAGTGACGATGTGGTCTAAGAAGGGGGCATATCTCTATATATAAAAATGGGTTGCTGTTCGTTAGTCTCGCTAAAGCTCCGGAACGGCTGGACCCGTTTGGCTCATTTTGGTTTTGAAATATTTCTGATGGTCTAGGGAAGGTTTAAAAGGTGAGTGAACATAAGAAAATGCTAGGAATATAGTAAAAACAACAATTTCGTTTTCTCTTAGCAACTGTTTCCACCTGTCACGTGACACTAAATATTTGACAACAGAACGAAGTCTGTCAGGACAGCTAGTGTCCAATAAATGACTGTTCACGCTCTTCTTGAAGAGGACCGAGTTTTTGTTTTTTTTTTCTTTTTAAAATAGGTATTGAGAAGATTTTAATTTTAACTGGTGAAGAAAATCTCTTTTTAGAAATTATTTTTCCTGGATGTTTATCCGGCTAAAGTTGCTAAGTCAGCCGTTAAGCCCAGTCGGAGGCCTGAGGTCGGCTTGGTTGCACCTGAAAGCAAGGTTTCTCTCTAGCAATGCGCGCTGAGACCGAGTGTTGGAGTATGGCTCGTACCACCTCAAAAAGCTTTCATAAGACATCTTACAACTTTTGCATGAATGTATTGGCGATCTCAGTAAATAAAAATAAATAAATAACAAAAAATACAGTTACCGTACCCGTAGCACATTATTAGCGTTAGGTGGATACCTATTGAGTAGAGGGAGGTACTTCTATTCAGTAGGTACTTCCTTCAGCAAATGCCAGGAATTATAGAATCTGGCGGATGACAGATGTCGTTTCCCGCCCCGCGGTTGAGGACCTCGCGTATGCGCGTGACGGCCGCCGACAGAGCGTTGACATTTGCATTTTTTAAATTAATGAATCATCGTAGTCATGGCTTTTAGGCACGGGTAGTAGACCAAATCAAGTAACAAAAAAAACTGTCCTCGAGATGAGTATGTATGTACTCTTTCACTGTTTTTGTTCAGTGAAGAAAATTACAAGCAGCGGAACCAAAGTGCTGTCGTTGAAAGGTTCAGTTGAATACCGTCCATCGTCTGTAGGCCTAGCACGAACCGCTAACGTCTTTGGTAATCGAAAAGTAAACGATCTCTTTTTCTTTATCCTGTGTCTTTTTTAAAAAAAGTAACAGAGTGACTGTTACTTTTTTATCGAATACCAAAACGTTAACGGTTCGTGCTAGCCCTACTGAACTTTGAAAGGCTGGACCTACGTCGAACTAGCCTTTTTGAACTCTGTGTACCAAAGTAGTCAGCAATTTTTGTGAAAAAAACCGGATTTTTGGCAATCTCACTACTACTCGTACTATCTATAATCCTTCTAGTAACTAAGGAACATGTCAATTTGTGTGTACAAGTAAATTTTACTGCATCAAAATATCACATGTTAGAACCAATCTACAATTAAGGCGGTATAATCGGTAGAAGGTGATCTCTTCCAGGCAACATTTAGGTAGAGGTGTTTAATTTACCGAAAATGTGGCAAGGTTATCTCCGTTATCCAGGAGAGATGGGCCGGGGTTTTTTGATGGAATTTTCAGTCTCTGAATTTTATATTAAATAGCACGTCATCTGGTATGAGCTGTTTGTTTATTTATTTTATTTATTTATTTATTTATTCTTTGGCACAGTAACAAAATACAAATCGGTACATACACATGTGAATATTATTCTAAATACATAATATTAAATTTGCATTTCGATGACAACCGCGCACAACATTTGAATACTACTGTTACTTAAAAAGGGAAAAAAAACTACTTAATAACTAACATAACATATTAATCTATACATTAAGACTACACTTCCAAACTCTCCGAACCTTCAATACTTTTAACAGTTTTTACAAACATAGTAGAGGACTGGTGAAATACATCTAGGTCGTTACACATCGAATTATATTTTTTGCACATGCGAGTTAAAGGACTGTTTTGTGAAACATTGTTTTTCGCCGTAGGTACATAAAACAAATTCTGCCTGCGGTTAGACTTCGCTGGTATTTTCAGGGAAACATGGTCCAAGAGATCAGTATCCATTTTAGAATTAACGATTTTGTATAATTAATGATTAAACGAACTTACCCTACGTGAAGTTCTATCATAATTATACGAAGCGCTTCGTCCGAAGAGATTAGTATGTTAGTAACAATTTTAACTTGTAGTAACGCATATTCAGACCCACATCATCACTATTTTGAGAGATTCCAAAGATTTTTTCACAATGGTATCCCCTTCCGGCCCAATCTGTCAACGCCGGAACCAGTCGGTACTTGTCATTAAGTTTAGAGCTTTAAGCAGAGTACCTCCACAACATTATAATTGTTTTGTGATTATTGACCTATTTCCCCGTAGAGTTAGGGGTGCAGACAGTTAGCTGGGTGGGGAGGGACTGCATACTAATCTCTTCGGACGAAGCGCTTCGTATAATTATGATAGAACTTCACGTAGGGTAAGTTCGTTTAATCATTAATTATACTTCGCGCTTCGTCCTCGAGATTAGTATGTTAGTAACAATTTTAACTTGTAGATATTTAGAGACATACGGTGGAAATTTGTCAATGAAATTTTACAATTATTAATGTTGTTTATTGATTATTATTTTTGTCAATACTTAAGTACCTTATACTATTTTGTCAGGAGACTAAAATAATAATTAAGTACAAACTGTGTTCTCAATTTATATACACATATATATATATATATATATTTACAACCATTTATAAATAAGTCATTTAAATTACGGTTGATTTACAGCTAAGCCCCTTATATTTAACAGAATCACGTCAAGTCCTGGTTAAATTATGATTATATACACAAAAAAGTAATAGCGATGTAATGCTACGTTTTGTTTGATTTATCTAATCCTAATGATTCAATAGAGTTAAAACTTTATAAAACCAATATGGTTAATACCTTCAGGCAACAGTGCTTTCTCAAATAAGTTATAATAATCATATGTTGATGCCCATGTTAAAACGTCACACATGACGTGTTCATATGTGTACGTGATATGTACATGTGACAGGCAAATGCAGCACTGGCCCGTAAGAATTACGTTTTTTCATTCAAATGAAAAATAAAGTTTGGACTTACAATCTTACACGTTTTTAAGAAGTGTGCTTTTAATTGAATAGCTTCCGAATGCTTTACTGAAATTTAAGACAAGAGTCTGATTTCTACAACAGGTAATTACAGCAGGCAATACTCAACTGGATGGTGTCATAATAATAATGAGCAATCGAAACTGTAAAACTGTTTTCTATCTTAAAACTTCACAGTCAAAAAGGTGACCTCTAGGTCTTACAACTAAGTAATAAAATCTATATTTCTATCTATATATCTAATGAGTCTATACTCATACTCTTGGAGTTGCAATTTTAACAAAAACAGTATCAAAATGTAAATCAACATCAGAGGCAGACTGGCGAACGGGACATTCAGAAGCTCACAATTTCCAAGGGAATCTGAACCGAAAAAAGATTTAGACCTCTGTACACGGTCTAAACTATGTGCTAGTTTTTATGGCCAATTCGTTTTTCAAGACAAAATACCATTTTTCCAAAAGAAAATTAAATTCTAAGTTTTGATTTTAAGTGCCTTTCTGATGTTCACCAACAAAATCCTATATTATCATAGGACCAAAAAAAAAGCAGAATTGATATTATATAGACAATCCTCGTAACTTGTCAGGAAATAGGCACTAAGAAATTTAAGAACAGTTTTGGGAGTCACCTAAAACTGGTCTGAAGTACGTATTAAAATGCACGTAGGAAGGCAGTTAATGTGCAGGTATATAATATGTTGAATCTTTATGTTGAATGTCTAACTCGAACGATTAAGCCTTTGCGAAAATCTCTGTTGCACCAAAAAGGTGAGGTCACCGGTACCGGTAAGGTCCTGTAACTAAATAGAGCTCCAAAAAGATAATATTACAGTAATTATTACATAATTAGTAGACATCTATCGAGGCAACTTTCACAATATGACCACACATGGTCATTCAAGACCATGCGGAATTGCAGACGCTGCATTAAGGGTATATAATAATCATTGTGATTAATATGTTTCAGTTAATATCTGTTGTTAACTGGAGCAATCATGTCTGTAAAGAGCAATTATAAATTTTTGACACATTAAATGTCCGTCCCGAGGGGGGCAAACCCACGCACAACCCTTAGAGAAGCCTGGTGAGTAATCAATATCAAAAGATTCTCTTCGACACCGATAAGAGTATTAATGTGTGCATATACCTCTAAGAGTAGAAATAAGTGAAACTTAAATTAGTTACCAATGAAATGTACCTAATTATATATAAAGCCAGCTAGACTGTACTTTAACACAGATAGGTATAAACCTTCTGAAGATAGATTTACAAGAGTATATTTTCACACACAGGAGGGGTGTGTTTAATCGGAGATACACTTTGACAACGGTTAAAAACAGTGACAGCAGAAATTATGCAAGGTGTGATTAGTTGTTGGGGTTACCTTGCAGGATCTCTTTGTTACATTAAGCAATCTACCCATCGCGTTGAGGCGTCAGAGTTAATTTCGGCAACATGTTAAAGTTGTTTTAAAACGACAGTGTGATGTAAAACAGAAAGTTGCTAATGACCTAATAAACTATTTTAATTCTGGTCTAAATCATATCACTAACAGAAAGTCGTAAGAATTCAACTATTTCAAACAACTCTATTAACATTGTTATTTTTTACATTGCTCCCTTGTATTAACAAGTTAGTTAACATTTTGATGGGATCCAGGTAAGCCAAGCATACTGGAAGTTTTATTGCTATGACGTTTATTAAACGTTCACGTATGTGACCTAAATAGGAAGCAAAGGATGCAAAGGGTCGTCCTTCACATTATATAATTTAATAATCATATATTTGATTGAAGTAATACACTTCAATGACGTCAGACTTCATATATGTATCTTGTTATGTAAATATAAGGTCAGGTCAGGGTCAAGTTAGGTCAGGTGACCTAGATTTAAGGAAATTGAAAATGTCTTCGCTCTTTTGAGCGTACTTTTGTTCTAAATTTGTAAGCTCAGCTTTTGAGCAGCTTTTCCCTCGCAGAAACCATAATATTCAATTTTTTATTGAAAATTACCATCTGTCATTACAGAACCACGGTAATTACTGCACGAGCTGAAGCACTGAGGCAGACAATTGATAACTCGTTAGGCGAGTTTAATAGAAAACATTGCTACTTGAATTAATCAATTCATTTTATTTTCCTTTTCTTTAATAATTACTATTATTGGTGCTTGAAGGCAGTCTTCTAATAAATTAGAGCAGAAACACATAGTTTACTTAGGTAAGTAAGAATTATCTACTTAAACCTCCTCAAGCACAGCATTGCAAATAAAAGAATGAGGGTATTTTCATAAACCTTTGGTAATATACACTACAAAGTGTTCCAAATCCATTCTTAACGAAATTCAACTATTTTGAACTCTTGTGCTATCATACGAGTACGTATCTTGTTACCTATGTTAGTTAATAACACACACTTGTAGCATTTATACATAAAAATCCTCGAGTCTAACTTGTTTGAAAGACTTTATGTCTAATTTGTTAAGAGACCATTAATAGTCTCGGTAGCTCAGCGGCCAGAGCAGCCGCCTGGCCAGTGGAACACGCGGGTTCAATTCCCGCCCGAAGCCACAACCAAAGGTCTTTTTTTTTTTTTTTTTTTTTTTTTTTTTGGCTTTCGGATCTTTAGCAAAGATACTGCATTGAAATGCTAACAATAATATAAACATGTATGACTGTAGGTATTGTTCCATACTTCATTTTTGAACATGTAAATGGGATTCACGCAAACTCATTTTTGAACTCGTAACTCGAGGGTATGTGAAACCAGGAACTAAGTACATCCTTGAAGATTTGTTGAACAAATATGCGGCTGTGTTATTGAGCGACATGTCGTCAGTAACTGTTGTTGCCGTTTAAATAATTGCAAGTAGGTGTGGTGATGAATACCACCACCACCAGAATAGTTTGCTGTGAGATCTCATGACTGTCGAAAACATCTTGATATTCCATGAGTTTGACATACGCACGCAATATTAGTCATAAGATAAGGTTATAAGTTATCTGATTTGTCTTGTTTTTATAAAAAAACAGACAAATAACTGAAAATTTGATATTTTCACGAAAAAATAAGGTTAAAACTTTGTTATAAACCTCTTTCAGCAACAAGTCAAGTTGTTCATTACTTTTCAGCGTCGCGGTGTCGCAATGACGTGCGACTCATGCTGAGTTTATGTCACATTAGTGGCATTTTTAGTATAATATTTTCACTTTAAGTAACACAGATCCGTGCTTAAACGTGCGCGAATAATGCTCATGGTTGTACCAAGAACATTGATTAATAATGACATTATGGTATGGTTATGCAATGAAAAATTTATCCTCCTTGAGGCTCCTCCTTCAGCAGGCGGTAAGCGTCGGCGGCTGTCTACAGGCGGCGGCAACAAGCGCAGCTAAAAGCTTATATGCGCATATGCTTGAAGGATTTTGTCAGCAAGAAAATATCCCAAAGAATATTTCGCAAGCACCTCCATTTTAGACGACAAATACAGCAAGGTGTATCGCAAGATATTTAAAGCACTTACCCCAATGTGGATTTAGCAAGCATTGTGACGTCTTACTCACGATTGTTTCTTCCACAGTCCCCACGCATGGCATTTGTCGGAGTAAGCAAGAAAATTCCCAAAGGACATTTCGCAAGCTTCTCTTACTGGCCAGAAGTACACCAAAGTGTATTTCGCAAGCCTTGACAGCACGGCAGCGGCAGCTGCAGCGGCGGCGGCGGCAGCTTGCAGACGGTCTTCCTTCCAGTGGTTCACATGCGTTGTATTTGTCTGAGTGAGCAAGAAAATTCCCAAAGGATATTTCGCAAGCCTCTCTTACTGGCCAGAAGTACACCATAGTGTATTTCGCAAGCCTAGACAGCGCGGCGGCGGCGGTGGGGGCAGCAGCAGCGGGGCTAATGGCAGCAGCGGGGGCTTGCAGACGGTTAGAAGTTCACCAAAGTGTTTTTCTCTAACCTTGACAGCGCCACAGCGACAGTCGTTTATTCAGTGGTTAATGCATAGCATTTAACTGAGAAAGCAGGAAAATTCCCATTGGATATTTTGCAAGCCTTGATTGTTTTTCAACATTTTGTATTTTAACGGCGCCGGAGGCGCGCAGTTCAGTGTGCATGCATATTTTTTCAAGTGTTTTTCATATCTATGCACTGCGTATGCACGAATAGGAAGGTAAGAATATAACGACAAACGTTATTTTACGATGACCTTCATTGCAAGCAAAAAAAATATGTATATCACCAACATGTATTTTTCAGAACACTTTTTGTTGTTCTCTGGAACAAATTTCACTTTTTATTAACTTATTTCACAGGATCACAGTTTGTTGTTTCTTCTTTTTAGATGCAATAGCGAGAACACAGAAATAAAACAGTGCGAGCGGCGGGCACTAAAATGCGAATGACAAGTACCGACTGGTTCCGGCGTTGACAGATTGGGCCGGAAGGGGATACCATTGTGAAAAAATCTTTGGAATCTCTCAAAATAGTGATGATGTGGGTCTGAATATACGTTACTACAAGTTAAAATTGTTACTAACATACTAATCTCGAGGACGAAGCGCGAAGTATAATGAAAGTCAATAAATCGCTTACATGACGTCGAGTGCACAAAGAGTCCAGATTAAACCTTTTGAGTCTATCACTGTAAGTCGGTAACGTTTTCCTGAGGCCCAATCTGGAACACAATCTCTCTCTGGCAGAATCTGTTCACATGAGCGAGTCAAAACGAGCCTTCTAATTTCAGTGAATCGCTTGTTCAGTAAATTCATTAATTTGTAAACATGTGAAACGAATATAAAATAATATTTTTTTATTCATAAGTAAATCAACTTTCCAAAACAATTTCACCGAATTATTGGAGAATGCTTTGCCGAATCGTCCCCCATCCCGGTCGAGATTGAACCCGGGACCACACGTAGGTATTTAAAGCTGGAGTGCTATGCCCCAGGTGACGACGTTATCCATTGTTCATTCATTCAATAAAATAGTCACGCAACAACAACCTTTGAACTTATAATATCAATTTAAAAGTTCAGTCAAAATCCGACGCGTCACTAACAACGGTTGGATTAAAATCGATCGCTAGAAACACCATACGGCAATTCAGATAGGAGGACATTTTAGAGACATTTCATTTGTAAATGGATATTTGGCGTAACTGAACAAGTCAACTGAGTCAAAAGCGTCAATAGTGCGCTCACGCTCATACAATTTATGTTATTAATTCAGGACGAGAGTGTGAGCGCCCTAAGTATAATGAATCTACTTGAGTACCTACATGATGAAGTATATTTCTTTCAAGTCTTGAACCTATTGAGTTCAGAAGACCACATGTCAAGTTGGCGGTTCGCAACACCTTATAACAATGTACTAAAAATATTGTAACGTTGGGTAATGCCTTACAAGGTTGATCTCTTTTTCTACATCTCCTTTATGAGGGTACTGCGGTTACTAGCTTCAACCCTCGTCCCCCCGGGCTCGACGCGTCGGTTGACGGGCTCCCGTCACCGAGCCGACCCTACCAGACCACGCAAGAGGATTATGCAACGAGAAAAGGCAAGAGTGAAGCATTTTCTGGTTAAGCGTGTTCCATCTTCGACCTTCGGCTTCGGGTTCTCATCAGGCGAGGCTGGGGTCAAACGCAAACCCATTTTAATAAAAAAATGCCAGCACCAGATTACCGGTGCTCCTCCTCCGCTGATAGAAGAGAGACGACTGGCAAGTGGCAGTCTTCTCAATTCCACCTCGTCGACCAATAGGGAGTTAGTATCACTTTGTAATCAAAGTAAGCAATGGCATAGTAAGCAATGGTAATCCATTGCTTTCTGCTTTGTTGCGCTTCCCCCTCGTCACCCATAAAGATAGTATCACTCTGATTACCTTTGCTAACTGCTTTGTTGCGCTTGAAATCTGAGCCAGGGCCTTGAACCTACGATTCTCTTTTTTTTCAAATACCAGATAACCTACTATCTGATATTTAAATAATAGATTATAGTAGGTACAGGGAGCAGGGCAGGTAGACAAAGGACAAGCCTGCCTGAAAATACTGAGGTGGCCAAGCAGATGGAAGTAGCTTATGAACAACATAGATTACTCATTCTGTCATCCATAAGCTTGATCATTTATTAAACTATCCGCGATTTTCAGCATTAATGGACACCCCCCGCATCGGTGTGTCAATCAGTCGCCAACAATGCCGTTGAGGTGATTCGTCAAAACAAATTACGAACAAATGGGTCATGTAGGCCGCAGTGGTCGGTGGTCATGTAGGCGAGAATTTAAACGCGGGGGCGTGGTGCACTGAAAAAAATTGGTGGTTAGATACTAATTATCTTTTTGTACTTTTTTTTGTAGCCAATACAGAAAAAAGGAACTTGCGAACCTGCAATAATTAGATGAAATTACAATTCCGCTCTACCTAGTACGTTTCTCTACTCTAAAACACTGTTCCGTCCTTTAGCAATAATGATTACTTACTTATAGCAATACCAGCATATCCCAGAACAGTAACGGTCAAGCTGAGGTTGATTGTACTAAACTGAAAAAAAAGGCTGCTGAAATATTTTTTTATTTCATATTAGTCTCAGAACTTGTAAATAGGTAATCTTTCAGAGTCGCCAGAGAATGTCTGAAGTGTTTGAGAAAAGCACTGACATAAATAAAAGCCTACTAATTCTACAATGATAGAGTCGTTTTCATGTTGTTTTATCGTGACCCCTCCAAAGAGTCACTTATGTCTAAAGCTGTAGTATTTTTACTTAGTTTTTTTAAAGTAAAAATACTACAGCTTTAGACTACGCTCTCTGGGAACTGGGAGAGCCACCACCTAAGATTTAGAAAAATAAAATGTTAGATTATAGTAGGAACCTATCTTTTTCAAGGCACTCTTTTTCAGACTGCTACTATAAAGTTGCAAATATAACATAGTCATAATAAATAGAGAAGGCCGTACTTAATAGGTTTCTTGCATCTTCCCGATAAAGCCCTTTGACGGCGATAGCGCCCCGCATGGTAGCGACAGCAACGTAGTATTTATTTGGTACTGAATATCCTTACTTTGCAACTTCAACATAACAATATCCAACTTAGAGCCTGTGTGGTTTCTTTATCTATGTTTTCTTTTACCGGGGTGTTAAATTGTATCATGAACACAAAGTGGGTTTTCCGGCCAGATACACACGAGAACACACGGGTTGCAAGCCAGAGTAAAGAGGCTCTGATATTATAGACCCGCTATTATAATATTTCAAAAGTCAAACAAGACATAAATAATTAATCTAAATAAAACATCTTTACGGATTCTACTCGGGGTCTTATATTTTCTTTCATTTTCTAACCCGACGTTTCGACTAATTTACAGCAGCCGTGATCACGGGACGACAAAGACATAGAACATGTTTGTCAAAGTTTGTAAAGTAGTCGAAACGTCGTCGTATAGTGTTCGCGTAAATATTGGAAAACAATAATTAATCTGTTAATTTTTGTGGGATCGTTTGAAAGAGATCGCTTTTTGGTGAAAAAGCCGCCCAAATGAATGTACACCTTGATCTGACATTCTAAACTGTACATTTTTGTAGTTATAGTGTGCAACGAGGAATTAGTCTATCTCGTATCTGAATAAACATCAGCAATATAAGTTAAATTAAAATGCGGCATAACTGATGTTGATTTTCAGTCTGTACAATCTGTCATGCAAGTACTTGCTGGATTATGACAAATAGCATTACTTACCGGTAGCTAGTAAGACGACGCCGAAGTAATTTTTCATTTCACACATTCTGTACAATAACAATATATTGTTTTTTTGTATTCCTCACTTCGTATTGAATATTTTGATTAAATGAGTCTAATAAATAGGCAATGAAGGTCAAGTTCGTTCATAAAATACTAAGGTTTTGTAGGTGACTGATTGTCTAATGAATGACTTACAAAACCTACGTCATAAAATGCGTATGTCAAGTCATTGGGTGTAATCAGCGGCTAGGTCATTACCGCCATACCAGATGCGGGTAGTTAGGAGAAGTTGGGTTTATAAAATGACGCTAAAGGGAATGACTGCACCTTAAGTAGTTTTTAATGTGAGAACATCTGCTGATGCAATCGACACCACCGAAACTGTGCGAAAGTGAACCCCAGACCTAGGCGAATAATTTTCTGAGTACCTATTTGGAAACAAAAACACTATTTTTTTACAAAAATATTGAAATGATATAGAGAAACATGATGGTCAGTGTCCAGTGGGGTCATTAAACTGCAACCTGACACCCTTGCGCTGTCATTCTCCCTCGTAAATAATTTATGGCGACTGATATGCAGCTTATGCTCATTTTTAAATACAGATATTGATTCGTTTTTTCACCTTACGTCCAAGGCAGTTTTAGAGTAAAAATGGTGTTGTTTTACCCCCTTATTCATAAAAACTTAAACAGCTCTTATAGAACACGATAACTATTGTATCGCTTTGTCACTGTCATTCTTGTTGCTGCCGCCATTTGCGAGTAAGTGACAGAACACGTCAATAGCTTAAACAATGCGTTAGGGAGTTTTTTGAGGGTACTCAAACGGAAAGCACAGTCGATCTATTTTTTAACTTTTAATTAACATTTAGTGGTTTTTAGTGAATAAATTAGGTATCAGTGTATTCAGTAAAGTTCCGCAGTGGTGTTAGTTACATAAGTTATTGAAATAAATTGTTTTAACATGACCATTTGAGTCGCATGGTTTGTCGTCAGACAAACCACCACGACCACATGGCATGTTAAGAAGTTGCAGACGCGTGAATAACCTCAAAAACTCCAAGAAGCATTGAAATACATGATACCAGTATTTCAATGAACACATGCAAAGGCATATCACTCGACATTGGCGAAATACCCTCGCCCAAAGAGGCAAAAGGGTGACGCCATTAATAAAAAAAAAAAAAACAATGCGTTAGCGTTGCGTTCGTTTTTATGAATAAGGGGGTTATTCTTTACAAAAGTTAAGTTACTAGAGTATCAAAAGTGCTCTCTTAAAATATCCTCGTGGGAGGGGTAGGATATTACGACACTAGTGTTCTCATACCTTGACAAAGCAAGCTTTGCAACAGCCATTTTAAGAAACCCAACAAATGAAAATAGATAACATCGTTGTTTAATGAAAGAGAACGAAAATAATACCTTCCTCGGGTCTCCTCTGCAGGATCAATGTCTTAACTAGTGCTAGAGTCAATTATTCATATTGCATGGGACATCTTAAACCAAGATTGTCGGACATAAAATTAAGTGAGGGTTTTAAAGCTAGACACCTACCTTGAAAACTGGTCAACCATAGCTCTGGACCGTACAAAGTGGAGAAGAGGTGGGGAGGCCTTTGCCCATCAGTGGGACACTACTTTAGGCTAATAATAATAATAAGGGTTTTAAGGCAGCTAGGTCGAACTTAAAATGGTGCCTGAAACATACACATGAATCCAAACACAATCTACAAGAATGTTTGTTCTGTAGCAAACTGACCAGAAAGAGACACAATACACTGTGTACACTATAGATGAAGAGAAAATTTGTGGTTCTGTACATCACAGGTTTCCGTGTAACCAGGAACAAAAAGTTGAAGTACCTAGTAGGTAAAACCCAAATTTTTTTCAGTGTCGTTATTGCGCCAGTCATTTTGTTCATTCATTTATTTATTCAAATAGGTACTCTTAGACGTAGATTGACTTTTAAAAAAAGCTAAAAACCTTTATCTAAAAGTTATAATTAGGTACAGAAATAAACAAAGGGTTGAAAATCCGTATTTTGTTGTTCTAGCGAACCTTTTTACAAATAACTGTTTAATCAGTAATGCATTTACCGTAGTGTGAAGACAATCAGACGACTCAATAATTTACAGAGGCAATTTGTCAGACAGCTCCCACATACGGGTAAGCAAATAGCGGGGACATGACGCATTCAGGGTAAAACGGTGCATCTTACGGGTAGGTGCCATGTGACCGGGTAAATACAGTAGAAACCTGCTTTTAAGGATTTTAACCTGACTCCGTTGTAAATCCGGAGCAAATGAAAATCTTCAATAACAAACTCATAGAAAGCTGGTGTCTATAGGCAAAAAATATTTTCCCAATTAATAAAACCTAATGTCAACCTAATGTCAATTTAATTTTTAGCAAAAGACTGACCTGGGGGGCTAAAACGGCAACATTTAGATGATTCATATTATGAAAACATCTAACTGACGTTTCATCTAGACCGCGGTCCGTTTCGAGTCAAAAGTGAGTAACAGCGCGCTCACACGCGTCCCGAATTGATAAATGTATGAACGTGAGCGACGTCAGCGCGCTATTACTCACTTTTGACTCGAAACGGACCGCGGTCTAGATGAAACGTCAGTTAGATGATTCATAATATGAATCATCTAAAATGTTGCTGTTTTAGCCCCCTGAATAGTTTTTTTTCTCAAAAATACCTGACGGTTTTCAACTTTTGCAAAAGTTTTTGCTTTGATAATCAATATAATACATAATATGAAGTGTAAGTATTACAACGAGTAAGCGGGAAGGTCTTGATCCCACTCGTACATAGGAAATCCCGACTGCAGCATCTTCAAAGTTGTTTTTCAACTGCCAGCGTTTTAATCAACAAGTGAAGGAACTCAAGGAACCAGAGAAATTTTATGAAGCTTTAAATTGAAGGCTTTAAAGCAAAAGTGCTATTGAAAAAACAAACATAATAGACAAAACAAATTCATGAATTGAATAAATTCCATATAGTCGTGTCAATCACACCTCGTTACGTCTGCTTTATAATCATCATGTCACAACATCGCACGCTAATACAGAGAACGACATTTACCACCCCACACGCCACAATCAACGACGTAGGTATGCTTTTATGGTGAAAAAGCCCCATGGAAATCGCCCTAACAAACCCTGTTTGAAACTATTCAGTGAGTGCCGCGCGCGCGACCGACCAACCCGGCCGCCATCTTGTGAAAAGTGTTTTCCCGCCGTTTACACTCGTGGAATCAAATCAAACATTTTTAATTACCATCAATTTAATAAAGTTTAGAAGTGCGAATGGGTAGGATAAAACTATATCCGCTACCAGTTAAAAGGTTCTGTTTTTAGGTGGGCCATTAAGTCCATATTTTTATTTTGATTGTTCAGACATGTGCATATTCTCATGACACTGACCCAAAGAAGACATCGATTAATATGACATTCAGTGCTGTAGCCCTGGTTTTGACCCCGTGTTATCTATTTAATTAAGATAAAAGGTTTCAAGTGAACATCACTGAAAAATATAACTCTAGATTCCTACAAATAACTTTGAACTATCACCTACTTACCTACAATAAAGTGGAACAGTGCAAAAGTGAAAACAAACACTTACGGAGTTTTCACTTGTCAGTCAAGATTTATAGTTTTTTTACCCGCATAATACTGTAAAAACCTGTTATCTGAAATAGACTACTAACTTGATTCTAGTTTATTATAAACTCATAACTCACTTCAGTTTAAGGCAGTTGACTTCAGTGTGTGGTGGACGGAAAACTTATCCTGTGCTCCGGATATAAAAACATTTTATAAATACTTAACATTTTTGAAGTTTTTAGAAGGAGATCAGATCTGTGACAAAAAATTAATAAAAACCATTCCAAATTTAAAAAAATACGCGTAGAACAAACCACAGATAAATAATACCGTGCGATGAAAAAAGTGCAGTACGGTCCAAGGAGTTTCAAGTCGAGCAAGCGAAAATGCGAGACGGGCTAAGTCATGGCACTGAAGAACCTACAGTTATTTCATCCGATGTACTCGGGCATGGTATACCAGCATCGACAGGCCACTCCGATGAGGGCTCCACCTACAGCCTTGGCCAGGAACCTGTCGAAGTCTGCGGAGACTCTCATCGCTACTACGAGAGGAGGTGAGTTCAAGTTGAAAGTTAGCTCTTGATTGGCAGAAGCTCCACTTATGTAACGACAAATATTGACAAGTTTTGCTCAAGGCTACTCGCGACACTCGCGTCCGAATGAATAAATTATAAATTGTAGTAATGGCGTTACTCAGACTTTGACAGATTTCTGCAAAATATTTGTTATTCTCTGTCAGATTATGTGCACCAAATAAGAAGTCCCTATACCGTACCTTCCATACCTATCTATCTACCTACGAGAGAGACCGTTACTTTTACTTGTTCTATTTAGTTAGACAAGCTTGGCATGTCCATAAAAGTGAAAATAGTCAATAAAAAAAGTTTTATTCTTGAATTAGGTATCGATATTATTATCATCAGAAGCCCAGATTTCGCCGAAAGGATTTGAACCTAACGTGGTAAAGGGCGAGCCCACCGCTGTTCTACGGGTTGCTTGGGTTTATTATAGGTGTTTCCGTCAACGGAGAGTTAGCTGCAAATTTTACAATGAACTCAAAGCAGTTTCTCAGTTTTGAACTCGGGACCACTGGATTCCAAGCCAAAGTGTTTACCCACAGGGCCACGACGCTCTGAATCTCAGAAGCTCTATGGGCTTCTAAATGTCCGTTCACTATAACGGCAACAATCAGTGTGCTTTTGACGAATTGGAGATTTTTGTGAGGGTATTATTATCATCACTAACCTACGTTATCCCCCTACTAAGCAAAGGCCTACCCCACTGCCTCTCCTCTACCCTCTCCCTGACCACGGCAAGCACCTAAGATGGACCAACCCTCCAAATTTTTATGCGAGTCCGGCGTGTCCCGCCATCGCCCTATTGGGCTGCCGCGAGGTCATTTTCTGCTAAGAGAAACTTACTTAATAGCTCATCAAACATACGGTCAACTTGTCCAGCCCAGTCCCACTTTAGCTGAGCGGCCTTTTGAGAGACGTTTGAAGTTTAGTGGGTACTAATGTAGCAGATAGGTAGTTTGTCAATAAAATGAGGTCTACGGCTGGAAACATTTCATTGAACTCAGTTGTTCTTATTAATCAAATTGCCATAAGTATTGGTTTCATGAGACTCAAAACAACTTTAAACAAAAGTTACCTATGTTTTAAAGTTATTCAGTAATAACTGTATGTTTAATGAAAGTTTTTGTCTGCGAAGGCGTGACACGAAATATTCAGGTCGAGGATAAGTACTTTAAATTCCTAAAGTATTCATTCAGAATTCTCATAGTTAATTATTCGTGGTGTTGACTTGGGTTAAAATGCCAAAGCTGCAGAAGAACAAATATTTCAAAATATGAATCTCTATATATAAAATGGATCGCTGTTCGTTAGTCTCGCTATAACTCGGGAACGGCAGAACCGATTTGGCTAATCAGGGTTTTAAAATATTTGTGAAGGTTCAGGGAAGGTTCAAAAGGTGAGTAAACATGAGAAATTGCTAGGAATATAGTGAAAAACCACAATTTAGTTTTCTCATAGCAACTGTTCCTACCTGTCACGTGACACTGAATGTTTGACAACAGAACGAAGTCTGTTGGGACAGCTAGTACATAATAAAAACACCAACTCGAACAAAGTACATGGCAGGGCTTTAACCCACAACCTTTCACTATCCGCGTAACTGCTCATCGGACGTAAGTTTATTGGACAATCAATTTTGAGTTGGTATGCCTACAAACATATGCCATCGAGTGAATCGAGTGAAGGGTATATAAAACTGAAAAGAACACTTAAACTTGTTGAAAAGGCTGGCTTTCAACTTTGATTGACGTTTGAGTTTAGTCGATTCACTATTTCACTAAAACCCGTGGCTTTTTCCGATAAGGTCTTTTACCCCTTCAACTGCGTCTAAAATCTCCTGGCGGCACTTTCAGATACTTGGCCGGTCCTTTAGATACGTCGAACCAATTAGATCTTTCATTTTAGTACTCCCGGGTCCCAACATTGCAGCGTTCCGGCCCATATTGAACTCCACTAACAGAACTCTTTCTCCAGGCAAAGAACTGCGGGCGCGCAAAGTACGCAGCACTGAGCAGCCTGGTGGAGGTCTGGTGAAGGGTATCAGCTCGCTGGGGCTTCCGGCGCTCGGCAAGAACGCAAGGGACGACGACAGCCTTGGCAGGTCAAGGAATGGCAGGTAATTTAGAGGCTGGCTTAGACAATTGTATAAAAGGTGCCTGTGGTTCATCGGCAACAGCGTATTGGCAACGATCTGCGATGTCAAAGTACGCACAGTCAGGTCGTGTGATGGGATGGGTGACCTACTTACTAATCGGAACTTATTGATGCATCTTCTTTAGAAGTCACGATAAGAAGTTGATGATATCGCTAAGTGTCAGTCGGAGCCGAAAAACCCTGCCGGTTTGATATCATAGACCTTAGGGCCGTAGGTGTATCTACACCTTGGACAAAGCATTCAAATTAGCTAAATTGTGAGTCAATAGGTAATTTTCAAAGCCAAATTGTGGAACGAACTCCCTGCCGAGGTTTTCCCGATGAGTTCATCAAGAGGGGTTTGAAAAGGTTCCTGCAGGGTCGGCAACCCACGAGTAATGCCCCTGGTGTTGCACGTGTCCATAGGCTGCGGTAACCGCTCACCATCAGGCAGTCCGCATGCTTGTTTGCCACCGTCCTTGTATAAAAAGCAGACTGATTGATTAGGAACACAACCAGAGTAATAATGTGGGACACAGACTGCTTGCAAATCCTACTTCAGCTGTCCTCAGCATGTTTTATTTTGGAGCGCAGATCTAAATGATGAGATTGGGTAATCAGTTTACCCCCTAGTTTTTTCTACAGCGCATAAACAAGGAAATGCTGCATTTTATTGATATTCACCATAACACAAACATCATAATCGAACTACCAATCACAATCCCCCAAGGCATTAAAGCGCCATGACATTCATTATTACGCAATCTGCCCTGCCCCTTGACCGCGGCTTCCTCACGCAACGGTTCAAGAACTAATCCGATTTGGAAAACGTCCATTAGAGTTCAAGACTGATGACCAACTCGACCTGAACTTCGTCCGGTAGCCACATAGCGGTTGGACAAAGTCAATAAAATTGCGGCAAGAAAACACTTCTAATATACTTACCGAAGAATACTCCTCCTCCGCCTTGCGTAGTGTATCCTCAATCCTGAGGGCCCTGACCTCTATGTAGATTACCAGTGTCCTCGCCACCACTTCTTTTTTTCGGCAGAGCAAGTGCTGCGGCTACTAGGTAGGAGGTGAGACAAACGCAAGGGGACCATCTTCTAGATCTCTTTGCCCGTATCACCTACATTCTCTCGAGCAATGTGACAATAATATGATGCAAACATACCCTGGGAAGCCTCATCCTGATGTTGAGTTTCTAGGCATTGGTCCGATGTCCTGCTGACCGTTGTATTTTATATCTCAACGGCATAATATGCAAGCGGTCCATCTTCCGTATGATCCACCTCTCCGACTTTTGTAAAAGATGAAAATACTAAAGTGAAGACAAGATTACTTTTTTTTTGAGGTATTTTTCTCGAAAAATCTTTGTTGATTCAACTTCTATCGGTTTATGTGTTTTTAATCACATAAGTGAAAGTTCAACTTTCGTGAAAGTTCTTAGTATTTTCCAGTCAGTAACTTGCCGGTTAGTAAGGCAATTACTAAGTTCTCAGCTCGTTGCGTCAGTTGCGTGTGATGCGAATATTCCAATTTGCCGTGATTCACAGGTTTCAGCTGAAGGGGCTGAAACTACTCAAGTGGTAACTCACACTCACTTTGCATAAGTTGTAGTTTGCGTGATTGGTTTAGTCATTGGATTAAGGTACTCACTTCCTGTAGATTAGATTAGATTAATGTATTTCACAATAATCATTACAATGTTATAACAGTTTAGTGTCAAACTACAAGCTTCATATTTCTTAAAGGATCTAATTTAATTGAGATAACTACACAGCGATGCAATGGTACTAGTAATCTCACAGTTTACTTAGCAAAAATATATTCATCAAAATTGTTTTTCATCTAAAAAGGCAGAACTGGCTGAGGGGGATGAAGTTCACCCCGACGAAGTTAAGTAGAGGGCTCGAGTTGAGTATATTTTAAAAGTAGACGTAGGTACCCAGATACATACCTAGGTTCAATACACAGAACTAATGAAGTCGTTTACAGTCTCCAGATTTAGCAAGTCAGGATCCGTAGAATGTACACAATGATCGCTGATTGCCATCGATGCCACTCACCCGGCAAATCATTCAGGTTTAATAGACTCTTTTCACTGAAACCTTGATCCAAATTAGATGGATGTACATATTCGCTATATTTGGAAATAAAAATGAAGTTCACTTTATTGTCAAGGCAAGGTCAAGTAACTCGCTAACTTTGTGATATACTCAGCTATCTATTTTCTAAATCAGTTATCAATTTATAAACTTAATTATAGAACACATCTCAGACGCCGAAACAAGTCTGAATTTAAGATTGTAAAAGTATTTACAAAAAAATATGTCGTTCTTATTATTCCATGCATTAAATTAACGGCATACAGCAATCGGTAGTTGATTATAAGGATCAATTTTCTTAAAAATAATAAATTGTAAATTGAATTAAAATAGGAATCGTAATTAGTAGATTGGACACTCATACAATTAAAACATAGATATTATTTTAATTGGTCTATTACGTCTTCGTAATAACACTCATTGGTGCTCTAATAATTCACAAAGCTCTGCTAAATTGTCTGAGGAATATTGATTTATCAAGAAGCATACGTATCCAATGACACATAACTTCAGTAAAGCGCTATCACTAGCACCACCTCATCATATCAGCAGAACGATGCCCACTGCTGAGCATAGGCCTCCCCCAAGGAAATCCACAACGATCGGTCCTGCGCTGTCCGCATCCAGCGGCTTCCCGTGACCTTGACCAGATCGTCGGTAGCACCACCTAAGGAAATAATTAGGTATCCATTAGCAAGATAGTATGGCAAAGCTTCTTATGTAAGGCTACCACATAAATAACAAAAAACATTAGTATAAAGATGAGAGCGTCGTGGCCAAGTGGTTAAACACTCTGGCTCGAAACCCGGGACCACACCTACTTTGTGTTCATTGTACCTACAATTTGCGGCTAACTCTCCGGTGCCGGAAAACACCGATATAAAACCCAAGCAACCCGGCTAACGGCGGTAGGCTCGCCCCTTACCTCATATGGTTCAAATTCTGTCGATGAAATGTGGGCTTCTGGATGTTCCGTTCACCATGACGGCAACAACCAGTGTGCCTCTGACTAACCCATTTGACATATGTTCGTGATGTGTATGCTAAGATGCTAAGTGTGTATGTAAAAGTAGACAGTAGCAGCCGGTGTCAGCTAGATGTGCAAGTATAAAAAACGTCTCGCAGTGATTGCTTGCTAGGGACGAGTATAATTACTTTATTTTTTATCAAATCGGGTTTAATTTTTTAGCGTTCATGTCGTGTATACAAATTTCCAACTGTTTTTTTTATGAAAAAGTGAAACTTTGCCATCAAAATCAATTTTTAACCATTCATTTCATTTCATTACATACCTAATTGATCTTTATTTTTTAAGTAATATACGTATCAGAATAGAGAAATAGAGAATGGACCTATGTAATGAAGTCGGTTCGAGTAGGTAGTTTTAATCGCTTGCACATTTAGGGAATTAAAAACTAAAACCCCTAAACACAAGTCGATTAGACCTTGACATTTAGCTGCCTCGTGTGCGCTGTCTGTCACTCGAGATTGACAGCTCGAAGCGCGGGAAAACGATTTGAATAATCTATGAAACGGGCTATAATAGTTGCCAGTGTTTTGGTCGGTCAAGTTGTAATAGTACATTGTTATCCTAGGGGTGAAAGTAACTTATTTAGTCCCGAGACGGGGTTTGGCGCCCGGAACGAAGTGAGGGCGCCAATAGTTCGAGGGACTAAATAAGTCTTTCACCCGAGGTAAACACTGTGCTTTTCATTACAAATACGAGGAAAGTAAAAATAAAAACATGAATTTGCTAAAGAAAAAATGAGAAAAATAAATGAAGATCGAATTGCCGCTTTCCCGCCTATTTGGTTTGTTTTTTTTTCTGTGGCCGGCCCGCTATTCAGCCATTATTTTTAATTTTCGTCACTGGAAAAATGGTAAATATTTTGCTCAAAGCTAAGTTATTTTAAAGAAATTGTTGAAACTTAATTATAATAAAGTTTTTTAAAACATATATATTCTCTGATCAATACTTAACTTTAAGTTATTTAAAATTTTACATCGTGGCTGTATAGAAAGTTGGAACATGGTTCAATAGTTATGTGAAAAAGAACTAGTTTTTTTAAAAATAATTTGACAGCTGTCAGTTGAAAGTGATTCTCCCTAGGGATGAAAAGTGTTACTTTCAGCCCGCTTCTCAGGTCAGTAATGACCTACTTTCAGAGTATGAGTAATGAAAAGTAATTCAGTTGTTCAGCCGCGCTTCAAGTTTTTTGCCGAAAGGCAGCAGAATATCAGTTTTTATGCAAAAAAAAACAAATAAATTCAAAGTTTGTTAGATTAACTATTTCACATTCAAATTTTTAGGAAAGGTATTAATTAAATTGATTTCCTTCATTACGGTGTTGGACAAATCGATATTTTAGAGCATATGACGTAGGAAACATCTAGCCCCACGTTGGACGCCAAGAACTTTTATCTTGGCGCTTCAGTTAGATGGATATAAAAAACTTCTGTGAACTAATAAATCATAAAATTAATCCTCTACTAGTACCTCAGGCTTACAAAACTGAGTTGGGATCAGAAAAAAAACAAACGGTCTACAGTTTTCTCAAACGTGCTTCGAATCTATGCTTTTAGTGTCCTCCACAAAGGACCAAGGAGGTCCAACCTTATCCTTAGTTAACCGTCAAAAGGAGCTTTAGCTGTTAAGAAGGAGATTTGGGATTGTGGTAAAATGTGCAACAGTCATCACGTTATAAATACTCAGGAAGTGGTTCCACTATTAGGGAAATTTAGCTATCAAGCTGATTATAAACCTGAATCATGGATAGGAAATCCAGAAAAAGACATCCAGTCTAGGTATCAGGCGGGGATTGAACAAGCATCTTCCGCTAACCGGCGGAAATATTTAATTTAATTAATTAAGTAGATACTTAGTTGCAGCAATAAAGATTTGTTGATACCATTCCAAAATGCCCATCAAAATAATAAAGTTCCTGTGAACTCAGGTAGTAAATACAATCAAAAATGTACAAAGTGCATGTCAAACAACATGTTAACTCGTTTGTCGAAGTTCTAGCCAATATTTTATTCTCTTGGACTACTTCCGAGGAATTTAAAATTCCTAAAGGGTAATCATGCAGTTATGGAATCAAAGAGGATTGGTCAAGGTTAGTGGGTGAGCCGGTACATCAGCCCATTACTACTGTCCACAGGCCACCCAAATTGCACAGTTTGTTGAAATGTTTGCTTGGATGTAGGTACGACGAAATATCGATTTTCACTGCTTTCATCGTTTGCACAATTTATAATACATGGGTTCTATCGCCATGCAGTAAGAACATTTTTGTGTATGAACATGTCTGGTTGTAGTGTTCTGGGTGTTTTCTATGTATATCATTTTATGTATTTTGAAGTTAAATCTATTTTATCTATATATTTGTGGTCCATTTCACCTATTTCCCTAGGCTCTGTAGGAGCCTCAAGTTGTCCAATCGTCACGGCGTCCCGTCGAACCTTCGCGTAGCCCTACAGAGTCTGATGATTTGTTCCACCGTCATTGTTCGTAGTGCTACTTATATGTATAGTTAGTCCGATCCTGGGTTCAGTGCGTTGTTTATTTCAGTAATCCGTATAGTATCCCAAAGTACAAGCTCTTTTTTGGGGTTAGACACGCTTGCTTACCGCGTAATACTTTCAAAAAAAACGGACAAACTTGCCTACCCAACATGAAAACGTACCGTGGTGCTTTCATAGACTTCCTTTGTTACAGTGGCAGTAGCCGTGCGGGCAGCGTGGACAGGAGTACGCGCGGTTCCAGCACTACCCTCAACGGTGGTGATGAGGACAACATCAACGTGGTTGTCAGGTGAGAGCTCGCAAATGTTTTCGTGATGATCTTCGGGGCTCCTTTGTCTATAGTGCAGGAGGTGCGGTGCCCGGGCGCTAAGGGTTGACAGCTTTCCGCTCTCCCCAATGCCGTTAAAGCTTCGAAAGTCGCACCTTGGACTAACAGCTTGTCATAAAAAACCATCCCGACCTCGGAATTTTTCAAAATAGAACAAAATTACTCTAAAGACTTCATTATGTTTCATGGGGTTAGGAGCCACTGAATGTACACGGGTGCAACATGGACAAGAGCTCCCACTGTAGTTTGTCAGGCACATTTCAGTTCCCCCTCATGGGTTCTCGCTTCTGCGTGGCGAGTGGGCCTAGTACCGGTGGTAGGGGATCCACCGGGAAGCGAAGAGAACTCAGGCGTGGCAGCGTGGTGGACTGGGAACCCATCCGCTGCGGCCCGTAAGGGCGACGTGGGGCTGCGGGGCCAGTGGGGCCTGCAGGCGCTTTGAGGCGCGTGGTTGGGGCCGCGGCGCACAACCGGTTGGTGGGGGCCAGTAATCCGAGGCTGATCCCCCCTGTGCGTCGCGGCCCGGCGGGGCCGTACCGCCGGTTACGGCAGCGGATGGCTCGTGGTTGCGGTGCAGGTCTGCGTACGGTGGCCAGCTGGCGCGCGGTACGGGGTTGCCGTCGCCGGCATTGCACGGGCTTCACCACTGCCTGGTAGGGACGGCTTGACATCCTCGGCTGTCCCTTCTGGCCTCCCCTCACGAAGGGGGGGTCGCTTCCGGCCCTCCGTGCAGGCGGGCTCCGTCTGGGGGAACGCGTACAAGGCCTCGCGCTACTCAACGTGTTCCCCCACTACAGACGATTAGAGGGAGTAGTAGGGGTGTTAGTCGCTAGGGCCACTGGTAAACCACCTTTCCAGTGGAGAGTCCGACATAACCCGTCCATCCCCCGGTGGACTAGTATGCGTAAGGCAATTCCCCTACTTAAAAAAAAAGGCACATTTCAGCTCGATTTTATTTATTTATTTATTTATCAAAAACAATTAAACGGGCTTAACCCAGTAACATAATTATGTGAATTCAACAACTAACGTCTACAATAATTCCTCAACATGGTTTATTATGATTTTATATCCTAATCCGACATACCGACTGGGTACTTCACATCAGCACAGTATAAATAATTAAAATTACCTTATGGATAATTGCGACAGTCATAAATATTCTAGTTCATTCATTAATGACAAATTTTAACAATTTTGGTTGAAAAATGTTTAATGTTTAAAATATAGCTCGTTTCTTTCTTCTCGTTTTAACCATAACGTCTCAAAAAGTTTTAAGAGATATATTATGATTGTCTATTTTTATGTAATTATGTATGTCTACTGTAGAGTAGTGAGTTTGATTCTAGTAGTAGAATCAAACTCAGCAATGTCCATATGATTATCATATGGAAATTGGTCTCAATAATTCGTATTCATTTCAAACGACTTGTGTTTTTGAATTTGACTGCAGTAAAACCCCACGTTGGGCGCCAAATAGTTTTTCCATTGCTTACATGAAAGAAAAACAGTTTAAAACTACCAGTGTGTAATTATTATGGCGTGTAGTAACAAAAATATTTAAAAATGACCGTCTAGTATTACATTTGAAATACGTTAATAACCGAAGTTTCCAACTAAATTACGAAGCAACTTTTTCAAAAATACAAAAGGTTTTCAATGTTATCTACGATAGCATTATGTTAGCTTCCGATATAACGTCTATGTTATTATAAAAAAGAAAGATAACATCACATTAGTGATTGTTTTTGTGAATATCAGACTTTACATCGTCGTGAACCTTTGTAGGGGTTGTTGACACGTTCTTTTGACAACGAATCGATTGCTGTTTGAAAGACATGTCTTTTGTAATTCATGTACTATTCAAGTTACCTTCCTAAAGATATCCTCAGATTTTTAGCTAAAGATTTATCGACTTGCTAAACACGTATGATATTAAAGGCGTTTTTCGTTTCTGATTCTTATCAGTCAGGTTACAAGCTTGAAAAGAAGTTTTCTTTACATCTTCTAAAAGAAAATTGTAGGTAGGTATTAGGTAATTACGTTAGTCTATCCAATCAACACAAAACTACCAGCTACCTCATCATTAGGTATTTTAGGTAATAAATTGTTGGTTAGTTGGTACTGTTGCTTCCCACGGAATTCGACCTCTGTCTATCATTATTGATAGAATTTAAAAAAAAAAATGTATAATGTTGTAAAGATGAATTTTGGCTTTCCATATTTACAGTAATTAATAATAAGCGTGCACATTCAATGGTTCTCAGGTTGTGTTGTGGTGTTTTATTTATTTCAATAAACAATTGATTTCGTTATAAATTAGTAGGTAATACTGAAATGGACACAACACGGACAGACACACGCAGATGTTTGTCACATGAAAACAAACACATACCATAACATTCACAAAAATGTTGGTCTTAGAATCCTCTATTCCTTATCTAAGCATACCATCAGACTTCCTTGTCAACATCAAAATAGGGAAATGGGGAGTTTTGTCCAGTAATAACTCGCGTTAGCCAGTAATAGCACCTAATTGTCATGAAAAACGGTTTCACCTCCTTCCATGGGTAATCTTCTTTTATCTGCATGCGACCATTTTCTATATTTGAAAAATTTGATAATAGACTCTAGTCAAAGTTACTGAAATATTGTTTCCGAAGTCTAAACAGCCCAAAGTGTTAAATAGGTAATTCATCTATTTATAATACAATAAGGTCGGGTTCCTTCTTACTGCCGTGCCGTACCAATTTAAAGGTTTTTGGTTTGTTAGATTTTTCTACACCTCGACTAGGATAATCATTATTTAAAAAGTAGGATAAAGCCGCGTTTCCACTAGGCAACAAATGACGCGCAACACGTGACGCTCAACATGTACGGCGACGTTGCACAACAGTTGCGTTGTTTCCAACATGACGCGCGGCTTGTAGTTTAATACGAGGCGCACCGAAAGGACAGTTACGCGTCGTTCATCAACATGATGAGCTACATGTCGCGCGGCAAATGTTGTCTAGTGGACACGCGGCTTTATAGAAGGTATATTTTCTGAACCTATGTGCCTGGGCTTCCTCTGTCAAACAAGATGGGATCGACATATTGTTTCAATTCAAGTGTTACAGCACAGTCCAATAGCTTCCGACAGCACGACACACGACTGGGGTCAGCTAGGTGGGTACCTACCTCGCAATCAATCTTACCGGGCAATTTCGACATTACTTTTTAGCTCTATCAAAATATAAAGATATAGTTATAGCAGTGTAAATTTTTTGCTGATTTCCCTATTTTGATGCAGGAAAAATATGGGAATTTTAATCAACCATTTGAGTATTAAGTAACGTTATTTCTAAGCAAAGTACCATAATCTACTTGAACTAAAATGTTTCAGGCGCTAATTGTGCTTAGGTATAGTATTAGGCATATGGTATTCCGGCTGGCGCTAAAACTCACTTAGATCGTGATGAGTTAGTTATCTTCAGAATTCAGTTTCTTTGGGACTGTAGTTGTTTGAGAGAAAAGAACTAAGCCAATAACATTTTTTTATTATTTTCATACAAAATAAGAGAAAATACTAAGTAATTCAGAGTGAAGCGTATTGATGATTGATGTACCTATGCGTGAAGCACCGATATGTAAAATTATGTCAGCCGGAATGCCATCATAGTAATTTTTTGACACCGAAATAGTAGATTATGCAACAATGGAGTACAAAAAGCAGACATTAAAATATTATTTGCGCTATTATTCTGCAGGATACGTCCATTGAATGACAAGGAAAAATCCACTGGTGAACGCGAGATCCTCGAGTTTCCTGGCAAAGGGCAAGTGATTTGCCACAACACCACGCCGGGACAGAAGTCCAAAGTCTTCTCTTACAACGTGGTCTTTGAACCAGCTGCTACCCAGGTATCTATTAATCTTCTTCTTCTTTGACGGTATCACTCTTGACAGAGTGGTCGTGGTCATCACTTCAAGCGTTGGTGGCAAGCTTCACAACACGCCGAGACTCCTCTCTGATGGCTGTCTTCCTCGTGCATTTATATAGACATGATATACTAATGCTATCTACGAATATGCTTTCTTTCTTAGATTACAATAAAATACTAATTCATTGGTCCGGTTAATCACCATCTGGAACGCCATCTTCAATAATATTCCTATAAAACATAACATAATATGCTCACGACTATAGCAAACAGGGTGGTCCGAAGCACACTGATTGTTGCAGTCATAGACAACATAAATTACCTATATACGTCCCACTGAAAAAGTCATACTCCAACACGCAGTCTCAGTGCGGATTGTTGATGGGGAGGAAGGTCAGTGAGCAACCTTATCGACCGCCGATAAGACCGCCTAAATTGTACATTGTTCTCATTGTTGTTGTGTTATTTGCTTGAAATGTAATGTTTTTGTACAATAAAGAATATCTATCTATCTATCTTCAGATGTTATTAAGCCGCCCTAAGGAGTCTGACTGGGCTTAACAACGTCAACCTGCTGCAACTGCTTATCGTGCCTACCGAAGCAAGCAATAAATTGTAGCTCTGACTTATTGATGGCAGGAGCCAATTGTATAATCGAACACATAATAGGTGTTCCGCCCAGACTTGAACTCGATATCACACGGGTTCTGAATCAGTGCTTAACCATTCCTACACTGGGTGATATTCCAACATACATAAGTCCTTGAATTGTAAAAATAGCACTTATAATCTGTGTAGCGTTCACCATAGCGTAACGGCAGGAGCTTCCGAATAGTTCAAAAATTTTTCAGGAAGACATCTTGGAGTACTCCGGAGTGAAGAGGCTTCTAGAGATGGCAGTCGAGGGTTTTTCGTGTACCGCCTTCTGCTACGGTCAGACCGGCAGCGGCAAGACACATACCCTCACCGGACCTCCAGGACTTGTGAGTACTTGTTAATAAAAATCAGAAACAAACTACCGAGTTAAGACCAGTAACTCCATAAAAAATCGGATGGTGTGGTCACCCATCCCTCTACCCGACCTGGCACGGGTATTTTGACATTCGTGGTCGCAGCTGAACTCAATGATATTAGGTAAAATAAAAAAGAGGTAGATAGGTTAGTTGTGCTAAAAGAGTGGCACCCGAAATCTGAACTTTTCGTACACCTGAGCAAAGCATTGACAGTGTTGACAGTTTGATACGACACTGCGCAACATGTATCTGTCTCTTTTACGCTCTAGTAAATAATCATACTATCTTGTTCGCACGTTATAACACGACCAAATTAACTACGTCGTATCCCGTGGACAATTTTTGACATCGCGTCAGTACTGAGATGACCTATCTACGTATTTTTTATTATAATATCATTCTTTATCGAACCGGTATCTTTCAAATAATATGTATTTTCTCAATAGAGCAGATCTGAAACCAATTGATAATCGTCCACAAAGGGAGACTTGTTTTCATTTGCTATTCTGTCACTTTACAGTACTTCTAGAAGTTTAATTTTATTTCGTTTATTTATCAAAATGACACTATTCGCTACCAATTCAATGATCAATTCAATACTTACCAGATCAATTAATTTTTACAGGCTAATTTAAAAATATGTACCTATTAGCGTTTGTATTTAAAGGTAGTGATGTCAGTTAGTTTTTGCTTAGTAAGTATTTACTATTCGCTAATTAATTTCTAAACCTCAACCTGCAATATAAATTCAGGTAGTGATTCACAGCTTACAGTGCCTGCCCATTTATGAATAACCTTGCTAAAGCTTTTACTTTGAATGATTTTCCTTTGTCAACAATCAAATAATGAAAGAGGTTTTCGTTGCCCTATGACAACATGTTATTATTTAATGTTGTAGTCACGAATCTGGTCCTTCGAGCCGGATTATAATATTCGGAGGCGTGTATCGTAAGTAGTTGCCAAAGCTTGTTCGTCTGAGCGGCTTGATTGGCGGCATGGATTGTTTCTAGAAATATCTATAATTATTGACATGAAATGATTCACCTGGATCAATCGTTTAGACTTACTAATACCAATGTAATTCCTTCGTATGCTACTTAGTTAAAACCATGTAATATAGAAATTATTATTCATTGCACATTAACAAAGAAACTGACGATTTATCCAGGCAACCTACTGGTTATAGGAATACACATATTTCAGCAATTCTAGCTCTGGGTCGCGTAAACAATTATAGTTTTGTAAGTTTCATTTTTCGGGGGTCTGTATTCAATGACGTTCGTTGACGACCGATACCCACTGACTTATTGAGATTGTATATCTGTTTGTAGGCAGCGGTACCTAAAGGTCTGAGGTTTAATTACTGATATTTTGTTGAATGTTCACGAAGTATTTACTTATTATTTTTTTCAGAGTTACCTTAAAGTATTTTTTATACTACCTGCTCGTCAATGGGACATTATTTGTCATGTAAACCTGTCCTAAAGTAGGTCATTATAGCCCTACGGTCTAGCCGGGACATAATGTTGTACTGAATTTCATTATTCCCTGGGGATCAAAGTGATTTGAATTTGGAATGCAACCATGTAGTCAAAAATGTTTAGGTGCAATGAGATTTTATCCTGAGTTCGAATGTCGTCTGGCCACTAACAAAATAGATGCTAAAGAAAGAAAAAAGGCGCCAACGGCTCAAATAGCTCCTGAGTCCTGTGCTGATAAAATGAACGTACCAAAGATTGTAATTCATCTTTCCAATGTCTTCGCACAACTGTCTTATGTTTCTAACATCACTTTGAATTTTTGATAAATACTAATTTCTCATATTTAATTACCAACCTATTTTCACATGAAATAAATACTTAAGCACTTATTTTTTTCAGCCATTAATTTCGATTGCC
Source organism: Udea ferrugalis (assembly GCA_950022985.1). Lineage (NCBI taxonomy): Eukaryota > Metazoa > Arthropoda > Insecta > Lepidoptera > Crambidae > Udea > Udea ferrugalis. Next base: position 2,276,702 of record OX465527.1, on the reverse strand, counting down.
TCGCAGAAAGTATAAAAAGTAGAGTATGCATCGCGGGCTTAAAAGTGTATTTGTCTAGGGCGGTCTTGAACCCCTCGTATTCAGGATTCTAACTTTAACTCCCTCGCTCCGCTCGGGAGTTAACCGTAGAATCCCTCATACTCGGGGTTCAATATGACGCCCGGGACATAATACACTTTTTTAAGCCCTTGTGGCATAATCTACTATTAAAACGGTCTTTGTAATAGGGATTGCTTTATTAATATGACTCAAGTAGCTTACACGTTTTATGGGATTTTTAATTTAGTCTCAACTTTAAAAACCAGCTACAGTTTTTAATCGTTTTATATCCTCACGATAACATTAATTGTGCACTTTACACTGTAAGTTGTAGTTAACCTCACTTTCAGCTGATGTTAGTAGTCGGAGAATGACCTTTATTGCATTACCTTAAGGTGCATTTATTACACTTGACATCAGTGGTTGACTGTACTCGATTGGAGACTACTTTGTTTCCAAACTTTATATCCCGACGAGTGGCTTGATAACAACTGAAGGTAAAGTAATCATCACTAATAACAACAGTAGAGGAAAGATAATGGCTCCGTATCGATTCTAAATTACGGCCTGTAGCTGATGATAATATATACATAGCTACGAGTATTATAGTCGGGTTAATGACGTGTGGACATTTGAATATGAAGTTACTTTGTTTACTACTTAAAACATCAGTCTCTTTCTGACTAACCACTTCACTTGTTTTGGTCGCTTGAGTAAGATTCCTGAAACTCTGAAATAAATAAGTTTATGAAATTACTGCGATAACTCTCGCGGTGTTAGCGTAGATATTGAGTTTTACAGAATGCCAAAATGTAATCTCCCTTTTAATTCGCCCGTGTGTCAAAATCCCGCTCACACGCATGATTCTCTGACGCTTAGGTGAGGATTCACCGTTGCACAGGGGTGAAAACAAGTGCGGCCTGTCCCCCATGAAGCTGGATTCATGAAGCAAAACTATTTTCCCACCACCTAACCTAGAGCTCAGGCATTAAATACTCGGAAATCTGATGTCTGCTTTGATAAAGAAAACTTGGAACTTTCCCAGCCTAAATTTTGCCAATGCTGAATACACAGTTACCCACAGATTTCCTGCCATCTGTCTCGAGAAAATAAGTTTGTACAAGTTGAAAAACAACGTCAAAGCTTATAAAACCATTAGATACCTACATCAAAACAATATCATGGCGACAAACAATGGTGTTTTTGACTTTGTTTAAGGCTAACAAAGCTCTACCACCGAATATTTACATTAATGTCAGTATTGTCTACAACTATGTACGACACATTCATTCACTGAGCCATCTAATATTTAAACATATCTAGGTTTATGTTTTCTGTGACATTGATATATTAAATGATGTTATTTAACCTTGCCTTTCGAAATCTGAGTGATAGATAACAAATAACAAAAGGCAATCTATCATATTCAGAACACACGTTATTAGAGATATTTTGTTAATCTAGAAGTTAGCGAAGTGATTATATTTTTAAACATGAAACACATTGAAGAGGCAAAACGCAGCTTTTTTTTCAAATGAGTTTCCGACGTTACGCCCCCCAATATAATTGTAGGTAGTTTTCGAAATTTTCGGCGGTTTAAAACAATTAAGTTTCGAAAAGAAATGCAATAACCCATAGGGCATAGGGACATAAGGGAAGCAAACAGTACCTAAGTATCTAGCAGTAATTAAGAAGTTAGACTTAAAACCCATTTAACTTCTCTGCTCTCGTCTCCTCTGCTCTTTTCTGTCTTTATTAATGCTATTACTTCTCAACTGTCTGCTCGCTACCATCTATATGCTGACGATCTGCAACTATATATTCACTTTAAACCTGACGATGCTGAAGCTGCTATTGAAGATATGAATCGCAATCTCGATAGGGTGTGCAGATGGGCTGAGTCATACGGTCTGCTTGTCAACCCATCGAAATCACAAGCCATCATTATCGGCAGCAAAGTTATGCACAATAGGGCATGCTCACTACCCCTGTCGCCAGTGGTGTACAATGGGACCCAAATAGACTATGCTGTGACAGTCCGAAACCTTGGTATTTACTTTGACTGCAATCTTTCGTGGGAGTACCAGGTTAACCAAGTCGGCCGAAGAGTCTTTGCAGCCTTCCACTCACTGAAGCGCCTCCAGAACTTTCTTCCGTTACAAACCAGAATCACACTGGCTCAGTCACTTATGTTGCCCATTCTTGATTATGCTGATAACTGCTATCTGGATGCAACTGAAGAACTTCTCAACAAACTGGAACGATTTCAAAACGTTTGTATTCGCTTCGTATTTGGCCTTCGTAAGTATGATCATGTGTCTGAGTATAGAAAACAACTGAAATGGCTCCCTATACGTTTGCGCCGTAATTACCACATTCTGGTTCTCCTTTTCAATATTCTTTTTAACCCTTCTTACCCTAGCTATCTTCGAGAACGTTTCTCTTATCTTTCCTCTTCCGGCCGAACTCATCGCTCTGCTTATAAATTTCATTTAACTGTCCCTACTTGTAGCTCGAGCATGTACGGCGACTCTTTTACTGTCCACGCAGTCCAACTGTGGAACAGGCTGCCTGTTACCCTTCGCGAGTGCAGCACTGTTAGCTCTTTTAAGAAAAAATTAAAAGAATACCTTTTAAAGACTGCATTTGATCCATAGATGTCAATAGGTTTATTATGTGTAGTATATTTAAGTATATGAATATGTATTATTAAGTAGTTTAGTTATAGTATGTATGTATTTTACGAGTAAATAATTTAATTTAACTTTCTTTAATTTGTGCACAGCTGTTTATCCACCTTAACTTAAAATCTTTTCCTGTCAACGTGGTCTGCTGGAAGAAATCTCTTTTTAGAGATAAGCTCACCTGTACTTTCAATCTCCCTATTGTCTGTTTATTGTAATTGTCTTTTTGTGTACGAACTAATAAATAAATAAATAAATAAACTTTTGACAATGACCTCACATCCAGATGAAAAGATACTAACTACCTAAATGTATAAACTGCATACATAAGTACGATAAATTATCGATAAAAATCAGTTTACATTGGTTTAAGCTGTTTTGCCTACCGAAGTGCTAATCGATTGACAAACGCGGGGTAAAGATGCATGCATTAGTAATCGATTTGTAGAATCGGCTTTAAACTTAGCAGTAATCAACGTTTTTAGATTGTTATCGCCGCTAATGGCCGCTCTTTCGCCACATTTCTTTGTAATTGTACAGTCAGGATATACCTTGTTGGGTGATAATATCGTATGACCTTAAGCACTAAATGGTATTGGTGTTGACCAATGGTATTGGGTTTGCCTGACAGGTAAATAACGTCGATAACATGACAAAAAAGCAGAAGAAATAGTGGGAATGACAATTTGCACAATGCGCAATGTGGCAAATGTGCATTGTGGAAATGTCTAATTACATCGATTCCGGTTTATGTTTTGGTCTATCGTGTAGGTCTTTTTTTATTTAAAAAAAAACCCTTGTTTGAAATACTAATTTTCTTTAAAGCCGGTCGGTCATCCGCAGTTTTAAAAATAGAGTGTATCAAGATGAAAAATACATTTTCATCTTGATACCTGCATCAGACAACCATTGTAGGGAAAGCTCCTTCATCGCGTTGCATTTGTACACAAAATATCTGTTAAACTAAACTTTTGCGGTAGTGCGTGATAAAATAGGTATGTTGACTGGGGCTACAGATTCGATCGTCGATAGGTAACCGCCGGACGATATAGCAACATAATTCATGTAGGTACCCTACATACTCCTAGCATAAACGCTATCGCACCACACGAGTTTATAACGTCCAACTTGCTGTTAACGATAGTAAAGATTTCTGATTTATTGTCAACCAGGGCATACTTGAATGGAACGACACACGTAGATTATGCGACACGTGTGTACCTACACGTAATGAAAATAATTATAGACAAACTACCCTTGTCACGGGGGTATGTCACGCGAGGGGTTGACGCTTGCTGGGCATTTTGTCTGTACAAATTGTAAATATCTAGGGACTCAGCTCATTTCAGATGCCTAAGTTCACCTTATGTTATGATGATAATATTATGAAGTTATGACACGGTTTGCTTTTGGCAAGCACTGGGATGATAAAGCCATATTAACAGACTTTAAACAATAACAACTCAGGGCTTCAAAATTATTATTATTATTAATTCGTGTATAGGTATTTTAATTAGTGAGAAAGAGAGAGAGAGAGCACCAACACGACGATGACGAGGTCGAGGGTGGAATATCCTTTTAGTGTAGACAGCTGGAGAGTCCACCACATAACTACGGGTGGAAGCGGCGTCTAGTTGTCCGATGATGGAAAGTAAACCTGATACCTATCAGGTTATGTACTTGCTGCACCCATTCTTCAGAATGAACTTAATAAAACACCGATGGACAAGTGACTTGTACTTGTGTCTAACTTCAACGTCATCGGTTTCCAGGTGGAGCGCGGGACGAGCCCATATGCACCGGAGCATGGGCTGGTGGTGCGCTCGTTCGTGTACTTGTTCCAGTTGATCCAAGAGCGGCCTGACTGCCATTTCATACTGAAGGCCTCTTTTTTGGAGATATACAACGAAAAGGTACCTATGTATTTACAGCCCAAGCATAATTGAAATCTAGCTTGGACATGGATGTATGGCATGGCTAGGTGAGGCCTGTGGCCAGCAGTGGGACGTATATAAGCCGTTTACAGGACATTCTAATTTTCAAAAAGTTTCTCCTACGACTGTACAGCACCAATGTAGATTTTGAAATGGTCCAGGGGTTAACCACTCTAGCTTGTAGCTTTTGTGGTCACAAGTTCAAGTCTGCCGAGAAATCTACTTTGTGTTCAACGTAGGTACAAGTTGCGGCTGACTCCCCGGTGGAGGAAAACCTAAGCAACCAGGATAATGGGAGTAGGCTCGCCCTCACTAAGTTGGTTGGTTTGAAAAAAATATCAACAAAGTGTGGGCTTCTGAATATTCCGTTCTACATGACGCTAACAATCAGTGTGCCTCCGAGTAATCTTGGCTCGGGACATAATCTTGAACGAATGGAACTTTTCATGCGTGTAGGTAGTTTTGAGTTCATAGGCAAGTGGCCCTGAAACACCTATAGAATAATTTATAACCCAACGCAACCTAAATTCTAGTGTAGTGTTTACCAACCAAAATTGTACATAAAGAACTCAATTTATCTGTTTACATGTTTGTCTATCAATTATCTACCAGTGAACCCTGAAAATAATTATTTGTTGTTATTACAGGTGATTGACCTCCTGAACCCTGGCACGGCGAGGAAGCCGCTCCAGGTGCGCTGGTCGAAGGAGAGCCGAAGCTTCTACGTCGAGAACCAGTTCACTGTAGACTGTGAGCAGTTGGACGACCTGTTCGCCGTGCTGGAGGAAGGTAGGGGATCAGATTTAAATGCTCGGATACAAGGCAACGATGGCCATTGTAAAGCAACGTTCGTAGGGTCGGGAATGACATGGGTGACCACCCCGACCGAAATGCAGTGCTTCCAGAAACATGGTAAGCAGTTGGTCCCGGTTAACTTCACCTTTAAGCTTAGTTGGGGATCGTAGGGCTTTATAACATCTGTCGGCATGGTTTATAACTAAACTTACACAACTCCAACAATCTTCACCCACCTCATAGTTGAGCTGAGGCCTGTGCCCAACTAGGGCGTATATGGTGTAACTCAAAGAATTATCTATCTTTCTTACCCAGGCATGCGTAACCGCGCAGTCGGCGCGCACGCGATGAACGCTCACTCGTCTCGCTCGCACACCGTGCTGAGCGTGCGCGTGCGCCGCGACCTGCGCGCAGACGCCAACCTCTCCTGCTCCACGCACGGCAAGATCAACTTCGTCGACCTGGCCGGCAGCGAGATGACCAAGAAGACTAACAGCACTGGGAAGACGCTGGAGGAGGCTAATAATATCAATAGGAGCTTGATGGTTCTGGGTATGTCTCTTTAATAGTTCTTGGCTGGCATCCTCACCTTCTGGGCCCTAGCTTCATGGCTGGCATCCAGCTAGGCTTTCTCACCTTCTGGGCTCTGGGCTCTCAAATATGAGATTTGGACCACCACGATACTCCAACACTATTAAATCGAAACTTTGAATTTTGATAAGTCTTTCTACTATCATAAACAGGTATCTGTAAAAGACGGAGACGATGACAGGTTTTTATGATAATTTAATAAACGCTACAACTCTCGAGACTTAGGTTAAATATACTTATGAGCTAACTATTAAGTTTAATTTTGTGGACACTACCACAAGTCCCATCACTAAATATAACTGTTAAAAAAAGGAATCAACCTGGTTTACATTTACAATTTTGAGAATTCGTTTCCCAGGTTACTGCATAGCTCAACTAAGCGACGGGAAGAAAAGAGGCCACATCCCATACCGAGACAGCAAACTCACGAAACTCTTGGCCGACAGCCTTGCCGGGAATGGCGTAACTTTGATGGTAAGACATTGCATATTCTAATTCACGAACATAACCCAACAACAGCGACAATAGTTTCTACCCTCAAAGAATATAACCATATTATCTTTTTATCGGACCGTAAGCACTTATCTACCTACCCCTATACATTCGTGTGCATGAACATTTTTGTTTGTATTGTCTGGGTGTTTCCTAGGTGTATGTGGATTGTGGATTAATGTCCAAGAATATATTTACATGTAGTGTGTTGAAATTTCAGATAGCCTGCATAGCCCCAACGAGATCAAACCTGAGCGAGACTATCAACACCCTACGATACGCTTCCAGAGCTAAGAAGATAAAATCAAAACCGATTGTGAAGATGGTAAGTTCTTTCAAATTGCATGTTCAAAAAAATTCAGATAGAGAAAGGCCAACACTTTTGTTTGACACTATTTTTTTTTGTAAAATGTGCAATACCTATCTGATGCATTACGCAACATCGATTCATGAAACCCCTCATACTACACTTTTTATTAAAGAACCAAAATATTACCAATTGTTTTATCAGAAAGAAAGTACCTTTAACTATTTCACGTAATTCCTTAAAACACTTTATTGTTATTTTTGTCGTGTTATAGGATGCAAGGGACGCCTTAATCATGAGCTTGAAACGGGAAGTAGAAGCTCTGCAAACAGAAAATGAACACCTCAGGACAGCCCTGCATGTGCAAACTGACTACAACTCTGACAGCTACAGTAAGTGTTATTTGTTATTGACTCCAACTCGACCATTACTAACCTAGCTGACAATTTTTTATATATTGCACTAACGAGCCTAATATTCGCCCTTGTGGAACAGCCATTTCTGTAAGGAAAATACGCCATAACTAGGACTTTGCAAACCCAACTTGTATGTGTACAACGCGGTGAATAGTGAACGATTTAGCAACAAGTCCAACAGGAAAATGATTCATTTATTAGTGGAAATATTACAAACTTGCAATAATTAAAAGCCTTAGATTCTGTATCTGAAGACTTGAAATTGTACTATTGAACATACCAAGCTAAGATCGCCTTTAAATTACGGGATACACATTACATTTACATTTTATGACACACCAGTCGTGAGACCTTAGTATAATTTTAAAATAATTCTTAAATTTTTCCCAGGCCAACGCCGCACTCCGCCGCAAATCGAGCCCAACAAACTATTCCAGTTACCCCAATCGGAACTGGTGGACCTGGTCCAGTTGCACATGCAGGAGAATTCAGCATTGAGGACCGAGAATTCGGAGCTGTTCAACGTAAGAGACCAGCTGTTAAGAGACCAAGAGTTACTGAGCAGAGAGAACGAGCGATTACTGAAGAAACTCGAGGATGTTAATACGTAGGTGAACTATTCCTTTGACTTTTTTCATCACCTTCTATTACAACGATATCTATAAAATATAACCTTTGGGTTGGGGATGTGACTCATGGATATTTTAACAGACTCTGAATTCAAGAGAGATAAAATGGTGTGGAGCTAAAAACAGCGAAATAAAAGACGAATAACCTTAAAATTAAGGGTGATAATCATGAACATAACCTATTTTAAGTAACCTACATATTTTTGAATTAATAATCAACATAATACTAAACGGGTGTTTGATAATGTTCTTAGGAATATGTTTGGATTGAGCTGATGTTCTAAGAAAGATCGGAGGTCAGTGAAACACAAAAAATGCATGATAGACAGACACCACTCACGAACATTAAAATAAAAATATTTTAACCTGTCATGTGCATGATAAAATTACGACTAACCTATTAACCTAACTTAAAATAAGAGCACTGTTCACGAGTGATTTAGAATTAATTCGAAAAGTTTCATGATTTATAGTGCAGTTCATACTGGAAAAGTATAGAATCTTAAATCGTGGAGAATGTTACCTAGCTTACCGGAATGAATAGGAAAAGAAACATGCATGAAGTTTTGACTATGATAAACATATTTAACCAGCTAACTTACCGCCTTGCCTATCCTGACGGGCAACGTGTTGGGCGCCAACTAGGTATCAATTTAGTAAAAAGAACTTTACATACCTAACTTAAGTCATAAAATCACATGTAAGTATATCGATGTTTAATTCGCAGTGTCTGCATCCGATCGCCAATAATTCCGGCGCGACCAACGTACTCCAACGGTGGCTCACGAGGAGCCAATATTTGGACCAACCCCGCCGCTGCTACGCCAGATATCAGTGAAAAAGGCTAAACGATGAGCATTTTAATGGCTTAAACTAGGCCACATTAGGACTTTTCCTGCCTCTGAAGAACGAAGAGTAGACCATTGTTTGGTACTTCTTGAGAAGTTGGTGTACATAGAACAGTCAGTGACTAGAAGACAAAATTATAAAGTTAGTAAAATTATGTACCTGTGTACAAAGAACTGTGTTGATTTAGTGTCAAAGTCCACTTCTCTTTGGGCTAGTAACAATGTATAGCTTTGTGAAAAATATTTTTAATTTTCTTTTAAATAGTATCCAGGCAGTGTGGAATAATGTCCAGTGATATTTAAGTTTGGTAAAAAAATGGATATACCCTACCATCGCTTTATCTTGTGGGAGCTGAGCAGACGGATCCCAGCGTGCTGTTCCGATAAATACAGTATTTAAGTTACTGTAAAAACCCGAACTACGGTAAATCCTAAGATTTACCGGTAAAACCTAAAATTTTCCAACCCTTATTGGTAAAATGGCTAACAATTACGTGATTCGAACTTTTACCACCATTCACTTGGTAAATCTTAGGATTTACATCAAAGGCATGGTAAATGTTGAAATAACATGGCTCTTAAATGAGACGCGGGGCGGACCGCGAAGCGTGCACCACAAACGTACTCGTACGACGATGATGTCTTGAAGTATGAGACCATGCCCACTAGCCCGTTCCGTTACCGTCCAGCACCACCTGCGCGCACCGGTGTGGCAACGTCACGTGTCATGTACAGAGCGTATCGCCACTGGCAAAATATTTTCACTGACAATACTTGCCGTTTGTTTTCCAGGCTTCGCGGCCCGCCCCGCGTCTCATTTAAGAGCCATGTTATTTCAACATTTACCATGCCTTTGATGTAAATCCTAAGATTCACAAAGTCGATGGTGATAAAAGTTCGAATCACGTAATTGTTCGCCATTTTACCAATGAGGGTTGGTAAATCTTAGGTTTTACCGGTAAATCTTAGGATTTACCGTAGTTCGGGCTTTTACAGAGACATATATAAGCTTTCATGACGTGCACAGTGAAGTAAAGGGCCAGGGCTTCACCCCTTTGCCCCTACACCCCGTTGCACTTTCCTACAATAAAATTAGTTTAAATCAACAGGATTCTAAGTCATAGAAAAAAAAACAGTCACTCCCCATTTCCAGGCATACTAGGTACCTTGCTCTATTGTAAAGAATTGACATTTGATCAGTGCAAGTTAACTGAAGTTAACTATTACGGTTTTGACTTCAAGAATTCTTGGGTTGTTTGAATTAAATAGAGAACAAACAGAATAATGTAGAATGAATGACATACAAGGTGTTGCTTTCACAATCTGCCGTTTTTTAAGTAAGACTAGCGGCCGGCTGTGACTTCCACGTGGACTTAAGTTTAAAAACAAAAAGTAATATTTCTTTATAAATTGTAGCATAAGTGCGATTCAGATGTATAAGCTACATTATTGTAAAGTTTCATTAAAATCCATTCGGTAGTTTTTACGTGAAAGAGCAACACGGCAGATCCACACAAACAAACTTTCGCCTTTATAATATTAGAATGATGGAGCAAACGAGCTTGAGGGTCACCTGATAGTAAGTGATCACCTCAGCCCATGGAAAGCCGCAACACCACCGGTGTCGCCGCTGCGTTGCTCAAAAATTGTTATTGGGAACCAATTTGGCAACTGTCAAAGGAGGTTCATAATTGAGCTAAATGCTTTAAAAACAGTCAGCCTAAATTATTTTGATAAAAAAAAACGTATGGAGAGTCAGCCCTTTGAATCTTCAGTTCTACATACTTAGAATAAAAGTTACCAAATTAATGAAATATTTTGTGAATCTGCCATGAAAATTTGGAAACAACATCTTGTAGAAAGACTGATATGTAGATATAATGTGCTGTTCTATCACAATTCATACATTGTTTCGTACTTTCCACATATAATAGGTAATACTTATGCTAGATCTGTTTGTTCTAGTTGTGGTTCACTGTTAGGAGGCCAGATTAACACAAATCTTAATTTCTTCTATCTGCTTTGAACCTTTTCAATTTGATGTAAATATCTATCATGAAAATCTGCCAGTTTGTGGTAGTCCATTAGTCTTTGTACATAATTAACATACCTAATTTAGTAATTGTGTTGTTAAGAAAAATAGTGTGTAGTTTAAGGCTTATTATTATAGTTTAGAAAAGATTCCATTGTTTTAGACTTATCAAAGGGTGAAATATAAAAATGTTATTAGACAAAAAGTATTTTACTTAAACACTTCTTATAATTAAAGATACATTTTGTATTTTATTTCCCATCCTTACACTAAAATTAATTTAATTATTTTGATAAGGGTTTTTTTACAAGTGGTTCATTTAATATTTCTGCATGGTCTGTAATGCAATCCCACATCATGAACAATCTTGTAACACATGGTTCTTTTTCTTAATTATACACGGTAAAGGATGACACCTCAATGAAAACCCTAAGAAACAGGTTAACTTCATGATAAATGTCACAAGTCCTTTCAGCACCAGTAATGGTGCCAATTCACTGCTAGTGTCTTCTGAAACCATACTTCTTTCTCTCGTAGAACAAATCAGTTTTGGAACTACCCAAGTTCACAATCTTTGGACAACCATCTCTCTGCAAAAGATCAAAATAGGTTATAAGATGTACAGTACATACAAAATAAATAAATAAGTACATAGTAAATTTCAACAAAATAAAGAATTGAGCAATCTTTCAGGCTTAACACATATTTACTTATAATGTGTAATTTCTGTTACTTGTACCATAATCACAAAGTACAAACTGCATTTTTACTGGTCTGTTTTAGATAAAACAGCGAATAATTGTGGTGTGAGCTTAAGCATTACAATAACCTGTAACTACACCAAAGGTTACAGGCTGGATCCCTGCACAGTACAAACATTTGTGTGCATGAACATGTCTGTTTGTATTAGTCTGGATGTTCGCTAAGCATATTATGTATGTTTTTGCAAAGAAAAGTATTCAAGTATGTTTATCCATTTTCTAGTATCCCATAATACAAGCTTCAAGAACTGACAAAGTATTAATACTGGACCTATGACCTTCTATACATAGAAAAGTGCTACTTACATCCTTCTCCTGTATAGTGCATTCTTTGCAATAGTAGGCGTCGGAGACGCCGGGTCCTCCGCAAATGACGCATCTCCCCTGGTACGAGCCGTAGTTGCACTCGTCGCAGATGCGCACCAACGTGCAAGGCCGCACATACGAATCGCAAATCACGCATTTACCGTCGCATTTTTCACACAAGCGACCAATCGCTGAAAAATTCACAAGCGACCATTTAAAACACCGGTAAAGAATACAATGCGAAACAATTGACGCATGTTAGAAAAACCCATGAATACTTACCGACACCTGGCTGTTTGCGGCAGAATATAAGATCTGGATGATGCTTAGCCATTGCAAAATTCAACAAAACAATGCCAAAAACTAAACAATTAATTTATAACCTCAAACTCAAAATAACTAACGTCACAGATTTGACAGGCATGCATTTTTTTTAATGGCAATATTAGTGCTGTGCCGCTTGGTTCCAAAAACCGGTATTACATTACATTCATACATTTAATTAATAAAATAGTCGCAATGCGCAATGCTATATAAGTCCATGCTGCGATGCTTCACTTTATAGAAAAAGTTGTTTTGATCAAAGTTTAATGAATACTTTGCGAAGCGTATGCAGATTTGAAAAAATGTAGCTAAATATGACGAACCAATGCATCAAACAAAAAAAAATAACTGTCAACGTCAGTTTGACTTGTGTCGTACGTCGTACACTGTCACACACATGTTTCTCACGAGTTTCTAATAAAATTGCGTTTATTTTATATTATTAATCAAGTAAAATGACCGCTGACGAACAAAGTAGTGATAATGAAAGTACTAAATCCGAGGAAGAAGTAGAACCAACAGTATCTCAAAATGACGATACTGAAATAGAAACTGTGACATTCAAAGATTTGGTAAGCATGTTATTTTTGTTACACGCCGCCTAGACTATGATTAGAATTTAAATGGTTTTAAATTATTATTTACTATCATTATGCTAAATCACAGAACCCCAAGGTTGTCCCAAGAACGCGTATATACATTATTTTGAATCCTGACAAAATTAGAGGTTATATTTTTAATAACACTACTGAATTATTTTAACAGGGCGTTGTTGACGTCTTATGCGAAGCCTGCGAGGAATTGAAATGGAAGAACCCATCAAAGATTCAAAAAGAAGCGATACCTGTAGCTTTACAAGGAAAAGACATCATTGGACTTGCAGAAACAGGGTCAGGAAAGACAGGCGCGTTTGCGCTGCCAATTCTACAGGCGCTGCTGGAGAACCCACAGAGATACTTTGCCCTCATATTGACTCCAACAAGGGAATTGGCCTTCCAAATATCAGAACAGTTTGAGGCTCTCGGTAAGATATAACTCACAGTTCACAAACAGCAAACTTAACATGGAATATTTGATTATGATTATGTGTTTTTTAAAAGTATGTGTTTTGGTCACTTTAGTTTTGGAAAATGTATGCATTGAGACCTTAACACCAATCTGTTAGAGCAAACCACTTTCAAGCATGCATATTAACATATGCATAGTATTATTTTCATAATACCTTTATTGTGTCATGCAGGAGCAAGCATAGGAGTGAAATGTGCAGTCATAGTAGGAGGCATGGACATGGTAGCTCAGTCCCTGACACTTTCCAAGAAACCACACATCATTATTGCCACTCCTGGCCGGCTGGTTGACCACTTGGAAAACACTAAGGGATTCAATCTGAAGGCGTTAAAATATTTGGTAAGTGTCTATACAATCTTTCTCTCATGAATCCATGCTGGAAAATAATCTATATCCATAGGTTTTTTTATACACACATCAAAAGTGTCTAGGGATATCTCAAGCATTTTCATACAAAGTATAGCTATTTGGGAGGCTGTAAAAATTAAAATAATGCTACCAACGTAGAAATTTTTAGAACACAGAAACTGCTATATCTGCCCTTTCAGATTGTATAAAAAAAAATATTGTAGTAGCATTATTGTATAATCGTAAGGATGTTAAAAAAAGACAGATTTTTCTTTTAAAAGGTGTCAAAATTTTAGCAAAATCAAACGTTTTTTTTGTTATATTCTTAACCTTTATCTTATGCCACTGTCCTCGCGTTATTCTGAGATAATGCTCAACTTGTAAACCAACTTAACTTTATGAAATATTTGAAAAATGATATCCCTATGATATCCCTAGACACTTTTGATGTGTGTATTATGAAAAAAAAAACTATCAAATCTGGATATACCTTGTCATTCAAGTTTATTTTCTGTTGAGGTCCTCACATTAAATTGATGATGAAGTTCAACATAATGTGGAATATTGTAATAATTGTAAATGAAATTCTGAGATTTGATAAATCAAATAAACTGTCTGCTTTTGAGGGTTTTGACCACTTTTCAGTCTGGTACGTTAGCTTGAATACTTTCATTACTGTTTAATTCCATATAATTGTTGACACCATGACAGTTCCTGAAACTATTATTTATGCCTTTACTCTTGATAATTTTCCTAGGTTATGGATGAAGCTGATAGAATCCTAAACATGGACTTTGAGGTGGAAGTAGACAAGATCCTACGGGTGATTCCACGCGAGCGCCGCACCTACCTGTTCTCTGCTACGATGACGAAAAAAGTGCAAAAACTGCAGAGAGCTTCGCTCCAGGACCCTGTGAAGGTGGAAGTCTCCACCAAGTATCAGACAGTCGACAAGTTGCAGCAGTACTATATATTTATACCTGTGAAATATAAGGTACGTTATTTTCTTCATACTTTTGTCTCCCAAATATAATAATGAAATCCTATAAATACAATAGGATGGATAGGGGATAAAAAACCTAAGTAACCTGAATAACGGTAGTAGGCTCGCGCCGTCACGTCTGATTTACATTCAGTGCCTCTGACTATCCCTTTTTGGGATATGAGATAAAATACTACTGTACTTCTCTGCTTAGCCTTATGGTTGACTGGTAGAGAATGCCTCATTGGCATTAAGTCCGCCTTTTGTACCATTCATTGTTGTGCAATAAAAATAAATATCATCTTCATTGCATCAAAACACAGATCGAGTAATAGCAACGAGACATTATGGTCAATTCAGATGGTCCTATTGCCAAAAAGCCGAAATAGTCCGGAAACGGAACTAATATTATTTTGTTTTACAATTACGCGTATCACTGGTTTACTTATTCAACCAATGATATAATAATAAAAAAGACATAGTTACTCATATGTAACTTGGGCTAAAAAATTGGCACCCGAAATCAGAACTTCGAACACCTGAGCAAAGCATTGACAGTTTGAGACAACACTGCGCAATGCGCAACATGTATCTGTCTCGTTTACACTCTAGTAAATAGTCATGCTATCTTGTAAACACGGTCAAATTATACAAATTATAGGTACATACAATTTTCGACTTCGCATCAGTCCTGACATAACATATCTCTTTTACATATCATTGTATTAAACCCACAGGACGTATACCTAGTGCACATCCTAAACGAGATGTCAGGCAACTCGTTCATAGTGTTCGTGGCGACCTGTGCAGGCGCACTCCGCGCGGCGCTCCTCCTGCGCAACCTGGGCCTCGCCGCGGTTCCGCTGCACGGACAAATGTCGCAGAACAAGCGGCTGGCGGCGCTCAACAAGTTCAAGAACAAGTCGAGATCTATACTTATATGCACTGATGTTGCTTCGAGGTAGGCTTTAACACATTTATTTTAAGACTAGCTTTCAGGCAACGTGGATTCTTCTAATTATCGCCCTTGGTATCGAACTTACATCAAGACTTTCAAGCCTATATTTCTTGACAAAAACTCCTAAGGGTCTACCTACATTCATCGACGCGTGCGTATCACCACACTACTCGACTTATCGCCGATTAGCTGTTGCGACGGCGACAAACGGCTCGTTTCGCCGAGCCGAGCCAATGCATTAGTAACACCCTTATTCCGTTGGCATAAAGAGTTTTTTGACCTGCGTTAACCGATTCCGCGGCGATAAATGTGGGTAGACTCTAAATGTTATTTCTTAAGTCCACTCTATTTGTGTACCTTTCATTAAATGGTTTTGTAGTTTAGGTGTGAAAACGTTGCACATGCATGCACCTTAAGCAATTGGTTCAAGGTTTATCACTGAACCTTATGCCCTTTGTTATGTCTCATACCACTTCATAGTTGATTTGTGGCTTAGACCCATTGTTCTTGTTTTTTTGTGAGTAATAGCACTAAATGTTTCCTCCTCACAGAGGTCTGGACATCCCACACGTGGACGTGGTGATAAATCTGGACATCCCGCTGCACAGTAAGGACTACATCCACCGCGTGGGGCGCACAGCGCGGGCGGGGCGCGCGGGGAAGTCCATCACTTTCGTCTCGCAGGTAACTTGCCGAACACCTCAGTGTAATAATTATTGTAGGCCTAGCACGAACCGCTAACGTTTTGGTAATCGAGGATCCTTTTTTTCTTTCTTCTACGTCGTTAAGAAAAAAAAGTATCATTTACTTTTCGATTACCAAAACGTTTCCGGTTCCTGCTGGGGTACACAGTACAAACGCACTTGCGCAGAAAAATTACCGTCCGATTATATAATGTCTTTAGACGAGTCCGCTGTTTTTCTATTACAATAAAAGATTTTGAACTCTTACTTTGCCAGTCTCCAAAAGATACTCGAGCTTAAAAACAACAGCCAGAGCTAAAGCCGTTGTTCTAAGACTGTCTTGACAAGACTCTCGAACCCCCCTTACCCCATTGAGTTCAAATTCGCTTAGCGAAGTGTGGGCATGAACATGTCAGTTTGTATAGGTCTCGGTGTTTTATATGTATATTAAGTATATGTATTTCCAAAAAAGAAAAAGTATTAAGTATGTCTATCCGTTGTCTAGTATCCCATAAAAGCGGGCTTTAATTAGCTCATCTTGGGGCTAGATGGCGCTGTGTGGAATAAGGTCCAGGAATGTTTATTTATATTATGTTTCAGTACGATGTAGAGTTGTACCAGCGCATTGAGCAGCTGATCGGAAAGCAGCTGCCGCTGTACCCGGCGGACGAGGCCGAGGTCATGGTGCTGCAGGAGCGAGTGGCCGAGGCGCAGCGGCTCACCAACATGGTAAGGGGATACCTCACGAAGAGTATGTAAGGTGGCTCTAGCCTATTGCCGGCTCCACACGTCGGCAGACGCGTCCACCGATGTCATACACATATACACATTGAGCCCGGCGGCTTGTATGAAAATAATCATGTCGGCAACATGCGCCCGCGCGTGTTACCCGGCGCCGCTTGACCTGTAGTGACGTGCTTGTATTTTTTAAGACATGGAGTGGGACGACGAAAAATGTCTTGCGTTAATGAATCTTCATCTTTATATGACACAACTACACAACCTTTATCGACACGCGGCAATCACTGACTGCCAAATAAAGTTGTCCTCTCAAGCCGCCGACCAAATTTTCCGACTTGTAATAAGTGAAGCCTTCAACAAGACGGCCGACATATGTCGGCGGCTCGCCGGGCTCAATGTGTATTGCGCTGCAGATGCGTCTGTGGTAGGTATCTAAACGTCGGCAGACGCGTTTGCCTTCGCATCTCCGTACTGTCTGATGCGTCGTCAGACGTGTAGACGGCTCGTGGTGATCCATCTGCGGACGCGTCTGTCGCGTGTAGCCGGCATATGAAGCGTCCGTTTGCAATCAAAAATCTCGGCGCTTTTTATTGAAACAACAAGAGGAAAATGAGGCACCCGCGTATGCTGTCCCGCAAAATGTCAATAGAACTGAAAGAACTATACTTCTCAGGGATGCAGGGATGGTCAGGGAGGGGACCTTGATTTGAATTGTAAATTCGGGGATAAGACAACCATAGATCTATATTTGCTAGAAGTGCTGATAGCCCTTTACGCGCCCATTACTAAAGGTGTTGTATCTGTTATCTAGGAAATGAAAGAGCTAGAAGACAAGAAGAGCGGCAAAGGCAAGAAGCGCGGCGCCGACGCTGATTCCGACGACGACACAGAGAACGCGGCGGGCGTGCGCCGGCGCATCCGCGGCAAGCCGGGCCGCGGGAGGGGCGGGAAGAGGAAACGATAATATACCTTGTTGCATAGAACTTGTGGTTTCATTTCAACGCGTCGCTTGCCTCGTCCTGAAACCCTTACCAAATATGCGTTTTGAACTTGCGCGTGTCATAAGTGCAAGTGAGGGCGCAAGATACCTCTTTCCTTTTTGCTCTGTCCTTTTCAACACATGAAACGCGTTACCTGGACGAGCTCAAACCGTCGACTTTATATCCACCAGACGCCTGTAGGTCTATCACGAACCGCTAACGTTTTCGTAAACCTTACCTATATCTTAAGAAATAGTAAAAAGAAAAAAGCAACGTTTACTTCTCGATTACGAAAACGTACGACGACCTACTGACGTTGATTTCTTACCATACATATCACAATTTTACTAGGTAGTTTTGACTATCATCCAATTCTGTTGTCGACTAAGCTAACCGATTCAAATATTTTTGTGGATTCTGCTCAAAGGAAAACCTTATCTTTGTGCTAGCTGAGAAATTAGTGTGATGTGGAGAATGCAATCTTGTTCTCTGAAATCTTGATTCAATTTACAACGTCCACCCTGAATCATAAATTCCACGAGAAACTTAGCGGCAGCAGTAAGCGACGTATTCTATATGGAATCCGGGCATGCAAGAGATTGATCTCTATATCAACCTCACAGGTAAGCCACTCTAACAGACGAGCGGAGTCTGCCGAAGTTTCAGACTAATATGTCTGATGACAATCCGCTTCGACGACTTCGTGGCCCAAGCAATCAGTGGCGTTGCCCTCCACCTCAGGTAAGACATACTTAATTTTCATGCAAGAAATCAAACATCAGGCGTCTAGTTGCTGATACGTCGATCAATATATCTGAGCGTTGGGGCTGATTTGAACCAGAACATGATGAACAGTACTCATGTTCTGGTTGGCATCTGAAGAAAACTTAACGCGAGTTAAGTCCAAGAGGGCCCTTTTAGCTGCTAAATAGTGTGCACTTTGTTGGATAAATGTTTCACCCTGGTGTATAAATGGGCCCTCTGAATTATCTTTGTTTATTTACTAATTGGCTATCGTTTTGGTCACAGATGGCCACAGCAATCTTGACCCAACTTGGAACGTAATTTTGTACTAGGTAAAATGTTGAAAAGAATCAGCCAAACAGAAAATAATAAGAGATCAAATTGGGAACTATTTCTCAATAATTTTCAAACAAACAAAAAGTGTAAAATGGTTCTTAAAATTTATTCTACAAAGTAAACAGTCATTTCTTTTAATAAAAAAAATAAATTAGAAAAAAGAAATGCGAAAACCGCGATCTCCGGCGAACGCGGGCACTTAAAACTAAGCGTAAGAGAAATCACAACATGTTTTAAATTTTTTTAATCGTTATTTATTATTTCTATACAAATAGAACTGTACAGATAATTTTTTAAATTATTATTTACCACATTTCATCTCTCACGATAGACTTTTTACAAAAGTGAAAACTATCAACATTACGCACGGAATAAACGAGATCGCGTGCTCCTACCGCTCGTGACGCACGCGTGTCGCGCCCGTGCCGCTCGCGTGCCTGCGACATCGACACGACGCGTCGGCGACATCCTCTGCTGCATGCCACGCACGCTTGTCTCGACATGAAACCTATTTGGTGTTGACACAACCCAGCACGAGCTGTGCCGTCTGGCAGTATCCTGTATTGCAGCGAGACCC
The DNA here is from genome assembly GCA_950022985.1 of Udea ferrugalis. Classification (NCBI taxonomy): domain Eukaryota; kingdom Metazoa; phylum Arthropoda; class Insecta; order Lepidoptera; family Crambidae; genus Udea; species Udea ferrugalis. The sequence continues at coordinate 2,257,127 of OX465527.1, read as the reverse complement.
GCTCACCTCGCGCAGACCCCGCTAATCATATCACAAAATAAATAAGTACAATTTAAATATCGTAAGTCTAACCACCGAAATATAATACAAGCGTGGCAGTGATTTACATACGTACGCTACGATTTACAAACTTTTGTTCAAAGAGGCCGGCAACTGTCAAAGTGGCGCTCGTACTCAGTACCTTCTTTTGTGGAGACAATGTGATGCTATGAAGCGTCATCTGCGACAGGCGGGAAGCCGATCCCATTGGATGACTAAAGGTATTGAGTGCGAAACGCCATCTACAATATGTTTTCATCGGCCAGCCCCATTTAAATGCACTAAATGTATAATATACACAACTCAACGTTACGTCCCGTTCGTCGTGAGGTGAGTGGATGCGTCGCTTAGGCACGTCAAATGAAATCACACTGGAGATCCTAATGCAGGCTTGCACTAAACAAGGGCACCGCTTACCGACAATGGTGGCCCTTCTAGTCAAACTACCTGTTTCTAAATTAACAAAAGGCCTGTCTTGTTATTCTCTGTAAATGAAATAAAACAGAATATGAAATTCAGAGCTGTCAAACTAAATTTAACGAGTCATCTACAATCTACAATTATTTTAGAGGACATATAAAACCATCACAACTAAAATCTAGGGAAAACATGGAAAATTTAGTATGACAGTTCTAAATTCGATAAATCTATCTCATTTCATTCGCAAAGAAGAAAAGGAAAGAGATATAGTCAGTTTAGAGACTGGTGTAACAGAATTGCCAACACTGACGTGTCAATTTACATTTAGAACTATGCAAGATATAACACTGTATTTACGCGACACCCAAGTTGAGCACAAACGAGCATATGTAGCTATATTTAGGCCTAAATCACGAATACGACTGCTGTACGTAACAATAACAAAAGCGTTTGTCCTATAAATCAAGAATTTAGTCAATTACATTGCAAAAATGTAAGCTTAACATTACGGGAGTGAACTGCCACGCAGTTTTACAGTGGTTCAATAAATACAGTCTATAACAATGTGGTAAACAATTTAAAAGTGGCAACGTTAAAATTGTCTGTACAGTAGCGGTACGCGTGAGTTAGCACTTAAATTAATTCCAAACTATTCCGAATTGCTCACTATACACAAGATTAAAACAAAAGGCCCGGAGAGTCCCCGCCTGCGGTGAGTCTTGCTCTAACTTACAGTAGGCACGCACATGCGATGAGATACTACGACTAGCATTTAATTACTACACTGCTTAGCCACAGCGAGGTCGGTGTTCATTGCACTTTTTGATGATTACACAGAGTTTATGCACAAAAAAAATTATTTTATATTTTTTCTCTTGAATTTTGAACTATACTATGCTTGGTAAAGTTGATTTGTGTCGATGAGAACTTCATACAGGATATTTTTATTGAAAGCGGTGCCAAATTTTCTGCAGGTCTAGAATCACGCTAAAAATATTTCGGAAAAAACCTCGGACAGAGATTTCACTTTGAACACTCGATCTTTACTCAAAGTTGAACATTTTGGACAGAACTAATAAGTTTTTCTTCAGGAAGCACACAGTTATATTATACATAAATACAGAAACATTTACAAAACAAATTCTCACCATCACAATACTACGCACTACACCATACACTATTCAGGTCAAGTGAAATTTGTCTTTAGTGCGATTCTAAGCGATAATTGAAATTTTGGCACACTGAAGAAACATTTGTACATTGGCTCTGTAACTTTTTTGCTATACTTTATTATATCCAATTTTATTTTGTTAGAAAAAATGCAAAAAACGCGTCTCTCACTGCGCGGGACAGCGGAACCCGCGCCGCCACTACATTCGTTCTGAATTATGAAGCCAAATCATGGAACACTATGATGTTGTCACTCTTGAATATTAACTAAAGCATGATTTTACAAAGACATCAGACTAGTTTAGTTTCCAGTTGTAATAATTTATTTGGTTTCTGTAGCATGTGTTAAAATACAGATTTTTACTTACACAAACAAACAGTCAATATGTATATTCTATACAACTTTTGATGCATTGCCTGTTTAGAACACAGATAACGCTAAGATGTACGTATCTATCCACATTAACCCTCGATCTGCTAGTGTAAAAAACAGCCTCATGAGGAATTTTAAATATACCATAAGGTTCCATGATAAGTCTATTCAGAACGAACGAGAAGAATAGTAGCCTAGGTCGGCTTGGCGACGCGGCGGCGACGGCGGGGGCCCGCCGGGACCGTCAATAGGAGCGGCCGGACCGGGAACGGACCCCACGGCCGCCGCCCGCAGCAAACGAGGACGCCCCGGGCACCCTATATCAATATCACATTGTTTTTAATAATAACAACCCACAACGGCTGAAACTAATCATATTGCATCACATGATATCTTTCGCGTACTCGTTTCTCGAATGCTAAATCGCAACACTCGAATCTATACAATATAAAAAACTGCCAGAAATGCGAAGTTCGTCCGATCGCGTCGGTACACCGGATGGGTGGGCGTTTCACTGAGTCATCACAGAGACGGAAACCGTTCGTATAATTACAAAAAATACTGTAGTACAACGGAATGGAGGCAAGTTTCGTCGTAAACACTGTAACATCGGAGTCTCGCGACGTGTCGCGCGCATGCCGCACGCGTGCCGCGCCCGTGCCGCACGCGTGTCGCGCCCGTTCACACAGTACACTCAGTTCAAGTCCCGGTCCTCTAAGTACTTATACTCGAACGTGAAGCCCTCCTTCTTTCTCTGGCCCCACTTTTCGTAGTCAAAGTAAATATATGTGCCCTGGAACAAAGGTATGTATTAGTGTTCAACTTCCGAAATGGAGGACTTATCAATAACACTTTTTCACTTGAGCTGACTGGGACAAAAATATGTGGTGCCGTGTTCAAACAAATACTATCTGCATTTTATCGTACTTGGTGATTAAAGTTCCTTTTGTATTTATCAGTCTCCTTCATATGCATCATGCTAGGTTAGTATACATTTTTATCAAAGTAGGATAAAAAAACATAAAAACATAGTGCAATCCGGAGTGCAAAGGGAAGTCTCCATACATGATAGCAGGATACCCAATGTACGAACTGATCAGATGTACAAGTGCACTGACTGTGGAGCAGACGATAAGTACTCGTGCAGAAAGCTACGCCACTCTTTGATACGCGACGATTTTGTTCTCCGAGCGACTACCGCAATACAAAGTTTCGTGAGAGATATTCTCTCGACATAATTTTACAACAATACTATCTAAAACTACACAAGCCTTGTCTACCAAGAGGCTAAAGCGACGGGATGATGTGAAGGTGGGACGACTCAAGGTTTCTTGCAGTGTGAGTCTGGGGAAATGGGTGAAACTGTCACCAACCGGAAAAAAAACTGTGCTCAGAGAAAATGAAACTATCTGAGCCCCCCACCTGCTCGTACTCCTCGTTGATGACCTTCGGCTCCTCGTGCCGCTGGAACCACATCATGTACTTGGTGTGGAAGCGCCAGCTCTGCTTCTTGAGCGCCTTGGCCGCGAGGTACTGCGCCTTCGTGCCCTCCATGTAGTAGAACACGAAGAACAGCGTCTCCGTCGACAGCCGCTGGAAGAACTCCACGCTGTCTGAGTGGGGGAGCAGCACCTATGGAAACGATTTTGAAGAGATTTTAGAGCGCTACGAAAAAACATTATTTTCTCATAAACTCCTGATAATTGACGTCGCTAGATGTCAGTCGTTAAGCCTAGTCATAGGCCTTAGGGCGGCTTGATAACAACAAAAAATCAAAATCAAAAATAGCTTTATTTAAATAGAACTGTTACAAAGTCCTTTAAAATCGTCAAACCTTATTAACTAACAAAACACACTTAGACAGACATGAATACCATAATACCATCCCAGAGCAACCCATCAGACATTAGAATTGCTCACTAACCCTACACCCCTCCAACAATCTGCACTGAGCCCGCGTGTTGGAGTATGGCTAGTTCCACCTCATAGTTTAGGTGAGGCCCGTGCCTAGCAGTGGGACTTATATAGGCCTTTATGTTCAGATAATTAAACATGCAAGCGAAGTCTGTTCTGTCAATGCATCTGACATATACGTCTTATAACGGAATCTACCACTTAATCAGTTTCTATCATATCCGCGAGCTCTCAAGGGACGACGTTACTGAGTGTCAGATAGTGACGCTAACTTTCGGTTTAGGATGTCGATAGACTTAATATTTTGGGAGAACTCAAACAATCGTGTGAGTAAGGATATTGCTGGCTGTGTGATCGAAGGGTTCTAATGCGTTCTGAATTTTAAAAAAGCGTCATATATTTCATTCTACGATTGTAGCATGTAGAAAGATGTGGTCTCTGCCTACCTCCTTAGAAAAGAGGCATACTAGTATGTATTACGTCCTCCTAAAAATCAAAATCCCATATACCTGATGAACTCACAGATAACAGTATATCCCGACGGTGATTTACCTGATTGTAGTATATGGGTGTCTGGCAAATATTTCTTGGTAGGTAAACCCGCGATCTCTCCGAGTCGGACGGGTGTGGCATGTGGTAGAACGACGACTCCATCATCTGGAACTGTAGCTGGTGGTCCTGGAATACATAGTTCAATAAATTAGATAATATATTCGTTCTTGAATAAATTAGCTTTAACGTTTGGTTAGTATTCTTCAAATATTGTTAGTCTTAAAGTTTGAAAAAAAGCAATTTGAATCCTAGAGTGAGTCTTATGTTATTTGGTAACATCACTCAAACCAAAAGCAAGTGCAACACTAAGAGAGAAAGAAATGAAATGTACCAAGGTTACCTATAGGTGTACCTATAAGTATACCTTAAGGCAACAAATTAACAATTACAACAAAACACAAACTATTGTAAATTCATAGAAATAAGGTTGTTTTCCTAAATATTTTAGATATATTTGACTATTCTGAAGATCATAATAACATTCCGATGCTAATTTTTACAGTGATGCAGTTTTCTACTGATCTGTATACTCACTGAGTTGAGAGGTAAAGGCCCCAGCGGCGCGACGCCTAATAACGGAGGGATGTGCGCCTGCGCAACTGATATGCCTAGTCTTTCGTTCTGCAACATAAAAGCACACACATTAGAAATATACATGAAAGAGCGCGTCGTTGAACACACTGGTTTGGAACCCGGGTGGTCCAGAGTTCAAGACTGGTCGCAGCTAACTGCAGTTAAGTCTACGAGAAGGTGTTATTCTCAGCTCTACGGATTAAAAATGTGGCTTCAGAAACCACGTGAAGAATCAAAACAAATTGAGGCTTGAAGAATCATAGCCCAAATTGCAAGTTGTTTGTCCACCTTGTGTGTAAAGAGTCATGATAATATGTTATAAGTTGATTGGATTTTTGCACATATCAACAATAGAGATAGGTTGACTATGACTTTATCGGACTAGCTAACTTGCCCGTTAGTTGGTAGCAAGCAGGCCGACTAATTGGCTAGCTGGGTTCCCAATCATTGTCATCTTCACATACCTACATAGAGAATGCTTTTAGCAATGAGACCGCCTAAATTGTGCAGAGGCGCACACATCAACCTTTACAAAACCGTTGCAAAATCGGTTGCTCACTAACCTTACACCCCTCCAACAGTTCGCATTGAGCCCGCGTGTTGGAGTATATCTCGTTCCAGCTCATAGTTGAGGTAAGGCCTGTGCCCAGAAGTGGGACGTATATAGGCCGTTTATTTTCTGATAATTAAACACGCAAGCGAAGTCTGTTCTGTCAATGTATCAGATTTATACATCTCATAACAGAATCAACCACTCAATTAGTTTCTATCACATGCGCGAGCTCTCAAGCGACGACGTTACTGAGTGATCAGCCAGTGACGCTATCTTTCGGCCTAGCCTCAGCCTTAGTTCTTATAGTTGAGGTGAGGCCTGTGCCCAGCTGTGGGACGTTTATAGGCCGTTTATGTATGTACCTGTGAGTGCTGCGCGTCGAGCCCCGCGCGCTGCACGGCCTCCTGCGCCATGGCTCGAGCGAGGAGTGAGAGGTACCTGTGAGTGTGTATGTACCTGTGAGTGCTGCGCGTCGAGCCCCGCGCGCTGCACGGCCTCCTGCGCCATGGCTCGAGCGAGGAGTGAGAGGTACCTGTGAGTGTGTATGTACCTGTGAGTGCTGCGCGTCGAGCCCCGCGCGCTGCACGGCCTCCTGCGCCATGGCTCGAGCGAGGAGTGAGAGGTACCTGTGAGTGTGTATGTACCTGTGAGTGCTGTGCGTCGAGCCCCGCGCGCTGCACGGCCTCCTGCGCCATGGCTCGAGCGAGGAGTGAGAGGTACCTGTGAGTGTGTATGTACCTGTGAGTGCTGCGCGTCGAGCCCCGCGCGCTGCACGGCCTCCTGCGCCATGGCTCGAGCGAGGAGTGAGAGGTACCTGTGAGTGTGTATGTACCTGTGAGTGCTGCGCGTCGAGCCCCGCGCGCTGCACGGCCTCCTGCGCCATGGCTCGAGCGAGGAGTGAGAGGTACCTGTGAGTGTGTATGTACCTGTGAGTGCTGCGCGTCGAGCCCCGCGCGCTGCACGGCCTCCTGCGCCATGGCTCGAGCGAGGAGTGAGAGGTACCTGTGAGTGTGTATGTACCTGTGAGTGCTGCGCGTCGAGCCCCGCGCGCTGCACGGCCTCCTGCGCCATGGCTCGAGCGAGGAGTGAGAGGTACCTGTGAGTGTGTATGTACCTGTGAGTGCTGCGCGTCGAGCCCCGCGCGCTGCACGGCCTCCTGCGCCATGGCTCGAGCGAGGAGTGAGAGGTACCTGTGAGTGTGTATGTACCTGTGAGTGCTGCGCGTCGAGCCCCGCGCGCTGCACGGCCTCCTGCGCCATGGCTCGAGCGAGGAGTGAGAGGTACCTGTGAGTGTGTATGTACCTGTGAGTGCTGCGCGTCGAGCCCCGCGCGCTGCACGGCCTCCTGCGCCATGGCTCGAGCGAGGAGTGAGAGGTACCTGTGAGTGTGTATGTACCTGTGAGTGCTGTGCGTCGAGCCCCGCGCGCTGCACGGCCTCCTGCGCCATGGCTCGAGCGAGGAGTGAGAGGTACCTGTGAGTGTGTATGTACCTGTGAGTGCTGTGCGTCGAGCCCCGCGCGCTGCACGGCCTCCTGCGCCATGGCCTTGAGCGAGGCGGTGCCGGTGAGCGGCGCGGGCGCCAGCGGGTTCGTCGTGCTACTCGTCGTCGACGTTTCGCTTACACGACCACTGGAACGTTTGAGTTACGCGTCATTACGTTTTCTAATATTTCCGCGAAGATATTGAAATGAAACTACTTTAAAGATTAGACTGCTAAAAAGGCTAGAAAGTGGAAAAAAATATTGATCAAACTGAATCAGTGACTTTTTATGAAGCTTCGTTGAAGTAAAGGTGAATTAATATTTATTGAAGATGAATAAACATCGTTGTTCAGCTGAAAGACTACGCGACACATCGATATTTTGAGAATAAACATCGCCTTTCCGCATGCATTGAATGATTGAATGTAATAGCTAAATGACCTTGTTTATCATTTTGTCAATTTTACAAGATGTTACCGAAGACTTGACCGACTTGAGAAGTAATTTTTAATGTGGAATAAAAAGCCACTTATAAGGTTAGGATCGGGTGCTCTCATTCACAGTCTAGCTAGAGCAATTATGTGAAGCGGCAAATTCTTCGATGTACAGAGGCGCACACATCAACCTTTACAAAACCATTGCAAAATGGGTCTTATGTCAGCAGCATAAGGTGCCCCTATGTAAAGGTTGATGTGAGCGCCTCTGTACCTTACCTAACCATGTACCTTATTAGTTATGAGTGACCATGACCATGGCGCTTGTAACAGTGCCGAAATATCGGGAACTCATAACAAATAAGGTACATGGTAGCAATCCCGCATTTTACGATTTAAACAATCTGAGAATTTGCCGTTTTACACAATTCAAATGTTTGTGACCATGAAAGTTCTCAGATTGTTGTTGTTGTTGTGTCATGTCATGCAAGAAATCCAATTCCAGACGTCTAGTGGCTGTGGTCGATGTTAACAGTACATCACTTATCATCTAACAGTGGTATTATGTTACTAACTTGTTAAGGAGATGTTGTTGCTGCAGCTGGAGCGTGGGCCCATTGGGCAAGGGGTGGGGCTCGGGCCGCTCGTCGCGAGTCGGCGCGCCGCCCGCCAGCCCCACGCCCGCTGATAGACCTGCTAGCAGCGCGCTTGCGCTACACACAAACAAACGATTATTGATACGAATGCGATGGTTTTGGGAATAAAAGTAAGCTTACACAGAATGTCAGATGTAAAATTCAATTCAGAGAAAAATCTTGTTTTGATCCGGCTTAAAATGTCTTATTTTATCAGTGGTTCTTGAAAATTGCAACTATATTAAATTATAGATAATCTGATATGTTTTATCCGGAGGAAATGACGCTACGCATTGCAGTCCACCGGGGGGCGGACGGGTTAGGTGGGATCACCACTGAAAAGGTATGTACTGGGTATGGGGTGGTGTAGGTGGGTATGACACCCAGTGGTATACCCACTAAAAACTCCGTAACTCCCTCTCATCGTTCACGGTAGGGGAACTGCGGTGACTGGCAAGAAACCTCCTACGCGTTCCCCCGGACGGAGCCCGTCTTCTAGAGCGGGCGGGGGGTATAATTAAATCTAATATTAATGCAAATATCCTCGTTTTAGTTTCATAACCCTTAAAATCATTTTGCAAAAGTTACAAAAGTGGTTCTCCATACAAAGATGTTTTTTCTAGAATAGAACCTATAAAAACATCTTTGTAATTATCTAATTTAGTCAAAATTTATTTATTGATTCAATCGCTATATTCGAAACTGCTAGCGACATCCCAAGGCTACTAAATGATCAGTACTAACTTGTTGAGCAGATGATGCGTCTGATGCTGATGCGGATGCGGCGTGGGCCCGTTGAGCGTGAGCGGGGACGCCCTCGCCGAGCCCGGCCCTGTGCCCGCGGCCAGGGCCGGCGCGGGGGCGCCCAGGGCCGGCGCGGGGGCCGCGGGCGCCGGCTGGGGGCCCAGCGGCAGCAGCGGCGGGAGCGGCGTTAGGGATATGGACGCGTTCGATACTAAAGGCACTGATGCGCTTTTTGACGTCTGGAATACAATTTTGACGGCTTAGTTTTAAATACCAATTACCAATATTGCACCATCCACGACCAAGGACGCGTTTTGAGTCAAAAGTGTTAATGGCTCACGTCGCTCACGCCCATACAATTTATCAATTCGGGACGCTTGTGAGCGCGCTGTTATCGCCTTTGAATCAAAACGGACCGCACAAAATGATTATAAATATTTTCCTAGCTGGGAATAAACACACCTGTAAAGATTACTACCAATTCAGTTGATGGTAATGACGATAGTTCATTCAACTTTTCTAGTCGCCAAACCTTCCTTTTACCTGCCTGTCACAGACATACAGACACAATAAGGTGCTGAATGGAGTATTATTACTACTTATAACTCACCGGCGGCGGTTGCGTAGGGGGTGGGAGGTGCGTCGTCGTATGCGCGGGCGCAAGCGACACTGGGCCATTCTCCACTACTTCTGTAACAATAAATTACATATTAGATAAACACCTATTGAAAACAAACAATCCTTTCCTGCATGCCAGTGAAGGATACAACGTAAGGCATTACAGGTCACCATTTAGAAATGCAATCAAACCCACGTTGTAACGATCCCTACCTTGCAGTACGAGTTTAAAATTCTAAAAGTATCAGAGCATAGAAAATCAGAATCTCTCTAATGCTGGCACGTCCTTTGGTTATAAAGGACAGGTATGAAATACAAATATTTGGTTAAGTAGCAAACGTAAGTATGTTTTTCAAACTAACCAGTCACAAAACAACGTGCTGCAAAGTTTAAGCGTCTTCAAAGCGATAAAGGCTGACTTCGCGAACGATTTGAATCACATGTAAAATCGGTGTTTCCTGTATCATTCGAAGTCCCATCGATTGAATTGAAATAAGCTCAGCTTAGTTTGAGATCTGATTAGCATAAGCTTAGGACTATACTAGTTTTACTTATTAATTTTATATTGCGATCCAACGATCCTTAGCGTGAAACGTACCTGACCCCTGCGTAATTAATTGCAATAATGATTCACAAACCGCAACGTCAAGATGAACTCTGCAAACAAGCTTTATTTAGTGTTTCAGCGGGCACGTGTCGTGAGTCACACACAACATAGTACTACGTGCCGAGGTCGCTGAACTTGAACGACCGCTGAACCCGCCAACAAGGATAATACCCGTTATTTTATTATTAATAATTGACTGCATTGTTTTGGTGATCTTCTCGGTATTGCCTCCTTTTAAACATGAGTTCGAAGTTAAATGAATGCACTCAATTAAAAATGATATCTGCGAAGTTTAACATAAAGTTTATCTGCCCATTAACTTAGCCTGTTCCTATGAGTTCCAAATTAAACAACTAAGAACCGTTTTGTCCTCGCCAACATTGTCAACGACTGGGTTCGCGTAAACTTCTCCGAATAATAACCGCACACACAGTACATTGTATCTATTGTCAGAGTCCACCGATAAATAAATTCAGCAACCCGGATAACGCCGGTGTGGGGCGGTAAGGGGCGAGCCTTACCAAGTAGTGTTTTAATTAGGGTTCTGCCGTGTGACCAAAGTCATTTGGCAAAACTTGACAAACGTTTGGCAAAAAAATGGTCACAGATCAGTGAGCCTCTCGCTACCCCGTCTGTAATATAGTCGTGAGCATATATAATACATGCATAAGCCTCAAAACAGAAGAACAGAGAACTAAAACCTGGTCTCTGACCCCTACTAAGTACTAGATCTAAGGAAAGCTTCGTGGCAGAGTGATGACAACACTCTGCCTGAAATGCAAGTGGTCTGAGTTCACTTAACAGATCAAGCTGTGTTTCGCATTTTCTGAAACATAGCTAGCATTGTGCTTAGCAAACAGCATAAGCTAAGCCAAGGTAAAAACAGAACTAATCAATTGCAGCGTTTTTTTACGCCTACATTGGTTTTTCGCTGGCTAGAAATCATTAACTTAAAACTTACTTATTCCACAATGAAGTCACTTTTAAAAACTAGTCATTCTCAGAGTAAATATTGTTTTATTTGTAAGTAGCTGCCCTGACAGACGGGGTTCTGTAAATGTCAAGTCCAATGCAACCAACAAATACTTCTATCCCGTCCTGCTTGACAGGTACAAAACCCTAAACATTTTGTGATAATATTTAAATATCTTTGGTCAATTTACCGATGTTTAAATATTTATTCTCCTATGCGAGGCGAAGACAAATCCGAAAAATCTAAATGCATCAATACCGGTTCAGTAGTTCTAGAGTAATGAGTGCTGGAACAAACCCAACTTTGTTTTATGTACGATTATCATTTGCCGTGATATTATATTGTACTTTCACATCAAATGCGTCGCTACGGAACAAAATTAGAATACTCAGTACACACATCATACGATACGCCTTAGCAAATATTACTCGAGATTGTTTACAATGTTTCAAGTATTTCTATATAATGCAGTCTAATTGGATCTTTTGAAAAAAGTGGCTGTGACATGCGGACCGACAGACAGACATGACGTTCCGTTTATTGCCATTTGGCTACGGAACCCTAAAAACAAATGAAAGATATTTAATAAGGCCATTTCCACAAAGCTCATGAAAACTTGCCGAGATGAGCGATTCTGTTACCACATATTTTCTAACTCGATTTTGATTTGACAACAAATTTATTCAACAATGCAAACAGAATAACAAGTTTTCCATGTCTGTGTATAGGTCTGTATCGTAGCTCTCAAGCGGATGCATCGAATTTGATTCAATTTTCTTATTTGAAAAGCGACTCGATTTCAACGAGAGATGCAACTGGTATTTTTTTAATCTTAATTTTACCAACGTATTTTTCTTTTCGTTATCCCGATGATTTTCAATATGGGGTAATAAAGTAATAAGATGTAAAATATTTCTCCGAAATCAGCATTTTCCTATCACAAAATTGACAATCGTTGATCTCACACAACTTCTGAATTCACAGTGCATTATATTTTTCGGAAATGAAATGAGTTTACAGAAACGTTCTGCTTGTTTTGATGAGTAAACAGCGCCAACTTTAAACGTAGGAAACTGGGGCGACGCAATCTCAGCTGACAGTTGCGAGCGTATCTTATTTACATCGCAATAAGGTTCCTTTTCATCACACAAAACAAATAAACGATTGCTAGACATTATTGCCGCGAATCATAACAAGGATAAAGTCGTTTAAAAGTTAATTACAATGTAGATTTCCTACAGCAAGCAGCTACGAAACCAGAACAAAAGCACAAATCATGTGAGCCAAGCAATGGATATCACCTCTGTTTTTCAGAGTCAACCAAAACAAACAACCCACAGCTGCGTCCTCCAAACGTTAATTACATAATCATGATTGAACTTCACTAGAAACGTACAAAAACAAGGAACTGCGCCACAACACAACAAACCGCATATATTCCGTTCCCAAGAAAAAGTTGCAAAAAACACATGCGCACACACAAACGACTGTTTAGATTACCATCGTCCATATTTTATCCGACTTCCGCGCGGGAAAACATTTTTTTCTTTTTTTTTTTCTCTATAGTTAGACGCAGGTCGCTCCGCCACAGCCTGGCGACTGGCGAGCGCGTGTTGCGCTCTGGCCGGACGCCAGTTCGTCATTCGCACAAACGCTGGATTCGCGCCAATTTTACACTCGAAGTGACACGACGAATGTCGCTCCATTCACTCGTTGATAACGCGCTTTGTTTATTTTGTAAACAACACGTATGTTATCTATTCAAATCGATAGTATTCACTAATTATTTTGCGTTTGTTTGTTTAGGTGATTAGGTTGTAATAGTGACTAAGCGCTTACGTGGTATTGTTGTATTTCAATTAGGTGTTTGTTTTGTTTTGATACGAATGTCGTGTGGGGTGGGAGTTTGTTTGTATTCGACTTTCAGTAGTCATATTTTTAGATTCGATATCAATTATTCAATGTGTCACTTCACTAATCGCATCGGAAATCAGTCGATTCGAATAATCTGTCCTCAGTAACAGATTATTTCGATAATATACCATCCTGAGTAAATAAAATAGTTTACAACAGTTCTGTTGCCAAGATATTTTGATGATATGTGGGGCGAAACAGTGAGTTGCCAGATTACAGAATTTTAGTAGCCATAACTATCTATCAGTGAGAATATAGCAATATGCGGGGACAAGCTAATTCGTATGAATTAGGTATTGTTACCAATTTTTACATAACATTATTTAGTTGTTTAATTCCTTTTCATTATCCCAGAACAGATCTTGTAATAATCTACACACGTATTTTGCAGGCAACCTTAATAAAAAAATAATTAAGCGCTATTCGGTCATGTTACAAATCACAGAACCTAAAGCAATAATATTTAAAGAGGTATAGATACGTTATGTCAGTACTGACGCGAAGTCAAAAATTGTCCCCTGGCGTACGTACCTATTTGACCGTATGTCCAAGATAGCATGATTAGTTACTAGAGCGTAAACGAGACAGATACAACTTTCAATGCTATGCTCAGGTGGGCAAAAGTCCTGATTTCGGGTGCCACTTTTTTTTTAGCACAAGTAACCTATCTAGGTGTTTTATTATGATATCATTGACCTAAAGGTAATACAAAAAAGATGACATTTCATTTTTCAGGTCACGCGAGGGGACATTATCAATGGTTATTTCAATTCATTGTGATCTGTTGGGTATTGTTGTCATGCGATCATCTTAGTTAGTGTTACAGATTTCGAAAAATAGAAATAAAAATCAGTGCGTTGAGTAAAATAACTTGTATAAAAATGGGGAACCCGTCACTTGTCCGAAATTTACTAGTCCGAATTTCATTTGACCGAAAACTATAGACCAACGTTTCATTTGCCAGATGTTTTGTTTGAAATATTTTTAACCCGTCGAAGTATCTTTTGACATAAGGTTCGTTTTACCGAACTACCTTAAACCGAATTACGGAACAAACTTTTTACTATTGCCCGAAGTCTTCTTTCAACTTTTTTCATTTACCAGATGACTTATTTGGCAAATGATCACTTTGCTTTAATCACATTTTACCGAATATTACTAGGCCACAACAACTGTATGATAACGTTCAACATCTCGTTATCGACAATTTTCAGTAATTTCAACTTCAGGGCGAATCCGACTCAGTCAACCCCGACACCACGTGGTACTTGTTTTGCCCTACCCCAAGAGTTAAAAGCGCGTAGGCATGGAGGGGCGAGGCGGCCCGCGGGCTGAGGAGCAGGTGGCTATGAGCGAGGCGCCGCGGCTGAGGCTGGCGCCAACAAGCCGAAGCTGCGGTGCTGAGCGAAAGCCATCTGCGACGATTAGCACGCGAGGAACCGCCGGAGCCCCGTAATGCCGGAGCCGTGACAGCATTCTTGTGTTTTCCTTAAACTTGCATGTTGAATACTTGCATGCTGTTTAGATGCTGTCAATTTCTTATTTTATTTTAAATCCAAATTTAAATACTGTATATAACCTGAACAATTAATAAAATAAATAATCCTTGTCTGCTTTAACGCTGCTTGCAATAAACTGTAACTTTTTATGATCGTTTGGTAAACTAAAAACATGGCAATTAAAACTGTGGTGTAACGATTGTTCTGGAAAACAATACTTCGGACAAGTGTCATTTTGGCCATTCAACACTTCGGTAAAACGTTTTGTGGCCTAATAAAATGTCTGGCGAACGAAAAAAATCCAGTTGATAATTGGTCAACTGATACAGTGGCAAACGTCATTTCGTGGCAATGCCGAACGAGAAAAAACGAAACGTTTTCGGGAAAATGAAATTCGGGAAAAGAAAATTCGTTCTTATGATAGGTAACCATAAAAATGATACTAGTGATGGCTTCTTTGAGCTCCACTTAAAAAAGACCGTACCCTGTCTACACTTGGTTAGCAATTAAATTTGATTTTGAATTTATTTCTTAATTCCGCTTCGAATTAAACGCATACGTTTGATTCCTTTGCCACCTAACCTGTAACATGCCACAGTATAAACCATACAGTAGAACATCTACATACAAACGTGCCACTCTCGGGTTGAATGTGTGCGTGAGCGTCGCGCGCCGTGTCGCTATTTCACGCACATAAAATAGGGAGGCATAGGGAGGCGGCAGTACGGACGGGCTGTGCCGCGTGACTGTGTGGACGCTAGGCGAATAACTCGGCGGGCGGCCCTAGATAGCCTACTGTATGGTTTATACTGTGAACATGCTGTGCGGTCCGTAATTGTATGCACCCTTGTACAGTCAACAGCACATCAGGTTACCCCATTTCCGTATTGTCTGTCGCTCTTGCCAAATGACATTTCTTTGCAATAGAGCAAAGACTGACCGGAAATGGGTAGCGTGATGTGCCGGCCACCGTACTTATAATGAAACTTAACGTTCTATGAAACCTATGATATCAGCCAAATCGGTTCAGTTGTTCTTGAGTTTCGAGCAACGAATTAAGCGATTTATTTTTAATTATATAGATTTACGATACGGCATGAGTTTGAAGGCGTTCGGGGGTGAGACTGTCAACAAAGACATGCTGATCCGTGGCCAGACTCCAATTGCATGGCACTAGAACTTTAGTGGCTGTGTAGTCGATGGTCTAAGCGTCACTGCGCACAGATTACAAAGCGCCGCTACCGGCATATTCCTATAGTTTGTAGCGGCCACCGGCACCATATAAAATGTAAGAAAACTACAGGAATGAAAACTAAAGGCCATGGGACAAGGCCAATGTTTCATTCGTACATTATTGCACACAACAAAAAGTACAAATAGCAAACTTTCTCTAGTCAAACACACAGTCAGACCTAGAAATTAAGGTCATTTTATAACATACCCTCACGACCATCCCTAATGGGTTAGTCAGAGGCACACTGATTGTTACCGTCATGGTGAACGGAACATTCAGAAGCCCACATTTCGCCGAGGGAATTTGAACCCAACGTGGTAAGGGGCGAGCCTACCGCTGTTTTCCGGGTTGCTTGGGTTTCTTAACGGTGTTTTCCATCAAGGAGAGTTAGCCGCAAATTGTACAAAGAACACAAACTAGATGTGTTCCGGCCAGATTTGATCTCGGGACCATCGGGTTCCGAGCCAGGGTGTTTAACCACTAGGCCACGATGCTCTCATTTATCTTATATCATTCATCATCATTTATCTTCAATTTATCTTAGCTGTAAAGTGTACTGACCAGTATTGTTAGGCTGCCGCACGAGATGCGCGTGCGGCGGGCTGGGCGGCGGCTTGCTCGGCGTCGACGCGCCCGATAGCGCGCCCGTGCTGATGCTGAGGGACAACCATACGTGTTACTATGGGAATAGAGTGCAGTTTTGCGTACATCTAGTACTTGGTTTGTTGTAAGCCTGTTTGGTTGGTTTCTTTTAGTTTAGTCAGTTGATCCGGTAATCAACTTGCCATATTTTTTCTATAGATTTTGATCTTTACATCAAAATTATTGGGTTACCTTATCTTGTGGCATCTTCACAGACAAATGTACGTTTAGGCATACAGTACATTGCTTAGACCCAGTTAATGCCTAAGAGACGATCACTATTAGAACGAAAGAGAAAATTCGTATTCTGGATATGAGCAGATAAGCCCTTAAATGTTGTGGGGCCCTTATGTCACCCTTGTCAGTGGTGAACGCAAATTCAAACCATAGTATGTAGATGGCCAAGTATGCGCAAGAGTTCACAACGGTATCCAAAATTGACCAACAATGTCCAATAGTCAAGTACCTAATTAATATTCTAGCCAAAAGCAAAATACTATCTTTATAACGTTACAACTGGCAGGATTATGCTCCATTGCATGCTATAGAATTTAATTTAAATTCCAAACCAAACAGGCTTACAATCTATACTCGGATTTTTAATTGTAGTCAGTGAAATGACATTTTCAGTGTGGCAGGTTTTCAGTCCCAAATAAATAGTGATGTGGTAAATCGAGTTTTTACAATTAAAAGTTAGTCGACATTACAACCTGGCAAAAAAGTCGTAGTGAATGACCACGTCCCACTTCCATATGTCATTACTGGCAACACACACTGGTCAGACTTTCGTCTTGAGACATAGAGGTATTTCGGTAAACTGTATTTAGTAAATAGGTTTTCAGTTTCAAAATGTTTTGTTTCTGTATTATATTATTTACAGGTAAGAATTTCGTTCATTAACAGGTCATACAACTGGAAAAGTTTGGGAGGATACAACAGTAGAATCTTCCAAACAAGTGTTTTTTAAAGGTTTGACTACAGGCCTAAAGGGCCCAACCGGCAAAGGACGACGCCTTATAATTTCACATATAGGCAGTGATGAAGGTTTTGTAGATGCCGGTTTACTTATTTTTGAATCGAATAATCATAGTATGGACTATCATGAAGAGATGAATTCAGAATCGGAGTCGAAATCAATAGCAACCGTAACGAATAAAAACGTATATAATTACTTGTATTTTGCTGACTTTCAAGTGTTAATTCCCCTGAACCTCTTTGAACATTTTTTTAGGGTTATAATTTTTTAGTGAGAAGTTTTAATGTGGAGGTAGGGCCCTTATTTCTTAAATCGTATTATTTAATTCGTTTTGTACCTATTAAATATTTACAATTATTTAAAAAAGGCTTTGATACCTCATAAAATAAATCATGACTAAATGTCTAAGTCTAGTGATTGCCGAACGTCACTATTGTAGCGGGTCACCCTTTTTTGTATCAGTCACTGTTGAAGTTGTCATTTTGCTGACTACAATTATTAATCGTACTATAAGTTAACATGAAAACTTAAAAATGAAAAAATGAATGGAGCTACCTCAAATATTTAGTCCAAAATCAATATTCTCATTTTGCACCCAAAATTAACTGACTACGCGGATTTTCATATTGGCCGAAAATATAAAACATGCAAGAAATTATCGATTCACGTTTTCGCTGATGATCCAGTGAACCAGTACGAACGACGTACGAAGTATGAAAAAAAAGTTTCATGCGACAAATATAATGTATAAAACATGCAAGAAATGAAAATAAAATGAATCAATTGTTATTATTTTATTTCCATTTTACGGTGTGGGTAGATCGATATTTTCAAATTGATGAGAACAGTTTCATTTGCGCGATGAACAATATTCACCTCTTTAGCCGTATCTTTTGACATCAGACTTTTGCAAAAAAGAAAGGCCAGAAAAGTTACTCTAAGCGAAACTGAGATAAGGAAGCTATTATTTCCTTGTCGTAACAAATTCTCCCGCACCAAATAATCAAGTCAAATAGCCTTCAGGAGCCGTGTTGAAATTATTTGTGCAGGAGACTGCCTCGCGTGATATTCCCGTGAATTTCTAGGTTGCGTTCCAAAATGGATGAGTTCACCTCGGCAAAAGACGGGAGGCAGGACACATACCGAAGGCATTCCAAAACCCTTGGGCAACTGAAATAATGAAAGCTCGATTGCCCTATGTCTTTCAGGCGTAATTTGACCCGAGAGACTTGTGATTCCCTTTTTGGAACGCAATCCCAATTATTGTTTTACATTTATCGTTTCGAAAACAGTTTTAAACAAAATAAAAAAAATATTAATCTGTTCTCATCATTCAATGCGTGCAAAAGTCTATCCGTATATAAAACACATGTGTCAGTGGACTGACCTATTGGTGGATGCGGCGGAGTTATTGAGCAAGGAACTAACGTTAGGCGAGCTACTGCCCGCCAGGCCGGCGGCCGCCCGCAGCGGCATCGGTTTGACCGGCTGCAACATACACACATCATTTACTATGGAGATTAGTTTCCGATTCGTGTTGGCTTTCATTCAGACGTAATAATACTAACACCTATTCACTTTCAATTATTTAGCCGAAATAAAGAATTAAGTTTTCCAGTAGACATCATGGCAGTGACAGGTAAAGTATGGACTTTATGTCAAGACTAATGGTTACTTAGCGATTTCAGGTGTAGATGGAGGAGAGATAAGCGAGCACATGTAAACAACCAAGGAGCCAAGAACAAAACGCACGAAATAAAGATCTTTTCAGATCTAGACACTCAAGTGCGGCAGTTAAAGTAATTTACGGAAGAAACTTACGGCATGTTGATTTTCGCTAGCTCCCTTAGATGTCGTTATTTCCACAACTGTCTTAGCTTAGTGGAAATAACGATATCAGTTTGGTTGTTTACAACTGAACGCACATTTCTTAGTTTTTCGCTTTGATGGAGAGTCCTGAGACCCGTAATGCATTGATTTCTTCTAGAATTACAATAACAGTTGTTTTGCAATTGTTTCACGTTATTGTTTTCAACCTATTTGTACATGGTTCAGTTTTGTTCATGCCGTTGTATAAAGCGCGATCGCCAGCCTGTCTTGAAAATTATTATGCTTTTATTTCAAATTAAATTCGTAGATTTTGGACACTTGAAATGGCTATAAGTAGGGTCTTACAAGCACTCACTTTGCATTCATCACCACTCACTGTTTGGACATGCCTATCATGCCTCTTTTAAGTGTAGATAGATGGCTGGAGCACAGCAGATGTTTTTTGAAACTCGTCTTCAAGAAATTAAGTTTCCAGAGATGCGTTGCTCCGTTAAGATATCGCGCTCTTGGCTAAATTAGACAGTAAACAAAACTTTAGTGATATTTACGAGTGGGGTAGTCGTCAGCATGATAAAATACCTTTGATTGAGGACACTTAAAGTAGGGAGACTACAGTAAGAGAAGATTAGTCCATGTAAGATGATTGTTTATGTTGCTTTTATCAAGCTTTCATATGGTTTGCATTGCAAATTATGAAATTATGATTTTTAAAGAGGATAATCCGGCACTTTTATAAAATATATTGCCATATATTTTCCAAGGACTGGCTTGGCCTAGCACAGGATAGAGACCTATGGAGGAAATTGGGAGAGACCTTTGCTCAGCAGTGGGACAAAATAGGTAAAAAAAAAACCGATCCTGTTTTTGCAGGTGTAAAAGTATAAACTGTTGTGCTTAACAGGATGTGCCATGTTAAGTTCAAATGAACACACTACAGAATCTTGCCTAGTAAATCGGATATTAGCGTTTTGAGAGACACATCATTCTTATTATAAACCAAAAAGATTTATTTTAGCTAAGCGAAGAGTAGAGGCGAAAAAGGATTGGAAACTACAAACGGTAGCACATGTATCAAACATATTGTTAGGAGAATACATTGCCTAACCTACAACAAACATCGAGATAGAAAACTATTGGTACAAGAGGTTTAAAAGACACCGAGAGAGGTTTGTTTTCAAAATAGTCTAAAATTAAGCCAGACACGAACCCAAAATTAATCATAATAAGGTACAAAAATTTTGAAAAGTATCCACATCAACACTCCACATGACTAAGTCAACGGTATCGTTTGATGATGCTGAGGTGATGATGACGGGCGGACGGGGAGGGTACTCACTTTCGCTATGACTTCTTCTTTCTTTTTCTTCTCCATGTCTATGGAGTCTGTCGAGTGGTTGTGCATTTCTAACGTTGGTGACGTCACAGGACTCGTTGTACCTGAAAGTAGAAGGTGAATTGTTTTATTGGAACAACTAGGGGAGATAGACTTACCCCCTCATTTATAAAAACTTACACAGCGCTTCATCAACACGTTAACTTTTGTATCGCTTTGTCTCTTTCATTCTTGTTGTTGCCGCCTTTTGCGAGTAAGTGACGAAACACGTCCATTGCTTAAACTATACTTTAGCGTTGCGTTCGTTTTTATGAATAAGGGTGTAAGAAAGACGCGAAACTAATTTGTTTGAATAAAATGACAGGAGTTTTCACAGTTGCTGTGGCACTGATTGATTTGTTTCTTTGGGAAACAGACAGTTATTTATTATAATATCATATAACTACCGCAAACACGCCTAAACTATTTAAGATTTTGGGATAAAAATGATTAACACAGATAATTACTATTCTCGGACATTTTGACTAACAAATCGTATCAAGATGTTTAGGGCTTTAGAATGACACTTTTTTAACAAAAATCTAAATGTTTTCAAGGAGTTGTTAAGAGGTTGTTGTTATGTTATCATAGAGATAATTGAAAGCAGTTTTGATTCTCAATTGAGGTAGAAACTCGCCTGAGAGTACCTATTAGTAGTTTACGTGGGGATTATTTCGTATAGGAAATCCATACTTGCTTTTTATCAGGATCAATTTGAGTCTTTGCAACACTCACCCTTTAGTATAAAATTTTCCTTGTGGATCTTTGTAAGACTCACCTGATAGTACAACTTTCTTGGAGTTTGTAGGAAACATTCACCTCCTAGGGGTCATTGGGGAACTCATCTGATAGTGTGATAAGTTTTCTCTGCGGACATTGAGGCTATCACCCATAGTGTGTTGAGGTTCTCTGGGTGTCTTTTAGGGTACTACCTGATGGTGGATTAAGTTTTCTTGGGGGTCATAGGGGGCACTCACCTGATAGTGCATAAGTTTTCTTGGGAGCCTGGTCATGGTAGTTTTCTTGGGGAGTCATGAACACTGACCTGATAGTATACTAGTAGGAGATCCAGGCGAGTCGTTGCTATTATTGCTGTCGGTGGTGGCGGAGGAGGGCAGGCCGACGCCGCTGAGCTCGATCTCGTCGAGCCCCCGGATGTCGTCGTAAATGTACTCGTTCTCCTCGAAGCCCGGCTCCAAGGACGAGTCTATGTAGTACTCGACGTCGTCTTTTATCCTTTTTATCTGGAATGTAAGGAGAGGCTAATTGGAATTATTATACTTTCGAAGCAACTTGAATAATAGTACGATACATTAATTTTATTGGGGAGGGTCTAAGTTTGTTGTTTACAAAAACTTAATGTGCCTATTCGTATTTTCTGATATATTTAGAGAAAACTGATCATCCCTATTCAAAATCTCTTATAAGATGAAAACCTCACACACAATGCTCTGGTCTAGCAGTAAAGTTAGCCCTTGTGTATATTTCATCCCAAAAAAAAAACGAAGGACTTACAAACAAAAGACTCAGCACAAATATTTTTTTACTTCATTTAAAAATATTTATACTGATGCGGGATTCGAAACCGCGATCATTTGAGTCCCAACAAACGCTACACGGAGTTCGAAGTTATTTAGAACATAAAGTACCTAGTGGAAACTTCATTACATAAGAATTTGCAAGACGAATACAATATGTCAAAAAACATTTTTTATTAATTAATACTTTGGTAAACATATTAAAAATGTAAGGAGCTGAATTTGTCAAATAGATGAAAGTACTGAAATAGCTTCTCATTTGACTTAGTCACATTACACAGTGCGAGTAGGCGATTGTTTACGAACTAATCGTCGTAAGTATAAACTTGAGCGAGATTAGAGCTACCGTAACCGCAGTGTGGCATGGTTATAGGCTGCATTCCAAATTTACTATTAGGACAGATTTCTAACGATAGTAAGGTAATTAGCAATTATCAAATTTTGATGGGCACTGCATATTTTTCTTTTTCTTCTCACGTAAATACGAGATATCACATACATTGCCCTTACTGAAAAAAGTTAGGTTTTCGCTTTTGAGGAATACAAAAACTAAAATCAAGGAAGGTAGCACAAACACCCAGACCAAGCACAAAATTTCTGTATCATTAATGGTGCAGGAATTGAACCCACAACCCTCTGCCCTTCGCAATGAATAAATGAGCAGCTGGGATTTCTAACACCAAAATCATTTCAGAGACTGATAAATGTATTTAAATTTTACTGGAAACATGATAAATGAACAAACACAAATAAATGAATGCTTGTTCTAGGTGGGCATCAATCCCACAATCTTCTTGCCGGCTATAGGCAGGTTTTCTACCCATAACTATGAAATGTCTGTTCTAAAAATCTTCACCTCAAAGCAAGCTATTTAGAATGAAAAGAAAAAGGAGAGAATCACACAAAGCAATAAAATCATAGAGTTCTGACCTGTTCCACCTCGACAGACATGTTGTCCAGCATTCTCAAAAGGGTCTCCAGCTTCTTTATGTGGAACCTGTGCTTCTCCAACTTTAGTTTCAACTCTTCCATGCGGTCCTGCTTCTCTTTGTCCAGTCGTTTTTTCTTACCAACTAACAGTGACTCTATTTCAGACTCAAATTGATCAACCTGAAAAAAGAATCAAATTTTAAAATGACGAAATATTACAGCTTACAATAAAACTATCAGATTCCAAATACACAAGGCATCAAAATGATCTCTGCATACAGAAAGTGGTCAAATATGTCCAAAGTAATATAATCTACAATTCTACATAGTCTTAGGGAGTACTATTGATATTTGTTTTACATAGTACACGCGTCCACCTTAGCAAGCATATTACGCACGCGAACCAAGAACAATTTTTCTCGCGCTTTTCTCGTGCCTAAATCAAACACGAGATAACAGGTGACAAATTTTGTCGCAGAGCGCCTCTAGGCTGTAAGCCTGGCGTATTGAGGCAAAATCCCATTATAGGCCAAATAAATACTATAAACTTTTGTTTTGAATTTTGGCTAGGGAGTAAAAAACTGGATTTCTACTTGCAACAGATTTTTTCTTAGTTCTTTTTTTAAGTCTTTCTCTTTTTAGTAAGTCAACTAAACTTTTTACGTTTGGTCTAGCAAAAGGCATACTGAGATAGGTGATAAGCTAAATTATAGATATAAATTTTAGGCTATGCAAACCTTGTGTATTTTTAATGTCCTAAAGAAGGCTATTAATTAATTTTCAACATCAATGCTTCCAGAAGAGAATCCGGTTTGAAGAATATATTTAATGAGATCAGAAATAAGCAGACAAACCAAAAGATAGTAGATTACCAGCAAGGATAAAGATTTGTTGGCAATGCACCAGCATGTTGCATAGATCAAGTCAAACATTACTCAATGTTAAATAATGTGTATGAACTGCAATACTGTAATGCACTCTGTACAGTGGTTTGTCAATGAAAATACTTTGTTTTCAAAAAAGGCATGTATTACAACAACAGCCTTTTGCTACATTAACTTTCCTGGCGTTTCGTCTAATTTGGTAAAATAACAATTCTGTAACAAATAATGACTGACTACGTGATATTGGCAGAATTGTGCTAACCCTCACAACTATTACCTAATGGGTTAGTAAGGGGCACACAGCTTGTTCCCGTCATGTTGGACGGAACATTCAGAAGCCCACAGTTCGCATAAGAATTAATTGGCATGTGGTAAACACATTAATTGCCATAAAACCAGAAGGAGAAGAATTAGAACTTCTCTGGCAATACCATTGGAATGGGTGAGTGCAACACAAGTTTATTTGATGAGAGACAGACCCCCGAATTCAATCGACAAACGTCAATCAATGCTAAGCACGCGCTCACGCTCATGCTGTCCCATAAAATGTCAATAGAACTGAAAGGGGTCAGCTTCGGGGGAGGGTCTTTTAAAGATCACCTAGCAATTTTTACCTGTAAATTAAGTGCATCGATAGATGAGATAAGCCATGCAGACATTTCCTCTCGCTCTTTCTGGGCGGGGTCTAGTTTCTGCGCGGCTCCGAGCCCTTCCTTCGAGTATGCTTTTGTCTTCGTCTCGCGTTCCACTACTTTAAACCTCTCCATTTGCTGAAAAGAGAGGATATTTAGAAATATAAAGTACATCGACCAGGCTTAGGTTTGACTACAAATAATAGTTTCAACATAATGTTTATAAATGGATGTTAGGGCTGGTAGTATTTATCAAATCTGAGCTGTTTTTAACATCTCAAAGGGTCGCTGTACTCAATACACTAAATTGGTCCTTAATTTTAATTTGAGATTTGAAATATAAGAAGTTAGCGCAAGCAAATTAATGAAGATTTCAAATTAAATAGTAATCAAAGTCAATCTTTTGACTGACTGCCAGACTTTGGTAAAACCAAACTGCAGAAGATTCTGCAGTCAAGACTGGACATTTTGTGAAAATTCTGAACATCATCGAACGCATTAACCAGGTCATGTAAAATAATGTTAATGACATTAGACCATGAAACTACATACTTCAAATGAAGTAAATCTAAACTTATTTCAAGAAATAAATATATCGCTGTGAGGATACCCACAACTGCAGCTTGACAATCAGGATTACTACCATGAGAGCCATCAAATATTATGGACTTTTAGAGATTTATTATTGGAATTACCTATATTCTAGAATCCTATTAGAAATATCAATGTCATTGAATGGCAAAAGGTACACCATACTACTGCTATTACAACAGTCTGATAAGAGTTTATATTTAAAACCGTAACATGATTAGCATTGAGCCATGTAAACAATCATTACTATATTAATTGTATTTTAGTAGCAACTGAATTATTATTTGTTCTGGATGTCCTTAAGACATAAGAAATAAATATTAAGCACAAATTTTACCAAATAGCTCTTCAATGAGTGCCATTCATATGTAATACAGCACCAATATTAAATAGATTTTGTTTAGTCACCAAATTTGCATAGCTGTAATGGATTTTAGCCTCAATTAAATCACTTTATTATGAACTTTCTATATTTCTTTATAATTCGGTGGACTGAAACATTTATTGTGAACACAATTTGTCAAATACCAACTAAAATAAATCGTTACTCACCGTTTCTATTAGTTTCCTATATTCTAAAAGTGTACTCTTATCCTTAATCTCCCCGGAGGCGATCCACGATTTGATCTGATCCCGTAGCCTCTGGAGCTTCTTAATCTCCTTCTTGAGATCCGCCTCATACTTCTCTTTCTGATTGCTATTTGTCGCATTGTGAACTTTCTGCCAGATGTCCTCAAACGTCTCCACCCCTTCAGTTACTTTTTTTAAACACCTGTCTATTTCACCTGCAGACAACATAATTACAACAATGATCAAGTATAACCAGTTCTTAATGAGACAACAATACACAAATGGAGCACTGAACGCTCATAAGATAACAATATCGATGCACCACTATCAAGTTTCGAAACAACTTCTTCGTATAGGCGATGAAAATACTGTGAAAGCACGTATGCAAGTATGAAAGCAATCATACAATATTCATAACATTTCTGATCTAGCCAGATCCATGAGGAACAGGCGTAACTGACACATATTGGCTGGCATCTGGTCATCATCAGTGTCACCATCGCGGTGGAGAACTCGTCAATCTGACAATAATGCTCTAGAACACGTACCTACATCGGTTGGGGTCAATCAATCTCTAACCTGATAACATGAAAAGTTACCTTGTAATTTCCTTGTCGCTGCCATAGCTATTTACACATATGGACGAACGTTCCGTACATATCCTAAACATACAAACTATTTACAAGAAAATGCACAAAAATTATTGATAAACAGACAAACTACACATCTGAAGCTTTGTTCGATTCCAAGATGGCTACCGTACACCGCTCGTACTGAATAATAGTGACTGAACGCATCCAGGGCGACTGGCACCGAATTATCCAGCCTCACGCCTGGAATGGCAATTAGCGCGGTGCTTTCATAAATAATTATAAATTATAGGTTGTCACTAATAACAACAAACTTCAAATTTTCCACAAAATGATTTTATGTATGTCGCGTAGACCATCAAGTGCGCAGGTGCAAAAAAATAATAGACCTGGGGCATAGACAATTCATCCGAAATGTACAAAATTGAAAGAAAATAAATTGAAGGTATTTTTAAAAAATATTTAGTAGTGTGTTTTAATTCATAAAAACGAATTGCCGAGTCCTAAATAGCTTCTCATACAGTTTATTACATCGCAGAACGTGTAAAAAGGGCAACGATTGAGCCAGCCCGCTGTCACTCTGCAATCGATTCTCGTTTTCCGAGATGTTTAATCGAGTTGTTGGAAAAACAAATATTTTGTCTATGAATTTTATAACCTCACTTTTATTTCACCAAGTTCAAGCTGTAATTAATAGATGGCGCTAACGCCATAAACTTCAGCTCGACACATAATAAATTAGGTGAGCACTTTGATTTATGCTGAAGTTGAAGCTTTGAAATTTTCGTTCGATTTTCCTGGTGAAATGATACTAATATTAATTTGTAGGACTTTAAATAGTTGCAGTAGATATACTTTTGAAATTACTTACAAAATTCTAGTTGCTTAACTTGCCCTTTGATCTTCGCTGGATGACTTTTTCCCTTGGAGATTGGTTTTACTTTTGTTTGTTGTTCTGAAGACTTTTTAGTCATGTTAATAAAATAAAATAAAAATGACTGGGGTTGTTAAAAACTTAAAATGAACGAACACTGATTTGCTGTTTCAGTTGACCTTTATCATAGCTATGTTTTGATACGTTCCATTTACCCCTCGGTTTTGAGGGTAAGTAATTAAATGTTTAAGTAAATTATTTCGTCGTTTCTACCTCCAAAACAAAACACTAATCGATCGTCTAGTCTAGCACTGAAAACTAATAGGCAATTACATGTAGATTTGTTTATTCTTGTTGTATAAACCATTTCTCATCTTCATAATGACAAAAAAAAATTAGTACCTAGGTAAGTTATTAATTCTTATGTTGTCATCTAACAAATAAAAGTCACACAAAACTTCTTGTAGGCATTTGGATTCATTTAATGATGTTAGTCAGGTATACACACCTACCTACTTATCTAAAGGTCCATCCCATTATTCATGAAGGATAAAGCAACGCTGCAGCACTGCTTTAGCGAGTGTCGATCTAGAGATAAAGCCCTACAGTAAGAGTGATGCTTGAAGATGGCTTTAAGGCTGTTATTGAGTATAGTTATATATTGAGGGGCTGAAACTATAATACCTGAGCAGTTTCTGAAGGAAGAAAGAAAAAAAGATCGAAATTTATTAGACACTAAACTTAAAACTGAACTTAGCATTAACATTTACAAAAAAAAATACAGTATAGTGCCAAAAGGCTCCCACCTCAGCATAGGCCGTTTTGGCAACAAAGCCAACACGACCCAGGTTTTCAGGGGTCAATTTAGTGTTAAATTTAATGCACAAAAAAGTTCGTTATGTTTTATCTACCGCTTTCTCAATGACTCTCTAGAAAAGTTTTAGCCACTTTATAACACGTTCTTGAATGTGTATTTAATTTGCCTTTCTGTATTTATTAAGACTTGTAACTACGATCTTGTTTTGGTAATGGCATCGTTAAGTAGTTAACTACCGCTTTACTGTCGTTTTAACGACAACGCCGTAAAACTGCGAGTAGATTTATCGTTAATTTTGTTAACAGTGGCCGATTTCAAAGACACGCTTGGTAGTCATTACAATAATGTTACGAAGTACCTTAAACTTAATAGTACAAATATTATTAAGTTCATTATACCTACAAGCCTACAACATCAACTTTGACGACCCTTTTTGAGTAGATGGATAGACAATACGCTGTATTACACTTTAAAAAGAAACTTACAGCTAACTCGGCATGCAGCTCTACACAATTTAGGCTGTATTATCTTTATTACATAAAAAAATACGCATACAAGCAAGCACTCTTGTTTGCGAAGATGCGTTAGAGGGGCGCGCAATATCAGCTTTTAGACGATCGCTACCTAGGTACGTCTCATTCCTTGGAAATGTATCTTACTAACGTCTCTTCTGGGTTGCTGTACTTACAAATCAAGTCAATAACATGTCTTAAGCACGGGTTTTAAGGTTCAGTTTGAGTAGGTACTGTCGAAATCAGACCGTTTATTTCTCTTGGGTTTGAATTGGTCAGTTATTTTCAAGATACCTAGTTGACTTTGTAACATGAAGTAAACTGTAAAAAACATACGTTATCCAATGTGTGACATTAAATGGTCCTGTGGGCCCCTTCTCTTCAGTCTGCTAAAAGTTGGTACACTTTTAACCACCTTTGCTGCTAGGATGTTTTTTCAAAGAAATATCTAAATGAGACTTCAGATCAGATCTTCAGCCATGTTTGTGCAAAATAAGAACTTTAACATCATTTTTTTATTTATTTATTTATTGCATGCCACATCTTCTATCTTCTATATATATAAAAGAAAGTCGTGTTAGTTACTCCACTTATAACTCAAGAACGGCTTAACCGATTTAGCTGAAAATTGGCATGGAGGTAGTTTAGAGCCAGGAGAAGGACATAGGATACTTTTATTCATTTTAATTTTATTTTATTTTTTACTTT
Organism: Udea ferrugalis; assembly: GCA_950022985.1. NCBI lineage: Eukaryota > Metazoa > Arthropoda > Insecta > Lepidoptera > Crambidae > Udea > Udea ferrugalis. The sequence goes on along the minus strand of OX465527.1, from coordinate 2,227,928 downwards.
TTTTTATTTATTGCCCTTAAGGCGGAACAAAGTTCGCTGGGTGAGCTAGTAGTACATAAAGTTCTTAAATAATAATCAATATTATCGATTGACATGGCCGCAGCGTGGCCGGCGAAGGCCTGCTAGTTCAAATAACGTTGTTAACACTTCGCCGTACGTGTCTCCGCTTTTAGAGGACCACATTGCTGCTTTGTGATCGATCTCGCGAAAAACATCAAAGCATACCTAGATTACGAGTAACAGATTAAGCAATAAACTTTGTGAGTAACAATGCACCTTTGCATAATGTTCGATTTGGATAGAAGTATAAATCAACAGGTGATCAATATCAGTATCCATTGTAATCTATATATATAAAAGAAAGTCGTGTTAGTTACTCCACTTATAACTCAAGAACGGCTTAACCGATTTAGCTGAAAATTGGCATGGAGGTAGTTTAGAGCCAGGAGAAGGACATAGGATACTTTTATTCATTTTAATTTTATTTTATTTTTTACTTTTTTTTATTTATTGCCCTTAAGGCGGAACAAAGTTCGCTGGGTGAGCTAGTAGTACATAAAGTTCTTAAATAATAATCAATATTATCGATTGACATGGCCGCAGCGTGGCCGGCGAAGGCCTGCTAGTTCAAATAACGTTGTTAACACTTCGCCGTACGTGTCTCCGCTTTTAGAGGACCACATTGCTGCTTTGTGATCGATCTCGCGAAAAACATCAAAGCATACCTAGATTACGAGTAACAGATTAAGCAATAAACTTTGTGAGTAACAATGCACCTTTGCATAATGTTCGATTTGGATAGAAGTATAAATCAACAGGTGATCAATATCAGTATCCATTGTAATCTATATATATAAAAGAAAGTCGTGTTAGTTACTCCACTTATAACTCAAGAACGGCTTAACCGATTTAGCTGAAAATTGGCATGGAGGTAGTTTAGAGCCAGGAGAAGGACATAGGATACTTTTATTCATTTTAATTTTATTTTATTTTTTACTTTTTTTTATTTATTGCCCTTAAGGCGGAACAAAGTTCGCTGGGTGAGCTAGTAGTACATAAAGTTCTTAAATAATAATCAATATTATCGATTGACATGGCCGCAGCGTGGCCGGCGAAGGCCTGCTAGTTCAAATAACGTTGTTAACACTTCGCCGTACGTGACTCCGCTTTTAGAGGACCACATTGCTGCTTTGTGATCGATCTCGCGAAAAACATCAAAGCATACCTAGATTACGAGTAACAGATTAAGCAATAAACTTTGTGAGTAACAATGCACCTTTGCATAATGTTCGATTTGGATAGAAGTATAAATCAACAGGTGATCAATATCAGTATCCATTGTAAATAATAAATAGTTAAGTAGGATACAAGTAAAACACAGATTTTAAATTGCGTCGCGATAAGGTTGATTTTCTTAAATGCTTTTGTCAGACATTCTATTTGACCAAGCTGTATGCTGTCCATCATTTGATGCTGACTGTATTGAAGAAGACAGACAGCTCAACTTCTATGCAGTTTGACAGGTATCACCAAGGGGACTTCAACCCATGAAGCGTGTGCAATCAATAAAAACCCTGACGCTATCGTGTATGAAATCAATTCGTGGTCAAAGGTAAAGCCGCCTGCTTATTACCTTATACCGTTGCGTCAAAGGTAATTTTCCATCAGCTATGTCACTTGATGTGCCGCCGACTGTACACGCCGCTCATTAGTCCAGGCGGGCGTCAGCAGCATTGATTCTCGATTACCGGGACACAAACAGCTTCGATTACACTGTTTGCCCATTCTGACCCGACGACAAACAAAAACAAAGCATTAATGAAAGGCAAAAATTATGATTAATTATTTTTCCTGCCATGAAGAGGGACGTGAGAGCGTTGTAGCCCGCGCAGTGGTCAAGCACTGGCTATGGGCTCCACCCCATGGTATCCTCAGTTCAAATCTGGTAGGTTCTTCTTTATTTCGTCTTCAACAATTAAAGAAGACTGAAGCTGTAGGTGTGGTCTTCAAGATGACCTCACTACACCTGATGGTATGCAGCCGTGATGTCCAGATATGGGGTTGACAAGTACAGTAATGAAGTAACTACTGGGCTGGTTAATCTCATTCTTAAGGTCTGCATATAATAAGTAAAGTTAGTGAAGAAATAAAGGCAAAGGTTCACTAACTTTACTTCACGGTTATCAACTTGTATGTTACTTTAATTTACTTACTATACCTACATCGAAATAAAACAACTATACGGATTCTACTCGCGGTCTTATATTATGTTCTTTCATTTTCTAACCCGACGACGTCTCGACTACTTTACAGCAGCCGTGATCACGGGGACGACAAAGATGATCATAGAATTCGTAAAGTTGTTTTATTCCAATGTTACATGTTACTTTCAGAATTCAAGAGTTATTTTCTTAATATCATATCATATCTTTACCAACAAATATTTCTTCGTCTTCACAAAGTGTTGACCGCAAACAAACAGATCATTTTACAATTATTTATTTGTTATCAAGTTATTTTTATTGCCATTTATTATAGATATTTATCTTTTGTGCTACAAGTGCGATAAAGGAATGAGATTATTCTATTAACAACTGTTTTATTTTAAAAATAACATTCAGTATGACTTGCTCAAGTATTTAAGTAGGGGGAACGAAGGCAAAACGGCACCTGTGGCACAGTACCTATGTTTATACTGTGCCTGTGGCGATCGGCGAGACAGAACGTAGTTAGGTACTTGATTTTAACTAGGCAATTTAAATTGAAGCTTTTGTCTAGTCTGCAAGTAGGTAAATATATTTGCCGTTTATAATTCTCATTAAATTTTGTTTACTGAATAAAGATGAAGATTCATGAATCGTATGTGATGTCAATAGTTTGCGTCTAAAGTCTAGAATCTAGTTATTTGAATACTTGATTACTACTACTATGATTTACCCTATAAAAAATGTTAAATTGAATTACCCATTCGTTTTTCATTCAGTTTAGTTTACTAAATATTTTATGGATAAACCCCATATTGATAGTGATAGGATAGGTATTCTGATTTTATTGTGATTTTGTTATTTCCATGTGTGCTCCTTTGCCTTTGCTTCCCCTTGTTGTTATTAAAAGCCGAAATGCGGAATACTTTGATAAGAAAGAATGTTACATACCCTAAGTCTCACTTTAATATCGCCAATAGTAGATATTGTTATCTAGGCAAAATTGTTTTTCATTTCAAAAATTGACGTAAGTACTTAGGTATGTGCATCACTACGTACATTGACCTGTTGTTGTGAAGAACGAATCATATTCGATTTTCAAAATGACTAGGTAAATATTGTGTGGGGAAAACCAATATGACCTACTATCACACATCTAGCAACGGTACAAAAGTGTTTTTGTCGAGATGTTTTTGGTTTTTTATATTAAACTAGCTGTCCCAACAGACTTCGTTCTGTTGTCAAACATTTAGTATCACGTGACAGGTAGTACCATTTACTAAGAGGAAACTCAAATTGAGATTTTTACTATATTCCCAGCATTTTCTCATGATAACTCACCTTTTATACCTTCCCTCGACCATGACAAATATTTCAAAACCGAAATTAGCCAAATCGGTCCAGCCATTCCCAAGTTTTAGCGAGACGTTGTTCGTTAACAGCAATCCATTTTTATATATAGAAGATAGGTAGGTAGTATTTTGTCAATTTTACCCTAGAGGAAAAAGGCTTTCCATGAAACACGGAATTACATTTTCATTTTGTTCTAAAGATCGTTGGCAGTGGCATCAGTAGTATTACCGTCTTAGTGACTGTTCCACTAGGTCTATAGTCCGTTCGCGTTAAGAATGCAGTATTTTCATACTTGTCTTTCGATCTAGCACAAATAAAATGAAATGTTATTTAAGTAGTTTACGTTAGTGTCATTCTGCTTGGAAACACTTAGATACTCACTTTCTTTTGCATACGGTCAAGGGCGTACCCAGGATTTCAGCTAGGGGGGGGGGGCAGCTCATACCTGTTTCGTTTTTCGTAGAGAGAGAAATACGTTTTTAATTCCCACTTGTAAGGAAAATTTACTTCTAGGGGGGGGGGGGCAGCTGCCCCCCCCCTGCTCCTACCTGGGTACGCCCTTGCATCCGGTCCACATATTTATTTACTATACCCGTACTATATATTATTACTATTATTTATATACTGACGTTGTTGTAACTCAAAAACTAGGGTGGCATCATTTCAAAATATCCGCATATTTTCAGTTTTTACTCCTTCATAAACAGTGTAGCTCTTCACGATTCATATTCAGTCCGTCATTCATGGTCATAATAATACAATAATATATTGTATGGTCCGCCGATCCGCGTGTATGTAACCATAAATTACCCATTTTATAGCGTGTTTGTCTACGGAAGGTATTACCAGTATTACGGGCACATCGCCAGATAGATTTATGCTCCGCGAATTTGAGGGAAATAATATTACTAGGCCCGAAGGCTTTTTATTTATTTATTCACAATGTATATAAAAGTCATAAAACAATGCAAAAGCACTTGTTTATTACATCTGAAGCTAAAAATGTATTCACCTGCTTCCTACTCTTTCAAAAAATATATTGACGTTCACACAGTTTGAATCGTATTAAATCGTCTCATGTGTTGCTCGTCCATTGATTTATTTATAGGTAGGTATATGCCAGATATGTTACCAGATACCTAAACCCGACATATCTATTCCTATTTCTAACAATCATCATTATCATCATACTGAGTCATACACGCGACAACCACCTTACCCCCGAACCCCCATAGATTTTTAGAGATAGGGTTCATCCTGTAGAACCGATTAATCAGATATAGTGCGTACATCACTAGGCCTAGCACGATGTACGAACCGCTATCGTTTTGGTAATCGAAAAGTAAACGATACCCTTTTCTTTTCTTTTTCCTTAGGTATGTCTTTAAGAAAAAAAAGTATCGTTCACTTTTCGATTGACAAAACGATAGCGTTCGTGCTAGGCCCACAGAATGAACTTGATTGGCAGAGTTTTATGTATAGGTATGTAAATATTCCTTCTTTAGGGCGCGGCGGCGGCGTAACGTTGAGCTCAGTGGCACGGTAAAGAAATATAACAGTAATAGGACTCGGCCCCGTCCTTGAGATAAGTGCCTACAGCCGCGCGGTTCGTCGCCACGCAATAGGGCTGCCGCCTGTAGTATTTTAAAACATCCGGATACCTACCTGTTTCAATCTTGTTTTGAAATTGTTTTTTGTGATGGTAAATATTGTATTTCTATTTAAATAAATGTAATTAGTATGTGAATGAAAAAGGATGTGTTGATGTGAAAAAAGGATCATACATACATCCTCACAATTTTTCGCATTTACAAGATTAATAGGAAGTAAAATCAATTAGAGCGTAAATTTTTTGAAAGACCTCCTATCTTAATACCTACAATGAACCAAATTTTTCGGTGGACTAGCTATAACTAGCTATAAAACTATTGCGTTAGCAAATCCCTTACTTGAAGAGTAAGTATGTAGGTCCATAATTTCACTACCAATTGACACGTCGTGCGCGCCAAGGATTTCCGACCTAAGGTCATTCACCCAGTGTGGTGAAGTTAAATCGTAAACCCGCGAATTTCAATGCAAGCGTACTTTACGAATTACTTACTTATCCAACCTACCTATTCTATCTACCGCTGAACCACCTATTTCACTTGTCTGTCACTATCCTTCACCCTGTCAACTCATTTATTCAATAATCTAGGAGTATTACTCGGAGGATAAAGCGAAATACAAGGCGTCTTTAAAAATATTGTAACAAATTACGTGCTATTATGTAGGTACGTAACAAAACATTTTAAGCTTACTCGTACGTAATGTAAAGAATGATATCTCTGGGTGCGTTACTGATGAATTTAAACAACCAACAACAGCACACTAAAAGAAAATATCTTGCCCTGCCATAGTACATTTACAATATTATGTTCACAAAATGGTACAAAACACACAAAACTGTCCGTCCGACACTGCACGGCGCGCGGCGCATTCGCGACTGACAGCCATCGTATCACCCTCGTAACCGGGACGCGTAGGTATAACTTGCGTTCCGTCCGCTTGGTCGAAGTCACAATACTGTTATATTCCTTTACTGTGTCAGTGGTTACTACCACCGGTTGAGACATAAAGGTCGCCGATATGATTCCTGCACCAGCCCAAATGTCTGTTGATGAAATTGACTTTTGTTCGTTCCTTTATTTTCTTATTGTTTCTATTTTATTGCTTTCAATGTAAGTAGATATTGTAAACTAGTGTTAGTCGTTGCTAGGGAACGGTCAGATATAATAAATTTTAGTACTATTGAAAATGGCCATAAAACCAGTAAAAATATGCCGTGCATCATACAAGCGAATTGCTTGGCGGCTGTCCAAAGCCTTAAGTAGTTCAGATGTTAGCAGTAAAAAGATTTCGGCTCGAATAAAAGTTTGTTGGGGAAGCACTTGTAAGCGGGAATTCAGATATCCATCCGGTGGGATCACTTTAAATCAGGGTTGGTTTACATTCTTGCGAATAGAATTTAAGAAAAAGAGATGATCAGATAGTAGATAGAATTTGGAGCATAGCAATACATTAGGTACTTATTTGCGGATCCTCCTGCAAACATTTTTTAAAGATCTAGTTTAAATGACTGCTATACTTACTGCTATTCAGTTGGTGAAGGCTTCGACCACTATACCGGACTGTAGACTGAGCGCCGAGAGTTCTCAATCGACTTTTCTTAGGGCGTGTTAGCATGTTTATTTCAACGTCACAATCAAAAATCAAAATAAAGTACTTAGATACTGGGTATGTTATGCAAGGAATAAAGTGTTTTCAATCATTTGATGTGATCTTTTCAATTTCTATGCAAATTCGTATTATGCGTTCGATGCGTGTGATCAACTTATTCATAAATGTTAATTAGGTACTGCAGCAATGGTTTAGAAAAAGCCTTTTTTCGATTTAAGTGTCTTGTCACTTCTTTGCTGGTGTTGGTAGTAGTTTAAGAAGTGCTGAAAAAACTTAAGAAGGTCTCCTTGAGTTTTATTTATTCATATTGGTGACAATTGATTAATTCGTTTATCTTTTCTATTTTGAATTTTTGTGTAGATCAGTTTTAGCTATAAGGCCGCCTAAATTGTACATCCTAAATCTCTTTTAACATTTTAATGTAGGTAAATGTTTTCAATGTGCCATAAAGTGATTGTGTTATTTATACACCCGTTAAACTTTGGAAGGCGGGTGGGCCCTTAGCTTATGTAAAATCTGACATTTGCTTAGCGAAATGTGAGCCTCTGAATGTTTCCTTCACCATGATGGCAACAGTGTGTGCCTCCGGCTATCTCGTTTGGGATTTAGTCGTGAGCATGTCTATTCTAATGAGGCTAATGCCTTCAACAAATATACTTATTTCTGCCAATATTTCTGATAAAGATTTACTTTCAAAGTATACTGTAATCGTGATGAAACACATTTGACATTTGGTAGGTATTTAGGAACGTAAGTAAATTCTAAAACAATAAGCGAGACAAATTACCAGTAGCCAAGTTCATGTACAGCGGACAAAATGTCAGGAGTAAAATTGCGAAAGGAAAATAACCTTTAGTACATTGACATAAGGTGACACGAACTATCAAAATGTTCACACTTGACCTGTGGCCTCCTGTACCAAGGCTTCGCCATTGTTTTGCAGCACGTGATTCATCTGCTTGTTTACTTAAATGCGTAATTAAACGAAAATTTGAAGTCTTTTGTTCGCATTCTAATACGAAATGAAACTAAATTCAAAGTTGAAAAGGAACACAACACCCTTTGGCGTGGCACAGTCGAGTAGAAAAGCCTTTTCCAGCAGACGGACTAAACGATTTGAGCTGTAGATTCAAATATAACGCTCTTGCCGCGTGTTTCCGATAAGCATTTTCTGGGCAAGCGTTTTCCATCATCAGCTTCGTCATCGCTTACCACCAGGCGAGACTGTGGTCAAACGCTACTTTTTAAAAATGTAACGCTGTTCCTCAAAATAATAAATTTTAACAACAATGCCATAGTCCCAGAATACCGAAAACACCCATATTTTGAGAGAAAAATCTGTTACATCAACACACATTTGTGCTGATGCGTGGATTGAACACGCGACCCTTAGCTTCTCAAATTACAAACGTTGCGTTGCTTGTAAACAACCACTGCGCCGAACGTGCGTCAAAACGTGCAAGCATTAAGCATGATCTGTGACCGTGTTCTTTATTTACGCACTATATGAGTCAGTAATATAACATAACATAATATAAATGGCTTATATACGAGTACGTCCCACGGCTGGGCAAAAAGGCCTCACCTCAACTATGAGGTGGGTTAAGCCATACTCCAACAAGCGGGCTCAGTGCGGATTGTTGGACGGGTGTAAGATTATTGTAGTGTCAGATGTTATCAAGCCGCCCTAAAGTCAACGACTAGGCTTAACGACGTCAGCCGGGACAAACTGCAACGTGCCTTCCGAAGCACGGAATTGCCCGAAATACACATCACTAAATTTCGGTCGGGGTGGTCACCCATCACATTTCCGACCCCGCGTGTGTTGCTTTACAACAGCTATCGTTGCTGATCCACTGTCACAACTGCGCCACGGGCATGAATGAATCAGTGACAACAAACAAACAAACAACAACCTTATGACTGTTTCACCAGAAACGTATTGCGAGGAATGTGTTTTTAAGAACCAATAGAATCCCTTCATTTAGCGAAGGTAGGTGAATGGAGGGATTCTGTTTGTTCTTAAAAACACACTCTTTGCAACGCATCTCTGGTGGAAACGTCTTACAGACCAGTACGCCACACTGCTAGCTGAAGCACGAAATGCAAAAAGAAGTATTTGTACTTTTTGTCATGCATCAAGTTGAAAATATTAAAAAACAACTGGCCAAGTGCGAGTCGGACTCGCGCACGAAGAGTTCCGCTCCGTCCATCTTTGTCGTATGAGGGGCCTTCATTAGGTATTTACTTTATTTTAATTTAATGATTTATTTTGAATGGTATCATTTTTATTATTTCCGATCGGGGACAAGGGCAGGAAGCCCTGTGATAATTTCAAAGAAACTTCGCACACGTGTTAGTGTAGACCGTGAGTGAAACAAAAATCTTGTTTACTTGCTAGGTAGGTATTTTCTATGAATATATTTATGAACTGTGTCAATACGCAGCTTATAAGATAGCTGTTGACCTGTTCTAAAATTTAAATCAATCCTATTCTACAATACCGTGTAGACTTTGAAAACAAGCACTCTAAGATCAGTAAAAAAACGAGACACTCTAAGATCAGTATTTTACTAAAGTCAGTGCTCAGCACAAATTAATATTTGTCCAGGGCAGGTATCGAACCCACGGCCTTTGGCGCTTTAAGCAGGATCTACATCTATTTTGCGGTAACGGGTTAGTCAATTATAGCACATTAAGTCGCTAAATCGCGCTTTCATTACACAATATATTAAGTAAAACATAGAAAATAAAGATTGAATAATTAAACAATGTAACAGGACTCAAAATGATAAGAAGTGCCAATAACGCCGATGTTATAAAATGTGTTCTATTCAATGAGGGCCACCTGGAGGCTATATAGGCCTTAAAGGGAGTATGCAATCGTACTTACACAATGTATGCTTTGGAAGAAAAGCGACCGGTACGGTACGGTGAATCAAGCCAAGACTCCAGCAGTTCACTAAAGAGCTAAATATTTATCAGTAGTCAGTGATCCATCGAGGCGTTCATACGTGCCCGCCTAGCGCGTCAGTCCGCGAACCGCTCCAGTCATCGGATTATCGCAAGAAAACAAGTGTACAACAAAGCAACAATAATCTACTTATCATCGGCAATACTGAAAATAATTATGATAACATCTGATTCCCTGAGATAGTGAATTTATTTGTACATGTGCCGGAATAGATTTAAAAATCAAAATGTGTTATAAATAACTTCAAGAAAGAAAACTTAGTGAAGTGAAAAAAATGGATGAAAGTTTTCAGTGACCTTTTAATTTGTGCACAGAAATGTATTTTTGGACTCAAAATATTCTAGGCGTTTGCATCTTCCTCCTAGGTAAGAAAATGATGTGTCTATTTGTAGATTTGGTCTATTTTCAAGGGCTCTTGCAAAAACAGATTGGTAAATATTATGTATTTTAGTACTTATACGCTTAAAATTTATTTTATTTGTAAATGTTGTCATAAAATCTGTTGTTTTTTTCTTGCCGTAATAAGTTATTCAGAAATACTTATTCTCAAATAATTCCAATTAGCTATCGAAACGAAATATCTGCAGTAAAAAGATCATAATTTAAGGAAATAAGAAAGCTCAGAAGTAGGCTTTTTGATTCCACGGTATACAGTGAACCACAGCCAGAACTCAATTAGAAACGTCTTAAGCTTATTTCTTAAGAACCTATGTGAACTAAAGTTCCTGAAATTTTCTACACGTTACAGTTTCCTTCATTCTAAGAAAGCAAAAATATCCTCGTAAATAAAAATCTCTACACTTCCGTTACTACTGTACCATTATGAGTGCGACGTCGTGTGGTGGGAATCCGCTACAAGCAAACGACATTCACGCGATGCCGTGTCGTAGCACGATGCGACGCGACGTCGTATCGTCTAATTGTGTACGAGCTTAGTTAGTATTCCTGTGAAATCTAGATCAATACGTATAACGTTAGCTGCACCAGAACATGCGGACTGATTATGGTCAGCGATTACCGCTGCCGTTGGGCAGACAGGGATCACAGGGTAACACTCACACCGACCGACCCTGTTACCTTTTGTGTAGTCTGTAAAATAAGTGATGGCTTCGTCACCCAACTGACAGGGTCAATTCACCTTATGGCCTAAAAGGCAGTTGCTCGGTCGGGGGACAAAAATACCGTTGTTCAGTTGGGAAGTTAAAGTTAAAGGCGCCGAAAGCTGATGCCGATCAGCTTTTGGCACCTTTAACTTTTTTTCAAACTAATACCTGACCAGTGGCAGCCATTACGTAAATTAAACTTTCAGATAGTTAAAATATAGAGAAATTGTAGACCTATTTCGTTCCGATTTCAAACCCGTTGTCGTCTCAACTACTTATGGAGCTCCTCCGGAAACTCATTTAGATCTTAAAATCGACTTGATTTGTCAGAAAACTTACTACTTACTTACCTTCATTGTTTTTAAACGAGAGACGCTATATTGTCACTGAACTTAAGAATACTCAATTTATTCCGTTGTCCGATATTTTAAGAATCACTCTGTTGGTGTTCCAAAAAGACACTTGTAATAAATCCTTTATTAAATTTCAGTTCGGAGCTAAAGGGACTTTCCAAAATTGATGTTTGGCTGCGGCAGCAGAAACACATAATTACCTTAGTAGTTCTTTTTTTGTTCTGTCCGAAATATAAGGAATTGCTAAGTATAAATAGCATTCTCATAAAAACGTCGCGCCGCAGTTTGTTTATTCCCTAATTTGGGCGGTGCTTCATTACCGGGTGGGCGTGATCAAACACATCAAGAGGCACAAGTGATAATCACTTTTTGATGGCAAATATTATGGCATTGATGATGAGGAGGTCTTTGTACATTTTGCTGTAATCATTTGCGATGGTTGCGGTATATATTGAAGTTACTAATTGATATTGTTTGATGAATTGATGATTTCGTCGACAGTTGCGAACTATTTTCATAGTTATTAGTCAAAATGACAGACATGTTGATGGTAAAAGCGGTTATGAAAGTGTTCACCTAAGACGAATATTTGTATCACAAACATTTATTTACTCTATCTATCTATTGAAGTGTACATGTTAGACTCTTATACTGAATGTAAAGGTAAGTCAAGATTTATTAAAGGATTAAAGTAGTTTTGTAATGCTTATAACGAGCATGGTACCCTACTAATTTCCCAATGTTAGATGCCCAATCAGTTCTCCTCTCAGCCCAAAGCAGTCGGCAGACATATCTTGCCCAGTCCACACCTTTCCACTGAGTTGCTTTTTATCCAATGTCTTTGATTTGAGGTGCTATAATTATGAGTAGCTAATCATCTAGTGTTCTGTTGAGATAGTCGCAGAAACATTTTAATCTGCGAAGAAAATTATTTAATTCTTCGGTCTCATCGCTAGAGTTCGACCCTCTACCTAGCAAGAATTCCTTTCCGGCTAAAATTCTTGAAAGGAGCTACAAACACCTAACTGCGCACTAGCCGCAGGTAGGCTAACGTAAGTGAAAATTCGTTGAACAAACCGTTTGACACATCGTGACTGACAGATTACGCTTCCAAGAGTATACTCGTAGCTATAGCTAGCACGGAGATAACGAGCTAACAAAGCCGTGGGTGCGTTTGTAGAGGCAGGGCAGTCTGAGGCTAGGTACAGAGGCGCTCACAACAACCTTTACATAGACCTGATGCCGCTGATATAAGACCCATTTTGCAACGGTTTTGTGAAGGTTGATGAGAGCGCCTCTGTACAGTGTCGGACTAGGCTATAAGCTAGCAAGTGGCTATTCCCTCAAGCTAAAGCCCTTCGCACTCAATTATATCCCCTTTTTAACAGACTTAAAAATGAAGTTAATTGCTTTTAATAATTTAACATTATTTTGTGCACTAACCATTTTCTTGAAATTGTATAACTGTATGTGTACTTAATAAAATTGTAATTTACTAACGGATTATTGTACAGAACATATTGAAAAGAGTAACTGCTGAGTTTCTTGCCGGTTCTTCTCAGTACAGAAACAACTTTCCGACACCGGTGGTTGAGTCACATTATGTTTGTATACTGTGTATTTATTTATTATTTCTATTATAGTATTAAAGTCTATTAATAAGTGTATTTTTGTTAGTTTGATTAAGTTTTTGACGATTTGAAAGCACTTGTAACAGGTCTATTTAAATAAAGATATTTCTGATTCTGATTCTGAAGAGGTTTTCTATTTGTCGGATTTTTTTGTCATGTATTTTCTAAGATTGCTCAAAGATGCCCAGGTCACATATTTGGAAATTTCATTTATTAATGGAAAGGGTAACTTTACGCGTGGTCCCATTATCTGGACGGTTCTGATAGAGATCTTGAAGAAATCGAGGATGTCAAATTTTTACTAAGCATGCTTCATCGTCTGCCCATTGTCGTTTTTCTAAAGTTTCAAACTTACTTACATAAGTTTTTAGACTCACATGGCGCGTGCGTGTCTAACATGTGTTTATTTTCACTTTATAACATAATTATCGTCAACAACATGCGATGCTTTACTTGGAATCGGTGCCGTTTACTCCGCTTTTCGTAAACGAAAATTTAATAAAGGTATACCTACAGACAATTATATTTAAAAGAGGCAGATAGATACGTTTTGTCAGTACTGATACGAAGTCAAAAATTGTCCCCTGGCGTACGTACCTATTGACCGTGTGTACAAGATAGTTTGATTATTTACTAGTGCATAAACGAGACAGATACATGTTGCGCAGTGTCGTCTCGAACTGTCAATGCTTAGCTCAGGTGTTTGAAGTTCTGATTTCGGGTGCCACTTTTTTAGCACAAGTAACCTATCTACGTTTTTTTTTTTTTTTTTATACTACGACGGTGGCAAACAAGCATGCGGGCCGCCTGATGGTGAGCAGCTACCGCAGCCTATGGACACGTGCAACACCAGGGGCGTTACTCGTGCGTTGCCGACCCTGCAAGAACCTTTTCAAACCCCTCTTGAAGAACTCCATGCTATAGCTCATCGGGAAAACCTCGGCAGGGAGTTCGTTCCACAATTTAAGTGTCCTGGGAAGGAAGCATCTCAGGAACCGAGCTGTACGAGACCATGGCGGCTCCAGAGTATGTGGATGAACACCCTGACGATGGCGGGCGGTGCGATGGTAGAAAGTAGCCGTGGGCATCATATCAAACAGCTCTTCAGAACAAAACCCGTTATACAAGCGGTAGAAAACGCAAAGCGAGGAGAAGTCTCTCCTCAAACTTAGCGGTTCCAGGTCGCGGGTGAGCTTGGGATCGTCGACAATCCTAATAGCACGCCTCTGCACCGAGTCAAAAGGACTCAGTTGGTATCCAGGCGCTCCTGCCCATAGATGAGAGCAGTACTCCACGTGTGGCCTGACTTGCGCTTTGTACAGCAGGAGTCTCTGCCTTGGGGTGAAGTACCGCTTCGCTCTATTCAGCACACCGAGCTTTTTGGATACCAACTTCGCCTTGTTTTCAAGGTGACTACGGAACTGGACGTCACTGGATATATCGACACCAAGGATCCCAATACTGTTGGAAATTGTGAGGGTAGTGTTCTGAAACTGAGGAGCTACAGCAAATGGAGATTTCTTAGCGGTAAACGCGCAAACTTGTGTCTTTGTGGGGTTAAATTGGACCAAGTTAAGTCCACCCCATTCGGAGACCCTAGCGAGGGTACTCTCGATTTCCGACACAAGTTTAGTTCGACCCTCCTCCACAACGGTACGAGGGATGCCAGCTCGGCCTGTATAATAGGCATCTCCGGTGCTGTCATCTGCATAGCAATGGATGCCGTTGATTGACAGCATATCATTAATATGCAGAAGGAACAACGTTGGAGATAGCACAGAACCTTGTGGGACGCCAGCATTAATGTCCATGCTATCGGAGCAACTACCGTCAACGACGGCCGTGATGCGTCTGCTGGTCAAAAAGCTGGCAATCCAACCGCATAGACCCTCGGGCAGTCCGTAAGATGGTAATTTTGATAAAAGACCTCGATGCCAGACCCGGTCGAACGCCTTAGCTATATCCAGGCTAACAGCCAGTGCCTCGCCTTGACTTTCAATCGCTTGCGCCCATCGGTGTGTAAGGTACACGAGAAGATCACCGGTCGACCGCCCGTTACGAAAGCCGTATTGGTGGTCGCTAATCAGACCGTGATCCTCTAGGTACCCCAGGAGCCTTCCATTAAGGACGCGCTCCATCACCTTGGAAAGAAGGGAGGTTATAGCTATAGGCCTGTAATTCGCCGGGTCAGATCTATCACCCTTTTTCGGCACTGGGTGCACGTGGGCGGTCTTCCACAAAGACGGAACCTGCCTTTTTGTGTAGGAGAGTTCGAAAAGGCGCGTCAATACCGGGCACAACTCGGGAGCGCACACTTTGAGGACCACTGCTGGTATGTCGTCCGGCCCACTCGACTTATGGACGTCCAGGGATTGCAACTCCCGCCGGACCGCCTGCTGGGTTATGCGGATCTCAGGCATAAAGTGACCGCACCACGGGATGGTGGGTGGAGCGGAGCTCCCAGCGTCCAAAGTCGAGTTTGAGGCAAAGAGATTGCCCAGGAGGTCGGCTTTCTCCTTTGCACTGTGAGCCAGACTGCCATCTGGTTTTTGCAGTGGCGGCAGAGACGACTGGCAAAAGTTTCCTTCGGCGGCCTTGGCCAGCGACCAGAAGGCGCGACTCCCAGAAGGATGGCCAACGAGACGCTGTCCAATGCGGCTGACGAAGTCGAACTTGGCTTTAGCAATGGCTTTTTTACTGGACCTGGAAGCAGTATTCAGCTTTCGCTTTGCATCCGAAGCGGTGGGATCCCCGTTGGCGCAGGCCGTGGTCCAAGCCTTGAATGCAGCCTGCTTGAGGCGCACTGCCTCTCGGCTAGGCCAGTTAAACCACGGCTGGCTTCTTCCTCCGACAGCTACTAGCGGGTGAGGAATATAACATTCCATCCCCGCCAGGATCGTCTCAGTGACAGCTGCTGCGCAGATGTCAGGATCGTCAGATGCAAAGCAAAGCTGCCTCCATGGGTATGATGAGTAAAACTCACGCAACCCGTCCCAGTCCGCTGACTTGTAGTGCCATACACGACGACGTCCGATAGGCTTACGCTTCTCAGGCGCAGCGCAAGGCACTTGGCTCCGGACGACACAGTGGTCGGACGAACCCAGAGGCGCGTCCACTGACACAGTGTACCCGTCCGGACGCGAAGTCAGTAGGAGGTCCAGTAAATTAGCTCGATGGCTGTCGACGTCAGGTACTCTCGTGGGAGATGGTACTAGTTGAGACAGACCATAGGCCAAAGCAAATTCATAAGCAGACCTCCCTGCGTAGTCAGTAGGCATTGACGACCCCAGCCACTCAACGTGGTGAGCGTTGAAGTCCCCAAGGACCACCAACTCAGCAGCAGGGTACTGCTCAATGATTTTGTCAGATGTCTCTTGCAGATGCTCAAAGAGATGAGTTACGCCTGTATTACCACTATGCGACCTGTATAGGCACGCGTAGACACAGGTGTGGCTTCCGTAGTCCACACGTAGCCACATTACGGACATGTCTCTGTCTTCTAGCCCCGTGAGGCGGCGACAGCAAATATCATCCCGGACGAACATGCACACCCCGGCATGAGGCACAAAATTGTGCTCGAGCTTGTACCCAGGGTAGAGGAGGTACGATGCGTCGGCCGGGCAGGATATCTGCGTCTCCGTGAGGAAAAGCAGTGCCGGCTTCGCAGTTTCAAGGTAGTGGTGGACTGCGTTTAGATTAGAATGTAGTCCCCTGATGTTGCAAAAGTCCACATTGAATGTGGAAGGGGGCGCCGCTGTCAAAACGTTTCTGCTTTTTTTTCTTCTCATGAGGTTTTTTGGTGGGTGTCGAAAAGGATAAGGCGGGTTTTCGTGCTATCAGCAAAACGGACAGTGGATGGGAGTGTAGACCCGCTAACCTGACGCCTAGGTTTTGTAGTATGCTGGCACGGCGGACGGAAGGGCCCCCGATCCCCCCCCAATGAAGTGGCCGGGTCCACTCCGGTCTCCTTCCCCGGCACGACCACCTCACAGAGGACTTTTCGCGAGGCTGGCAGGTCAGCCTCCCAGGGCGGAGATTAAAGTAATCCCTGGGTTCGGGACCCCGTTCAGCCTGCGGGCGGCCAGCGGTCAGCCGTTTCATCGGGTCTCCCTGGCCGCCGCGCCAACATGCCACCCCCATTCATCACGGCGGCGGTATCGGTGACACAACCTTAGGTCCCCCAGCTGATAACACTAAAGCCCCCCTAGTGAGCTCTGGGACCTTACTCACCGACAGGAACACAACACTGCAAAAACAGCGTTATTTAGCTGTGGTATTCTGTAAGGTGGAGGTATTTGCATCCAGGCGGGCTGCTCAGTTACGGGCGGATGGCACCGCTGTGCCCTACCTCTCTTACGTACGTATTTTTATTATAATATCATTGCCTCCAGAAGTGCAAAGTATTACTTGTCTTTAGCGTTTATTTCTTTTTATGAATGGAAAACTTTACAATTTCATGTCGTGATTTCTCTCTGGGAATAAATTGCAACAAGTGGCATACAATGGAGTGACAATGGACTTGGGAATTGCCAGAGTTAACGAAAAGAAGTCCAAATGGTCGGCCTTTGGTCAAATACGAATACTCAGGTTCTGCTCAGCTCAATTCTTATTTCATTGAACAAAAATATAGTTTTATTTTTTTATTCATTTAAAGATTACCAATAGTGTACATTTTAAAACTATACCATAGTTAACAAAGTACTAAACAAACTGATATGTACATCTATTACAGGTACGTACATCATTCACCAATTTGACAGCACTAAAACCTAATAAATAGAGTTAAAATCTACAATTTCAAATCAAAAATTTTGAATATGATAAAACCTAACATGCAACTATTCCAGCACCTTTTTTTAAAAGAGGGCAAAGAATCGTGAAATATACCCTGATCATCCACCTTAAACGTTAAGCATGTATATTCTCATTCAACTAGATTTTCTTTTAAATAAAGAGACTACGCGATAATTCTACTGTACAGTGTCTACTTAAGCACTAATTTCTACTCGTTCAACGCAGTATGCGCTGTGGCTACCTTTATTATACTTGCATTACATTGATTATTGCATACTTGCACAATATTACTATCTTATTGGTACTCCGATATGTCCTGCGCAATTGTGCTATTTGTAGCGCAAATAGTAACCAGCGGGAGGTAAATTGATTCTTATCATCATTCTCATTAGATGTCGTGTACGCCTTTCTTATGACTGTTATAACACTACGCCACGTTTTCGTTTGGCCAGGCAAAGCAACCTTTGTACAGTCAACACAACCAGAAAAAGGAAAATATGAATAAGAGCCGTTTTCCAATGAGGCTGTGTTGTAAAGATACACATTTACTATAGATAGTCATTAAGAGTTAGGTACCGTAGTACCTTCTTCAGTAGGACTGTGTATGATGGCCCTAAAGCCGAAACGTTGCAACTCCAAGCGGCGAAAACACTTTTAAATTCGAATCGTATTTAGTAGAGATGCGCTGAATAGTGGTTAGACCGAATAACCGATCTTTTGCTAGCTTGTTTGCTACTTATGGGAAAACAGCCGCGCTACGAAAACGCCTTGCTACGACAAATTCGCAAGGACCCGTGCGATTCGTAGCGTGCTACGGGCGGGCAGTTTCCATGCTACGAGCACGCTACGTGAAAGCGAAGAAATTCAAGACCTATGGAATTCAATTACTGACGAGCTTTTTTGTCAAGTGGAAAATAACATTTATTTATTCAACATTTATCTTAAGAGCTGCTTATCCTTCTATTTTTTAGCGTAGGTTAGTAACAGATTTCTTATTTTTTTGTCCAACTTAATGTTGTGCGTCACTATGTTTGGGATATAAGTCGGCCTACTTCTAACAATTTATACGTAATATTAACTGTATTAAAAGAATCAACAAAAATAAATACACACAGCAAATATCAGATAGTAAAGAGTATGAGGAACATAAAAAATAATCCTGTTTAATACCTTTCCTTGGTATACTTGTAGAATAAAATTCTAGCATATAGTAACCCCTTAGCTTTGAAAAACAATGTTGTTATTTTAAACCAAATAATACGTCACGAGTTTAACAACATTACTTTGTAAACGTGGATAGATTTAGGGTTCCTTGTACAGTTAACCTTAGCTAGATTGTTCTGTTACGGTTAAAAGAGAAGATTTCACACACCCCGATGGGTTGCCAATTTTCCATATACATAACATAACCTTCCTATATCCCACGTCCCACTGCTGGGCACTGACCTCACCTCAACTATGAGGTGGATTGAGCCATGCTCCAACACGCGGGCTCAGTGCCTTTATGTTGGAGGGGGGTAAGGTTAGTGAGCAACCTTAATGTCAGATGTTATCAAGCCGCCCTAATGCCTCCGACTAGGCTTAACAACTCTAACACATCATCGAACGACCTCAGCCGGGACCAACTGATTAAAGTAGCTTCCGAAGCACGGAGATACCTACTTACCCCTTAATAGTTTTATAGTACCTATTTATAGGGTCTTTTTTTTCAAGCTATTTGGCGCAAGATACAGTACAGTTATAGTACAGATATTTCTTAAAATAGGATTTCTATAACAACGTTATCGGCCAACAGCTAAGATTATAATTTTACCCGACAAACAAAAGAGAATATACGCGATTTACGATAAGGATACTTGCATATCTGTTATTTGAATCAGCGAATCAAGATAGGTACTTAGTTTACTTATCAATACCTTAAATGTCTTTTTCTAGAGTGATACAGAATCACTTTAAGAGCGGGGCCTACTAGCTTCAATTCACATAAACACAGATAGGCAATGATATAATAATAAAAAAGAGGTAGATAGGTTACTTGTGCTAAAAAGTGGCACCCGAAATCAAAACTTTTCGTACACCTGAGCAAAGCATTGACAGTGTTTACAGTTTAAGACGACACTGCGCAACATGTATCTGTCTCGTTTAGGCTATTTTTATTTTTTTTAAAGTGGTCTTCAAGATGACCTCACTCCACCTGATGGGAAGCAGCCGTGAGGTCCAGATATGGGGTTGACAAGCACAGTAATGGACAACTACTCTGCTGGTCAATCTCATTTTGAAGGCCTGCATAAATGCCTTGTCACGCCCCGCTTAAAAAACCCGGGATTGTTGGAAGAAGGAAACACATGCGCTGGAAGAGCGTTCCATGTCTGGATAGCACGGCACAGGAACGAGTCACCGAACCTCTTGGTGCGGGCCGTCAGTCGCTGGATCGTGTGTGGATGTTGACACAGACCAGCGCGTGTGGTGCGGGAGTGGAAGGGTGAGAATGGGATCAGTTGAAGGGTCCACTGCAATAATGATGAAAGTCCAAAAATACCAAAACCTTAGTGTCATTCGGTTCAGTCGACCGAATGACATTAGTCACCAAGGCCCCAATATTTTTGGACTTTCATCACTATTGCAGTGGACCCTTCAGTTGGAACAACTCGTCCGAGCATTTCCCGTTGTACAGGCGGTAGAGGACACTCAGGCTATAGTAAATAATCATACTATCTTGTTCCCTCGTTATAACACGGCCAAATGAACTACGTCGTACCCTGTTGACAGTTTTTGACTTCGCGTCAGTACCGACATAACCCATCTACCTCTTTTTTATTATAATATCATTGCAGATAGGTACTACATGAGTGCAATGGTTATTTTGGTGTTAAAGTTTTTTTGTAGATAGTACGAGGTTTCTGTTGATTTTTAAATTACGCATACCCAAAGTTTGTTTGTAAAACAAATCAATCAATCAATCAATTTATTTCTAAAAACATAGGTGAAAACATACAAGCTGTTATGGTTAGACGGGTTCGTATCGCTTAGTTTATCAGTAGGCATACAAGATCAGTTATTTTTATTCAAATGAAATTACAATTGGAATCCCCCTTTAAACCAATACAATTGGAATCCCCCTTTAAGCCTTTACCTTGCAAAACCATTGGAAATTGATATCAAAATTAGGTTAGGCCCTTCTAGAACTTTCTTCACTGAATTAAATAAAATACGTTCAATGTTTTTATCAGTTAAAATTGAGTCCTTGTCGTTTATGAAGTTCGAGTGTTTGCTCGCGTAATCATCCGCAAACAGCATTCAATTAAAACGCCGCTATCAGTGGTGATGACGATGACGTGTCGAACGGTATCTTGATGGCGAGGCCTGTTATGATCTGATACTTAACCTATTTTTGGGAAAGAAAAGGGAAAAGTTTACATCGTCAATTTTTATAAGCTTCATGTTTTTAGCCATCAATAGTTATTGCCATTTTACACGAGGCCCGAGGTATCGTGACCGAGCCGACATGCAGACGAGAGTCATAACCCTGAGTTTTCACTACGCATACATTATTTTATTAGGCTGACTGCACAAGTAACATTCCTGTACCTATGGTACTGCACCATAAAAACCACCACCAATGAATTTTAAACCGTTTGACGCGACAGTTTTATAAGCTCAAATACATTCGTAACTTATGGACTCTAGATTTAAACAAGAAAAAAATAATTACCGGAAAAAGCCGGTCTGTCATGTGGATTGGGTGAAACGATCTAAGAGCTAGTTTGAGTTTTAAGTTTCCTTTACCAACTGTTCTTCAATGGGCGCCAGTGTTAATAAACTCATTTGTTCGTCATATGAATGTTGGTACTGACGTCTATTTGGTGCTATGGCTCTGCTAGGGCGAAAACGGGTCAATCGATGTAAATGCGTGCACTTAATTTTTTCTAGCGATACATTGGCCACAAAATAAGTGCTGGTTTAAAGCAACAGGTAAGTATTTTTTTACTTTTTAGTTTGCAACACTACTTTGTGGGCAACATTTCTAGTTTATTTATTCAAAAAATTGGCATGTTAGCATATGTGTCTGAGATAAGTTATTTTGTATTGTTAAACAATTGGTAAGTGTATGTAATTGTTTAAGAGAAATCATTTGTCATGTGCCTTCTCTTGGTATCTATTTTAGAATGTTGAACAGGCCAAACTGCCTACTATTGAGCCTTGTCTGCCTTTAGGCTCACGGGGGGACGGATTAAGTCCGTCTATCAATGATTTAATAATTAAAAGACGTAGATAGGTTACTTGTGCTAAAAAAGTGGCACTCGAAATCAGAACTTCAAACACCTGACCAAGCATTGACAGTTTGAGACGACACTGCGCAAAATGTATCTGTCTCGTTTACGCTCTATCTAATAATCATTCTATCTTGTACGTTCAAATTATAGGTAGGAACGCCAGGGGCCAATTTTCGACCTCACATCGGTTCTGACATAACGTATCTCTCTTTTGAATATCATTGCCGTCAATAGCTTTTATGTGCGAGAATAATTGCACGTACAAAGCAGCGGGAAAAGGCAAATAAGTAGACTAGATACAAACCCTACGGCCTGTCAACAAGCGTACCTAATACAAACCCTGATTACTCCCTTCGTCACTAGATTGATGGCCTTTGGGAAGCCCTTGAACAAACCGCAATCAGTTCTGGGGGGGGGGTTGGCCCAATTTGGGGGTGTCGGTCGCGTGATGAGTATAAATAAGTAAATCAAATTACATCATTTCGGATGAGGAAAAGCAAACGTGAAAGGAATAATGAGGCTAATATTGGGTATGATACTAAGCAATATTAAGATCAAAGAGCAAAGAAAAGCACACACCTATTTATATAAGTACACACACATACTAACATAATATGTAAAGTTTTCTGCCCTTTGTGGTTATTGCAGTCCATGAACTCTAGCAATGCTATAGCTCAAAAATTATGAGATCTAATGAGCTCAGAAGGTAGCATTTTTTTTAGCATCACTGAAACTAAACTTTGTGTACCTACCTTTTAGTTTTTTTTAAAGATCTGAAAACCATTTTTTTATTGGTCTGCACAGTTTACAATTTCCTAATATGTCATAAGATCATGAGGGTTTGCCCGACAAGAAACCCCGTGTCTCAAATTGTCATGTTAAAACGATTTTATGAGTTAACACATCAATTATAGCATTACACATTTGAGGACTTATCTTATTTTATTAACATTCGTAATTGAGCACATGTTCTCACAATTTATTAGGTTTTTTCCAGATTCAAACTTCAATATTGACAAAAATGAATAATTAGTGGTTTTGATCTTCACCTACTCTTATTTTCGGATCCAGTAACAACGGCAAGTGGCGTCGGATCCGTTATATTCGGTCCTGTTAATGTTGTGTGACTTACCAGGGACGGATTTTCTTTAAATGATTAAGTAGACGCGCATTTGACCATAATCTCACCTGATCTTAAGTGATGATGCGGTCTAAGTTGGTACATGCCGGCCTAACAAATGACTGTTCACTGTCTTCTTGAAGAGGCCCAAGTTATACTGCTGTGGATACAGTTCAGCAGGAAGAATCATTCCACTCCCTTGCTGTTCGCATTATGAAGGAATAACCAAAACGGTTGGTGCGGATTGCCGGAATTTCAACAACATAGGGGTGATTCTAGTCTGCGCCTAGTGGTCCGATGCAGAAAGGGGGCTTGTGGGATCTGGGGGGCTAAAACGGCAACATTTTAGATGATTCATATTATGAATCTAACTGACGTTTCATCTAGACCGCGGTCCGTTTCGAGTCAAAAGTGAGTAATAGCGCGCTCACACGCGTCCCGAATTGATAAATTGTATGAACGTGAGCGACGTCAGCGCGCTATTACTCACTATTACGGACCGCGGTCTAGATGAAACGTCAGTTAGATGTTTTCATAATATGAATCATCTAAATGCTGCCGTTTTAGCCCCCCAGGTCGTGTAACTCCTTCGCACACTCGCCGAAATGCATTCTGTAGAACACCGATCATTCAAACGATCCTGTAAAACGGACGTTCTATGTGTACGCGCCCTTAGATAAATCTCTTGGAAGTACTTCAATTTATTCTTGAGCCTCGTCTAAAGTACCCTGAATGATTATGAGTATATATACCTACTAATTGTTCCTCTTTTTGCTTCCTGTATATAAAATTCCTTAACTTTATTTACACAAAATTAATGATTATAACATTCGCACGTGTTTTATTATAAACACCATAACTTTACGTAATTAGACGCTACAGACTGTGCTCATCTGTTTTATGGTAATATATTATTTAAAACACTGTTTATTTTGTAAGCACACGCATGATGAGAATGCAAACAAATGTGCCAAATTCTGCATACCAACAATTGGGGCTCAAAATATCTTTGCATTAGTGAATCGGGTACGATGTCCGCAAAGCACTTTGAATGGGCACTTCAGCTCTTTTCCTTTATTCCACTTACTGCAATGTAAAAATAAAAAAAAAACACTAAAAACTTTTGGCACGTCTTACAAAAGAGTATCACCTGACACCGAACTCCGGTGTCAGGTGATACTATTTTTTGGGAGACCTTTATTCTTAATCGCCCATAAAAGATGCACAAAAAGCTTATTTCTTAGAACAGACCCCTTATTCATAAAAGGTAACTCAGTCTTGCAGCTTTGAAGTGTCCTGTCATCTATGTTGATAACATCTCTTAAATATAAAAATCAATTGCTGTTGCTGGAAGTTCAAGGAAGATTGGAAAGGTGAGTAAACATGAAGAAATGCTAGGAATAAAGTAAAAACCACAATTAAGTTTTGTCTTAGCAACCGTTTCTACCTGTCACGCAACACTAAATGTTTAATAACAGAACGAAGTGTGTCAGGACACCTAGTTATGAATAAAAGAGACAAAACCTAACGGCAGTAAAGTAGTGCCTTTAGTGCAGTGAGGCTGTTTCAGTTTTCGATGCTGAGTGTACCTCCTACACACAAAACCAACGTTTGACAGGAACTACAATCGCGAACGAGACAATTTTGCGACAGCTAACAAATATAAGCGCCACGTGTCCTGTTTCAATTTTCTTAATTGTCTAACCATGTGTACCTTTCCAATTACTGGTGCTCTTATGTCCAAGGCGGTAAAGTTGATAGCGGCAAGACCCAGTACCAACTGTGCAGTCGCCCACAGAAGTATGCTCAGACGACTTCATACCGGCCGTGGGTTGTTTGCGAGTTCCTAGCTCAGAGAGTTTAGGTTACACCGTTAATGGAACGAGTTTGTTGGTTGCTGTACGATCGTGATGGCGTGTGTGCTCGGCCAATTAGAGAGAGACGTGAGAAACGCATTACCTCTCATGTTTGATCGCGGCGAAGGTGACAATGGGGTTGTCATGTTTACCGTTCGCGGTCCTTCTGCCTAGTTGGAGGTTTCCGAAGTTCAATGGCAGAAGTTATAGGCAATTTAATTGAATTATAAGGCCAGTGAGCTCAAAACAACAATGTAACAAAATATGCCCAAAAATAGATTTGAGGCTGTATCGGTCAAAATTAAATATTGAAAAACTAATCACAGGTTTGAATGTAAAAGCTTGTGTTGTGAGTCTGTTAAAACTACCTACTCAACGATGTACGTCAGTGAACTTTATTTTTCATAATAATATGCTACTTCCAGAATTGTTCAGGTGGGATTCGTTTTTAACTCCACCTGCTAACTAAATCATAGAAAAACCTAACCACCCCAAAATGCTCCTAAACCTATCATCACGATCACTGATTGCACAGGGCCGCAGGGGAGGCAAAGGCCCAGACTCCACCAGAGCTGAGCGGAGATGTGCGGCGTCGAGCTGTGTTTTCAACAACCAATAGAATCACTCCACATCTCCATGTGTGAATAACGCAATTCCATTGGTTGTTGAAAACACAGCTCGACGACGCACATCTCCGCTCAGCTCTGGTGGAGTCTGAGCCAAAGACCTCTCTTTGAAAAGAGAGGGTGTAGAGAGCCCTCTGTGGAGGTAAAGTGGTCAAAGCCTTCAGCGGCTAAGCAGCGGCAATCATTTAGAAATTAATATTAATAAATAAATCAAACTTTCGATCTGCCAATTTGTTTGGTTAAATCATGCGTATTATTCATTTGTGAATAATTATTTCTAAGAATATGTTAATTATTACCTGCATTGATTGCTAGCATTTTTTTATCTCCTTACCGAAACGTTCCGTTTTATGCACCAACTACCGCAAACTCGTTGGTAAATAAATCACAGATGCAGCTCAAAACACGCGTGTGCGCACAAACGACGTTAGAGATATCGAGAGATAACGCTGCACTACTATCAAGTGCCAGCACCATAAAAATCTTGTTTACATTCAAATAGACTAATACGAATAAGACTGAAAGTCGAGTAAGTAAGTAGACAGAAAATATTTTATATTTGGCCCCAATTTCGCCTGGTGGTGGTATGTAAATATTTTTAATTTTGCCTAAGCAAGCAAACCGAACTATAGATATCGCTAAAAGCGATACCTATCTTCCAAATATCCCTCACTTAGAGGAAAGTTGATGAGAACGGTAGGAAAGTGCGCAAACAGTTTTCAGGTAGCTAAGGCTAGGTAGGATAGGTGGTAAGTGTAGAGAAGGTCTGAGATGGTAACTTACTGCTCTATAAATGTAATGCTGCAATTTCATCTCATCCAAATTGTAGCTGTTCGTAGGAATTATCCCCGCGCCGCTTTATCATGCGTAGGCATGGACTTTCCACTTCTTCCAAAGTATTGTTAACGTCGCTAAGCCTAATCAGGGCTTTACGGTATTAGGTGATATAATGTCAAAGACTATTGACGAGAATGTGGTCATCAAAAGATAACCTGCTCCTTTGCACATTCTGTCATCATGACTATACACTCTCTTGAATAGTTGTAAACAAGCTACTCGTGTGTTAATAAAGGTGACTATCGAGTTTATTTCCGGATTCTTCTCAATTGAAATAACGTCAAAACCGATGGTAGAGTTACCTGGAAAAGTTAATTGTGAATGTTGAGTGAGTTCTCATAAATACTTGTAAAAGTTTACATGAAATAAATAAGTGAGTTTGAGTTGGATAAAAATCTATCAATAAGGTTTATTCGTGGCCTTACATAAACCTCTCTCTAGCAATCCGGACTGAACCCGCGTGTTCGAGTACACTTAGCGCACACCTCTTTGTTCAACTGAGGCCTGTGCCACTGTGCCCAGCAGTAAGTAGGTTAAAAACGCGGATGTGTCGTGAAAACAACAAACGAAAGTAAAATCGTGAGGTCCAGAGATGCGGTTGACAAGATGACAAGCACCGTAAGGAAGAACTACTGCGCTGGTCAATTTCATTTGAAGGCCTGCATAGATGTCTTTTCACGCCCCGCTTAAAAAACACGGGATTGAAGGAAGAAGGCAATACATGCGCTAGAAGAGCTTCCACGTCTGGATAGCACGACACAAAAACGAATCACCGAACCTTTCAGCCGATAGTCGCTGGATCGTATGTGGATGTTGACGCAGACCAGCGCGTGTCGTGCGGAAGTGGAAGGGTGAGGATGGGATCAGTTGTAACAACTGGTCAGAGCATTCGCCGTTGTTAAGGCGGTAGAGGACACTCAACCTGGTAATGTCTATACGCAGTTGAAGAGGATACAGAGCCATAGTTGTCTCTGGGTTACCAATGATGCGGATAGCGCGTCGCTGCACTGCAACCCGTCGAGAACTTCATTCAACTGCACATCAGGCTACCCAATTCTGTTGTTCCGCTTGCTCTTTCCAAATGACATATCTTAGCAATAGAACAAAGCGTACTGACCGGAAATGATCAGCCTGTCTTGCCGTTGATCGTACCACAAACAACCAGACCCTACACGACACATTGCCGATGAGGAATCCACCCTTGAACGTCAACCCGCTAACGCTAATCTTTGTTTTTGTTTTGCGGTTTCTTTGAAACTGCTGAACCAAATTGATATATTTACGATGTATTTATTGTTATAATACCGTAATAAATCGTATTTTCAGTAGATACCGACACAAACAGCATTGTAAATACCAAGCGTTAATAAAATTATGAACCTTTTTAATTGTTTTACGGCGTTTTGTGATTCTTGCGGTCTTGCATAATAGTGTTGTCTAAGTCCTTTATGAAGTCTAATTGCAGTTGGCTAAAAATATTTGACAACAGGTATCTGCATAAGTTACAACCTAGAATGCTTTTGCATAGATTTGATAACATAGAACTGTGATGTTTGCTGTTATTTATCAGGTCATCGCAAGTTAGTGAGTGACCTTTAATACAGTTAGAGTTACCTAGATGAGACATTTAATCATACAATGATACACAACAATACCTTAAGCACACAATAGGAAGAACATCAGATGGGTCCACAACAAAAAGGAATTTTACAGACAACTAGATAAATAAAAAGCAAGAACATCGGTCGTCAATCTTAAATAGAAAATCTAAAATATTTTTTCGTACAAATACGTTCGCGTCCAGAGGGGTTTACTCAACGTGAACGCCTCTGTATCTAACATACATTACGCTTTCTATATTCCGAACGGGGTAGTCAGACATTCAGAAGCCCACATTCGCTGAGCGTATTTTCAACCCGGCATGTTTTCCTTTATTAAACTAAAGAAAAACCCCCCAAACATAGAGGTTTCCCTCCTTCTATGTTCTGTGGAATAACCTGTCATTTCACTGCACGTCGAGGTATAGTTGGTATAGTTGACCATCTATTTTGTTTGTTAGTCACAGAAGTCTCAGATGCTTCATCTATTAAAACAGAACTTCAAAACTACTATCAGTGGCAACCTTTGAAGCCATTTTGTTTATTAGTCTGTCTTCAATCCAATCATAACTCAAACAGCTAATTGCTTACAAAATGTCCAAAGAATAATAAACAACAGACTTGATCGTGACCTATTCTTTTGATTGGGTTTGTTTGGTAAATAGTAAGGTTTAGGCGCAGAATGCCTAATTCTTGTAACGGAGTCTGAATTAGGAAAAATAATTATTTTACACAAAAAATATAGTCGAAACTGCAAGCTATTGAGATACGCTGGCTTTGGATATTCCGCTCTTGCGAGTTGTTAAAAAACTATTTAAATCAGTAGAAAACAGTCGTTTAATGCTGGGAAAGTTCATGTTTCAGTTCAGGTTCTAACAGATGCATATCTAATCGTTTAAAGAGTAACAGTAAACATAAGAAAAATCATGAAATTATATTAAATTATTATTAGAAATTTTCAGTAGAATGCCTAAAATAATAAAATGATTTTTCAGATTTTTGATCATATGTTCAGAAAATTCTGGGTCAGAATAATTATGGGTAGAATAATTATGTATCTGAACAACGCTACAAATTCTTAGCGTGTACGGGTATACTCGTAAAGTTAAAACGTTATTGATTAAATCACAAATACCTAAATAACTACAAAATGCGCAGATGGCGCCGCTCGGCTAACTACGAGTACGGTAACTGTATGGAGATGCTTTTAAAGAAACACTTAAAACACGTTTCGAAGTATACTGTACACATTCTGTACAAGTGTAAACACTTACAGTATCACCCAACGTCAATAACCTAATGGATAATTTTCTAACTGCTATGTTCCGCTTCACGCTGTAGAGATCGTCTAACCGCCGCACTCAGAGACGTCACATAACTTTAATGGTTGATTAGCGTCAAAATTTCATTTTTGAAAAGAGACTTTATAACAAATTAAATAAAGAACTATTCAGAATGTCAAATTTTGACGCTAATCAACCATTAAAGTTATGTGACGTCTCTGAGTGCGGCGGTAAGCTGCCAAACAAGAGTGCTTGCTTGTATGCGTACCTAGATGCAGTGGAGGGACGCGTCATCTCAGCTTAGACGATCTCTACCATAGTACTTACAGTTTATCTACAATCAAAATTGAATATGCAGTGTGCACTGCTTGGTGGATTCATTAAAACCTTGAACGTTTCAGTGATTTGCATATCTCAGAAGATATTTTGTGGCCTGCAAATCCTGCAATCTTTACGGCGATAAAGAAACGTATCTCTGCAAGAGACTTGATAAATTCGACGCATTCATAATCCCAGCTATAGCTAAGCGCAGCGACACAGATAAATGAAATCATGTACAGAGGCGCTCACATCAATCTTTACCGAAAAGTTGCAAAACGGCTTTTATGTCAGCGGCATAAGTGCCCCTTTGTAAAGGTTGATGTGAGCGGATCTGTACAGTAAGCCACAGCATAACGCAAAATCTGGGACAAGAACACGCGTTCCCTGTTCCGAGTGAAGAATGTGCCTCATTGGCATTAAGTCCGCCTTTTGTACCATTCATTGTTGTGCAATAAAGAATAAATAAATAAATGTGCTGCAAATTTTGAGCCCATCGGGTTCTTAACACAAAGAGATTAAATATCTTCGACTGTCAGATATTTCAAGAACAGTGATTTAATTGCATAATGTTATATCTGTGCTGTGTTAAGAAATCAATTAAGGCGAACAGTGGGACCAAGACAAATCATTCCATCACACCAGAAAACATTTCACTTCTCTACAGACAGAGCCCCATTTCGATTGTAACTACACAGCCATTAACTTCCACATTGCTCGCTTTGTTACACCGCACTTTATGACGGCCATAAAGTTAAAACATCTTAAACAATCTGCGTTGAGATAAAAGTTTATCTCTTCATAATGAACACGGCGCCAAACCTTCATTGTCAGTATTTTAATCTCTAGCCACCAGGAGACTCGTACCAATGCTATATCTCTTCAAAACTTCGGGAAATTTTGAAGGTCAAGAGGCAAATAAGAACCAGGGAAATAGGTATAGTATAGTCTGCTTCAAAATGTTCGATGCGTGCAATGTGGTCATATAGGTATGTCTGAAATTTGATTGAAAGAAAAGCAATCTTATCACAACAGATTAAAATAGTGTTATACTTGTTATAGAGTTCGGTGACACTTCAAATGACATACGAATATATCATTGCAGTATCAAAGTTGCTTTTGACAAACTGCCAATACCTTTTCGACCACTCTGTTCATCATTTTGATGCTGACAACCCATTCCAAAACCCCTTTATGCTGTAAGGCTTGAAACCCGAACAGTCACGGGTTCAAACCAGGTCAGAACTCTTGAGCACTTTGTATTCATCTTCTAACTTGCACCTAGATAACTTTCTACTGATGTAAAACACCGATAAACGATCCAATCAACCGGCATAACAGCGCGGTAGGCTCGCCCTTTACTACGTTATGTATATTCGCTGGGCGAAGTGTAGCTTCTAAGTGTTCCGTTTACCATGACTACAACGGTCAGCTTGTCAATGCTTGAAATTAAGATGGTGTTGAAATATTTAGAACATCTTCACACCAATACCATCTGTCAGAAATGTATCAAAGGTGTTGATTTCTAAACACATAACATACCCTCACGACCACACCCCTAATGGGTTAGTCACAGGCGCACTGATTGTTTCCGTCATGGTGAACAGAACATTCTGCAGCCCACATTTCGCCGAGGGAATTTATACGGAGCATCGGACCATCGGCTTCCGAGCCTTAGTGTTTAACCACTGGGCTACGATGCTCTCTCTGTAATTTCTATCACATACTTTAATATACATACAAAACGCCCAGACACAAAACAAACACAAATGTTCGTCAAATGATTAGGCATGTTATGATGTTACAATGTTTAGATTATAATGTACACAAAATTTACCTTTCGAGTAGATTTTGACGTCTAAAAATAACGCCACTACCACTGATGACTTCAACTAGATGTAGTTAGGGGTCAAAGTTTCGTGCATCTGATCAATATCACGAAAATTGTGATCATAATGTTCATGCTATTATTATTTTTTTGCATTTTCCATGCAGTATCTTTACTAAAGATCCAGAAACCAGAAAAAGACATTCGCATCATTGGCATTGGCTGATGCCAAGTAGCCGAATGTCTTTTTCTGGTTTTCAGATCTTCATGATGTTCATCTTGAAAATATTACATCGGATGCTTGAGGATCGCCTCGGAACCTCGTCAAGTAGGTACGAGTTACATTTCGCTCCGAGAATAGATCAATTGATCGACGCGCCCTTTGATATTGGCTGAGTTATTGGAATATTTTGATGCGCTCGATCGTTATAACGGAAAATCTTGACAGATCTATCAGCAAATGTATAGACATCAATTAATCAGGCCGAGGGGCATTCCCAGGTCTAAGGCGTGTTAGACAGACAAATTTAGACCAAGGCCATCAAGATTACCATCGCTATTCTAATGGCTATTGTCAGTTTTCTTTGGCCCATTTATCAAGTAACATAATTTCCTATCAGCTATCGACCGTAGTCATAAATAAGGTCTAACAGCCGCTGAAGTTTTTTTTGTCATTGTTTTGATTAAGAAGCTTCTGAAAGCAACAGCCTTACGTCCCACCGCCGGGCACAGGCTTCACCTCAGCTAAGAGGTGGCGCGGCCTTATAGAGCGGATTGTGCGGGGTGTCAGGTTATTGATAAACCTTGCTGTCAGATGTTATCAGGCCGCCCTGAGGGCTCCTACTAGGCATAGTTGGCCAAGCAACTGATAACCGTGCTTTCGGAAATGAACGATAGTGTTTTGTTCCAGTGAGAAGATCATCATGCGCAGACGCCGGCGGCGGCGTGATGGTGGAGCTGGTGCGCTCCAACATCACGGTGCTGAACGTGAAGGCGCTGCACGACGCCGGCTACCGCGCGCACGACGTCGAGCACTTGTGAGTATAGCCATAGGGTACATTATCCTACTGATATTATAGATGCGACAGTGAGAAGATCAGCTGATGGTGGAGCTGGTGCGCTCCAACATCACGGTGCTGAACGTGAAGGCGCTGCACGACGCCGGCTACCGCGCGCACGACGTCGAGCACTTGTGAGTATAGCCATAGGGTACATTATCCTACTGATACTATAAATGCGACAGTGAGAAGATCAGCTGATGGTGGAGCTGGTGCACTCCAACATCACGGTGCTGAACGTAAAGGCGCTGCACGACGCCGGCTACCGCGCGCACGACGTCGAGCACTTGTGAGTATAGCCATAGGGTACATTATCCTACTGATACTATAAATGCGACAGTGAGAAGATCAGCTGATGGTGGAGCTGGTGCGCTCCAACATCACGGTGCTGAACGGAAGGCGCTGCACGACGCCGGCTGCCGCGCGCACGACGTCGAGCACTTGTGAGTATAGCCATAGGGTACATTATCCTACTGATATTATAAATGCGACAGTGATAGATCAGCTGGTGGTGGAGCTGGTGCGCTCCAACATCACGGTGCTGAACGTGAAGGCGCTGCACGACGCCGGCTACCGCGCACGACGTCGAGCACTTGTGAGTATAGCCATAGGGTACATTATCCTAATGACATAAATGCGACAGTGAGAAGATCAGCTGATGGTGGAGCTGGTGCGCTCCGACATCACGGTACTGAACGTGAAGGCGCTGCACGACGCCGGCTACCGCGCGCACGACGTCGAGCACTTGTGAGTATAGACATAGGGTACATTATACTACTGATATTATAAATGGGAAAGTTAAATGTGTGGATGGATGAATGTGCCGTGTTGCTCTTTCACGTAAAATTGATTTTAATGAAACTTTACAATAATATAGCTAATACATCTGAATAGGAAATAGGCTACATTTATAGACTAATATCACTTTTATTTAAAAACTGAAGTTCACGCGGACGAATTCGCGGGCGGCCGCTAGTTATAGATACATCATTTTGGCCCTTTTGCTTCCCACCGGCGGCCATGACCGCGCTGAGGGCGGCGCTCACGTTACAAAATGTTATTATTATTTGTTTACATTTCTCTTACTGACCCGACATGGTATCCGATGACAGGCCGCGGACCCGACGTGCAACGTTTTCTCTCGACCCAAATTCCTCATTCATTTCATGACGGGCGACAGATGTTCAGTACCCACACCACAGAGAAAAGTCATATTGTGGCGGGATTCCAACCGTTCGACCTACATTCTCAATACCCTCAGACTACATGGATCGGATCACGCGTTCTTGTCAACCTTTACAAAACCATTGCAAAATGGGTCTTATACCAGTAGTATAAGGTGCCCCTATGTAAAGGTAGATGTGAACACGCCTGTACATCAGCGCCTTTCACTGACCGATCGGACGACCGATTTGGTGGAATTAGTGAGAATTCGGCTACGACACCAAAGGTCGCGGTTCGATCCCCGCACAGTACAAACATCTGTGTGCATGAACATGTCTGTTTGCATTGGTTTGCGTGATTCCTATGTATATTAAATATGTATTTACAGAAGATAAAGGATTTAAGTATGTTTATCCGTTGTCTAGTATCTCATGAAAACGGGCTTTAATAAGCTCATCTTGGTGCTAGATGGCGCTGTGTGGAATAATTTCCAGGGATATTTATTTATTTATAGACGCAGAAGTTCAAATTTACTGGTCGTCGCCACTTCTAGGCCGGGTCTACCCTTCATCGCAGAACTTTTTTTGTCATAATTTTATTATGCATAACAACGGATGGCAGAAATTTCACTTCGCATACACTAATTTAGCATACATTCAAAAAGCATAATTTTGCATGGCAGAATCGTCTTTTGGCATAATTTTAATAACCATAATAATCAAAAAGCAGAACCATGGTAACGCAGAAAGTTAACATGCAGAAACATCACATAGCAGAAAGTTAATATGCAGAATTATCTTTTGGCATACTTTTTTATATCCATATAAAAATATGAAATGAAGCAGCAAGCTCAGGCAAGTCGTTTTTTGGGTTTAAAAAAAAATAACCACGAAGGTTTAAGGCGGGAGCTTCTCTCCGCTTCGCTCCCGTCTTAAACCTTCTAACCTAATCTATCCGTGTCGGTTTCGCCCCGACTCTAGTGTAGGGCAGACAAGTATCCCAATTTGTTGTTATAACAAATACCACGAAACCACGAGAGAAATGGAATGACAATAGTATGCCAAGTGAAATTCTATCAAATAAGCATTATGCAAAAAGTAATTATGCATCATGGAATTTTGCCAAATAAAATTCTGCTATCTTAATAGTATGCCATTGAAAATTCGGCCATACAAACTTTCTGCCAAATGATGATTATGCTAAGTATTTTTTCTGCCTTAAACATATTCGGCCAAAGAGGCCATTATGCCAAGTGTGTTCTGCAAAATGAAATTCTGCGAAAGAAAAATCTGCCAGATAGAGGGAACCCTTCTAGGCCTTCCGCGCATCCGTTTACCGTTTGGGATCCAATTCCTTGTTATCATCGACCACAACTCACCCTCTCCTCCCCCCTTTTTATATTACGATAATATTATGAATAATCTTACAATATACTTTGAAATCGTACATTTGTTTACAGATTGTTTTTCTTTTCAGAGCAATTATAGACGCGCCGCGGTTGGCGCACGTCGCCGTTGAAGATCTGATCAAAATGCCTAAACTTAAATCATTGTGAGTATTTTTCTTTGTTACTATTTTCAAATATTGCGATAGGAAATACCTTAGCAATTGTGAAGTTTTGAAACAAGTTCAAATGTTTCATTTAGTAGCACAGTTACGTGTCTGGACTATGAGGCCCAAGTTAGTTAGGTTCGGAACTTTTACTTGGTCGTTCTAACCCTAACGAAGATAAGTCGATAGGGATGAATGAAATAGGTTCATTCATCCCTATCGACTTATCTTCACTGGTAGAATTGAGCAGGCACTTAGCTTTATTCCTACCTATTATCGCTACCGGTTGCGCTATTTAAGGAACTCTTGCTGCGCTCTGTGGAAAATGGTTCCTAACGACTGACTGCAAGATCACGTTAAAACGTTTTTTTCCCTTTACGTGGATGAGACCCAAAACACTTAAGCGGATATAAGTTCTATAATGTTAGCAACATGACACTAATTAATGAAGTAAGGACATGCGTGTATAAGGTTATTCTATTGTCTACTCGCGAGTTAGGCTGGATTACTCCCCGTCCAAACATGGTCTAACAAGCACTTATTAATTAATCATCCATGTGTACATTATGCAAACCTACACGTACACGTTTTGGTAGTTTGGGCAACCTTATACCAATGTAATAACGGCCATTTTCCAACTACTACGGCTACTAGATATGTGGGTTCGTGTACAAGTTATTAATTATACTTATTATATGCGTTAGATATTGTTTTGATGCATCGATTGCGTCAGTCGCTTCCAGTTAATGTATGAGATTACTATTCATGGATTATGCAAGGGCTATAATAATAATAAAATATACATTCTGACTAGCACTATTCAATCATCTTAACGAGCTTTACATTTTTGATTATTAAGGCCTTTTTAACATTAAATTTACTTTAATGGCGCCTAATGTCTCTGTGACGTTCTACATGATATACCAAATCAACGATCGAGCAAGATAGAAAATTTGTTGGAGGTGTAGTGTGACAGGTTTCATACGAGGGCGGGGTATAACTCGCAGCCTTGCGGAACGCTGCCAATCTGTAAAAACCCCTCTTGACGAACTCCTTGCTAAAGATCGGGAAAACCTCGACAGTGGGAAATCGATCCTTATTTTATATACTTTGCCTCTTGACACAATTTTTCTAACGGCCCTATACAAATTATGTTTTTTTAAACACTAAATAACCGGGTTTTCTGCAACATTTGAACTACGGTAAAAACGACTACTATTTTACCTGTATTTGCCCGACGTTTCGGCGACAATTGCATGTGCCGTGGCCACGCAGAGTCCACTTGTGACCGTAGTTCATATGTTGCAGAAAACCCGGTTATTTAGTGTTTATATAGTGAAAAACTACCGACCCGCCCCCGCTTAGCACGGGTGCAATAGGATGTTTTTATACATATAAACCTTCCTCTTAAATCACTCTATCTATTAAAAAAAACCGCATCAAAATCCGTTGCGTAGTTTCAAAGATTTAAGCATACAAAGGGACATAGGGACAGAGAAAGCGACTTTGTTTTATACTATGTAGTGATGAAACAGGAAAGTTCAAAATAATGTTTTTCCCTCAGCTACATAACCCAGGCGCCACTCCTGCGCCGCCT
This sequence comes from Udea ferrugalis, assembly GCA_950022985.1. Classification (NCBI taxonomy): domain Eukaryota; kingdom Metazoa; phylum Arthropoda; class Insecta; order Lepidoptera; family Crambidae; genus Udea; species Udea ferrugalis. The sequence continues at coordinate 2,191,187 of OX465527.1, read as the reverse complement.
AGCGCCGCTGCCCTCGCTGCCAGCGCTGCGCACATTGTACGTATGTGTCCTGTGTGCTATTATATATTTATTTCCTTTTGTTGCTCATATTCTTGTAGCTTGGTTTAATTTTTTAAGGTCCCGTCTACCAATCGAAAGTTTTTTTGCATTAGACCATTGAATTTTGTTAATTAAGTCTGTGTAAACAAGCAAAGCCACCTTTTAACAAGCGGACCTTTTAACAAGCGGTTATTACCCCAGGCTAATGAAACACCACAACTTTATTTTTGTTTTTGAATTGATGTAGCTTTGGAGTGCCAATAACAACGATAAAAAATCTAATGAAATTTAATTAATTCAGCATAATAACCACATCAGGGCTGGTGGAAGTCCCGAACCTGAGCCACGTCCATGACAGCAAGAAGAGCACGATCCCGTACTTCCAGGCTATGTAAGTAGACCATTTGTTACGATTGAAACGTGATTGAACTGCAGCGCGAAGCAGTTTGGTCCCAGCTGACGTTAAGCCTAGTCGGAGCCGTCCGGCTTGATAACATCTAACAGCAAGATCTGCAATCCGCACTATAGTCCGTTCGCGTTAGGAATGCAGTGATTTCATTCTTGTCCTTCGACCAAGCACGCCCACTAACCAATCAAGTCGTTCCTAATTGGAAAGTCAAGTTTACTGTGTCCAAAGGGGCGCATTCTTCCAAACGCAACGGTTTTGTGCCTGAGTTTTGATGTGTGTAACGGATTTAAATTAAAACAACACTGCATTCTTAACGGAAACATACTATATACTCTGTGATCCGCAGTAAGCGCGCGTGTTCGAGTACCTATGGCTCGCGCCACCTCAAAGCTCATCTGAGGCGTGTGCTCAGCAGTGGGACGTATAAAGGCTGTTGTTTGTTGTTGACGTCGTTTGCTCATTTGTACACAGGAACAGGACAAAGCTTAACTTATTCACTAATTTAACTTCTCAAATAACATGTCGTTTCCAAGAGGTTCAAGCTTTTTGCGTAGGTAACTTTAAGTCGGTTCAGTGATTTAAACTTGAAAACGCAACCAAAAACTAAGTAAACAAACGACTCGAGCCAGGTTTAGTTGCGCTTATTGTTTAATCTGTCATACTCATAACTTCTGAAGTATTAATTTGATTGATATGATTGTATTTCATAATCTACAGTATCAGCCGTGCTATTCCGGCGGTGCACATCGAACATCACTTCACATCTCGGCGCTTCACGCTCACCTCAATCATCAATACGCTTTACTTTGAATTAGTATTTTCTCTCATTTTGTATGTAAATAATTAAAAAATGATTTTTGGCTTAGTTCTTTTCTCTCAAACGACGACCGTCGCGAAGGAATGGAATTTTAAAGTTAACTCGCACAAGCGAAGTGAGTGTCGGCGACCACCGGAATAGCATAGCTGGATACTTAGGGTAAATAATACATTCACGATCAATACGTTATTGGTAAAATATTTACACCGGACAAGTATGTGTCGAGCTGTGAGTCGAGACACGCGCAGTGTAGGGTTTCGCAGTTGCCCAGACCCAAAAATATGCCAGCAGGCCTGACGTTGTGTCGTCGCAACGGATCAACCTATCTAGATAGAAGGCAACACAACTGCCGACAACTAGGTAATTCAGAAAAGCATGTTTGTTTTCATTATAGCTGAAAGCCATCTCGGTTGCGTCATACCAAGCCATAAAAAAAATTGTTAAAACAAGAATGGCTTCCTTGTCTAACTCAAGTGGTAACATTTAGGTTGAGTTTAAGTTTCGAAAGTACTCGTAGAGTTGCGGAGAGGCAATTGATTGGCCACTTAGACTCGAGTGAGAACTCAAGCAGTTGTTAATTAAAACTGGTTAGAGTTGGCTGAAATGAGTAAACGAGTGCGAACAAACCACAGTTCACTAATAGCTGGTGATTGATTAGTAGAAAAGGCTGAAATAAGCATTCCGGATGCATCACCATTTCGAAACCATGCAGGAGAAATGGTGTTATTGCTACTCGCTTAATTGAACACACAAGGTTTTGAAATGGTGCAGTCGATGCGCTGGACCGGAATGCGAATCAGCTAACACTCCGCCCCAGTCGCTCAGTTCTGGATATGTACACAGGCGCTCACATCAACCTCTACATATGGGCACCTTATGCCGCTGAAATAAGACCCATTTTGCAACGGTTTTGTAAAGGTTGATGTGAGCGCCTTTGTACAGTCAACGACTCATCAGGGTACCCATTTCCTTTTTTTACCTTTCCGACAAATGACATTTATTTGTAATAGAGCAAGGAGAAATAACTGTCAATAATGTCATGCCATCAAATGTACTTTTTCGTGAGCCCCACATCACACTAATATTTAACGTAGGGTATGGTCTTTTGGTCCTAATCCAAGAAAGTCACCATAGTCTGCTGGAAGAAATCTCTTATTAGAGACTATCTCTTATTACTTATTATGCATATAAACCTTACTCTTCAATCACAGTCAATCACTCTATTTATTGAAAAACGCATCAAAATCAGTTGCGTAGTTTTAAAGATTCAATCATACATGCGAGTAGGAAGGACAGAGAAAGCGACTTTGTTACTATGTAGTGCTCACATGTACTTTTGTTCTTCTAAACTGATATTATCTATTTTAACTTTATTTTTGTGTAAATAAATAAATTATATTTTTCCAGAGATTTAGAGGGTAACCACATCAAGCGGGTAGCGCCACACGCGCTTCGAGTCTCAGCTGATCATGTGTAAGTCCCTAGGTATAGCACTTACGTTTTATTTGGCTTTTCAATATGCTTCTCTACCTTGAAAATCCTAACCGATAATGCCCTTACTAAGCTACTTAGCGTTAAAGGTCCCCTCTCAAGGTTGGAGCAATAAAGCTTAGAAAAGCTACATAAAATAGCGCCTTCAAGCCACTCCCTAGTTGGGTTGCTGTGAGCTTTCGTTACAAACGTCCCACTAAAAGCTGCGCAACGGAAATGCGACTGGGCTGGCCGCCGTCTGCAGAAGTCCACACGAACGTTTTGCAAACATAATCAACTTTTCAATGTCACTTTAGTAGACCATTTGTGATGATGAATAATGGATTTGAGACGCGGTTCCTGACTATGGGCGTCATAAGAAAACGAAAGGTCATCGAATGTGCTATGATAGTAGAGATCGTCTGAGCTGAAATGACGCGCACCTCCACCGCATCTGCGCAAATGAGCCTGCTTGCTTGTACGCGTAAATGCAGTGGGGCGCGTCGTTTCAGCTTAGTCGATCTCTACAATAAAATATACTGTGGTGCTATGGAGACGGCTGAACTCAGCATTTCACTACGATATCAAATCGGAATTTTGAAATCCAAAAAGAAAGGAATCGTAGCCTATTGGTTCAAGTGGTGGGCTAGGCACATAGTGAAAAGAACTGATGTTCGTTAAGGTCAAGAAAGAAGATAATGACGAGTGGACTGATGACCAACAGGCCTAGCACGAACCGCTAACGTTTTGGTAATCGAAAAGTAAACGATCCTTTTTTTTTAAAGACATCATCAGCAGCCATATAGGACGTCGACTGCTGAACATAGGCCTCCCCCATATATTTCCAGAGCGGCCTGCTGTAGGCGGCCTGCATTCACGGTCATCTGTCAACAGATGACCTGATTAAAGACATAAGAAAAAAAAGTATCGTTTGCTTTTCGATTGCCAAAACGTTAGCGCTTCGTGCTAGGCCCGCTGTAAAAATTCTGTAATGAAACAGGCCGACTGGGAATGTATAGAAATTGAAGTTAATAATAATACAGCTTTTAGGTTTCCGTCTCAGCTCGATGTTTTTTTTTAAATGGCATTCCATTTCTTACAGGTCGCTGAATTTAAACTTGATAGAGGAGGTGCCAGCGTTTGCTTTCAAAAACGCACAAATATCCAGACTGTATGTGTTTTGTTTTCTTATTAAGTATCTATTAAATTCTTTCCTATCTATGACATCATCACTTTACAGTTGACTCAAGAAAATATTTACTTTTTGTTTCAGGAGTTTTAGAGGGAATACTAAATTAAAGCATTTAGACGAGAATGCGTTTGCTGGCAACCTCCTACTGAGACAACTGTAAGTTCCTAATTTAATATCGTTTTAAACTGAGCTTTCATTATAATAAGATTTGTCTTCCGTGAAAGTGATCCAAGAGCCACAGAATGGCCCTAAAAAGTTTTTTAGAAAGTTTTTTTGATCAAAAGAAAGGTATAAAATCACAGCTAATTATTACTTTCCATATTTTCTTACAGAGACCTGAGCAGTACTGCAATTAGTTTCATACCAACAAAAGGACTAGAAAACATACAAGTCCTCAAAATAGAGAAGACGCCTACATTGAAATACATCCCTTCTATTTACGAATTTCGGGTGAGTACCCGTAGTAGTAGGTTTGGTCGATGTAACAAACGTGTTAACAAAAAAGGCACCATATATCTTTATAAATCCGGCATTGCCCTTTGCATTTGTAAAATATATCTGAAACATCTTAATTGAATCTTAATCACACAAAAACATAGAATCAAAAAACACCCCCGAACAACGAAGAACACGAAAAAGTAGCTAGTGGCCACGCTCATAGTGTGCGGTTACCGCAGCGTAATAACTGTTGATACTATATAACTATTGAGTGAATTATAATTAATTATTTATTTATTTTCTTCACGGATAGCAACTGAAAGAAGCGCACTTGACACACCACTTCCACTGCTGCGCATTCGCGTTCCCCGAGCGCCACAACCCCGCAAGACACAAACTCTTCGAAACACATCTGGCCCTGATGAAGGAGGTAAGTAAGCTTCGGCAGTTGGGAAAGGAATGCCCTGGCGGGCTAAGATATGCACTTTAACAAAAAATTTATTAGTCAGGCGGTATCTCGTGCAATTTTGATTTTAGAGCGTGAACTCGCACGACATTATTTTGTTGCGGTACGCATGTTAGACCCTTCGGAGTATTAGCCAATTGACTTCAAACTTAGACGGCCACAGGACATTGAAATAATCTTTCACGTTCAATATTTCACATTCTCAATAACTTAAATTGTATTCTGCGCACTCAACAGAAATGCGGCAACATGGATCAGAAGACACAAGACACACGAAAGAAGAGATCATTGCCGTCTATAAGGTTTAGGAAGCTGACAGAAAAGGACTTTGGGTAAGTCACTGAGGTTTACCAACGCTTGACTTAATTTCAACCTAATTCAGGAAAATAGATATATTTCTAGCACTGTACTGAAGCCTCCTAGTAGCCTGTCAGATCTATCACATATGTCCATGACAAATTAAGAAAAACTAAGATGTAACTTTCTTCAAAAGGACTTTCGATGACGACCCCCCGACAACGAGCGAGGAGACCAGCTACGACAGCAAGGAGTTCGCTGGGGACTTCGAGGATTCCTCCAGCTCTGAAGGCCAGGACATGTTCCACGCACCGATCGAGAGCAACCTCTCCACCCCGATGGTGGCTTACAACTGCGCCAGCTTTCTTGCAAGGTAGGATATTATCTAATTTGAAGATGAGGTGGAAATTCAATCTTTATTTGTCAAGAAGATTTGTCAAATTGTAATTCACCTACTTGGTAACTCCTTTCGTAAAGGACACATTTGAAAAAAAGTATTTGATGAGCCCATTCCCTGACCACCAACGAGGTGTTCCAAACTATACTTACTTATTAAAATCTATGTTCTACTTGCAGAAAACCAAAAGTTATCTGCACACCTCAACCGGACGCCTTGAACCCTTGCGAAGACGTGATGGGCTGGTCCTGGCTCCGAGCCAGCGTGTGGTTCGTCATCACGGCCGCCATCGTCGGCAACATCGCCGTTCTGATGGTCCTGCTCACCAACCAATCAGAGCTCACCGTCCCGCGCTTCCTCATGTGTCATCTCGCCTTCTCCGACCTCGTCACCGGCATCTACCTCTTCATGCTCGCCGTCGTGGACCTCAGATCCTTCGGCGAGTTCTTCAACTACGCCTACGACTGGCAGTATGGCGTCGGCTGCAAAATCGCCGGCTTCCTATCAGTATTCTCCGGACAACTATCAGTATTCACGCTAAGCATTGTAACTTTAGAACGGTGGTTCGCTATTACGTATGCTATTTACTTGGAACGGCGAATCTCTTTGATGGCATCAGCGAAGATAATGGTCGTTGGTTGGCTGTTCTCCATATTCATGGCTGGACTTCCTCTAGCGGGTGTATCAGATTATTCTTCTACATCTATTTGTCTGCCAGTGGAGAGCCAGAACGTTGGCGATGGGGTCTATCAAGGAGCCTTGTTCATGACCAATGCAGTGGCTTGGTTGACGATTGTGGTATGCTATGTGCAGATATACAGATCATTGGGAGGGGGAGGGGAGAAGTATGGGGGAAGAGGAGCGGCGGCGGCAGCAGAGCGAAGGATAGCGAACAAGATGGCTTTGCTGATCGGTACGAATCTACTCTGCTGGGCACCAGTTGCCTTTTTTGGGGTCACAGCTTTAGCTGGTGTGCCTCTAGTAGACGTCAGCCACGGAAAAGTGCTTCTAGTGTTCTTCTACCCACTTAACGCGTGCGCTAACCCGTTCCTATACGCGATACTGACTAAACAGTACCGTAGAGACTTTATGATGCTCATCGCGAGGACAGGCCATTGTAACTGGTTGATAGAGAAGTACAAGCTGGCCACCACGCCGCCGCCGACCGCGCACACCAACCCCTCAGGGAACCCCACACCGCTGTTACCTCTAGTAGATTATCAAAGAAGCCAGTCACAAGTTAGCAAAGTAAATGGTGATGCTATGTTTTAAGTTCTAGTTTTAAGCATATTGAGTACAAGTGTAATGATTACCGGTATTATTATAAGACTATTTATTACAATGTTGCATTTGATTTATGACCTGCAGACTAAGTGTCTATTTATATTATATATTTGTGTGTTTTTGCACAGGCCAAAGTGCTATAGTATTGTTAGCGATAAGATAAGAGATCAATAAACATTGAGGGAAATAATAAAATATCTGGGACATATTACACTAACATCATTTAACTCAACTACTACTACTAATTGGGTGTGGAACTCAATTCTTGAAGTATAGCCAATATTAAAAATTGTTTAATAGGAGTATGGAGGCCCAACTTTTTTTAAATCAAACTCATTGATTAGTATTATTGCTTCTCAAATGCTACTAGTATGAAGTTATGTTAGATGGCAAACTATAGGTAGGTAAGGGCAGGTAATAAACAGGAGAGTAAAAAGAGAAAAATTAAACAGTCAAATAAAATTGATAAGGTATATGAAGGTATAATTCGAGATAAATAATTCAGAATTTACATTGTCAACTTAAAAATATTTGAGCATTTTCGTCCAATTTACTGAGAATTTCACTGTCAATATACTCAACCAGCAACTTATCTCCTTCAATTAAAACTTCTTTTTGCATCAACTGTCCGATTTCAACATCCATTTTCAAGGGACTTATGCAATAACCATCTAATTGTCTAAACAGTCGTAACTTTACCCTACCTATCTTGTTATTATCATTAATTATGTTACAAGAATCACAAATACTGTCAATGGCTCGACCTAAGCTCCACTTGGAACTAACAAACACTCCTACAGAACCTTTCAAATCTGGATCTAAACTTACTGTTTCTATACTAACTAAATTATTAACGTCCTCAATAACTTTTACTGGCTTTGATTCCATACTTTTGGGCTTACCAATAGCAAAGTATACCCTGTCGGGAGCAGGAACAGTCTTTGGGCCAACTGCCTTCTGCTTTATCCTCATGAGGTGGATTTTGGACGCTGTTTTCACCTTGGCTGATGATTGTAGAGCTTTTCGAATATTTTCTGTTATCTGTAATCCCACAAAACTAATAAGAACTATTCTTATTGATCAACATTTATACATCTAAAAGCTGCTTATTGATAAATCAGACCTACCTTTTCTTGTATATGTTTGTTGGCTTCCTGAAACTGTCTCCTGGGAGCTTCAAATTGTTCTATCTTGGTTGCCATTGTTTCATCATCTATTTCAGGACATGTCCTGAAATTCAAATAAAAGTTAGATATTGAAGAACTCCATAGACAAATAAGATGGAGATTTATATCATTTAAAACGGGCTTGCTACCATGTACCTTTTTTGTTTTGAAAAGGTACATGGTAGCAATCCCGTTTTAAATGATTTAAATGTTAGTGACCATGAAATGAATTATGAAATTGAAATGAAAAATTAGCCTATGTACAGCAGTGGACTTCTTGCGGCTGATAATGATGATGATGATGATGACCATGAAAGTTTAAAGAAATATAAGATAAAGATGATGATGTTTTGACAAACATTCAGACAACATCCACTAAAAATCTGTATTTTTAAACCCCAGATTCCAGAAGGAAGGGTTATTTGGGACATACTGTCTGTAAACTCAGATTAAATGGAAAATGTAGTAATAAGATATTTTAAGATATTGGCACTTGCCGTTCATATAGCTACTAGCTCAACAGCCTTCTCAAACAACAAAGCAATAAATATCTAGGACAATTACACCAAGTCCGTCAATCACCATTAGACCCAAAATCATCACAAGATCATGACTCCAAGTGCAGAAAGCTGTTTCACTGATAGAACAAGTCATTCAAACTAAACAGGATGAACTATTCTAAATAATACTTACGGATGGAATCTGTGCTCAATACAATAATGCTTTTGGCACTTCGCACACAGCATTTCATGAAGATTGCCCTTCCGGCATCCTTTCTCCGAGCACTTGAAGATTTGGTCATCATTTTTGAGGTTAATTTCACGAGGTTTTGGCGCCAACTCACACTCACTGGACTGGCAATGGTCGAGGAAGTGAACGCGGCACAGAACCTTCCCGCACTTGCATTGGAGCGGCAGAAAGTCGGTCTGATTGCAGCCCTCTTGCTGGCAGTGCTCGCCCAGTGTAGGGAATTCCATTTTGTTGTGAGAAAGAAGAGGTCGATTTCTTATTAGAGAGCACGCACAAAGTCAATAGATTCTAATAAGCACGATTTGACTCAATAGTTTTAGTGAGAGAATGTAGGTATTCGCGAAAACAAAAAAACCAACACAAAAACTCCAGTCTCTATTTTGTTTGATTGATGGCAATTTCTGTGTTTACCTCAATTTTTGCCAGAAAAAGCAAAATCAAACTGAAATGGTGAAATGTCATGAGTCAGCTGATTGTCAATGTCAAAGTGAAAAGTCATAAAACGTTTTGTTTTTACTTCGTATGTCCACAGATTGTGGTTATAGGATACGTTCCGAATTGAGTCAAAATCGAAAATAACGCACGCCCCGAATTGTTGAAATCACGTATAGCGTTAACGTCAGACAACTTGTCATCATGGATGACGTCACTAACGGCGCGCCATATTCCACTAACAACGATAATGCTCTGTGACGTTATCACCGTCTTCGCTCGCCTTGCGATTGCTTAAGTTTCTTTGCACCTCAGCCGGTACCTTCGTGGAGTAATCCTCAGCTGCCATGGCTTGTTCGAGTTTGTTAACTGTTTTTTTGTTGCGTCGCGTTGGGGCGATATCTTAAATTCTGAACGCGTGTGAGCGCGCTATTTTCGAGTTTTGGGTCAATTCGGAACGGACGCATATTGTCTTCATCGCTATCTCTTTTCCTCTTGTGTCGGACATCGTTTAATTGCAACCGCTTTTCTTCCTCACTTGATCACTATTTATGTGTGAAACACTGACTTCGAACATGCTTTGAACCAACTTGTTTCGAGATTTTTAATCGAGTTATAACGCTAAGCAAATATACCTAGGCTAGGTTTGCTGCTCAAATCAATATGGGTGTGCCGTTTCACGCAAGATCAAATGCTTTGGTTAGCTACAGTGGCAAGAGAAAAATGGGCACAAAAAACACATTTAACTTGAACAAAAAAAACAGTTTAAATTCAAAAGCGATTTTATTGCAAAACGAAATAAATAAAACCCTTGTAATTGGAGGTAATCTTTCACTCGCACTCTTTAACCCTAATCTGAGCAACACTCCTGGTGGCTAATTCAGAACTTGCTGTGAGGTTCACTTATTTCTTTCAATTTTAATCAAATACTCGATTGACGGCCAATTGTATAATGTATATGCTAAATAAATATATACGATTCCCGTTTTAGGAAAGGAAATAAATTTGAAAGAAATGCACAGAATCAAGCGACAGCTCTGAATCTGGGTTCAGATCGATTGACGAGAGACATATGAAACCAAGATATTGATTAAATTAAGAAAACATAAGGTAGTAAATAAATGCTAAGTATGACTTACTTTACAATACAAAATTTACATAGTTGAGTAGAATCCAGCTGAATAAACAAATAAGTAATAAATAAAATTAAATACATCACATTGCTTAACTAATCCATTTGGACTGCGTTCTGAAACGCGTGACCGCAGCATCGAAATGGAAGTAGAATATTTTATTGTGACTTGTTTTACAAAATTTACACATTATACTACTAAATATGTTCCATATGTTTCCAATCAGTTTCTATAATGTATGTTCTTATTATGCTAGAAGTCGCCCCATATCAAGAGCAAGGTGGCATCGCTCTTTTTTCTCTTTGGAAAATGGGACATGTTGACATAATCTTAAACAAAGGTGGTCATAACAACCCGTTAAATAAGCTGTTCCTGTGTTATTTTCTCGATAACCTAGCTTATATCGTACAAACGACCTCCAGCAGTAACAAAATTTAAACTCTATTATCTGTTACATAAGTTTTAAAGTCTCCATAGCCGCTTGTAGCCGCTCCAACTCGCCTTGCGATTGCGTGAGCTTCTCGGAGTTGATCTTTTGCACTTCGGCCGGCACCTTCGTGGAGTAATCCTCAGCTGCCATGGCTTGTTCGAGTTTGTTTACTGTTTGAGACAATGTTTCTTTCTTCTTTTCTAGTTTTGTTATTTCTTTCTGCGGGTCGATGAGGCCCTGCAATAGATATGAACGAAGTTAGTATTCTGATGTTAAAATCTGCAAAAACTTGGATAATATACTTCTGATTTAGCAGAACCTCCTGCCTGTGGCGAGTGTAGTTACCGACTTTTTGAATTATAGGGGAAAACGATGGTGCGACGACCTGGTAAACTACTCTGTGGATTGGCAGGCTTTGACTGAAAACAGGTACCAGTGGATGAGCCTTGGGGAGACTTCCCAGCAGTGGGATCTGAATGTTTGAAAATAACTAGGGTATTCAAGCAGATTTTGAACCTTAAGAGCTTAGGACTAGGTGAAAACTAAAACCTAAGAAAACATATCCTAAAGTCACTATTTGGACCTCGATTCACTAGCAAAATTTATATAAACTTTTAGAACTAATTATAAGCGGTCCAGATCCAGACTAACCTTCAGGACTAAGTGCACTTCAATCTTATCAGATACGGTGAGTATCGAGCACCCGATAGGAGGCTGCTCGTCACTCAGTTCGCTGTTTGCTAGAGACTGCAAACTTCTGAACAGCCCTCTCAATTCTTGCACCTGGAATACAAAATGCATGCAATTTTTTATCACATACTTAACAAATAATTTTTGGAAGGTTTCACAATGCTTTATTATCAAATAAGTTATAATTAAATAATTAAGTTAAGGACAAACAAACGCCAGTAACGAAAAATATATAAGTTTAAGTGGGACTGTTTATTTAATCTATGGAATTCGGCACAACAGCTGATTTTCACGAACCATTTCAATTTTGGAACGCAATGTCGTAGCAATTCATTACCTTGAGGTCAGGCGAAATGATAAGGTGCGCGGTAGTTTTCTGCTTGTTAGCAAGACTGTACTCTGCTCTAGTGGAACGAATGAGATGAACCATCTTTAACACTGTGTCCACGTCACTCTCCAGCTCTTCTGATCTCCAAGGTGCATCTGATTCCTAAGAAAATGAACAGGAAAAAATATAACATGGGTTTTATATCATCTCTTATTAATTTAATGCGTGAACTACTGTATTAGTAATTATTTTGTTAGAAAAACAACAATACAATAAATGCAATGAGTAACGAAACGCAACATCTCAAATTATTCAGCAATGGTGTTCACGAGATGGCGCCACTGGTAAAGTGAGGCCTAACCATCAAAGTTGGCTAAAATGTAGTAAATGACATCTACTGTATTTCAGAGCTCCTCGCTCCTACAGTAGCGCCCTCTATCGGCGAAATCACATTTGCGTGATCATAAATTGTTGGTTGAAACAGCATTCCTAAATTTTGGTTAAAGGTGTATAATCAAAGCTTTTTTACGATTTTTCAATTACAACGTGATTATTCTTCGAGGCTTTTAGCCTTTTTGAAAAAATAATTTGATCTTTTAGTGACTTGTTGCGTAAGGAAGCTAGCCTTCCGCCTTACCTTAGGATATCCAGCCACACAAATAGACGGGCAGCTGGAGTCCTTCCTCGGCAGCCGCTGGAACAGCTCCTCGCTGACGTAGGGCATGAAGGGGCTGATGAGCTTCAGGCCGAACTCCAGCACTGTGTAGAGGGTCTTTCTAGCGCCGGCTTTCTGCTCTTCGGTGCCTTGGAAGAATACCGGTTTGAGGCATTCCTGGGAGGAGACAAATATTGATTATCATTTTGGTAGGCTTTTATTATTATACAGGGTGGTGATTCAAATAGGCATGGTCGGCCCAATCCTTGAAATGTGGAATATAGAAAAGTGCTCAAAGGAGTCTAAACGCCGATTTGGACAAAAACTAAAGCTGCATACTGAGATTTAAAAAAAACTATTTCCATGGCAGGTTTAAAAATGTTGGTTATAAAAAAACTGTATTATTGAGCCATCTCGTCATGTCGCCTATAAGGGTCAAATTCTGGGAAAAAACTGAAGGAAAGGTTGTTCTTTTAAATAAATCAACTTGGTTTTTGTTTTAGTTCGAAAAAACACATACGAGTATTATTCTAAATTCGAAACATTTCCGTTGACCTTTTTGTTACCTACCTGTCATTTGCAACTGAGACTGAGTGCACCAAGTGTAGCTTTTAAAAGCAGTCATTTTTAACTTGTAAGTGTGATAAAGCAAAAACTTACCAAGTAAACATCACAGAGGTCATACAGCCACAGGTTGTAGCAGTGCGTGGTTGCGGACGGGAAGTCGTACGTTTCGAAGCCTGAGTTGACTTTCTGCACTGCGAGAGCGAGCCGCGAGAGCATCCACCGGTCCATGGGGGACAGGTCGGCTGGCAGGGCAGCGCTGTGGGCCTATGTGCAGAGAAATTATTCCGTAATTTTGTAAATACTTAATACAGTTCAGCGTACTGTTTTCGTAAATTTTCCTCCATCTTTTTTTATGAGATATGAGCAAACGAGCTAGAGGGTCACCTGATGGAGAGTAATCACCTCTGCCCATGGATAGGTAGGTTGTTTTGAAGAGATCGCTTTCAGTAATGAAGCTATATTAAACTGTAATTCTTAGCATAAATTAAAGTAGTTTTGGAGTGCAAAAAAAGAATATATAACACATAACACGCACATGGATTGCTGACCGTTGTGGCAGAAAAGTTAATACATTGTCTCAATTCGTGAATGGATTGGATGGCAAACTCTGCATGTGGATCGATCTATCTATCTTGTCCGTAGCAGTGCAAACATTCATTCAGTTACTACAGCTAGTAGGTGCAACAAAATTAATACATGTTGATACCGTAATGCTTGGACACGGGTATCAAAGGGATCTTTGGCACCTCGTCGCTGGTCAACTCTAAATTCAATAATTGTCTAGAAAGTACTCTCGAATCATTAAAAAAACATATTTAAAGAATATTAGAAATAGTGGTCACCTCATAAACGGTGTCTTGAGGCAAGTACATGAGCGCGAACTTGGCGGCGTTCCAGAGTTTGTTGCAGAAGAAGCGGTAGCCCTGCACGCGCAGGATATCCAGGTTCAGATCCCGGCCCTGGGTCATCGCGCACAGACCGAATCTGAGGGAAAAATGCTATTTAACTAACAACAACAGTCTTTATGCGTCCCACTGCTGGGCTCCGACCCCGCTGATAAGTTCAATTTATGGGCAACTAGCTGTCCTGAACTCCTGACATAAAATGAGCAATCAACCAAAAATAAATTTTAGACCTGTTACTTGGTACTTTTAAAACGTAAACCGTTCAAGCATATCCAATTGGACTGTAACAGTTCAATAAAAACAAATTTGTTGGATCCCGTCTCACTTGACAGTTAAAAAACCGTGAAACATTTTGGCGAAGTATTACGTCAATTTTCCAATTTTCACTGAAAATGAAAACATACCTCAAAGCATCCGTGCCACATTCAGGAATGCCATTCGGGTAGTCTTGCTTCTGTCCCTGCTTCGCTTTCTCCACCTCTTTCGAGTCTAAGTCGGAGTCTTCTACAGTCCAACTAATATTAGAAATACATATTGACAGCTGCCAGTGTCATTGGGAACTAAACTTTACGCAATGCTGAAGGGGTTCAAGTGTTCTGTCAGGCTCAAAAGTCAAGCCACTGTTCATGACTCGTACCTCTATTGGATTGAAGTACAATTTAGAATGACACTGACATCTGACAAAATGTATTTCTCAGATAAGTTGGACCCAATGATGTAAAGTAATAGATTGATAAAGCGCCTCTAAAAACGTTCCAAAAACTGAATTGCGCATGTGTGAGTGATTGTCTATGTATGCGTTGACATCTGCTGTCATTCAGCACAATAGTGTTGGTACTTTCCAAAACAAGCTAACAGATTATCGAAATCACGAACAACAAATGAATAAAGGTATACTCGTATTCTTGAAAATAAAAGGCTGAGGTTCTTTATTATTTATTAGGTTTACTCGTTACATTGTTTATGATATCTAAACATCAACTACGAAATGAAATAATATAAACACCATACATTTTTATCCTCTTTTTAGGACTGGGTTAAATAGTATTTTGTTGGCCCGTACTCTGTAGATTTAAATTGATTTTCTTGTTTCGGCCTAGGCATATAGTATTTGTTAACATAGGAACACGGTGGTCTTGGTATCCTTTAAAAATAAAGAAATTTTCATTATCTGCTTTTTCAAATTAGTACGTGATCGGTAAAATGCTTCAAAATGGCGCCAAGTATTGATTGTTATTGTTTGGTAGTTTTATTAAGCTTCTAGTCTGGGCCATGACTTCAGCTGTTAAAAAAATATCGACTACGTATATCGATATGTGTCATTCTTCATTTTGTACATCCCTATCGTACGTGAATCAATTCAGTTTTTACACAAAATCTTTTTCAATTCTTATTTAATTTCTGAAATAATAACTTATGCAGCATGAGGAACTAATATAATGATAGCTGAAATAAATAAATTGAACTGGGTAGTGAAAATAATTGCTCAAAACATAGTTTGAAAAAACCAATTACTTTCTGTATTTACCTGTGAAACTTTTGCATTTCTGAATCATTTCTATGATTCGTTTTATATTTGGGCACGCAACAAACCACTATTTAATTTTTTTAAAGTTTCATCCACTTTTATCGCCTACTTTACATACATTTTTAAAACTCAAATTTCCCGCATTTGACAGTGGTGTGGTGGTGTAGTTTTCTGTTTGGTTTTGGCAACAAATCTTGGGCATATCTCTGTCTCTTTTCCTCTTGTGTGATGTCCATATATGCAATAGTTTCTCTTTTCCTCACTTGATCACTCTATAAGTGTTGAAAACACGCTCTGGAAGCTCTATGGTTGGACCGCAACTGTTCGTTGAGAGTCTCCAGAGTCACCCCCCTCACAACGTCGATGGGGTCAATCTTGTTGCCGAGCGATTTGGACATCTCCTGACCGATTATTTACTACCCACACAAAGATAATTAATACATACCTCAAAGCATCCGTGCCACATTCAGGAATGCCATTAGGGTAGTCTTGCTTCTGTCCCTGCTTCGCTTTCTCCACCTCCTTAGGGTCCAAGTTGGAGTCTTCCAACTGTTCGTGAAGAGTGTCTAGAGTCACCCCCCTCACGACATCAACGGGGTCAATCACGTTGCCGAGAGATTTGGACATCTTCCGACCGTGGGCGTCGCGGACCATCGGGTGGAGGTATACTTCTCTGAAGAATGATATAAAGATATAATAAGATTTTGTAATATATTCACATTTTAATTCTGTCTTATTTGTGCACCTGGTTAACCTCACTGTCTACTTTCCTTCAACTGCGAGCTGACTGGAAGAGATTGCTTTTGGCAACAGGACCGCCTAAATTGTACATTGACTTTAAAGTGATTTTTTTGTTTGGTTACTCTGTTTTATTTGTGTGGAATAAGGGGTTTCTTATCTTATCTTATATTATAGAATTCTGAACAATCTAGTATCGATTAAATTAATGTTTGGAAGCATTTTGTAGAAGTGTTTTGGATGGCCAATAACTGTTCCAACATTGTTATCTTAGAGGTCAAATAGAGAGATAGAGAAGACAGTGAATCTTATTGCAAACGTCAGAATGCAGTAACTTTATGAAAAGTGATGAAGCCAGCTGGCAATGAGTCTAGCAACTAAAGCTTCAAAAGTTTTTTTCATGATTATTTATCTACATTAACCACGGGGTACATAATGTTAATATTTGTAGCATCAAATGTAAATATCATTGCAAACTTACTTGAAAGGTAATTGCCCCAAGAGCCTCTGCCCGAAGAACACCATCCTGGCCACCCAGAAGAACAGAATATCGTGGCCGGTTTCGAGCAGCGAGCCGGGGTAGAACGCCTTTAAAACAGACGTATAAAGACGTCATTCACGATTCATAGAGTGCCCGTTGGTTAGCGGCGAATGCGGATCCGCAACGATCAACGATGTTAAGCAACGCAAACTATTTATGCTTGTTGGATGGGTGACCACCCCGCCCCAAATTGAGTGATGCAGTTTCGATTTGACTAAGCCTAGTCGTCCTTAAAAAGGGGTTGATAGAATCTGACAGACAGGTTTAAAACTTACATCATTTAAAAATCCGCACTGAGACTGAGGGTATCATGAATCTCCAATATTTCAATCAATTAAGACATTCCAGGCATAAGGTATTTGCAATAAATATATTTTTAAGGCTTATTGTGCTGTGTCACAAGAACCAATTTCACAATAGCGCCGGTACACCATTGACAATCTTACCTTCAAGTCATCAGTCTGGTCAGGCCACCCAAAGATGGCGAAGGGGAACAGTCCCGACGAGAACCAGGTGTCGAGCACATCTTCGTCCCTCTTGAGCGTGATCTGGTCGCTGGGCACTTGATACTTCGTCGCTGCTTTTGATAGAGCTTCCTCTTCAGTGTGTGCTGATACCCAGAGCTCTTGGTCTTTCTCTTTTTGCTGTTGAACAAATGCATACATTACTCAAGGTAACTACATTATTCAAGGTAAACATAGCCGGTATTTACCAGGAAAACGCGGCTTTCAGCTCTCTGCAGAAATGTTTTTTACCAACTGAACCTGCTTCTAGTTCTTGTTTTAGTCATACATTTTTACTACCTTTAACAAAAACTAATGGTACCTATTAAAATCTAATATGCGTTGCCAAACGATGCACCGTTAGAACTCCAAACATTAACGGGCGGCGGGCGTGGAGACAACACGGTAAGTGTAAACAAATTTAACCCCTAAACGTAGGAGTTAGGAGCGAGTGTCCCCGATAGTGCATAGGACTTGGCCAGATTTGAAACATCTCCATTCTAACATACATAAATTAGCTGTAAGGATTGTTCATTATATCTACTGTTAGCGCATGTTACGATTTTTAGTGATGATCTGAAATTATTGTGAGTTTTTATATTGTGGATTGTGTAGTAGCCGAATGTATTGCAATGGAAATTGGATGCAATTACTATTGCAGACAAGCATTATTTTGTATTACTTATGATCAGGATAAAACGTAGACTGTATTAGATGTTGTGCCTAAGCTATGTAATTGTATTATTAATCACATTATTGTTACAATTGATGGATGTGCATATAAGGCCACAGGTTAACCTTATTATAACACTTTGAAAACTCGTATTAGCATAAGCCAATGAACGAAGTCATTTTCAACGAATATGTTACGTTTCATGTGTGGCCCTAGTATAATAGGATTCAAACTTAATGGCGGCTGTGAAAATCGCGCGAGTCGATGCGCAGAACACAAATTAAGGTGGGTTGCGAGGTACCAAGGGCGTACCCAGGTAGGAGCGCCCCTCCCTAGAAGTAAATTTTCCTTACAAGTGGGAATTATTATTTTTTTGTTTCAATATACCCGACTGACCATCTTTTCGAAACAGGTATGAGCTGCCCCCTCCTAGCTGCAATCCTGGGTACGCCCTTGCGAGGTACGGTCAATCTTGCGCACTCGGCGCTCGCACCTAACTTCCGAGCTGCCATTAAGTTTGAATCGTACTATACCTACATAACAAACAAGTCACTAAAAATGCTACAACATTTTACATGAAGAAGCATGCAGTTGCATATTTTTTGTTGTCTGCGATGGAACTATCATTCTATTAATATTATAAATGCGAACTTTTGTAAAAAAATTTGTTCCTCTTTCACGTAAAAACTACTAAATGGATTTTAATGAAACTTCATAACAATATAGCTTATAATACATCAGAATAACACTTACTCCCTTATTCATAAAAACCAACGCAACGCTAAAGCATAGTTTAAGCAATTGACGTGTTCTGTCACTTACTCGCAAATGGCGGCAGCAACAAGAATGAAAGGGACAAAGCGTTACAAAAGTTAACTTGCTGTTGAAGCGCTGTTTGAGTTTTTATGAATAAGGGGGGACTATAATTTAAAAAGCTAAATTTTATTTTTTTATTTTGTTAAAACTAAAGTCCACGCGGCCGGAGTCGCGGGCGGCCGCTAGTAAATAATGCACAGATTTAATCAAAAAAGTATTTGTATACAGTTGTCAAAGTGCAGCAAAAAATAAAACAATGTCAACCAGGCTGTAAAAGATAAGGAAAAAACATAAAAGAAGGCACTAGTAAACCAAAAAGTACAATACGATTCAAAACAAACGGCGTGCGTACAACAACATTATTGCGGCAGCATGGATACAATTGTATAGATAGAGGAAAAGAAGCGTCAACAACTTACCTTGGAAGTAATTTTATATTTACATTGTTTGCTTGTTCGTTTCGTTTTTACATCAGTCACACTTATTTTACTAATGTGCTGTCCAATCAAATGAATGCAAAAACATTAAGTAAACTGACACAGCATTTACGAATAACACACTGATGTCGTGCATGCATCATACAGCTAAAAATTTAAGTCACTAGCAGAAATCACTAGCAAAAAAAACATATTTTTTTTGATACACACATAGGAAGTGATCTGCTATCTTGCTTCCGTGCACGTGTTATAGGGGTGCAATCGAATTAGTCGATATAGTGCCGCGTGTCTGCAGCGCTAGTCGGCACACTGCAACCGCGTCAATGATATTATAATAAGAAAGACGTAGATAGGTTACTTGTGCTAAAAAGTGGCACCCGAAATCAGGACTTCGAACACCTGAGCAAAGCATTGACAGTTTGAGACGACACTGCGCAACAAGTAGGTATCTTCCTCGTTTACGCTCTAGTAAATAATCATACTATCGTGTACACGCGGTCAAATATAGGTACGCTAGGGGACAATTTTCGCCTCAGTATTGACAAAACGTATCTACCTCTTTTAAATATCATTGAACCGCGAGACATTTTGTATGAAATATCAAACCAGCCCATGTCTACTTAGTTTATTCGAAAACGCTTTTAGAAACTAAATTGAATGGCAGTCTACACAGACTACTGCTTACGTGCAAACGTGAAGTGTCAATGCAGGTTTAAAAAGCCATGATAACAATTAAACCACAACACATTCTATCAACATACTATAGATACTTGTAGCGAGCCATCCCCTTCCTTCCGCCTGGCGCGGATCTGCGGCGCCTGCTTGCGTCCGGAGCGCGTGCGCCTACGCCCAAGGGTATGGTGGATTGAACGTATCTACCTCTTTTAAATATCATTGAACCGCCTGACATTTATGAAATATCAAACCAGCGCTAGAAACTAAACTACCGCTTACGTGCAAACGTGGAAAGTTTCAATGCAGGTATAAAAAGCCATGGTATATTATAATGAAACCACAACCACAGTATAAACCATACAGTAGGCTATCTAAGGCCGCCCGCCGAGTTATTCGCCTAGCGTGCACACAGACACGCGGCACAGCCCGTCCGTACTGCCGCCTCCCTATGCCTCCCTATTTTATGCTAGCGTGTGCGTGAAATTGCGTGTGCGTGATATCGCGACATTCAAACCGAGAGTGGCACGTTTGTATGTAGATGTTCTACTGTATGGTTTATACCGTGCCACAACACATTCATCAACATACTATAGATACTTGTAGCGAGCCATCCCCTTCCTTGCGCCTGGCGCGGATCTGCGGCGCCTTCTTGCGTCCGGAGCGCGTGCGCCGGCGCCGCGGGGCATTCATTGAACGTATCTACCTCTTTTAAATATCATTGAACCTGACATTTTGTATGAAATATCAAGCCAACGCTAGAAACTATAAATCCGTGCAAACGTGAAAAGTTTCAATGCAGGTTTAAAAAGCCATGATATATAACAATGAAACCACAACACATTCATCAACATACTATAGATACTTGTAGCGAGCCATCCCCTTCCTTAGCGATCTGCGGCGCCTTCTTGCGTCCGGAGCGCGTGCGCCGGCGCCGCGGGGTATGGATTGAACGTATCTACCTCTTTTAAATATCATTGAACCGTCTGACATTTTGTATGAAATATCAAGCCAGCGCTAGAGACTAAATTACCGCTTACGTGCAAACGTGAAAAGTTTCAATGCAGGTTTAAAAAGCCATGGTATATTATAATGAAACCACAACCACAGTATAAACCATACAGTAGGCTATCTAAGGCCACCCGCCGAGTTATTAGCCTAGCGTGCACACAGACACGCGGCACAGCCCGTCCGTACTGCCGCCTCCCTATGCCTCCCTATTTTATGCTAGCGTGTGCGTGAAATTGCGTGTGCGTGATATCGCGACATTCAAACCGAGAGTTGCACGTTTGTATGTAGATGTTCTACTGTATGGTTTGTACTGTGCCACAACACATTCAACATACTATAGATACTTGTAGCGAGCCATCTTCCTTGCGCCTGGCGCGGATCTGCGGCGCCTTCTTGCGTCCGGAGCGCGTGCGCCGGCGCCGCGGGGCCGTCTTCGTCGAGTCCGCTGGAGGCTCCTTTATAATGTTAGTACTACTCATCGGATAGTTGGACGCTTGTTTTTATAAATTTATTTACTTTTAAGTATATTTATTTTACTGCCTGCAGTCATAATAATTGTCGTTTTTTTAGTAAATTAGGTTTTAAACAAACTACAATAAAACCAAGTATCTAAAATCCTACTTGAATTTAACTATAAAGCAACATTTTGTGTAGTAAAAATGTCATTTTGTATCATAAAAATGTTATTTCGTTTATTACTTGAATAATGCATAGAAAAATCAGAACTAACTTAAAGTAAATTAAATTCATTGTACTCCACATTATGTAAATTATTGGGGTCAGACACACCAAAACTGGTCATAAACAACAGAATTGCGATTGTTGTGACCTGCGGTAGTGAAAGGGTTAATAGTCTGCCTTTTTTTTTTATTGCCTAGCCGTAAGCCCAAAATGTATCTGACACAGCTTTCTCGGACAATGCGCTGAGCTGAAGGCTCTCAACTCGTAATATTAATGTAACTACGACTGAGGCGTTACTAGGGGATGGCAATCGGACGTATAATGGCAAGGCACACAAGTAAAGATCATGAAAAACGCTGACTTTTTCAGTTAGTCCTACTGAAAATCAGCGTCTGAGCCTACCAGATCCAGGCATCAGCTGAGTGGGGTCCATTCAATTTTGGACATCGTGACACTGGTGGAAATTATTCTTTGTTTTTCTATTGTTTGTTTTATTTTTTTGTTTTTTCCTAACCACCTTGTTCTGTATGTTTTTTATCTTTTGCGATGTTCAAAATCAATAAACGTTTTTTCTTTCTAAAAACTCTTTCATCCTACCTTGTCAGGCAAGGTCACGCGATAAGCCGGTATCTGGTGTCCCCACCACAGCTGTCGCGAGATGCACCAGTCGCGGATGTTCTCCATCCAGTGGAACCAGGTCTTCTCGTGGATGTCTGGTGTTATCTTCAGCGCGCCGCTCTTGACCGCCTTTATGGCTTCCGCGGCCATTGTGTCGCAACGGATGTACCTGGGAAAAAGGTCGTCAAGTCTAACCCAATTCATAAAAACTCAGGACATCACTTTAACTATAGTATGTTCTCGTTAAGAATGCAGTATTTATTCCGTTACACACAGAAAAACTTAGGTACAAAACCGTTGCGCTTGAAAGAATGCGTTCATGTGGGCACTGAGAACTTGACTTTCTAGTTTTTGATTGGTTAGGGGGCGGGCTAGGTCGAAGGACAAAAACGAAATCACTGCATTCTTAACGCGAACGGACTATAGTTTAATATTTGTCATAGCAAAGTTTGCGGCTAACTCTTCGGTTATGGAAAACACCGACAAGAAAAACAAGTATAACCATGACACCATGACAGCAACAATCAGTGTGCCTTTAGGTACCCCGTTTGGAATATAGTCCCAAACGGGGCAGCGCGTCTATCCGCTAAACCCATTTCAGGCCATCGGACCGCGCGGCAGTATGTCCCAATTGTCGTATGACGTGCTGAAAGCGACGGTAAGCTTGCTTACCACTATCTATCTGAGTGCCAATAAAAGAGACGAGCGTAGTCTGTCAACGGATCAGACTTATGCGTCTGATCACGGAATCTACCACCCAATAAGTTCCAACCATTTCTGTGAGCTGTCAAGGCACCAGTCACCACCAACGATGAACTTTGAACATGCAAGAAATCAACCATTATTATTTTATGGGTGATGTTTCTTGGGCAGTCGAAACACTTCATTACCTGGAGGGCGTGGTATTATGTGAGGACGGTGGTGAGCTCACCACTGAGGCTTGAGCATGGGCTCGACGATGTCCTCGGAGCGGCTCCACCATAGCGTATGTTGTGCTGAGGCCGGTGGTGAGCTAACCCAGAGAAATCACCACAAATGCTCGATCGACGGCGGTGTACTCACCACTGAGGCTTGAGCATGGGCTCGACGATGTCCTTGGAGCGGCACCACTAAGTCGTATGTTTGGCCGGTGGTGAGCTAACTCAGAGGAATCAGTCCCGATCGACGGCGGTGTACTCACCACTGAGGCTTGAGCATGGGCTCGACGATGTCCTTGGAGCGGCTGCAGAGCGGCACCACCATGCCGTATGTTTGGCTGGTGGTGAGCTAACTCAGAGGAACAAGCACAAATGCTCTATCGACCGCGGTATACTCACCACTGAGGCTTGAGCATGGGCTCGACGATGTCCTTGGAGCGGCTGCAGAGCGGCACCACCATGGCGTGCTCCACGGTGCGCCGGAACAGCGTCAGCTGCTCCAAGCTCTTGATGATGTTCCGTCGGCAGTCGAAGCGCTTCATACCCTGGGAACAACGACACGGTTGGAACTGTGTTCTTCTCGGTACAGTAGGCCTAGCACGAAGCGCTACCGTAGAAGTAAACGATGCTTGTTTTTCTTTTTCCCTTGTCTTCAAGAAATAAAAGTATCGTTTACTTTTCGATTACCCAAAAGGTTATCGGTTCGTGCTAGGCCTACAGAAACAACTTTCCGACACTGGTGGTTGAGTCACGTTATGTTTGTATACTGTGTATTTATCTATTATTTTTGTTATAGTATTTAAGTCTATTATTATTGAGGGTATTTTTGATTGTTTTGTTGACGATTTAAACGCGCTTGTAACAGGCCTATTTAAATAAAGATATTTTGACTTTGACTTTGTGCTGAATAGTGATTCTCACAAACATCATTTTACATCTCAATGCAGCACGCTCACTTCAATCATCTCTGCGCTTCACCTTGAATAAGAATATTCCCTCGTCTTCATGAAAATAATTATAAAATCTTATTTGGCTTAGTGCTTTTCAATCAAAGGATCACAGTCACGAAGTTGTGTTTTGAGTCATAATCAATTGATTCATTCATTATTTCCCTGGCAGTAGGCCAGGTTATGGTACGCATCATTAAGGACCATTGCACCCAAGTCAAGGTACCAAGAGTTGTCCAAAGTGCACATGTTCAAGACGTTCTCGCTTCTCAGGTCAGATCAGGACCAAATCAAAACTTAAAAGAAATAAGTTGAAGTATAAAGAGATTATTAAGAAATTGACTGATGCAGATCGCAGAATCCTAGATGTAGATACGGTTATTATCACAAATAATTTAGAAACTGCACTCACGAGTTCATTAGTTTTCCAATAGGGTATTTTACACCATGTGAGAAAAAATATAAAAATGTATTTATGTGATAGATTTTGAACAAAATAAATAGAAAAACGTTGATATTTCGCCAAAATCAAATGTTTTAATTTAATAATTTAATTTTAAGAATCGACATTTTTAATCTGTTCTTAATATGTCAAAAACAGCAAACGCCATTTTGGAATCCGATATGACGTCACTCCGATAGTAAACAAGTAACTTTTCGTTTGTGTTTAGTGATAAATTTTTAATTATTCTCAGTTATTTGGTTGTTAGTCTACATTGTTTAAACTATTTTGGATAAATTATTAAAACTTCATCATGGAAGACGGTTTTGTAAAAGCAGATAGTACAAATCTGCCAAAATTGATTCGTTAATGGTGGTGAACTTCTTCTGTGTCCAATCCCGATTTTTGGTTTGCTGAGTTGAGAAATGTTAAATACACGACGCAATAGGCTATGTGCAGATAACGCGAATTCAAAACACATGCTTGGTTAAGTGTACGGTATGCCCTGAACATAAAGTGCGTACCAAGCCATATGCAGTAACACCAGTAACAGTATTGTTAATGAAGAGGAAGAATCTCTGACTAGTGTCAAGTGCCACGATCACGATTGTGCCTCATCAGAAGATGGTTGCAAACATAGTGTTGCATTTTTTTGTGGTTACACCGCCGAACCGAAACCCCGTCGTGCACTCATAGTTAATAGTTGCCATTTCTGTAGATATTTATCAAAATATATCCATTTTATAAAAAAATGTTATTTTATTGCTACCTTTATGA
The DNA here is from genome assembly GCA_950022985.1 of Udea ferrugalis. NCBI lineage: Eukaryota > Metazoa > Arthropoda > Insecta > Lepidoptera > Crambidae > Udea > Udea ferrugalis. Next base: position 2,166,021 of record OX465527.1, on the reverse strand, counting down.
CGAAATATTCTGGAGAGATTCATAAATTATACTTTATTGTATGTTTCATACAAATAATATTAAACTAAACAATAAAACAATTACTCTTAGTTAAATATTTATTATAACAATTGAAGTGTGTCATCCGACAGACTTGAATGGATTTGTGTTCCTGAGTTGGTGCTACTCGGACTGCTTTACCATTATTCTTAATCATTTCAAGGACCATAAAATCTGTAAATAATAGAAAAGTTTAGTGAATGTTTGTAATATCCGTCTAAGTGGCAATGTTGAATAAACAACTCAAAAGGAAATAAGTACCTTGACTACAAGAAGGTAATGAGATATCACATTCCTTATTCTTCATAGTTTCTTCAATTTCCATTATGGTAGAAAATCATTGCCTTTTGTTAAATGCAGGTCGAGGTTCACTTGGTGTTAACTTATGTTTCCCTTCCACTTGGCAAGTTGGCATTGGCATCAACTCTGGATGGTACGCAGTTTGGTTTCATCCAAATGCGTTTGACAGAACCCATTAATTTATACCCTGTGTAATTTTCCACTTGGCAAGTTGGCATTGGCATCAACTCTGGATGGTACGCAGTTTGGTTTCATCCGAATGCGTTTGACAGAACCCATTAATTTATACCCTGTGTAATTTTCCACCTAAAACATGAAATAATATTACACAACTTATGTACAAAAACTTAACCTATAAATGCACTAGGTGCAGACAAAACCACTAAATAAGAGGTTAAGCCTCATATTTAGTTCTTTGTCTGTCCTGTTAGATTATTACTCTACTATTTATAGTTCTTATCACTTACATCAAAGTGGTCTTCACAGAAATACAGTCTAGTCTTTGTGGATAATGATTTTGGATCTCTTCTAGCCAGTTTTAACCAAGTATTTCTCAGTTTGATATCACTCTGCACTTGAATCCATAGTTTTTGTGGCGTTTTAACACTTTTGATCTTGCATTCAGGAACCAGACACCAATGATATGGACCGGAACTCATTATTTTCAGATTAAATGATTAATGTTGTACGTATTGTTTACTATCCGAGTGACGTCACGCGAAGAAACATCATGGCGGCTAGCGTTTTCGCACGTCAAAGTCAAGTCCTAATATTAAACATAAATTTAGACCATTTATCGCTATTTATAAATTAAAATAAAATTTTTGGTAGTAAATTACGGCCCAAAGATTGATTTTAACCAGTTTTCAAAAATTGGTGTAATACCCTATTCTTTTGAACCAACTATTTTCACGGAATAGAAAAAACAGTGGAAGTGCGAAGTGGGCGTGGCACGCGTGCCACAATTAAGCACAGCTGTGCTTACTTGGTCCCAGTCGTGTTCTAACGTTGCATGGAGTTGCTCGTCTCGCGACAACTTCATATTTCCGTAGTTATGCGGAATTGCTCCATTTTGGAGTGCAAAAATGATAGTAGTATAAAAAAACTTGAAAATGTAGGTCTTTCAACAAATAAGTGCCATTTTATTTGTTTTCTAATAAAATCTTGTTAATTTCAATAGACAGATAGATATCAACCTATAACGCAAATTTCAATCTTAATGCTTAAACAATTAAATGTATAATTGCTACCAATAGATAATACCGCCATCTATGGTCGATCAACGGAATTAACTCATAAATCGAAACTAAATTGACATTAGATTACAAAAAGTCGTAAATACTGTCAGCAGTTAAAGCACAACAAATATTATCTCTAGAGTGTGAAGGTTTATTTCCGGATGTACGATCGGTGAATTAAGCTAATTTGGGCTAGAATTGAAACGACCAATCAAAAGGCTTTTTTCTTTGTAGTGCATTATATGACTTTCAATATATTTGTGTGAGTTCGGCGACAGCGGTTCCTTCGCTAATGCTGTTGCATTGCACTTCCACTATTTTTCTGTTCCGTGACTATTTTCATTACCATGTGCAGGTTTTTTTTTATAGCTTAGTTAGGCGCGCATTTGACCACAATCTCACCTGATCGTAAGTGATGATGTGGCCTATGGTGGTAAATGCAGGGCTAACAAATGGCTGTTTACTCTCTTCTTGAAGAGGTAAGAGTAAAAAGAAAAGTAAACACTTACAGCAAAGGGTCCACAGTTGTCCAGCATCTTGCCTTCATCGTCGAAGATCGTGATGAAAGGCAAGTTGTGACGCTTACCGATCTCGTAGTCGTTCGGGTCGTGGGCGGGGGTTATCTTCACCGCACCTTGGAGGGCACACAACATTCAGATCAATACATAAAAACACAACATACATACACAAGGATAACCTATACGTATTGCGTTCCGATGAATAACTGTTTTTCTAATAAAGGATGCAGGGAGATTGTAGATTGCCCGTGGCGCAGTTGTGACAGTGATCGGCGACGATCGCTGTTGCTTAGCAACACACGCCGGGCCGGAAATGGGATAGGTGACCACCCCGACTGAAATTGAGTGATGTGTATTTCGGGCATCTCCGTGCTTCGAAAGGCACGTTAAGCAGTTGGTCCCGGTTGACGTCGCTAGATGTCAGTCGTTAAGCCTAGTCGGAGGCCTTAGGGCGGCTTGATAACATCTGACATAAAGGTTGCTCACTAACCTTACACCCCTCCAACAATCCGCATTGAGCCCGCGTGTTGGAGCATGGCTCAATCCACCTCATAGTTGAGGTGAGGCCTGTGCCCAGTAGTGGGACGTAAATAAGCCGATTATGTAAATTAAGATGAAAATAAATTATAACAACGACGTAAGAATGAGAGATCAACTAACCTCGGATATTTATTGTTCATCTTATAGGTTTCATAAAATACCACATAACAAGAAATATTATTTGTTATGTTTCTTACCAGTTCCAAACTCCTTATCGACGTAGTCGTCTGCAATGATGATCAGTTTCCTTTTGTTAAATGGATGCACTATATGTTTGCCAATCAAATGAGTGTATCTGAAAAATAAGTCATTTGTTAAAAATTGGTTCAAATGGTCGATCTTTTATGCAAGCTTGAAAGGAGACACCGGTTGGTATACGATTTGAGATCATACCGTGAAAGACAATGATTTTATAATAAAAATACGTAGGTAGATTACATTTCCCTTTTCACAGTTACCGCAGCCGATGGAATGACCCTAAAGAACTATAGAGCCCTCCTAGTTACCTGGTATCAGTGGGGTGCACGGCGACAGCGACGTCTCCCAGCATGGTCTCCACTCGAGTGGTCGCTACTGTTATCTCCTCCTCTGAACCCTCCACTTTGTACGAGAACTCCACTAGGACGCCGAACTCCACCTGTTTACAAAATTGTAGATACAATTCAACTTAGACAAATAAGCGGTAAGCGTAATGTCAGATTCAGAGATAAAACGTGAAACTGTCAATTTCGCATAAATCTCTGTGGGGAAAATGTGAGATACTTGAGTTACACTGTGAAATGCAATAAATGATTGAGTATTGAGTATTGTTCTTCTGGTACAATGCTACGCAAATTAGAACAACAAGAATCTCTTGTGAACGGTAGAAATCATGGGGTCAGAATTTATTATGCCGCTGATAGCATTACGTTACGCGCGCTGTGATCGCGACTTTCAAAGATCGAACCAAACATTTTTTTCTTTGAATTGTATAACTGGATGTGAACCTCAAAACTCTTTTTTATAATGTTAACCAGTAGTCTTTTCTAAACAATATTGTTAATTGCTTTTAATAATTTAACATTATTTTGTGCACTAACCATTTTCTTGAAATTGTATAACTGTATGTGTACTTAATAAAATTGTAATTTACTAACGGATTATTGTACAGAACATATTGAAAAGAGTAACTGCTGAGTTTCTTGCCGGTTCTTCTCAGTACAGAAACAACTTTCCGACACCGGTGGTTGAGTCACATTATGTTTATATACTGTGTATTTATTTATTATTTCTATTATAGTATTTAAGTCTATTATTAAGTGTATTTTTGTTTGTTTGATTAAGTTTTTGACGATTTGAAAGCACTTGTAACAGGTCTATTTAAATAAAGATATTTCTGATTCTGATTCAAATCGGACCGGGTGCTAAAAGTCGTTAGGACGCAAATCACTTTCAACGTATTCATTAATTTATACGTATTATTTCCAAAATAAATAATATATTTGTATATTGATATTTGCAAACATGGCATAAAAAAACCATTGTAAGACAGAGAATTGGAAAAAAGCACTCTTTATTTTTTACGGCAACCCTGAGGAATTTCCAAAAACTGTTAAAATTAGTTATAGGTAAGTAATTAAACGAACTACCTAGGGTTTTCGGTTGAACTACTCATTACGGAACACCCTGTTTAACAAGACAGGGAAGAATGGCATAGATTAAAAGAGGCCTACAACTGCTAAGAAGAAAATAAAAGTACCTTGCTATCATATCCAGGGATAGACAGCAGCGTCCTGCCAGTGAGCTCCACTTTGTCGACCTCTATATCGGATATAGCGCTCTTGAGGGTGCAGGACCAGTTCACGAGCCTGCAGTAAATGGAAACAGGTAACATCTAGGCTAGTAGACAGCTACTAAATCACTGAACATCTGAGATGAAAAGACAGATTTCTCGTCACATAAATTGTGATTTTCACTTCACCTATAGTCGGTTCGCGTTAAGAATGCAGTGATTTCATACTTGTCCTGCGACCTAGCACGCCCCCTTACCAATCAAATTGTACCTAATTAGAAGTTCAAGTCAACAGTGACCAGCTGAAAGCAAAGGTTGTAGATCTGGGTTCTTTTGTGTGCGACAGAATCAATTTAAAAAATTACTGCATTCTTAACGCGAACGAACTATGGTTAAAAGTAATAAAAAAAGTTAGTTTATGTACAGATGTTTGTAGGAGCAGAACAGTTCAGGAAAGAAGATTATATTTTAAAATAAAGATTACGATTTAAGTATCTCTATTTGTGTACCAAATTTTTAATAGATTCAGTAGTTTAGTGGTGTTGAAAATGCACACAAAAAAACTAGTTATAGTAGGTAGTTTAGTAGTTTTGTTTATTGTCACACACTTGGAAATTTGCTTTCGCAAATAATTTTACAACGGTTGTTGTTAAGTAGTTTACTAGAGCTGGAGTACAAAACACCCTAGTATGAAGTGTAATCTATAAAAATAGTATTATGTTTTATTCAATAGTTATGTTAGTCTGTAAGATATTTATTTATCTATTTATCAACTCTTACAACTATCATTACAGGAAATTTTGACCCAATGCAATAGTGTAACTATCCTACATAAAAATAAAATAAAATATAAAAAACCTAAAACTTTTTATGTATTTTTAAGACCTGTAAATGATACTTTTTGCCTGAATGATATATTATTATTATTAATACCTGTTAGCCCGGTAGATGTCGCCGTCGTCGTGCAGCCGTATGAACGCCTCGTTGACGGCGCGGCACATGCTCGCGTCCATCGTGAAGCGCGCGCGGCCCCAGTCCAGCGACGAGCCCATGGAACGCATCTGCTCGTAGATACGCACGCCTTTCCTATTCAAGATATCTTTATTATTGTTATTAATACCTGTTAGCCCGGTAGATGTCTCCGTCGTCGTGCAGCCGGATGAACGCCTCGTTGACGGCGCGGCACATGCTCGCGTCCATCGTGAAGCGCGCGCGGCCCCAGTCCAGCGACGAGCCCATGGAACGCATCTGCTCGTAGATACGCACGCCTTTCCTATTCGAAGACAATCATGTAGGATTAAGGACTTATTTTTCACTATCAAACACATAATAAAAACAGCTGTGAGTGAACGCTGTGTGAGAGACATAATGCCTCGATAACGATAACGCATGCACAGGCACACCTAACATACTAGACATAATTATGTTGTTAGTTGTGATTGCCGAATTAATTTAGTACCTAACCAATAGAATCTGCAGCTGACGGCATGCCAACATTACGGAAACGAACTGCACAGACCACATACACCATATTGACAGTGAAGCATCAATAAGGTCTAACTAACAAAATACCAATTTCACAGGAGACAAAAAAAAATTTGAATGTTAAAAACATAGTAATAGCTTTTTCATCTTAATCGGAAGTTAAATATTTGAAATAATATTCCTTCCGAGTGTTAGAGGTGGATGCCTATGACATTGATGAAATCACCCTGGCTCATAGGGTAAATAGGTATACCAGAAAGATTCGGGCCGGTCTATTAATGGTCTTGGTAGCATAATTGGTTAGTGCAGTCGCCCGGTTTGCGAAAGATGCGGGTTCGAGTTCCTGCCTGATGCCAACATGACCAAATGTCTTTTTCTGGTTTTCAGAACATTTTTGGAATTATTTGAATCACTAATTTAACATAAAAATTGAAGAAATAAAACAATGAAAACATTATTGATGCAGCTTCTAGTTATACAAAATACAACGTTAAGTAGAACTGCATTCAAAGGTCATTTTCGACAAATAGGAGTTAGCCGTTGGTGATTCTTCACCGTCAATATGACAAACACTACTCACTCATTCTTCCAGTCCCAGACGCGCTTGATGAAGTCCTCGCGGCCTAGCTCATGCCGTGTCTTCTTCTCTTCGCGCCACAGCTTCTTCTCCACCACGACCTGCGTGGCGATGCCGGCGTGGTCCGCGCCGGGGTTCCAAAGCGTTGTGCGACCATTCATCCTAGAGGAAACATTTTATTTTAAACAACAGGTTTTTTTCAGGTTTGAATTTTAACCACAAATAGGCCAAAAGATGAGTGCTTCGCGCTTATTTGTCAACACTATACCAGCTGCACAACTTGATGAGCGCTAGTACAAATGCCATAAGGGTTGTAGAATACAGGTCTAATCAAATTGAAAATTACCAAGCAAAGCACAAGCACTGAAGTAAAAGATTTGTCAACAAAAGATCTTTACGTTGTTTTTCGCGTTTTTCTACGACAAGTATAACTCAAAAGGCTATTTGGCAGATGAAATAACACATTTCCATAGTTTATTGTTTTCATTGTGTCCTGTTCATTTTGTTATAGGTCAAATGAGCTGTTTTTCTTAAATTCCTATAATTCATAGCTGCACAATTAGTGAATTGAGACTTACCTATGCCATCTTGTGAGGGCATCTTGGACAGCAATAGTCAGTGCATGTCCAAGATGCAGGCTGCCAGTCACGTTGGGAGGCGGTATTACCATGACAAAGATGCCTTTGGGATTTGGCTCCAGGATGGATTTTCTCTATTAAGAAAATATAATTATTATCTTATTCATATTTTGTTTATTGCACATGATGGTTTGGGGATTACAAAAGTTACAAACATTTTTAAAAGATGATCTTGCAATTATTACATCATTACTAATTGAAGTACAGTCTGACTTATAATGATGAGTGGAACTGGGAATTAAGTGTGGTCAAATATCTAAAGTATTTAAAAAAACAACCATATCACTCCAGACTGAACCCATTGACCACCATAGACGTTTTAAAGTGTCCAAAAGAGATTTCAATAAAATGTGATGGCGGTTAATGGGTTAAAACAGTGTTTCACTTGTTTCCAATTTCTGTGCATGCACACATCATTGCAATGTTGACTGTAAAAAACAATAGATTTAGGCTCAGAATTTTTGAGTTAAAGCATTTTAGACTCTATTTAATACATGAATAAATAATTTGTAACCACTCAGTATTCATTACCACAGCAGAAGTATGCATAAATATTAAATACTAAAAAAAAAATGGTAAAAAGTAAAAGAGATTATGTAATTTAAATACATTAAGTACCTCACTTATATACTTGCTTTTTTATAGATAGAGGACAACTTAATAAAAACAATAGTAGGTATATTGAATGTTAACAAACTTATAGCTTCTGTATAGTTGAAGCAAATAATAATTGAGTTTCTTACCCCATACTCTGGTGTAAAGAAGCCCTGCTTCTCCCACCAGGCGTACCAGGCTGCTTCCACAAACTGCGGACTATATGCATCTGGCATAGAACTTTGGATGTCTTTCTTATCTCCCGGAGCTGTGTTAGCAGAATAAACAGCACTCTCTTTCACTTCCTTTACTTTTTTCTGTAAAATAAAATAATGACATTATTTGAGTAGAAATATGTTCAAATATTATAATTATTTCTACTGTATAAAGTAGCTGAGTTATCTTTATTGTTGTCATTCATTTCAAAGATATAGATAATTCTTACTGTATGACTGTATAAAAATATGTCTGATAATTATTTATTTAATATTAAAATTACTGTTGTTTAGAAACATGAAATTTGTTTAAATAAAACTAATGTCTGACCAAACGAACAGTTTGATTTACTAAGGATTATTTCCATACCAACATTTGGTGCATGTAGAGGAGTTATTAGTTATAATATAAATTACGATACAAAATGCCAGATTTTTTGCTATAGGAAAACTTGACACATTAAGCAGTAGAGTCATTACACATGAGACAAGCGCAACAATCACTGACGCAATTCCTTCAACAATTGCAGGTATACTTTCACTAGAGCAACCTTATAACCTAACACCTATTAGAGACCTTTATGACTCTTTATGAAGACCTAGAACAAATACCTTCTCACTGACAAAAACTGACTGAATAAAGGGTTTTTTAGCCTGAAAAGAGACTTATAGTGGTTACCTCAGGCTTATCTTTTTGCACAGCTGGCGCAGCGCTCTTCTTATCCAACTTCGCCTTAAGTTTTTCCAACTTTGCCGCCTTCTCAGCTTCTTTCTTCAACTGCTTTGCGGTCTTTTCCTGAGGTTGGTCCCCGGAGGGCCCATTGGTTGCCTCCGTATCAGTCATAATTTAAGTAAAAAAGCTTAATAATTTAATTTACTCCACTAAAAACAGCCACATTTGCACCAAAAATCGCTGCTGGTGGTGGTGTGACTGGTGACAAGACAACACTGACAACTGACAAGTGACAGCTAGCTGTCACTAGAGCTACGTTCCGAATTTTATGTTGGTACAGTCAGCGGCACATCACGCTCTACCCATTGCCATTTTTTATCTTGGTCATTCTTGGTCTTGCCGAATGACTTTTCCTTGCAATGACAGTCAAGCAAGATGTTATTAATCAATCAGAGCTCAAAGCACAATAAAAACGGCAAAATAGGAAATGATCGCCAGAATACAAAACCGTTTTTTAGTTTAAAACTTTTAATTAACTTTTACATCTTACCATCCCATCAAAGCACATGGCTCCAAACAAATTTTATTTGCCCAAAAGCAGTAAATGATCATCAAAATTGAAACAACAGTTTACTATGAAATTGAAACCAAACGTTACACATCTTGCTAACCCTAATGACTGCAAACAATTCATTGTTGACCTAAAAATAGTTAATAAACAAAGGCAAAGTGTTTATTTGCAAACTAAGTGTAGGTTACAGAGATGTTCTATACATGGTTTTATGGTCTTAAAACTTAGTCGCCTTTTGCAGGCACAGCAAATTAAAATTGGAAAACAGAAATTTTAAAATTAATATGTAACCAAAATGTCAACAACTAGAATAACGGTAATATACCAAAACTAAACTATCTTAATAATTACATTTTAAAAGTTGTGTTTGTTTTAATACTTATTCTACTTTTTTTTCTTTAACATAATAGCACACAATACTAAATTATACTCAACAATAAAAATACTCAGCTTGAAAATAGTATAAAATATTTATAATTACACTTATTTATCTAAACAAAGGAATGTATTTCCTGTTATTTACATTTTCTTCAACGGAGTAAAAGCAATTTTCGATAAGAAAACATAAGAGCTTATTTTAAGAACTAAAAAAATATTTATATTTTTTAAGTATTGTGGAAGACTGTTAAAAATTTTGATTGCCATATAGTAAGGACTGTCGCTGAGTAATTTTACAAACAAACAAACACATAAATTTATTAATAGCTATAGGTGTTTACAGTATGTTTAGTCTACTAGATGACGGTTGGTGTGGTTTGTTTCCATTGCGAGTATTGAAATTATGAGTTTCGTTTTGTGAAGGTTTATAAATACAAATATCATTTATCATCTTATTTTTTTTAATATGGCTGGCAGCTTTGTGTGTGGTTTATATGGGCTATGATACGTATGCACTTTTTTTGCTTAATAAACAACTCATCAGCATCAAGCATCAACACTGTTTTCCCATAAAGTTACCCCTTATCTAAGCCAGCTGTACGCATAGGCATAAAAAGTTACAAGTGCGGTGTCAATGTTAGTACTGTTTTTTATTTGGTATAAAGTGTAAGTGAATTTTCATTACTCATACTCTGAAAGTAGGTCATTACTGACCTGAGAAGCGGGCTGAAAGTAACACTTTTCATCCCTAGGGAGAATCACTTTCAACTGACAGCTGTCAAATATTTTTTTTAAAAACTAGTTCTTTTTCACATTAACTATTGAACCATGTTCCAACTTCTTATACAGCCACGATGTAAAATTTGAAATAACTTAAAGTTAAGTATTGATCAGAGAATATTTATGTTTTTATTTGTTTATAATAATTTAGTTACAACAATTTCTTTAAAATAACTTAGCTTTGAGCAAAATATTTACCATTTTTCCAAATAAAAAATAATGGCTGAATAGCGGGCCGGCCACAGAAAAAAAACAAACAAAATAGGCGGGAAAGCGGCAATTCGATCTTCAATTATTTTCCTCATTTTTTCTTTAGCTAATTCATGTTTTTATTTTACTTTCCTCGTATTTGTAATGAAAAGCACAATGTTTACCTCGGGTGAAAGACTTATTTAGTCCCTCGAACTATTGGCGCCCTCACTTCGTTCCGGGCGCCAAACCCCGTCTCGGGACTAAATAAGTTACTTTCACCCCTAGCGTAACAATGTACTATTAAAGAGTTTTGATTTTATGTGGGCTATATGACCTTTCCAATTGATTTTGTATCTATGTGTACACCGAACTATTATATTACTAACCACTCTTTTAATTAATATTGACAAGCATAATATTTAAAATCTCTTTTTCTTGGAAATTACGCTTTGTTTTTATTTCCCAAACATTAAAAAAAAGTCTGAGTGAGGGCTTGTAAGCCGGAGACATGACTTGATGTGGAATTATTATTCATTGTTTGGTAATGCGGTCACATTTTATGGCAGTTAAAGTGGGCAAAGTTAGCACATTAATTAGCTCGCAAAAATTTGGTGATCACTTAGTACTTTTGGTGGTCTACTTTTGGTCTTTTAATAATATAATTTAAGGCTTAATTTTTTGGTGTTAAGTATTTTTTAAGGTGAAAGATTTATTCCCATAACACGTCGAACGCCAAGCGGATCACATACAATAGGAATTCGATTGTTACAGTGACCGACGGCGGTGAAAGGCTTAAAAAAAAGAATCTGTGCTTTTGTTTGTTTGTCTTCCTTTACCGGCATCTTTGGGTATGAGGTCGATGTTTACCGGTGATCGTGGTCCGATTCACTAAATGATTTTTGCCTCTAAAACCATAGACAAACATAGAGTGCATTTCGCCTAGAGATGTGCTAACTAAGAAAAACTCAGGTCGAAATCGATTTCAAAAAGTAACTCAAACCCAAGTCAAACCAAACTGAAGTTATGGTGTTTAAATTCGCAGGTCAACTATGTAGGAAAAATAACTTAATTAATTGTTTTAAGAACGAATAAAATTCACCATCAGAAAAGGTTCGGTTTTATTTAAATTGAAATTTCGTGGAAAAGTTTCAACAATGAATCTCGTTCGTTTGCCCACTTTCACGTCTGTTAGCCCCAGAACTCGAGTTGAAATTAAACATATCAAACTAGAGTTATACCAACTAGCCAGTAATCGAGTCGAGTTAAGTCGATATCAGTCAATTTTCTTGTTCGAGCTGAGCTTACCGTCGCATCACTACTCTAGTTTTGCCGCCCGCCTGCTTAGGACTAGGACCAGCGTTGCCAGACCGTACCAAAAGGTACGGTTTTCCGTACTATTCATCATGCAACCGTACCACAACCGTACCTCAGTGTGGACCGTACCTTTTTCGTACTTTTCGATAGTGATTTATTTTTCAACCCAAACAACAGAGTAAAGAAAAAAAAAATGCGATGTCCTGTTTTTCTCAACATTCCTTGCCTTACTTCTTCGTAACATAGTTTGCGGGACTATCACCGATATCTATAGTTAGTCTGTCTGGAACCGAGAGTTATCTTGTAAAAAGTGAAAAAGTTTTTTATTTTCAATTTTACTGGAAGGTACGTCTTCCATTGGAAAAGGGATTTATAAACCTCTTCAGTCTATAGATTTACATCACTCTTTAAATCCCAAATTCATTCGTAAATCTAAGATACATTTTATTGCAAAAAAAACGTGTTAGTTGGCAACCTCAAATAAATCAATTAAGCATTTTGATCTTTTATTTATTTATTATATCCATTATAGTATTCAAGTCTATTATTAAGTACATTTTTGATTGTTTGCTTTAGTTTTTGACGATTTGAAAGCACTTGTAACAGGTCTATTTAAATAAAGATGTTTCTGATTCTAATTCTGATACCCTGTGGGGTCCTGAGGGGCCCAGATTTTTTAAAAACACATTGCCTTTGATAAAATCCGCGCTCGCTCCGCTCGCGTTATAACACTTATGTTTTCATTTTCTTGATAGGAGGCCGTATGCGCATTTTCTGTACTAACTGAAGATCATTGAGAGACAGATACACGAGGATAGTGTTAACGGCCTTGTCCACCTCCCAGAAAGGCTATCTGTTATTTAGAATTAGTTTTCTACTAAATAAGCAAATCGTTAAGGTTGCTCACTAACCTTACACCGCTCCAACAATCCGCACTAAGCCCACTTGTTGGAGTATGGCTCGTTCCACCTCATAGTTGAGGTGAGGCCTGTGCCCAGCATTGGGACGTGTATGGGCCGTTTATGTTACTTATATAAGCAAATCGTAAGAAACGCAATTAAAAGAAGTGAGAATTTCCTAGACTTGATTGCTTTTTCTTTCAAGTCTCTTACTTCAGAAAATAATCTAATCGATTAACAATTGCAAAAAAAACGCGCTCGCTTCGCTCGCGTTCACTTATCTTAAGCTCTGTTACTATGTTCTGCCTGGCTCACCTATTTTATCGTCTTTACTGCGAAGTAAATGAGGCCCAGCGAACTTGGTCCCCGACGCCCTCATGTGGTCTAGCGCCGCCACTGTCGAAATCACTTTCCTGCTCTTTAAAGGGTTTTTGTAGTAAGCCTAAGTTTTTCAAGTTTACAATAAAGAATACTTAAATATGTTCTAAGTGCATTACCTACGTACATTAATAAAATACCTATTTTTTACTTGGATCTAAGTTCTTGACTTGACCACGACTATGTGACCCCCTCCTGGCACCAAAGCTGCATCCGTCCTTGGTGGAATGACACACATAACACCGTCGAAAACGTTTTCTTTTAGTTTTTCATTTTGAAGCCCCTAGACGGCGCTGTAGTCCATTTAACGTGACGTCATGTAGCCTATAACCAGTGGCCAATCAAGAGACTTTCAACGGCCTCATTCACATCAACCTCATTTTTGCAATTATTATGAATGCTAGTTAAGAAGTTAAGAACGAACAGATGAAAATCCTCGTACATTGGCACATACAGACATACATACAACTATACATAAGTACAGGTCGCGATCATAACCGCCCTTTTTGCTTCGCCGTAGTCGGGTAGAAAAGCGATAGACCAACCGTACCTTGAAATCAAAAACCGTACCTTTTCTGAAAGCCAACCGTCCTTTTTTGGGAAATCATACTGGCAACACTGACTAGGACGCCATCTTGTTATTTCAATTTTACCGAACGCGTTGTGTGCTCGTGAGATTTTTGTTTTACTGCGCCGTAAATACTCTGATATTATTAGATTAGATCAAAGCGGTTGTTTTGTTTTGTTTCCGTGCTATTCATTGGTGTGTACATCATGTCTGATCGAGAGGTACTACGATTGTCTTTTGGAACGTCGCTTGTGAGCCTCGTGCGATTTATTTTGTGATCTTTTGCTTTATTTATTCACGTTGGGAACTGCTTGGGATTTTCAGAGAAGTCGCTCTAGGACCCGCAACGGCTCCCGGGAGCCAGCACCGAAGCCCGCTGTAATGTCTCGAGGACACAGCCGAAGCCGGTCTCGAACGCCGCCCCCGCCAAAAGCAGCGAGCAGGAAATATAGGAGCCCGTACGTAAATAACGAATATTCTAGATTTTATAGCCTGTTAAATTTTTTGCCACATTTATTTTGATGTCGCAATCTCAATCACTCGTGCAGCATGCTTGGTTTATGTTTTCATAACCTTGTTTCCAAGGGTAATGTTGCGTTTATGATTGCGCAATTTTTGTGTATTCACATTGATTATGTACCTGCTAGTGGACGTAATTTATATTACATAGTTACGATGTAAATTCAAGGTTACATCACGATTGGCTATATTTTCATTGTATATTGGAAGGAATAAATACATTAAGATAGTACTGGTAGTTTAATCAATATTGGAATGTAAATCAGATTCTAGTTTTATCTATGAAACCATGGAAACAATCATGGCAACCACTAGATACTATTTATTTTGTAGTATGTAGCACATTCCAGTTGATGTTTATCACACATACATCCAAGTAATATAAAAACATCCCTTTATCCTCCACCCAGTTTTGCATTTTTGTTTAAAAATTATGTACTGAATAAATTGATCATAACATGCCTGAATTAAGCTATCGTCCAAAATGCCAAACCTCTTAGCTTAAATTTTATATTCAGTATAAAAGTTTTGTCCTTAATACAAGCCATTCGCTGAATGGAGATTGTTTGCAGCTTGTTTGTGGCTGAAGTTTAGAAGTTGGCAGAATGTTTTCTTCTCCAGGGAACAGAACAAAAATAAATCTAAAAGCTTACACAAAAAAGTTCCTCAGATGGAACCTTGGATAATTAGTATACCGGCTGGAGGTCGGTTAGAAGGACTCATAGCTTTGTTTCCAAAATGTAACAAATTTTCTCATCATTATAATTCAATAGAACAAATCCAGACCTAATTCTCTGTATCACACAAGTCTCCCAGACAGGTGATCTGGCTGGGTGTATCTACAAATATGTAGCACAGTAGGGCATGCCCTACTGTGCTTCAGATGGTGCTGGTAGATGACTAAGTCTAAGATTATGCGTGTTTTTATGTTCACCAAAAATAATAGTCAAATTCAAATCTTATTGTGAAACCACAATCAAAGTTTGTTTCAAAATAAGGACACAATTTGCCTGCAAACTTGGGTGGGCAAGTCCATTCCAAAAGTGTTAAATTTTTGTCAAATAATATAACTAATTGTAATATAACTATTTTGTAACCCACTATGTTATTATGAAGCAATTAGGTTAGGAGACCATTTTCATAAACGCAATATTTAATATAGCTGTCGAGCAAAGTTCTTATGGTCTCCTTACAAAATCAGTGAATGTGATGTCATAAGCATTTTTGAGTAAGTCCAAAAATGTGTTTTTCAAACTGTGATATCTATCTCGGGTGGTATTAATACTAATTAAGTGATTCTTTCACGATTGTTTTCATAAATGTAAGGTCTTTCTATAATAAACAAAAAAAAATACCGTCATCTAGCCTATTGTTCATCTGAAGTAGTGTAGGTCCCTGATAGCAGGTTTTGTTTCCAGAACCCGGTCTCGTTCGGGCTCGCCCCGGCGCGGGTACCGCGGCTCCCGCTACTCCCGCAGCCGGTCCCGCTCGTACTCGCCGCGCGGCTCCTACCGCCGCTCCCACTCTCACAGCCCCATGTCGTCCCGTAGACGACATCAGGGGGAAAGGGTGAGGAATATTCCTGTATGTGCACCACACCATTTATACGCTCTTGGTCAAATCATAATAGAGATCACTTGGTATCAGTCGGTTTTAGATAATTCAGTAGAAATTGTGCTGTTAGGTTGCTGACATACATCATTTATTTAGAAATTCGTGTATTACCAGAAATCATATCATGTAAATAATTTTGGTATACTTGTTACTATTTAGTTAAAATGTAAATAATTGCAATTAAATCAAAGTTACATTTTACTTTGAAGTAGAATGTCACTAACCCTAGGAGTTGTTCTATTAAATATTATCTTAAAAAAGCGATAAAAGGTGGGAAAATATTGCTAACACCTCAACAAAATTGATCAACCTTGACTCCAAGAAATCTCTGGTATGATATGGCCTTCTGAGCAGTTTATTATTTCGAATTCTTTTTTTTTTGTAAACAAAGAAATGATTAGAAACTCATACAAATTTAATTTAAATAACCTTGCAATTTTTTCATAGTAAAATTAATTTAAATATTTTGATACTTGTATTCCAATCTTGAAAATGAAATTAAAATTAACCTTTGAATTGATGTTTTTTACTTAAAAAAATATTGAAAATAGGGTTGTAGGCAGATTTATTTTTCTGACTTTAGTAAACTGTATGAATGTTGTTAACAGGAGAACCCAACTCCATCAAGGTGTCTGGGTGTGTTTGGGCTGAGTTTGTACACCACAGAACAGCAGATCAACCACATCTTCTCCAAATATGGACCAGTTGATAAAACACAAGTTGTCATTGATGCCAAGGTAAGTGTGTCTTCTGTGCAAGAGAGGGTGGGTAGTAGGCAAATAACAAACTGCTGCAATGGCAGCTCTGGGCACATTCTCAACACTTTTTTCTCTATAGAAGAGGTATGTTTTTAAATATTGATTAAATTGAAATGATATGAGGAAATATACCAGAAAAAATAATTGTTCAAGTTATTTTGTGGGATTCGAACCTGCGTCTTCTGCAAAACGGTTAATAATGCTAAACAACTCAAAAAATATATGAGGGACTTCTAAAGTGAGCCAAAAAAATGCATAATATTCATAAAATTAGTAATCCTGTCTGATACCAGTAAAACTGTGTGTAAACTGTAAATAATATTTGGTAAAGTTATGGATTAATGTAATCTATTGCATTGCACAGGTAAAACAGTACTTGCCACTGTTTTTTATTTACATGCCAATTTTAAGATTTGATTAGACGAGAAAGTGTTCAGAAACTGCTAAGCAGAAGCTCTAAAGACTCCAGTGAATAATAAACTAATATGTGCAAATCAGACGGGCCGTTCCCGCGGCTTCTGCTTCGTGTACTTCGAGAACCAAGAAGACGCGAAGGTTGCCAAGAACGAGTGCACTGGCATGGAGATCGACGGACGCCGCATCCGCGTCGACTTCTCCATCACGCAGCGCGCGCACACGCCCACGCCTGGGATCTACATGGGCAAGCCCACGTGAGTATACCCATAGTTATGTTCCCACGTAAAATGGCGCTGGCCGTGTAGTCATTAAGCTCATCGGTGTGCCTAGTGTGAATTTTCTCAATCAAATGCACCAAGAAAGTTTACTTGAAGTATATCGAATAGAAAGGTCACGTCTGTTGCATACACGAATTCCATTAAAATCCGCGCTTTCTCAGTGCGTTTTGTCGAACAAACTTGCACAAAATGGGAATAGGTAGCTGTTTACAGTACTTGAGCAGAGAGCGAATTCAGGGCCAAATTCCAACAACAACAACAATTTGTATTTCCAACTGCAAAAATGACTGCTCAAACAAAAATATTTTATTTGAGTCACTTTGCTGTTGGTATAGCATTAGAACAGATTTAGAGTGAGCCAGCTCTAAGCCAAGTTGATTCACTAAAGGCCTGTTTGTACATTTCATCACACTTAGGTTAATTTCTTTGTACTGATAACCAATACTGCTGTCTTATGATATTTCGTTGCTTTAGAAGCGTCAGCAGCCGGGGAGACAACGGCTACGACAGGCGCAGGGACCGAGAGTAAGTGCAATAAATTATGTATTATATTTATTTTCTGTAAAAATAATTTAAACATACCTGAATTTTTGTGTAATTTTCAATGTTGACGAAATTGTAATTTTAATGAGATTTGGTGACAAGACAAAATGAGCCACTATTGTGGTTATGTACAATAATGTGCATAATATACTATGGGACACTAACATACTTAACCCTGTTCCCAATGGAAGTACAAATACAGTCCTCGCAGCGTAAGCTCAGCTTTGCATTTGTGTGAGTGCACACAGATATTGTACAGAGGTCCCCCAATCCCGCCAATATGCACTGTTATTTTTAATATTTTTTAGTACATATCGTTTTATGACTGATCAATAATATTCATCACCAAAAATGCGAAATGTAGTATATTTATAAATTGTTAATAATTTGAAACTTTTTCAAGCGTTTCAAACGTCGCCATTATGGCGCGCTCGGTGGTCATAGACTCCGTCACGCAAGTCTATGACAGCACAAATGTAACCTACAAACTGTTGAATTATTTTTCTTGCCGCGCTTTTGACAGTGGCATACACGTAGACTTGGACGTCACACAAACACGTGACTTTTTTGAAGTAAAAATTCAAAGCGGTTGAAACATCAACAGCTTTGAATTTTTACTTGTGCTAAAAAAAGTAGCTCAAGTAATCTATCCACGTATTTTTATTATAATATCATTGCCAGTGCAAGTTTGAACCTGTGACTTTATTGACTGTTTATCCAAATGACTAACTTTGCATTGCGTTACTTTTCTTTCTATTTGCTATGTGGTGTAAGGCAGATGTGTAGTAACGGTTGTTCTTACAGCGACTACTACTACCGCGGCGGCGGCGGCGGCGGCGGCTACCGCGGCGAGCGCGGCGACCGCGAGTACAGCTACCGCAGCTACCGGCATCGCAGCCCTTCGCCGCACTACCGCCGCTCGCGCCGCTACGAGCGCGAACGCTCCTACTCGCCGCGTAAGTCCACATACTACCATCCCCGCTAGCGCTACCATCCTTATCGCTACTCACACATTACTGATCCATTTGTTGTCTAGTCTAGGTGTGGACATGCGTATAATACCTACTACTAAAGTAAAAAAAGTGTCTATTATACGCCCGTCAAGCGTCAAATAGATAAACTGTGTGGTAAAGACAACATAAAACTGTCTTTACCACTGGTTCGGACGTTGATTCTATCGAGAAGACTAGCAAAAAACTCGACAGTTCCTGTTTTCAGTATTTTTTGATTAAAACTACTACCCAGTTAGCGCTACCATACTTATCGCTACACTCTTACTTACTAGATGTTTTGTAATTTACGTTAATCAGTCAATGTAAAGAACATGAAATTGAATTTCTTTCAGAAATGCACATCCATATTACTCTTTCATTAGTGAATAATCTAAGTTGAGGTATAGAGTGCTTGACTATGATAACTATCCAAGAGTCAATGAGTTTTAGTTAATTAATCTTTACGTTTCAATTACACTGAATTTTTATTTACAAATTATACTAATAATTTAGTAATGCGTGTGTCCATGTCTAGGCTATACGACAGCTTAAAATATTTAGCAAAATAAACAGTTCAAATTAGCGTACAATTTCTAGGCTACCTAGACAGTAGCCCCAACTCCAGATTTTGCTATTGGGCAAGGAGTTACGCATCTGATGTTCACAAAAGCAATGAATTGTCTAGTATGTACAAAAAATAAAACTTTGTTCCTTGTTTTCTGCGATTAAATTGTGGAAGTAAATATTAGTTAAAGATTTTGTTTTAACTACCTTTGTGATCGTCAGACAATAAACCATTCATGATCGTGTAGATTTCGATACCAGGTCAGGTAGGAAAATATATCTATATCTTTAAAAAAAGAAGAATAAGCTTGCCATTATTTTCTGTACCGAACAAACAAAATTGTTCATCTCTTTTGTCTTATTTGTAACAGTTAGATATTTTGTCTTCAAAATTTCCGACCAAAGACAAAACACCAAAGATCTTTGCAGCTGACTTCCCATGATAAGACATCAGATAAAATTCGACATACTTTCATTCTTAGTATTTAGTTATTTAAGATTTTTTAGTTCTGTCTCTGGCCGTTTATTGTGGAGTAAACAAAAATAATGTTAAATCTGTTTTTGACTATATTTGTACAAATTATCTTTTGGAATTTGTAAGCACAAAGTCAGTGCAGACGATGAGGCGGGGAATTTAAAAACAACTTTTGATTTTTATAATTTACACTAGTAATTTCGTTGGCCGAATAGAGTAATAATAAAGAGAGACAATAATGTAAAACAACACTAGAAAAAATAATTGTAGTGGGTTTATTAGTGAAATATGTATAGTTATCAAAAAGAACTGAAAGTGGAAAGTCTCTCGTCTTTACTGGCTCTTGTAAACGCAATAAACAGCTAGAGGGTGATACTTACAATGTGCTATGCCGTCGCTATGTTCACTTTGCCATAAACACCATGGTTACTCCCCTCTTTGACTTTGCAGGTCGTTATTAGTAAGTTCGTGACGCTGACGTCAACTACAGTCATAGTTTTTTACACGACACCTTCCCAAACATGTCTCCACTGGCCTTATGCATTTAAACTGTACCCGGACTGGCCGGTTTAGTTTTAAACGTTTGTTTATATAACGATGCAATAAAATAAGCCAGCCTAGTGCGTTTCGCGGGTCTGTCGCGCTACTTCGTTGAGTCGCTGGAACTTTTTGACGAAACATTCGTCAGAATGACGTCCCAAAATATTTACATCTGGGACCGAAAAAGTTTGTAAACATTAAACTGATAGGGTCAGAATAGACTAGTCATGTGGAATTCGATAAAATGTTACCTCAAAATGGTAAATTAATAGAAAGCCTGTATCTTAAATGTAGGAGTCACCTGAAAAGGGATAGGGTTTAGATAACTTTCTAATTAAATATTTTGTTACTTGGGTAATATTTAGAGTTTATGTGTTAAGGTGTTAAGGACTCATTACGTTGTAACATAGGCTTCCTGTGACCCGAAGCCGCGACAGACGCGCGTACGTGCGGCCCAGTGGCGAGGACGCGTTATGTTAACTACTCGACGTGATACAAAGGGTCTTAGCAATAAGTTAGTTAATAAATGCCCTGTAGGGCGTAGTATGCCTCTAGAATGTAATACTAGCTCTAATAAAGATAACTCTAAGTCTAACATTGATTTTGTTTGTTTGAAAAGGTATTGAAACAAGAAGTAAAGGATGAAGTTCCTTGAAAAATAACTGTGTTGAAGTTTTGAAAATGTTTGAATTGAAAAGTCCTTTCGAAACTGCTGAAAAGCGAAAAAGGTCCGGCCGGTGGGCGGTGGTCAAGGCGTGCGGGACCGCGCCCGCGAAGTCGAAGCGCAAAGAATATGATCGCACACGGTTAGTCAGTCAGCCGCCGCCGACCCCGCAAGACAGCAGCGCGCACTGATCATATTCTTTATCTTCCGACTCGAATACAAACACACACTACAGTATTTAGTACATTATCTACGTGATCCTTTGCATTTTACGAATTAGTAATATATATTTTATGTATCGGATTTTATGGATTTTGATGACACCATATTTTTCACATTCTTATTTTTATTAGTGTAGTATTGTGTTGTGAGCGACTTTGTTATAATAAATGATAGTTTTGTAACATCACTAAGGGTATTTATTCATCCCACCTTATCTTATCCATTATCCTTTCCGAAGAGTGGTTTACTAACATTTTGTACTTATTTAATTTATGAATTATATCTATTTGTTAGGTTATGATAGCTCATGTTGGGAAATATTTATTATATTTATGTTAGGTATTTAGTTTTCACAATGCTGTTTGAATATCTAAAGATGGAACTTCCAGAAAAGACACCTTGGTTTGGGTGGCATGCGCGATTCGAAGCTGTATCTTTGCAAGCCAGGTGAGTCAGTTATTCTCAAGCAGTCGCCCGGTTTAGGAAACATGCAAATTCGAATCCCGCCTGATACCTCTACTATAACTCAATTGGGTGCAGTCAAACTAGGGAAATCAGTCCTTTCAATGCACCTGATTACAAGTCCAAGTTTGTTGTGGTATTATTATCTTGGCATATCTCTACCTTATCATAAACTTTACTCTATTTATCTATTTGATTGAACCATTGACAGATAATCTTAGACGTAATATGTTGACGCTTTTCATAGTAAGTAACCTAGTAGTAAGCTCGGTTTCGCCCAAGTAGAGAGAGCTAAATAATTAGACTAGAAAAGCAGGCGGTGACAGCGTCTTTGCTCAGGACTTGCTGTAATGGAAAACGCAGATAAAATCCCAAGCAACCCGAATAACGATAGTAGCTTCACCTTTCACGTTGGTTTTAAGTTCACTGCAGAATGTGGGCTTCTGAGACTGGTTTCAGAGTCACGCGGATGAGCCGGCCGTCCGCGCGCGGTTCGGTATTCATATCCCTTTTGGTAAGGCGTCGTCGGCTTAGGCGAGAAAGGAAGCCAGCAATGCATGCTCGCACCCGCACTGACGAGCCGCGGTCAGTGTGACTCTGAAACCAGCCTGAATGTCACATGATGCTATGACACCGGCAGCTATCAAAATGTATTTCTTAGAAATACTATATTATAAAAAACTATAATAACTAACCGCCGCACTCAGAGACGTCAAGTAACTTTACAGTCCTACCAACTTATCTGTGAAATGGCGAAAATTGGAACTACGACCGCCATGTTGAAATGTCATTCGATTGTCCGTGTCAACAATTTTTGAGTACTATGGTTGTTTTATTGTGATATTTCGGAATTTATGAAGTTGAATATGCCGAAAACCATTAAAAGTGATGCTTAAAACATTATTCTCAAGGTTGAAACCTTTTTTAAAGAAGAAGCTCGGGCGAGATCTCCGATTAATCCATTTACCAAAATATACAAACGAATTTCGGCTGCAACAGGTTAGTGTTGTCAGCTTTATTTTTATAAATACCTATATTCTTAACCAAATATTCAAGTCCACGGAATATTTGTATATATTCTTACTGTAGGTTAACGTAACGGTAACGCACATCTAATAGGTCACCTGTTAAATGGGTGAGCCAACTAACCTGCCGGTTTTTAAATTTCGATGAAAAATTAAATCCTATGTTTCAGGTGTGAGTCAAGGACTCATTTCAAAAATAGATAAAGAAAGGCATGCAGCAGAAGACACTGTTACTAAAATTCGGACACAAGGCAAGGATAGAAAACGCAAAAGTGGAATCACACACGTTGATGATTTTGACATGGGAGTTATACGGAGGAGAGTACATGAATTTGATTCTGCCGAAAACGAGGCCTACTGTTAAAACCTTCTAGAGGTCTTAAAGACATAAATAAATTACACAGGACAGCGATGATGATGTCGGTAGTGCAGGTTCATCTAAAGATCATAATTACTGTAAATGCGGTTTTTAATAAATAATTGTAAAGCAATTTGTTTTTTTTATTAAATCCATTAGGTACTTACCACTGCCAATTATTATAAGTATATCGTTGTTAGGGGTTAGGTACGGTCTTAACTAAATGCTGCAAATAGTATCTGGTACCTGATGCAGGGAGGGTACATGAATCACATTGAATGAAAGTTTCAAGTGTGGAACATTTAGTATGATTGTTAAGTTTTCCAGATTCTAGTTTATCTCTCTAGTAACTGTTTTAGCTATCAAACCTTTATATCTGCAGGATTTCCATTTCACTGGATCACTTGCTAAATAAAGCTATTTATAAATCCTGAAGGACAACTGTTTAGCGTACCTACTTAACTACAAATTAATATATATATATTATTTTTAATTTATAAAAAATTACAATATGTAATTTTATTATTTTTATTTAATACTTATTTCATATGAAAAATTACCTACTTGTAAAACTCACTCAATTTTAGACACCTTATATTAATTAGCAACACTGAATCGACGGTGTCGTCCTCTTTCAGTTCACAGATAAGTTGGTAGGTCTGTAATGGTTGATTAGCGTCAAAATTCCATTTTTGAAAAGAGACTATAACAAATTGAATAAAGAACTTTTCAGAATGTCAAATTTTGACAAAATTTTGAACCATTAACGTTAATTGACGTCTCTGAGTACGGCAGTAATTGGGTGTTGAAAATGAACTCTCACCGCTATGGTGGAAACCGAGCTGTAGTATTAGCATTTTTATGGTATTTGATAATTATGTATAATATTATAGGGTCATCATTCGATATTCCTTCGTTTATGGATTACGCAAAAATAAAACACCAGTAATCTGAATGTCAGGTTTTATTAAAATTCTTAACAATTGCTATGTATAATTGTCATAAATAGATACCACCACATACATACCTATTGGCACCTTCCGAATATGGCAGTTCGACACACCAAGAAACATAGTATAATTTTTCAATAATAATAAAAACATTAGCAAAAAACTATTATCAAGAGCTGCAACTTAGTATTATTGGATAGCGTGATTGCATTGGACGCCTTTGGGTGATTTTGACACATTTGTACATTCTTTACACTATACTATAAATAGGATTTTCATTTATGGAAGCTTATTTATGTAATTTTACTATTTGGTAAATAAATTAGATCTTCCACAAAATTAAATCTACTGTGGCAATGATTATAATAAATACCTACAGAATGGAATGCAATAATAATACTGAGTAAAATTAAATATGATTGAGTCTACTTATCAGAAGGTAATAAAATAATTATTATATTAATTAATATAATCGTAATACAAAATGGAATGAAAAAGGAAATACATTTTATTGGCCTTTGGCCTCTTGAAGCAAAATAACAAATCAGTGAGAACGCTGAGCGCGCCTGAGGTAAGATTCACTGTTTGTTTTCCTCGTGACTGTCCTCACATGCTTATTTTTTTCTTAAAACGATTTCAAAAGCATGAGGTAAGTATTCCATTAATTTACATCAATCTGCCTCACGAGTCTTACCTACATATATCACTCAACATTCCTGAATGAAGCTACTTGTGGTATACAAAATAACATAATCATTAGCAACAAAACATTGCAGATATTGGTGAATGTCGACATGATACACTTTCTTATGCCTACTTACATATTCTTGCTTTTACAACATTTTTGGCCATTCATTGACTTGTGCCCACCAAAGCAAACGATGACTCAATAACGCTGTGAATACATCAAATAATTTTTACATGTAATTAGCATGTGTTCTACTCACATTTTCTCAGAAAGTTCCTTTTGACCAGTGACTTTTAAATTAAATATTTTCAAGACACTGGCGCTAAGAGCAATGTCGCCTTTGGTGAACACTTCCCGTTAGACGCGGTTTCGCTTTATGAAAGCGGACGCTAACTACTAGTACAGCTAGAACCCTAAGGGTTTGGAGGGACAAGGAAATTTCTACCGAAATTGAGCTGCGAAAATATCGTGGGCGGATGTGCGTTTTCCTACTAGTTTCAGAATGCTTGAGCTACTATACTTTAGCTAAAAGAATTGGCTTACCACTGACATATTTGCTAAGTAGTGTTAGAATATAAAGGCTTAGAGTTAGAGGCTGTCTAAAATAAAATGACGCGCCCCACCACAGCAAGTAAGCAGATGCGGTGGAGTTGCGCGTCATTTCCGCTTAGCGGTCTCTAATTGTCTGTTACAGCTAAACAAGTCAAACTAGTTGTACAGACAGAAATAATGTCCAATGGATTGGACTAGTGGGCCATTGACATAACAGAAAAAGCCGGTTTCATATTGGCTTAAATAGCCTTCTCGCTTCTATTGTTGTCTAATCCACATAAACTTACTAACTAATGGCAAGATGAATGAGCAAGGGAACATAAAAAATACAAATCCTTCATACACTTTCGTTGCCTATTCGTCTAAGACTGCGACAGTATTCACTACATTGTACTAGTACAGATTCTGGAATCTGGTAAATGATTGCTATTCTAAGACAACTTTAATTAATTATCGTTAATGAAATACTTGGCAATAAAATTGAGTAGTCTTGAGAAAAGGGGAATCTAGAGCTATAACTTTAAATGTATTGAACTAAGTAAGTGTGTCTCTATTTTACGCCAGACACCGACTACAACAAGAAAAAAATTAAGATGTTCACAATGGCTCTTTATCCATTGCATATACGAAACATTTTGACGGTCTTTATGTTTATTTCAGATATGTAAATTATTTAGCTTCAACGGATGTTAAATACACTAAAAGCTACTTAAATCTAAAATAGTTACTACAATAATAATTCGTAACGAATTCTATTCAATACGTAAGATGTAACATAAACTTTGATAAAATTAATACAGTGATGTAAATCAACATAAGAATAAAAAATGTAACAGCATTCTTTGGATGATTAAAATGGTATGTGATGTAAAACAAATAAGGTATTTTAGGAACATAAAAATGGTATTTCACTTACTACACAGTTACACTAATTGTTTCTTCAAATGCCCTATTGCACTTATTTGGAGTGAAAATTACAATAACTTCTAAAATAAATGGTAGCTATCCAAAATATATTTCAAGAAATGCGCCTGTCGAGACTCTTGGAATCAATAACTTATAAGATTTATTCTCATAACACTACCTATGCACTTTCTGCAATGAAAAATAATATTGAAAGGTACAAAGGCCAGCACATAAAGTCAAATTGCCTCAATAAATTTTAAAGGATCAACTGCAGCTATTGAGTAATATAAAGTGCGATGTAAAAAAACGTTTTACTCCACCCAGTCGAGACGAAACGTTACATAATGAAATATGTTTAATAATAATAAAAAATATTTTTGATTTTTATTGTTATACATTTTTCTATTCTATTCTAATTAATTTCAACCTGATCTGCTGGCAACTCTTTTGAGACTTAACTGACTAATCATTTATTATCTTGCCTCATCAACATGACATCCATAGCGATTTTGAATAATAATCAGACGCACGAATACAGCAATAACTGACACAAGCACTTTGGTGCTTGATTTTTGGGTATGTTATGATGTATGTAGGGTAAACCACCCCATTATTGGCACCCTTCCTTTAAACTCGAAAAAACCCGGCTACGACATTAAGACAAGTATTTTCATGGACATTCTACACGCGCTTTCAAGTTATCCACTTGAGCCTTTTGACTGCCGCGGGCTTGGGAGAAAACACTGGCGTGGTATTTTCTTGTCCATCAATAAAGATCACTTGTAAACTGTATGGATGAACGCACACGAAGGGGTAAAAAGAACGATGACTTCCCAAGGACGAAAGAGATAAAATGGGGAAGGTCCACGACAAAAATAGAACCAACAACGTGGCTAGCAGCTCGCGAGCTTCCGTTCTTGCAGACAACAAAATAAAATAGCACCCCGTGTGCGTTGATTCCGTGGCAAATTCTAGCGTACATTTTCACGACACGGAGGGATTTTTGACAAAAACGCATTACTGCCACTTGTTTCACTATTAGTTTTATGAAGATGACACGAGTGGTGATTCAAAAAAATATATAAATGAAATAATGGAATTAAGCTAAACGCAAAGACTCGTGGCACTCGGAGCAATAAAAAATGCAAGCGACAACGCATTTCATTTTTCTCTCTTAAACCAGGATTGTAGGAAGAAAGACATGGAATTAACATGCGCTGGAAGGGCGTCTGCTTCCTGCACGTTCCCTATAGTGGCAATCCCTCGCGTGTTTACCATTCCTTAGTATGTATCTGTAGCATGATTCAAAGCAGTAACGTGGCGTGATCCCGCTGCAGCCGTCGTCTTGCGCGCAGCGAGGCGGCGCACAGCGCGTCGGAGGGCGGCGGCGGGCCGGGCGCGCGCGCACCGCTCTCCTGGTAGTAGACGTGCGCGCCGCCGCAACGGGCGCCTAGGACTACGCTCTCTTCGCTCCTGAGGAGGGAATTACGAGTTTTCAGCTTTCTTAACCTTTATTATACAATCTGACCGAGTATTTTGCTTTCTGTCAAATTATTTTGTCGTCTATTTCTGTTAATCACCTGTCATATTAAGAAATTCACAAAAAGCGTAAATTTTTTGCAAGTTAAGAACAGGTCTATACTGTTCTTAACTTGTACATAACATAACATAATCGGCCTATATACGTCCCACTGCTGGGCACAGGCCTCACCTCAACTATGAGGTGGAACAAGCTATACTCCAACACGCGGGCTCAGTGCGGATTGTTGGAGGGGTGTAAGGTTAGTGAGCAACCTTATTGTCAGATGTTATCAAGCCGCCCTAAGGCCTCTGACTAGGCTTAACGACTGACATCTAGCGACGTCAACCGGGACCAACTGCTTAACGTGCCTTCCGAAGCACGGAGATGCCCGAAATACTCATCACTAAATTTCGGTCGGGTGGTCACCCATCCCTTTTCCGACCCGGCGTGTGTTCTCTTAACTTGTAAAAGATAAAATAAAGCGCCAGGGAGACCACGAGAAACTAGACTATTGCAATGAGGGTTCTTGATACGTTCCTGCCACCAAGCGGCGCTGCGTAAGCCAAACTGGTCCAGCCAGTCTGGTCCAAACAGCTTTCAATCCAATTTGGGTTTTAAACCATCCCCTCATTGGGTTATACTTAATACTGGGGTAGACTCTTTCTGCCACCAGACGGCGCTGTAGGCATCTAGTCCAAACGGCTGTCAGATTAAACAATTGGACATCGCAGAGGTTAACTTGTTTTCTTCCTTCTTTTTCCTTTTAGCCATGAATCATATTTTTTGCTGAGTTGCTTATGCCGCCAAAATAAAAAAAATGGCAAAATATTAAAACGTGGATTACTGGTAATAGGTACTACTAAATCATAATCATGAAAGAACAAAACATAAGAAGCAGTACAGAGGCGCACACATCAACCTTTCCATAAAGGCACTTTATAAGGCTGTCATAAGCCCCATTTTGCAATGGTTTATGTGTGCGCCACTGTACATTCAGTACGACGCCGTAGGTAACCAAAAATATTCAACATCCGAATTAAAAACACCAACCTCAGTATAAACTCTGAGAGTTCAGGATCCTCTCCGAACTCATTATGAATGAGCCCCATAGTGGCGATGTCGAGCGCCGCCCAGGGCCCGCCCTTCTTCACGGTGCCCCAGTCCGGGTCCAGCGTCAGGTAGCTGTAGTCCGTGGCCTCGGGGCCCGCCGCCAGGGGCTCCATGCACTTCTGCTCGATGGGGCCCAGGGCGTTTAGAGAGGTTTCCCACTGAAAACAAATACAAAAATAACTGATATGTTGTGATAGATGCTACGCAAATGGTGTAGGTTTGTTCTGACTTAACCTGATCGAACGAATAATAAAATAATATATCAGCGAGCGATTGTCACTAATTCCATGATGGAACTAGTGACAATAGACCCTATAACCTACTATTAGGGCTACTATTTCTGTGTTTTATTAATATTAGGTTTTTCGTACAATGAAGTATTCCCATCTATCTCTTTCAGAACTGTCATTCGGTTTCGTTAGTCCTGTTTACATAGGCAAATCAAAAAAGCGCTGACTAGTATGTTAGTCTCATATCGTTATCATCATCATGTCAGCCGAACGATGCCCATTGCTGGGCATAGGCATCTCCCAAGGATCTCCACAACAATCGGGCCTACGCTGTCCGCATCCAGCGGCTTTCCGCGACCTTGACCAGATCGTCGGTCCACTTTGTGGAGGTCCATATCGTTATAATAGGCAAAATTTCGGTGGCATCTGTAGAACCGGAGGGGTTCTAACCATTAACCAATCCTAAGTACTTAACTTTAATGGATGGTTGGAAGTAAGTAAGGTCAAATTGCGTAACTTTGAATTACAGTGTAACATTGAATGCACTGTGTAAGAACAGAAAAAGTACCTGCATAAAATTTGTTTATGGTTTGTTTTTGAGACAATCCCTCATAGACTCAACAACATCTTTTTGTTGGAGCACTAGTCAAGTGTAACTGATCTAAAAGAGTGGATTCAATGTTACACTGAAATTCAAACTTACCCAACTTGACTGTACCGATGGTGCAACTATCTTTGATATACTGACCAGTGAATTGATAGTATCTGCATGATTGGCGGCGTCGGCGTCGAGTACAGCCAGCAGCGCCATGTTGTGCAGCCCGCTCACGAACAGCGAGCACTTCACCGCGCGCCGACTGTACTCCGGCAGCTGCTCCAGGTCGCTGTCAGAGTCAGAGTCGTTCTCAGAGTCTTGACGTCGGGTTTTTGGTCTAGAAGGAGATACAAGGTTTTTGGAAATATTCTTCAGCTATGTGTTACTACTAATGAGTGGAGCATAAATCTTCTTGGGATGTATTTTACGTGTATTTTATGTTTTCATATTCCCGCATTTGTTTGCTCATTCCTACTTTTAATCCAGTTCACCGTCCTATTTTCTTTGTCTGACTGTTGTTGAATGGTAGAGAATGCATCTCTGCATTAAGTCCGCAATTTTTACTTTACTTATGTGCAATAAATAACACATTTTTTAAAAGTCCAATGTCCATTGAATTCATTGGATTTTATTTGTTTTCATAAAATCTTCTACCTGAAGATGTCTGGAAGACATCGCTCCCTAGCGATAAGACCGCTTCAACGTGCAGCGCACACATCAAATTTTACTTAGGGCCACCTTATGCGGTTGACATTAGACCCATTTTGCAATGGTTTTGTAAACGTTGATGTGGGCGATTTCAAATTCTAAAACTCTGTACAATTTAAGCTCAGAATAAATTCAAATGACATCTTACCTATCAGAAAACGTGAGTGTTCTCTCCGCAGCGGGCGTGAGGAACTCCCTCAGCTCCAGCGGCGTCATGACGCGGCTGCTGTACCCGCTCGACTTGTCCGAGAACGCCAGGTGGCTCAGCTTCTCCATCAACGGCGTCAACTGAACACCAGTCAACTTCTTCTTGAAACTCGTCGCCTCCTCCGACCCGATCTGCGAATCTGCACTCTCTGACAACGATTTCAGAGGCAGCGACAACGATTTTCGCCTGGACTGATCCGTTGGCAAAGCCTTAGGAGTCTCCTTATTAACTTTCTTCTTCGGCGTCCTTTGCGGAGACCTGTTCAACTCCGAATCGAAATCTTCGAACTTCTCTTGCTCGCATAACTTCATGTTAAAAGTAAACATGTTGTCCTCTTTAGACTCTTGCTTCATTTTCGCGTAATACTGTTCTATGTATTGGTTGAAGAGCGACTCTGAAATGGCCACTCCGTCGTTTCTGAATACTGGGAAGGATGGGTCGTTTATGGTGAGAGATGAACGCCTTTTTAATATTCCATCTTCTGGTGATGGAGTCATGTCGTCGTTTAGCGGTATATTAGCCTTTTTTAACTTAAACCTTGAAGTGGCTCTGTTGGATAGTCTTTTGAAGGTATCTTGTATGTCTGTCACGCTCGCTAGCTTACGGATAGAGTCTGGTTTGTTGATGTAGTGGTCTGCTATACAGTTCATGTCTAAAACAATTTTGTTATCCCTCTTTTCGTTTTCCATAACTTTAGCACTGTTTTCAATGTTCTTCAGGACGTCCGGTTCCGGTGGTTTGTCTTGTTGGTTATCAGGGTTTTGGCATATGGAGAGCATGTTGCCGTGGAGTCGTTTGAATTCGACCATGGGTGTGGAACAGACGCTGGTCTGTCCTGTGAAGACGGTGTCGTTTTCTTTCGCTTCTTCGTCTACGGATTTTTGTGTTTTGAAGCTGAGGGAGAGTTTGGTGGGTCGTTGGCGAGGCTTGTTGGTGAAGGGCACGACGTCGGGCATGCTGGGCTTGCGCGGGATGTCCGCCAGGGGGCGCTCCTCGCGGTTGGGGGGGGATATCATGGTGTGGTCCTCCTCGGGGACCGCGGTGAAGAGGAGAGACTTGTCCCTTTTCATGCCCGTTTGTGGAAATTCGCGTTGCTTTTCGCGTTCTGCTTCTTGGTTCTGAAAAAAGATACATTACTCTTTTATCTTTTGGTACGATTTAGTTCTTTCACATTTGTTTCGAGTGAAACTACTCTATTTTTATTTCAAAGAGCCATCGATGGTCAGGCAAATAGTTAATCCTAAAAGCGTTAAGCTGAGTTGGTGGCTGAGGGGAGATTTCGCTCTTTAAACTTGGTGAGCGACACCATAAGTGATTGAATTAATTCACTCTTTGAAAGTTATACTCACGAACAAAGTATGCACATAAGATTATTATTCGCGATGAATTCGATACATATTTGCAATCCAAGAAGAAGTGACATGCTGTAACTGGCCGCCCTGGAATTTTATGGACGAGGCCTATGTTCAGCACTTGACCGCTGATGTTCATCACCTGAAAAGCACTAACCTTCCTAATCTTCGCGATCATCTCCTCCCCGTTCTGCGTGAACCGATGCGTGGTATCCCTCGCCTGCACTAGCCTGGCATGCGTTCGCCTGGACACATATACCACGAGCAGTTGAGCTCCCAGAGGCAGCGGCGTCTCTGTTTGTACACACTCTGCAGGAGACTTTATTCGGTACGGGTCCACTACGGTGAGGTACGAGGTTAGGGACGGAGGCAGTTGCGTGGCGATTATTCTGCAATTGTTTGAATTTGAATTAGTTTGGGGCCATAATTATGTCACATGTGACGAAATAAAGCTCCAACCACTATAGTGGCAATACGTTATAATACTGATAACCACTCTAACGTCACCACTAAATACTTACCCCCTTATTCATAAAAACTTAAACAGCTCTTATAGAACACGATAACTTTTGTATCGCTTTGTCACTGTCATTCTTGTTGTTGCCGCCATTTGCGAGTAAGTGACAGAACACGTCAATAGCTTAAACAATGCGTTAGCGTTGCGTTCGTTTTTATGAATAAGGGGGCTAATGTCTTATGCGCTAACATACGCTACACTATATGGATGCGCATGAGCAGCGTCAGTAGGGAAAGTTGATGTGGTCGCCGTTATCAAAATTATTATTCTTAAAACATGACACTATTTTCTGTCTACTTTTTCTCCCTTGTCACATTATACATACTGAACCAACGAAACGGTCAATTAGCAACTTACCCCCTTATTCATAAAAATGAACGCAACGCTAACGCATTGTTTAAGCTATTGACGTGTTCTGTCACTTACTCGCAAATGGCGGCAGCAACAAGAATGACAGTGACAAAGCGATACAATAGTTATCGTGTTCTATAAGAGCTGTTTAAGTTTTTATGAATAAGGGGGTTAGACTGGCATCAATTACATGGCCATTTGCAACAACATATATAATAATAATGTTTATGACTACTTACTTGTTGTTGTACAGAACCACGCCCCCGAGGACGCCCTTGCTCTTGCGACAATGCTCCAATATTTGCATAGCCTCCATATAAATTGATGTAGCACTCTGAAAAATATCATATTATTTGATTTGGGTTTTACATTGGCTGGCCAGAAACAGGGAGGAATGGAGGTATTTGAAGGAGATAGTCTGTCTTAGTGTTAGTCTGGTCTTAGTGTCAATAACCATTGCAGAGTTTAAACAAGTTTAGTATTCATAACTAATGCTTTGAACCTAAATCTAGATGTTATGGATTATTAGAAAATCACTCATGTTTATTTCATGTTTAATAGTCAACGGCACATCAGGCTACCCAATTCCGTTTTTTATTGTGCTCTATTCAAATATCATTTCTTTGATACAGAGCAAGGAGAACTGACCGGCAACGGGTAGCGTGATGTGCCGTTCACCGTAACATACCTATAGTAAATCCTTATCGTCTGTTAGTAATAAAAGTATGTTTGCGACAAGAATATGTAACAAGCATTACAATTATTTTACTATTTCCTAAAAGGGAAAGAAACAGAATACAAATATCATACCCAACATCAATAGACTTCCACGTGTCTACAATGTTGCAAATGGCAAACCCTCGTGTGAGCAGCGGGTTATCACGTAATTACTTGCTTACATGTCATAATTGCCACTTCAACATAATAATAATATGGTCCCGATCATACAATAAATTCATTACAATCACTTAGTGCTATTTAAAGAGAAGTATGCCAAGAATATAGTACATAGTAGAATATAATTCAAGTTCTCTAGTAGATTGCAAAATGTTTGTTCTAATTGTATTATTAATTTATACGGTCATTACATTAATCAACAGCATGACGTCCACATCTGAGTATAGGCCCCCTCCATAGATTTCTAGAGCGGAATGTGTCCACCGAAATTATCAGGTAATCCGTTCTCCTTATTTGTGGGCGTTCCTAGGCTGCGTTTGTCTTCAAATGGTCTTCATTCAAGAACTTTTCGACCACAACGGCCATTAGTTCTTTGCGCTAAAAGTATGCGTTAAGCAACGTTTTCCAAAACAGTATGATATTTTTAACTGGCCTAAAAAATATGTTTGACTGTTGTTATTATAAAATATGGATCTTAAGACTCCAGACGGTCACAGATTAGTTTTGTCTGCAGTAAGCAACATTGTATTTGCTACTCGTATTACGGTAATGATAACGAATACAATGTAAATAAACACTCTGCCTTATCAGCCCTTGTCGCGATTAACACTCTGTTGGCTACTTGTATTGCTAATCCAAATAGTGTATACAAATGACATGGGAAGGTTTAAACGATTGCTTTATTTTGCATGTTTTAGTCATATTCTAATAAATGAAAGACGTAAACTGATTTAAAACTGAGTTGTAAAATTACCGTAATAAGCCAGGCCTCTTCACCCGTCTGGAAATAGGGCAGGATTTATTTCAGCAGTGGCTGGTATTCACCTGCAAAAGTAAACTTACCTTGGGTAGACTCAGCATCGGCACCCGTTGGAATATGTGGCATCCAAATTGCAACACCGGCAGGTACGTCTCGAAGACCTGGTACAGCTTCTCCGAGAGCCGCTTGGGGTCTTCCATTTGTGCCGCCAAGGCTTGCAGGTCTCCGTGGTACACCTTGATCATGGAGGTGAGGAGGTTGGCGCGGTTCTTGAGAACCCAATCCGGGATGTTGCGGTCGCTGCCGATGGCCTGGGGAAATTCATATACGCTTATGACTATATTCCGAACGGAGTAGTCAGGGGCATTTCGAATGTTACCGTCATGGTGAACAGAACTTCAGAAACCCTCATTTAACCCAACGTAGTAAGGCGCGAGCCTACCGCCGTTATTCGGGTTTCTTGGGTTATATCGGAGTTCTCCGTCACTAGAGATCATTGGCTTCAAAATGAGCAGATATTGTAATGTCCATGGATGGCAAATAGTGCTAAACATCTGTAGTTATTTTTAAATACACAATTCCCTACTTCCCAAATACGAAGACATCTCTGCAAGCTATAATATGATTGCTATTTCCACACACAAGATTTTCTTTACCATTCAAGGATAACAACCAGACAAAATAAATACTACAGAGCTCCAGTTTTCTAAAGTTAGTTTATTATTAAAGACTCTGGGTTGAGGCCTCTTCCAGCTTCTTACACATTTAACAGTACACAGACTCGTTCGGATCGTATGTATGGCTGCATCATGTCTGTTTGAATCAATTATTATACTATTTGATCAAATCACAAACACGTCTCACTTGGCTGATCCTGACCGAAGCGCTAAACAGGTTGTTATCAATACCATCAATACTTAATCTTGTTTATACATTATTATAAGTATTGCCTTACCAGTATGTATCTCCCGTACTCTCTGATGATAAATTTGCCACTCTGCAGTGTTATGGCGACGGGCTGCGAGAAGAGCGACTTCACGCAGTGTGCTGTGCCTACCACCTGTAGATGTAAATCATGTTTGCCTTTTAAATAGGAAAAAAGTTTCATTGCCACTCATCAGTAGCATTCTGTTTCATTCTATAAATGAACTAACTTATATTTTTTTTCGTGAATTACATAAATTATTTATTTATTCTTGATTGCACATAACAAACATATATGACATACTTAATGCCACACAGACAGACATAGAAATTAAAGTGGTGCACAAATTTAAGGATTAAGAAAACTATTTCATAAACTCTTTTTATTTTTACTTAATAGCAAGAAAAGAGATTCTTAACAACTGGTAACAAAAAAGCTGTGAAACTGCATTCATAAACAACAAAAATATTGTTGAAATAGGTGTAATTAAAACCAAAACAAATCATTATAACTTATATTAATCTTGAAACAAAGTAGGAACAGAAAATGATCATTAATATCTACATAAACAACTTTAAAACTCTTGTGTGTGTATTTAAATTAGTTGTGGTTATTACCAAGTTGACTCAGTCACTGTAAATGTTGTTTGAAAACCAGTATTCTGGTTCCTAGATACTCACTTAGTGATCTAAATAGAGGAACTCATAATAAGCAACTTGCAGATTAAGAATTCTCATTAGCAATTTGAGCTCTCAATTCTATGGAAATTCCGATCAAACTAAAATAAATGAAATGCTGACCAAATCATTAGCCTAATGGATAGTTTATTGAACATATATTAAACACATTCTTAATAAAATTATACCTATTTGTTTAATTATAATTAAAATAGGTATCTATTTGCTAAATTACAACCACTAAAACAACTTCTGTAACCAAGATTGCAGCAATTTTATGGAACTGCCAAACAAAAATAATCATTTAGTTATTAGTCACTTAGATAAGTTATAGGGTTACCTTATCAAGGTCTTATAAGATAAAAACAGCACTCTCTATAATTTATTTTTTAGAATATAATGATTAATAATTTTGCACAATATTACTATGCATTTCCATTTCACTGTAATAAAATAAATGAAATTATAGTTCCAAAAAATATATTTTCCTTTCAAATAAAAAACAAGCAGAGTAGAATAGTTTTAAACTTTTCACCGTAGTCAAGAGTGTAGACAGGGCAGGGCAGCCACAAGTCCAAACAGCTAATTTTATTTATGACAGGCAAATTGACATGAATGTGGTGGGATTTTCATAACATAGAAATAAAACCATTGACGCAATGACAAGAAGGACTCACCTGGCCCGCCAAAGCAAGTCTTTGTGTGTCAGAAACCCATCCTGGGTGAAAGTAAAGCACAGCATCAACAGGATCGTCCTCCTCCGCTGTGCAGCATTGTGTGTCGTACACAAACACTATCATCATTTCCCTGCCAATTTTCAATCAAATTTAGAGTCAGGTATCTATTTTGTTACAGAAATAAATAAATAAAATATAATTAAACTACGTTTATGTTTCATTTTTCTATTTATACTTATTTTATGGTAGCTATGACACATTTAAAGGCAGTTCTAACCATTTTAAATATCAGATAGGCTCCACCAATAATATTTTGTTTGGGCCCATGCAAAAACTTAATCATGAAAAATAATGTGGGTTAAAACACAGTTAAGCCTTTTAATCTCCCCTATCACGACTTGAAGACGAGGACAATTGACCGCAAAACGTGTTCACGAAACCGTATAGAATTTCATAAGCTAGGTAATCCAGTTAGAATATAAACATTGGAATCAATTTCAATACCACGTACTTGGCCATTTTGAAGGATGTTCTTGTCTTTTTCTGAATAAATAGTACACAGTATTACACCATTTCACTTATTTGTACACTAACTAATAATTGGATAGAATAGAAATCAATAACATATTTCATTTTTAGTTCATGTTTTCTTTACAAAAATGAAGCAGACGACTTTTCGTCGCCAAGAATTTTTGACATTTGATTCAGATTTCAGTGTTGCCAAGATCTATTATGTTTATTCTAACCAAAAGAATAATTGTACCCAAATTTTACACCGACTTTCAAAAAGATGAGTCCTACTACCTACCTACTCATAATTTTTTACGGAAGCGTATTTTCTTAAAGCAGTTTGCACCACTGTTGAATGCGGTCCTGAGTTTAGCTTTACTTATTTCATTACCGTGGCCGTCAAAACCTACTATTGTATGCAAATAAGTAAAAAGCGAATTTAATATTATTACTTCTTGTGGCGCCCACCAAAGAAAATAAACCACAATACGGTTCAAACAATCTAAATGAAATTACTAAATATTAAATGTTTTTTTTAATAGCAACCCATGTCATTCCTAGTTTAAAAAAACAACACAGATGGCGCTGACCAGCAAAATACGTATGAGTACATAAATGTTGAGGCCATAAGTCCATTGCTGAGGTAGAGTGACTATACTCAATTGAATAAAGCATTAGGTAGACAGAACTTGACGAAAGTAATTTACGGTTCTTTTTATGCTACACTTTCTGGTATAAGTGCAAAAAATATTACAACTCTTGAGACTTATGCCGAACTCATCAAAATCTACGTCTTATGCCAACTGTCTCACTTATTTGTTCTCATTCAAAAATAGTTACTTAGACCCTTCATACGTAGTGACGGTAAACAAACAAATGCAAATCATTCGTTTGTTTAGCACCCCTGCTTCTATGAGCCTCTTTTTAAACGGTTTTATTTAGCTCACCCCGTTTGTTTTATTTATTCTTGGGTCAAATATAGTAATTCAAATTTCACCCTCTTCCTGTCAACCGATTAATCTGAAATTTTGTATACACTTTGGATTTTGGTGACAATACAATTATGTTTATTCATCATCATTATAAATTCAAGATGGCCGCCGCTACAAAATGGCGGATAATTTATGTTTTATATTTTCCCATCAATATGGGTATCAAATGAAAGAGCTCAACAAGCAAAATACAATATACTATAAAAAAATGAAATCCAAGATGGCGGCCGCTACAAAATGGCGGATAACGTAGGTTTGATCAATCCCATCAACATGGGTATCAAATGAAAGGTCTCAACAAGTAGAATACAATTTACTATGCAAAATTGAAATCTAAGATGGCCGCCGCTACCAAATCATCATCATCAGCCTGCTGTAGTCCACTGCTGAACATAGGCCTCTGCTTTTGCACGCCACTGTACTCGATATTCGGCTGCTCGCATCCAGCTCCTGCCAGCCATTCTGCGCAGATCATCAATCCACCTTGCCTGAGGACGTCCTACACTACGCTTGTCGAGACGCGGTCTCCACTCAAGAACACGTTTACTCCAACGTTTGTCGGTTCTACGGCTAACATGGCCAGCCCACTGCCACTTCAGCTTGCTGATCCGGTGGGCTATGTCGAAAACCTTGGTTCTCTGCCGTATCACCTCATTTCTGATTTGATCTCGCAGAGAAACGCCGAGCATAGCCCACTCCATAGCCCGCTGAGTGACTTTAAATTTGTGGACCAGCCGTGCCGTTAGTGTCCACGTTTTGGCTCCGTATGTCATGACTATTCACCTCGTCCTCGAAGTTGTTTCTACCTAACTGCAATGTCTGCCCGAGGTATACATATTTTTGAACAACTTCGAGAACGGCGCCGTGTATCGCTATCGGTTCCGGTAGTACATGTTCATTGAGCATGACCTTGGTTTTGTCCAAGTTCATCCGTAGACCGATGCGCACAGAAGAGTCAGCCAGGTCATTCAGCATCTGTTGTAGGTCCTGCAGCGTTTCTGCCACGATGACGATGTCGTCAGCAAATCGCAAGTGAGACATGTACTCGCCATTAACGTTGATACCACGCCCTTCCCAGTTCAGCGTCTTGAACATATCCTCCATTGCATTTGGGAACAATTCCGGGGAGATAACATCCCCTTGTCGCAAACCTCGATGCAACGGTATAGGACTTGTTTGCTGATTCTGGATTTGGACGGACATAGTGGCTGCTTCGTAAAGACATCTCATCACTTGGATGTATCGCCAATCTACACGGCATCGCTGCAGGGACTCCAGAACAGACCAGATTTCAATCGAGTCAAAGGCCTTCTCAGAGTCCACAAATGTATAATCTGCCGCACTGTGTGGATGTGGTCTATGGTGCCGTATTCGCTCCGAAACCCAGCCTGCTCCGGTGGTTGGAATTCGTCGAGTCTTCGCGCAAGACGGTTCGTGATCACTCTTGAGAACAGCTTATAGACGGGGCTTAGAAGGGAAATGGGTCGATAGTTCTTCAGTAGGGTTTTGTCTCCCTTTTTGAAGAACAGGACGACCACACTTCTACTCCACGCCTCTGGAGCTCCACGCCGCTACCAAATGGCTGATAACATTTTTTTATCAATCACACCAATATGGGTATCAAATAAAAGGGCTTGACAAGAAGAATACAGTGCACTATACAACCTCAATATTTAAGATGGGCGCAGCCACTAAATGGCGTATAATCGTATAATAATAAGATTTAAATTTAGAAATTGAACCTGTAATTTAGGTATCTGATTAATCCAGCCTAAATCCACCACCCAAGTCAAGATTTTGTTAGTTTTCAGTTTTTATTTCTCATTCTGTTTAATTCATTTAGTGCTTCGTTATTGCAAGGTTTCTTGCCCGTTAGTTTATTGTTTGAAGAAAGTCAAGCCCACGTGGCTCTTAGTAGAGTAAGATCTTTGCAGGGACTACGTATAGAGGAGTTGGACTGCAATAAACTAACGGGAAGAAACCTTGCAATAATGAAGCACTAAATGAATTAAACAGAATCCGAAATAAAAACTAAAAACTAGAAAATAAAAATAGGTAAAAAAACTTTTTAAGTTAAACGGTTTTATGTTAAACATGCATTACAATGTTTTAGATAAATGTACTAAAAACCAAAAAATAATGAAATAGATACAGTCGTGGGAATTATAAACATATGCATAGACTAGACTAAAATAAAACCGTGGGGCACGTCAATTGTCTACAAATTATCGACTTAATGTGCGATAGAAGAATCGTTTAATTCGTCGTTAGGCAGTTGGCCCGCAGACGGTAAGGAAATTACTTACTATTTTCTTGCTCATGGAAATTCCAATAGTTATTGACTCCATGTAAATAAAAGAGATGTTTCAACTAGTTTATCGTTGGACATTCACACTGCTGGCTGGCGAGGAATCGCTTCACAGCTCGTAGTTTCTCATTATTAATCGACAAAACATATGATAAAAGTACTACTCGCTCACCACTATGAAACCCTAAAACTCGCTTATAATCAAGCTTGCTAGCTTGTTTCCACATTCTAGCCCTACTTATCACACGTCCATCGTTGTCGGTTGAACAACTGCCTAATTATAGTGTAACATTCCAAAACAAACATTTTAATCAACGATTGTAGACAAATTGACGTGCCCCACGGTTTTATTTTAGTCTAGTCTATGCATATGTTTATAATTCCCACGACTGTATCTATTTCATTATTTTTTGGTTTTTAGTACATTTATCTAAAACATTGTAATGCATGTTTAACATAAAACCGTTTAACTTAAAAAGTTTTTTTACCTATTTTTATTTCTAATGTTATAACGAATGGAGTATAGGTACCTACCTCTGAATTGAAACCTCTGCCAAAAAAAGAATTTATTTACTATTTAAAATACACTAGATTCTAGAGTTATTTAAATAGTAAATTAATTAAATAATAACACTAGATTCTAGTGTTATTTAAATAGTAAATAAATTCTAGTGACTAGAACTTTAAGAAATCTCTGCTGTAGGTAGAGCTTAATTAAGCAGGTGAATTTTCTAGGGAGGCTAGTTCAAGAAGTTTGGGTAAAATATAAAAAAAAATGTTCAAAGGAGCTTGATAAGGAGCTTGAGATGGATTTACACAAAAGTTCAAATTAAATACATACCTATCTAAAAAATACGATTTAAAAAAAAAAAACCAGGCATAAAATGTATTGGTTGATGAATTCAACTATTCACCGTCAGGTTTTAGTGGGTAAGTAGGGGTCTCTGTTGCAAAGGAGTTCCGAGCCCCACATACTCCAGTAATCCATGCAACTAACAGTAATAATTAACTAGGTAATATTATTATTATTATTTTGAAGGTACTTGGAAGTTCACGGGTCCATGGGGACCCGGTCCTTTGAAGCTTGCGTGGGGCCGAAGCCAACACGTAGAGGCTTTTTGGTACCATTTACTCTAATTTGAAATGTGTACATCTGCCGGGTTTTGTCTCTTGATAAATAATAAATATCTACCCAAAGACAACACCCGGAAGATGCAAGGACTATTGTACAGTAAAAAGGCATAAAAGACCAGGCTATGGAGGGGATTTTTTAATGGACCGGTTAACTGGGCTATTGCCTGAGACATCGGGCGTCTGCCATGCAAATTGTCTCAATCTTTACTCTCCTGGCAGACGGTGACTAGCCGCTCACTAAATAGGCTACCTATAAGTGCTGACGCATACGGTCAGCAAAGGCGGCAACATGGCCGTGAGCGGCTCAGGGTGTCGAGAGGTGTGCACCGCTTTCTACGAGGTGGTTTCCCACCTCCCCAACTCGCGACTTAGGCATGTTTCACTTCCACCCTGCGAGCATTCAGCTCTAACGCCCCACTCCGGACGGCCGGTTAAGGCAAGCCAGAGGTGAGAGTCCTGCGGCCCCCGCTGGGGTCCACTCCAGCCGGCCAGTGAAGGCAAGCGGAGATGGAGGGCCTGACCGACTCTCGGGGGAACTCGGGTCCGTGGTGTCGCTACACACCAACAGCTCGCCACAAGCTGCCCTGCGGTAACGTCGGGTTAACCCGTGGTGTCGTAACGCACCAACAGCTCATAAGAGCCGCCCCTGATTATTATTATTATGAGCCTAAATTGTCCCAATAATAATATTAATAATAATATCTATTAATTAACTAATATCACAGAAGTAAGCGGCTGGCGTAAATGCAGTTGGCCTGCGCCTGAGTCACCTCGTCACGTTCGCCTTTTTTAGCACGGTTGCGTCGGGAACTCGGGACGCGACGCGGTGACGTTCACTCACGTTTCAAACCCTATTTCCCTATTTATTTATAAATAAGCTAATTAAATTATTCAATAGACCATTATGTTTGCAGATTAATTTCCCAAGTGTGGAAAGGACTTTTCACAGGGATTTGCATATGACATTTTCTTGTTTCCTTAAATTAGGTATTATTTCCTTGACGCTTGTATGCGTAGATGCAGTGGGCGCGTCATTTCAGCTTAGACAATCTCTACCTAACCTATTTTTTCCCTTTACTTTGGTTGTCCCGTAGCCCGTTCGCGTAGGTATTCGCCCTGTGGTACGGGGCGTAAATGCTGCCACGGTCTCCCCGCCTGTCGTAAGAGGCGACTAAAGAGGGCCTTCAGGGTCACTGGGAGTGCACACGGTGGGGCCTGTGTGTCTCCATTCCAAGTGGCACCGAGGAAGGGTGGCGCTATAAG
This sequence comes from Udea ferrugalis, assembly GCA_950022985.1. Lineage (NCBI taxonomy): Eukaryota > Metazoa > Arthropoda > Insecta > Lepidoptera > Crambidae > Udea > Udea ferrugalis. The sequence goes on along the minus strand of OX465527.1, from coordinate 2,123,090 downwards.
AGTGACCTTAGACCGCCGTACACACCGGCAGGTGTAGAGAGGAGGTACAACTCCCCTCGAGCTGGGCAAGCAGGGACCGGCACCGGTTTATCGGTACAAAGTTCATAACCAGAGTTAACGGGGACTACCTGGATACGCACTGAAGTAGGTCACCGGGGGTTTAGTGAGTAGGTAGTGTCTGTCGCCTCACGTTAGGCGATCCTCACACACCCCCGCTCTTTCCCCGGAGGGTGGGAAGTCCTTACAGGGATTCCCCCCGTAAAAAGGTATGTAGGTATGTATTGTGTGTAAGTGTAAGTATTTAGGAATATATTTATGTTTATCACCCACTGTCATACCTATAATACCTGCCTATTGTAGCAACTGCTTATTTTGGAGTCCTAAAAACCTTCAAGTACTTAATTGGCATTTTTTTCTCATTCATTTGCACATTCTGCCTAATAAATGTTACCAACTTAGAAACTAAGGTAAGTATCTACTTTCTTCGATCACAATCGACAGCTAAGTCCGGTTCCGGTGTGGTTCTGTCCACTTATGCCATTATTATTATCTACTTTATTTCTTTTTATCGCCGGCACGGTCAGCCGGATGGACACCTGTAGTGTTAGAATATTAATTTATTAACATGAGTTATGAACTGCTAACGAAGAGTTTGAAGATGGCAAAGACTAAGTTTAGTGCTGGTTTCTAAAAAGCCGACCGGCGCATTAAGTATTGTGCTTAGTACCGGTGAAAGGAGGACCCACCAGGGCGCCATGGGATAGTTCCCATGGCTTCACCATAGTTCACCTTAGTAGGTGTGGCAGCACTATATAATAATAGATCTATCTCTAGTCTATTTATTTTGTGGTGGCAGTGTGGTAGACTTCCCACCAACACGCGCTGCCTGTCAACGAGAGTGGCAGTGGGCGTGCTTTAGATCAATTTTACCAAAACATCTTTTAAAACATGTTATTTAATGACGAATGACCTCGCACCTCGTAGGCTAGCGGACGGGAATCATGTGTGATTTTTATTCATAAACTGGAAGCTAGTTTTTGCTACAAGTTTAAAAATGAAATACTAAAGTATCTAGTTGTTGAATTTTGCGTTAGTCGCATGAAAATAAAACAAAATAGCTCGAAAGGCGGAAAAAGAATGCCTGTACGGTGGCCGGCACATCACGCTACCCATTTCCGGTCAGTCCTCCTTGCTCTATCGCGAACAAATGTCATTTGGCAAGAGCGAGAGAAAAAACGGAAATGGGGTAACCTGATGTGCTGTTGACTGTACAAAATGGGCGAATTTAGGTCGTCACCTACTAAAAGGTAACTTAAACGATCACTAGTAATGTATATGTCACCGGAAAATAACAAAAACCGTAAATTTACAAATTTCCTAGGAAATTTATCAACTTTCGTAGGATTCTAAACGAGAGATAAATTGTATTATTTTACGCCTACATTTCCGGAAGTTTATCAATTTGCGACGACTCGTGGTAAATTTATCAACTTACGGATATCTAATCGTAAGATTCTAAACGGTTCGACTAATCACAGAAGAGCTTTTAATTATATGCTTTTTTAAATTAAGGAAAATAACACACTGCTCTCTGATTGGTCGAGGTTGACAGTAGCAATGCTTGTATTCATAGATTATGAGTGGCGGAGGAGAGGAAGGAGAAGGAACACGTGACTTATTCGACCAATCAGAGCGCACATGGCGTTTGGTTACTGCCTACTTATTATTTTACGGATGCCTTCCGAAAGTTTATCAATTTCCGGAAATGAGGGCGTAAAATAATACAATTTATCTCTCGTTTAGAATCCTACGAAAGTTGATAAATTTCCTAGGAAATTTATAAATTTACGGTTCTTGTTATTTTCCGGTGACATATACATATAAAGGATATTAGTTATTAAAGTCCTATTACCTACCTAGTTACCAGTTTCCTCCAAAGACGCATAAACGTTACCACATCGCATCCTCCTTTTCTAAGTGCGTCGACCTTTACAGTATTCCTCATCGCCATTCTGACCACGCTCGGTATGAATCAGAGGATATCTCTTTGTCCTGTGAATCGTGCGCTTCTGCTAGGGTTGAGGTCAGCAGGACGAAAATGTGTCAATTCAATGCATTTGATCAAATGACACAAACAATTCTTTTTTGGGATACCTAATAAGACGGCATCATTATTTCCTTTGAAGAGAGGGAATTGAGAATTGTTTTTTTTAAATCTGATAATGTCCAATATTTCCAAATCTTGGTCATTATTAGATTCAAAACTTATTGAGGTCACTTTCATAATTAGTTGTCATTTTATGCAACATATTATAAGAACTAGGATTTGCGACCCTGAAATAGTACATTGTTATCCTAGGGGTGAAAGTAACTTATTTAGTCCCGAGACGGGGTTTGGCGCCCGTAACGAAGTGAGGGCGCCAAACACTGTGCTTTTCATTACGAATACAAGGAAAGTAAAAATAAAAACATGAATTAGCTAAAGAAAAATAAATGAAGATTGAATTGCCGCTTTCCCGCCTATTTTGTTTGTTTTTTTTTCTGTGGCCGGCCCCCAATTCAGCCATTATTTTTTATTTTCATCATTGGACAAATGGTAAATATTTTGCTCAAAGCTAAGTTATTTTAAAGAAATTGTTGAAACTGAATTATAATAAAGTTATTTAAAAAAAATATATTCCCTAATCAATACTTAACTTTAAGTTATTTCAATTTTACATCGTGGCTGTATAGGAAGTTGGAACATGGTTCAATAGATATGTGAAAAATAACTAGTTTTACTTTTTAATAATTTGACAGCTGTCAGTTGAAAGTGATTCTCCCTAGGGATGAAAAGTATTACTTTCAGCCCGCTTCTCAGGTCAGTAATGACCTACTTTCAGAGTATGAGTAATGAAAATATTATTGAAATTTAGATAATATGTATGAGTTAGCAAAAACGCAGAGCTAAAGTAGCAATTAGTATGTCAGAAGTAGCTATTTCTACGAATCAATTTAGACATCACGATTATAATCAGTCGTCGTTTCATTATTATGGGGAATTGCAGTCAGTATTAGCATTAGAAAAACTCGTGAAAGGCCCACTGCCAACTGAGTATGCTTATCACTCATACCACAGTGGCAGAAGTCCAGGGACTTTTTAACTACGGTAGATGAAGAATAGAAGGCTTCGTGCCAGTCACCGCATTTCCCCCACCATGGACGATGAGGGGGAGTCCCGGAGTTTTTAGTGGGTATGCCACTGTCACCTTCCCAGTGGACGGGTATGCACAATGTCATTTCCTCCGGGTCAAAAAAAAGGCAGATCACAGTTGTCTTAAAAATAGCGTCTACTGTCTAAAAATTGGTATTCAATGCTCTAAGTAACTGCCAGCCCTAATTTCAGGCAGGCAGCGCCCGCGCAGAATAGCAATGCAATGAAAGTGTTGGGTTGATGAATTAGAAATAGTGGAGAAATTGTAGAGAATCCGCTTGTAATCATCGTAATAGTTGGTTTTCAATGTTTTACGTGGAGAACGAATGGGTATGCACAATTAATTTGCCGAATTTGTTTTAGGTGGTACAGTTTTTATCGCATTTGTATATCTGTGGATGCCTATTCTCGGGAAATATTTATTAAGCTTATATCAGCAGGATCAATAAGGTCTTTAGCTTCTTCAAAGTTAAAATAATAATGTTGGTTTTATCAAAGAAGATCCAGTTGACAATGGCATACCCATACCTACCTTTTTTGTTACTAAATAAATACCTACTTATCTATCTGGATAGCACTTTTATTTTTGACTAAAACCAAATGTGTCTAAATTGAAATGGTAATTAAGAATTGAACCCCATCTCAAACTTTACAAAGATCCCAGTAATCTTCAAGCTTTAAGTGTTTCCGTATTTGTGATAAAAAAAGATAATTCTTTAATTTATTACTGGCCAACTGAGATTGAGACTGAGTCCTGAGTTCAAGTCTAGGCGGAACACTTAAGTGTTTTGTGTTCATTGTACAATTTGCGGCTAACTCTCCGGTGATGGTAAAAACTGATAAAAAACCCAACCGACCTTAGAGGATCATGGCGATAACCTCGCACCTTACCTCATCGGGTTTTAATAATTAGCTCGGTAAAATGTAGGCTTCTGGATGTTCCGATCACAATAACTGTGTATCTGGCTCCCCCGTTTGAAATATAGTCGTGAGCGTATGTTATTTTGTAACTGAATGTCATGAATGAAAAAGCTTCAGTCCTGAAATACTTGCTCAAAGCGAGGTGCGGCCTGATCAGCGACTGCGCAGCATTCTTGCCGGTTTTTGTGGGGTCGCCGCTCACGCGTGATCTAGGACATGTTGAAGGCTGCGAGAGAACGGGGTACGTGTGTGCTTGTGACGTGCTAGCTTGCGTTTAAAGCCTTTTAGTGAATAAATGCTTAAGTGCTTGCGATCCCGTCAATATTGTCTACATGAGAAATATCAAGTACCTACATTTAACGACCGAGTAGACATCTAGGGTATAGGGTAGGGTAGGGTATTGTGTTATCTTTGTAGACTAATTTCGGCTGGCCTCTTTAGAAAATATTATCTTTAGTGTCAACGCCAGTATAAACAGTTTTTTTTGCAATAATATTCATGCCAAGTATTGTTTTCTCAAAATTTTACTCCAAGCCTGCTTTAAGACAATTCGGACCGTAGACTTCGTAAGAGATGGTGCAATATAGTTCATATAGCGCTATCCCTTTCTGGCTTTCCAAAAAATCATTCGTTCTTTCCCAACACTTCGCAGGCCAAAACGATTGACTTCATGGTACGGTTTTTGAGCGTTCCTTCCGCAGTCCTGCAGCAGTCTTACTTTAAAACAAGATTGTTTTCTATAAGCTTATGGTTAGGGCCCAGGCCATTACATTCATAAAACCTGTCCACGACGAAGGGCTCAGCGATGGGATGCTGATTGTCTATGATTTTTCCTTTAACTGATTTCTCACTAGCCGGCACTTTAACTGTTGGGTCTTAACATTCTCTCCATTTGCTATGGTCTACAAATGTTACTGTTACGATATATTGCACGAGAGATATAATTATGATTAATGTTAGTAGTCGCCATTTTTTTTTGTTTATTTGGCAGTAATGTAAATTAGTGTGCACCAAACTAAGCTTCTAAACCCAACACAACACAATGATCATCATCAACACTTTCTGATGATAAGGCAATTAAACGAACCTTTACTCATATAAATTTAAATAAAATAAAACACGACAGCAATCACAGAATTCGCTAAGATATCCTGAGTAGAGCAACATGTACCTCAATGTGACCAGTCAAGACTTTTATGGCAACATCGGGAAGTGTCGCTACCGGTTCGATACTCACCACTTTCCATTTTCTTCCCCGACCATACAACCGTACATACCGGTCTAAATACTAAGCTGTACGATGCCTGAGAATCTAGCATTCTTTGGAATTGCGTAGGTAGACATTCTCACCTTGCATAATCTAGCAAGCGCTAAGTTTGGTTAGGTATTTAAGAACAAAAAGAAAAACTTATTGTATTTTTTATATTCAGGAGCTATTTTAAAATTAACGTTGGCCTAGGAACTAAGATCTTTTATCACCGCTAAGGTCAAAACACATGCGCGGTGGACTAAGGAAAATTCGCAACAGTAATAAAAAATCGCGGAAATCGAAACTGACTCGGGTTACATCGTAGAGGTTACGTAAATCTTTATGCTTAATTATTACAAGTCGCATACAACGTAAGGTCGTAGAAAGTGAATCGGCTCGTGTGAACCGTCAAAAAAACCCCGCCATCTTAGCAGTCTGTGGTGCGCCGCCCGCGCGAGTCGACGCTTCCCGCCGAAACGACATTTGAATTTCGAACCTGTCATTACTTTTTCACGCGCGCGTGTCTACGGCCAGTGTTAGTTTCATAAGTGAATCGAGTTGAATCGATTATTTTTTGTTGGTGTTGTGAATAATGTGATAAAACAATAGTGACCCACAAAGGACTATATAAGGATTTTTGTCTAAATATTTATGAATTATTTATGAAATGGGGGAAAATAGAAGAGCGAATTTTCTCCACACATTTTTTAAAATGGTAAGTTTACTTCATTTAATTAAAAAGTCGATTTTTCTTGTAAGTTGGCATCTACTTTTTAATTGTACAGTCATTTCCTCATTATTACATTTTAATTGTAGGAAAGTCGACATTCATGTGCGAACAGCTAATTAATAGAGCCATTAAAGATGCTGTAACACATTATTTTATAGTCATTAGCATAGCGTTCGTAATAAAATAAAATTCAGCGAGTTTTCTTTAGTTCTGACGAAAGTTTGGTCAACGAGCCGGATTCGTTGAGTAATAGACTGGTTAATAATCGGTTCATAATCGAGAATTCAGAATGATTCAAATTTTCTCTCGATTGGTTGTGCGATGATTTCTCTGTTTAATTTATGCAAGAGTATGATTGTGTAGCTGGTCGTGAATTTATATTTACCTGTTAATAAAATTTGTGCCAAAACAATACATGAAAACATTATTTAATTAAATCTAGTTCTAACGCATATTATGGCTTGGCCTAGCACAGGATAGAGACCTATGGAGGAAATTAGGAGAGACCTTCGCTCAGCACTCAGCAGTGTGACAAAATAGGTAAAAAAAGCATATTTGCTATGGATTTGTGGCAAACGCCGGTGCTTCTGACAACTACTTACGTTTTACTGGCCACCAGCAAGGTACTCACAATACACAAGGATGGGGGTAAGGTTAGGGAGCAACATAAATATCAAATGTTGTCAAGCCACCCTAAGGCTTCCGACTAACATCTAGCGGTACCGAACCGTATTCTGAAGCACTAATTTCTTAGTTACTTTATTAACAATGAAAAAAGTGCCCAACTAACTTTTGCCCTATTTTTTCCTGGTAAAGAAAACTTCACGCATTTTCTTCAGGAGAAGGAGAAGAAGAAGCACCTTCTTCTTCTTACTTGATTGGTGGCAGTTTGGGTGGGTAATCACCTCAACCGCTATTAGCCTATGTATAAGTACATACGTTTTATTTAGCTGTACGTTACAATTGCAGTTGACACGCCGTGAAACATCCGACTGCATAGGCACAGCATTTCGTATCGAGCTTCCGATGAAAAATATTTATTTATCCATATATTTCCTCGTAAATCAATAGTTATGAAACGGCCAAAGGAAGGATTTCAAACGTCAGCATCGTTATGTTACCAGTTACTTAATTATCATAATTCGTAATGACTAACGCAGGTTCGGTTCGATAGCAAACAGCCTGTTGATCAGGCAATGAATTGCGCAACTTTGCAAAGCATCAGAGCTTTTACTAATAATTCATTATTTACATTCAAAAAGCATTCGATTTAAATCTATCTTGATTAATCATCAGCATTAAAAACCACATACGCATATTTTTTTAAAGTTGGCGTCGTTAAATGAACTCACATTCATTGAAATCCTGCAACCTTAATTATTGTTTTTAGCATTTTCCATGCGGTATCTTCGATTCCTGCCTGATGCCAAGACGACCAAATGTCTTTTTCTGATTTTCAGATCTTTTGATAAACTTGCTAAATTAGTTGCTTTGAAAAATGTTGATAAGAGATGATTATTCGCGTTAAATGCTCCGCCTTGCCTTTACCGCTTACTTACCCCAAACAAACATAACTAAGTAATAGTTTACTAAAAATTTTATAATTACAAAGCTAAACCACAAAGTCAATTAAATGATAGTAAAGGTATTTAGTAAATAAGTTGTCAACAAATGCGCAAAAATGCGAAACACGCTGACCTTTCGCAACGGCTATTTATATGCATAGCGTGCGGCACCGAGCCACACGAACAGGCGGCCAGGCGACCTCAACCGGTAAGGAACCATATTTTTTACCTATGAGGTACCCTTTGTGGTATATGATTAAATTGAAAAGATCGTTTTTATCAAATCGAAATTATTCATTTGAATGCTGAACTGCTTCTCATAACATTAGATGAGGACCTAAGCATTTTATAGACAATGTCTGCACTCCTGCCTCGACTAAAAGTTGACTAATCGAGAATGCTTTTAGACTTAATTTCGCCTTGTGTACATTTACCATAGATGTCGGTTTAGTTTCTGGTATGTACAAATGTATTGCTCTGCCGGTGTTCGGACCTTTAGAAAACAACGCAAATACCATACATTAAATTCCTTTCTAAAAACTTTCACTGTTTTATATTTTTAAATTTATAATTTCAAACGTACTTAAACTGTTCCTCAAAAGCTAGTTCTATCATGGCGAACAAAACAACATGCCTACACCTTCACCGACTGTGAACCCAACATGGCAGACACAAAACATAAAACACATCTAGAAAACATTGTCATTTTACCATAAAAGTCTTTCAGACCTGCAAACTCCACACGAACTTCTAAATCGCTCACAGCAATCTAGACCGTAATCAGAGAAGCTATAGTCAGCATTCCGTTCGGTCTGTTTTATTTGGTCTGTGCTCCGCTCGTCCTTGGCTGCGCCCGCGCACATTCCCTCGCAAATTCCGGCTCTTCTCGACTGTACCTGCGATACTTGCATTGTGTACGGCACAGTACAATGCTTTTGTATGCATTATTGTAAGTTTAGACATTCTTGAAGTCAGAAGAACTGGTAAACACGCGAAACACACATTTAAAAATAATTATATAAACCTTGTCCTGACAAAAACAAACGAAACATAAAAAAAAGCAGTCAATATGTGCCGGAATGTATTCACGCGCACGTTCATTTTTATTTATTTTAGTTCTCAAAAGGAATATTTTTTCCCTGTTGGGCAACATTTATCATTGACGCTTCGTTCCTAGTGGCTCTAGGAATAAATTTTGCATATAGCAGGCATGCCCACAAAAAGTGTTGTCTAGTTCCAACTAGTGGTTCCTGAGATTAGAGCATTCAAAATAACAAGGAGCCATTTATATGATTTGCATTATATTATAAGTACTTCAGAATTATTAAACACCTTCGCGACATGCCTAACATAATTGAAATTAGCTTTTTCCTTATAATCAGATAAACGTGTTTATTACGAGCTCTAGATGGATATAAGTTAGAAATATGACTAAAAATGCGCGATGACTTTCTTATTTACTATTACGGCCTCCGCAAAGAAAGTTAATTGATTACCTACGTGCTTTCTTTATAAATGTTTTAGATCGCAATGTGTATAAAATGGGAGCATATAAAAATTTATCGTGTTTTTATCATGTTATGTTGGTCATAAATGTTGTATTTATGTTATTATGCGTGTTGGTCTTATAGCTGTCAAAGTTTGTCTCTTGTTGTCAGCTGCCAGTTAAGGTGGGTGCGTGACTAGCACGTGTCATTGGCGCTGTCACACAGAATAAAATGGCGTAGTTTGTAGCTGTTTGTTTGTTTGTTTTGAGTCCATACTTCGAGAACTCGGCATCAAGCAGCGTCTGTCGTCTGTGGTACAGTCCCGTATCCTTACATTTTATGGTCACGTGTGCCGCCGAGAAGAAGTGGCTATTGAGAGACTTGTGGTCCAGGGAAAGGTTGAGGGTACCAGGCCACGAGGTAGATCACCAATGAGGTGGACTGACCAGATAAAAGCCGCAGTGAAAGACTCATCATCTCTGTATGAATGCACGAGGAGGACAGCCATCAGAGAGGAGTGGCGGCGTGTTGTGAAGCTTGCCACCAACGCTTAAAGTGATGACCACGACCACTCTGTCAAGAGTGATACCGACAAAGAAGAAGAAGTAGAGTTTGTAGCACCTAGTGTGTTTGTGTGAGTATGGCAGGTCGTGTACAACAAACTAAATTGTAGCACCTTGCATGCTTCACATTTTTTTAATGTGATGTTCCGTCCGTTTTTCTTTCACGTCTGTGGAAAGATCTTCTTCTAACGGTTAAGGCACTCTTACTGTACCACTTGGCAGGTACGTAGTAAAGACATCAACGCGTCACATCACATTCAATTTCTATTCGATTTTAAATGTTTGATGTCGTTTTGTAGGTACGAGTTGGTATCACGGAATATAATACAACTGCGGTAGAAATCCATTGAATAGCAACACGTATGTCGTTTGTATGGACTGGTAGAAAATGATATATCGGCAGAGCCACGTGAGCCACGCCTGTTTATATAAGATACGGTTTGTAAAGATGTAACTTGTGCTAAATTGCTACTACCTACCTCGTTTGATTTTCGTGGTGATCAGCGTTTTTCACTACGTAATATTATTTATTTACTATAGCTTTTCACGATTATTGTTGTTTAGTTTACATCAGGAAAAAAAAATCCAAAAGGCTCACTATCATTAGCTTACTTAGCTGTTTCAAAAATATTTGAAATACGTTTACCAGCGCAGACCATTTGGTTTCGAGGGCTATTGCTATTGCCCTCTGTGACTAAATTATAAAAGCTATCAAGCTTGGAGAGCGTCGTGGCCTAGTGGTTAAACACTCTGGCTCGTAACCCGGTGGTCCCGAGATCAATTCTGGCCGGAACACTCCTACTTTGTATTCTTTGTACAATTTGTGGCTAACTCTTCGGCAATGAAAAACACCGAAATAAAACACAAGAAACCCGGCTACAATTCAAATTCCTACGGCGAAATGTGAGCTTCTGAATGTTTCTTTAACCGTGATGGCAACAATCAGTGTGCCTCTGACTAACCCATTAGAGATATGCCCGTGAGGGTGTGTTATGTTATCAAGCTTGCTGTAAAACCAACACTTTCTTCAAATGAAAAATACATTAAGCAACTAAAACATTACTTGTTGCTTTCATCAATCAAATTAGCATAAAACTAGCTACTTCCATTTTTCCACGCCCCCTCGACTTGACCTAGAGAGCTGGTCAGCTGGGAGCGCCGAGCTAGGACTAGTACTTGCGCAAAGGTCTACGCCTAGATCGACCGGTTAGCCTCTTTGTATGATAAACAGATTGAAAAATTTGCGTTAGAGCTGTTATTGATGTTATCGTGTGACGACTAACCAATGATATTATGATAAAAAAGACGTAGATAGGTTACTAGTGCTAAAAAAGTGGCACCCGAAATCAGAACTTCGAACACCTGAGCAAAGCATTGACAGTTTGAGACGACACTGCGCAAAATGTATCTGTCTCGTTTGCGCTCTAGCAAATAATCATACTAGCTTGTACACAATGCCAAATTATAAGTATGTACGCCAGGGGACAATTTTCGATTTCACATCAGTACACTATTGACATAACGTATCTACTCTTTTTAGTATCATTGCAACTAACCTCATAAAACTCAAACAGCTTTTCAGCGCCAGAAGAATGCGTCTCTTACATTGTTTTCGTTGGATCACTGAATTAACTTGGATGATTGAAGTAAGCCATTTACGAACCCAAAATAAGTGGTTAATAAGTAAATAACCAGAAGAATGGCATATTGTGGTATTTCTAGATTTGATTACCACTGAGAAAATGATTTTGTGTTAGTTCTGTTTTGAAGTTTTATTATCTCTTTATGGAAGTACCATAAACGGCCTATATACGTTCCACTGGGCACAGGCCTCACCTAAACTACAAGGTGGATTGAGCCATACTCCAACACGCGGGCTCAGTGCGGATTGTTGGAGTGGGGTAAGGTTAGTGAGCAACCTTAATGTCAGATGTTATCAAGCCGCACTAAGGCCTCCGACTAGGCTTAATGACTGCCATCTATGATGTCAGCCGGCACCAACTGCTTAACGTGCCTTCCGAAGCACGGAGATGACCAAAATACACTTTATGGAAGTACTAGTTATTAATTCTAAAACTAATTTCAGAGGACTACTGCTAGTACCTACTGCTGAGTTGAGAGCCAGATGATCTTGGTTTATAATATCCCAAAGATCTATTCATAATGTTCCAATCTGTACAAAAATTCACAATGTACATTATTTAGTGCTTTCTACATCTCACTTACGCGAAGACAGACATACGCAGCGCAGGCGCACACAAAAAGCGCCCCAGTTGACTCAACAGAACCCGCCGCACGCGTAACGCTGTCGTAACGCTGCATTTATCATGTGAGCATTACTTCTTGTGGACTTGCATAATTGCCGACACTTTGTTCAATATCGAAACGCATTCGCTCACTGCCAACATGAACGATCTATATACGTCCCACTGCTGGGCACAGGCCTCACATCAACCATGAGGTGGAACAAGCCATACTCCAACAAGCGGGCTCAGTGCGGATTGTTGGAGGGGTGTAAGTTAGTGAGCAGCCTTAATGTCAGATGCTATCCAGCCGCCCTAAGGCCTCTGACTAGGCTTAACGACTGACATATAGCGACGTCAACCGGGACCAACTGTTTGTTGCTTTACTTATTTATTTATTTATTCTTTATTGCACAAAATTAAGAAAACAAAGTATTTCGGAAGTTTGGGCTGTGCAACTTGCTAAAGTTAAAAAGAAATGATGGTGATACATAATTTAATGAATAAACTGAGTGATAAAAATACATAAAGTAATATAAAACGATAAAATTAAAATAAATAACAATAGTAATATACATACACATACAGTAAATATACATACTATTTATACATAAAGAATAAAAATAAAATAAAATAAATATGATTATATTGCCTAAAGTAAAGTGGATAAGCACGGCTAATTACCCTAGAATTGTGGCTTTACCACAGCGATCGTCGCCAATCACTATCACAACTGCACCAGAGTAGAAATGTACATGATCATCGTTGATTTACAGCCTATTTCGCCATATTAAAGAGTTTCCTCCAATTGTAAACTGCGACATCTGATTACAATACGACCCATAATTTTCCAACAGTTTATAATCTATCCACGGCAAACCGACAAATTGTAAAGTGACGAATTTTAAACTTTAAAACTTTTGATGATTCGCTGTAGCACTCGGCGCAAACACACTTATTTTAACAGCAAACTTTATTATCTTCTAATTGTCATGTAAGGAAATAATAAAAATTTACATCCTCTTCCGATCAGATTAAAGTTTACAACGTAAAACTCCGGTCATTTTGTTTTAAACTAAACAAAGATACGGACAAACATATTCTCACATCTTTCTTAGAACACTAGCATTATTTCTATTCAAATTACAGTATTTGTTTTGACACATAGAGTCATTGGATATTCCCAGATATAATCAGTTCTAGAAGGGAGCATTATACACCTTCAAGAATGTCTTCAAGGGCGTCGCAGCAATGTCAACAAGTTCTCAAGATGTCCGATCTAAGATTGTTTTGAATTGAACCTTGCGGTCAAGGTAATAAGGAAATGAATTCGGGACCTAGGCATTCTATATAGCTGGTCTATGCTTCATTTCAAAAATACTGGCTCCGTGAAACATCATGAAATTAAAACTTATGGATAAGTATTTCAAGTATTCTTAGACTATGGTAACGGCTCTATCGAACGATTGTAAAGCTTATTTAATGATTGATTTATTTATTTATTTACATTATAAACTAACAGCTATATATAGCCAACACGCTTATACGTTAAACAATATTAAATAGGTAAGTAACAAATATAAACAAAAAAAAACTTAAAACACTTATAAAATTAAAATCACATTTGCTTCAGGTATTGTGTGAAAATAGTTTCTGATGATGGGACAATGATCGCTCTTGTAAAGCTACACACGCTGGGTCGGGAATGGTATGGATGACAACTCCGATCGTTTATTGATGTTTTTTCGGGCATCTTCGTGATTTGAAAGGCACAATTTTAGCAGTCCCGGTTGGTCCCGGTTCAAGTTGATAACAGTCGTTAAACTTTAAAATTCATACCATCCCCACGCACTCTGAAAATTCAATAAATTAATATAAGAAAGGTTTATTCCACTACACCATAAAATATTTTTATGTACAATCACGAATAATTTGAATTGTTTTGTTACTACATTAAAGTCACCTACTTATTAATATCTCGTATTTTTCATTTTAGAAACGAATGATAATAATGCTTGCGTTTAGAAAGATTGAATAATTTATAACATATAAAAACGGCTTGTATATTATTCCGTTCCATTCTCAGTATATTTTGCTAATTATAATTACGTTAGAAAGTTACCTGCATTCTTAAAATTTAAAATAAAAATTACATATAAGAATTCACATTTCTTAATGTTAAAATAACCGAGTGTAGGAATGACTTGTTGGAACTCAGGCAGGCTGTGAACGAGTTAAGAATGGATTGATCCAAATATAGCAAAGTTCATAGTAAATGTGAGCACAACGACTAGTCTTATCAGATAGACAAGTTCGACATTTAAAAAGCGTGATTAAGTGCTTATTATTCTAACGAAATAAATAAGTCCAATTCAAAATGTTTTTTTACTAAGTGTAGTTAACAAAGATTTTGTTCACATAAGTAGTTTAGATTCTTAAAAAATTTGTAGCCATTTTCTAAAATAAAATCTGTAAGAGGTAATGTATCAAACGAAAACTATCTAAATACGAGCAACATTACTTTTTCAGTTGTGTATAAGTATGTATTTACTGCTTATTTTACTATCTGTCTTTGACAATACATAATAATAAGTTATGATGAAGTAAAATGAGAATGTCTAGTTCCTAAAATCAATTTAAACACTTAAAAAAATTATCAAACTGACATAATTTTATTTATCAGTAAAGACTATTTCTTGTGCATTACATATTCGGCAACGGTAACTTCACTTTCTTAATTACTCCATCTTATATTCTAGTCTCATTGGCATAGTGGTTTAAATGCTTATTTTAAACTCTGGTCTCCTCAATCCAAACAGCTAAGAACAACAGTTAAGGTTTAAGAACATCAAGCAACAGATATTTATGCACCGACCGTATTTAATAACGAAAGGCCTGTGAATTTCAATGATTGGAATTTAAAAACCTGTGCTCTTCCTCTTCTGACCTTTCGTAGAGTCTGAAGGTCAGAGAGATAATTTGTAGTTGATGTACAAATATGCCGGTTTTAATGGACTGCCCTTTTCCGGAACGAAGAGACGATGATGATGTACGATCATGTTTAAAACTTCCTGCTGATTAATTTATTATTCACCTGCTTCAGATTAATGAAGGTCATATTTCTTGCACTCTTGATGTAGTTGGTATTCAAAAGACCATTTGCATTAAAAGAAATGTATGTTTGGGTTTATCCAGTATGTAATACATCTTCCTTATCAGATACTATATCTTCCCACTTATCTTGACTACTGATTTGGGTTATTGGTTCAGAAGTGGGCCATTACACTAGTAGCCGCGGCTTCGATCCTTGCACAGGACAAACATTTGAGTGTACTGTCGGGTGTTTTCTATGTATATTAAGTATGTATTTACAAAAAAAATGCATTTAAGTATGTTAATACGTTGTCTAGTATCCTATAGCACAAGCATTTAGTTGCTTGGTTAGGGGGTAGATGGCGATGTATGGAATTAGTGTCCAGTAATCTTCCTGAGTTTTATCCACTTTCCTGAGTACCTGCCCCTCTTGAAATGCGTCTGTGCAAAACAATTAAATATTCAAAATTTCCTCAGTTCTCTCGCAAATGTCGGTCAAGTAGCCAGAAGGCTATTATCTCACCACGTGTAATATTTGGCCAGTACGCTCTCTCCGCAAACATCCCCGCTCGCACGCGCCTATGCGCCCACGTAACCAAGCGGTATGGATTTCGTTTATTAGTCGGATAGTTGTGCAATTGTGTGCTTCTTAATTAATGCCTTTTTAGAAATACGATATGTGGACCCAACCTAAGCTTTGTTTTGTATTTTACTAAATTGTTATGCAACCACGGGTGACTGGAAGAAAACCAGTGTCGACAAAAACTTAGTAAGTAGCTGTCGTGTTTTCTAATATTTACGCATACTTATGCGTAGCGTTCCACTTTAGAATAAAACAACTTCTCGGATTCTACTTGCGGTTTCAGACTGCCTCTAATTTTTAACCCGACTATGATGATTTATGTCGAAACGTCAAAATTTTGTATTCATCTAGACCAGGGTTTCTCAAACTTTTGGCACCACGTACCCCTGTTAAAATTTCCAGGTGACAGCGTACCCCTAATTAATTAATTGCTCCCCCCACCCCCCCAAAGAAAATAATAAAATTGACTATTGAAGAAAATAAGGTTTTTATTTTAAATAAAAGGTAACAAACATAGTGGCAAGAGAAATGTCTTTTTAATATTAATGTGATGGATGTGCTTGTTTCTTGTCGCAAAGGGATTCAATTTTAGGTGTAATTTTGGTCAATTTTAACCTCAATTCTGACTCTGCATCAAGTCGATTTCTGTACTTAGTTTTTATCATGACCAGCCGTGCTATTCCGGCGGTGCACATCGAACATCACTTCACATCTTGGCGCTTCACGCTCACCTCAATCATCAATACGCTTTACTTTGAATTAGTATTTTCTCTCATTTTGTATGTAAATAATTAAAAAATGATTTTTGGCTTAGTTTTTTTCTCTCAAACGACGACCGTCGCGAAGGAATGGAATTTTAAAGTTAACTCGCACAAGCGAAGTGAGTGTCGGCGACCACCGGAATAGCATAGCAGGTGTGAAAATCCACTCTCACATAAGTATGTTGTAGCAAAGGGTAAAAGGAAATTCACCGCTTTGCGTGAGAGTTCGGAATACTCTGCCTGTCTAGCTGCCCAAAAATCTATCAAAGACATCGTTTTGAAATCAGCTTGAAGAGTTTCATCCGCGGACATTTCTATTAATGACTCCTGTTGCTTGATAGTCAAACTAGATATTATGCTCTCGTTCGTGACCGATAACGGGTTACGAATCCAGCCATCTTGAGCATGATCAATTATCAAGCCGCCATTACGTAAATTTTGTCGCGTACCCCTTGCCCTCGAATGGCGTACCCCTAGGGGTACGCGTACCCCTCTTTGAGAAACCCTGATCTAGACCATGGCTAGCTTATGTCTGACTTGTGACAAACAAAACTAAACTTGAAATAAGTTCTGCAATTCAGCAGCTGCAGGATTCCTTCGTTTCGAAACGCCTTCTGGAGGTCGCTTTATCAATAAATACCTAATAGTTAACTAAAACAATGAAGTTATTCATTGGGTTACATTATTCTCTTTACTTAACGGTCAAAAAGCCCTTAATTAATATTATCCTGTAACATGTCCGAAAAACTAAGTGGCTATTACATGCTCAATATCGAAGATTAAAAAATAATAATTAAAAGTAACCGTAGTACTTAACTCAAACAATATAAGGATCTATTCAACAGTCAAAAAATAGCCATATATTTTGCAAATAGTTCACTCAGCTAATTCGCTAATATAGCAGTCCCTTTTCATATAGCTCATTGGTAATTCGCTATTGCAGTCCCACTTCATTATAACCTTCCGTCAACTATAAACAAACCTCTCAAAATTATAAACTCGTTAACTGATAATTGTTTCCTATTCCCAAACGAGCTACTCCAAGGAACAGATCGTCAGACAGCCCCAAGGTGCAGAATTGTTACATATTCCGTAATTGGCTATTGTGGTGTCCGAGATCGGAGATTACTCGCTTTTCGTGTGAAAAATGCGCAATAGATGGGCGGAAACCCCTAACAATATGGCGCTCAACTATTGTTGGGCCTACAATGTCTAAATACCAATGTTGGAGGCCGTTGGGGTTTAAGGAATTTCAAAATTATCTAAGCGTAAATTCTCAGCACGAATACGTTTTTTGGGAACGACATGTTTCAGTAGTTTGCTACCAACACCCAAACAACTTCGATAAAGTATTTTTAGTAGCTGCATGAAGTTAGTTAATCCACCTACACGATCTACTCTTCACTAGAGAAAACGGATATTATAGTTCAAATAAATTTTACTCAAACAAAAACGCGTTGAAGTCTTTTGAAGCGCGTTGAAGACTTATTGAATGTGGCCACTTCGGTAAGAGTTCGGTAACTACGTTTAAAAAGTTACAGTAGTTGCTTGGTTTAGTCAGATGTAAAAATAAATAAGGATATATCCATCGTCTGCATTTAAAATACCGTAACAGTAGGCAACGCGAAATCTGTCAAGTATTTACGAGTAAGTATTTCGTTGAGTGATTTGTGGAGCAGTTAGTGCTGGAATGTCTATTTTTTAGGTAGATACGTTCAAAACGCGTGTATATTCCCAGTGACTTATTTCATATATGCACTATGTTTTGGAGATTTAATTTGACCATTGTAATAAAATTTATAAATGTTTCTAGGTAATAGAAACTGATCATACTTATCTTGATGCTTAAACATTTTCGTGAACTTTTTTCTTTTTTTATTTGTCTTCTTTGAGTTTGTCTCTACTAATTTGAACTTTCGTCATTTAATCAGTTCAGTATGTGCAAGTTTTGGTTCTTTTATAAACACAAACTACAACAAATACATGTTATAGTCGATTTGAAAAAGGAGAAAATAATAGTTTAGTAATTTTATTTTCTTTACTTTAAGAATAAATTTTACTTTAAAAACCTCAAATGTTTCCCAAAAACCTTAAGTGCCAGCTAGCTCAAATTGATAGTAGTCTCTAAGTGGAGGCTTTGCCGCAAGTCCTAGGTAATCTAGGCCCAGTCAACCCGCAGAGTAGATTACACAGGCACAACCGCAGTTACGACGTCATATTGTAGTCATTTTGCGTTTACACTTAGCTGGTGTGACGATACACTTATAGGTTTCGTGCTTTGCCAAGATAACCGCCTAAATGTGGTAGACAACGTAAATTATTATATTGTTGCATGAAATATATATTTAGACTATGGTTATGACTGTTTTTAGGATTTTCCATGCAGTAACTTTACTAAAGACCTGAAAACCAGAAAAATACATTTGGTCATCTTGGCATCAGGCAGGAATCGAACCCGCTCATCTTTCGCAAACCGGGCGACTGCACTAACTACTATGCTACCAAGACCATTAACAGACCGGCCGAATCTTTCTGGTATATTTACCCTATGAGCCAGGGTGATTTCATCAATGTCAGCCTAGCTCCAAAATAAGCAAGTCTTGTGGGAAAACTATTTATTTATTTTCAACTTAGCTTACATCTATCTTTACAGGCGAGCCCAATACAACAGAAGAGTTAGTACATAACAATCTTCTTGCATACAACAAATATGTTTACAGTGAATAAACATATTCTAACCATCTTCTCGCAAAACGTTTCGTTTCCTCCTTGCTTTCAAAAGCCGTCAAATAACTAATACTTAATTAAGTAATGACCACATTCCCAATTATGACATTACCATTATGTCAAGTGCAATGATCGTGCGCATTGTCGTAGTTAACAACAGCACAGTATAATCATACAGTAAGATATCTACATACAAACGTGCCACTCTCGGCTTGAATGTGTGCGTGCGCGTCGCGCGCCGTGTCGCGATATCACGCACACGCTAGCATAAAATAGGGAGGCATAGGGAGGCGGCAGTACGGACGGGCTGTGCCGCGTGTCTGTGTGCACGCTAGGCTAATAACTCGGCGGGCGGCCTTAGATAGACTACTGTATGGTTTATACTGTGACAACAGTTTACGTAACTTACGTCGCCTTAATGGTGCAGAATCGGTTAACAGGTAATAAAATGCAGTCACAAAATTTCACCTGTGCCTAGTAAAAAGGGAAAGTTATCATTGACAATTGACAGCTTGTAAATGCAACTAAGTGTCTGTTGGTTTAACCATAACCATACAAACGTGGTTGTTTACATAAGATGGGTGGCGCGTATCGAATTCTGCAATTCTTCTTTGCATGCAAAATACTTTTTCACAGTCGTAATATAAAAAGAAAGGTGTATTGTATATTTTAAACAACTTCGAACGCTCGTTTTAACTTATAAATAAGTGTGAAAAGATTAACAATTCTGATAAAACGTAATATAATTAAAAGCTTGTCGATCAATCAATCAATAGATCAATGTATTTGTAAAAACATAGGTGGAGATAAACAAGTTGTTTTAGTTAGAGTTTAGAGAGTTAATTACGTTTAGAAACAATACGTTGTACCTACTTAGATACGACTACACTGCGTTGTCATTTTTAACATAACAACATCTTTAGAATATATCGCTTATGTTAATTGTTATTTACTCCAATTGACGTTCAGTTTCCTCCTTTTGACCATATTATTAAGACAGGAAGAAAAAAAGTTTATTAATTTCGAACATCGTAAAACCACCAACAAAACAAAACAGTTATAGAAAAAATAAAAATGACAATAGAAAAAAAGACAATAATTCCCACCAGACAGCAGTGATTAAACTTGTTCGTGTTATTTGTTTATGTTATTTCATTTTATCTATCTTTGACGATCTCATTGTGAAAATTCTATTAATTCTTAGTTGATTCATATTTTTCCCCTAAGTGACCCTAAAATTAAAAACCTGTCTTTTTATTTCGTAATTTACTCACCAAATAGTTAGCGAATAGTTTAGGCATTGAGTAAACCTTTTGTATCTAATTTGTGCATTATAGATAAAATAAACTAGTACAAACAACTGAATAAAGTACTTAGACAACGTTTACCATTACCATTAGCAGGTTCTGTCATTACGGGACTTGGACGCGAGAGCCCTCTCCGCTGTTTTCTTCTGGCGGGAGGAGGCGCGCAGATCCGGTAGCAGGCCAGCAGACCAAGAAATAAACCACCGTCGTGCCAACTTTGCGAATGAAGCAAGACAGATGTGGCGAGACAGACTGGCGACACCCAGTGCAGGGCACTGGACCATCGAAGCCGTCCATCTGGTCTTCGACCAGTGGCTGGAGAGGAGACACGGGAGCTTGACATTCCGTATGACACAGGTCCTCTCGGGGCATGGGTGCTTTGGAAAGTTCCTGTGTCGTATTGGTCGAGAGACGTCCAACAGGTGTCACCATTGTGACAGCCCGGAGGACACAGCCCAGCACACATTGGAAGTGTGTCCGGCCTGGGCCCGAGAGCGCGGTGCACTGGCCGCACAACTTGGTGGTGATGTTACTCTGCAGAGAGTGGTGCGTGGTATGGCAGTCGACAGGTGCATATGGTCGGCAGTAGCCGAATTTTGCGACACTGTAATCTCGGATAAAGAGACTGCCGAACGACAAAGGGAGATTGCAGGTCGTCAAAGTAGGAGACGACGGGGCAGGGGTGTAGCGCCCTAGGTCGTCCCCCTGTGCCCTGTGGTATGGGGCATAAGAATACTGCCAAGGTTCCCCCCCGCCTGTCGTAAAAGGCGACTAAAGGGGGGCCCCGGGGTCGCTAGGAGTGCACACGGTGGGGACTGTGTGCCTCCATTGCACAGGCGACTCCGTGGAGGGCGGCGGTGCGGGGGGGCCTCGCACTGCCGTTAACACTGGTGGGTGTAAGAGGGGAGATATAACTCCTCTCGAGTAGAGCCGGGAAGCCGGCATAGCGCGCCAGGGGTCCGCCGGTAGAGTCCCTCGCGGTGGTACTCGGGGACCTCCGGTAACGCGCGGAAGATGGCCTCCGCGGAGTTTAGTGGGTAGTCCCTCCCCATTAGGGTGGGCGAGTCCCACACTCCCTCGCTCTCCTACCCAGGGAGCGGGATAGTGCGTAAATGCATTCTCCGCGTCAAAAAAAAACAAAAAAAAAAAAAGGTTCTGTCATTACATTGCGTTTCCTGCGCGGACGCAGTGGACAGATTGAGATAGATCTGTGTCCGCAATACGAACGAGAAATAATTCAAAGTAATCAACGTTCATTTTTAAAGGGAAAGTCCGGATGCCAATCTAGGATTGATGGCAATTAAGGAATATGTCAAGGAAAGACAATTAAAATTGTTATTTTCTGAGTAAGTTCAAATATAAGTCTTAGGGTTAAGAACAAAAAAAATATTACAAAAAAAATTACAGAGTTCCAATCAATGTGCTAACAGCATTTCATTTTGTTGTCGTTTCATATGAGATAATAACGTAAAATTTGATCTATGAACTAGACAAACAGATAGATGTAGATTATGGACAGCAAAACCTTCTATAGGTAGGTAGTATACTCGTATGTGTACGGTGCTAACACGCAGTACTGGATGCGCATGCACCTTGTGTCATTCAATTTTGGTTAACTAACGTAGTTGTCCTTCGTTACTAACACTATAATGGGCAATGCCCGAAACATATTTATTTATTCATAAACGGCATATTTACGTTCCACTGCTGGGCACAGGCCTCACCTCAACTATGAGGTGGAATGAGTCATACTCCAACACGCGGGCTCAGTGCGGATTGTTGGAGGGGTGTAAGGTTGTGAGCAACCTAAATGTTAGATGTTATTGAGCCGCCCTAGGGCCTCTGACTAAGGTTAACGACTGACATCTGGCGACGTTAACCGGGACCAACTGCTTAACGTGCCTTCCGAAGCACGGAGATGCCCGAAATACACATCACTAAATTTCGGTCGGGGTAGTCACCCATCCCATTTCCGACCCGGCGTGAGTTGCTTTACAACAGCGATCGTCGCCGATCACTGTCACAACTGCGCCACGGGCACCTTATTTTTTTATCATTTTTGAATAGAAATAAAATCAAAAAATCAAAATCAAAAATAGCTTTATTTAAAAAGACCTGTTACAGAGTACTTTTAAATCGTCAAATCTAATTAACAAACAAAACATACTTAATAATGGACATGAATACCATAATATTAAATGTAAACAATAAATATACTGTACTTAAATAAATGTGATGCTACCACCGGATCGGAAAGTTGTTTCTGTACTGAGAAGAACCGGCAAGAAACTCAGCAGTTACTCTTTTCAACTGTTTCTATTTTTTACAATAATTGTTAGTATATTACAACAGAACTTAGAACAAGATAGCACAATAAAATTCATAATTTATGAAATAATGTGTATAAATAGGTACTATGTAGGTAGCTTGTTATTGAATATGAGCACTTGAATATACCCATCGCACAAATGCTCACCGAGTGGTTCGAGACACCGGAGGTGATTGCACCCGCGCCGGTAGTGTCACGTACGGTCGGTCGTTAGCAAGTGAGAATTCAGATTGCACCATTACTGGGTCACTGCACTTTATGAGAGGGAAACTGAATGGTTTTGGCTAAGTAAACGCTCGAACGTTTGGCTGAAGAGTGGTTTGAAGGACAATATGCAGCCGAGTGTTAGTAGGCTATTGGTATTGACAATCAAAGTAAATACCATGGCAAATCATTGTAATTTTATAGTTGGTATTATCTGCTAGTTTACGTTTGTCGATTTTTCACGGATAGATTTCAAACTATCAAGAAAAGAGGAGGTAAATTGTGAACAGATTTCGCGGTTTACAATTCACCGATAGTTCATAATATCGCGAGACAGGTTGTAGACTACCGATATTTATAATCATACGGTGACAAGTACATTTTATGCATGCATACATACATACATACCAGTCAGTTGTCAGAGGCATGCTGATTGTTGCCGTCATGGTGAACGGAACATTCAGCAGCCCACATTTCGCCAAGGGGATTTTAACCCAACGTGGTAAGGGGTGAGCCTACCGTCGTTATTTGGGTTGCTTGGATCGGTGTTTTTCATCACAATTTTTATAGATCAACATTGGCAAATGAATGATTTAATGACTTAATTGAATATGTATTCAAGTCATTTCCTCTTAGCTGTGTATAAATTGACTAATAATCGAAAAACTGCTTGAATTGGCTAATACAGTTCTGCAACAAATTTGCAATCAAGTTAAATTGATACAGTTTTGTCAAGGATGCATCAGCAATAGTAGCAACTTTGCATAACGTTTGATAGTATGTAATCTTTTAAGCACCACTTACGTGGGAAACAATCGAAAGACCAATCCTCACTACTTTTAACACGGAAACGTATTAATCTCTTAAACCAAGGATATTAATTTTATAACTCGGATACCATGTAGTTTTTACGATAAAATAATTTACTTGTTTCAGGTAATGCGACACAATCAAGACTTTACCTACTTAACAGCGCATGATTATTCCTAAAGATTCAAACAAACATAGATTAACCGGATTAACCAGAGCTTCAATTGAGTATAAGGAGTGAGAGCGACTTAAGCTCAACGTAAAATACATAAGTATTAAGTGATTTAATGAGAATAAATATTAACTTACATATCAACATTTCTGGGGCTACACGTATATTATGATGAACGAAATTCTGAACATGTCTCACTAGTGCTTCTACTTGACTGAGAACCAATGTAAAACCAATGCAAACGTTTAATGAAAAGATCTGGGGGGCTAAAACGGCGACATTTGACGTTTCATATCTGAAACATAATATGAAACACTTTTTGAAATCCTAAAATGGCAACTTATTAGGTGAATCATATTATGAACATAATATGATTCATATTTGTTTTTCATACAATTTGACAGTTTTGTATGGGAATTCGTAAAATGGTGCACTTTTAAACGTCATATTGGAGGAATGTTAGATGTTTAGGGTCAGTTCGCCTGTTCGCGTCCACCACCCCGTTCGCGTCTACCACCCCGTTCGCGTCCATTTTACGGAAAATCCTCGAAATTAAGTAAAGTAATACAACAACTAAAAATACGTCACTAATGCTAATACTTCAAAGTTAAGTTCAAAGACACACGCACATAAGGACAAATAGTGTGCAGTGAGTTTTTTATTGATTTATGTGAATTTTAAGATACATTTTTAACGAATAAAATGAGGTAGGCGCGAATTAAATACATCTCATTTAGAACTTAGCGTTTGCGTCCGCTATGGCCGCAAACTATACCTACAGGAGATAATCATAAACCAAACTGCGTCCACTACTTTCTTGAATGCAATAAAATTAACTTGCTTGTTAAATAAATTTCAAATGTATTGTTCATAATTGGACCTAGTTCTGCAGAAAGCAGCCATGTGGCACTTTTTCGAAAATCGACTTATTAATACAGCCATACTAAATTCGACATGCCGGATTTTTTGCAAAAACAGCCATTTCGATATCTCTTCTTACGGCGGAGATATGAACTGTCAAATGCAGCCATTTAGAAAAAAATATTTTGTAAAAAACAGGCATCATGGTGCAAAATGCAGCCAATTTTGAAGCAAACTGCCTTACCTATATTGCATAAGTCAGCCTGCTTTATGGCTGTTTCATCCAAATTTAAAAATGTAAGGAGGTATAGGGGATGGAGTTTCGTAAAAAACAGCCAGTGTACGTTGGCTGTTTTCTGTAAATTGTTTATTTGTAACGAGTCCATACTTGGCTTTTTCTAACGTCATCCAGGCTGTTTTTATCAAATTTTAATGTTAATCAATATACTATTTTATACGCCGTGCCGTAACCTACTATGAAACTCTTATAAGGACGATTTTTAAACTCGACCTAAATTTTTAATTTAAAAATTAACTTATTACGTCTCTGAGCGTGGTCGTATATCTTTTACTTGTTTATTTACGTTTCACTTACTTCTTGTTACTTGTTTACTTGCGTCTTTAGATTCCTGTGATTTTGGATACTCGCGACAACATTATTGTTATTATTATTTATTACAACGAAGCGCAGGCGGCGTGGCAAGCGGGGTGTTCGCGGTAGGGGTGTGTCTTCATTTGTGAGCACGTGCCAACAGGTTACGCATCTTGTTAACCGCCTCTCCTACACATCAGGCCTTGTGCCGCGGGCTTGGAAAGAGGCGAACGTTCAACCTGTTCCCAAAAAGGGGGACCGGTCAGACCCAGCCAATTACCGTCCAATAGCTGTAACCTCAGTACTTGCTAAGGTGTTCGAGCGGATTATAAATGCACAGCTCACCTGCTACCTAGAAGACCACTCGTTAATTCACGACCGCCAGTACGGCTTTAGACCAAAACGGTCCACGGGTGATCTCCTAGCGTACGTAACGCACTTATGGGGTGAAGCTATGGACAAGCACGGCGAATCTTTGTCTGTCAGTCTTGCCATTGCCAAGGCTTTTGACCGTGTCTGGCACTGATCGCTTCTTTCCAGGCTTCCGGCATAAGGACTGTCTCCTAGCCTTTGGGTTTCTGGACGGACGAAGAATCCGTGTCATCTGTGACGGACGTGAGTCACGTTTCCTCTAGATTAATGCCGGGGTGCCGCAGAGTTCCGACTTATCGCCGACTTTGTTTCTTCTGCATATCAATGACATGTTATCACTCGGTAACATTAATTGCTATGCGGATGATAGCACAGTCCACTCGCGTTATTTCGAGTGCCCTGTGGCAAAGCGAACCGCTATCGAGAAAAAGAGGCGCTGCATTGTTGTTGAGCTTGACGGAGTGCTGGACCGCATTTCTGAATGGGGAGAACGCAATCTCGTTGAGTTCAACGCCAAGAGAACACATGGGTGCGCATTCACTGCCAAAACGTCGCCATTCCTTTCCCATCTCACTCTTCAGAACACCCCACTGCCAGTGAAGGATAGCCTCAACATCCTTGGCATGGATGTTCGCAGCAACCCCAACCAACGGGACTACATCAAGAGCATTATCATAACAGCATCCCGTAAACTTGGAATCCTGAACCTGCAGCTCTGTCTTTTGTATAAGATACAAGTTCACTCGTGTGTGGAATATTGTTCTCATCTCTGGGACGGTTCCGCCAAGTACTTGCTAGAAGCTCTCGACAGGTTGCAGCGACGCGCTATCCGCATCATTGGTAACCCAGAGGCAACTATGGCTCTGGAGCCTCTCCAACTGCGTAGAGACATTGCCAGATTGAGTGTCCTCTACCACCTTTACAACGGCGAATGCTCTGACGAGTTGTTCCAACTGATCCCATCCTCACCCTTCCACTTCCGTACCACACGCGCTGGTCTGCGTCAACATCCACACACGATCCAGCGACTGTCGGCCCGCACCAAAAGGTTCGGTGATTCGTTTCTGTGTCGTGCTATCTAGACGTAGAACGCTCTTCCAGCGCATGTGTTTCCTTTTTCCTACAATCCCGGGTGTTTTAAGCGGGGTGTGAAAAGGCATTTATGCAGGCCTTCAAAATGAGATTGACCAGCAAAGTAGTTCTCAAATACTGTGCTTGTCAACCCCATATCTGGACCTCACGGCTGCTTCCCATCAGGTGGAGTGAGGTCATCTTGAAGACCACTATAATAATAAAAAAAGCTGTGTATATTATGGCCCAATGGAAAACCGGTCGCGGAGCCAAAATTACGTGATATAATAAGGATATATAAGGCATCTGATTTCCGAAGATGGTGAGATATTATTGATGATGATATTGACGGGCTTAACGCTGAGGTGGATTTTAATTTATAAGGAGAATAGTGAGGGCGGAATATTTTTTTTTAATTGATTCGATTTTGTTTGATTTGCAATGTCAATAAATGAGTACTAGTGTTCATTAATGTAAGAAGACCATAAACATTTTGTTACGTTTTTTTTTCAATAAAGACTTCAAACACGATTTTTGATTTTCTTACAAATTACAAATATTATTATGAAGTAAAACAATTATAAAACATTTTTGTTTATTTTCTTGTCTGTCTTTTACATACTGTTATTCCATTTTGAATTAATGCAGGACACAGCCAACTTATGTGGCTGGTTTATTCTTTATTGTAATTTCGATGAAATAAGCTATTTAGCATAAAACAGCCACGCCAAAAACGCTATTATTGGTATTATACTAAACGAGACGAATTACTGGATAGGATACAAAAAATCGCTTTACTATTTCTAATAATTCTCGAATATAAAACATACAGAAAAGTAATAAATAACCGAAGGGTGTTGCCCTTCAGTTATCGACAGAAAAACGCTTATAACTCCGTTCGTACTTTACCTCACATGGCTGCTTTTTGCAGAACTAGGTCCAATTATGATACATTTTTAACTAAGACTACGGCTAATAATTATATTTTTAAATGAAATAAGTAATTCCTTTCATTATTTTTAGTAGTCAAGACATTAATTAGGTCTTCGGTGACAAGAAATAATGATGAAGAGAGAACATAAACTGAAGACCATTTAAAGAAATCGTAAAATGAAATGCGAAATGAAGAGACCTGATTACTGTTTATTCATTCATAGACAGACCACTGGAGAACAGACACAGGTGGACTTATATGCTACACAGGCGGATTCAGGAAATAATCAATCAAACTCTTGGTTGCTGGCGTGCACAGACGCACTATGTGATGATGGCTCGGCGATAAAGAGATCAGTACGCTTGGGCAGGCAGGCCAGCGTTCTTGAAACCAAAATTTATGCATTCTGGTTTGCGCTTACATAGCAGGCAAGCGTCACAACGATGTCACAAAAGTGACGGTCAACAGCGACAGCAAGGTAAGAGTAGCACTGCAAGCATTCAACAACCAGCGACAACATCAGCGATTGTCAAGGAATGCAAATCAGCGCTAGGGAGACTAGCTGGCAAAGCGGAAGTTGGATGTGCAAGGGTCCCCTGCCAAGAGTTAATGCTGGCAGTAAAGCAGCTGATAAATTATTCCCGCGAAATGGTCTACAGTGGACGCTAATTGTCATTTTTGGAAAAACACCTAATTCTGTAATTTATATATTAAAAAAATGCAATGTTTCGAAAAAAACTTTAAGTTGATCCTAAAATAAACTAGAATATAATGGATACATTATATATATTTTTATATAAATCAGTGCTGGAGCATTTTTTGATTCACTGTCAAATTTAGCAACTGCACTAAATGGACGCGAACAGACGAAATTACCCTACTAGGTGACAGCGCTGAGCTGTCAAATTCACATAGCAGTAAACATTATTTAATCGTTTTTAGGATAAATTTAATTATTCCTAGTAAAACGTGTTACTGTGAATTATTATAATGACACCAAGAATACATAATAGTGACAATAAATTGAACCAATTTCCAAGACAGTGGTGGAAACGAGTGGAAATTCCTGAGAACTTAGTCATCACATTTACGTTGTTAACTAGCTGTCTTTTGGTGAATGAATATTCCAAAATTATCGAGTAAATAAAAAACGTTTTTGTTATTATAATGTGTATTATTTAAAAAATGTGCGGCATTAGAACCTAAAAATCTGCTCCCAAATAAAGTCGTCTTGTACGCCATTGCCGAGGCAGAAGTTTGGCAAATCACTCGGGCTTTGTTGGTACAGAGTCATGTCTCCTTGCAAATATCTTCAATCTCAAGAACATGCCTAGCTAGCACCAATTCCTTGTCTTCATTCATCGTTTCCGGTCGGAAAATGATTTTTATCACAAGTTTTCACGAACATTATTTACAATCTCGATTGACAGCTGTGACATTATTGTTCTTAGGCCAACTGTCACGGTCCTCATTGCCAGACATAAAAATTGAAAATTTAAAACATTTTACAATTATTAGTGATAAGAAATCACACAAATTCAATAATAAGCTACTTTTTAAGCCTTAAATTATTAGTTGTAATGATGAAAATATTTGTTTAATGAAAACCGTTAAGTTTACAATTATTAGGCGCGACACTATTTTTTTGGTGTAGCAATGTCGTCATCAAACTATGTCTAAGAGTCCAAGCCATGAAATGAATTTAAAAAAGAAAAATATGTCTAAGATATGAAACGTCAATTAGGTGTTTCACTTTTCATGTCGCCGTTTTACCGTTTTTAGCAATTCACCAGATGAAACGTCACTTTGATGATTCATATATGAAACACCTAAAATGTTGCCGTTTTAGACCCGCTGGGTACAAAAGACATCAACGCGATCTGCGCTTACGCATATTCTTCAATCCCTTGTTTATGCGCCTTCTTAAAACGGGTGACTGCTGCTATCCTGCTGTTAGACTGAGATTGGGCAGTTACTTTTTGTCATCCAAATTGAGATTGTGCGGACAATCAATATCATTATGGTAATTAATTGTTTTCGGCATTTTCCATGCAGTATCTTTACTAAAGATCTGAAAACCAGAAAAAGACATTTGGTCATCTTGGCATCAGGCTGGAATCGAACCCGCATCTTTCGCAAACCGGGCGAGTGCACTAACCACTGTGCTACCGAGATCATAAAGAGACCGGCTGAATCCTGCCTGATGCCAAGATTACCAAATGTCTGTTTCTAGTTTTCAGATCTTCAATATTTTTATGTTGAAAACATTCTAAATACTTGTGAGTTTCATATGAGTTTATGTAGATATCCAATGCCAATCAGAGACGTACATACGGTTTCTTGGCGTCTTGAGTTAGTTAGTGATTATTCATTCAAATTTGACTGCACCTGCATGAAATACCTATAAATATGAGATCACCTATAAATCAGTTTGCGAACAAATCCGAGCGTAAAATAGCAGCCGCGAGACACTTTCCCACCTCCTGACTGCGCTCGCTGCACGTTTGTGCAACGTTAGGATGACGCATGCGCGCGCTGTTCGCACGTAAGTTATCATCATATCTAAATGAGATTTGTACTGAATGCAACACACTGTGCATTCAGTACAAATCTTCAAAGTCAAGTCACGGCATGAAAAGGTTGACCAGTTTTTAAAACACATTCATTTACGCGTTGCAAGCACATGTTACCTTTTTAAACTGTGTAACAGGCTAGAGTATGTCAAAAAGTATGCTTTATTGTCTGACAATAAAACTGAAATTCGATTAGATTTATGTTCCTTCACGATTGACAGTTGAACCAATTGACCTTGTCAATGTCATCATTGAGCAAGCAAAAACAGATCTGAGGATGGTCAACCCTTTCATTCCCCGTCTGTACAAATGGTTAAGTAACATCTAATCTCTTTTTGTAGAACTGAACTGCATGATACAGAAAAAAACAGTCATTGAACATTTTACTAAAATTCCTTACAAACTTGTAAAGCTTACTTAGTAAACATGAATCATGAATCATCATATCCTTACTCATATAGCAAGTTCGTAACCATTTCGCGATTTTAATCATGAATCATATTATGAGCTTCGGTAATATTGCAGCATGCCTTCTATTGAGCCTCATTAAATTAGACTTTGGTTACATTTCCATATTCGTTATAATGTAGCTCTTATCAGCTACTACTTTATTAGCACTTTTGAATAAATCCATTCGTTTGAAAACAAAAGAGTATTGCTTACTACTGTTAAGTTAACATTATTATGCAGTTAACATACACAAGTATCGTGCAGTGCACCCCCCACTCAGAAGTTGTGTCTCTTTTTTATCATTTGAGACCTTCAATATTTGTAACTTGAAGTAACAACACTTTGTGATCATTTTACATCATTCATCATCATCATCATTTTTCAAAAATATTATAGTTTGCTCTTCAATGTGAAGCGTCTTATAGGCAATCACAACATAAACAAGTCAATCAGGAATTCGTCATAGCAAATAAAAATACTACAAAAAATGCTTCCTAAATATAATCACCACCTCAATAAAAGCATAAAAGCTTTCAAAGCGATCCTTCATCCAAAGTTGAAATAAAGACATCTGTGCTGTGTTCCTTTTGTTTGAAAGTAACAATCATTCACTTGTATTCTAGTACAACTTAATCACTTAAGTTTATCTTTTTTCGAACTAATCCGCTAAAAATAAAAACATTAAAACTTAACTCAATAACGACACAGTAAACATAACAGTAGGTTATCTAAGGCCGCCCGCCAAGTTAGGTATAAGCCTTTTTTTTTTTTTGTTTTTTTTTTCTTGTGGAAATCCTCATGGATACCTCGCTGCCCGGGGGGACGACGAGCTTATGTCGGACTCCTACCGACTAAAACTTCACGGCACTCGATTGTGGCACTTTGGCGGCGAAGCTGGATCCTACCGTAAGTAATACCGCACTGCTCAGCCGCCAGTGCTAGCCCCTAATGGAGCCCCCTCCAACCGACCCCCCAGCGAAGGGGGGTGGCCACAAAAGCGCCTGGAGTACGCAGACACTTTCGCCGTCTCGGTGGACGCCGTGCAATGCAAGCCAGAGCACCCCCGCACTCCGGCCCGCTGGCACCCACTGTACGCAGGCCCTACTGGGCCCGCAACCACGAGCCACCCAAAGGGCGGCTCCGCTGCCGCAACCAGCGGTACGGCCCCGCCGGGCCGCGACGCACAGGGGGGATCAGCCTCGGATCACTGGCCCCCACCAACCGATTGTGCGCCGCGGCCTCCACCACGCGCCTCAGGGCGCTTGCAGGCCCCGCAATCCCACGTGTTGCCCTTGCGGGCTGCAGCGGGTGGGTGGCTAGTCCACCACACTGCCACGCCTGAGTGAGTCCTCTTCGCTTCCCGGCGGTTGGACGCTACCACCGGTACTAAGCCCCCTCGCCACGCCAAGGCGAGAACTCATGAGGGGGAAGTTAGGTATAAGCCTAGCGTGCTCACAGACACGCGGCACAGCCCGTACGTGCTGCCGCCACCTTATTCCGCCATATTTTATGCTAGCGTGTGCGTGACACGCACCATTCAAACCGAGACCGGCACGTTTGTATGTAGATATTTTACTGTTCTCTGTTTACTGTGATAACGATTTCAATCTCAGCTGGACAAAGTGAAATTGCTCAAATAACCAGCGCTCCTGACCAACTCGCCATCAGATCGCCATTACAGACGAGATCGAATCGACTGGGAATCGAGTAACGATAAATATCTCGAGAGTGACGGAGAGCTATAAACTAAATGTGTTGCGAGACAGGCGTCGCTTGAACGTTCGCTACAGCTGCTCAAGCTTGCTTTGTATTTGACAGAAAACAGTTAGTACAGATTAACTTTTTACTTTGAACATAGGGGTGTTTTAAGAGACATGGTGTCTGTGCATGCCCGTGGCGTTATAGTTGCCAAACAAATAAATTAATTGAAATTATTTGTGAATTTTTTTAGAAGTGGTATGATTGAAAATATTTCTCACTTATTTATTATTGTTTTAGCATTTTCCATGCAGTATCTTTACTAAAGATCTGAAAACCTGAAAAAGACATTTGGTCTCTGGTCAGACATCTGGTCAGTCAGAAAATGACACTACAAATGCCAACCTGTACTATTGAAATGAAAAGAAAATAAATTCGTACCATACGTCTTCAAAAACATCTCGTAAAAACGGACATGTTTAGAATAAA
Source organism: Udea ferrugalis (assembly GCA_950022985.1). Classification (NCBI taxonomy): domain Eukaryota; kingdom Metazoa; phylum Arthropoda; class Insecta; order Lepidoptera; family Crambidae; genus Udea; species Udea ferrugalis. The sequence goes on along the minus strand of OX465527.1, from coordinate 2,090,113 downwards.
TCAAGCGGTCATTCACAACCAACATCCCTAGCTGAGAAAGCATTACGACGTGCTTGGTTTACCGATATCGATATGAAAATATCGATCTTTCACTTTTTGCACGATTCATTGCAACATAGCGTTGCTTTGTGGTGGTGCTTTTCTAAATATCAGGTACTTGATTTATTAATTGATTGTATCTTAAAAATAAACGGTTACTAGTTAGAATAAAAACAATTGAAAGACGGTTTGTAAGTTTTACAAAACAGGTTCAGGCTTTGTTGTAAAATTGAAATGGTTAACTGGATTCGATAAAAAATTGGCTAAAACGTTCATACGGCTACCCATTTCCGGTTAGTCCTCTAACCGGAAATATTCCGGATATATCCGGTCTATTGCAAATAATTGTCATTTGGTAAGAGCAAGACAGAAAACGGAAGTAGGTAAGTAGCCTTTTGTTCCGCTGTCCGTAGAAGGCTTGTATTTCAAGTACGGTACGTGCTTCAAACATAGAACATTCTCTAAAATAACAGTAGGTATAAAGTTAGTCACAAACACAAAGTGGCAAGTTATTAATAAACTCGTAGCATTCTAACTGACTTAATAAAAATAGCAGTTCGTAGCTAAAGTCAAAGTCGTGCCAGTATGTTACCCTTGACATTTGTGCCGAACGAGGAGGAGAAATAGAAGCAATGGAGCATTTCCCTTTCAATAAACATCTTCGTGTGTGACAAATTTACCAATTTTTTATGTTCTATTATTATGTTGATTATTTATTGAACACAATTTAACGGGCTCAAACCATTAACATAATTATGCAGTTTAATAACTAGCTATTATGTTTCCTCAACATATAAAACGGACCAGTAAAAAAAAGGGCTTCGCGCAGTAAAACTATAATGAATCAGGGAGCTAATATTATGATCTTTGAGTTTTTTAAACTTAGCCCTATATTGTCCCACTTCTGGGCAAAGGCCTCCGCGATGTCCTTTCAGCGATCTCTTTTTTGAGCTAAAGGGTGCAACTCTTGGTAAAATTTATCCAGATCGTCTTGCCATCTCTTTTTTGGGCTACCTCGACGATAGTCACCTTTAGGTTGCCACTGAGAGACGATCCTGGCCAACCTTTCTTGGGCCATTCTAGATACATAGCCCGCCACCCTGCATCTCTTAGTTAAATTTTATATTTTTATGACTATTTAATTGAAGTTATTCCTATACTAAGATTCGGAATTGATTATCAATTTATTAATGTACACCTGCTTGAGACCACATTTGGTAATGCGTGCGCACATCATTTCTGCTTAGCAACAAAACTTTAATACAAATTAATTTTAATAGCAAAGTAAATAAAGCTCAAAGTTGCTAGTTTAGTTAATAATTATGATAATACAGATACGGCCTTTGACAAGGTCGATATTGGTCAACTTTGACATTACTTGAACAAGTCGACAAGTGTGAATCCTCTTCACAGATGAAACTTGTTTCACAAAAATCGTTATAAAAATTGTGTTACATTTTTTTACTAAGCGCAGTTTTTCTTCTCTTTTGTTTTTTTTGCATTTTATGTAACGTATGGAGGTACATAATTAGGATTGTGGTTTAAAACCCATTTCAAATAGGCTTAATGCTTATTCTTACAATCATCAATAGTTGTGGTGATGACTTGGTTGCAATGATTAAGAAGTTGGCTACTACAAAAGATATCTAAGGAGTGATCCCTTCATAGTACAGACTTTGTACAGAAAAAAATGGTTTTGACAGCTTCACCGGTTTATTGGATGAACAGGAGGCTTTCAACCTCTAGTGTGTTCGTGGCTAAAGCGCATCAATATCTCGACTGCCTTACTCGTTGAGTGACCTTCCTCGGAAATATCTTCCTTCAGCGTTGCGAAATAGCTAGTGAATTATTATATCCAAATCTGAAGTCTAAAACAACCGCTAAAACTAATCACACACTTCCAAGGAAGTTCAGAATTACAGCTCAGCATTAACTGTTTGTTAAATAATATGAATTCCGCCCATATTTCCGTAAATTACGTTAAAATTACGTTAATTACGCACAGATTCCTCGCGAAGTGCGATTTCGTAACAAAATAGGGTACCGAAGCGTCGGCCACTAGCCAAATTGCCCGTTTAGCACCGGCTGTTTTGCAATATGCCCGGCATACACTTTCTAGGAGCGCAGAAAGTTGAGGTCAAAACCTTTGTAAGAGTATACATGCATTGTACACGTATATGTTGACCTCTGTCAATGAATATTGAATGGCGGTGAATGTGCGCTTGTTAGAAGAAGCCAAAAATCGTTTTTGTTCCATTATTTCCTGCTATATTGAGACTCGACACAGGTATAATAACGGAGTAAATTGCTTTGACTCTCGTTTCTCGGTCATTCTGTTCTTTTCCGGTACTAATTTTCTGTGATATCACTGTGTATTATCATACACAAACAAAATACGTCCTGACCTCATAACCTGAAGACAGTCGTGGGATTGGGCTGGATGCGGAAGGCCTAGAACCGGGTTGTGTGGAAGTTGTGGAGCACCTTTGGAGACCTATGCCCAGCAGTGGACTATGGCAGAATAATTATAATGACTTTGAGTTTTATTAAAATGTGTTTCTAGGTCGATTCCGAATCTTTCTTAAAAACTTGGCATATTTTGAAAACGATTTAACAATCTACTACTAATAAGCAGTTGATTTTGTCTGAGCTGAGACGAAATGGATTTAACAACTGCTGTCAAATTGTTGCGTAATAAGACCTAGAATCGAATAATACTCGTACTAAGGCCTAATCTCTATGTCACGGCTGCGTCACAGGTTTAGTAACCGCTTCCATGACCTTTGGAGGCTGAGCGAGTGAGCATCTGCTCTACCGAGCCACTTTCACGCTGGGACCTTTGACATTTTATTCGTACTGAGTTAACGTAATGGTTTATTTTCTAGTGCAAAAGACTGTCAACAATTGTTACATAAACGCCCTATACACGTTCCACCGCTGGGTACAGGCTTCACCTCAACTATGATGTGGAATGAGCCATACTCCAAGACGCGGGCTCAGCTCGGATTGTCGGATTGTTGGAGGGGTGTAAGGTCAGTGAGCAACCTAAATGTCAGATGTAATCAAGCCGCCCTAAGGCCTCTGACTAGGCTTAACGACTGACATCTAGCGACGTCAGCTGGGACTAATTGCTTAACGTGCCTTCCGAAGCAAGGAGATGCCCGAAAAATACATAACTAAATTTGGTCGGAGTGGACACTCATCCCATTTCCAACTGGCCTTGAAGAGAATGTGTCTGAAATTACTCGAAAAATAATGAAAGTCTGACTGAAGTGGAATCTGTACAAAATCCCAACCAGGTCACAACGCGAACCTACAAAGCAAAAACCGCGTAACAGTCGTAATCAAAGTGGAAATTATTATAATTAACAGAATATTATTCAACTCAAAGATCGGTCTGTCGACTGTCGGAGCCAGCCGACCGCGACCACAGCCAATGACCGTGGCCAGCCTTTCTTTGGGCTAATTTAATAAACGGAAAAACGACTGAAACATCAGAAGCAATCAAACCATTTGGTTGGTACTCGTAATCCTAACACCTCTGGCGTAAATAGTGTTGTACATGTTAAACGTGTGACATTTTAGTTACCAAATCAATTGAATAAGTTTGATTATTGTGTTTGAAGTTAATGATGAATCGTAAATGCTTAAATGCCAGTTGTTGGATTGAGATGGCTTTATCAGAAAAATAAACTTTTAATCAAACTTCAAATAGCTCAATAGTTAGCCAAACAGCCTTTGGTTAGGTTCCGGGGCCGTAATACGATCTTTTTACAGCTCAGTTTTAGCTCAGTTTACGTCTTTTCATTCATTGAAATTTGACTAAAACATGCAAAATAAGTTACTACAGCAATGAAAAAAAATTAAGGTTTTTTTGACACTATTTTTTACCACACAAAACACGACTAGTGACGGTATATAAGCAGCTCAAAAGCTGTGCTTGTGACTTAAACTGACAGGTTTTAAGAAATTGTATTAGGGCCTCTGTTTATAGAATAACCTAAGAGAGGTCCTTATTAAAACATTATTGTTACGCATTACATTTTAAACTGCAGAGCACAAAGTTATATAAATCCGGAGAAGGGATTTTATCGATGCTGAATAACATTGTAGAGTTCCTTTGTTGAACAGACTTTTAAAGGAACCATGTTTCACCGAACAATTCTTTCAACAACACACAAAATACTCTTTAAAAACATTTGCTTAATAGTTGGTGTTGTAATGATCATTTCATTCATCTCGTGGTAGAAAAAACACAATTTGTCGGTCCATTAGAGGCTGGACTCATCGCATCTTGCGACAAGGTGTCAAGTGATTTGTAATAATTAAACTCAGCTCGACTCGTCGGTCATTTGTGGTCAAATTACTTGCGAAGAGTAAATAAATAAAAGTTTCGTTACTAACCACAGGATGCTAAAAAGGTTATTTGTATTTGACATCTATCTATAGGTATACTCAAGAATATTACGCAAAATGGGTAATGGTTTTTAAATGATGATACAAATACCTGTACAAGATGTAATACAGACTTCGATTCGGTCTCCTGTATAATATTTACTAGTAAGGCGTTAAGCTTAGTTGGAGGCCCTAGGCGGCTTGATAACATCTGTCAGCAAGGATTCTCTAAGCCTTAACCCTTCCTACAATCCGCACTGAGCCAGCGTGTTGAACTATGGCTCGTTCCACCTCATGGTTGGGGTGAGGCCTGTGCCCAGCGGTGGGACGTATACATATAGGCCGTTTATGTTATGTTTATGTAAGTAAGACTTTGAATGAAACAGTTTTAAGCTTTCGTCTTACCACTTAGTGCATTTTCACACACATGGATGAATACACTTAACCTACAAAATACCGCAAATTAAGAGCATGTTTGGCATATTTCCAAACACTCGAATATCAAGGGCCTGTCGTAACAGCTAGTTTCGACTTCGACCACCAATTAACGAATGAGCTCTAACAAACAGGTGAAGTGCCAAAATACTTGCACCATCTAAGGTACCTAACAAAGTAATCTGCGTGAAATAGTTATATTATGTACTAACTTAACTAACTTTGTTATTATTCTTATTTAGCATTTTCCATGCAGTACCTTTACTAAAGATCCGAAAAACAGAAAAAACAACATTCGGTCTACTTGACATCAGACGGGAACTAACTTTAATGGTTTTTGTATAACATATCCTTTCTGTGTTCTTTCCTTTACCTGTGGGTTGTCTGGAAGAGATTGCTTTTAGCAATAAGACCGCCTAAATTGTACATTGGCTCTTAAATGTTTTCTTCTTTGTTAATTTCTCTGTTGTGTTTGTGTGCAATAAAGTGTTTCTTCTTCTTCTTCATATCATTATTTAGAATACTGTACCTGTTTCCTTAAAATAACAGCCTTTATAAGTCCCACTACTGTGCACAGGCCTACACCTCAACTATGAGGTGGAACGAGCCTTATTTCAACACGCAGGCTGAGTGAGGATTGTTGATGAGGTCTGAGGCTAAGAGAATCCTTGCTGACAGGTGTTATCAAGCCGCCTAAGGCCTTCAACTGAGCTTAGCGACTGACACCAAGAGAATCCATTTCTTAAGAAATAAATATTGACGGCCACATGACTCATTATAGCAACCAATTTGAAAAAATTCTATCGTTTAATCGGGATGACATATCCATAATATAGATATTTCCAGTGACATATTATCAAAGTGAGCATGGGCTTCCTCTTTGAAGATCCAGTCTAATGGACCTTTTTTGTTACCATGTATTGTCCACATGGTAATGGTTCTATGGTCTTTTAACATCCAAACTTTAATTTCGTAAATTATTTACTTGTTAGCTGAGTTAAAAATTGTTTAAACCTGATTTTGCCACTAGAACGTCATCAGAATAGTTTTTACTCAGAGTTGTTGGTTAAGTGAGTTACGGTAATCAATTAACGGAGTGCTGCTAACTGGTCTGGTGAAATTTCGATGAGCAGATTAGCACGGCGCGTACGCAACCGCGGTGTAACGAGGGACATGCCTTGCTGATGAGAACGGCTCCCTCCATGAGAGGACAGGCCATAGGTTCGCCCCTTACCACGTTGGGTTCAAATTCACTCGGCGAAATGTGGGCTTCTGATGGTTCCTTCTATCATGATGGCAATCATAAGTGAGCCTCTGACTCGCACGTTTGAAATAAGGACGTGAGATATTTTTAGGTTCAAAAAGTTCTACTAAACAAATCTAATTAGGACAATTGCATGTTAAAACGCAGCCCGAACCGCACCGGTGAAAAAATGTTTTAGTTCTTACTCTTAAAAATTTTGACACTAGGTACGAGTAGGTAATAATAGTATCATCCATAATAGGATTTGTTCATGCAAGTGGCTGTATTGCTTTTAATAAGGATAATATATGTCTGTACTGTCTAGGATCCATCAATATTGAGCAGCTTTCACCGTTTCAGTTTTTACAAGACCACAAAACATGAATTCAAAAAGCATCGATGTCATGTCAAATAGCTGACAGCAAAAGGAGGTCAGCATTGTGAAGACATTATGTCATCGGCCGGCTGAACAATTATTGTATTTGTGCTATTCTTAATAAGAATCGTAATCGCGTGAAATTGGACGATAGTGCATTTATTTTTAATTCTAAATGGCTAGCACGCCACTTGGTTTTGGCCAGGGATTCTTCCACCTTTCTTTTTGTTCGGTAGCGGTTTATTAATTTTACGGACTTTTGTTTTATTTTGAGTATACGAGTATTATATTGGCTTGGCTAATGAAACTACTAAAAAACGTTCGTTACGAAGTAAATTAACGTTGAGCTTAACATGTAAGGCAATCAGTAAGCACTGCTGCACATTTGCTACACACTTAATTCTATAGGTAAACTTGTTTTGAACTTTAACTCAAATTCATCTAAAATAAGGGGACTTACAATTTGCTTCATTTTCATATGCGTAACGTTATAGATGTGAATCACTTAATTTATGAACAGGTGTGGAACAAAATTTAACATAAACTCACCGCTATATCCGAAACGGAATGTGAACGGAACATACAGAAGCTCGCATTTTGTATCGTGGCCATGAGCGAGCTTACCACCGTAATTAGGGTGGCTTGGTTTTTATATCGATGTTTTCCTGCGAAAATCAGCTGCAAGTTGTGTGTCACCGAACACAAAGTATCGGTTTACAGAATGAGTTTCTAAAATCACTCTTAAGATGATGATAAGGTGATTAAAAACGTCTAAATGGTTTGACAGTGGGCTTCTGCACAAACAAGTAGCTAATAACAACATTTAGATGCAGAAAGCTTAGACAATAATGGCTGCTTTAATATACAGAAAGTCATCTCTAGCTGTATGCGAAGACAAAAGTGTTTAATGCTAAATGAACTGCTGTGAATAAGCCCTTTACGCAAGTTTGCAAACTTCGTGTGCGCAGAATACTTATCAACTTCTGCAAAATGCAATAGCGATGCAATTATTATATAAAGCAATAGCGGATGCGGTGTCCTGCATTGAACAATATTTTATACATTTGAAAGTTGGTACTCACATGTACTTTAGATGGTTATTAACCTAAACACAAGTATAGCAACAATGTTTTATAAACATGTTTTTGATACTCTCTTACACAGGTTTTCACAGGTTTCATTTAGTGGACTTCTATTCCTGTGACATGAGTGGATAATATTTTGAAGAGAGTAAAAAGTTAAATTTCTTTATTTAGTGACATTCGGTACACACAGATATTATCAAAATAGATACAACTAAGCGTTCTTAAAAAAGACAAGAAAGCCTTTTAAAATAAGGGGCCATTTTAGAAGCAGTGTTAGTAGGTCCAAAATTGAATAATAATTATTCAATCCTACAGTCTTTATCTGTCTGTAACGAGGAACTATTAGAACATCACAATCTCGTCTCGTACTAAAGCAAGGACCAATTACTTTAGTTACCAATAAACCTCATTTGACTCACAAGTTACACCAGACGCAAACTTAAGCAATGCGGTCTGCATAGTGATGCCCTGATAGTAATAATTAGCACAAATTGAACCTTATGACATCGTCTTACGGGCTATAAAAGGACTGAGTCTTGCTAAATAGTGTCACCTAAATCCTTATGTGAGGTAATAGCCTAGTCCTATTGGGATGCTTAGACAAAGGAGGTTAATTATTTAGGCTTAGTAGGCCGCTTGCGGTTACGTTTACACAACGAATGGAACTGATCCCTTTAGTTAGTACCTATCCAACTACTTCGTACAAAAGTTCTTTAAGTCTTCATTGACGAATAAAATAAAACATGCTCTGAACAAGTGTCACGGCGAGGGCATGGGTATCTAATTTTTGCTAAGCAATAGACGTGCTTTTTTCATGTTTAATTTGCAACTAGATAGCCTTTCTGTTGTTTCAGTACGTACATAAAGTGTTTCTACTTAAATGTTAATATTTCAAAGTTCTACGTAGTTGCATGACACTGCTTCAACATAAATTCCGAATCTTTCGAGCCGTGAAAACGCGACGCACCTTCGCTTAACCGTGGAAACATGGCGGAGACGATGTACAACGTCATTGGGCACCGGTAACATGGCATTCGGTCCTCATGCATAACACCTGCCGCGCCCACTGGTCAGCAAATTACGCGCCATAGAAAGCGGTATTGGTGACGCAACAAGGCCGCTGGGCTGAGTCTACACAAGCTTTTCGGTGCGCATCACAATTGTCAATTTGTCCATGGGATTATACGGCGACAGCTGATGTAACAGCTTGAATAGGGACATGGTTGACGTTTAACGTTGAGAGTTGAAGTTGGTTTACTTTTGTAAATCCAAAACCATAAAAAGGTTGGTGAAACAGTGATACAAGTTCATAAAATTGAGCTAGAGCAGAAGTTTTTGTAGACTCTGTGTTTCAAGTAACTAAGACCTACCTGTTGATTACTATTATGATTTTAGGGATCAAATCATGGTTTCATTTGTTTCGAAGTTTTAAAACTGAAAAATATAAAGCATGTTTATCCAACCCGTGTACTCAACGTAGTTTTTTATTATTATTTCGGGCCTTAAAACCTGAAGTTCGAAACACAAATGTGGACCCAGCTTTACGCATACTGGCTGATGTCACGAGACGACGATGAGGCCGCACCCTAAATGCTTTCCTTTTTCAAATTTGACAGATCACGTGGCTTTATGAAAATATGTTTTTACGATCATTGTTATTTTTCAGCCCTTTTTTGCCGACGGTGGAAAAAAAATGTTACAAGTTACAATGTACAAACTTAAATGAAAATAAATATTAGTCCAATTTACTTTCGACCTCACAATGCAGTAATGCATTTGAAGACCTTGCAATGGTACTGATTGTTTTAATTCAACTCAAATTATTTTGTTACAGGTATGTTCACCGGATTGCACTACAACAACTGGCATTGTAAGAAAGTTAACAATATTTCAAACACGTGTAAGGATGGTCTGCGATAAATAAACCCAAGCTAACCCGGATTCGTCGTTACCATGTTTAATGTCTGAATGTTGCGTGTGACGGCAACAATCAGTGTTATGATCACCTCTGACTACAAAGTTTGAGATATAGTCGTGAGCGTAAGTCAATGAATGAAATACCGTGTGAAATGGTACCTCCTCACACTACTCTGGTGTGTTAGGGGTCACACATCACAGTCAAAAGTACAACGTGACAAAGCAGATGTAACTTTTTAAAGTTTAATTTATGTATGGGTCTGTGATATCATACCTCCCGAATGAATAAAACCATTTCTTATAAAACACTCCTTTTTAAAAGTGACCAACTAAAATATTTTAGACCAAATACAAATAATTTTAAAATATTTGTATTTTAATTTTGACAGTCACAATATAACGACCACAATGAATACTTAGCGCTTTCGAAGGCATGATAACCATTGGTAACAGCTGCAACCGCTATTGTCTAGATTCAGACACAGGTGCAACAAAATAAGTAAAATGTTTGTTATAGTTTGCAATAATTGCCCGATTTCCCAGCGTGCGCCCGCGCAGGCTGGCATTTCCTACAATCTCTGCGGTCGACAATGACTTGCCCGACTGGCTAGAGTACAGGCAGCATCAAAATAGGCATGACGAACAATTTTGAAATCTTCTTTCCTGATAAAGGTACATATGTATTGTATACTAAAAAAACTTCATTTCGGTTTCAAAGGTCAGTTTAACAAAGTTTGAGGACATTGTGTCATGGCGTCCGTGTGACGTCACTCTTATGTAAACATCACGTGTCTGTCAAACTCACTTGTATGAATACGACAGTGACATTTGTTGATTTCCTTAAGAGTGACGTCATAGCGCGTGATTGATGTTTGAGTCAAAATGGCGAATTGCAGTATTTTATCCTTTTACTTTATCGAAAATCTGATTAATCTCAGATTTTAAAATAAAACTAAATGTGTCTTTTGAATCCTTTTAATATGTATTTTCCCCTAAAATATTAAAATCGTTGATTATTTGATATTGTCGTCATGCCTAATAGGCACTAGCTGCCGCCCCCGTTGCTTCGTCCGTGCGGACTTAAGTTTTTTGCCACCGAGTTTCATACAAACTTGTAAGCCCTATTTTAAACCCTAATAAGTGGAATACTCCTATAACTACGGACAACCTATTACTTTATATTATTAGTATGGAATTAGTTTTTTGTCATTTTGGCTAATTTCAGAAAACGTCAACTGAGTTAATTTAATATTAACTCCTGAGTATTTACATGTTTGTAAAGTTGACTGTACAATTAACAGCAACGCTACAGTCACTGTGCCGTCCGAGGATATCAGAAAAGTTCAAGGAAATGAGAGCTCAGATGCCAGCGCTTTTGTGGCTGACTGCACTAGCTTCTAGTCCAGTTTCGTTGAGAGAGCCACTTTAGTTGGTGTGAATAGGCGAATACACACTGTCTTATTAAACTTATCCATTTTCTTAGTTATTTTAACTTTGACTTCTTATAATCCAGTGCTTCGCCATTGTATATATTATATTCATCTTCCATACTGAGTTACGGCGACCACTTCGCTATTGTAGCCAGATTTTTAATGAAAAGAAATATAAACAAGTGCAAGTGCTTTTAACAGGCTGTGGCACACAATTACCTATATCTGTGAAAATCGTTTCCTTAACTGCAGATTTTTTTTCATAAGCAAATAAGGTTGGTTTAGAATTGTTAGTGAGTCCGATAGAATGCCTAAAAACAATTCTATAATTTGAATAAAAGTTTTTAAAATTACCTCTTGGGTATTCAAATTGATTATAATTCGGTTACAAGCGTAGCGATTGCAATTACTACTCGATTACAAAGCTACCGATTCTTCTGTCGTTATTGTTTAAAATCACGAACATTTGATTCTTAGCATTGCTGCAACCAAATCTTCATTGATTTATTACTGCTCTTATAACGATGCTGTAAGTCTCAGAATCGATTGTCACAGCACAATAAGTGATTAGTATATCTGCGTGCGAAAATTCTTTTGCAACTAATGTTGAAACTGGCTGTTTGTATTGTGTTCTCTTGTCTATGCGATGTAAACGCTGTTCTAATTTTGAAATATTTTAAATGTTTTGTTTCTCTGAATTTTGTATGGCAGTTGTGCTTAACGTCAACGGCACATATGGCTACCCACTACCTATTTCCGTTTTTTATCTTGCTCTTGCAAAATAACATTGTTTGCAATAGAGCAAGGAGGACTGGACTTACCGGAAATGGGTTGACTATAGTGCCTTTGACCATACTGAAATTCATTTTTCAAGTAGATATATCATAACTTTTTACCTTAAAACTGTTAAGGCTCGCTATCACGATGATTTTTAGCTTGGTTTTGTGCCATTTTTATGCCACCTTGTGTCTTATAGTTGTTTCTTTGTCCCTTACTTAGAATATGTATTATAAAAATACTCATATAGATGTAAGGGTTATTTCTATATGAGGAACATAAAAACAGGGTTCTTCTAATGTGTGAAGCCGACTGATTCCATAATGATTATCAAAGATACCCAATTTAGATGTAGCAAAAAGTCAAAGGTTAGACGATTTATTGCAAGATCGGTACATGTTCGAACTGCCCAAAGAGGATGCAAATGAATTAGGTCTCTGGCCTTGACCAGCCTTATTTGACTACGGTGGCACGTACGTCTTTGCAGTAGTTAAAACTATATCTAATGTTGACGTTATCAAGGCACTTTAGTTTTTCTGGTAGTTAGTATTAATTTAATTGTAGTGAACATTTTAGTTGTTAATAGCTCTAACTTAAATGTAAGTAAAATATTTCGATCGAAATAATGTTTCCAATGATTGAACAACAGTTGTTAGATTTTCATCGCTGAGTAGCGATATAAACCTGTAAATATCTCACAAAACTAAAATCACATGGAATTTAAAATAAAAACTTCCAGTAATTATACTTTAACTAATAATAACAATATTTTAGCTATTTCATTGTCCTGTGACCGAAGAATCAGACGTCGCTCAGAATGAAGAAACTGATCGTTACTGCTAACAGAATTATGACTGATCAGGTTTTTATGAATGACTAGGATAGTGATTACATTGTGTTGCCCCAGTCTAGTGGACGTGGTGGACGAGTATGAGTAAGGCATTTACCTCAGCGTCAAAAGGCATATTCTCCGCTAGGGTTTGTTTGTTTGTGATTTGTAATGACTGTATTTTGTATAATAAGCGTTTCAAGATTCACCAGTCACGGTTAGGAAAGAAACAAGCCTTTTCAGGCATCTTGGAAACTTCGTTTCAACTAGTGGTTAACCACACAATTCATAACTACCAATGAGTAATTCAAAACAAGAACGATTTTGACAAGAACAACCACATAGAAACGAAAATGCTTTCTTCAAATCAAAAGACATCGTCCAACTCCATCATCAGACGTTCACCCATTTACTTGATATAATTATATGATATAATACTTTCTCGTAAAGATCACGCAAGTACGTATCAAGTTCAACACATGATTACGTCGTGTCAGCGCGCGCCGACGAAAGTGAGAGTGACCGGAACAGCGTGCGCGGGCGCAGGTGGCGGCCGCTTGGGGAAATACAGGCTATTTATAGCCCAGCTAGGTTCCGGAAGGAGCAAATTAATTGCAAATCATCGCACTGCCGTACTCATGATTGAGATTAGGATTCATCCTACTAATATTATAAATGTAATAATAATAATATTATATATTATGTATGTAATGTGTATTCACTGGACGGACCGTATCAGAAACACAGAAGTTCTTCGTCGCGCTAAGATCTGTGGCATTGAAGCAATGATGCCGTGTCCAGCTAAGGTAGTGTGGTCATGTCCTCCGCTTGCCAGAGAAACGCCTGGCATAGCACATTCTTTACTGTGACCTTCAGGAAGGCAAGCGCAAGCAAGGCGGGCAATATTATAAATGTGAAAGTTTGTATGTGTGGATGTGCCGTGTTGCTCTGTCAAGTAAAAACTACTGAATGCATTTGAATGAAACTTTACAATAATGTTACTTACATCTGAATAGCACATAGGCTACAATTTGTAAGAAAAAAAGCAGCCTTTTTTTTAAACTTTAGTCCACGCGAACGAAGTCGTTAGTTAGTTAGTAATAAAATTTCCTAATACAAAAGAGATTTTCTAGCTAATTCAATTTAGAGCTTTTTAGAATGTTCTTTTAACTGCTATCCTTAATCGATCACTATGTTTGCGACAATTGGATATTAAATAACACCTTAGTCTAAGTCTCAATATTTATTTAACATATTTTCACATTCCGGGACACCGTTTGTGGCCCAGCGGCTAAGCACTCTGGCTGAAACTCTATAGGGTCCCAAGTAATTTAAAGGCGGAATTATACACCTACTTCTGTTCATCATCAAATAGGGTCAACATTAAAAGCTTTTTAAATCTCCATTGAAGAGAAACACCGATAAAAAACCATAAGCAATATAGGGTTTCAATTATATTATTGTAAGTGTAATAATGCCAATTGTGGGTTCTGAGTACCCCATTTCGGATCGTAATAATGTGAGTGTATGTTTTGTTGATTTCGCGGATTTTTGACCGCAAAATATTCAGAGCGCGTTGATGACGTGTGAATAACAGCGTAATAGCAAGTAAGCTAAGTAACAGGAGCTTGGAGGCAAGGTCAAGTGACCTCAAACGGACGCGTTCCAATAAACAGAAGTCACGTATCGACGATTGACAAGTTAGGAATACGCTCACTGTGCGAATCTATTAATATATTTATAATTTAAATATGATTATAGTGGAAGTACCAACAGCCCTGCACGCGCTGAAACACACATAAATCAATTTGACAAACAATTTAGACCCGAATACCCAGAACATGCTGTGGAAGTTGCGGTGCTACAGTACTTTGCAATAAAAGTCGAAACACCCGCTACCACAAAATACTGTCTATTAAATTTGAATACTGAATATTAACTGAATTGGACTTGGAATTTGAAATAAGTTTACAAAATTCCACTACTGAGCAATGAATGTGATGTTGGATCATACTTTACTATTTATTTGCAAAGGGTTAAAAAATATGAAACCATTCACTTATAACTATCAGCTTAGAAGCCTGCGTGTGATGTGATTCCTTGTTGAGTAATTCAAACTGTGGTATGTGCAGAGAAAAGGTCGAATTACTTACGAAAGGTTTCATCGCACGCGCAGGATCGCTGTCACGTCTATGGGGTCAAGAACTCTATCGAAATAGATCTAAATAGATCTAGACTAATTGTTTTCACACATGTCTTGACTGGAAATACGAGTAAGTACTGGTAAAATCGCAAATAAAAGTTGCTACTTGACCTTAGTCCGTTGCACAAGATTTGAACAGTTATTGCATCTTGTCTGTTTGTTAGCGGTCTTTCGCGAGCCTTGGAAACTCCGCCTAAACCCGTTATGTTACGTTATCTTGAGTGTTGACGATATCCTCATACGGGCACTTAAATCTCCTAACTAGATAAATACACTGAGTTCTGAAGACACTCAACATATTTTAAAGAGGTAGTTTGTAGCCTTCGTAACCCAGTGGTTAAGCCTTCTGGCCCGTGTAGTCCCTTTTCTAATCTTGTTTTAACACCTACTTTAATAATAATAATAATAAGCCCGCAGGGGCGGCTCTTATGAGAGCTGTTGGTGCGTTACGACACCACGGGCCAACCCGACGTTACCGCAGGGCAGCTTGTGGCGAGCTGTTGGTGTGTAGCGACACCACGGACCCGAGTTCCCCCGAGAGTCGGTCAGGCCCTCCATCTCCGCTTGCCTTCACTGGCCGGCGGAGTGGACCCCAGCGGGGGCCGCAGGACTCTCACCTCTGGCTTGCCTTAACCGGCCGTCCGGAGTGGGGCGTTAGAGCTGAATGCTCGCAGGGTGGAAGTGAAACATGCCTAAGTCGCGAGTTGGTGAGGTGGGAAACCACCGAGCAGAAAGCGGTGCACACCTCTCGACACCCTGAGCCGCTCACGGCCATGTTGCCGCCTTTGCTGACCTTACGCGTCAGCACGTATAGGTAGCCCATTTAGTGAGCGGCTAGTCACCGTCTGCCAGGAGAGTAAAGAGTGAGACAATTTGCATGGCAGACGTCCGTTGTCTCAGGCAATAGCCCAGTTAACCGGTCCACCAAAAATTCCCCTCCATAGCCTGGTCTTTTTTTGCCTTTTTACTACCTGTACAATAGTCCTTGCATTTTCCGGGTGTTGTCTTTGGGTAGATATTCAATATTTATCAAGAGATAAAACCCGGCAAATGCACACATTTCAAAATAGAGTAAATGGTACCAAAAAGCCTCTACGTGTTGGCTTCGGCCCCACGCAAGCTTCAAAGGACCGGGTCCCTATGGACCCGTGAATTTCCAAGTACCTACATAATAATAATAATATAATATATATTGTTTTGTGAATATGCTGTACAAATTTTAGACCTAAGATTTACAATAAATAAAGAGAATAATAATAATAATCCATTTATTTCAGGCAACAAATTACATTTTAAGATCTTAACAAATATAATCGGCCCATATTATAAATACCTTATAGAGTAACATATATACTTAACATAAAAACAAAGAATAATTAAGAATAATTTAGAATCATACACATTGAGCACTCTCCAGTGATGAGAAAAATCGATAATAACCTAAGCAACACATTTGTTGATGTTCATCAGGTTGTCAGGTTTTGGTTCAGGTTGGCTTGAATGCCTATCTCTACAATTTCGATTTAAACTTACTCAGCAAAATGTGGGCTTCTTATGTTTCCATTCTTATACCTCAGACTAAATCCCAGATTTCCAAGCCCAATTGTGGTTTGTTCTGTGAGCCGTTCGTCTGTGAGATTAGATCTAAAATGTTCACTTAGGTGACGAGAAAATGCGTCTTCGGTCGACTCGCGTTTTAATGGTACATCTACAATTATTAACAGCCCAATAGATCATTTTTACTGCAAATATTTTATTGCCCTCAACCTACCAATAAACGTAAAAAGTAGCTGTAATTTAAACCCTATATCTGTACAAATTACATTACATTATTGTAAGTTAATAATCAAGGAATGAAACCACTACGTGTCATGTTGTTGTAATTGATCTGCTTTAAGCTGACGCGGAAGTAATGCCACATTGAAGGTCAAACTAGTCCATACTTTTTTAATTATTGATATCTGTTGCGTCTTATTTTTAGTAAAATCACAGCTGCTGGTGGAACACCACCCACCAGGTTGCATGCATCGATCCTGTCTGCTTCTACCTTAACATCTGAATAAAGTATTCCATTCACGTGTAGACATCACATGCTACTATTTCCTTTAACATAAGAAGATATCATATATATATTTTGTATGATTTGATTCCTTTTTTTATAAAACCAGTTTTACGAGTAGTTTAAATTTGAGTATTTTTTAAAAAAAACTAACTACTCGTACGTCAACAATAATTTCCTAGCAACGCCTTAGGTAACTTCTTCTTAGCTAATACCTAAGTATTCTACTAAGTTAGAAGTTAGAGATTACTCCAACCCACTTGTCTGCAGACGATAGCGATAAACCCAGCACCGACTGATACATTGATGGCGGAATGCGCGAGTGCGAGGTCGCGTGCGCCAAGTAGAGCGGCGCGCGCACCGCGTCTCTTACTATACGAGATCTAGCAACAAGCACAGTATAAACCATACAGTAGAACATCTAAATACAAAGGTGCCACTCTTGGTTTGAATGTGTGCGTACGCGTCGCGCGCCGTGTCGCGATATCACGCACACGCGATTTCACGCACACGCTAGCATAAAATAGCGAGGCATAGAGAGGCGGCAGTACGGACGGGCTGTGCCGCGTGTTTGTGAGCAAGCTAGGCTAATAACTCGGCGGGCGGCCTTAGATAGCCTACTGTATGGTTTATACTGTGTCTCTGACTTCACGAGATCTAGCCACAAGTAGCTTGTTATGGTAATAGACTATTGAGAGTTAGCAGCCAGTGGATAATAATTACGTCAAATTCAATGGAATACCTTAATGGGAATTTGTTTTGTTATCAATCAGTGTTATTCTTTTATGACGTGTGTATTTTTTTATCTTTAGCTCTTAAGGTTCGCTACTAGGGTCGGCCGGAGAGAAAATCTGTCAAATTTGAAAGCGATCGTGACAGCTATGGTCACACAGTGGTTGGGCCGTGCAATCCGTGCATAAATGCAATGCATAAATCCGGACGACCGTCTTGGTGTAATTGTTTAGAAGTCGGCTACTACACCAAAGGTCGCGGGTTCGATCCCCGCACAGTACAAACATTTGTGTGCATGAACATGTCTGTTTGTATTGGTCTGGGTGTTTCCTATGTATAATAAGTATGTATTTACAAAATAAAAAGTATTTGAGTATGTTTATCCGTTGTCTAGTATCCCATAAAAACGGAGTATAATTAACTCACTTGGGGCTAGATGGCGCTGTGTGGAATAATGTCCAGGGATATTTATTTATTTACTATTATTATAAATCGCGGCATGATAATCATTTGATGCGTTCACCAAAGATATTTTTATTTCGCCACCCAATATATTTCAGGATATAGGGCAAACAAAAGAAACTAACCAAAAATTTTATTTTATTAAACATACTAACAAGCGGTTTTGCCAATTATTTTTTTACACTATTATTTGCAATCTATTCTCGCGATCACGTTATTTGCACAATGTTATATCTGGTACTTGACGATTCCATCGAGATTTAGTTGTAACTTGGTTTATCCGTTCGATCATCATCAACACAAAATATTTCTTACATCCAATGCATATGATATAGCAATACACGGAGCCATTTCTAGTAACATGCAGAAGAACCCACTAATAAATTGGTCTTTCTTGTAATGAAAAGCTGCAAGAAGCATTAAAGGGAGCTATCTAACAGTTGTCAACAGTTGAGACACTTTTAGTGGATAATTTATTTTAGATAATAACACTTGAGTATAATACCTTTAGTCTCCTGTAGAGGCCATCGTATTTCAGGCTTTTTACGCTGAATTTAATACAGAATACACCGTGATCTTCGTCTTACTGGAATTGATCTACGAGTAGAGCATAGTATGAAAGGAAGTCACCCTCCGCGTTTTTCTGTCTGTTTTTACATAAGCTTTCACTATCTAAATGATAGTTGATGCTAATTATATTTTCTAGAACGTTTGTCTGTATAGTTCATTCAAATTACTACAGGGAAAAGCTGTGTGCAAATAGCCAGTTAGAGATAAAAATGCTTGCACTGCCATTTTTCCATGGCTGACGTAAATATGATAATTCATATTTATATCAAAGTTCTATCTGATCCATTTTTTTTTAATTTAAAATGGGTTTGCGTTTGACCTCAGTCTTGCCAGCCACGCTTACCCAAAAAATGTCTATTCACTCTTGCCTTGAAGACACCAAGGTTGTATGCATCCGGAAACACAGACGCAGGGAGGGCGTTCCACTCCTTAGCGGTGCGCGGACCAGAAAGGAAGCACCAAACCGCTTAGTTCGGACCGCTGGAAAGTCGACCACATGGAGATGAAAGCCCTCGCGGCGTCTTGTGGTCCGGTAGTAGAAAGTAGAGGGTGGTATCAGGTCATGAAGTTCTTGCGCACACTCTCCGAAATACACCTTATAAAAAACCGATAGACAGGCAACTCTACGCCGATGCTCCAAACTCGAGTTTGGTTCCAACGAGCGTCTCGTCACCTATCAGTCTCCTGGTTCTTCGGTCTACTGAGTCCAGTGCATCCA
The DNA here is from genome assembly GCA_950022985.1 of Udea ferrugalis. Taxonomy (NCBI): domain Eukaryota; kingdom Metazoa; phylum Arthropoda; class Insecta; order Lepidoptera; family Crambidae; genus Udea; species Udea ferrugalis. Next base: position 2,070,843 of record OX465527.1, on the reverse strand, counting down.
GCTGATACTTGGCAAAGCCATCCCAGAGGTGGCAGAAGTACTCCATACACAACCGAATTTGTGCTTGGTACAATTGTAAAAGCTGTTCCGGTGTGAAGTGTGTTTCCATTTCGAATAACTTGTCATTATGTTCTATTGCAATAACTATTTCTGTTTCGTATAAGCAAACGCAAACTTTAATTTTTTTTGCTCGAGATCTCCATCCTAATAACTATGGAACGAGTGAAGTTTCTTTGACAGCCGTCTGCGCAGTCCCGCAAGTCAGTCTTCCACATGACGCCGGGTGAGTGCACGTCACTGCGTAAAGAATAGGAAAATGAAATGGCAACTAGTACCAAATTGTCAAACCCAAGAGAGCTTTTAATCAAGTGTACTTATAAATATAAACCATATAACTCTCATGGTGAATCATGATAAAATCATACGTTTGATAAATTATGCATAATGCATATGAACAAACAGCACGGAAGAAAAAAAATAAAGTTGTACTATTTTCAACAAAAGACCCTATGTGCGCCTATTTCGTGTAAATTATCCGCGTAATTATAAATGTCATTTTCGTCAAAAGCGACGTGCGCTCACCTTGGGGACATGGGGGGGAGTGAGCTGCGACGGTGCGCGGACAGCTATCAAAGAAACTTCACTCACTCCATAGTAATTTGTATGGAGATTTCAAGCGAAAAATTCGGAATGTTTGGGAATTTTTTGCACAAAACTGAAATAAAGCAATGAAAAACAACTGATTGGCAATGCTTTTTTGATATCTGATCTTTACACGTTATTTAAAACACGTAAGTTGTTAGTTTATATGATGCCTAAACTTTTGAAATACGGGAGTGCGTTTTGCACGTTTTTAGCGATATTCTGTTTTTTTTTCATATTAATCTAGTAAGTTGATCCATATACTGGAAGTTTGAGCTGATTGTGCAACTCTTTGACTACTATGACGATTTTTTTCGTGCCTCATACTTCATATTTTATATATAAAACTTTAGTTTTCCCGAGAGCCGTTTTCCTGGTATCGCGCCTTAATGGTTGGTAATTTCACTTGGCAGTTGACATGAAACAAGATTGACATTTTGCTACAAGCACAAAAAAAGTCTGATACGATAGATAACAGCCCCAGATCGCCTGACTTTTGTTTTTTTGCTTCAAATCCAGTCTGTCAACAAAACAGGGTAGAGTGAAGCCCCCATTTTAGAGATTTTGTCCCTATAAAATCCATGTTTAGTCAATGGTATTATAACGTGGGCCTCTCATTGGTCAATAGACTATTGACGTGTGTTTACGGATCACTAAAGTGGTTGAAAGTGGTCAGATGGATTTGGTGTCATTGGAAGTCAGATACCTCTATACGGAAGCCTCTCTCTGGGATATGTCATCAGGAGTCTATTGGTTATGAAGTCGATGCATTCACAACTTCACAGCTCTCATGCAATATTCTAATCGAAGCTCACAGTTATTACAAGAGTAGTTTTGTAATGCACGTCATTTATTACGGCCACAAACCCGCACTAAATATCTATGTCAAACTTTATGGTATACGATTTAGAAAAAACAGAACCTTTATGTGCGTTATAATGTATAGTTTGTTACGGTTTAGAACCTTAACTATGTTATTTACGAAACAAAAGAAGTACCAATCTATTAAGTATGACGTGGACTTGGACTGGTTTTGTAATTCAGTGGTCATTGGGCTATAACTTAAGTTTATTCATATAGGTGAAAGGTAATACACTGCTCAAAAGTGTCTAGGGATATCTCAAGCATTTTCATACAAAGTATATCATAGCTATTTGGGAGGCTGTAAACATTAAAATATTGATACCAACGTAGAAATTTTTAGAACACAGAAACTGCTAACTGCTTTCAGATTGTATAAAAAAATTCATTGTAGTAGCATTAGTGTACAATCGTAAGGACGTTAAAAAAGACAGATTTTTCTTTTAAAAGGTGTCAAAAGTTTAGCAAAATCAAACGTTTTTTTTGTAATATTATTAACCTTTATCTTATGCCTCTGTCCTCGCGTTATTCTAAGATAATGCTCAACTTGTAAACAAACTTAACTTTATGAAATATTTGAAAAATGATATCCCTAGACAGTTTTGATGTGTGTATTAGTGATAGAACTAACCTATCCAAAGACCATGGAAATCACTTAAGCAGTTCTTAAGTAATGAGTGTTTTAACAAACTAGAGACGTTATTTATTTCTAGATGACCAAGACAAATAAAGTAGGTTTTTAAAAGAAATTTAACAACCTAAAGTAATAAAATAAGACATTCTGCAAAACAGCCATCCAAAGCATATTTACTTTAAAAATATTGTTACTACAACCGGTATTACATTTTATTATCTAGTCGCAAAATGGTTTAAAAGACTCATATAAAGCTAATCACCGTGTAACAACTCAATGCTAAAAACCTGAACAATATTATAAACTGGCTAGCGATACCGTGGAGTGTAATTGTCATAACAAACTGTAATCAAAATCATATCTTGTTTATTGTTCATTGTAAATCCTAACGACCGCGGTCTACTGCAAGCTGTTTGATTTGCTTTGCAAGCTGGAAATCGAAATGGTCACACTTTTTATCCCATTTTTGTTTTTTTCCGTGATCTGTCTTGATCCCCTTGAATAATCATTTATCACAAAAATGTACAGTTTGTGAACCTAAGGAAAAAAAACATACCACATTTAAACATTTCGAAAACTGACAAAATATCTGTTCAATATAATTTGAGCATTTCCTTACATTGTATCTTCAAACGTGTATTTATCCATTAATAGTGGTTTCGAAACAAACTTACTTACTAATTTGCTGTGTGCGTTAATTCAAGATTATAAAAGTCTTTGACATTATTTCATCTTCTATACGCGCTCTTCTATTGTGACAAGTGGACCCCCCTTACTACTTATTATTTATATCTTGCTGTGTGCAAGAGCTTTAGCACCATAATCCACCGCGTTTCGTCTCGCGCATCACTCATAGTCTCGGTACTCAGCCACTACGAGTATTCCACTAACATATCAATTCTCAGCTGGATTTCACCTGCGTCTTTGTTGAGATGCTTTTTATGGCTTTAGAGAGCTTGCAAATATTCTACAACCGACATGCCTTTAATTTAATCACCCGTTTGTATGCGTTAAGGTAAAAGTCAGTTAAGATGTGGGTTTGGAGGCTTGTTGCTGTGTGATTATAGGCGTATTGTATTTGAATGTTATACATTAACACAACTGTTGTTTTTGGTTATTTTTACGACTTGTCTATTATCTTTTAGTGAGGAATGATTTGCCTATCTTGAGTGTTCATTGATGAATACTAGCCATCAATAGTCTTATATTCTGTATTTTATTATTTCACGGGTTTCTAGCGAATGCAACTTTACAAATTGCCATGAACTTTTTAGTATTTAGGTATTTGTTAAATAGGAAATCAATAGATTCTGTACTGTCTATGATTGTTTCATTGTTTTATAAACATACGAGTAACTGACACAGAATAATTAGAATATACTTATAAAAAAATATCGGCCAGGCCATTTCGCGGTTAAAAGTTTTTATTCTCGTTGACAGCAAAGTAAGGTGATTTTAAAAAAAAAAAATTGATCTGAATACACAAACAAGACAGGAATAAGACCTCGCACTTTCGTAGCGCTGCCTGTGCAATATTTGTTTGCTCTAACTTGTCAAACTTTAGGCACAAAATTACCCAAATCAAAAAATCAGACATTAATGTTGATTACATTCCAACTGGTCAAGTAGAGTAAAACGTGTAATTCAATTCGTTAAATTTTAATGTTTTTAACAAGTTTAATCCAGTTCCAAAGGCGTGGCTCTACATAAACTCGGTTTAGCTTATTCCATTGCTGTAGAGTTGAAAATATATTTACATTTTAACATAGCTTAATAAGGCTTCATATTGAATGTTGTCAAGGACTGTACTCATTTCTGGCCTCGAAGCATCATTTAATATTTCGTAATGTAATATTTTGGCCCACTGGGCCACGACGCTCTCTACAAGATAAAATCAATAATCATAGAACTGGCTTTAAAATTCCAGAATTCTGATCAGCATCAGCGCGAACTATATTTAGCAAAATGTAAAGCATACTTTAAGATCCAGAATTTAGAAATCTGTTCGCGAAACCATACTTTGAGATATTTTACTTGTAAATAGAATCTTTGAAATGAAAACAGTAATCACATTGCTGGTAACATTGCTAAGACTTAATAAGGTTGGTTATGTGCGAAATTATCTTGATTGCACCTCATACAGTACTAGCATTAATCACTCAACCTTAAATTCAAATTTAGGAAACACATCTACTCAATACCACATTACTGAATCTACATTTTTAACAGTAATTTCAACTCAGTCGGAGAAGTAAGAGCTACTGAGTATTTCGCTTACCATATCTTTCAAGCATTTTATTTATTTATTTATTTATACTTTATTGCACAACAATGAGATTGTTACAAATGGCGGACTTAATGCCGGAAAAGGCATTCTCTACCAGTCAACCATAGGGCTAAGCAGAAAAAATTTTTAGTAGGCGGTGCAACAGTGTAAAAAAAAAAAAACATTATATAAAAAGAGCATAATAAAAAAAAAAAAAGAAATGGACAAAATAACAATAATAATAATAATATGGACATTTTCATAATCGTTCATTTTTCTTAGTCTTAATTTGTTGGACTATAGGTACTCAACACTCGGACTTTGTACTAGGTGCTGTAATATACAGGAATTTATCAAAATGACAAAATTTTAAAGGAAATGACAAATTCGCTGCCAAAAAACCTGACATTTTACTGCATCTAATTTACTAATTAGACTACTGTACAAGTTATGTATTGTAAACACCGCATAGATGTGTAATTAATCTCAGCTTCAATCTTTACAACACCCATTTATTAGTCACGAATCCGAAGACAGATGCCACTTTGCTGTCTTGATAAAAAAAAACGAAACAAAAAAAGGATTTTATTAAATCATTATATTGGTCAGATTAGCAGAACACAGCTTCCTCGTTCTTGGTTGTAGGTATATATATCATTATAGGTTTTGGATATCAGGCTTTTTCAAACTGACTGTTACAAAGTAGACAACATCGTCGGTCGTAACCAGATTCATTTAAATGGCCATAAAGCTCAGAGAAACTGGTGTGTCGAGGAAGCAATGCGCAGTCGCAGTATTTCCCGCAGAACTGGCTCGGTTAATGGTCAGGTAATCCATAACGCGGGGATTGTGGATGAACGAAACCAGTCCTGATGACCAGCGTAGATATATCACGAGTTGATGCGATGCGATGAAGAGGCGAACAAAGAACTGAATTTAAAGGTGAATTGCAGCATCTTTTTTGTCCGTTTTCATCAATTTGCAGATTAGACTATGAGCATATGTATTGTTGATGATGACGGTGATCGAAGCATTTTCCTCATTGTGAAAGACTCTTAATGTCAAACAAGGCTTCTAAGTCTCCCACTATTGCTACGTATTACGCTGTCAGTAATTTCGATGGTTGCATAAAAATACCTAAATTGAATTATTATAGTCTTCTTCTTTACTACTCAGCACGTAATTGTTTAAATACTAAATATCACATTATTATGTCTGTCTTGTGATTACGGCAGCCGAAAACATTACCACAAATTAGGCCAAAACTAAAAAGAAATACCGCAAATCCGGAAAGCTGTTTTATTTCAAAGAGTGTTCGCCTACATAGAAGCGGTTTTATTTTTTACTAGCTGTCAAAACACTGGCACAGTAGGTAACCCAAAACGTCTTTTTACTATCAATGTACAATCAGCACTATAATTTCCTATCAGTGGAATAAAAGACAAAAAGACGAGTTTGAGCCACTCGTGCGTACATCTGCAGAAAGTGAAACCGGACGGCTTTCGTCGTAAGAATTTGTAGCTGGCCCAGGAATTGAACCTTATGCGCAACACTCGTGTAGTAAGAGCGACGGAATTGTTTTGATTGTAAATCTTCTTGCAAGGATGAAAATAATTGTTTAGATTTAATAGAATAGCGAAAATAGCAACAGGACATTTTTTAAGTGTATGATCTATTCGGATCTAGTGGCTGCGATAAAAAAAATACAATCAAGAAAGAAAACAGCAATATCTAAGCACAAAAAAATAATCCAACCAAAACTACTTGGAACTAAACTGAACTCTACAATATGCGTGCTTGATGAGATCAACAAATTATTTAGTCATTACAATCCTGGTTTCATTTTAAAAACTTAAAGTTCAATAAAAGTCTGATAATGTGATGAGTTATCATGACATATTCGTATCTATTTCTTCGTTTTTGTATTACCAATCTTTAACGGTACATTACAACCTTACAGCGAACCATGTGCCAAAAGTTACAAAAGCTCTCGGTCTCTAACTAGAACTAGTCACATGTGCCGCTTCGCCATAAACATCCTAACCTACCTAATATTCTTAACTTGGTGATAGATCGTTGAACGGCCAGAATACTTCAAGCGGAATGATTCCAAATGCAGGTGTAGGTTTCAAATACTGCGCAGCTGATTAAGTAAAACCACGCCTAAACTAGTAAATTAGCTATGCCCAAGCATTAACTGGTCTCCAAAAACTACCTTTTGGTGCTATTTAATTATAACCGCTGTCATAAATGGAAAAAAGTTGGTGATTATGAATACTTATCAATATTTATCTGAATACTCGTAGGGTCACTAAAGATATCGCAAAAAATATACATAAATACTTAAACGGAGTTGTATATTTTACGAACAAACTCGAAGTAGGTATGTTAAATGGTGATTTTATTCGTTACTTAAGCAGGCTTTTTCCTGGTCTCACCTACACGAGATTCCTGAACGTTTTTTTGCATTCTTGCGTTTTTATCTGATTTAAACACCTTAGTACAGGTTGTGTACGTTGTTTTACTGTAAATTTTCGACGCTGGGATCAGTATTTCAAGACCGTCTTTACCTGGGGATACTTAGCGGGTATGTGGGATGACTTTCCACCCTAATTTTTCTAAAACTTTGTCAGTCTCGAATACAGAACTAAGACTGCATCACGCACACAACAACTATCTAAGTCGTTAATTTTGACAGTACTTGCAACATTATGTTTATGGTGAAGAAGAAATCATTTTATGTAATTTAATTAATTAATTAATGTATGGTACGAGCCGCCCATCAAAAAAATTTTAGAATTTAAGTCTCATTATAAGTGAATGTTAATTCTTTATGAGTAAATAAAGTTCTTAAACCAGAACATTTGTGGCGTTGTGTCAGTGGCCTACGCATGGTAGTAGCCAAGTAGCCCCACAGTAGGCCCAGTTTACCCAACCGAACGAGTTACTTAATTAAGTGATTGCCATGAAGCGCCAGTTAGACGTGACCGTGACTGATTCCATTCGACGCACACGCACAGAATGGTTCCATAAATCACGCACAAGGGAGTCTGCTGTTGGATTCATAAATTAGGTGAGAGTATGACATTACACGACGAAGGCAGTGAGTTCTTTGACAAGTGAATGTGTTAAATAAAAGTGTTCTCAAGCACTCTACAGTTCACAAAGACAATAAGAATTCGATCTGTTTTATAATGAAAATCCGTGGTTAATTTTCCGCTCCTAGGTATTTCGGCAAGATCGCTACCAACCCAATTTAATAAAGCTGTGACCAAATAACACTATTTTTTTGGTGACGAAATGCCACTGTGACCAAACAACACCCCCAATCATAGAGTGATTTCGATGAACATCAACGATTAATTATTCCCCTAATAACTATGTTTAAGTAAGAACGTCCTGAATTTTTGCGTAATCAAGACTTTTTTAGACTCCTTTATCTATCTATCTTGCTTTTAAAAAAGTTATTCACTTTTTTAAATTAATTCAAAAGCCTAACTAATAGTCAAGTCACCTCAACGAAACTCTAAAACTATGATTAATTGTTTACATAACGCTAAAAGCATAGTAATTTCATATTATTACAACGGCGTGGCTTATTATGGGCAGTAGAATGCAATTTTGCGTGAAAGTGGAGGAATTATAACACCCGCATTACGACGTGGGAATAGAAATCATATCCAATGCATTATGTCATTTGACAACGTTATTTGAGAAAAACAAGCCCAATTATTTTGATTAAAACCTCACTATTTGTTCTGTCTGAGTAGACAGTTGTTCTGTCTACTCACAAATTCATTCGAAACAACTGGGAAACCATTTTTTTGAGCTTTCTTGCTACTATTGTACTTACTACTCTATCCCCGGTATAGCCTAGATTCAGCACAATATCTTTATTGTGGTTATCGGTAGTGGTATCGGCTATTTTTCGAACTTCTGGTATATATTTATAAAACATTTTGTAAGCTAGTTAACTCAAACGCTTTATTATAATAACAGTAAATATTTGCCTTCAATTATTTTCGGTACAGCCTTCGTACATTACTAGTATTAAGAAAAGTACCTACTTTTTCAGTTTGTAGAGTCAGGGACCTCCGAGATCTGCTAAGTTGAGTTGAATGCCTGCGCTTCTTGTATGCAGCTACTTAGATAGAGTAGGGTAGGTACTCAAGGTGGATAAGTGAGGTTCTACGCAATACAGCCGGGATAGAACAAAAAAATACTACAAAATGACAAAATTATCAGAACAATCGAAGCGCCCCTCGTTACGTTATAACGACGTGTGTCGGGAAGCGTTATGTAAATGTAGGTGTTGCGTCGTTATTGTGTGCATTATAAACCGTTTTGCTGCGAAGGGTTGACACACATCTTTATAGTGTGAACTTATGTGAATCATATGCGTTTCCCCATACATTCAGGTCATGCAAAAAATGAGTCTTGTAACATTTTGTACTTGGCATAGCACCAGCGAGGAATTTTGCTTCGTGTAATACAAGTGGCCTACCTTCACTGCACTCACATTCTGCAGTCCTTCAAATTAAATCTAGGAAAACGCTGATGTGTCCCGTAACTTCTTTATCTGTATGCGTTTAGCTGTAAATTAAGTTTAAGTTATACCAAGATTTTCTTCGTACATAAACAACACGGATTCCTTTTTACTCAACCATTTTTTTACAAAACTATCTCAAGAGTTTATGACAATTTTAATACGAATGCCATCAGTTTTACTTTAAAAGTGATTTAGCTTATAATAACCAAATCCTTCAACAGTACAATGTTGATTGAGAATTAGTTTTTTTTTGTTTGTGAATCAATTCCTGAAATGCACAGGAATGATGCAATGATTGTCCGGTTTTCGGACCAGCTTTCGTCCATTGGATACCAAACGAAGTTTAATACAATATAAAAAACTATTAGTTAGACTAGCCTAAAGAGCCGTACGCTCCAAGATGACCACGTTTTATTATTCAAAATCTCTGATTCTGTTTCCCGGGAGTTCTCCGTTCAATACCTTTTCTAAACTGCCGTAAAAGGCAGTGTAGTCACACGAGTGGATAACCGATACTCTTTGCGGGTATTCTTTGTCACTTTATTTAGTAACGTGACACCACTAACCTAGTGCCGAGTTCAACAAAGCGCGATTGTGACAGACGATACTGCAGACGTAATTACAGTAATAACAAATAATTACGTATTTATATAGCTGTAATTTGCAGCAATGACAGTTGTTGTAATAATGGCAAATGAATTCATTATATTGTCAAATATGAAGGTCTGGATTTTGGCAACCCACCCAACCCAGGCTCGTATTCTAGCCATTAATTTGAGATTTGGGTGTTGTTTTATTCATATTAACGCAAATTTCTGAATTCACATACGTCTATCAAAGTCATGTCGTCACCTTTAGCTCTAAAGACTCTACTGCACGGTACGAGTTTGACGGCGTGCTCAACTTTAATTGGCGTTTGTGAATTCGGGGGTTAATATTTGGTTGCTTTACCAAAAGACTCCGAAAAAGAGAGCTCATAGTCCACACCCCTACTGCATCTGGTTATTAGCGTACCCTTATCAAGTTCACCGACCTCGTAACACTTATGTTATTAGCTATAATACCCAACAAGACCCGTTTATCAGCAATTACAATGATCCAACCAGCCCGGCGGACGGTAACGTTGCGCAAGCGCCGGTAACGCGGCAAACGCGCGGCTCTTTCAGCCATTGGCGATCTATTATAATATTATTATGTATTTCTTCTCATTGAAAAATATAGGAACTATGAAAAGAAACCACAACCCGTGGGTTCGAGAATGGGAGGCTTTCTAACTACAAGTTCTAACTATTAATTATTGTTATGGCTTTTGATCCTAATATTACAAAAAAAATTTGAACTACAAGCTACTAAAATGAAAAAGGTTTTCTTAAATATTTACCCCATCAATTACATATATCAGTATGACAATGAGAGATTGTCACTATTACGACATCTCATATCCATACATCATTTATTTGATTAATTGGTTCAGGCTCTCTTGTGATGATGGATCACTTGCCGTGTCTTTATCTGTCAAGCTATCTCAATCTCTTTTTTAACGATGAGTGGTCATGATAACTTAATAGGTTACTGCCCGTTGGTAAAAAAAACAGAATACCAAATGAAAAATATCAATTATTGTTGATAATGGGACAATAGTTGACAAGCATAAATACATACTTATAAAAACATAATATTTAACAAGAAGAAGCGGCAGCTACAGTATTGGCAATTTAAATAGACCTCCTGATTCTAGCTGCTATGGTTCCTTGTATGCTTTGTATGGTTGTTGTATACAAGTACAACAAAAATGTATGAGTTGTATTTGTATCTAACAAAGCACGCATTTTTGGTCTCAGCCCCGTGCATCAAAGCAAAGCGCTAACGTGCCTTTTAAGACACTGAAAAGAAAATGCGGCCACAACAAAAGAGCTCAGAGTAACAGACCACAAACCATATTTCAAGTGTAAATATTCATAGCGGTTATGAAACAGTTAGTTAAGTATCCGTTACGGCTGCGAACCTATTTGACGCAAAAGGGACGAATGTGACAGGAATGCTGATTTAGTAACGGAATTGAACAATTAAACTGCTCTTTAAGTAGTGCGATTCAACGGGTGTTCGGGGAATGAGGACATAAGCCACTACCGTCACTCTCAATTTGGGTAACTATGAAAAGGGTCGCTATGGCGAAGTTTGTGATTTACCTTAGACATGTGGATGAAATTAACGAATGAATACACTCCTGTAGAATTTTACAACAGTAGGTACGTTGTTTCAGCTGAAATAACTCATACGTTGTTTAAGAAATCAGCATTCCTATGTGAAATGAAATTAAAGAAATGTGAGGTTTCAGCATGTCTTGAATGTAGTTATTAAAACTAAAATATGAGGTGGTGGTTTGGTGTGGATGAGAGGAGTAAAAAAGGCTGATGATAAACCCGATTGTTAGATATTATTTAGCCACTTTTATGTCGCCGATGTGATGTCAACCTGGCCTAATAGCAAACAAAAAAGCCGGCTAATTTCTATTTGAACTCTTGCAAAAACTTCCTCGATGATGATTGATAGCCTTTCAGAATAGGCCTGACATTTTGTGAACCTACATAACATAACATTAAAGAAGTGACCTTCCAGTCTCAGGTCACGTCTGCTGCGCTATTTCGTCCTGATGTAACACTATGGCGCTAGTGTTTGATGCTCAAGGTCTCCACTTTTAAACCTTTCTTGTATCCAACGCAAGACCTCTATCGATATTGCGAAGTCCTTACAGTCCGACAACTTTTTCTCTTGGATACTATTTTGAAACAACACAGCTATACTGCTTATGATCCTTTAGTGTTGACCTCTCGTAGAAAGGACCCCTTTTCCCAGTATAAAAACAACTTTCGTACTGCTTTCATAAAGAGGTTTTTCTCATTCTTAGGACCTTTCATCTATTCTAAGGTTAATAAAGCTATCAGCATTTACCCTCTGAATAGAACAGAGTGTAAACTAAAAACTATTAAATGGCTAAAATCCCTATCGTATGATGAATCGGAAACCCTACTCAGGGTTTTAACATAAATATTGCATAGTACTAGGATAAATATCAATTATAAAGAAAAATAGGTACTTATAATAATAAATATATATATATTATTAAAAAAAAAAGTGTAACTGTCTATAACTTTGCTTACAAATTTTATATTCTTAAACACACCCTCTCACACACACACCCACACACCATCACTATACACACAGAGAGGACACACCACACATAATCAACATAGGTTCATATTACATAAATTTCCTGAAGTAGGTCCGAAGGTAAATGGCGCTGTCTGCCGGAATACAGGTATATTCCTAGCTCGGCAACAGATGCAAGTTAAATAGATGTTACTACCTACTATAGCTGTGCCTCGCTTAAATTAAGTTAACTTTATTTTAGTATTTAATCCTTTAGTATGTAATGTTTTCTTGGAGAATAAAGATTTATTATTATTATTATTATTATTAAATATAATTTAATCTGAGAGAGAGCGGTGAGATGGAAAATGTAGAATTTCTATTACTTATGCATTTTCAGATATATTTTGTTAGTGGCTCATATTATGTTAGGCATCAAATTATGTTAGTGGCTCATCAATAAAGCTATCTCCCAAAGCTATCTCCCAATGCAGCCTAGATTGCTGATGATCAGATTAGGGTCAGAAGCCAAGTCGATATTTTGCATGTGTTAGCAACAATATTGAAGTCATCTTATTAACATCCTAGTCCGTAGGAGTAAAGACAATGAAGGATATTAAAACTAACCCTTTCTATTCGTGGTCTACTTTTCTTGCGAATGCTTAATTTTTTTTTTCATAGTATAATAAACTCACAAGCCACAGATAGGTATCCACTTAAATTGGATGAAAAATAATATTAATTCATCTCTTTATTGCCAGTAAAATAGTAGTTCATAAAAACTCCATTGAAAAAGGTTCATATATCAAACTGAACTTACACCAATTCCATCAAACTCATAAAAATGTCCTCCACTGCGTCAACACACTCCTTGCGCGTGCGCATCTTTTTGCGCCGTTACAAAACGCACGCACACAATGCACAATGGCGGCCTTTCTTGTCCGCTTGTTCGTAGGGAAATGTGTGTTTTGCCCGTCCACAGGTCGTTGGTTCGAAGTAGACGGCGGATAATTTAGTTTTTTGACGGTGAAGACAATGGGTAGTCTATTTTAATGAAACGCTCGGAGACAGCATGTCGTAAAGGTAGAATATTCAATTATGACAACCTTGGAGAAGTAGCTAATGATATAAACTTTATTGGTCAGTGACCTCTAGAGAAGGGTATTTGATTATAGGCAATTACGGTTAAAACTGTTTACATATTTTATTTTATTGCAGCAATATTTTGAATAAGGTAGTGTCTTAGGCCCAGTGGTAGACACAATGCACAGATTTCCAATTGACATGTCTTAGAGGAGTTTACGTTACAAAAACACAGATCCATCTCAGACCTGAGCCACATAGAGACATGTCTAGTACTATTTGAAAATATTTCATCGCGATCGTATTTTGAAACTTTGTCACAAATAAGGCGGGATTTGAACCCGCATTTTTGCAACTCTTTACAGTTAAGCTGATCACTAAGTATCCTTTCTGGGTCTAACCCTGAAACAGATCCATTTACTGCGATGTATTTAACAGGATTTTGATAAAGTGCTGTTTTATTAACGTTGTTTATTTCTTTGTTCACAGAATATCACAACATGGCTATCACTGGTTGTAGCAGTCATAGCTTTAGCAACGCCAGGTAAATATTGTTCATCTAAAATAATTCTTATTATAAGTTAAACCCAGCAGGAAACCAAACACGCTCGTGATATGCGAACATTTGTTTTTTTAACCTTTTTGATATATAGAAATGCAAACGTAGATAATATCTCTGGCCAAATTACAAGATGTGACTTACTAGTTTTCCACTAGTTACCCACTAGAAGCCAAGTAGTAAGCAATAAATCATATGTGATCTATATTAGTATGCACGGTCATGACAGGTTACCTCCTTAGGTCTGCCCGAAAATGGGAGCAAGAGCTCAATTGCCAAGAAATGACATTTGAAAAAGCCGGTAAAAAAGGGAAATATTTAGCTTGATGCGCCGTTGCCATACATCATTCATAAGAAGTATTTTTATAGATTACCAGACCTACATTATAGGAGGGACAAGATATCGTGTAGTTTCTTTCCATTTCGCAAAGCCGAACTCCATGTCATTTGCATTAATTAATTAATTAGGCACAGTAATAAAACAACAGACGCGGCGAACACAAAGGCGATTGTAATCCCACACCCGCCCACCGGCGGCGGCCTTGGATCTCTGGCCTGCTGGCTTGAGCGGATAATGTACGAGTACGATGTAATGTACGAGTTCATGCCGTATATATGAGCACCATCCAGTAACAATCTATGTTGCTTTAGAGCTACATCCAGCGGCTTTGGCAAACAAAAATAGAACGTTTTGTTAGGTTCATTTTTGCAAAAGTTATTAAGCGGCGCGATTGGTATTAGGTCAGTTGCCTTCTTTAGATGCGAAGTCACATTTGTAATGCAAATAAATTACATGAATAAAGAGGTGAATTAATGAACCATTATCGCCAGAACATGGTATTTGAGATTTAAAAAGATAGTATTTGAGAACGTTTTGAAAAAATTACACCGGTAATGATCACGTATTTCAGTCCATTTTCACATCTGGAATCATAAAGAAGCTATCAGTTATGGCTTCACAATGTTGTGTACAAAAACTGTAACTAAAATGAACACTGCAATTTGTATTTGTTTGATTGCTCTACACTAAGCGCACCTACGTTGGACGGGTCACTGCACAGATCGAACCCAAATAAACAAACAGTCAGCAGAAATGATTCTGGTAGCTAACGCAATTCACAAACAACAAGATAAACTAAACATCTTAACAAATAAAAAACGAACTTAAAATGTTTGACGGTTTTGTTTTGTAAATGTTTGTGTTTGTTGTCTTCACATAAATTATGGCGATTTCAACATGCTACCGGCCGGTTCGTTGCTCATAGCTAGCCCGCCAAGAATGGTGTGGTGTTCATGTTTGGTATGTTTTATAAATGAAACCGATGATGCTTAGTACTTTCAGAAATCGGACTTAATTAAGAAGTGTAAATAGTTAGGTATGTCATAAATTATGTTTTGTAATGCATAACAATTTTTCTTTACGAAATGTCAATACAGTTCGAAAGAGTAGATCTCTAAAACTCTGTAGGCCTAGCACGAACCGCTAACGTTTTGGCAATCGAAAAGTAAACGATACTTTTTTTTCTCTTTCCTATGACTTTAAGAAAAAAAACGATCGTTTACTTTTCGATTACCAAAACGTTAGCGGTTCGTGCTAGGCCTACAGCCGTGCTATTCCGGCGGTGCACATCGGACATCACTTCACATCTCAGTGCTTCACGCTTACCTCAATCATCAATACTCTTTACTTTGAATGAGTATTTTCCCTCATTTTGTATGTAAATAATTAAAAAAAAATATTTGGCTTTGTTTTCTTTTTTTCAAATGACTACAAAGGTTGCAAAGAAATTGAATTTTAAAGTTCACTCTCACAAGTGAAGGGAGTTTTGGCGTCCGCCGGAATAGCATAGCTGGTCACAAATATTATATATACTAAGCTTAGTAAGCTCTTGCTTTGCTTGCTAAGTAATTGTCAGAGCAGAGCAAAGAACATGTACGAATACACAAGATTGATAAAACTCAAATACTTATTAACGTTGCATTTGCCATTGACCATTCAGTAATATAGTGCTTCTAGCACTTATTGTCAAACCCGTACACGTAAGATACACGTACGTGTATCTTTGCGGTGACGCACTGATTATCAACCAAAACGCATGTTCAGTTTTAGATTAAACAAACCAACTTTCTTAACACCTACAACTCTCACTAACACACATGCCACAAATATGCTATGCTATGGGGAAACAGTACCAACATACCAAATTTATTCACACAGCAAAAGAAATTAATCCGAATTATAGTAAACATAGCACAAAGAGATAGCTGCAAACCTCAATTCCAAAAACTTAAAGTACTTAGCCTACCATGCATTTACATTTTTGAAATTTGTAAATTTGTCTTTAAAAACCCAAATTTATTTACTAAACGACAAGATATACCCTCAAAATATAGCTTCCGGCCAAAGACCCAAGCACGATTAATGTTGCCCGCTTCTAAACTTCACTTACATTCAAAAAGCCCCTTAGTTATGTGCATAAAAATATATAATGCATTACCAACTTCTTTCAAAAGTATTCAAACAGAAAAGGATTTCCTAAAACAACTGAAAGATCATCTTATATCAAAATGCTACTATACGCTGGAAGAATACTTTAAAGACTGCACTAAAATATAGTTTTTAATTTAATGAAAATTGTAACCTAATTGAGAACCAAAGAACTGCTTCACCTAGTGTTGCTTATGGATGATCGTGATAAGCTCACATAAACTTTAAATATTTATAAGCCCTTCTCTCCCCTACTTTTGCTGTGCCCGACAGGGTCCGTATTGTTACTTAAATTAATCTTAAGACCAATTTATCACATACGAGAAAGCAATAAATAAATGAAATGAAATGAAATAGTAGACCATTTATTATCCGACACTACAAACGAATTTAATTCCAAACCAATCAACTGTGATATAATAAACAGGTGATCGTCTGAATTGTCCAGAGTCTAGAATTACAGGTGTGTGTTAGATAATCGAACGTCTGCGAAAACTAGTCTTTCTTGCGCAAGAGTGCATTAGTTATGCCTCGAATGATCTTGTTATTTTGCCCCAAATTGAAAATTACTACCTGCAAATGGTTCAAAAAAGAAAGACTCAAAAGTTGTCTCTGTTTGAGCAAAAATTGCACCGTGCAAAACGATTTGCCGATTTAAATCTATTTAGATCCGCCTGGATAATGAAATTATGATCTTTTGACTCTTTTCTTCTTTTGCGTTTTTTATTATGTCTTTAAGTGACACTATTTTCCTCATCTTTATGACACAATTTTGCAATCACATTTTGCTTTGTTGGGTCAAAAAGTGTTTTTTCTTCCTTTTCTCACCTAAATATTAGACTTTAAGTGACAGTTGTTTTTTCAGCGGCATCAAGCGAGCCCCGCGTGGTTTGCTACTACACAAACTGGTCGGTGTACCGGCCGGGCACGGCGCGGTTCAACCCTCAGAACATCAACCCTTACCTCTGCACGCATCTTGTGTATGCGTTCGGCGGTTTCACTAAGGACAACACGCTCAAGCCTTTCGACAAGTACCAGGATGTTGAGAAAGGTAAGTTCCTAACATTTCTTACATACTACGGTCTATCGAAGAAGCGTTCGATTTGATTCGCTATGATTTACATTGTACAAAAAGACATAATGTGATGATGATGATGTTGGTGGTTCTATCTTGCACTAATCTCCTACAGTTACATAGGCAAACAATGCCCAAGTTCAGTAATACAAGCTTCCCGCTGGACTGTAGCGAATAATATGGCACCTCGAGAAAGTGGTCTGTAGAAGTAGCAGAGTTTAGACTAAAACATTCCTAGAAGAGGCGACGGAAGCCTAGAAGGACGCAGTAGTAAGCAAAAAGTGTTGGTAGGTCAAAAAGAGGCTCCGTAATTTAATTTGTAGTAAATAGGCCCGTAGCCGCTTTTAAGTTTTGCTCTGTTTACAATTGAATGCATGGATAATTCATGTTCGATTTTTAATATAATTGTGCGCTCAACTTTACTCAAATAAAAGGTCTCTTATTGACCTAAATTGAACTTGCTTACTCTGTTAATCCAGGAGGGTATGCCAAGTTCACTGGTCTGAAGACTTACAACAGGAAGTTGAAGACGATGTTGGCGATTGGTGGCTGGAACGAGGGTTCCACACGTTTCTCCCCCATGGTGGCATCCAGAGGAAGCAGGAAAGAGTTCGTCAGGAACGCTATCAAGGTTAGTGACTACAAAAAAAACATCTTAAAAATTGGCGTCAATAACTTTATTTGAAATGTAGTTTGTTTTTGATAACTAATGTCAATTTACCGTCACCAATTTGGTGACCGTGTTTTAGTTAGCTTTAGCTAAGTGTTATTAAATACTGCTAAATTCACAAACGCAAATCAAAGTTGAGCAGCTCTTACAAATATAGGTGTCACTTTCAGTTCTATTGACAATTGCGGGACAGCATTAGTTCAAAAGGCAATTAGGGGTACCTAAGCACCTTGATTGAAGTTTGGGAATTTGGCGGCTAGCAAAATAAAGTGTTCATTTGTGCTAATTTCATTGGCTTTCCTTCGCTTAAATAAAAGCAAACCTCTATTAACCAAACTGAAAATGGTTACGACGTAAAGTTGTTTACGTATCTACGCAATTTAAGCTGATCATTTCGTACCGTCTAAAGTAATTACCTCTGTGATGACAGGGAACGTTCCAAGTGCTGTATGGCGTGACTTAGCCGATAGCCGAGTGGTCGGGCCGGTCAGTAAACTAAATTGAATGCTGGGCTCTATGTTAGGGCTCTTTTCCAGTATCGTCCAAGTAATATAACACAACTATGTATTCTAATTGTAACTATTTTTAAATAGTAGTTTACAAAATGTTAGGAGTTTTGTTTTAAAAAATACGTAAGTGACAGTGTTGCGTGAAATTCGCATGTATCTTTGAGCGTACTAAACCGAAATGTATCCTTGGCCTCCGATATGACTTTTCAGCAAAGTGTGGTTTTGCGTCAGACGTAAACTTGTTCTTGTATTCTGCAAAAACTCAATACCAACTTAGTGAGTGATTTGTTAATTCCCATATTTAGACCAATCCTAGGCTCGAATTTATTCTTCAGTGTAGATTTATACTTCATCAGAATGCTTGCCTTCCAAAGAGCCACTCCAACAACTTTAGCCTAAAAAAGATGATGAAAATCTCTGGCATATGTTATGACCCGTCATACCTACTTCATTTTATTTCTATCTAAACTACTAAGTTTGTAACGATCCTGTCTTGCAAGTTATAGTTAAATAATCAGTGAATAAACTGCTTTACAAGGACATTTTGTCGTCAGATTTCATATCAGAATGTACAGCAGACGTAGTATGAAAGCCGGCAGCCTAGACTTTCACTGAGTTAAGTTGTGTTAGTCTCAGGGCAGTAGCAGATTGCGCAATCTCATAATATCGAATAAGCATTATTAATAGTTCAGAAATTCCGTTCTTTTTTATGAAAAAGTTTGCGAGTGGAATGTAACAGGTGCAATTATTTTTATAAAGTAATTTTATAGTTAACAATTACAATCTCTTTCAACCGGTTTAGGGAAACTGAACTGCAAATCCGATTTTGTGTTATGAGCTCGTATTGCCAGCTAGGTACATGACCTTCTCCTCTGTTGCATATATTTAAGTTCATTTTTGTAATTATCAATAATTTATTATTTTGATCGTCATAAAAACGTTTGGTAATGTTTATTTGGAAAAAAAACGCAGCTGTTTCTTTTTCCAGCTAAATATTACCAAACAGTTTTATAACGATTGAACGAACGAACTCGTAGAACCAAAAAAAAAATTATTTTCGTACAAAAATACCCACTAAGTTGTTTTCAATGATGATTTGGACTAATAAACAGGTATTTCATTTTGCAGCATTAACAGTTATGCTCACAACTCAAATATACATGTTTTAATAAACAAACTTTGTTTGGAAGTAAATTCATTTTTCAACCTGCTTCCAATATTGAATAAATTAATGATTATTGTTTTAATTAAGTTACTTAGGTATATAATTATGTAGCTGTAGACGGCAGAATTAAAGTTTGAATTTATTTTTCAGTTCCTCAGACAGAACCACTTCGATGGTCTCGACCTGGACTGGGAGTACCCAGCCTTCCGTGACGGAGGCAAGCCCAAGGACCGTGAGAACTACGCGAAGCTGGTGAAGGAACTGCGTGAAGAGTTCGAGAAGGAAGCCGAAAAGACCGGGAAGCCGAGGCTGCTGCTCACCATGGCGGTGCCGGCCGGCATCGAGTACATTCAGAAAGGATTCGACGTGAAGACCCTCAACCAGTAAGTTCGTTACTTCTAGAACACTCACTTGGTGCAGGCAACCGTTTTCATTAGAACGTAAATGCAATGTAAAATTTTATAGTTCATACTTTTTGTATTTGAAGGGACGAGAACATGAAGTTGACTGTATTAGAAGGGGAAAAAAGAAAAGAACTAATGATAATAATTCAAGAAAGAATACAATACCAAGTCAAACAATATTAAAACCATAAGTGACAGCTCTAACATGTCAATGCAGTAAAGAAACAAATTCCAATCGTAAATGATGTAAAAGCCAAAAGTATATTTGTACTCCGTCATACGCCAAAAATTAAATAATACTGAGTAAACTAAGCGATTGTGGCAGCCTGGCTTATTTGAAAAATAACCAAGTATAATTAACCATTCGACCATTATAAAGCATTGCCAGAAATCGGAAATGGAAAAATTGGAATATGGTGAAGTAAATTTTACATAAGCTGACAGATTGTTTAAAAAGACCATAAATACACAACATTTTCATTGAATCACCTGTTTAAGTAAACATTGAACAAAGACTGAGATCGGACCAAATGATAAATGTTTCACAATTCTAAAGACAATATCCGTGCACGCTTTTAAGTAACATATGCCCTCAAAGGGCTATTTCCCACAACTCTGAGGCGTGAAGATTGCTCCACTTACTCAGTTTTTCGACACTACACATGATGTGAAGAAGCGCGTGATCAAACATGCGCGGTAGTTGCGAAATAACGCACGTTTGTATTAGCATTAGCATCTGCGGTTACCCAATTTTCTAAGTCAATGTCATGTTGCTTAATTTAGTTCGTGTGGTACAAGATTTGATGCAAGCGGAAGCTTATAGAATACTTAAATTTTTCATGACCGACAAAATGTCAGCTTCGGAATTTTACGTTCATCATGACAGTGGCATAGGATCAACAGTGAGCTTCTGCCTGTCCATTCTATTCAAATTTAAGTTGCGAGCGTAAATGACTGGTACCTAAGCGCTATGAATAGATGAGTAGAGATATTTCCACTAAAAACCGCAAGTAGACTGTAGAATCCTCGCCGCTACCACATTGGGTTTTATTTAGCTCGGTAAATGTGGGTTCCTGAAGGTTGCATTCATCATTATAGGAAACAGGCAGTAAATTTCCTACTCCCTTTATGGTGAAGTCGTCCGCGTATGTTAAGTTATGTTTGAAAAGTTACAGTCTAAAATAATTGCTAACGTATTTTTTTAGGCCAGCTTACTTTAGACTTAAATATAGAAACCTGAAAATAGCAGAACAATCGTGTTACATCCGTATTTCTTGATAGTTGCCTAAAAATGTTGTTTCTGAATTTGCATAATTGAACAACGACGATCTAACTTGTAACGTAGAACCACAAAAATGGCAACACAGTTTAAAGACTGGTAGGACAGAACTGTCACCAATCCATACTAATATTACACTTACAAACAGACAAACATGAAGACAGAAGTACTTTTAAATTATGTCTTCATGTTTGTTTGTAACATGTCACGCCTAAACTGCAAAACCAATTTCAGTACAATTTGACAGCTACACAAATAGAGTAAATTTTAAGAGAGGACATAAGATAGTTTTTATAATCAAATAGGTACGGAGTTGGACGCATTAGTTGAAATAAGTTCGCTGTACGAAAAGCGACAGTAGCCGAATTCCACGCTCAAGAAGTCTGACTACTAGTAGCAATTAAAAGCGACAACTATTGTCAGCCTATCAAGTTAGTCTATTAATACCTCCGACAACTTGCGCCACTCCCGAACTCGCCGACATGTCGCCAATGCCAATGAGTCTCACCGCGAGGAATGCCGACTTCGGTAATCACCGGACTGGTTGTGATCTCAACCGCCAAAACCACATGACACACTGGCCTATTAATAAACGGGTAATTCAATGTCGATTTATCTTTTGTTAAAAACAATTAAGAAGACATTCTTGGGATGGTTATTTATGTAAAGTAATTAGCGATACTCTGTCCACTGCAAAACGCACTTAATATATTTTAAATAATAAGATAAATACTGGTACTTAAATTCGCTAAATAAAACTAAAACGTTTAAACCAGACGTGTTTTCAAATTGCCATCAGTTCTTTTTTAAATTTAAAGTTATCTGCTTAACCATCAAAACTCTAAACAGCCATACAGCATCACTTTAGGAAATTTTCGAAAGAATTTTATAAAATGTAATTTTCAGAGCTATTTTATTGTCTAATCGTTACAATATTATAATATTTTCCATAATACATTTACCAATCATGCAAACCATTGCGTTAGTTCGAATTTCATCTGCATAGAAAAGACATCAACGCACGTCTCCAATCACATAACTCACTCAGCACACGTTTGGATACTGATTGAAATCTGTAAACACTTGGAACTCGAGTTCACTTTGAGAAGACTGTTCACGTTCTATTCACGCTAAAATCTAACTTAACTTCTGGATCACTTCGTTGTTTGACAATCAATATGATTTTGCAGAATTATTCTGATATTCAGTGACGATGACAATGTGTACTGAAGAATTACCTTACGGCCTGAAAAATAGTCGAGACTTAATTAAGATCAATGTCCTGGAAAAAAATCGTAAAAAAATTTTGGAATACTTTGATGACGAAAGTGCTGGCCGGATTAAGACATAAAAGGTAGTATATGGAAACTCAGAAAAAAATAGCAGCTACTGATAACTATTGGGTCAGAAAAGCACTGAAATGGAGAATAGTTGATGGGAAACGCACTCCTTTATCTTGCAAGGAAGCTGGTTGACCTAATAATAGGTCGCAGAGTTTTTTGGACACAGGCCGCTTGCAACCAGATAGATAGATATTCTTTATTGCACACCAAAACAACAGCAAATAAACACAGATTAACGATAACAATACAATTTGGGCGGTTTTATCCGTAAAAAGCGATCTCTTCCAAACAACCTACAACAGCCAGCCACTCTAGATATCTCTGGAGGACGCCTAAGTCCAGCATTTGACGTTGCTTTTCTTATTATGTTGACAGCTTAACAGTTAGTTCTTTGTACAACTTAATACTTTAATGCATCTATAATGTACAAAAAGGTAAGAAGAAGTGTCATTCAATAATTACCCAAGTAACTATTAAAGTGTAGGTTTTGTCTACGATCGGATGCGCCCGCGTCGGTGAGA
This sequence comes from Udea ferrugalis, assembly GCA_950022985.1. Lineage (NCBI taxonomy): Eukaryota > Metazoa > Arthropoda > Insecta > Lepidoptera > Crambidae > Udea > Udea ferrugalis. The sequence goes on along the minus strand of OX465527.1, from coordinate 2,047,645 downwards.
CGGCTGCACACGATGGCGTGAGTGCGTCGAGCGTGCAGAGCGAGCGATTGCTATGTGGGTCACGAAGCCACTGCTTCAATACTCACTGATCTCCTTTTAGTACTGTTTACTAATTTTATTACACTAACACTCAGAAAAGTCGTTTTGATTCGGTAAAAAGAAAGACCTATATTTAGTGAAATGAACAAACGAAAACATGGGGTCAACACAATTCCTCAACAATATTTTGAAATCTGATTAATATTGGATCCAAAACGAATAAAAATGAGCAACATGAAAACAAGCTTTACTGTCCTCCCAAGGAAACGGGCAACGGTGTCTAACACACGACATTGCATCTCGTTCTTAATGTTGTTCATTTTTACATTTATTTATTTTTTGTTTGCTTCTCATAATAGTTCATTGTTCCCTTTTGATGTTGTGTATTTGTAGGCTTCTGAATGTTCCGTTCACCATCAGTGTCCCTCTTACTAACCCATTACGGATATGATCATGAGGGTATGTTATGTTATGTATTTGTTCTATTGTAAAATGTTTCTGTCTTATTTCTAATGGAGCCCACTTGGTCAATAAATATTCTCTATTCGAATGTTTTCTATTCACGCCCTGCTGCATTTAGGACTTATTAAATTAATGAAGTAGTAATTACGACATCTCAATGCCCACCCAACATGAGTTGACACGTCTTCCTCTTCGCAAGTCTACGTTCCAACCCTGTCGCAATCTGTCAGCTGATTTGCATGTCCACACAATGGCTCTGGTCCACGCTGCATACACAATAGACGGATTGCTACCAGCGCGGCTTGGTGGCCATGCGTGTAGGCAATTGGGGACAAGTGTCGCGATTTAAAACATGTGCATTTGATGAGGAAATTAAAGTGCATCGGAACATTTGATTAGTTGTCTTTGAACGTACGTGTATGTTACAACGTATGGCACAAAGTTAGCAAACTGAAGTGACAGTGAGCTAGTCAGGTTTTTTAGAAAGACCGATGGCCGTTGGATACTACGGGTGCAGAATAACATAAAACACAGTTAAACGTTTTTTTTTAAATCGCAGTTTTTTAGCCCACAATTATTAATTTACAAATTATTTCACTACTTTTAAAATATTTGACTTTTAATAAACATGTGTAAAGGTTAATATAAAATAAATGTCTGTAAGTTTGAGCTTAAAGATGTGTGAGTGTGTAGGGCCGTAATGTAGCTTAGTATTAATTTTCACTTTTTATTAAAACCATGAATCAATTATTAGCCAACGTGTATTTTGGTAATAATCGACTTAACTAACTATAAGATTATCGGCTATGCTTTCTGTCTTTCCTTTCCTATCGTTCAGTGTGGTCTCCCATCTAAAGTAAGGTAAACAATGCAAATAACATCTAAATTCATTCCCCCATCAGTCTCTCCACGCTCTGGTTGCCTGGACTCTTTGTTCTACGACGGACCACCATTGTGCAATATTGCAATAATAAAATATATGTCGTAATAACTCTCTTGACGTGATAATTTGCGGACTTAATGCCGTGTAAACTGTTGCAAGATCTCTCAACGTATTATTATAGCGATTTAATTTAGCTCATAAATTGCGTAAGCAAATTATTTGTTTTTCAATTGAACTGCAATTTAAAACTAGTCCATCTATAAATAATATGTAGATTTTTATGCTTTTAGCTTAGATGTAGTATGCAGGTTTGTATCCCACCTGACGTCTAGACCTACATAGTTGTTGTTAGTTCTACAAACTTCTATCTTTGGATTACACCAAAAAGTTTCCGGATTTACTCGACGCTATGAGAGACGAGTTGAAAGCCGGACCACCTTAGGTTCTTATTTACGATAACATCGAAGGGGTACTTACTCACTAAGGGCCCATTGTTGGGACGAACTAATGATATTATAATAAAAAGAAGTAGATAGGTTTCTTATGCTTTAAAAGTAGCACCCGAAATCAGATTTTAGAACACAGCAAAGCATGTACAGTTTGAGATGACACTGCGCAACATGTATCTGTCTCGTTTACGCGCTCGTTAATAATCATACTATCTTGTACACGCGGTCAAACTATAGGTACCTACGTACGCCAGGTGACAATTTTTGACTTCGCTTCAGAACGACATAACGTATCTACCTCTTTTTAATATCATTGGAACAAACTGGATTTAAAAGTCAAAAATGGATATAACAAGCAAATACGAGCACACGGCCTCGCTGAGCAGCAAGACTCTGCAACTGAGTCCTTTCAGGAATCACTGTAGCCGAAATCGGCTTTGACAGTATTATTACTATTTGTTGCCGGATTCAAAGCACACAGTTGAAAAAAAATCCTTGACCTTAGAGCTGTTAAATAATTATCAACTAAAACAGATTTGATCACGTTTATCGCCCACGCGGATCTTCCTACCTCATTTGAATTCACCTTCGCGAAATCCGAGCCGAAATAGTCACCAGTGAGCACTTTTGGCGAATTCCTCGTTTGTTATGTAATGTTGTTACGAAGTGATTGTTTATGTAAATTTCTATAAAGTATCATTAATATTTATGACATAGAATTCTGTGACTAATATGAGTTACGTAAAGGTGTAAGGTGGATGTTAAGTTGGTACTAAATAATGTTTTGTAGATTTTAGAAAAGGATTCCGATGTCATTAATATCTTTTTTAAAGTGAAGAGCTTGTTCATTATCCGTATTCGCTGTTGGTTGTTTAGTAGTAGAGATTGCTTTCCCGCGATAAATCCGCCCTAACTGTCCATTAACAGGTCAATCTGTAATTATATTATTGAGAGTGCAAGATAAACCTTTTCAACTTCTGGTTTGTAAAATGAATGTTACCACAAATATTTATCGTTTTGCGTTTGTTGTACAGGTACCTCGACTGGATGAACTTGCTGACATACGACTATCACTCCGCGTTCGAGCCAGCAGTCAACCACCATGCACCACTGTACCCGCTCGAAGAACCCAACGAGTACAGCGTCGACACAGAACTTAACATTGTAAGTGTTCGAGCTTGTATAGCTTGAAATTATTTATTGTCAAAATGTAAACCTCAATAGGAACCTATGGGCTTGGGTTCTGCAGCAGTGTATTGTATTGGTAGCAGTTTGTGTGAAACCACTAAGGAGGTAAACCGACAAACCAAAAAAGAGTTCGGGATTGTTATTGTTAAAAAGATTCTACTCGTAATCTAAATCGCATAATTCGTAATTCAAAAAAAAATTGATTAAATCTGGTATTTATAATCATCCATTCACCATGATGGCTATAGTTTGTGTGCCTCTGAGTACCCTGTTCTGGCTACAGTCGTGAGCGTATCCCTGGACATCCCTGGATATTATTCTACACAGCGCCATCTAGCCCCAAATAGACCTAACTATAGCCCGTTTTTATGGGATAAACATACTTATAGTACGATTAATAATTGTAGTCAGCGAAATGACAACTTCAACAGTCACTGATACAAAAAAGGGTGACCCGCTACAATAGTGACGTTCGGCAATCACTAGACTTAGACATTTAGTCATGATTTATTTTATGAGGTACCAAAGCCTTTTTTAAATAATTGTAAATATTTAATAGTGTACAAAACGAATTAAATAATTACGATTTAAGAAATATGGGCCCTACCTCCATATTAAAACTTCTCACTAAAAAATTATAACCATAGCTGGAAAAAAAATGTTCAAAGAGGTTCAGGGGAATTAACACTTGAAAGTCAGCAAAATACAAGTTATTATATACGTTTTTATTCGTTACGGTTGCTATTGATTCCGACTCCGATTCTGAATTCATCTCTTCATGATAGTCCATACTATTATTATTTGATTCAAAAATAAGTAAACCGGAATCTACAAAACCTTCATCACTGCCTATATATGAAATTATAAGGCGTCGTCCTTTGCCGGTTGGGCCCTTTAGGCCTGTAGTCAAACCTTTAGAAAACACTTGTATGGAAGATTCTACTGTTGCATCCTCCCAAACTTTTCCAGTTGTATGACCTGTTAATAAACGAAATTCTTACCTGTAAATAATATAATACAGAAACAAAACATTTTGAAACTGAAAATCTATTTACTAAATACAGTTTACCGAAATACCTCTATGTCTCAAAACGAAAGTCTGACCAGTGTGTGTTGCCTTGCCAGTAATGACATATGGAAGTGGGACGTGGTCATTTACTACGACTTTTTTGCCAGGCTGTAATGTCGACTAACTTTTAATTGTAAAAACTCGATTTACCACATCACTATTTATTTGGGACTGAAAACCTGCCACACTGAAAATGTCATTTCACTGACTACAATTAAAAATCCGAGTATAAATACTTTTTCTTATGTAAATAAATACTAATTTAATATACATAGGAAACACCTAGACCTATACAAACAGACATGTTCATGCATACAAATGTTTGTATTGCGCGGGGATCGAACCCGCGGCCGCGATTTTACACCAAATCGTTCGTCAAACCGACGTATGTTGTAGATAGTCTGTGTTTGTTTTGGGTCATAAACATCTCACACTCTCCTTGTATTTTCCAGGATTACACCATCAAGTTCTACTTGGAGAACGGAGCCGACCCTGACAAGCTGGTGCTCGGTATCCCCACCTACGGCCGCTCGTACACACTTTTCAACCCTGATGCCTTCGAGATCGGCGCACCAGCCGATGGGCCCGGAGAACAGGGAGACGCTACCAGGGAAAAGGGTTATCTGGCTTACTACGAGGTAAGAATATTGCTAGATTTTGATGTTTAAATAAAATAACTTTGAGCAACATTACTGACGTCCACAACCAACCCTTTTTTGTTGTGTCCCATGTTGCCTGGGAAACAATGCTGTTCAAATGAATAAGTAATAAGTATAGGAAGACCAAGTGAAATTCTGTCCACTCCCCTCTGAATAAGATAGATAGCAAAAATAAAAATAACACAAGGTTCTACATAAGATAGGAATCGTAAATAGAAATTTTAAAAAAACTGAGTAGTTTTTATTTTCATTTCCTCTTGTACTCGTAGATATTATGAGAAAAAAAGCTTTTTAAAAGTTTCTTTGATTGTTCATTATGTTCTTCATAATTTGGAGAGACCACACAGGAATATAAAGACCACCGTTCTTCATTTCAGATCTGTGAAGCCCTCAAGCCCAAAAATAACAAGCGGAAGAAACGAGACGACGACGATGATGAGTCCGAAGAGTTCTCCTCAGAGGAGGAAGATGAGGAGTGGACGGTGATGCACCCCAACCCCAAGGCCATGGGCCCCGTCGCGTACAAGGGCAACCAGTGGGTCGGGTATGACGACATCGACATTGTGAAGAAGAAGGCCGAGTATGTGGCTGAAAACGGACTTGGAGGTAATTAATTACTCATGATGTTGAATCTTATCCCAAGAAAGTAAATATTTTAAAGGCATTTTTTTAAGGTCCTTTAGTCTTAGGGGAGGCCCTATGATGCGTTGCGCTGCGACGACCTAACGGAACGTCGGTTTTTCATATTTACTCGTTCATTTTTAATGACTGAATACTTTTCTTTTGTCTTATGGTAACAAGATAGAAAAAAGAGTGCGTAATCAGATAAATAGTTTGCAACCTGGAGATATCTTTTAGTTTTTAAAATACAATCCCTGTATTTTTTGTGGTTTTGTTATAGCACCACGATAACATTTTTTTTTTCATTTTCTAGGTATTATGTTCTGGTCAATCGACAACGACGACTTCCGCGGCAACTGCCACGACAAGCCGTACCCGCTCATCGAAGCTGCCAAAGAAGCCTATATTGTTAAACTTGGGTAAGTTTGCTTGGTGTAAAAGACCTGTGTCATACATGCCACCCAGAAACACGGAGAACGGTCTTCCAGCACATGTATTTCGGTTCACATGCAGACTTCCAAAGTGAGGTAGACCAGTTCAGTAGTATTTGACGGTTGTTGATTAAACGACGGTAACTGAAAAAAGTGAATACCTTCATTTGACATAACGTTAAATTAGTCATCCCGAAATCACGACTCTTGTTGTCACGACGGAATGCCAGATTATGAAATATATTTTTTTCCATAGCCACAAGTAGAATCAGAGTTGTATTTTATTTCAAAATATTGATTAATGAACGCCATATTTCTCCAGCGCTACTGACAACACGATAGTGACGGACCGTCCCCCCGCGACGCGCGGCTCTCAGCGGCGCAGGAGTCGCCCCAAGACCAGCTCCAGCTCCACAACCACCACCACATCGAAGCCATCTCCGGCCAGGTACGAAACATACTACTTTATTTGTGATATTCTGCAAACACTGAAACCTTACTTTACACTGTCAAATTGAATACAGTCAAGGCATCCTTCAATTACGAGTAACACCTAAAAAGGATTACAACTGTTAGCCGTTGCTTCCTGTCCAGTTCAGAGAGTACAAATCTCTCGGTACAGAAGAGTGATGATAAATACCATTACTGCCTTGTTTTATTATTGTTTTAGCATTGTCCATGCAGTATCTTTACTAAAGATCTGAAAACCAGAAAAAGTCATTTAGTCATGTTGGCATCAGGCAAAATATACCAGAAAGATTCGGCCGGTCTGTTAATGGTCTCGGTAGCATAGTTGGTTAGTGCACTCCTCCGGTTTGCAAAAGATGCGGGTTCGAGTCCTGCCTGATGCCAACATGACCAAATGTCTTTTTCTGGTTTTCAGATATTTAGTAAAGATTACATGCCTTGTTCAAATGTTAACTACGTTAAAAGCTTTCATTGCGACAGGTGTTATAGAGACAATTTTTCTCTTTAAGATCCTATTTATCATCTTTTTTATAATAATAATAAATTATTTCAAGGAAACAGGCTTTCGCCATAGAATTATCTCAATTGTGTACAGACACTATAAAGTAATCAAGTCTTCATAAATTTATTTAGTTGGTTTTATTTGTTTTTCTTCAGAACGAAGAGCAGCAACCGCAAGAGTTCAGCAGTGGCGAGCACAACTCCTACATGGAACATCGTCACCCCCGAGCCACCCACCACCCCGGACCCAGGCTCAGGTTAGTTTTATTGACACTTAAACAAAACCGAAAAGAGACAACAGCTGTTAAACATCAGACAGCTAAAAACAGGCCACAACAGCTCATTTGTGAGTTGGTACAAGCCATACTCGAACACGCGGGCTTAGTGGATCCATTGTTGGAGAGATTTATGTAAATCTAGTGTAAACCATACCGTCAAATGTTGTTAAGCCCTAAGCCCTAAGGCCTTCGTCACCTGGGATCAACAGCTTAACACGTCTTCCCAAGTACGGACATTACAGGGTATAGTTGCTAATCTACTGTCACCAGTTAACTAGGAGCAGATAACATACACTATGTATTGCGGTTGTTGTGAAGTGGTTGTAGTTCGTGGTAATAGACTCTCAGAGTTAGACAGTGAATTAAACAAAATATATTTTTCCACAGACTTCAAGTGCACAGACGAAGGGTTCTTCCCTCATCCCCGCGATTGCAAGAAGTACTTCTGGTGTCTTGACTCCGGACCCTCCAACCTCGGCATCGTCGCTCACCAGTTCACCTGTCCTTCTGGTAAGTTCTCTGCGCCTGAGCTTTGGTTTAGTAATACCCCCAAGAAGGCAAAAGACATCGTGAACACAAACACACGTATGCCAAAACCTTAAAACGCTGTGTTGGCTTGAAAGTAGACTACTACCAATTGTTAACTAGAAATTCATAATCTCACTTAAATTGCCATGAACGTCTTTTTTAGGTTTTACACTGCCTATTTTTTAATTTACTACGTCAAACAAGATTAAAAACCATAAATCCCCTTTCCAGGCCTCTTCTTCAACAAAGCGGCCGACTCCTGCGACTTCGCCCGCAACGTACTCTGCAAGAAGCCGAGCGCCACCACGAAGGCCCCCGCGACCAAGGCCCCCGCCACGAAGGCCCCCACCACGACCACGCCCGCCGCCACCACCACCAGGAAGCCGGTCAAGCTCAGCACCAGAAACTCGCTGCTGTTCAGAACAACCACTACCACCACCACGCCTGAACCAGAACAGGTATGTTTCACGGATCTAATCTCTGAAATCTGTTTCTAGACATAAACTCACCTATACCATGTTTATTCCTTATTCACGCCTCTTGTTCGTCTCTCCTCCTTCTTTGGGCCTCTCTTGGGTCAATTTCCGTTTGGGATCCATTCAATTGCCCACGTTTCAGCCGTGTGGCAGACGAGTCACATAAGTGATCATTTTAGATCTAAAATAAATCAACCATGCATTGTGACCATAAACTTAAATAACTGAGGTTACGTTTGAATGTGTTAACAGAGTGAAGAAGAATACGAAGAAGATTCGCCAGAAGATGCTGCCGATATCGAAGCTGAAGACCCGAAGGTTATCAAGGAGCTCATCGACTTGATTAGGAAAGTCGGTTAGTATTTATGTCGCTCAAATTTGATTTGATTCGTTCGGACACCCGATTTTGGTTAAGAGGTTGGCTACTCTACAGTAAAGGTCGTTGTGTTCGATGAACTCTCGGGAAGGTTCTCATGGGTAGAAAAAAATATGTCTATATCAAGCTACAGATAGAACTTGACTGTTCCAGTCTCACGTCATATCACGTCACGTTTACCAACCCTTATTTTTTTTACTTAGGTGGTGTGGAACAGCTAGAGAAGCAGTTGCACCTAGGGGAGTCATCTGCAAGTAGCACCGACGGCGCCCAGACCACCACCCCCTCTGCGTTCAACAAGAAGCTCTACCAGAAGGTGCTCGAGAGGACGAGGGGTAAAAACAAGTGAGTAGCACGAAGAACTGATGGCCATTCGGGCCAAAAAGTTCCCGAGTGGAGACTATTTGAGGCCAAACGTCCCGCAAGGTGGACGGATGACATCATAAATATCGCAGGGTTTTGTTGGATGCAGGCCGCCTGCAACCGGCAACTCTGGAAATCTATGTGGAGGCCAATGTTCAGCAATGGACATCACGTGGTTGTTGATGGATCATAAAACATTGCCTCATCATTACAGCGCTACCACTTCAGAAATAATTTTGACATCTCAATTCAATATTTTTGTCCGCTTTGCGAGTAATGTGTACGTTGAGTTAATCAGTAAACACTTGCTACTGAGGATACAAAGTATCAGCCAGTCTTTTAAATGTTACTGGATGCAATAGTGGAGAGTGAGTGGGGAGTGCATCTAAATGCAAGAGAACAAGAAGAATCTTACGAAAGAATAGCTTGCTGGTAGAATATTTAGTTATAGTAGGTATATCATTTTGAATGTCTTTCAATTCGTAATTTTAAATTGGATTTGACCTTCAAATGATACCTACCTACATCTTCCCTTGTCATCATATTATCAGGGGGGCTAAAACAGTAACATTTAGATGATTCATATTATGAAACATCTAACTGACGTTTCATCCAGGCCGCGGTCCGTTTCGAGTCAAAAGCGAGTAATAGCGCGCTGACGTCGCTCACGTTCATACAATTTATCAATTCGGGATGCGTGTGAGCGCGCTGTTACTCACTTTTGACTCGAAACGGACCGCGGTCTAGATGAAACGTCAGTTAGATGATTCATAATATGAAATGCTAAAATGTTGCTGTTTTAGCCCCCCTGGTCTTGTAATACGCCTTTATGCGTAATCTAAGTTAGTAGAAAGAAAGTTTCGTCATTAACTGAAACAATGATAGTTATTGAAAAATGGTCAAATGGTCTTGTGCTCACGTTTACCTTATTTAACTTCCAGGTTCGGTAGCAACAGCATTTCCGACAGACAGCAGAACAGTCGTGGTGGACCTCAGAATGCTGGAATTGAACCCGCTACTGACAAGGATAGATTATTGAGGAAAGACCGTCCACAGTAAGTAACTTAATTTGATAAATATGGCAGAAAACACTATGTTCAATCAAAGCTATTTAAATAGTAAACAAAGACCTGTCTGGTGGCTTTTTTTTACCAGAACATGGAAATGATATCACATTGATATGGAGTTAAAGTCAGTTCTAGTATCTTATAACATAACGTCATCCAGGTACACCACCATCAATCGCTCGCGGCCTTCGAAGCCAGCTCCTGAGCCAGAAGCCAGCGATGAGGAGGAAGACCAGTCGGAGGAACAACCACAACAGCTGTCTCGTGCTAGGGCGGTGGAATCTGATAATACATTTGGAACTACGACTAAGCCATTGCAATATGTAAATATCCGCAGAGCAAGACCAACGTCCACTACTTCAGATGTTGCTGATGACACTGCTTCCAGGTAGGTTTTCAAAATTATAATTTTAATACTGTTGACCTTCTCACATTCAAAAATGTTGTCACTAGAAGCCTCCAGTGACAACATTTATGAATGTGAGAAGTTGAACAGTATCAAAATTACTAACTGGCTAGCAAAGGTTCTAAATATATTATCTTTTGTACAAATGAAAATGTTTGTTTTTACAGAAACGCTTTGTTTGAACGAGTCGAACCCTACGTGACGGTTTCGGGTTCAAGCAACTCATTGGACATAGCCAATGCGAGGCGTGAAAACATTCCTGAGTATGTTACAATCAGGAGACAAAGACCTTCCACGGAAGAAGCCACTACTGCACAGTAAGTTATTAATATTTAAGATTTCATTTATCTTACTTCATTAAACATAACTTAGAATACGAAACTAAATGTTGCTCTCGTTTTCAGATACGAAAATACGTTACCAGAAACTGAGGCACAAGATACGGAGCTAGAAAGAGAGATTTCATCTCAACCACAATACCTAGAAAAAGAGATCTCATCTCAGCCCCAATACACATCTATCGTGAGAGCACGAGCCACAACGGAGGCTACCGTTGAAGAGCCCAGCAGTCCCGAACCTACAACTGTCCTTGCGGTCCAAATATCTTCACTCTTAAACTCTCCCAGCTCTGCTGAGAATGAGGCAGAAACATCTCCCGCTGATGAAATCACTGAATCTACGGCTACAACGACCACTTCGACCACTACAGTGGCGCCTTCTAGCGTCACCCCACGACGAACTATCATCAGACGCCGCGGCTCCACTACGACAACCACATCAGCGCCAACGACAACCACTCAGGTGAGTTCTAGGAATTACACCTTCGTAAGGCGCCGTCGCCCACTGTCACGGCCTAACGATATAGCTTCGGACTCAGTAGAGACAGGTGAACTCCCTCGCAAAATCAGATCAACAACTCCCGATAGTCGTGAAGTTGACGGAAATAAAAACCAGGAAACAAGTCAATTTAGGAGAAATAGGATCAGAGTAACTACCCCAACGGACGACTCTGTGCCCGCTGCCGCCGCTCCGGTTGCAAGAGGCCAGTTTAGACCACAGCTAAGCCGGGATGAAATAATTTCTTTGACGCCTTTAGATGTCGAAACTCCACAATTTGTTCAAAGACCAAACTCAGCTCCAAAAGTTAACCGACGTTATCGCCCTAGGACATCTACGACGGTAACAGATACAGTTGCGGATAGTGAAGTTTCCGCAGCAACTGTGGAAGTCAGGCGGCCCAACATACTGCCACGAGGACGTAGTAGGTTCACAATTAGCACTACACAAGCCCCTGACAGCGAACTCGCAGATGTTACTGAATCTGAGTCATTTCAAAAACGACCAACGTTTACTCGATTCTCTCCGAGACCATTTACTCGTGGGGTTTCCTCTACTAGCAGTGATACCTTAGTGAGTGATGAACCAGTGGCTAGCTCAAGACCTTTGCAACGATTGCCATTCAGTAGGAGCAGGCCATCGTCAACGTTTTCACCTTTAGTTCAAGCTCGTAAATTACCTTTTCCATCCCGCTCCACAACTGAACAAGCTTTAACTAGTGATGATGATATTGAAGATGAGGTGGAAAATAAAAACGATGATATAGCTCTCTCAGAAAGTGCCATTGAAGAGAAAGAACATGATGAAGACAAAGATGATGAGAGTATTAAAGAAGTACAAGAGATACCTAAACGTCGGGTTGTTATTAAAAAACTAAGAACACCTACCAGTACACCAGATAATGTGATTTCAACCGAAACCATTCCCATTGAAGAATCAGGTAAAAGAAAATTCAGAGTAATAAGACGACGCCCTACGTCCACCACTGAAACTCCAGAACCAACTACCGTGACCACTGAAGCTTCAACTTCACCAATTCCAAAAGTGCGTAGAATAATTCGGAAGAAAATAAGACCAGTTGAAGACGCTCCTCAAATAATTGCAAAATCTATAGGATCACTCAACGCAATACAAGTAAGCAGTACTACCGAACCGGTAATTAATTACGGTGAAAAAACTAGAACCACTTTATTACCTTCATCTGAAACACCAACTACTGTGGCAACCGAAGAGGAGGAAATTCTCAAGCTAGAAGATGACATTGAACTAAACAAAGAAAATACTGAAGTCAAAGAAGACGAACAGAAAGAAGAAAATATTGTACCAACAAAGGATAGCAAAGATGGAGGAGAAGTAACAAAAGAAAATGCAGAAATTGAAGACAAGCCTGCTGTAGTTCCTCCACGAAATAAAGTGGCCGAACAACCAAAGCCAGAAATAGTATTAGAGACTGTACAGAAGGCTATAGACGCATCAGAAAGTAAAGAACCAGAACTTGCTGAACCTCCTGTAACAGAAACAGAAGAATCTCAGCCCGAAACTACAACTTCCAGTACAACTATTACTACTCCTCCTTCGCTTATTCGAACAAGGTTACCATACAGACCATCAAAAAGACTGTTTACTTCTACAACTGAATCCTCACTTCCTTCAAGTAGTAAGACATTCAGTCGTAAATACAACCCTGGGGTTTATACCAGTCCATCTTCTGTTGATTCGTTTAGACCAGCAGTAACTAGACGACCCTTGTTTACGTCTAAAATATTTACGAGACGGCCTTTCACTACAGCCAGAACTACTAAAAAGTTTGAAGACGAAGAAGAATATTCTGACGAAGACATCTTAGATGAAGAACCTAATCCGTTCGTGTTTGTACCTCCCAACCAATTATTCACTCGTAAGCCTACGGATGAAGAAGACGAAGAAGATTATGACTTAGACTCCAGTGAAGTATCAGACGATGAACCTGAAGCGGTTGAACCAGAAAACAAGTTTGTTACAAGAAAACCTAATTTCAAACCTAGAGTTGTCAATTCAAATACGTTTAGAGCTTCTGCAACTACAACAGAATTACCTAAGCGGCCTAGCGCTAATCGCACAGCCATCTTAACCAGATTTGGAGGCAATAAGCCAGTCACTGATAACAAAAAGCGAGTGCAAAATGTCCCGCAGGGATACAACGTGCCAGTAGCTCCTGGTACAAAAACTAATGATAGTTTAGATAATTCTATTGTTACTACTGTAAAATCTAACAATGGTGAAGATACAATAACAACTACGGACTCGGGTTTCGAAATGAATGCAGACGATGATGATTTTCTATTCATGACTGAATCAGCTTCGACTGTGGCTGACACTACAAATACAGAAGATGCAACGTCAACAAATGCAGTCGATAACGAAAGTACCACTGAAATGGAAATTAGTACGGGCGATTACCTAGAATATAATGAAGGCACAACAAACTATCCAAGTACGCAAGACACGACTGCATATACTGAAACTGATAGTAGTGCTGACCCGAATACTGAACCTGAGTCGATCCCTGAAACAACGACAAACTTACCGCAAGTGTCGCCAATTATTAAAACGCAATTTGACAAATTATTCTCAGTTAGTCGAATCGTAGAAGTATCATCGAAATTGGACAAGCACAGATTAAACAAAAATAATGTTACTACACTCATCGAAGAAGGTAAAGTTATGGTCGAACAGAAGCCCGTGGTAGACAAAATCGGTGAAGTAAGCAGATTTAGTCTAATCAAAATTGTTGAGGATGAAATACCATTATATTTGACTAAACTTGGCCACGTCTATCCAGTAGAAAACCCACCTGACAACTTAATTCGCATTGATGAAGGGAGGAATGCTAGAGCCTTAACCAATTTTGCTGATGCCCCAAGAGAAAACTTGGTCGCTTCAGAAAGTGTAAATGAGGCTTATAGACATGTAAAGAGCCCTGATCAAGGTACAGAAGGAACGAATAATGATACAGTGGAACATTTCCTAAGTGATGATTTTTTGGGATACATTAATGATGAGAAGAAAACTGACAAATCCACAGAAGAGCCAGATTCATATACGCCAGAGTGGCAGTTTGTACCGGCCGCGTATGAAAATGAAAAGAAAACTATTCACAAATCTGCTAAAAGCTTCGAAATAGTCACACCTCGCAGCGTACGAACAGACCCTTCGACTTTGCCTCTAGAAGGACTCTTCAAAACTGAAACCCCTATAATAACAGCCAGAAAAATAAATGATAACAAAGATAATCAACCATTTGTGGTTTACTCCGCCTCTGTGCCAACTCAGAGCGAGGACGCAAACATTGTGAAATTGGATATCATCAAACCCGAAACCGGTCGTAGTATTGTCACATTCGCTAAAGGGCAAGAAGTTCAAGGTGCACCAGTGTTTGAAAGGGCAACGGTAAAATATCCCATAGATATTTCTGTCATTCCACTAACCCCACAGGTGACTACTGAAGCGATTGCCACGACATCCATAACTACAGACAGTGTTCCAACTAGCCCGATTATAGATCTTTTGACTACCACTCAAGCCACGCCAATAACAACGGAAGCCCAAACTTCAACAACTGATGCGCCATCAACAACCGAAACAATTCCTGAAGAAACCACAACACAGAAAATATCACCACTTGACACTAAACGATCTAAATTTGCTTTCCCAAGAAGGCCTTTAATTAAACCAACGAATTTCACCCGTCCTGCACCTAGGACTTTCAAGAAGATTAACGCTACTGCTGTCTCAAACTCAAATCAGAAAGCTAACAAAACGACAGGATTCAACCCAAGTAAAACTCGGTTTACTGCTACGAGGTCGCAGAATGTCCCAGTAGACTTAAGAAAGAAGACATCCACAAAATTGCCAAAAACTTTCTCAACTGAATCCCCAAGGACGACAACAGAAAGAAAATTATACTTCAAGCCCATCAGACCTGCCTTCCGCCCAGCTTTTGTTCCTAGAAAAGCAACTACGACACCACAGACTAATGAGGAAACTTAATTGTATTTTTTAAGTAAGTAATAATATTATGAGTGGTTCCATTGAACCTGGTTTACCTGGCCATAATCACATACTCTGATTGACTGATTCAAAGATTAAAATAAAATTAGTTCTACATGCCTCACTGAGTCCGAACATAAGTAATTTAAGATTCTGAAGTTATATTTTGCAATAATTTACATGTTGGTTTCTTGAGACCTCGTAAAAATGGTAGCAGTTAGTTATTGCTGACAATGAGATGAAGGAAATAATTTTATATACGTAATAAATTCAGGGATTTTCTGTGTAAATAGCATTATCTTAACAGTTTCTTGTAGTCATATTTTTAGAGATTCATAGCTTTAACTAAGGTATTTTAGGTTCTATGGAAGTTTTTTTGTACCAAAAAATGTATATTATATTTTGTTAGTTTATTTTGGTATAGTAAAGACTTTCAGTTTACAAATTGTCTTAGGTTTTATTATTTAAAGTTTGATTTTAAAGATAATATTAATCGTTACCAACTTATTGTACATACGAGAGTTAGGATCGGGCATTTTGTATAATGTGAATGAAACAAATTGTATTGTAACATTCTACAAGAAAAGGTTTGTAATAAAGTATTAGTCAGTATACAAATTCTTCTGATTTATTTGTTTTAACGTAATAGACGGAATATTTACATCGCAAAATTTGCAAGATGTAAGCAATGATTGCACCGCACAAATGACAATATTTGTTAGGTATACTGTGCTTAGATGACTGCACTTAATTTAATTTACTTACTCGTATCTCCTTAATTTTAAATGGATCATCATCAGGATCATGGCGAAGGTAAGTGACTTTTATATTATTAAATCTAACTAGATTTAAAACTATGGATTATGAGAGTAAAAATATTTATTATTTTTCGCAAATATCAGAATTTGACAGCTCCGGTACAAAATGAATAACCAACTTTGATAATAAATACACAAGACAATCATATAGTTACATTCAAAGGTATATTTGTGATCCCCTTCATCAAACATCAATCAAAACATTTTTGTACCTACGAAAGGCATTTATGACGGTGGTGCTCGGCGAACAACGAAAAGTAGAAGTTTTAAAATATGCAGTTAGTTTCTTACCAGCTCTTAACAATACCGCAAAACAATCGTTTCACATACTTCGGCACTCATTAGCTTAAACAAAGCAATTGTTGCTTTCAACGTTGTAGAGTTTTTCAACACTCATCGGCCATTATTGGTTTTTGCAAACGTGTAAAGGTCATGAACAGATTAATTAAATTGTGCAATCTACAGCCAATTACTGCACGCTGCATGCCTCACATTCTTTATGGTATCTAAGCATTTGGTATCTAATTGATTAAATTGGAACCATCAATTATACTATTTTATTAGCTTACAAAGCCACGTTGCAAACACGACTTGAAAACTACGAGGTCTTGAATGTTAAAAATCTGAACGTGTTTGCTTTGTTGTAACAAGGCACAGAGGTAAAGCCAAAATACAATTCATTTCAAAGCCATATCCTAAACGTCAAAACTTAAACGTTCGAAAAGCTAGCAACTCAATAAAACTAATGGAAATGTCAAAAAGTCTTGTCACGTCGTCTCCTACTATAATAAGCTCAACTTTTATACATCAACTTTAAAGCTCACATAAATACTACTCAATCGATCGAGTACTTTAAGTAGTAATTGCAAGAGATGCTGGAAAACATGTGAAAGTTGCGAGATAAGTTTCTCTTACGTCATACATGTGTAAAATGTAAAATCACATTAACCATATAGTCAAGTGGTTTTTCCTACTAAAATTATGCAACAATTTCCATCTGGGACACACGTGTCTGAGACTTGACGTGTAACATATTCGCTAGCGCAAAAGTTAATTTCTCTTTTTGAAATACTTAACGATTCCAAAATTACTGTAACCTGGCTCATCATTGCTATTATATGGATTCCATGTGTTGTTGGCATACTTTTAGCACTTACATTATTCTAGTAATCATTTACAGATGGGAAGTCCTGTACAGTTTCTTGGTAAATAAGAAGACCATCTTTTACATTATGTAGCCAAAGCATCGTCTTCTTCAGCTATCCGCGTCTAGGTTTTAAATCCTTGATTAGTTCTTAGTAAACTACTTGTTGATATCTCTGTTTGATTTACGTACTTGCTCATCTGATTTCGTACTCGTATTAAAATTAAGTACCAACAAATACTAACGTGTGTGCCATGGAATGTTTTGCCCTGGTGGGGTTTGAATCTACATCCCACGGCATAGTATCTAGACAACCGCCAACAATTAAATATTTTAGATATTATAGGAGCAGTAATTAAGTATAATTAGTAGCCCAGTTCACACACGGCGACATGATACAGTATTTCCAGTAATGACCCAGTTGGTCGACAGGCGACCCAACCACATGTGGTTGAGACGCCGTCCCTGAAGGCCCTTCCCTTTCGCTCAACATAGAGCATTTACTATTTGGGCCGTGAACCTTCGTTAGAACATCTGGCAGATTTATTAAAGGAAGTTCACGATTTACTATGAAATCCTAAAATTATTGAATTTAGGCTTCATTGTGGAAGCAGTTAAAACTATGTGACGTGGTCAGTTGTTAGGAGTTTGGTGAAGTATCTTTGTTATAGTCATTTCGATAGATGGAGATTCAAATGAGTCCTAGACCAAGATGATTTTCTCTGGTATTTCTACGTGATATGCGGTTAACCCCCGAATTCACAAACGCTAATCAACGTTGAGCATTTCACAGAGGGATAGCTGCCCCTTTCAGTTCTGTTGACATTTTAGGTGACAGCTTGAGCGTGAGTGCGTGCTTAGCGTTGATTGACGTTTGTGAATTCGGGGGTAAGAAACTTATATCCCAGATAAAGAGAAACAGAACTAATACGAATGTTTTTCATATTAATGATTTGAAACTTGAAACAATAAGTATATCGCTTAGGTTATGTCAATCAATATCATAATCGTAAAAAGCTGTTGTACCAGATTTTTAGAAGAGGTTTTTATTAAATTATTCTGATTTCAACCTGGTTTATCGGGTTGTAGGCTCTTTTGACCTATAGGCCTGTTGGTCAAGTTACCTGCGAATTGTTTTTGTCAATAATTTTCCCGCAAAACAACATTGAGCATCCTTCAGAAGTATAGCTGTCACTTTAAGTTCTATTGAGTTTTTACGGGACTGCATGTGCTTAGCGTTGATTGACGTTTGTGAATTCGGAGGTTACCGGCACAGTTTCCCTTTTCACAATCACACAGTGATTTAGTCAAAATACCTGTCCTGTGCCTTAGATGGTTTCATAGTAAAACTACGTGTATATTTGTTTTTAATGATAACTTTTAGTCAACTTTTAGTTTTTCCAGTTGTTATAAATTGCCAAGATTCACTCTAACTTCTGAGTAAGGTATCGTAACTGCACAAAAGTGAGTACTTACAAATAAATAGCAAACCAGCAGTCGATGCGAGTCGTGACGGTCCCAATCGATGCGCAGGAGTCGTGAGATGCCGCTGTGACCCAATCCGTAGTACTCGTACATGTTATGCAGTACAGTCAGCTAAAAATCAGGCGTAACTTAGTGAACTTCGTATCGATTTTTCTATTTTGCAATATTGAAGGTCAATATTGACCTCACTCCACTTGATGAAAAATGTGTGAGCTTTTAGTCCAAATATGAGGTTGAGTGAGGCAGTTATTATTGAGCAGGTTAAGTTCAACTCGAAGGATTGCAGTAAGAATGCCAATTTAAGAATAACTTGATTTAAGCGGACCTCTTAATGACAAATTAACAGCACCAACCCCTTTTAACAGCCATTGTCCTCCTCTCGACCACAAGTATCTACTGACAGTAGTTTCCGTACTCAAAATACGATCAGTAAACCCTTTCAAACCCCACTTGAAGATCATAGAATGAAACACATACATCGTAAGCTGTTTCGTTACGTATACTAAAAGTGGTCGACTATACCGACAGTATCAGCTATCGTTGAAGTGGGATGGTGTACTTGTAGTGGTTTATCTCTATACTGATGAATTATAGTTAGCTCGTCTTCAGCGTTGAGTAACTTTGAATAAACCAGAGAAACTAATCGAGACAACCCAACCGGTACTTTTTACTGACGCATGCGTACTATTACAAGTAGGTATTATTATTTACCTAGTGTTCATACTTTATCTAAATGTTTATCTGTGTTATTATCATTGACAAAATATTTTAAGCCTATGGTAGTCTTTGTTTAGATAGCAGTTTAGTGCGTTCTTCCGCTGAGCGTTTTTGAGCTGGACTAATTTCCAAAATTCATTTATCGGATTGGTTGTTATTCGTTGGACACCTACACAGCGTAATACACCTTCAACCCAGCCTTGGTGGCTTCCTTTCCCATCTTCCTTTTTCTGTTTTGAGGTCATGTCGTATTTTAGGCCTGCTTTATGGCCATAGTTAGTTAAAATTTAGTTTAGCCCTATTTTTCAAAAGTAGTTAGATCATGATCAAATCGTTTATTGTTTTTCTAACGTCATTACTAAACCAAACAATAACTAACATCAGGTCATCCACCCACATTTTGTCGTTCCGAAAGCAACAAATGCTCTTACGAAAGAGCGAATGACAGAGGTTACAAACGCAGATGTAAATCATGTCATTAAGTCCCCATTGACACCGCCAGGTCGCGACTGATGACAACTGGCTTCGGCCTGATGTAACATGTTGACAAAGCTCTGACCGTAACTGATATACTTTGAGGCAAACTGATTTGTTATTGCCATTGTGTTTTTTCTGATTGAATCCTCTGCATCAAGCATCATAAATGATCCACGAAGAATCTTTATTCTTCGCATATCTCTAAAAATTCACTGAAATCCTACCTATACACAATGTCATATACAAAACGCTAAAATTGCTGTTAACTTTTAACGTTACCTAACAGGTCAGAGCTATTCTTTAAATAAGTTTCGACCTCCAATTTGAATTCAGAACTCACTATTTAGGACGACTATACGTGGACCAGGGTCTATACAATTACCCAGTAAGTTTCAAGATTTTTATAATTTCAAAATGTCTAAGTACTTGGCCCTCTAAGATAATTCGACGAAATAAGCCACCAAATTATGTTTGGAATATTACTACTTCCCGCTGTCTGATACTTTCCAAGAACTGTAGCTCAAATTTATTATACAAGCGGCCACAATTGATAGTTCGTAGCAAAACCGAGCTACATGTAATTTAAAGTAATTACTAACATCTGCTCCGATTCAACAAAATAGCTGGAGAGTCGAGTTCAGAAAGGTCATCTTGTGGACTTATCTAAGCAACCGTCTTTGATTCTGATGCCAATTATGTTGGAAAGCAAATCACAGCGACCTGTTTAGCGATATCTATATACCCAGTAGGACCCTAAGTTCGTTTAGTGTCTTTATAATTGTATTTCTTTCTCTCTTTCAATACGAAAGGGCACGGGGGATCCCTGCACTAGCATACATACATGTTTTTTAATAAAAGAGATGTTCGTGCTGGGCCGGGGTGTTAGGGTCACCTTTGTTGTTTTTGGTTTCCGTGACATAAGGGAAAACCTTACTTTGAAACTTATGCGTTGTATGTGTTGTTGTATCATAGTTAAAAAAACTCCGTTAATGGGTCCGATCCCCATTCGGGACATATTATAGTTTATTATTTGTCTGTGTATCACATCTAGTAAATATATTGCTTGATAACTAATATATGCCAACTATATCAATCTCTCAAGTAATAAATACTACAGGATGTGTTCAGTCCGAGGTCGTGTTCTGATTTATTTAATATTCTATTATATTTTCATGAAGATAATTCAATAAGATTGCGAATATTGCCTCATAGGGTTTGCTAGTAGGTTGCGTGTTGTATCATCTCCGTTGCGCAGACGCGGGTCTCATCCAACCGGTCCGACCAGTCAGGCCCTTCATGAGGCTATGGCATCCTACACACCTAATATAGTACTTATGTGTTAATCACTTTAGGAGAAAAACTTTGCAACATTCTTCAGCGAATAAACATAATAATTTCCACGTTGTGAATTTCGTGAACGCAGTATAAACTTTCAGTCGAATTCCGAACCTCTATTTTAACTGATTAGATACCGGATCATGTCTAATCATAATTTATCTTTTCCATAGGCTTAGATATGAAATTATTGAATCAGTCGCTTGCAAAAATCTGTATCAGGGGCTGATGCGACTCATCCCAGAACTTTGCAAGGGTGCCATGTCGTTAGAGTCAAATCTCCCTGTTGTGACATACTGCGCCATAAGCAGTGAGTTTGATTCCTACTCACGGAAATCGTTCCTGATCTGCTTTACTTTAGAAACTATTTACCAATTTCTAAACTAAAAACATTGAATTCAAATAATGTCTCTCTCTCTCTCTGGTTTATCACATTGTGTTTATAACGAGTTTTTCGTCATTAAGGACTCGGGCAAGACCCATTAATCGTATAGTGACGTGACTAAAGAACTTGAACTGCCATTCTCAAGCGTGACTCAGTGTTGTGAGTCAGCGCTGAGAAGGCGCGAAAATTCCTAAATAGCTAATCGCATGTTGGACGGACATTAAAATACTTTAGGTAGTTGTCTGAATGTGGAATGTAGTTATGAATTAACTGACCCGTTTAGCCAATACTTAATTCCAAACCGTTACATCAGTGTTACTTTTCGAAAAGTGTCCTACTTAATTGTTCAATAGATCGAAAATGTGGAACACCTCCTAAACATCTTGAGTAAATTTTAATTGAAAATATTTGCGATAACATTTAGCTGAAGAAACTAATAACTTCTCTCTATTTTAGTGGTATTTGAAAACAAAAACGTATTGTGTCATTAGGAAAAGGCATCATCAGCACGTTGCGGCAATCCAACAAAATATCGTCGGATATGGATTTAATTAATGAATATCAATGATTTGGTTGTTGAAGTTACAACTTCTACCTAAATAATCATCTTATTTATTTCTGAGAGTACCTAGTATTTTCGAAAATAGGTCTGTTACTAATGAAGTAGGAGGAAAACTCGCATTTTAGTTAGGGTTAGGGTTTAATGAAGTGAACACAAGAATTCATTTGTTTTATTTTACAATTCAACCAGGATTATCTTCGACTTGCTCGTTATTCTTCCATGCCTTGAATAGCCCCTCCTCATCTTGATCTTGTTTTTGATTTCACCTCGCCTGAAACAAACAAAAACATACTGTTATCACCTTGTCAAAGCTACTCGTACGCGAATTAGTTTGGAAACCGTGGGAGTAGGAAAATAAAGAGACATAAATTCAGCAGATCTTGTAATTTGGGTGGCAATGACTGACGTACATACATTTCTTAAATATACACAAGTGCTTAGTGTACGTTTTTTTTGTAAGTGGGATTCAAACCCAGAAAACATGGCAATGACAACGGTTCAGGAAGTAACCGCCTGTACGTTTTTTAACTCAGACTTACTTAATACTACATATACAAAAAACTGTCATTTTCTGTTCCAAAAAAATAATAAATAGCGGTATACACTTCCTTTGTAGAAAGTTAATTAACTTGTTTGCTCCAAAAATTACATAAAAGCAAAAAAGCTTTTTGTTATGATACAATTACATTGCAATTAAATAACAGTTACATAATTCAAGTAGTCGATTGATTATGGTCTTGCAGCGTCCGCGCGTTCGGGAAAAATAGTACATTGTTATCCTAGGGGTGAAAGTAACTTATTTAGTCCCGAGACGGGGTTTGGCGCCCGGAACGAAGTGAGGGCGCCAATAGTTCGAGGGACTAAATAAGTCTTTCACCCGAGGTAAACACTGTGCTTTTCATTACGAATACAAGGAAAGTAAAAATAAAACATGAATAAGCCAAAGAAAAAGATTTAAAAATAAACGAAGATCGAATTGGCGCTATTCCGCCTATTTTGTTTGTTTTTTTTTCTGTGGCGGGCCCACTATTCAGCCATTATTTTTTATTTTTTTCATTGGAAAAATGGTAAATATTTTGCTCTAAGCTTAGTTATTTTGAAGAAATTGTTGAAACTGAATTATAATAAAGTTATTTATAAAATATACATTCTCTAATCAATACTTAACTTTAAGTTATTTTAATTTTACATCGTGGCTGTATAGAAAGTTGGAAGATGGTTCAATAGATATGTGAAAAATAACTAAGTTTTTTTTTAATAATTTGGCAGATGTCAGTTGAAAGTGATTCTCCCTAGGGATGAAAAGTATTACTTTCAGCCCGCTTCTCAGGTCAGTAATGACCTACTTTCAGAGTATGAGTAATGAAAAACAATATAATGTTGGTATCGGCGCGCGCTCCGGCCGCGGAGAAAACCGCTTTCTCCAGCTACTGGATCTGCCTTATCTAATGCTGAGATTCACGCTTGCGGATTATCATTATGTAACCGTTTTTTACTATTAACTGATAATGATAGTGGACGTTCTTGTAGATTATGCCTTGAATTATGTTTCGACAAGGAAGATGAAACACGTATAAGATATAAGTGTCGTTATCTGTCGTTTATCTCTTAAATAAAGATATTTGTTTATAGGCATAGTTTTTTATTCGTTTCTGAAAACAAAATAACTTTAAAAATGAATTTAGGACTCAAAAACCTTTTCCCCCGAATTCACAAACGCAAATCAACGTTGAGCATCCCTCATAAGTCAATTTCGGTTCTACTGACATTTTACGGGACAGCATGAGCGTGACGTTTGTAAGTATGGGGGTTTGCCTCCTAAAAAGTAGGAACTGTCACTACACTAACCATGCACTACTAATTTTGTTTTGATCTAGAGCAGCTTAGACCTGTCATATTCAAAGTTACTTCGCTGAAAATAGCAATCGAAAACCTTGATGAAAATAACAATTGAAAACAATGTTTTGTTATTGCATTACCAAGTCTACAACTTATTGTGTTCAACTTTAAAATCAATTTTTAACTATTATTTTGACAGGTTGATCATTATATCCACAAATGCATGGACAATGCTTTCCCTAAACAATTAAAATCAGCATGACAAAGAATCCATACAAGTGAAGTTGCTCAACTCTTGCGCAAGTCCTTTGTTTGGCCGGAGCCGCCCGCGCAGTCAGTGGGCCGCCGATCATTTGCTTTTAATGGCGTTGATGACTATGTTGTGGGTGTATGACTTGTATGGCAGGACAGCAAGATCGCTATTAGGAATAATGGTGATGTGTCTTTGTATGGCCATTGGCCAGTAAATGAACTTACGGCGAGTGGACGAAAAGCGTGAGATTGTGGATGAATACCTGCTGGCTGCTATATATTCGTTTCTTCGATTATATTTAAATTTAGTACATCACAGTTCACACAGTAGAACTTATATTTACTGTATACTAAGTCGCGGAATAAACGAATACCACATTTACTTTTTACCTCTATTATACAACTTTTTTTGTGTAATTAGTTAGATTGCTTCGATATTTTCATCAGTCGGACTGTTGAAAAAGTTTAAGTCACGTGCCCGAGGGTGACCTAGGTAAAAGAAACTAATCGTTATATCTACAGTGAAAATAAAAAAAGCATTTTGTGCCAATGTGCGATACGACGTTTCTGTATTAGGCACATGGAAATGTGCAGTAGAGGTGCCTTAGCTGAGCTCAAGAAAAGCTTGTGTTGTTTTCTTTTTGTTAAGGCATATAACCACATGTGGTGGTAATTAAGCCAAGATATGTGTGTGGACTAAGTGATTACCTGTCTAATGGCAAAAATAAAACCTTTTTTGGAAGACCTTTAATCATTTTTTCTAAAGATCACGATACATGACACAACACGCGCTAACGGAATCAAACGCGTCGATGTCTTTTGTATGGGCTTGTAACCTCCTTACAAAATACTTAGTTTATTTTTTGCCTGAATTATTTTATTGTTTTTTAGAGAAAGGCTGTCAAGACCATTTAACCTTTCCTTGTTAGTCGACCAACTTTATTAGTATTTAAGTATACCTTAATAAAGAAAAACTGGCAGATTGACGACTGGTCAAGGTTTACGAAATAGGGCTTTGATTAATTATTAGAACACATGTCTTCTCCACTCAGTTCTGATGGAAAGCGAGCCCAACCAGTGATAACCAACTGGCGCACTTTCCTTGCTGTGTTTCCTTCACCGCTACCAAGACAAAAAAGTTGCTAAGCCACTCCACTATATCAGGTTTGATCAACACCTCTAAAGGCTTGTTATGTAGTTCCACTCCCTAGACAACGCCCTCTGCCAAAGTCAAAACGGGAAGTTATGTAACAAACGGGTGAAACGTTGACTCAAAGCATTACTCTTTACGGCACTCGGTCAGGCAGCGGAAGCGGACGGAATCCAAGATGGTAAATGTTAAAGGAAATTACGGAAATAACATTAAATAATCGTTAAATAGTAATTACGATTGCATTTTTCAATAGAAAGTTGGACTATTACATAATTAACGCAATTTTTGAACTGGAATCAGTTCAAAAATATTGACAGCGATGATTAATGAATAAAGAATTTAATGCAGTTATTCAGTTGGTATAATATTAGCTTCAACTACTAGGTACTATAATTTGGGCAATTCGAACCTGCGAGTAGTATAAGTCTATCAAATATGTTTTTCGTGATATTTTCTGTTCACGTGAAAGAGTTCATAATCTTGGCGTATTCATTAACAGAGGAACAATAGGAAATCATAAAACCACTTTATAATGTTTGAAAAATGCAAACTAGCGAAACATAACCTATAATTAGTACGAATTAAAGTAGATAGATACTAGACTAGTGCTCACCTAAATTACCTACTATAAGCTTACATTACCTAGAACGGCGATAAGGCTTACACCCAAATACAATGCAAAATATCATTAAATAGCCATTAATGCTGAAAATTACGTACACAATTAACTAGAAAGCTAGTTAAGTAATAGTCTTGTAGTGTTGTAACGGACAGTCAAGCATAGTATGTAAATAGTTTCGGAGATCAGAGCAAAGTAAGTGACGTAATATTGACACACCCAATACGCGCGCCGAAATCGCTTAAACAACGTCAATATTGCGAAAGAAAGGCGCCGAGAGAAATGAATGAGAAAGCACATTTTTCGGTCGACTTTGAAGCAGATTGCTTACTTTAGCGCATTCATTAAAAATGATCTTTCTGAAATGAATTCCGTGGTATGGAGCGCAATTTAAAGTTCGGTGCCTGAATCGAGTTTTTTACAGTAGGCCTAGCACGAACCGCTAACGTTTTGGTAATCGAAAAGTAAACGATACTATTTTTTGAAGACATAAAAAAAAGAAGTATCGTTTACTTTTCGATTACCAAAACGTTAGCGGTTCGTACTAGCTCTACAGTTTACAGGTGGTTTCAAAGTTACGGGCAAACTTTTGCAATAATGTGCTATTTCAGTTAAGTTGAGATTTTAAGGAAAATATTCAAGATTATAAAATATTTAAGATTCTACTGAGTTTTTTTCTAAGGCTTCACTGATCGAAGTGGTTAAGGTGCCTTGAATATGGGACATGGTTTGATGTCCGTGGTTGTGCCATCAAATCTTTTTCAGCTTCTAAGGTAGCATTAACATTATTTATTATTCAAATCAACAAAAATAAAAGATTAAATTAAAAGCCTCACAAACCACTTCAGAATTGTAAGTTGCATCTCTTGACCTAATTCAATTTGAACTTAGTTTGAAGTTCTTATCAAAAAAGATGAAACTTATAGGTCGTAAAGAAGTAAAAATTAAACAGTTTCCAAAAAATGTTAAGTAACGAAAAAACAACACGACTCAGATGTATGTTATTAAAAATAAGAGTAGTTGGTTACATATGATTTCGGACATGACACGACATGTTTTAATTGAGGAAAAGATTGCACTGAACTTGAATGCAATTTATTAAATTAAGGTTAACAAAAATCTCAAAAGTTTCCAGGTATAAAAACTTTATCTTGAGTCTCAGTTTTCCTGGTATGGTTGAAAACGCACACTGTATACCATCAAACAGTTAAAGGAGCTTAAGTTATAGCTGTCATGACAGAAGTTAAATACAATTAGACAGTGACAGTTCTATAAAAACAAAACGCAGGAAGTGAAGTTAAAATTTATTGTTTTTACTGTAGTGGTAGTTTGTTGTAGTTTCCCTGTATTCTTCACGTTAATCTCTCCATAAAAACCTTCCTCAGACTTCATCAAACACAACAAAAAAGAAATCAGTAACATAGGTTTAGTTTCTTGAGTTTTGCGGTTTTCAACACATTAAGCGATTCGTTTTTATTAGGAATAATAATGTCTTATATCTTATAAAACGACTAATGGATTGAGCCGTGCTTAATACTGCGCAGTGACATTGAATAAGGATCTCCGTGTACGAACTAAAGTCAGTGACGTAGCTAAATAAATAAATGAGTTGAAGTGGCAGTGGGCAGAGCAATCATTTAGATTTATAATTTATATGTATGTTTGTAGGTGCTTTTTTCACTAATTATTTTAGTGAATCTACTCTGGACCTATTAACTTTAAGATACTAACCAAACGTTGGTATTGCTCAGCCAGGCTCTTACCTGGCTGATCGACTATCGAGGAAGCAGATTCAAACTTTCCAATTCTTTAAATTCCGTTCGTCTATTGATAACGCTTATTAATTTCGCATGAAAACCAAACATCTTAAGTTCTTACAAGTTATGGCAAAGGCTGATTATGAGAATCTTTGAAGGAGATCAAAGATTGATGTTCAATTTATTGAAAACAATGGTGGAGCAATCAAGTTTAATAATAACAGACACTTAAGAAACGTAATGATATGTTTCAAATCGCAAAAGATACTTCACACTGGCTTATTAAACAAGAGTTTCCTCATACAACGGCCACAGAACTCCATGAATGCCTACAGAAATGCTAATTCACGACTTTAACCGAGCCAAGGCTGCCTACGCGCAGATTCCAACATGACGACACTTGCTCCATCCCAAACGACTTATAGTCATAGAGATAAGGTTCAGATTGTGGCAGGAGTTTCATTGATAAATACAAAATAAGCCTACCTATAACGTATTATATTATACGGCGATGACGATAAAAAATGGTCGTTTCTCGTTGACCTTACGTCTTCTTAAAGGTATGAAGCTTGCGATAATAGTATAGGAATAAATCAATTAAGATTATGGTACAGATAAAACTACAAGACGTTTTAAAATCAATTAGTTTAGACTTTTAAATTCGTTGGAAATAATTTACTTTTAATTTACCTTATCCAGTGGAATACAAACCCTTCAAACTGATAATGACCATGACATGTCAGTAGCAATAGTGAAATAATTGACAATTGACTTGTGAAGGCTGAGAATGCCTCAAATACTGGTTAACAGACGGGCTAATTTTAACGCGAAAAATAATTCATAAACATGCATGAATCAGGTCGAAGTTACAATTACTTATCACATTTGTCAATACTTCCAACATTAGCAACATTTGTTAACACAAATCAACAACAATTGGACCTTTGTTATATCTAAGTAGTTTTCATCTTTTTCATAGTCAGGAAAGTAAAGCGTTGGTGCAGAAGCAGGGACGAAAGAAATTAGATCAGGAAATTGAACAAAGCCTCCGAAATACCTAAATAAACCTACGCTACCTTTTAACTAACTAGATAACTTGGGAACCCTATAAGGCTCAGCCCTACATCCTATGATGGGACACACGCCGCTTGCGCAATATGAAAATCGCCGAGTTATTTGCCTTCGTTTAACATACCTACGACTCTGCGTTTATTTCGCCACCCGCGGTGTACGGTGAGAAAAATATTATATATGAATAAGCCGCAAAAACATTAAGGTCTGGCCAAACGACTTGGTTAATAACGTGTGCCCTTGCTTTAGAATTATAATGGTATAGTGCGTGAAACGCTAGATTAGGATCCGCTCGTGTTCATTGTGGACATTAAGTGACATAAAAATATACTTGAGACTTGTGTGACCAGTGAAAACTACGTCTGATATACAATTATGCTGATTGAATAAAATTGAAAATATGGTATTCTCAAGTTTTTGATTTCTTAAATACTTATTTATAATGTAAGTATGAGAATTAGATGAAAAATATCTTATAGTAAGTACGCATTCCCATCAGGGTGACTGAGGTTATCTTGGAGAGTGTAATGAATTGAATAATAATAACAAAGCAAAGCTTTCACTATGAGAGCGTCACCTCAGAGATTTTTTAAACATACAAACTTTATTGAATAAACGCCCATTTAATAGGATAATTGATAATAATATAAATAATTCACATTACGCCCAATAATGTTCATCACACATAATTTTATTCTGGGTGTAGAACACACCCACTACACTTGGCGAGACAATACAAGACGTGGTGCTATTGCATTAAAAGCGAAAAACATTCTAATAACAACAATTGATCAATGGCAAAACGTCAAAACACAGTAAACAAACAATCTATGAACATAATTGTACTTTTAGATTCCAAGTCCGTTTCTCCAGTCATTGATATTCCTTACAATCGTGACCTTTAACTCGATTACTAATCGATTTGGAATCGAATCACGTGTGCGTATCGAGTAGTCGCCACTCCTTTGTTGGTTTTTACCTGATTAGGTAATTAGGTAACACCTGGGGGAACGGAATGCCCACTCTGACCTTGATATTACGCTTATGGAATACAAACTGCGGGTTAGAACGTACTGGTTATTGAAAATCTGGTATGGTTGAACAAATACATTTGAATTTGCACAGTGTTGTAATGTGTGCAAATAGTTTTGCGTGGAACGCTAAGTTTTCATATGTTAATGGTTTATGTTAAAAATTTGAAATAAGCAAATCATAATCTACATAATAGACTTACTAGAGGTGGTCAATCCCCACTTTGTAAAACCTATTGTTACAATAATAAATATTTTCATTTTTTTCATTTTCAATTTACCATTTTAGTTACTGAAAGAACGTTTTTCCTTTCAGTAAAATCTGAAGATTCGATACCACCTTAAATTAATCGATCAATGAGTATGTTTTTCTGATTTTTATGACAAAGGAAATAATTTCGGCCTTCAATGGTTAAGAATATTATGCTTTCCGCAAGTACATAATCGACCAGAAGTTATGTTAAAAGGGTTAATGATGAAACATTGTGCTCATCAGTTTACCTAAAGAACTTTAAGTACTTACAATAATTGTACAAAATAAAAATAATAATTACACATTACCAGTATCGAGTAATGTTTTCTTTTTAAGTCTCCACTCAATAACTTGAACAATGAAAA
Organism: Udea ferrugalis; assembly: GCA_950022985.1. Taxonomy (NCBI): domain Eukaryota; kingdom Metazoa; phylum Arthropoda; class Insecta; order Lepidoptera; family Crambidae; genus Udea; species Udea ferrugalis. Next base: position 2,017,252 of record OX465527.1, on the reverse strand, counting down.
CGTATTATTATCAATGTATCCAATTTTTCTCACCCGGAAGACCGACCACCAAATTACTGCGTGGTTGGCCAGCTGCCTCAAACCATCGACCAAATTGTGGTACAAGGGCGCCCACTGTGAACTTGTTCCGGAATGCCAAACATGCTTGGAGTGGTTTGAGAAGCTGTTCTTTAAGATGAGCCTGATGAAAACTATCCATACACACAAGTATCTGCATCGTTTATGTTATCTTTTTCTCAACTTACCTACTATTTACGCGCATGTTTTAACTCAACTATAAGGTGTTGCGAGCCATACACTAACACGTGGGCTGTGTGTATTGTTGGAGGGATGTGAAAAGTGCGTAGTGATAAGATGCTGCTGTATTTTTTAATGCTATGAAAAATTAGCTAGGAAATACTCTTAAAAATTCATCCTTTTCTTTATCTTCAAGATAGTAAGACAAAACCAAAACATGTAGCTCTTAAAACCGATAAACCACTGAGTTTCAAACAAGTCATTTAAATTCAAAGTGCCTGATACCTTAAAAGTTCAGATATCTTGAATCGACTAGTTAACCTTGAATGGACATCATCGAATTTAATGAAATACCTCTATCATCGGTAGGTAATAATGTTACAAAACCACGTATAGGAACATAACACATTCAGAAACAGGTTTTTTTATTATTGTATTTCTTAGTTACATACTAGCAATACCATATAAAAATTATAACTCCTAAGAGGTACGATATTCTAACAACTGTAATAAAATTATACCTATTTGGAGCTTGCTTTTTTTCAGTTTCCTTCTCTAGTTACTTAAATAATGAGTACTTAGTTATAGATAAGAAGTTTTATTGACAAAGGCTAGTTTCGTGTCATTTATTTTTATGTTTATTAATAAAAATAAAATATTCGGCAACTGAATTGGAGAGCAAACAGAAATACCGGGTGTATTTCTGTTTTGTCCACTACGTATTCAAAGATAAGTGGAGCAAAATGATGAATGTAAGGCGCATGGATTTATTGTAATTCTTCTCACGATCTGGCACCTGCGAGGTTAGACCTAAGTGATTACCGATGTATGCATGTTGCGCCTACGTGCGCAGAAATAATTACCATTTTCTCGTCTTACCTAATGCCAATTCGTGTTAATAGCATTTTGTGTCATCACCGAAGCTAGGCCGAAGCTAGTATTCTACTGCGTTTGAAGTTGTTATTGATTGTTTCTGCATGCGAAATAACAGTGCCTTTCTTGAGTACCTACTAAGTCTATGAAGATCTTTAGGATCATTAATAAAATGAGTGACGCAGCTTCAGAATTATTACTTCCATGGTTAACTATAAGCTTGTCTTAATAAATGATATCTTTGGATTAATTGCATCTGATATTTAAGGATTTGTATAAAATAATTCTTAATGTTAATCCATCTATTGATTGTAACTTTCCTGCTCAATATTTTCAGTCACGTTCTTTAACATAAACGTAGGTTATTGCAATGATACAAGTCAGCTGTCTTTAATCATGTTCGTCACTAAAGAAAAGTCGTTGGTAAGGTGACCTCATAGTTGCAATACATTTAAAAATAAATAATTCTAGCCGCACACTTTAATTAGCAAATGTAGATGACTTCGCAATAAGCCATAACAAACTCATCATGACATAAAATACTAAACATGTAGACGCAAATCTACCGTCACGCAGAGTTTCGTAACTAAGGAAGGAGTGTATTTAACCATTTACACACTAGACCATCTAAGCACTACCAGGGATCCATTATACAGCCTTTTTGGGCTGTACAAGTTATGTACAAGGCGATGGCACGAAGGAAGCGCCGCGTGCGCACGTTTCCCTGTAATTAAGTCGTTACTCGTTAACGAGAATGCGCAAGGAAACATTCTTTTTCGAATTGGGTGATTAGTGAAATACGTGGAATGTTTTTTGCCTTCATAGCACTTTAAAGTGCAGTAAAATTTGATGTAAATTACTGTTAAGTATGGGCGGTCTGTTTTATGTTCAAAACTGGGTGATTGCTTTAGATTTGATTGAATCATAGGCTTTTGATAGCGCCGTATTTTCGGCGTGTTTTTGAAGCGAACTTGTGCTTGTGCTCGTGTGAAGCTTCTACTTATTATGCTCCAAATCCCTATGAATAGGATTAACTTTAATAGGACTTAGTAATTACTATGTCAATAGTTAAATGCAGAAGCACACATTCTACAATTTAGAAATGTAATTAAAACGCAGGCCCCACCACTACAACTTTCAAAATGGATGAAATGATCCCTGGAAAAAACGAGAATGCAGCAAAAAGTGGCAAATAATGTATCGCAAATTCAAGGCCGTAGCAATGGACTACTGGTGTCTTAGTAAAATTCACTTAGCCTTTTCGTAAGCCAACCAAGCTCATAAATGTTTCGGTCACGCACGTTTTGATCTTCAACTGCCCGTGTCAAACTGTCAGCATATCCGTCTGTTCGCCTACAGCCTAATTTAGATTTCACTAACTGATTGTGGCCAAACTACCAACTGTATAAGATGTTGTATTTGTTTTTCATCAAGTTAAGTGCTATAAAAACAAGTAAATGCGTATATACAGGCGAAGAGGAACTGCTTGTAGATGCAATTTACGGCCTTAGGGCTAGCCCCTCAGTGGGATAAAATTCGCCGAAATGTAGACTTCTTATTTTTCCGTTCTTCAAGACGGCAACCATCAGACTACCCACCCTCTACTACGTCACTGAATAAACTTTTTTTTCATGACAGTAATTATCTCTACGTTGTTTAGCTTCACATAAGTTTGAGGTTTTTATTGCCTAATTGGTTAAAAGATTTCGTTTTCATTTGAAGAGAAAAGATAGTGAGTACATTCTTGTGTTAATTTATTCGAATGTTTATTTACACGCATAAAAAATACATTTGTTTGCGAAAAGAAGTGAATGCATAAGTGTTTTGTTGTATGTTTACTTTAGAAAAATTTGATGTGTTTTTACTGCATAAGTTTTGTTTTGTTCAGCCAACTATCTTGCATTTAAAAGCTGAATAGAGCTGAGATGTGAGAAGCTGTGTTTTTAACAACAAATCAGACTGCCATATTTTACGTATAGTTTAGGCTTTTTTTCTATATTTCAAGGGATAATTCTAGGCCGACAAAGTGTACTCGAATGGCTACTGAAATTCCTTATATGGCTAAGTAATGAATAAACTGACAACCTAGTTTGGGGCCTTTTTTATAGTTAGTACAGCCTAACCACAGCCACGTCTATCACGTCGCTTGTCATTAACTTTGCTAGAGCTAAAGCTATGGAAATGGAAATTATATCTCTACTCTGTGGTTATGTTAGAGCAATGGAACTAATCCTTTACCGCAAAGTTTGCCTTCGCAGTAATTTTAGCTTATTAGAGAGGTGATTTAGATAAGGTACTCGAAGTAATGTTAGAACCAAACGTTGCGTGTAATTTGTTAAAGAGTATCATTCAAGATTGAATACATAGCCGCAGTTGTCGATTTTAGAAATTATAGAGCCGTCGCGCAGATGTATATCATTACGTGAAACCAACCCAAGTTTTAGCTTTCCCAGAATTCCATTAGATGAAGATAAATATGACAAATCTGACTAAAATTTCGCAGCAGACAACCTTGAATGGTTTATTACCACTAGAAACATATTTTTTAAAATTAAAGATATAAGTTCTTGAAAAAAAAACATACGGTCTAGGCTTCTTATTTAGGTTATTAAGGTTTCGTTTAGGTTTATTATTATTATATAAAATAAACAAAAATATTAAAACAAACAACCATCAAATTATGCATCAATTATAATAAAAATAAGTAACATACCAATTTAAATACCTTATGCCTAACAGAAACATGAACTACGAGAAAACGATATAAGGTTTCGTAGCACGCATACTTTATTTTAGAATTTTATTTAAATAATACAATAGATACAGATTCCGTCAAAATTACAAAGGAAAATGAAATAAAATCGCAAGAATCATAATGATGACATTTTGAAGTGAATTATAAATGAAACAAATTCAAAACTAACCGTTTGTCTCCAGGGCACGAAGGACCGCCGCAACAACTTCCTCCGGCGCACCAAGGCGACAGCACCACCGTACACAGACACTGACACCACCATCGTGGAGACCACCACTGCAAGCACCAAGTTCCGGAGAGGACAGTCAAAGTTCAAGAACCGGAAGGAACTAGAGAGCCGTAAAGGCGGGAACCGAGTCGACGAGCGGCCATCTTTGAGCACAGCGACGCCGTCGTTGAGCGCGCCGCCGAGAAGAAGTGAGCGCCCGGTGCGCACCTTCGTGCGCAGGCGGCTTGGTGGGGCCAACTGTAAGTAGGGTTGCCAATTGGCTTTATTATGATTTAATTTTAAACGTTATTAATCTTCGCAGTAGACTTTTTCAGCAAATATACTTTCTAGTCATCAATTGCTATACGGGCTGTGAATAATCCGATTATTAAACCTCTCCATTGCTGTCTTGTTGATGTTTGTTTTTTAAAACTTTAACCATAAACCGGCACCTTTTTCTCTCAAGGCAATAGACTTCGGTAGCTTATTAGTCCGAGGAATGGAATTTAATGTTTTTTCGGGTCTCTGAAACGTTGGGATAATAATTATTTCCAAAGGTTCATGTTAATGAAAAGTTAAGTTAAGTTTTTCCTAATGGTGTTGTCACCAGATATTTAAAAGTTGCATTACAGTTCTACATCAAAAGTAAGATTCCTAAATCGGAATTAAAGGCAACCTGAGAATCACATCCGTGCCAAATTCCATGTCAATTGGTTTGCGAGTTGAGTCAATATTGCGTCAGCAACTGTAATTCAGATTGCGGTTTCACCATTTCGTATTTAACATTTCAATTTCAAGAAGGTCGTTAGATTGCACATTCATTAAAATCAATCATGGAATATCTCTAAATCAGGAAAATGTTCATGCTAAAGTCGTTTTTGACTTTGGTTTTGTGAGATTTTAAGTAATTATAAATATGAGTAACTAGGTGTTACTGGTGACGAGCTATGAAACGGTTATCTACCTGGTTTATTTTCTAGGTTGAGGATATTATTTCAATTTTGAGAATATATTGGACAAGTGGTTTTGAATTAAGTGTAGCATAGGAAAGAGCATTCAAACTTTTGCGGTTTTGGCGAGGATGAAGAGCTTGAAATATGAATTGTACTGATAGTGAAATATCAGACTGTTTTCATTAATTTGAACGGACAGAAAAAAGATAAACGCAGTATTGCAAAAAATCAGCTTAACACAAAGCCTGACATAATTAAACTGATGAAAGCTGTAATAATTATTTATTTCATTATTTTGGATGCGAAAACTTGTGCAAAGGCGGACTTAGTGTTAAAAGCATTTTCTACCAGTCAACCATTAGGCGAGACAGAAATGTTGTAAAAAAAAAGATTTTAAGTGTAATGATGTATCGTTGACAGCCCTACCGCACCGAGTCCGGTTTCGCGCCAACAGGTATCTACGCACCTAATGTCTGCGCGAGCGCATGTCGGGCTGTGGCGTGGAAACGGAGGAAAACTCGGGACCGGCTGAACTTGCCTTTGAAAGTTAAGGTCACAAGCCGATCTCTAGCATCAGGATCAGCAGAAAATCTGAATAAAGACGATTACCCATCTACCTTCCATAAGTTGAGTTTGGATTAGTGTTGCCGCTTAATAGTTGACTATCGATATTATTGAAAACACCCGAACTATAGGTAGGACCACGAACACACATAAACACTAAATAGGACAGGTGCTAACGCCCTTATTTATAAAACCTCAAATAGCACTACAGCACCTCTTCAGCTTTGGGGCACTAAAGTTTAAAGTTTGCTTGTCGAAAGTGTCCAAAACTTTTCAATATAGTTTCAGTACCAATAGTACGCAATGTTACGTTCTACTAGCCTCAAAGCCTTTTAATGAATGAAATTCAATATAATCTAAAACTCTCAAGCTAAAATTCATGCCGTCACAAATTTTATGCTACAACAGCATATCCACTAAAGTTTGAGAGAACAATGATATTATGTTTTCTTCTAAATTTCATTAATTAATTCATGGAAACTGCTATAATAAAATTGATGGCATCACGAGCTAGCCAAAAATAGCACCTTCATGTAATACACTAGCTATTACCCAATGTAATGGCACAAGTAACATAATTGCCATTGAATCTTTTTACGGCATTCTTCATAATAAGCAATTATGGTAACAAAAAGTAAGCAATGTCATTGTATACAGGCTGATAATTTTTTAACATTTGTTCAATTCTTGATATTTGGTAGGTTTTAATAACTATTATACTAGGCAGATAAATTAGAGAGATGCATTGTAGATATTTAAATGAACATTCACGCCCGCCTTGGTACTGTCTACAAGATTTAATTCGGTCAATGTGAAGCATTTGAATGAGGTGGACAGTTCTCGTGGACAGAGTGCAGAAAGCCATTAGAAAAACAAATTCTGAAACGTAAACAGTTTGATGGCAAATACAGTGAAATGGTGAAAACTCTAAAAATCTAGGCGGAGCAGGCGATTATTTCAGCAGTGGCTTCGTACGAATGCAAAAGATGATAGATAAAAATATTTGTATGCGACCATAGTTGCACACACGACGCATTTTAAAATCAGATCATAACAAAACACGAGATAGGAACAAAAATGTGATGGTAGGCTGTATTTTCCCATTCGATCACCCTGTGTATGCGATCGCTCGGTTCCCACACGAAGAAAGCTGCGGCCACAAGTTGAGGTTTCTCTCTAAGCACCGGTTTCGCTCCAGCGCCGAGTAATTCACGTAATCTCTAAACTTGTCTGTCTGTTGCCTTAGTTTTTGATTTGCAGATTAGTCTGTCTATTTTGAATGTATATCCATACTAAAGCCAATCAAAAATTAGGGAAAACAAGATAATTAGGAATTTGGAAGCACGTATGCAGAGCTAATAGCTGATTCCAAATCAAACCAAACATATCTTTATTCAAATAGACCTGTTGCAAGTGCTTTTAAATCCTCAAAATAACTCAAGCAAAACATACTAATTTAGACATAAAAACTATAATGTTATTATGTAGATATTATGTTGATGTATGTTGGATATATAAAACCGGTGACGGACTGTTGTTTCTGTACTGAGAAAAATATACTATACAAAAACAATAATTTTGACAATCCGAGTCGGGAACCAAATTGTAAAGATTGTTTTTTGCCAAGATTGTTAACTCAATAAGACAAGTACTTAGATGAGAAAAAAACTGATTTTACAGGTCTGCTTTTACGAAGGCCAACCTTCTTTATCGCTGCGATCTTGTCTGTCGTCTGTCCGACCTAGACATTACATAGGTTGTCCTTAAATATTGCTCTTCAGTAGAGGTCGCCAGCATCTAGCTATTAGCAAAATGCAAATATTCTTGACTAATATGTATCTAGTTCAACCACACCCATTTCTCATTTTATTGAGAATTAAATGTAGCTTAGATCAAGGGCTTTATTAATAAAATGGTCTCAATCTCTGTGACGAGATGGAATTTCAAGATAGTCTCAACTTTCGCGAAACCTTTAAGTTGAGAAACGGGTTTGTTTCCATTGTTGGTTCCTATTTCTGTAACCCTAATGCTCCTTTAACATACTCGTATTTTATTGTATTTACCTGATCGGTCGACAACATTCTGAGTAACTACGAATCGAGTTCCGAACCCAGCCGAATATTCTGCTCTATCATAAATAACGTTGTTGAGTTACGTTCTAGGATGCAAGGCCTAGTTTCTAGATAGTTTAATGATCTGGTACCAAATTTCGAACGGATCTTTCCCACGCGAGATCTCCATTTGAAATGTTAGCGGACGCTAAAGCTTTGAGACGGTCAAAGTAGTTTCTGTGTACGACACAGTGCCGCCTACTACATTATTTTGATCTGATTGGCAACATTTGGGCTCCTGCTTCTTGTTATGTACAGTCAGCCACGTTGCAATCGTTACATAGCAGTTGGTGAATTACCGTTCGCGAGATGGTATACTCGTTCGATGATAACACCGTCAAACAACACATAACTCGTCTTAGGCGATATCTTTTACCAATGATAAACCGAGTTTTATTATTCTACATTCAAAATATAACGTCAAACATGGTCTATATAATTTTGTAGAAGATGTAATGGTGGTTTTTAGTTATGGAGATGGGAATTCTATAAAAGACAAAAGCCAACAGCAAACTGATCACAATAAGTGCAATGGCAGGGAATTGAACCTTCCATGTAGAATGATTACTAAGCGGTGACTCATAGGATTACCACGACAATAAGGCCAAATTAAAAATTAATCATGAATGAACAGTTTGAATCAATTGGTTTATTAATCATGTAAGAACTTAGTGTAGAGTTTAAATGACAGCCGTTTTATCTTTAAAGTGTATAGGTATTAACAGCTACGGCGCTTATTGAATTCCCAAAATTAAACCCTTTGAGATTAACATCTCCAAGTTTATGCAAAAAATACAATGAACTGATCAGCTGATCAGACTCAAACCAAAGCGGCCATTAAATTTTACTTACTCATTGTTTGTTTTCGTTTACAAAACTGATAACGAGCACTTGTTAATGAAAACAAAGGCTGCCGGCGTTTAGCACATTGCGCTGTTCGAGGTCGGTTGTACTCACTCGAAAAAGTAACCTAGTTTCTAGGTATTTGAAACACAGAGCTGCATACATATTGTGTTGCAGTTTGGTTTCGGAATTATTCAAATTTAATAGTAGTTACTCAGAACCTGATTTACTCCTCTGTAATCCATGATACTATAGTTTTGTATTTTTCAGGCAGGCCAAATTCAATTTTATTTTAAAATGTTACTATTCATTGCGGTAGAATTACCGACCCCTGTAAGAACCTTTCCATCTCAATAAAAAATTCTTCACTATTCATCGACGACCGTCTTGGTGTAATTGTTGAGAAGTCGGCTACTACATCAAAGGTCGCGGGTTCGATCCCCGCACAGTACAAACATTTCTGTGCATGAACATGTCTGTTTGTATTGGTCTGGGTGTTTCCTATGTATATTAAGTATGTATTTACAAAAGAAAAAGTATTTAAGTATGTTTATCCGTTGTCTAGTATCCCATAAAAACGGACTATAATTAGCCCACTTGGGGCTAGATGGCGCTGTGTGGAATATTGTCCAGGGTTATTTATATTTATTTATTTATTCATGCTTCACATTCAAACAATCATAGGTTGTAACTATTTCAGTTGTAATACGAGTACCTATGTCACAAATGCACTAACGGTAGGCAGTAACATCAGTCCGCCCTGCTTGATAAAAGCATTGCAACCGCCCGCCGCGGCCACGGTCGTTTCAATTAATACGAGTATGGTAATGGATGGTTCGCGGTATTAATCATAATTGTAGCTGTTCCGCTAGCTGTATTTTGTATCTACATACAAGAAAAAAACTAGAATATCTTTTCTGATAAATGAGAAGATAGCACAAATCTTCACACATAAAAATTTTGACGGGGCAAAATGAATGTTTGATTATTTAAGTCTAACCTAAATATTAATGTATGTTTTAGATGCTTTTGGGATTTTATTTTCCATTTTAAAGTATTGTTTACCAAATCAAAGCTGGGTAGTACCTACTAGTAGCCAAGATGTGATTTTGATTTCGACAATTTCGCCTTTTTTAAATTTTTACGTAAAAGGCTGATATTTTCTTGTTGTTTAATGTTGTCCAAAGATTGCACTCAACCACTTCCTTTGCTGTTTGTCGTGCAGAAACGTGTAGGAACAATGGCTGCTCTCACGGTTGCATCACGGCACCCAACTGGCACTGGCTGTTGACCCAGAACTTTCTCCCCATGACAAATGCCAAGTCGATGGAGAGGCTATTTGCTTTTATTTTAATTCCTACTAGATACCTAGTTATGCAACGAATTGGTAATATTTGATACTCTGACCCTCGAGCCCCGAATTCACAAACGTCAATCAACGCTAAGCATGCGCTCATGCTGTCCCGTAAAATATCAATAGAACCGAAAGAGACGGCTATACTTCTGAGGGATGCTCAACGTTGATTAGCGTTTGAGTATTAGTAGAGCGGTTCCTAACTTTGGAAGAAAGTGAAATGAAGAGTCAGGAATTTTAAAGAGAGTTTCGACAGATTTGTGCGACTTTCTTTATTCATCAAATTTCACGAAATTTGCTGTAATAGTTGCCTCCATTTCGCACTCTCTTTTTCATCACCGCTGTGTGTTCCTCAAAACTGGGCAAATACCTTTAACCCAAAAAATATACATCGCTTAGACTGATGGGTTATGGTTAAACCATTTCACAAACTTTTATTATGATCCCGGACTAAGTTTCGAAAAATCCAAAATAACGCGTAGGCTGAGATTAAACCCAGGTCACCGAAGGGTCACTGATATTACTCTCTTGAATTTGCACGCATATTTAGGGTTGAATTAAGTAAAAGGTTGAAAGAAACATTTTTTCACCTTAAAGTTTATAGTCATTAAACTTTACAGAAATATCCGCTGTACTGAAGACCTATCCAAAATATTCTGTACAGCGCTTCTTGGGGTGTCCAGCTTCCCTCTAGCAGCTACATGTACAGTATCCGTACGTTACAGATTGCTATTAACGAATGACCTTTATTTTCATATAGCTACCATATCATATTTCAAGTGTTTATTTATAAACTAAATGATAGTACAGGTCTTAAGAAACATAGGTTCCGATTCTTAAGATTTAGTCGCTCTTTTCTGATACAGCAAACTCAGTATTAGTAACTATGTGAACTTATTGAGATGACTATATCATATTCTTCTACAAATGAGCAACCCTGCGGCTCATACATGCAGTATGGCTGTCGATTAGCATAATATAATACGCCGTGGTACCTGCTGTGAGATGAGTGAAAGCGCCGGCGAGTGCGGTCTCGCTTTCGACGTTTCGTAACCAATCGGATGCCTATTATAGAACTCCTAATTTGGAAGAAAATCCATATTTTAATATAGTTTTTAAAATTCTGATGTAGTTTTGCATACTTGGCTATAAATAATTCGGCGCTAGATTACGTAGAGTTTGTACACCCAACCACAGATCAAAATGTAGCACTACGGTAACTTTGTATCGTCTCAGTAGGCAATATGTAAGCTGGTGTACTGTTTCTGGTTTCCTGTGGAAGAATAAAACCGAAAGCTAGAATATTTCAAGTAATATACTAATAATAGTATACCAGGAATAACTTGAAAAAATCACTTCACAATTTACACTACTACTTATTCGGAAGTACTGGAGTGGTAATTTTTGCCTTCTCGGGTTGATTCGCCTAAGGGCAGGTTTTTTTTTTCTTATGAAGTGGTAAAATTCCAAACTCCATAAACTGAACATTGCCGTTACTAAGTTAGATTAGGAAATCTCTTTGAATATTTGTATAATGTAGATCTGTATCATATTTATCCGAGTGTCACTCAACAATGGCGTGTCCTCGCACCGATTGTTGCCAAAGCGCCTAATCGCACGCGCCGGCAGGGCTGTCTTGCTATCCGGTCAACACTGAATTATTATTATTATAATCAGCCTGAGCTATCCCACCGCTGGGCCAAGGGAACACTGAAGTAAAATAATAACCTGATTTACTACCTAACTTTCTGATTTTATGGAAAGCGGTTGCAGCATATGTATTGGCCGGCCCTAACACAAAAGGGCAACTTGTGGAGTCAGACAAACTAATATCAGATAACCTCAGGTCACCCAGCTTATTGCACCAGCTCCCGAATGGATGAACTAATTTCAATTAAGTCAATAAATGCATGATTGGTTTGTTGGGGAGACTTTTGTCTAACAGTAGGATAAAATAGGTTCATAAAAAAATTAAGACAAAATAATGGTCAGTGTTTTTAAAGGAAATCGTGTGTTTTCTGTCTAATGTTCTCAGTTGCAACTATAGTAGATTATTAACCAAGGGGATAAAGCAGTGTCTTCTGTCGCGGGTGACGATTGAAATCGCGAGCGTAAGGAAGGACTCGAGGTTAACTCCCGAGCGCAGCGAGGGATTTAAGTTCACCCAAGACTAAGACAGCTTTATCACCGAAGAAAATACTCTACTTTTCGTACCATTTGCGAAAAAAATATTTATTTTTAAACTTTTTCTATTTCAACACATATAATACTGGCAGGTCATAAATAAAGAATTAAAACTTCTGATTCAATCAGCGCTCGAAAACCTCGGTAAGTATTCCAAATTTAAATCACATTCCCGCCCTAGGGGATGAATGAAATTCAATACAATATTCTTTCCCTGTTTTTAACAGATTAAAAATGACTATTGTTATGTTCTCATTTTGCGGGCTAGAATGTAACTTTTTTGAGCAAGTGGTACGAAAATCTAATTTTTTTAGGTGCATGGCACGGGCACCCCTGGCCGTGGGAAGCCAGCCCATTTGCCGATCGCAATACGCAGCCCTATTATTGCGTATCCCACGGTTTTGTTGAGACATCATACACACACTTTTCACAGTTTTCTTGGGAAACTTAAAATGACGCTTGCATCGCCTAGCAAAGTTAGCAAAGGATTTAAGATACATGTTTTACAGTGTTTTGTTTATATTTCGCAAAAAAGCAATTACCAGAATGGAATCACGTGTATATAGGATATTACTGTGCTATGCTAAGTATTATATTTATTTCATTATTACCAAGCTCGGACTTGTAGGTGTAGTAAAATGTCAGGTGATGAAAGATTTTCCTAAGAAATGTTAGATTTTCTGTCAAATGAGTGAAATATACTTGCGCCCGAGGAGAATGTGATTGTTTATTAAAAAAAATGAAAATAGATAGATGATATTATTTATTGCGTTTATCTCACAGCTAACATTTAATGCGTGCAGTACCGTTTCGTACGACATTATTGGGGTATTTGCATACCTGATTTTTGTCTCCGGCACTAATAGCCTCAAAACTGTGTTAAAAATTGCGCATTTTTTTCAAAAACAATGGGGTTACAAAATACGCTTCTATTTACTGTCAAAACAGATCAAGCACGACATACATGAACACGCCAAGCAACATTTTAACGGCCAATCAGATTAGCTTGTTGCAAAACGAATACGAGGAAAGAAATGAGATCAATCACGAAAGAAATCAGACCGATTAATTATTGTTTCGTGTGTGCAACAGTGTGTCAATGGCCTGCGCTTGCGACACTAGAAATAGCGACCGATTGTTGAAGAGTTAGGCACATGGAATGGAATGCATTCCATGTTTATTGATTAACATTTTAACCCACCAGATGATGTAGGTTTAGAAGGTAAAACAAAGCAGTGTTGCATTGGTCGATAGCCCTCGCGCACTCTTGTGCGCATACGCGGTCGAAATGGAATCAAAATGGTTCTCGGCTTCCCCTGACATGCCTTTCTTGCGTGTTTTTGGGTAGAAAGATAGGCTTGGGGTAATCAAGAAGTAAAATTGTATGCCTTCTCTAGGCTGGAGAGGTTGTTGTTAGTCTGGGTTTTTCAGCTGCTTGGCACCTACATTGCAAATAAAATAAAGCGCCATGGACACATATTTCAGACAGCATTTTAGAAAAACATGACATCTCGCTTTAAGCTTCCATTGTGTATGATGATGAATGTAGACCAAAATGAGCCATAAAACCAAACGTTCTCATTACATAAGTGCCAATTAATATTAATAACGTAAGGGCATACTTCCGATGCCTAGCATGCCGACGAATCTTCCCAAACAATCCGCAGGCCTGTAATGATATAACACTATTGTTAGATGATGCATTGTTTCCTGGGCCCTCGCCTTCGCTTCCACTGCACGGTCAGTGGCTGACAAACAATGTGCTTGGCTGTTAGACTGACGAGTCGATGATGAGCTGTCCGATGAAGTTGTTTAACTGAAGCTGTAACTTGAGTTGATATGTGCCGGATACGTGAGAAACAATGGTTGCAATATAGGGGCCATATTATGATCATTTTACGGCTCACTTACGTTTCAATAGTTACATAAATACAAATTTGTACTTTTAATGTAGCATTTAACCTGGCAACTTTTATTTAACAGGAGGTGTGTTTTCATACACTATCCTACTAGGTAATATTATGCGAAAGTTTTTATAGATGAATGGATTCAACAAAGGGAGTAGGACATTGATAGGCAAAAATTTATAAAAAAAAAAAAAAAAAAATTAGCCTCCAGGTATACGAAATAACTAATCCACAAAACAATGACTCACAAAGTGTGCTCCGTTTATACTTTACAACAGCGTCAACAAATTAGAAAGATCTTCAAAGATTCGACCTTCATATAGTGATCTAAATATTTACTGTTGCGAAACACACAAACAAACAACATTGTCTGCTTATGTTTAGACAGACATTATCATCAACATATCACTGTATGAATGTGGACGCAGAACAATAAGGACGTATGTAGAGTAGTCTACATGCCTTCAATGCCAAGGCGAGAGCCATCAGTTTATGGGTCTATAGGTGACTTGGTCGCATTGTTACTTGTATGTTATTCTTATTTGCGCTGAATATTTAATTTCTGTGTTAGTAATGCAGTAATTAACAATAAAGGAAAATATTCGTGATGCTAATTTAGAAATAGCGGCAAAAGCCTTCTGAGGCAAGAAGCCTTCAAACGTAGTTATGTTAAAGTTTCGTATTTTTGTTAGTTGTGTTGATCTTGTACCTGATCTTCTGTTCTGCTTTCCATAAAATAAGGCAACTAGATCAATGTATTTGAAACATTAAATTTAACGTATTTATGTCTTATTTTTATTAAATTTTCTTTATGTTATTGAATGTCAACAAAAAAATTGCAGTTACCGAATACTTCGCAAGTATGGCCTCAATTGTGTCAAAAGTGTATTAAATAATGTTGTAGAAAGCACGGTTTTTATTATTTAATTACTTAAAAATGCAGCAAGAAAGTTCCTAAACCTAAATACATGATCTTCTTACGAACGATTTTTCACCCGTTCATACTTTTTTATAAGTGATGTTATTCACCTTATCCGTTGTTACAGCGACCACCACAACGTCCACTACAGCAGCGCCCACCGCCACTCCAAGCTCGGTGTCCACCCGACGCCCGTTCCGAATTGCCAGCCGGAGAAGACCAGGTCCATCCAACAGTTCTACAACCAGCACCACCAGCGAGGCTCCCGTCACGGACCCCACCGCGGGGTTGGCTAGCGAGGAGTACCTGCAGGACATCGAGGACACAGGTACCTACGACCAGAAACTGTATATATACCCGGGCGTCCGTTTAGGATTGTACTCGTATAGGCGTAGAAAGAGGGCAGGAACAGCGTGCGGCGCCTTCTGGCAAGAGAGCGACGACTTACGAAAGGCTGCTGACAAGAAATGGGAGTGCTAGACACTCCCATTTCTAAGGATAGGAGACCTTCAAATTCTTGTTTAATTCTGATAATTTCATAGGTAGTTGCAATTTATACGATCTTATCTTGTAGTCCACACAACTAATCATTACGGCTCCGTTTCGTATTCCAGACGTCATTGAAGACCCAACCCTCGATCCCACAGTCACTGCTCCAAAGAAAGTTATGAAGGTTCAGAGGCGTCCTTTAGTGAACCTCAAAGAGGAGGTTCATGACCAGAACCCATCTGCCACGAATGAGGACGAAAGGAAGCGCCAAAGCAAGAAGTACAGCGCTACTTTCAAGCAGAACCAGTTGGATGAAGTTCTGAGACTTAAATCCAAGAGCCAAGAGGAGACTGGGGATACTACAGAGGGGAAGACGACTACTACATATGCAGGCAAGATTTACATATTTATAAGTCCACAATTTAAAATGACTGTAGCTGATGGCAGCTAATAGACATCTGGAGTTCAAACATGTTTTTTTTGTAGAAAGCCTTACTAGTAGCTTCTGAACGGCATCACAGCCAACAGGTCTTAACTACACTTGTTTGTATTTATGGGTTGCAAATAGGGATTATGATTACACAAGCATGTTCATAATTTTGGCGAAGATTATAGTTAATTCCGTGTTTCCGTTACAATCTGTATCAACGGTCATGCTCACCGCGCTATTTCTTTTTACAGACTTGAGTCCAGAAACGGCAGTAGCCATAGCCGCACACCAGCTCCTTGCAGCACCTATCCCGAGTATATCCTACGAGGAAGATGATACCAGGCCAACCAAAAAGTCACCTCCTCAAACAACGCAATACTACACCAGCTCTGAGACTGAGCCATACACAGATGCTCGAAAAACAGTCTACTTCGACGACTTTTCCAGCACACCTGTTTACAAATCTGGCACTCAAGATTACATAGCCACTGGTCCAGCTTACACGACTCTTTCAGCTAATTTTGACGCTCCTAAAGTCCTGCCTACAGGCTTTGTTTCTAAATCAACGTTTGGCCCTAGCCCTAGCACTTATGCTATCAACGGCCTAAGAGCTCCACCTGTTCCTACACCTACAGTCATTAACAGTGGTTTAACTGGAGTTTCACCCGCAAGTCAATCGCGAGCGCTTCCAACTCACGCAAGCCTGACACCGAGAAGACCCACCCGTCCAGGGTTATCGACGATTGCCTCTCCAGTGTCATCGACTCCTCGATTCCTGTCGACTAGCGAGAAACTGATTCCTGTACCGGTTGAGGACTACGCTTTCTCGACTGGAGGATACACCGGCATAAGCCAGGAGCCAGCTTATTTCACGAGAGAATATCTTTTGGAATCGCCTGTAACGAAAACTTATGATGGTAAGTATCTATTTGAAACCCAACCTTGTTGATGAAGGGAGTGTGTTCAAATTTAGTCTAGCTGGAACTGATGGCACTTCATACTAAAACTTCACAGTTTAGGTACCTAAATAGCCTCAAACATTGACTTTTATTTTTTAGATGAATACCAATACCTTTCTCCGGTTACAACGCCCATATCGCCAGCGCGGAAGGCAGTCCGAAAGAAGATCAACCGCAAGATCTCTACCACGATCCGGCCCACGACCCCAACAAACGTGGCTTCTGTGACCACGCGGAAGCCCCAACCGCGTCGGGGCCCCAAGGCCCCCAAGCCCTTCGAGAAGATAAAGCCAGCGGAGCAGCCGAACAGGACCTACAGACCGATAGAGAACTACGACTATTATGATGACGGGGAAGAGAAAGTCGCCGAGAAGTATATGGAAGGGACGAAAGTAGTTCTTCATGGTAAAGGTGAGTAAGGACTTCTTACTATCACTACCAATAAATGTCACTGTTTTATATCAGTTGCGAAGTAGCAAAGGGGGAACTACCTTTTGAAGACCTCTTACCATTAGCTTTACCTCTTACTACTGGACAGGTAGTTTGAGCCAAACGAGGGCTCATTCCGGAGTGTTCCTAAACCTTCGACTAGGGTTCGTTTCATCACACCGGTGATCAATGCCGATTCCGCTGTTACCTCTGATCCACAGGCACCTCGGTGAAATGGCTCGGGACAATACCACACTGATTCGTAGTAATAAAACTCGCCCGAAAATAATCCTAGTTTTCCTTCGCAGGGACGATAGAGTGCCTCGACACTGGCAACTTCCCTCACCCTGCGTCCTGCAAGAAGTTCATCTCCTGTTCCCGCATGGAGACAGGCTCCCTCATCGGCTGGGCGTACATCTGTCCTAAGGGGCTGAGCTTCGACCCCGTGGGCGGGATCTGTAACTGGTCTGCAGGACTTGGCTGCGACGAGAAGGACTTGTAGATGTACTAACTAATATCAAACCTGGTTATGTCTTCCGAAGGGGCAGGTAAATGACGCCAAAAAGTACCAATTTTGAATTCTTCTGATATGACTAACTTAAAAATTGAAGCAGCATCACGAAAAACTTAAACAGAGTGCCTTTAAACAACAACAACGGAATACGAAAATGAAGTAGTACTGGTAGCCTTAAGGGTGCACCTCCGCTTGACACTACTTTTTGGGATCCCTTCTGTGTTAATTGTTCTCTGGCACCCTTTTCCGAATACCTCTTGGAAAACGATGTCGTTTTGACAAAGTAGTAGAGACTAAAGTCTGTAGCTGTAACCATGTTTGATTTTATACCCCCTGTTATCAATCGAATGGTTTTAAAATCTATAATCGATCGACCTTCTATCGTTATGCTTTGAGACTGTTTAAAGGACAGCATAGTAGGCACCCTAACTCCGGTGGTTTAAGAAAGTTCAGTGGGGTAGCTACTTTTCAGAGTTGAAAGATTTAACAGGCAAATGTAAAAAAGACAAATTTATCCAGGTTTTTTTCAGTAGTCTGAAATTATAATTTATTAATTATTCGTCTTACAACAAGATAAGCTATTGCTGATTTTATGAGACTGCTGGAAACGAACCTTAAAGCCATTACAAATATAAAAGCTGGACATTTTTACATGAAGTTTTTGAAAACCTTAAATTAAGCTGCTACAAACTAACACGAAAATGTATTTTGATTTACCTTTGGTGCTGTTACAACTTATTCAATCAAAGATATGATCACATCAAGGCTTTCCAAATAAAAAAGCGTTCCTCGAATTAACTATACTGATAGTTACCTGTATATAAAAAATAAAACTATACACATTCGATACATGAGACGTGATACTTGTGTACTCATTGCAAGTTCGCTATTTTTCAGTTTTTTATTATTATTTTGAGTTATTTACACAAAAAGTATGGCAATCTTTTCTTTTTGTGATATTGTATGTGCATAATCGACTGAAAAATTTAAGAATGTACACGATTTACACTTACTATTATTATTTTATTCGTTAGCACTGAATACATTTTCAGTAAATGCTTTAGTGAAATTTTATGTAAAATTATTCTAAGTCAAGACAATTAAAATTATGAAAAAACTACCTGCTATTGAAATCTTTCACTGCCAAAATACTCTTCATAGTTTACTTTAGCTTGTTTAAACACTTTTAATAAGTTTTTTATAAAACACTACTCGACGTAGCTCGACACTCGATATCTTCTGAATAGCTTTTACCAATTTGATGTTAAGTAATTTAAAAAGTCGAGTAACTACAAAATGTAAAAACTTATTTCAAAATGTGCCTTAATTATCATACAATCGTAGTTTGTAAGATTTTTGTGAAATTATTATTAAGGAAAAAATAAAATGTATAAAATAATTTGTGAGTTTTATTGACTGTTAAGTGTTAATAAGTTTTTTTTTTGGCGTAAAGCAGCACTCAAACTTTTCCTCAGTCTATTATTTAGATACACAGGCGCACGAGTTTATCCTAAACAGTAGTCAAGGGCACACCAATATTGCCGTCATGGTGAACGAAACATTCAGAAGGCCACATTTCGCCTAGCGACTTTTGAATCCAACGTAGCAAGGGGCGAGCCTACCACCGCGTTAGCCGAGTTGCTTGGGTTTTTTTCAGTGTTCTTCGCTGGAGAGTTAGCTGCAAATTGTACAATGAAAACAAAAAAGGTGTGACCTGCCGGACCTGACCTAGGAACCACACAGGTTCCAATGGGCCACGACGCTCTCTAGAATAACCTATGTTTAATTAATCATCAATTAAAGTCCAATTTGATTATAAAGCATATATTTACATAGTTCTTTTACTAATATTAACGTATCCTATCCCCACACACGTCATCTTAACTTTGTGCGCGGTGGCTATCTCCTCTTCGTCGTCCGACTCGGCGTCGTCGGCACTCCTCTGGACCTCCAGCTTGAACATCACTCCGAAGAACTCCTTCAGATGTTGGAGGAAAGTTATTGTGTAGTCTGAGAGAGGACCAATCTGCAACAAACAACATATTTTATGTGAACTTCCGACGAAACTAGGTCGCGTCGGTGTCGTGTGGTTAACCACATCCTCAAAATATATAATAATAATCCTACTCAGTTTGTACATTTTTATAGCGTTTTCAACATGATAACAGTGTTGAGGTACACAAAACCTCTATTATAATCACTACCTAGGTATGTCATGGATAATAAACGCCATAAATGATCTCGAGAACGCTTGTCCCAAGCAGACTTTGAAAAGCGTGTGCAGTAATTTAAATAACAACGAATTTAGCTTGAAAACCTATTGGTGGACACGTACGTTTTTACAAGACTGATAAGTATTGAATTACTGGTGGAAATTATGCAACTTCTAGCCATAAATAGAGACACTGGTACACTGGTCCAACAAACACTTTTCAAAGTTACAACAGCACATTCAAAAAGTGGGTTTAGTTTTCATTCATGAAATTGTTGTGGGTGGGTTTAGTTTTAATTCATGAAATTTAGAAAGAAAAGGCTCAGTGTTGCCATTCCCTTTTTTAACCCACTGAGTTGTATTGCAATTTATTCATGGAGAACCAATCCCTTAAAAAATACAATTCAGATATATTAATTGTAACCTTAAATAGTACTCACGATAGCTTCACTGACGTCCTTCTGCCCGAGCGCCATCCACAGCGCCAGCAGCCACTGGAAGGAGGAGTCGACGGTCCCCCCGCGGTACACCTCGTCCAGCAGGCGTTGGGCGCACTCGCGGCCAATGTCCTCAGGGAGGGAGCTCTCACCACTGCCAGCCTCCGTTGATTTCTGATCAAAATAATACATGTTTCACACTTTAGGTCCTCTTTACTCAGAATTTTATTGAAGCGTAATTTTGCTTCGATATCAATCCTTAAGCCTGGTCGGAGGCCTAAGGGCGACATGATAACATCTGACAGCAATGCTTATCACTAACCTTTCACTAATAATTCGCACTGAGTCGCATTTTGCAGTATGGATTACACCACGGATTGCGGATGGTTGAAGTGAGGCTTGTCACCAACATACATATAGTCTTTTGTTTGTTGTTTGGTTGATTTTTCTGAATTTAATTTTGTAAATCAAAACAATCTATAGTCAAATCTACTAATGTTACATTTAACGCAGAAATTTTAACCCATTAAATTTTAGACTGACTTGTTTGATATTGGATGCAAACATTACCAAAGTAAATAAAACTAGAAACTAAAAACTTTTTACAAAAACCCACCGCTTCTGCACAGTAGAATGTCTTTTCATTCGTTTCGGCGACTAGACTGACGCCATACCCGGGACTCTTGCCCGCGTTGGAACCTCTGCACTGGTCTGTGTTGATGTACACATCTGGTAGGAACTTCAGCATTACCTGCCGAAAAGCACAATTAAAAACAATAAAAAGGGAAACTTTTTTCGAGTCATTTATTCTATCATTGAGCTCATAAATATGAAAAAAATACTGTTATTCCCTCAATATGTAATGGATGTAAATAACAGTATAATTTTATTTTAGTTCTAGTTTGGCAGGGTCCGGCTCAAACAAATAATGAGGAACAGGATAAGATCTTTCTCCAACTGTATATAAAAGCATGTTTGATTAAATAAACTACAAGCAAAAGTACACAAAATAGCAACTTACACCTTTTGCAGCATCCACAACTCTGTTCGCCATCGTAGGAGAGACACGCAGAGCATAGACAACCCCACGGATCCGCTTCACAAGGCCCCATGTGGTTAACTGTAGGGGTCGCAAGTGTCGCCGCACAGGACAACGGAAAACTACTTCTCCACCACCAAGAGGAGGTGCTCCTGGTGATTTAGAAAGACACAGTAAAATTATGAAAATTGACGACAATGGCACGGTTTACACATTCCAAATGTCATAATTTTAAATAATGCTGTTAATTTCATCATTTTTGAGTAAAATGCATATAGGGTAAAGTCGCCAGTAGTCAGCCAGGCACCTAAGGTCAGCCTTTTCGGTCTTTTATACGCCACCAATAGCGCAATATTTTAAAAAGACCAATAACATGGTGGTTAAATCATTCCTTGATTGGTCGAAACAGCTCGTGACTGGTGCGTGCTGCAGTCACCACAGAGAGAGAAACACGTTTATAGCAGTGCCTACGACGGATAGACCGTATTGTTCGATGTCCGCCATTTTTTTTCTTACTTTTCGTCGCGTGATTATTAGCGATCAGCTGCTATAATTGACATTTTTACTGAAGTATTTTTGTCAGCTTATCGTATTGAATGTAATAAGAGCATATTTTTGTACGATAACTGATGTTTATCCCAAGAGAACACAGTTTTTGAGACGGCTGACTATTGGGTACAGGATTTTCGCTAGAAACGCCAGTACTCAGCCGGGGGTGGCTGACTTCTGGATTTGAGATGTTTTTTTGTTTTTGAGTGATATGTACGGTGGCCGGCACATCACGCTACCCATTTCCGGTCAGTCCTCCTTGCTGTATAACGAACAAATGTCATTTGGCAAGAGCGAGAGAAAAAACGGAAATGGGGTAACCTGATGTGTTGTTGACTGTACACCATTTGATTCGTTATTTTTAAACAAATTATTTAAAGCCCGGTCGTAGAACTAAAATATGAAGAAAACCCAGTAGTTAGCCGCTATAATGTACAGAGGTGCTGACATCAACCTTTACAAAACCGTTGCAAAATGGATCTTATGTCAGCGGCATAAGGTGCCACTATGTGAAAGTTGATGTACGCGCCTCTGTACTGCTTTTGATGCGGCTGACTTCTGGGGTTTTGGGGTTTTGGAACCTAAGCTCTAGAGCTCAGCCCCCTGTTTTAGTTTTTTAAGGTCAGTAATTGTGCGGGTTTGATTACTCAAATTACCAGCAGTGTTTTATTTACAAAAAAAATTTCTCGAGGGGCCTCTCAAGTATAAAGATGAAAACCCTGACGATAGCGGGCGGTGCGATGGTAGAAAGAAGGAGAAATAATGACATGGGAATCACATCAAATAGGGCTTCCAGAAAAACCCGTTGTACAAGCGGTAGAAAAAGCAGAGAGAGAAGAAGTTCCTCCTCAACCCTCCCAAGTCAACAAGCAACAAATTTAATTATTTTCACTCCTTTTTTAGAGTTTTAGAACCTAATTATAAGCAGCCAACGTAGCGGCTGAGTACTAGGGAGCCAAAGGCTGACTTAAGGTTCCGTGTGGCTGACTACTGGGGAAAAGTGCCATTTTTTGTTATTTCGTAATTATCTCAGAGTTCGAGTAATTATGTTGTGTTGTACTTGAAGATCATCTTCCTTCCTCCCAATCCTCTTCCTTCGAACAGGTCGAGGAAAACCTGACGCTGGCGCTGCGGGAACTAAGCGAATATTATGAGAGCAATGCGCTGAGACCTAACCCTTCCAAGACACATTCATGTGCCTTCCACCTACGAAACCACCAGGCAGATCGGTCCCTTAACATCTCATGGCGAGGAGAAGCAATTGCACATTGTGCTAACCCCAAATACTTGGGTGTCACATTAGACAGGTCTCTGACATACAAAGCCAATTGCACTAACATAAGGAAAAAAGTTAGTACTCGCAATAACCTCTTGCGGCGGCTTACGTCGACAAAATGGGGAGCATCTGCGGAAGTCCTGCGGACGACTGGTCTAGCTCTATGCTACTCGGCTGGCGAATATGCCTGCCCTGTATGGAGCCGCTCAGCGCATGCAAAGCAAGTGGATACAGCCCTTAACGAAACTTGCCGGATAATAACGGGCTGCTTGAAGCCGACCCCGGTAAGCATGCTGTATCCACTGGCCGGAATTGCACCGCCGGAAGTCCGCAGAACTGTTGCGGGCTCCTCAGAAAGAGCCAAAATGGAACTAGACCCCCGTCATCCTATGCATGGCTACGAAGCCGTTCCCCAAAGGTTGAAGAGTCGACGAAGCTTTGCCAAGTCCACTCGACCTTTAACTGGCTACCCTTCTCAAGCCAGACTTGCTCTGTGGCAGGAGAGACTACCCTCTACACCATTTGTTGCACCCTCAGAGAGTCCTCCCCCAGGCCATGACTTGCCATGGCTGACCTGGAAAACCCTCAACCGACTGCGGTCCCAGGTTGGCAGATGCAAGGACAGTCTAAGCAGATGGGGGTACATCGAGCCAGCTGACAATGTGTGTGAATGTGGGGCCTCCCCCCAAACCATGAGCCATTTAATATCGTGCCCGATGTGTCCAACCAGCTGCACACGGGATGACCTGATGAGCGCTAGTACTCATGCCGTAAGGGTTGCAGAATACTGGTCTCATCAAATTTAGAATTGTCTGCCATCGACACGCAAAGAAGAAGAAGAAGATCATCAAAGTTTAATAAATGATTGATGACATAAAACATCATTTCACTCAATTAGTAATTTCCTTATGAAATGAGAGCAGTGCAAACTCAGAACTTTCGTTAAAAGGCTGACTACTGGGGACTTTACCCTATGCTGTATTGAGCATTTTGTTGGCAAGAATAAATACTTTCCTTAATTATCTTTATTTATTTTTCTGTTTTGTAACTAAGCTAGTTTAACCCTAGGTCTTCAATATTTCTAGTTAAAGTGTAGTATCAAACAGAAAAATAAACTAATTATATTATGTACTAGCTGTCCAGCCAGACCTTGTTCTGTTGTCAAACATTTAGAAATGGTTGCCTAAAAGAAAACTAAATTGTGTTTTTTCATACATTCCTAGGGGTGTAACATGTTTACTCACCTTTCCAACCTTCCCTGAATTTCCACTATTATTTCAAGACCACAATTAGCAAAACGATCCAGCCATTCCAGAGATTTAGCGTGACCAACGAACAGCAATCCATCTTTACATATAAGATGTATATCCAAAAAATACAAGCATAGTACAAGTTTTGCTTAGTTTGGGGCTAGATGGGGCTGTGGTATAAAAGTTTGACATACCTCTTCGTACTACTTTGAGTTCCAGTCCATCATCCACCAGGATAAACTTCAGTAGTATTGGCAAAGCTGCAGCTTTCACCTTGTCCACCGATACATCTAAATCACTGTGGGTGACACCTTGCAGTACTGAATTCAATGGTTCCTTGCAGAAGGGGCCTAAGGCTAATAGCACTTCTAAATAATAACCTGTAAAAAATATGTTTATCAATTACGTGAATTATGTTTATAACGTAATGCAGTGGGGCATTTACCCCCCTGTAAAGGAAAAGTTTAGGAGTTCTATCGTTTTTGAGTTAGGTCCTACAAAATGATATAATTTTAAAAGACTTAAGACTATTCTCAGGGTCAATTAAGAATTAGGATCAGTTTTTATAAAAAAAGAAAGAATTAGATTCTGGCGCTCAAGCCAACATTTAAAACTAACCTATACCCCTCTCAGTACAACAACTGTGTGTAACTTGTCCGCCGATCAAAATACCCGGCTGGAAGTACAGCGACGTGCCCGTCTCGCTCAGCTCTACTCTAGTGCCGTTCGTCACCTTGTCCAGAAGCCGAACTAGGTTCACCTCATACTCCCGAAGCCCGGGATCGTCATGTGTGCTTCTAATTTCTTCTATTTTTATTGCACGACCACTAAGAGTCGATAAAAGTAATCGCTGCCGGAAAAAATTACTGCCTTTGTAAATAAGAACATCATTTGCCACGGTAGCTGGCATTTTACTCAGATTTTATAAAATAAAACAGGTGCACCAAAACAAAAACACTCGCACATTTTTAGCAAATGTCAACGTGACCGGCTGACCTGACAGTTGACAGCAGCATACCACGTGCGTAAAATAACGGAGCATTCAATTGATATCGATTGAACTTTAACCAAATTGTATGCCGATGCACGCCGATGTCTCTAACAAGAAAGCCTAAATAATGCATTAAATATCGAATAGAAAAACATTGATTGTTTGTATTCCAGCGGTTTGGGTTAGGGACGCTCCCGCGTTTATCTCATATTTAGCACTTTTGAGTTTTGTTGACTCAAAACGGACCGCGCACCCTTTTGTTTTGCTGTGAACTGTCAAAGTCTTGTGCACGCACATGTTTTGATTAGATACAAATAAAAATAAGTTTTTTTAATTGAATTCGTAGCAAGTTGTTCTTTAAAATCTCATTTGTTTTATTCTAAACATGAATGTGTCTATCGGCGACGTGGTTTTGCCTGGTGATTTCTGTAAAGACATCATAATAGCAGGGGAAAAAAGCAGAGTGCTCCTTGGCCCAGGTCTTCGAAAAGAATTGGAAAAGATTTATGTGACGAAAGCTGGAGTTCTCAGAAAACGCGCGCCTAACACTTACTGGGTGGACAGCTACCAGAAGCGGTACGTTCCAGCGCGAGGAGAAAATGTCATAGGAGTTGTGATACAAAAGGCTGGTGATAATTTTAGAGTTGATGTTGGTGGAAGCTGTCCTGCTACCCTATCGTATCTCTCCTTCGAAGGTGCTACCAAGAAAAACAGACCTGAAGTGCAGGTTGGTGATGTAGTATATGCGAAAATGCTAGTAGCAAGTAAAGATATGGAGCCAGAGATTGTCTGTGTTGACTCTCATGGAAAAAAGGGTCGCCTGGGTGTAGTAAATGATGGCTTTGTGTTTAAATGCTCTATAAATCTTGTGAGAAAGATATTGAACCCAAACTGTCCATTATTAGACTCCATAAAAAATGAATGGCCATTTGAACTGGCAGCAGGCATGAATGGAAGAATATGGGTAAAAGCTAACTCAATGAGAGAAACTATAGCAGTAGGCAATGCTATTTTAGGCTCAGAATACTTGAGTAGCAGTGAGATCAAAACCATGTGCAACAATATAGCTAGTTTATTAACTAGTTATGTTCCATAGGAATAATATTACAACTTTTACTAAGTAGTAGCAAGGGCGTACCCAGGTAGGGGCAGGGGGGGGCAGCTGCCCCTCCCTAGAAGTCAATTTTCCTTACAAGTGGGAATTAAAAACGTGTTTCCTACTCTCTCTACGAAAAACGAAACAGGTATGAGCTGCCCCCTCCTAGCTGAAATCCTGGGTACGCCCTTGAGTAGTAGTA
This sequence comes from Udea ferrugalis, assembly GCA_950022985.1. Taxonomy (NCBI): domain Eukaryota; kingdom Metazoa; phylum Arthropoda; class Insecta; order Lepidoptera; family Crambidae; genus Udea; species Udea ferrugalis. Next base: position 1,990,471 of record OX465527.1, on the reverse strand, counting down.
CAAGTTGTAATATTTTTCCTATAGTATTAATGACATTAATTTAAGTTTTAAATAAATACATTTTGACAGTAAATTATACTTGCATTATTTACGCCTACACCGGCTCTACTTTTAAATGATGTAGGTCGGATTCTGCGTTCGCTAGTGTCAGTTGCTACACGTGCCGAAAGGGATTTTAGTAAAATTTCAATTCTCGTCAGCCGCCCCGCTCCCAGCAACTCCATTCTCCAAATCTCTCCTACAGAGAGACTATCTACCGCTCTCGTCCCACTCACGCCCCTCTGGATAAAGGTTATGACAGACAAGCCCACAACAATATCGTTGGAAACTGCCCCTCCTCTCTCCCCAACGGATGTGCCCTTAACCTGGATCAAACCTCTCCCCAGCCCGCTCCCAATGATAATTTGTTAGATTATCTCCTTGCCATAATTATTAATATAATTACCACTCAAAAAATCCCCCTACCGAACAACGTTGCTCACAAACTCACCCAAATCGCCAGCTTTGCTGTTACCGATGGCTCACTCGGTGGTCCAGTGGAACTGCCAGAGCCTTAGACCTAAAAAACACGAATTAATGTACTTAGTTAATAAATTCTCTCCACCTGTCCTTGCCGTTTCGGAGACGTGGCTGGTCCCTGGCTCGCATTTCCGCGTTTCAGGATACTCATGTCTCCGAGATGATAGGGACGATGGATACGCAGGAAGCGCCTTACTAGTGAGGCGCTCCGCCACTTTCTCTCACCTCCCTCTTCCTTCTCATAGCCAGGACATTCAAGTCGTGGCTATAAGATTTTGTAATATATCCTTTCTTTCACTATATATTTCCCGCAGTCCCTCTTCCTCCTCCCTTGCCGAATTGCGAGCAATCGTCCAATCCCTCCCCCCTCCAGTTCTCGTGATGGGAGACTTTAATGCCCACCACATTGCTTGGGGATCATACCGTACTGATACAGCAGGTTCATTGCTCCTAGATCTTATGGACGACCTGAACCTATGTATATTGAACAATGGCTGCCCCACAAAGAGATGCTCTCCTACCCAAAACCCTGCATCTGCTGTGGATTTATCGTTCTGCTCTCCAAATCTGAATTCCCTTTTATCTTGGGAAGTCCTCAAAAGTACTCACGGAAGTGACCACTACCCGATTGTCATAACCCTCCCTAATGATTCCCCTGCCACTTGTCTCCCTCCCCCTCTCCTAAAATATAAAGTTTCTAAAGCTGACTGGCCTTCTTATTATTCGTCGGTATGCAGTAAAGTAGACTCTCCCGGATGTAACTCCAGAAAATGATATTCTCAGTTACGATAAGTTAGTTGATGCATTGGTATCCTCCGCAGATTCCCATATCCCTCTTAAATCTCCCTCACGCCGTAGAATATCCCCCCCGTGGTGGGATTCCGATTGTACTGCTGCTGTCCGCAATCGTAAGGAGGCTGAAAAACAATATAACGCATCAATGTCTATTGAGAACTTTCTAAATTATCAACAAACTGCAGCTTCCACAAAAAAAACCCTTTCGAAAAAAAAGAAAAATGGATGGATCAAATTTTGCGAAACCATATCCCCTCGAACTCCCTCAGCCATAGTATGGAAGCAAATCAGACGTTTTCGGCAATCTCAATCCTCAATAAGTATTTCCTCAAACAACCCATCCGAATGGTTAAATTCGTTCTCAGATAAATTAACTCCCCCTTTCGTTCCTTTCATTGACTGTTTCCCCTCCAACATCAACTCACCCATCCCCTCTGTTAACAGACTGGATGAGGCCTTCTCCACCGAAGAACTCCACTGTGCACTTACTGGATTAACAGACTCATCTCCTGGCATAGACGGCATCCCATATTCTTTTTTGTGTAAAGCTTCTGAAAACGCTAAATCGTACTTCCTAAACCTCGTAAACTCCTTCTTTGAAAAGGGCATTTGCCCCGATTCATGGAAGGTTCAAGTAGTCATTCCCATACTCAAACCCGGTAAAGATCCTCTAGACCACAACTCCTACAGACCCATAGCCCTATCCTCTGTCCTCTTGAAAGTCACGGAACACATGATCCGCAATCGTCTGGAATGGTTTACCGAATCTCACAGCATTCTTGCAAAGACTCAATTTGGTTTTAGGAAAGGTTACAGCACCCTAGATAGTCTGAGCATACTGACATCAGATATTCGCGCGACCTTCAAGAACAAGGAATATCTAGTAGGAGTGTTTTTGGATGTTGCTGCGGCATATGACAACGTTCTCCTTCCTATACTCAGGCATAAACTGCTCCATCTGAGTGTACCGCCGAAGCTAGTCCGGTTCATATGCAACTCCCTTATGTCCAGATCTATCCTAATTAAATCCCGTAGTGATATTTTACCTCCTAGTCTAGTATGGAAGGGCCTTCCTCAAGGTTCTGTCCTCAGCCCTCTTCTATACAACATATATACATATGACCTTGAAAGAACTGTCCAACCCCTTTCCCAAATCCTTCAATACGCAGATGACATAGCCTTATACGTTACAGCTCCAGTTTTACCCGACGCAACTTCTCGCCTCAATTCCTCTTTGCATTACTTAGGCGAATGGCTCTCAAACCATGGCCTGTCTTTGTCCGTCTCTAAGTGCTCAGCGGTGGTATTCACCAAAAAACGTTTGATCCCCGATCCAAACATACTTATTAATGGAGAACCTATCCCAGTTAAATCGGAAGTAAAATTTTTAGGTTTAATTTTAGATTCGAAACTGACCGGTACCCCTCATTTTAACTATGTGACAGAAAAAGCAGAAAAGTCGGTAAACATCCTTCGCGCTCTCTCTGGTGTGTGGTGGGGTGCCCATCCATACTCTCAAAAATTGATCTATAACGCCATTGTGCGAAGCCATCTAGATTACGCCTCTTTTTTATTGGATCCATGTAACAAATCGGCCATGGATAAAATAAAAAGGATTCAATCGAAATGCCTTCGTATCATTTTGGGAGCCATGAAATCGTCCCCTATAAATGGTCTACAGGTGGAATGTGGTGACCCCCCTTTATATTTACGCAGACAGTACCTCAGCGACCGTTTTATTATTAAGGTTTTTCATAACCCAACTCACCCTCTACTAGAAAAACTGCGCCAGTTAGCTTCCGTGTTCCGAGAGTCAGATGCTTCCCGATCCCGCCCATGCATACTGCATTCTTTCCAAAAACTATCGCAACTCCCTTCTCCGGTTGAGATAGTCCCCAAAAGTCCACTCTTCACAAATAGCTTTGAATCTTTACTTCTTAAACCAAAAGTTATTCTGAACTTCGGTATTGAAAAAGATTCCCCGTCTGCCCTAAGAGACTTCTCCAAGATAGTCTCGGAAAATTGGCAGGGCTGGCAGCACCTATATACAGATGCATCCAAGCTTACTGACAATGGTTGCGTAGGCGCTGCTGTTTGGATTCCCTCCTTCAGAATAACTCTTTCGTTTAAATGTCCCCCCCTAACTTCAACTTTTACAGGTGAGTCCTTAGCAATTTCCGAAGCCATATTGTATGCCGAATCCCACAATTTAAACAAGTCCATAATTTTCACCGACTCTCTTAGTTGCCTCCAATCCATCATCTCCAACCCATTTAGGTCCAAATCCAAATTCCCTACCATATTCAAAATCAGAGAATCATTGATGAGATGCAATAACAAAGAGCTTGAAATTGTGCTGGCTTGGATACCGAGCCATAGCGGTATTCCTGGCAACGAAACTGCGGATTCCGGAGCAAAGAATGCCGTTTCCTCAGGTTGTTTAGGACACTACAAATTGTTCTCTCATGATCTCCCAAGCCTAGCTCGCTCTCATCTGTTCACTTCTTGGGGCACTGACTGGCAAAATTCTAGAGAATTAGCAGGCAAGTTCTACTTCAACATCCAACAAGAAATCCCCTGCCGCCCATGGTTCTTCAAATGTCCAAACCTACCCAAGAACGCTGTTTCAGTTATTTGCCGCCTCCGTCTCGGCCATGCATGCACGCCCGTCCACTTGGCCAAAATTAGAATTAAAGATAGCTCCTTGTGCGAATGTGGCTTGGATGACGGTTCTGTTGACCATATCTTCTTTAACTGCCCAAATACTGGAGCCTCATTGTATGACGTTTTAACTGAAAATATTCCCCGCCCATGCAACATGAACTTTATCCTTTCCTTAGTAAATTCTCCCTTTATAGAAATACTATCAAAATTCATCTTGATCAATAAAATACGTTTATGACTATGAGTCAATTCCTGCCCCCCTCCCCCTAATCCCACAACAACTGTGTCATGTATCTAAATGTTTATATTATCGTCCACTGTGCTGTGTTGTGTTGTTAAATGCTTTGTGCTGTCTTGTATGTGCAACCCCCTTTTTTTTTTCAGATAAATTCGCTTAGCCCGTCTAACAGGCATACGGTAAAAACAATGCAATAATCCCATACCGTGTAGTGGCTACCTACGTGACATTGGCGGAATTGTGGTAACAAAACCCAGACATCGCCATTAAAAAAAAAAAGAAGAAGAAGAAATGATGTAGGTCCACAAAATAGTGCCAATAGGCATGATGACTGTATTTTTTTTTTGTTTATTATCGAAAGACCTTACATTTATGTAAACAATCCTCAAAGAATCACTTCATCTGGATCAATACCACCAGAGATAGGTATCACAATTTGAAATGCACATTTTTGGACTTGCCCAAAAACGCTCCATACAAAAGTGACAGCGATAGTGACGTCACTGTCGCTTTTGTATGGAGCGTTTTTGGGCAAGTCCAAAAAATGTGCATTTCAAATTGTGATATCTCTGGTGGTATTGATCCAGATGAAGTGATTCTTTGAGGATTGTTTACATAAATGTAAGGTCTTTCGATAATAAACAAAAAAAAAATACAGTCATCATGCCTATTTTGGTTGCTATATGCACTTTTATTCAGGTGCAGTATGTACAAGTCATTTCACTGCAGCTAATTATGAAGCTGACAGTAGTATTGGCAGCAAACACAAGTATGGGCTAGATCATTTGGTACTGGTTTCCTTTTATATTCATCACTCTATTCTCCATCTTTCTTCAGGTATAAGTGAGGTTTTGTTGGCAATATTTTACTATGTTGTGTTGTACCACAAGACCTGGATCTAAAACTAGTTTTATCTGTTTCATAACTCTGTAACTGTTTTGAACAATAAATAAATAATAAATAAATAAACAAACCTTTCAGACTTCTTGCAAAGTCTTAGGTTTTTTCCGTTAGTCAGACAAGTCATTTTTCTAGTTGCTATGCTTTACAGTACAGTACAGTGCTTTACAGTATTTGAGCCAGCTAGTGCCACAAAGCAGGTACTTCTGTAAGTGAAACTCTTGAGGGTATTTTGTAAGGGTTAGTCCCGGAGCACCCTAATTCCCGAAGTTGAAGGACCTCAGGTATAATCATCAAGCAGCTGTGTTACATCATCAAAACAACATGAGCCCACGCTAATGAAGTCCTAGGCAGATGCTAGTGTCAAATAAAACAGCAGAGAACAGTGATGGGAGATTTATTTTGGCAAATGCAACTAACCTATTTCTTGAAATCTCAATACATGTAAGACTACAACTGATTGCAATTCAACCGTTTCCTGTACCTATTGAATAAATATTTTATTTTATATTACAATCGGTCAAGCGACGCCACACCATTCTATATACATATTTTTGTGGCAATGTCACCTCAGCAAATTTTATTTATTAATTTACAACAACTAACTATTAATTTAATAGGAGTTGAGTGACCAGAATAATTTTCTTTCATTAATTTAATAATAGTTTTAGCAAGTAAAAAATAAAATAACAATACGAGTTAAAACTGGTAAGAAGTCAATTAATCATATTTTATTACTATTATGTCTTCTTTATGAACTTAGCAATCGAAATGAAATGAGAATCAAAATGTAAACAGCTGTTGACAGCTCTAAATCCATAAAATAAATAAATGAATGAATGATTTAATTGTTTAGGCTTATTAAGACAGTCATATTCATAATAATGTAACTTCGAACTTTGTTTTCATTTGCAAAAATATGTCGGTGCCAAATATGGACCTAAAAAGCGATAGCGGTGTTTAATTTTAAAGAGAATTCCAATTTATATAATTTTTAGAACTTAAGCATTTGTTTGTCACTGATAAAATAGGTACCTTAAGGATTTCTTTTACTTATGAATAATAATTGTAAAGAACAGAAACAAGTAAAGCTATTTATCTCAATTAGGTGTCAAAGAAACTTAAGCACATTCTGAATGTTATGTAAATTATATGAACACTGTCGACATTCAATAACCAATGTTTACAGTTTGAATTTCAGCCTAGATCTAGTTAAGCCTCTTTAGAAATATCATAGAAAGTGGTAACTTCTCCAAAAGATTATACAAACAAATGTTCTTACAGTTCGAAATATAGTAACTATCAAGTTCAAAAACTTCAACAACCTACAGAAAGGAATGTTATTAATATTTACAAAATACTCCACAGTAAACAATTTAGGATCGCTGCGACGACAAAAAAACTGGACATCATTCATTGAAGTTAAAACTTCGCTATGATCATCTGGGACAAAATGATTTGAATTTATGTAGGAGGTATTTAACGTCAACTCTTAACCTATAAGACTGAATTTCTCATAGCTTCGCATACACTGATCTTTCCATACAATATGGGAAAATTATCACGATTACATTGAACCCTGTATTAAAAATATATTTTCTGGGATATCTGAAGAAAAAATCGAATTACTTCTATTATGTTTATTTACAAGTTGATCGGCAAAGGCCAGTGCAGTCGAAGCTACGTAATCACAGCAAAAATTCGTAACACTGTACAAAATTTACATTATCAACAAAGCAGTCCATTTTATACATTTTAAAATTACGAAAATATAATTTAATCTATCGATTAACGGAGATCAAGATTTTACTTACAATAGTCGTTATTTATTATACCTACATAATATTTATATGAACATAATTACAGTTTTTTTTTGTATTTATAAATTTTACACTAAGTAGCGATGACCCGTCAGCTATACTATTAAAAATATAACAATAAGATTTTTATAAATTAATTATTGCACAATATGGGATGACAATATTGCCAGTTAAGAAATGATAAGAATTACAGAAAAAAGTTTTTTTGAATTATGTAGAACAAAGAACTACCAACATTGCTCTCCCATATTGTCATAAGCGCAATTATTCTGAAATTTAAGTAACTATAATCTCCGTATAGTGACAAATTCAAAAACAATTTCTGATATAAACTGGATTGCTCGTCTGCTCACAGACAAGCCAGTTTCGTGTTCACCATTGACTAGTAACTGAGCCGTATTCCCGCTACTTTACAACATAACCGGAAAATAGTATGATGAGAAGAGAACATCCAACTTTTCAACTTAGGACATTCATCTGATATTGACAATCTTAAACTACTACCATAATTCGTGTAACTTCGTAATTGCGGATTTGTTATAACGATTTTATATTAGGCCATAATTGTATGTTATTCATTACATATCAACGTTGTTCTGGTTTCAGAGTTAAGTCAGTTAGACTTACACATAAAACCAGGGTTTCTTAACCTAAGATCTATGAACTTAAGAAAATTTTCATAAATAAGTGTAACATTAGCTATTGTTATGCTAGAGTTAGCACCGTAAAACTATTGTTTCATTTCTACAATTATTCTGTTAGATTTCGGAAATTTCAAAAGAGCAAAAGCATAAACGTTAAGAATCCTGGGTCTTACGTTCCAAATCCCAAGCATCATTCAAAATTAAGTGTCCATAGAATTCTGACAGCTATACTTGTAACGTCTGCTTAATTGTGAGTAACACCTAAATTACCGCACTTGAAAACTGTTAAACCGTGAATACTGTAATTAACCACTTCTGTCAACTTGAGTCTGTCCGTACGGGAACAGCAGTCGGTACACTCAGAAGACGGAGTCGGCAGAGCGAGACAGATGTACGGGGTGCGAGGGAGAGCGCGCGAGGCGCTTGCGCGGGAGTTTCTGCAGCGTCGTGAGAAGCCGCGGGAAGTCGGCGCGCTCGGCCGCGCGGTACTGCCAACACACCATCAGGATGTCCTGGACCAAAGACAATGCGGATTTAAATTAATGTTTTTAAACCCTACCTCAATAAGTACGGCTCAACGGCTTATTCAGCAGTCTGATATCCTCCTACGAGCTGCCCGTGGCGCAGTTGTAACAGTGATCAGCGACGATCGCTGTTGTAAGCCACACATGACCCGTCGAAAATGGGATGGGTGACCACCCCAATCGAAATTTAGTGATGTGTATTTCGGGCATATCCGTGCTTCGGAAGGCACGTTAAGCAGTTGGTCCCGGTTGACATCAGTTTAAGCCTAGTCAGAGGCCTTAGGACGGCTTGATAACATCTGACATTAACACGTTCAGTGCCACCGACTCGCCCGGAGAGTTCACGTAAATCTTATTCCAGTGCCGACGACTCGCCTAGCGAGTTCAGTGTTTTTCGCTAATATTTCCAAAATGCATCCGTTTTTACCGCTTAAAATTATAGTATAGACTAAATATACACTAATCTAAAGATTTACGTGGTGGGCCGGGTGTGGAGATCACGTTTATATTTGAAAGGAAAAAAACTATTCTGCAATGCCTTGAACTCGCTAGGCGAGTTCACTGACATAGATCCTCAACCTTGAAGTACATATTAGACATCGACGTCAACAAAGTAGCATAGACTACCTACATACTTGTGAAATGGAACTAATATACAACAAACTGGACTAAATAAAAAAGTTTTTTTTGTTTTAAAATTTGTTTTATAGTTCTTAGGGTTCCGTACCCAAAGGGTAAAAACGGGACCTTAAAAACTGTAAAATAAAATATAGACGATGGATACGCAATGACAATCACTACCATTGCATAAAAATAATAATGCTTGCTTTATTATAACCGAACCTGTCCTAGTAGATGTAAAACTAAGCTTACGCTAAGTGCTTAATTTTTATTTATAACAAGTTTTTGCCCGCGGCTTCGCCTGTGTTTGATTCGTCAAATATTTTTATTATTACGGATCGATGGTATAACAGGATTTTTTTAAAAAAAAAAATATTAAAATTAACCACCTTAACAATAACCACTATTTAAAAGATTGACTACCCCTGCTTAAATTACGAAAGAAACTAACCTTACTTTTTATCCATAGAGTTTTTTGCCATTTTTACAAGTTAGAGTACGCCGAATAGTCGTAAAACACTCTTTAATTGCGATAAACACGTTACGTACACTATGACGACCACAAAAATAACAAAACAAAGAATTTACCCTTACGTATTGCCAGTGAACTCGCGTGGCGAGTCGATTCAATTTATATTGCAGTGCCGGCGACTCGCCTAGCGAGTCTACCGTGAAATGTAGGCGGCACCCTAGTAGACATCATGAAAATCGTACCGGTAATGAACGTGTTAAGGTTGCTCACTATCCTTACACCCCTCCAATAATCCGCACTAAGCCCGCGTGTTGGAGTATGGCTCGTTCGACCTCATAGTTGAGGTGAGGCCTGTGCCCAGCAGTGGGACGTATATAGGCCGTTTATGTTATGATATCGTACCTTGATGTCCCTGGAGGCTTGCATGTTGGCCAGCGACTGCTTCACCCCCTTGCCGACCTGCCAGATGATGGCCTCGGGCGGCTGCCCCTTAAACGGGTACTCGCCGCACAACAACTCGTACCATACCGTGCTGGTAACAAATGCACATTATTATCTTAAAGGAGTGTAGGTTATTGAACATTTAATGAGTGATAGACAGTTGTAGGTGAGACTACAAAACGCAATAAGTGTGTAGGTAGTGGTATAATTCAAATTAATTATATGAATTGAGAAATGAAACATGAAAAACGCCGCTCATTGTAGTTAATTTACAAATCGAATACATGTCAACGTTATATTTAACTACATAGAGAAGCAAAAACCAGGAGCAGAACTGAATATTAAAACAAATAAAACGTAAAGAACCGTAAAGCCTCATATTCGAAATATTTCGCTTTGATGCACATTTTATTTCTCTTTTATTATTTCTTCATGACAGGTAATCTCTAGCATAAGATAAGATATACCTTATTGCACAAAGAAAACAAATTACACAACGATGCTTAAAGATATTTGGAATGTACAATACAGGCGGTGTTATCGCTAAGAGCGATCTCTTCATCATCTTCTTTAGCATCGAACCCTAATGGGTTAGTCAGAGGCGCACTGATTGTTGCCGTCATGGTGAACGGAACATTCAGGAGCCCACATTCCGCCGAGGGAATTTGAACCCAACGTGGCAAGGGGCGAGCCTACCGCCTTTATCCGGGTTGCTTGGGTTTTATATCGGTGTTTTTCATCACCGGAGAGTTAGCCGCAAATTTTACAATGAACACAAAGTAGGTGTGTTCTGGCCGGATTTGATCTCGGGACCATCGGGTTCCGAGCCAGAGTGTTTAACCACTGGGCCACGACGCTCCTAAGATATGAGTGTTTCTAAGAGTGTGCATGGTTGGTGTGTGTGTGTGTGCGTGCTCACCCAAAGGCATAGACGTCTGTGGCCTTGGAGAAGGGCAGATGCAGCGAGGCGTGCGGCCGCAGCGCCCGGACCAACTCCGGAGCGAGGTAGCACAGCCAGCCCGCGGGGATTCCCAGCGAGTCGCCGCGAGCGCTACACACGAAACAATGTTACACTAAAGTAAACGCCAGTAAAGGTTGCAGAATACTGGTTTAATTAATGATGATATAATAACAAAAGAGGTGGATAGGTTGTGTCAGTGCTGATTCGAAGTCAAAAATCATCCACTGCGTAGTACCTACAAATTGACCGTGTAGTAACGTGTGCTCTAGTAAATAATCATACTATCTGGGTATGATTATTTACTAGAGCGAAAACGAGACACACTAGTAACCCATCTAACTCTTTTTTATTATAATATCATTGAGTTTCATCAAATATAAAATTTCCATCGACACACAAAGAAGAATGTGCCACTATACAGTGACGTCTCTCGTTTCTCGAAATCTTACGTTTATATAAAGAGGGACCAATGAACAATTTCGTCAACTATGTATTTTCTTTTGATCTATCACTGGCGCATTTCCATTTAATGATGTTCCAGGGGAAAACAAAGTTGCAGTTTTAGTGACTGATAACGAGAAAGTTTTTAGCTTTTGATTTTGTTAGGCTACAAAAACAAACGAACTAAGCCCTTACTTGTTGCCAAAGCACATTTTGGTGACACTGAAGAGTCCGAAGTCGGTGATGACCACCTTCCCGTTCTCAAGGAAGATGTTCTTCGTCTTGAGGTCTTTGTGGATGATGCCTCGCGCGTGCAAATAGCCCATACCCTGAAGGAATAAATATACACAAAATATAACAAATATCAAGTGGCGATTAATCAGAAATGGAGGGATTATGATGACGGGTTCGATTATAAGTAAAGCATTTGATAAAGTCTGCCATGACATACTTGTTTGCAAACTGAGATGTCTAACGGTTTCAACAGAATTTTGTTAAATTAGCGGAGATTCTACTTAGCTAATCGACAGTTATACGTGGTCTTCAATGGATACCGCTTTAGGAGCTGTGTATATCTACGGGAGTTCCACAGGGATAGGGATAGATCAACTTAAAAAAATCTCATCATCATCATCATCAGCAGCCATAGGACGTCCACTGCTGAACATAGGCCTCCCCCATAGATTTCCAGAGCGGCCTGCTGTAGGCGGCGTGCATCCACCGAGACCCTGCGATTTTAATCAGGTCATCCGTCCACCTTGCGGGTGGGCGTCCCACGCTGCGCTTGGCCTCGAATGATCTCCACTCGAGGACTTTCCGGCCCCAACGGCCATCAGTCCTTCGAGCTATGTGCCCCGCCCACTGCCACTTCAACTTGCTAACACGCTGGGCTACGTCGGCGACCTTCGTTCTCCTACGGACTTTTTCGGAAAAAAATCTCAAAAAATTCAAAATCTTACCTGTGATATCTGTTGCGCGACCAAGACACTCTTGTTGGCGGTGAACTTGTCTTTCCTCAAGTGGATGTGTGTGTAGAGCGTCATGCCCTTGCACAGTGACGTCACGATGGCGAGCCGCGGCGGCTTCATACACGCGCCCATGAATAGGACCAGGTTCTCGTGGCGGGTCTTACAAACGTCTACAGTCGTCTCGTTTAGTATACAGTTGACAGATTCTGGTTTCTATGGCATTGAAACCAGAATCTGTGCCTATTTACGATCAAAATTATACTGATTTAAAGGGAACAACCTTTTTGCTGTTGATGACAATGAAGTTTCGTAACTAGCGTTAAATGTTTGTGTACTAACTTTTCAAGATATGTGAAATGTAGAATCTGTCATAGGTAGAATCTGCTATAAGGAGAATCTGACCTATGTAGAATCCGGCGTAAGTAGAATCCGGCGTGAGTAGAATCTGTTCTACTCCTATGTAGGATCTGTCATAGGTAGGCTATGGCGTTAAAACCAAATGTAGACTATAGTCTTCTTACCTGTGATATCTGTTGCGCGACCAAAACACTCTTGTTGGCGGTGAACTTGTCTTTCCTCAAGTGGATGTGTGTGTAGAGCGTCATGCCCTTGCACAGTGACGTCACGATGGCGAGCCGCGGCGGCTTCATACACGCGCCCATGAATAGGACTAAGTTCTCGTGGCGGGTCTTACAAACGTCTACAGTCGCCTCGTTTAGTATACAGTTGACAGATTCTGGTTTCTATGGCATTGAAACCAGAATCTGTGCCTATTTACGATCAAAATTATACTGATTTAAAGGGAACAACCTTTTTGCTGTTGATGACAATGAAGTTTCGTAACTAGCGTTAAATGTTTGTGTACTAACTTTTCAAGATATGTGAAATGTAGAATCTGTCATAGGTAGAATCTGCTATAAGGAGAATCTGACCTATGTAGAATCCGGCGTAAGTAGAATCCGGCGTGAGTAGAATCTGTCCTACTCCTATGTAGGATCTGTCATAGGTAGGCTATGGCGTTAAAACCAAATGTAGACTATAGTCTTCTTACCTGTGATATCTGTTGCGCGACCAAAACGCTCTTGTTGGCAGTGAACTTGTCTTTCCGCAAGTGGATGTGTGTGTAGAGCGTCATGCCCTTGCACAGTGACGTCACGATGGCGAGCCGCGGCGGCTTCATGCACGCGCCCATGAATAGGACTAAGTTGTCGTGGCGCTTCTTACAAACGTCTACAGTCGTCTCGTTTAGTATACAGTTGACAGATACTGGTTTCAACACCATAGCCTATTTACGATCAAAATTATACTGTTTTAAAGTTAACAACCTTTTTGCTGTTGATGACAATGAAGTTTCGTAACTAGCGTTAAATGTTTGTGTACTTTTCAAGATATGTGAAATGTAGAATCTGCCATAGGTAGAATCTGTCCTATGTAAAATCCAGCGTAAGTAGAATCCGGCGTAAGTAGAATCGGTCCTACTCCTATATAGGAACTGTCATAGATAGACTATGGTGTCTGAACCAGAATCTGTAAAAAATGGACTAGTCTTCATACCTGTGATATCTGCTGCGCGACCAGAACACTCTTGTTGGCAGTGAACTTGTCTTTCCGCAAGTGGATGTGTGTGTAGAGCGTCATGCCCTTGCACAGTGACGTCACGATGGCGAGCCGCGGCGGCTTCATACACGCGCCCATGAATAGGACCAAGTTCTCGTGGCGGGTCTTACAAACGTCTACAGTCGTCTCGTTTAGTATGAAGTTGACAGATTCTGGTTTCAACACCATAGCCTATTTACGATCAAAATTATACTGTTTTAAAGTTAACAACCTTTTTGCTGTTGATGACAATGAAGTTTCGTAACTAGCGTTAAATGTTTGTGTACTAACTTTTCAAGATATGTGAAATGTAGAATCTGTCATAGGTAGAATCTGCTATAAGGAGAATCTGACCTATGTAGAATCCGGCGTAAGTAGAATCCGGCGTGAGTAGAATCTGTTCTACTCCTATGTAGGATCTGTCATAGGTAGGCTATGGCGTTAAAACCAAATGTAGACTATAGTCTTCTTACCTGTGATATCTGTTGCGCGACCAAAACGCTCTTGTTGGCAGTGAACTTGTCTTTCCGCAAGTGGATGTGTGTGTAGAGCGTCATGCCCTTGCACAGTGACGTCACGATGGCGAGCCGCGGCGGCTTCATACACGCGCCCATGAATAGGACCAGGTTCTCGTGGCGGGTCTTACGGAATGTCGCCACCTGGACAGTAAGGAGATTTTTGAAATATCAATAAATATTGCTGAAGTTCATAATTTTGAATATCTGGTCCTGTAAGCTAACAACACTACCCAAACACAAAATTGTGTCAGTTAGTTGAGACTTGAGAATGAATTTAATTATTAAAAATTATTCAGTTATGCTGTCTTTACTTCAGCAGTGTTAAACACCAACCTAATAACCATTAAGTATTTTGACGTCAATTTTCTGTAAAATATTTATTTCAAAAGTTACTCATTTCACGGTTAATGCTTTATGTATCACTGTAATTGGAGAGCATATAATTGATCAGTGCCTGATGTCTAATATAAACAGAGGGAAGGATGGAAATCTTTAGTTTAATTTGTATGTCCGCCAAACAACAGCGTTGCCAAGCAAGCGCGAGAACCCCCTTATAGGAAGGGGATACCGAAGCCGCAGCATCAAACCTCATCAGGAAAATCTGCAGGGATTCGTTCCACAATTCAACCGAACACCCCAGCCAACCGATTTCGACTTAGTTTTTTCCCCTCACCTCATGTTTGAAGGTATCCAGCGGCACGGTGTCATCGTTTAGCGAGTGTACATGCAGCAGCTTGACAGCCACCGCGCCGTGCCAGCTCCCGCGGTACACTGTACCGAACCGCCCTCGCCCGATCACTTCGAACAGCTTCAGCTCGTCGTACGGGATGTCCCATTCTTTCATTGATAACTGTAGAAGAAACAATTAAATTCAAAATTACTTCGTTCAATTTATTCCAGTAGACTTTTACACAGTTTCGTATGTTATTGCCATAAATAATTCATACATGCCTGTATGCTATTCTTGTTGTTTTCGTGTGCAAATAATAATATTACTTTAGTACTAATTTAGTACTTTCGAATAGTCAAAAACTCGCATTTTAACCATATTATTAACATACACATAATAATACCATACATAAAATACATGTTCATAATTTTAAATAGCCTAACATATTGCTTCTGAAAGCATGAAGCATCTCTGAAGATACCAACAAGCTGTTAGAATTATCAAAACGTCAAAGATATTTATCAGGTAAAATACTGAAAAACCTGGGAACTCATCATCATAATTCTGACGACTGTTTTCAAAACATTGCATCTCCTACTCGAGACGGAGACAAATCCAACAAATCAAAACCATGAGAATCGATCCAGCATTTCTCAAGTAATAAGTGTTGTAAACAACTGGACTTACCCCCGAATTCACAAACGTCAATCAATTCTAAACAATCCCGTAATCAAGTCAATATAACTGAAAGGGATAGCTAGCATGAGCGTGAGCGCGTGCTTAG
This sequence comes from Udea ferrugalis, assembly GCA_950022985.1. Lineage (NCBI taxonomy): Eukaryota > Metazoa > Arthropoda > Insecta > Lepidoptera > Crambidae > Udea > Udea ferrugalis. The sequence goes on along the minus strand of OX465527.1, from coordinate 1,974,895 downwards.
CATTGATTGTCGTTTGTAAATTGGGGTGTTAGAGATTCGTATTTGCCATCATTTATATGTATTTCTTCCAAAATGTATATTACGTATACTTACTTCTTCAAAAAGTCTCCTTCGATTCATAAAATCAGTCATTTTGGCGAAAATAAACACAACTTTCTATTCTAGTTTACGCCTAAAACAATCACAGAATCATAGTATTTCATACGTCCACTTCACTGTTACGACAAAAACATTCTAAAATTAAATTCAAGCCCAACTGAAAGAGTTGTTGTTTAATTAAAATCAAGGGCTCGTATGAGCGCAGCGAAGGACGATATTATCACTCATATGGTCAAGATGAGTCAGTGTCAGATGCCCGTCCGGGTAGTGATGCGATAAAAAAACGGTGGCAATATCGATTTTTATAGTTCGCACGACGAATGATGATCCCTATGACGTTTCAACTGACAGTTGTATTAGTGATTTTTTTTTTTTTTTTTGTTTAAAATGGGTTTGCGTTTGACCTCAGTCTCGCCTGATGGTAAGCGATGACGAGGTCGAAGGTGTAACACGCTTACCCAGAAAATGCCTATTCACTCTTGCCTTGAAGACACCAAGGTTGTATGTATCCGGAAACACAGACGCAGGGAGGGCGTTCCACTCCCTAGCGGTGCGGACCAGAAAGGAAGCACCAAACCGCTTAGTTCGGACCGCTGGAAAGTCGACCACATGGGGGTGAAATCCCTCACGGCGTCTAGTGGTCCGGTGGTAGAAAGTGGAGGGTGGGATCAGGTCATGAAGTTCCTGCGCACACTCTCCGAAATACACCTTATAAAAAACCGATAAACAGGCAACTTTACGCCGATGCTCCAAACTCTGGAGTTTGGTTCCAACGAGCGTATCGTCACCTATCAGTCTCCTGGCTCTTCGGTCTACTGAGTCCAATGCATCCAGCTGATACTTGGCAGAGCCATCCCAGAGGTGGCAGCAGTACTCCATACACGACCGAACTTGTGCTTGGTACAGTTGTAACAGCTGTTCCGGTGTGAAGTACCGCCTAACCTTGAAGAGGATGCCAAGTTTCTGGGCAGCGGTTTTTGCTTTAGACTCAATAGAACTTCCAAAGTTGAGGCTAGACGAAAGATTCATACCAAGGAGCTCGAGGTGGTTGGTAATCGGTATAGGTGCATTCAGGAAAGTAGGAGTTGAGTTAAAGGGACTCCGTTTGGCGGAGAATAGACACGCCTGGGTTTTGCTGGCGTTGAACTCAACGAGATTAGCTTCGCCCCAGTCGGACACTGCTTTTAACGTTGAGTTCATCCGCTCTACCATAGCCTCTCTAAGGGACTCAGTCTCAGCCGGACTAGTGCGAGCGCTGGACATATATCTCTCTGTAACGGTGCTATCGTCTGCGTATCCGAAGATACCTGGGCACAGCAGATCGTTGATGTGCAGCAGGAATAATGTTGCAGAGAGAACAGACCCCTGAGGAACTCCGGCATTTATAGCCAGTTGGTCGGAAGAACAGCCATCAATGACTACCCTTATTGACCGTTCACTCAGGAAGTCAGATATCCAGGCACAAAGTGCGGTGGGAATTCCGTATGATGGAAGCTTGCTTTTAAGGCTATCGTGCCAAACCCTGTCAAACGCCTTTGAGATGTCAAGAGAGACGGCAAGAGCCTCACCGTGATTCTCGACGGCTTCGCCCCATAAGTGAGTGGCGTACGCAAGAAGATCACCAGTTGATCGTTCTCGGCGAAAACCGTACTGACGATCACTGAGCAGACTGTTGTCCTCAAGGTACGCCAGGAGCCGGTTGTTAATCACACGTTCCATACTTTTGCAAAGTATGGAGGTAATTGCAATTGGCCTATAGTTGGCAGGGTCGGCTCGACTGCCCTTTTTGGGCACAGGTTGCACGTTGGCAAGCTTCCAAGACTTGGGAACTTGTCCCGTTGCTAGAGAGAGGCGGTACAGGTGTGTCAGTACAGGAGACAACTCGGGCGCACAATTCCGCAAGACCACTGCAGGAATCCCGTCAGGACCGCTGGCTTTATTCACGTCAAGAGTGCGAAGCGTTTTTAGTACCTCTTTCTGGCGGATGCGGAACTCAGGCAAAACTGAGTCGCATGGGGGTAATATAGGTGGTATTTGGCTTCCAGCACTAAGACGCGAATGGCTTGCAAAAAGAGCAGCAAATAAATTTGCTTTCTCTTCGGCAGAGTGAGCCAGAGATCCGTCAGACTTCAACAGTGGCGGCAGCGATGAGCGGCAAAAATTCGATTCGACCGACTTAGCCAAGGACCAAAAAGCCTTGCTTCCCGATGGGCAAGAGGCAAGTTTGGCTCCAATACGGCACACACGGTCAAACCGAGTCTTTCTGAGTACCTTTTTGCAGGACTTGGCAGCTGCGTTATAGGCTCTCTTCTTTACGCTGACATCGGAGGCTTTACGCGCGCGAGCATCAGCCCAGGCTCGGTACGCCGATTGCTTTGCCGCCTCAGCAGCAGCGCAATCGGCGTTGTACCATCGGGGAGCTCGGCTATCGAGGGATACGTCGGAAAATGGAATGAAATATTCCATAGCCCGACAAATCACCTCTGAGATAGCGTCAGCGCATTCCGATGCGTCGCCAGAAGAGAAGCAAGCTTGCTGCCAAGGATAAGATGCAAAGAAATGCCGCATCTCATCCCAGTCCGCCGACTTGTATCGCCACATCCGCCTTGTGCCTCTAGGGCTGGGATCGGGCGGGGAGTAGTTCGACACAGCCTTCACCAGACAATGGTCAGAACTGCCAAGAGGAGCGGCAACCGACACATAATAGCGGTCTGGATCTGTAGTCAGCAGAAGGTCTAGGCAATTCGGTGTGTGGCTAGAGACATCTGGTATGCGCGTGGCCTCCTTTATGAGCTGCGTGAGATCTAGCGACAAGGAGAATCTCAGCGCCTCTCTTCCAGCATGGTCAGTGTTCTGGTATGGGTACAACCAATCACGATGGTGGGCGTTAAAATCCCCCAGAAACACTAACTGCGCAGACGGATACCGATGTAGGGCTATGTCAGCCGAAGCACCGAGGTACTCAAAAAGTTTGGTTGTCTCCTGATCTCCGCTGTGCGACCGGTAGACACATGCATAGAGAATTTTCTCCATGCCTGTATCCACCAAAACCCACAGGACAGAAAAACCGGGTCTTTCAAGGTTACGGAGACGTTGGCAGCAGATGTCATCGCGAGCATATACGCACACGCCGGAGCGCTGTTTGAATTTGTGCTCCAGGGTATACCCTGGGTAGTGTAGATACGCCGCGTCAGACGGACACCTGATCTGCGTCTCCGTGACAAACAGTAGGTGAGGCTTATCAGTCTCAAGGTGGTGGTGGACTGCAACGAGATTTGAGTGCAGGCCTCGAATGTTGCAGAGGTGCACTTGGAGCGACAGGACGTGCTTCCGCTGTAGAAACCTCTTATTTTTTCTGAACTTTGTCATTTGTTGGGGTTGGGAAGAGTGAATAGGCGAGAGGAAGGCAGTTGGACAAGGCGCGCACCGTCAACCCAGCAACGTTAGCGGCACCGCCGCGCCACTGGGAGACTCATCTGGAGACCGCGGGGACGCCCGAACCCCCCCAGAATGGCCATCGGGTCCTGTCATCCGGTCGCCAACCGGCACGATGGAGCATTCTGGGATTTTTCGCGAGTTGGCGGGGCAGCCTTTCATAGGTGGCTGGCCTACTACTTGGGCCCCCTACTAACTGCGGTCGGCCAGCGGAAAAACCGTGCTTCGGATCCCGCTGCTCTCCAAGATGAGGCTTCCGGAACATTGGCACCGCCTCGTTGCACCCGGTTTCTCGGCGCAGCGCAACAGTCCAGACCCAACCTCTCGTAAGGGCTCCCAAGGCATCACGCCGGAACACGTTGAATAACGTTTGGCGACGTGTCTTTGCCTTGGCGGTGGTAACTAGCCGCGGCCGAAGCCTACCACCAGGAAGTTATCGCTCGTTTGGCACCACCCAGGGGTCACGTGTATGGTCTCGAGGGTACAACATACGGACGCGAGCGATTTCGACCCCCAATAATGATGCGAAATGCGAAATGCGAAATGATGATGCGAAACAAATTCCAAACAAATTCGATAAAATACAATTTTTTTAGACAAATGTCATGTCATTCAACCAGGTCATTCAACTAATTCATTTATTTTGAAAAAAGATTACGCACATTGATGGACGTAAAACACTGGATAAAAAGTTACAGCCTAATTATATTTTATTTTACTATACTTTAATTTTGATTCTAATTGCATAGTTTGAGAGTTTAGAATTCTTCTTGAATTGAATTTTAAAGAATTCATAATTGCCAGCTTCATGGAAAACTATTCAAAAGGAGGCCACAGACCCGAAGTTCAGACTCAGATTCTGAAGATCCGCTTGACCCTGTATCAGATTCCGATTGATATAAATAAAATACAAACTTCATGCATTTGTTAATTTTTTGCAACAAATTATCGATATTTTGTTTATCGATGAGCACCTTCTTAGTCGATAACAGCTTGACGACGTAACTTTTGCAGCACGTACCATGTACATTTGCATTGAGTTTTTTCCATTATTTACGAACATTACGTAATAAATTCTTAATATTTATTTTTATAATTTACAAAGGTACAAAATTATGATTTTTTTCATTTTTTAATGGACCTCTAAAGGATTTGTTGTGACAGGACGTCAGTACAAAGTTAAGCGCCAAAGAACTGTCATAGGGATCATCATTCGGCGTGCGTAGTATAGCAGCAAGAAACTGCAGTTTTAATTCGCACTTTTTTGGAACATCATTTCTAGAATTATAATAAACAACCGAATAAGAGAAAAACTTGTCGAAGCACATTAAATAATAAAAAAACAGATAACTGAGATGTCTTTATAAAGTCGTTTACTGCCGCGACACTACACTAAAGATGAGTTCAAAGTGTTATTATTTGTTCAAAGATAATTTTGTTCATATCATTGGACAATACTCCAAACCGTTTAGTCCCAAATTAAGCAATGCTTTCACTATGAGAATAAGACAACGGATAACACGACCTCTGATGTTATAGCAAATTTCTTAGCCATTACACCAAAATTCATCGTCAAACCGCAAACTAACATAAAGCATACTAACACAACAAATAAAACATTCATACTCCCTAGAAGTACAATGGCCAAAGCTTAGGTATCGATTAACAAATTTCGTAGTAAGCACATCCCTACAAAGTAACGAGTGAGCAGTTTTATCTTAGCGTCTGTTATCGGCGGCTAACGACCGCTCAACTGCAATTAGTGCGCTCATCAACGGAACAATTTGTTAAGGGCCCAGAAGCTCGTATTTCGTCTAGTGAATACACTCGTCATCGGTTATATTACTCATGTACAGTCAGCAGCAATAGTACCTCAGCACTTTGGCTCCATGTCACATTGACTTAATTGAAGATTTTTTATTTTAGCATTAGGAATAATGCATTATCTTCTTAAAGATAATAAACCTAGGATAGGAAAGATCGGAAACCCAGAAAAAAACATTTGGTCCTTGCCCCGCCTGAGCCCAAGACCAAATGTTTTTTTTCTGGGTTTCCTATCTTTAATTGAAGATTGCAAAGTAGACGTCAGATTAGCTACTGCTGAGTGTACATTCTGGTGTATAAAAGAGTATTAAGTACTGGTAATTGTAGGAGCAGATTTTTGCCGTGGGTAGCATAATACAATAACTGACTGAGCTGAGTGTGTGGTGTATAAAAATCAAGAAGTTCATAGTGTGTAGTGGATATCAGTGACGACTGTGAAATGTTCTAGTTCAATAAAACGAAAAGATTCTGACATAATTTTCTCCAGTAATCCTCTCATATTAAGTCTACAGTTAAGCTATGGTTTAAATAAACAGTAGGTCTCGCACGAAATGCTAACGTTCGATAATTTGGGTAATCGTAAAATAAACAATTTTCTTTTTCCTTTCCCTGTCTTTGAAGACTATGAGACCCATAGAGGACACATCATACATCACACAATATTATTAATATTCTTCTGATTTATCATCATTCATGATCATATCACATAAACCTTTTTTTCCATTTTTACTTTATTTTTAAGTCAATTTTAAAGCAAGTCCGAAGAGCACTGGCGCTGTTTTGCCGTAATACAGGTTGAATCCTAGCTCGGCAGCGGATACAAATTAAAATACGTGGTACCTTCTAGTTCTTAGTCTCAGAAAGTAAGGATTTTCTTGGTAAATAAAAATTATTATTATTAGATAAAGAGGCAACTTACACTATTCTGCCTTGGCCAGCGCGCCTCGCCGTGCTTGTTGAGGTCCATGTCGTCCGCGCGCTGCGCTCCGCCGCTATCCGTCGAGCCCGAGCCGCTCAGCGACACGCAGCGGGAACCGTCTGCGGGACGACAACTTACACTGTTCTGCCTCGGCCAGCGCGCCTCGCCGTGCTTGTTGAGGTCCATGTCGTCCGCGCGCTGCGCTCCGCCGCTATCCGTGGAGCCTGACCCGCTCAGCGACACGCAGCGGGAACCGTCTGCGGGACGACAACTTACACTGTTCTGCCTCGGCCAGCGCGCCTCGCCGTGCTTGTTGAGGTCCATGTCGTCCGCGCGCTGCGCTCCGCCGCTATCCGTGGAGCCTGACCCGCTCAGCGACACGCAGCGGGAACCGTCTGCGGGACGACAACTTACACTGTTCTGCCTCGGCCAGCGCGCCTCGCCGTGCTTGTTGAGGTCCATGTCGTCCGCGCGCTGCGCTCCGCCGCTATCCGTGGAGCCTGACCCGCTCAGCGACACGCAGCGGGAACCGTCTGCGGGACGACAACTTACACTGTTCTGCCTCGGCCAGCGCGCCTCGCCGTGCTTGTTGAGGTCCATGTCGTCCGCGCGCTGCGCTCCGCCGCTATCCGTGGAGCCTGACCCGCTCAGCGACACGCAGCGGGAACCGTCTGCGGGACGACAACTTACACTGTTCTGCCTCGGCCAGCGCGCCTCGCCGTGCTTGTTGAGGTCCATGTCGTCCGCGCGCTGCGCTCCGCCGCTATCCGTGGAGCCTGACCCGCTCAGCGACACGCAGCGGGAACCGTCTGCGGGACGACAACTTACACTGTTCTGCCTCGGCCAGCGCGCCTCGCCGTGCTTGTTGAGGTCCATGTCGTCCGCGCGCTGCGCTCCGCCGCTATCCGTGGAGCCTGACCCGCTCAGCGACACGCAGCGGGAACCGTCTGCGGGACGACAACTTACACTGTTCTGCCTCGGCCAGCGCGCCTCGCCGTGCTTGTTGAGGTCCATGTCGTCCGCGCGCTGCGCTCCGCCGCTATCCGTGGAGCCTGACCCGCTCAGCGACACGCAGCGGGAACCGTCTGCGGGACGACAACTTACACTGTTCTGCCTCGGCCAGCGCGCCTCGCCGTGCTTGTTGAGGTCCATGTCGTCCGCGCGCTGCGCTCCGCCGCTATCCGTGGAGCCTGACCCGCTCAGCGACACGCAGCGGGAACCGTCTGCGGGACGACAACTTACACTGTTCTGCCTCGGCCAGCGCGCCTCGCCGTGCTTGTTGAGGTCCATGTCGTCCGCGCGCTGCGCTCCGCCGCTATCCGTGGAGCCTGACCCGCTCAGCGACACGCAGCGGGAACCGTCTGCGGGACGACAACTTACACTGTTCTGCCTCGGCCAGCGCGCCTCGCCGTGCTTGTTGAGGTCCATGTCGTCCGCGCGCTGCGCTCCGCCGCTATCCGTGGAGCCTGACCCGCTCAGCGACACGCAGCGGGAACCGTCTGCGGGACGACAACTTACACTGTTCTGCCTCGGCCAGCGCGCCTCGCCGTGCTTGTTGAGGTCCATGTCGTCCGCGCGCTGCGCTCCGCCGCTATCCGTGGAGCCTGACCCGCTCAGCGACACGCAGCGGGAACCGTCTGCGGGGCGACAACACAATTACTATCACTATCGACCTCACAGCTGTTAGACTATGGATATCATACTAGCGGAGTGTGTCAATCTATCAGACTAACTGCCGAATTCGGACACAAATCGAAGTTGAAGTAGGTAATAATGATATTATAATAAAGAAGACGTACATAGGTTACTTGTGCAAAAAGTGGCACCCAAAATCAGAAATTTTCGTACACCTGAGCAAAGCATTGACAGTGTTGACAGTTTGAGACTACATTGCGCAACATGTACCTGTCTCGTTTACGTTCTAGTAAATAATCATACTATCTTGTTCACACGTTATAACACGGCCAAATTAACTACGTCGTACCCCGTGGACAATTTTTGACTTCTCGCCAGTGCTGGCATAACCTATCTACCTCTTTTCATTATAATATCATTGGTAGGTATAGCTTTCACTTTCAGTTCTATAGGCAGTTCACGTGAAAGCATGAATTTGGAGACTATTCTGATTGACGTTTGTGAATTAGGAGGTAAAACGTCTTAGAAAAACTACTATAGTTTTTAGTATTTGAACACAAGTTGTTGCTTTTACAGTTTTACGGGACAATGGGGTGAGCGGAAGGCTATCACATCCTAGTATTAAAGTTACGAGTCTCTGCATAAGGCGGTTCTGGGACAATAATAATAATAAATATCCTTGGACATTATTCCACACAGCGCCATCTAGTCCCAAGTGGGCTTATTATAGTCCGTTATTATGGATACTAGACAACGGATAAACATACTTAAATACTTTATCTTTTGTAAATTACATACTTAATATACATAGGAAACACCCAGACTAATCCAAACAGACATGTTCATGCACTCAAATATTTGTACTGTGCGGGGATCGAACCCGCGACCCTTGGTGTAGTAGCCGACTTCTCAACAATTACACCAAGACGGTCGTCAAATATGGCAATTGGAATTAAATCACTATCGACCAGTCTGTTTTAAATACCCATATGTTGCAAATAAATATTTCAACCTGTGTATTAGACGAGTGGCCCTCTGTTCTACTGCACCTAGCTAGGTGACCAGCTAATTACAAGTTGCAGTAACTCCGAGCTTTGTCAATAACTTTTAAAACCATCAAAAGTTCGGAGAGTTTGGAAATGCATTATCCCACAGTATGGATAACTATGTTATGTTAATCAAGTATGCAAATTTTATATTATATACTTAGTTCACCATTTGCATGTCTATTTACCGACTTGTATTTTGTTACTATGACAAATAATAAATATTAGGTTATTGAGCTTACCACTTTTGACACTTGAAGTGAGGTCTTCCTTGTCGTGTCTGTCGTTGACGCGCGCGGGAGACTGCACCGACGATGTGTGGTTCGGACTCGATATTGGAGGTTTTACTTCTGTGGAACAGACAAGATGATGACAAATTAGCACATTAAAGTCTAACTGCCGTACTCAGAGACGTCAATTAAAGTTAATGGTTCATTAGAGTCAAAATTTGACATTCTGAAAAGTTCTTTATTTAAGGTGTTATAAAGTCTCTTTTCAAAAATGGAATTTTGACGCTAATCAACCATTAACGTTAATTGACTTCTCTGAGTGCGGCGGTAACTCATACAAGAAATACACTTTGACAGGTGTCAGTGCTATTGATAATTGAACTTTATCCTATGCTAAAAGGGTTCACAAGGTTCTGTCAGGCTCAAAAGTCTAGACACAGCTAATGAATCGTATTCCTATTGGGTCCAAGTAAATTTCCAATGACAGTTGATTTCTTATATCAGCGGGACAGCAAGCAATTGCATTGCTACCCAACATTATTAACCGTTAATTCATAAGGTGGCAATTTGGTCTATAAACTAAAATAATTTTATTACAAAGGTAACAAGGAAGACATCTATCGACGTAAAGTTTCGACAATATAATAATAATTTTATTTGATTCTTCAAGATGACTTCACTCCACCTGATGGGAAGCAGCCGTGAGGTTGAAGAGTTCAGTAATGAAGTAACTCATTCTCAAAAGCAATCTCATTCTTTAAGCCTGCATAAATGCCTTACCAAACTGGACTACCACGAATCGCGAAAAATTTTCAGACCCACCATATGTTCCACCGTTATACGTTTTGCACCATCCTGTATGTATGTCAGATATAAGTTATCCTTTTATAACAAAATTTGTAAATTACAAAAATAATTACCTGGAAAATGAAACTGCTGCTTATGATGCGGCGGCTGATGCACATTATGCGCGTTATGTGCATTATGCGCGTTATGCGCATTATGCGCGTTGTGTGAGTTGTGTGAGTGTGTGTGCGCGTGGTGAGGCGTCGGCGGCGCGGGCGCGGCCAGGGCTGGGGAGGACGGGGTGCTGCTGTTGCACGAGGATGTGTTGGAGGATGACTCGGGGCCGCCCTGCTGGGGAGGTTAAGATAGGATAAGATTATTTATTTAAATAAATTTATTATACATTCAAATAAAAAATACAGTTAAAACAAACATAAAATAACAAATCCAAGATGAGATTATGCTTTATTGCTTGAAGAAAACATTTACACAACAATATATGGAGATTTAGAAAGTTAAGTATTTAGTTAGTTTGAAAGTTTTAAGTTTTTGACGATTTGAAAGCACTTGTAACAGGTCTATTTAAATAAAGATATTTCTGATTCTGATTATTGAAGTTCAATAAAGAAATATAAACATTTAATTCTTTAATTTAATTAATGTTGATTAGAAGTTAGAATTTCAGTTACCTTCGCTTTGCAGATGATATTGTACTGTTCAGAAAGCCTTAGAAATTCAGAAAATATACTACGGCTACTGGCGAATGTGATGCTTTTTGATATAAATGGAGTCTGTATTATCTCATTTATGAAAAATAGAGGCTATCGGCTTTCACAAGTGATTGACGTCATAGCCCTATACTATGGTCTGGGCAGAACCGACTCTGTTAGATTAGGTTGGGTTTTTTTTTTAAACCCAAAAAACTACTTATCTTATTATATGCTGCTTACGTTGAACCTGTTATATTTGCTTTTTGAAATATAAGAAACCATATCGTCCAACATTCATATTATTTTTATCAAAGGTTAAGTAAGATATGAAATTTTATTAAATGACATTAGGCCAAACGCTTAATTTGCGAAACATATCATTCGGCGAAATGAAAATAGGTCAATTGTCATTTTATTATTTGAAACATTTATCAAGTGAAGTGTTTACTGATCGATCATTTGCTAAATGAGTTTTTGTAAGATGATACTTTTGTCAAATGTCTCGTTTGCCAAATGAACATTTGGTTAAACGTTGTTTGTCAAATGATCATTTTCAATCGTTTTTTGGTCAAACATTAGTGAACCCTGCAATTTGCCACGAGGTTCGAACTGTCTAGTTACGCCAATGCTTGAGATCATTTTGAAATCGCGAGTAGGCGATCGACGCGTATTTTCTCTACGCGTTTGATCGAGGCAACTCTTACTAGTAACTCAGGACCATTTAAACACTTACAGAGTGGTGGTGGTGTGGTATGGGCGCGTGCCTGACGCGGGGCCGGTGCGTGAGTAGTAGCCGAGCCCAGCGCTGGGCATCAACACTTACAGAGTGGTGGTGGTGTGGTATGGGCGCGTGCCTGACGCGGGGCCGGTGCGTGAGTAGTAGCCGAGCCCAGCGCTGGGCATCAACACTTACAGAGTGGTGGTGGTGTGGTATGGGCGCGTGCCTGACGCGGGGCCGGTGCGTGAGTAGTAGCCGAGCCCAGCGCTGGGCATCAACACTTACAGAGTGGTGGTGGTGTGGTATGGGCGCGTGCCTGACGCGGGGCCGGTGCGTGAGTAGTAGCCGAGCCCAGCGCTGGACAACAACACTTACAGAGTGGTGGTGGTGTGGTATGGGCGCGTGCCTGACGCGGGGCCGGTGCGTGAGTAGTAGCCGAGCCCAGCGCTGGACAACAACACTTACAGAGTGGTGGTGGTGTGGTATGGGCGCGTGCCTGACGCGGGGCCGGTGCGTGAGTAGTAGCCGAGCCCAGCGCTGGACAACAACACTTACAGAGTGGTGGTGGTGTGGTATGGGCGCGTGCCTGACGCGGGGCCGGTGCGTGAGTAGTAGCCGAGCCCAGCGCTGGGCATCAACACTTACAGAGTGGTGGTGGTGTGGTATGGGCGCGTGCCTGACGCGGGGCCGGTGCGTGAGTAGTAGCCGAGCCCAGCGCTGGGCATCAACACTTACAGAGTGGTGGTGGTGTGGTATGGGCGCGTGCCTGACGCGGGGCCGGTGCGTGAGTAGTAGCCGAGCCCAGCGCTGGACAACAACACTTACAGAGTGGTGGTGGTGTGGTATGGGGGCGTGCCTGACGCGGGGCCGGTGCGTGAGTAGTAGCCGAGCCCAGCGCTGGACAACAACACTTACAGAGTGGTGGTGGTGTGGTATGGGCGCGTGCCTGACGCGGGGCCGGTGCGTGAGTAGTAGCCGAGCCCAGCGCTGGACAACAACACTTACAGAGTGGTGGTGGTGTGGTATGGGCGCGTGCCTGACGCGGGGCCGGTGCGTGAGTAGTAGCCGAGCCCAGCGCTGGACAACAACACTTACAGAGTGGTGGTGGTGTGGTATGGGCGCGTGCCTGACGCGGGGCCGGTGCGTGAGTAGTAGCCGAGCCCAGCGCTGGACAACAACACTTACAGAGTGGTGGTGGTGTGGTATGGGCGCGTGCCTGACGCGGGGCCGGTGCGTGAGTAGTAGCCGAGCCCAGCGCTGGACAACAACACTTACAGAGTGGTGGTGGTGTGGTATGGGGGCGTGCCTGACGCGGGGCCGGTGCGTGAGTAGTAGCCGAGCCCAGCGCTGGACAACAACACTTACAGAGTGGTGGTGGTGTGGTATGGGCGCGTGCCTGACGCGGGGCCGGTGCGTGAGTAGTAGCCGAGCCCAGCGCTGGACAACAACACTTACAGAGTGGTGGTGGTGTGGTATGGGCGCGTGCCTGACGCGGGGCCGGTGCGTGAGTAGTAGCCGAGCCCAGCGCTGGACAACAACACTTACAGAGTGGTGGTGGTGTGGTATGGGGGCGTGCCTGACGCGGGGCCGGTGCGTGAGTAGTAGCCGAGCCCAGCGCTGGACAACAACACTTACAGAGTGGTGGTGGTGTGGTATGGGCGCGTGCCTGACGCGGGGCCGGTGCGTGAGTAGTAGCCGAGCCCAGCGCTGGACAACAACACTTACAGAGTGGTGGTGGTGTGGTATGGGGGCGTGCCTGACGCGGGGCCGGTGCGTGAGTAGTAGCCGAGCCCAGCGCTGGACAACAACACTTACAGAGTGGTGGTGGTGTGGTATGGGCGCGTGCCTGACGCGGGGCCGGTGCGTGAGTAGTAGCCGAGCCCAGCGCTGGACAACAACACTTACAGAGTGGTGGTGGTGTGGTATGGGCGCGTGCCTGACGCGGGGCCGGTGCGTGAGTAGTAGCCGAGCCCAGCGCTGGACAACAACACTTACAGAGTGGTGGTGGTGTGGTATGGGGGCGTGCCTGACGCGGGGCCGGTGCGTGAGTAGTAGCCGAGCCCAGCGCTGGACAACAACACTTACAGAGTGGTGGTGGTGTGGTATGGGGGCGTGCCTGACGCGGGGCCGGTGCGTGAGTAGTAGCCGAGCCCAGCGCTGGACAACAACACTTACAGAGTGGTGGTGGTGTGGTATGGGCGCGTGCCTGACGCGGGGCCGGTGCGTGAGTAGTAGCCGAGCCCAGCGCTGGACAACAACACTTACAGAGTGGTGGTGGTGTGGTATGGGCGCGTGCCTGACGCGGGGCCGGTGCGTGAGTAGTAGCCGAGCCCAGCGCTGGACAACAACACTTACAGAGTGGTGGTGGTGTGGTATGGGGGCGTGCCTGACGCGGGGCCGGTGCGTGAGCGAGGCCAGGAAGCCGCCGCCGCCCCCGCTGCGCGCTGATACCGGCGATGCACACGAGTAGTAGCCGCCGGAACCTGGCGCTGGAGAGACAAAAACAACAAAAATTATTCAGCTATTATCGCTATCAGTAGCGAACTTAAATCAACCAATTAATGATATTTGATTTGAAAAAAGAGGTAGATAGGTTACTTGTGCTAAAAAAGTGGCACCCGAAATCAGAACAATAGTTCTGTTTTACCAATAAGTAAACCTGAGTGAAGCAATGATGTTATAATAAAAAAGACATAGATAGATTATGTCAGTACTGACGTTAAGTCCAAAATTGTCCACAGGGTCGACAACACGACATAGTTAATTTGACCGCCTTATAATAACGTTTGAAGACAGTACGATTATTTACTAGAGCATAAACGAAACAGATACAATATGTTGCCAAAGGTCGTCTCAGACTGTCAACTCAGATGTACGAATCGTTGTGATTCCAGGTGCCACTTTTTTTGCACAAGTAACCTATCTACCTATTTTGATTATAAAATCATTAATGTTGTCAGTTTGAGACAACACTGCGCAACATTATCTGTCTCGTTTACGCTCTAGTAAATAATCATACTATCTTGTTCATCACTTACAGCACAGTCAAATTATAGGTACGTACGCAGTGGACAACTTTTGACTTCGCATCAGTACTGACATAACCTATCTACCTCTTTTTTAATAAAATATAATTGATTTACACCCCTTCAAGCCTACATTTCGAGGTGAAAACTGCTACTTTCGCATTTATAATATAAGTATGGATTCCTATTAAAAAATCAACAAACCTCCGGAACAAAAAGAAACTCTAAATATTAAAAAGAGCTACCACCTACCTATCTGTCGTATTTTTGAAAATAACTTACATTCTTTGTGAAATTTTTCTTTGAACGCGACCACGAACTCTGGCGGGAGGCCGCAGGAGGGAGGAACTTTGCTTTCACAGTCTCTGCAATAGAATTATAATTGTTAATACAATGATGACATCTTATTAAATGTGAATGTGATTGTATCAGGTGATTGTGGATAACCAACTACATTGATGGCGTTGCAAGCTGTTAACAAAGTGAGAATCGTTTCATCTCATTCAAATCGCTTCAATGCAGAGACAAACTTGACGCCAATAATCAATAAGCAGCGTATATAGAGTATTCACAAATTTGGAACAGGAATGGAAAAATAACTGACTTTTTGCTTATTTCAAGAACAGTGAGGGTCACCTTTGTCCAGCAGTGGGACAAAATCCAGGCCCAGGACGTCGAACAGACGCTAGACCGTGTCGATCCGACAAATATTGGACAGTGCCATTTTAATAAAAACAAGATTTGGCAACAAACAAACAGGACAATCTTGTCTCATTTGACAGGTACAAAACCCTGGAACATTTTGAGAAAATCCTGTGTTTATTACTTGGTGGTGATTTTCCATTTTTTGTAATATTCGTTCTCCTATCTAGGATTCAGGACAGCCTGCGGAGATAAGTCTTCGTGAAGCGGTGCCGATGTGGGCGTCCGACCGGCCCGCCGCGCCGAGCGGGGCCTGGGGAGATAGCTAGTCACCTGTGGCACTTGAACTTGCACTCCTTGCACTTGAGGCCGGAGCCGAAGAGCATCTGTTTGTCGCAGTAATCACAGGTCGCGATCATGTTGAACGTCTTCGTGAAGCGGTGCCGATGTGGGCGTCCGACCGGCCCGCCGCGCCGAGCGGGGCCTGGGGAGATAGCTAGTCACCTGTGGCACTTGAACTTGCACTCCTTGCACTTGAGGCCGGAGCCGAACAGCATCTGTTTGTCGCAGTAATCACAGGTCGCGATCATGTTGAACGTCTTCGTGAAGCGGTGCCGATGTGGGCGTCCGACCGGCCCGCCGCGCCGAGCGGGGCCCGGGGAGATAGCTAGTCACCTGTGGCACTTGAACTTGCACTCCTTGCACTTGAGGCCGGAGCCGAAGAGCATCTGTTTGTCGCAATAGTCACAGGTCGCGATCATGTTGAACGTCTTCGTGAAGCGGTGCCGATGTGGGCGTCCGACCGGCCCGCCGCGCCGAGCGGGGCCTGGGGAGATAGCTAGTCACCTGTGGCACTTGAACTTGCACTCCTTGCACTTGAGGCCGGAGCCGAAGAGCATCTGTTTGTCGCAATAGTCACAGGTCGCGATCATGTTGAACGTCTTCGTGAAGCGGTGCCGATGTGGGCGTCCGACCGGCCCGCCGCGCCGAGCGGGGCCTGGGGAGATAGCTAGTCACCTGTGGCACTTGAACTTGCACTCCTTGCACTTGAGGCCGGAGCCGAAGAGCATCTGTTTGTCGCAATAGTCACAGGTCGCGATCATGTTGAACGTCTTCGTGAAGCGGTGCCGATGTGGGCGTCCGACCGGCCCGCCGCGCCGAGCGGGGCCTGGGGAGATAGCTAGTCACCTGTGGCACTTGAACTTGCACTCCTTGCACTTGAGGCCGGAGCCGAAGAGCATCTGTTTGTCGCAATAGTCACAGGTCGCGATCATGTTGAACGTCTTCGTGAAGCGGTGCCGATGTGGGCGTCCGACCGGCCCGCCGCGCCGAGCGGGGCCTGGGGAGATAGCTAGTCACCTGTGGCACTTGAACTTGCACTCCTTGCACTTGAGGCCGGAGCCGAAGAGCATCTGTTTGTCGCAATAGTCACAGGTCGCGATCATGTTGAACGTCTTCGTGAAGCGGTGCGCGATGTCGTGCGCCATGCAGCGGGATACTGTGGGCGTCCGAGGGGAGCGGGGCGCTCCGAATGCCGTCTGGGAAGATAATACATAATTTTTAATACCGTTGCTTTAAAAGGGGTAGTTTTCGTAACTGTACATTCGCCTCCTACTTGAGGCGAAGACACCTCTAGACTCGTGCAAAATGACATACCTACTGTTCGCACTTGTATCATTCATCATGTAACTCTTTAACTTATTTAAGATATCTTTTTATAAGTGGAGAAGTGAGAGACACAGGATGTGTCTAGATTTGATTAGTTTTAGGCCATTCAGTAAGTTTTGACTGGATGTGACTCTTTTAAGTCATCCGCCTATCTAACCTGTGGGCGATCCACTCTTATTTTCCCTAGTTCTTGCACCGCCGCATATGTTTTACTAAATGTTACCGGAAGATTGTCTGGAAGAGATCACTTATAGCTATGAGACGAATGTACCCAAATTTGTATGTTCTTGTTATGTATATGTAACTGTTTTGTGCATTAAAGTACATCTTATCGATAGATTTCGGCCGACATCGCGACAGTTAACGATCCAGCAGACGAGTTTAAGAGACATAAAATTGAATATGGTTTTGTTGCATACTCATTATTTCAACTTTTCGAATGGCGCGACGTTCTACTTTCACTGGCCAATCGAAGATATTAAGGAGTGAAAGAGTTTTGTATTGAAATGGAAAGTATGATCGATTGTGGGATGTAATAAATAAAACAAAGTGGAAAGAAGTGGTCTTTGCCTACCCTGTTGGGAAAGAGGCGTGATGCTATGTATGATGAGATTAGATTAATCTATTACACAATAAAAAATTACAATGTAATCACAGTTTAGTGTCAAATTACATGAATTAATATTGCGATCGTTAGAAAAATCCTTTTTCTGAAAATTCGCGTCAAATCTGGTCAAGCGTGATCCGGAGGTGACCAGATTTTTTAATATTTTTGGGGTGGAATTCGGAAAAGTGGGAATTTGGCGGGTTTTTCTGGGGTTCCTTGAAGAGGGCGTCTGTGGGTTGGGATAGTACTATGGGGGCTTTGGTGTGGGATGCTAAAGCGGGGGTTGCAGGGGATGTTTTCGGGAGGGGGAGTGGGATTACGGGAAAAATGGAATTGGAGTGTAAGGGAAGCCCCGCCTTCCCTTCCAAGGTCATTTCTTGTTGTATGATACCTTACCTAACTTACATACCTTAACACATAAACGGCCTATATACGTCCCACTGCTGGGCACAGGGTGCCTATGAGGGCTGGGCTCAACTATGAGGTGGAACAAGCCATACTCCAATACGCGGGCTCAGTGCGGATTGTTGGAGGGGTGTGAGGTTAGGTTAGTTTTTTTTTTACATACCTTAGTTGTAAAATAACGTATGAATGTAATAAATATGTTGTAATAATACTTACATTGTTGTTGCAGATGAGCGGGCGATGCAGCGGCGTGGTGTCGGGCTCGGGCACGCGCGGCGAGGGCGGCGGACTAGTCTCAGTCGTGCCCACGGCCGACGACTGGCTGTTGTCACTGAACAACACACACAAACAGTGTGTTGTAACTTACATTGTTGTTGCAGATGAGCGGGCGGTGCAGCGGCGTGGTGTCGGGCTCGGGCACGCGCGGCGAGGGCGGCGGACTAGTCTCAGTCGTGCCCACTGCAGACGACTGGCTGTTGTCACTGATCAACACACAAATACTCTATTATTTAGCTGCCGTAATTGTTGAGAAGTCGGCTACTACACCAAGGGTCGCGGGTTCAATCCCCGCACAGTACAAACATTTGTGTGCATGAACATGTCTGTTTGTATTATAGTTCGCACGCTGAATGATGATCCCTATGACGTTTCAACTGACAGTTGTATTAGTGATGCGAAACAAATTTCAAACAATTTCGATAAAATACTTTTTTTTAGGCAAATGTCATGTCATTCAGTCAAGTCATTCAACATATTAAGCAAAATTCATTTATTTTGAAAAAAGATTACGCACATTGATGGACAGAAAACACTGGATAAGAAAGTAACAGCCTAATTATATTTTTTCTTACTATACTTTAATTTTTATTCTAATTGCATAGTTTTAGAGTTTCGAATTCTTCTTGAATTGAATTTTAAAGCATTCATAATTGCCAGCTTTATGGAAAACTATAACTACTACCAAAAGGAGGCCACAGACACAGAGGTTCAGACTCAGATTTTGAAGATCCGCTTGATCCTGTATCAGATTCCGATTGATATAAGTAAAATACAAACTTTAAGCATTTGTTAATTTTTTGCAACAAATTATCGTTTTTTTTTTATCGATGAGTACCTTCTTAGTCGATAACAGCTTGACGACGTAACTTTTGCAGCACGTACCATGTACATTTGCATTGAGTTTTTTCCACTATTTACAAACATTACCTAATAATTTCTTAATATTTATTTTTCTAATTTACAAATGTACATAATTATGGTATTTTTCATTTTTTATAGGGCCTCTAAAGGATTTGTTGTGACAGGACGTCAGTACAAAGTTAAGCGCTGACTGTCATAGGGATCATCATTCGGCGTGCGTAGTATAGTCTGGGTGTTTCCTATGTATAATAAAGTATGTATTTACAAAAGAAATAGTAGTTTTCGATACAAGTGCGGAAAGTATGTCATTTTGCACGAGTCTCGAGGCATCTTTGCCCGAGCCGGCAGGCGAGGGTCAAGACTCGGGACGAGTGAAAATGACACTTCCGCTCGTGTATCGAACAACGTTTTTTAATACATTTGCGAAAAAAATAATATCAAACCAATGCGAATCATTAACACAATTAAGTCAAGAGTAAAAAGGGCGGGAATGAAAAAACTTTTTTTTTTCATGGCACCGGTTGTTTGCATTCAGCCTAGTAAAAATAAACTATTTTGAAAAAATATGTTAAATACTTGTGTACGAAAAATGTTAAATAAACAACATTAAAAACGATCAATAACCAAAGTATATCGTGACAGTCGTGACTAATCGTAAATAAAGAAAGCGGGAATGAAAAACTTAGGATTGACAGTATTTTTTAACACGGCATCGGTTGTATTCAGCCTAGTAAAAATATAAGAAGTAATTTAATTGCATTCAAACATGGAAATGCAATAAATACCTATTATTTTATTTCAAGTATTTTTAAGTGAAACTCATTCTTCTCATTCATTCATGCCAAATAACGTATCAAAATACAAAATAAAGTGATTGAACAGACAACCTCTTTGGTAGGATGTATGGAGTTTATTAACATTATCAAAAAAAAAATGGAAAAGTAAAAAGCACTAGTGCGGAAAAACCAACTTTCCGCACGCTAAACAGCTACGAAAAGTACCACTTTTTGAGCAACTGTATTAAAAAAGTATTTACATGTGTTTATCCGTTGTCCAGTATCCCATAAAAACGGGCTTTAATTAGCTCATTTTGGGGCTAGGTTGCGATGTGTGGAATAATGGCTAGGGATATTGCAATAACTACATCAGTAAATAGTAAGTAGTAGAATAGTAATAACTACATCAAGTCAGTAGTAGAATAGTAATAACTACATCAATTAAATTTTATTTCATTTCATTACCCAACTGCGCTAGAAGGAGCTCATGTTTTTCCCGACTATGTATCTTTTTAACTAAAAGTCGATTGCTGTTCGTTGGTCTCGCTAAAACTCGGGAACGGCTGGACCGATTTGGCTTATTTTGGTCTTAAAATAATCGTTTACGTTCAGGGAAGGTTGGAAAGGTGAGTAAACATGAAGAAACCCTAGGAATATTAGTAAAAACAACAAGTTTGTATTCTCTTAGCAACCTTTTCTACCTGTCACGTGACACTGAATGTTTGACAACAGAAACAAGTCTGTCGGGACAGCTAGTGTATGTATAATAATTATACAGGGCGCCAAGCAATTATTGTTTGGCGCCCTCTGCAGCCTGAATGACTTGATGGGTTTCAACTAGGTGTCGTTAGATTTGTTTTCACTGTGAGAGTGACACTGAGTATATCAAAATAAGAACGGTAATTTAAAGAACTAAAAAACTCGACTGCGTTTCTGTGTAATTAGGAAATGTTAAAACCCTAAAGCAAGAAAGTCGTCATACCCGATTGCAGTTAGCTTAAAAAAATGTAACAGCCGGAACCCAATTCACAGATAGAGGCTTAGTGAATTTAAAGTGATTTTTTATATCACATTGTAGATTTCAACGGCTGGCTTTCTAGAATGGAACTGTTTTATTATCCCCACTAAACATTTACGATTTTTTGAGTCAATTTTGTTTTAAGTAAATTCCACTAAATAGGTTAACACTTACCTTAGGTCGGAGGCGTCTGGGCGCACGGAAAGCTGGGACTCGTGCGAGCGGGACTTGGTCAGCGCTTGCGGCGCCGGCAGGCTCGAGTTCTGCTTGCGTTTGCTCACCGGCGTCGTCGGGGATTTGCCGCCTGAGGATCATACATTTATTTATTTATTCTTTATTGCACAAATTACAAAAAAAAGTACAATTGGCGGACTTAATGCCGAGAGGCATTCTCTACCAGTCAAACGCAAGGTATAACAGAAAATTTAGGGCAATTGGGCTGTGCAACATATTATGTTTATGTTTACATTATGCTATGTTCATATTATGTTTGTACAGTTATACAAAGTACCTACTGTTTTTAAGGTTTTTAAAAGCAGTTTTAAAAGGCTGAAATGCATAGAGCTAATCAGCGATTAAACGCATTTCGAGTGGGGTCACTTGATTGGTTCAAGATTACTTACACAACCAAGGAATACTCTGGTACTCGTAGTACCCATTAGTAAGTGTTTTTGTGATCCGTCGGAGGCCGAGGCACACTTAGGCCACAGACACGAAGTTAGTAGGCAGCAGGGCGGCAGCGGCGTTTCATATAAAACATCATCATGAAATGCATATGCTGTCCGCTGACTTCGTTTCTGTGGCCTTAGGGTAGCTGATCCACTGAAGCAAGTACAGTATGTACAGCAATTCTATGAACTCTGTTCGATATAACATTCAGATTCACCTGTTAGAGAGTTCTCTGTCATGTGATATTATATTATATCCTAAGTCCTCTTTTAAATAACAAAGTATCTCCCGCTATCCGAAACATGAAGCAACTATTATTACTATAGTATATACTATTTTGTGAAAACAATTGTTAAAATTCTGAATAAAAACAAGTACGTAAGGAATTGCTATATTATACGGAAGTAATTAAGGTAAGTATACAACCCACCTTTCTTCCCCTGCGGAGTCGAGTGATGCGAGTCCGTGCCAGTGTCGCTGGCGCGACTACCGCGCGGGCGCGGGCGCGGCGAACTGCGCGTGTGAGAATGTCTCTCCCAGGAGTCCCAGAACAACTGGAGCTCCGCCCCACCTTCTCCTCTTGCTAGGGCCTCTGCAGAGAGAATATTTTTTGCCAGTTTTGTATTCAAGTGAGGATTCGCGAAGGAAAATTAAGTATAGCCCGCAGTACAAAATTGCATGAAAATTGGTCATTTTAGACAGTTGAAACAACCACCCATTACTTTACATACATACGCTCACAATCATATCCCAAACGGGGCAGTCAGAGGTACACTGATGACGGAACGTCATGTTAAACTGAACATTCAGAAGCCCACATTCCACTAAGGGAATTTGAATCGTACATGGTATGGGTTGAGTTTTAGGAGAAATATGTTGAATAAACATGGTGGATTTATAAATAAAAATAGCTTATTTAGTATCTGTTAATTTTACTTTGAATTATGCCCAAAAGCTGACATCTGATTATCTTATGTACAGTTGCAATTACATTTCTCCTTGCTACAGCATTAACTAAGCGTGGCGGTTATCAAAGGCAATTGCAATGACGGAGATCTTTGTCCATCAATGGGACAGCATATAGGCTAGCTGCCTTTTAATATGAAATATGAGGGCCTTACCTGTATATGTGGTGAGCCGATGCATGGCGCGGCACAGTCGCCGCACCTCTTCATCTCTCGCGGCCGAGAGCAACGCTCGTAGCTCATGGTCAGATCTCTCCCGTAGTTCTTCTAGGGAACCTACCCGCGAGCACACCGCCTGAAGCAACAATATGGTTTTAAGTAAGTGGCTTAGCAAAAAGCCTATGGAATTATATGAATGCTTGTGAAGATATTTCTGGAATGCCTCTTTTAAATGATAGAAGTGATGGGGATTTGCTACAATAGACGTTGTCATTATTTGACGCCGTAGCGCGTAACTTGCTCACAAATATTTTAACTTCTTATTCTACTGGATTCTAAATCTACTTTGATTACTTCCAGGGCTTTCATCAATTTCGATTTGATACTTATTTCTTTTTATCATCGTGGGGATTCCACATGGATAACTCGCCGCCCGGAAGGACGTCGAGAGTATGGACTCCTTCCGACTAAAAGTCCACAGTGGTACTTCTTCTCGCGGGACCTAGTGACACACTAGGTTCAACAACACCATCAGTGCTTGACAATTAACGGCTCCCTTTCCAGCCAACCGCCCCGTGGACGCCGTGCAATACGAGCAAGAAATCTCCGGCACTCGAGCCCGTTGCCTCCGATTCGAGTAACTTCCCTAGCTTAGACAGGCTAGTGTAGTTACTTTACTCAACTCGTCACCTTACTTGCGCGGTGTAGCTCATTATTATGTAGGTACCTCGATCGCATCAGGACACAGGCCGACCACCCGCAGCCACAGCGCCAGACAGGGCACATTCCTCAACTCTAGCTGCAGCTCCTCACCGAACCGTGCCTTGATGAACAGCTGACGGGAGAAGTGCTTCACTAACTTGCCCTGAAAACAAATGTTTTTGACAATTGGATCACAATTGTACATTATGGACACAGTGGATCTTAATTGTTAGTTTACATCAAGAAGCACAAGCTTTCAAACAAAAGCTGGTTCTCATACTTGTAATTTAAATTCTCCCATTTATGCGAACTATAGACTAGAAGTTTTGATAAGGATGGCCTCATATTATGTACCTACTACCTACCTACGAGTACCTACTGTTTGACATTTAGATGACTGTTTTGTTGGTGTGCCAGTAATAATAAGTGTTCATAGAAGTTGAGTGTCTCATTTACTTATGTTTACATTGTCAAATGTGGTAATTAAATGCAACAGGAATAAGACTGGATCATAAGGAATAATAATGTAACTGCATTTGTCATCTAACTCATCTAGCAGTGAAATTTAAATCCTCATGTGTGAGTATCTTTAGAACATTGACAAAATAAATAGAGAGAAGTCTAATCTTATCTATCTGTAATCATTTCACTAAACAATTTTTGAGAGTGACTAAACCATTAAGATAACCAATCATAGAATCTTTATTAAATCTGCCCAGGGTACGAGAAAAGCTGTTTCTGGGGATTTCAAATAAACCTTAATAATATTTTTTTTTTCTGTCAAACCATGTAGTTGACTAGTAGAGTAGTTCTTTACATTAAGACCGACACTTTTACTTTTATTAAGTGCTATGAAGAAATAACGAATATCCTCTCCTTTCCTTTATAGTGATTTAAAAGAGAAGTAAGTAGGTTTAATTGCTGTAAGTGTGGTACAATAAGGGTCTAATACTTAATTTACAGTCACACACATGTAACTGTTGAACAGCATGCAAATAAGATTAAATTAAATTAAAAATAATGTCCCTAATTAATAATGATTGTGCCTCCTTTAAATATTCAAATGGTGAATTAATAACTATAATTATCCAGTAAATAGTTTTTTAGACTATTATATTATGTTCAGCTTGATGTCTTATCACCACAATTTATAAATATTCAACATATAATATCAGAATATTAAGCTTTATTACTCAAAATAAGTCACCATTTAGATAACATGCTTAGTTTTAAAAATTAGAAGGCACTAGTCCTCATGGCTGTTGAGTCATGAGGGCATGTCCCATGTAGAGTGAACAATGCAATGATATCAGATTTATTTATATAGATAAGCAGGCACACGTCAAAACAATACTACTTAAGAGGTACTCAAAAGATAACTGGACATCACAGCACACCATGGTGACTCAATATTGTCACTTAAAATTTATTTGAGAGGCCTCTAAGTGTAGAGGTTGCAGATTTCTTTCCCACAGCAACCCAGAAATTTGTTGGTGAAAAAGTTTTAATCCTAATTTGGGTAAAGTAGTCCTAGGTTAAGGTGTGTCATATTGAATTACTTCTTCTTTCTCTGAGTAATACTGCAAAAGTTGATAACTTGATGTCATCAGTCAATATGGTAGGAATATATTGACTAGCACAGTTCACTGGCACTCAAATTTGATAAACCCAAATATCTTCAAAAATTACTAGGCTGGTTTTGTACTATTTTACCTATGACTTCACTATGAAATATGGTTGAATTATCACTTACTTAAAACCATATCAACAAAAGGGAGTCAAAAGTGGCTAACATTTCGTAGAATAACTTACCCAAAAATATACATAATGCATTTAGTTTTATTTATTACTGTCTAATATTTTATGTTTGTGTCTAGGTTATTGTTTTTTTATTACCTTAAGGTCAAGCATGAGAAATAAAAAACAATAGTGAAATCACCAGTGGAATTCTAATCCAACAAGAAAATATTCACAAGATATGTTGCTCCAAGTGTTGGCAAAGTGGACAACTCTCTCCAATGGAATGCTGAAGTAATTATGTACATTCAACTACTTAAAAAAATAACTATTGATTTAGATATTCCTTATCTAAACCAACATCGCATTGTAAATAAGGTAAAGTAAGAAGTTTCTAACCAAACAAACTCATTTCTCAAACTATCCATTCTAGTCAGATGAATTTAAAATTTGATTATGTACACTTCCTGAGACTAGGAGGAAAGCAGGGCAAGGTCACAATGTATACGCAGCGAACGGCCTTTACGTTGGCAACATACTAGACTCCAGGCCTTGAGTTGAAAGGTCCTTGATTCCCCGAGCTCTCGATATTTTCAAGGGCATAGCATGTTTCCCTTTCGCGTACACTGATTATGTCGTAAATAAATCATACCTCCAGGGTCCGAATCTCCTGCTGCGTGAGCTCCGCGCTCGTCGAGCATTGTGTCCTCAAACCCTCGAGAATATCAGCAGAAACGTCGATCATAGACTGGATCGTCTCTATCGTTTGAATTGCATCACGAGCTCTGTTTATTTCGTACTCGTTCTCTGCATCCATTACAATTATCACAGTACTTTACACAGTCCACTAATCACTACATAAAAGTAAAAAACACTTCATTCATTTTATAAAAATGAATATACAAAACATTGCAGGTGTTGTATTGCCGATACATCTGATACAGCGGCCATATCCGAAGAAAATCTATATTCTTGTCTATGATTTGCCTGTCGAACCATAGCGCAATGGAATGACATATGTCAGTTGGATTAGGGCAACACTCAAAGTACGGTTTTTCTAGGGTTGTAAGAAAAGTATATTTTTTTGGCATGAAGTAATTATCGATAAAACTAAAAGGTACTCTATAAGAAAAATATGTGAACATCTCATCATGCGTTTGTACGGTTTCAGGCTCCCCATTTCTGTTTAGTCCTCCATGCTTTTTTGCAGAGAAATGGCAGTTGCGAGATGGCTACCCATGTCTTGTTATTGACAAGCCATTGATTGCATTGAGGATACCAAGACGTTAAAAACACGGACTTGATGCTATGAGGCCAAAACATAGTAACCAGCAAAAGCGAGAGTTATTCGCTGTTAAGTTAAAATGGCACACAGCCGACAAGCTGCTTGTCGGCTGCACGCCTATTCAAAACAAATTAGATTACTTATCTTCGATTGCAAGTGTTTAGCTGTCTTTAGAGAACGCTGAAACATACAAGTAATGCATTTTGAGCTTATGACAAAAAATGCTGAATCGATTAAACAATTGAACAGTAAGCTTCCTTCAATTGAACTATTGGTGTTTGGTGTGTCCTCAGCTTTATGTCTGCTACATTATTTTTAAAAGCAGCAACACCAATTAAATGTCATTTAATTAGTTTTTTTTTTTTAGTCTATGACTTTTATCAATGAAGAGTAGACGTTTGTTGTGAGATTTGTGTTTCCTATTTTTTCGCCTTCCGTCGTTTATTAAATTCTGTGTAATGTTAACGTTTAGATAGGAAATAAATAAATATTTTTACTTTACATTTAAATAGTGCTCGGAAATATTTTTCGCAAGTGTCTAAATGTAGGAAAATTATAATGTTTTTCGAGCGTATAATCTTGCCTGTGTTCTGCCTTGGAATCAAAGGTAACTTGTTGTTTTTGAGTAGTAATAATCAGTTAGTGAAAGTTTGTTTTTGTTAAAATAGGTTTAAATATTCGTAGTGTTCTCCCGGACCCTGGCGGAGGCGGTGGACATCAGGGAAGTGGATGCTGACAAAGGAAGGAACGTTACAATTCCTTGCGGAGGGTTGCTTGTGTTGCCGGCCCCTAACGTGCAGTGGGTGCACAGGGGCAACCACACTCACCACGAAGTATTGGTAAGTACTATGAAAAGATTTGTTTCAGGTGCAACTGGCATTTCAGCATAGCCTGTATTTATTTTGGAACTCTTGTTTAGTTACAGAATATATATAATATTTTATTCAATGGCTTAAGTCTAATTAAAATATCATATAAGATTTAATTACACTTATTTTCTTGTGGGAATCTCTTCAGAAAACTAACTCTGAAACTCTAGCAAACAATAAGCCAAATCATACAGCAGTCCCACTGCTCTATTACTTAAACCATATTTTGCATTGCCTAACAAAATTGGGAAATTGTTACTTTAGGGATTAATTAGTTTGCATTTATTTTAATAACATCAAGAAGAACACTTGATATTGCCTAAATGTATATTTTAGAATCAAGATGTTAGTCAATTTGTTTGAGCTACTTGGATATACTATTTCTGTTTAAATGCACTTCAATATTGCATAGTCCATCATGCCCATTGTCCGTCCAGGACTTAATAGGTATTTGTGTTTAGGCTCAACTGGTTATGTGGGTCCAATTTTCTCACTCCAGCCAGCACCAGTTTGAACTTATTTAATTTCAATTGAACTGTTACTAGAGCATGATTAAACTTTGTTCATGAAAGTCTTGGCTTATTAGAATATTTTCATTTTCACTTTCCTTGTAAGTACTGTTATTGTTAGGAGGAAAATCCTGTGATTTATGGAGGTCTTTCTGTATGGAGGCTGAAAACAAATTTTTAAGAAATATTCTTCCATTTTGGCACAATCTTGTCACATTCATATTCATTACAATAATTGAGAAAGAAATAGGTAATGTTACTTTCTGCAAATCGCAAGTTATCTATTTATTCTAAACTAGCGGCCGCCCGCGACTTCGTCTTCGTGAAAATATTTTTCAATTTTAACCAGTTGTTCCTGGGATTAGCGCTTAAACAAACAAACAAATTCCATCTTGCTGCGTAATCGTGGCGTGCTCGCAGCGTACACGCCGTGATCTCGCAGCGATAGTTCCGCGATAAAATAAACGCCGCGAATACGCCGGTCATCCATCAGTCAAAGTCAAAGTGGGCTTCGCGGCGTGATCGCGGCGATATCGCCTCGCCGTGAAATGGTTGAGCTCAATCAGACCTTGTTTTATATTTATTTTCAAAATTCGGAAGATATCCAGAATAAACTTATCGGACCCCTTTGACTCCACGACAGAACATATTGCTTTTTATTAGCAATCTGGGTCTATAAAAATGCTTTCACGGTGATCATCAATACCAGTCCAACTACGCAAAGGACCACCTGACGACCAACAAGTCGAATCCGTCGTACTGAAGTGCTAAAGATAGCTCACGCTAAATAATAATAACATAACGAACATACCCTCACGACCATATCCCTAATGGGTTAGTCAGAGGCACACTGATTGTTTCCGTCATGGTGAACGGGACATTCAGAAGCCCACGTTTCGCCGAGGTGATTTGAATTTAACCCAACGTGGTAAGGGGCGAGCCTACCGCCGCTATCCGGGCTGCTTGTGTTTGTATCGGTGTTTACCATAATCCTATTTAAAGGGGTGTGTGGTTGAAGGCAGAATATAATTCACCTCGAATAAGAAATCTAGAGCTAATTTTAAATCTCAAGATTAAAGAGAGACACACACACACACAACTTTCAATCACGCCTAAAAATATTGTTCAAGTCTGGTTCAAGTTATGGTAACCGTTGTAATCCACGGTATTTTAGCTTGGACAAACGTAGCGTAACGTACACGTAAACGTGTCTTGGATAAGTGAAGACGCTCGTAGTAAGTGTGGACAAGTGTAGCCCTACTAATGAGCATGTATGAAAGGATGAATCAAAGTGGAAAAAACGCACGATTTGAATCAAGTCGGCATCCCACACTGGTTCGATTCGAAATGCGTGATGGTACGGTTTGTATGTATGAGCATGTTTAACAAACTCGCGTGTCCATGCTTACTGAAAGCTTGCCTCAACAGAGTAGAGTTTCTTAATTGAAAACTGAACATGCTTTTTTGTTTACATCTATTCGTACGAGTATCTTTGCGGTGGAATCCGCTCGTGTCGTGCGTCTGCTTTTCTATGTATCCGGTGACGGAAAGATCCCTAAAAATTACATTAACACAGAACATTAATCCAGTTTAGCCCCAAAATAAACAAAGCTTGTACATTCAGTACTAGACAAACTTCTTTTTGTAAACGCATTTACGAGTACATAGGAAACTCCCAGAAAAATACAAAGAATTGAAGTAATCTGTTCATGAACACGAAAGTTTGTACTGTGTCGGGATCGGACCCACAAGAAGAAAGAAAGAAATAAAATTTATTGGACACTAAACATAACAATGAAATTTACACAACAAATAGGTAGTAACAAATAATGTGTCTAAAAGGCTGCCCCTCAGCATATGCCGCGTTGGTTACAGAACCATCACGACGCACAGACACAGAAGAAGAAGAGAAGAAGAAATTGGCTGCTACTACACCATAGATAGGTCGTCCATTTCTTTACCGTTACACCAAATCAGTCGTAAAATAACAAATGCCACTTTATAGAGTAGTGTACGCAGAGTTGTATGCATAGAACTTTAATAGGTTGTATGAGTACTTGAACACGTTTTAGGCGCGTTCGGTTTTAGAATAAACTGTCTCTTCAGGTATTTATATTCTAGGATTCAGCTCACCCTACAGTCCAGTCGAGCTGTCAAACCAGTCGGCGGCTGTTTTCACGGGTTTTTTTTTCCTAAATCAGTCATTTTGGAAAAAA
The DNA here is from genome assembly GCA_950022985.1 of Udea ferrugalis. Classification (NCBI taxonomy): domain Eukaryota; kingdom Metazoa; phylum Arthropoda; class Insecta; order Lepidoptera; family Crambidae; genus Udea; species Udea ferrugalis. The sequence continues at coordinate 1,945,100 of OX465527.1, read as the reverse complement.
AGATGTGAATAGTATTCGTATTCTCATCGAGGTAGTTGATACTTAGTGTACCGATGCTATTAGTGGACCGTCCTTTTCAGCATATAAGAACTCATATTATCCATGTTGTACTTGTGCCAGAGCGGTTTAATGACATAACTGACCACTGCCCGGCCGCGCTGGCTAACGCATTCGACCTTGCGTCTAACGGTGCAGATCGCAGATGACGGCCTGTGATTTGGTCATTTCCAGGGTTGCTACTTACTGGCCATGGCAGTTTACCGAGGGCTACTATGATGATATACTTATGGAATACCGGGAAAGCCAAAAAAGTAGTAAAATTTGATGCTTCTGATATTAACCTTTATTTTCGGCACTTTGCCTGCAAAGCTGGATCCATAATTGATTTAGCGCACTGCTCCGTCGCCAGTGCTAGCCCTTTACGAAGGGAGGCCGGAACGGAACGGACGGAAGCGCCTGGAGTGCGCAGGCACTTCCGCCATCTCGTTGGACTTTCATCTTCCGCACTCCGGCCCCTGGCTCCCACCGTACACGGACTCTACTGGGCCCATAACCACGAGCCACCCAAAATGCGGCTCCGCTGCCGCATCCACGACGGAGGCCGTGACTTACATTCCATTTGCTTTTCAATCTATCAAAGTTTTAGGAAACTTTGTAAATGCTGCACCGAAGTTTAGGCTTGTTTTTGTAACCAATCAACCGAAACACTCTGTTTATTTACCTTAAACCTACCAATGCAATAAGGATTATTATTATATTTGCACGGTATAGGTGTGTAGCCTGTATCCTCACTTCAGTTTGCGATACTGTTGTAAAGCATTCTTCCTGAGACGTGGCCAACGGATATGATCCCTTCGACATCCCCAAAGTAATAGGGTTGCTTCAGCGTGTTTGAATTGATGTCATTGAGGTTTTCAAACACTCTTTCTGGGGTTCCGCAGTTAACAGGGAAACTTTAATGTGTACTTTCAAGTTACCGACCTCGGTCCTCTGTTGCTCGAATTGTGCGATTTTTTTGTTCTAGTCTATTCTTAAATGTGTGGTATCGTTAGATTGCCCATTTTGTGATACTATGTGTGATATGTGGTCCCTTTTCAAGATGTTAAGCTGTAAATGTTTTTGTTTTGTTAAAGTCAATAGTGACGGTTAGCTATTTGGACTTTATGAGTAAACGAAAAATAATTATTAAACTTTTTTTGGATTTAATATTAAAAATCGCCTATAGGCAACCCTACCGACAGGAACTGGTGGACAATAGGCGCTTCGGATGGCTCCAGATTGGGGTCGCCGATTGTCCCCGCTGGCCCTACGCTGTCGGATCTCTTTGACATTACTTGATAGCCTTTAATCTCATGTCTACAACATACCTCTACTTTCCCAATAAACCAAACGGTATATCGTGGGGAATTTTCGCTGTCCGCATCTGGGCTTAGAGCGTCTGAAGACTTAAAAGTGACTAAACGACATTAGGTTTTCGTCTTTCTTTGGTTTGTCCTTATTTCCTATTTAAACATGGTTGAAGTGCTTACACTGTTTTTACCTTACTTTATTTACATATTGATGAATATACGCATAGATTCGCTCTCTGAAATAAAGACAAATTCAAGCTGCGCCTTTTATAGAAACCAGGATCAGGTTTTGTTTAAAAGCCAAACTTCAGAAAGTTCGTCATTATTTTAGTACACTCCAAACGTGTCGAACATACTTAAACATTCTCGAACATGTCCCGCGATAATCGACCATATACATTGCACTTTTCACATTGTTCAGTGTAGAAATAGATGTGAAACCACAGGCAAGTTCAATCAAAAAGTAAGATTCGAGAAAGGATTACTTTTCAATTTGAACGTGCTGTTTCTTTGAAAGGGTTTACCTGCTTCCACGGCGATTTAATCCTCTGATTTAACGCAAGCAAGCATGCGTCATTTGATCAGGAAGATTGTTGATAATCTGTTACTTATCCAGAGTTTCTAGGTGGGATCTCTCTCACTTAACTGTAAGGCCCATTCCATTTTTAAATTGGGGAACGAATCAGAATGGCGTATTTTGACATAAATCTTCATTTCTTCGTAGTTATTGGAAGTTGGATAGCTGACTAACTAACTAAAATATGTTGTGATCTTCTTTAAATCTGCACAGACGTGCCTGTGGCATTGTAGCTCCCAATCGATTTGACCGATTTTGATTTGTTTTTGTTTCAATGTGATGAGTTCAATAGTGTCCTTAGCAATGATTCAGCAAAATCTGTCGAGGTTTGAAGTTCATCAGCTCGTTTCTAGTTCATAAACGGAGCTCACTTCCACAGATCCTCACATTTTAAAATTTAGTTTCTGTTACGGTAACGTAAGGGTTATTAAAGTTAGAGTTGTTTGTTTTTTTTATAGAAGCCAAAGATCTGTTTATGTATGTGCATTACTTAAGGCTGTCTGTTTATCAATTTTATTTATAGAAACATGTCAGTTACGGTGGATGATTTTATAGATAAGCTCAAGCTTGTGCCTTTACTGTCCTAAATAGTGTCTATTGTGATTGTCTTTTCGTGTACGAAATAATAAATAACTAATCAGTCGGATTTGTACCTCCTTAGTCTGTTAAAAAATACAAACTAGGGGCCAACATCTGCTTCTTCTTCAAGAGTGGGAATATTTCTCACTTCCACAGCAAAATGCTTTTCATCTGATTACGTATCATATCTAACACATCGCATTTGTCGCACGGTCATCTCGATTATCTGGACCATTCGAACCCGCGATATCTGGACGCAACTGGTATCCATCGCCGGTAATGGCCGCTGTCCGGTGGACCGTCACGGCTTCGCGAAGTTTACGGTGTCCTTGCAAATTGGGTGCAGGCAAGATCACCTTCTTAGTTCTTTCTTGTTCTCCTCTTCTACTTAGCAAAATAAACGATGTATATGCTGCAACGGTGTGTAATGGCCGTGGTAATGGTGTGTGTTGTCTGAGTATTCCGTTGTCGCCTTTTATGAGAGGCGCCGTGGCCGAGTGGTTAAACACTGGCTTGGAACCTGTGTGATTCCGAGTTCAAATATAGCCAGAACACCTAATTTGTGTTCATCGTACAATTTGCAGCCTTCGCGGCCAAGCCCATGCAACCCAGATAGTGGTGAAAAACTCGCTTGCCCTCAGTTTCAAAATTCGCTTGAAATGTGGGCTACTGAATGTTCCGTTCACAATGACGGCAGCATTCAGAGTGATTGGAATATCCCGTTTGGAGTATGGTATGGTCGTGAGCGTAGTATGTTTTTTTTTGAAGCATACCTCGTACCTATGTAGTTTGAACAACCTTAAATCTGCCTTAGTTAAATGTTACTCACAATTATTTGCATTGGCCGCTGCAACTCACTTTTTTCCTCGATCTAACTATAGACATAGCTTTGAGTTCAGACGACATTGGTACGCTAATTCTCTAGTTGCAGTAGTTGTCAACACAATCGCGCTACTTTAGAATTGCCAGTTTACCTATTTCTGAAACCTTTTGTGTCCTCACTTGTGTCTATCAAGACAGCAGTTTTAGGGAAACTTAATTGCAACCATACGTTTGATACACATATGTCTGGCACATTGTAACTTTCTCGATCAATAACTCTTTTGAACATCTTGTTCAAAAAGCCACCAATCATCAGATCCGAGCCATCTGTTTAGCGTGTTCAACTTCAGCAATTGATTGTGGTCTTATTAATACAATTGCGAGGATAAAAAGAGGTCGTAGCACTTTAGCCTCGGACCAATCAAGCGCGAGTGGTCCCTGTAGACAGATGACTTGGAGATTGCAGGTTCGAGTTTGCAATTTGTTGCATGTCGTTTTAGCCTTGTTAATGTCACGCACAGGTTTGATTTCCCATGAGACCAATGTAACCAGGTCCCAGAAGTCTTTTTGACGTGAAGTCTTGGTTATTGACCATGGAAATTAACGATTTGAACACACTCCATTATTACAACCTCTTCCTTCTCCGTTGCTGGTCAAGCTTTAGGTATGTTTCGTATGCCCGGATATGTGATCGCCAGTTTGCATTTAGCAAGCTTGGTGTTGTGGTTAACTCTTTCATGAAAATAAATTGACTTTTAGAAGGCCTGTTCGGCTGTTAGTATATTATAAGAATAAGAATAAATTTATTGACCATAAAACATACAAGACAGGAATTACAATAACGGTGGTCTCTGCACTAAGCTTGAGGCTTGGCTCGCAGCAAACCAAAAATTATAAAAGATCTTTAACTTAGAACTAATTCGAAGACACCGGTTCAGAATTTATGATTATGATGATTACGGTTTAGATTATGTTAGAACAAGCGCTATTTGGGGCCTGAATAATGAAGAGACTCCGAAAGAATCCCGTCTAATGGAATCGCATTCTGCAGTTTCCTCCTCTGGGGAATCCGGAGCAACCCTCTCTTTTCCAAAGGTTAGCCAATGACGAATAAGATCATCACTTAAAATGATTGACCATCTGTTATTCAGTCTGTACTTGAAATAAGAAAAAAACCCTTGGGACAAGCAAGAGGAATAGGCTGTTTGCATGGGTTGGCGGTTGGAGACTGGAAGTGGAGTATTTGACAGGACTGGACGAGTACTCACGTAAAATTATATCATAAATGACGTCACAGATATTGATATGGTTATTTTAAATTTAGGATCATGTCAGCGCAACCGGTCAATAAGGTCAACTGGAGGAAACAGTCCTGAATAAGTCTTGAAAACCTCGATAGAAGATGTTGAACAAAAAAGGCGTTTAGGTACACGCTAAAGTCCATTTATCTTCTCTGAGGAAAACTAGCGCCACTATTTTATCATTGGTAATTAAATGGCTCGTTAATTGTTATTTGGACCAGAAGTCCGATCCGCTCTATGCCAACAGACGGTCATTTGTAACAATTTGGTGAAATGATACCAAATCACATCACGGTAATTGGTAACCCTTTAGTATCAATTTTGCAATTAATTCGCGTTGTTCCAATTTAAGCGGTCAGTTCAATGCTGCGAGTTTCTTTATCATGTTTGAATTGTTCTCTTTTTTTTGTTTCTGTGCAATGTGAGATTTTATCCAAATTTTTTAGCATCTTCAAAAGCGCTGACAGTCTAGTCTAGACGAGATTAAACTTGATACTTAAGATTTCTGATCGCCATTTAAGATATGTCTATCTCAATTTTACGTAAAATCTATTTTGTACATTTGAGGTAAAAATTAAATAGTTCACTCATACCGCCAGAAGTTGTTACTTTTCCCTTGCTTCTTAGAAACTGGTTAAAACACCTTCGACTGTCAAGTCCGTAATCGATCGAATACTCGTGCATACATTTCAAATTCCGAGCTCAATAGCGCAGTACAAAATGACCAAATACATTAACGAAGAAATAAATGTCAGTTCGGTGTTCGGAATAGGCGTTCATGGTGATTGATGGATGGGTTTGACACCTCGCCCTTTCACGGGGGTTGGAGGCACCCGCATTGTAAGGCGGTATACATTTAACGATAAGTACATCAGCGGTATTTCTGACACATTTCGTGTTATAACTTCATTGAATCAGAAATGCTCAAATGTGTGGCAAATTAAGACCGTGCAAGCATCAATTTTATTACAACTTATACATAGTTGTCGCAATGTCGCAAAAGATAATCTGTAATACTTTGTTTTGCTCATTCATCGAAATGGTTATTTGATGAGCGGGTGAATCTTTGTATTCTGATTTGATCATTTTTGCAAAAAAACATCATGAGGAAGGGCGAAGTCTGGGTTTCTCGAGGTGTCTCGTGCATGGGGTTAACGCCCTATTACTGGCAACAAAGTTACGGACCCCCGTAAGAAACCGAAAATTAAGGAGCGGCGAACCCTTTTCACTATTACTTTTGGATTAAATTATTTCGGATTATGTCGTATAGAAATCATTTTCATTTATTTTAGGTATACATAATCCACGTTCCATCTTTTTTTTTTCTTTTTAAGAAATCATTAACTATTTTAGGTATACATAATCCACGTTCCATCTACATTAACCTATATGAACAACTAGAGAATATATAAAGAATATTTATTCCATTAATTTTGTACAATGATTTGTCTGTCTCATCATCATCATCATCATTAGCAGCCGCAAGAAGTCCCTGTTTGGGATATAGGCCTAAGCGTTTGTATGTATGTAAATAAAACAATTCCCAGTCAGTGGAATTGCTGGGCAAACGACCAAATGGAAGCCATTGTCTGCATCTCAGACTAAGTTTGCGCAAACAGCTAATTTGTGTTCCAGACTAAAAATAGCTGTTCAGTCTCAATTAAGACTTCTGCACCAGCCACGAAATCCACGTCCCTAGAGTTTAACTTCAGATTTGCTTTGTTAAACAATCATATGTATATGTACTTATTTATTTATTATTAATTGCACAATTAAAAAAATAGTCCAATTGGCGCACTTAATTTAACTGGAAAACTAAATTTTGTTTTAATATTTTCATATTTTCTTTTTAATAACCGTCTTGCCACCGCCACCACTGCATCTAGGTACTTCCCTTTCCAGTTTCTCTACCTGAAGGTTGTCTGGAAGAGATCGCTCTTAGCGATAATACCGCCTGTATTGTACATTCTAAATGTCTATAAGCATCGTTATGTAACTTGTTTTCTTTGTGCAATAAAGTATATCTTATCTTAATGCCTAAAGGCATTTTCTACCAGTCAGTTTTCTACCAGTAGCCCAGTGGTAGTGACACTTTGGCTGGAAACCCGGGTGATCTTGTCTTGATCAAGACTGGTTGGAACACCTACTATGTGTTCTTTCGCCACATTGAATTCAATTTCGCTCTACGTAAAGGGTTTCTGAATATAGCGTTCACCATGATCGCAACAATCGAGAGTGTCTCTGACTTCCCCGTTTGGTATACACTCATGAGCGTATGTTATAAAGGGAAAAAATAGGCCAGGACAAGTACAAGTGAGCTAATCTGGAAAAAGGGATTCCTTCCAACAGACATGATGACAAGAGGGTTAGAAACAGGCTAGCTAGACTACACCGATGCATAGACGGCTGTGTACAATCTGTAAAATCCTTCAGCCTCTAAACCCGCTTCTTCATGCTAATACAGAACTTGCTTTTGTCGTCAGCAATTGTCAGGCCAGTCTTAGTTTGCGCAAACATCTAATTCTTGTTTCAGGCTATAAATAGTTCATTCTCAATTGAGACATTGGCCAATTTGGTTTTACGAGCTCGGTGCTGTCGCTGCGCCGGCGCTAACTCCGCACTATCCAGCGCTGAAATTGCGTCTTTAATTGGTTAAATACGGACCGGATTGCTGTAGATACCAATCGTCGCCATTGTTGGCTTGTAGACACTTTTAATTTAGGTGAATGGTAAATCTCTTGAAGTTAAAGTACAGTCAACAGCACATCAGGATACCCCATTTCCGTTTTTTCTCTCGCCCTTGCCAAATGTCATTCCTTTGCAATAGAGCAAGGAGGACTGACCGGAAATGGGTAGAGTGATGTGCCCTCCACTGTACATACTGGCTGAATAAAGCAAAGCTTTATTTATTTATTGGTCTGCGAAGTATGACCTGCTAAGAAATCCCAAGGTTTTGGTGGATGCAGGCTGCCTATTGCCGACCGCTATGGAATTTATGGGGGAACATTATCACTGCCGATCATAGACTGCAGATGTTGATGATGATGATATTTTTTTATTAAACCTTTATTAGCTGATAATTGCAGCAAGACCACACTTTCCTGAAGCGTCAAATAGCCCTACAGCATCACTTTGACTACTATAAAGTTTTGCATCTTCCCGTTAGCTTCCTGTTGTTGCTGAGTAAATGACAGGGCACTTCAAGTGGTGATAGCTGAGGCTTTTCAAGATACGGTGCAATTAACTTTAAAGTACGGGGTAAGGCGAGGCTAAGCCGATTGTGATCCAACCTCTCTGATAGATGATGGTCATTAGTCTTTCAAAGATGAGGCGCCGTAGACAAGGTGTCTTACAGGCCTAACTTTCGAAGTTTATCTTCAGGACTACTAAGAATAATTCTGCATCGATTATACATGAGTAGCTTATTTCAACATTATGTTATTCATACCGACTCTAAAATTGATGGGAATTAGTTATATCTTCAAGTGTGTATTTCTGTATAACTGTCGGAAAGATTTGCTAAATGTTTGATTTAAAGTTGCTTCCTGGTGTGATAAACATCACTTTCAAGCATTCATTATCATCATTAACAGCCGCATGAAGCCCACTGTTGGAACTGCGTTTCCAGCCGCAAATCCTGCGACATTCATTAGGTCGTCCATTCACCTTAATGATTGTATTATGCAATTACCTATGTATAAACAGAAAATCTGATGGAATCTGTTTCGTTTCAAATACATTAATAAACTCTTTTTCCTGAACCTACGGACAATTTGTTATTACCCGCAGAGTAGGTCCAATGATCAGGCCTCGGAATCCTTATCTGTCCGACGAAACCATTTTGAGAACCTACGTGACAATCAACAAGCAAACTGTTGAGTTCCATTCCTAAGATTCTTCTAGGCGGAGTTTTATATGTCTCGTTTTCCGCGTTTCATTTGTAATAAATTCTAACAGACAGCGCTATTTTCACCGCAAAGAAATATTGAAAAAGATTTATTCGCGCGAACCGCATATAGATAGTAAATAACTGACATTTATTATTAGTTTTGAAAGGATATTCGCATTTAGTACTGACTGCTACTAAATACGGCTTTTTTTTTTTTTTTTTTTAAAGTAGGGGAAATGCCTTACGCATACCCGTCCACCGGGGGACGGACGGGCTATGTCGGACTCTCCACTGGAAAGGTGGTATACCAGTGGCCCTACCGACTAAAACCCCTACTACTCCCTCTTATCGTCCGTATAGTGGGGGAACACGGTGAGTAGCGCGAAGCCTGTTACGCGTTCCCCCGGACGGAGCCCGCCTGGACGGCGGGCCGGAAGCGACCCCCCCACCGTGAGGGGAGGCCAGAAGGGACAGCCGAGGATGTCAAGCCGTCCCTACCAGGCAGCGGTGAAACCCGTGCAATGCTGGCGGCGGCACCCCCGTACCACGCGCCAGCTGGCCACCGTAGGCAGGCCCTACTGGGCCCGCAACCACGAGCCACCCAAAGTGCGGCTCCACTGTCGTAACCTTCGGTACGGCCCCGCCGGGCCGCGACGCACAGGGGGGATCAGCCTCGGATCACTGGCCCCCACCAACCGGTTGTGCGCCGCGGCCCCAACCACGCGCCTCAAGGCGCCTGCAGGCCCCACTGGCCCCGCATCCCCACGTCGCCCTTACGGGCCGCAGCGACCCTACTGGGCCCGCAACCACGAGCCACCCAAAGGACGGCTCCGCTGCCGTAACCGGCGGTACGGCCCCGCCGGGCCGCGACGCACAGGGGGGATCAGCCTCGGATCACTGGCCCCCACCAACCGGTTGTGCGCCGCGGCCCCAACCACGCGCCTCAAAGGCGCCTGCAGGCCCCACTGGCCCCGCAGCCCGTCGCCCTTGCGGGCCGCATCGGGTGGGTGTCCAGTCCACCACGCTGCCACGCCTGGGTTCTCTTCGCTTCCCGGTGGTGCCCCTACCACCGGTACTAGGCCCCCTCGCCACGCCGAGGCGAGAACCCGTGAGGGGGACTAAATACGGCCTGCATGGAGTATGTTTGAAAGTTGCAGTACCCTTGACGACATTCTCGAACAGTTGACGTCGATGTTTTCTTACTTCTCTGTTTCTGTGAATATTTTTTGTTTTATTAAACTTTTCGCATACTACTTTATGTGCCAACATTATCAATGCTGTAGTTTGCTAGGGTCTCGGCAGCTTAGTGTCTGGAGCACTCGCCTGATCAGGGGAAGACGCTGGTTCGAGTTCCGCCTTATACCTGGTAGACCTGGTTTCTTATCTTTTAGCATGTATTCTTAAGAAAATATGGTATGCACCCTTTATTCCAAATATTTCAATATTCAAGTTCCTTACATTACGAATTGTCGTGCTAAACGGCCTTATGACGAACGATTCACTTTTGTGAGGAAATATACAAGAACTCTTATAAATGTAGTAAAAATGTACTATGTGTGGGTCTGATGTTTGACTTCGGTTTCAATTCCCCAGGATTAACTGCCAATTCGCCTTTGGGGCTTGTTCTAGATTCTCTAAATCCACACAAGTTATTATTAACCGCATCTGAGGCCGATAATAGACAATTCAAACAGACATATATTCAGTCCTAACATATATGTGTTAATGTAAGTTAGGTATGTAGTTCGTTATGTTTGTACTGTGTTTGGGATCCAATAATATTATTGTGTGAATGTCATGTCATCTATCCAGCGCGGGCCCCTGACTGGATTGCGCTTGTAATGCATAAAAAACAATCCCTACTGATCGCAAACTCTTTTAATGTACCTCTCTAATGTCTCGACTAATTATTAAGCACTTAATTCAATTATTTTTGAATTAAAATTTGATAAAATTTGTGGTAAAATTTGAGAGCTTAATTAAGTAAATAGCATAAGAACTTATGTACCAAATTTATGTGCAAATAAATCATTCATTCATTCAAATCATTCATTCATTCATTCATTCATTCATTCATTCATTGAAAACATGTCCCAACTTAAGACCGCGGTCCATGTTAGTGTGACAGTTTATTTACGAAGGAGAAAACAGGAGAGACACATGTATTGAAAATTAGTTTATTGACCGGGCACAACAGGCAGATTGGCCAGCACTGTATGCATGCAAAATGTATATACACAAGAGCATCCATTGAGCCGTGAAATTGGACCGTCGAATACTGTCTATTCTACGGAACGTTTTTGTTATCCATTAAGCGCTAGAAGCAATACAAATTTTATCATAATCGCATTTCTATTATAAGAGATAATTGAAAGTATAAACCTGGAGAACGGTGGAATACTCGGTAATCCAGTTTAAGTTAAGGGCTTTAGTGAACTTTGAAGTGTTATCAAATTACGTTTATCGTATAAGTTTTAACTAGTATTATGGCTAGCGAAGTTTCGCAATATTGCAGGTATAGCTACAGCAACTTTGCCTACTGGTTGCGTTTCTTTAGAACGACTTTTGTCGCTTTAGTTATTAATCTTAGTCGACTTTCTGACCCTGTTTATTCATTTTGAAAAGTTGAAACCTCTAGGGCAGATTGAGGTTAGGTTACTTAGGTCAGCACTTGATAGTTAGCAGAAAAGAACACTGTGTAGTTGTTCCGTTCAGATTAGAGCTTGGGTCCACACGAGTTCCAAAGTACTTAAAGACCTTCAGATGCTCAGTGCAACAAAATTGCCTGAAATGACTCTATAATAACAACCGGTACATCACGCGTCCCACATTCAATCAACCTGTTGCAGTGCCTTTACAGCAGTAAGTGCGACAAGGCCTATTGTGGTCGTATAATAGGCCTGGAGACAAAGCGGGTATTAGCAGCGTTCGCTATTGTCGCCGATTGGATGTGCACAAACGAAGTGGTGGGTTTGTGCACGTCATTGTTCTGTGATGAGCTGGTGTTTTGTCTGTCGGATTCGGCGCGCCTTTTTCAGTTTCAGCACACACATTGTCCAATAACACGCGTGTAATGGACGATTTGTGCGTTTTGTATCATAATGTCGAGATTTTACAATAATTTTATGTTTCGTGCTTTATTATCATGATAATGGTTTTTGTTTTGACTAGTTTTTTTTTTGGATACAGATATTTGACTTGCTCGTTCCCTATAAATTGTTTATGATCAATAATGACTTGACTTCTGATATACGAGGTACTTATTGGTTTACATTTTGGTCTTATGGCAGACATCTGAAAGTGAATGACTTGTGACAAGTGGGACCTCCATACAGACGAAATTAAATTACGTATCGCTTATAATTCCCAATCAAACACCATTATCTGCTAAAACAATTGTTTGTGTTTAGCATAAAATAACAATTTATATGCAATCGAATGAATTAAGAGTTTGCGAGAGGTAGATTGCGGAGGCATTTTTGTGGAGTCCTTAGTATTTAAGCCATTTGAGTGACGGGTTACTTTATGCCTTGCAGCAGGGTTTAACTGGCTGGCTGGGAGGCTCTGGCTCTGGCTGCATATTGTGAAAAAAATATTTCTCAATAAGTATCAACGGCTCGGCACTTGATTATTGTATCGATGATGAACTGCTAATACCTCCTATCTTAAATATCACGTATTTTGGTCTTTCCTTCAAGGTAAATACCGGAGCGCCGTCTCCAGTCAGAATCCTGGCTTGATGACGGCTGAACTGAACAAGCCTCCATACCGCTTTTGTTGCAATGCTTGAATGAATACGTCCATTTAAATATACGAAATTTTAAATTCATATCAAGGATCATCTTACATACTTCAATATAAAGGAGGTATTGGAATTAATACCGTCGCTATAGATTTTGTGCCTTATCGACAACGATTGGTTTTAAGCAAATACTGCCTATTAATAAGACATACTTTGCATTTCAAATAAATCCGATGACAAAGACGATACGAAGAAAAGTAAATTGAAATGTAAATTTAAAAAATCCCTCCCCTCTTAACACACCAGCCAGTCATAAAAATGGCTTAATAAAACGTACAGCGGGAGGGTTTCACATAACTCAGAGGTGCAGACGACAGAGGGCGGTGGTGATGAGTCAGCACGGGTGGGGTGCATGGCATTAGTGCTAGGCTTGCCAGGTGGCCGGGAAATCCGGGAATGTCCCGGAAATTTGTATATCGTCTCGTGTACATTAATAAGGCCTTTCTGTGCCGGATTCCAAACATCTACTAGTTTTTTCACAAAGTTACTAAAGTTGCCAGTAAGTACATCACGGCAGTTGTACGGACAGCCTAGGCCTAGGTGAGCTTGTGCGCGGCAGGAGGTATATCGCTCGCTGGCAAAATCCAGTGATTCATCATATTTTTCTGTAAATAGCCTGTTTAAAGTATTATATCTCTAGAAATACAATGAATTAAACGTGGGTATACTCAAAACAGTCAATCATCAGTGGCTTGTGTTGAATTTACATTTTGATCTGCCAGTTTAGTTTTTGAACCAAAACCCCCTTTTTTTTTTCTTTTTTTTTTACCTGGTGAAATACATTACGTACTTTCCGCTGCTTGGGGGCAGGCAGCGGAGGAGTGTGGGACTCACCCACCCCAGAGGGGGGTGGGAGTACCCACTAAAACACCGGGCGGCCTTCTTCTGCGCGTGACCAGGGTTTCCCGAGAACTCTCCTGAGGAGCCACTCTACCGGTGAAACCCTGGCGCGCTGTGCCGGCAGTCCGGCTCTCCTCGAGGGAAGTGGTGCCTCCCCTCTTACTAACGTCCGTGTACGGCAGTGCGAGGCCACCCTACACTGCCGTCCTCCTCGGGGTCACTTGTGCAATGGAAGCACACAGCCCCCGTCGTGCGCTTTCCGAGCGACCCCAAGGGCCCCCTTCAGTCGCCTCTTACGACAGGCGGGGGTGGACCTTGGCTGCATTCTTACGCCCCAGACCACAGGGCGAAACCAAAACCCCCTAGGGAATATTAATGGTATAAAATGTCTGAATTAACGTGAAACCAGTTAACTACTAGTGAATTCTTATGAATTCCATGACCATTCTAACCTTTATAGGTTAGAATGGTCCCAGAGCCCAAATCCAAAGTGGGGCGAGTTGCCCCAAACCCCTGTTAGCGAGGCCTATTGAACTACCTTTTATTCTTCTCATTTTTTTGCCAAGACGTCCTGTATGGTGTCCCGGAACTGATGAGTCTGTTCTGGCAAGCCTAGCTAGAACCCTGCGAAGGAGGGTCGCAGGCGCCCCAGGATATGACTCATGTGAGTCTAAGAAAACGTACGACATAAGCATCTAGTGTACGAAACTTAACAGACGATAGTGGTGGGGCTAAAAGTGAAATTTAGGGTGTTTCCGTTGAAGATACATTTACACGCCATAAATATGTAACATACCGTGGTAATGATGACGTTTGGTCATAACGAAAACCATTTTTTTTATGTTGTAGCTGTAGTATTGCTTTGGTACACAGAAAAAACGGTATTCTCCGATTTAGTGAAATAATCTTGCATGAAACTAAGTTGCATTGAACTAAGATTATGGTTGCATCATATATATTGAAACTAATATTTTCTCACATTGAGAAACAAAAATACTTAAACTTATAGTTGATATAATCTTGAATTAAGGCGCGATACCAGGAAAACGGCTCTCGGGAAAACTAAAGTTTTATATAGAAAATATGAAGTATGAGGCACGAAAAAAATCGTCATAGTAGTCAAAGAGTTGCACAATCAGCTCAAACTTCCAGTATATGGATCAACTTACTAGATTAATGTGAAAAAAATCAGAATATCGCTAAAAACGTGCAAAACGCACTCCCGTATTTCAAAAGTTTAGGCATCATATAAACTAACAACTTACGTGTTTTAAATAACGTGTAAAGATCAGATATCAAAGAAGCATTGCCAATCAGTTGTTTTTCATTGCTTTATTTCAGTTTTGTGCAAAAAATTCCCAAACATTCCGAATTTTTCGCTTGAAATCTCCATACAAATTACTATGGAGTGAGTGAAGTTTCTTTGATAGCTGTCCGCGCACCGTCGCAGCTCACTCCCCCCCATGTCCCCAAGGTGAGCGCACGTCGTTTTTGACGAAAATGACATTTATAATTACGCGGATAATTTACACGAAATAGGCGCACATAGGGTCTTTTGTTGAAAATAGTACAACTTTATTTTTTTCCTCCGTACTGTTTGTTCATATGCATTATGCATAATTTATCAAACGTATGATTTTATCATGTTTCACCATGAGAGTTATATGGCAGGCTTATATTTATAAGTACACTTGATTAAAAGCTCTCTTGGGTTTGACGATTTCGTACTAGTTGCCATTTCATTTTCCTATTCTTTACGCAGTGACGTGCACTCACCCGGCGTCATGTGGAAGACTGACTTGCGGGACTGCGCAGACGGCTGTCAAGGAAACTTTACTCGTTCCATAGTAATTAGGATGGAGATCTCGAGCAAAAAAAAATAAAGTTTGCGTTTGCTTATACGAAACATAAATAGTTATTGCAATAGAACATAATGACAAGTTATTCGAAATGGAAACACACTTCACACCGGAACAGCTTTTACAATTGTACCAAGCACAAATTCGGTTGTGTATGGAGTACTTCTGCCACCTCTGGGATGGCTCTGCCAAGTATCAGCTGGATGCACTGGACTCAGTAGACCGAAGAGCCAGGAGACTGATAGGTGACGAGACGCTCGTTGGAACCAAACTCGAGTTTGGAGCATCGGTGTAGAGTTGCCTGTCTATCGGTTTTTTATAAGGTGTATTTCGGAGAGTGTGCGCAAGAACTTCATGACCTGATACCACCCTCTACTTTCTACTACCGGACCACAAGACGCGGCGAGGGCTTTCATCTCCATGTGGTCGACTTTCCAGCGGTCCGAACTAAGTGGTTTGGTGCTTCCTTTCTGGTCCGCACCGCTAAGGAGTGGAACGCCCTCCCTGCGTCTGTGTTTCCGGATACATACAACCTTGGTGTCTTCAAGGCAAGAGTGAATAGGCATTTTTTGGGTAAGCGTGGCTGGCAAGACTGAGGTCAAACGCAAACCCATTTTAAATTAAAAAAAAATGGATCAGATAGAACTTTGACATAAATATGAATTATCATATTTACGTCAGCCATGGAAAAATGGCAGTGCAAGCATTTTTATCTCTAACTGGCTATTTGCACACAGCTTTTCCCTGTAGTAATTTGAATGAACTATACAGACAAACGTTCTAGAAAATATAATTAGCATCAACTATCATTTAGATAGTGAAAGCTTATGTAAAAACAGACAGAAACTGTGTGAAGTGACTTCCTTTCATACTATGCTCTACTCGTAGATCAATTCCAGTAAGATGAAGATCACGGTGGATTCTGTATTAAATTCAGCGTAAAAAGCCTGAAATACGATGGCCTCTACAGGAGACTAAAGGTATTACTCAAGTGTTATTATCTAAAATAAATTATCCACTAAAAGTGTCTCAACTGTTAACAACTGTTAAATTCCTCGTTTTAGTTAGTAACAAGATAGCTCCGTTTAATGCTTCTTGCAGCTTTTCATTACAAGTAAGACCAATTAATTAGTGGGTTCTTCTGCATGTTACTAGAAATGGCTCCGTGTATTGCTATATCATATGCATTGGATGTAAGAAATATTTTGTGTTGATGATGATCGAACGGATAAACCAAGTTATAACTAAATCTCGATGGAATCGTCAAGTACCAGATATAACATTGAGCAAATAACGTGGTCACGAGAATAGATTGCAAATAATAGTGTAAAAAAATTATTGGCAAAACCGCTTGTTAGTATGTTTAATAAAATAAAATTTTTGGTTAGTTTCTTTTGTTTGCCCTATATCCTGAAATATATTGGGTGGCGAATTAAAAATATCTTTGGTGAACGCATCAAATGATTATCATGCCGCGATTTATAATAATAATAAATAAATAAATATCCCTGGACATTATTCCACACAGCGCCATCTAGCCCCAAGTGAGTTAATTATACTCCGTTTTTATGGGATACTAGACAACGGATAAACATACTCAAATACTTTTTCTTTTGTAAATACATACTTATTATACAAAGGAAACACCCAGACCAATACAAACAGACATGTTCATGCACACAAATGTTTGTACTGTGCGGGGATCGAACCCGCGACCTTTGGTGTAGTAGCCGACTTCTAAACAATTACACCAAGACGGTCGTTGGATTTATGCATTGCATTTATGCACGGATTGCACGGCCCAACCACTGTGTGACCATAGCTGTCACGATCGCTTTCAAATTTGACAGATTTTCTCTCCGGCCGACCCCAGTAGCGAACCTTAAAACAATTCACTATTGATTGAAGATAATACATCTTCAACCAAGAATGATTAGCATTCTTAATTTAAGATGATAAATTCTCTTGATGCAAGTCAAGGATGTGTTTTTACTTCAAGAAAATATTGATTTCGATTCAAAAAGAAATCGCTTCACTGTGAACAATATATGCTTAATTTTAATAGACAAAGTGTTTTTTCAACAATAATTAATCTAGCTTGAACAATAAATTTACTTGATTCAAAGGTGTTTATTTTAAAATGAGAAAGCTATGTCCTCAGACCAATAACTTATATTATTATTTTAATTTATGCAGCCTTTAAAAAAGATGAACCTTTTTTGTTTCGTGAAAAAGACTTCTTGGTTTAATAATTTAGTTCCTTGCAAATAGAGTCTTAAATGCTTGTTCGAAGCGTTTCCATGTCAGTATTCGTTTTTAGTTAACAAAAATTCCTTCAGGAATGTTTGTAACTAAAAACTAATTGGATACAAAACAGGAACTCCCAATAGTCCCAATGGAAGTTCTTATGTCGTTTTCTGGAAGGAAAGTCAAAGAACAAACAAGGAACCAAAAGAAAAACATATGAAATTGGGTTTTCTTTAACAAAATAAAAAGACGTTGTTCATATAAACATTTATTGACACATATAATAAGACAACAATACTGATCACAATATTTTAACGTTCTCATGAACCTTTACATGGGAACCGTAAGCTGCTGACATGAGAGCCGTTTTGCAATAAAAAATAACTAAATTGTTAGTTTCGTCGCCCATTTTGTTGTTGCTGATGTCGCACTTCCTAAAATCAGAACACAAGCACGGCACCACAAGACGTATTTTGATAACTGCAGACTACTATAACACTACTACTCACCACTTACTTCCAAAACAGAAAACAAACAGCTCAAACGAAAATAATAAGTTAAAAACATGCTTAGCTTAGCATGGCGCGCGCACACACACTGACTAGACAAAAGACAATCTCCTGTCTTTTTTTTTGAAGGATAGCGTGGGTTGACTTACTAAAAAAATCTTTCTTAAGTAAAGATACTGGATATTGAATTAAAGCATTTTTATAATTGAAACAACTCACTATAACATTTTGTAGCAAAACCAGGATGTTTATTCACAACAAGACTGGATGTCATTAGTTCAAGAGATATAATTTTTGAATTTGCTTAGGTTAGGATTCAAGATGATTTTATCTTCATTGAAAATATTGTATCATCGTGATAAATAAACTTTCAGTTTGAAACAAGTAATTCATTGTATTAAAGCAATAAAATCGGAAGTTCTTAGATTAACTGTACTAATTATCTACTAAAATATTTTTTCTTGATTTTAAAAATTGCAACAAGAAAATATAGTTTTTGTTTTGAGACTTCCATTATCTAGAAAAAAATAAACATTATTTGTTTTAAGACAATTTTCTTTAGAATTACTAAATATTTCAAGAAAACTATTTATCTGGTTTGGAGAAATCCTTTTTTTCTGTGTAAACGTTACTGTTAATGGTTAATGGATATCCAAAATGATTACTCGTAATGTACTCGTTCAAGTAGTGTTTGTATAATTGGTATTCCAGTTAAATTATTTCTGAAAACATTTCATTTCAGACAGCTGTTCCACTTTCTTGAATTGATTTCGTAGTACGAGTTAAACAGACATTATTATATGAAGTTTACACACTCTTTTGACGTTCGCCTGAGAGGCACTCTCACTACTCCATCTGGGATATAGTCGTAGGCAATGATATTATAATAAAAAAGACGGTTACTGGTGCTAAGAAAGTGACATCCGAAATCAGAACTTTGAACACCCAAGCAAAGCATTGACGGTTTGAGACGACACTGCGAAACGCGTATCTGTTTCGTTTACGATCTAGTAAATAATCATACTATCTTGTACACCCGGTCAAATTATAGGTTTGTACGCCAGGGGTCAATTTTCGACTTCGCATCAGTACTGACATAAAGTTTCTACCTCTTTTAAATATCATTGGTCGTAGGCGTATGGTACACACAGTGTTAAGTGGCAAACTATATCAAATGGTTTACTAGGTTACAATCATTTTATTATCTTCTAAAAATGCACATCTAAATACCAAAACAATTAATGCTTCAAGTTTTCATGAAGTCGTATTGGAGAGCGTAACGGGGAAATGTATTTTCAACTTAGATCTTGAAAGGTGGTTTCTTTCAACGTGTTATTAGTTTATTTTCTTTTTTTTATATCTTTTTTAATGATGATCATATTATTAGAATTTATAATAAAATTACATTAAAAAGTTGTGAAAAACAAATATTATGATAGTACTAACGCGATATAATATTTTCCCACGGCATATTATCAGTAATAAACTTTTACGATCCTGATTGTTTTTGCTCACTTTGTGAATTTATTTCAATTGTAAAAGCCTTTCTCTCCTAAATGCTTGTTCTAAAGTTCTCAACGAATAACATAAGCAATAAAACGTGCTCATTTTGTTGTTTGTAGAGCGAAGACTGCTTCGGGCATTTTGATTAGATCTGCTCGGGACAGGTAAGATTGGATAAGGTAAAATTTAAATTAGGTTATAGAACGTTGGGCTCAAAGGGTTTGGATTCGCGGAATAATAAATACCGGATGTTAACTATATTAAGGAAGTCAGTACATAGCTATTTAGGTTCAGCGAGGTGGCCTTGGCTCAGACTCGCCAACCAAAATTCTGTAAAGTATTTTACTTGCATCTGGGTGTTTAAGTATGCTCGTACAGTAAAAGATCTTGGCTGATGTCAGTCGTTAAGCTTAGTTGGAGACATTAGGGCGTATCGATAAATAGCCTTTGGCTAGCCTTTCATGGCGTGGCTGGAAAGTATGACACTTTCATACACCTGTTCGAAAATGTGGAAATGGAGTACGGCTCGTGCATACCTCATTTTTTTTAAGATGAGGCATGCGTCCAACAGTCGGACGTAAGAACCTATTCAAACCTAGCGTATTTTGGACGATTTCACGGCGAGGCGGTCTAGTCGCGAGCGCGCGGCGTGCTCGCAGCGTACACGCCGCGATCTTGCAGCGATAGTTCCCCGATTTAATAAACAGGCTCTAAAGGCTTATGTTGAATCAAGTATATGATCTGCTTCTCCGCAAATTATGTGTCTTGAGTGCTGACTATACTCTATTGCAATTGTAATGATTGTAATTAAAAATCTAATAATGCGGCTACGACCAAAAAAATAATATAATATTCAAATATACAGTATTCATCGCCAGAATTATGACCCTGTTAATGGAATACATAAATCCATTCTCCGGCGTCGGCGCCATCAAGTAATAGCGCCGAAACATTAATCTTGTAGCGTCATATCGTAACCCATATATTCACTAGTTCATCGGAGCTATTATACCCTTGCGGCAGACCAAGCAGGGTTGCTCAGGTCACGACACTTCTTCAGCAAAAAAATCTGTAGGCCTAGCACGAACCGCTAACGTTTTGGTAATCGAAAAGTAGACGATACTTTTTTTCTTTTAATGAATTTAAAAAAAAAAATCCTTTTGGATTACCAAAACGTTAGCGGTTCGTGCTAGGCCTACTTGGATTTAAGAAGTTATCGTTTCATCAGCGTTTGTGGCGGTAAAGTGTCCACTGCTGGACATAAGCAACCCTATTGATTTCTAAGTCACGATACGATTTCGCATCGTAATACGACGCGGCATCGTTTAACGATACGACGCCATATCGTGGGAACCTAGTACGACCAAGCGACATGACATTCTCTTCTCGGGACTCGTTATTCATGATTGAAAAAAAACGATTTACCTATCCAGTATCTTCTGTGTATGTTGTATTGTATATTAGAAAGAAGAATATTTATTCTCCTTTCTAATACTCCTATCGGCGTGTTCTCCTCATACACGCCTAGTGCTGTCCATTTTTCAAAGACGCTGTACCATAAAACGACGCCGTGTTGTATCACTATGCGACGTCCTATCGTCTGATTTTGTTCGAGCTCCCTGTATCTACAAAAATCTTGCTACCCTTGTCAGGTGACCTAAAAGGTTAGGCCACATGGTTTGGTTACTAAGCTCCGGCTTGTGTTGTTAGGTTGAAAGGTTGAAAAGACGTCGTTGAAGAAGATCGGAAAAAAGATGCAAAAAAAGTGCTCGCGTTGCCATTCAAATCCATTTCGTGAACCCAATAATTCATTTACCACCAGCAATTTTTATGGGAAAATGAAACTTGTTTTGAACGCATATAAAACACTTTTCACGCGTAATTAACTCAAGCGTGATATCAAAATAATCAGCAGAACTTGGCAGCTGTACTCGCGCCATTAAAATGTACTCGTTTGATAACGACGTTGACAAATTTAGTTGCGCAGAACCATATAATGACATAATGATCTAGTTTAAATTTGCTTCGTTGGTGGTAGTGAATGAAGTGACTTGACTCTCCAAATATTCAAAAAGTAAAGTTAGTATTTTTTTTCTTGTTTTCCCACAGTGTATGTATCCTACAGTGGATAAGTCATTAAATTATATATTTTCGGTAGGTATCTTTTGTTAGAACCAAGTGCTGCCTCAATAACCCTAATGTATATACTCTCCCCATCTCGTTACCTATCTGGTTACTATTTTGTGCACTAACTTGCCCTTCTCATCAACTTTCGTCTATCTGTCGGTTGTTGAGAAGAGATCGTTTTTCAGCAATAAAGCCGCCCAAGATGTACATTCATATGATAATTCATACTTGCGTGAACTATTGTTGTTGTTTTAGTGTGCAATAAAGAATATATACTTACTTGCTTATATGAGTGGGTGAAACCACCAGCTGTTCGCGCCGCACGACCTACGAATGCTGAGATTGCGGTGTCTGTAAACAGATGTTTCCTATGACGTAACGACCTACAGCTGCAATTCCACGGACTTCTGGGCCCTAAGTCTGCTAATTTTAGAAAGCTTCTTCATACAATCACGGCTTCAATTGAATCGTAATTGTATCTCAATAATCTAATTTGACATATTTTTTATAGAAAATGTGTCTGAATCGGCTAATTTGGCACATTTTCTATGAAAAATATGTCAAATTAGATTTAATTGAAGCGATCTTCAACCATTTCTAAAGTCGAATACAAAGTGGGCTTCGCCTCGCAGTGAAATCGCCTAACAATCGCTGGATGTGAATCTCATCCCACCCACAACATCCCTACAAAAAATGATGTATTTTGTCATTCGTAATATTTATGTTGAAGAAATGAACGACTCCGCGGAAAGGTTATCCCAGCACATCATTTCTGTAGTCTCTAATTTCCATTACTTGTATTCGATTACTTGGCAACCCTATCCAGCCCTCGTGTGTCCAACAGACCGTCACCGATTCGCATTTGCATGTATTTATTTTGCACCGTATTATGACAATTCGATTCGGAAGATCTGTTACCATTTTGCATATTCACGTCGATTCGACTAAAAACATCGAACAATGCCGGCTGGAAGTTGAAGGCAGTTTAAATGACTTTTGCACCTTTTTTCGTTTCTTGCCGGTTCTTCTCAGTAAGTACAACGGCAACCATATTATGAATAGTACAAGTATATAAATATTTGAATATTGTAGTATTCTTGTCTATTGTCGATTTGACGATTTGAAAATACTATGTAACGGGTCTATAACATAAATAGGTCAGTAACATAAATATCCGGGCATCTTTACACCAAAACCATAAGACTTGAAACTAAGCAATACTTATAAACATATTTAGATATTTACAAAGACATAATCTAAATAGATAAAACACCTTTTTGGCTGCATAACCAACTCTTGTAATTTGTTTTTTTTTATTGTTATCTTTATTGTTAATTCATTTTATTGTTGTTATGTATCCAATAAAATATTTTTCTTTCTTCTTTCTTTCTTTCACAGAACTCACGCAAATATTCGCAACATTAATTTTATCCGGAGGGGGTATCGAACCTGCAACCTTCGATGCTACCAACAGGCTGTTCTAAGAATCAGATGTTGCATGATATATTTAAAACCAAATGACCTGATGTGCATTCGCATTACTAGTTATAGAATGAGCGGCTCTACATTTTCTTTTTCTTGTTCGCAAAACCCAGTCTAAAAAGTATCTCCTTATGACGAATGTCAGAAAAGCTACAAAGTTAACCTGTAAACAACAGAGGCCCGACCCGCGTCAATACCGACTTAGCGAGTGTCGTGACAATCGTTCGGCCGTAAACGTAATTTATGTTCTCGTTGTAAACTTTACGAGGCGAGTCCAGCCCTTTACGCCGCGTTCTGGTTTCGTTTGACGCCAATATGTAAACAAATATAAATTACCTGAGCCTTTTCTTTTGTAATTTCTGTAATAGCCGCATTTGACCACGATCTCGCCTGATGGAAAATGAGCTGGTTGGAGGTAGAGCATTCTTGTCTAGGAGGTAACCTGTTCACTATAATAATAATAATAAAACCATTTATTTTCTCTCCAATCAATCTATAACTAAGTACAAGGAGCCAGACCTTTTTTTTTTGGGTGTGACTACTGCTGTTTAGCCTCAGATGACTTTGACAGCTTTGCCGGACTGTGAACTGTATCGAGCCAGACCTATTTAAACCCAATTGAGGGAGAGACTAGTGCCTGAAGTAGGCATACTATGTACCTACGTTCACTCTTCGGTTTTAGGCTTCCAAATCGCACTAATCAGTAGGTCTAGCACGAACTGCTAACGTTTTGGTAATCGAAAAGTAAACGATACTCTTTTTTCTTTTTCCTATGTCTTTAAGAAAAAAAAGTATCGTTTACTTTTCGATTACCAAAACGTTAGCGGTTCGTGCTAGGCCTACAGGTAACCCAAACACAGTATATCGTTGACGTAAAGCATTCCACACTAAAGAATAGAATAAGAAGAATAGAAAGTGCAGTGAAAAATATGCAAACTTTTGGTCATAACATAAGTATCTATCTATAGCAGGTAAAAAAAAAAAAGGTTATCTGGATACTAACTAGGTTCTCTTAAGTTACACAGTTATGTAATCAGTGTATCGTTATTTACTTGTTTCTTGCTGAAGCAGTGAACTGTATCTGTTTGGCTAGTTGCCATTGAAAGGTAATCAGCTATTATTTGGAAGTGGCTCGGTGGCATCGATGTTAACCACACCAGGTTGTATGGTGTAATTGGTGACCACCCCTACCGTGATTGTATGTTTTTATCGGGCATATGGGTGCTTCGGAAGGCTTTTTTAAGCAATTGGTCCCGGCTGACGTTCGCTAGTGTGAGTCGAAAAGTCTTGTCGAATTACTAAGGTAAGTTCTTTTTACTTTATTAAGGGGTTTTAGTGCATAAATTAGTTATCAGTGTATTTAGGAAAATGCCGCCAAGTTCAGATCTTGCGTTGTAAGAATCCTCATGACCATATGACATGTTAAGAATTAGCGAACACGTGGATAAGTACAATTTCAGAACATGGTAGGTATTAACTATCAACGGCTAGTTCGCAGTAATATCACCCAAAACACTGTATAAGTTCTTAATATAATGAGCCGTTTATATCATGTTAAATTCGCAGCCGCCTTGCACTGGCGATTCCATTCCAAGCAACTTGGTGCGTACCTTCGAAAGCCGCTGGATAGCGTCCGATCGATCGCGGGCCAAGGCTGAGCCACAAGGCCACCGGCACATTCGATGTCGCCTGGACTCTGCTGGTCTACTTCAGTGCACATTTAAGAGTTTCTGAACCTTTGAAAGGCTGGAAGGACCATAAAAACGAGTAGTATTTTTAACAACGAGGGGCATAATTACCATCTCATAAAACCTGTCAGTTTCAGTGACTATCTTTTGAGCTGCATATTTACTGTCGCAAGTCATTTTCCACACAGCAAATATTGCCAAGAAATACCTTAATTTTTCTTCATTGCTGTAGTGACTTATTTATTTTGTTTTAGCCAAATTTCGTTAAATGAAAAGACGTAACCTGCGCTGTAAATAAGGCCCCAGATAGGGTTACTTAGCTGGAATCTACCAACACTCCTCAAAATTAAGCGGCTTTTACAAGTACTTCTCTGTACATTCACTTCTATTGACAGTTCATGAGAGAGCTTGAGTTTGAAAGGGGTTCTTAACTTTGAGTGAGGTTTGTCATTTTGCGTGTTTTGTTTTTCGCCGAACTATTTATAAAACTTGGTTACGAAAGAAAGTAGACCTACTTATAGGCACACTTTAGCTTGAGAGTGTTTACCCTGTCTGGCCGGCCTACGTCTGGGTAAACGTATCGTTGTCTCTATTGGTTCTAACAAACTATGTCCTCGTTCATGATTTATAGCAGGCATAAAATAACTGCCCAACAACGACTTCTTTTCAAGTATACTTCATTTTCCTACTGGTCTTCAATTAGCCTGAGCTTATCTTTTTAATAAATCACTTAAAATGTTTCAGATTAAATGTTTAAAAATGTTGTAATACCCCAGAAGTACAAAGTTAGCATATATAGAGAAAAAAATGAGTTCAGTAACATGGGTTGTACAGTCCATTTGATTTAACCGCTCACTCCGCTTACATGCTCGATTAATTTTCAAACGAGCAACCTTACCGAAACTGGAAGTTTGGGGTTTATATCTACCTAAAGATTACAAGCTTGTCATCAGCACATTATTGAAAATAAACCGAAAATATGTTGAGTATCGTCTGTTCAGTGAATTTTCTCAATTTTATTATTCATTCAGGTGCTAGTCGGTTTAATCGGTATACTAAAGGTAGAATGATGTCGTACTTAGTATAAGTCATTGAAACGTCTATAAAGACGAGAACCCTTAAAGCCATCGAGAGGACGCTTCAATGGGCTCATCTTGGCATCTGTTACAAAACGCTCAGCTATCAAAGTATTCAAAGTGTTTCTGGGCTTTCAGACGTTTAGGGCAATTTAAAATAAATGCCTTTTGATGATACCACTGGACGGAAATCTTTGTCGCTGAAATAAAGTCGTTTCCCACAGAACTGGCACACTTTGCGGCCGTATGCTTGTGTACATCAGGATGGCGGGTGTACCTCGTAAATCGGGAATTCTAAATACATGAGAGCAATGTGCTAGCAATGTGATGAATGTGCGTAAAATTTCGAGCAATGTGCTCTTATAAAACTCGAGTTATTTCAAAAAGTAAGTGAGCCGCCATCCTGACCTCAGAATGACGGGTGTATTTCTAATCTGAGCAAATGACTCACTATCTAAGTATGAAAACATTAGCGTAGCAATGTGCTAGCAATGTGCTCGAACGTGCCAAAAGCAGAACCCAGATACGACAAAAGGTTTAAGAGTAATTTAGAAAACAAAAATGATGTTTGAACGCCTGCTTATTATACAGGGTGGCCGGGAAGTTGACGTCCAAAGCTAAAATTTAGATTTCTCATGTCACCTCGATGCGATTCACTCCTACGATTTTGCTTAGTATAAGAGCTAGTTTTTTTTTCTTAATTTTCACCTGTCATCAGTTTTAAATTTTTTTCAATCTGGCGAGTATTTGATGCTCAAATTATCTAAATAATTATATAATTGTTATTGATTATTACTCTTGAATACTGCCTAGGACAGTAAGCTATAAAGTGAAATAAAGCTGTTGTTAACGAAGTTTTTTTTTCTGGAACTGACCTTTTGAAGAACTTTTTCGGGGTAAAAATCCTCCTTTATTGAATTGCAATAGTAATGATTCTTCGAACACTGAGAATGCAGATATCCCCATGAGTTCTCGCCTTGTAGTCAGCGTTATGGTCACTTCCCGACCTCAGTCATTGTCACATTATGTTAACGTAAACAAGTGGAAAGAAAATTGTTTCACCTGTTTTTAATATCGTGGGGTAAACATAACATAAAATTTTTCGTCAAAAAATCACAATGCATAATGATAATAGTCAAAATCATCGCTTGCCATAATTTCTAAAAGCATAACTTCATAACGCATACCATAACATGAAAGCAATGTGAGGGATGGGCGTAAAATTTCAAGCAATGTGCTTCTATAAAACCAGTGTTATTCCAAAAAGTAAGTGAGCCGCCAGGCTGACTCCAGAATGAAGGGTGTATTTTTGATCATACATTAGGAAATTCATATGACAAATAGGGTGATTCGTATTCTCACCACAGGCAAATGCAGCTGCCTGGATTTGAAATAATTAAACCATCTAATGATGAAATATGTAAGTTTAATAAAGCTAAAAAAATATTTAATTATGAATCAATCTACATAATAGAAACAAAACAACTTTACGGTTTCTACTCGCGGTCTTATATTTTCTTTCTTTCTCATTTTCTAACTCAACGTTTTGACTACTTTACAGCAGCCGTGATCACGGGATGACAAAGCTGTTTTATGTCAGAAAACAGTACAATGTCTTTAGCAACCCTCACTTAACTACCGTCATTTCCACTAAAATTATTGGAAATGTTCCTATCCACGCAATACGAACTAACCGTTTCTTGAGACCTCACAGTATTGTGCTGCCCTCTGGGATTGATCAAGCGTATAACAGGATACCAAGCTGGTGGTAATTCCAACCATCCTCACGATTGAAATATGGATGTTTTTTAATTTCAGTAGCCTCTCGCAGCATCCTTGGTACGTACCGATTTTCCCTAGCAAGGACCAACGGTTTATCAAATCGTATGAAATGGTTGGGCTTATCAAGGGCATGTTCACAAACTAATGATTTTGTAGATCTTCTATTCTTAACATCACCTATGTGTTCTTTAATACGCGTCCCTATGCTTCTTTTGGTTTGACCTATATACGAGAGCCCACAGTCACAATCAAGCTTGTATACCTGCTGTTTGAAGAGGAATATTACACTTAACAGGTCTTGAAAATTAATTAATCTTCTTCTGTAAATAAAAAAGTTATTTTTGTCCATACACAAGGCAATGCGGTATCATATTTTGCTGACTTCTTCTTGTTCTACTGCTTAAGTCATCAAAACATACCCATTTGTTTTGTCTATGACAATGTGCTCTGTAGTGACCTATACTGGTGAGGTCATCTTTTGGACCCGATGGTAAATATTCGATAATTCCTATTATATGATATTCTTTTGACTGTAGATTTATTTTTAGTGGGATCTCATTCAAACGTTTTGAGTCAGTTTGACTTAACTCAAAGCTGACAGTATTATGTATAATGTAGTTGAATGTCCTTATTCCGTGGCAATCATTGCGACGGCACGTAACCATTTTATTGTCCTCTAACATACATTCAGCAGCTTTAGATATGTCTTTTATATTCGTATTAAGTGGCAGAAAGGCAATTTTTCTTTCTACCTTATTAATAGGGCAAAATTCATTTGTGCAAGTTTCTATCACATCTGCACTATAGATGACCTCGTTTACAATATTCTCGAAGATGTATGTAGCACTGCAATGACATGACAATTCGGTTGTTACTTTGTTCGTTTTTTTTTCAAAGTTATAATTTTGTAATAACCGAGCGCGGTTTTTGTATAGCTCTAATTTAGGTTTTTGGTCATCAAGCATGTCTTTGATGAAGTTTCCGAAATTACTGGTGGAGTTACTGAAAACAGACGTGCTCACAGCAAAACCGTCCGCGCAAGCTGCTGCTAAAACTTGAGCTACTGAATCAAATGCACAGGTATTTGTTAATATCAAATTTTCTATACCGGTTCTGCTTCTAATACCATTTTGCAATAAAGGCAGGTATTTCATTTTAGGTTTTTTTTCTTTTTTAGTTTTTTTGTTATGTCCTAGACCTCCCCAATTTTCAATGTAAGACTGATTTTCTGCGAATATTGAATCATCAGAAACATCTCTTTTCTTTCCAATTGCTTTATGTACTTTTTGTCTATTCTTTTTTTTTTCCTTAACAACAGATTGTTCTTTAGTGATCGCCGTCTTGATTTCTCCAGCGATGAACTCAGAATGCTTCATGATGAATTTATCGACACGCAGGCGATTACTTTTAGTCGAGATAGGGAACAAAAATCTTTTCAAAGTTTTATAACTACTTTCTACATTTGAAGAGGACGGGTTTCTAATAACAGATTTATATACAGGTATCATTATGTTAGACCACAAAGGCAGTTGGGAAATCAGCCTTGATAAATTTGGTATCAGAGAAGGCATAAAGTACAAATTTTCATGACAACTCATCTCATCGTTATCAGTTAAAGAAATAATCGAATTTTCTTTATCAACTAGGCGAGTGTACCATGAAGGAATATTGGATTTTGTGTCTTTATCTTCAACATTCAAATAACCTGTATCTATTGCGTCTGGTTTTTCACAGTTTTCTTCTGTTCCGCTTTCTTCCGTGTTTGATAATAACTTTTTAAGGCGTAACTTGGCTTCTGCACACCTGGTTTCATTTCCATCGTATTTATTCAGACAGACTGTTATCAAATCAGAAATCACATCTTTTAAATTGACATAATTTTCTATGGACCTAACATACATGAGACATCGAAAATAAAATTTCTTAACTCTCTCGTCGACGTTTTTAAAACAGGTTAAATTGTACAGTATTTTTGTCAAGTGACTGACATCAATTCGAATAAAAGTGTCATCTGGCAAGCAAATTTGTTGTTCTAGTTTACTAAAAGAATTAGCTACATATTCCGCCGTAGATTGGAAAGAAGTAAAAGCCTTAACAGCTGCTCCGACTAACGCTGGCGAATGATCAAGGACAACTTCATTGGGACATTTCTTATTTTCTTTCCATGTTTGTAGCCATCGAAATATAGTATCCATATTATGTGTTTCTGACAACATTTGCGTTATTGGTACACTTCTACCATTATTTTCATCATACATGACACCAGAATACAAAAATATATGATTAGTATTTGTCATATCTTTTGTAGGCCCAACTTCTTTGAGTAGACTACCGGTGGCGTCTAAACTGAGAATGACCCTGTTTTGACGAGAATATTGTTTATAGTGTTGATCTTGAGCCGTTGACCAATAATAAACATAAAATGGAAATACAGATATATGCTTTATAATATCATCATATGGATTAATCTTGGTCATAAACCATAATGCCAAAACAGGGTTTTCATGATAATGTTCACTGCACTCCTGCTCATATTTTATTTGTCTCAAACAAGCAGTGGTTGGTATGTGGGGGGGCTCTGCGTCACCAACATTCATAGCGGAATCTACCAAATTATTACGTACCACTATTGGCGATTTAAACTTTAACTCACATGCAAGTTCATTTCTTTTGAATGGCGTTAGTTTAATTTTTTTATTAGGGTTGTGTGTAAATTTTGGATCATAATCGGTAATGATACCTTTACAATGAGCAATGTTGTCCGAAAGCCAGTTGATCACAATTTTTATTTCAGCATTGCATTCAGTACAGTGGCACACACATCAACCTTTACATAGGGGCACCTTACGCTGCGGACGTAAGACCCATTTTGCAATGGTTTTGTAAAGGTTGATGTGTGCGCCACTGTACATTGCCCAAAGCACGTTATTCTTTCTCCATATTTTATGGAATGACTTTGGAATGCAAAACTACAAGGAATTTTTGTTTGGTTCCAAGTTCCTTCTCGCAATAAATGTGCCCATTCATGCTTTGGAAGTACATATTTATTCTGGTATTTTGTCTTGGATTTTAATTGATGTCGCACAGTTAGCTTCGATATAGGTTGTATATGTTGCCATTTATATACGTCTAGATTAAAGTTAAATACCTTATGATGAGTAGGTCCTTCATCTTCTTGAGAACTATCAACGACGCTGTTTTCATATGAGCTTTTTAGTTCACTATCAAAATCGTCCAAGTTACCTGTTTCAAAAAACATGCTATAGTTTCTTTTCAATGATATAGAAAGGGCTTTTTCGGACATTTTTCCTTGCAATTCCTTGGAAATCGTGGTAAAAATTTGTTCAGATGCTGGAGGTAAGTTATGAAAGTTTTTAAAGTAGTCTTTATATTTCATAAACATATTTTTTTGTTCACTTAATTGAACAACACTGTGTTTACCACCTCTTCTCTTCATTTTAATTTTGTTAAATACGATCCTCTTGTATGTCCAAACCTACAGGAGACATCGATCAAAAAAATCAACTGACAACTATCAGTCAAACCTCCTGGAGGTCTCGGCCTGTAAGCTATTTTATCATTTCGCAAAAAGTACCTCTTTATATGTATAGTTTGTATTTTACGTAAAGTTTTCCGACTTTAATGTAAAATTTTATCGAACATCGCCAAATATTTCGTGCGGCCGTGTTTGCACATTTTCAGATGTAAACTAAGCATTCCTAACTGCTAAAACATTTCATGAAGAAAGACTATAAACCAAATAAACGTTTGAGTTAGGATTTTGAGGTATTTGGAATAAAGTGTTCACGTAATAAATTCATAAATCTGCTGCCCTCGCCGTCAATAATACCTTTTTTTAAAGTGGTGCCCGCTTAAAAAAAAGTACGCTGAGTAGTATTTTTTTTAAATTGATTCAAGTACAACATTATTCAGTAAACAAAATAAATACAAACATTTGCTAGGAAATGTTTAATCTCATTTCGTGAGACAATCATTTGTAAAAAAAATATAATTGTGTTTCATTATCGTTTTAGCATTTTCCATGCGGTATCTTTACTAAAGAAGGGTCCAATTCCTGCCTGATGCCAATATGACCAAATGTCATTTTCTGGTTTTCAGATCTTTAGTAAAAATTGTAATTGCCAAATTAATTTTGGTCAAACAGCGGGACCCTGGATAGAACATCTATGGTCCGCAAGACTCCGATATCTTGTCCGCCACCTTATATCTTGTACATTCGACACGACAAGTAACCACAATTGAAATATATTTAAAAAAAATATTTAAAAAATTACGTACCATCTAGCAGTCGCCCGGTTTGCGAAAGATGGGGGTTCGATTCCTGCCTGATGCCAAGACGACCAAATGTCTTTTTCTGGTTTTCAGATCTTTAGTAAAGATACTGCATGGAAAATGCTAAAAAGAATATTAACTAAGTACCATTTACTTTAAAGGAGAACATTCTGGTCTCGAACAAAATATACCCAAAAATGAAAGTGCCGGCCAGACAAAAAATAATAGTGGAATAATAGTAGACGCACCGAAGATTTCTTACTAGGACAGGAACCGACTACAACCAACCCTTAGACTGCTATTAGAGTTTGAAATTTTTAGAATGCTATTTGTGAGGATTGTTATTATTTATCACCGCTAATTCGAGCACCAAGTACTCGCCAGATTGAAAACTGATGATAGGTGAAAATTAAGAAAAAAAAACTAACTCCTAAACTAAGCAAAATCGTAGGAGTGAATCGCATCGGGGTGACATGAGAAATCTAAATTTTCGCTTTGGACGTCAACTTCCCGGCCACCCTGTATAATAAGCAGGCGTTCAAACATCATTTTTGTTTTCTAAATTACTCTTAAACCTTTTGTCGTATCTGGGTTCTGCTTTTGGCACGTTCGAGCACATTGCTAGCACATTGCTACGCTAATGTTTTCATACTTAGATAGTGAGTCATTTGCTCAGATTAGAAATACACCCGTCATTCTGAGGTCAGGATGGCGGCTCACTTACTTTTTGAAATAACTCGAGTTTTATAAGAGCACATTGCTCGAAATTTTACGCACATTCATCACATTGCTAGCACATTGCTCTCATGTATTTAGAATTCCCGATTTACGAGGTACACCCGTCATCCTGATGTACACGTTTATGCTTGCCAAATGTTTGTTGGTCGAAAGTCTTGAAACAAAAGACATAATAAATTCAAACAGGACATAATTTCGCAAATAATCACTTAGATATTATCGAGATGCTCTCTAACTTAGATGATAACCAAGGATTTGTGTAGAAACATTCTAAGTGTAACAACAACAACATTTAGTTATTTTTTAAGTGGTATGTTTCTGGCAACAAGTATAGTAAGCTACCATTGAACCATTACTTGCGTCAGTTTTGGCAGAGAAGACCCTAGAACACCAAGAGATGTATTTATTAGCATTCGTATTTTTTCTGTTAATAATACTCTTAACACGAATAAACAAGGGCTAAGTGAAATAAAATCAATCAATCAAACCACCGCTATCTTCATCGCAGGTTGCTTTTAGTGGAAACCTGATAGTAAAGTAACCCACCCTTTACCCTATTCTTAACGTGAGAGAGTCCTACCAAGCGTCGTACAAGTGAACGTTATTTTGTTACATAAGTCCCACTTAGAAGTTAAGTCAGAGACAACAGACCGTAACGATACTATCTACTAGTATTCCTCAAACCGTGATAGAAGCTGCAGGCGGTAATTTTCGGTTTCCATGAATTACTATGAACGATCGCCGTACTCATATGTATAATAAGTATTTGATTCTGCAATAGACACTATTGCCATGGGAATTGAAACCCGCAACAGGTCGCAAATAAATACAAACGAACCAACGACATTCTGAATTGAAGACCTTCAATTTCAAGATGTCATAACGAAGATCACTGTACCTTAAGTCTCTCATCTCATCTCTGTTTACCGAAGTTATCTCGTAGACAGGGGTTGTGACGAAGGTACTCGTCTGACGAGTACCTTAAAGGGATAAAAGATTAAGTTTCACTGGTTTTTTAGTTTTCAAATATTCTTGAAGGTTGTTTCTTGCCTATAAACGGGTGTTGTTTTTAACCCTTTCGACGCCACGAGTTTTCGTCAAAAACGTTCACCACACGCCACCGCAATATAAGTGGTTGGTTTACTAGTGCTGACAATGTTGAGTATCGATATTATTAATTTGTAATAAATAAATCATTATAAAAAATATATTTAGTTATTTTTTAAGTTATTGGGTTTTATTTTATTATTTTTGCTCTGTGAAACATGTTTTGAATGTATTGAAATCTCAGTGGCGTAATAATACAGTGAAAAAACGCACAAGTAATTATGATGATAATTGCATCACTACGTGTCTGATATATCAGACAGTGGCGTACGCATAATATGAATTTTTAGCGAGTGTTAGTGATGCGTCAACTTCCGGTCATAAACTTCGATACCTTACGAATTACTTTTAACTTATTGATTAAATAACCAAATTAATCAAATGATGGAGGCAATAATTATTTTACTAGTTCTGATGAATTTATTAATATCTAATAATCCTTACATCAGGTTATATTTATTTTAATGACAAACTGTGCGGTCCGTAGTGCGATTACAGGTCTGTGAGCGCTCACGGCGATAACAGGCGTCCCGAATTGAAATATCGCGTCAACAGTGCTCACAGCGCTGTCAGCGTCAAAACCAATTCGGACCGCTAGATAGTGACACCTAACCTAACAATTTTTAAACTTTAATTTCTGTCATTCCCAGGTTAAACTTGCGGTTCTTGTGGTCAAACTTTCTGTTTCGTTATCACAGAAAAAGATTTGTCCTAGCAAATATTTATTCTGAGGAATATTAGCTAAAATATTTTTACACGAAAATGTCTGTCTGACGTTTCGTCTGACATAAGGCTCACGGTGATAACGCTCTGGAGCATAAAAAATAAAAATAATGACCGGTAAGTTCTTTCTAACGTAAATACATCTATGTATTCCAATATTCCTATAGAAAAAATAAAATTACAAACACTAACCCCCTTATTCACAAAAATTTAAACAGCTCTTATAGAACACGATAACTATTGTATCGCTTTGTCACTGTCATTCTTGTTGCTGCCGCCATTTGCGAGTAAGTGACAGAACACGTCAATAGCTTAAACAATGCGTTAGCGTTGCGTTCGTTTTTATGAATAAGGGGGTAAGTATATTGTGTCAGAGCATAGTAACCACATTAGATTGAGAACACTATATAGTATTATAATTTTTTATAACTTACCTGTTGATTATGTAAGAACACTTCATTACTTTCACATTCACCATCATCAGTTACTTCCAAAATCCTAATCAACTCCTCTGCAGTGGGCATAATTTAATAAATATTAATTTACAAACGTAATACATCAACACAGCAACGCAAAGAATAACACAGTAAATAACATGATTTTGCAGGGTACTTCCATAATTTATCGATATCTCCTACCCTCATTGTACAGCACTAAATAAGTAGTTCTAGAAACATCTATCGCTTCTGACGTCACTTCCGTGTCTGACATATCAGACGTTAGCGTACGAGACTCATGCATGATCGTGTCGCTATAGTGTTGTGACATACTATGCAATTTACTGGATTTGATGCAAAACATGATTCGAAAATAAAGCGTTTTCTGTGGTAAAACTTGGTAAAATTTCGTCACATACAAAAAAATATGCCCAAAACCAAAACCTGTAACATGTAATTCTTACATTTTTGAATGTTTCTTTTTTAAATTACCAGATTTCTGGTTTTGGTAGGAACATCACTTATAAATAAACTTGGTCTGATATATCAGACATTGGCGCTGAGGTCTCAATTAAAAAAAAAAAGAGTTCGAGTCGATTCAACACGGTTTTGTTTTTGATAATTTATCATTAGAATAACATTATAATACTTTGTGAAATTCATATTTTTGATTAACTAAAGTATAAACAGGCTGAAAATTTTATGCATATGTCGTCACGTACTATAATGATAAGAAAAAATAGATTTAAATTGGTAAGATATATTTGTCTGATATATCAGACTTTGGCGTTGAAAAGGTTAACACCTGCTGACTTTTCTTGTGAGCTTTAGATTGACCTGTTTTTTTAAATAAATAGTTTGCCTGAATTAAGAAAAAGTGAGAGAAATATAGATGTTTTGTGAGCTGAGTGCGATTCTGAATCTCCCCTAATATTTGCCTGCTTCCGAAAGCATAATGAATCTAACATGATAATGCAAGCATGTAGAACGACGGAGCGGTTGACCCTTGTGCGCCGCGGCCTCCACCAGGCGCCTCAGGGCGCTTGCAGGCCCCACTGGCCCTGCAACCTACGTGTCGGCCCTGCGGGCCACAGCGGGTGGGTGGCTAGTCCATCACACTGCCACGCCTGGGTCCTCTTCGCTTCCTGGCGGTTGGACCCTACTACCGGTACTAAGCCCCCTCGCCACGCCAAGGTCACACACTCATGAGGGGCGAGCGGTTTACCCAGTGACGAAACAGAGCAACTTTTTTTTTTAATTCATTTATTCACTAAACTTATATTAATATATAACAATTTATCAGCCCCACTTATAAAAACCCTTATGGGGCTTATCTAAAAGTTGGGTGAGATCGCACTTCTTTAAATAATAACACTATTCTAGCTTACATGTTTATCACAAAGGTTTTTATTATTTAAGTATCGTTTCAACATGGTTTTGACTTTCTGTGTCTTATTATTACAGAGGTCCACAATTAATGGCTTAGGTAAGGTATTCAAAATATTTGGTAGCAAGTTCTGGTTTGTTCTTTTGCCGTACACATTATTGAAATGTGGCAGGTTATACAAAGGTAAATAGTCTAAGTTACGAAGTTGCCTAGCCCTGGTTTTCTTACACAATGTGGAGACGATATTAAATTCTTCAAAAATGAGAGACATACTAAACCTATCAAAGACGTCAATTACTTTGCAGTAAGAAAATAATTTTGAGTAATCTTGCCTACTTAACGCGCTAATAAGCCCTCGCCCGAAGGGTGAAGCTACTAAACGTGTGCCAGTCCAGACAGTTAATCTAGATAAATCCTAGTGCTCCAATTTGGTACGCTGCCATTATCTAATGTTCCTATAAAGGTCGGAGTTACGTAACGTATCGCCGTCAACTTGTTTGCCTGTTTCGGGTTAGGGTTGACAGCTGTTTGGGCACCTAACTACATGATAAAGTTAATTAAAAAGGGATCTTCATGACTGTTGTTAAGTACATGTCTTTGGGTAATTGAAGAAAGTAAGCAAAACGATTTGAAAGTACTTTTGAACAACTGGTCTATTTGGGTAAAGATATTTTAGATTTTGATGTCAAGCGGTTTTGCCACGTACCTACTTAGATAGCCAAAAAATGTTCTACCAAGCCAGAAAACCCTCGATTGAACTTACAAATCGAGGCATACAAAACAAAGAAAGATCTGTACGAATGAGTACATGAATGATGAATCAGCGAATTGTCTGAAAACCAGAAAAAGACATTTGGTCGTCTTGGCATCAGGCGGGAATCGAGGCCTCATCTTTCGCAAACCGGGCGAATGCATTAACCACTGTGCTACCGACACCATTAACAGATCTTTAGTAACGATACTGCATGGAAAATGCTAAAAACAATAATAAACCACAACGAATTGTGATTGAATAGTTAAAGTAATGGTGCGACGTTTATGGCGCAACTATTTGCAAGCAATCCCCTGACTGGCCTGAAAGTATTCTGGACTGCTACTCAGCAGTGGCATTAAACAGCTGATTTAGATTCAGCCATGGCATAATTTATGTAAAAGAAATTAAGAAGCGTAAACCCTAGTTGTGCTGGGGGCACATTTGTAACACGCCCTTACAAAGGACTCGCCTGTCAGGAATGCATTTGTGTACGTCGGCTTCAGCACTCTGTAAAAGGGTACTTTGTATACCGAATGAACGGAATGACGCGCCATTCGAAGGGACGTGTGAACTCTTTTCATGATATTCCATTGACTGTGAAGATAAGGTTAAAAATAAGGGAATACGAAATGTACGAAATTTGAATTGCTTCAAATTAGTTTCATGTTCCAAAGTCTTACACTTTTTTACATGGTGTGATAACCTGGTATAACTAGAGATTAACAGGCTCTGGCTGAAGATAGGAAGTTGGGATTATGGTAGATTCATTTTACTGTTGAAACAAGGGGAGGTTTTACCGACTTTTCCGTACGGTAACAATATGTGCATTGTTTATATACCTCTGAGCTGAGAATCGGGACCGTCACGTGAAATGGAACTCAGGCAACGACCCTTGTGGTTCGTTGGCGCTTATATTGGAGCCGTTAGTCAAGTCACTGACCTTCACGTAATGGTCAACAATTTATAAAAAAAATTTTGCTGGCAAAAGAGCTCAAAATTCATCAGATGGTACATACGAGTAGTAGCTATTTTTCCCTTCCAGTTTGTGTTTCTCGTACAATACAAGGACTTATGGAACCTAGTTTTTTTCTAATACCTTTTTTTACCGCCTGCGAGCATACAAAGTTAATTTGAAAAGAACAAATGTAATAAAAATAAACTTAAACAATACCCAATGAGTGATTCGTTGTGGACAGATAAACCATGATTGGTTTGTGAGCCACAGCTTTGTAATTATTTTTTGTAAATTCTGTAACTGTTTTGAACAATAAAAAAATAAAAATACCCCAATGGTGACTGTAACTTTGATCGTTTAAGAGAGTGACGATGACTTGACGTAGTCGTAGTTATCGTAGTCAGCCTTAAGGTGTCCAGCCTTCCCACTATACAATATTCAACATAAATAATACACTACAGAACAATGTAGATACTGGTGACAAACATGTCTTGCCAGTTGCAAGCGGTCGGAAGCTCTTACATGTTATCAAAGTTTATCTTCTAACGAGATTTTGACGACACTGGCTGGTGATACAGCTGCGGGAAATACCCTGAAAGACGACGCTTTAACAGTGCTTCCGCTTCCGTATGGTGTTTATAGGATTTCTAAGACATTTAAGATAAAACATGAAGTGCAATAAAGTGCAAATAAGTGCATAGCAATTTTTTAGTTATTCGTAACGTATTATAATGTTTAAACGTGGAAAGAATAAACGTGATTGTAAAAAACTAACTCGTTATTAAGATAAGATAAGATATACTTAATTGCAAAAAGAAAACAATTACATTACAATGCTTACAGAGATTTGGTTGTACAATGTAGGCGGCCTTGTCGCTAAAAGCGATCTCTTCCAGACAACCTTCCGGTAGAGAAAGAGAAGAAAAAGGTCGGAAAAATAGATGTGGTGATTAAATGAATTTATGTATTATAGTTTCCCCAAAACTACGGTCAATTTGTTTGAGAGTTGGCCCTTTGAGTCAGAGGCCAGATGTTTTTGGTATTATGTCAATTTCACGCTGAATTTCCGCATTTTACCACTGTTTGCTCAGCAAATAACACAATTTTGATGTGGCATGATGCTAGGTAGAATAAGTAAGCGACATTTACCAAACGTATGTAGGTATATACATGAAAATTGTAGCTGATGTAACTTTATATTCAATGTCTTTTGAAAATACATTTTCCAATAATTGCGACATATCTTCGACAGATTCTAAAAATAATAAACCGACGTCCAGATCTACAGCTGCCAAATCGTCAAGAAACATAATACTCTACAATAATTGTTTCGTTTGTTATTTTTCTAAGAAAACTCCCGAAATGGCGTGTTTTGCTAAACTTAACCCTGTTGAAGGATCGTGAATACGTAATCGTTATCCTCAACGTATATAAATCCGTCTACCACTCGGGAACTGCCCAGCCATTAAAATAATTTCATCCCTGCGTAGATGAGACCCTTTCCACATGTAGACCTCAATTTACGAAGTTTGTGAGGGCGGAATATAACGAGATTGTCCGGCATTTTCATAAATCTCATAAACTTGCAAGAGCGAGCAATTTTCGGTTAAGTAATGTTTTATTTTCATGCTCACTTGTTTTCGTTTTAATTTGACAAAACCACCACATTTAGCAGGTGTAGTGCCTGAACCATAACTCAGCAAATAAAGCGATAACTTGATCTCGATAAAGGAACGCAGGCTTTGCGCCCAACAGTGGGTAAAAATAATTGCTGCACCTAAAAGTCTTACTAAAACATCGCATTCTTAACTCCTGACGCAAAAATAGTAATATTATAAGTTCGCTTCTGTGTCGGTGTGTTTGTCTCGTGCTCCCAAACGAATTCATGACCTAACCGAACCAATTTTCCGAGGTTCTGGAGACATCTGTATTAAGATCAACACTATTTTCTCGTTTATAATGGAATATGGGCAACATACAAAAGTATGATCTATTGGACATTTTAAATCCATAACTGTAATGATAATTTCATCATCTAATCTAATCTAAAACAGCCATGAGGATCCCACTGCTGGGCAAAGGCCTCTCTTCGCCTCCTCCACGCGAATCTATTTTGGGCCTTTTTTGGCCAGTCCCCTGCAAAGGCGTCCAGCTCGTCACGCCATCTGCGCCTTGGTCTGCCAGGTCGTCGGAATTGCTTTTAATGCTTTCTGCTGAATTTCATCATGCGATGTTTTAAAATTTTTTGGTCTTTGTTGCAGACTGATGGCAGCCTATACATCCCACAGATCGGACCTGATGACGCAGGGCTGTACGAGTGCGGCGTGGAGAACGAGACTTCCTTCCTTGACAGAATTAACCTCACAGTGCGGAGTGAGTACCTCTTCTTTTCTTTTGTATGTGACCTGTATCATAGTCCTGGTACGCTTTTCATCTGGCTTTTCAGATAGCTAAAACTGAGTGAGATGCCCACCCATCCTACTCAGTTTTAGCCATCAAATGGTATCTGTACGAGCTACGTTGCACATGAAGAAGCCGTCAGCAGCCTACTTACGCCGACCTGACCGATGGAC
The DNA here is from genome assembly GCA_950022985.1 of Udea ferrugalis. Taxonomy (NCBI): domain Eukaryota; kingdom Metazoa; phylum Arthropoda; class Insecta; order Lepidoptera; family Crambidae; genus Udea; species Udea ferrugalis. The sequence continues at coordinate 1,904,701 of OX465527.1, read as the reverse complement.
CACAGCGTGGAGCCTCGACGTTTGGACCGTGCGTTTCAGAACTGCTTCAATGCCCATCAGTCCTTATAGCACCAGTGCTATGTCTGCCAAACCGCTTATTATTTTAAGTTGGCCAAACGTGGTTAAAGTCGATGATTGAAGTTATTCATTGACTTGCCTCATTTCTGATTCCATCGCGTAGTGAAATCGCGCAAAGAGTCTTGTTGAGCTTTCTTATGAGGTAGGTAAGAGACATGGTTTAGGGCAATTAAATGAAATTCAATCCCTATTCCTACTTGAAAACATTTCTTGAGTTAACTCAATACTGGCCCTAAAGTTATTAAAAAGATATTCAAAGAAGTTGAATCAGCTCAAACTTCAATCCAGGACAAATATATCTTCAACGAACTGTGAACTATAGAGATAACTTCGAAAAGTTTAAAGCGCTTTTGCAGAGACGTAAATAATAAACTCGTTCGAAGGGAAGGAACGCGGAAGTCTAGCCTATAGTATCGACCGACGAAAGGAACTTAAGACTGAAATACACTTTTTCGAATACCACTTTCTTACAAATAGTCCTAATAAATCATAATTAAAATTCTATGAGTGCGTCGTGGCCCAGTGGTTAAACACTCTGGCTCGGAACCAGATGGTCCCGAGATCAAATCCGGCCGGAACACACCTACTTTGTGTTCATTTTACAATTTGCGGCTAACTCTCCGGTGATGGAAAACACCGATATTAAACCCATCAACCCGGATAACGGCGGTAGGCTCGCCCCTTACCACGTTGGGTTCAAATTTGTACATTTACAACTTACGTCGAACTTACATTCTACAAATTTGTAGATTTTCCACCATGGTAAAATTGTAACTTGTAAGTTTTATTGAACAGAAACTTGTAGAATTGTAGCCTGTAAGTTTTTTACATATTTGTGGAATTGTAATGTTTATTGAACAGGGCCCTGGCGTGGTTGGGCAGTAAAGTGTATGTTTGAAATCTATTGTTGGATTTCTTTCTTAGTTTATTTTTTCACCTGAACCTTTTGATTTTGTTTCTTTTTAACAACTTAAAATGTAATAATTAGCAGTGGAAACTTTAAATGCCAATGTATTCGCTAATTTAAGTTAAACCCATGTGTAATTTAAGGCTGTTTGTTTCCCCAATAAAGAAAATAAAGAAAATAAATAAATAAATTCCCTCGGCGATATCTGGATGTTCCGTTCACCGGCAACAATCTGTGTGCCTCTGACTAACCCTTTAGGGATATGGTCGTGAGGGTATGTTATGTTAAATTAAATGAAATAAGCAGCCTTCCTGCTTCCGCACACCAGCAATCTCATCTAATTCATGTGTTGTCAGTTGATGTAACTATCAAATCGAAGTATTCTGACTGCACAATAGTTATTCTCATTCCGGTCGCAATTAAAACCTCCCGACGTAAACTTAAAGTAACCTGCTAATAGTTGCTCCGCACGCCCCCTGATTTAGTATCGAAGTTTGGCAAGTAATAACAGCTGGGCGAGTGAACTTGCTCTACGGGGAGAAATTGGCAAGTCTAGCTCAGTATCGATGAGCGAAACAAGTGCTGTAATAGTAAAGTCAATAAATAGAGCTTACTCACCTACTGCCTGCTGAGTGACTCGCTCTCCTAAATTACTAAAAATGGGTTACACAACTTAACTTTGACGCTTTTTAAGAATCTATCCAATGTAACAACTATTGTACTACCAAGCGAACGAATTCACTTGGTTTAAAAGAATCTTACCCCCTTATTCATAAAAATGCACGCAGCGTTAAAGCACAGTTAAAGCAATTGACGTGCTTTGTCACCTACTCGCAAATTTACAAATATTACAAACTAGCTCACCCGGCGAACTTTGTTCCGCCTTAAGGGTAAATAAATCAAAAAAAGTAAAAAAAAAGGAAAATAAATAAAAGTCCTATGTCCTTCTCCTTTCTCTAAACTACCTCCATGCCAATTTTCAGCTAAATCGGTTCAGCCGTTCTTGAGTTATAAGTGGAGTAACTAACACGACTTTCTTTTATATAGGCATATAGAATATAGATGATACAAAAGTTAACATGTTGTTGAGGCGCCGCCCTGTTTAAGATTTTATGAATAAGGGGATAGCAATTTAGAATCTATGCAATGTAGGATCAGTCGTATGTAAGATCGGTTAGCTCGGAAATATGTCATTATGTTATCATCATGGCCATATCAATATGTGACCATGATGATAATTGTTTTTCTTTCAAACAAGCACTAAGTACAACTTACCATACAACCCTTTACCGTATTTGAGTCATTTCAAATGGATAGGTAATTTGTTTGAATGGACTGATAAAGGACCATAACCAAATAACTATGTTTAATTGGTATTTGTTAGAAAGCAATCCTGCGGAATTGAATGAGCTGCGAGATCGCAATACCTTCTTACATTATAGCGTCGCAAGCTACAAAATAAACAACGGGACAAACTTAAATATGCGTCGACCTCTGGCGTCTACAGTCCAATAACTAGGCAAGTAAATGAGCTTTACAAAAATAAATCAGAAACCTATTGGCATTAGGAACAAAATTTATTAGAAAAATGTGGTGCCGAAAGTCTCGCAATAAACCCTTATTGCGTTCTCACGTTGCTCGCCCACAAGCGATTATAAAATACTAGCAGCCGCCCGCGACTTCGTCCGCGTGGACTTAGCTGTATGTGAAACTCTTTTCTGTTGAAATTTTCCAGAATTTTCTTAGCTATAAACCTCACGGAGCCCAAGACCTTTCTAACGAATGCAAAACCGTGGAAATCGGTTCGTACGTTCTGGAGTTATAGCGTCAGGAAGGAAATCCCGACTTATTATTATATAGTAGATGAACGACTTTCTGTAGCTCGTGGACGTGGAACTATGGAACTCGGCGGGTAAAATCACTGGTGGGTTAGAATGGCTTGAACCCTAACCTTGCGGCGTCTGACGCAACGATATAGTTTATAGTCCACTACCATGGTATAAGTTAGAGCCCTAATTATTTTGTGGCTGCAAGGTATAATTAAGGTAATATGAAGAAAATAATAAATAATATGAGAAAAATGTATGTCTCTGTCAGCAATACAGTCCCGTAAGTCGAAATATGAAGAAAAAAACTAACTATAACTCGAAAACTATCAAAATTGCGGAACATTCATGGGGGTGAATCACTAGTAGGTAGCCCTTGTGATGTTCTATCTCTAGGCTTCGGCTTGACACTACTTCATAGGACATCCTGTATATTGGTGAAACTGTGTGTTTTGTAAATGTTGGTTCTAGATTATCTGAATACCTAGAAGCCTTTCGGTGCAAACAAAAGATTTTCTAAATCATGTTTAGAAATAAGTGCTTAGAGCCGAGCTAAGCTCGATCATTTAAACGCACCTTCAGCTGTGGTTGACTTTACATTCAATCAAAACAAACAAAAACATATTTATGCAAATAGACTTCAAAAGTACTCAGTATACTTACGGCCGCCCTCGAGTCGTCCATTAAAGACGAATTGATGAATTATGTTTCATAAGTATCATAATTTGTCATTCTAAAAACTTCTAAGTCTGTTTAATTTGTTAAAAAGTATCTTCTGCGGTGACAGTTTAGAACTAAAAATAATAATTCACAATTATTGATTACTCTGAGCGCGGCCGCTTAACACATGATCTGTCGTTGCCGTCGAACAAAGTGATGTACTAAAATCAAAAGAAATTTACTGAATCTGTTGAAAACAAGCTATCAGAGTTACCCACAATTTACAAACGAAAGTTGAGCGCGCTTTCAAAATCATGCCGTCACTTGCAGTTCTATATACACTTACAGGACGGCATGAGTTTGACAGCGTGCTCAACTTTGAACTACGCGGCCCCCTGTTGCACGATGTGCTTTTGATCAGTCCGATCAGCCAATTGTTTTCCCTAGCTGTCGAAATGTCGAACAAAGTTTCCCAAGACAGGTAAATCCACTTCCCAACCCCCTTTACTTTTCCTAATAAATCCTTAGAAATCCAAACGCCACTTTATATTTGAGTTGTAACAGTTATCTGCCACAACCACTAATTTATGACTGAAGTTTTCATGTCGCACTCCGATAAATTAAAACAGCTGATACGAGGGGTGAGCTGGCTCGGTTACTGTTTATTGTGCGTCAAACTCAAATGGTGGGGGTGCAGTTAAATTTAATTAGTACCGATTGGAATCGTACGTAATTGTGTGGTCAAAAATAGAGTTATTATGACCGGTGAAATTTCTGGAAGGTAAAAAAAAACATTTTGGACATTTTTCTTAAAATATGAAACGCGACGCTTACCATAGGATGGAGAAATGGTTTTATTATTTCTTTGTTAAGGAATTCTTCAAAAATGTGCATTGACACCGCGTGTTGGAGGTGAGGAGTCATCCTGCCTGGCTAGCCATGATGAGTCTATTAACAGAAGTGAGACGTAAAGAAGCTTTCGCGTAAATTCCCTTTTTACGTCCCACTACTGAGCACAAGCCTCGCTTCAAGGTAGTGACGTCCCTTGACTTTACGAGATATTTTTAACTCGATCACTTCCGTTTACATTAAAAGAACATGGTGATTATTTATTTCACTGAACAAAACATAAAGCTTAGTCAGGCGTCCAAGTCTGTCAAAAGGCCAAAACATACTGAGAACAAATAATTAATTATTAGGAGAGATTATCGCATAACGGTGTAATGCGGTTTAATCGAGTCGTTTATTGTGTTGACGTAAGTGTTAGGGTATGGAGGATAGTAGACCACCACGACAAATATCTCTTTTATTAGAGATCTGTTGCATTAATCGAATCCGCAACCCTTTATATCCTCAACCAGCGCTCACAAACCACTGCGTTGAACGGGTCATCTATTTAAATCTCACTAAAGCCGCACCTGTCACCTTTGCTACAGCTATACGGGGTATTATACGTCAAGGTAGGGGTGCAACCAAATTTAATTAGCAATAGGGGGTGTCCGGGAGGGGCACTGCTTTGACCCCGTCGCATAATGGTGTAATGTGGTTTAATCGAGTCGTTTATTGTTTTGGCGTAGGTGTTAGGGTAAAGGGGGAGTATACTTTTTGGTGTTGTGCCAGCAGAGCTCATTGCGGTGTGAATGAACTATTATTTTTTTCGACGCAAGTGGCAGTTACTCAGAAGTCATCCTGCATGGTTAGCCACGAGTCTCTTCACAGCCATGAACGCTGTACATACGACCAACCTCACTTTTGTCCTGTTAGAGAAAACAAATCGATTTTTGCTAAGTGTACATAGTTATGATGATATAGTACAAGGTGCTTACAACTTAAGTCACTCTTTTCGAGTGGGAGTATAGAAACATTAACAAGCCACATCTAGTAAGTTTGATAACTAGTAATATTTCCAGCTGAAAATCTTATATCTTTGACATATGTACAAAATGTGTAGTTAGACGTCGTGACTATACGTCTATTTTGTTGAAATTCTAACTCGATACGACATATCTGCTCACCAATAGAAAGCAATTTCTTTGAGTGATTTTCAGAGCCCATGGGACATTTCGCAATATCGAAAAGTTTTATTAAAGCTTCCTCACGACAGTTTACGTGTTGTACTTTTTGATCTTTTTTGATTGCTCCAGTGTACAGTCTTCTTTTTTTGTGATTATATTGTCGAATCACAGATAATAGTAAGAGAAAACAAAAATGAGCAAAAACTTCGCGGTGATAAAAATCCGACAGGATATGAATGTGCTGTAAAATCTTAGTGTTAAACATATTTTGGATTCCAAAATCCAAACTGACGAAAGTCATAGCCCAGACACACGTTACTAATAAGGCAATTATTGTTGTCATTCCACATAATTTAATTGTACAAAAGTATTCCTCCAGTGCTAACTTTTACATAGCTGATGTGAGCATCAAAACTAAATGTAGGCACAGTGGGAGGTAGGACATCGTCAAGCATTAACTAGAAGTAAGAAAAGTACCTTTAGTACATTGACATAAGGTGGTACGGACTGTCAAAGTGCCAAACATATAATCAATTTGTTCGTGCAGTTGGTACTTTTACACCCAAGTATCAAAGTGAATTATGGGCGACACGAGCCGGCTTGCGTGTATTTTTTTGACCCCTTTGACCTTCTAACCCCGTAATTAGCAGGCTCCACTTAGGCTCGTTTTATATAAAAATACACAGCTTTTAACTGCGTGTTATGTCAGATGAATGAAGGAATAATGTGGCGTGCTCCTAATATAATAAATGAAGTGGTCTTGGTTATAATAAAAGAGAAGCATATCTCTTGCAAGCGGTCATTATTGAAAGCGCTATTATCATGGTTTAGTTTTAGCCTTTGGCTATGCGGTAGAAACTGTGGTCAATATCATGTTAAGGCTCGTACACAATTAGACGACATGACACGATGCGAAAAACGACGCAGTTTTGACGCTACAACCAATACAGCGCATTCAACGTAACACACGCTTCAGTTTAAATAAGGCAAAAAATTAAAAACCTCTGATTTATTTATTTCAATTTAGCACATAACTCAATAAAACCCAAACATCTTTTCGATTCATCTCGGATGTTTTACTCTAGGATATGCCCCTGAATAATATCTGTCGGAGACCCTGAATCACCTTCATCCCTTCAGAAGTCCCGTCACGTGCCGAGCTGGACCCTTTTCTGATCAACTATTACCGAAGCTTGCGCCCGTCTTTCTTGAAGTAATTTTTGTTTGGAACCTAGTTTTTATTAAATGTTTGGTAAAAAATTCTCACTCTCTTTGCGAAAGAGTGAGAACTTTTTTAAAGTCATAGTTCAGAGACGGATGGGAAAAGGTATAGCGGAACAAAACCGGAATTTTCGTCATCATTATTCAAACATTTGGGCAAGACAGTATTTGTTCTTTTAGTAGGTTGTACAACAGAACAACACATCTACTTGTAAATCTCTCGTGCGTTACACAAAACCATTACGATAAGCCCTCACAAACGGTAAGCTTTTTTGACACATACACCTAAAATAACAAGCGGCCGCCCGCGACTTCGTCCGCGTGGAATTTAGTTCAGCCAGCGAGTACAAATTGTAGCCCAAATGTTATTTCGATGTTAAACCCTTCTAATTCGGAACGCACCCGTACCCGTAACGCTTATGACAGTATCCGTCTGTCATCGACTGTCATGTCATACCACGTGATGCCGAGTACATTTTCATATTTTACTTGATATTTTCAACAATTTACACAATATCTTTATAAATTGTAGCCTATGTGTTATTCAGATGTATAAGCAACATTATTGTAAAGTTTCATTAAAATCCATTCAGTAGTTTTTACGTGAAAGAGCAACACGGCACATCCAGACATACAAACTTTCGCCTTTATAATATTAGTAGGATAGTAGGATTAGTAGAATATCACAACGAAACCTGAAAGAGATAAGATGCCTTGAAGTGTCGAATATAACGTGTTCCCTGTCGGGATGAGCCCATTGTAAAGTGCTGAACAAAGCTCCACTTAGCACCTTTGTCTGTCGTTCTACTTGTCCACAGAATTTTCTTCTTCTCGATTTTGTTTTATTTACCTCACAATAGGAAAGAGGCGCTTATTCCATTAATTGAAAATGCAAAGTTGCTCTTTTATCTGCAATCTTAATCTTTTGAAAGCACCAGTTTACGAACCACGACCCATTAAGAACTAAGTTCAAAGTAGTAGTTGAAGAATCGCCTTACAAATGAGTCGGCTCTGCAAATAAAGTAATGGCTCGTAAATTCCGCTGAAGAGTTGGATTCGTGCGAAGTTCCTGATTACTTTTGCGGAATATGTCCCTAGACAACTACCTACAGCAAGCTTCGGTTTTTTAAAGAAAATGTAAGGTTTTGGTGGAAAACAAGGACCGTGAATGGTTAAGTTTTCGGTCAAATAACAATGTGAAAAGATATCCCGAGATATTAATTATGGTAGTAAATACCCTATTTACTCGTCATAAGGTGGATTTAGTTTCCAACTGCTAAAAATATGTAACGTTATAATGAGTATATGACGATTACTATGGCTGTACCTACCTGCTGATAGATTGTCAATAATTGCGGTAATTTTTGTTGTTTACGGTGCAGTCTATCATTATGCATTATTTTAACATTTTCCTACAGCTATTTATGTGGTGGCATGAAATTAGTTTCCACGTTTAACGGTCACGAGTATTTATGAGTGCTATATTTTACTAGCTGCTGACAATATGGATGTTTTATTAACACCATGATTCATATTAGTGGTAGGAACGAGCAGGACTATTAACAGTATATTTTTTTAGTTTCATGTAGGTAAAAGTAGTGAATGCCAAAGAACACAAGAGGAATGCGTACGTGTGTGTTTGTATGAGCCTCTTTCTGTATTCTGTGGTGGAAGCCTCTTTCTGTATTCTGTGGTGGAAGCCTCTTGAGGCAAGCCACAGCTGCTGGAGTTCAGAGATGCAACTATGGATACGGGAAACACCAGACGATACCAGACCAGACCAGATTATAGCTCAGTGGTTGATGGCCCCAAGTTCAAATACCGGCCGGAACACTACTTTTTGTTCGTTGTACAATTTGCGGCTGGTTACCTATCATAAGACCGAATTTTCTTTTCCCGAATTTCATTTTCCCGAAAACGTTTCGTTTTTTTTCGTTTGGCATTTTTTCATTTTCCCGAAATGACGTTTGCCACTGTATCAGTTGACCAATTATCAACTGGACTTTTTTCGTTTGCCAGACGTTTCATTAGGCCACAAAACGTTTTACCGAAGTGATGATTGGCCGAAATAACAATTGTCCGAAGTATTGTTTTCCAGAACAATCATTAGACCACTGTTTTGATTGCCATATTTTTAGTTTACCAAACGATCATAAAAAAGTTACGGGTTTAATGCAAGTAGCATAAAAGCAGTCAAGGATTTTTTTAATTTAAAAGGCAAACGGCATGCAAGTCTTCAACATGCAAGTTTAAGGAAAACACAAGAATTCTGTCACGGCTCCGGCATTACGGGGCTCCGGCGGTTCCTCGCGTGCTAATCGTCGCAGATGGCTTTCGCTCAGCACCACAGCTTCGGCTTGTTGGCCGGCTTCGACGGCCAGCCTCAGCCGCGGCACCTCACTCATAGCCCCCTGCTCCTCAGCCCGCGGGCCGCCTCGCCCCTTCATGCCTATGCGCTTTTAAATAACACTCTTGGGGTAGGGCAAAACAAGTACCACGTGGTGTCGGGGTTGACTGAGACGGATTCGCCCTGATGTTGAAATTACTGAAAAGCAACATTAACGAGACGTTGAACGTTATCATACAGTAGTTGTGGCCTAGCAATATTCGGTAAAATGTGATTTAGGCAAAGTGATCATATATGCCAAATAAGTCATCTGGTAAATGAAAAAAGTTGGAAAAAGACTTCGGGCAAAAGTAAAAAGTTTATTCTGAAATTCGGTTCAACGTTGTTCGGTATAACGATACTTATGTCAAAAGATACTTCGACGAGTTAAAAATATGTCAAACAATACATCTGGCAAATGAAATGTTGGTCATTAGTTTTCAGTCAAATGAAATTCGGAGTAGCGGACAAGTGACGGGTTCCCTTTGCGGCTACTCTCCTGTGATGGACTGTTTGGCATGTTGTGTTCCCTCCTGCTGGTGATGCCTCATCAGTGCTTTTTAGCTGTGGATTTCCTTAAGAAGGAGATATTTATTGGCAACTAGGCGGTACTAAGTAATCTGCTTGTGCCTACCCACTTCACCTCTTTCTATACAAATCTATTTACTGTACAAAATACGCGCTTATACATTGTTGGCTGAAGATGAGCTCGGCAGTGCTCACTCGAGCTCACCCGGCTCGGCCGAGCCAAGGTCGTGTAATCACCGTCATTACCATCTAGTAGTACGTGCTGGAATTCACGTAGTTTTTCACTGTTTTATTTGCCATCGCTTTTAATGTAAGTAGATATTATTTAGTGACCTGTTTTTTAACGTGGCCAGTGTTGGATTAGCCTTGTGGGCCCACAAGTCTAAGCCAAATAAACTAAATGTTGGAGACGCCACAGTAAGAGCTACTAAGCAAAATTAGCTAACAAATAGCAAAGCAAGGGCATGTCCATATCACCATGCAAAGATTGTAAAGACTATATTATACTAAAATGGATATCTTAATTTGAAGTGCATAGACGCTGAAGACGAACGATTGAAGTGCGCCTACCGTTGTCGTTTCTTCATCGCCACCTGGCCAGCGAAAAAAATATTGAAAATCGAAACCGGAATATGCAGTTTCAGTTTTTGTTAAAACAGGCCTCAGGACTCTGAGCATTTTTCTTGATTCCCTATAGTTTAGGATTAGGCCTACCTTGCTGACTTCATCCTGTATATGGGCATGGGCATAGACACAGGCTACTAGCGATCATAAAAATCATAATTGTCACCACCACTAGTTTATTAATAAGTATTACCTACCATGCCATCATTCTTCAGATCTCAACAATACGAAAGTGAATCGCACGGGTCAACTTAAACTGGTGAAGAGCATCGCCAGGTCTTTACTTGCTGGTCAGTGTGACGGTCGACCCTAATTGCAGCTATCATTGTTTATACACCGCTTCAGCCCACAAACCGCACATCGGATGCACATCGTTTTGACTTATTAATAGCGTTGCAGTTCTCGTGAACATACATAAATGAGTTAAATACCAGTTATGATCCCACTGCAGAGCAAAAGTATCGTGAATAAAATATATTTGACCCATTTCATCAAAACCGAATACAAATTCTAAAAGTGGAGGTAGGAAGGTACTTAGAGTTCGGTATGCGGCTTAACCAGAGTGAAGAGTAAAAGCCTCGTTTGAAGTTTACTTTTGTTAATTGTTCATTTTGCTTCTCATTACATTTGCATTAAGTTCTTTGTGATCACTTCAGGCTGTTGGCAAAACGAAACCTAATTAGTTTTTGAACAATTTGATATAAAGCTTGGTATGAAAAACCGCTTGACAAATTAATGTAAAAAATATTAGTTATGGCTTGTTTACCAATCATACCCTAAATCATGATTACATTATCTTTTAACTTTTCGTAGTTGAGAAACAGTCTACACATTTTGAAGCAAAGTATTAATATTATTTTATTATATTTATTAATTACTGCACAAAATTACAAGTAAAAAGTAAAATTGGCCGACTAACTGTTTCTTAATAGCCGGCATGGTGAACTGAACTCATTAACTCACTGACCATGTATCACAGTTCACACCACAACCACAGTGATAGCGGTAATAGTATACTCTGATCAAATCTTGTCACAAAATGCAGCCTTGTGGGCGATTCCGACCACATCGCAACCACCAACAACACCGTAAACTGATAGCTATTTGAAAATAACCACACACACACACATTGTATTAATTTGCAACAAAAACAAAAGATACCCCACCCCCTCTTGTATGAGTGAGAGGTACTAAGTGATGTTTACACTAAAACCGAGCTCTCAAGTTATTCATAACCATAACTTCGTGTTCCAATTTACATGCCTCATTATTTAATAACCTATTTTGAGTTAAACCTTTGAGTGACGGAGGTTAGGTAATTCAATCCATATATTGAATTATGAATGTGCTGTTCATATTCTAAAATGATTCTTTTTAAAACACTGCATTGATTTATTATTTATTGCACATGAAATAAATACAAATGGCGGACTTATTGCCAAAAAGCATTCTCTACTAATTAACCATACAGATAGACGCTATTTCAAGGATCAAATTGCAATGTCAGAAATACATTGCGTTGGATGGAGTCGAATAAACTAAACTGGCTTTCGGTTTTGATTAACAGAAAGGCAATGTCGACCTAAAATGTTGGTACTTTCCTTTTGATCTTTCCAAATGGCCTGGAAGTCTACCACGGAAATCGATAACGATATATGCGGATCCATCGACAGTGCCCCGATACGTTCGCCTAGCTAGTAGCTACTCCGTAACATTGTCGTATCGTGGTCGTATCTCTCCACGACCGTCGTTATCATAGACAATAATCGTGAATGAATGACTGAATAAAAAGTTTGTTTTCCTTGAACCAATTGTTTTCACTCCTTTTCACCCCAATTGGTTAATCGAAAACAAACTTTTTTTCGGACTCGTTGCCTACTAAAAAAAGAAGTCGTCAATGTCAAAGTGACAAAATAAATTCTTTTTGACAGTTTCAACTGATGAACTTTTTTTAAAAAAAAAATGTGCTAATCATAAATCAAATTTAGTATTGTGCAGTTATCTTTATTAAAGGTGTAAAGAGTTGTGTAAGTCCCTAAATAGTGAATCCATTTCCATGCGTGCAAGTATTATTGTAAACATCTTGTTTTGTTTTACCTATTTTAATTATTAAGCAATGCACTTAGTCCAAAAGGCAGCGAGGTTCGACCGGGAAAGAAGATACGGAGTCCGGTGTACAAAAAAATAGTCAATAGTTGAAGAAATCACAGGTAAAGAGATAAAAATTCGGAAACGATGATGGACACGATAGCTTGGCTGGTATCGTTAGAAAGTTCGGAGATTTGACATCTGTGTAAACGTCAAACTCGATTTATCGTGTACGCAAGAGTAACATACGACATCCCTTGTCAAAAAAAGTTTCGGTCGTTCCTTCGTTCAAACGATGGTCGAAACGATGCGTAAGGGAGTAGGGTTAGACACGAGGAAGAGCACGAAGGTTCGATTATCGTGTTCTGTGGTAGACCTCCTGGTTCAAGTTGAGTGCGGAGTGCAGTCGACGGGGTCGCATTTAACGGGCGCAGCCAATATTTGCGGCAGTATTGGGCCTGGAGTGCTGAGTCAGCCAACCACGATATGGTAGCTAGGGCTGCCATGGACGGGAGGTATTGGAGACAAATTGAGACACACACATATTATGTACAAATTTTTTGATGTTTGACATAACTAATAACTAAACAAGTTATGAATAGGGAATAACAGAATTTTCAGTCATTACTATAGAGGATGTTATTTGAAACCTGCCCAACAATCACTAGGGATTCAAGCCGGTTGTAGGTAGACATTGTGCAAATATGAATGATTCGATCGGATGGCCTGATAATCGAATTATTTGATTGTACGAAACAGTTATTCAATTAATTAAAAAAAAAAACTTTTTTTTTTTTTTCAATTCAATTCTTAACTTTCTTACTACGATAAAATAATTTAATGTAGGTACCCAAAAACGCAACTATGACCATATGACTTAGCTATTTCGATTAAAAATAAATCAATGTCATATTGTTAAACGTTCGCACAAAAAACACATTACAATGGTCTATTCGCTATTTTGAATGTGGAAGCTGAACACTTCCAGTATTAATAAGTGGAGTTCTCAGTGCTATGAACCCCGTTCTATCTTCTGGCTTTGTCTGATGAAATTTTCACGAGGCTCAGCTCTAAGCCAGTGACTGATATGAGGATTTTCCCGTATCTACACTTTCGAGGCAAACCGCAGCAGTACTGACCTGTAACATTTAGTCCTAATGCATCGCTACGTTACAGTGGCAAGTTAAAGGTCAGTCTCAGTAGCGACCTTATAGTTCCGCCACTGCGAACTGCGATTGTATTTGAAGACAGTGCCAAGCTATTTCCAGAAATTTGACCTATGTAGTAGATAAAGTAGTTACGAGTAGATCTAATTCGAGACCAAAATCTTCTCACTCATTGTTGTATTTTAAGCCTTTTTCATTTGTTATTAAGTTAATAATTAGAAGTAGATACAATTTCGATTTTCATTACGGAACTTGCAACCTTTAAGGATCGATATTACTATACAAAACTGAATTTGCCGCCAAGTCACTACTTGCTTCCAAATTGTGTAATCTGTGCATACTTTTGTTACTAATTAACTGATTGATATGAATGAAGAAATCCATTTGTAAATATGTTCCAGCTTCTTACAGAGAGGATAAGGTGCATTTTCGTACCACTTGGTACCTATAATCTCGCTTCTTAGGGATTTCATAGTTCCAAATACTCATACATAGTGCAAACTTCCAGAGGCTAAATAGTACATGCAGTCGTAGTTGTCGTTAGAAGCTACTGCAAAATAAGGAAACAGTGGCAGTACTGTCATTATACTACAAAAACATCGTTACATAAGCGAGTTCGACTTTGTTATTTGTTATTCTACTCGTACAAACACGCAATTTAGAATAAATACGCCAATTGTCTACTAACCCTGTATATTCCCCGCCTATTTGCGGCTCCACAGTTTGTCTAGTCATAGGTAGAGTAGGGTTAATGAGCGCCAGAGTTAATATTTGCGCAGTCTATGACGGTCGAGATGAGAGTCGAATCTGCAGGTCGAGACTGTCTGTGATACAGGCTAGGGTGACATAGTTAGCAAAATTTTGCCGAACAAACGGGACACGTTGATGAACTCTTAATGAGTAACTTTTTAACTCTACGTCAAGGACGCGGTCGGACTTATTAATTCAAACACGCAATTTAAAATAGATACACCAATTGTCTAGTAGCCCTGTATATTCCCCGCCTATTTGCGGCTCCACAGTTTGCCTAGTCATAGGTAGAGTAGGGTTAATGAGCGCCAGAGTTAATATTTGCGCAGTGTATTGACGGTCGAGATGAGAGTCGAATCTGCAGGTCGAGACTGTCTGTGATACAGGCTAGGGTGACATAGTTCGCAGGATATTGCTTACAAACGGGACACGTTAATTCGCGCATTCTTTAACTCTACGTGTTAATTCGAACATAGCACTTATAGTGTTAAAACAGTGATGCATCTGTTATGGTTTACAGTTGTTTGGTAAAGAACGTCTGACTATGATTGGAAAACTCATGATGTGCCAATCATCTTATCTCGCAAACTGACAAGTCCTCAACTTGATTATTAGGTTTTACCGGGTATTTTTTGTACCCACGTAGTCCCACTGTTGGGCAAATACCTCCCTGCATTAAATGATCTGTATATATCTGGCAAATTAATTATAATGTAAAACTTCATTGCAAATCAGCGTTCCATAAGTCTTAGGAATCGTTTTTTGTAATACCAAACAGACTCAACGAACCAAAACAAAATAAACACGCAATACCTTTTAGAATTCAAATTAAGTGGGTTCATTGTTTGTTTAAACAGCTTTTTCATTCGTTCTCGTCTTGTAGACGTAAAGTGTGTACTTTACGAGTTTTTTTAGATAATTCTCTTGAAGAGATAAGTGTTTAATATATGCTGGAATTCACCTAATTTCAGCATCGCTCAAACAGCTATGTATAGCAATTTGGTTAGTACAATTTCAAACCAAATTGGGATTTCTGAACATATTTTCACATATATTTGTCTATATTCTAATTAGTACAATAGTATCATAACTAAAGATACTGCATGGAAAATGCTTAAATAAATAATAACCATAGTACAATAGTTTTATTCTTCTTTTTGGTATTTCTGTACCAGCTTGCATTTAGATATCAATGCAGTTTAGATTTCTGTGCAATGTTACGAGCTTACTTTAGCACCCCGTTCAAAACTCAGAGTGAGAGGGCATTTCCGTGACCTAATTTTAGTGCAGCAGTGGCGTTTATTTTCTTTCACTACACCGAGAATCTAGTCCGTACTAACACGCACTATCGTTCTTTTAGCATCGCATACTTTTTCAGTATGTTGATTCACCAACGAATTAAACAGGAGGAAGGGAGATTTGGTTCCCTTCCTTCTGTAGTTCGACAATATCTTACTTCACTCTCATCCGGGTTGACAGAAGGGTCGCAATACTATGTAGGTAGGTAGGCGGCAAGGGCAAGTAGGTAATCGCGTCCGTTGTGTTGTACCTATGTCTCTTACGTGGCAGTAGTAAGGTGTCACTTAAGTCGTAATCGGTAAATAAGACGACACAGCGTAATTTTAAACAATTACGTCAGCCAAATCTTTGGTCAAGGTTGACTATGAGTTTGTTATAGTGATGTACACGAATCTTATTTTTGAAGCCTCGAGTCAGAATGGCAAGACTCAGTGAGCTCGGTAGGCTCGGAGTGCGAGCTCTCTAAGCCATACCTCGAGGCTTTAAAAGAGATCCGAGCCTTCAAGAGAGCTTAAACCTATCAAAAGATCTTTCTTTCTTTCGTAGAAAGAGCTTCATGTCTAAAATAAATCCAAGCCTCCAATAAAAGGTCATCAAGAATATGTTTATGACCTTGATATCTCCGTAACTAAGTAATAAATTAGAATAGTGCTGCAAAAAGTTTGTGGTGTTTCTAGTTAACATAATGTTTGCTTGCAATAAATGCTTAATCCACTGTACAGTCAGGGAATGCAAGGGTTGACCACCCTAAGATCTGTTTTTGCTTGCTCAATTATGACATTGACAAGATAAATTGGTTCAACTGTCAATCGTGAAGGAACGTACGTCAAATTTAATTTTAGTTTTATTGTCAGACAATAAAGCAAACTTTTCGGCATAGTCTAGCCTGTTACACAGTTTAAAAAAGGTAACATGTGCTTGCAACGCGTAAATTATTATGTTTGAAAACTGGTAAACCTTTTCATTTCGCAACTTTACTTATTAAAACTTAAGCGCAGAAACAGAAAAGTGCGCGAAAAAAATCTCGAGCCCTGACAATGCTTCGAAATTGATCGAGCGCTCAAAAGGGCTCGAGCTCTGCAAAAGACTCCTGAGTCGTCGGGCTCAACATAAATGAGGCGAGCCCTGTTAACGACACCTAGCTCTTGGCAAAAGGACTTGGACCCCTCGAGCCTATTGCGCATCTCTAGTTTGTAACTATTTTCGATAAATTTTAGTGCGACTCTCGTACGGTAGATCTGTCCTACCTTCTAGGTACTAACTAGTCGGTCTTTAATTGATTTATGTTATCTGGCCTAATAATCTGTTTCTAAACGTTATCTTTGTATATTCTCAGCTGAACCGCCTCCTCTAGTGAACGTGACAGTCCACGCATCCACAATCCTGGCACTGATCCTGTGGAACGTGGCTGGCGACGGAGGGCATCCCATCATAGACTTCACAGCGCAGTACCGGTCCGCGGCACCAGTCAACTCGTCCCTGGAGCCCTGGCGCCCTATCAGTCCCAATCACATCAGCCCCAACTCGGTAATACTTTTACTCTATTCAACACTGAGAGAAACCTCAATAAATGTTCAATGATTACTCTGCTAAGTATCATCAACCGTTCTGAATACATATCAGGGTAATGTGATGTCAGCAACTCTTCATAGACTTCACTGTATCTCTGGCGCACTTTGACAATAACTTGCCTGAGTCTTATTTAATTATTTATTCGTACACAAGCAGATATTTACAGTAGTACAGCATTTAGGACAGAACAAGTACAGGTGAGCTTATCTCTAAAAAGAGATAAAGTCTTTATATTTAGCTCTAAACAAATTTATCTTAACGAGACACTAGCCCGTCTAGCCACATTGCAGAGGCCGCTTCGTCTTCGACTGGAAAATTAAATCATGCACTAAGATCATACATCGACAATTTGTCTTCCACACTTGTTCAGAGAATGACCTTGCTTGAGAGAGCCTGAGGATCTTATACCATCCACAAGCTAGGCCTTATCTAACCAATCCGTTTCCAATTACTTTTTGAAATACCTCGGCATTGGAGTTTGTTTCACAATTGAAGTGTTCTTCCATTCAGAAACTTTCTCCACCGCTTGGGTTAACATAAAATTCTAACCGAACTTGTAACTACAATTCCAGCGGCAAATCGACGTGTACCACCTTGACACAAACGCGTCGTACTGGTTCCGCGTGTGGGCCACCAACGCGCTGGGCCCCGGGCCCCCGGTGGAGGTGCTCGCCACTACGCTCTACAGCGACCAGGAGGCAGGTCTGTTACACAACTTGATGTTCTTCCTGTATTGTTCTTGTAACGACCATTCCAGCGGCAAATCGACGTGTACCACCTGGACACAAACGCGTCGTACTGGTTCCGCGTGTGGGCCACCAACGCGCTGGGCCCCGGGCCCCCGGTGGAGGTGCTAGCCACCACGCTCTACAGCGACCAGGAAGCAGGTCTGTTACACAACTTGTTACGACCATTCCAGCGGCAAATCGACGTGTACCACCTGGACACAAACGCGTCGTACTGGTTCCGCGTGTGGGCCACCAACGCGCTGGGCCCCGGGCCCCCGGTGGAGGTGCTCGCCACTACGCTCTACAGCGACCAGGAGGCAGGTCTGTTACACAACGTGATGTTCTTCCTGTATTGTTCTTTCTTAGTTATTTACCAAATAAAATATGTTCTTTCTTTCTTTCTAACTTGTTACAACAATTTTTTCACCAGTGAGCCACTACCACCAACGCCTTGGGTTTACAGTTATATGTGACATTATAATCACTTGGTGTCTTTAGTCAGCTTTTTTTTGACTTTTGCGGTTGGCCTGGAAGAACCGCAGGCCAACCGCAAAAGTCAAAATCGCAAATAACGATAAGGCCGTCTAAATTGTAAATTTTAAAACAAATAAATACTATTTAAACCGCCGAATTCACAAACGTAAATCAAAGTATAACAGCTCTTACTATATAGTATAACTGTCACTTTTAGTTCTATTGACAGGACATACGTTTGTAGGCTTGCTCAATAGGCATGACGAACAATTTTGAAATCTTCTTTCGTGATAAAGGTACACATGTATTGTATACTCAAAAAACTTCATTTCGGTTTCAAAGGTCAGTTTAACAAAGTTTGAGGACATTATTCTAGTATTTTATCAACAGCGCGCGAAAACGCTCGCAGGTGTCATGGCGTCCGTGTGACGTATTTGTAATGTAAATATCAAGTGTCTGTCAAACTCACTTGTATGAAATACGACAGTGACATTTGTTGATTTCCATTACAGTGACGTCATAGTGCGTGATTGACGTTT
Source organism: Udea ferrugalis (assembly GCA_950022985.1). Taxonomy (NCBI): domain Eukaryota; kingdom Metazoa; phylum Arthropoda; class Insecta; order Lepidoptera; family Crambidae; genus Udea; species Udea ferrugalis. The sequence continues at coordinate 1,885,840 of OX465527.1, read as the reverse complement.
GAGTCAAAATGGCGAATTGGAGTATTTTATCCTTTTACTTTATCGAAAATCTGATTAATCTCAGATTTTAAAATCAAACTAAATGTGTCTTTTAAATCCTTTTAATATGTATTTTCCCCTAATGTATTCAAATCGTTGATTATTTGATACTGTCGTCATGCCTATTTGTTGACGTTTGTCGATTCGGGAGTGAAAATTGTAATAGCTGTTGGTTTCTTTGTTAATGTTCAATGAAGAATATCATCTATATTCAAGTATATTTTGTGATAGCAAGTGTATCTGTGTAACATACTTACTTATCTACAAGTATATCGTGTCCACAGAGCTGTACAAGCACTTCCTCGAAGGCTCCGAATCCTTCGACACCCGCACATGGGTGGCCGCCGTGTGCGTCGTGATGGGGACCCTGGTGGTCCTCGCGGCGGGGACCTGCGCCGTGCTGTGCCGCGAGTGGCGGCGGCAAGGTGAGCCCACCCCATAGCGCCCGCTGCCGCGCCTTTACTTCCTATGGCGCTACTAGAGAGTTATAACGACGAGTATAGCAGCTATTAGTCGTATAGTAGCGTTAGTGAAGACTGGTATAACACTTACAGCTTTTAACAGCGCTACTAGGGTAGGAAATACCACCTTTGTAGAACTTTTAATTGTTAGTCGGCGGTAATAGTGGATATGCCATTCTTGTAACGCTAATAACTTTAAAATATGTTTTTCAGGCAGCGTATGACGTTTAGGATGTCTCTAGGAATACGGCCTTGATAGACTGGAAGTAGTAATTCCTTACTTGAACATCTTCTGCACAAAAGCGCTATAAGCTTCTGAATTAATTGACTACATAAGCTTTGTTCTATTCTAATATGAATAAAAATCATATTCGTCTGCCCAATTCGAATCAATGCACTTGCTTATGTTGTTTCTTGTCGCATGCATTGGCATTTCACTCGATATGGTCAGTAAAAGCTATAAATCTGCGACCAGTCTATAAAATACCTTATACCGACATAACGCCGTTTTCAGATTAGGTGACAGTGTGAAGTAAACAAAAAATAGTTCTTTCTTTGTTATACTTTTAAAGGACTTCAAATAATTAATCAATATGTTATGAGTACAGTCAACAACAAAAAATATCAAGCACTTTTGTTCACTTGATACTTAAACACACAAAAAACAGTGCAGTGTGAAAACTCTCACGGTGTTGCTAGGAGAGGTCATCATCATGGTATCACTGTTGGTGATGGATTAAACGCGAATGGTTTAGTAGTGCTTGTGAAAAATAGTCACACAAAATGAGATAATTGTGCACTTATTAATTTTATGAACAAAATTTGGAATATTGTTTCATTTAAGTTATTGTTTCATTAATGAATAAGACTGTGAAGATTCACTATGTTACAGTAGTGCTTCGGTTATTCAATCAGGTACAGTTTTCCCATCCATTCAATATTATGTCAGTAAAAAAGTTGGCTGTACACATCAACATTGGTATTGTGACGAGTTTAGATCGTTCATGTAGAGATATCACACTTAGTATTGTTTTCTTTCCCAAATTGAGTGAGTTTCTACATAAAACAAACACTCATTGTAATTTTCTATACGTACTCGTAGAATATTTTATAATTTGTTTTTATTAGTGTTTACTAAAACAAAGTTACTAGTCCAAAAACTCTACCGAGTTTCAATAAGCCGAATAAATTGTTTATTTTCTGTTAAACTCTTTCACCATCATTGTAAAAGCAATGATCTCTACACGAACGACAAAATCTTTAATAAAACCCATAATAAACAATATTAAAATGCATAATATGTTATTTTAAAGGTTCTTCGTTATTAGATTTAAGATTTTAAAAATCGTACCATTGACGTTGTTTCGAAGTGACATCATTAAATATAATATAATTGGTATATTTGTTATAAGGCATGAAATTGATATTTAAGAAAACTTTTGCTTATTGAAATACTTTTCAATGTTAAGCTCATCCGAGTGATTCCATTTTACTATGTGATAAATTAGACAAACTTTTAAATTCAAGTCGTTTAAGAAATAGATGTATTAGTAGGGAACAAAACGAGTGAGGTACACTAGAAAGTCACTCGTTTTATGTCGTTGTCATGGTGATTATTTATTATTACGATGATAATTATGTTATTACGAGTATTAAAATTTTTAGCATGCGATACAGAATATAGTTAGGGAATTATAGCAAATATCTTGAAGAATCTCAGAAGCTCTATTAGCATATTATTAAGCTACTGGTCTCTATTGTTTGTTACTTGTTAAATTTGTTATTGCTATTTGAAATTCCAGGTTGTTATTCATGAATTAGTAGTATGAGCTATTTACATCGTCATTAAAAACTACAGCTGTTAAAATATAACAAAAAAATAACTTCGAACAATTAAAATTAAGGCAATAATTAAAATAAATAATATTTTTTAGTATTATTAAAGCAATGATAATAATAAGTACGCTTATATTCATGGTATTAGTACAATACTTGCTATAGCTACAGTATTTTTGAAGCACATTTTTCAAATGAATGCACAACTTAAAATACCTAATTATTAATTCAAACTTGTTACAGTTGAAGTAGGCAGTATGAAGGTAGGAAATAGCAATTATTTGATTCTACACTTAAGTAAAAAAATACGCTAGTGCCAATACTATTAAAATGTGGTGGAATAAAATAGATATATGAACATAAACATTATTGTTAAGTACAACAAATAAAATCAACTAAATAGAATTAAGTTTTATAAAAAAAAATACGAAAATTAACAAAAGCATTCATTCCAAATTACGCTACGCAATTGGTGCTATTGCATTGATATTAGGTATATAATTAGTTATTTTTATTAATAAAACGATAATACCAAAAAGCAATCTACTGAGCCGCTTTAGATGATAACTTTTTCTGCATAGTTCTTAATATTTCTCAATTGGAAAATTAATAATTCTTAGACTATTATTCGTAGGTCCATTGTTTGAATGCTTTTAAGTATGTCCGACTAAAGTAACAAAACAAACATAGGCACAATATAAAAACTGCAGCCAGTCAAACCATTCTATAAATATGGTAATAATAACAATCGTACAAAGAAAATATATAGGTACTGCACTGCAATGTAAGGGCCAACGCTACATTGCGCGGTGTACCTCGTAGCCAGCCTACGCGCCACGGAGTGGGCTGTAATGTCGTTTTTCTTTTCTTTCCTTTATATTTTTTAAATCGAATCATACATCAGTGGTAAAAGCCCGGCAGAGAGACGTCATGAGCCAGGCTTCCGCTGAGAGCAGCTGGTTGTGTGAATTCATTTGTTCTAAATAGGTACCTGGGCTGCAGCAGTCACTGAGACCACGCGTGATTATTTGTCATTTTGTTACTTTAGTTCATCATGCACAATCATTTTTAAACAATGAATAAGTACGGACCAAATTAACTACAGGACGTCAATTAAACAATAGAATTGAATTAAACTACTGTAAAGTAGAATATATTTAGTATTCCTAATATAGATAAATAAAGGCATTAAAAATCATTCACTTTGACGTACACTATTTATAAATTATACATTTAGGTATAACATTGCTGAAATTCTAATTGAAAATGTAAAACGTTTGTTGAAGAATTCCATAGTGCAGTTAACAATAATATAGACACTTCCATTATTATTAGAAGTATGTAGGTAAGTGTTTGACTTTTAAGGTTTTGGATTTAGAAAATTAACTATTCGTTGAGATATTTACTATAGTATATAATATCGCCTTTATCGCTGAAGTATACAAAAAAAATACGTCGCACTCCTTAAATAATGTAGTCTGTAGATACACCATAAAATTCGTTTTAACCTTTTTTTTATATTTAAAACTATAACGATTAAATAAGTATTACTTACATAGTTTCATGAAAAAGTTTTTCAGAGCCTTTGTTGTCGTATGCTCATAGATAGATAATATCTAGAATAACTGAAGATACCATACAATATTACGTAGGTTAGACGAGATTAGTATTTAGTACCAAGCTCATCCTAATCCAATAGGTTAACGTAATATAATAAATGTAAATAATAATATAACAAATATTTAGTTTTACCTCTAAGAAGTAGTGTTTAATTATATTTAAACTTCATTAAATCAAGCCTTATACTTAACGCTCTTATGACACCTTCAGGACCACTATAACTATTCAAAGCGATACGTACTAGCTATTTATACCAAAAATCTCTAAGCATAGTGTAGGTATTTCGATTTTAAGAAAAGATATCATTAATTTAATGTATAATCTGCGCTGTGCAGAGTTGACTACGAAATGACTGTATAACATGAATTTTTAAAGCTTAATAATTAAGTATTGTATTTCTGATTGAAATTTTATTATAATTACATGAATTCTTTCGATCTACTTCAATGCATACTAAGCAATATGTACATAATGATAATCTTTTTTTCACCAGATGTTTAAAAGCTTATTGCATTTTATTTGAATAGAATTTTAGATAGACCTAAACTAGATCTAAAAGGAGTTGCTTTGCATAGCGCTCTATTATGATTAGAAATGGATTATTTTGTCCCTTTTTCCTCTTACATTTTTTGAAGGAAGAAGGTATGGAATACATAGGTTCTGAACAATCAGAACAGTAAACAGTTTAAATTTTGCTGCCAATAGTGTAGATAATAGAAATTCGCTTTTAAATCTGTGCTTGTAAGGTATATTTTGACAACTATCTTGCACAGATCGTACATACAACGTTAAAAAGCGTATTTCTTGTAGCTTTGTACGCACTAATTTCATGCTGATAAAGCGTAGTGCGTACATAGCTTTTCTAAATCTATCCGCATGTCTCTTGCATTTTCCGAAGACATACGCAGTATTTGCTAATTTTTATTCATTCAAGTTTTTTTCTTCTTTTCCCTCTATCGCACTCGCTTGGAACGCACGCTTGGACTGCGGGGCTGCACACTAACAAACAAACACTCACGATAACGGTGACGGTATGTATACTAACCCATCATTACATAGACTATGGTGACGAGCAAGATATGGAGCTAGTGCCTAACATAATCTTGAACCCTGGCTTCATGGAGAGTGACCCGGTGCGGCCGCGCGAGTCCTACGCCGCCTCCATCATCAAGTCGACGGAGTGCCCGGGGCCGGGGAAGCCTCGGCGCGTCTGATTCTCGTCTATACTTAACCTTAGGATATTCTATCGCACCGATTCGGGACTTATTTCATGATCGTGGATGGACAATGAGTTGGTGGATAAGACACCTTTGTTGAAAATTGATTAGAAGTTCCGATTGTAAGGCGTGAGTTATTGAAGATTGAATTTTAACAAACAATCAAAACGGCGATTTTAAATTGCTAGTCAATATAAATTACTTCGTGATTAATGGCAACTTGTTTGATCAGCGAAATGTGGAAGGCTTTTTCCAAATTCTAAAAAATCACACCAGAGAAATAGCCCTTTAGTAGCTTTTTGTTTGACAAAAATTTTTCGGTAATACAAGGGCTTCCTGAAACTTTGAGAATTTGTGGTATGTCTATTGGTTTTTAAGCATTTATATTGACCTAGAAATTTGATCGAACTCCTTCATAAGGGTAAGAGCACATATCAAGCTGGTTCGTTGGCTGACGAGGGATCGGGGCGACATAGTATCCTATTGGTTGTAATGTATTGCAATTCGACTAATATGTAAGAGGTAATGCCTATTTTTTTCTCAAAAAGTGAAGACTGTATAAAACGCAATTTGAAAATATAAGTATAAATTATGTTTATGATTATTTATTTTTATTTCGAAAGAATCTTCTTAGTTGTAGCATTTCATTATTTTGTCTACATTTTACCAAAGTTTAATACTTAAATCTAGTCATAATGAAAAACTTTTTGAGAAATATCTAGGTGCCATTTTAGCTTAAAACTAACTACAGAGAGAGATCAATTTTGTAGAATTGTAAGCGTTCATAACCGACAGTGTCGAGGTTGCCAATATCGTTTAGTAGATATGCTGTTTAATAATTAGACTTTTCTCATTATACGAACTGATGCTTGCATATTATATTTTGTAATAATATTATATACACAGTTATTATGGCATAAGTCTGACACTAAAGCTTTGTTTAATCCCTGGCAACCCCGAACGCAACTGAATACATTTTAGGAATCGTATTGCTTACCGTTCAAAGTAAATTGTTAATGTTGCTAGATCTTGTAATAGTATTTTTACTTAATTATATATTTTGCAATATTAGACATATTTTTGTAACGAGATCTCGAATAATTAAGACACTTTTTTAATATGTATTATGAAAACATCTGTTTATTTGATTTATTTTGAAATTGTGATTTCGTGCTGTGATTTTGTGTTAAATTCGTTTTTGTATTTAGATAAGGTACGGTATTACTTGTATGTGTAAATATTATTGTGTATTTTAATATGTATCATTTTGGAGACTGGTGCGAAGGTATAGTATTTAGAATAAAGTACATTTAAGTAGTGATTTTAGAAAATGAATGTCGCTAATAATATGAAAGCACATAGATTAACCTTGAAAGTACTGAGCTTCCTAACGCGTAATTATTTAGGCGTGCCTGCTCTACTGAGCCTCTACGAGGGTAGTACGAATTTGGGGTTGGGGTAAATATTAGGTGCTGAATGCCTTTGAATTTATCAGAAAATATGTTCCAAACTATTCCAAAGCTTATATTAAAAAAAAGCTAATCCGATTTTTTCTTTCATTTAAAAACTTGTGGTTAAATTGGTGTCAAAAGTGATTGTATTGAACAACGAGGTAGTTTGTGTACATATAAAATGGCTGATTGTAGGAATTAAAATTGTAGTTCGAAGAAAATAAGTAAATTCTTATTTGTAGTTTATTCAAAGGCATCAAACCTACCTCAAACTTACCAAATGGCGGCAAATTTGGAAAACAAATGAAGGGTTCATTTACGAAGTAATTAGTGCTTCGTGGCCGCACAATAGCTAACTCTACGCCATTAATTAAACGCTATTGTATGCTAGCCTAAGTAATGCTACACTGCTTAAGATAACTATCACGAGGATATAACCGACAATATAGTAGTATATATTCATATTCATATTGTTCATGTTATAGTATACTTAATACATACATACGTTGAATCGAAATGTGTTACGCTCGAAGGCAATGATGCGATGTTGTGTAGGTAAATAATATATTGCATTGGTCGTGATTTTAAAATCAGTATGAATAAGACTTGTTTTAGTGGTTTAAGAAATACGAATAATTGTCGCTAGGAGGAAAATAGATATACCTATATCGTACCTTGTGAAAAGGCTTTATGTCACTATCTTCAAATTAGGGCTCAGTCATTTATTGTATAAATAACCAAACATTCAAAGGTTTTTTAGCTCCACAAATCTTATTTGCCGAAGCCGGGTTGTGGTATACTATGGCCCTTAGCCATACTATTGCTGATTCTTGCTAGGATGGCTGATTTGAATTCTAAGTCTGTAGCAACGAGACCACTACTGTAATGAAGGTTCATTGACGTTTGGTTTGTTTAGGAGTTGAGAGAGTCATTTAAGAACGTAGTAGGTTGCTTAAAAGGTAACCATCAGAATGACTAAAAATGAGCTAATATCATTACCACTTTTGCGACACCTCCACTTTTTTCAAACACGAAATACATTTTTAAATTTTCAAACTTCTTAGCTGGGGAAAAATACTGTGATTGATAAAGTACGAAATGAAATAGAATCTCAAATCACGACGAATGCGAGTTAAGTAGTTTTAAATACATTTTAAATACAGAGAATTATAAATATAAAGTTGTTGACGAAGTGTAAAGTGGTTTATTTTTGTATACTTACACTGTGAATGCATATCAGGGGCGCCTTAGAATGGGAAATGAGGAATGGAGTAAAATGTCTTATTGTCGCCTTCTTTCTAATCTATACGATGCATATTTAGAACTAACCTAAAGATAGGAAACCCAGAAAAAAAAACTGCTGGTATACCTGGCTGCCAGGTAAAATATACCAGAAAAAATCGGGAGGCCTGTTAATGGTCTCGGTAGCACAGTTGGTTAGTGCAGCTGCCCGGAATGCGGAAGACGCTGGTTCGAGTCCCGCCTTAGCCCAAGACCGAATGTTTTTTTCTGCGTTTCATATCTTTAGAAAGATGATAATGCATAATCCTTAATGCTAAAATAGTAATAACCTATTAGAAGTAACCTTTTTATCACTTGCCCTCTCGCAAAAATGTTAACCGCTTACTTAAAATAGTCATTTTTTATCTCTAAATATAGGTTTTTTTTTTCTTTTTTGAAAGCGCTTCTATGCGCTATGCTGCAATAGTCCCTTTATAAAATGTGTAAAAAGTATATTTGCTCCCATCAATGCCCTTGTGCTATTAAAGCGCTTCATACTGCGAAATAAATGTGTTAACACCAACAGTTCTAAATGTGCATCTTGTCTTATATTTCCTCTCTTACGTAGCTCATTGCCTTTCTGTGTATTCACTTCTGTATTTACTCGAGCACAGATTTCTATCTTAATTATATTCTCAAGCTATGGTTTTGTGACTGGCTGTATATTAGAAACGTTTCACTTTTTAAAAGCCTATTTCTTATAATTAATATAGCCGTGTTTGTTTAAACGATTTAGACTGCAGGCTGACTATATTTTGATAATAAATATCAACTTTAAAATGCTTAAAGATTTAATACTTATAAATTGTGGAGTCCTGTTCAGCTGAAAAACCACTCATAGTTATAATACTTTTGCCTGGTATTTTTATGGCAATTGGTTTTACATAGTATTTTATAAAAATAGCCCTATTTAAATCAATTGCAATTTATTCCAACGATTTCGTCCAAGGCATAACGACTTCCAATTTTATCAGAGTCCAGCGGTCACAAAACAAAAACTATAATTCCTATAATGTGTTGTGCTTGCTCTTCGGAACTTAGGTGTAAGTTATATAGCAAAACTGCAAATTATCGAAACACTATCCGTCTTGTATATTGATGTAACGAGCGCTTTGTAAAGATAATCTTATATAGCCTGCTTGCGGACACGTATTCATCCAGACTCTCTGAAGTATTTACTTAGAAGTTTTTTACGCGCGTCAACGTAGGACCATCTGATTCTAGCCTATCCTTCTTTCTTAAGAAATATTCTTGCTATGATTACATTTGTCATCTCTAACTCCTTTTACGTCTAAAGGGTGTTAAATTTAACAGTATATGAAACCAACCAAGAAGTTTAATTTTCCCCATAGTTAGTTCCAAAGAAAGTGCTCGTTGCACCGATATGTGTAAATGTGCTAACTCGTCAATTAGGTACACGTATGTCTGAAGTATATGTATTTGTGTCTGCACCGCTATCTCTAACTATGACAGATGGGGCCTGCAAATATAGCGTGACATCAAAATCAACTTTAATCTGCGTATTTATTGTAGTATTTAAGAAAAACAACCACTTATTTAAAATAGTAGGTATGTCACTTGATTCTGGTTTTAGTGACTTTTCAAAAGACATAAGGCAGTTAGTCATTGCTTTTGTCAAACCGTCAATACCTTTTTGACCACTCTGTTACCACACAGCATTTTGATGCGTTCTGATGAACGATGATATTTGGGCGGTTTAGGTGTCTTTTTTTGAAGACACTTGACTTCACTCTGCTCGCACATAGCTTTAAATAATTAATTGAAAACTTGTCTTTTTCCGTCAATATTTAGCTGTTTTTGGAATAGCAATATGCTGTCGATATCATTGCATATTTACAGGCCCCATCAATTCCATCATAGCTTTGTGTATGCACCATTTGTATCTTTGAATCTTCCACGATACGGTAAGTGTGTTGTTGTATGAAAGATATTTTTGTATGGAAATGGGATTGTAAAAAATAAAGCATAGTAAGTATAAAAATAGTTCGGAATTGGTGATATCATGGAATGGGAATCTTCCATACAACTCAGTGGTTTATTGAAAAGTATGTTTGTAGATATTTTGTGTAGAGGATGTAACAAAATTATGCACCAGACATTACCAAAAAGATAAATTGTATGTAAGATATGAAGCGTATGTTTTGTGGTAAAACTTTATTGCGTGAAATCTAAATGGTCCTTATATCTGAAAGTTAAGCATACTGTATTTCTGTATAAGATGAAAGATAAATAAGTTGCTTTCTTCAAGCTACAAAGAAGCTTTTCACACAAGCAAATAACTGTTAGTTTTTACATTACTGCTATTTTATATACCTACGTTTTACACATTTTTTGAATTCTTGCTTGCTGTGTCTTATTAACGGTTCATTATTAAACCTTCTATCTTGTAGTTTTTTTGGCTTTTATAACTAGTTATTGAGTATTGTAATGTATTTGAATCTTTTAAATACCGCTTACTCTTAGTATGTTTTTGAAATATTTTTTAACATAATAAATATGACAAGTTTTAGCATATTTTACTACTTTCTACAATACAATTTTATTTTTGTTTCGTAACACATTTAATTCACTAGAGAAAGTCGAATCCAAATTCAGCAACGCAAAGCCAACACTTTAAAGTTGTAAATGTCTTACCTACTAGCGTAGTGGTTAAAATGCTAGTGTAGGTAGTAGGTTCGAGCGAGAGTCAAGACTGGGCGCGGCGTGTGAGGTATCACATAGGAACTACCCTATTAAAATCTTCTCGAGGCTTTTAACGATTACTGCCTTAACTGATGGTATGTCGAACTAGCATTATTAAACTTGAAGATAACGTACAAAACTAAATATATACCTACCTACATAAATAAGCTAACGATTCTACGTATGGTTGTGACATGAAAAACGACGAAATAATGTTTTTTCACACGAGGAATCTCATTCAGAATGTGATGCATACTTAAAAATGCAATTCATTTTAATTTTCTAAAGCAAAACAAATGTTAATTAATATCTAGCAATTGTTATGTCTAACCTCTAAACATTAAATGTAGTGTTAATTGTTCTTTTGTTTTGTCGATATCAGTCGAACACCCAGCTTCAAAACAATGCCGATTAAAACAATTTATTTTACTACCACTATTGTTTCGCTATCTACATTTATCATTTCATACTATAAATCTACGATTATCTTTCCTTGAACTGTAAAAATAAGCTTTTGTTAGAATGAATGGCATAAGTGAATAATCTCTTCAGAAATATCATATTGTTTTGATTTAATCGTTTAGTGACGCGTATTTCATTCAATTACTTCATCTAAACAGGGAGTACACGATCATTTTGTTGTCATACAGGTTCTTAGTTGTAAAGCATGACATGACGTGGATCGCATTCATCTGATAACAGTTGCATGTCCACCCACAAAGCTTGATTTCAAAGGACAATGCTGGATTTTATGGACCAGTACTACCTATTACTTATTTTATTTTTTCGCTGATGTACTGTCCGAAAGTGTCATTAAGTAACTAGTTTGAAAAAAAATATCCAGTTTCAATTCTTCAGACTGCTGACAGCTGCAGGTAGCTCGGTGCGGACTGCGTCTAGACGCAGTTTTTATAATATGATTTATTCGGTAGATCATTGACCATAAAAAAAAAGTTTTGATTGATGTAACAGCGAAAAAGACACCAAACTCAGGCATTGTCTTTAAAATTGTGTTATTCCACTTTAAGTCACTGAAGGATAGATTCAGATCTGTGGGTGGCCAAGGGCGGATCCAGCTTTGGCTCCAGGAGGGGGTCACATAGTCGTGGTCAAAAAGTATTGTTCAAAATCAAATGATGCCAGAAATTTATTACAGACATACGAATTAAAATAGGCGAATTTTTCGGCTATTGATGGCTACCAGGATCGTGACGTAGGTAGTAAAGCGCGAGCGAAGCGAGCGCGTTTTTTTTGGGCCAAAATAAGCTAGATTAATTAGAAATTTTAAAGATGGATAAAGGCTATCTAGAAAACAAGCATTTTTTTGTCTTTTCACTTTGCCTACTACTCGTACTAGTTTGAATTATCCCAAACTGCTATGCTATAAGCTGTTTTAGTAGTTTTTCAGCAAGGATGTGATTGTTATTTGGGCTATTCACATTTGTCCGTCTCAATGATCCACAGTCAAGAAGTTAAGATAAAAAATTGCGCGAACGACTCCGATAACGTAAATGAATACATGGCATTAGACAAGCGCGAGCGAAGCGAGCGCGATTTTTTTTCAAAGTCGATAAAGCTCTTCGTGATAAATATGAGCCACTATCATATCAACTGCTTAGTTTTTTACCTTAATAGATAGGAAGGGGTCAGCTACCTGAATCAGGATATTTGGCAAAATAAAAATAGGTAGGCAAATTGTAAATCTTTCTTGCGAGTCCCCCTTAGAACACTTGAAAAACTTAACACACCATGGGTTATTTTTATTCTAGCATTAGGGATAATGCATTACCTACATATCATCTTACTGAAGATAGGCAACCCCGCAAGAGCCCAAGATCGAATGCTTTTTCTGGGTTTCCTATCTTTAACACACAATAACTTGTACATATTATCATCGGCTTATTGCAAAAACTAATTGAAGAGCAGGAAAAGTGATTTCGACAGTGGCGGCGCTAGACCACATGTAGACGTCGGCCACATCAAGTTCGCGAGGCCTCTTTTACTTCGTAGTAAGAAATAAATAGCAACAGCGCTCTGACAAGATAACTGAACGCGACGAGCGGAGCTAGCGATTTTTTTTTGCTTTTGTAAATCGACTAGATTATTAAGTGGTGTTAGAGACTTGAAAGAAAGAGCAATCGTATCTAGGAAATTCGTTTATTTGCGTTTCTTACGTTCTGCTTATTTAGTAGAAAACTAATTGGACAAGGCCGTGAAGGCTATCCACGTTGGTCTGTCTCTCAATGCAGCGCAGTTTTTTCCAAAAACATTGCATTAGAATAATTGTAGTTTATTTAATTTTTGTATAGCTAGGGGCCGCTCAAGCAAATTAAGGTTGTGGGCATGCCCACAGTGCCCACAACGGTGGATCCGCGCCTGTGGGTGGCCTGAATTTCGAAATTCAACCCTTCACAGGTTGGGATCTATGCCTGAGTATGACTGCAGTTTCGACCGTTGTTGCTTGCTATCAGGCAGCAGAATACGAGCATACCTATAGACGTTTAGGTATTCAGTTATTGAAACATTAATAAGAATTTGAAACAAACATAGAAGTAATGTTAGCAGCTTTGGTTAAACTGATAAACTGAAAATGAAGATAAGAACGTAGAAAAAAGCTGAAAATTCATGTTATACTGTCTCGTTAAGGTTTTACGCTGGGATAACTTAAAACGAATTAGTTTTTGTTATGTAAGGCAGAAGACCTGTGTGGATTGATGTCCAATGATATTTATTAAATGCTTTAAAAATATTTATCGATATCTTCTGCCATAAGCTAAGTCTTAGCGGTAAGCGACGGCGATCATGAGTAAACATTAATTGCCGCACTGAGAGACGTCAATTAACGTTAATGGTTCATTAGAGTCAAAATTTTATATTCTTAAAAGTTCTTTATTCAATTTGTTTTAAAATCTCTTTTGAAAAATGGAATTTTGACTCTAATGAACCATTAACGTTAATTGACGTCTCTTGGGCGTCTCTTGGGCGTTGGGCGCCATCGCGAACCGCGCGTCGAACAAAGCTTGTCTTGTGTTTCTAATATAAGATAGTTCTCATGCCGCGTTGCCTCTGTAATTCGAATAGATATAACGTACACTCTTACTTTATATTAAAGTGTTAGGTTAAGGTCGCCTTTTATGACTATTGAGCACGTCCATGTTATAAAACAGCGAAATTTTGTTTCTATCTTGCAACTGTATTTCTGAATGTTACTGCCAGTTTACTATTTTCAAACACATCGCAATAAGCAGACAATATAATTTCTACTTATTGTATCTTAGGATAATGTAAAATATACACGTTGGAAATGAAGAGATTACTTGACATGGTAGAGCTAATGTCTTAATATCTTCGTAGAATTTCTTTTACTTTGGTGCGTGACGCTGATGTCTACCATGAGTTCGTTAACGCAGTCGCAAGCGTCTGTTTAAATAATTTGACACTTGCTGAAAGCCCGACTGTCTAATGTGCTGATATATGTTCATTTAGGCTATCTGGGAGTCCAATCATCTTATGGTTATATTTGAGAATGGTAAATTGGCTGTATATGTATTTGCTTGCAATATTTACTGTACTGTTACTTACTGCCGCACTCAGAGTCGTCCATTCAAGATAATGATTCATTGATGTTAAAATTTGTCATCCTGAAAAGTACTTCATTTAATTTTCGGAAAGTCGCATTTCAAATAAGCGATTTTGAGACTAATGAAAAACTAACTTTGAGTGCGTCTCTGAGTGCGGCGGTTAGACCGGAGTTGGGAAAACTTTATTTTTTTCTTCTAATTTCCATTCCGGTCATTAAGATTCTGATGGCACTGACTGTACGCAATGTTCTTAGTAATGAAGTATTTATGGAATTGTTATCCAATACGTAGTCACTATATCTAAATTTAAAAGAAGCTGTTCTTAAGGTACCAATAAGGGTACCTCATTTTGGCCACGGTTACCGCACAACATTCAAAAACCTGTATCCGTGTCCCGATTTGGGACATAGTGTCCCGATTGGGACTCTTTGGTAAAGAAGAATCTGGGATAACATTGATTGAGCTTCTACAAATTTTTAGGCGCGCTACGAACTTTGTATGTGCAAGAACTGAGCGTTATTTCACACTCACAGGATAGGTAGTTCGCTTTGTGTCTGTTCCTATTCGCCGTCTACATACGCGTAAGTAGGTGGCTTCAATCGACTGTCATTATTACATAGCATTCAGATTTTACTGCAAATTGGTTGTGACTGAGAATATAAAGTAGTAAAAATAAAACGCAGTAACATTTAAAATAATTTTTATTTAACAAGTTAACATTACATTCCTAACACAAGTTCTACTAGAAAAGTTTGTGGGGAAGATAAAAAGATTTAACTTCAGCTCAAAGATGCTGCTCATGAAAACACTGCTTTTACTGTGAATAATTATTACACACCAGAAACAATTTGCAGTGAATGAAATCATTTCAATTTCCAAAGATTATGCCTAGATGAAGGGTTACTCGCCACCCGCTGAAATAACAGGGGCATTTTGAACGGAGGGTAGGTACTTTAATCCTGCCTCATGTGGCAAGAATAACAAGAACTATTACAGTCAAGTTGGGTAACATTGAATTTCAGGGTAACATTGAATCCACGGTTTAAGAACAGTAAAAGTACCTACATACTGTTGTTTATGGTTTGTTTTTGATCCAAACCCCTCATAGACTCAACAACATCTTTTAGTTCTAGTACTTGTCAACAGTAACTGATCTAAAAGAGTGGATTCAATGTTACACTGAAATTCAAAGTTATCCAACTTGACCTTACAAAATTTACATTTTCAGCTTTACACTTTCACCTCAGTTTTGAATTACTATTTAGATACGTATTTGAAAGTGCCTATGTCTAAAATAGAACGAATATTACTTTGAATACAGAACCTATACAGCCGCACTCGGAGACGTCAGTTAAAGTTAATGATGCACTAACTCTGAGTGCGGCAGATAGCTGCATTTGAGCATGGTCTTTAAACGGATCAACTGTGTGTTAAGTTAACAAGTGTATTTATTTTCCAAATATAAATGTGCAATAATGTCCTTTTTATAAAGTGCATAGTTTACCTAAGATATTGTGTTATTATTTTTAAGTAGTTTTAACTTTAATTTACGAAAATTCTTTTCTCTTATGTACTACTTATGTAATCCAAGCTGTTATATTTTTAAACGCACCTTTGTATTGTGTTAGTTTATAGAATATTTCTTGCCTGTACTGTATCATTGAGTTGGTAGATTTAGAACATGTAGGCCAGAATACGATTGAAAATGTTGATTAGACTCACCGACAGGAAGAGCTTTTGCACAAAGTTTAGCAAATCTAATTCAGACTGCTTAGAGGTTTTTCTTTGGTGCTAAATTGTGATTTTCACCTTTGCTGAATAAGCCGCCTTTCAAAATGAAAAAAATATCTCCCAACTGAAACTTTCGTTCGCGATGTGTTTTCTGATAGTACGCAAGCTAGCGTCTGCGTTCTAACTATTTGTTAGAATGGGGGTTCGTTATTTCCATTACAATCCGCTAGAGGCGCTGCATGAAATCCTATACTAATAATCGAATATTTTCGCAGACGCAACCAACTGCGTAAGCTAAAACTCATGGTAGACCCTCTGACCTACATGTTCTATATCCTCAAGGTTTTCCTGACCGATGTACGTTCGTTGAGTTCATTTTGTGAGTGTCTACGACACACATGTGATGCCATGAGGTACAATCGAAATAAACGCCATTGTTGTAATGTTGGAAATCATTCCCATTAAAAATACATTTTACACATAAAATCTGTTTCATTTTCTAAATCAAAATGGTAATTTTAATCTTCATTGCAATCGTTGCCAAAAATCCTCAACTCCGAAAGCGTGCTCTTTGCACTTAGCAGTAGGTGTATAATGTTGTTACCTACTACTCTTTAAAAATAATATTATTTATTTTATTACAGGAAAATAGCTTAAGAAATTTAGTTTTACATCTATAGCTCATACCAAATCAAACCAAAACAATTGAAGTTAGCCATCATTTGGTTTGCAAATAGGTGATCAGCATTCATTGGAAACCTTATAATACATGCTCTTTTATTTTAATTGAGAAAACGAAAGCCGTTCTTACTGCCTATACTTATGGCTAAGAAAGTAGCTACGACTGAATCCTAATATCTTCACTTCAGGGCGAAAGGCTATCCAAATCAGAGTCCAAAGTCTGGAAACATAAAAAAAACCTTTAATAACATTCATATAGATACCTACACCCACCTATTTATAATAATATTCGATTTCTATTTGTCAAATCTGCCTCCAGAAAGCCCAAAAGAGCATCCATGAACCATGATTATTAAACTAGTCTGATTTCCTATTTCCTAATGAACTCTACCTCCAGGAATCTAGAGCTTCAAACACACATTGCAAATTACTCTAACTAACTACAATGTACATAATGATTCAATAAATAGTATAAATGAGTCAACATCACATTCACTGCTCGGGTCCAAAGTAAGGTTTTTCCTTTGTATTATGGGAACCAGAAACAACAAAGGAACCACAAACACCCAGACCCAGTAAAAATAAGTATCTGTTTCACCAACAAACATTTGTTCTGGTGGGGTAATCGAACCCACGACACTGAGTCTCAAAAGGCACTTGGACCCCTGCGCTAAACGGGTGGTTTATCAGGTAAAGAAGATTACTTTAGACAGCCAGGGGAAGAAGTAGTTGTAGTAACACTTGCCTTCAAGTCTAGATTGTCCAGAGCGTCTTCTAAAGCCAGCAGGCCTGGGTCATCCGGCGTGAACACGCGGCATTCTTCCTCGAAAAACCTCTCCATCTTCAACCTCAACTCTTCGTTATATCTCCTAACGCGCTCATACGAGCTGACGTCATCAGTGAGAGAAGATGAAGAATCCTGGAAACTGTCGGTGAGCAAAATTAAGCAATTTATACATAGAGCTGATAAATATAACAGACGTTCTGAGATGGAGGAATACATAAAGTTTTTTGAGACCCGGATGTTGTAACCCACTGATTTTGGTATATCCTGTTTTATTTATTAAGATATTTTAAATCGAACTTAATTTTAGTGTTTATTTCATGTCTTATTCTGCATGCCATACTCTGGTGAAATGTGTGATCCTGTTCAACTAATGTAATACCTAATATGTACCACTTTCATGCAAATAAATTATTCTGATCCTGATTCTGATTTCTGCCCCTTACCTGTTAAGGGAAGCAAGATATCCTGCAGGGAATGCGTCGATGGCAGCTCGCATATGATCCCACGGGTCGCTAAAACTTCTGTTTTTATACTGCAAAGGGGTATAAAGTCAGTTCATACTTGAGGAAAGTGACTGGGGATTTTCAGGCACCAAACCCACTCAGTCATATGGACTTGTTACACAACCTATTCAAGTATCTTTATTTTTCTTTATTAGTTTCTACAGCTTGTGTAGAGGGCTACACGGAAAGCGTACCATAACAGTTTGAAAGTCACCTGCAGTTCACAAGCACTGTCATGGTTGTAATAAACGGTCAAAGGGCATTAGACCCCAAGCTGGGGCTAGATGCTTTAGCGTTACGTTCGTTTCTATGAATAAGTGGTTAAAACAATAGAGTTTTTTCTAAATGCCTCAAACGCTTTTGGCGCTTCTACATAGATGGCGCATTCAACGAAAGGACATGTTTAGTTTTAGACAAACTCTACGTTTCAATACCTATACACTAAAGATGACATAATTTAGTCTTACCCTCCTAAACCTCTCATAATCGATCTCGGAATCAGTCATGGCGCGTGACAACGGTATACTCGAGTCCGTAGTGACTGTATCCAAGTCGTAATCTCTGATGCTGCCAGAGAGGACGCTGTCACTCCTCACTGTGAGCTCATCAGGGTCTGACCAGATATACGGTGACAGTGTGATGTCATCGGGTAGATCTAGCTCAGTCACCATCAGCGAACGGGTCTTCGGTATGGACTCCAAAAATGTCTCGAACATTCTCGCTATGCTGGAAATTACAGATTGAACTTTATTCTTGAAGTGGCAATCCACTACTACCTACCGCCTGAACAATACATATAGAGTTTAGTGAACATATAGAGTTTAGTGACTAAATAGTTTACTTAGGCTTTTAAAAATCACTAGTTCTTTTCAAATAATAACTTAGTCACCCACCTAAGTCAATATACAACACGTTACTTCAAATAAAACGAAAGTTTTGCAATTATTATGAAACCGACCGAAATCAGAGATGAAACAGCAAGTAATATTTGGCGTGACTCACTTTATGGCGTCTGAGATCCTTAAAACACGGCGTCACTCACGTAGGCTCACTACGGTAATATTGTAGTACCTTGTTCCTCGCTGAGGAAGTCGTGCCTTCTCGTCGTTTCTGCAAAGTTTGGTCGATACGTGTCCTGCCGCTGCGGCACGCGACAGCATCGCGAGTTGTCATTGAACTTAGTGTTCAAGAAAGCCTTCATGTTGTGCAATTTTATCAAGTCACCTACAATTAACATAAGCAGTTCGCAGCAATTATCATAATTGCTTTTGCCGAACCATCAACACCTGTTTGACCAATCTGCTTGCACACACACATCATTTTGAGACTGACTGTGCTGTAACTTAGTGCTTAGCAGAGTTTTTATTTAGATTCACAGAGGTTCTGGACAGTTGAGGACACAGTCCACTAATAACTGATTAACTATACCCGTTTCAGTCGCCTCTTGTCAGAAGAGATAGGTACTTCAGCCTACTTGACTGCAGCATCGTCAGCACAATGGATTCTTAACTCGCAATGATTAAACTCCGCCTTGTTTTGTGCGAAATAAAAGGCATAATAACTTGAAGATAGAACTCTGGAAATCAATTTATCAGTCGTATGTTTACAAAGAATAGTACATTGTTATCCGAGGGGTGAAAGTAACTTATTTAGTCCCGAGACGGGGTTTGGCGCCCGGAACGAAGTGAGGGCGCCAATAGTTCGAGGGACTAAATAAGTCTTTCACCCGAGGTAAACACTGTGCTTTTCATTACAAATACGAGGAAAGTAAAAATAAAAACATGAATTAATTCATGAACATCGAATTGCCGCTTTCCCGCCTATTTTGTTTGTTTTTTTTTCTGTGGCCGGTCCGCTATTCAGCCATTATTTTTTATTTTCATCATTGGAAAAATGGTAATTATTTTGCTCTAAGCTAAGTTATTTTAAAGAAATTGTTGAAACTTAATTATAATAAAGTTATTTAATAAATATATATTCTCTAATCAATACTTAACTTTAAGTTATTTCAATTTTACATCGTGGCTGTATAGAAAGTTGGAACATGGTTCAATAGTTAAGTGAAAAAGAACTAGTTTTTAAAAAAAATAATATGACAGCTGTCAGTTGAAAGTGATTCTCCCTAGGGATGAAAAGTATTACTTTCAGCCCGCTTCTCAGGTCAGTAATGACCTACTTTCAGAGTATGAGTAATGAAATAGTACATTGTTATCCTAGGGGTGAAAATAACTTATTTAGTCCCGAGACGGGGTTTGGCGCCCGGAACGAAGTGAGGGCGCCAATAGTTCGAGGGACTAAATAAGTCTTTCACCCGAGGTAAACACTGTGCTTTTCATTACGAATACAAGGAAAGTAAAAATAAAACATGAATTAGCCAAAGAAAAAGATTTAAAAATAAATGAAGATCGAATTGGCGCTATCCCGCCTATTTTGTTTGTTTTTTTTTCTGTGGCGGGCCCACTATTCAGCCATTATTTTTTATTTTTTTCATTGGAAAAATGGTAAATATTTTGCTCTAAGCTTAGTTATTTTGAAGAAATTGTTGAAACTGAATTATAATAAAGTTATTTATAAAATATACATTCTCTAATCAATACTTAACTTTAAGTTATTTCAATTTTACATCGTGGCTGTATAGAAAGTTGGAACATGGTTCAATAGATATGTGAAAAATAACTAAGTTTTTTTTTAATAATTTGGCAGATGTCAGTTGAAAGTGATTCTCCCTGGGGATGAAAAGTATTACTTTCAGCCCGCTTCTCAGGTCAGTAATGACCTACTTTCAGAGTATGAGTAATGAAAAATTATTTTTGGGGTCGGTTGAAAGTCGTCAGACAGACGCCAGTGTTGAAAAAAAACCTACCTTACTTTAATTAATTAACAGTATTCAACGTTTCTTGGTTATTTTTAGTGACAAGAAATAGGCGCGTTTGCATCGCTTCAAGTGCGCTTATGAAATTATAATTGTTTCATATATTTCTGTCTGATCTCATCACCCACCAGGTTCCACCGGATTCTGATCTTGGGTGGAGTTCTGCATTTCCACATCTAGCGAATTCGTAATTAAATTGTCTTTTGGCGTTTTATAATACTCAGTGAATGTGATCGATTAAGTGAAACTAACTAAGCCAAATAATATTTTCAAATAATTTGTGTACATAAGCTAAAACCACTATTGGTTTAGCATCTATATGCGAGTTGGCGTTTTTTCCTTAGCGAGAGCGAGATGAGATTTGGCGTTTGCAGAATTGTTAAGCTGATGACCATGGAATCACCTGGAAAGGATATCTACCTTCATTTTGCACAGAATAATCTTGATAAACTTGGAAACTTATAGTTTTTTAATCCTCTAATCTATATAATGACGTTATTAAATTTTGGGGGAAATAACAGCATTATCTTCATTGTTACATTTGCTGTCACTATTCGAATGGTGGCTTATTGTTATTTGATGACGCCTCGTGGTATTTAGTTTAGAAAGTTTTATTGAACCTGCAAACGTTTTCGTATTCGTTAATTTTCTTCATCAAAAAGGGGTTTATATTTTTGATTTTTGTCTTAGGTTACATAAGATTGTGATCGGAAGTTTCCTACATTCTAACACCGGTAGTTTAATATAAATTCAACCAATCCAAACTGGCATAGTTTGGATAGGTTGAATTTATATTATACCAGCTAGTAATGGCTAGAGTAATCATCGTACCCACATATCTGAGAGCGACTGCAATGTAGCGGTAAATTGGAACAGAATGCATTGCGAAGCGCGGTGCTGCGCTGCCCACTGTATTATTACTCCTATTATGTTAGATTGCGCCGTACGTGAGGCACTAGTCAATTTACAGCTTCGTAATCTAATGCTCTGGACCAAAAACTTGCTTACGGTTTTTTATTAATTTATTTTCAGCAGAGGGACTCCCGGTGTCAAGGCGTCATATTGTATCTGGCTGTGTGTATAAGATACTTTTAGGTAAAAAATATATAAATGAATTACTCCCGAATTCACAAACGTCAATCAACACTGAGCACGCGCTCACGCTCATGCTGTCCCTTAAAATGTCAAAAGAACTGAGAGGGATAGCATGAGCGTGAGCGCGTGCTTAGCGTTGATTGACGTTTGTGAATTCGGGCATAAATTTGTTTAAAATATAATAGCGTGGTCAAATGGGTCTATTGTAACTTAAAAAAGAAGCAAAAACATTGATCCTTAGAAATTGAATAAACCAAACTACAAAAAACTGTCCGTTTGTTTCCACGCGGACGAAGTCGAAGGCAAAAGTTATAAGTTCATTAATGACAAATCGGTGCTGATGCAAAACACTGCTGCCTAGAGTCATCATAGCGTGTCATACCGCTTGCGCCACATGCATCCCTGGTCGTGCACTTGACTGTAGGTTGTTCAATGTCGCACTGCCAGAAACACTAGAACACAACCAACACAACATAGTTGGAAAGCGTGTCTTGCCGGAGCGTGTTTACTTACAGGCTGGCATGGCACGCTGCCCAACTCCCGCCCGCAGTCGCGATCGGACAGTCGTCACTGCGGGACGCGTTATACGCGCTCGTGTTACGCACGCGGTTGCCTATGATGCACTTGTTGTGATCGCTACTGCGCAGCTTGCGTCGGCTTCGTGACAAATTGTTGTAATACAAGTGGTTTTAGCTTGATACTCCGTTTTTGTGCAGTGTTAAACGTTTCTTGTGGCTATTGTGGAACTATTTTAGACTTTTACGCTGTGGTTTAATTTTACTCTTATCTTGTGTTAGCCTAGTTTTTGATTTACTAAGTCGATTATTAGTCATAAATTTTTCTTGAATCGTTTGTTTAAACATTTTCTTAATTATCAAGAATTATATTTCGCTCACGATATCAAATGATTAGAAAATAAACTTTGAGTTTTCAACTCTACATTGGCTGGAGACGCGCAGATTATGTTCAGTGATAAACGGAATCGCTCCACGCAAGTCTTAGGTCAAGCTCATTGCGTTTTCCCCATTATCAGCTGATATCAAGATCGCGTCCAGTCACAGTACTCAGTCAGTGATGTGCCGGTAACGCGCGCAGATGGACGTGCCAAACGGATCGCCGTCGCTGCGGCTGCGCGGCGGCGTCTTCGCTTCCGACAAGCACGAGCTCAATCAGTGCACCAGCGCCATGTCTCCGGAGACGCAGCGGCTGCTTCCGCCAACTACAGAGACTATTATGACGAAGCCTTTCCCTATTAGAGGTATGTAAAGATCTTTGTATTTTTTATGCCGTAATTCACAACACGCTGGACGCACTAACAAACGTTAGATAGCTTTCAGAAACTGTTACTACATAAGTATCTTTTACTTTATATCATCAAAGACACTGTATAAATAATGAAAGTAATGTAATGTAGGTTTAAAATAAAAATTAAGAATACCTTTACTAGGTATTCTTAATTTTTATTCTAAACCGGGTGAAGTGATAGCTATCTCTGTTAAAAACGTTTCAAAGGCTGAGTAAAATATAGAGCAATAGTGGCATAATACGTGAAAATTCCTTAGTTCTATTCTACACTTTTATGTAACCTCCGACGCAAAGGGGTGGAAGGGGCTAGAGTTTAACGTGAGTATCTGTCCATAATACAGCAGCCCCTAACCAAATTATCCGGTTTAAATTGCTTCCTCTTGGCTTGAGAATGGAGGGTCTATAAAATGTTTAATTAGGTAGGTATTCATGTTTTTACTATCGTCGAGTGTTTTATTTATCCTAAAGTTAGCAACTTGTGTGATAGAAATTAATGATACAGTTTTAAATCCTATGTCTGTCGATTTCAATGTTATCTTGTCGTTATTGCGGAAACTTTTTTAAGTTATCGTAACGCATTCATTAACGAGCTATTTAAAGTTATTGAAGATACGATTTCATTGGTGCGTTGTATCTTGTCCATCCGTCCATGAATAAAAAAATGATTTTAGAGCTAGCGTTTTACTTTGTTTGTGTGCGTACAAAACATTTCAGTTTCGGTCATTCAAATCCGCTAATAGAGTCGAAGTTTGTAACCAAACATTTAGGAAGCTATCATTTGTAAGCATCTATTTGAATAGAGATATTTTGAGTTTAGGCTACCGAGTCAGACTAACGTTTTAAACCGACCTCTCACGCACCAATAGTACGAGTAGAATAGAATTGCTATCGTTGCTATCTATAAATATAACTTGCCGGTGACAGCTGGCTTCCTAATACGAGTTCCTGCGTATAAAAAGTGCCGTCATTACAGACCAGACGCGATGCGCTCACTCGGAACGAACTATTCAAGATTGAATGCTATTCAAATTGCGAAGGTTTGAAATTGTTTAGCTTTTGGCTTTGGATGCAACTGTCTTAGATTGTCATTTGTTTTCCTATCCTTTCCTAGACTGCTGGTAGAGCTCACCAGTCACCTGTACTTTTGTTGTCCTAAATATTGTGCATTGTGTATCTCTTGGTGTTCGAATTAAACTTCAAAACTAAGTTTTGTTACAATAACAAAACTTATCACTCTAGAACTGATTGACCGATTTCCATTCGCTATTAACAGAACAATTATTAATAAATAGATGGTTGAGGAAAGAAAAATATTTTCCCAAAATGTTCTTGTACGTTTTGTTGGACAGTCAACGGAGTCGACATATTTGATTGTTGTCCAATGTGTTTTTTTAAACAGTCGGTCTTATGTCGAGTCGAGACGGCTAGTAAATAAAAAAATGAGGCGTATCTTTACAGCAGAGTTCTCGATTGAAGCAAGGTCTGAACCGGTTATAGAGTCACATATTTTTTTTCTTTCTACTTTTGACTAACCTCATCTTTAACCTCATCGTTTTTAATTCACATTGACATTCATTAGCTAACATTATTTCTGTTTACTCGCCACTCGTGCATAAAAACTGTATGTTTACATAGAGCACTAAGTTTATCCAACAGACACCGCTTTAGTCATACTTACTTTGTATTTGTTTGTTAGGAAATAATATCCTCGTTAAAATTCAGTGGGTTGCGAAGACGAAGGTAAAAGCTTATAAGTATCCAGTATCTAGGATGTGATACTAATTTTAGTGGTATGCGTAAATACCAGAAAACATACATTCTCTCTAACAACTTTACTTAACAGATCTCTACAATTTGTTTGAAGCCAATATGATCATTCAATCAAGATCAATGATAAAAGTGTAATGCCAAAATTGTTTTTTAAGCCTATGTCGTTAATGTAGCTAATCATTACGTATTTCATAATGTCTTTGATTTAATTCATCGTAACTGCAGATCCCCATAATCTTTTTATGATCGATAGCCTAATTATTATAGATTAAATATCATTGTTATTTGGTCATGTATTCTTACTTCTTCTTGCGTTTTTTGAACCTACTCATATTGAGAAAAATAAACTCAATATGAGTAGTCAGTAACATTTAACAAGCGCTGCATACTGAACTTCCAGAGTTCATCGATTGCCCAACAGGAGCTTATCTCGCAATTAAGTATTCGACTGTTATCGAGATATCTTCTTCTACGTCAATCCACACTCTACATTTTAATAACTAGACGTTATAAACAGATAATATGATAGCTTGAACTTGGCCCCACGTCACCTGTATGATAAAGACGCCTACGCTAAACTTAGGTAGAGTAAAGCTATGGAAATTACCAAGTTAGTGAAGAGCGGATAGTATGTATTGAAAACTGGTAGTAAAACCTAATAAATATAGGCTTCAGTTTATAGCACAGCCTAGTCATGTATGAAATAACATTGGATATTATGCCACACAGCGCCGTCTTCCAAACTATCTACTAATGGGATATAAGAAAACGGACTAACATACTTTAGTACTTTTTTTGTATGGACATTCATAACGTACAGAAACACCCAGGCCAATACAAACAAACATGTTCATACACTTGTATGTTTACTACTGTGCAAGGATCGAACCCCCGACCTTTGGTGTAGTAGCCAATTTCACAACCATTGATCTAAATTGGGTATCTACCGTCTCTATGTAGTTAGAGTAAATACTCATGCTTAATTTATTGCCGTTGTCAAATAATCTTATGTGTAGGTATAGCAATTATGTTTCATTATACTGTTTGGTAGTTACATATTCCTCGTAACACTGTGGACTTTGCTACAACGCAATGACTGTTGTTAATAATTGTACAGTCACTTAAAAACTGACGCCAGTAGATTTTAAACGAAGAAAAATTAGTTAATGAGATCAAGATTCCTATATATTTTTATCAAAAGGAAATAAACCTGTTTTATTACTGAAGGGGAATGGACTGTATTAAAATTTAAAAACGACGCGATAACGAAAGATTGTGTACGTTTGTGTTATTAATCGCTGATCGAAGCTACTTACTTTGTACTCGCTCTGCAAGTTCGTCAACCAATTCCGGCTTACGGCGGTGATGAGAAGGCACTCTCGGCGGAACTATGATAAGGCCAGCTGGACTTACCGGTCTCCCGCTTCCTTTACCTCTCATCGACCTTATCGCCTAGAATTGGGGCTCTTGCTCAGCCGCAGATGTAACTCCGATCACACATACACACACACACATACACGTCACACAATAAGGGGTAGATGAAAAACTAATAAAATATTATAAAACAACGAAAAAATACGACAAAGAAGTGAATTTGACTGCTCGTCGGTGAGCCAACTAATCGATACTCTAAATAAAAAGAAGAACTATCATTTTTTTTTTAAATTTCAAAAATAGAGATCTTCAACAAAAAAAGTTTACTTTAACCAAAAAGTATCTAAATCGAACATTCCGCCCACCAAAAATGCGAAAGTGTTTTTCGAAAATACAAAACTAAACTTACTCAACAAAAAAAAAAAAAAAACTTCTATCCAACTAAAAATCTATCCAACTAACAATCTATCCAACTAACAATCTATCCAACTAACAATCCATCCAACTAACAATCTATCCAACTAAAAATCTATCTAACTAAAAAATATAACTATTCACCTTGCACAGGTAAAGGGCAAAGCTTAACAACAGGTCTCTTTAACTGGCCAGATGCTGTCTTCAGAGTAACGACTCTACAGACACCATCTTTACCTGGATGGAGGGCAGTTACGCGGCCCATATTCCACTTGAGCGGACTAGTCTGCTCATTTACGATAAGGACCAAGGTTCCGACAGTTATTTCCCCTTGGTTCTTGTTCCATTTGGCCCTCTGCTGAAGGGTATGGATGTATTCAACATGCCATCTACGCCAGAAGTCTTGGTGCATTTTCTGAACCAATTTCCACCGGTGGAGAACACTAACATTTTGATCGACAAAGTTTTCCTCCGGTAGAATCGATAGTGGTTCTAATGTTAAAAAATGGCCAGGTGTAAGCGCCGAGAGATCGTTAACATCCGAACTAAGCGGAGTCAACGGGCGAGAGTTAAGTAGTGCCTCGATTTGGACGAGCACAGTGTTGAACTCCTCGTAAGTAAGCCGTTGAGTGCCGATGACACGGGTGAGATGTGACTTGACCGACTTAATACCGGCCTCAGCCAATCCATTGAAGTGTGGACTTCCGGGGGGGTTAAAGGCAAATCTAATTTGTAGAGATTCCGCAGCATCTTTCATTAGTTTCTCCAGATAATTACTGGCACCGACAAAATTCCTGCCTTGATCAGACACTATCATGTTGCAGCGGCCACGTCGTGCGATGAACCTTTTCAGAGCTGCTAAAAATGCTTCCATCGAGAGTTCCGAAGCTAGCTCTATGTGAATGGCCTTAGTACTCGTGCAGACGAAAACGCAAATATACCCCTTGAACGTTTTTACTCCGCGCCCACGACCGAGAGCAATATCGAAGGGACCACCGTAGTCGATAGCGACAGAAGAGAAGGGCTTGACCTCTCTGATACGGTACGACGGCAGATTTCCCATAAGAGGAGCAGGAGCTAGTCTAGGGTTTGCACGAAAGCACTTGACACACTTCGAAACTACAGATCTGATAGCACGTTTTGGCGAAAGTATCCAGAAGCTTTGCGCTAACAAGTTCTGCAGAGTCTGAAGTCCTGGATGCATAAAGCGCGTATGATAATCATCTATAATCAAAGACGTGAGACGATGATCACGAGGGAGCAACAACGGGTGTTTAGCGTCATAGGCCATACGAGCGTGCGTGAGGCGACCGCCCACCCTCAACAAACCCTCCTCGTCCACGAAAGGACACAATTTACGAAGAGGCTTCGACAACGAATTATTCGAACCGTTCTGAAGAGCACGGATCTCTGAAGCGAAAGAGCATTCCTGAACGTGCTTGACAAGAAAGAGGAGAGCCTTCCTCTTCTCAGAGCACAACAGAACTTTACAGGTAGGTTTTAACTTCCTGAGACCATCGAAGTATCGAAAACAATAGGCGAGCACGCGAGTAACTCGTTCGAGAGTTGAGTATTTACTCAGAATCTCGTCGACAAAGTCTACATTTGTAGATGTGAACAGACTATAAATTTTCTGTTCGTCCAACGCAGTTTGGTCTAAAATCGAAAGAGACTGTGGCCAAGATTCTTCAGCCTCCGCCAACCAACTGGGCCCCGCCCACCATGCGGTATGCTGGAGCAAATCAGCGGGAAGCAAACCCCGAGATCCGCAATCCGCAGAGTTATCGTGGGAAGACACGTGGCGCCAGCAAGTCGGAGGGACCGAATCTTGAATTTGAGCCACCCGATTGGCGACGAAAGTCTTCCATCTGGAAGGACAAGATTTGATCCAGGTCAAAGCGACGCTGGAATCGGACCAAGCGACAATATGATCGATGGCGTACAGATCTTTGAGGCCATTGACCACCGATGATATCAACTCCGACAAAAGAACTGCTGCCAATAACTCCAACCGAGGAATTGACCGCTGCCGAAGAGGAGCTACTTTGGATTTTGCACAACAAAGACGCACGCATACTGAGTTGTTCAAGTTGACTACACGAAAATAAACCACTGCGCAGAAACCCCGCTCTGAGGCGTCGCAAAATCCATGAACTTGTAAGGATACGAAGTCCTTCACGACACGACGAGGTATAGCCAAGGAACGCAACGACGGTAGCTGGGTTTTGAATTTCGACCATTCTTCGCAGATATTCTCTGGAGCGTCGTCGTCCCAGTCGACACCAGACATCCACAGGAGCTGCATAATGAACTTAGCAAGGAACACGACAGGCGAAAGCAGTCCCAGTGGATCGAAGATGCGGGCTATTTCCGAGAGAATGGTGCGCTTCGTACAACGGTTTTCAAAAGCTGACGTGTCGAAAGTAAAGTGGTCAGCCTTCGGCAACCAACGAAGTCCTAACACTTTCAAAGAGACGTCGTTGAGGCCCTCAAATTGACGGAAGTCCTCCGAATACAACTCCGACTCTGGCAGGTCCGCTAGAAAAGATTCACAATTGGAAGTCCATTTCCGCAAGTGGAAACCTCCCGAAGACATAATCTTCGTCAATTCAGAGCGGAGCTTGACAGCGTCAGAGAGACTAGACGTCCCAGAGACCACGTCATCCACGTAGATATCCCTGGCCAAGACAGATGACCCAGCAGGGAATGTATCCGCAGAATCCTGAGCGAGCTGCGCGATAGTACGAAGAGCTTGGTATGGCGCCGAAGAAACCCCATATGTCACTGTAAGCAACCGATAATCGCGAATGGGTTCTTCGGTTGAAGGTCGCCACAGGATTCGCTGGTATTGGTATGGTATTCTGGTATTCTGTGTCTTCGAAAATAACACGGATCTGCCGGTACATCTGCTTGACGTCAGCAGTGAACACTACAGTATGCCAACGAAAACGAAGAAGTATATCGAAGATATTTTTCTGGAGTTTCTGACCAGTCAATAAGGTGTCATTTAAACTGACGTTTCTAGCATCGCCGGCACTAGCATCGAAAACGACACGAAGAGGAGTGCTAGTCGACGACGGACGCAAGACTCCGTGATGTGGAATGTAGAAGAATGCTCCTTCATCACGTTCAGGAGGTGCACAGGCTTCCATATGGTTACTCTGCTCGTAGTCCTCCAAAAATTTACGATAGTTATCCGAGAATTGTTGGTTAAGATGTAGCTTCTTCTCCAACGACGAAAAACGCTTTAGAGCTATAGCTCGAGAGCCGACAAACGATGGCTTATTCGAAGGATCCTTGAAAGGTAAGGGAACGACAAATCTTCCTTCTTCCAAACGACGATAATTCTCTGTGTAGTTATTTTCACAGAGCTGATCCTCCTTCGATAGGTGTATGACGTTAGGAGAGACGACATTCTCCACATCCCAGAATCTCTTGATAGATTCATCCAACGAAAAATTAGAAGTGACAAAGAAACAACTTTCTATGTTACCACGAGAGCGAGAACGAAAAGAGTTTTCGAAAGTACAACTACCCATCAAAATCCAACCGAAAACTGTATTGATGGCAGTAGGCTGGCCCGCTTTCCCACGAACCTGTCCATTACGAAGGGACGAAGCAAACACATCAGCACTAAGAAGCATATCTATTGGCCTGGGATGATGTAATTCAGGATCAGCCAAGGTAAAATCCTTGACATGACTCCAAGAGGACCTGTTTACGAAAGACGAAGGCATATTGTGGCAGATATTAGGCAGAATATAAGTCTCCAACGAGAATGACTGTAAAACAGTTTTATTAGTCGACTTAAGTTGACAAGTCACTTTACCACTTGGTTCGGTGGTTGTCTGCCCTATGCCATTGACAGGTTGACACGAGTCTCTAATCCTCAGCCCAAGTTTCCTAGCACATGCCTCTGTCATGAAGTTGCAGGCACTCGCACAATCTAGCAGAGCACGCACCTCAACATACTTACCATCTCCATTCTTTACCAATACTATGGCTGTCGAAAACAGAACTGAAGAATTTACATTGGAAGATGTCAATGCTGTAGCCAAAGACGCATGAGGCAGGTCTTTGCCAGGAGCAACCACAGTTGTTGCTGGTCTATTAAAGTGTAACAAGGTGTTACGAGAGAATTGGCAATGTGTGCAACGCTCCTTGCTTTTACAATTTTTAACAGTGTGCATCGGTGAGAAGCACAGAATACACAACCTATTGTTTTTAACTGTTGTAAACCGAGACTGTGGATCTAAACTCAAAAACGAAGGGCAATCAAGCAGCTTATGCTGTCCAGCGCATGAAACGCAACTTTCAGTAGAGGCTACAAACACAGGTTTAGGAGGTGGCTTCCTATCTACTTTAGGTGCAACATGAGTGGTACTAGGCATCGAGATTGTATTGGCTGCTTCAAGTGCGTGAAACCGCTTTTTTATGCACTTAATATTTTTAACCATTTTATCGAATTGTATGGTGTACCGCGTTTCTTCGGCTCGCAAAGCTTTAGGGGTCTCAAGGAGTACATTTAGCTGGGCACTGTGAAACGACTTAGCAATTTCGTTCACGTCCGACAAAGTGTACCCATCCAAATCAGTAGAGGACATCCATTCAACTCTTGCATACGCATAATCGCGGGTAACGCGGCTCATACTTTCGGCGACTACACCAGCAGCCGAAGAACTTTCTTGCGTCATTTTTAATTACAATAACCGAACGAAAGAATTCAAAATGAAAACGCAAGTTTATAAAGTAAAATGTAAACACAATTAAAATTAGCGAAAAGCTCGATGACCGATGTCACTCGTCAAACCTAACACTTGACATCCGTCAGAAATTAAAAGCGTTCCAAAACTACTTTTTTTACAAAACTAACGACAACGAAAAAACGAAACAAAACCGACTACGAACTGTCAAATTCAAAATGCCTTCACACAATAGAATAAATTCGCGACAACGAAAACGAGAAATTATGACGAAAAATGAATTTATTCTACTGCAATAAAAGGTCACTGTTCACAAAGAAATCCGGCCGCAGGGCCAAAAAAAATGAAGGGGAATGGACTGTATTAAAATTTAAAAACGACGCGATAACGAAAGATTGTGTACGTTTGTGTTATTAATCGCTGATCGAAGCTACTTACTTTGTACTCGCTCTGCAAGTTCGTCAACCAATTCCGGCTTACGGCGGTGATGAGAAGGCACTCTCGGCGGAACTATGATAAGGCCAGCTGGACTTACCGGTCTCCCGCTTCCTTTACCTCTCATCGACCTTATCGCCTAGAATTGGGGCTCTTGCTCAGCCGCAGATGTAACTCCGATCACACATACACACACACACATACACGTCACACAATAAGGGGTAGATGAAAAACTAATAAAATATTATAAAACAACGAAAAAATACGACAAAGAAGTGAATTTGACTGCTCGTCGGTGAGCCAACTAATCGATACTCTAAATAAAAAGAAGAACTATCATTTTTTTTTTAAATTTCAAAAATAGAGATCTTCAACAAAAAAAGTTTACTTTAACCAAAAAGTATCTAAATCGAACAATTACCTTGATTGTTACTTGATAACTTCCTTTGCCGACAATCTAGATAACTCTTTTAAAATATCTCATTCTCACTGTCCATTCTTGTACACTGAATTGTAGACTTGTGTGGCGCACAATTCTATACAAATAGTTCGCTAGATAAATTGGGTCTTCTGTCTAGTGACAGTCTGTGGAATTTGATAGTGGCCACATAACAATGACGATATTCAAGGAGCTACTGATGACGACCATATTATCATCACATACTCGTTTTCACGCTAATGATGACGTTGTTGGTTACAACTTACAAGTTCTAAAGACATGTTTTTAGGGTTCCGTAGCTAAATGGCCAATAAACTTTTAGATTCTTCATGTCTGTCTGTTTGTCCGTCCGTATGTCATACACAGCTACTTATTTGTTACTGCCTACAGTATTATGGTATTATGGTAATGGTATATTACCGTGGTATTAATGAGACAAATTAAAGGAGAAAAACTTGCAGTGGGGTCTTGTACAGTCACTAGTCAGTCCTAATTATTTTATTAAGCCCCAAACGTGTCGTTTATTGATGAACGTTATTTCTATGTGAACAGTGTAAGTAATTTTATTGTACTAAATATCTTATATCCAGTAGGCAATGTATAAGTCATCGGACTGATAAGAAATCGTGCATAAACAAACACGTTTCTAATGGCTCATTTTCACGGTTATTAGGTAGAATCCTGATTCACGCGTGTAGAGCGCGTGGGAATTGATTAAACTATGTAGAATGAAGTTACTTTTTGCCTTTAGTTTATTTTTTGCTCCGCATGTTGGATTATGGCTCGCTCTATCTTAAAGTTAAGATGAGACCAGTCCGCAACCTCATAGTTGAGATGAGGCCTGTACCCAGTGGGTTAATAAAGGTTGTTGTTTTTCGTTTAATTTACTTATGAAATTGACTTTTTGTGAAAACTCGGGGCGCAGTAACAATTTAAAAATATTTGTGGCAACAATATAAAAGGGCCCTCCCCCAAGCAGCGGGAAGTGCCTAAAGGCATTTTGCCGGTTTGAAGAAAAAGTTATATTAGAGTCAATTGGCTGGTTGGATTTTAGCACCAAAAGTTTGTCTGCTAAATAACAAGCACACAAAGCATGTTTAAGTTTGTTTATGAGTCTACAAGTCACACCCATTGTCCAAGTTTAAGGTCAACTAGCGATTCTCGCAAACATTTTTTTTTCATCTCTATCTTCCTCAGGAGAGTCCGCTGACTTACATCGCCTTTTCCTTTCACCAAAAGGTGAAAACCTAGATTTTGTATTCCCTCTTATTTTAATGGAAATAAGGATGAAATCTCTTGAGGATTAGTAGTTTCACTCCTACGTCACATTAGCGTAGTTATAGAGTCTTATGACTGCTACACTACTCGCGAAGTTAAACGAAGTTAGACAGTACAAAAGTGTAGAGAGGCACTTCGGCTTACTTCGTCAACAATAACGTCGATCTTCAGCCAACTTTTTAGAGTACTTCGCCGAGAACTTCGCGAGTAGTGTACAACAGGCATTAGAGGATGCCAATATGCAATCTCTTTTTGAATTCGCTCTCAGAATGATCTAGGTGTACCTACGTTGAGAATTGCTCTCCTGAAGATCTTGGTGTAAAAATGTCCCTGATATTAGATTTATTATTACCTATTATTCCATATTCTTTGGGTGTAGGTAACTGTGGTACTACCTCCGTTATTCCTGTAAATATTCCGCAGTAGAACAGGGATTTTTACCAAATGAAAACTCTAATCTGAACGACAAATATAACTCCCATTTCCCTTGAACCGAGCCGCTTGCTGAGTGACGGTCGCGCGAATCCAATTTGCGTTCCATTTCTCTAGTTGGATTGCCGGCGATCCAACTCGATTATGCAAATGACATTTCTATTCAATTTTAATACGAATCCGGTGATATATTATTCAGATATTTTGCTATTTTTACGTTCACTTTTAAATACTTTTTCTGGTCGCGTCCCAGAGGGATTCAAAATGGCCACTTCCTACCTTTTGTAGTTAGGTAGGAATCAAGGTAACTTACCGTTGGGATTTCAAACAATGTGTGATTGATGAATGAGCTAAGCGATAAAATAATGCCTTAGAATTGTTTAATAATTGACATCCATCATTACGTGAGATTCGTGAATCGTGACCCTCTAGCTAGCTCGTTCTCTCACTCATTCATAAATCCATACCTACTGGTTCCCTTTTATTTCAGAAGACAATTACATTTACAAGACAGAAATAACCACCAATTAACTTTATTAACAATTAAGAGTGAAATGTGCATTTAAGTAAGTGTGCAAGAAGACCTATCTTGTCATTCAAATCATCATTACCATTTTTATCTTTATGTCTGCAATTAAAAATACGTAAGTAATTCATGACGATTTTTATAAAGCCGTATTTCCCCAGTCCTTCCAAAAACATATGGTACTGACTACTGACAGCTTTTTATCTATCTCATACCATACATCAAATTATGATAAAAGTTAAATCTGGTAGATAACAAAGTCTAGTTTTATGTAAATATTTCATTAGCTTCAGCTCATGCCAGACGTCTCACCGTAAACAGCTAGTCATCGTCTAATAACGCAAACTCTCCTGATAAAAATAACCTTGACATTTGAACTTTATGTGGCAGTCCATGGTACGCACGTTTCGCATGTAAACACTTTCCTGCCTCTTGAGGCACCCTACCACAGATAACACCATACCTGCTTAAATATGAAATGACAGATGGCCCACAGTCCGCAGAATACGCACGCGCGGTTAGCCCCAGCTGGCGAAAACCGTTCCGTTACCAGCGTGTATTTTTAAACTTTTAATTTATGCCGGGCAGCTCGCCGGCCGGCTGATAGTGTCCCACTATCACGGCCCGGCCGCGTGTACACTGAGATAACCACAAAACAAATTGTAAACCGTTGTTATGGCTCTTACTCATTTTTTTCGTCGTCTCTAATTACTTGTGGGTAGAGCCTAAGACTATCTAGATGATAGGTTATTTTTATTTTAAGCATTAAGGATGATGCATTATCGTCTTACTAAAGATAGGAAAACCAGAAAAAGACAATCGGTCTAGATGATGTTTGATAAGTATTATGTTTGTAAATTAATAAACAACAAAAAACGAATCATTCGTAACAGTTTTATGCTATGTCCGGACTGATTTATGCACGGTAAGTAATGGTATGTTCCTTTACTGTGACTAGGGTAAATAAAAACAACGAATGTTATCTGTGTATTTGTCTCCACCACCAATAACTGTTCTCTCTAAGAAATATTCTTGCATAGAATAAACGTTTTAATAGGTTATGTTCATTTGACCTGTGCGTGTCTGAAATCATCTGAAATGAATAGTAAAATTAAACATTGGAACCTCAGATTGTAGCGGTCATTGCCCTGCCCAATGAATATTCATTCATTGTTGATCAGTTGAATTCGATGATGTATATTACAATAACAACATTGTAACAACAAAAAATGTTTGCCCCTGTTTGTAAAAATAAATGTCACCAATACTAATTATCGCCTAAATAGGGTAAATATGATGTTCTATCCAACTTAGTACTTATCTTAAAAACAAATGAATTCTAAAAGAATTGGTAACTGCAGAGTTCCTTGCCGATTCTTCTTAGTACCGAAACAACAGTACGACAGGTGGTAGAGTCACATTATGTTAGTAAAACGTCTGTAATTTAAAATAATTTATCGTTCTTTGTTTAATATGCCAATTTGAACTTAACCTGCTTAGGATGAACGTATTTTTGGATTGAATTTATTTGAGAAACCTGATGATGTTCCAAACAACTCATTT
The DNA here is from genome assembly GCA_950022985.1 of Udea ferrugalis. NCBI lineage: Eukaryota > Metazoa > Arthropoda > Insecta > Lepidoptera > Crambidae > Udea > Udea ferrugalis. The sequence goes on along the minus strand of OX465527.1, from coordinate 1,849,743 downwards.
CATAGCACGGGTTTTATGTATATTCGAGTCTACCGTGTGCAAGAAATAAACTACTTACTTATAGAGACTTCATAATCTTCAAGTCCGTATTAATCCAACAACACAACCGACATATTGTCACATGACAGATAAGCGCTAATAGGGTCAATACAATTAGCAGTCTGTAGTTAGCCTGCTGACCGTCGTTATACAATTACTTAGTACATTCTCACATCGAGCGAAACATTGCTGTTAAAAAATAAGTGTAAATTGGCGGTACGCGGCGGTACCAACAATATTATAGTCACATTCCTGCTACAGCCATTGGGATACTCTATCAGTCTTACCCCCGAATTCACCAACGCAAATCAAGATTGAGCATCCCTCGGAAGTATAGCTGCGGCTTTCGGTTCTATTGACATTTTACGGGTCTGCATGAGCTTGAGCTTAATTGATGTTTGTGAATTCAGGGGTTAGCTAGAAAACTAGTAAGTACAGACAACAGCACATCACAGGCTACCCATTTCCGTTTTCTATCTTGCTCTTTCCAAATGATATTTTTTTGCAATAGAGCAAGGAACACTGGCCAGAAATATAATAGCCTGTCATGCCATTAATACCAGGTTGTCTTGTCAAGGAAAAAAAATAAATAACTGTTAAACAGACACCCATCTGTCGGTCAGAAAAAAAACAGTTGAGAGCGGTCGGGCCCGAGGACTCCGAATTGCGAGAATCATCTGGCCCTATTAGCTTCGCAGACTCTCCAATTTGAATAGAAACAACCAAAATGCAGAATGATCGAGTTATCGCATTCACTTTAATGCAGTGTGGTAACAGTAAGAATGAACCGGTTATGTTGTGTCATAAATCGCAATTACGATTGACTGTTACGCGTCATTGCTAACGTGTGGGATGTCGGCGAAATGGCAGTAGACTGGGTGGCCTTGACAAATGTTCAAACAAGGCCACAGCACGGGAGGGTAGGTCGTAAATCCAGCGTTAAACCAATTATTTAATGACCATGTCAAAACCATACGAGTTGCACGATGTAAGTAGTACTCGTAAGTAGCGCGTGTCAAACTTTTGTCCGCACCTCAGCTCGTTAGATGAATGTGGACGAAGAATATCTACTTATGTTAAGAAGCGTGGCCAAGTAAGACCAGTTTGAAAATTCATATTTTTGGATCAAACGTGCAGTTTTTGCAGGATGAGTTAAGGAAGTTTATAATCTTCACTGCACACAAATACGTAGGCGTCAAGTAATCTGCAGCAGACAGATTACCTACCTACACTACATGGATTTTTAGGAGTCGTCATAAAACACATTTCTGCTACGTACTACCTAAGTCGTAAGCCTAAACATTTATTTCCCACGTGTATGTAGAGTCTGTTAGCCACGACTATTTACTTAAATCTTCAATGCACAAACCATTAGATACAAAAGGCGGACTTCATGCTTAAAGCATTCTCTACCAGTCAACCATTGGCGAGGCAGATATGCTATATCTCTCAGCGCTCTATACCTTTGCTGGTTTTTTTTATCTATAAGTCAAATAGATTAGGTAGGCTACGTATTCATTAACTGTCAATATTTCCACGAAGTTACTCCGTGCTGGTGACGTCACTCCGTTAGCGAGCTGTAGTCAACTTTATTGCCGTCGACGATGTTACGTGTCAGTTGATATCGATACGTCTCTTCCTATCTATTCACGATGCACTTGCATGATTTTGATCGAGGATTTCTTAAAAAATACCATATCTGCTTACAGCTGCATTATACTGACAAGGCCGTTACTCTTGAATTGAAACAGATATCTCAAAATACAGGATCTAGAGACCTAATCTTTAACTTAAGTAATTTTACTAATTTCTGGATACCTTAGTATAATTTTACTAACTAGATCAAGAGGGTCACAGACTGGGTGCCTAGAGATGCAAGACGACCTCGTAGCAGGCCGAAAATGCGATGGCGCGACGAGCTGGACTCATTTTTGAGCAATCTGCCAGAGAAGGCACAAAATCGGAAACAGTGGAAACTGGATGAGGAGGCCTTTGCTCTTCAGTGGGAAATGACAGGCTCCTAATAATAATTAGATTTTGTAAAACAAAATGTGATTATCAAAAATTCCGACGTATTACTTAAGCACTCTCAGTAATTGGTTTTGGTGGCAAAAGTACAGCGTACCGGGTGTAGGGTACACACATGAACTGACAAACATAGGTACGTGCCGTAATTTAAGAATCTACTTACTTACCATGAGTTTTGGCTTATGGGTCAATTAATCCCTATTGACTGCGATTTCTTTCGTATTTATGTTCACCAAAATCAAGTGAAATTGCAACATTTCGCTACTGCGTAAGCAAAAACTGATGGGAGACTCTTAGAGGTATGAAATTAATTAACAATAATGTAGCATCCGATAAACATGTGAGAAGTTCGAATGATGTCTTTGCCTGCTTTTGCTTTGGGATAAGCACCCGGTCCCGGTAGGTACTAGTAGTTAAGTATACCTATGCTTCATAAACTTGACCCATTACTTACTGTGAAAGCGAGCTAAGTATATAGTTACAGAAGGTAGGTAACGGAAGGGACAGTCCCGGTTTTCATGTATCCAATAACAATGCGTTGTTGTTTTGGTGTATGGCAGGAAGCAACTGACAACAAACTAAGCAGAGCATCAGTTCGTAGAAATCGTATCTAACTGAGCACTTTTGCACCATAACAGAACAGCCAAACAGGCTACGAGCATTACTATTTAATGTACTCCTGACATTCGGTCGCCATTCCGCACTGTTAGTTCTAGCTCTTCCTACGAAATTATATTTCGATCGAGTAAGGCAAATACTCTAACAGCTGGCCAGCCCTCAAAGCCAAATCTGTTTAGTTACCCTACATAGGATATTCACAAAAAGTTTATGAGGCACAAAGTCCTGCGACTAGTGGCACAAAAAGACACGCAAAATTACATACGTGAAACGGCCGTTGATGCCAATGTAAGTATTAATATACTAAGTACTAACTACTAACTCCTAGTTAGCTCTTCGAAACTCTTACTCACATCCTAATCCAAAACCGTGATCTCGAGATTAAAATCATGTTTCGCTGTCGACCCGTGGATGCTGTCATTGAGGAAATTGCATCCTACGTTACGCGACTACCCACACTTCGGTCGATGTTCCTGTAGCTTTATTCGGTTTGCAGTAGTCGTATGCGGTGTGTCTTTATAGCTACTAATCTTTAACTTTGAATTTATACAACAAAACTTTGTTTCTTTTACATTAGCATCTACAATGTAGAAACTAGGATGTAGAATCCAAATTGATAGTTTTAGACATGAATGAATATTCAGATTCCCGATACGATTTTATCGAACTTAAAAACACCCACAGAGAGACTCTACACTTAGATAAAAATGTAATGATATTTATCTATTTATTTATTTATTTATTTATTATAATTACTGCCACATGGTACATATTAATACAGTGAAATAGAAAACATTGACATATAAAAGTTCTTATATGTACCACAACAACGGCGTAAATAACATTCAAAATATATAGTACAATAAGACAAACAATAATATTAATAACTAGCAGCCGCCCGCGACTTCGTCCGCGTGGACTAACGTTATCGTAATTTTAGTAAGGATGCCTATTTTTTTTGAAAATGAAATATAGCCTATGTCACTCAGGAATGATGTAGCTTTCCAACAGTGAAAGAATTTTTCAAATCTGCCTAGTAGTTTCGGAGCCTATTCAATTCATACAAACAAACAAACAAACAAAAAATCAAACCTTTCCTCTTTATAATATTTGTATAGAAGAATAAAAAGAGAGATAGGCTATTACATATTAGGTTGGGTTAAAACCTTTAATTTAAAACTAGGCAAACTGTCACCAAACACATCCAAACCTGGAACTTTGCTAGCAAGAGCGTTATACTCGCCACAAATACGTGCTAAGGGAGACTGAAGACCAAGGTTGGTTCTGGCAAATGGTATCGCGAACAATTTGGAAACCCGATGTCTTGGATATCTATGTGGCACCGACAGACACACGCGCGACGTAAGGTCATTGGACTGTACCTGCCCGTTAATTAATTTATGCAGGAAACCCATGTCCAACAGGCTTCTTCTATCGCGGAGACTGGTCATCCCAAATTTTGCTAGACGCTGGTCATAGGGTTGCCGGTGTGAGAAACCACTACAAGAGAAGGCAAGATGTCTGGTAAAAGCTCTTTGTATGCTCTCAATTCTTTGCGAGTGCACGGTGTAAAAAGGACTCCAGACAGAAGAGGCAAACTCGAGATGGCTGCGTACCAAAGCGTTGTACAGCAGGATCTTGGTGGATACTTCTTTGAAGTCTCTAGTGCTGCGTTTAACAAAACCCAACATTTTAGCAGCACTTGTTACTATCGCATCTATGTGTGTGTCAAACTTGAGTCGGCTATCAATGTTAACCCCAAGATCCCGAATCACTTTCACTTCGTTGAGTCTTACGCCACCAATTTCGTAGCTTGTACAATTTAATTGATAAAATTCTCACGTCAAGTCAAGATCGTCATGAAATACTCTCTTGGTGAATGATAAGATTAGAATTCGAATACTTGCATAGCTTAGAATAAAGTTAAGCCCCCTTATTCATAAAAACTTAAACAGCTCTTCAACAACACGATAACTTTTGTATCGCTTTGTCACTTGATTGAATAATAATTTCTAAGACGGATTCAGCGTCTGCGCTAAACACCTACTAATAGGTTTGTACAACAAATACCTACTCGTAGATAACGACAGAGGGCAACGCAACGAAACATCTCGTGTCACGCCACACACATACCATGCTACAACCTCACGTGGTTCACAGAATGATTGACAACATGATTGCATCTAGCCAAGCGAACACCACGCCACACCCACTTCGAGTATTTGAAGCTCTAACAACAACAACAATTTCACTATCAGAAATTACTTTTTTAGAAACCATCAAACTTATTGATACCTACGACTAGATTTGTGGATCTCTAAGTTGAATAATGGCATTAATTACAGCTTATTGATCGTTCACAACCAACTCCTACGCGCACGCTATCCGGCTCGAAGGACTACGCGATTCCTGGCTACGGCATAGCATAGTCCTTCGAGCCGGATCTTATTTGAGCTAGAGACTAATCTATGTAGAGCTCTATACTGGTTTCAAGACAGTTAAGAGTGCAGTGTGTGACGGCATAGTCGGAAAAGAGATGCACCTCAGACTTAATGTGGAAAATCTGATAAGCAGTTCGTCAGCAAGCCGGCAATGTCAAGGGTGTGTGACGTCGACGTTCGCCGGCCAAGACTTGTGCGCCCGAAATAGCGCGGCCGCCCACCAAGACAAGAGTAATTTCATTCACGATTGTCAACTCGTGACGTATCAGTAAACAATCGATTCGGTAACATGATAATTAACGACCATTCGGAGCAACGAGCATAAACCGGCGCAGCGTGTCGGACAGACAGCCTTAGCGCCACTTGAATGAGTCGAATGTTCAGTAATCAGTTTAGAGACTTATCTTATTCCATTTTAGTAAGGTTTCACCGGATGACTGTGAATTACTGGAAAATAACGAGGTTTCCTAGCTAACCTTGCTGTAAGTCTATAAGGACCTCATTTGTCTGCTGACTTGGTATTGCGTGAGAATGGCCGCTAACCTCAGAGTAAGAATGCCTATATCCTACTTGCACCTGTCTTAAGATCGCAAACAAGTCAACCTGTAGATTCGCTGTATTGCTACTAACAAATGGGATTAGTAAGCGAGCAGCAAACCTAACAACAATTCGCAACTGCTACCTCCTCCCTCAGTCCTGACACTGTGTACAGTTCTGCTACCTACTTATTAACTAACTTTTCAGAAGGTGCATCGCATGTATCATCATGACGTGTGGTCAGCGTCTTTTGTAAAACCAATTTAACCCAGCGCGTTCAATGTAAGCGATTCGATGTTGCGGCATCCAGTAGTTCTTTTATGTACGGAGGACGGCACATCACTCTACCCATTTCCGGTCAGTCCTCGCGAAATGGGGTAACCTGATGTGCTGTTGAATGTACCTAGTATGTGTACAAATACTAATGTACCTACTGTAGATAAAGGAATAGTAGAAAGCACCAGGTCAAGTCTACGTTTTGGCAATGGGAGCTATCGCGTGTGAATTTACTTCTTGTAAAGTGAGGTCTCTGAAAAGTCTGGAACGCACGGAATATCACGCTTACTTAATCTTATCTGTTCTTAATGGTCAATTTGTCACTTTTTGAGGGCGTGCATTTATAGAAATTCCCTTCCTATACCCTACCTAGCCAATACTTACCCTATTTAAAAATAACAATTTAAAATTCAACAAGCACTGGTATGGGGTTCTTTTATACAGAGCTATGAACTAAAGGGTTTTGTTTTGACGCGTGTCTTAATAACAAAAACTTAAACAGCTGGACCTGAGTCGTGAACACAAACGGTACCTTTTATGTACCTATAGCCAAAAACTTCCAACGGATATGTAACATAACATAACATACCCTCACGACCACATCCCTAATGGGGTAATGGGTTAGTCAGAAGCACACTGACTGTTGCCGTCATGGTGAACGGAACATTCAGAAGCCCACATTTCGCCGAGGGAATTTGAACCCAACGTGGTAAGGGGCGAGCCTACCGCGCCGCTATCAGGGTTGCTTGGGTTTCTTATCGGTGTTTTCCATCCCCAGAGAGTTAGCCGCAAATTGTACAACGAACACAAAGTAGATGTGCTCCGGCAGGATTCGATCTCGGGACCATCGAGTTCCAAGCCAGAGTGTTTAACCACTGGGCCACGATGCTCTAACGGATATGTTACGCTTATTTATCCTAATAATAATATTAACAGTATACCTATATTACCTATTAATTCGACCGGTTTGGTGTAATTGTTAAGAAGTTGGCTATTTCACCAAAGGTTGCAGCTGTGGTATTCCGGTTGGCGCCAAAACTCACTTCGCTGGTGATGAGTTATCTAAGACATGCAATTTCTTCGCGACTGTAATCGTTTGGGAGAAAAAAATTATGCCAAATAACATTATTTAATTAATTACATATAAATGAGAGAAAATACTAATTCAGAGTGCAGTGTATTAATGATTGAAGTAAGCGTGAAGCACCGAGATGTGAAGTGATGCCAGCCGGAATGCCGCCCGCAAATATTTTTTACTAAGTTTCATAACTCCTTCAAAAAATGCTCCCAACACGTGTTAGCACAAGCATTTTATTGCTTAATTTGGGGCTAGATGGCTCTGTGTGGAATAATGACCAGTGTTTTTAATTTATTTATTATGGCCCTGACTATAGGTACTACTTACTTCACTGGCTTAAGTTAAACCGCCTTAGAGTAAATAAGTGGTAGTATAAACTTGTATCGATTGTGGTGTGTAGTAAACTGAAAAACATTAGAAACTCAGGTAACAAAAGCATTGCAAAAGTATGTAATCGACTTTATAGTTTGTATTTGGGCAAATAAGTGAATTTTTGCGTAAAATGGAACATCATTGTTGTCTATGCTTTATCTTTCTGACGTGTGACGTCTTTTGATTTGACATTGACAGTTTACGTACCGCTGCCGTTCGAGACGAGTCGAGGCGGCCGAACGGTTACTGATTTTAGATTAATTTAATTAAAATCATTCATATTTATTGAACGAAAAGTGACGCAAAATAAATAACACGTATAATGGACCCAGATGACAACCGGGCTGAAGGCTGGAAATATCTGAACAAGCAGTATTTCGGTGATGGTTAGTGAAAAGTACTATGTTTTTTAATCTCGTGAAATTCTGAGTAAGAATTTGCAGTGGTTTTAGTTTCGAGGTCATAATCGTTAAATCTGGGTTCCGCGTGACGCCTAATACACGATGTGGCGTGCGAAAAATGATTCTTATAGAACAGAGAACTAAAATTAAATGCATACTGGATTTATTCATAGATAAAAATTTGCTCTTAAAGATAAAGGCAAATGAAAGATAACATCGTCTGATGATTTATTTTGCCTTTATTAACTACTACAATCATTCTAGATTCTTACATTCGTTTATGTAAGCGATAAGTAATCATAACAATGATTTCAATGTCCATTAGCAAAAAGTTCAAATGTTAGCATATTTGTTCCACATAAATTATATGTTATCTTTTAAGAATCCTTCTTATGGCTATGTAAAACTATTTAACAGCAACACAAACTTGTTAGGCACCCTGTATGTCAATTAGTTTATAAATAAAAAGATTTTTGCATTGCTGAAACATTTGTTGTGATTAGAATAGAAGGATCTGTGTACTAAGAACAATGAGGATGAAAATATACGTAAAAATACTCTCTGACCAAAGATCATGTACTGGTGAGCCCCAATTCTAGCTGAATTACACTTTGGAAGTGGCCCAAACCAATGCAATGGACAAATTTTCCAACTACTATATTTGGGTTTGTTTTGTAGCTATCTGCTCAAGAGTACACTAATAAGAGATAACACTGTTTGCCTTTTCTATCACTGTGTAGAGCAGCTAAAGTTCAAGTAAACACGATAATGGATTAATTAGTTTCTCATGAAACATTTCCAGCATGGATCCAAAGCATGCAACTGTCGTAACTATGGCAAATTAATTATCACTAATGGCATTGCACTCAGTGCTAATTAGGTATTAGAATTATCTCCAACATGCAGCATGTTACTGTGAGACATGGTCTATTTGTTGATAGGAGATTAGACATCATACTATCAGTAAAGTTTACTCAAATTTATTGAGTCTTCAAGTTGTCCCAAAAAAAAGTGTCCCAATTAAGTCCAGAAGTAGAGCACTCTTAGGGCTATCAGATCCTTCTCCTCACATTTGTACCATCTTTTATTGTATGCAGAATTATCAGGTGGACCTTCAAGCAAGCTATACTATTCTAAATCTAAATCAGCCCGTTCCGTCCCACTGCAGGGCAAAGGCCTCCCCTTAAAATCTCTATCCCACATGGTCTAAGGCCAGAATATCTCTTACTTTATTCAGTCACTTCCTTTGCGTAATAGGAATAAGAGAGTGAAATGATTTCGTATAATAATCAATACAAATGTATCTCAATACAAAGTATTTTTCTTTATTTTTTTATGTTAATTTATACCTATCTAAAATATTTTGTAGTGAGTGCCAACACTTATGGCTTCTTTTGTGGTAGGCTGTTTGAATAAAATTCGAGAAGAACTTCAAAGCCTAATGGTCAGAAAACTCTTATTTTTGATTACCACATAATGACAGTGTAAGCGTGCGTAATCTATCGTCCACTATGCAGATGCTTTTCTTTCAAACTAGCTTAGACCATCATATGATTTCCTGACGAATTCTAAATACTAGTTAAGTTTTCTAATTTTCTGTGCAATGCAATGGCCTTAATATTTTGTACAAACCTTGTCCTGAAATTAAAATTTAAGGTTTTATTTGAAACTAGCGGCCGCCTGCGACTTCGTCCGCTTGGACTTGAGTTAAAAAAAATGTGTTATATCTTTATAAATTGTATTTGTAACGTCTTATTCAGATGCATAAACTATATTACTGTACAGTTTCATTTAAATCCATTAGTATTAATTTTTTTTATTCATTTATTCATACAACAATTGCACAAACCGGCTTACAGTTGCCCAAAGCACCAGTTTGTTTAAATTTACAATTTACAACGAGAAAAAAAAATAGAACAAAAAATAGAATATGCATGGCTAATTTAAAAATAATGAGGTATTACAAATCATAATTTAAAATTATTTTTAAGTACTTATGTCAATTAAATATCACAATGTCCAAAAAACATGATGTCAAAAATATTACAATAATTACATACAACAACACTAAAAGACAATGTTCAAGATATTTTAAAATTAATAAATTGACAGTAAAAATACTGAGTCAAACTTACACGACTAGAGGTTAGTGTTTAAATACACAAAAGCTTTCCTAAGTAATGATCCAAGATTGTCAGCAAATAAATCAATACTGTAGTCATGGACGAGCATATCTCCAATTAAATTTAACGCACGGAAAGTAGGTGCGTGTGTGGCTTATGAGGTGCGCGTCGGAGGTCGCTGCAGCAAGCGCGGGCGCCGCCGCGGCGCGACAGTCCCCTCCTCGTCCCAACCCAGCCGCTTAGGAGCCACTAGTGACACTTGGCCTAATATCCGTCGGCAATCCACTTTGTTGTGTATTATAGCCAGATAGTGTTTCAGAAGCTGTATAACTCTCCAAAGTTTGAGACTGTTCATATCCACCATGCCCAGAACAAATGAAGATGGATACAAGAATGGATAGTATCCGTAGTAGTTTTTACGTGTACAAAATGGAGAATTTTTTCCCGTTTTCCCAATGTTACCCTTCACTGCTCTGCTCCTATTAATCGTAGCGTAATGGAAAGTATACAATAACCTGCCTAAGAGTATAAAGAATAATTGTGCCAAATTTCGTTAAAATCCGTCAAGTAGTTTTTGTTTCTATAACGAACATACAGCAGACAGACAAAACATTTACTGACTGCATTTTTGGCATCAGTAGCTATCCCTAATCACCCCTTGATAGTTATTTTTCAAATATGTTTCATGTACAGAATTGGCCTCTACAGATTTATTATGAGTATAGATGTGAAGAGGAACTAGTATTGTTATTATTTCTGTTTTGTTCTAGGAGAACGGGCAAACTATGTCAACATCCCCCATGTCATTGCAATGGTGGGTCTGCCCGCACGGGGCAAGACCTACATCTCCAAAAAATTGTCCAGATACCTCAACTGGATAGGAATCAACACAAGGGGTAAGTTCTATTTAAACTATCATGATTAAACCTTGATACATCCACTGTTGACAACAAGCCACATCCCAAACCAACCAACCAACTATTAGGTGATATGAACCATACTCCAACATCTCAGTGCGGATTGTTGGAAGGGTCTAATAAAAACAAATCAATCACGCTGCCTTTAGGCTTCCGACTGGGCCTAAGCCTCACATTTATTGATTAATACAAATCCATAGCTCTTGAAATATCATACAAGTCAGCAAGTATTAAAATAAAGTACTTAATTTATTTCAAACATTGCATTCAAGAGCTTAGGGAGGAATACCTTAAATCCCGGTTGTAACGTAAAGTGCTCTTCATTCGGAATCATTTGGGTCAGACCCCCTATTAAATTTTTTTTACGGTATTAGGTTTATGTCAGTACTGACGATGACGCGAAGTCAAAAATTGACCCCTGGTGTACTTCTTACCTATAATTTGACTAGAGCGTAAACGAGACAGATACATGTTGCGCAGTGTTGTCTCGCTCAGGTGGTCGAAAGTCCTGATTTCGGGTGCCACTTTTTTAGCACAAGTAACTTATCTACGTCTTTCTATTATAATAGAAACGTTTTACCTACCAATAAAACGCTTATTAAGTTCTTACCTGATTCAAATCCCAATAAAATATATGAGAGGGCAACACTCTCTTCCTTCTCTTTCCCGTTCGTCAGTGACCTATATAGTGCTGTCTCGCTCGCACATCACCCCTCCACCACAGCAGCAGCGCAGTGTCGATGTCGAACTTGACTCCTTTGACATTCCTCATTGTGTCTCATATTATAGGTAATTAGTCCAGCAGGCAGGACTTCTATTATTGGGATTTGAATCAGGTAAGAACTTAATAAGCGTTTTATTGGTAGGTAAAACGTTTCTATTAAGTTATGTACCGTGATTCAAATCCCAATAAAATATATGAGAAGTGTTTGTTATCGCCGCTGGTGGTGGATGCCAATGTGAGGATGATGCAAAGGCAGTAGTTTTATGAAGTAAATAAGTATAATTTAGACTTTTGTAACTAAGGTGATGTGCGGAAATTAAATGATTTTTTATTTTATTTGTTTTATGATTTATTAGCGTGTAACAACCTTAAAGTACCTATTTAGTACCAGTGATTAACATGGTTAATAAACAATTAGGCCACGGTTACCGTGATTTGGCCGTATTTGAAGTTACAAAGTACTCATTGATTTAAAGTAATATCTGCAAAATATTTACAAACGTAATGATTAATGTAATCAACTATTTGAAATAACAATCAACACACAGGCGTGAAAAGTTTTGAGACATCACAATTCTCAGCGATTGAAGTCGTGGATCTCACAACCTCTCTACGGTAAAATTTTTTGAAAGTGTTACCTGAGCGCCAATTGCCTCTAGCCAAAATGTCATCTATCTGAAAATTGTCAGTCCAATTTTTTGATGCCACCGCTGCTCTAACGCTACCTGGTGTGGCCGTTATGCCAGCGTCTTTTAAAACTGATTTCACCCATCCTCCGATTATTGTTCGTGTGGCTGGCTCAGCTGGACCGGTTAAGCGAACGAATAAGTTGTTGCAGTTTGCTAGTAACCTGCGATCTTTAGAGAGAGAGATAAGTCTGTTAACCCAGAAAACTGGGTCTAAGGATTTACATGTTTTATTACAGCTCAGTCGCCAACCTGACTGCCTATGAACAGATGTATCGGTTTTGGAGCCAAATGAGGGCCAGAATACTATTTCATCTTCTGATGTATTAATTAAATGATCTGAATCACACTGCAGAAGTGTTAGGTCATGGACTCTTCTCCCAGAACATAATAGCAATAGAGTTGCTGTATGTCTGGAGGTGTCGTATAAGCCAATGTTTGGGTTTATTTGAGCTAGGTGATTTGCCACTTGATTTATATCCCAAATGGGTGGTTTATTGACTTTAGGTTTTTTAAGTGCAATCGCTTTTAACACTTGCTTGACAAGAAAATGGGAACTTAGACAGGTTGACTCTGAACTACAAAAAGTGGATATTACTGATTTGTGTACTAGTATGGTGCTGTATGATAAACCCTCAATATTGTGCAAGTCAGCCAGAAATCTTGCCAGATCACCCCCGGATGGGTTGGTTACGTTTGTCCCATTTGAAAGGGTCCACCGAGTCCAGCGCTCCCATGCAGGTTTGTAAGTATTGAGAGTTGAAGATCGCCAAGATGATTTCAGTAGATCTTTTTGCGTGTCTGTCCATGTGCTCAGGGCTTTAGACCACCCCCACATTTCCATACCTCCAGATTTATTTCGCTGACCCCGGGAGGTGGGCGGCGAGTCGTGACGTCTATGAGCACTCTTTTGAGATTTTTCACTGTGTGAGGGGCTGCTATGGCGCGATTCCGTAGATCTGCTCTCCAGTATACGCGTTCCCACCGCGGGACTACCACCAAGAATATTCCTGTTGCGTGGTTCATGTGTGATAGTACTCTTGGGATTAGGTAAGGGGGTGGGAAAACCCACGCTAGACGATAGTTCCATGGTTTCGCTAGTGCATTGAAAATTGCCGCCTTTTCGTCGTTCCTGTCGAAAGTTCCGTACGTCGGGACTACATGAGCGTTTTGCGAGGCAAACAGGTCGATTTCTGGAGTACCCCATTTGCAGAAAACTTCCTGTGTCGCTTCTGGGAGCAAGTGCCATTCCGGTGGTTTCCTCTGCCTCGACAGACCGTCGGCTTCGGTGTTGTAGATACCCGGTATGTGGTGGATGGTAAAGTGAATTTGGTAGGTGTCTATGATCTCGAAGAACTTGTACGCCAGATTCATGAGGGCTGAAGATCTCGTTCCACCCTCGTTGCGTAAGTAAGCGATCACAGTTTTGTTGTCTGTCTGTATTAGGATTGAACTGTGTTTCAGGATTTGACAATGATCTTTCAAGCATTTTAATATTACCGACATTTCTTTCGCGTTGCAATGAAGGTTTTGTTCGGCTGCATCCCAGGTGCCTGAGAAATATTGGTCGTCCAAGGTCGCCCCCCAGGCAACGTCTGAAGCGTCTGTGGTTAGATAGTGATCTGGACAAGGATAATGGAGTAGAGCACGGCTTCGGCAGTTTGTTCTCCACCATTTCAGATCTTTTGTAGCCGCTAACGTCAGAGGCAAACGTTTCAGAGGTTGGGTTTCGGGCAAGGTGTTGAGCTGTTTTTGAAGACCTCGATAGTTTAGCCTGCCTCTCTGTACGACAAAACTTGCAAAATTTAATAAACCTAGGAGACTTTCTAACTCCTTCCGTGAAATGTTTCTTCTTGTAAGTAATTCTGATACCGTTTTTGATACTTTTTGACATTTCTCTACCGGGAGAGCCATTTGATTCAGCCAAGGGTACCACATCACGCCTAGGTATTCCAGAGATTTTTGTGGGATGGTTACAGACTTTTCCCAATTTAACTTCCAGCCTAACTTGAGGAGGCTTTTTGTCACAATGTTTATGTGACTGTTTAAAACTGTCAAGTTCTGGCTTGCGATCAGAAAATCGTCGAGATAAACGATGATTCTGATCCCTTGGTTCCTCAGCATCTGGGCAATCCAGTTCGTTAGGATGGCAAACGTCTTTGGTGCAGTGTTGAGGCCAAAGGGGAGACACCTCATTTCGTAGAGCTTGCTCTTGTAAACTAATCGTAGGAAGCATCTGTGTGACTTCGCAATGCCAAGGTGATAGTAGGCTTGGGATAGATCTACCTTGCATAACCAGTCGTTCGGCTGCAGAAAGTTTGGAATTTGGTACATGTTTATAAGCTTGAAAGGGCTTGTGTTTATGTACTCGTTCAGAGCCCTGAGATTGAAGATTGTTCTGAAGGTGCCATCGCTTTTCAGTCTTAAGAAGAGGGTAGAAAGGAAACTTGGGCTCGGCTCTACTTCCTCGATTACTTTTTCGCTGACAAGTGCACAAATGATCTCTGTCATCTCTTCGGATGTTGGCGTTTGAAATGGACAGTTGTCGAGAATCGGTTCCAGTAACGGTGGTTTTTGAACGAAAGGTATTCGGTAGCCTTGTATGATTTTCAGGATTATTGTTGGAGCCCCCATTTTTTTCCACTGAAAATGGTACTGGGAGAGCTGACCCGCCTGGAAGGGCTTGTAGTCAACGTTTGCGTTGTTTTGTATTCGCCTTATCTCTGTACGATGGAGAACCTGCCCCTCGGCCTCCTCCTCGAGATGTAGATCTTTGTCCTCTTTTTGCCTGGCAGCCGTGCTGGCCGCGAAAGGTATTTTTGGGATGGTGAGGGTAACTCCGCCCGGCGCTGCGGTAGTAGTCGGAGTCAGCTTGGTAGCCTCCGTGGTGTCCACTGCAGTATGTAGGAGCAGAACAGCCCGCGCCTTGCGCAGGCACATGGGGTTTATTTTTATTTCCACCTTGCGCAGGTTTAAGTGTTGTGGATCCCTGCGCGGGATACCTTGAAATTCCAGTATGGCCTGGTTGCGCACCAGCCTTGTTGGAATGAGCCTTTGGTTGAGACCAGAAGACTTTCTTTATACCACCCGCCTTCTCAAGAGCTGAACACAGAGCATTCGGTTCGAACAGGAAGGAGCACGTTGGGGGTATTTTGCGGAGTGTGCTTTTGATGAGTGCATCTTTTGATGAGGATAGGATGCTTTCGCGTCGTTGTTCCACAATGTCCGCCCTTCTGCCACACACAAGTTGCAAAGCGTTTGTAGATACCTGCTGATAATCGTCTCCTAGGAATGCATCGTTTAGTTTACCCGTAATGGACTCGATGGTCAAATTGTCATCCGCTGCACTTCGTATCCAGGATAAAAATTCATTTATACCAGCCTGTAGGCATTCTTGCTGTTTAATTAGAGCTAGGGTCAACGCCGCGTAGGTTCTCTCGGATAGCTGAAGATGGCGCGCCCCCTCAAAGGCTTTAACTTCCTCATTACATTCCAACTCGATAAATCCAGGAGAATGAGATAGACTTTTCTGAGCCTCTGCATATCGAATGCCGCTCCATTCAGCGTTGCCAAATCTTTGTATGGCTTGCAAAGTTGCCAAATGCTCGGAGGTTGCCTTTGGTACCGACGGTTCTTTGACACTAGTACTGAGCGTTAAGTTAAAGTCAGGAGGTGAAGGAGAAGACGTCCTTGGAAAGTTTTCGTCGTCAAACAATTGTCTACTGACATCAAGATCAATGTCAGGAGCATCGGCGTGCCCCTGACACGATGTGGCACTTTGGTTATGGGAGTATAAGTGATTTTGCAAATCATTTACCTGCTTTGTCAATTTCTCGAGAAGAATATCATTGCGCTTACGACGTTTGCTTCTTTTATTCTTGCCTCTGTGTTTCCGTGCAGGTGAAGATGAACTTGATCTCGAGCTAGTTGACGACGAACTTGACGAACACGTGCGTTTTTTACGAGCGTCAACATTTTCGCCCGCAACTTGGCTTTGTTGCTGATCCATATCTGTTTAGGTAACTGTAACAGCACTTTTTATAAAGATATGATTAAACACTTGAATAACGATTTCCAATCGTGAGGTTTACAGTTAACGAATTTAATTTTCAAATGCTTGTTCAAGAAAAATGATTGCAAAAAGAAAATGGCGGAGTCATTTCTTTTTCTAGACTTACATTTTTTTTTCTCTGTTTCCTGAGCTGTGTTAACCTGATGCGTGATGCTCAGTAAATTTTAGTATTCTTGTTGCACTTAAATAAATTTTTGAAAACTTACGGAAATAGGTCACCTTTTCTGACGAAGATTTAATTTGGTCGTTAGTTTGAATTAATTCAGACGCGACCGCTCCGAGAAGGAAATCGGATGCCAATGAGGAATGTCAAACGAGTCAAGTTCGACATCGACACTGCGCTGCTGCTGTGGTGGAGGGGTGATGTGCGAGCGAGACAGCACTATATAGGTCACTGACGAACGGGAAAGAGAAGGAAGAGAGTGTTGCCCTCTCATATATTTTATTGGGATTTGAATCACGGTACATAACTTAATATTAAAATAGACATTGACACATTGGAGACATTGGAGTTCAATAATTGATTGTTGATTAATCGTTCCAGTATTCAACCTGGGCGAGTACAGACGGCACGCCACCACAGCGTACACGAGCCACGAGTTCTTCCGCGCCGACAACAAGGAGGCGATGGCCATCCGTCAGCAATGCGCGCTGGACGCGCTGCACGACGTGTGCGACTGGCTCGGGAAGGGCGGGGAAGTAGCCGTGAGTAGCTCTAGACACACCTACCAACACTATTCCATCATCTACATGTCAGCCGAGCCCACTGCTGGGCACCACAGCGTGCACGACGTGTGCGACTGGCTCGGGAAGGGCGGGGAAGTAGCCGTGAGTAGCTCTAGACACACCTACCAACACTATTCCATCATCTACATGTCAGCCGAGCCCACTGCTGGGCACCACAGCGTGCACGACGTGTGCGACTGGCTCGGGAAGGGCGGGGAAGTAGCCGTGAGTAGCTCTAGACACACCTACCAACACTATTCCATCATCTACATGTCAGCCGAGCCCACTGCTGGGCACCACAGCGTGCACGACGTGTGCGACTGGCTCGGGAAGGGCGGGGAAGTAGCCGTGAGTAGCTCTAGACACACCTACCAACACTATTCCATCATCATCATGTCAGCCGAGCCCACTGCTGGGCACCACAGCGTGCACGACGTGTGCGACTGGCTCGGGAAGGGCGGGGAAGTAGCCGTGAGTAGCTCTAGACACACCTACCAACACTATTCCATCATCATCATGTCAGCCGAGCCCACTGCTGGGCACCACAGCGTGCACGACGTGTGCGACTGGCTCGGGAAGGGCGGGGAAGTAGCCGTGAGTAGCTCTAGACACACCTACCAACACTACTCCATCATCATCATGTCAGCCGAGCCCACTGCTGGGCACCACAGCGTGCACGACGTGTGCGACTGGCTCGGGAAGGGCGGGGAAGTAGCCGTGAGTAGCTCTAGACACACCTACCAACACTACTCCATCATCATCATGTCAGCCGAGCCCACTGCTGGGCACCACAGCGTGCACGACGTGTGCGACTGGCTCGGGAAGGGCGGGGAAGTAGCCGTGAGTAGCTCTAGACACACCTACCAACACTATTCCGTCATCAACATGTCAGCCAAGCCCACTGCTGGGCACCACGAGTCCTTCCGCGCCGACAACAAGGAGGCGATGGCCATCCGACAGCAATGCGCGCTGGACGCGCTGCACGACGTGTGCGACTGGCTCGGGAAGGGCGGGGAAGTAGCCGTGAGTACCACCAACACTGCCCTTCAACTAAACGTTAGCCTTAACGTCCTGTCCCCAACTCATGGTAAAGATGAGGCCTGAGGCCTAGTTTCGTTGCGCTGTTTCGTCGCAGCAGCGTCAACTGCTGTTTTTAGTGATTATACGTCCCACTGCTGGGCACAGGCCTCACCTCAACAAAGAGGTGGAGCGAACCATACTCCAACACGCGGGCCCTGGTTTTTGTAGGGGTGTAAGGTTAGTGAGCAACCTTAATGTCAGATGTTATCAAGCCGCCCTAAGGCCTCTGACTACTACCGACTAGGCTTAACAACTGACGTCTAGCGACGTCAACCGGGACCAACTGCTTGACGTGCCTTCCGAAGCACGGAGATGTTCGAATAATACATCACTAAATTTCGGTCAGGGTGGTCACCCATCCTATTGCCGACCCGGTGTATGTTGCTTTACAGCAGCGATCGTCCCCGATCACTGTCACAACTGCGCCACGGGCACCTCAATATCATACAAAAATACGTTATAATTTGACGCGCGATTACTAACTTTGATCCAACAGTACAAAGCGTAATATTGCTTGCAGGTGTTCGACGCGACCAACTCTACGCTGGACCGGCGGCGCATGATCCGCGACATCGTGGTCCACAAGATGGGCTTCAAGCTCTTCTTCGTCGAGTCCATATGCGACGACCCTAGGATTATTGAACAAAATATTATGGTGAGAACAGATCCATACTTGTACTAAAAATGTGAAAGTAACTTTGTGTGTGACTGTGGCGATTTTACGCCTAAACTGATGAACCGATTTGAATGAATCTTTAGATGAACTGACAGAGACAGAGAGTAAGGTGTTAGGCAAGGACATTATAGTTTTTGCGAAGTATATACTGGAGAGAATATGGAAACGAGTTCGCTATAAAGTTCGATAATAACCGAATTCCACGCGGGCAGTTTGCTTACTTTACTTAATAATTAATGATTTAGTGTAATAGTTAGTGCGGGTGAAGACGCAAAGAATCGGGGGTCACTTAGTTAGAGAACCTGTTTATAACGCCGACGTTCGTAGGTTCAAACCCCACCCAAGACAAACATAGTGTTAGCTGCATAGATAACATTTAGAAAAATGTCTCAGTCTCTGACGCTCATAGTACAAACTTTCCAAATACTTATGTATTAAATTCAAACAGCTGTTGATTAGGGTTGGAAACAGGTAAATAAATAAAACTTTTGTCATTGAATAAGTCTGAAACTATCGCTCATAGAAAGATTTTCTTCCTTCATACTTGTGTCACCCTGTCTACATTAATTTGACTATAATAGTATGCATTATTGTTTGTCGATAGATTAAAATGGCAAGTAAAGCAATGTTATGTTTGAATGCTCTTTTTAAGCATGAAATGCACGTGATACAGATAGCTCGCCTTTATGCTCGTATTATATTATATTAATTAGCATCTAATTGATTCTTTGACATTCCAATCAATTGCTTGTGTAATATTTCTTTTTTTAATTCATGTTTGTTTTAATTGTTTGTTACTCCACACACGTATTTCTTTACGAAGTTTTTTAATTTGATCACTTGACTTTTTTGTTATGTTATTTTTCTTCATGTAAAATACATTAGTGTTTGTGTAATCTAATCTAATAAGCAGAAGTCGAAAATTGGTAGCGTGGTTTACGTAGGTATTTGCAATGAAACGCTGATGTTATTGTTGAAATTCGCGGAATTTTCGTTATATTCAATCCCGAGAACAGTAATGCCATTATGCCATTAACTTTACTTATTATATAAATTGTGTACTATTTTAATAGACTAAATACTTATTTTGATTTTAGTGAATACATCAAATCTTTACTGAGCTTTCAAAATAAAAACCAAATCCCAAAGTTGTGGCAACAATATCCATACTATTCTTATATCCCACTACCAAATTCCGACCTCTGCCAAACTGGAACGTAGTGTGCTAACTTGTTGATTGTTGCAGGAAGTTAAAGTCAGCAGCCCGGACTACACCGACATTCAGAACATACTCACTTCACGCTTGTTACAGGAAGTGAAAGTGAGCAGTCCTGACTACACCAACATCCAAAACACAGACAACGTCCTTAACGACTTTCTACTACGGATAGAGCATTATAAAGAGAAGTACGAGCCTTTAGATGAGCGGCTGGAGTCAGAGTATAGTTTTATGAAGATATATGATACGGGAGAGAAGGTGGTCGTGCACAAACACGAAGGACACATACAGAGCCGCATTGTATACTACCTTATGAATATTCACATCGTGCCGAGGACTATATACCTCACGAGGGTGAGTTTGCACTAATTTTAATATTACTGTCACTTAACATTCGTAATGTCGTATTTTTAGAGGTAGAAACCAGAAATATGCCGTTTCTTGCATTTTAAAACTTGCTAAAAATTCTGGTTAGGGCGTTTATTTATTAGTTTCGTATCGGACCCCTGCAGTGCCGAAGCGCTGCGCGTGTCGTACGGCGCACGGACGGTCGTTTGTTTTCATACAAAGAGCACCGTGCGGCAACAGTCCTGCTGTCGAGCGTTTGCGATACCGACGCCACACTGTTGCACTGTTGTTTCATTTATTTTGCAAATAGCTAGTCTACATATACAAGTTGGTAAGATAAGACAATACAATTTATTCCACAGCCTTATCATCACTAAAAACAATCTCTTCTTGACCAAAAAGGTCTTAATTGTTCATAAGTACCAGAAAAAATCATAATAAATAGATAGAGAGACAAACCGATACGGTAGTTTATTTACATTAGTTAGTAGGCACGTGATGATAATATCGTATCAATACAAGTTAATCGGTCAGCGCTAATGGCTCTGTTTACAAACGGCGCATACGCACGCCGGCTGAATAATGCATGCAATTCATATCTGATATACGAATTGCGAATTCCATATTAATAAGATTATTATCGCGGATTTAACTATATGCTAAACCGGTTGGCTACAATGTAACCTTAAGATTAAAGGCCTAAGGAAGTACGGGCAATGGTACGAAGTTGTGTCAATACTGAATTCCTTAAGTTGGTTTAAAACAACACTTTTTTTTATGAAATTGAGAGTTTTGCAGTTTTTTTTTCATATAACGTTATGCCGAAAGTGAGCAGGCACTATCAAGTCGATAAAAAAAAACTTGTGACAACATGAGGCGCCAGGCCAGAAAATCTTTCATTTACTTGAGAAATTTGACTGCACCTAAGTAATTAAAAGTCCGGTTATGGGAGACAACGCCAATATTACCTCGTGGAACCGTTACCTTTTATTTGGTCAGACCATCGTGTTGGTGACTGGCGTTTTAGTGTTTTCCCTTCGATTGCCCATAATGACCAGTTTTCGTCATCCCCTCTTCGCATTATGTGGCTGAAAGAATATGGCAAACACAAGCTCGCCAGTTTGTAAAATGAGCTGTACCGAAACCACAACGTTAGCCTAAAAATAATAGACCACTTGGAGATACAATTGAGAACAGGGAACTGGTCTACTCAAGTTTACTTAGTTTACCAAAGTTTACTTATTATCTTCCTGTTTTATTTATTTTCATGTCAAAACTGTATGACTTGGTTGGTTTATTCAAACATTTACTTTGTACTGTAAAACATTGGACTAAAAAGACTAACTGCTGAGTTTCTTGCCGGGTGTTAGTAGAAACAACCCCTGACGCCGGTGGTAGAGTCACATTATGTACATGTATTTTAAGTATTGTTTATATATTGTACTAGCGACCCGCCCCCGCTTCGCACGGGTGCAATAGGATGTTATTATACATATAAACCTTCCTCTTGAATCACTCTATATATGAAAAAAAAACCGCATCAAAATCTGTTGCGTAGTTTCCAAGATTTAAGCATACAAAGGGACATAGGGACAGAGAAAGCGACTTTGTTTTATACTATGTAGTGATTATTATGTATGTTTATTAAGTGGTTAAAATTAAGATTCTTGACGATTCAAAAGTACTGCGTTGGTCTACTTGAATAAAGAAATATTGAATTTGAATTGTACATTTCTCCCCAGCACGGCGAAAGCGTCCACAACATGGTAGGTCGCATCGGCGGCGACAGCGAGTTGTCCCCGCGCGGGCGACAGTACGCGACCGCGCTGGCCGGGTACATCGACACGCAGCAGATCCCCGGCCTCCGCGTGTGGACCTCCTGGATGCGCCGCGCCATACAGACGGTCAAGGACGTCAAGGCGCCGCAGGAGAGGTGGAAGGCGCTCAACGAGATCGATGCGGTGAGGTTTAGAAACTTTTAGCCCCGAATTCACAAGCGTCAATCAACGCTAAGTACATCGACACGCAGCAGATCCCCGGCCTCCGCGTGTGGACCTCCTGGATGCGTCGCGCCATACAGACGGTTAAAGACGTCAAGGCGCCGCAGGAGAGGTGGAAGGCGCTCAACGAGATCGATGCGGTGAGGATTTTAAACTGTTACTTCCGAATTCACAAGGGTCAATCACGCAGCAGATCCCCGGCCTCCGGGTATGGACCTCCTGGATGCGTCGCGCCATACAGACGGTTAAGGACGTCAAGGCGCCCCAGGAGAGGTGGAAGGCGCTCAATGAGATCGATGCGGTGAGGATTTGACACTCTTACCTCTTAATTCACAAACGACATTCGACGCTGTCCCTTTCAGTTCTATTGCCATTTTACGGGACAGCATGACCGTGAGCGCGTGCTTAGCGTTGATTGACGTTTGTGAAAGCGACCACCCTGGCCGGGTACATCGACACGCAGCAGATCCCCGGCCTCCGCGTGTGGACCTCCTGGATGCGTCGCGCCATACAGACGGTCAAGGACGTCAAGGCGCCGCAGGAGAGGTGGAAGGCGCTCAATGAGATCGATGCGGTGAGGTTTTGACACTCTTACCCCCGAATGCACAAACGTCAATCAACGCTAAGCACGCGACTGCGCTGGCCGGGTACGGTGGCCGGCACATCACTCTACCCATTTCCTGTCAGTCCTCCTTACTCTATCGCGAACAAATGTCATTTGGCAAGAGCGAGAGAATAAACGGAAATAGGGTAACCTGATCTGCTGTTGACTGTACATCGACACGCAGCAGATCCCCGGCCTCCGCGTGTGGACCTCCTGGATGCGCCGCGCCATACAGACGGTTAAGGACGTCAAGGCGCCGCACACTGGTGAAATTCGCTCAAAAATTGGCCAAAATTATGTCAAGTGTGTTTATGCCTATATATTGCTGTAGTCTGTCTCAAATAATAGGTTGAAGGTGTTTTAAAAAGTAAAACTATTAAATGTATGTTTCATTGATGTATTTAATCTTAATAATACTGGTTAAAAATGAGATAAATAAAAAAAAACAATTACGATACTGAACTTATTTCTGGTTCTTTTAAAAGATTTATTACTTCTTGAGGATAAGGTTTAACTTGTCTTTGTGGTAGTTTTCTGAGACTTGTGATGTGAGGATCTGATGAAATTAAAAGTTGAGTTTTGCACAATTTTGTTAAGGTGACGCAGTTAGACGCAGCTAATTTTGGTGTCATATGAAAGCTATAGTATGTATGAACTTATTCACTGAGTAAAACAAAAAAAACTGTTAAAATATAGACTTCTATTCAAACCTACATATCTATAACACTGCAAGTAAACTGTTTAGTAATACAGAAATAATAAAGTAACCTCAAGGTATAGAATCCATTACGTTTTACACCAAATACCAACTAAATAAAATTTAAACGTTGTCATTAAACAAAAGCTCAAAATTGTAATAAATTACTCAACAAGTGAAACTGTTTAAATCGAGTGTTGTGGGTATCTGAATAAAAAGTGTCAAGTTTTAATGGTCATTCATAGATGGCGCCATATGTCTTGTTCCTAAATTAGGCTACTAATTTAAAATCGGAGTAACTTTGTTTTTTTTAATTTTGGCCACAAATTACGTAAATTTCACCTATGTGCGCCGCAGGAGAGGTGGAAGGCGCTCAACGAGATCGATGCGGTGAGGTTTTTAAACTGTTACTTCCGAATTCACAAGCGACAATCAACGCTAAGCACGTGACCGCGCTGGCCGGGTACATCGACACGCAGCAGATCCCCGGCCTCCGCGTGTGGACCTCCTGGATGCGGCGCGCCATACAGACGGTCAAGGACGTCAAGGCGCCGCAGGAGAGGTGGAAGGCGCTCAATGAGATCGATGCGGTGAGGATTTTAAACTGTTACCCCCGAATTCACAGGCGTCAATCAACGCTAAGCACGCGATCACGCTCATGCGACAGTACGCAACCGCGCTGGCCAGGTACAGAGGCGCACACATCAACCTTTACATAGGGGCACCTTATGCGCCTGACATTAGACTCATTTTGCAATGGTTTTGTTAAGGTTGATGTGTGCGCCTCTGTACATCGACACGCAGCAGATCCCCGGCCTCCGCGTGTAGACCTCGTGGATGCGTCGCGCCATACAGACGGTCAAGGACGTCAAGGCGCCGCAGGAGAGGTGGAAGGCGCTCAATGAGATCGATGCGGTGAGGATTTGACACTCTTACTTCCGAATTCACAAACGTCAATCCACGCTAAGCACGCGACCGCGCTGGCCGGGTACAGTCAACAGCACATCAGGTTACCCCATTTCCGTTTTTTCTCCCGCTCTTGCCAAATGACATTTTTTCGCGATAGAGCAAGGAGGACTGACCGGAAATGGGTAGCATGATGTGCCGGCCACCGTACATCGACACGCAGCAGATCCCCGGCCTCCGCGTGTGGACCTCCTGGATGCGGCGCGCCATACAGACGGTTAAGGACGTCAAGGCGCCCCAGGAGAGGTGGAAGGCGCTCAACGAGATCGATGCGGTGAGATTTAGAAACTTTTAGCCCCGAATTCACAAACGACAATCAACGCTAAACACGCAGCAGATCCCCGGCCTCCGCGTGTGGACCTCCTGGATGCGTCGCGCCATACAGACGGTCAAGGACGTCAAGGCGCCGCAGGAGAGGTGGAAGGCGCTCAATGAGATCGATGCGGTGAGGATTTGAAACTGTTAGGATGTAGACTTAGCAATAGTATAATCGCTGCTTTATCACACTCTCAGGAACATATACCTAGGAATTTGTTATTCCTATTCTAGTATAGTATCGCAATTATTATTTTTTATCTTCCATAACATTTCAGCTTTCAGAAACGCCGTATTTTTTGTCAATGTTACGGTAATCTATCTACCTATTTGTTTTAACTTTATAAACTCGTGTCAGGATATTAAAGCCCTGTGGAGTGGACCCAGCCAATAAAACTAGGCCGCCAGTATTTTGATCCGATATCCCATGAAAGCTTTAGCTTGTGTCAAACTGTGTTCATAAAAAACGTTGGTGAAATACTGCTGTAAAGTTTGGATATCGCATTTATTTCATATAAAAATTTAAACATTGGCAATCGGTATCTTATCCTAAAAGTATGGTGAAGAAGGGCCTGTAGCTTTACGCTTAGAAGTTCTCCAGGGCTGTATACTAGGTCATTTTTTATTGCTGTAAATAATCTACCTTGTCCTACAGATCTAAAGTGGTCCTTTTAATTTCCAGGGTATATGCGAAGAGATGACCTACGCAGAGATCCAAGAGAAATACCCTTCAGATTTCAACGCGCGCGACGCGAATAAGTTCGCATATAGATACCCTCGCGGGGAGAGCTACGAGGACCTGGTGGCGCGGCTGGAGCCCGTCATCATGGAGCTGGAGCGGCAGGGGAATGTGCTGGTGGTCAGCCACCAGGCCGTCATGCGCTGTCTGCTGGCCTACTTCCTGGACAAGTCTGCTGGTATGTTCCGAAGCTGAATCGAAAATAGCCCATTCCGTCTAATGCAGAGCAAAGGCCTCCCCTCCCAGACTCTATAACTCTAATGTCGGACAATCTGTCTAGTAAGAACCAAAAACTCGTCTCGCCCCCTTGTGCTACCGCACGTTAGCTCGTTTGATCGTAATTTATAAGGTAATCCCGAAAAACACTTCCTCATATTAAACTACTGACCGGCTGACATCAGGTTGTCTGAAAAATTAGTTTTGCGTTTTCAATGTAGGTCTCGAAGAAACTTAGCCTCTTCGTACACAAAGCAACTCACCCATACCCGACGCTTTTAGTCGTCAAGCGACTATCTTAACACCGATTTATAGATTTTCATACACAGGCACATATTAACCGCGCCCCACGTAGGGATCGACGATAACGTCGATTATTGTCTCCAAGCAACTACTATCGCAATACAAATTCTAAAGAGTTTCCTCTCAGGTACGCGTCGTCGACTTCAATCGCGCGCGACATTAACAGTGCGATCCGTTTTGAGCCAAAGTAATAGTGATTAGGGCAGTCACGTCGCTCACGCTCATAAAATTTGTCAGTTCGGAACGCGTGTGATATCACTTTTGACTCAAACGGACCGCACTATACGTCGCTTAAGACTAAAGTCGTCGGGTATCGGTGATTTTGCGTAGCGTGTGTTATGTAGGGCCTTATTAACTTGTAAGGTCAAGTTGGGCAACTTTGAATTTCAGTGTAACATTGAATCCACTGTTTAAGAACAGTAAAAGTACCTATACTGGGATTTTTAATTGTAGTCAGTGAAATGACATTTTCAGTGTGGCAGGTTTTCAGTCCCAAATAGATAGTGATGTGGTAAATCGAGTTTTTACAATTAAAAGTTAGTCGATATTACAGCCTGGCAAAAAAGGCGTAGTGAATGACCACGTCTCACTTCCATATGTCATTACTGGCAACACACACTGGTCAGACTTTCGTGTTGAGACATAGAGGTATTTCGGTAAACCGTATTTAGTAAATAGGTTTCCAGTTTCAAAATGTTTTGTTTCTGTATTATGTTATTTACAGGTAAGAATTTCGTTTATTAACAGGTCATACAACTGGAAAAGTTTGAGAGGATACAAAAGTAGAATCTTCCAAACAAGCGTTTTCTAAAGGTTTGACTAGGGCCCAACCGGCAAAGGACGACGCCTTATAATTTCACAGATAGGCAGTGATGAAGGTTTTGTAGATTCCGGTTTACTTATTTTTGAATCGAAGAAAAATAGTATGGACTATCATGAAGAGATGAATTCAGAGTGTTTTGAGAAATGACTTAAAAGCATTTTGCCAAAATTAAAGCCAAATGCGGTGCTGGTATTAGATAACGCACCGTACCATTCAAGAAAAGTCGAGTGTATCCCCACTTCAAACTGGCGGAAGGTTGATATTGTTCAGTGGTTAGATGAAAAACAAATTAAATATCAACCTATAATGATAAAGGCTCAATTAATCGAAACAGTAAAATTACAAAAATCTAATTACGAACGCTATGCTGTGGAAGAGTTGGCCGCTGAATACGGTGTCACAATCCTGCGTCTGCCACCTTTTCACTGTGAGCTCAACCCAATAGAGTTAGTTCGGGCTCAAGCAAAGGGGTACGTTGCCAGGAACAGTAAAACTTTTAAAATAAAAGAGGTAAAAAAAATATTTGAAGAAGACTTGAATGAAAGAGGTGGCGCCTGATAATTGGAGACAGTGCATACACCATGCCATAAAAGTCGAAGACAAAATGTGTCAACTCGACCACATTATAGACCAATATGTGGATTCCTTCGTTATAAATGTAACTGATTCCGATTCCGATTCTGAATATGCCGATTCAGAATCGGAGTCGGAATCAATAGCAACCGTAACGAATAAAAACGTATATAATTACTTGTATTTTCCTGACTTTCAAGTGTTAATTCCCCTGAAACTCTTTGAACATTTTTTTCCCAGCTATGGTTATAATTGTTTAGTGGGAAGTTTCAAGTGGGTCCATATTTCTTAAATCGTATTATTTAATTCGTTGTGTACCTATTAAATATTTACAATTTAAAAAAGGCTTTGATACCTAATAAAATAAAGCATGACTAAATGTCTAAGTCTAGTGATTGCCGAACGTCACTATTGTAGCGGGTCACCCTTTTTTGTATCAGTCACTGTTGAAGTTGTCATTTTGCTGACTACAATTATTAATCGTACTATACATGTTGTTGTTTATGGTTTGTTTTTGATCCAAACCCCTCATAGACTCAACAACATCTTTTAGTTGGAGTAATTGTCAAAAGTAGCTGATCTAAAAGAGTGGATTCAATGTTACACTGAAATTGAAAGTTACCCAACTTAACTGTAGTGGTGTTGGATTAATCCACTATGATCATCCAGGTGATCAAAACCTGAACTTTTGTCTCCTAAAATCACCTGTGTTAACTTTTTAAAAAATGATATGCACATGGTAAACTATATTTTTATTATAGTTTTTGTACTCTCTCGTATTAAACCAGGTATTTCTTATCATAAGTTTTGTATGAAAAATTAAAGATTAGATTAGATTAGATAATTTATTTCTCAAATTAAAGTTCACTACAAATTACATCAGATGTCAAAATATAGGTCATTCAAATTGAGATCGTCAGAGAAGTGGAATTACAATAAAAATACAAAAAAAATTAAATTAAACTAATTGGAATCAAAATTAAGTCGAATAAAATTACAATAAAATAAAAGAATAGATCAATAAAAAGTCACAAATAAAATCAAAATAAACAATGCCAATGGGTTACAATAAAATTAATTAATCATTTATCATGTCAAGGTTTATAAATTCGGTTGTTGAATACAGTGGATTTTCCAATAAAAGGTTTCTCAGCTTGCTCCTAAATACCTCGTCTGACGGTTCGCTTTTTAGCTTGGCGGGCAGCTTTTCGTAGTAAGTAGGCCCAATGACACGTGGATTCCTCTCCGAAAGTGCCATGCGACGAGGAACTGATCTAAGTCGGCCTGCAAGATGGCTCCGTTTATTACTGTCCATACATTTAAATTTTGGTAAATTTGTCCTGACATATATTAAAATTTCAAATAGATAGACCGAATAGTGGGTCATTATGCGATGCGTCACAAATAAATCTCTACATGAATGCCGAGGTTTCACCCCCAACAGAGTCCGTAACGCACGCTTTTGTAGAATCAGAACTCTGTTGGCATCAGTTGAGTTTCCCCAAAGTAGTGTCCCATAGGACATCAAAGAATGAAAGTGGGCAAAATAAACCTGCCTTAGCGCGTCAACTGAGACTAGCGGCCTCAGTTTTCGCATCGCAAAGACCGCACCACTCAGCCTATCACACAGTCTGTCTACATGGCACTTCCAGTTCAGATTTGAGTCGAGTGTAAACCCAAGGAATTTACTCTCGAAACACAATGGCATTGGGCCTCCCACCAAGCACGCAGGTAGTGTGATGTTTCTGCCTGAAAACACCATGACATTCGACTTAGCGACGTTTAACAATAGCCCATTTGCGGAGAACCATTCCTGCACCTGATCAAATGCCTCCTTGATTTTCATACTGAGTTGTTGATACGTTCTAGCAGTGACTACCACAGTTGTATCATCAGCAAACAGCACAGACAGGCCGGTCGTTATGGAGGACGGAAGGTCATTTATAAAAATAAGGAACATGGTATTCCCAAGCGCCGATCCTTGTGGAATGCCCACACTAACGAAACCAGTGTCCGATTTTAAATACCTGCCATTTGCTGATATGCGCACTACCTGCCTTCGGCCGGACAAAAAAGGGTTAATTTCGTTAATTAGTGTGTATAGGGATATTATGAATAACACAGTGTTTTAGTGTTATCATAGTGAATTAATCCGTGGTGTTGATGTATTGTAGAGGAGTTGCCGTACCTGCACGTGCCGCTGCACACGGTGATCAAGCTGACGCCGGTGGCGTACGGCTGCCGCGAGGAGCACATCAAGCTCTCCGTCGCCGCCGTCGACACGCACCGACCCAAACCCTCTGTGAGTATTACAACCTTCATCGACAGTTGAGAGTAAACCACAACTTTACCAAAATTACATTTAAAAGTGTAACGGATCCTCCCGTATTGACTTTTCCCACGCTTTAATCCGTTACAAACAGCAAAAGCACCATTTTTCGTTAGCACAATCCTTAATATACACACGAGTCATTTTACTCCCAGAGTAACTTCCGGACTTTAAGACTTCATCTTTGGTACACTCGGACCCTCGATTTCATAAACTTGAACCGAAATTCAAACCAAAACTGACGGCATGTCTTTGAACGCGTGCCGAATTTTGATTGACGTTTGTGAATTAGGAAGAGGTAAATCATAAAAGTAACATTTATTTGCACACTAACCCCCTTATTCATAAAAACGAACGCAACGCTAACGCATTGTTTAAGCTATTGACGTGTTCTGTCACTTACTCGCAAATGGCGGCAGCAACAAGAATGACAGTGACAAAGCGATACAAAAGTTATCGTGTTCTATAAGAGCTGTTTAAGTTTTTATGAATAAGGGGGTAAATTATCAACGGGATAGATGTATAAGTAATATTATGTATTTCAGGTTAATGTACAATTTAGGCCGTCTTACACCTTATTCGAATAGTGATAATTGTGCATTCGGAATGCTATCACATTCGCAAATCTTGAGGACATCACAAGCCACTTACAAAATGACAAGGTATACATAGTCCTATGCTCGTGCAAAAAGTTCACAGATCGTCCTGTTCATTGCTACTTGCGACCAGTTATTTGCATTTATCCTTATTAGTAAAGCTATAATGTCTACAATGCAATAAAAGATGCTAATAGCCGACCACCTAATATCGTGACTTTCAACTTCTACGTTGATGTACTTACTTACTTATAAGGTTAGTCTTGTCATGTCTTAATAATTGAATTTAAGACGGATGGTACCGTAACGTTGTTTTTAGTGTCAATGACAAACTACATGACTTTGCTAGCACTAGTGACAGTGTTCAGAAGCAAATCCTGAGTATTCGAATCCATGAGAAACCTTGCAACCTTGTGTCAAAAAACCTGGGGTTTTCGTGCAGTTTGTAGGAGCCTACTATTTTAAGATTATAACAGTTATATCGTAGGTTAAGAACATTTTTCTATACACAGCTGATACTCTGTGGTTATTTTGTAAGTTAAATTTTTCACAGCTAATACTTACTCTATTATTTACACATATATATTTTGGTTACCTACAACAGATCGACGAAGAGGACGACCCAAACGAAGTAATGTACGCACCGAGTGATGTGAACCGAACATGACTTAGTTTCTCGTTTAGTAGCATGACTAGCAATGCCATCTAGTGAGGTTAGGATGCAGCCTTGGGTCATGTATATCCGCTCTTATTCAATTTGTGGTATATAAGCAAGCAGTTGTACATATTTAGCTTTTAACGTGTGTATGTAAATTGGTATTTGTGCCACGTGTTGCGGGTATTTGTTAGGTATATTTGTATGTTTAAATACATTGTGTAGGTTGGTGAGATATAACATATCTCGTTATTTTTTGTATTATTTTTATTTATTTCTTTTGTATAGTCAGTTCTTGGAAAGACAACGCTATATATTCAAATGATATAAATTAACTTCGGGTCCCATGTTTCCAACATTTTATCTAGACTATGCATTTTTTTAAATGTTGTTTATTTTACGAGACGTATTTCTCCTCACCCAGGGTGAGAAGTGACCGTGGTTACCGAGAGTACTGAGACTCTTTCCCTCGTTAACTGGGCTCACTGCTATCATACTTAACACCAAAAATGTAAGGTCACAAAGATGCACCACAAGTGCATCAATATTCTAACTTGTGATAATCTTCTATTTTCTTGTGTAGGTTTTCAAATGGCACACTGTCAAATCCAAAGGCCTAGGAATGAATTAGAACAACGTTATAAAAATAAATTCTTGCTTTTAATTATCGTTTTATTAATTCTATTGTACGTAATATTTCCGCGATTCGTATATGAACCAAGGCTTCATCCTGACTCGTTAATTCTCAACCCACAAAGTCTGTTCAAGAAGACAAGAACCCTTTTAGAGTTAAGTTTCTATTTTTATACTGTGGTTGGGTTTTTGGGGAATTTTGTAAAGTTTGAAATGGCGTAACTAGAGGGAAGAAGATTGATATAATGTTCATAAATGTTGATGTTGAAGCTGCTTAATTTTCTGCCTTTGAGAAACTCGGTCTGGTTACGCTATATGAGGGCAGAAGGGATTTCTTTGAATGGTGACTTAGGGTGTTTTGTCTTCTGGTGTTGGGGTTTTTTTGTCGATGGTTGCACTTTTATAGTTTTAACATAGCCTAGTTAAACGTGTTCACAAGTCTTATAACATGGTTGTGGTTTTAAGTGACTAAGTATTTTTAGTCATATTGTTTTGAATAGAATAGTAAAAAGTTTATTGTTTTCCTAATATTTACGCGAATACTACATATTAAAATAAAACTATCAAAAAATATTGCAAGGTAATTTTAAGCTCGAACATTGATGATCGAAGTAGAAATACAATTGTGAGACAGGATAGCTATATCACTTGTGGTTTATTTATTTTTCGGCTTTGTGTTATTCCGATTTACTGTTAGTGTGCCTTTTGTTAACGTCCGGAAACTTCCGTTAAAACTTATCCTATTTTGAAAATAGTTAATTTCTACTCATACAAAAATATAAATTTTACCAATTCAACCAATGAGGTTTCTTGAAAAAAGTTTGTTTTAAATCAATCATTTTCAGTATAATTTTAAAACAAAGTGAATTTTATCCCCCTATGATGATAAAACTTCCAAATCATTATCATCATCTAGTCCCACTTCGGCCTGCTTATCCGTACTAATGCAATGCCCCCACAGGTGATACCCGCGCCGCCCATCAAGACGCCGGAGCCGCCCATCGCGCTTAACGGCGAAGCCAACGGCGAGGACGACGCGCAAGCATACTAACTGTACCTACATCCAAAATGGCGGAAGTGGCGAGTTCAAAACGCACATTTGACTCCCTCCCTATAAGATACTCTAAAACACCAAGAAAACGCGTCTGACGGATGTATCCCGCTATAGTCCGTTGCCGTTAAGAATGCAGTAATTTCATACATGCACTTCGATCTAGCACGCCCCCAACCAATCAAATCGTTCCCCATGATGCGTTAGATGTTCAACTGGTCACTGTGGACTTGACTTCCTAATTAGGAACGATTTGATTGGTTAGGGGGCGTGCGAGATCGAAGGACAAGTATGAAATTACTGCATTTTTAACGCGAACGGCCTAAAATTCCATTCTGTACTACCATTAATGGAAATACTGGGATCGTTGGTCTCGCTATTTATATTAGTCTATGATCGAATCAGCGTGCACAGGAACTATCTCATATAACAGAGTTATTATATCCTCATTCTGCTCTAAAAGCGGTAACACAAGAGCTTGCGATCCAGTCGCAATATAGTAAGTGAGCAACTGTTTGCTTCAAATAATTCTATTGAAACAGAACAATAAAATTATTGTAAATATGTTTTCTTAATTGTCAAACTGACTGATTATTAACCTCGATTAAAATAAAAAGACTCTTCATGAATTCGTTCACAAAATGGTTTAACAATCGCCTTATAATTTAAATTATGAAACCTATTCTGTATTTATTATTTATCGTCTTTGCACACCTTTTGCAATCTTTTAGACTATTATGGTAACTATTGTAGTCATACTACATCAACGTCTTATTGCTATTCAAGTCGACAATAAGCCTTAAAAATGAGTAGTCGGCCCTACCGCTGACCGTTCCAGTCTCTAAACTAAAATGTAGTACTAATATCATTCTTTACTATTTTACTTATTAGAACAGCTGTCAAACATAGCATTCGTGGCCGTGAAACGAATTTTGAAGTACAGGACTGCGTCTATCTTTTTTGAAGGCATGTGAAATTGTAAAAGCATCATACCAATAAAATGTCGATAACCGAAGAATTACTAATTTTCGTTCTAGACAGTTGAATAGTCTGTCCTTTTCCATTGCTAAAGATAAAAAGATAAGGTCATTTAGTTTAGAGATTGGCATGACAGAATTGCTGAAAGTTTTTATCATTTCATTGTGAATTACTAAAGTACTACAAAACAGGACTGGTATAATAGAAGGGTGAAATCTTTAGCTGCACTCCGAATAAGCAGTTATAACCCTTTTGATTCTAACCTTGTACATTCTTGATCTATTGTTAGTTAGTTTTTATTTATTTAAATAGACTAAAAACATGTATGTATGTAGAATTATGTAATGAGTATACGTTTTGGTGATGAAAATACCAAAAGGTACCAAAGCTACAGTTTAGCATCCCTTTTGCCTCGAAGGTTATTTAATATAATATCTTTTATACAGACATTTTTTAAATAAAACCCAGCTTAGTTAAACTAAAATATCTTTTAAGGAAAACAAAACCGACAAATCCTTTAACAATATCGTCGCCATGGTGCTGCTTATAGGTACAATGCCAAAACGTTCGTAGACCACAAACTGCAGGTTACACGGTGTTGTTTGCAGTCTTACTCCAAGCGCGGCGCTGGAGTGCTGCTGCCACGCTTGGAATCCCTTTCATATAGATTCATAGAAACCAGTAGTGAAATTTGCAGTTTGCTTCCAGCGTTACGTCTCGGCCTTGCACCTTAACTGTGCAAAAAGGGCGCAATGAATTGGTCTCAAGTAGTTTCTAAGATATTTTTCAGAATGTGTAGTCCCAAAACTCTTGAAAACATGTTTATATTCAAAATCTAATGCGATTAAGACCAAGAGATTGCACAAGAAAGTGCCATTGTTATACATGATGAATTTCGAAAAAGTAAATCTTGTTTTTCTGAAACCCTTGGCAACCCTTGATAAAAACATTTAAATATTTATTTTTTTAATATCGTAACAAGAAATAGGACCCTACTGTTATACGTTACTATGGCCAGAATAGCATTCTAGAATACGGGTCTGTACTTTATAATTCAGTCTAGTTTAATATATTTAGTACAGGTGAAAGGTTAAACGAGGAACATTGTTTTATTGAAAACTCCTTATATATGACAAACATTGTCCTGAAAATGCTTAAAGTTCGAATAGTCGGTACGTTTTCTAAGTTTTTCAATTTTATAAAAACCTTGTCCTGAAGAAACAAAACAAAAAAAAAGAATCACCTTATTTGTTACAGTCGTTGTGATTTTGTGCTGGTGCATACCTTTGTACGATTTATTTTTATTCATTATAGTTTTTTTTGTAAGATCTAGTAATTTTTATAGTGCAAAAAGGGTCCCTTGAATTTCTGTTGACTTCGTCCGACCTTGCAAGAAAATAAATGATCATGCAAATTCATCCATTGATTTTGTTTGTATGTTAATATGTTTAATTATAATTATGTTCCTCATTCAATCACGCCGCACAGATGAAGATGTACAAGTTCTATGTGGATGGTACACATGCTCGTGTTTTATATTTTCTGATAATTATATGTATGAATTCCAACATTAAATAAGTAGCTAGTAAGTACTATTTATTTTATTGTATTTGACATAATCACGCAGGTCGCCGACACAGAACAATGTGCCTCCACGCTTATATCTATAATCAATCTCGGTTTTTTTCATCTTCTTTCGTTCAATCATAATGATATATAATATACAATGAATTAGCTATACGAATAAGTTTTTTTACGGATGGCTATGTATATTAAACGTAAAATTGTAAAATGTCAATTTAATTTCTATTTTAATATAAGTTGGATGTAAGTGGGTTTGATTTGTTTTATTTACGACACATCTTCTCCTTCCAAACAGTCAAATTTAATGCGCCAGAAGCAGTTTCTCAAATATACAGGGTGTCCCGAAACGTGACGTCAAGCGGGCACGGGATGATAGGCTAGGTCATACCCGCTCTGGGAAAAATATGGAAAAAAATCTATGTCACTTGGTTTAGTAATAATAATAATATTTTAGAATTTTTTGGAAATCGACACCCTTGACTAAGTTTTTATGTACTGTACTCAGAAATGACCAAATTTCGCAGCGTTTTATTTTTTTATTATATCCTAGAAAACTATGCTTTCGATTATAGTCACTTTTATGATGATCAATTTTGGACATTTAGTAAAAAAAAATTAAGTTCGACTGAGTCATGGTCAAGAATTTTTATGTCACCTAACTTCATCCCTCATTTTCTTTAAAAAACATTACTATAGCATCCTTGGCAAGTTGTCTAGAAAAATAGCCCATTTCATCAAGATTTCAAAAAGGTAAAATACTAACCATTTCCTTGTCTTATCTTTCCATGAAAAATATTATGAACCAAAATGGGTCGTTCAAAACTTGAACTAGATGAAGCCTATTAGTATGCCTTACTTGGATGATAAAAGAAAAATGACCGTAGGTTAGTGGCAGCGGCAAAAATGAATCGTTTGCTGTTGCTAAGCATTCCATGATTGGTCGGTTGATGTGATGGGTACCAGTCCGTTTTTTTTTTCATAGTATCTCCGTTCACATGACATTAAGCAGTTGTCCCCAGCGGAAGGTGCTAGCAGAAGTCAGCCGCGAAACTTATTCAGGGGGCTTAGGGCGCCTTAATATCATCTAACTACATGGCTCAATAGCAGCTCTGGTATCTTACTTTTACGGTAAATACCACATCACCCTTACCATTTTCGTTCAGTCCTCCTTACATACATACATAAACAGCCCTTATCCGTCCCACAGCTGGGCACAGGCCTCACCTCAACTACAAGGGTGGGCGCTAGCCATACTCTAACACGCGGGCTCAGTGCGCATTGTTGCAGGAGTGTAAATTCAGTGATATAAAAAAAACTCAGTTTTTTTTTTATATAGGATAGGGGGCAAACGAGCAGACAGATCACCTGATGGAAAGTGAATACTGCCGCCCATGGACATTTGCAACACCAGAGGGGCTACAAAATGCGTTGCCGGCCTTTTAAATGGGAGTACGCTCTTTTCTTGAAGGACTGCAGGTCGTATTTGTCCGGAAATACCGCATGCGGCAACTCATTCCACAATTTCGTGGTTCGGGGCAGAAAGTTTCTGTTGAAACGAACAGTAGTGCTCTGCCAACTGTCGAGGTAGTGGGGGTGGTAGAGTTGTCGCGTAGATCGATGGTGGAAAGAGGTGGCGGGAATCAGCCCGAACAGTTCCTCGGAGCACTCTCCATGATAAATGCGATAGAGAATGCAAAGCGAAGCTACATCTCTACGCAGTGCCAGGGAGTCAAGCCTATCCGAAACCTCGCAGCAATCAACAACTCGAGCTGCTCTCCGTTGAATGCGGTCTAGAGGGAGAAGCTGGTACTGGGGAGCCCCTGCCCAAAGATGAGAACAGTATTCCATGTGAGGCCGAACCTGCGCCTTATAAAGTTGCAGGCGGTGTGCCGGTGTGAAATACCGTCTCGATCTGTTGAGCACGCCGAGCTTCTTTGAAGCTATTTTAGCCTTACCCTCCAGGTGGCCACGAAACTGGACTTCGCTCGATATGTCGACACCGAGAATTCCGATATTGGCTGCGGCAGTTAATGGGGTGCTCTCGAAACAAACCGACACGACAAAAGGCAGCTTTTTTGCGGTGAACGCGCAAACTTGCGTCTTCTTGGGGTTGAATTGAACCAGATTATGTTTAACCCAGTCTGAAACTTTCTGAAACGCTGTTTCAATTTCAGACACAAGTTTGTTTCGGCTCTCGACGACGTTTTCCCGAGAAATGTTCGCACGGCCGGTGTATAAAGCATCACCCGTACTGTCATCCGCATAACAATGAATGCCACTGATTTGTAGCATATCATTTATGTGCAAGATAAACAGCGTAGGTGATAGCACACAGCCTTGCGGGACACCAGCATTAACAGACATGAGGTCAGAGCATTCACCGTCGACTACGACCTTTATGCTTCTGTCTGCTAAAAAGCTAGCGACCCATTCGCATAATTTCTCAGAAAGCCCGTAGGAAGGAAGTTTCGAGAGTAGCGCTTTATGCCATACCCGATCGAAGGCTTCCGCAACATCCAAACTAAAGGCCACTGCTTCGCCCTTACTCTGGTTCGCCTGTGCCCATCGATGCGTCAGGTATACTAAGATATCACCAGCCGAGCGACCCTGACGGAAACCATACTGATGGTCGCTAAGCAGCTGATGATCCCCAAGGTACCGGAGGAGCTGAGCGTTAATAATGGATTCCATTATTTTCGAGAGCAGAGAGGTTATGGCTATTGGCCTGTAGTTGGACGGATCTGAGCGGTGACCTTTTTTAGGGATCGGGTGAACCAATGATGTCATCAAGCCGCCCTAAGGCCTTCGACTAAGCATTATGACTAAGATCTAACGATGCCAACCGGGAAGAACTGCTTAACGTGCCTTCCGAAGCCCGGAGATGTCGCAAAAATACACTACTAGTCTTCTTTGCTCTATTGCAAAGAAATGTCATTCAGCAAGAGCGAGATAAAAAACGGAAATAGGTAGGTAGGTTTGCCGGTGACTGTACCACAATACACACTTAGCTCACTGTGCAGACGTGTTAGAGTATGACATTGTAGCAATACAGGATAGTTTCGTTGAGCGTAAGCGTGAACGTTGAGCATAATTCTGATCTCAACTGGTGACACTTATGCTCAACACTGGGCACACGCAACGTCTTCCGGGACCAACCGCTTAGCGTGCCTTCGAAGGACGGAGAAGCTATAAAAGTTTTTTTTTTTTGAAGTTGTCACCCATCACTTAACCGACCAATCATGAAATGCTTAGCAAAGCAAACGATTCATTTTTGCCGCTGCCGCTAACCTACGGTCATTTTTTCTTTTATCATCCAAGTAAGGCATACTAATAGACTTCATCTAGTTCAAGTTTTGAACGACCCATTTTGGTTCATAATATTTTTCATGGAAAGATAAGACAAGGAAATGGTTAGTATTTTACCTTTTTGAAATCTTGATGAAATGGGCTATTTTTCTAGACAACTTGCCAAGGATGCTATAGTAATGTTTTTTAAAGAAAATGAGGGATGAAGTTAGGTGACATAAAAATTCTTGACCATGACTCAGTCGAACTTAATTTTTTTTTACTAAATGTCCAAAATTGATCATCATAAAAGTGACTATAATCGAAAGCATAGTTTTCTAGGATATAATAAAAAAATAAAACGCTGCGAAATTTGGTCATTTCTGAGTACAGTACATAAAAACTTAGTCAAGGGTGTCGATTTCCAAAAAATTCAAAAATATTATTATTATTACTAAACCAAGTGACATAGATTTTTTTCCATATTTTTCCCAGAGCGGGTATAGCCTATCATCCCGTGCCCGCTTGACGTCACGTTTCGGGACACCCTGTATAAAATAAATGAGAAGTTCTCAAACATTATTTTTGGACTTTATCTTTCTCAGGCGAGCACACTCACTTCGATCGTCTATTTCTCGTCTATAATTGGTATTCTCACTAATATACAGGGTGACAATTTAATTTCAAAACCAATAGGTTCGATTCCCACCTCAGGAGAAAGTTTTTTGTAAAATCTGAGTATACAGTTTTCGTTTTTGCCAAAATCAGCCTCGAGACTCCTTTCAGCATTTTTCGATATTCCTTATAGTTTAGGACTTTGCCTACCACGCCCACTTGAAAAACTTACCTTGTGTACACAAGGTTGTCAATTTTACAATCTCATCTCGGCTTAGTACTTTTCACCCTCACGATCACAGTCGCAGCGCTACTGTAGTTATTGAGCTTTAGGGAATCCGAAATTGAATCGCTCTTCGAATCCGCTCGTGGGACGTTCGAAATGCGCCGTGAAAATTGGTGTCCCGTCCCAACACATTCAGATAGGCCGGTTCGGTAGCTAGGTTGAATTGTGACCATTCCTACTGCGCTATGAGTCAGACTGAGTGCGATTATAATTCTGGATAGACATTGTGTTGTTGTGTTTGTTTTTTGATTCTACGTACGATTGGGGCCCTGATACACTAGCTGATATTCAGATTTTATAATGCCACACTTAAAAATTGTTATACTGAGGGTCTATGGTCTACCTTGGCGTTTAGCAGACACGTCTAGTGACTGCGATGAATAATTCAGGTAGGTATTTCAAGATTTCGAGCAGCGCCTTTAGCGGATAGCAAAGCAACTACCGATATGAATGTCGCAGACGCTAGCGACTGCGTAAACGAAGACTCGCAGTTAGCGTAGCAAGCGTAGTTTAACGCCATCTAGTGAATATAAGTTTATTTATTATTCACATCAGGCGGTGCTGTAAGTGATGTGCTTTAAAATTTCATCCGTAGGAATTCCAAAAGGACAATTAATGATATAAAAGTACAAATAACTCTAAGTCACGCAATACTTCCTTATTTTCTAGTTTACGAGATAAAGTGTTTCTTTACTTAAAACCATAAACCAAACATTTCAAGAATCCACGATACGAAGTGCTCCACCATTCTCGTTATGAATAAAAAAGAAATTATGCCAATTTATGACATATCTTATGATTGGAGCTAACCCATCGTAAAGCTACGTCATTTTTTACAAGTATGCCGTAGCTATGCATTGAAAATAATAGCCCCAAATGCACTGACAGCACTTTTTAAAACTTTTTGGTTAAGCGTTACAAACGCATGTTATAAAGATACAAACGACTTTGTAAGTGGACGGATGGAATATAATGAGGAGCAACAAAAGTTCATATTAACTACTCCAACTTATTGTAAGGAAGATCCAAGGAAGAAAAAAAAAGTGCCAAGGCGTATGTTCCGGACGGCCATAGTTTAAGTTTCTGTAAAATAGTTTGTTTAAGTTTATAGTTTGTTTTTTAAGATTAGTCTGTTTAAGTTTATGTTTATTTTGTTATATTATTTGAATAAAGAATGGCACGGGGCAGATTATTAGTAACCGTAGGTACACAACCTCACATAGGTCGTGAGGACATAGGGAAAAAAGAGATAGATAGGCACCGCTCTCAGGTAGCTTCCTTGACCTTGAAAAAAGAGACCCGCTATATCACCATAGGCCAGAACTTGTGTGAACTCGTCACACAAGTAACTACTTGATGGCAAAAAAAGGGTATAACTTTGGGTTCAATCCCCATAGAATCGAGTCAAGTTTGCAGTCTACGAGCCAAAGGAACAAGGAAGCTACCTGGGAACCGGAAAAATAGGAAGACTGAATAGGAAGATAAGCCCTAGAAGACCTGGACTATCCAGAACCTAGAAGACCTAGGATACTTAGAAGACCTAGGAT
Source organism: Udea ferrugalis (assembly GCA_950022985.1). Classification (NCBI taxonomy): domain Eukaryota; kingdom Metazoa; phylum Arthropoda; class Insecta; order Lepidoptera; family Crambidae; genus Udea; species Udea ferrugalis. The sequence goes on along the minus strand of OX465527.1, from coordinate 1,808,587 downwards.
ACTTAGAAGACCTAGGATACCTAGAAGACCTAGGATACCTAGAAGACCTAGGATACCTAGAAGACCTAGGATACCTAGAAGACCTAGGATACCTAGAATACCTAGATTACCTAGAAAGCCTAGAAGACCTAGAAAACACTACTCTACACAAATAGTGAAGAATAATAGTGAATAGTGAACAGTTATAATAGTGATTGTGATAGGAACTGCCGCCAAATTAACAATAGAAAGTGTTTTATTCCGGACCCCAGTGATAGACTGAACTACATTACAAATAGGATTGGATTAATGAACTCTGGTGTTGTGAACAAAGTGTCGTGGAATCAAGCAAAGCGATCTCGGATTAGGAAGACAGGTGCATGACAGCGCAATCCAGCGATAGGTGCATACGGATCACAGTTTATAGCGAACTAATAGTGAGTGGTCCGGCACATTTGTTGGTCCTTCGAGCCGGATTCTCGCAGTCAAGATGCCTGTCACCAGATCTCATACCAGCCAGCAAAGAACACGAGTGCACACTGAAGAGTCATCGACAACGACGACCGAAGTTACTGGCACAACAGCAGCGGATACGTCAGCAACTAGTCAAGAATCCAGTCCAACCGAAACTCCTGAGGATGGTCAACCACAACAGACTTCACAACCAGTGCAACCACAAATAGAACAAAAGAAAGCAACTGGCAAAGAACATACTGTGAAATCAAGATCATCAATCTCGGCGTCGAATAGAAAACGTAGACTTCTAAAAGCTAAGGAAGAATTGTTAAGATTGCAACTTGAACTCGCTAACGCTAAGGTAGCAGCTATAGAAGCAGAATCGGACTCTGAAGAAGATATAGAAACAGTGATGGAAGATCGTGAACAAAATGTGAGAGTGGATAACTGGTTGGAGAATAGTAGATCGCACCTTTTGGCAATCTCCAACGAACCGCACAATCACCCATTGCCATTACCTCCGGCGGAACAGCAGCAGCAACAGTTAATAGAAAATAGAGAAGCTGCCCCAGTACCGGCGGGAGTAGAGACAAGTGAAGTGACAAAGGCACCCGTCAGCAACCAGATAGACCTTACAGCTCTGGCGGCTGCCATAGCTCAAGCGGCCAAATCCGGACACCAGCCAGTTTCCAGAATGTTCAGTGAGTTACCTTACTTCGGAGGAGCATACCAAGAATGGTTATCATTTAAAGCTGCCTATCAAGAATCCCAGAACGGCTTTACAGACTTAGAAAATTTAACGCGATTGCGTAGAAGCCTGAAAGGGAAAGCAAAGGAAGCAGTTGAAAGTCTTCTCATATATAGCTCCAATCCTAGAGAAATAATGAGAACCTTAGAAGCAAGATTTGGAAGACCAGACGCGATAGCATCATCTGAGTTAGAGAGAGTGAAGTGTTTACCCCGCTTGACTGATGCACCCAGAGATTTGTGCATTTTCGCCAGCAGAATATCCAACATAGTGGCGACTCTGAGTGCTATCAACAAACAGCAATACCTCTATAACCCAGAGCTAACAAAGAGCACGATAGAAAAGCTGACTCCAACTCTTCGCTATCGATGGTACGACTTCGCTGCAGAACAGCCAGCCGACGAAATAGAAATAGTAAAACTAGCGCGTTTCCTGAATAGAGAAGCTGAAATCTGTGGACCATACGCACAACCAGAAGGAGTGATTGAAGTGAATAATAGCAACAGAAGACAGAAAACTTACAACACTCAAGGTATGAAAACTAATAGAAATATTCCTAATAGCAATAACTGCTCTATGTGTGAAAAAACTGGCCATAGTATAACCAGCTGTGAAGACTTTAGAAAAGCAGACTCTTCTAAGAGATGGGATATAGCGAAAGAGAAGAGACTCTGTTTCCGCTGTCTTCGATATAGAAATAGAACACATAGCTGCCGTGGAAAGAGATGTGACATTGATGACTGCAACAGTTGGCACCATCAGCTGTTACATTATAAGAAAAAAGAAAACAGTGAAATAGTCAGTTCAACATGGACATCAAGAGGATCTCAAGCCTTCCTAAAAATAGTGCCAATCCAAATAGTGGGACCGAAAAAGAAAATTGACACTTTCGCACTTTTAGACGACGGGTCAACAGTGACATTGATTGATGAAGACTTAGCACAGCAAGCCGGCCTACGTGGACCTCAACAGCCACTCCATATAGAAGCAATAGGAAACACAAAAGTGGACACTTCCACATCGAGGAGGCTAAGAGTTACCATCTGCGGATCGGGAAATAGACATACAATAGCTGCTAGATCAATTAAAAATCTGAAATTGTCACCACAAACCGTCAGAGGGGAAGACATAGAAAACTGCAAACATCTTGAAGACCTCGAACAGAAGATAAAATACAGCGTTGCGAGACCTGAAATCCTGATTGGGCAAGACAATTGGCACCTACTACTGGCCAAAGATAGTCGAATTGGAAAGAGGAATCAACCCATAGCCTCACTGACACCTCTTGGATGGGTGTTACATGGAGCATGCAGTCGAGCAACAGGACACAGAGTCAATTTCCTTCATCAACCAATAGAAAATATAGACGCAGACTTGAAGCACTTCTTTTCACTGGAGGCACTAACAATAGCGCCAAAAACGCCTCGCAGTGATCCAGAAGCTCGAGCTCTGAAAATATTAGATGAGAAAACAAGTAGATTAGAAAATGGTCGATATGAAACTGCATTACTCTGGAAGAAGGATGACATCAAACTGCCTGACAACAAAGAATACGCATTAAAGAGATTAGAAGCAACAGAGAAGAAAATCAATAAGAACCCAGAATTGAAGAAAAGAGTTAGGGAAGAGATGAACGCTTTGATAGAAAAGAATTACGCCGAGCCTGCCCCAGAAGATAGAAAAACAGACAGAACTTGGTACTTACCATGCTTTCCGGTCACCACTCCGATGAAACCGGGGAAAGTCCGGATGGTGCACGACGCGGCGGCAGTCTCAAAGGGCATAGCACTAAATGATGTCTTACTCACGGGTCCTGATCTTCTACAATCTCTACCAGGCGTATTGATGCGGATGCGACAACACAAGATAGCGGTGTCAGCAGATATAGCAGAGATGTTCCTCCAAATAAAGATAGTTGAAGAAGATAGAGATGCTCTGAGATACCTCTGGAGAGATGGAGATTCGACAGCAGAGCCAAAAGAATATAGAATGACGTCACTTATTTTCGGAGCGACGTCCTCTCCAGCAACAGCGATTTATGTGAAAAATAGAAATGCCGAAAGATTCTCCGAGCAACACCCGGATGCAGTATTGGCGATCAAAAATAATCATTATATGGACGATTATATCCAGAGTTTCGAAGATGAAGAGTCGGCACTCCAAATAGCACATCAAGTAAATCAAATACACAGTGAAGCGCACTTCCACTTAAGAAAGTGGTCATCGAACTCAGAAAAAGTGTTGAAAGACTTAGACGCTGAAGCTTCCATCTATGGCACCGAACTTGAAGTTGGACCGAAGACGGAAAAAGTACTTGGGATGGCTTGGCAGACATCATCCGACACACTCCAATACAATTTGAATTTTTCGAGACTTCCAGAAGACATACTACAGCGAACGCCAACAAAAAGACAAGCCTTGCAGATTGTCATGTCACTCTTCGATCCGCTGGGACTTGTCTCACCCGTCACCATGAAGGCGAAACAGATATAACAAGAAGTCTGGAAGAGAAGCATTGGATGGGATGAAACACTCGATGAAAACTTAGCCAAAGAATGGCACGAGTGGACTAATAGATTGTCAGAATTAAAGAACATCTCCATCCCGAGAACATACGTCCAATACAGCCAAGGAAAAAATCTACAGCTTCATGTGTTCGTAGATGCTAGCGAAACAGCTTATGCCGCGGCCCTCTACTGGCGAGTAGAAGATGAAAATGGAGAAGTATACATCTCACTGATCTTGGCCAAGGCAAGAGTAGCGCCATTGAAAACCACCTCAATTCCGAGACTGGAATTACAAGCTGCAGTCATGGGAAGTAGAATGGCATCATGTGTCCTCATGGAACATGACAGGAAACCAGAAACACGCACATTCTGGACAGATAGTAGAACAGTTTTATCCTGGCTCAAGACCGGCTCTAGGTCTTACAAACCTTTCGTCGCACATAGAATAGCCGAGCTGGAAGAAAACACCAAAACAGAAGAATGGCGTTGGGTTCCCACAAAACTCAACGTAGCTGATGATAGCACCAGAGAAGTTCCAAGAAATTTTGACAATAACCACAGATGGTTCTCTGGTCCGCCATTCCTAAGAGAAGATCCAACCAATTGGCCTCGCGAAAAATCGACACTCAAAATAGTCAGTGGAGAGGAGAGAACAATGAAAATAACAGAGAGAAATTCAACAATAATAGCGACTCCAGATTTTAGAAGATTCTCAAGATGGGAAAAGTTGATACGCACCACAGCCAGAGTCCTTCAATTCATAGAACTTTGCCGTCAGAACAAACAGACCACAGCTTATGCAAGAACAAGAGCGAACAAAATAGAAGATCCATCCTGGGGAAAGAAAAAAGAGAAACAATTAGGGAAGAAAAGGAAAATTATAGAGAAAACAGACATCTACAGAATTATACCTGCTGAACTTTTAATCAAAGCTGAAAACTTAACAGTCAGAGTAATTCAAGAAGACTGTTTCCAAGAAGAAATAGAAGACTTGACGAAGAATCGTCGAGTGTCAAGCCACAGCAAACTAAAGAAGATCGCCATAGAAATAATCAACGGAATTATCGTAATCAAATCGCGAATTGATGCAGCAGCAGAAATACCTGAAGTTACGAAGAGACCACCGGTTCTTGATGGAAGACATCACATCACCAAATTATACATCGAGCACTTGCATCGCAGCGGTCATCACCAGGGCGTGGAAGCCACCATAAATCACTGTCGCCAAAGGTTTCACGTCCTGGGTCTCCGGCCGACAGCACGCAGCATCATACACCAATGCCTGCCTTGCAGAAAAAGAAGATGGACACCACCAGAACCACCGACTGGCAACCACCCGGCCAGTCGACTTGCTCATCACCAACGTGCCTTCACATTCACGGGCATAGACTACTTCGGGCCACTGCAGACGACATTTGGAAGAGCAACCAGAAAAACTTACGTAGCTCTCTTTACCTGCCTTACTACCAGGGCAGTCCATTTAGAAATGACGAACTCACTGACCACAGACTCCGCGGTCATGGCACTCAGAAGATTTATAGCAAGGCGTGGCTGTCCCAAAGAAATCTGGTCTGACAATGGGACGAATCTACATGGCGCCGAGAAAGAATTAAGATTGGCAGTTGAAAAGGCAACCGAAATAGAATCGTCAAAGAGAAGAATCAGCTGGCGTTTCATCCCTCCTGGGGCTCCATTTATGGGTGGAGCCTGGGAGCGCATGGTGAAGACGGTGAAGATAGCACTCGCAGCGGTTCTCGACAATCGACCAACCTCCGAAGAAATCCTCATGACTCTGCTTGCTGAAGTCGAGATGACAGTGAACAGTCGACCACTGACTCATGTATCGGTCGACCCAGAAGACCCCGAGACGCTGACACCCAACCACTTCCTTCTGTTGGGGCCAGCCTTTGAACCACCGATGGGCGACTTCACACCTCAAGACTTGCTGGGAAGAAGACACTGGCGAACATCCCAGAAACTAGCAGATATGTTCTGGGCGAGATGGCTAAAAGAATACCTACCAAAACTTCAGAACCGGCGGGAGCCCCACGGCAAGGGACCCTCACTCCAACTGGGTAACATTGTCGTGGTGGCAGATAACACCATGCCCCGCAATACATGGCCTCTCGGTAAGATAGTCGCAGTGTTCCCGGGACCAGATGGAATAGTACGAGCAGCAGACGTCCAGACGAAGGGAGGAATAATGAGAAGACCGACCAAGAAGCTGGTACTTCTTCAGACGGACGAACCAGAACCTGCCGTCCAGACTACAAGATGATGCGTCGTAGACTTCGCCACTACGCACGGCGGGAGAATGTTCCGGACGGCCATAGTTTAAGTTTCTGTAAAATAGTTTGTTTAAGTTTATAGTTTGTTTTTTAAGATTAGTCTGTTTAAGTTTATGTTTATTTTGTTATATTATTTGAATAAAGAATGGCACGGGGCAGATTATTAGTAACCGTAGGTACACAACCTCACATAGGTCGTGAGGACATAGGGAAAAAAGAGATAGATAGGCACCGCTCTCAGGTAGCTTCCTTGACCTTGAAAAAAGAGACCCGCTATATCACCATAGGCCAGAACTTGTGTGAACTCGTCACACAAGTAACTACTTGATGGCAAAAAAAGGGTATAACTTTGGGTTCAATCCCCATAGAATCGAGTCAAGTTTGCAGTCTACGAGCCAAAGGAACAAGGAAGCTACCTGGGAACCGGAAAAATAGGAAGACTGAATAGGAAGATAAGCCCTAGAAGACCTGGACTATCCAGAACCTAGAAGACCTAGGATACTTAGAAGACCTAGGATACTTAGAAGACCTAGGATACCTAGAAGACCTAGGATACCTAGAATACCTAGAAGCCGTAGGATACCTAGGATACCTAGAATACCTAGATTACCTAGAAAGCCTAGAAGACCTAGAAAACACTACTCTACACAAATAGTGAAGAATAATAGTGAATAGTGAACAGTTATAATAGTGATTGTGATAGGAACTGCCGCCAAATTAACAATAGAAAGTGTTTTATTCCGGACCCCAGTGATAGACTGAACTACATTACAAATAGGATTGGATTAATGAACTCTGGTGTTGTGAACAAAGTGTCGTGGAATCAAGCAAAGCGATCTCGGATTAGGAAGACAGGTGCATGACAGCGCAATCCAGCGATAGGTGCATACGGATCACAGTTTATAGCGAACTAATAGTGAGTGGTCCGGCACAGCGTACCTACTTAATGATTCAAAAATCTGCTTAGCTATGGTTCAACTTAAAAACCTTTGTTCCGAGCAGCGGCCTCTAAAGTTAAAATATTCAAACGATACATGGCACCGTAAGAACACAACTTTGTCATGGTTTAGCTTCACCAACTTACAATGTCCATAATAAAATGAAATGTTCTCGGCAAATCCAACTGAGCAGAAAGATGCATTTGGGGCGACCCACATAAAAAGTTACAGTACAAATAACGGGCCGGGCGCCGCAGTTGCCTAGATAACTAGATACATGCATGACGAACGTCCGTCCACTTCGGTACATGAACACGAGCAATCAATAAAATACGTATATAGACGTTCATGTACTGCCTCCCGCCCGTGTGCCTACCGAGCTCCTGTGCCTCCCGCGAGTGCGGCCTATGTACAGTACCTACTGTACTGCGTATGTATGTATGTAGAGGGCTGCTAGTATTTGAGGAATAACAAACTGAATGGAGTAGTTTCGCAATATTCTTGGGTTAGAAAACAAAATATGTCGTACAACATTAGAAAGACACTTTAAAACACCAATATTAAAACCCGCTTGGAACTGAGAATCGTATCAAGCGGGAAATAATGAACGACGTTACCCCCTTACCACGTTGGGTTCAAATTCCCTCGGCGAAATGTGGGCTTCTGAATGTTCCGTTCACCATGACGGCAACAATCAGTGTGCCTCTGACTAACCCATTAGGGATATGGTCGTGAGGGTATGTTATGTTTATAATGAACGAATATGAAATGGAATTGCGGCAACAAATAAAGGGGGTTTTCCTGTTCCCTGTAAATCCTGTTAAACCATTGATGCAATTGTTCGAAAGTTTTATTTGGTCATTGCACTAAATGTATCCTTACTAATATGCCGTCAAAACGGTACCCAAGTTCTATGCTATGATGAGCGCGCTGCGCGCAGCCTGCATACAGCGCGCTTTTTTTGGTATCGATTATTGTATCGATTAAAAACCATAGATCATATTTCTCTACATAGCTTTTTGTCTGTGGAGTTCGCTCAGCTGTCATTGACATTTCGACATTTGAAACGTACCTATTTTACAAAATGAATTTGGCAAAAAATATTTACCATCTAATCTTATATAATTTTTCAGGGATTATTGTTAAGAAATTGAACTGTGTCTAAATATGAAATGCGTAATGTGCAGTGCTTCAATTTATATTTGAAAAATACGAACAAAAAGTTCACGTCAAGATGGTTTCAACTTTGAATCTGGAAGAAAAATATAACAGAGGTGCGCCATGTTTTGATTCCTGTGACCCATTTATTTCTTGTTGTTGCTAAATCTTTAAATATTGTGATTTATGTTGCAGTTCGAAGAAATTTTTGCTTTTATTTGGACATTCAAGACCATGGACTAGCAAGGTCTATATCACGTAGAATTCAGGATATGGGCTTGGTGAGTGCACTCCACTACTATATTTGCCGCCAAAATACTTTCATCTTTCAAATTAAAGTACATAAAACCTAATATGTATTTTTGGTTATGTATGTATGATTATGATTCAAAATAGTATGATGTTTTTGTAGCCATTTTATCAATAGAGCACTGAGCATTCTGAATTTGGTCACGTTACACACGTTCTGTTTTACGATCTTTTGACAGTTACATGCATTGTAGATGTGAATTTCTTTCATAAGTAATAGCTCGACCATGAAATAAACTGATTAATCAACAATATGGTTTGTTTTTCAAATTGTTAGTACATTTTTCCTCCAAATATATTTTCTTAAGAAATAATTAATTTCGTAAATGAAGCAGACGTGTAAAGGAACGTACAGTTATAACGGACCAATAGCAGTGCTCTCCCCTTCCATCCGGCTTCAGCGCCTCTAGTGACCAAAACAAAAACTAACCGCGAAGTATCTCCATCTTGTATGACAGATTTGTGTTTGTTGTTACTTTTTAGATTTTCTTTAGCAAATGTGTATAAAAAGCTATAAAAACTGTTTAACTCGTTGCATAATCAACCAACAAATACGTTCTTTATTAAGTGCAGTAGACTTTTTAAGACAGTGTTACGTTACGAGGTAAATCTAGCAGTGACGAAGTGGTCGTCTCAGTGACTAGTATATAGTTACTTATTTTTGTGATAAGCGGAGCGCGGGGGCCTAGCGGGCGGCTTTTGTGTAAGTATACATGTTCTATATTACTCACACGTGCGTAGAGATACATTGGTACAGTCAAATTTGGTCAGAAAATGGTCTGAAACCGTCAATGTATCTCGTAGGGAGCGCATAGCTTGCGTTCGATTTTAGGTCATCTTTTGTACGGTCGCGTTAGAGTCGCCGCCGCAGCGAGAAATGCAACGGGCCGAGGCCGCGCGTCGCGCTCTCTCGCGCTATAGTGCACTACAACCATTTTAAAAGCAGTTTGAAATGTAGTTTCCTTTGGGTTTACGCGTGTGTATGCTTGATTTTTGACAGTTGATATTGCTTTTGTGTAATCAAGAAGATGTAGATCTTATGTGATTAGATCGTAAGGGTGAGTTTTGTTTGTGGCGGTTTTGAGTGTTATTTTTTACGCGGGACGGTTGGCGCGAGCGACGAGGGCGCGCTTGGTTGCGACCGGCGTCTGCCGTCGTCGGCCAGATTTCAAGGAAAACTCCATGATGTGTCGTGTTGCCGCGTCGATACGTCGCCGCGAGTGCTATGACCATTTACACGCCCTGAATGCCATTGTTCCCTGTCCTATATTACTTTGTTACTTTTTGTGTCTATACCCACTTTTTTCTTCAAAGTCAGCATTATTGCGACATGTGCTCCGCATACTGGGTCAACCTAGTGCTGACTTTCATATAAAGTTCACTTATGTTGCACAAACATGCATACTAAACACTTGTTAACTTGTTTACATTACACTTCAATTCTTATAAGAGTTACCAGTTTTTATGTGTCATCTGTGTTCCTTTAAACTGGTAAAGTATTACTTTTGACTGGCAACATTCAGTAATTTGATTGTTTTTAATTTAGGATAAATGCATACCTACTATAGTATATTACAGTATTATCAATCACTTAGTGTGAGATGATGTTATCAATGAATGTCAGTACATTGTTATGCATATTTCCTTTCTTAACAAGCTTGTTGTATAAATAGAATGATAAAACTGTTGCTACTTGACCATATTATGAACAGAAGATTCTTTTTAAAGTTTGAAGCTACCTCTTTATTGTTGGTGTAGTCATCTAAATAAGTAGTTCAAAGTCACTAGTAAATGAAATTCCATAAACTTTGTTCAAGTTAAGAAATTCTCAATGGTTATGGAATGGAGGAAAATCTCTGAGTGAATAAAGTATGATTAAATGCTTAGCATGTTTACAGCTTCATTTTGTAATGAAAATTGTAGCTTTCATAGATTGAAATTGTTACCCAGTTGTCTTATTATAAGTTGGATTCAGTTGGGTCAATAAGCCGAGCATAATCAAGTACAAATTATTCATATTGTGGTGAAATTTAATTGATTTAGTAATTGGTATACAAAGCACTAATATGGCTAGGTACATGAATAAAGAAAAGTTTGTTTTTATTTTTATTAAAAAGCCTTCAAATACTTTGTGAGTTAGGTTGTCCTTCAACATAGCCCAAATCTTTCAACTATACTTTAACCTGGGTGGCCCCTTAACAGTTTCTAAGTGGAATATCTTCACAGCACTTGATGGGTCTAACTCTTTTGCTTTATAACCTCTTGCGTACAGCTTAACTTGTTATGACTCCATCAGTGTGTCCTGTCCTTCAACACTTGAGGGTTCTCACTCTTTGGGTACAATCGCTACCCTTGCATTTCCTGATTTTGCTGTCATTCATTACTTGTGTGGAAATATAAACTAGAATACAGAATATTATACATTATGGTAACATAAATCAAAACATTTATTTCATTATTCTATTATTATTTTTTAGCATTTTCCGTGCAGTATATTTATTAAAGATCCGAAAACCAGAAAAAGAACTTTGCGTTTCAGGTGGGAATTGAACCCCCTACTTTCGCAAACCGGGCGACTGCACTAACCACTGTGCTACCAAGACCATTAACAGACCAGTCAAATCTTTCTGGTATATTTTACCCTATGAGCTAGGGTGATTTCATCAATGTTAAAGGCAGATACACCTTCAACACTTATTTATTTAATTATTAAGGATTCCTAAGTTAAACATGATCAACTATGTTGTTGGGTTAATTTTGATAGATGTCAAATGTTGTTGCAGCAACAGGAAGTGTTCCTGACATCACGGGTGACGCACGTGGTGGCTGGTCGGGCGGCGGCGCGACCGCCATGCGCGCGCGCTGAGCGCGTCGAGCGGCGCGCCGATGCCATGCTGCAGCGGGTCCGGCACGCGCACGCGACACCCTCGCCTGTCACGCCACCCACTGTACCCACGGCACCCACTGCAGCCGCGGCCGCGCACAGGCATCACTCCTACGTCACTCTCACTGTGCAGAAGGTTTGCCTTGAATACTTTTCAACACAAAGAGATAGCATGTTCAACTTGAGACTAGGTCTGTGGCCATTTTTTGTTTTAGTTTTTATGGTTGCATAAGAAGTTTTTACATGTAGAATTCAATTAAATGCTCTATTGGAAGTTGCTGACTTGACATATCACAGCACTTCTTTAGTAGGTGTCTAAAATCCTAGCCTCCTTATTTATCAAATTTATAAGACCACATTCTTTTTTTGTACTGACATTATTAAATAATTTCTCAAGTGCTGTTAAGAGATAAATGGTTTGTTAGTAAACAATATTCAGTTTCAATTAGGAGGTATCTCTTAGTGAAAATTCTTAACACGTCACATTGACTGTTCTAGTATCTTTTGGGCAAAAATGCCCTTAATATTTTGGCCAAAACCTTCATTGTAACTTTTGAATTAATTGTTTGTGATAGAAGAATAGTTTATTCTTTGATTTATGATAACTTCTAATATGTGTGCTAAAACTAAAGAGGTAAAGCATGTACTTAAAAGATTACCATCACATAAGTAATCTAATCATTTTCTTTATTCTACAAATTGCAACCTATTTCCTAATTTCTTTTGCAAGAAACATGAAACAATACTTTATGCTGATCATAAACATTGCTGAATAGACATACCTACATTCATATTACATTACCGCTGATTGTAAATAAATATATCCAACAAGTCCATGTTAAAATTCATATAGATTTCAGAAAGTTTTGTACTAGCTTACAAGATGGTATGAATTGGTCAGGAGTCATCAGAAAACAATATAAAATACTATTATTTATATTATGCTTTATTTTGGTGTTCAGGCAAAATTAATACAATTATTTAGAAATTAAAAACTTTATGCCATTTTTGTTAACTAACAACAGGCTTGTAAAATAGTATGAATATTCTTTCTGTCATTGTGATTGCATGCTCTCTCTTACTTGCTTCTCTATTTTACTAAACTTTTATAATTTCCTTTCTTCAGTTATTCCTATATATTTTACAGCATATTTATTAATCTTTCAGGCTATAAGTCTATTGGATAAACTGTATGACACATTCTTCACGGCGCCCCGTAAAGCGCATGTCAGGTTCTTCACTAAACATTTTATCAAGATTGAGTTTTTGGACAAGTATGGATCACGTTTCTCAATTCGGAATTGATCGCGACACACGCGGAGCCTACAATGCGCCTCTATTCTGTTGCAGGGTGTGTAGACCGGTGTTCAAGGAATTCGATGAGTGGCCGGAGATATCGCTAGAGCCCGACCCGCCGCGGGACAAGAAAGACAAGAAGGAATCTCCTGAGAACCAAACCAATAATATTATTCAGAATCTGACCACCCCGAGTCAAAAGTGAGTGCTTTTGAAATATTTCCTTTGATGGATAGCTTTTAAATGAATGTTTGGGTTAATGGTTTTGGTGTTTTTCAGAATGACGAGAAAAAGCAGGCCCCGGATTAAGGATAAGGAGGAAAAAGAGCAGAAAGCGGGTTACTGCGAGATGTGCCACGCAGACTACGCAGACGCGGCGCTGCACCGGCGCTCGCCGCACCACCTCGCCTTCGTGCGCGACCACACCAACTTCCTCGCGCTCGACTCCCTCATCAGCTCCGGCGCCGACGTCGCCAGCTTCCTCGACAAGAGCGCTATCAACGGCGAACGGCGCTCGCTCCGCAAGATATGCAACGGCGACGTCGATATACCCAAGGCGAAGCGCTCCAAACGGTCGCAGAGCCCCGACTCCACACTCAATGGCGGACAGAGCCCGCGACGGAACGGCGCCCTCGACGAGGAGAGAAAACACAACACGAGGTGTTCAAGAAAGACCGAGTCCCAGCACTCGGAGGACCGCCAGTATTACAAAGTAGTTGGCGTGAGCACCAAGCTCCGGTCGAGTGGCGGCTTCGCCAGTAAAAGAAAAGTGTCCCCGCCCGCCTGCAACGGCACTAAGCCTCTAGTCGTCAAGTTTAGGAAGGTTCGGAAGTCTGAGCTGTCGGTGCTGAGCGATGAAGCAGAGCAATTCATGTTTCCGAAGCGGGCGAGCTCAACGAGCTCGACGTCATCAGATGAAGATGATAAAATCATATCACCAAAGCGGAGAAGTCCGCCCAAACCTCAACCGACGCCGACACCTCCAATTATTGAGAGGCGGCGACAAGCAAGGCCTCTAGCGCTCAAGGAGGAATCCTCTGAAGAGGATAGCTGGCCGGAGGACAAGAGGAGACGTAAGCGAAGGGCTCCAGCTGTAGCGAAGCGAGGGCGGCGGGCGGGGCTGACTCGCGCCACCGCGGTCGAAAAGCGTGAAAAAGAGGAATCGCCGCCGAAAGTGGAAGAGACGTTACCATTGACGGAGACCGTAGTCCCCTCAGAGGCCGTGCCTTCAGTCCCGGCTGAGGTCAGCCCGCTGCGAGTGGAGCCCGTGGAGAAGTGCATGAAGTGGGAGGACGGGCGGCTGAAGTACACGCCGGCGGTCGAGCAGCTCGAGTTCGCGTTCGAGTCCGTGCCACGGAGCGAGCCCTGGTTCGAGACCTTCCGCCGACAGGACCAGGACGAAGTTGCCGTCAAAAACGTACCAAAATATTTTGGTGAGTTATTCAGGTTACATTTCAGTACTGATAATTAGTTACAAAACGTTTACTTTTGTGATTTTTGGTAAAACCAGACTCTTTCAAGTTTTGACCTACTACAGTTAGTTTGAAAATTTACACAGCATATAATATAAATAAATTAATCATTTATCTGAAAAACGAACATTAACAGATTCAAATTTCTTGTTTCAGCATTATATTCAAAACAACCAAAGTTACCGTACGAGTTCGGAACGTTACCGCCCTTGAAGCCCAACTGCTGTCCGCTGAGCGAGCTGGTGAAGCGCGAGGAGAAGCCGGGCCCTTCGCGCGCGTACGGCACGCGCGGCATGAAGCAGCAGCGCGTGCGCAAGCGCGCCGCCGTCGTCCAGGCCCTTGAGGCCCATCCGCGCAAGTCCCCCCGAGAACACGCCTCAACCCTCGCCATCCTCGGCTCGGCCGGCCTCCTCCATCGCCGGAGACACGCCGACGACGCCAAATCCACCGCCTCCGAAGACACCATCAGCGACGTACAGAGCACTGCCAAAGTAGAACCCGTCGTCTCCGAAACACAGGAAGCGTCAGAGAGACTCCAGCAGTTCCTATCCGAAGTCTTCGAGGAGGCCGTCGAGTACGACCTCTCCGACGAAACCATGGAGGGCGACACGGCTCTTCTCACGTCCACGAACGCCCCGGACGTCTCCAGCCTCGTGTCCGAGTGCGACGACTGTGATATCATCCGGAACGAGATCGCGGCGGGGGCGGCCGAGCGCGCGCGGGGCCGCCGCGGCAAGTTCAAGAAGAAGAACCGGACGGGCTGGCCGAACAAGAAGAAGCAGGTCAAGAAAGGGTCGAGAGCGAACAGCGTCGAATTAGAGCTCAAAGCGAGCAGCAGCCTCGACCGGTCCTCCGCAGAGCCGCCCGACGACGACACCGCGCCCAGCGACGACGACACCGACGCTGAGAAAACTATAGAAGAGAAGTCGAAGTCGGGAGACGACTCCCAGAACGAGGACGAGGACACGCTGACGGAGGAGAAAATCAAACATGAGACTGAAGCCGAGGCGATGGACGTCGACGACGACAAACCGCTCCAGATAGATCTGAAGGTAGTCGTCCAGGAGGAGAAGGCGAAACCTACCCCCGAGAAAGACGAGAAGAGGAGCTCGAGATCATCCGTGTCGGACTCTGAGGATAGAGAGTTGAGGAAGAAGAAGCGGGCGTTACAGGGTCTGTTGCTGCAGCCGGTGGTGCGCGTGGCGCGGGTGGACCCGGCGGCGGCGCGGCGGCTGCGCTCCGGCGGCGCGGCAGCGGCACGGCAGCGGCGCGGCAACCGCCCCAGGTAGCAGGGCGGACCACTCCTCGTCTGGATCCTCAACCACTTCTCTTCATAAGTGCATGTGAACTGAGACTGAGCCTCGCGCGTTCAGCCGGACGGTCCGTACGACTGCTGTGACGAATCGCGAGGATTCTAGTGAAGTTTTAAAATTAGAGTCATAACTTATTTTGTACATAACGTGTCGATTTTTACAAAGCTTCACATTAAAGCTGTTATTTGTCGATTCGTTTTTGGTCAGCTGGGCGGAAATGATGCCTCAAAAAGATGAGGCACTGTTCCTTATTTTTCATGTTCTGTTCGGAATTCCTGGAGAGCTGATGAAAAACTAGAAAAATTCACTGTTCATTAGACGTAACTAACCTATCAGTCTACTTAATTCTAATATACATAAATGACTGTTATCAGCTTTGCCAGGAACAAATCCAGTTTAAAGTAACTTATGTATGAGTAAAACACTGCCATTTGGATGAATGACTAACGAAATTAATATCCACTTCTCGAACAAACTATCGCCTGATTCGCCCGCCTGGCTGACTTTATTTGGAAGCAGTATTTAAGTTTATATTAGAGAAAAGTAATATATCTCGAGGCTCGAACTTCAGATTTATGTAAAATGTACATAGTTGTAATATATGTGGACATTTCGTCAGACTAGTGTGTGTGCAAGAGAAGTGCGGTGCATTTAGGTTTGCGAGCTTAGTCTGTGTATAAATGTTACTATGTATGTAT
The DNA here is from genome assembly GCA_950022985.1 of Udea ferrugalis. Taxonomy (NCBI): domain Eukaryota; kingdom Metazoa; phylum Arthropoda; class Insecta; order Lepidoptera; family Crambidae; genus Udea; species Udea ferrugalis. The sequence continues at coordinate 1,792,541 of OX465527.1, read as the reverse complement.
GCTTAGAGAAGTTTTTTTTCTTGAAAAGATGAATTGTCTCAGGTCATTAAAAGTTGTATAAATGATTATTCTAACTACGTGGTTTCATTCAATCTCGTTACCAGTTTTAAAAGAAATGAAACAGACAACAACTTGTTTGCAAAACATTTTTTTGTCACTGACCATGTTAGATGGCAGTTTAGTTTCAAAAACAAACAAATATTCTCAATATTTCACCGCGAACGATAGCGCAAAGGGAATCCTGAACTACCAACTCACCTGAAGGGCAAAAAGTCGGCGTCGCAGATTCTTGAGTATGGCGGGCACGAAATTGCTTGGGAAAACTCTGTGAGGGGCAGACGCGGTCAAAAAGACCGCCCCGCCCCGTCGTCTGCAAAGCGCCTAGCCGAATTGACTGAGCAAAGCAGACGCACGCAAAATGTGCTATGTTCACTTTCATAGTCTTCAAAAGTGCGCGTGCGTGTTATGGACGCAAGATGATAGATAACATACGAATTTGAACCTTAACACTGCGAAAGGCGAAAACCAATGTTAATTATGGTGACTTACCTACCCTATTATGCTTTGTATTAGTATCGGCCACGGGCGGACTAAAAGATAATTTATCTACCTACTCTCTCATGGGTTAATGGGAAAATTCAGCGCAGTACTTAGGTACGGTTGTGCCGTTTAAACGCCGGAAGGTCACGGGTTCGATTCCAACGCACCAAGTTAATTTGAGAGCGCATATATTAATAAAAAACCGTAGTTTAAGTACTTACCTATTTTGTGGTTGTTTGATCCTCCCAGCCGTAGTATAAAAGTAGCCGTCATAGAGCGGCTGCCTCAGTGTTATCACTACATAGTATAAAACAAAGTCGCTTTCTCTGTCCCTATGTCCCTTTGTATGCTTAAATCTTTAAAACTTAGCAACGGATTTTGATGCGGTTTTTTTTAAATAGATAGAGTGATTCAAGAGGAAGGTTTATATGTATAATAACATCCTATTGCACCCGTGCGAAGCGGGGGCGGGTCGCTAGTAGTTTATATCAGGCAGCTTCACCTAATGGGCCTATAGTTTTAACAGACTGACTAAGGTCCACTATCATTGTAGGATCTTAATATTCACACTGAATGTGGAACATGGATTGAAGGAAAATCTAACTATGTAGGAACTCTTTGTCTGACGAAGTTTAGAAAAAGCTAGCTCCATAAGTACGTACGTTGTGTAAAAAATAAAGGATTGCTCTCTTTTATCTGATACCTGTTAAGTAAAGTATAGACACAAAACGAACAAAAACCTACCTTTACATACATTGACATACCCATCCTCTTCTTACTTATCTACGATGTACCTATACATATAGATTGGTCTAGGCACACAGACAGGCTTTAGGCATTTCGGCTGGGTAGCGATTGATCGGGAACCCGAAGCTTATATACCTGCCTACCACTCAATAGCTATGTATTACACGCCGCAGCGGCGCGGGACGCGGAAACAATCTATACCTACAAAGTATTACATCACGCCGTCACGGGATGAAAAACTGGGTCCACTCATACATATCAAATTTTGAATGGCCGAATGGTTACTAAGTTATTACAGCTAACTCATAAAACGAAACGATAAGACTATTACTGGTTATTTTAAGCTAACCATTAGACATGCAAAAAACGGCGGACTAAAGTGTCTACTTTAAAAAACCATACTTAGAACTGAAAGTGACAGCTTCACTTGTAAGAGCTGCTCAACTTTGATTTGCGTTTGTTTTCGGCGGTTGGTGATTTAGAATGAGCTTGCTTAAGGTCCAAGTTTTAATCGGCCATATCCTTAATTTTTATGATGCACCTGCTATAATGTGTCTTACTCCTGTGACTTTCACAGAGCAATGTTTATATGACCTTCATAATCTGCTTTTTGTTGTGGAGGTTGTTAATCATGCGCATGCGAACTACTTCTTATCGTTTCACCCACTAGTGTAACAAGTTATGTATGGGTAACGTCGGGTTAGAAAATGAAAGAAAATATATAAGACCGCGAGTAGAATCCGTAAAGTTGTTTCATTTCGAATTTGTGTATGAACACACTATAATGCCCTCAATGTATGTAGAAAGCAATTTTAACTACCTACTACCTTTTCGATGGTGTAGTTCACAATTGTCTTAAGTGCACTTTTAAACTTTTTCATTTTATTCCTGCCTAAGGAACTAGACTATATTCTCTACCGTTCGCACTTACCCGATTTTCATAATTCCATCTCTTTCTATTGAAAACTTTGTGTCAAACTAAGCATCAATTCGTGTTCATAAATACTAACGACCATTAGTTCGAAAAATCTGTGTCACATCTACTATAAGTGGCATAAAAGATTTTGAGCATGGTAAAATGAAGCACACAAAAAGTTTAAGTGCAGTTGATATAAAAATAATATAATGAAATGAATTATTTTGAGTGCACAAATATTCTAAGTAGCTATAATATAAAAAAAAACTCTGCTTGAAGTTGAATTGTATAAAGCACAAATCGACGAAGCGCACTAAATCTATGTTTTATTAAAAAAATACAAATTTTTAGTGTGGTAATGTCAGTTACGGTTTTTGTGCTCTTTATTATTATTTTGGCGCGTAATTGGCGTTCGTATAGAGCGTAGATCCTCTGTGAAAGCCAATTGGCGAATGAAGCTAGTTTAGTGGCGTTCTTGCTCAGCTCGCATCGTTCTTACGGGGCGAGCGGGGCGGGTGTGTAGGTACTAGTGTGCAGTATTATTCTTTATTGGCAACATTGCGCCAACTGGACTGCTAATGCGCCCGCGCCCGCCAGAACAGTGGCAACGGGTTCTTTAACGAATATACCGAGTAAAAATTGCATGCTTATTTGTATGGCGTATTCAAATGTTTCGTTAAGGTCGTGAACTTGTAGAATTAGTAGGAACAAAATGGCGAATAAAGAAACCACCGCAAAATGTGTTTTCAGCTGTAGTGGACCCAAAACTGGGTGGAAGACTGATAAATTATACAATATCAGTTTAAAAAAGGAATGACTTCTCCGTAAATTGACAAAATTACAGTAGTTTTGTATAAGACACGCGCACTTAGTACTTATGTGCTTAAAGATAAACTAATCACTGGCAACAACTGAATGCACTTATTATGTTTTTGCATCACTTTAAGTGCTGTTAATGCATTCGGTTACCTACGCTCTTTTTGGTTTCATCATCATCATCATTAAGTGCCACATGAAGTCCACTGCTGAACAATGGCTTTCCCCATAGATTTCCATACATAGCCACCAGTTGTAGACAGCCTGCACCCACAAAAATCTAGCGACCTTTATTAGGTTGTCAATCCAACTTGCTGGTGGACGCCACACACTGTGTTTGCCCTCAAATACTCTTCAATCTAGAATTTTTGGATCCCAGTGACAATTAGTTCCTCGCACTATGTGCCCCGCCCACTGCCACTTTAACCTGCTAATCCGCTGGGCCACGTCAGCGACTCCAGCTCTTCTACGATTCTGGTAATTTCTGACTCGATTTCGTAGTGTAATAGTTAGCTTAGCCTTCTCCATAGCACGTTGGGTGACTTTGACGCCCATAATAGGTATGTGGGTCCATGATTACTTAATCAAATCACTGAACACAGTGATTATACACCTTCGTATTTAGGCAAAGAGGTATGTTGGAAAAGAAAACATGACGCTAAGCGAAAACACAACACTGCCAACTTATTGAGAAACACGATTGAAGTTCTCGAGCAAGTTGCCAAGCTCTTCCAACGATTCTGCCACGACCACTGTGTTGTCGACAACCCGGGTGAGTGATATATCGACCAGTTATGTTGATGACCAAGTCCTTGCCATTCCAGGAGCTTGAAAACTTCTTATAATGCGGTCGTAAACAGTTCCGAAGAAATAACGTCCCCTGTCTTAACACTCCTCGTGCTCTGCTCCTGTACTTGGACTGGACATTCGCGTATGTGCACTTTAGCACTTCAATGTATCTCCCTATAGTCAATGTAGCAACACTGGAGACACTGCAGCATTGCTCAAGTCTCGACTAAATCGAATGCTTTCTCATTGTCCAACGGTTAGCGTTGGACAATGCCAAAAAGTGGCAGATAATACTCCTCAGATTTCTGTTAATAATCTTCCCGCATCTTGGGAAGATATTGTTTTTAAAGAACAGCGCCACTTAGCTTCTGTTCCATGCCTTTGACGTTACCTCCTCGAACAACACGGATAGCCTTTGAACTCTGAGAACCGGCTTTTCGCCTGCCTTCAGAAATTCAGCAGTAATTCTCTCATCACCTATCGCTTTGTAGCTCTTGAGCTGTTTGAGAGGTATTTTAATCTCGTAGAGGCTGTTGTCTTGGATGTCTAGTACAGTGTCGTGTTCGGCTCTAGGATCTTCGGCTGTACTAGTACCGGATTTGGCGATCGAGGGATATACTTTACCCGTAGAATCTTTCAACACCCCTTAATACTGCTTCTATCGTCGATGCCACACTGACAACCCAATAAACTTGTCTTTTGTGAACACTTTTGTTCCGTACGATCGTCTCTTAAGGACGATTGGTTATCAAACTCACGGATGTCGTGTTGCAAGGACTTCCAGATACTCTATTGAGTAGTCGTTAGTTTATAGCATCATCGGACGTCTGCAGTAACAGAGACCGACACTCAGCCATTAGTTCGGAGGTGTGGGTCGCAAGTTTTTGCGGTTTGTTTTGACGACCAGCCTTATAAAAGCTGGATCCAACCGCATGGCGCAGTGATTAGCCATCTCAAGTTGAAAGCTCTCGGGGTTTTCGATATGGGCGCGAGTAGGTTGGAGCGTAGACTCCGTTCCAGCTTGACATTAAAATTCAATGTGCCTCGCACCATGAACCCACCTAGGCCCCCTGAGGTTCTCTATAACCCTAACTCCCACTTTCGACGTACAATCCCCTCTCTTGCCAAGCTTTGGCCACAGCTGGAATCAGAAATAGCAGGGCCGCCGGAGACTTATGAGTCCAGTTTCGTTTGTATCAAACTACTGTTCTCAAGGAACTAAGAAAAAAAAACTTTTAGATTAACGTTCAGGAAGAAATTGCCGTTTTTTTTATGGTCCAAGGTAACTCCAAATCTAATTTTGTCAGAGAAAGAAACAATCACGTTTTTAAAATTAATGTGATTGTAAGTTTTGAGAGCTGAATTTCAGAAAAATTTCAAGTTGAAAATAGGTTCCAGACCAGCTTTTAGCCTTATAAAATGAATGGAACCCTCAGTGGGCGAGTTCAGCTCACACTTGTCCGGATTTTGAATGTATTAAATAAACTAAGTACTAGTTTGTTTATATATCTGAGTGCACAAATGTACTAAATGGGGGGGTTAGTTAGCTAATTTGCTTATTTTATAGTTAAAACGGCCTATGATTGTAAGGTTTATACTTTAATAAAGAGACAAAGAATAAGTCTAATACAAACATGCCAACTTATTATGAAAGTCAAAACACTGCCTGTGCTATACATGTCTCAACTTTCAAAATGCTCTCCTGTAAAATCAACATTTTGTAGTTAGCACAATTGTGAACTACACCATCGTTTTATTTTATGTGCTCCTACCTAAACCTTAGTTAATAACTTTAGAGGGTTTACTTCCTACTTATTACATAAAAAAGTTGAATTAATATTTCAAGGCAGTTGAAATGCCTAGAAATAATTGTATGATTGATGTTGAAGTGTTATGTGCACTGAGATGAAAACAAATATTTGTTACACAAAGCGTTTGCCTTGAGTGGGATTTGAACCCACAACCTATCGCTTAAAATCGCCCTCGCTCATGCCCAGCAGAGCTACAGAGCAATGATAGATATGCATAGAACATAATAATGTGCATTTGACGTTCCCCTAAAATACCTATTTCTTGAAAGTTCAATATTATTTTTAAAACTGTCAAAGACACTTTGTCCTGATACTTTTGGCAATCCTCCTGCTATTTATTAAAAAGAGGATATTCACTTACTGGAAACAACTTAGAAGCCTAAGAACAAAGGCTCTGACTGGGAATGAAACCCACAACCTTAGGTGCTATAGGCAGGATCTCTGTTTAATGTTCAAACCGGACAGAAGTGCTATTGAAGATGCAAAAATAAGAAAATGCAGTCATATAACTTAAGTTTTATTGAAATTCTGCAGGTTCATATCGACCAAATGAAAAACAAATGATCTACTCTAACTGGCATATAATCAATAACAGAATTTACACTTTGTACATCTTCACAGATGATGTTCAGCCGTTTTCTCATTGTTCATTCTTATGTGAATAACAAGTAAATTAAATCAAAACTAGTTTCTAAGCCGAATCCCTTTATATCTTAGACCAACTGCATATTGTATAAAATAAAAACTGCAATTTTTCTATACTTTAAATTAATCAGATTAGTATTAATGTACAGTGGGTCTAACATGTTTGAGATACTATAGCCAAATTTTAAGGTTTATTCATAAATGTCTTCTTTGTCAGCGACATACTGGATAATGTCTCGTGGCCTAACAAGCCTCTCTGCATCACCGTCAGGAATTTCAAAACCAAATTCGTCTTCCATTGCCATGATCACTTCAACATGGTCTAAGGAGTCCAGGCCCAGGTCAGTGATGAAGTGGGAGTCCACAGACAACTGAAAGGGACAAATAAGAATAAATTTAGGCACACTTAAACTATAATAAAACCAACACAAGACCAGAGACAACAAAATAACTAAGAAATGTAAGTAGTAGGCTACCTTCTCAGGGTTAACTTTGTCATAAAGTTGCAGAACAAGGAGCACCCTACTTTTAATTAGCTCTAACGAGAGAGGAGGACCGGCACTGTAGTTTCGGACACCGATTTTCTGGGTCTGAAACAAAATTTTAAGAGTAAATGCAATGTATGTACCTGTCTGCCAGACAGTTTGTCGTAGGCCTTGCACACTTTCATGACTCGGTCCTCAATTTGCTGCGGTGACTGCTTACACTGCGTCCCGCCCGAGTACTGTTGTGTTCGCTGACATTGTACCTAAACAGTTTCATATCTGTACATTTGTTATGCAACACTTTGAGGTTATAATAACAAAAAAATATTTTCACGTAATGAACAGTACGATCTGATTGTAGAAGCCCGTTTTTAATGTACGAGATTAATGATGGGAGGCTATAAACGCAATACCTGCCTGAAAATCACATTGTATTGATTGATAAAAATTCGTACCTCATTTTGGAGCTTGTGGGAATTTTGTGCTCTAATCAAGGCATTTGCTGATTGGAATTTTTGTTGAAGAACTACGGTTGAAAGCCGGCATACTACCGGTGTCCTGTAGGACGTGGATTTCCGCAATAATCCACTAAAAGCACTTCGGACGAGATTTACAGCAGCCATTTTTCAGACTTCAATACATAGACAAATGCAAAGTTGATAGACAACTGTCAGATAACTAAATTGGGAATGTCAAATAATCGAATGTTTTTTAATCGATTATTCAATTGCGCAACTTGCGTGTATGTATTCACCCCTTTAGGCATAAACTAAAAAAAGTATGTTTGTTTGTCTTTGACACGCAGTCCGTCATCTGTCACTGCTGGCTGTCAGTTTGACAAAGTTCATTGTTTTTGTGTGGGTCGTGGGGAAATGGATTTACTGCTATAACTCCAATTAGAATTATTAATAATGGGTAATGCTGACACAAAACTAAACTTCAGAAAGGCAGTCGTCCAGCTTACCTCAAAATCACAAGTAAGAGTTTAGTATATGTTGTAAACAGGTGTGAATTTGTATGACGAAGTCTACTATTATCATAACGATTTTTACAGCCAATTGAGGCAGCTGACGATAGTTTCTGGGATCAGTTCTGGTCGGAGAGCGTGACCAATGTCCAGGATGTGTTCGCGCTGGTCCCAGGGGCAGAAATCCGCGCGCTGCGTGAGGAGTCCCCGAACAACTTAGCAACACTTGTGTACAAGGCTGTTGAGAAGCTAGTGAAGACTGTGGATAGCAGCTGCCGGACACAAAGAGAACAACAAACAGGTAGACAAGTTTTTAGCATTCCATAGTTATCCAACCAATAATTTTATTACTGTAAGGCTAAGTATATAAACTCATGTTAATCCTATTAAACGAGCAGTTCTAATCGAGACGTGAGTGTTATTATTTCACCTCATCTTCCAACCTCATATGGCGACCCTGCCGAACACGTACTCGCGCGACGAGTCATCGGCGCTCGCTCCCGTGTTATCCCTATAAGGCGTTGGAATGTATAACAATCTCCTGATGTGAACTTTGTGAACTTTGACTTCGGTAAAATGACGGATTACATTGTAACAATTACGCGAGTGCTAACGCGAAACTTCGTGCCGGTTTCATACGTGAACAGTCTATTTTTATTGTGAAAAGATGGGGAAAAATCAGTCCAAGGATGAAAAAGTTATAATTGCACAGACAGCAGCAGGAGGCTCAGGAAACCAGGCAACGGTTGATGAATTGCGTTTTCACCTCAGCACGACGAATATCTTGTTGGCAGTTGTGGCGCTATGTATTATGTTGGCGTTCCTTATCTACGTGTATAAAAAGTATAAGAGTTGTCATACAGCGTGGATGCGACGGGAAATGGTGCAGAGATCTTTTGCGCGACGAGCTCCAGCGGTGAGGCCCTACGGTGGCCCAAAAGGCAATACAGAATCGGTGTAAGTGTATAAGTGGAAAAGTGCGACATAAAAAGTGAGTAATCAATGTTGGTGAACATTATTTACCTACTAGTTTTACATTAGGTAGTAAAAGTGCAAGTATTATCTATTATCGTATATTATTAAATTGCACGTAAAATATTACTATGTGTGTGTATTCGTAAAGGTACTATGTTATATAATCATATAATTATGTTATGGCAGATGTATTAGCCATTGTATTTACAAACTTAAAGGAAATAAGAACATATTTGATTAAAATAGGTCCTCAAAGAAGGCAAAAAGATATATGTGCTAGGAAATTAAATGATGCTATAAAGATATATAATGAATACTTAGATAGTTTTCAGTCGATAAAAGAAGATATAAAATATAGAAAAATAACAGGCGATGACTTAGTGTATTATGAGAAGTATTTTTGTGACATTGACTCATTGTATGCAGATATTAGGCGATTGTGCAGTTTTGAAACTGTAGAATTTTCGGAATTGAGTGATAACAGAGACATTTGCAAAATGAGTACTTTTGATTTAAAGGTAGCGTTAAGCTTGATACCAATTATGGGCACAAAAAACGAATTAAATATAAAGCAAATAATTGACAACATTGAATATTATGACTCGATTCTGGAAAATAGAGAATGTAAAGAAAAATTAATACAATTTGTTTTGAAAACTAGATTGTCTCAGGCAGCAAAACTTAGGCTAAATTCAGCTTATTTGTCGGTTTCTGGTTTAGTAAAGGATATGCGCAAACATTTACTAGCCCAAAAGGGTTCTACTGCTCTACAGACAAAGCTACAAAATGTTAAACAACATGATTTGTCTATCAAAGAGTTTGGAGATGAGATTGCAGAATTGATGTCGGATCTTACAATTTCTCAGGCCGACAACAATGCGACTAGTTTTGAGGTACTTAAACCTTTGAATGAGAAAATCGCTATAAAAAGATTTTCGGATGGTTTAAGGAATCGTAGGCTGAGTACGATAATTGCGGCCAGGAATTTTGAATTCTTAAAGGACGCTGTGCAGGCAGCGATTGATGAGGAGGTCTCATCAGCAACATTGTCTGGGGAAGTAATGAATATGAGTTATAATCGTTACAACAAAAACAATTCCAGGGTGAAACATGGACAGCCTTCCAGGCAGCGAGGTAATACCAGAGTCTTCACACGTCAAGGGCAGAGCAGCAGCTATGGCAACGGGTACGGACGAGGTGCATACCAGCAGCAGCCAGCTCGAGGGAGAGGCTCATCACGAGTCAACCATCGAGGCGCAGGTAGGTATACCTACAATAGATTTCATGGAAACCAAAGGAGGCATGATCAAATTCATGTAGTCACAGAGCCTGAAAATACGCAAGAAAATGAGCCCATTCAATTTTTTCGAGACTAAAAGTGAAACTATTTTAGCTAGTGACAGTCATTGTAACGTTTATTTATCTTTGCATGACCAAATTTGTTCATGGTTAGTGGATACAGGAGCTTCAATATCGGCTATAAAGTATAAACATCTATTTCAACAGAACATTCCTATCCATAAAGAGCGTGCTATCATAAACGGTATTGGGGGCAAAGTTGAAGTAATAGGATATGTTTATTTAAAGCTGTACACGCGAAACGTGTACTTTACACACAAGTTTTATGTTTTTGATTCTTTACCATGTCAGGCAACAGGTATCATCGGAAAAGATTTCTTGAATAGGCATGAAGCAGTGATAGATTTGAAAAATAGTATTGTTCATTTAAAAACCTTAAACAGTACTAGAGTTGCTTTAACATTACATATGAAAGACAAATTAATAAAACTACCTCCTAGATGTGAGTCTATGCATTACATGCAAACAAATAAAGAAAACGATTCAGTTATATGCGCATCGGAATTGACCCCGGGCGTATTTGTAGCAAGCTGCATAGTCAAACCTGTTAATGGTTTAGTACCAATCAAATTATTAAATACAACAGAACAAGAAATAACCTTGTCAAATCTCGATATTGACGTACACGAACTATCAGAGTACAATGTTTGTAATTTTGATAAAACTGGAAGAGATATAAGCAGGATCAAAACTTTATTATCTCAATTAAAAATAAGTCATTTATCTGTTGAAGAACGAAAAACTATAGAAAACTTATGTGCGAAGTATAACGATGTATTTTATGTCCAAGGGGATAAATTGACTACTACCAATATTTATACACATTCAATAAGATTAAAGCCAAATCAAGGTCCAGTTTTTGTGAAACCATATCGATTGCCTCATTCGCAAAAAGGGCAAATAGAATGTGAAATTAATAAAATGTTACAAGAAGGCATTATAGAGCCGTGTAACAGCGAATGGTCAAGTCCATTGCTATTAATACCGAAAAAACTAGATTCTAGCGGTGAAAAGAAATGGCGAGTCGTTGTTGACTATAGAAAATTAAATAATTGCATAGAGAATGACAAGTTTCCTTTGCCAGCTATAACGGAGATACTAGACTCTTTAGGTGGATGTGTTTATTTTAGTCATTTAGACCTTTATCAAGGATATTATAACGTGTCGCTTGATAAAGACTCTAGGAAATACACTGCATTTTGTTCAGGACAATATCAGATGACCAGAATGCCTATGGGCTTAAAGACAAGTCCTGGGTCATTTTCTCGTATGATGACTATGGCTATGGCTGGGTTAACATACGAGAAATGCTTCATTTATTTGGATGATTTGATCGTTTTTGGAAGAACACTGAGTCTGCATAATCAAAATTTACAGGATGTGTTTGAACGGTTGAGAAAGGTAAATTTAAAGCTTAATCCATTAAAATGTAATTTCTTAAAAAAGGAATTAATGTACTTAGGTCACATAGTTTCTGAAAATGGAGTCTTACCGGATCCAGAAAAAGTAAAAGTCGTTGAAAACTACCCATGTCCCACGAATGTCGACGAATTAAAACGTTTTACCGCATTCGTTAACTATTATAGAAAATTTGTACCTAAATTTGCAGAAAAAGCATACGAACTAAATAAATTAGGAAGAAAGAATGTACCTTTTATTTGGTCAGATAAATGCCAAAAGTCGTTTGAGTTATTAAAAAAAGGCATAACATCAGCCCCAGTACTGCAGTATCCAGATTTCTCAGAACAAAATCAGTTCATATTGTATACAGATGCATCGAATTATGCGTTAGGAGCAGTTTTATGCAATAAAGATGGAAGACCAGTAGCGTACACAAGTCGATCTTTGAATAAGGCCGAAAAGAATTACCCAACTATCGAAAAAGAAATGTTAGCGATTGTATGGGCAATTCGACATTTTAGGCCGTATTTATACGGTAAGCATTTTATCATACGGTCAGACCATCGACCATTAGTTTACCTTTATAACTTAAAAGATCCTTCCAGTAGACTGACTAAATTCAGACTTCAAATAGAAGAATATGAATTCACAATAGAGTATGTAAAAGGATCAGAGAATACGGTAGCAGACGCGTTGTCAAGAATGACAATAACTAGTAAAGAACTCAGAGAAATGCATGAAAATATAAATGTTATGACAAGAGCACAAAAGAGACTTTTAGATGATGTAAATAGAGTAGATCTTTCGGATAATATGGTTACTACTGACGATTGGCCTGTACAACCAAAAGTTGTAGAGACTCATATTAAGCCAAAAGAATCGGTTGAATTAAAATTTATGAATAGAGAATTACTGAGGGAATATCAGAGGAAAAATGTAATAAGTAAACAAAGTAGAACGTTTTGTTATGTGCCAAGTAAAAAGAGCATTTTTATAAAATACCTAGATTCTTCATCGAAAAGGTCACGAGCTGAATTTTTGAGAGAACTAGACGAATTTTGTAAACAAATAGATGTGTGTGAATTGTGCATTATTAAATGTCGTGAAAATAATATATTTATAGAAAAGATGTTGCAAGAATTAAAAAATAAAAAATGGTCCGGACCACGTTTTTGTATTTTGAATAATGTGAAAAGAATAAACGACAAGGACGAAGTAAGAGTCATTCTTAATGATTTTCATCTCTTGCCCACCAGTGGCCACGCGGGCATGAGAAGAATGTATAATAATATTAAGAAGTACTATTATTGGCCTAGTATGGAAAAAGATGTAAAGGTTTTCGTACAACGGTGTCATAAATGTCAAACACAAAAACATTCGATTCCTATTAGGGAACCAATGGAAATCACCACCACAGCGAGTTGGGCTTTTGAGAAAATATACCTTGATTTAGTAGGTCCTTTAGACCAAGATCAAAATAATTATAATTATATACTAACATTACAGTGCGAGTTAAGCAAGTACATAGAGGCCTATCCTTTAGTTTCCAAGAAATCAGAAGAGGTCGCACGAGCACTGGTAAGTAATTTTATTCTAAGATATGGAGTACCGAGGGAAATTGCAACAGATAAAGGTAAGGAGTTTATGTCTTCAGTTTTTAAAGAAATATGTTCACTTTTGAACATCAAACAGTTAAATTCTACCGCATATCATCACGAAAGTATTGGTTCTTTAGAAAATTCACATAAAAATTTAAATAGTTTTCTAAGAATCCAAACTGATAATCATCCAGAGGTATGGAGTTCATGGTTACCGTTTTGGTGTTTCTCATATAATACTTCGGTGCATTCGGAACATAAATTTACTCCTTTCGAGTTAGTTTTTGGTCGGAAGTGTGTTTTACCTAGTAACTTATCAGGTGTCTGCGTAGATCCTTTATATAATCATTCTAGTTATCCATGTGAATTGAAATATCGCATTCAAACGTCTCAGAAAGAAGCCCGAGATAATTTACTTCAAAGTAAAATAAAAAGAAAGACAATGTATGACAAAAAGGTTAAGACAATAAGTTATAAACCTAATGACTTAGTTCTTATTAAAAATGAAAGTGGTAATAAAATGAAGGATGTTTACTTAGGTCCATTTATTGTAATAAAAGATGTATCTCCCAATGTTGAGATAATTAAAAATGGAAAACCTTATTTAATCCATAAGAATAGGACAAAAATGTATTATAAAGATTAATGCACTTAATATCTATTAAAACAAAATATAATTACTGTTAATAATATGTTACTCATGATAAATAGTGAATAAAAAAAAATGTAATCTTGATATAATAATAATTAACATTTTTTTTCTCTCAAGGAGGGAAATGTAAGGCTAAGTATATAAACTCATGTTAATCCTATTAAACGAGCAGTTCTAATCGAGACGTGAGTGTTATTATTTCACCTCATCTTCCAACCTCATATTACTGTTAAACAAATAAAATAAGCTTTTATTTAGACATTAAATATAGTACTGATTTGCCATGTCCGTTCGCATACCTTCGTTGAGAGAGACTCCTCGCTGTTATTTTGCATGGGCATACAAATCAACCACAATGACAAAGTGGTTGTAAAATCCTGGTTTTATTTTCCAATACATATTTATTTACTGTGAAAAAACATCCTGTTAGTAGGAACAGGATGTTTTTTATTCTTGGTTCTTTGTGTCATATTAGCCACATATGTGGCTGATACCTATTTCCTAACATGATCACTTATTAATTACAAATAACTTAAATTACTAATATGGCATGCAAAATTACTTTGATTATCTTTACAAATAATACAAACATAGAAATACCAAAAAAAAACATTTGGTCTAGTTTCCATGTTTAAAATGACTTCTCATAATGGATGTCCATAACAATGGGTTCTTGATCTTGGGTAAATGTCTCTGTTTATTTATTCATTCCAAAAATGGTGATAATAAATGAGATGATAAGGCATTTGAAATGTTTGTAGCTTTGAACTGTGCCCGTCTGCTGACTCGAGTGCTGCCGTACATGCTGGAAGAGCCAGAATGGCATGGCTTCTTTTGGTCTTCGCTTCCTGCTGCTGCTGAAAATGAGCAGTCAGTTCCACTGGCGCAGTCACTCATCAATGCTATCTGTGTAAGATAATGGATATATTTAATTATGTAAAAAGAAAAAAAACTTACTATTCAATAAATTATTATTATTGGCCTAAAGTAGTGTCCCAATGCTGGGCAAAGGCCTCCTCACCACTTCAATAAGCATAAACCATAATTTCGTTTGTATTATTACAAATTATATATTTATTTATAAGGAATGAAACAGGTGCTCTAGTATCTGATTTTGCCATTAGGCGTGCAAATGGCAATAGATATTGTTATAATAAGAATTAAAGGAGTTATATATTATTCTACCAAAAAACTGTTTTCTGTTATGGTCTACTATACCATAAAATTATACTTGATTGGCTGATATTGGCATTCTTTGTGGGATGGAGACTGGCAGAGGAGGCCTTTGCCAGGGCTTTGGAGAGTATGGGGCTCATTGAGCTTTTCGATTCTATTCTAAATATGTTGAAAATGATAATGTGTTGATTAAAAATGAATTGAAATAATATATTTTTTGCAGGATCTGCTCTTTTGCCCCGACTTCACGGTGGTGAGCACGAAGCGCGCCGGGCCCGTGAGTTTTCAATATTGATTTACTGATAAAGCTGCTATCTTATCAACTGGTGAGATGCTTGAGCCTTTAGTACACAATGTACTATTTTATTGGCATGATGGGAAAGCTAGTTATAAATATTGCTAGGTACTTCCCATAGAGGTTACCTTTGGCCATCAGGTGAAATGGTAACTATATGATACGCAAAATAAAGCAACATCAACATTCTTTGTCCCTATGAAATACTCGCATCAGTTCATTAATCGAAAGACCTAATAAATAATGTATAAATATCTTGACAACTGCTAGACTAATTTTCAAGTTAGACATTCGATAGAAATTTTACATATAGCAAGTATTATAGGTATTTGCATAGAAAGTTTCTGGTTTTTGTACCTGGCAAATATTTTGTCTAAATTGTTTTGAATGAACTGTCACAGTGCAATAATGTTTGATTTAAGACAACACCGCCCCGCCCCGGATTCGCACGGGTGCAATCGGATGTTATTAATTATTATACATCTAATAAACCTCCCGCTTCAATCACTTCTATTTAACAAAAAACCTCATCAAAATCTGGTGGATCCGTTGCTGAGTTGAAAAGATTTAAGCATACATAGGGATAAAGGGACACAGAAAGCGACTCTGTTTTATACTATATAGGAATAAAACATTTGGGTTATTATACTCTCTTCCGTCCGTAACCACCGCAAAACGTTCTGACAATGCCGATGTTGGTCCAGGAGCGTGCAGAAGAGCTATCCTCCCTAGACAGCTGCGAGTATATCTGGGCGGGCGGCGTGGGCTTCGCTCGGAGTCCGCCGCGCGTGGCGCCGCACGAGGCCGCGCGGACGGAGCTGCTGCGGCTGCTGCTGACCTGCTTCAGCGAGACCGTCTACAAGCCGGCGCACCAGGCGGCAACACATCACAACAAGTGGATCGCGTGAGTGACGCCACTTCTTAGTAAAACATAGAAAACTTTTTTACATGTTTATTATTGTTTTTAGCATTTTCCATGCTTACTAAAAGATCTGAAAACCCGATAAAGACATTTGGACCCGCATCCCGGTTTACGAAAGATGCGAATACGATTCCGGCCTGATGCCAAGATGATCAAATGTCTTTTTCTGGTTTTCAGATCTTTAGTGAAAACTTTTGTTTTTCACACGAAAAAAAAAGTTTTTTTATTTTTTGTATAAGGAAACATACAGCATGATTTAGCACATTGAATTAAAACTATCCAAGACATACATGAGCCGAAAAAGTTTTACCAACTAAACAAAGCATACAATTGAGTAAACTACTTTAACTTAAGAGTAACAAAATTCGTCCAAAAAAGTTAACAGTCTTTCTAAGTCCCATTGCTGGGCACAGGCCTCATATTAAATTACATTAAATATATTTTTTGAGATAACGTGAGCCATACTTCACGCGGGCTTAGTTTCAGATGTTATCAAACCAGCCTGCAACCAGGTCTGCAACTAAAAACTGACATCATGTGTCGTCAGTGAAACCAATTGCTTAACGTGCCTTCCGAGGCATTAAACTGCCACCAGTCTTATTGCATTGCTTTACAATAGTATTATTTGACAAAAAAGATTTTCTCAAAATTATTCGGAAAGTCAAAAAGAGGTTAATTAATAGTAGAATGCATTTATGGACTGCGTAATGTTATTTCTACACTCATTCTCAGGTACCTAACGAGTCCGGACAACCGTCACGCGCTGCCGTTGTTCACATCGCTGCTGAACACGGTGTGCTCGTACGACCCGGTGGGGCTGGGACTGCCCTACAACCATCTGCTGTTCAACGACACGCTAGAGCCGCTGGTCGAGGTAACTATAGTCCGTTCGCGTTAATAATGCAGTAATTTCATACTTGTCCATCGATTTAGCATGCCCCCTAACCAATCGAATTGTTTCTAATTAGAAAGTGAAGTCCACAGTGATCAGTTGAAAGCATACTTTCGAACGCAAAGGTTGTGGATCTGAGTTTTTATGTCTGCAACAGAATTAAATTTAAAAATCACTGCATTCTCAACGCGTACGGACTGTAGCACTGAACTGTTTGTACATCTTCATGTCAATCGTGGCATGAATAAAGCCCGTTAACATTTAAAGAAAGAGTGCTAGGGCACCATGCAATGGGTATTATAACTAGAAATGACATTTATTTTTATTCTGGTTTCCTTCAGCCAAACTATCTTCTACTATATAAAAATAAGTCGGGTTTTCCTTCCTGACGCTATAACTTCAGAACGTAAGAACCGATTTCCACGGTTTTGCATTCGTTGGAAAGGTCTCGGGCTCCGTGAGGTTTATAGCAAAGAAAATTCAGGAAAATTTTAACAGAAAAGCGGGAAAATCTTTTTTCACATACAGCTAAGACCACGCGGACGAAGTCGCGGGCGGCTGCTAGTTGTTTTATAAGTTTTATACGAAAATTAAATTAATCTGTCATTGAAAAATAGTATTGAAGAGTCAACCACCATCTTTATTCCTAATGATTTTGCAAAAAAAAAAAATATTTAATGTCTGCCAACAGGTAGCCTTACAAATCTTAATAGTGACGTTGGATCACGATACGAGCAACACACTCAATGAAGAAACGGATGAGGTGAGTTTTTATTTTTTCGAATGTGTCGACGAGTTTTTGTCCAATTTCACTATACCTACAATTTGTGGTCAATACAACACTGATAAAAACCCCAAGCAACCCGGACAATAGGTACGGTAGGGTCCCCTTGGACCCTGTTAAGATAACGCTACATGGACTCGCGCGTATCCATAATGCGAGAGAGCGCAAGTGCAAGATACCTGTTTCCTTCTTTCTCCGTCCTTTTCGTCTCGCGCATAAAACGCGTTCCCTGGACAAGCTCTTACTGCGTTAAAATTATATCCGCTCGGCGAAATTGTGTGCATCTGAATGTTGCGTTCACCATTACAGCAACAATCAGTGTGCTGCTTACCCCGTTTGAGATGTCGTATGCTATGTTATAATAGCATAGCTAAACCGTTCCGTGTATATAAATGAAATTTTCACTCAACTTAAGGGGCCTTAGTAGTTGAAAACGTCAAAATGGACTGTTATCTATGAGCTATAACTGAAAATATTGAATGTTTTTCGCACTGAAATTTCTAATATGTATTACAGAACGTATGTGTGATGGGATAACTGTTTCCGAAACACGATTGGAAAAACTTTGCTCGATAGAAAAAAATCCTGAAGTTACCTCTAAAATATCTTATAAATGCTCATTACAGCCGCATTGTACGATAATAATTCGTATAAAATCACAAAAACATAGGTATTTACCTTCTCGATTTCGTGACTGATTTAGATTTAGAAAATACTAAATATTTTCATTCACTTTTTGATAAAATGTGAATGGCGCTTACGATTTTTAGTTTCGAGCACGTTGATTCCATACTAAACGCGGACACTCACCTTCTCCCCCACCCCCTTACCTCAGGCGAATTTTACTGACCGCCTAACCCCCGTTAAGAAGAGAAATACCTTAATTTGTTTCAAACCCACTTTCACCATTACAGCAACAATCAGTGTGCTGCTTACCCCGTTTGCGATGTCGTATGCTATGTTATAATAGCATAGCTAAACCGTTCCGTGTAGGTATATAAATGAAATTTATTTATTTATTTATCAACTTATGAAGAGAAATACCTAAATTTGTTTCAAACCCACTGATTTTAGTCTAGCATTAATAGTTATTTAGATATTTTATCATAGCAAAATTGTGATAATTTGGCATTCAACTTATTAAGTGTTTAATGTATGTATTCTCCATGCCATTCTCTGGTGAAATGTGTGATTATATCCACCCTATCTAACACCATTAGGTACTACTTTCATTCAAACAAATGATTCTGATTCTGAACCGTTTCCAGAGCCTCCCAGACAACCTGTTCATAAACTACCTGTCCCGCATCCATCGCGACGAAGACTTCCAGTTCCTCCTGCGCGGCGTGACGCGGCTGCTGAACAACCCGCTGGCGCAGACCTACCTGCCCAACTCCGCCAAGAAGGTCAATCTGCACCAGGAACTGCTAGTGCTGTTTTGGAAGATGTGCGATTATAATAAGGTCGGTTTTTGCTTGTGCTGTTTTGGTAGCTTTTGGTAGTTTTCATGAAAACTAGTGAATAGTTTTATGTTTGCTGTCGTGATTTTCAAATAAACTACTAAACAGTTTTATGTGGTACTTTTCATGCAATGGTTCAATGAACACCCATATCTCGTGTCAATATGTTATACCTAACCAGCAGAATTCCGAAATCACGAGGTTTTTAGAATCGATGCAAAAGTACACTCTGCATTAGGTAACACTTCGTAAACGCGAGTAAATGTACACATCATTTCGCGAATTCTATAGCAAAAACCCTAAATGTGTCGCTCTCCCTGAATCCCGGATTTTTCAAAACAACAGCGCATAGCACTAGGTAAATATGCATCCGATCCAATGACTAATTATAACTTTTAAAGTTTGTATCGTAGCGTATTTAGGTTTCTTTCTTACACCGAGAGTTTGTTTATCACTCAGAATTATTGTATTAGTTTTTTTGTGTAAACCGTTTCGCAAAGCACATGTCGTAGCTTTATTCTTAAGGTTTTCGACCTGTAAATTGATATATTTGCTTATAATTTGAAATTAATGGGTTTTGTTTCAGAAATTCATGTATTACGTGTTGAAAAGTAGCGACGTACTCGAAGTGCTGGTCCCGATATTGTTCCACCTAAACGACTCTCGCGCCGACCAATGTAAGTCCTTTCTTATTTCACAACATGACACTTTTATCACATCAGTTCAAAATCTTAGAGAATATTATTATGCATAAATTGCTAGAACAAACAAATCATGTTCAGTGATACTTTTATTCAGGGCTAATAGAACTCTTGTAGGTGCCCTTTTTTAAGGCAAAGCATACACTTCATGTCAAGGTTTACCTTTAAAGTTCAAGTTAAACATCTCCATATTTCCAGCAATTTATAGAGCTCTTTATAGGGTTAAAAAGTCAGCTATGATGGAACATAAACATTCTTTAGCAGGGCGAGGCAAACATTTTGCCATCTTTTATTTGTTATTCTTGTATCAGTTATGATTCTAAAAATATGCACCGTACCTATATTGTTTATTTTTCTATCTGAGACCTTTGAGGTGATTTTTTGCCTGACTAGTATTGTTAATATCTCGAAGTGAAGAATGCTTTGGTGGTAACTTGGAATAAAATATAAAAGTTTCTTGATTGTTGTAAAAATATAATTTAGAAATTTCAGTCCTCTTTCGTTCTTGAGTTTACATGGCAATTGTTTTCTTTTTTTGCGTCGAGCACAGATAAAAAATATAAAAAAAAGAAAATACTAAGGAATTCCTTTTCTCCAACAAGTATCATAGTCCTAATGTAATATTCCTAGCGCGCGTGGGCCTGATGCACATCGGCGTGTTCATCCTGCTGCTGCTCTCCGGCGAGCGCAACTTCGGCGTGCGCCTCAACAAGCCGTACACGGCGACCGTGCCCATGGACATCCCGGTGTTCACGGGCACGCACGCTGACTTGCTGGTCGTCGTGTTCCACAAGATCGTCACTACGGGTCATCAGAGGCTGCAGCCGCTGTTTGATTGTCTGCTCACTGTGCTTGTCAATGGTGAGGCTCTTACACTTGTTCCTAAAAAAACCGGCCAAGTGCGAGTCGGACTCGCGCACGTTTACTGTATGGGTTGTAATCCGTCAATTTGGTGGAAAATTAATCCTGGTAAATAATCATTACTTTTTTAATTTCATACTCAGCAGTCTGAGGGTTAATAATTGTAGGCGGCTCTTGTGCTAGAAATAAACTTTCTGGTCGACATTTCCAAAAAGATAACAGTATTTTTTTTGTCTGGCCGGCACTTTCATTTTTGGGTACCCAATGCAAGATATCCTTTCAGCTTTAGGGTACAACCTGGTCACAGAAAGACAGACAGCAGAGGCTTAATGATATGGGTCCATTTTTACCTTTTAAGTACGGAAGTTAAGTTTAGTTCAGCTCATAATTATTTCAACTATTCTTAAACACATGCACGGACATTTCGGACTGCCGCTTTAACCAGTACAGTTCAAAAATGTATTGACGATTTGCAAAGGCAATTGTATTATTACAATGACAGAGTCGTATGCCATTTGAAGTGTCACTTACATCTAAAACAATACTTCAGACGTAGGACCGCGTCATTCATAATTTTGATGTTGACTATAAATAAATGAGTTGTTCTCGTTCCCCAGTGTCCCCGTACCTAAAGACGTTGTCGATGGTGGCTGCCACAAAGCTGCTGCACCTGCTGGAGGCGTTCAGCACGCCGTGGTTCCTGTTCTCGCAGCCGCACCACCATCACCTCGTCTTCTTCCTCTTGGAGATGTTCAACAACATGATCCAGTACCAGTTCGACGGTCAGTTGCTTTAGTTGTTCATTAGTTTTGACCACCGATTCGATGTAGAGGTGTAATCCAATGGGTTTGGAAATTACCTATTTACATCGACCTTACAGCCACTAGACGCCTGATGTTTGATTTCTGGTGTAAATTGTCAACAATAGGTGGGGAGAAACGTCACTATTTAGTCAATACGCATAATGTCTAATCAGTAACGTTTTCACTTTGCCAGCTCACGGGAATGGTAGGAACTCATCGGTTAGTAGAATACGATTCCGATGTATTTGTCTGACTTCGTGACAAGAGTCTGCCGCCTGACATTAGGAGTATATCGGCTATGAGGTCGATGCCTATTTACATTATGTGCAGAGGCGCTCACATCAACCTTAACATAGGGGCACCTTATGCTGTTGAGTTGTTAATTTTAATGTTTATAGTTCCATACAGTTAACTATAAACATTAATTGTATATTGCTGTGCCCTACCAGGGTTACATGTTTTGGGATGCTAAAATGTGAACAATATCTCTTTTTACCACATGTGCGCAATAAATCTTTGAATCTTTGACGTAAGACCTATTTTGCAATGGTTTTGTAAAGGTTGTGCGCCTCTGTACGTAACTATATTCGTGGCCTAGTTCTCAAAGTACAATCCGTGCCTAGTTTGGGACAAGTTGGCGTTGTGTGGATGAATTTCCAATGACATTGAATGTACTTACTTTATTTTAGTTTGTTCATATTTTTATAGTTTGATGAAGTTATCTAACATGTCCTTGTCACAGGCAACTCTAACCTGGTGTACACGATAATCCGCAAGCGCGGCGTGTTCCACAACCTGGCCAACCTGCCGCAGGAGCACGCCGCCATCGCGCGCTCCCTGGCCGCGCTGCAGGGCAAGCCCGCGCCCCAGAGCCTGCCGCTGCCCAGGTTAGTAATACCAACCTTCGACCCTGTCCAGGGAAACCGTTTTGAATTCGCGTACGGTGGCCGGCACATTACGCTACCCATTTCCGGTCACTCCTCCTTGCTCTATTGCAAAGAAATGACATTTGGCAAGAGCGAGAGACAAAAAGGAAATGGGGTAACCTGATGTGCTGTTGACTGTACATCACAACTGCGAGTAGAAATGCAAGTGCAACTCGCGCATATTCTCTACCTGAGTTATAACAATATAGCTCAATATATAACTTGTGACGTGTACCTCACCCTTCCACCTGACAACCCAAGTAAGTCGAAATTTATTGCACTGATTCCTTTAAAAGACGGATGAGTCTGATACGTTAGCAGAATTCCAAAATTGAACCCCCCTTTCACAATTATTTAGAGCTGGGTACTTACGGTCCCTAATTTGAGTGAATCGTCCCAGTAAGGTCAAGTTGGGTAACTTTGATTTTCAGTGTACAGTCAGCCAAGAAAGTGGTCTACCACTTTTGACAAAAGTTTCTGCGAGATGCAAAGATCGCTAAGGTTGACTTTTCTAACAGAGTTTGACACAATGCACAATTGTTATGACGTTTTATCTGTTATCTGAGATGCCTGACATTTGACGTCATTGGGTGACTTATTTTAACCTCATCAAATATGATAATCTATTTTTCTCAACTTAAACCATGTCGATTTTTTTGAAGACAAACTTATTACTACTGAAAAAGAAAGTCTCACTGACAATTCTACTGTCAAATATTTCCGTGAATTAAATATTCATATCAATTTGATGTATGATAATTCAAACCTGACACTTGGCATGACGTTATTTCGTAAGACAAAGAGAGCAATAGTCACTGACACAAACTTATTGCCAGGGAAAATTGACCTTGTTGTTTCATGAGGTTCTAACGAATCTCAACCGTAGGGTGGTAGACCACATTTTTGGCTGACTGTACCTGCATACCGTTTTTTTATGGTTAGCTTTTGAGCCAATCCTTCATAGACTCAACAACATATTTTAGTTGAAGTACTTTTAAGAAGTAACTGATCTAAAAGAGAGGATTGAATGTTACACTGAAATTCAAAGTTACCCAACTTGGCTGTAGCGATTATACGAATAGTTGAGATGTTGACTCCGTTTTTCTGCGTAGGTCCCGCAGCGCGGAGTCTGTGTGCGAGACGCCGATGGAGGGCTCGCGCCCGGCGCAGCCCGCCGAGCCCGGCACGCTCAACCCCACGCTCGCGGAGACGCCCGGTGAGTCTAAATTGTATTTTTTTTTAACTGTATCCTTGTATTATTGACTATATTTGATGTCACAACGTTATCATTTGTTTTCAAAATTGACTTTTTAAATAGTACCTACAGTCTGCATGTCTTATTTTATCTTCCTTTTAATTAACTGTAAGTGCTTTGGACTAGTTCGGTTAGCTTGCAAATTTGGTTTTGGTAAATAAATAAATACCACAGTTTATGGAAATAACTTGGGACAAATCGAAACATCATTTATTTTTTAAAACCCATTTAAACTCATTCTCCATGGGGCACATATGACCAGCCCAGTCCCAATTGAGTAAGGCGGCCGTACGATACAATTCGGCAACCTTAGTACCTTAGAAGATAGATAATTAGCTAAATAAAAATTTTATTGCACACTACATTAACACATTTGTAAGTAATACATGTTCACATAAATGTACAATTTAGACGATCAGCTCTTCCAGACAACCTGCAGGCAGAGCAAGCACAATTTGTTTGCTAGGGCACAATCAATAAGGTTTTGCGAAATTTCTTAAACACGTTGTAAAGCGGCTGTTATATCCTGCTGATATTATATGACGTGCCGTGTTGCTCTTTCACGTAAAAACTACTGAATGGATTTTAATGAAATTTACAATAATGTAGCTTATAAATCTGAATCGCATATAGGCTACAATTTATAAAGAAATAATACTTAGGTTTAAAAACGTAACTTTCTTGTTGCATTTTTCACTATATAAACACTAAAAACCGGGTTTTCTGCAAAATTTAAACTACGGTAAAAACGACTATTTTACCTGTATTTGCTTGACGTTTCGGCGACAATTGCATGTGCCGTGGTCCGCTCGTGACCACTGCACATAGATAGATATTCTTTATTGCACAAAAACATTACAGTTGTATTAAATTACAAAGCCCAAACACATGCAGTTTTACCGTAGTTTAAATGTTGCAGAAAACCCGGTTTTAAGCGATTATGAAGTATTACTTTTTGTTTTTAAACTTAAGCCCACGCGGATGAAGTCGCGGGCGGCCGCTAGTGTTTGATATTTAATAGTGAATGCAGCTCGGCTAGAGTTTGTTGTTTCATGTTAAGTATCGTGTTGACAGCGATAGCGGCGATGACGGAGCGCGAGTCAGCGCACCCGCACGCCTCGCAGGCCGCCGCCGACCTGCTGCTGCCGGCGCGCGCCACGGGGGACGGGGAAGATACAGCTGACACCACACCAGCTGATACTGACGAGAAGGAACCGGTGAGGATCACTCTTCATAGGATACAGCCGGCACCACACCCAAGGACACTGACGAGAAGGAACCGGTGAGGATCACTCTTCATAGGATACAGCCGGCACCACACCCAAGGACACTGACGAGAAGGAACCGGTGAGGATCACTCTTCATAGGATACAGCCGGCACCACACCCAAGGACACTGACGAGAAGGAACCGGTGAGGATCACTCTTCATAGGATACAGCCGGCACCACACCCAAGGACACTGACGAGAAGGAACCGGTGAGGATCACTCTTCATAGGATACAGCCGGCACCACACCCAAGGACACTGACGAGAAGGAACCGGTGAGGATCACTCTTCATAGGATACAGCCGGCACCACACCCAAGGACACTGACGAGAAGGAACCGGTGAGGATCACTCTTCATAGGATACAGCCGGCACCACACCCAAGGACACTGACGAGAAGGAACCGGTGAGGATCACTCTTCATAGGATACAGCCGACACCACACCCAAGGATGCTGACGAGAAGGAACCGGTGAGGATCACTCTTCATAGGATACAGCCGACACCACACCCAAGGACACTGACGAGAAGGAACCGGTGAGGATCACTCTTCATAGGATACAGCCGGCACCACACCCAAGGACACTGACGAGAAGGAACCGGTGAGGATCACTCTTAGGAACCCGCATCTTAAGCCGCGTTTGCACTAGCCAGCAATGATAGTTGACAGCGATAGCGGCGATGACGGAGCGCGCCACAGGGGACGGGGAAGACACAGACACCACACCCAAGGATACTGACGAGAAGGAACCGGTGAGGATCACACCAACAAACCCGCATGTTCAGCTGCGTTTCTACAGTCCGTTCGCGTTATAATGCAGTGATTACATACTTGTCCTTCGACCTAACACGCCTCCTTACCAATCTAACCGTCCCTAATTGGAGAGCTAAGTCCACAGCGACCAGCTGAACGCATACTTTCGAATGCAAAGGTTGTGGATCTGAGTTTTTTTGTGAGCGACAGATTTAAATTTAAAAATCACGGCATTCCTAACGCAAACGAACTATAGGTAGCAATTGATCAGCAACGCGCAACTATCATATCAGTGGCCAAAATATGAAGACACAGCCACCACACCGAAGAACACGGACGAGAAGGAACCGGTGAGGATCACGCATAGGAACCTTCAGCTTAAGCCGCGTTTGCACTAGCCAGCAATAATAGTTGACAGCGATAGCGGCGATGACAAGCCGCCTCGCAGGCCGCCGCCGACCTGCTGCTGCCGGCGCGCGCCACAGGGGACGGGGAAGATACAGCCGTTACTACACCAGCTGATACTGATGAGAAGGAACCGGTGAGGATCACTCCTAGGAACCCGCAGCTTAGGGCCAACATGCTACGGATACAGACGAGAAGGAACCGGTGAGGAACACTCCTAGGAACCTGCAGCTTAAGCCGCGTTTGCACTAGCCAGCAATAATAGTTGACAGCCACCACACCCAAGGACACTGACGAGAAGGAACCGGTGAGGATCACTCCTAGGAACCCGCAGCTTCAGCCGCGTTTGCACTAGCCAGCAATGATAGACACAGACACCACACCCAAGGACACAGACGAGAAGGAACCGGTGAGGATCACTCCTAGGAACCCGCAGCTTAAGCCGCGTTTGCACTAGCCAGCAATGATAGTAAACAGCGATAGCGGCGATGACAAGCCGCTTCGCAAGCCGCCGCCGACTTGCTGTTGCCGGCGCGCGCCACAGGGGACGGGGAAGGTACAGACGTCACACCCAAGGACACAGACGAGAAGGAACCGGTGAGGATCACTCTTCATAGGATACAGCCGTCACCACACCAGCTGATACAGACGAGCAGGAACCGGTGAGGATCACTCTTCATAGGATACAGACACCACACCCAAGGAGACAGACGAGAAGGAACCGGTGAGGATCACGACAAGAAACCCGTATCATAAGCCGTGTTTGCACTAGCCAGCAATGATAGTTGACGGCGATAGCGGCGATGACGGAGCGCGCCACAGGGGACGGGGAAGACACAGACACCACACCCAAGGATACTGACGAGAAGGAACCGGTGAGGATCACACCAACAAACCCGCATGTTCAGCTGCGTTTCTACAGTCCGTTCGCGTTATAATGCAGTGATTACATACTTGTCCTTCGACCTAACACGCCTCCTTACCAATCTAACCGTCCCTAATTGGAGAGCTAAGTCCACAGCGACCAGCTGAACGCATACTTTCGAATGCAAAGGTTGTGGATCTGAGTTTTTTTGTGAGCGACAGATTTAAATTAAAAATTACAGCATTCTTAACGCGTACGAACTATAGGTAGCAATTGATCAGCAAAAATATGAAGACACAGCCGCCACACCCAAGGATGCTGACGAGAAGGAACCGGTGAGGATCACTCCTAGGAACCCGCAGCTTAAGCCGCGTTTGCACTAGCCAGCAATGATAGTTGACAGCCACTACACCCAAGGACACAGACGAGAAGGAACCGGTGAGGAACACTCTAACAAACCCGCAGCTTAAGCCGCGTGTGCACTAGCCAGCAATGATAGTTGACAGCGATAGCGGCGATGACGGAGCGCGCTACAGGGGACGGGGAAGACACAGACACCACACCCAAGGATGCTGACGAGAAGGAACCGGTGAGGATCACTCTTCATAGGATACAGACACCACACCCAAGGAGACAGACGAGAAGGAACCGGTGAGGATCACTCCTAGGAACCCGCATCTTCAGCCGCGTTTGCACTAGCCAGCAATGATAGTTGACAGCGACCTGCTGCTGCCGGCGCGCGCCACAGGGGACGGAGAAGACACAGCCGTCACCACACCAGCTGATACAGACGAGAAGGAACCGGTGAGGATCACGACAAGAAACCCGCATTACCACTCCGTTCGCGTTAAGCATGCAATGATTTCATACTAGTACTTCGACCTAGCATGCCCCCTTACCAATCAAATCGTTCCTAATTGGAAAATCAAGTCGACCAGCTGAACGCATACTTTCGTACGCAAAGCTTGTGGATTTGAGTATTTTTGTGAGCGACAGAATTAAATTTAAAAATCATTGCATTAGTGCGAACGAACTATAGGTAGCAATTGATCAGCAACGCGCAACTATCATATCAGTGGCCAAAATATGAAGACACAGCCGCCACACCTAAGGACACTGACGAGAAGGAACCGGTGAGGAACACTCCTAGGAACCCGCAGCTTGAGCCGCGTTTGCACTAGCCAGCAATAATAGACACAGACACCACACCCAGGGACACTGACGAGAAGGAACCGGTGAGGAACACTCCAACAAACCCGCATCTTCAGCCGCGTATGCACTAGCCAGCAATGATAGTTGACAGCCACCACACCCAAGGACACAGACGAAAAGGAACCGGTGAGGATCACGCTCAGACACCCATATCTTAAGCCGCGTTTGCACTAGCCAGCAATTATAGACACAGACAACACACCCAAGGACACAGACGAGAAGGAACCGGTGAGGAACACTCCTAGGAACCCGCAGCTTAAGCCGCGTTTGCACTAGCCAGCAATGATAGTTAACAGCGATAGCGGCGATGACGGAGCGCGCCACAGGGGACGGGGAAGACACAGACAACACACCCAAGGATGCTGACGAGAAGGAACCGGTGAGGAACACGACAAAAAACCCGCATCTTGGCGCCACAACTGACGTGCAAAAATGATCTGTTGCGATCGGATTAAACTGAATTATATATATATGTATATAAATGCACCACCAATAATATTTAAAAGAGGTAGATAGGTTGTGTCAGTACTGATGCGAAGTCCCCCTGTCGTAAATACCTATTATTTGACCGTGTGGACAAGATAGTATGATTATATACTAGAGCGTAACCGTAAAAAGCTATTACTATGTATTATTATAGTCTTAGCCTTTTCCATGCAGTATCTTTACTAAAGATCTGAAAACCAGAAAAAGACATTCGGTCATGTTGGCATCAGGCAGGAATCAAACCCACGTCTTTCGCGACTGCTCTAACCACTATGCTACCGAGACCATTAACAGATTGGCCGAATCTTTCTGGTATATTTTACCCTATGAGCTAGGGTGATTTTATCGATGTTAAAGGCATCCACCTTCAACAATATACCAGAAAGATTCGGCTGGTCTTATTCTGGTTTTCAGATCTTTTGTATAACTCATCCCAAAATTACTGTACATAAAAGCGAATAAATGAATATGAACAATATGAATATGAAATGCTTGTTTTCCAACACTTACTTTTCATATTGTAATATTTTTATATGTAGTTTGTTAAGTCTGGTTTATCATTGAAATAATTATTCCTAAATTAGATTTTTGCACTGCCATGCAGCATCTCTGTCTCGCCCCACGTTGACTGGTAGATAATGCTTTTAGCATTAAGTCCGCCTTTTGTACTATTTTTTGTGCATTAAAGATTAAATAAATAAATGAAATCTTTCAGTCATTGCTTGCCCTGATAATAAAATACACTGTTGACAGGTGGAGAGTATAAGGAAGAGCAGCACAGATTCGCGCAGCTCCGAGGCTGTGAGTCAGCCGTGGCGCGCATCGGGCGCGTGGGTGGCGAGCTGGCGCGGCAAGCTGCCGCTGCAGACCATCATGCGGCTGCTGCAGGTGCTCGTGCCGCAGGTCGAGAAGATCTGCATCGACAAGTATGCACACTACTAGCGATTTTAAATTAAATAATAACTTCTGGCCACCGACCTACGGCCGACTCGTGGCCATTATGAGCTAGGTCTGCGACACTAACCTCAAAATAATACAAGTGCGACCGCTCTGTTATTGTTTATTTTAATTATTTTGACATTTTTAGGTACCCTATTACCTAGCTGTTATATTTATTGTGATTGTTTATTTATTTTTTATTGATTTGACAATATTCTAAATTATTATTTTCTGACATGTTTTTTTTTTTTTTTATTGTATTGACGATCTCAAACTATACATTCATGTATTTTAAATATTATGAAGCGCATCAATGTATTTTGAGAAATGAATAATCTAATCTAATCTTGGCTTGGCGAAGGTACTCGAAGGGTCGAAGGTCACAAGAACTCGCCCTACGCGGAGTTCGGCCTCCGGCCTCACATTCGAGTTCGAACTGAACTTGTTTGTGGATGAAAAGTGGATGAGGGATGGGCAGGCCTTTGCCCGCAATTTTAATAAATTCATAATAGAGTCATCATTATCAACAGCCACACGACGTCCACTGCTGAACATAAGCCAAAGATTTCCAAAGCGGCCGGTTGTAGGCAACCTGCATCCACCCAAACACTGCTATCTTAATCAGGTCATCCATTGACCTTTCGGGTGGTCGTCTCACGGTGCGCTTGGCCGAACGGTCTCTATTTGACAACTTTTCGTCGACAAGGGCCATCAGTTCTTCGAGCTATATTAAAGTTGATGGTCTCGGTAGCACAGTGGTTAGTGCAGTCGCCCGGTTTGCGAAAGATTCCTGCCTGATGCCAAGATGACCAAACCTATCCATGGAAATGCTACCATGGAAAATGCTAAAAACAATAAGAACTATGTACTCGTATAATGAGGGTGTTTCCCCCAGGGGCCTGACGGACGAGTCGGAGATCCTGCGGTTCCTGCAACACGGCACGCTGGTAGGGCTGCTGCCGGTGCCGCACCCCATCCTCATCCGCAAGTACCAGGCCAACCAGGGCACCGCCGCCTGGTTCCGAACTTACATGTGGGGCGTCATCTACATACGGTGAGCCACCAGCAGAACCGATTACTTGTTCGAATTCCATTTGACCTAAAACTATCAACATAATATGTAAGGTCAAGTTGGGTAACTTTGAATTTCAGTGTAATATTGAATCTACTGTTTAAAAACATTAAAAGTACCTACATAATGTTTTTGTATGGTTTGTTTTTGAGCCAATCCCTCATAGACTCAACAACATCTTTTAGTTGGAGTACTTGACAAAAGTAACTGATATTAAAAGAGTGGATTCAATGTTACACTGAAATTCAAAGTCACCCAACTTGACTGTATTGTTTGCAAACAAAAAGAGGAAGCTACGTCACGTTCATACTTCGCAAATTCGAAAACTGGCACATGACATTGGCGTATGTATGACGTGCACGCAAACAAGTCGCTGTCATATTGGCTTGGAAACAGGTCCATTAGACCTGTTTTTGGTACGCGGATGCCATATCTTCCTCTTTTTGTTTATATCAATGATTGTTTGACATTTTTTTGATCCATCGAAGTATCTTTTGACTTTGACGTTCAATTGAATTCGGAAAAAAACCATGTTATGATAGAAAACCATTTTCAACATCGAACGTCGAACGAGCGAATTCGAAGAGGAATTTCAATCTGATATGTATTAAAAAAAAGCCAATAAATAAGGTAACGTTGCGACTGACCGTGACATCGTGGGAATGAAGCGAAATGGCCGCATGAGATTTTGAAATTATTTCCATACAAATGAGGGTATACCAATTCTATTTACGTATGTCTCTTGGCATATCTGTCTAGTAGAGAAATATGTATAGCTCCCAAACTAGTAACTGCTTTTTTTATTATTTTAAATCTCACTTGATCGAAAGCGTGCTTAGTTTATGAATTCAAGAAAATTATGTAGAGGTAGGTATCCTGATGTTTCAATAATTTATTTTTTTCGTTGAACAGAAACGTAGACCCGCCCATCTGGTACGACACAGACGTGAAGCTATTCGAGATACAGCGGGTGTGATCACCACCGCGCCCGCTGCAACGAAACCAACGAATGGTAGGTTTACATGGGAAGGTCTGTCTCACCAACGGTTACCAAATAGCTTCGGAAGGTCGCTTTATCTGCGATCCAGTCGATTTGTTGTTTGTATTGTCGATTTTAGTCGTTAGCCAATCAAACCGTGTAAACCCACCATGACATACAGCTAACCACAGCTACAGTGTAACAATTGCGTATAGTACGAAATCCATGTTACGCTTGAGCTGTGGTTGATTGTACAGCTGGCCACTTGTCAAGTGTGACATGTTACTTGGAAAATGGACCTTAGTGTTTTGACACAAGGTCATATGAACAATCAAAGTGTACACACTTGACCTGTGGTCTGCTGGACCACTTGCACCGAACCAAAGTTGCCGAGCATTTAGCGTGTTTATGGTTATGAATATTTACTTACTGTATTTTTATTTTACAAGAATCACGTAAATAGTTAGCACTATAGGACAACTAATAAACGAACTAACTGAAAAAGCAGCTTTTGTAAAACACTAGAGCTATTCACTAATATTAAGAAATATGTAAGAAATTGCCGTAATTCATTGGATGCTCCCAAAACCAATTATACCTTAATTTGTACAGTCAAAGGCTTATCAGACTACCCATTCCCGTTTTTAATCTTGCTCTTGCCAAGTGACTTTGCAATAAAGCATGAAGGAATGACCGAAAATGGGTAGCCTGACAATTGAAATAAATATTATACGTAAATTTTGCTGAATTCGGCCCGAACCTAATACTTACATGTCGAGTGTTTTACTCACGGTGGCGCCGCTTATACCATATTTTACCGAGATATACCTTATTGTAATAAATACTTACCATTTTTCATATAAACTACGGTATAAACTTCAAAACACCGATTAATCAGTAATTTTTATGGTATTTGTTTTAGTTGCCATCCTATGTGTAATTTTATTTTGGAGCCTAAATTGTATGAATATGAATATAAATTTAAAAAAAAAAGAATAAGAATGCACCTTATACGTAAATAATATCCTTATTTCACAAGAAATAGAGACAGTACGGGCCTTTCAAGAAATAATTATTCGAAGAACCCGTACGTTATTCCTGAAAATGTTTTTTTTATTTATTGCTATTACTATTTTTCATACGGTAGTTGTAGTAATGAGTAATTTTTAGCAGAATTCTTATGATTATTTTATGTTGAATAGTTTATTTTAGATTACATTAGTTTTAGGATAACACACCAT
This sequence comes from Udea ferrugalis, assembly GCA_950022985.1. Lineage (NCBI taxonomy): Eukaryota > Metazoa > Arthropoda > Insecta > Lepidoptera > Crambidae > Udea > Udea ferrugalis. Next base: position 1,759,547 of record OX465527.1, on the reverse strand, counting down.
AAATTCTTATTTAGGATACATACCATTTAAAAAAATAGAATTATATTTATATGAACTAAACCAATTTTATGAAGTAAAACCTATTTTGAAAAGGTGTTGTACACTTGTCTTCTTTAACATTTAAGTGATTCTCTCTGTTTCGTACTAATGGCTGTATTGAATTCAAACTGACACCTAGTCATAATTTAATCTACTTTAATTTAAAACAAGTATGCGTGGAATATGAATCTGTGAATTATACGAAGCTTATGGTTATGTCAATTCATTAGTTATGTTTAGGCATTGGGCAAACTACATTCCATTTGTGAGACACTTTAACTTATGAAAACGATAATTAGTTTTAGATTTCACATTAGCTCCACATTGAACACAGAATATATCTTTGCAAAACTTGGGTGATTTGGTGTATTATGGATTTTATAATTTGGTTTTATGTATTGTTAAGATTTGCGTAGGCTGCTGGAATGGGTAAAATGTGTGCATGAATTACTAAAGTATAAACGACTTATGTGCCTCTTTTCAATATAACACTGAACCAAGATCACAGCTTTAGCTAAACACTTCAGTATAATTTGAGGCCTTATTCCAATCAGCTTTGAGACTAACCCCGAATTCACAAACGTCAATCAAGGTTGCAAGCATACCGTAAATTGTCTGTAGAACTGAAAGTGACAGCTATACTTGTAAGAGCCACTTATCTTTGATTAGCGCTTGTGAATGCGGCTGTAAGCTCTTCAAAAATAAGACTTCCAAATATTATTTTTCTGATGGAGTAACCTCTTTCAAAAACTGCTGGAGGCTTAACTTTATCTTGCCACAAAGGACTTCGCGAAGGGCTCACGACTCAAGATAATCATATGATAGCCACGAGTTCTTACCGATCGACTCAGTCTTTAAATGAAGAAAAGCCTCGAGTCTTTAGGCTCTCAATAATGACTAACTGTCTCTTACCTTTTAAAACATCACATTGCTATGAGCTCGTTTACTACGCAAACGACACGTAAATCCTTCTCTGAAATACTTAATAAAAATCACTGAAAAGCACAGTAGCAAAAGCTGAACACGAATAATAAATTATTAGGTACACTCGAATGATCAGGAGTTATTATGACCCACATGTATGTGATTTTTAGTTTATCACATGAAATTAGGTATTCTTAATAAGGCTACCTTTGAGTGACCTGTAAGTATTTCTAAATGTATGCTGTAATTATTAAAAACGAAACTTATTTTAAATCGATAATGTTTCGTTAAAGTGCGCCTACACTTGCAAATTAATGGAATTTCTAATAGATAGATTTGAGTGTATAATAAAATTGATAATATTATGTTCCTACTGGTACATAGTGTGGTTACAAAAACTGAATACCTGTAGGACGAAGAAATAACAAATTAAAGCAGAGATGCAACTTGCAATTTCTTCCGAACTTTAAGATGAATGTCTACCAAATACTTACATTTGCATATGAAAGTTGTGTGCACCATTTACTATAGTTTTACCTGTAAGTTATGTATTATGTGACAAATAGAGAAGTTTATTTATTTATTTAATTTTACAATGTCAACGAGTACTTAAATATTATCAAGGGAAATATATAAAATTGAGCTTGTATTGTTGTTTTCTTTTTGCCACCTACTAAGGGTCTACCCACATCTATCGACGCGGAATCGGCTTAAGCCGAGTGCGTATCACCACACTACTCGACAGCGCCGTACCGATGCGATCAGCTAATCCGACAAACGGATCGTTTCGCCGTCAAGTGTCGCGTCGCGTCGGCCGAGCCGAGCCGATGAGGAAGGTATTAGTAACACCCTTATTCCGTATAGACTTTTTGGACCGGCGTTAGCTGATGCCGCGTCGATAAATGTGGGTAGACCCTAATTTGGCTGTTCGGCGGCTCCTCCAAAGCTTACCCTTTCGGATTTGGCGCATTATATCGTTCCCCCGCTCTACGGTACACTCTTTTGCGACTGTCAGCACCATGAAGACACATTCATGACTAATCAGTAAAAAGTACTTACCCCCATTGTGCCAAGTTCAATCACAGTGTTCTCGAGCCAAATTTAATCGTGCTGCCTTGTGAGCTGTGGTAAGTTTGGGACCTGTTGCGGGTCTGTACGGTTTAAAATCACGTTCTTTTAGACGTCTTCTGACTGTTCCATCACTTATGTTAACATCCCGTACGTCCGTTGTCCGTTGCAATTCTAAGCCAAAGCGATGCCAATTTCTGAGGCTTGCTGACACCAAAGAAAAGCGTTTTTTCTGACATTTGACACACTTTATTACTTTGTCGACATATCCCCTTTAAGCGTTCTGAAATACAAAGTTGGTTTCTATTTTAAAAAAGGTCCTAAATAATCAATAAATAAATAAAAAATTGTTGCCGAAACGTCGGCCAAAAACAAGTATAATAGTAATTTTACCGTTTAGATACAATGTTGTATAAAACCCGGTTTTTAGTGTTTAAATAAGCCACGTATATTTTAAAATTTTATTTTATTTGATGTAAGAGTAAGAGTGTTCTTATGCAAATTTGTCAACCTTATACGGTAATAATTATAAACCCTAGTAGTTCAGCGGTCCATAGCGCATTTGAATGAACCGAAAAATTAAATACCTACCTACAGGTGAAAAGGTTTCAAGTCAAGCTTTCAATGAAAACAAGAACGCACAGTTACATTATGTTTATTTTAATCAAGCGTCTGTTACAAAAGTATAACCGATCGTTACCTGACATACCAGGATCATGTAAAACAATTCAAGGTACTTGAGTAACGGCCAAAAAATACAAATGTTAACTAAAAACATCACATTCAATACTATTGATTAGGACTAGGCTTATTAGGTACACTTGTTATTTATACATATTTAGACCAAAACACATGAATACATAAAAACGCGATCAGAAATCTGCTGAGATTCTCTAATTTCAAATATCGTTATGAAATGGAAAAAATACTTAGAACTTAGGGAATAAAAAATATAGTGAAAATCACCTTAAATAAAATCCAGTACGGACTCCGGAAGACTAAGCGAAAGGCCAGAGAAATCACAATTTGATTTTAATCAGTATTAATTTTTGCAGTATTGACGTTGATTTACACCACTTTACACGCTGAGTGCTGTTTCTGGACCAATTTCCGAAATGTTACCTCCCGAATTCACAAGCTTCAATCAATGTCAAGCAAGCCGTCAAACTCATGCTGTCCCCTTAAATGTCTTTAGCACTGAAAGTGACAGCTATGGTTACTTGTGAGGGATGCTCAACTTTGATTTGCGTTTGTAAATTCGGGGGTAAGACTTAAGTATTTGCTACTAGATTTTAAGAGAATTTAAGGCCCGTACCTCAGAAGGCAGAGCCGGGCGAAAAGTGGAGCTTGCTGTGTTTTAATCCGTATGTCAAAAAATTACCAACTGATTGGTTTGGTTAAGTTTGGTTATCCTGAAGAAAACCATTAGTAGCTATTTCTAATCGCGTTTAAGAAAACTATAAATATTCGAGTCAATCTCATTTGTGCGTTACCCCACGAGCTGCCAGTATTGGTTGGCGCAAAGCTCGCAGCGCTCGTGTTGGGACCTATCATATAATAATAACTTCTATGAGATCATGGCATTCCAAGGTAGTGCACAGGTCTCCAAGCTAACTAGCTATTAACTGACACTAGGAAATCAGGGTCCGTAGTCTTTTTAGTCCTCTTCAGAGGACTCGGGCTCTGATCTGTTCTTGAGCAGGTATTTCATTCGAGGAAGTCAGTTCATACCATGTTCATACATAAATGCTACTCAGATCTAGTGTTGGATTGGGACTAGTCTCTTTGAGTCTTTTTTAAAACGACTAGTCTCTTTATTTCGTATTGGCTTACGTACACCAAAAAAGTATATAAAATTCATCTAATAGATTTGATTGTTAGAACTGATGTTTTCAATAAAACTTCCGTCAAGTTATAGTATACTCTTGCATAGGGCGTCGGGCTAGGAACTAAGGAATCATTCAAGTCACGAGGACCTCGAGCATTACGAAAATTTGTGTAGTGCTTAAGATTAGGAGTCGACTCTTAGCCAAGAGCCAACACTGATCAAGTACAGGTTTAGCTGAATTAAGTTCCACAATAAGGGCCCTAGTATTATGGGCTTTTTGCTGGAACTTCAAAGGTTACATTTTAGCCTTTCGACAATCATTTCTCCTGCATTTTTGGATTGGAAACCTGTGACTCATACCTGGCCGGAACTAATACATTACGGCTAGGAGACAAAAATAGCATCTTATTGATTCTTAGGAAAATAAAACATCAGACCTATTGTAGATTAAAATGTACACGATGTTAAATATCCTGCGAACAATATTGGAAACCGTTGCAGTTAACGACAAACTCAATTCCGCAAGTCATTGCCAGCAAAACTTGCTTTACGGATAACTTGAAAACCTTAGTTAACCTCAGTCAATATACCTTCTGAGAATCCTATAAGATTCTTCTCTCATCTTTCCAATAATGTACATAGCTCTTTTAATTTAGTTCCTACCCTATACACTGGACGACATACTATGTATAGACGCTATTCTAAACATTTTATACATACATAGCTGCAGTTACACAATGGGGTTTAAAATTATACATTCTGCATAAAACTGCATACAAAACTAGTAAGTCGAGATATTTATAACATTTGTTTGATATTGAACACCACTTATTGTTATTTACAGTAAAATACATTAAACAATTTTTTATTTAGCGCATTGAGTAATATTAAAAAAGTTCTTAAAATACATACATATTGAAATGTGTTTGTCTATAATGGAGACAAGTGAAAGCGTTTTGCGCATGCTCGAAATGTAGACGTGATGAGTTCGTGAAGATTACACCTTTGTTCCCGTCGGCTTATTTATAACCAAATCTATATTTTTCGATTTCTTTTTTTGGGTGGCGAACTAATTTATGGGCAATTTCCTAGTAGTTCAACCTCTGTATCACTTGATGATAGAACTCGTAGGTAAAAATTTAATTTCAATACAGTGTGTTCTATTATGAAAACAGGATTAAACACGGCTCTTAATGAAATGGAGTTAGTATTGGAGAATCACACTTCTTTAAAAGGCTTACCTGTGGCGCAAACAGGCTATTATAATTAAATTTGTGTTAGTAAGTAGTAACGAAGATATAAAAAAGTGTTATATTCCAATTTCGTAACTATAAACTCGAAATATGCGCGAATGGAACATCACTTCACTATAATGCAGAGATTAGTGATGTTAACCAAATTACAATAAACGGTGACTAATTTTGTGAACCAAAGAAGTTAAAATTCTTACATAGTTGCGTACCTAATGCTTACTTATTTGATATTTTATAATCAATATCATTAGATTACAGTAGAAAAACAAATAAATAAATAAATAACTCAATATTATCGAAACATATAAACTACAAAAGTTCACCAATAAAGTGACTGGGCATAGGTACATTCCGCTTTACACTTGCATAGCCCGCAGCCTTTTAGTACACAAATAAACAACACATTCTCTACCTAAACCGTATTGGCATTACAATACAATAATATTTATTGATAATAATTTTATCTAGAATTAGTGGATTCTACGGACTTTTGGTCCATCTTATTTTATACCACTTCATACAAAATATAAAATATCACAACTCAATAATAACACCAACACGACAATAATAACATACGAGTACACATGTTCAATTATTCACTCGCATGCACGTCCCATTCAATTTCGTACATTTGGAAGTTCATCAGTACTTTAGCGGCTCATATCAAACAATTCCCTGTACTTCAAAAATGAGGAACCATACATTGGACTAAAATTGGCCTTTTTAAATGCACCAAACAACTATGATTTTGTTCCATACAATGAACAAAATCGCTAAAAGCACAATCAGTGGGAGCTGTGCCCAAAAATAATGAATAAAATGTACCTAAAAGACATTGGCCTCAAAAATGCAATTTTCTAAATGAAAAATCATCAATAAACTATCACTTAGATCTAAGACGTCGCCTATTATGACTGAGATCTGCGACCATACGCGAATTACAAACGAGTTTGCGACCACTCCACCATTATCACTCGATTCTCGACAAGTCTTCGATTTGACGCTCTAACACCGAAAAGTAACTGACGATTACTTACTAACTATAATAAAAACTTAAAGTAAAGACAAACTGAGTCTACGTACGCCACCCGTAAGTACTTTTCGGGACACTCGCCTTACCAGTCTCAGGGCTAAGTTTGTTTGCACATGTCATGTCAACGTTGCATGATTTTTGAATGTTTTTAAAATTGGTAGCAGTAAAACGTAGTACAAATATGTGACCAATCAGGGGCATAGTAGGAACATATCTGCTACGTGGTAAGGCGTGAGAGACCGTCATCACTGTACCTACTTACGGCAGTTCTCTCACTGATCTAGCTTGAAGGGCATACGTTGCATGAGAAGCGTATGATTGCGTATGCGTTCCGTACGTTTTTAAGTTATCTGCTTTCATTTAAATTCAAGAGTCTAATATGGCAATGTTTCGTATACGTGAACTCAGTTTGTCTCTAGCTTAAGCCTCGTGCCAAACTGAATGACGCAGGGTTCGAGACTGTTAACTTCGTAGATTGTATTTTCGCGAAAACATACGTATGTTTTTAGGTAGGTAAGTACACTATATACCCACAACTACGCACGTACTCGCGCTATTTGCGACTCAGTATACAAGTATCTATTTACAAGCGTATTCTTCATCTACGGAATTGGCACAGATTGACTAAACAATAAAATACGGAAGTAAGGATCCAATCAAATAGGCACATGGCGGGGTCATTCTCGAAGTTTTTAAACTCAAAATCGCAACTCAATTTTGATGTTGGCTTCGTTATGCAAGTATTTCGTAGCATTTGAAGACTAGACTGGAAGGCCCGTTTTTAAATATGTATTGTATATCTGTCATTTTTAACGGTGTCGTAGTTTTAAGCCTAAAGTTTAGCTTGCTTCCCCTTCTAAACAACAAATGTGTTTTTAAGACTGTGCCTAAATCTTTGTTCATGAAACCTTTAGGCTAGGCCAATTACTGGAAAACAGATGTTTAGATTTCCATACCATTTTCTACATCATTTAATCATTCGTAAAACATAGATCATCATGTTGCCATTCCATTATTTATGTAAAAAATTTAATTTGTACGTAATTATTTTTTCAAATAGCGTCATTCCGGTCAGCTGTCCGAGGCGTGTGTTAGAGCCCTTTAACTTTAAATAAAATTCGGCGTAAGCCGCGAGTACAGTACACTAACTAGACGTTTAAGGTAAGGTACATTTAGGTTAGGTATAGAAAAATGGCATTTTATTTTTATAATTTCCTCTAAGAAATAAATGGTTTTATGGATTTCTTAGTGTAATTTTGATCTGATCATTGACGGTATCTAATATCATCTGATAGTTGTCCATATATTACAAACATACGTTTCATACATACTCTGTGTTTCATGAATGTTCTTAATTACTTGTGTCGGCAAAATAATACCTGTACAATATTTTTTTGATATTTAATTTTGGTATATTGCAAGGAGTTTTCTTTGTCAATACCAAGCTGTGGAACGGAAATTGACAGCCTGGCAAGCAGTTGACTGGCTCGTGTTATTTGTTGGTTAAGTTATCGATTAAAAGTTCCTATTCATAGCAGTTATCGTCATTTTCATGAGATTTAACAATTTACATCACTGCCTTGCCAAATTAAAGTAACAAATAATAACCGACAATTCTGAACGGTTAGTAAGCTAAGTTTTGGCGCCTAAACATTCACGCTACACATTACACGTTCATACAAATTAGAGATCCAGACGCTTCAGCAAGTTCCGAACGTTCGTTACAGTAGTAGAACCCAAAAAGGATGACACGCAAAAATAAGTCACTACGGTCTTCTCAGTGACAGATAGATGTTAACAAACCAATGAAGACTTCTTGCCCTACGCATAAGATAGAAAATGTGACAACAGACGTTCCACTCAGTAAATAGCAGGCGCCACAAAATGCGTTTACCAAACGGCCAACGCCAACTCGCGCAACCACATTGTCTAATTATCTTATATATTTTCAGTGGTTCCATCGACCTTACAGCCACTACGAACCTGATGTTGGATGAATTGCATGAATTGAAGCCTCTCAACTACCTGAGGCGGGGGGCAACGTCACTAATTGTCAATCAGTAACGCCGCTTGGCAGCACACGGAAATAGACACTCATTGGGTAGTAGATTCCGATAAAAGACGTATTTGTCTGACTTTGTGACCATAGTCTGCCATTAGGATTCTATTGGAGGTTGTTGTCAATAACGCAGTTCAGTAGACCTAACATGAACCGCTTACGTTTTGGTAATGGAAAAGTAAACGATACTTTTTTTTTCCTATGTATTTAAGAAAATAAAGTATCGTTTACTTATTAATTACCAAAACGTTATCGGTTCGTGTTAGGCCTTGCTTGCCTTGCTAAAACTGATACGAACGTCCGTAACTCGCTTCGGGACAACTATCAGTAGGCCTAGCACGAACCGATAACGTTTTGATAATCGAAAAGTGAACGATATTTTTTTTCTTAAAAAAAGTGTTGTTTACTTTTTCCTTTTCCTGTCTTTAAAAAAAAAGTATCGTTTAGGCCCGGCGCTCACTATCGGCATCGGCACGCTTCAGGATTTTAAGGTGGCAAATAGTAATATACTCTAACATAATGGCAATAAAGTATAAAATGCCGAAACAGCAGCCTCAAGCATACCGAAGCGGTATTTTTGTTTTTACGATAACACATCACGGAAATTTCTACTTTATTGCCATAATGTTAAAGTATATTGCTATTTGCCACCTTAAAATCCTGAAGCGTGCCGATGCCGATAGTGGGCGCCGGGCCTTACTCTTCGATTAGCAAAACGTTAGCGGTTCGTGCTAGATCGTTAGGCTACCCTAGAGATCTCACATCTGACCCGTCTCTCCTATATGATGTACTCGGGCTGGGAGAGCGGGGCTGCGGGCGGCTAGCTCAGCGCCGAGTAGGCTTTTAAAGACGTTATCACGTCAAAAAATGTATCGTTTACTCTTCGATTAGCAAAACGTTAGCGGTTCGTGCTAGATCGTTAGGCTACCCTAGAGATCTCATATCTGACCCGTCTCTCCTAGATGATGTATTCGGGCGTGGAGAGCGGGGCTGCGGGCGGCTAGCTCAGCGCCGAGTAGGCTTTTAAAGACGTTATCACGTCAAAAAATGTATCGTTTACTCTTCGATTAGCAAAACGTTAGCGGTTCGTGCTAGATCTTGAGGCTACCCTAGAGATCTCACCCGTCTCTCCTAGAAGTCCTAGATGATGTACTCGGGCGTGGAGAGCGGGGCTGCGGGCGGCTAGCTCAGCGCCGAGTAGGCGGGCGGCGGCGGGGAGCGGCGCGTCGGCATTAGCACTGCGATGTTGTACGGTGGGGGCGCTTCCGATGACAGCGACTGGGGATTACATGACATTCATTATTTGATTGCAAGATACAGTGGAACCCGCTCCAAAAGGTTTTTATCCCTTGATCGGATAGTGGGAAGTTACATTTTTCATTGGTTTTCGACTTAATGTCGAGGCAACAAGGTTCAAATTCAGGTGGTGACTATTTTCCCACTATCCGATTAAGGATTAAGGGACCCACCCAAAATTTAATAAAAATAATTATCCCTGGACATTATTCCACACAGCGCCGTCTAGCCCCAAGATGAGCTAATTTAAGCCCGTTTTTTTTGGATACTAGACAACGGATGAACATACTTACAATACTTTTCTTTTGTAAATACATACATAATATACATAAGAAACACCCAGACCAATACAAACAGACATGTTCATGCAAATAAACCCGCGACCTTTGGTGTAGTAGCCGACTTCTCAACAATTACACCAAATCGGTCGTCGTTAATATAAAAAATATATATTTAATGTGACGCAGTTCGAAAGTGTTTACATATTTTGAAAGCTGACTGTACATTCAGTGGGTAATTAATTAATTATAACAAGTACCATTAAACTAACAACCGATTAATCAATATGTGGAAAACACTTCACACTACACATGGTATGTTATGTCAGATGTCAGTCAGAATTTCAAGAAGACGCGATCAGTCTCCTTCAAGGTATATTCAAACAAAAATAAACTGGTTCATCTGTTTAGGAGCGTTGCTACAGAAGCGGAAAACCATTCTAAATATCATGTTAGTCTTTCTTTTTTCAGCAATTCTATTTAGAAAGGTTTTTATATTAGACCACTCAAATAAAATGGAGAAGAACTACCTACATACATATCTTACATTTCATTACGGCTATTTCCCAAAGAGGCACACTGATTGTTGCCGTTATGGTGAACGGAACATTTAGAGGCCAACATTTCGCTGAGGGAATTTGAAACCCACGTGGTAGGAGGAAAGCCTACCGCCTTTATCTGGGTTGCTTGGGATTTTTGATCAGTGTTTTCCATCAAATGAGAGTTATCCGCAAAAAAAAGTTGTTTAATGAACACAGAGTAGGTGTTTCGGCCAGTCTTGAACTCGTCCTAAGTCATAAATTGGTGTCCCGGGCCAGTGTGTTCAACCACTCGCCACGACTCTCTTACTACTTCAACAACAACTATACACAATTCCAATTCTTGTATTAAATCCAGTAGACCTAGCACGAACCGCTAACGTTTTGGTAATCGAAAAGTAAACGATACTTTTACTTTAAGACATAGGAAAAAGAAAAAAAGTATCGTTTACTTTTCGATTACCAAAAGGTTAGCGGTTCGTGCTAGCCCTACAGAGCTAAATGTATACTCACCATGGTCATCCCGCCCAGAGCGGGCTCGGGCGCGGTCAGGGCGGGCCGCTCGGGGCCCAGCAGCGTCGCCAGCGAGATGTCGTCCGACGGCTCCGACGGCGGCTGCTGGAAACGTTCACCGATACATTAGTACACTTGATTGGCGACCATTTCAAGAATGGAGACCATTTGAAGCCAAACGTAGCGTGGAACACCCTGATATGACCTGATAAAGATCGCAGAATTTCTATGGATGCTTTGGAAAGATATGGCGGTGGCCTATGTTCAGCAGTCGAGTGATCATGTGGCTTTTAACGATGAGAAAACTGGGGAGGTCATTTGAAAGTCAATGGTCTGCGAAATGCCAGTGAAGGTAGGGTAAAAGTTTTTTTAGTATGGAATAATTTTAAACGTAATGTTAGTAAGTATCACAATAACTGTCAAGATCTATTCGTTTTTGAGCATTAAAACAAATTGTATAGACGATTGTAGTCAATTGAAGAGTGAAAAGCAGATTTTACTAAACACTTCTTTGAGGTCCTGATCGTAATGAAAAATTGGCACAAAGTATACTGGTATTGAACGAGTAATGAGAGCTGTTTTAGGTGGTTTTCATTAGTGTTTTTTTTTTTGCAAAGCAGTGGATCCTGTGGGAAGTTCACTAGATGGGACTTTTGTAAGGAGATTTCCAACATTCACCAGACACATCCCGCTCACAAATTTGTCATCGTCCGTTATTTGAATCTTGCTTGCGGGTCTGTTAGGTATGCCACCCTATTCGGTTCTGCTACTGAGAGTAGTATGCCGCCTCGCCACAGGTGGAGACGATGTGTCGCCTACAGACCTGCAGACTCACCCGGAGCTCCCTGTGCGCCGTGGAGGAGACGCGGTCGGGCTGGAGGGGCCGCTGTGTCGGGTACAGAGCTGCAGACTCACCCGGAGCTCCCTGTGCGCCGTGGAGGAGACGCGGTCGGGCTGGAGGGGCCGCTGTGTCGGGTACAGAGCTGCAGACTCACCCGGAGCTCCCTGTGCGCCGTGGAGGAGACGCGGTCGGGCTGGAGGGGCCGCTGTGTCGGGTACAGAGCTGCAGACTCACCCGGAGCTCCCTGTGCGCCGTGGAGGAGACGCGGTCGGGCTGGAGGGGCCGCTGTGTCGGGTACAGAGCTGCAGACTCACCCGGAGCTCCCTGTGCGCCGTGGAGGAGACGCGGTCGGGCTGGAGGGGCCGCTGTGTCGGGTACAGAGCTGCAGACTCACCCGGAGCTCCCTGTGCGCCGTGGAGGAGACGCGGTCGGGCTGGAGGGGCCGCTGTGTCGGGTACAGAGCTGCAGACTCACCCGGAGCTCCCTGTGCGCCGTGGAGGAGACGCGGTCGGGCTGGAGGGGCCGCTGTGTCGGGTACAGAGCTGCAGACTCACCCGGAGCTCCCTGTGCGCCGTGGAGGAGACGCGGTCGGGCTGGAGGGGCCGCTGTGTCGGGTACAGAGCTGCAGACTCACCCGGAGCTCCCTGTGCGCCGTGGAGGAGACGCGGTCGGGCTGGAGGGGCCGCTGTGTCGGGTACAGAGCTGCAGACTCACCCGGAGCTCCCTGTGCGCCGTGGAGGAGACGCGGTCGGGCTGGAGGGGCCGCTGTGTCGGGTACAGAGCTGCAGACTCACCCGGAGCTCCCTGTGCGCCGTGGAGGAGACGCGGTCGGGCTGGAGGGGCCGCTGTGTCGGGTACAGAGCTGCAGACTCACCCGGAGCTCCCTGTGCGCCGTGGAGGAGACGCGGTCGGGCTGGAGGGGCCGCTGTGTCGGGTACAGAGCTGCAGACTCACCCGGAGCTCCCTGTGCGCCGTGGAGGAGACGCGGTCGGGCTGGAGGGGCCGCTGTGTCGGGTACAGAGCTGCAGACTCACCCGGAGCTCCCTGTGCGCCGTGGAGGAGACGCGGTCGGGCTGGAGGGGCCGCTGTGTCGGGTACAGAGCTGCAGACTCACCCGGAGCTCCCTGTGCGCCGTGGAGGAGACGCGGTCGGGCTGGAGGGGCCGCTGTGTCGGGTACAGAGCTGCAGACTCACCCGGAGCTCCCTGTGCGCCGTGGAGGAGACGCGGTCGGGCTGGAGGGGCCGCTGTGTCGGGTACAGAGCTGCAGACTCACCCGGAGCTCCCTGTGCGCCGTGGAGGAGACGCGGTCGGGCTGGAGGGGCCGCTGTGTCGGGTACAGAGCTGCAGACTCACCCGGAGCTCCCTGTGCGCCGTGGAGGAGACGCGGTCGGGCTGGAGGGGCCGCTGTGTCGGGTACAGAGCTGCAGACTCACCCGGAGCTCCCTGTGCGCCGTGGAGGAGACGCGGTCGGGCTGGAGGGGCCGCTGTGTCGGGTACAGAGCTGCAGACTCACCCGGAGCTCCCTGTGCGCCGTGGAGGAGACGCGGTCGGGCTGGAGGGGCCGCTGTGTCGGGTACAGAGCTGCAGACTCACCCGGAGCTCCCTGTGCGCCGTGGAGGAGACGCGGTCGGGCTGGAGGGGCCGCTGTGTCGGGTACAGAGCTGCAGACTCACCCGGAGCTCCCTGTGCGCCGTGGAGGAGACGCGGTCGGGCTGGAGGGGCCGCTGTGTCGGGTACAGAGCTGCAGACTCACCCGGAGCTCCCTGTGCGCCGTGGAGGAGACGCGGTCGGGCTGGAGGGGCCGCTGTGTCGGGTACAGAGCTGCAGACTCACCCGGAGCTCCCTGTGCGCCGTGGAGGAGACGCGGTCGGGCTGGAGGGGCCGCTGTGTCGGGTACAGAGCTGCAGACTCACCCGGAGCTCCCTGTGCGCCGTGGAGGAGACGCGGTCGGGCTGGAGGGGCCGCTGTGTCGGGTACAGAGCTGCAGACTCACCCGGAGCTCCCTGTGCGCCGTGGAGGAGACGCGGTCGGGCTGGAGGGGCGGGGGCGGGGGGCGCGTGCGGCAGAGCGATAGAGCGCAGCCGACGCCGCAGACGCACGCCACGGCGGCGCACACCACGCCCGCCTCGCCGCCGCTCGCGCCGGAACCGCCGTTGCCTTCGCGAATCACCTGACGACACATCAGCTATCAGCGAGCTTGGTGGTTACAAAAGTTACGAGTATAGTACGATTCAAACTATATGGCGGCTGTGAACATCGCGCGAATCGATGCGCAGATCACAAATTAAGGTGTCAGCGGGTTGCGAGGTGAGGTCAACCTTGCGCACTCGGCGCTCGCAGCGAACTTCCGAGCCGCCATTAGTTTGAATCGTATTATACCAACGTAACACTATACCGCCGCGCTGACTTTGCTCATAAACACACATGCAATTAAAGATAGGAAAACCAGGAAAAGGGCAGGTCTTGGCATCAGGCGGGTCCCGCCTTATGCCAAGACCGAATGCCTTTTTCTGGTTTTCCTATCTTTAGTAAGATGATAATGCATTATCCCTAATGCTAAAAAATAAAATAACACACGCAATTGTCACCAAAGCGTCAAGCAAGATCATTTCTACCGTTCCTACAGAAAGTAAATTCAAGTAATACCGCATATGGATAAATGTTGCGAATTGGACATAACATAACTATCAGTCACCGCTAAATTCCAAACGGAGTTGTCAGAGGCCAATCGACAATTGCCGTCATGGTGAATCTGAATTTTGACGAGCGAATTTAAGCTCAACATAGTAAGGGGCGAGCGAGCCTACCGCTTACGTTCTGGTTTGCTTAGCAAAGTGTACAGTGATTAAAATAAGAAATAGACTCTGCTGAATGTGAGGCAAAAATCTATCAATGGGTAAACCACCAGCGTTGCTGTAGTTTTGACATGAGTGGTGTCCGACGGTCCAAAACGCACAAAGATATTTTTTTGCTATACTTATAAACAGAGGCAGACTGAATACAAACGCCACTCTAAGTCATGTTAAGATGGCGCATGTTATACATCCATGATGTACCTCATCATGTCAGCCGAACGATGCTGGACATAGGCCTCCCCCAAGGATCTACACAAAGATCAGTCCTGCGCCTACCTATGATGATGTACCTACCTAAGCTAAACTTTTCCACCATCGTGCTCTCTGACTTATCGAAACTGTAGGTAGAGTTACAATGTGTAAACAATACTTATTTACCATATAGCAGTTGGTACTAAAGTGTACTAAGCTTAAAAGTAATAACTTAAATCTTCAAACAAACCCACTTACACTGACTTGCCGGTCGAAGTAATACTTCGCCCCAGCCAGGAAGACGGTAGCCAGCGCGAAAGACACCAGCATCCCAAACTTGAGATGCGGGGCCATCATGGGCGAGTGGTGGAGGCCTAGGGCTGCGGTCCGGAGCAGGGTATCGGGGGTGACGCTGCGGGCCGCGGCCAGGCTGGCTATGGTGGGGGGCGCGTCTCCCACTTCCACATAGAGGCTCTCCTGGCGCCTGTTACTGGACACCGCGGGCGCGGACGAGGCAGGCGCTCTGCGGGCAGTGCTATTGATAATCGCCTACTTTACATTTCATACTACATATCCCATTTATAAACTCAAATAAATGTATTTGTTGAAATATTTCTTCATTATCATTTTAACGGACGTAATTTCCGTAAGCTCGCTTTATTGAACTAAATTAATAATTTCCCACCAATTTACATTTAGTTTTTTTATATTTTTTCATTATAGTTATTTCCAAGTATCTTCAGACTGGCGCCCAACGTGGGGTTCCATAAATGGTAACCGGTCACCAGGCCGGAGCCTTACCGTCCCGGGCGGTTTGGTCAGCGATCTTGCAGGACTGACAGCCGAGCCGCTTCTTCAGTGTGTAAAAGGCTTAAGTTTTCAACCCCACGTCGGGCACCAGTCTCATAATTAATTATTTATATGGGTGTAGAAACTACTGGAAATACTTGATTAAACACAGAGTAATCACAAAATGTTAATTGGTTTCCCAGCTCTGAACACTTAACCCTGAACCCTCACCTGTGAGGCATATATTGGTCATAATCACAACACAAATTTATTTATTATAAAATGGTTAGAGAACTAATTGGCAGGTAGCAACTTACATTCTTGAACTGTTTACAATATTATCTATTAATAAGTTGGTGCAAGTTTCGTGCTGGTAGCTGAAAAATCAACAACAGGGAACTTGTGGCAATGAAATAGTATTTCACAGACTTACTATGGGGGACCAATGAAGAGATGATGAGGCCAGTCCCCAATCAAAAATAATAACTGTTAGTGGGTACTCACGACACATGCCTGTGAGCGCGATGCGGGCGGCGCGGCGGGCAGTCGACGGCGGCGAACCGGTGCACCGGCGCCGCCATGCCCTTGCGCCCGCCCGCCGCCACGCACACACGGGAACGTCCTCGCCCTGCAACCACAACTACACTCAGCAACAAACACTACAAAAACTTAAATTTTAAATGACAGTGGCAAACAGTGGACCGCCAGATGGTGAGCGGTGCACCAACCATGCATGTCAAAATAACATTTGCTTTGGTTGTCATGGAATTTATTTATTCTTTATTGCACAATTAAAATAAAGTACCTACCTAAATTGTGGACTTGATGCCAAGAGGCATTCTCTATCAATCAACCACGCTGACAGATGGAAAAATTAAGGAAGTGCACTAGATTAAAGTTAAGACTAATTAGCAAGCGTAAGTAGGAATTAGAATGTTATTGAATTTAAATAGGTATTTACAGTTAACACGTTGAACGCCACGCCGGTCACAAACAATAGGAATTTGATTGTTAAAGTGACCGACGGCGGTGAAAGACTTAATGGCTCATGTGGTTAGCGGAAAACTCTATCTGTGGTGATTGTTCAAACATACAGAGCTAAATATGAAATTAATTTGTCAAAACTAAACTTTCACTTAGAAATATTTTTATTTCACTGCATATTAAAATACATAACATACTCAAGACCATTATAATAAAGGGGTAGTCAGAGGCACATGGATTGATACTGTACACAGAAAATTCAGCAGCCCACTTTTCACCAAAAGATTTAGGGATCCTGGTTGCTTGATTTGTTTTCGGTGTTTTCAATTACTGTAGAGTCAATGTTCTGGCCAGTCTTAAACTCTGTACCAGTAATGAGAATAATTCAAATGAACAATTCAATTCAGGCATGAATTATTGCATTTTTATAATACTATATCAACTGGTGATAAACTTTATTTGGCAGCTTTCATTTACAAATCCATACAATACGTTTTAAGTCATTATCTATTGTTAACTAAATGGCTCCAGCTGCTAAACATACTGTCTAATAAATATATCATACTTATTCGTTATTCGTTGTGGGTGGGGATGTCGCCTGAGCGATAGGCCACTGCGACCATTACTGATCTATTGTGGCCATCATCCCTTTAAAGATCACTCTCCAGGCCAGCAGCCTTCATAAACTGCACTATTTTCCCGGGAGTGATGTTCTTGGCGTCCTGGGGAGCAAGCAAGTGACTCCCCAGCACGCGGTACCTACGCTGCGATAACGCATCGCAGTCGCAGAGGACGTGGACCGGCGTTTCGTCCATGTCCTGGCAGAATCTACAGGTTGGGACCTCTGAGATCCCAATCCTGTGACCATGTTTGTTCAACCGGCAGTGTCCTGTTAGGGTTCTGGTGAGGGTTCTGATTTGACCCCTACTCATCCCTAGGGCCTCCGCGGTGAACTTATGTGAGTAGCCCTTTATCAGAGCCTTGGCGTGCACCAGTCCGTTTGTATTGGTCCAGGCCAGCATGCCAAGGGTCTCCGCCCGAGCTTTTAGTGGCTGACGCAGGGCGCAGTTGGGTATACCCACCATCGGCTCTGGGGCCTGATTGGTGGATTCCGCCCCAGCCCTGGCCAGCTCATCTGCAGCTTCGTTCCCAGCGATATTGCAATGACCCGGGACCCAGCGCAGCGTGACCCTGTTGTTGGCGCCGAGGTTGTTCAACGCTTGGGCACAATCCAGGGTAAGTTTCGAGTTGATTTCAACTGAGGCTAGAGCCTTAAGAGCGGCCTGGCTATCAGAGAGTATGTAGATACTCCTGTGCCAGAACCGGCGCTCCAGGTTTGCCTGTGCGCAGTGAAGAATGGCGGCCATTTCCGCTTGGAATACCGTGGCGTGGACGCCTAGGCTGCTAAATATGCGCGCCCTTGGCCTCTCGCCGTAGACTCCGTAGCCGGCTCTACCATTCATTTTGGATCCATCGGTGTACCACACGATGTCTCCCGGTAGGAATTTCGCGGGAGATCCTTCCTCCCACTCGTTCCTCCCCGGGATTTCTACACTGTACCATTTTGTGAAGTGGTACTGAATGGGCATGTTGTCCTTAGGCATAAGCATAACAGGCATCCTGTGCAGCTCAGCCTTCAGGTTGACCATGCATTTCGACTGGAACCTGCCACCCCCATTGTTCAGCACTCTCAGCATGGCCGCCTTAGCCTCCATCCCCAGATGGATGTGGAGAGGGCACAGCGACAGCATGGCCTCCAGAGCTGCCGTGGGAGTGGATTTCATGGCCCCAGTGGTTATCAAGCAGGCCAGCCGTTGCACCCTGCCGAGTAAGACACTGCTTGTAACTTGAGTGGTTTTCTTATTCCAAACCACGCAAGCATAGGCGATCATGGGTCGCACTATGGCAGTGTATATCCAGAAAGCAGCCTTGGGGTTGAGCCCCCATTTGGTGCCAACTAGACGGCAGCAGATCCCCAGGGCCATACGTGCCTTCCGGGTAATGTTGCTTATGTGAGGGTTCCATGTCAGTCTCTGGTCCATGGTTACACCCAGATATTTGACTTCCTTGGAGATCCCTATGGGTTTACGGAACAAGGTAGGTTTGCGAATTTCCTCCAGGTTCCGTTTGCGGGTGAATGGTACCAGTGTGGTTTTGTCAGCGTTTACTGACAGGCCCACTTCCTGGCACCATTCTTCTACCAAACGCAGCGCCCTCTGCATTCGACCCGATATGGTGTTTTGACATTTGCCTACCACCATGATCACCAGGTCGTCCGCGTACCCTTGCGTGGTAAAGTGCGCGTTGTTTAATCGATGTAGTAGGTCATCCACAACAATGGACCATTCTAGTGGTGACAGGACGCCACCCTGAGGGCAGCCCCTGGTCACCTTGACCTCTACGCGTGCATCAAGGAGGGATGTTTCTACCGTCCTTGAAGTCAGCATGGACTCTACCCACCTAAGGGTGGTTTCGTCCACGCCTTTGTTTTTCATACATTTGATGATAATGTCGGACGAGGTATTGTCAAAGGCCCCCTCAACGTCGAGGAAGGCGCATAGGGCGATCTCTTTGTCTTCCAGGGCCCTTTCAATCCTGTCCGTGAGTTCAATCAGAGCGGATTCCGTGGATCTACCGCATCTGTAGGCGTGTTGCCTCCCATGCAGAGGGTTGACCGTGAGGTAACTTTCTCTGATGTGCAGGTTCAGCACCTTTTCCATCGTCTTTAGGAGAAAAGACGTTAGGCTAATTGGCCGGTAGGATTTAGGCTGGGACCTGTCTTTGTCCCCTGCCTTCGGTATAAAAATTACCTTAACCTTGGTCCAATTTTTAGGTAGAACACCGAGTGCAAAGCTGGTTCTAAATATTTTTACCACGAATGGCAGAAGGACCTCGATGCCCTTCTGCATAAGTGCGGGAAAGATTCCATCAACACCCCCAGACTTGTAGGGTTTGAAACTGTTGATGGCCCATCTGACCTGGTTGGGTCTAAAGATCTGTGAGGCCCTCCTCCAGTCCTCCGACCTTGGCCGGGGTGCTCCAGGAATAATGTGAGGAGGGTTTCTGTCAGTGATCTGGTAGGAGCCCGGAAAGTGAACTTGAGCCAGTAGCTTCAGAGTTTCTTCCGCTGAGCTGGTAAACGCCCCATCCGCCTTCTTAAGAAGTTCTAGATGCGACGTGGGTGTCTTGGATAGTATTTTGTGTATCCTGGCCGCCTGCGAGGCGCCCTCGATTTCCTCACAGAACTTCCTCCAAGACTGTCTTTTTGCTTTCCGTAGCTCCCTATTGTATTCAGTGAGAGCCTTGGAATATTCTTCCCATACCCCTGTTCGCTTTGCCCTGTTGAACAGGTCGCGAGCTCTGGCTCTAGAGCTGGGAGAGGGACTTGTTCCACCCTGGGATATTTTTGTGTCCCCGGTGGCCCTGCTTGAGCGGACAATTAGCTTCGTAGGCCTCAATCATGCCCTTAGTTATTGCCACTGTAGCAGAGTTTAGCTGTTCAATTGAGCGTATGCTCTTATTGACAGCCCCTAAGTTTTCGCCTAGGCATTCAGTGTATCTGCCCCAGTTGGTCGCCTTAGGGTTCCTATAGGGAGCAGTGGGTGGAGCCTCATCACTGCCTCCTAGGTCATACCTGATATGTCTATGATCAGATAGTGAGACTTCCCCTGAGACTTTCCATCGACTTATGCGTCTCTGGATCTGCCCAGTACAGAAGGTTATGTCTAGTACTTCCTGCCTACTCCTCGTAACGAAGGTCGGCTCGCAACCCTCGTTGAGGACATACAGGTTGTTACTGAGTAAAAAATCATAAAGTCTTTCGCCCCTATGATTTGTATCCGTACTTCCCCAGCTAGTGTGGTGCGCGTTGCAATCACAACCCACAACTAGCTCCGCTTCTTGCTCCCTGCAGTAGTCCACAAGTGCTTGAAGCTGAAGTGACGGATCAGGAGCCTCGCCGGGGAGATATGCTGAGCAGACAACAGTTTTCCTGCCGGCAAGGCCAGGTAGAGAGATATATGCGGCTATGAGGTCGTCGCAGCTGATCTCTGGGATTGGCATGAACTTAATGTTTTTCTTAAGAACCATACATGCTCTTGGACGTGTGCCCCTGGTGTAATAAAGAACATTCCCTGCGGCAGTCAGTCCACGCACCGTGTCACCGTTAAGCCACGGTTCTTGAATCAAGGCAATGCCCAAGTCCTCGCTAAGGAAAGTCTGGCACACTACAGCCGACGCTCCTCTCGCGTGGTGAAGGTTTGCTTGAATAATTTTTATCATAGTTATGATTGTAGGTCCGAAGTCAGTCCCGGGACCAGTGTTCCCAGGACGGCTTCGGCGGTGATCATGACAGCGTCGAGTGGATGAGACCTATAGTCGTCATCGATCTCACTGCATGATACCACAGAGGCCAACACGGCTTGTTCTGTGGTCAATGATAGGGGACCACTATGTTCCCTTATCTCTCCGTGAGAACCTAACCTATTCATCCAGTTCCCACGAGTAGCGTGGGAAAAGGTGGTCCACCCCCACAGAGCCCAGCATGCGGGGGTAAGGCTTGTACACTCTGAGGTCGCCCGGTATCAGAGGTCCACCGTTCGAGACTGAGCACCCCCTCAGCCACGCAGCCATCGGCACGGTCGGTCACGCCTTGGCTTGGGGTTTTTTAGAGAGGTTTTCTCCTCTTGGACAGGGATAGGAAGGTTGGGAAGGATTAAGCTTTGGGCCCTCGACCCGGGCACAAAGGCACCAGGTCTGTGGTACCTAGCTACTGGGATGGGAGGGGTGGGGTTGGAAGTGGTCCGGCCTGAGTTTTCTGTTACGTCTGTTTCTTAGGGAATCAGACCAAGAACGGGCAGCAACCTCGAGAAGGATAGTACACAGGCCTTGCCTTGGGGATCATCACGACCTGCGCTCTCCCCCAAGGCCATTCGCCAGACTTAGCATCGGACAGATGCTAAGAATAGATGTGTGCCTGACTCAAGGACAGGTTGCCACGACCATTCCCATGGGGGTCCAGCAATGGCATGCCTCTCCGCAGTCACGCCCACAACCGCCCTGTATATCATACTTCCGAAGGGCCCTAAACAAAGCCCACAGATAGATTTAGGCAACATCTGGACCAGTCTGAACTCACCAGCAGACAAAGAAGATGGAACACGATGCCTGCCACTATAAGCACACTGGCTGCGTTTATCAATCCAGAAATGCATCGGAGCTCGCGTTTGCGACCAACTCGATCAGGAATCACACGATCATTCACTCATGCTGCCCTCAACAGTAATCTACAATCTGAAACAACAAAATATGCCTGGTGAACTTCCGGAAAATAACAAATCTCCACTTATTATTATAAATATAACGTAGATTTACCTTCATTCTTGTTTTCACTCACGAATTCACACAAATCCACTCAGACAGATATTTACAAAGTTAAATTCGCAAGTGTAGGTCCAACATTTAATATAAACTATAAATTAAATTTATTCATACATTTTTATATGCAATTTGTGCTACTATTTATCTAAATCTATTAAAAATTTAATTACAAATATTCGATAGCTCTACACCTGCAGTTGCACTTGACAGCCATTTCACACATTTGTGGTGGGCGGGGCGGGCTGCGCGCGCGAATCGCAAATCAAAACAATCAAGGCTGCCAACTATGCGATAGCTTTCAAAATCAATAAAACATTTTCAAATAATACTACTCTTTAATCTTATTTTAACCAAATGCATTTAAAATTGAAGTGGAAGATATCACAAAAACTATATTTTTTCTTTAAAATATTACTTGAAACATATTTGTCTCCATTACTCATGCATCGATATTAAAATATTGCAGATATTTCCGTAGTGGGAAAATCGAATAATGAAAAATCAGCTGTTTGCCAGCTGACTTACTGACTTGCGAGTGGGTTCAGTTTTGAACCACAACAACAACAGGTACAAGGTAATATTATGTAAGGTTGACAATAAAATGTCCTGGGTTTAATTATATTTTAATCACATTCTAATTTGTGAATGGTATAGGTACTGTTTTTTTACGTTTTTGGTCGTCTCAAGCAACATCAATTTAGTCATAGTGTGTGATCTACTTGAAAAAACTCGTTAACCTAGTCTATTTTTTTACTCAAACATAATTAATGATTAGGTAGTCCATTTATAGTTGTTAATAGTGGTCATTTATTATACGAAGTAATAAATAATTATGTTTAGCATAAGATAATATTTTTGCAAGTTCAAATTTGGCGCTCTAATTTTGACAGCTGGTATTGGTGGTACTATTCTACACGATTCCGGAAACTTCCAGGGCTGGTTTCGTTCAGAAATAACGAAGCGGTATTTGACATAGATAGACCATCGAATAAGCAGATCTCGAGATGAATCGATGTAACAAGCGTAAAAATACTATCAAAAACAAGGTTAAAGGTTGAAAGTGGCAGTGGCCCACCCACAACAGACGGATCAGGACTTCCGTCCTGAAATCAAAAAATCAAAAATAGCTTTATTTAAATAGACCTGTTACAGAGTACTTTTAAATCGTCAAATCTAATTAACAAACAAAACATACTTAATAATAGACATGAATACCATAATATTAAATGTAAACAATAAATATACTGTACTTAAATAAATGTGATGCTACCACCGGATCGGAAAGTTGTTTCTGTACTGAGAAGAACCGGCAAGAAACTCAGCAGTTACTCTTTTCAACTGTTTCTCTTTTTTACAATAATTGTTAGTATATTACAACAGAACTTAGAACAAGATAGCACAATAAAATTCATAATTTATGAAAAGAATAACACTCTTAGGTACATCGACGAGAAGCTATATAAAACAAATCAAACATTGTTAGTGTCTTAACCTAAGTATGATTGTTGATATAACAATAGTTAATTAGACTCCGTCGGGAGCAGAGAGCTTATTCCCAAGCATTTCTATCCATGATATAATCTCTAGTGGTGTAATATCCCTTTTTCAGCAACGTAGCTTTAATGTGACTTTTAAATCTATGTAATGGCAGCTTACAAATCGCTTCCGGAACTTTGTTATAATAATGTACACCTTGCCCCATAAATGACCCTAAAACTTTCTGCAATCTGAAAAATGGTAGCGCAATTTTATCTTTATTCCTAGTATTTTTAGCATGAATATCGCTGTGTTTGGTGAAAAGATTGATATTTTTTCTAATTGTAAATATATTGCGAAGCTACGGTTAGAATACCAATTTCCTTAAAAAGTTCCCTAAGAGTGGCCCGTGCTCGCAGCTTATAAATGGATCTAATAGCTCGTTTCTGAAGAACGAAAATTGCTTGTATGTCTGCTGCCTGACCCCAAAGTACTATTCCGTAGGACATAATACTGTGGAAGTAGCTAAAATAAACTAAGCGAGCGGTTTCAACGTTTGTCAATAGCCTTATTTTCCTAATAGCAAAAGCAGCTGAGCTAAGCTTACCTGAAAGACTTGTCAAATGAGGGTTCCATTGCAATTTTGAATCTAGGGTTATTCCAAGAAAAACTGTGGAGTCCACAAGCTCCATTTTATTATCATTGATTTTTAAATTTATGTCATTATTATTTACGTTAGGCAATTTAAAATTAACACATTTCGTTTTCTTAGCATTTAGCTGCAGATTGTTAACTGTAAACCAATGCAAAACTTTCGAAAGCGCTTCATTAACATCGTCGAAGACGTTTTTATTTCTATCAATGTTAAAAAGTAAAGATGTGTCGTCTGCAAATAATACTATATCACATAGGTCTTTAACATAAAAAGGTAAGTCATTAATGTATACTAGGAACAGAAATGGACCAAGAATAGATCCCTGTGGAACCCCTAATTTGACTGGTGATCCAGAAGATAGTACCCCATTAATCTCTACTTTTTGGGTTCTGAAACTAAGATATGAAAGAATCAAATCTAACGCAGTGTCCTTTACTCCGTAAAAATCAAGTTTCCGTATGAGAGTCTCATGATCGACGCAATCAAACGCCTTGGATAAGTCACAGAAGACGCCAAGAGCGTTCTGTGAATTCTCCCAAGCCCTAAAGATATGTTTTAGGAGCGCAATACCAGCATCAGTGGTGGAACGACCTCTGGTGAATCCATATTGTTCACTGTGGAAAAGTTTGTTTTCACTAAAGTGACATAGAAGTTGTTCCTGGACAATTTTCTCAAATATCTTACTCAGAGCTGGTAAGATAGATATAGGTCTAAAGTTACCTGGGTCCAGTTTACTGCCTGATTTAAAAAGTGGTATAATTTTACTATACTTCATTAACTCTGGAAAAACTCCCTCATCAACACACTCATTGAAGATTACTGCTAAGTAGGGAGCAATTACATCTATAATGTGACTAATAACTTTCACTGAAATATCCCAAAGATCGGCAGTATTCTTTAAATTAATTAACTTGAAGGATTTTAATATATCAGACGAGTCTACATGTTTAAATTTAAAAACAATATTGCAGCATGACACATTATCTTTAACTAGCTGTTCTGCTTCAAAAGGTGATGAATTGAGTGATGCTGTAGTAACTATAGGTATATTACCAAAATAACTTTCAAAAGCATCAGCGATGTTAGCTTCGGACTTGACAATTTCATTGTTAATCTTTAGAGTGAAAGTGGTGTCGCGTGGTTTAGCTTTACCAGTTTCATGATTGATTACGTCCCAAGTGGTTTTAATTTTGCTGTTGGACTTAGTTATTTTATCACGAATGTGTAAAGCCTTAGCACACACGCAGACTTTTCTAAATGTTTCAGAGTAGTTCTTGACATATTCTATGAAATTCGGATCAAAGTTGTATTTTTTCATGCCGTACAAATCATACATTTTAGTCCTACTTATGTAAATTCCGGGAGTGGCCCATTCGGAAAATGAAGACTGAACCTTACAAGTAACTTTTTTAGTTGGGAAACTATGATCAAATTCATTTTTAACACACAAAAAGAGATTTCTGTAAAGTGCATCTGGATCTCCCTGTGTATATGGAATGAAGGGCATTTTAGTCTTCAAACTAGTCTTAAAACGTTCAATACGATGGCGTGTCTTAGGTCTACATGTAATTGTCCTAGGAATGTCCTTATTACGGTGGGAATCTATAAACGTTATTATCTGCCCGCAATGATCTGACGTTAGCAAAGAAATAACAGACTTATTAACTGGAAAACAGTTACAAAAAACATTATCCAAACACGAAGCTGTGGTGGCTGTAATTCTAGTTGGTTCATCAAATTGATGACCTAGTCCGAATGACTGAGATATTAATCTAGTAATTAATGAGATATTAATCTAGTTCGCTCCTTAGTGTTTTCTAACAAATCTATATTGAAGTCACCACAGACAATAATAGGCTTGGATTTAGAAACTAATTTCCCTAGAACTTCTTCTAAAACTAACTCAAACCTATCCAAGTCAGATTTAGGGGGTCGGTACACACTAACTATAACATAGCTCTCTGACTCAACACAAGATAACTCAACGATTCGCTCAATAGACAGGCCTACGATGCCAGGGCGTTCTTTACATTTCAGTCCATTTAAAGTATATATTAAGGACCCACCATGTATACTGGTCTTCCTTACAAATGCACTAGATAATTTAAAGTTATTAATAACACAGGACATAAGTTTAGACTTATTAAGCCAGTGCTCAGTAAGACAAATAATATCTATACTGTGGCTTTCTAAAAATAATTCAATTTCTAATTCTTTGCCGGCCAAGCTTTGTATATTTTGATGAACTATACTTAAGGTTTTGGGCTTGGCTTTGGTCGCAGCTCTTAGTTTAAAGAAGAAACTGTGGAACGATTGTTACACAGTAAAGTCGGATTAGTACTACTACTAATGTCAGGATATGTATGATACATAGTATTGCCAATATGGGCACCGTTAATATTAAAAGCTAACAATTTAGATTATTGTTTTTTTGTCCTAATTGGAAGATACATAGTATCTTCAGTTAACACAAAATATGGTACAAAATTATTTGTATCAAAAAATGTGATGTCCCTGTGACGGCACGTCAAGTTATACAGACATAAATTAAGGTCATGGATGGCCTTATTCTGACTAGGAGATAGACTGCTAGAATATGGGAAAGCACATAAAATAAATTTACAGATAAATTTACAGATACTGATAAAGTTCACCCGATGAAGATAGCAGGGTTCCGGTGAAACCCTGCGATCTTGCCACCTACAAATCCTACAATGCAGCCGGCTTCTTCGGGGTAGTTCTATGTTCTCGCATGGCGCTTCCGGCGCGCTATGCGAGGCGAGCTCCGTCCGGGGGAGTACGTAGAATGCTTCGTGGAAGTCACCGCAGTTTCCCCCAACATGGACGACGAGAGGGGGTCCCAGAGTTTTTAGTGGGTATGCCACTGGGTGTCACCTTTCCAGTGGTGAGTCACACATAAACCCGTATGCGTAACGTCATTTCCTCCGGGACAGTAAAAAAGGTAAGGGCAATGTTTAGCAGTTTACGTCGCGCGTATCGTGTGGCTGCAAAGTGCAAATGAGAATGATGATGAAGAAAAAATGGTAATTTCTCTTCGCATGAAAATTTAATAATTTGTAAATATTAAAACTGGGTTATTGATCACAGCTATATTGGAACAAAAGAATAAAGTTACATAAATGGTCCGCAAAATATTCGTAAGCAGGATTTCGGGATTGTAATAAATATTGGAAATAATGTTAGATGATAAATGGGTTGCGAGGAGATGGCGGCGCCGCCCAAGTCATACAATCGTTTTTTTTCGAACTCGCAGTCGCAAAGAATCGAGTGCCATCGAGAATCGAGAAGTCCCATTGAACACTACTGAACGAAAGTTGAAAATAGATAAATACCCCCTCCACTGTTGCCAACCTCAGTTTAATTTTGACGTTGACTGTTGAATTGACGTGTTTTGTTGTTGTGCTCGACGATAGGACCTTGTTTTGATTTAGAAAAGTTAAAGAAGCTTTGCCATTGCTGAGTGGAAATTGTTGTGTATATTCAGTGATCATGTTTGCCTCTATTGGATCTCGGACGGACCGCGACAGTGAGCGCCACGCGAAGCCTTACTGCCAGTGCTGGAACAAGCGCGCCCCGATCTCTTGGAAGCAGTTGAACTCTTGTTCGTGTGGAGAAGATCATGATGGTGAGTCCTTATGCCATAAATTGTGAAATGGCATAGAATTTTGTTAATATTTTGGCCAAACTGGTACTTGACCATTCCTTTGTTGATATTTTTGCCAAACAGGCACCTGCCTATTCCGTTGCTATAGTACCTACTTGTTTTGCTCTGTAAACTGGTTTACTTTAAGTACAACGGTTTGCTTAGCAACGAATAGCGAGGTTGTTTACAAATATGAGCATGAGAATGAATGACCATAAGCTTATGGCACAGAGGTGCACTCCAATTATCTGACTGCTGCACATGCCTGATAGATTGTATCATTTTATTTAGGATTTTACATAGACATAGTTGGTTATTTAGTGTTAAGAGCCCTCTGTGCTCTCCCTACAGTCTGGTAGAGCCATCAGTGGCTAAACAGCAGTAGTTTTTAGCTGGTGCAAATTCATTCATTCATTTGATTGAATCAAAAAAACTTCGTACAAAATAATTCATCATGACATATCCACATCATCTTTTCCAGTTAGCGAATGGAAGTGGGAACAGCCAGACACTACTGGCATGGGCTGGGTAGTGGTCAGCGAAGACCAGAAGCAAGTCACATTCCACCCGTTCTACAGTTCTGGCACTGCAGCCGTCAAGGGGGACACACCACTAACACTGAACCACCACTATTACTGGGAAGTGAAAATGCTCACAGACACCTATGGAACTGACATAGTAAGCCTTTTTACGTTTTCTACTGTTATTTTTTATTTCACTTGTCTTCAAATGAGGAGATGGGAGGAGTTACTGGATATTGCTTTCTGTATGAAGAGTCAGAAATGTGCCTCAATTCTCTTCACAGGTAGGAACTCAGCTAAAATTCATAATTTTGCTAAGGAATGTTCTAGAAGTATTCTTCAATATAAATTGAAGTTGTTAAATTTTTTGCTTGAAAACCTATTATTGCCTACATAACATTCTTGACCAGCCAACCTGCTCTGAGCAGAGAGGATGTATAGTTGCTACTTTGTAGGTAGTTATTTATTTCAAAGAACTCTGCATCTTCTGTGCATTGTCTGGTTTGAGATGAGCAAATATTTATTCGTTTTTCCATGGCCAGCCAAAATCTTGAAGAGAGAAGAGAGAGAGAGAGACCTCAGGTGCAAGGTGAATTCCATGTTTAATCAATGGACAATTAGGCTGATTCTAAAGGATGTAGTTGTAAAATACTAGTTCTGTTTTGGCCGTTTAGTTTAATAAGAATTGGCACACCTTTGCCCTCTCCACATATTGTGGTTCATGAAATGACAAATACGTTCGAAAGACATCAGAATATTTATCCCCTAGTGCATGTTTATCACGACATTTTTCCTCTGGCATCTTGCCCCAATGTCGGCAGACTAGTTGGCAGCAAATGAACCGGAACCGTCTGTACACTAGTTCATTTAATGATCATGGCTAGTATCCGGATTGCGGTAAGCGAGACTAAAAATGATCAATCAATTGCAGGCCCTTCAGCTCCCTTCAGTAACTCTAAAAACAACTGAATTCTAATAAAATCGCCACAAGCACCACCTGATATCATGTGTGTGTGAAAGTGAGATCGTTTTTGGATGTAAACTGCCAAGTCAAGTACCAGCTGGATGCACTGGACTCAGTAGGCCGAAAGGCCAGGGTGCTGAGAGGTGATGATACACCTGTTGAAATCAAACTCCAAGGTTTGGAGCGTTGGTGTAGAGTTGCCTGTCTCCCCCTCATGAGTTAGTACCGGTGGTAGGGTCCAACCGCCGGGAAGCGAAGAGGACTCACTCAGGCGTGGCAGTGTGGTGGACAAGCCACCCACCCGCTGCGGCCCGCATGGGCGACACGTAGGGTTGCAGGGCCAGTGGGGCCTGCAAGCGCCCTAAGGCGCGAGGTGGAGGCCGCGGCGCACAATCGGTTGGTGGGGGCCAGTGATCCGCGGCTGATCCCCCCTGTGCGTCGCGGCCCGGCGGGGCCGTACCGCCGGTTGCGGCAGCGGAGCCGCCCTTCGGGTGGCTCGTGGTTGCGGGCCCAGTAGGGTCTGCGTACAGTGGGCTTGCATTGCACGGCATCCACCGAGACGGCGAAAGTGTCTGCGTACTTCAGGCGCTTTCGTGGCCACCCCTTTGTTGGGGGGTCGGTTGGAGTGGGCCCCATTAGGGGCTAGCACTGGCGGCGGAGCAGTGCGGTATTACTTACGGTAGGATCCAGCTTCGCCGCCAAATTGCCATGGTCGAGTGCCGTGGGGTTTTAGTCGGTAGGAGTCCGACATAACCTCGTCGTCCCCCAGGGCAGCGAGGTATACATAAGGATTTCCCCACGAAAAAAATAAATAAATAAGAGTTGCCTGTCTATCAGTTTTTAATAAGGTGTATTTCGGTGTATTTTTCCCATATTCATTAACTATGTCTCAGTTCTCAGTACAATTGAGTTTACCTTGATTGACTGTAGTCATTAATAAGTCATGAGTACCAACTACTTGTATATGTATCTGGCAGCACCAATATATTCAAAATGTCTTTCTCAATATTGACATAAGTTCAGTTCAGCTAATCCTGTAATAAATTAACAGCTAGACAAATCATTTCAAATTAGAATCATTTGTATGTAAAGTAGGTAGGGGCCGTTCAAGTATTACGTAAGCACTATAGGGGGGCGGGGGGGTTATTGATTTGCTAATTTTGGGTGACATGGGGGGCAGGGGAGTCTAGATCGTAAGAATTCGACCACGGTCCCCCCCCCCGCCTGTCGTAAGAGGCGACTAAAGGGGGGCCTTCGGGGTCGCTGGGAGTGCACACGGCGGGGGCCGTGTGCCTTCATTACAAGTGGCCCCGGGGAAGGGCGGCGGTGTGGGGTGACCTCACATCGCCGTGCGCACTGGCAGGTGTTAGGGGGAGGTACAACTCCCCTCGAGATGGGCCGAGCAATCGGCAGAGCGCGTCAGGGGTCCACCGGTAGAGTCCATACTGGGGCCCTCGGGGACCTCCTGGAATCGCGCAGAAGACGGTCACCGGGGGGTTTACTCGGTATCCCTGTCGCTCCACGGCAGGGGAGCCCGAGACACCCCCGCCTTTCCCCCGGAGGGCGGGATGTCCGTAAAAGGATTCCCCTCGTCAAAAAATAAAAAGGGGAGTGTCAACGGTAGTATTTTTATTTTTTTACCGAATGGCAACCTTACATTGTCTTTCCTTGAAATCGAAACGCATTTTCGGGGATTCCCGCAATTAATGCATACAGTTAGGCACTCGGTTTAGAACCGAGTAGAATTTAATATGTGTACCAAAAATTTAAAATAAGTTTGTTATGTTCGTAAGATTATAAAAATTTTGTTACTCTATATTGAATACCATATCAGTAAAATCTCGACATACTAAATCTATTTTCTTATTTTTAAAATTATAATTATAACCTAATAATTACAATATTTAAAAAAACAATACATTAATTGCAAAATGTTTACGTAAGCATGGGTGTAGGGGGTAAGAGCTTTGCTTACTTTTGCTGACAAGGGGGATGGGGGGGTAAATAATTGTAATAAATCTGCTTACGTAATACTTGAACGATCCCGTAGGTAGGTACTCTTAGTTGATTTTAAGAAATTAATAATTACCCATAGAACGATTATTAAACAGACACAAAATTCAATTCAAAATCCAATATACCTTTATTCAAGTAGACCATTACACCTTTCTTTCGAATCGTCATGAATCTTATTATTAACCACACGATAAACATACACAAAATAATACGATATATAAACATACAAAATACATGTACATAATGAAGCCGGTGGTACCGGCGTCCGAAGGTTGTTTTTACTGAGAAGACCCAGCAAGAAACTCAGCAGTTACTATTTTTACCACAGGAAAATGTTTACCAAACTTCCGGTCTGACTTAGTTAAAAATGATAAACAAGACTAAAATCCAAATATTTGTGCTATTGTCTGCCTGATAAACTAAATAATGGACTTTTTCGCCGTAGCTAGATCAGGGGTTCTGGCAACGGGAGGAATTTCAGTAGGTCTTGAAGTAAAATAGCGTTCAAGTTTCAAAACGTATAATCAACAACAACCAAACTTTTCATAGACATCCGAAGTTACCATCGATAAAAAAAACAACGCATGCTAGTCTAGTCAAGGTATCGTGAGGGCGCTCGCGTAGCACGGCCCGACGTCAGCGTTACCTGACGGCCAATCGGGGGTCGCGTTACACTCTCCTCCTCCAAGTCACTACATCGTCTCGATGGTGATTTGGCAGTGTTGGCACTAAGTGGCGCGTCCGTAGGGACTGATAGCGACCTGCGATTACGCTTACGATTCCGTGGGCGACCACGATTACGACGGGGCTGAACTGGCTCCGCTTGATGAGTTTGCTGTCCAACACATGGGGTAATGTCGGACGCATGGAACCGACCTATTACTTGTCCTGTACGGTCACCAATTTCAAAAGTCGTGGGACTAAGAATGCTTTTTATGACATACGGGCCATCGCGCTGTGGCATAAACTTACGGGTGATACCCTTAGAGGCATTGCTAAGAAGATGCGTAGTCAACAAGACTTGATCACCTACTTGATAGTCTGGCGAGCAGCGACGGGAAGCATCGGCGATGTCCTTCCGTGAATCCTGGAGCTTTGCAACACGTTCCCTGGTTTCCTTGAGTGAATCAACGAATTTCCGTAGATAAGGAGTTACCTGTGGGACAAAGTTTTCCTTGTCCAGTACAGCCCTGAGGTCATATTGAGCTTCAAGTGGTGTCCGCATCTCGCGAGCGAATGTCATAAAGGAAGGAGTCATACCGGTTGTACAGCAACGGTGGGTATTTAGAGCGAACCGAACCTGTGCCAAGTGCTTGGGCCAAGTTCGGTGCTCAGTTTGAACGAGCATTGCAAGCTGGACCTTTAGGTCCCGGTTTTTGCTTTCAGCTGGATTAGCCTCAGGGTGGTAGTACGGAATCAAATTTTGTTTGATACCCAAGAGGTGCATGCATTGTTGCATTACAGCTGACACAAATTGTACGCCGTTGTCGGAGATAATACGGCGAGGGAAACTGTAGCGTAAGAAATACTCTTCGATCATAAGGGGAGCACAGATTTCAGCGGTAGCATCTTTCAAAGCGTAGAGCTCTACCCAGCGAGTGGCGGTATCTTCAATCAGCAAGATCCATTTTTCTCCTTTTTCTCCTTCGGGTAGGGGGCCGAAAAAATCTACAGCAAGTACCTCACCTCGTTGGTTTAATATAGGCGTTTGAAGAAGGCCTGTTGGTTTTTGGTTAGAATACTTATACCGCTGACATTCTAAACAACTTTTTAGATAATCCGTCACGTAGCGTCGCATTCCGGTAAAGTAATACTTTTTCCGAATGCGGTCTACAGTGCGGTCTACGCCTGGGTGGCCAGCAGTAGGCGCATCGTGATATTCTTTGAGAATGGATTCAACCATGGAAGATGGAATTACCAATTGAGGCTCCTCCGCGTCCACCTCAGGAGCATACCTGAAGAGCACTCCCAAATTCATCAGGTAGCCTCGCTCTAACCAACGCGAAGAGCGAAGTGCGTCGGTATCTTCAAGATCTATAATGATTTTACTGATCTCGGGATCGTTCAACTGCGCACCTCGAAGCTCCTCCTGGTTGATACGTGGGACATCAATAGTGACCGAACAGACACCGCAATCAGGCTGGGTAACATCATCACATGTTGGTCGGCTCAGCGTATCTGCAATGACATTCATCTTACCAGGCGTATATTCATATTCTAAGTCGTAGCCCTGAATTTTGAGCGCCCATCTAATGAGTCTACCACTCGGTGATTTAAGAGTTAGAAGCCATTTTAGTGGCTGATGGTCACTTCTTACAATGACAGGATGACCATCGATATAAGGTCGAAACTTATCAACAGCCCAGACTACAGCGAGAGCTTCTCGTTCAGTGGTACTGTAGTTTCGCTCGGCCGGGGTGAGTAAGCGGCTTGAGTACTCGATGGGGCGCTCGTCAGTAATACCTTCGCCTTGTAGCAGGACGGCACCTAAAGCATAATTGCTCGCATCGGTGCACAAGACAAATGGTTTGCTGTAGTCGGCTTGAGTAAGCACCGGAGCAGTAGTTAATTTTCCTTTCAGCTCGGCAAACGCCTTGCGTTGTTCCTCGTTCCAAACCCATTGCTGGTTTTTCCGCGTCAGTTTAGTAAGAGGATGAGCTATTTCGGAAAAACCCGGTACAAATTTCCGGAACCATGCGCAAGTTTGCAAAAACGTCCTGAGGTGTTTAAGATTCGAGGGTTCAGGCATTTGCATAATCGCCTTGATTTTAGAATCATCCGGTTTGATCCCCTCAGGAGTGATGAGGTGGCCAAGATACTTAACCTCCTTAGACGCGAAAACACATTTTTCGCGGTTGGCGCGAAGTCCAAACTCCTGCAGCCGATTGAAAACTAATTCTAGATCACGCAGGTGCGTATCTAGGTTGTCCGAAATTACACATCGTCTAGATAACATAATAAGGTCACGTCACGCATCGAAGCGCTAGACCGAAAGCGATCCATAAGACGCTGAAATGTCGCTGGCGCGTTCTTTAAGTTCGGCTTAAAGAACGCGCCAGCGACATTTCAGCGTCTTCGGCATCCTCGTGAAACGGTAAGTCCCAAACGGCGTTATAAAGCTGGTTTTATCCCTATCTTCAATCGCAACGCTCACCTGGTGGTATGAAGAACGCAGATCTATAGTACTTATGATGCAGTTGCGCTTTGTAGCCTGGAGCAACTCGTCGATCACCGGGAGTGGATAAGTATCAGTTTTTGTTACCGCGTTAAGGCGTCGATAGTCAACGCAGAAGCGATGAGTGCCATCCTTTTTTGGTATTAGAACCACTGGTGCTGCCCACGCAGACTCACATTCTTCAATGACTCCATCCTTGAGAAGCTTCTCAAGCTCCTGCTCCAGAATAGCCTTTTTGGCTGGGGTAACACGGTAAGGTGGGACAG
Source organism: Udea ferrugalis (assembly GCA_950022985.1). Lineage (NCBI taxonomy): Eukaryota > Metazoa > Arthropoda > Insecta > Lepidoptera > Crambidae > Udea > Udea ferrugalis. The sequence goes on along the minus strand of OX465527.1, from coordinate 1,724,939 downwards.
CAACTGGTAAATGATCGCCAGTATTTATGTGATGCTCTGCAAAGCGAGTAGGCTCTCCTCCTAGCTGAAAGACCTCATCATGACGCTGAAGTACCTCTGAGAGTAGCTGACGTTCCTCGGGGACAAGCAAGTAGCCTTCGTCGTCCCGAAGCTGGAATGACGATAGTAGCACGGGTGGATTACCAATTCTCCTACCCTCGTATTCTAGCGGGTAAGATTGTGCACTACCTGAAAAGTGCCAAGTTTGACAGGCAAAATCAATCACCAGTCCAGATGCCTTTAGGAAATCAATTCCTAAAAGAGTGTCATTGTTGTCCGCATCTGGGAAAATCACAAAATTAGTAAGGAAGCTTTTACCTTCTGAAACAGTGACACTAACACTCGTCTCCAGCATTTCACGATCTTTGGAGTCACCATCTGCAAGCTTTACCGTGACACGCCTAGTAGAAAAGGGCTGATTATTTTGTTTCAGCAACTCATACAAAGAGTGTCCCGCTACACTGCACTTCGCTGCCGTATCTAAGAGCGCGGTGCCCCGTATGCCATTTATTGTTACGCTGAGGATAGGTCTTAACATACTATGAGACTCATGAAAAAAGGAAGAGGCACATGAAAAATGTGTGTCATCATGCTGATCCGGACCGCAACTTATGCCATCACTACCAAAATTCGGACTATTGACTGGAGAGCTTGACTCCAATGCCGTCTATGCTACTTGGAAAAATCGCATTGACGTTAGAATCTTGTCTGTCAATGTCAAAGTCAATATTTACATTTTCATCAATGAAATTTTCCAGATCGTGACTTGGAGGAGAATAGATATTTGTATGCTTACCTGACACATCCACATCGAACGCTGAAAATGCCGCCTTGCTACAGTTTTTACATTGCGACCTCACAACACCTTGCTGTCCACAACCATAGCATCTTATAGAATTACCACTTTTAGCACTTTGTTCTTGTTTGTTTTGTATCGGAATTCGCTGCGCAGGAGAGAAATTAGGGATGGAATAGGACGCTACTGGACGACGCGGCTGAGTCGACATAGCTGGTGCAGTGCCAAAGCGGTCTCCGGAGGCTGGCTGGGGGTTGACGTTCCTCGACGGCAGGCCTGCTTCGCTCAGCGACTCCTCTATAGCGCGAGCCAAGCAGATCATGTCTGTGAAGGAATCCACTTCTTCCCGTCTCAGCCGCTTCCGAATACGGCGATCAAGCAAACCGTAGACCATGTCTAGTTCAGCTTTCTTCGAGATATCTCCTGCAGGTAGGCGTGCCAGGAGTGCCCGTGCCTTCGCCACAAAGCGGTCTGTTTTCAGGCGCGGATCCAGCCCTCAAAAAAGGTTGTGGGCACAGCCATCAAAGAAGGTTGTGGGCACAGCCAACAAAAACTAGCAAAGTGAGAGTCGGATTGGACTACGAACTCAGTCATAAACAATCATGGACTTATTATATTTAAAATAAGCTAATTAAGGTTGTGGGCATGCCCACAGTGCCCCCAACGGTGGATCCGCGCCTGTCTGTTTTCTCTTTCTCTTGCCTCAACGAAAACAACTCTACATAAAGCTGGTGCGCCGGTCGAATATCACCGTAGGCACCTCGTAAGCGAGTAAGGGCGTCGTTCCACGAAGATACTTCGTTCCTAGCGCTCTGCCACCACACCGCTGCCGATCCGGTCAGCAGCATTGACATGCCGCGCAGGGCACTCGCATCAGACACGGCGGCGCACTCCTTATATGCTTGGATCGCATCTATAAATGCATCCAAGGATTCGACGGCCTCGCCGTCATAACGAGCCGTGCATCTCGCAAAATTTGCGTTCGGGGATGGCGTCGCGTCGGCTGGCGTCGGCGTCGACGAATTGATGGGGCCGACTCTATCCAGTAGTCTCTCGAATGCATGCGTTTGGTTTTCAATGAGGGCTACGAGTGTAGCGTTGCTGATTCGTTCTTCCATGTCGTCTAATTGCGCGCTGCGTCGAGATTTGGGCATTTTCAATCAAAAATGGCGTCGGCTGCCAAGAAGTTTTGCACAACTTCAAAATTTTCACACAGCGCCGTTCAAATAGACTTTTCTTCTCAACTCAACCGTTGCCCCTCGGTGGGCTGCCAATTTCGCCGTAGCTAGATCAGGGGTTCTGGCAACGGGAGGAATTTCAGTAGGTCTTGAAGTAAAATAGCGTTCAAGTTTCAAAACGTATAATCAACAACAACCAAACTTTTCATAGACATCCGAAGTTACCATCGATAAAAAAAACAACGCATGCTAGTCTAGTCAAGGTATCGTGAGGGCGCTCTCGTAGCACGGCCCGACGTCAGCGTTACCTGACGGCCAATCGGGGGTCGCGTTACAACTTCTGTCATTGCTTGTGAAGTTGTGAGTCTAGCGCAAGCATTTGAAGGGCGTTAGTTCGTTGTCTTATCTGTCTGAGCGCGCAACTGAGTTGCTTGCTGTATCTGAGTAGCCCGACCTTGCATCTCAGGTCAATCATACCACAAAGTACACTCGGTTACTACTTGTTGACTAACACATAATAGTAAACATGAATTAATAAGGAATATGCATTGTTTTTTTTTGGAACACAATATCTTTTACTTAGCGAAAGCTAGGAGAGAAATATCAAGATGTTTATATTTCTTGTGCTACGGCAATTTTAACTAGTTTGACGAAACACCACGAGGAATTTCTGTCAGGTTAGTCAGGTATTGGAGAAACTATCTCATGAACCTGACTGAATAGGTCCAATAGAACCTATTCGCGAAATTACATGCAGTCGTATTTGGAGTAATTCGCGAAATTCTTCATTCGATAAATGCCCTATTCGTAAAATATTATATTCCCATCCTATACTATACTTTGGACACATTCACTGACCATTACCTCATCAGTAACTGGCCGAATGTGGCTTTGGACCGCAGAGAACATGTTCTCGAACATTTACCCTTCAGTAGGAAAGCATATGCTCTATAGATTAAAAAAAAAAATAAACTGTATATTTTGATGATAAAGGAGAAAATCTAAATGAAACGATATTGGGTGGTTGATAACCAACCATCCGGTAATAGTAGTTGTCTTTGGCCACTACTAGTGTCCCATTAAAAAAACTTGTGATTATGGAAATAGTGAAACTCGTAGAGTCGTCCAACCCTTCCACGTCTGAAAAGCACAACTCAGGTACGCATCACCGAACATTTGGTGCGGGCTGATAGTTGCTGGATCGTTTTGGATGTCGACGCAGACGTGCGGTAGTGGTAGACTCAAAGTTTAAAGATGAAGTGGTATGCTTCACGCATCTTTTCCTTGCCCACAGATGGTAGGTCTCGGCACCAACAAAGTGAACGTGTCCGACTTCCACTTCAAGTTCACCTCGCTGTTGGGCCAAGACGCGGAGTCGTACGGGCTGTCGTACACGGGCGCGGTGCGACACGACGCGACGGTCGCGCTGGACTCGGCCGGCTTCTGCCGCGGCACCATCGTCGGCGTGCGCGTGGACATGTGGCGCGGCACGCTCGAGTTCTACCTCAATAGGAAAGCGCAAGGTTAGTGCGACTTCCACTTCCAGTTCACCTCGCTGTTGGGCCAGGACGCGGAGTCGTACGGGCTGTCGTACACGGGCGCGGTGCGACACGACGCGACGGTCGCGCTGGACTCGGCCGGCTTCTGCCGCGGCACCATCGTCGGCGTGCGCGTGGACATGTGGCGCGGCACGCTCGAGTTCTACCTCAACAGGAAGGCGCAAGGTTAGTGCGAGCTATGTCCTGGGTATGTGACACCAAAAGGTTTTCCATAAGTCAACTCCAAGTCCCATTTACAACCTGTAGCGAAAGCGATATGATTGATATTGGTTAAGTAAATTAGCACAATCGCGCTATAAAAAAGGGTAGGTACCTATATCGAATCAACAAAAAAAGGTTGTGTAAAGAATAGTCTCAAACTAAACTAAACTTCGACTCCTGGGTCCCACTGCTGTGGTTTTGTCATAAGGCGGCACCTCTATGAGGTAACGCGAGCCATATTCTACCACGCAGTCTTAGGGCAGTTTGTTGGAAACGTGTATGTATGTCATTTACGCGTAGTAAAATGTTGCAATAAGGACATTGAGTACAAGTACATATTATAACTCATTGTCATAGGTATGAAAAGTCTTAATTAGCCTCCAAAATTATAGCACTTAATTGCACTTTAGAATTATTTTGAGCTGTGTACTGTCCCTCATAATTAATGCATCTAGGCTTTAATTGTTTTTTTTTCTTGTAATATTGTGCAGTAAAAAGAATTTTGCCTATTCGCTGAGCTACACATAACAAAATGGCCTCTGTAAGAAATGTAGAAGACAATGGATGGCAAACTTTATTCAAGTTCCGCGTCATTGTGTTACTTTTCACGCAAAGATTACGAATGACATTTGACACAGTAATTAGTGACACGTCTCTACGCACAATCAAGTTATTTTAAGGTACTCATAAATACTAGTTTAGGCATCAGGGTGATAAGACTTTGTTTCCAAACAATCAACGTAGGTCATTGTTCTTATAAACTCACTGATTGTAGTACAACTAGACAAATATTTGTTAAAAATACGTTTACAATGATTTCATTCTTTAGGTTCTGTGTATACATTATAACGTAAACATTGATAGTTGGTTTAGTTAGCAACAAGTTCAGGAAGTTTTTGCTTACTACGGAACTTTACCGGGTATCTTAATGGCTTAAGATATTAATTTAATAACAAATCAAGACGGTAGTTTGGTGCTCCAATTTTATTAGAGATGTTCAAATCATTTTTTTGCGTCGATTTGACTGCACTACAAAAAAACACTCGCTTGATCAGTTTCGCTGGCAGTCGTCAAGCCTAACCGGAGGCCTTAGGGTGGCTTGGTAACATTGGTAGCATGGTTTATCACTAACCTTAAGCCTCTTCAGCCGCTATTAGAGACTGTTGCTTGCCGAAAAACAAAAAATATTTAATTTACAAAGTACAGTTAGGTATTTGCGAAATGGTGATGTGAACCGCATAACTCAATAGTGTTGTTTTACCATAAAATAATAGTCATTATTGTCAATCAGCATTCTATAATGTCGTTACGTTTAACGTATCTTTAATTCATAAGTGAATGGAATGTTTTTCCTGGATCTTAAAATAGATGAATAAATGCACCAGATCACTTATTTCCGTGTCAGTTTGACCACTATTGACTGAATCTGTAGGCCAGGTAATTAGAGATCGTCTAAGCTGAAATGACGCGCCCCTCCACTGCGTCTACGCATATACGCGTACGCGTCATTTCAGCCTAGACGATCTCTAACATTGTCAATGTCTACTAGGCTTGATGTCAAATGTTCAACTGAGTAGTCATTTATTGTTAACCATTTAACTAATGATTCGAATGACGTCATATCAATAGAAAATTGCCTTGTCAACTTGTACCTACAGTACTTTTCAAACTTAATGGCGGCTCGGAAGTTAGCTGCGAGCGCCGAGATGCGCAAGATTGACCTCACCCCGCAAACCGCTGACACCTTCATTTGTGTTCTGCGCATCGACTCGCGCGATGTTTACAGCTGCCATTAAGTTTGAATCGTACTATACCGTACAGTATGTATTAGCAAATATATGAAACCAACACAATGATGTTTTCACAGGCATAGCCTTCTACAACCTCCGGCGCCACCAGCTCCTGTACCCAATGATCTGTTCCACGGCGGCGCAGTCCTCGCTGCGGCTCATCTACGCGGCCTCCTGGCGCGCCTCGCTGCTGGTGGACGCCGCCAAGATCCTGGCTTCCTCCGTCAGCACGCACTCCAAGTTTAGAGTCCCGCCTGGCCTGTGGTACAAGCTGCGACCGCAGTTCTGGCTCACATTACCACACGATGGTGAGTGTTCTTAGATATGCTTCAACATTTATGAAAGCCTCTTTGCGTCTCCTAGCGCCTCGCTGCCGGTGGACGCCGCCAAGATCCTGGCCTGGCCTGTGGTACAAGCTGCGACCGCAGTTCTGGCTCACATTACCACACGACGGTGAGTGTTCTTAGATATGCCTCAACATCTATAAAAGCCTCTTTGCGTCTCCTGGCGCGCCTCGCTGCTGGTGGACGCCGCCAAGATCCTGGCCTGGCCTGTGGTACAAGCTGCGACCGCAGTTCTGGCTCACATTACCACACGACGGTGAGTGTTCTTAGATATGCCTCAACATCTATAAAAGCCTCTTTGCGTCTCCTGGCGCGCCTCGCTGCTGGTGGACGCCGCCAAGATCCTGGCCTGGCCTGTGGTACAAGCTGCGACCGCAGTTCTGGCTCACATTACCACACGATGGTGAGTGTTCTTAGATATGCTTCCAAATTTATGAATGAGCCTTTTTGCGTCTCCTGGCGCGCCTCGCTGCTGGTGGACGCCGCCAAGATCCTGGCCTCCTCCGTCAGCACGCACTCCAAGTTAAGGGTCCCGCCTGGCCTGTGGTACAAGCTGCGGCCGCAGTTCTGGCTCACGCTACCACACCACATGACGGTCAGTTTTTGGATATTTTTACCATTTATTAACAACTAGCCGTCCCGACAGACGTCCTTCTGTCAAATGTTATTAAATTATCCAAATCTGTTCAACTGTTCTCAGTCTCAGTTTGGCGGTTAGAAACACATTTAGCGATTCATTTTTATTTCTATTTTTTTTAAGTCCTAGCCCAGACTACCGGTGGTTAAGGCTCTGTCACAACCGCATAGAACCTCCCGTTATTTTATAACACATTGAATCAAATTTCATAGCCCATAGCGACATACCACTCACAACCATCCATCTCATCACATGCAAAATGACTAGTACACTATCACGATAACACCCTGTCAAATCTCACTGCAGCGCCGTCTGTCTGACTGACCTCTTAATCTTCAGACTCATTAACCAATTATTGGTGCAATCATAATATTTTCATGTACGTTCGGGGCTATTAATGTAACAAAAACAGTTTTAATTACGTAATTAGTAACATTTCTGTTACCCCAACTGCAGTAACTTCAAAAGTGAAGATAAATAATAATATCTATGAATAGTAAATGATACAAATATTTATTGCCATACCAAAAACTACATAAGAAATAAAAATTCTAAAAGATGCTTTAAAACTAAACTACATGAAAATAGCTATTAGGGCTTTGAACCCACCCAGTCTCAGATCATGTTGGGTTTGTAAGTCAGGGCTGATTTTCAGACTGGTCCTCTTTTAGTAAGTCCACCATAATATGGCTAAACAGAAAGGAAAGAGTAGTTGTATTGTGTTGGGTTCATTAAATAACTCAAATCTGTTCAAAAATTACTCCGGTTGTATTTCTCTTTTTCGTGTAATGTTCTCTCTTCCTTTTTGACAAGGCAAAATTATACTGCCTATAAGGTCGAGTTGGGTAAATTTGAGTTTCAGTGTAACATTGAATCCACTCTATTAGATCAGTTACTGTTTACAAGTACTTGAACTAAAAGATGTTGTTGAGTCTATGAGGGGTTTGGATCAAAAACAAACCATAAACAGCAGTATGTAGGTACTTTTACTGTTCTTAAACAGTGGATTCAATGTTACACTGAAGTTCAAAGTTACCCAACATGACTGTACCTAAACGTAGAAATATGCTTATAGTAGTTTATTTATGCAATGTGTGAGATTGGTGGGATTAGGCTATCTTGATTAACTTTCGAGTCATGTAGTTTTTGTGAGCTATAGATAACAGCGCTTAAAGTATTATAGATTTAGTGTCGTCGTCAGTATCAATGGCAAGGTCGCTCAACAGCTGCTTTTCCCTATTACTTAATCCGAAGATTAAGATCCTTTCTTTATCCTACTTCCTCTTACGTTTGTTGAGACGTAAAATAATATCACTAGAAGTTTTAATATAAATCTATAAAAAAAATAACTCTATCTCTTCAAAATCAAAATGGCTATAAAATGTAATTAATAAAACTTTCTCATTTGTATTTTTAAGAGACCGTCAAATGAGTTTAATTAGCATTTATATCTCGGAGACAATGATATTTGAAAGAGGTACGTTATGTAAGTACTGATGCGAGGTCGAAAATTGTCCCCTGGCGTATGTATCTATAATTTGACCGTGTGTACGAGATAGTATGATAATAAACTAGAGCGTAAACGAGACAGATACAAGTTGCCCAGTGTCGTCTCATACTGTCAATGCTTAGCTCAGGTGTTCGAACTTCTGATTTCGGGTGCCACGTTTATAGCATAAGTAACCTATCTAAGTCTTTTTTATTGTAATATCATTGCTCGGAGAGGCCAGACATATTGCAAAAGAGCCTTTAAGTTTACTTTAGTAAAGAACTTTTCAGAATTACTAATAAACAAATATTCAACGATTTATTTCTGAGAATCTACACACATCAAAAGTGTCTAGGGATCAACATATATTTTTGCAAAAACTTTTCTCCTGATTAATATTAATTAAAATTTTCTTTAAGGATTCATCAAATAAAGTGTTTTCGTTTGTCTACAGTAACGATAAACCAAGTCACCTTTGCATTAATAAAGAAATTTGCCATTTTCCTAATAAAGGGATTTTTGACATTTGAACCACTAACATTAAAGTTCGAAAAAAAGACTGAAATAACAGTTTTCTTTAAAATTTTATTGGGTAACTTAAACAATTAATAATCGGTGTTTCTACGGCGAACACTAACAACCCAAGAACATCGGTTCGGCATGCTCAAAATGAGTTCATCCAAATCACGCTGTGGAATGGCCGCCCATGTTCGTTGCAACAACAAAAAAAGGTCTTCTTGCGACTGGATACCCTCCATATTCGGCAGAGCTCTTCTCTGTAGCATATCCCATGCATGCTCAATCGGGTTCAAGTCTGGCGACTGAGCAGGCCAGGGCAGGACACCGATGTTAGCTGCGGCGAGAGTTTGTCTTACAACTCTTGCGGTGTGCGGTCGTGCATTATCATGCATTAACTGAAATAAGGGACCGATTTGCACTTGTAGAGGAACGATGACGTCTGATACAATCGTCGCAGCATAAATTTGAGCGTTGAGGTTGCCTCTGATTCAAATCAACTCAGTTCTTCCGCCGATCCAAATACCCGCCCATACCATGATGGTTCCAGCACTATAAGGATGGACTTCCTGGCAGGATCTTAATCGCTGTTGGCGTCCAAGGGTTCTCCAGTGTCGTATACGTCTTGTATCCGGACTCATACCAAAACGAGACTCATCAGAAAAGCACACGAAACGCCATTGTTCTTCTGCCCAATTTCTGTGTTCAAGAGCCCATTGATATCGAATCCTACGATTGTGCATTGCTATAGGTGGTACCCTTAGCGGTCTTCGAGAATGAAGGTTCACTTCATGCAAGCGGTTTCTGACTGTTTGGTCGCTAATTAAGTTCCCTGAAGAGTGTTGAAGCCTCACGGCTAACATCATGGCGGTTATTGTTGGAGCTCTTCGAGCTGTGATTTCAATGTATCGGTCTTGTCTCCGTGTGGTGCAGCGATACCGTCCTCCATGGCGCTCAACCACGGTACCAGTGCTTCGGTAACGTGTCCAAAGTCGACTGATAACACTCTGACTTGTATTCAGAGCAAAAGCCACAGTACGTTGCCGGGGACCAGCTTCTATCATTCCCAGGGCTCTGAGCATTTCTTCCCTGCTTAAATGACGTCGCCGCTCCATAATAACGTTTTAATCAGTAGTAGGGAAACAGTAGCACTAATAATCTCTTCAATGCGTTGTATGTTTTTATAGGGAAAATATTGACAGCTGATTTTCATCTTTTACTCGAATTTGATCGACAGTTCCTGTTTCAAATTATGAAATACACCAAAAAGGATCCATATAAATTTATAAATTTATTACAAAGCCACATCTCAATCTCAAGAAATCCGCATGAAAATGCTTGATCCCTAGACACTTTTGATGTGTGTATTCTGTCTCCCACACCCCTATGGCTGTGCTATCACAGCTTCAATCGATTTGTCCTAAAATATTCATTCAACTGTTTTTGTCTTTCCAGGCTGTGTGGCAGAAGACGAAGAACCAAACAAAATGGAAGTGGAACCCCGAATGCCGTCCAGCCTGGTGAGTGATTACGAATGCACCTTCTACATGTGCTAGCAGTGCGTGCTTCTGTGATTGTGCTGTAGGACTAACTATACCAGCGGTTCTGTTGTACAGTCAACGGCGCAACAGGCAACCCTTTCCCGATTTTCAAATTGCTTTGGCAAATGACGTTTTTAATAGAACAAAGAGGACTGACCGGAATTGGGTAGCCTATTATGCCGTTGACGTACAAGCCACAGCTCAAGTGTATACACTCAGATAGTTCTTATCACCTTGCACTAAAGGTCATTTTACCAACAGAACAGGTGTTGCATCAGGTGTATTAGGTACTTTAACATCAAAATCACAGGAGCGATCAGAGTTTATAAATGTGGATTCTGGTGTCATTTAATCCTAATCCAGTCGATATGAAATTCACTATTTATCAGTAATAATATGTAACTTATCAATATTTATTTCCAATTTTATAAATGTGTGATGTACATTTTCGTTATAATTTTGTTATAAGTAATCCTTCACATTGAGAAATTATAACATTAGTGTAGTTGCTGTATTCATTCATCTATCTAAAAGTTAATTTAGTCTTATTTAAGTCTATGTACTGTTTCAAATGTGTAAATTTTGCAAAGCCTTGTATATGGTGTAGGTATGTTAGATTGGTTTTAGAATGATTAATAATGTTAAATGTAAATAATCAAGGTATGCATGTGTTAAAGAAGTAGGTAATTTAATTGAATATTATAATAATTTAGTATATTTGCATGAGATGGCTTAGATAAACGTATAATTAATTATTTATTACGCATGATGTATGGTATTTATATTATGATTCTATTTTCGGAAATCCTCACTAAGAAATTATGTTATCTCGTTGCACTTGATACCTTATTGTATAGTGACTAAACTTTATTTTGTTTCTTTACAACATATGCACATCACTCGTATGAAAGGTAACATCCGTTATTATTAAGATGTTCCCTTCTAAATGAAAGATTTTTATTTTTTAGCTATAGGGCGTAATTTAAACGACAATTGACTTATTCTACTTAATCAAGAATCGCATTTAACTATAGTACTTTTAAAGATCGTGTATCGTTTTGAACATTGAATAGTTGAACATTTATACATTGAATATAATATGATACTCGTATAAAGAATTACAATGGTAAAAAAAAATAAGCTTAATATAAGAAAGCTTTTACAAGCACTCATGACGATAGACAAATACTAAAGTAAAAACCTATGAAAAATGTGACCTTGCCAACAGTACGCATCTCCGGAGGCAGCTCATATTGATTTATCTAGACAGATTAAAAGAAACTCTTCACATTGAATAGTCTATAGTTTGTTCGGCGAGAGTTTATAAATATATGTAATTCATATTCATTGCATACATGTGATACTGCAAACAGACAGTTTGTAAATCAATAAAGTGCCTGGTCCTGCCCTTAATTTGTTATTTTTTAATTAAATAATAATAAGTAAAAGGAATATTGTTGTGATGTTGCTTATTTAAGAATTTGAGTTCTGTATTTCTTCGACGATTTTACGATATTTATTGACTCTCGTCGAACAGGTAGATATAATATTTTGACATGTCTAAACTGAGGTATGAGTAGTACATCAGCGGGCTGTCGTGTGAGTGTGCCGTGTCCCGCAGGCCTTGAAGCGTCGGCGCTTGCAGATGACGTCACGGTCCTGCGCGCCCGACCTGCGCCGCGCGCGGCCCTCGCACGACTGACGACTGACGGCCTCTGGGACACGGGGACTTACGGGCTGCGAGGGGACGGACTGGTCAAGCCGCTGCCAACATTAGAAAAGAAGCAGTAAAGCTACAGATACACATGATTAATAAGCATGCTCATTAGTAGCATGCTTTTAAGCACGCTACTAATGAGCATGCTTATTAACTGATATATACACGCTCGAAATGAGCATGCTCATTATTTGCAATGATGCGATACACATGCTACTAAGTAGCATTTGCACAATAGTAGCATGCTCTCGTGCTACTAATGAGTATGCTCATTAACTGATATATACACGCTCGAAATGAGCATGCTCATTAGTAGCAATGGTTCGATACACATGCTACTGAGTGGCATTTGCTCAATAGTAGCATGCTCTCGTGCTACTAAAGAGCTTGTGTATCTGTTTACTGTGCTATAGTTCGTGCTATCCACGAACACTTGCCCCACTCTTTCTTCCCCCCTGACTGACGCTTCGGTCGAACGCCCCGCATCTGCGTTCGCCTTGGTTGAATACGGTGCTCGGGTTTAGGCCAAGTAACTTACCCTTTTATTCATAAAAACTTAAACAGCGCTTCAACAAAACATTAACTTTTGTATCTCTTTCTCACTTTCATTCTTGTTGCTGCCGCCATTTGCGAGTAAGTGACACAACACGTCAACTGCTTTAAACTGTGGTTTAGAGTTGCGTTCGTTTTTATGAATAAGGGGGTAAGTATTTGGGGTTTGTCTTATTGTGTTGTAAAAAAGTCTGTTATTAGTTTGATGTGTTATAACTGATTTGTGTTTAAGTGTATTTTGTATATTGATAGGTTAGATGATGCACTTAAATAATTGTTACGCCCTTCGTACTCAGCGCAATGGGGTAATGGCGAGAGTATCTTGCTTGCCTACCGTCGAGTCCTGTGTATTTGTCATATTTATACAGCTATTCGATTCCGGTTAGCGCCAAATCTTATCTAGGTCGTGGTCAGTTATCTTTAAAATTCAATGCCTTTGCGCTGTGATTCAGCCATTTTTTTATGATAATTAACATACAAAATGAGGGAAAATACTAATTCAAAGTGAAGCGTATTGATGATTGAACTAAGCGTGAAGTACCGAGTTGTGAGATTATATTAGCCGGAATGCCCAGGATGAATTTCTAAGGGGGCGTGGTAGGCCAAATCCATAACCTTAAGGAAAATAAAACGAGTATTTCGATCGATTTTGACAAAAACTAAAACTGCACACTTAGATTTTGGTTACCTACTCATTGCTTAGAATTTGGCCCACCTGAAATTTCACCATGTATATAAAAGTGAATTGCTGTACGTCACACTCGAGTACGGAACGGCTAGACCGACTTGTCTAATTTAGTTTTTGATTTAATTGTGAAAGCCTAGGGGATATCTTAATTAGGGCGTGTGTACGAAGGGCTTTAGTTAGTGTGCCTTGTTATAAGAAAGTGTCTTGTTATTAGGAGTGAATGTGTTGACATGATGTGTAGTATCGAATACTAGATGGCGTTACTGGCTTTGGGAGATACGAAAGGACCTTATTTAGAATTTAATTATTCACTAGTCCTCATGTGTTGAACACCTAGAAAAAGAAATGATTTTGCAATTCACTGTTATTAACCAGGTTGGTGAGCTTCTCGATCTGATAACGCCATCTAGCGAGAACAGTCGTTTAAATGATTGATTATCCTTCACTTATTATTATTGCGCTACGTTACAAACAATAGTTAGATTTGTGTATTCAATTTGTTAACGCATTTAGACATAAGGGAATATTGACTGAATGAATATATTTAATTAAAAAGACTGTGATAAAAATCTAATATTTTTATTGTTCCTAATTCGCTCCTGGAATATACAAGGCTTTGTTTTATTCATTTTCATTTACTTGATGTTGGCTCAGTCAGTTTGACGACCGTCTTGGTGTAATTGGTTGAGAAGTCGGCTACTACACCAAGGGTCGCGGGTTCGATCCCCGCACAGTACAAACATTTGTGTGCATGAACATGTCTGTTTGTATTGGTCTGGGTGTTTCCTATGTATATTAAGTATGTATTTACAAAAGAAAAAGTATTTTAAGTATGTTTATCCGTTGTCTAGTATCCATAATAACGGACTATAATTAGCCTACTTGGGACTAGATGGCGCTGTGTGGAATAATGTCCAAGGATATTATTATTTATTATTATTATTTTTGGCACCAGAATCTCTTCTATTAATTTTTAGATTTTCAACATTATTTTCGTAATATTGTCAAAGCAACTCGCAACGTCGTATTGTGAACAAAACCAACCTATCGCTTCGGTGGTGGAAAATATACATATAGTAGTTTAACTTCAACGTTACAATGGCAACGAACGTGGCAATGGTTCGGCCGTAATACTGAATATTTTGAATGCCGTAATGATCCAACTACCAAATAAATAAGCTTTCAATCAGTCGCTTGGGACACCTTCATAGAAGTAATTATATCATTTATTGTACTTAGATAACTATTGAATAAATATCAATAGCACGCTGCTAACATTCGCTAGTCATGCTAGATATCTTTACAATCGGCTGTTCTTATACTACGCACGCTGAATGATGATCCCTATGACAGTTCTTTGGCGCTTAACTTTGTACAGACGTCCTGCCACAACAAATCCTTTAGAGGTCCATTAAAAAATCGAAAAAATCATAATTGTGTACATTTATAAATTATAAAGATGAATATAAAGAAAATATTACTAAATGTTCGTAAATAATGGAAAAAAGCTCAATGCAAATGTACATGGTACGTGCTGCAAAAGTTACGTCGTCCAGCTGTTATCGACTAAGAAGGGACACATCGATAAACAAAATATCGATAATTTGTTGGAAAAATTTAACAAATGCTTTGAGTTTGTATATTATTTATATCAATCTAAATCTGATACAGGCTCAAGCGGATCTTCAAAATCTAAGTCTGAACTGCAGCTATCCGTGACAAGACGTGACAGACTGAATTTTAAAAAAAACGGTTGGTCTGTGGCCTCCTTTTGAATATTTTTCGATGAAGCTGGCAATTATGAATTCTTTAAAATTCAAATCAATAATTGAATTGAATAAAAATTAAACTATAGCAAAATAAAATATAATAAGGCGGTTACTTTTGTCCATCAATGCGCGTAATCTTTTTTCCAAATAAATAAATATTGCTTATTATGTTGAATGACCTGGCTGAATGACTTGACATGTGCCCAAAAAAAGTATTTTATCGAAATTGTTTGGCATCACTATTACAACTGTCAGTTGAAACGTCATAGGGATCATCATTCGCCGTGCGAACTATAGAGACTTCAATTTAAACTTAATGATGCATTAGTCCCAAAGTTGCATTTTGCAAAAGAGACTTTATCTTTAGGTACATTTAAAGAACTTTTCAGAATGTTAAATTCTTACACTATAGGTATTACTTTTTAATGGACGACTTGACTGCTCCAGTAAGACTAGCTACATTGTCTAAAACAAATACAAACTGAGCATAAATAAATCATCAAGTCATGTTATTTGCATTTGTTTGATTGTGTTTAATCTGACGAGGAAATATCTTAGATAACGCCTTCAATATTTGGGTTCGATTCTCACTTGAAGCTGTGTCTCTTCTGCCTATTTAACGATGGAAGAAGCATCCTGATTAACCTAAGTGTAGACCTACTGAGAAAAACTGGTTCTTCCATCGTAAGTACTAACCCCCGAATTCACAAACGTCCATCAGCTTAAAGCACACGCTCACGCTCTTGCTGTCCCGTAAAATGACCATAGAACTGAAACAGTCAGCATGAGCGTGAGCTCGTGCTTAGCGTTGATTGACGATTGTGAATTCGGGCGCCAAAATTGGCAGGTACTGTTCTAATAAGTACCCTTTGATCCGTTAAGCGCAGTGGTCAACCACTGGTCTCAAGACCCAGAGTCGCGGGTTCGATTCGATTCCCACACCAGCACAAAGTATGTTTCTTGATGAAACAGGTATTTGAATACCTCACTTTGGGATCGGAAAAATGTATGTGATGTGGTGAAGTCCCATATTTTAGCACTAGATCATTTCAAACAGACTTCAGACTAGCGGAATTATTTTCAGCTGAGCGAGATCCTGCCGAGCCAGTACGTGAACGGTTTCTACGTAGACAGCGTAGAGCCTGACTACCGCATCGTGGTGTGGGAGTGACCCCCAGGGGGTCCGGGATCTTGACTTCAACCAACTTGCCCGCCTAGAACGAAGACTAGGGAGATAATCTTAAGCTAGCTATTTAGATTGGCAGTAGTTTCATTGAAAAATAACGCCATCAGTTTATACAGTCACACAACGCCAACGAAATAGCCTCTTGCGCAGAGACGTTACACATCATTTGTAGACGTCTATGTAAAATAAAAACTTTGTCAGGCTCTGAAATACTAAACATAAAGAGCCCACGAGAAGTATGAAAATGACTAGGGATTTATTCTTAAAAACAATGTAAAAAGATGAAAAGTATTTCATACTTGAATACAGGGTGACTTTGCAAGGGATGGCTAACTTTCGAAAATAAGCATTCCTTTATCAAACTATGACTTCATCGTAATTATCTTTCAACGCAGTTATTTAACAAAAAAATGTTCAAAATGTCCTAAGATGTTTAAATAACGACTGTTATGGTGCACGAAATAAGCCTCTTTTTGATTTTGTAGTTAAACTGCAAGTTAGTGACTACTAACTCAAAATATAGGAACTTGCGCGGGCGCATTTTTCCAAGTATTAAGTAAATCATCCACGCGCACTTTTTTCAAACAGCAAATCAATTGAGTTACTGATTCGGAGACGCTTCAAAAAAATTGGCAACCACTTGCAAAATCACCCTGTATAATACAAATATCTAATACCAATTTAACTTTATACGAAGTGTTACCTATTTATAAAGTTCAGTAGCCTACGAATATTACTTCCAACCAGAAATACCTTAGTACGGTGGCCGGCACTACACGCTACCCATTTCCGGTCAGTCCTCCTTGTTCTATCGCGAACAAATCATTTGGCAAGAGCGAGAGAAAAAATGGAAATAGGGTAACCTGATGTGCTGTTGACTGTACATTTAGTTTAAACTGATTGGCGGTTCCCCTTAGACAAAGTTGTAATTTTTTTGGTTATTAAGTTGGTCTTTTTATTTTCTGGTTGTACGGTAGGTTAGGCCTTTGTAAACATTGGATTGTAATCGCAAAATTACTTCCCAAATAGTCCAGGGTAAAATAGTGCAAAAGTGGCAAACAGATATCTCAATAATATTATCTGTTGGCTAATCATAGGTACCTATATTTAATGTAAAAGTAGCTTAAGGTTACTATAAATAGCGGTTGTCGCTATGTTCATTATTGCGATATGCCTATAGTATTTAGATTTTATGTGAAAAAAGAACTAAAATGATTAGTTAATGTTTTTTGTTCGTTTGAACTTGTGCACCGTATACAGCACATCAGGTTACCCCATTTCCGTTTTGTCTCTCGCTCTTGCCAAATGTAATTTCTTTGCAAATGAGCGAGGAGGACTGACCGGAAATGGGTAGAGTGATGTGCTGTCCACCGTACATCTGTTATCAATCACATTGGTTCTACATAGCAAAATATGCAAAGATATCGAAGAGAAAGTTTTATCTTTACAAATGTATAGTATAGGAACGCGTTAATACATTATGTATATTGTGAGAAATATACAGGTTGTTCCAGAATGGGAGAATCAAACTGCTACGGAAAGTGGCATGACTAAGTTCCTGTTCCTAAAAATGTAAAAAAAATATAGCGCACATATTTATAAGAAAAAAGTACAAATAACGCCAAACGCAAAAATTGAGATGAAATTTAGGAAAAGTAATTTTTTTGTACATTTAAAAGAATGATACCATGATCGCTTTTTTTTCTAGGAACAGGGAATTATTCAAGCTATCTAAGTAGCAGTTTGATTCACCCATTCTGGGACAGCCTGTATATTTCTCAAATATACATATTGTATTAACGCGTTCCTATTTACATTTTCCAACAAGCTATGCTATTCCGGCGGACGCCAAAACTCCCTTCGCTCGTGTGAGTGAACTTTAAAATTTAATTTCTTCGCAACTGTGGTCGTTTGAGAGAAAAGAACTAAGCCAAATAACATTTTTTTTATTTTTTACATACAAAATGTGAGTAAATACTAATTCAAAGTAAACCGTATTGATATGAAGTGATGTCCGATGTGCACCGCCGGAATAGCACGGAAGATCGCAATGTTTCCGATTTTCCTTTTTTTTTATTAAATATCTCTCAGCTATAAGGATTAGGTGAGCGTGTATGTTCAGTAGTTAAATGTTTATAGTAATTGTACCAATAAGTGGCCGTGCATGGCTGTCTGTAGTCTACATGTAGGTATTAAAATTATTTAGAATATTTTAGAATCTGCTAGAAATAGATTATAATTTAGATAAGGCATATAATTGAGTTTTGATCGCATTGTAAAGGAACTGACTTAACAGCTAAATCGCCTGAGTTAATAGAAGAAAACTTAAAAGAATCATTGAGTTACCTAATGGATTCTGTGGTCTACTATCAACCGCTTTAGTTACTCACAACTGTTTTGCCGGAGATAAGCGTTCGGTTCCAACCAAATAAATGCCATTTAAGTATTTAGTGTAAAGAAGAATTTAGTTAAACACAATCCTACTTATGTTTTCTGTTTACTTTCCTTAATAAGATCGGAACCTTAATATTATTTTTCTGCTTGAATATTTTAGAAGCTTTATTTTATACACATATACCAATAATGCGTTGTGATTAATCATGACTCAACCTAAATAAACTTTATTTGTTAAAATTAAACTTTGTTTGATTCATTTATTTGAACTACACCAGTATACCGGGTGAAAGAAGTTATGGGCCCCTTTGTTTAACTCATGCTACTGAAATGAAACGTTTCTACATTTTTTAAGTTTTCTAAAATTTGTTAATCTCAACCGAGAATCGAACCAACCCAAAAATTTTAAACAAACTCTTGCTTGTTTAATAAACGCACCGCTAGGATTACTCTTAAAAAAAAAGTCTAGCCATTCCTCTACAATCCTCGACAGTGTTCACCCAACAAAAATAAGACACAAAAATCAAAAAGGTGGGTTTCTATTGATTTCACTGAGTCTTGGCTTCCTGTCTAAAGTACTCTGTGGGTGGTCATGGCCTAGCCATAAATAAATCCCAGCGCGGTTTGAAAGTGCGATGTAAGTTACCCCCAACGCCATCTATCGGCTTCGGCTTACAGCGGGCGAACTGATGATTTCAATGATGCGGTAGCGGGAACATTATACTACATTTATTTATTCTTTATTGCACAAAAGTAAAGTACAAATGGCCGACCTAATGCCTAGAGGCACGGTTAGTGAGATGCCTTTTGCTTTTAGTTAGAATGTTTGATGAATGGTGGTAATACCAATACTGCGGTCCGTTTTGAGTCAATAGTGATAATAGGGCGCCCACGCTCATACAATTTATCAATTGGAGACGCGTGTCTAGTGGCTGTAAGGTCGATGGAGACAGGCTTATTCTTGTTTATGAAGAAGACCGGGCTTGATGAATATATTAATACGGAGCCTTAAAACCATTACAGTAAAACTGTGCGGTCCGTAAAGCGATTACAGAGTGAGCGCTGACGGACGGTGATTTTAGCCATTCCGTTTTGAAATATCGCGACAACAGCACTGTCAGCGTCAAAACCAATTTGGACCGCTAGATTTCCTGGCAGATATTAATTCTGAGGCATGGCTTCTACCTAAATAGTTTTACGCGAAATGTCTGTTGGACGTTTCAGCTATGAAACTGACTTAAGGGTCACGGTGATAACGACCGGGACCTCAATCGTTGTGAGAGCAATATGGCGCTGTTAGTGATGACGTCAAGCTGTCTGCCGTTTGCGCGATGCGTGTGAGCGCGCTTTTTTCGATTTTGCATTGCATTGTATATTAGTTTTTGTATATGTGTTTGGATTGACATTCTGTTTTGCAATTAATTTTAATTTTGTACTTATTCTTGTATTTTTAATCAATTTCAGACACAATTTGTAATTGTTTTATGAATAAATGACTATGACTCAACTCGGAACGCACCCAAAGAAAACAGACCATTGACGTATTTGACGTTGACATTCTTGACATTGACATTTGTTTTTTATTTTTTAGTTGTTTTGTGACTCTCCGTGAGAGTGGGTGCGTTTTGTGTTTTATCGCTATTTCGCCAGAAACCTACGTAATATTGAGCTTTTAAAGATAGTAAGAAGTATTCTCATATTTGCATTTTGTAGCCTTACAATTTGTTACAGGTTGCAAAGTTGAAACTTCAAGTGCCCCAAAAGTTTTGTGCTACTTGCCGCTTGCATACCGCATCGAAGCAAACTTGTTCCGTATTTGAGCGACGTCAACAGTTGCAGAAATGGCTCATCATGTAAGTACAACATATTGACTCAAACAAGGAAGCTACTTGATATTCTCTGAGTGGAATGGATTAGGGAGGGCCCGGCCCGCCCGGATGACGTCAGAATATAAATAGGGCATAGGGCGGCATCATCTAACCTTGACCGGATAGTAAACTCCTAAACTTAGAGTAATTACGGTTCCAATTAGAATGTGTGCATGACTCATTGATGTAAGATGTGATTAATCATGAATTAAAAATGACTACTGCTACTGGCCTATAAATACATCTGATGTAGCACCAAAAACTAGTCAAACTTCAATGGTAGTTCATGAAATTAGAATACATCAATTATTATTTATCATGTAAATAATAGCAAAAGGAAGCCTTTTACAATTGTTCCTCAAAAGCAGTGTTAAATTATCATGATGTAAAATAATATTGCATGTAAGCAAATATTGCTTAAAATATCATCAACTTAAACCTTCTATTAGTTGGAAGATTCTATGCCCCAGATCCAGATAGATGGGAATGATAGTTGCGGCCTGATGAATGATCTTTGTTGGTGATTGATTTGGCATCACTTGATTATTGCTAATTATCTATCTATGTCAACGTGGCTTTAAAAAATCACCACCTGCAAAAGAAACCATGTGGTCATCATCATCTTTTATACCTTTGTTCCTAGAGAGAACCAACAGTGGTGGGAGTGGCCAACTTCAATGCAGCGGAGGATGCTGCTACTCTTCGGGGTGCAATGAAGGGCTTCGGCACCGACGAGCAGACAATTATTGACACTCTCACCACGCGCACCAACCTGCAGCGCCAGGCCATCTCACAGGCATTTACCCACGAGTATGGCAGAGTAAGTTAAACTAAGAAGAATATTTTTACTATCAACCTAATGTGATGATTTAAGCTTACTTGTGGTCTATTTAAGTGGGTGAAATGATCACAACAGGCAGCCCCATCACCCGGCCTGCTGCCAGTGTTTGAATTGGAAATAATAACAGATCTATTGAAATGATATTTTTGAATTTGAATTGAAATTGCAGTAGAATAAACAGAGAAGACATTCAGCTCTTATTAAGTCAGTGTTGTGTTGGAATTATTAGTATACATACATGGATTATTTACTTTGTAAGATGTTGATGAAATGAAATGAAATGAAATGAAAATGAAATGAATGAAAATGAAATGAAATGAATTTGTTTATTTCAGAAAACAAGATTCCATACATATAGTTAGTAAAAAACATAAATGCTTAGAGACTACTTAATGTGTTAGTAAAACTTAAAAATATCATTGGACTGGACATGCAAAGACCTCCAGTGAGCAAGGATAGGGCTATCCATTCTCCCTGCAACTACCTTCAGGAGAGTGTTGGTGCTGCCCCGCACTCGCTCCCACAGAGAAGCAACTCGCTTGCGCAGAACGGCATGGAAACCGTCAGTGTTCCATAAAGCGAACATCCCTGAAGCACTGCAGCGCCAAGGCAGACCCAACAACCCCCTGAAAGCATTATTATACTGGACGCGCAGAGCACTGAAGGTTCTTTTGGTGTAATTGCTCCATAGATTGCACGTGTATAAAGTTTGGCAATAGGCTTTAAAGATCGTGATTTTTACTTCACGGGAACAACGTGCAAATCTACGTGACAGCATATTGCCTCTTACCGACAGCGCTCTGCGCTCCCTCTCCATGTCAGTGTCATCTGTAAGGTTTTCTGTTACCCAGTGACCCAAATATTTAAACTGATGCTGTAACATTGGTTATGTTTATTTATTATTTAACCTTTTAGTTCTGTTCAATACACTGTAATGTGGGGACAGGGAGTAACATAAACATAGAGGTCGTTTGTAGTCTTTCGTTTGTAGGGGTATAGTAATATATCATTGAGACTTATAAATTCGTACTTATCCGCAACCACAATTACATTCAATTTCTGATTGATGAAAAATAAAAGGCAACCATTTTAAATCAAATTTAAAATGGTTGCCTTTTATTTTTCATTACTACAGATATAGTTGTACATTAAATTAAGCCTTTGATTCAGCTCTTATTGCTCAGCATTAACAGTTCTTTGGCTATAGCTCACTGGAAAACATCCTTTCAAAACTGACGTTACTTTCGACACGTCTTTCTAGTCCAAAAAGAACATTTTTTTTCTTCAATTTATTTTATATCTATAAGGTAAATGATTTGATTATAACTTATCACCTTGGTTGACACGTTTTTCTGTAGATACATCCTAGCATAATGAAGACTACGAATCACCTACTCATTACATCAACATTAAATTACCTACAATATGCCTGTGTGTCTTTTGATTGATTTAAAAGATTCTGTCTATTTCATATAAAGTACTATTACCGGTCTATTAAAAAAATACATTGATTGATTGAATCACGCGGACGTCTATATTTAGGTACGCTGTATCTTGACTAGTTTTACTATCATTACGTTAAGTTTATAATAAACAAAGAGTAAAAATGTAGACGATAAGTGTTGTGACGTGATTCACGGTTCTCGACCTTGATAGTAAATTACCTGTGTACGAGAGGCAGTGTGCTTTGGGCAATGGATACGCTTTTTGCTTCTCAGCCTTGAGGAAATAATGGCGAATGGGTTTTTGACCTTAAATTATGGTGGTACTTCTTCTAAACCTCATAGCTAACGTTTAAAGTTCTTGTTTATTATCATTCCAATGATATTGTATGCGTAGTGTTTCTTTAGTTCTTCAGAAACACCTATCAAACTCAGAACCACTACGCCGCGCTATTTATTGAAATGAAAAGTCAGACATTTCCTCAAGGCTATTTCGTTAGAATCATTCAACTGCGCTTTGTACACTAGGTATTCTATGAATCCGATTTCCAGCCTGGCCTCTATAAAAGAATCCAAATTTTCATATGTTGCCGTTGTCACCTTAACCAAATATGTATCTGCGAATATTACCGCCGAATTAACAAATGCGAATCAAAGTTAGCAGCTCGCACAATGAGTTGGAACTAAGCCGTGCTTAACAAAAGCTCCTTTTAAACGACATTTAGAAATTCGGGTGTTATTGATTACATTAATATTTTGTTTAGGACATAATCGAGGATCTGAAGTCGGAGCTGGGCGGGCACTTCGAGGACGTGATCGTGGCGCTCATGCGGCCGCCAGAGGAGTACCTGTGCAAGGTAAAGCGTTTGAAGCGATATTAGAAACGACTTTATAAACTTAATAACCAAGAATTGCCAATTTATTTCTTTAAACTTTCATGGTCACTAACACTTAATCGTAAAATACGATTACCCGATACGATTGTTGAGTGTTGTATGGTTTCAATTCCTGTCTAAGAGTGATTATGAAAAAACAAAGTACCCGAGCAGTTTCAAGCTTGGGCAAAATCGAATGCGACTCTTTTGAGCTTTTTTCGCAATTACAAATGCTTCATGAAATTCTGTAAAGTCCCATCGATCTTGAATACGAACTCACTCATTTCAAACGCGTGATGTTATATCCTCACTCTGCTTATGAATAACTCAGTTTATGCCGTTATCCAAAATTCTTTGCTATTGTAAAAAAGAGTCATATAGAAAATTATCTGACAGTTTGCAGAATTGCCACACCTACTAGCCTACCACGCCAGTAAAAAAGCACGTGCGGTGGACGGCACATCACTACCCATTTTCGGTCAGTCCTTGCTCTACAAAGAAATGACATTTGGCAAGAACGAGAGAAAAAACGAAAATGGTGTAACCTGATGTGCTGTTGACTGTACTTCGGCAGTAATGTCTGTTGTTGTCGTGTAGGAGCTGCACAACTGCATGGAGGGCATGGGCACGGACGAGGACACGCTGGTGGAGATCCTGTGCACGCGCACCAAGAAGGAGATCGCAGACATTGTCGACGCCTACGAGAGACGTAAGTTATCAATTATGAGAAATTATAATTTTCATTAACTAACAGCTTATGCTGGTATCTCTCATCTCACCCGCAATTTAGGAGTAGGTGGATAATGTTTTAGAATAGGGTAGATGACTATGAGTGATTTTGCATGTTTTTTTATGTTCCCCAAAAATAATAATTGATTATAAATGTTATTGTAAAACCACAATCGAAATTCGTTTCAAAATGAGGCTACAATAGGCCTGCAAACTTGGGTGGGCAAGTCCATTTCATATGTGTTAAATTTTTGTAAAACAATATCACTTTTTTGTAACCCAAACTATTATGAAGGAATTATGTTAGGAGACCATTATCATAAACGCAATATTGAATATAGCTGTCGAACAAAGTTATTACGCGCTCCTTACAAAAACAGCGACAGTGACGTCACTGTCGCTGTCACTTTTGTATGGAGCGTTTTTGGGCAAGTCCAAAAATGTGCATTTCAAATTGTGATATCTCTGGTGGTATTGATCCAGATGAAGTGATTCTTTGAGGATTGTTTACATAAATGTAAGGTCTTTCGATAATAAACAAAAAAAAAATACAGTCATCATGCCTATTATAATTTCTCTGAATTGGTGTATTTGTTGTAGTTTATGTGGTACTCATCTGAAAAGCAAACAGTGTGATTGTTTCTTTTTGTGAATTTCGTTTGTTGGATATTTATGTATTACATATGCTAGTGAGGGCAGTGTGGCGGAACCGGCATAACCTGTCGATACAATACAATGGCTGTACAAAAGAGTTTGACATAAGTAGTATTCTTTTGGGTTAGTAATTTAATAAATGTGTGAATTATTGCATATTGGTTTTGTATCAAGAATGTTTAATTTTGTATTGTTTCTAGTGTACAACCGTCCGCTGGCCGAGCACATGTGCTCAGAGACATCGGGCGACTTCCGGCGGCTGCTGACGCTCATCGTCACTGTGAGTCATACATACCACACATCATTCATTTCACGTCACAATCACAGTCATTCACGTCGTAGCTATCAGTTGTCTTGTCGCGCTAATTAATATCGTAATACTCCAAGATCTGGTGGATTAAGTGACATCTCGTACTAGTGTACGATTACGGGTACATTCAATGAGGGTTTTCGATACCTTTTTTTCCTACCAGATTGCATAGAACGGGTTAGAACGCTTACATGTAAGCTAAACATGGTAATGATGTTTGCACCCATGATTGGTGACGCTCTAATTTTGGTGTGGCTACCATAAAAACGAAAGTCGAACAATAATTAATAACAACGAGCAATAATAGTCGACTGCCCTCCGATTAAAAGATACATAAGGGTATCATTAGTTAGTAGGCAAGCCAGGATGAGCTCCACTCATAGCAATTTTGCTAATTTAAGTCTCCATCAACGGTTTCTAGTTTTTTCTCATGACAGACATTGCTGCTGTCTCGAAAAGATTAAAGCTAGTTTTCGTTTTTATTTCAAATAATTTATTATGACAGCATTTACTCATAACATTCATGTAACTAATAATTATTAACACTTCGGAAAACAAGAAGCGCTTTTGCGGTTGATTTCGTTTGCAAGTTAATCATTGAATAACATATAAATGTGCCTACTGACATGTTAACCTTACTTAAACTAGTTCGTTTTTATGTAACTAGTAATTTTAATGAGAAGTGCCATTAACTGTTTTTGGAACTGTGATTTAACATTACTTAGTCTAAATGTTTGTTTTTGAGATCAACATATCCAGGCTTATGTAATGTATTTAACTGTTCAGCCATATCTTTTTGTTGAAGTAAAATACAATCAAATACAGAATAACTTCCACAAACCAACAGCACAGGGTAATTGCACCATGAGTCATCATCGCACCCTCGCCTGGCCGTAGCCATTCGCCATTCGCGTCGACCCGGCGCTTATCCGTCGCATGTCGAACGGAAGGTGACATGGCACTAATGGATTCGGCCCTTTGCACTGTCAGCAACGAATTAATTAAATGGAACAAAAAATTCGTTTTCTAAAACGACCCTTAAAACTTAAGCATATATCAATCTTCTGATTGCTTGAGTTTCAGTAAATATTAATATTGTTAGTCTAATGACCAACCACAGCCTTGAAACTCAGTCTAAATTTACATAAATAGACATAAGAGGAATTGTAGTAATATATTACTGGAGTACTTTGTCAAAATACAAGCCTTAGCTGCAAGGTATGAGAAAGATATCAGCTATGTTGCATTGAGGCCAGTAAAATTAGGTTCAATGCATGTGTGGTTGTGCCTTCACTTGTCACTGATAATTACATATCGTAAGTGTTATTAGTGAAGTGTGTATAATGTAAATAATTTATGTAAATATGTATTGTGCTTAGATCAAATCCTGTTTTATTTATTTTAATTTAGTATAAAAGTTATTTCCCTCGCCGTTTAGTGCAAGTTCAGAAATACGACTAAAATAAAGTTTAATTTTTTTTGGCCGAACTTTGGCCTTTGGCAGCTTCCTGAATTATTAATATACCTCGCCATAACCACACGTGTTAAGGGGATTCAGACGCAAACTCCATTATTATTTCTCTGTAATGATTTATTTTTCTTTATGGAGAAGGCATTTGTACTTTTCGGTACGTTAGAACACACAATGGTTGGTGATGAACGTGTAAAGAAAAAAGTCACACGTCACTCCGAGTCGAACACACAAGGGGCACACAACCCGATTGAAAAAGTCATATTCTGAATTCCCATCACACATCACATTGTCAACCCTGATAATACTAAAAGGACATTAACTTGTTAACGCTAAATCTGTTATTCAAACTGCAACATGCCACGTTTGAACTCTACGGCTCTGAACATAAGAGCTAACGTTGCTGACAGTACCGAGCACACACGCCACTTTCTTTTCTATCGCTTGTGCCGTTGTTTGAGAAACCTTGGGCGGTTGCTGTGGCCTTTGTAAGTGATTATCGATTTATGTCCACTGTTCAAGTTACATAATTATACAGACTAAAAATGAATGAGAACGCCTATGAAAGGATGGAACACGTCACAAAGTTGCTTCTATACCGAATTCGAAAAAAGGTTAGCTGAAAATATGTAATCTCAAAAAATAATTATTTTGAGTCTACTGCGCAGTGTAAACTTCTTATATACTTACGAGCGACCCGCCCCCGCTTCGCACGGGTGCAATAGGATAGGATGTTATTATACATATAAACCTTCCTCGTGAATCACTCTATCTATTACAAAAAACCGCATCAAAATCCGTTGCGTAGTTTCAAAGATTTAAGCATACAAAGGGACATAGGGACAGAGAAAGCGACTTTGTTTTATACTATGTAGTGATTTTGTGCAGCTGTGCACATTGTGCAAAGGCTACAAAAGATACATTTCAGTTTACTGTTTAGAATAATTAAATGACATATAAAATAAAAGGAAGAATTCAAAAATTGAAACTGAAATTCTCATGAAATAATAGCTTCCAAACTAAAGATAAGTTTTTTTTCAGTATTATTTTCGTCTTGAGGCATCGCCTTGAGTAACGTCAGTATTCGAAACTCTCTTGATTTTACTGAATAGTCTAGTGTAATTCAAGCAGTAGGAAACCCAGGTACTGGCAAAATGAAATTGAACCTTTCACCTAGTTGATTTCAACCTTAAGGCATTAGTTATTAGCAAAAACAACGCAAATAACAAAACTTGACAGTACATATCGGTAAACACAAAAAGGCCAACAGCAACTTGTCCAAGGGCCCCATCGGCCACCGCTACGTGTAACATCAGCGTGCCCGGCAGGGGGCCCGCGACGAGGAGGCCGGCGTGGACCAGGGCCGGGCGCAGGAGGCCGCGCAGGCGCTCTTCGACGCCGGGGAGGCCAAGTGGGGCACTGATGAGGAGATCTTCAACAAGGTAAGCATTTAAAACACAAAAGGCCACCAGCAACTCGCCCAAGGGCCCCAAGGCCACCGCTACGTGTAACATCAGCGTGCCCGGCAGGGGGCCCGCGACGAGGAGGCCGGCGTGGACCAGGGCCGGGCGCAGGAGGCCGCGCAGGCGCTCTTCGACGCCGGGGAGGCCAAGTGGGGCACTGATGAGGAGATCTTCAACAAGGTAAGCATTTAAAACACAAAAGGCCACCAGCAACTCGCCCAAGGGCCCCAAGGCCACCGCTACGTGTAACATCAGCGTGCCCGGCAGGGGGCCCGTGACGAGGAGGCCGGCGTGGACCAGGGCCGGGCGCAGGAGGCCGCGCAGGCGCTCTTCGACGCCGGGGAGGCCAAGTGGGGCACTTATGAGGAGATCTTCAACAAGGTAAGCATTTAAAACACAAAAGGCCACCAGCAACTCGCCCAAGGGCCCCAAGGCCACCGCTACGTGTAACATCAGCGTGCCCGGCAGGGGGCCCGTGACGAGGAGGCCGGCGTGGACCAGGGCCGGGCGCAGGAGGCCGCGCAGGCGCTCTTCGACGCCGGGGAGGCCAAGTGGGGCACTGATGAGGAGATCTTCAACAAGGTAAGCATTTAAAACAAAAAGGCCATCAGCAACTCGCCCAAGGGCCCCAAGGCCACCGCTACGTGTAACATCAGCGTGCCCGGCAGGGGGCCCGCGACGAGGAGGCCGGCGTGGACCAGGGCCGGGCGCAGGAGGCCGCGCAGGCGCTCTTCGACGCCGGGGAGGCCAAGTGGGGGACTGATGAGGAGATCTTCAACAAGGTAAGCATCTTTAAATACACTTTCTTCCACCACTAACAGTACAAACACAATCGTTTTTATCACAGTCCGGCAATCAATATATCTTAATTTTAGCACAGTCCGGTCATCTATAGATACTAAAAATAAAAAAACATGTCTAGCTCATCGGTTTAAAGTCGAATATCATCTATGCGTGGCTCCGACCGACCTGTCAGTCAAATCCGCCATATCAAGAGAAGCGGAGAATATACGTCGAAATGTCATTGTGAATTCTGTATTCTAAGCAAAAAAGTTGAAATTATTCAGAATCTTGAAAACGCGTGTGTGCACTTATCATGCGGTCGCTGCGTGCTTTGCATGGACCCACAATCTTTATGATTTAATTTTTTTAAAGGTAATGTATTTTGAACGATAAAGGGCATGACAGGCTTCCCATTTCTGGTCAGTCCTTGCCCTATTGCAAAGAATTGTTAATGGCGAAAGCTAGATAAAAACGGAAATGGATAGTCTGCTGTACACAGGTCGGTCCCGCAATATTGTCAATAAATAATATTCCACTTCACCACTTTCGTCCAGCCGTGCTATTCCGGCGGTGCACATCGGACATCACTTCACATTTCGGTGCTTTACGCTTACCTAAATCATCAATACGCTTTACTTTGAATCAGTTTTTTCTCTCATTTTGTATGTAAATAATTAAAAAAGGTTATTTGGCTTAGTTCTTTTCTCTGTAACGACCACAGTTGCTAAGAAATTTAATTTTAAAGTTCACTCACACGAGCGAAGGGAGTTTTGGCGTCCGCCGGAATAGCATAGCAGATCCTGAATACAGAAATAAGATAGGTTATTTTATTTTAGCATCAGGGATAATGCATTATCATCTTACTAAAGATAAGAAAACCAGAATAAGACATTCGTGCTTGGCTTCAAGCGGGAATCGAACCCGCGTTTGAGGTATATGCCTAAATATTGGTAAAACAAACCTGGCTGCCAGTTAAAAATATACCAGTAAA
This sequence comes from Udea ferrugalis, assembly GCA_950022985.1. Lineage (NCBI taxonomy): Eukaryota > Metazoa > Arthropoda > Insecta > Lepidoptera > Crambidae > Udea > Udea ferrugalis. The sequence goes on along the minus strand of OX465527.1, from coordinate 1,695,116 downwards.
ATTCGCCCGGTCTGTTAATGGTCTCGGTAGCACAGTGGTTAGTGCAGTCGCCCGGTTTGCGAAAGACGCGGGTTCGATTCCCTCCTGAAGCCAAGACCGAATGTCTTTTTCTGGTTTTCCTATCTTTAGACAGAAATAAGATGTTTTGCCAGATTTAATAGAAAGTACACTGCTGCCATGATATCGTGTGAAAGTTATGACAACAATGGGTGAACAATGTTGAATGGTGGTAGATCCTGGCGCACGAGAGCTTCGCGCAGCTGCGGCTGATCTTCGAGGAGTACAAGAACATCGCGGGGCGCACCATCGAGCAGGCCATCAAGGCCGAGATCGGCGGCGAGCTAAAGGACGCGCTCTCTGCCATCGGTCAGTTCACCTAGCTATCACTTTAACCACTTTAATCTTTAAATTATTAGTAGGTCCAGATCCTACTAATATTATAAATGTGAAAATTTGTATGTGTGGATGTGCTCTTTCACGTAAGGGTGGATGGATGGATGGATTTGAATGAAACTTTACAATAATATAGCTTATGCATCTGAATAAGACATAGGCTACAAAATACTTTTTCTTTTTACTTAAGTCCACGCGGACGAAGTTGCGGGTGGCGGCTGCTAGTATTTACATAAATAAATTGTCCTAAGAGGGTTCAAATTTGACAAAGGTAAACTAGTGAAAAAAGTGGGTGCATTAAAGTGCATTTAAGCAGGTCTCCAAATGAGATTGACTAGCCCAGTTTACTCCATGACTGTACTTGTCAACCCTACATCTGGACCTCACCGGCTTCTTCCCATCAGGTGGAGTGAGGTCATCTTGGAAACCACAAGAAAAAATATTAAAATTGTTTTTGCCTAGGAAACGACAAAGGGGGTTCACTCCCAAAATTGAATTATTTTTGGTATAAGAACTCTTGGATAAAGATACAGGCTTACTTTTACCTGACAACTTTCTATCAGACATCTAGAGATTTCTATGACAGATTAGTTCTATGCATACGCTAATTAACTACTTAATATGTTTTATGTTGGAAACTCGTGATACAATCGATCGGGGTCATTGTCAGTAGACCGACAGACGCGACGAATTCTTGAGATCAATTGGCTCAATTGCTAATACAGTCGGTATTCGTCCAGTCATTCGCAGGAAGTCGCCGATTACTGCGCTCTTGACTGAGCATTCCAAACGACGTTAACTAAGTCCATCTACCATATTCGGTTGTGCATAAACACTTCTGTTGCTTGCACCTGCAGACATTCAGCCTGCAGTCTCCATTTCGAAGGTTAATTCGAAGAACTGAAGTTTTAATTATGAAGATAGTAAAATATGTAGTGACGATGAACTCTGCTGAGGTTTTCCCGATGAGCTGTAACGAGAGAAGAGCTGTTCTTCAAAAGGGTTTTAAATACAAAGGTTCTTACAAGGTCGGCAACGCGCGAGTTATGTCCGTCCATCGCCTGGATGACCATATAAAGATGTTTCAGAGATAAAAAAACATAAACGCAATATTATTTGTATTGTATTAGCTCTTGGAGCAATCGTCTCTCCCTGAAATCATTCAAAATCATGAGGTCAATATGACTGACGTTTACCTTTTTCTTTAATTGTTTGTATAAAATTCCGTCTCAGCCTGCTCTTCCTTTCTTTCTTTCTATATATCCTTGTATGATAGTTTTTTAAACCAAAATAACATCAATATAAACCACGAAATCTCACATTAAAACTGAACAACCCCTCCCACCGAACGGCATTTCCAGTTGAATGCGTGGAGTGCGCTCCGGCGTGGTTCGCGCGGCGCCTGCGCAGTGCCATGCAGGGGCTCGGCACCGACGACCGCACGCTCATCCGCGTCGTGGTCAGCCGCAGCGAGATAGACCTGGCCGCCATCAAGCGCGAGTACGAACGGCTGTACGATAAGACCTTGCAGAGCGAAGTGCGGGTATGTAGCGTGTGGTTGTCTTTACAGTCGAGTGCGTCGAGAACGCGCCGGCCTGGTTCGCGCAACGACTGCGCACGGCCATGCAGGGAGGCGGCACGGAAGACCAGGTCCTGGTGAGGATCATCGCGACACGAGCTGAGATAGACCTCGGAGCCATCAAGAAGGAGTATGAGCGCATCTACGATAAGACTCTGCAGAGCGATATCGAGGTTTGTGGGAATTTTGTAGTCTGTGGCAGTGTTTGAGTTTTTTTGGTAATGCTTGATGTTTAAGTTGTTTGATATACCTACCTTTCTTGATAGTCTCGTATAGTAGAAAGCTCTCTCATTGTCTGGCAAAAAGGTAGCCTAGACTTAATTATGACGAGTGGCAAAGCTGAAATTATCAAAAGTTAGATTTTTTAGACCTTACATTGACTTGTTTTGATCACTTTAGATGTAAGAATAGAGGATAGACATACGTCAAAATATTAATTTCATCTCCCGACTCCCCGCCATAGACCTTTCATTAATTATTGTTTTTTTCTTATTTACATTCACATTCATAAGTAAATTAATTGTTTGGTTAACCCTTACTACCAAACACAGTTGCAGTTGGAAAACATACCATGATGACTGTATTTTTTTTTTGTTTATTATCGAAAGACCTTACATTTATGTAAACAATCCTCAAAGAATCACTTCATCTGGATCAATACCACCAGAGATATCACAATTTGAAATGCACATTTTTTGGACTTGCCCAAAAACGCTCCATACAAAAGCGACAGTGACGTCACTATCGCTGTCACTTTTGTATGGAGCGTTTTTGGGCAAGTCCAAAAATGTGCATTTCAAATTGTGATATCTCTGGTGGTATTGATCCAGATGAAGTGATTCTTTGAGGATTGTTTACATAAATGTAAGGTCTTTCCATAATAAACAAAAAAAAAATACAGTCATCATGCCTATTGAATAGAAATCAAATTTCATGTTCGCTTCTTAGAAAAGAACTCAAATACTGCCATGCTTGTTGGCTCGTCTTGGTTCACAACACAATTATAATTCTAGCACATTATAGCATGAAAATGTCGCTTTAATTGACAATATTATATTTCGCACGGGCGGCATTGCTCTTTAATTTATATTACGTAGCTTTACATGTTAACAATAGTACAAATACATCTCATTTATGTTGTAATGTGTAAGTTATAATTGTTCTAACATTTCTATATCGCTACTTGTGGTGGTTGGAAATAGGAGGTAAGATCTACTATTATTTATTATTATTATATTAAATAAGTCATACTCCCCTATGCCATATTGAACTAAATATCATATTGATATCAAGTAAGAAAAGCAAAATATTGCACGAACTAAAATTGTACAAGTTATACCTATTATATTTTAACATAATTAACTATTATGCATTGTGAAGTAAATAACACACAAATCTTAATTTCAACATTTAAACACAACCTTTTTACTAATATTGTCGCGTTTCTTCCCGCATGCGCACCACTTGCTGCCTGCGCCATCTATCGTCTCGCCGCTGTACTACTTCGCGCCGCCTGTTCGCGCGCCATCTACCGGTACATACTGACATGTCGTTGTTCCCGCGCGCGGCAGCAGGGCGAGACCTCCGGGGACTACAAGCGCGCTCTGGTGGCGCTGCTGGGGCCCGCGTAAGGAGTGGTCGAGCCAAGCAACACATCACGTTCACGTTACATAAATATAATTTTATAGTGGATTTCCAAGAATACTAGCTCAAAACTGCACCGCCGCGAATCAACACAGCTTATTGGCTGACCCTGTTACAGTTACGGTTCTCTAGTACAAACAAGTGAAGCATGCAGAGTAATCTCGAATCTAATAAATGAATAAATAATTTAAAGTTTCAAAAAATAATTGCAAACCTAAACGTTTGAGATTCGTGCTTTTCGAGATAGTCTTCTTGGCGAAAAGTCCGAAGTGACAGAGGCGATAACGGTGCAGTAGAAAAATATGAATCTCATAGATTCTGCATATTTTGCGATTAGTCTTTACCTTCGCCCCAATACTGCCACTGCCGCTTGAACGTCTACAACTTAGAAGTAGTATTTTAAAAAATATTTGTTAGTGTTCTTGATATTACCCACGAAGACTATTTTTAGTGATAGATTTTTATTGTTTAGACTTTAAAGCAGCTTGTGCTTTGTAAGTTTTGTACTGTTGTATTTCATTTTTATAAAGAACGTGTTTTTATCGAATTAGGTGCTGCATCAGACCTTCAGTCTGTTGAAGTGTAGAAGGTTTTATTATTAATTCATGATAAAATATTGTATTTATATTTATGCTCATTTTGCTTGTGTGGCCTATTTGTGTGTAGTAATGTTCTATAGATGTTAGGAAAGAATATAAACCTACTGAAATATATTTTTAAATAGCGCCTTTGCGAAGTGCCTTTAGACTGTTTTTGAATAGTAAATAATTTATCGGATTGTTATAATTTGTTGTTTCGAAAATTTTATTAAAACTGCGTCTTGACTAAAAGTCGATGTAACATTCCCTTCATTATGTAAGATTTAATTTTAATTTATTTATTCGACATCACAAAATAAATAAATCATTGAGAATATTAATTGTTTTATTTTATAACAACACCCGCGAGCGATAATCGACGGCGAATGATTTCAAGCTCATGATAAACATAACAGCTTTTTGTAGCCCGTGAGGATATCCTGAATGATCTATCTTTCAGCCATAAAAAAATGACTTGTGTGTAAGAAGCGCCTGACCATCCTTACTTCATCCATATTGGTAGTTTTTTTTTATATAAATATTTTATTAAACTAAATTAAACAATTGACCACTAAAAACAATGATCACAGAATAAAGTTGCTTTAAACTCAGCGCTGATTCTACACATACAAAATTCATCAGATAATTACATTTGATTTTTAAATTCATAAGCATTATTTAAGTTAGATTGTTAAGGTACACCTAAAGCTAAGAAATTAAAATCGAAGTGTTCATCATAAACTTATTTACTCATATGCCTTACGCACGTAACAGCCATCCGTCCGCCTCGACGTCAGTAATCGTACTAAAATAAACCAACTCGCAACAACCGGACCCAGGCGCGCAGCCTGGTCTCATATCTCTCGCATCTTTACATAGTATTTACTAAATTACATTGATTCAATCCAAGCAATTTATCTGCTAGATATGTTTTGTTTTACAATCCATTTTATAACATTGATCCAGGTGTTTTCAAAAGGCAGTAGTTGAGTGACCCCTGTCCGCTGCGACTTGGAACATTTGTCAACAATTATTTACATTTCTTTACACAGGGAAGATCAAATTTCTAATTTATACATCAATTTGTGAGATCGACTGAATTGCAAAGCAACTTATGACTTCGAATTATTTATGTAATGTAGACAATTTCCCTGATCGATTGTAACTTAAGGAAACTCGTCCCGTCAGGCCGCACTAGCATGTTGGGTTGCGCTGCTTTAAAATATTCGTGGGACGACGCAACGTATAATGAGGGGACACGTAAACCGTCAAAATGACGTACACACGACGGGTCTGGTCCTAGCTGCAGAAAGGGGTCATTCGGACATAACAAGTACATTTATCATCTGAATTGGTCAAACTCACTGGCAAAATTGGCAAATACACTTTCTAATATTTACACGACATTGCCTCATCCAATTGCACGTCACAATAATTTCACTAAAACCTAAATAAACGTCTAAGCAACGCAAGTAATTATCACTAAAATATTTTATACAGAGTATACATCATACATGAAAGTAGTTTACAAGGAACATACTTTGAGAATAGAGCATTCTATTCGACAAACTGAATAGCTGAATACTTGGCGAACACTGTCAAATAATAAGGATTACCGCGAGGTACTCATTTACAAGGACAGGTAAACAGTTTAAGAAATATACCTACTAGGCAGCAATGTGTCTCATTTCTACTAAAAGTAAATTATCTAAAGTTGAAAGCGAGTCCAAATATTAAAAAACAATAAAAGTTATTTTAATACATCGATTTTGTATAATATGCAATCAATAATGTGAACTTCACAATATAAATTATGCGTGGACAGCTCCATTACAAATGGTTCATACAAACATTAACTAGTTGTGCGCAGATCCCTCATAGGCACAATGTACTAAGTCGTTCAAAGGGAAACCTTGGCAACACAATCGTAGCGCAAATTATATGGTTTATGTTATTATGTACAGATATTTATGAGTTTTTGCAGTCAAAGCTTATAGATACATTGTATTCAGATTTCCGTGATATTTATTTGATTCCAAGTACAGTCAAAAAGCAAATACAAAATGTTTTACTAACATGTTATGCTAGTATTGACATAGGTGGAAGATACAAGTCATCTTGACTGTACAAAAACATATTGGAGCACTGTTTGCCAAACGAATACAGTCTTTTGACTAGACGAAGTCTGAGTACAGAGTATAGAAGATCCCGAAGACTCAGATATGTGGTACTTCACATGAGCGTAATAATATCTCCAATTAAGCGATGTAATGAATGGCACGCGCGGCTCACGTGAAGTACGCACAACCTGACAGGTTCGAGTCTCGAGCACGATTTAAACTAGCGGCGCGTATCAGATATTTATTTAGAACTAGTACCGAAAATTAGAGCGTCTGCAATAGAATAAAGATCCAAATACTCGTGTATAAAACTTGGACAATCTTCCGGATCCGCGAAGGTTATAAAATATATAATTTTATATTGAGATCAGAAACGAGCTGACCAGTGTAAATCGCATTCAAGAACTATTAAAAAATAACACTTTCGCAACATCGACATACACGTTCAGTAGTAATCTTCTCAGCAAAGAAACCGGGCCACTATGCAATTATATCTCATATAGATAGATAATTAACTAATCACTAATTAATGACTTTAAGCAAACATTGAAAAAGTTATATTAATAAGTATGATCTATATAAATAGCAAAGGGCCCGATGCTTTGTCAAGTGTATTTAGCTATAAGTCCGTGTCCCAAGCCCGTCCGGCCTCACTCGTGGAGCCACTCACACGCACACACGCAGCTTGTCCTGCAAGGTGGCGAGCGGGACCACTTGTTCGTCGCCGAGCGCCGGCTGAGGCTCCGTTTTGGACTGTTCGCGGAGTTCTGGTAACAAAAAGAAGGTAGATAGATAGAGATCGCTCTCTAGCGATAAGACCGCCTAAATTGTAAATTGTTCTCATTGTTGTTGTATTATTTGCTTGAAATGTAATGTTTTTGTACATTAAAGAATATCTATCCATCTATCTATTCTTTATCAACAGCAAAGATACACAGATTAACGTTAAAGTACAATTTGGGCGGCTTTATCGCTGAAAAGCGATCTCTTCCAAACAACCCACAGGTACAGGAAGACTGACGAGAAGGGTAGGCAAGTGCACAAGAAGTATATGTATGAACTTCGAGTAATTAATAGTAATATTTAAATATCCCTAATTGGCCATTATTCGATACGGCGATGATGAGCCACAAACAAATCAAAGCTTTTTCCAAGATTAATAAAAAATATTTCTCAAAAAGAGAAAAAGTTCACTTAAAATGAGATATTTTAAAAATTGCCATTTATTCCGAACTTTGGGGGAGACATTTGAACAGCAGTCAGAAAAGGTTGAATTAAAAAAACCTCTTTGTCTCTGGAACATCTGAACACTACACAATTCATGACTTACCGAAGACTCCTACCACGTAAAATATTCAATAAATTCAATAAGCTGAGTTAGTCCGTGGCGAAAACAACATGTACAGAGGCGCACACATTAACCTTTACAAAACCATTGCAAATGGGTCTAATGTCAGATTATGCAAAGATGTGTGCGCCTCTGTACCTACGGTACGGTAACAGTAGAGTGGGAATGTGTGAATATATCAAAACATAGCTAAGTGATTGGGTTCAACCATCTCTGCTATGGTATTCCGGTGGACGCCAAAACTCACTTCGCTTGTGGCGAGGTAACTTTAAAATTCAATTCTTTGGCGACTGTGGTCGTTTGAGAGGAAAGAATTAAGCCGAATAACATTCTTTAATTATTTACATACAAAATAAGAGAAAATACTAATTCAAAGTAAAGCGTATTGATGATTGAGGTAAGCGTGTATGTAGCACCGAGATGTGAAGTGATGTCCGCCGGAATAGCACCCCAGCTGTGCTATTCCGGCGGTGCACATTTTGTACGTAAATAATTAAAAAATTATAACAAAAAATGATAACGACCACAGTTGCAAAGAAATTTAATTTTAAAGTTCACTCACACGAGCGAAGGGAGTTTTGGCGTCCGCCGGAATAGCATAGCTGGTCTAAACTCCTTAAGTGTGTACATACCGTGCCACTGCTGCAGCAGCCGTGTATAGTGATCGGCGCGGTCGTGTCGCTTGAGCTGCGTGCACACGTTCACGAGCCCGCGGTAGTCGTACTCCAGCCCCGAGTAGCGCTCGCCGAACAGTTGCAGGCCTGCGGAAGGACGTCAAACATTTACTATTTAACCATAGGATATATGTTCAATTATTGAAGTCTGCTCCCCTCCATTTTTAATGAAATATTCATCATCATCATCATCATCAGCAGCCACATGATGTCCACTGCTGAACATAGGCCTATGTTCAATGAAATATTACTTTGGAAAAAACATTGATAATAAGTACCTACATAAATTTAATGAATTACTAAAATTGACAGGTTTTCTTGTTAAAAAATAATGCCACCATGCCACTGATCACGTAAATGATTGTGTTATTTTTTTCATAGGATGGATATTTATTTTACACAATGTACAATTTTTACGCAAGCACTCTTCAACAAATCCTCAATGACCGCTTTTTAACAAGAAAACCTGTCAATTTGAATAATTCATTCATTGATATTAAAGAAAAAATACCAAAATCAAAACATAGAAATAATTTGTAACCTCCAAATAATGAAGTCAAGCTATTTTTGTACAGTTGTATAAAAAGAAATACATTAAGTAACAACATTTTGAACAAATAAAAAACATACAAATACAAAAAATACTAAAATGGAAAAAAGGAAATGTTACAAAAACTATGTCCCACTCAAGGCCCCGACGAGATTCGAACTCGTGATCTCCTGTTTACTAGACAGGCGCTTTAACCAACTAAGCCACGGCGCCGCTTGTCAACTCGACGAAATTGTGATACACTAAACAAAGCACACATTCTCATAGCAAAGATAATAATTAAGCGAAGATAATAGTGATAAGAATAATTGAAGGTAATAAATCAAAGGCCGTATGTCTTATTTGAACACGTTTAAAAATTAAATATATTCAAAGTTAAATTTGGTTTTCAACCTATTATCTAATGAACATTTTCTACATAGAAATAAAGATACAGCAATTCATGTAAAATAACAGAAATATAGTTTAAGAGTTTCTTGCCTCAAAGATATCTGTGGCTTTTCTGAAAAGTCATCTTATATCATGAATTCGACACTGACTGTATATTAGAAATCGAGCGCGATGTTTTTTTTTCTCTTCGCGATATTTCGTGACGTAAGAACTATTCAGTATCTTTATTCATTTCCGATTTATCATGGGCTAATAAATGATATTTTTTTAATGTTTGATTTGGTGTTAATGTACTCACTGATAGATATGGAGCGCAGATACAGCTGTTCTGCGGCGACGTGCATGTTCATATGGTAGTTGTAGAGCGAGGCGAGGTGGCCCACGCTCAGCCCCACCTCGTAGTCGCTGGGGCCCAGTAATTCCTCCTTTATGGCTATCGCTTTTAGGTGCATCGTCTCTGCGTCCTGGGAATAGGGATCAAGTTTTAGATGAAGAATATATAGAAAAATACGCTCACGATAATATCCCAAACGGGGTAGTCACACTGATGATTGCAGTCATAGTGAATGGAACATTCAGTAGGGTTTGCCAAGCTAATTTGAACCTAATGTGGTAAGAGGACAAGCCTACTGAGGTTATCAGGGATGCTTTAGTTTTTTTACAGGGGTTTTCCTTAGGGGAAGTTAGTCGCAAATTTTACAATGAACAGAAAGTAGGTGATCGTAACTATACATATTGCATTTACTTTTCTTACCGTTACTTTGCTTTTAGCGATAAGACCACCTTAATTGTCCGTCCTAAATCTCTGTAAATATTGTTATGGAATCATTTTGTTTTTTCAATGTCTTATCTTATACCGCCTACTCTGTGTATAGTATACCGTATATAACTAAAATAACCCCCGAATTCACAAACGTCAATTAACGCTAAGGACGCGATCACGCTCATGCTGTCCCGTAAAATTTTAACAGAACTGAAAGCGACAACTATTCTTCTGAGGGATGCTCAACGTTGATTTGCTTTTATGGATTCGGGTGTAAGTACACTGCTCAAAAGTGTCTAGGGATATCTCGAGCATTTTCATACAAAGTATAGCTATTTGGGAGGCTGTAAAAATTAAAATATTGATACCAAAGTAGAAATTTTTAGAACACAGAAACTGCTATAGCTGCCCTTTCAGATTGTATAAAGAAATTCATTGTAGTAGCATTATTGTACAATCGTAAGGACGTTAAAAAACGGCAGATTTTTCTTTTAAAAGGTGTCAAAATTTTAGCAAAATCAAACGTTTTTTTTTGTAATATTCCTAACCTTTATCTTATGCCTTTGTCCTCGCGTTTTTTTAAGATAATGCTCAACTTGTAAACAAACTTAACTTTATGAAATATTTGAAAAATGATATCCCTATGATATCCCTAGACAGTTTTGATGTGTGTATATGAGCGTGGTACATACCTGGAACTTCTGCATGCTCTGGTAGAGCCGGCCGAGGTTCCCGTAGTGCTTGGCGGTCTGCACGTTCTTCTCGCCGAACGCCATCATGGACAGCGACAGCGCCGCCTTGTGGAGCGCCTCCGACTCCTCCAACAGGCTCGGCTCTGGGGAAACAACAAACATACACATTAGTATTGGTGATCGGTACTTCACATTCGGTGAGATGAGATAAATTATCTATTTTGCACAAAAACATGATTGAAATAAAAAATATACAGTGTGTCTAGTCACCGGTGTCGGACCCGTTAGGGTTCTGTAATATAGTCAATTTTATCGACAAATCCACCGTTACTTTTGATTTTTTTTTCTACATGGGGGGCGATTTATTTTTCGCCGAACCAGGGTGTATTCCTTTATATTGAAATATCTACTGATGTGCTGGACCTCCAAGCATGAAAAAGGGTTCGTTTAGCAGCTGAAAGAGTAGACAAAAAGTTGACATAAAAGAAGGACAAAAGTTCCCATTAAAGCCTTTGAAAAACACTTGAAAGGTAAAATTCGGTTCGGCGAAATAAAAAATAAAAAAAAACAAATGGCCGCCATTTTGTAATAGAAGAGAAAAAAAAACAGTGGATTTGTCGATTAAAATTGATTATATTACAGAACCCTAGCGGGTCCGACACCGGTGACCAGACACACTGTATATATCCCTGGGCAATATTCCACACAGCGCCATCTAGCCCCAAGATGAGCTAATTAAAGCCCGTATTTATGGGATACTAGACAACGGATAAACATGCTTTATACATAGAAAACACCCAGACCAATATAAACAGACATGTTCATGCAGACAAATGTTTGCAATGTGCGGGGGATCGAACCCGCGGACTTTGGTGTAGTAGCCGACTTCTCAACAATTACACCAAATCGGTCGGCATGTTATAAATTCAATTTGTTATCTTTGAATTTAATATAAGGAGAAATCATCCCACCCTCTTTCTAGGTCTTTTTTACAAGGGGATAGATCCCCTGAATTCAAAAACACAAATCAAGAGCATCGATCAGAATAGCTGTCCCTTTCAGTTCTATTGAAAATTTACGAGACAGCATGAGCTTGAGCGCGTGCTTAGCGTTGATTGACGTTTGTGAATTAGAGAGGTTTTTATAATTTGCACGCAAGTGTGCATACAAATATTAGATCGAAAATTATTAAGTTCATAAATATTCCTCTTTCTTATTAGCTAGTGTGTCTTTAAAACTACATTACTGAATACTGTTTCACAAATTAGTCTCTTCATGAGATCGAAAAATGACTGTTTCACAACATGCAGAATTTAATGTTTTTTAGCATTTACATTCTAGAAAGTGCAATATTAACAAAAGCACACAATACAGACACAAAATAATAGCGTAAAAAGCATTTTTCATATTTTACAACTTTGCCACACTAATCGCTTAAAATTATATGATCGATTATATTAATATTTCACATGAATGTGATTTAAAAATAAATTAAATACCATAAACTCTAGTTTATTTAAAAAATAGCAACTCTGCCAATCGATAAAAACCCTTTTGGTTTGACGAGCATGAAAAAAGAATTATACTACAACAGAGTTGCATAAATGATAAATTTTGTAAAATAAGCAAAAAAAACAACAATATCATATCACATCAAATGAGTCTAACTACAATTTTCTGAATATTCACACCACGTGCACGTGAGTAAAATATAAGGGATGCAAGGGGGGTGCACAGTAGCGTTAAAACGATCGAAATGAACACAGATAGCGGCGCGTGCGCACTACACCGCAGCACATCGACGACGATGATTTATAAGTAAATTAATCAACACGAAATTTGGGGTGGCTGAAAGAATAACTTAAATTCCAATGTTTGCCATTGACGACCAATCAGTGCAGTGAAGTTTACACGTAAGTAATATAGAGAATGTCTCATTGGCATTAAGTCCGCCTTTTGTACTATTCATTGTTGTGCAATGAAGAATAAATAAAATAAATGTGGGTTTGATTCCTGCTCCTGAACAAATGTCTGTTGGCAGGCTAGGACTATAAAATGTTGCTATCCTGCTTTATCTTACGTGTCAAATCGTTGATTATCATGATGATTTACCATCACCTAATAACATTTGCACAGCCTTAAGTTGACATTAAACCGTATTCAGCAAATAAAAGCACAACAAAACATCAAGAGCATATTTACAACGGCCACACGATATAAAAAGAGAAAGAAAAATTTTGAAAATTGGCACCCCAACAAGTAAAAGCAAGGCCCGAGATATTTACAGAGATCACCTCCATTCATAGACATCATATACATTAAATTTATTAATAGACACTTTCAAAGGGTGTCAATATCTTTAGTTATTTTTTTAAAGTCCAAGCTTACGAAACTAATGTTTTTCAGAAAATTGCTATTTTTTATTATTGAAGAATATTTATAAATTGAAACTACTATATTCAATATGTTTGTAGTGTTAATATTCGATTCAATAATTAATGATTTTTTAAATGATTTTCGATACGAAAATCAAGTTATTTTTGTTTTATTCAATTATTTAACGTAGTCATTGTTCTTACAGACCATTAAGAAGATTTTTGAAGTTTTGAACATGAACACCCTCAGATAATTGCGGATATTATCTTCATTTATAAAAAAAATATAATTTCAAAACGCAATTTCTGCGTGTAATTTTCAACCCAAATATTAAAAACCCCACAAATCCGTCTAAAGTGTATGATGTGTCTGAACGGTGTGTAGTTAGGCGTCGATGTGCCGGGGAGCGCGCGTAGTGCCCTATTACCACTCATGTCCTGCCCGGCCGGCGTGTCGAGGGCGATCTCCTCCAGTATCAGCGCCTTCACGCGCTTCGCCGACGCCAGCAGCAGGTGGTCCGGAGGGACTAGGTTCTGGAAATTACACACGTTGTTTGGTTAGATGAATTATACGTAGAAAGAATTATGATCACCAAGGTAGAAAAAAAAATTGTCTGACTGGTGGAGAGCGCCCTGAGGCATCAAGTCCGCCATTTGTACTTTACTTTGGTACAATAAATAATAAAAAATGGGTGACTGGCAGCAAGATTAATAATAACTAGTCAAATCGCTGGGTATATTTGGAGTACCTACACATAAATTAAATTGTAATATCATTTCACGTAGGGCTTATTTCATGATACAGTAACGAAATGATCGGTCATTTCGTTTTACTGAAACTCGGTACTGGTTGGTAATGGTACTCGGGTACCATTGGGTTTCGTGAGGAGGATTTCTAGTTCTATTGACGGAGACTAGTGACGAGTTCTAGTCAGTATTGAACCTCTAAAAATGTCCAGTAGCATCCTGCTTATTTGCTATAAGTCTATGGGAGAGGTGTATGTCCAGCTGTGGGCTACCTCAATGATCCTGATGGCCCTCTCGGCGTGTTCCCGTGCCTTGTAGAACCGTCCGGAGGAGTACTCGAGCACGTAGAGTGCGTAGGCCAGGTCCTCTTGAGCTGTTGCCACGTGAAGGCTGCTGCGGCCGAAGATACCACGTAGAGTGCATAAGGCCTCCTGAAATGACAATGATTAATGGATTAAAGTTATTGTTGGCAATGTTGTGGTTGTGTAGATGGGAAATTTGGCCGCCGCAAAAGGCGTGAGCAGTCAACATCAAAATGGTATGTGCGGGAAAAGCAGTCAGAAATATTTATAAATAACATAAAATAAATAAAATAAAAATCTCTGAAATATAATAAATATTCTGTGTTTTATTAAGCAATCAAACTGTATTGTTTTCCAAAAAAATTCAAATAAAAAAAATCAATTAATAAAAAGCAACCTCCGGTGAGGCTGAAGGCCGAGCTTCAACGGGAGGCCGGACACCTAACTTCACCTACCTAGAATGAAGCCCGGAACTTCGCGAAGCCGCTGAGCGCCCGCACTAGGACTCTTTTGTTTAAACACCAACTTCGCAGAAAAGACTGAGAGCTCCCAGCGGGGAACAAAAAGCTGATTACAAGCAATGTAAGGAGCGAAGCCCGGGTGCAGGCAGGATCGCAGACCTAGCTTCAGGTCGCAATTCGACCGACAGGCCGCCAGTGGCAAGAAGCTAGTTTTTTCATAGAATCTCTAGTACCGACTGGGAATCCTGCTTCATACACACTTCACATCCGTCTGGCTTGGTAGCTGTGCAACTACCAACCACCTAGTACAGGTCGCGACTGACTGACCTCGTAGAGTGATGTGTGACCTGTGTGTGATGGAGTCGATGTTGAGGAGGTAGAAGCCGTAGTCGAGTAGCGCGGCGGCGTAGCGCGGGTGCTCGTAGCAGTGACTGACCTCGTAGACGGCGACGCTGTGTGTGATGGAGTCGATGTTGAGGAGGTAGAAGCCGTAGTCGAGTAGGGCTGCGGCGTAGCGCGGGTGCTTGGGCCCGAAGGCGGCGCGCGCGAGGCCGACGGCGTGCCGGACTACGAGCGCCGCCGCCGGGAAGCGCCGCTTCACCACGCACGCCTTGCCGCACGCGCGGACCACCTCGATACTGATCCTGGAACGGACAAATATAAATACATGAGACATTACTCTACTATGTTATTTTTATTATGTTGCGCTTTTTACGCGTCAAAACACCCATACAGAACTCCGTCGCGGTACGCATGATTCAACGGTAAATCATATTCATAAAACTGATAAAAAAAATATTCAAAAACAATATATTTATTATGTTTTATCAATAAACAGTCAGTCAGTGGACGTGAGTGAAGGTATGAGAATTCAAAAAGGTGGACGTGAATCGTAATTACCTGATCAATAGCTTATTTTTTTACCTTGAATATTGCTTTTCCTGGATCGCAATACCCCTGATAAATGCGTTATTCTTTTTACTGAGTAATCAGATTTCAAAAGGCTGGAAATTATAACTGAATAGCATGAGAAACAGCGCGCTCACTTGACGGGCGTGTGCGGAGTCAGTAGAGCAAGCGCGCGCAGGCTCCAGGCGTGCGCGGCGCTGTAGTCGCAGCGCACGAAGAACAGCGCGCTCAGCTCCTTCAGCACGCGCGGCTCCAGCGCGCCCAGCCCCCACACCGCTTGCGACCCAGGCCCCAACACTCTAGAGCGCCGACTCTGACTGGTCCGTACTGGAATAGCATCAACCCAGGCCCCAACACTCTAGAGCGGCCGACTCTGACTGTTCCGTACTGGAATAGCATCAACCCAGGCCCCAACACTCTAGAGCGCCCGACTCTGACTGTTCCGTACTGGAATAGCATCAACCCAGGCCCCAACACTCTAGAGCGCCCGACTCTGACTGTTCCGTACTGGAATAGCATCAACCCAGGCCCCAACACTCTAGAGCGCCCGACTCTGACTGTTCCGTACTGGAATAGCATCAACCCAGGCCCCAACACTCTAGAGCGCCCGACTCTGACTGTTCCGTACTGGAATAGCATCAACCCAGGCCCCAACACTCTAGAGCGCCCGACTCTGACTGTTCCGTACTGGAATAGCATCAACCCAGGCCCCAACACTCTAGAGCGGCCGCCTCTGACTGTTCCGTACTGGAATAGCATTAGCAATAGCGCGCTACTCACTTGACGGGCGTGTGCGGAGTCAGTAGAGCAAGCGCGCGCAGGCTCCAGGCGTGCGCGGCGCTGTAGTCGCAGCGCACGAAGAACAGCGCGCTCAGCTCCTTCAGCACGCGCGGCTCCAGCGCGCCCAGCCCCCACACCGCTTGCGACCCAGGCCCCAACACTCTAGAGCGCCGACTCTGACTGGTCCGTACTGGAATAGCATCAACCCAGGCCCCAACACTCTAGAGCGCCCGACTCTGACTGTTCCGTACTGGAATAGCATCAACCCAGGCCCCAACACTCTAGAGCGCCCGACTCTGACTGTTCCGTACTGGAATAGCATCAACCCAGGCCCCAACACTCTAGAGCGGCCGACTCTGACTGTTCCGTACTGGAATAGCATCAACCCAGGCCCCAACACTCTAGAGCGCCCGACTCTGACTGTTCCGTACTGGAATAGCATCAACCCAGGCCCCAACACTCTAGAGCGCCCGACTCTGACTGTTCCGTACTGGAATAGCATCAACCCAGGCCCCAACACTCTAGAGCGCCCGACTCTGACTGTTCCGTACTGGAATAGCATCAACCCAGGCCCCAACACTCTAGAGCCCCGACTCTGACTGTTCCGTACTGAAATAGCATCAACCCAGGCCCCTACACTCTAGAGCGCCCGACTCTGACTGTTCCGTACTGGAATAACACGAACCCAGGCCCCAACACTCTAGAGCGCCCGACTCTGACTGCTCCGTACTGGAATAGCATCAACCCACGCGGCCCCAACACTCTAGAGCGCACGACCCGTACTGGAATAGCATCAACCCACGCGGCCCCAACACTCTAGAGCGCACGACCCGTACTGGAATAGCATCAACCCACGCGGCCCCAACACTCTAGAGCGCCCGACTCTGACTGTTCCGTACTGGAATAGCATCAACCCAGGCCCCAACACTCTAGAGCGCCCGACTCTGACTGTTCCGTACTGGAATAGCATCAACCCAGGCCCCAACACTCTAGAGCGCCCGACTCTGACTGTTCCGTACTGGAATAGCATCAACCCAGGCCCCAACACTCTAGAGCGCCCGACTCTGACTGTTCCGTACTGGAATAGCATCAACCCAGGCCCCAACACTCTAGAGCGCCCGACTCTGACTGTTCCGTACTGGAATAGCATCAACCCAGGCCCCAACACTCTAGAGCCCCGACTCTGACTGTTCCGTACTGAAATAGCATCAACCCAGGCCCCTACACTCTAGAGCGCCCGACTCTGACTGTTCCGTACTGGAATAACACGAACCCAGGCCCCAACACTCTAGAGCGCCCGACTCTGACTGCTCCGTACTGGAATAGCATCAACCCACGCGGCCCCAACACTCTAGAGCGCACGACCCGTACTGGAATAGCATCAACCCACGCGGCCCCAACACTCTAGAGCGCACGACCCGTACTGGAATAGCATCAACCCACGCGGCCCCAACACTCTAGAGCGCACGACCCGTACTGGAATAGCATCAACCCACGCGGCCCCAACACTCTAGAGCGCACGACCCGTACTGGAATAGCATCAACCCACGCGGCCCCAACACTCTAGAGCGCACGACCCGTACTGGAATAGCATCAACCCACGCGGCCCCAACACTCTAGAGCGGCCGACTCTGACTGTTCCGTACTGGAATAGCATCAACCCAGGCCCCAACACTCTAGAGCGGCCGCCTCTGACTGTTCCGTACTGGAATAGCATTAGCAATAGCGCGCTACTCACTTGACGGGCGTGTGCGGAGTCAGTAGAGCAAGCGCGCGCAGGCTCCAGGCGTGCGCGGCGCTGTAGTCGCAGCGCACGAAGAACAGCGCGCTCAGCTCCTTCAGCACGCGCGGCTCCAGCGCGCCCAGCCCCCACACCGCTTGCGACCCAGGCCCCAACACTGTAGAGCGCCGACTCTGACTGGTCCGTACTGGAATAGCATTAGCAATAGCGCGCTACTCACTTGACGGGCGTGTGCGGAGTCAGTAGAGCAAGCGCGCGCAGGCTCCAGGCGTGCGCGGCGCTGTAGTCGCAGCGCACGAAGAACAGCGCGCTCAGCTCCTTCAGCACGCGCGGCTCCAGCGCGCCCAGCCCCCACACCGCTTGCGACCCAGGCCCCAACACTGTAGAGCGCCGACTCTGACTGGTCCGTACTGGAATAGCATTAGCAATAGCGCGCTACTCACTTGACGGGCGTGTGCGGAGTCAGTAGAGCAAGCGCGCGCAGGCTCCAGGCGTGCGCGGCGCTGTAGTCGCAGCGCACGAAGAACAGCGCGCTCAGCTCCTTCAGCACGCGCGGCTCCAGCGCGCCCAGCCCCCACACCGCTTGCCGACCTACGCGGCCCCAGCACTCTAGCGCTTGCGGCTCTGCCGACTCTGTACTGGAATTACAAATTTTGTCATGGCTAAAACGTCTCCTGGTTAAAGAAAAGTTTTCATCAACATCAGCAGCCACAAGACTGCACTCAGTTTCACTGAAATGATGCCATCTTTATCAGATCGTCTTTTCACCTAGCTAGAACTGTTTCAAATCTCAGGCTATAGTATTTTCTGTCGGATAACTCGAGGATAAAAGTGACACCTAAAGACAAATGTAGCTGTTCAATTCAACTACTCTAAAGAGTATCGATATCAATCGTCATCGATATTATACAAGGCCTCAAGATCTCATTTCTTGCAAAGGAATTGTTCAATAGGTTATTTAATTTTTAGCATTAGGGATAATGCATTATCATCCCGCCTCGATAATGCATTATCGCCCGGGTTCGAGTCCCGCCTGATGCCAAGACCGAATGCCTTTTTCTGGTTTTCCTATCTTGAATTGTTCAATGCTCTGGTTTTATGGAAAGCATAGAAACCGCTCAGAGACTTGTCGGTTGCGTCAGACAGATATACCAGCTGGTAGGGGATTCAGACAGACATACGAGCTCCTACAAGCTGGTCTGCGCGGATTGGTGGCAAAAATACCAGCTGGCGTCAATCAATCAGCTAAGCAACTTACCTGCTGTCATAAAGGTCGTCGTCTGTCTGCACAGCCACGTCACGGGTCTCGGCCCTGGCGTACGAGCCGCTCACAGACTTGTCCGTGGCGTCTTCTGGCAGACCCAGCATCTGCAGCGCCAGGGAATACGTCTCCGCGGCGGCCGGGAAACAGCAATACGCTGATTGTGTGTTTAGTAACCTAGGGATAGGAGAAAGGTTTTGGTGTAGGAACATTATATTCATAAGTTAATAGCTGTTGCCAGCATTAAATAATTTTACAGTGATATTGTCAGGAGGATGTATGTATAGATGAAATGGGGGATGTGTCCCTACGAATCCCCCATTTTTTTTCAACCTTTAGTGTCGATTTACTGTGCGGTGGTAGACATGAAGTGTCATACTCATAACAACTTCGAATGGATGGTCCTACAAATCTGAATTAGCTTGCCAAAAGATACTTAGAGAAACGTGGTGTATACTTACTCTTTACGGAAAAAAACAAGATCTCTTAAAAAAGGAATTCTTTCAGAAGCGGTCAATATCTTTCAACAGCTACATAGAGCAGAAGTGATCTTAAATAATATGCCCTGACCTGTGACAGCATTCCAGAGTGAGTCGTTTGTAGTATGTGGACTGTGGTTGGGACTGGCAGAGCTCGCGGCATCGGATCAGCACTATTTGTGCATCTGCGTACCAACCAGCTTCATTCAGGAAGCCACCTGTAAAAGTGACATTACAGGATAAGAACGAGATATGGAGGCCCAGCTCAGACCTAGCTGGTGAGTGGTGAGGAATGCTCTCATCAAACCTCATTCTTTGGGGTAAAATTGCACCACAACAAACAAATTGACATAATATTCAATCAAGCTTTGCTGAATCTTTCAATGAACACTGTAAAACTACATTTACAGTGTTCATTGAAAGATTCAGCATGAATATAATTTAAGTTGCTTCATGCTCATGTTTTTTCATGAACATTTCATACATGCAAGATTAAGATTAAGCCAGATTTCCTATTTCTAAAGTTGCAAATTGTGCTTAATTGCGAACTCTCGCTGGTTCTGACGCAATGTCTGTAATTTTATTGTATGTTAATTGGATTTTTGTTATGTTTAACCTGCCAGCGTGTTGGAATTTATCTGTAAGCCGGCATGGGATTTTTTGCATAAATAAATAAATAAATAAATAAATTCCAAAAAAGGAAGATACGGCTGCGTACCAAATGCGGTCACACAAAAAACAGCTCCAATGGACCTGTTTTTAATTCATTATGACACCGACTTGTTTCTGATGATGATGACGTTTTGCGAAAGTGACGTTTTGCGAAAGTGACCAAATGCGAAAGTGACCTTTTGCGAAAATGACATTATGCGAAAGTGACCTTTTGCGAAAATGACATTCTGCGAAAGTGACCAGTTGCGAAAGTGACATTCTGCGAAAGTGACCAAAATTTTCGAGGTGACCATTTGCGAAAGTGACGTTCTGCGTCAAAACCCTCTCGCTTTTCGTGCGGGTAACGTGCAATAGTTACTGCCGGAGACTGCACATGGGTAATTAGTACTACACATCCATTGATTAACAATCTATCAAGGTAACTACACGGTTAATGTGACCGTGACATCGAATCAAGATAGCAAAAGAAAAAAAAAAAACTTAAAAAACAGCAAGTAAAACAGAAGCGATAATCATAAAATTCCTGGAAAATACCATTGTTATACTCTTATTGCCAATAGAATTTATTTCTGGCGTCATATCGTATTGCATACCTATTTCAAAACAGCCATAATAAAAACAATTCAAACGTTAAAAACAATTCTTCATGTTGTTTTATATTTTTATCTTTATGCATGAGTTACACAACAAACCTTTTAAAGCCTCCATTCGGATCCATTAGTATTTATTACTGCGGAGTGATCCGCTTTCCTATTTTGCACAAAAATATGATATTCGAGTAATTTCGGCCTTGGATACGTCAACCATAGCCCAAGAGTCCGTTCACAGTGTGAACTTCATACGTACTAAAACAACTACGAACAGACCCTTAGTGTCGGTAAACTTCATTCCTAATACTTTGATGGATTGACAAGGTAGTTCGATGCTGTCTCTAGCTAGAGATAGTCTAAGCTAGCACTCTTGTTTGCGCAGATGCAGTGGAGGGGCACGTCATTTTAGCTTGGCCGATCTCTACCATCTTAACGCGAGCAGCAAAGCAAAGTAAGTTGCCATGACCGTGGAGGTTCACGACATAATATGGGTAAGTTCTGGACACCAGCGTAGCTTGAGTAGCTTGCCACACCATTCCTTGTCGAGAACAGTTTGGTAGAGACCTTGGTCGTCACCGCACGCGACTTCACGCGGTAGTAGTGTGGTCAGAGTGTACCAAGTAAGAGGACTAACCTAGCCTTAGTCCTAGTTGTATGAGGTTGTCCTTTGTGCGGAGTTCTGCGTCGCATTTGCTGATATAACTGGTCGCAAGCTCTGTCGACAGTTTCGATCCGTGTTCTATGACTGCCTGAAAAAGAAACGTTAATAGTTTTAACTGTACAGTTTCATGAAAATTCGTAGGGTGCTGGAACATAAAAAGAAAAAGACAAAAGCTCTGTAAATATTTGTGTATTTAGAGGCGTTCAGAGAGGCTCAAAATAGACTTGCTTGGAGTAGGACTTCGCCCAGCAGTGGACTCCTATTGGCTAATTTAGATAAGATTAAAAACGTTCATTAGCTAAATTGGGTCCAAAAACAATAATAAAGCACACTTTTGCATCGGTTACGATTTTATTATACGCACAGATTTAAATATACTACGCGGAAATGGAATAATAAAGTCAATTTATAACACCATACACGTATATCTCATTGAGTAGGCGCTTTATTCAAATGCCGGTGTCAAAGACTACATAAATAAATAATTCATTGGAGTCTTAAACTGTATTACTGATAGTGGATTAACAACACAATGATTTGCTATGACGTAAACCAGGTGATATAATAGTCATTCATGCACTGTTGTGAATAGATTGCGTGCACAACTCGATAGATACGAGTAACTACTGGAAGCAGAAAGAAAAATAGTTTGGTCGGAAAACTTCCTACTTTACACAGAGGTTTTTTTTGTGATTTGATGAGATTAATGTTGGCTTATGGTGAACCAGTTGCTCTAAATCTAAATCAACCCGTTCCGTCCCACCAGTTCTTAGTGACCATAAAAGTTATGTATCTTGAATGTTATGTATGGTAACTACTACATACTCTGTTATCGCAATTATTGTAAATAAACAAGGTTGAAAAGCGTTACTATCGACTTGCTTGCCGGAGTCTTCTTGATAGTATTAACGTACGAATCGGGCGGTGGAAGAGTCACATTAATATTTATTTACTATGTTTTAGTATGATTGTCATAACTCATAAGTATTTTTTATTAAGCCTTCACAAATAAAGATTATTTTTACTTTACTAGTGCAAATTCTCATACTGATCCTTTTTTCTGATCCATACAATGTGCATGTCATCTCTAAACGTAAAGTTAACAGTCGGGAATTGACCTTTAGATATAATCAAAACGTAATACGAGCAAAGTGTATATACTTGACCCGAGACCTGTACCAGCTGTTTCTAAGAATATTTATTTATTCATCAAATTCTTGTACAATCATTACAGTTTAACCTAATGCGATAGTACAGCTTTTCCCCACATAATACGCTTTGTCTTGAAATCGATCAGCCAGTTTCCTATTATTTGTCCTCCTTCTGGACTGATTAGCATACTAGTTCAAAGACATCATTACGTTATGTAACGTGCTGACTGCCGATCTAATCTTGATGCAAATAGGTCGTGCTATACGGAGGCAGGCTGGTATTTCAGCTCGCAACATGACATTTGCTATTCTCAAAGCTTCGGCCACAGGTCGTCGCTGGAAAATGTCACTTCAGTTTCAATATTGACATTCCAGTCGTTAAGGCCGCCTGTACACAGAAATTCCGCTGCCAATATTTCGCGGTGGAACGCTTACTATTTTTTTTCGCATTATGTCGGCCCTCCTGCCAGAATGCCAGCGTCACGATAGTTCACACTGCAGAGGCACATGTTGGAGCAGGGTCGAGATTGGCCCATCACTAACCATTTTTTTTTATTAACTGTGACTGTATTATTTCGTTTACTTCGTTGTGCGATAATGCATGTTTTTTTCTTTGTTTCTGCTGAGGGCACACTATGCAGAAGATCGGTAGATGTTCTTTATGTTGGCTTCAAAAATGTTGTATTCACCATGACTACAATTAGTGAGTATCTTACTGATTTGGTACTCCCTTTGGTAAATAGCCGTGGGCGTATATTGTGGTTCACAATTTGATTTTTAAATCATTTTCGTGAAACCTTGTTTGAAAATTAGCTCAGTATTTCTTTACAATTTACCATCCTGCCAAAATAGCTTCATCAGTAAGGCCTCAGACCAGGCCCGGCTAGTTCCCTTACCTGGAAGCACTGCAGAAGCCGTAGCTGTGAGCCGGTGAACCGGAGCAGCCGCTCTACCGTGTCCAGCTCTGACAGCTCCGCGCCGAGGATGCACAGCCTCTTCTCCTGCAGCATCTGCAACAACGACAAAGAATATCTTAGTACACGTTAGAACTTAGGAACCTTCCCTTACACTGAGGGCATCTACTCTACAACATTTACGAAAATTTGACAAACTTAACAATAAAAACAATGTGTTTATAGGTTTTCTGGAGCTAAATTAGGAACTATTTAAAAATTATGTTATCAAGGTCCAACCTTTCCCGACCCGACCTTTCATAGAGCGGAGAGGATTTGTACCGGATAGGCGTAAGGAAAAGGTGAAGTGTATCCGAGGCTCCGTGTGGGATTTCTGTATCAGGTTTTAGCCACTGCATCTATTCTATTCATCCATTAATTGTGCTGAACGCAAAGGTACCTACACACTGACTTCCACTACAGTGCTTATATTGCTACAGATTTGCCACCGCACAGAGTGCAAAGTCGACTACTTACTTAATTGGTCGACTGAACGCGAGATTTTTGAACGCCCAAAATTATCAGTAGCACCCAACATACACGCAAAAACGCCACTAACAGTGGGTATTCTGATTTAATCGGCAGTTATACAAATAACGTTGTCCGTAGCGAAAACACCTCGTCGAGAGTTTGTACAAATGCAATAAACGCAATTTTGTTGACGAACGCCAGCGACGAAAAGAGCGACGTAAAAACTCGCTACTCTTGAGGACGGTTCACAGGAAACGTCACGGGAGAAAAGTAATGTAGACTTATATTATCCTACTGGGTAAAGTATTAGTAGTGCAACATGCTTTCCCCAAACTAGGATATCCCATAAACACGTAATGCTTATCACATGAATGTGTCCTAAGAGAAGACCGCACCCACCCACGAGTTCCACGTCCCGCAGGTAAGCGGACAAATACCTACCTACTTACGTACGAGCTGAAGACCATTCGCATTTTATTTGTATCGTTAGACAGAATCT
Organism: Udea ferrugalis; assembly: GCA_950022985.1. Classification (NCBI taxonomy): domain Eukaryota; kingdom Metazoa; phylum Arthropoda; class Insecta; order Lepidoptera; family Crambidae; genus Udea; species Udea ferrugalis. The sequence continues at coordinate 1,670,333 of OX465527.1, read as the reverse complement.
GAACGCAGTACGTGTTGGCGTATGTTGCTGTCATTTTGTAGTTGTCGTTAATTTTATTGTTGTGTAGAAAAAGAGCTCTCTTATGTTTAAATCTTTCAATTTACCTCTGCAATTTCATCTTACTTTGGCTTTTAACTATGTATTTGTCGACCACTTAATAGAAATAAATGTGATTATGTTTATAGCTGTGAAGCTACAGTTACACGGTTCAGATACAGTTACCCCAAAGTACCACTTCATGGGTAAATGAATCGAGAACGACGAAGGAAGCGCTTGACGAAAGAAATTTTGAAGTCGTATCATGTAAACGCTCTTTAAATCTTGCGCTGTAAAAACTTGCAACCCGATTACAGTGTTGTTTATTTTCAATGTGTTGCCACAGTAAACAAAATCAATAGCTACAATCCTGATATTAAAATTGCAGAAAAAGACATAGTTCAAGTTGAGGAAGCTCGAAATCTTGGTGTTCTATTTGATAGCAGACTCAGGTTTCATAATCACGTTGTAGAGACAGTTAGAAACTGTTTCTACAGACTCAAAGTATTGTACCGAGCGCGCAATTTCATAGACGAAGACCTAAGAATTAAACTATGTGAGAGCCTAATACTTTCTAAGTTGAATTATGCGGACACGGTAATAGGCGAGTGTATTTACGACTATACGAAGAGGCTTATACAACGACTCCAAAATGCATGTACACGTTTCTGCTATGACATCCCCCGTAGGGCTCATATAACCCCATTTCTTAATCTTGGCAACCTCTTAAACATGAAATCCAGGCGTTCGCTTCATTTTGCAGGTTTATTATTTGGTATCGTTCAGACTAAGTCACCAGAATATTTGTTCGACAAACTAACATTTTCTGATCGTAGTGTGAGATTGGCTGTTCGTCTTCTTTGTCCTAGGCATTCAACAGCAGCGTTTCGTGGCAGTTTTCGTTACTCTGCCACGAAATGCTGGAATAACATACCGCCGCCACTCAGAAAATGCTACACTCTGAGATCTTTTAAAAATAAATATAAAATGTATCTTTTGGATTTGCAGAAACGCAGTTAAGTATGTATATTGTATGTATATTATCTGTCACTTTTTCAATTTATTTAAACCCATTCAAAATGTATTTCTTACCCATATAAAGTTAAATGTATAGTAATGATGTTATGTATAGTAAGTATGTATGTATAGGTATCTGTTCGTTGAAATGTTATGGCGCTGCGTGTGCGCGTGGCAGTGCTCTCTCCGATCTGGTATAAGCGGAAGACCAGCGCTGCGGTGTAATTATGACACCCAGCATATGCTGAGCTAGTACCATTTTAGTGACACTTTTTTTGCACCAGTGTAATTTATCCAATTTGTTGTACCAAGTGCCACTAAATAAATTATTTTTTACTTTTTTTTTTTTTTTACTTTTACAGTATAAACCATACAGTAGGCTATCTAAAGCTGCCCGCCGAGTTATTAGCCTAGCGTCCACACAGACACGCGGCACAACCCGTCCGTACTGCCGCCTCCCTATGCTTCCCTATTTTATGCTAGCATGTGCTAATATCGCGACACGGCGCACGACGCTCACGCACACACTCAAACCGAGAGTGGCACGTTTGTATTTAGATGTTCTACTGTATGGTTTATACTGTGGTGTTGCCGACGAGGCGGGTCGTGGTCCAGCCGGGATCTGGTTTCAGACATTAGCTAGCAACGAGCTACTGTGACGCAAATGAATCACAACTTAATTGCTGTACTAACAAGTCTAATTATACAACTAACAGCCGCAGATAGGTACAAGTTTTAGCATGTCGATAGTAATTGAAATTTGTATAGCTAATATTAATTTTACTAATTATTTCTTTATTGATTATGGACAGGAGAAGCATACAGTCTATTGTTACTAGAGTGCGTCAGCCTCACAGGGGTATGCTAAAGTTCAAATTCCGGAAAGTGTTGACTAGCATTTACTTAATGTCTTTTCGGAAAATTACAAATCATTATTTCATTATTAGTCGAGTGAGCTTCTTGGGCCAGTGGTTAGAGACTTTAGTTTGGCACATGCGGGATCCGAGGTCATGTCTGACCGGAATTAAATACCTGCTTGTGTTCATTCTGAATTTTCCGTTTCCCATGACGGAAACAATCAGTGTGCCAAATTTTAGCCGAAGTCGTCAGCGTATGTATGTTTGTATCTCAATAATTAGTGATTTCCTAAAGCCTCATATTGTTCTTGTCTGTCGTTATCGTGTCGTGTTCGTGTTTTCCCCTCAGAAACGGGCTTTAGGACTATTCATATGAACTATGTTTGTTCACTATACCATAACAACCATATAACTTACAAGGACATTTAAATAACCAGTGGATCTGCTGGTACCGTTACCGTACCGTTGATATTCTCAAGTGAGTTCTCATTAGGTTAGATGTGCACTTAATCAATTGAACAGAGATATACAGCTAGGAAAAATCATTACAGGTCAAGCTTTCATAAGTTTGTCTGCGGTCACATGTTAGTGTGCTCTTTTCAAAAAGCTGCGTGTATTGGTCTGGGTTTTTCTTAAGTAGGTAACTAATAATTATTTACCAGAAATATGATATTGATATTTATCCTAAGATATATTTATCCGTTGGCTATAATGCCCACAGTACAAGCTTTGCTTAGTTTTTTGCTAAGTAGCGCTGTGTGTATTAACGTACAAGGACACTATACTACAAAATCAACAGATTAGAGCTAAAAAAGATCCGAACTTTTACTCGCAATGCAAGTATCCTCAAGTTGGCTACTATACCCGCCTGTCACAAGGACAACGGCCGCTCAACGACGCTAATCACACGAACTGTGTACATACTCGTAGTATCCACTCAACATAGTCTCTTATACGGTACAGCTCATTTGGATAGCGGAATTAGGTCGAACGACACAACAGCGAATAATGGAGGCCTGACCGTAACCTCTTGAAGCAATATTAAATCTATATAATATTTATATTTATCCTAAGGTATATTTATCCGTTGGCTATAATGCCCATTGTACAAGCTTTGCTTAGTTTTATGCTAGGTAGCGCTGTGTGTATTAACGTAAAAGGACACTATAGTAAAAGATCAACACATTAGAGCTAAAAAAGAATCCAACTTTTACTCGTAATTCAAGTATCCTCAAGTTGGCTACTATACCCGCCTGTCACAAGGACAACGGCCGCTCAACGACGCTAATCACACGGACTGTGTACATACTCGTAGTATCCACTCAACATAGTCTCTTATACGGTACAGCTCATTTGGATAGCAGAATTAGGTCGAACGACACAGCGAATAATGGAGGCCTGACCATAACCTCTTGAAACAATATTAAATCTGTAATAAATAAATAATAGCTATTGAAAACTCAGCAGAGTCCTGTTTTTTTATTTCGTAGACTGATAAAGATACTTAGATGTATTATTATGTAGATTATAGGCGTCCGACTAAGTCTAATGAGTTAATGACTGACATTTGCATCTGCACGAAAAGTACATTATTGAATTACCTATATCGGGGTGTTCACCCTTCCCATTTCCGAATCAGGGTGCGTTGCTTTACAACGGCGATCGATGCCTATCCTATCCACTGGCACACATGAGTAACCGGGCACCTATGTCTACGAAAGTATATTAATTAAATGCTGCTTTGAGATATTGCGTTTAGGCCTCAGTATACCAATAGTTTTGTTTCGAGTAGCATCCACTTGAAATCCGCTTCAAGTGTCTTCAAGAAGGTCGTTTTATTTGTGTCAGGTGATGTGCATAATTACCTAGGTGTTTAAAATAATTCCATTCATTCTAATAGTATGTACACACCGCACATCTCGCTACACACCACCGTAAGAAGACCTTTGTTAGTAGGTAAGAAGCGCGGTCGGTACAATGTCCACTTTAGCCTGACGAACGGCCGTGTTACCTCTTATTTAGAAAAAATATGTTTTCTAACTTGACTTGAATATTAGTGCGCTGCCCTGCGCTGCGTTGTTCGACTTTATTATAATAATTCACACAATTCCCTAAAAAATATATGGAAAAACTACGCGGTGGTTGACGTTGCGCTGCATCGTCGCTACTCAACGCAATAATGGAGGTCGTTAACACAATTCCAAATTGATATGGATTCACTAATTAACAGTCAACGGCTTGATGAAAACATGGATGTTCGATGACTGAAACTGTGGTGTTAATTATACGGTACTTAAAATAGAAATTTTGATGTTTTGTGATCATCATCAAAATATTAACCATACTATGAATTATCTTGTTACTGACATTTGTGGCGCCTTACAGGGTCCATAATTATACTATAAGCGATGCGACCATAACCTATAACCCAATGGTAATTGTATTTGTAATTGAGCAGAATCTCGTGATTGATTCTAGAAATAATTATTCTGTAAAGAAAACATAATAACACGGCGTATTCTTGTTATTAATAAAAGTGGCCACGTGACCGTCGATAACGTCTGTCGGTACATTTCATTTGTTTCCAATCAGCGCAGACGCAAGGTTTCCCGATTGCACCGCGATTGTTATTGACACACGCTTAGGGTAACCATCTTGAAATTATAAACGTCGGAGAGTTCGAATAATGATTTAAAAAAGATTGGACATTTTAGCTACTATATGGACTGGCTGATTTTGCTTGTTGCATAGCAACATGCAATTTCATTGTCAGATACATTTCGACAGATTAATAAAAACCTTAAAGACGACATTTTCAAAAATTGAATGTGCAAATGCCATTACGAAGTAAAGGCTATATAGTAATCGATTTAAAATAAAGTATTGAATTCATTGCGAATTTCTATTGTGTTTAACCTGTCACCGGGTTAAAAACTATCTTAAGAGTGTTGTTTCAAAAAACAGATCTGAGAATTTATGATTATTTGACTTGTTCTTAGGTTGACATGAGAAAGACTGACTGGTTGTATAAGTATATTATGTGTGCTTTTAATACGGCTAAAAGCTCATTGAGTTCTTGATAATTTTGAAGGTTTTTTAGTGAGAAAGTATTTAAACAGACAAACGCCAGCTGGACATGTCCCGCAAAAGTCAAACAGGTGGGAATCCTACATGCTTAACGCCCATGTGACCAGACAATTATTGTATAAACGGAACGGAGCAGCGACAATTATAATAATGATCTTAACAAGAAATAAGAATTGAAACGCCTATCCAAGGCTGTTAACAGTTATTTACATAATATGCGATCAGGTCAGGTCAATTGCCATAAACATTAGTTTTGCTTGCCTAAATTTTACATCGTTCATATTTAAATAGACGTCATACGACATGAATCGTCAAAATCCATAGATATTTTGAAAATACAAAAATATTCGGTGTTTACAAATAGGCGTCAGGGTTAAAAATGGGCGTTTGGGGTATCCATCGATTCTACTGACAAACAAACAAGAAAGTCAGCAGTTACAACTCCTTAAAGGGACCCACCGGTGGGGCAACTGGGAATTCGTGAACGAATATATCCCAGCAGTTGCCACTGTGACAGAAGTTAGGTAGGCACCTGGTACCTAACTTTATAATATGTAAACAGTAAAGTGAATCAAAAGATATATTAAACAACGACATTATTTAAGTTCTACATTGCAAGCTCAGGCAGTGCAGGGTTAAACGTTAACCCCGGTACCTCGCGCCTCACACACGCATCAAAACGTGTTAACGGTTAACGAAGTAAGCGCTAAGCTTATTTGCACACTAATTACTGCTTCAATTAGCGAGCGAAGCCTTGTAGCCGCATTAATCAGCCCATTGAGTGCTAAAGAACGAGCATTTAAGTAGCCAGCGGGCTTGGACGGCAGGAAATGATGGGCTAGAAAGACGTGTTGGCAACAAAATATAAACTACTATTGATATATTAAACGAGCAATGATAAATGTAAAACATCGGTGGATGCTGAGACTGTCATTTAAATAATCCATAAATTGATTGCTAGCGTCTTGTACGAGAACAAGATGTGTACCGTTACCTTTTATTTCACGCGAAAAAATACAAGACATTTTTTCCACATCAAAGACAAGATGGTAAGCATAACTTTTAATAACTTTTTGATGCATTAAGCATCAAAAAGTTATTAAAAGCTCGTTTCGTAAATTAGTTCATTTTAATGGTTCCGAAAGGTTCCAAAATGAAACCATTTGAAGTCAAACACAACGCACTCGCGAGGTGGATAGGATTACCTGGTAAACGCTTACAACCGGTTGCTCTGGAAATCTATATTGGAAGCCTATATCCAGGTGATGTCATACTGCTGATGATGATGATGAACCATCGTTCAAGAAAGAAAATATCGCAGATATCAACAAAAGTCGCGATGAACCCACCCCGAACAGTCCTTACAGGGAAAGGACAACAGAAGAAACACAATCAAAAACTTTATCAGTTCGACCTTCGAGCCGCTGCCAAGTCAAAGAGCTTCAATTGGCACTGACACCAGATCGGCTCGCGTTTGTTGAACTGATGCAGAGCGTCGGTGGGCGTTTCGCCATATCAAGCGTATTCACGCAAGGGTTATTTAATTTGGCTCCGAATTATTACGTCGCGTATAGCAACTGAGGAGGAGCTCGAGGCGTATTGGCAAAAGCGGATCGGACCGCAAGCCAGGTCGGGTAATGAGATGGATGACCATCCTCCTGACTCAAGTTTAGTGATGTATTTTCCGCCACTTCCGTGCTTCGGAAGGCACGTTAAGCAGTTGGTCTCAGCTGACTTCGCTAGAAGCCAATCGTTAAGCTGAATAAACAATCTATCTAAATAATCAATCTATACTTATAATAAATCTTTAGAGAGGCCAATTCCTCTTCTTAAACTGTAATTCTGTACATATTTTTTAAATATATTTATATTTAAAAAACAACTAGCAAGGGGTGATTAGGGATCGCTACTGATGCCAAAAATGCAATCAGTAAATTTTTTGTCTGTCTTTCTGTCTGTCTGTCTGTCTGCTGTACGTTCGTTATAGAAACAAAAACTACTCGACGGATTTTAACGAAATTTGACACAATTATTCCTTATACTCTCGGGCAGGTTATAGTATACTTTTCATTACGCTCCGAACAATAGGAACAGAGCAGTGAAGGGTAATATTGGAAAAACGGGAAAAATTACTCCATTTTTTACACGTAAAAAATACAAGAAGGATTAAAATGAAACTCTACAGTAATATAGTTTATGCACCTGAATTAGATATTACAATTACAATTGATAAAGATATATCACATTTTTTTAACTCAAGTCCACGCGGACGACGTCGCGGGCGGCCGCTAGTAAACCAATAAACTACTGCACGAGCACTGTTTTGTGAGCTTGTATGAGTATCCTAAGTAACTAACTTCTATTCTACAAAAAAACATTTTATGTCAGTCTAATTTAGAGACTGCGACAGAATCGCGCGCAATGTTGTGCGATCGACACTGTAACAAATATGCTACATTCTGCGGATGAGGGCAGTTTGTTTGCGAACGACATTCAGACAGACGGAAATAGTTTAGGAGAAAAAACATTGTGCGCGTACACCGACAATGCCGACATTGTTGCCCGCGCGCAGAAAGCTGGTGTTATCACAGTATAAACCATACAGTAGAACATCTGAATACAAACGTGCCACACACGGTTTGAATGTGTGCGTGAGCGATATCACGCACACGCTAGCATAAAATAGGGAGGCATAGGGAGGCGGCAGTACGGACGGGCTGTGCCGCGTGTCTGTGAGCACGCTAGGCCAATAACTCGGCGGGCGGCCTTTATACTGTGGTGCTATTCACGTAATGTAGCCTTGTCGATGGAGCTGAGGAAAAACAATGTTGTCAAGATAGCAGCTTAATATTTACATCTGCGTCATAAAACTACGAAGCTCTTTAAAGATTAAGTGTGACGTGGTTTGCGGTTTTTAATACAGTATACAAATATGAGAATACTGTGACCCGAAGATGGTGCTGCGGTGGCAGTTTTTGACTGGATGCGGGAGGTTCAGAACCGAGAGTAACTGTAACCGTTATACGTTACGGGCATATTAAAATATATTGTATATGTGATTCTCAACTCTGTAAGTATTATTGATGTGTCACTCAGGTACCTACCTACCTTAGATTGTAATGGCAACGGACTTAATATTATTTTTAAGTAAAATATGATATCACGTCAATGACTATTTTTACCTTTTGTGATAATAAGTTATTTAAAACTAAACCTAATCCATGTAGTTTTCAGTAAAACAAAGCTCTTCTGTCTAGTAGATAAGGAAAGAGGTCTTGAAGAGCTTTTCACTCGTACGTTGTTGTAGTCTTTTGCTAAGCAAATAACGTATTTACTATACTAATAAATATCCCTGGACATAATTCCACACAGCGCCATCTAGCTCTAAGAAACTATTTGAAACTATTACTCATACCGCGAAGACCAGGCGAACAACCCAGTTTAAAAAAACTCTCTTGTACACTATTAACAATTCAGTGAACAACACTAATTAATAAAGCCATTAACAGTAAAAGGTGAAGAGTAAGTAAAAACATTTCCCACCTTAGACCACATCGCTACAATCCACGTGACAATGTGACTAAATGATTCTACAAAACTGGCAAAACTACCAGCAGGATAAACTGGATGCAGCAGAGCACCTGCGCCTTACAAAGTAATCTTCTCAGAACCCATGTCCATTGTAAACTAAGTAGTTTAACCGCAACGCCCATTCCCGAACGAGGGCAATGGTCGAGGGATAATGTCGTGTCGATCATTCTTCTCGCCGATAACATAATTATGTTAGACTGGGAGGGTATCGTGGCGGAACTTAGCTAATTGAGTACCACCATGAAAGTCGTTGTAAGGAAGAGGGCGGAACGTGATGTTCAGAAAAGCTGGTCGGGCTTGGTGAAACTGGCAGAACTTTTACAGTCGAAAAGCGGGGTTATTATAATGGTGCCAAATATGTATTGTAGTTGTAGTTCCAACATTTAATTCATGCTACTGATGCGACAGGACGTGGTAACTAACTAAAAAACCATTGGCACTCGGCCACTTACTACCGCGCTAAGTCAGTCTTCCAAGATAAGCACTTTTTCAGACAGGTATTTCCAAATACTTTTCTGGATGATTTAGATATCCGAAATAGATGCGAAAATAGAAAATAGAATAGATGCGAAAATAAGTTTATCGGGCAAACCCCCAGATTTAGCAATTACTTACTCTGACATATCCCTTAACAAAATATACATAAAATGTCAACAATTCTAATAATACCAAATTACCTACCCCGTCAGAGACCTATAATTCTGGACAAGTCAGAAAAAAATCCTGTCACCCTAGTCTTGCGCCGCGGGCGCCGCGTGTGCCTCGCAATGCAACGCAGTGCAGTTGCAGTGCTGGCACAGTATAATATGATTTATACTGTGGTGCTGGCGACCCTTGCGATGCAATACTTTGTAGATAACCCCCGCCATTGTTTTTGCCGCTTACGTGCGCCGCCTCGGCAAGTGCTTCGCGGTTATTACCTACAGCTACGTTATACTTGGATACATTGACGCTAATCACGCAATATCCTTTGCTGTTACGTTTTTTGTAAATATTGTTATGTATTCTTTGATGAACTCACCGACCGAAAGACCGGCAAAGGGAGAAGATGTATGCTGAGCTGTATATAGAAGAATTTGGAGATCGAAGACCTATTAAAGTATAACTAATTACACTACTAATACGGTCACATTAGTGACCGAATCTAATATCGCAGGAGAAATAAAAACTTCGCTAGTTCGGGCACGTTAGCGAGTAGGAGAGTTTCGTGCAGTGCAGTAGAAGGCCGAGGTACAAAACGGGAGGATCTTCCCTCGCTACTTGCCGAATGCTCTTTTGCTATAGAGATATCCTTGATTCTCTCGCACTTTTATCGCATTCCTGTGCTCTGCACTCAACTCGCGCCCTATTTGTACTAAGGTCGTCCAAACGTCGTCGCCAAGTCAGATGCCCTAGGCCGAAGTGAGAAAACACCTAAAGGACCTCGGAGAAACGGCAAAGCAAAAATCCAAGACCAGATCTATTTTAGTCACTGCGCTACAACAAACAACTTAAGTAGATTATTCAATGAAAACATTGTTAACACTTTGTTTTTGTTCTGTACCTTCAAGGCGAACGAAACGAGATCCGTTTTCGAATGTTACTCGTAGTTTATGTTTAACGATAGAAACAATATGCAGTACTCATTGCCACAGTATTGAATAATACATTCCTGTAATGCGCACGTTGTTGATTCATTAGGCTACGATTGCGCGAGTCAACTGAACAAACTGAAAATCGATCAAGTGTGTGCGTGCGCAGGGAGTGTGGTTTCTGTACTTGTTCGTCAGAAATGTCACACTATGCATCATTTTCATGTGATTAACACCGACAGACAGGGCAATAAACACATAGGCGTACGAACAAAATATTTAAAAGCCTACAATCCGTCGAGGGAGGTAAGCCCAACGAGTTAAAGGGCAAGCCTTAAAGTATTGGTGCCTTTTGCTTGGGTTTCGTTTAGACCAGAAAGCTGACCCTCTGGGACTTCACGTAGAACTATGTATTCATCAGGAAGGCTATTCCACATAAGAGCTGATAATCAGCGCTGCGTCCTCCTCATTCTGACCGTTCGTCGCATATCTGCACGTTTTAAATGCCCGCAGCACGTTGCTGCAAATGTTTCATCAGATCCGCCTATCGCTGCTTCATCAGGTCAGGTATGCATTTAGTGATGTGGCATCTATATAGTTTTCACCTACAGTTAGTTACTATAGTTTTTACCTATTTCTAATTTGTTAACGTCGTTTTGAATTTTTCTAACTACCCAAAAAACAACCGTTACATTACTTTCGATGCGTTTAGGGGCAGATTTTCCTGGTTTTAGTTGTTCCAGATATGTGTTTATTTGTGGAGAAGAAAAAAAGCATGCACAACAAGGTACCAAAATACCAACTATCAAATTGCCTCAATAATATTGATTTTTACGTCTTGATTCTTCACCGTGTGGAATATCAACACGTCCGAATTATTTTTAAATTTTCGTTTTTATGACGATAAGTACTTTTTATTAAGCTAACATGAATAGAGATAATTTAGTTTTAGTTTTTGATAGTTTTTGATAACCTGATAAGCTGGCCTCTGTGGGCTTGCTTGAAGCACATTAACGTGACACCTACCTACGTTTTCTTGCCATTTCACAACCAATTTTATCTTGGTAGCTCTCCTTAATTGGAATGAGTCCGCGATTGTGAACACCAGCGCTACCTAGTACCTATAATTGTAGTAAACCATAAGTGTAATTCAATTGTTGTTTTACGATACGCTATCTCCCAGAGATAAGAGCATAAACATGTTAATTTTGTTAACAGATAAGAAATGCAGTAATTTGATTTAAAGAATAATTATATTTTTTCACATTACGTTGGATTGTTCAGGGTCAAGTGCAATTTCTCGCGCTTCCGAAAGCCCTTCTGCGTATACCGTCAAATCGAATAGTCTTAAGCAGCGCCTACGTCACTTTAGACTACTGTCAGACTTTTTGATACTATCAGTGACACTGAGCGGAAGAACTCAGATGACGTTTTGAGAAGGCTAAAACTTGCATGTTACAATATAATCCAGCACGATGTGAGGACATATCACCTTCTATGGAAAAATAACAGCGTTAAAAAGTGGTATATCTAAATGGCGCTTCGTAAAACACAATGGCGACATTTGATCCTCTGATCTGATACGTATATCTGATATAGAATCGACTACTGCCATAACAGATTAAATTTTTGACATTTATTTTGCTTCTCATAATACCGTTTTACAATAAAAAACCAATTTGTAGCTGTTAATAAATACTAAAATATCATTGGACATTATTGATGATTCTACACATCGGTGCGCTGTTTAGCTCCAAACTAAGCAAAACTAGTACTATATTATACTAGACAATTACCATTCCATTATACCAAATCGGTCGTCAAGTTAGATGACCCAGGCGGTGTTGAGTAACGGTTCTCGATACGGATTGATATACAATATGATGTCTGTCTGTGAGGTAGCAGCACTAGCGAATATCGGTGCGCGGGCGCACGGACCGCGCAGACTAATGGTGTCATCGGACTGTCAATGCCATCGCGCAATCGATTTGTGCCATCCGAGCGCATACAATGCGCAACATGCGCTAAATTGTTACACTATGGCGCGAGTGCGCGAATAAAAGCATAATGACTTGGAAAGGACAAGAAAGTATTGAGCAACTAAACAGACTTTCAATAAGAAATTAAAAACCAGAAAAAAAAACTTCGATACGTTTTTATTTATGTAGAAAAAACATACGGTTGAAACGAGCCCCTCCTCCTTTTTAGAAGTCATTCAAGAATGGCGAAGAAACGGTGTCCCTAGTCAACTTTCTTCAGATTGTAACACTTTTATATTCTAGGAAACTCTTGAGAACACTGACTCAAGTGGCACATATTAGCTTCTATGGAAAATCACCACCACCAATGTAGGTCAAGAAATAATGTTAATGATGGAGCTAGCAAGTCGGTGTATAAACACCATAACACCATATAAAATGAACATAATAAATCTTCCTTTAAAATGATAAAACAAATACAATTAAAAGAAAAAAGCCAATTAAATGAAAACATGCGAACTGTGTAAATGAGGAAAAGATGAGATGGACCGGTATTTATTTACTCAGCTCATTTACAGTAGAAATATTAATGTGTAGTACAAATATTGTGAAACCAGTATGTGCGTAAAATGTGATTAAACGATTTGTTCCGACTTTGATATTATCGACCAGCGAGGTCAACGCCAGGACTGTTTGTTTATATGTAAACGATATGATTACTGGCATCAACTTTGTCATGCAGATACTTACTCTTCAATTTTAGTCTTTAGATTATAAACCACGTAAACGTATGAGTATTTCTAGTAGAAGCCATCTTTATCTCTGAAATTATAACTTAACGCATGGAGTTCAGTGTCTTTGCCTCCTGCAAAGCCTACATGATATTCTTCTTTATCTAGTAGGTAATTCTTTACAAAACTTTATTGCTCTTTAAGGAGTTCTACAAATTCATAGCAGCATTCTTATCTTAGAGGGATCTGGAGGATGTCTAACACAGTATAGCTTTCAAAATTTATGATATTTAGGTTTTAAAGTGTTAAAAAGGCAGTTTACCCTCTACTAGAACATCAAGTCGTTATATTCCAATGGTTTGAACAACGCTTAAGTTAACAAGAGTAGAATAGAAGTCTTTTAATTTGTATAAATATTAAACCATTCGAACCAATCCCTGACATATATCTATTATGCTTGAGTTTGAATCGAGTTTTGAGTGTTGTTTACCTAAGTGTCCTCAAGTATATTACTCAGATGTCATTGACCCGTGTGTGTCATATTGGATTCATGTAAACAACACAAAACCGAGTAAAAGAAAGCCGCAGCCAGGCACCAGGTACATAGGTGCTCACATCAACCTTTACATAGTGGCACCTTATGCTGCAGGCATAAGACCCATTTTGTAACGGTTTTGTAAAGGTTGATCTGAGCGCCTCTGTACCAACCGAAGGCACATCTAAATACAAACGTGCCACTCTCGGTTTGAATGAGTGCGTGAGCGTCGCGCGCCGTGTCGCGATATCACTCACACGCGATTTCACGCACACGCTAGCATAAAATAGGAAGGCATAGCCAGGCGGCAGTATGGACCCTCTGTGCCGCGTGTCTGTGTGCACGCTAGGCTAATAACTCGGCGGGCGGCCTTAGATAGCCTACTGTATGGTTTATACTGTGCCGAAGGTGCACCGAGCGGCAAGGTCGCGCGCCCGACACTCGCCAATTCGCTGCGCGCGCGCCGCTCACCTGTGTTTTGATTTATTTCTGTATTGTTCCGATGCCTATCACTTACCACACCAGTATTTGTGATTTATACTGTTTATTCTGGTCAAACATTGTTTCCAGCATGAATTTATAAATAATTCTAGCAATTATTAAACTCTTCGGTTCATTAGTCATAGTTAGTTATTTAAGTAATAAGTTTCATAAACACTGGACTCGGAAGTAAGTAGGTTTTCCTTTACCGTATTTGGATGAATCAATAAATATGTGGATAAATCAGGCTCTGGCACAGTTTGTACTATGATATATCAAATATCAAGTATATATTATTTGTTACATAAATTATTAATGGCACATAGACAAAAAAAACTAGTGTTTTATAGAACAGAAATGTTTGTCTATGGCAAGTTAACGGTCGAGACATGATGTTAGTACTAAAATCCCTTAACAAACAAGCATAAAGTGCTAGAGTATATAGTCGAGATAGGTAGCTTTGGTACTCAATTACATAGCCCTATCTTAATTTCTGCCTACTATGCAATATTTAAAGTAGATTGTCTTATCAGAGCAGCAGAATCATTAACGCCGATAAGGGCCACCCAAGCGTTCGTGTTATCTCTAAACATAGCTCAACATTATTTCTGTAATTTTCTTCAATTTAAGACTTAGCAGTCATTTGATCACAATAATTATAATTCATAAGTTTAGATGGAAATTAGTAACTGCAAGTAAGGCCATAGAAGCCATAGTTTTACGCCATCACCTATTTACCCTTGGGGCCTTCCCTTGGGGGCAGTTTTCTAATAAAAAGTATATCATTTTTAAAATAATAAAACGCTTATCGCAGGGTTTCTTCAAAACATGAAAAAAATGCGTTTAACCCGACCGACACGAAGGCCAAATAGTAGTTATTCCTAGGATATTTCCGAATGATTCGACGAGATTTCTAAACAGGGCTAATCAAGGTGAAACTTAATAAATACGATGAATATTCTCTAAAGTAACGATTTACGATACTAACTACGATATAAACCTAAAACAAACGAGGGTAGGCCTCAAGGTACTAAATTCTAATGTTATAAATAACTAACGGAATTCACTGAATAGAAGGAAAGAAAAATTGTATTAGTCCACACAAGATCATAATAGCTGATATCATAACTAATCGATTTGTGTGTGTATTTAAACCCAAGCTGAAGCGTAGAAATTAGCTGATTCTCTTTCTGACTAGCTTAATAAATAGGACTGCGTGATCTTTGCGATCAGATTTTGGTTTGTACGAATATCGCTTACGGATACGACTATCATGAGCACGCGAAGGCGAGGCTAGGCGTCACTGAAATTGGATTTCTAATACCGGATTTTGAAATCGATCTCAAAATGTAAATATCTAAAAACAAATATCCGTTTGCGGTCAGCCACAAACGCCCATGTCTAGTTTCTACTGAGCGACGTTCCGAATTCACATCTTAAGACCACGATGCAAGGCACGACGCATCAAAAACTCCCAAGACGCTTTAGTACAGTGCATTGCACATGCAACCATTACACAACACAATGTGATGTGGAAATGATAACTGCACATTCCTACAGACAGTCGCAGCAGCGACATAACGATCCCGCCACAATTAGCACTTCCAGATTGTGGAGCAAATAAGGTTAGTGTATCTAAAACAAACCGTTCTAGTCTAGGCTATTTTGGGTTATCTTCATTTGAGTCAACATTCAAGGATGTATAATTTATTGTGGCACTTTCCAGGATGGATGCGATCATTATTGTGTACCTACTCGTGGGATTTCCAGACTCGAGGATTTGAGGAGTTGGTAAAGAGAGATGTAGGTATACTAGACAAGTGCCGCAGCTCACAGGTGCAAAAAGACAAGTTTTTTAAAAATTTGGAATAAACACAACTGCCTTATGAAATCTAAGCTTGCCCATGTAGGAAATATGCCGTTGGCGGCGTTTTGTGGCTTTGGCTTGTGGCCCGTGTGCGGGGACACTAAGTTCAATATAAATTGCAACGGAAGGTTACACAAACTTTGTCTCTACTGTAATTTATGGCGTTCATATAGAGACCACAGACCCTTTACCGTGCATGTTACGACGTACACTTGGCTGGTTTTTACTAAGAAGCAGTAGCAAAGTTTGTTGCAGAATCTTTACACTATATAACTATGTTACTTTTTAAACGTTGTAAATTCCAGATACATTGTTGTGAACGCAGCTATTGTTTATGTCTATAATAATATGTAATTGTTTCCGTCTGGCGCCACTCGTCATTCACACTTCACATTTACTCCGCTAGTTTGGTTTGCTACAACAAAACATCTTTCATAGTCTATATTCTTTACGACTGAGAGTCACACGAATTCTAGATGTATTATCATATTTAGTCTTTAGGCAAATCATGTTTTCATCTTGTTGGCATTCTTTTGACATCGAGAGGTTGTGGTGATTACACATTAGATTGAATACTTGATGCGGTATCATCATTAGTTATAGTTAAAAATATGTATCCTCACTATTTTCAACATTTAACTTCTCCAATACATCTGTTTGTTGTGATTAACACGAATTGTTTGGTATTGATGCCAGAGAGTTTTCTAACAATTAACGGTGTTCCTGCCAGATTTGAACTCGGTCTCCAAGCCAGAGTTCACAACCACTGGGCCACCAAGCTCTCGGTAAAATATCAGTAAGATAATAACAGCAAAAGCCCAGATTGCCAATTGAGATAGCTATGATCTGCGGTCGGCGACCACCATGAGCCATGAGGCGGACAATACAGATTGTCGTCGGTGAACGAACGCCGTAAAAAGACTTCAGGGTCGGCCATCGGCGGCCAGTGACGTCACGGCCAAAAGTATATGCGCGAATAGCACTACCGGGTTTTTGTTGGTAGGACGGGACGAAATTAATACATGTACAGTGGGTCAAGCGGTACAAAGCAAGTGAATAATGATCTTAGGTGCTCTGGAATAAGGTTATCAAAGCTGTCAAAACATTTGACTTGTGGCACTGTTACATATAAGTACGACTAACAATTGAACCGTCTCCATTCGCACGGTTTACTTACTTCACAAACATTACATTTCTTAACTATGCTGAATATTAAAATAAAAATTAACACACCAGTTTTACGGAAGAAAGGACATGATGGCAATAATAATTCCTTAAATAAGGTACGTGATGTTGAAAATGACTTAGGTCTGGCGGCTTTGGTCTCTGTCTATAAATAAATCTAGAAATACTAGAAATCTAAGTAAGTTTGGAAACTAATACATGGGTAATAGCGTCATAGAATAAAAATTGGCACGAATTAACTAGACCTTCATAGTTGAGGCGAAATTATATGGCGAAAGAAGGCTAATATGAAACATTAATGCATAAAATATAGCCACTTAACCCATTCACTGTAAATTCCAATCAAGTCCTATTTCTAACCGTTCAACGTTCAGTAAATTTCAATTTCACCCAAGGTCTTCTAGACCGAGCAAACGTTGATTGGTAATTAAAATCGTGTCGAGCATGGCTTCACTAGGAGCAGTCGAGTTGAGTCGAGTCGAGCACGCGCGGCTCAACCTTGACCGAGCACAACACGCGGCTCTGGGTCAACGACCCACTGCCGAAATGTGGTGCCCTCTTTCCTGATAGATAAACAATGAGAACATATCACACGTCTTGGCTTGCTTTTCTCTTTTGCTCAAAGCATGACGTTTTAGGTCCAATACCTAGGATATTTTGGTGGAGGTTTAAATGGAGAAACGGGTAGAGGTTTTACTTGTAGCGCCAAAAGCCGGGCAAAGGGCAAAAATTTAATGTTAATATGTAAGGTCTGTGCCTGGGTGTTACCACATATTTGAGTGCTTAATTAGAGGTAGTTGAAATAGCAATAATACTATCCAAATCAACAGGACATTTCAGTTGCTGAAAGCCCTGAGCTAATTCAATTTCCAGATGAAAATTAACACCCCAATAAACTTCAATCGACGGATTATAATCGTTTTAGGTATGTCAAAATTTACAATTATGACCTTTATACCAAAAATAATACTTACTACTTTTGACTAAGTACATTTTAAAATCTGCAGAGTTTTAATTTATTACCCTGGCAAATACTATCTGAATATTTAAAAAATCAGCCGTTTCAGCCCTTAAACTATTATTAACTGGGTGGAAGGAATAGTGGCTAACATTATTATGCTCCTGCGGAAAGGCTTTTCCCGCAGGTCTCCATCCCCTATCTGCTCTCTATGTTGGCGCACGAGAGCTAATTGTATTTGCTGGCACCCTTTGATCTAGTTTAGTAATTAGTATCAAACTCTATTACATTTCCAAAGGCCACACACGATACAGTGGTGGCATTCAATGCACACTTCGATCCCGAAATCAAAACCTGTAAGATAATTTACTTTGTGTTTTTGTTAGATCTGCAGTGTTTTTTTTATGTAAGAGGAAGCAAACGAGCTTGAGGGTCACCTGATGGGAAGTGATCACCTCAGCCCATGGACAACCGGTTGCCTGTCAGCCTTGACAGCCTTGCCTTTTAGGGATGAATAGGGTCTAAGGCCCCAATGTCGTAAATGTCTCCGGAAATACCGCCCCTGGGAGACCGTTCCATATTTTTGACGAACGCGAAGGGAAGTGTCGCATGAAGCGAACGGTGGACAAACGCCAACCATCCAGATGATGGGCATAGAATTTAGGCTTATGGTGTGTGTATGTGGATTCTGCAAATCTTAAATAATGGAACGAACTTAGTTTAGATTTCACGAGAAGAATTTAACTTTACATTAAACGTATGCATGCGATGCAATTAGAATGACATTCAATGATGAGATCGGTCATCCAATTAGTATTGTCCGTTTATGAAATTGACATTTACGTTATATGACCAGAGAGTAACAGCGAAATTACTAATTTCCCGCGAGGGTGGCGGACATCTTGGATTGTTCGAGAACACCTCATGATTCATGTGACGAGTCATGAATCGCAAGCAGCCGACTTGGTCTGTAAACAAATTCTACAAAGATTGATGATCAAGATAAAATCGAATTTAGGAATATTCCAGCCTTTTATATTTATACTGACGCGTCTATCGCTACTTTGGGCTGAGAAAAGTGTAGAATAGTTGCCTAACAATATCAGCATTTAAGGATAGCTATCTAGATGAATGACAGCAATGATACTTCTAATGTCACCGTGATTTTGCCGAACTCAGCTTGAGTCTAGGTAGAGCATAGAGCAGATTTGAATTCACCTGTTATAAAACTTATTACTACTTCTGTCATTTTCTGACGTATGATGTTATATTATATCCTCACTCGTCTTATGAACTCAGTTCATTCTGTTGTCCAATATTTTAAAAATCTCTTTGCAGCTCGACTGCTCGCATCTCACGACTACGAAAGTGTCAGTGATATTAACCAACCGATTTTTGTATAGAATTCGACCCATTATTTACCGATTTTGAAAGTAGTAGAAATATAAAAAGTTGTAAGTAATAAACATCTCAAACGTCTTAGATGTAATTTTCATTTAATCATAGGTGACATGCTGATAAATGGCGAAACTGTGTTGTGAATGTTTGGGTTTATTGCTGTCACTGTATTTGTAGTATGTATGTATTTGACATTTTCCTTCTTATTTTCTTATTTGACATTTCTATTTTCTTATTTGACATTTTTATTGTTTTTTTATTATTGATTGCTTTTATAAAATATTGTTAAATGTTATTTTAATGAATTAATTAATTAAGTATTTAAGTGATTGTTATTATAAGCTATTTAACTTGTATGCAATTTGGAATTGACATTTCTGTGAGCATGCTTGTAAACTGAATAAATAAATAAATAAATAATTATCTATTAAACATGGCTCCATCGAAGCCGTCCCTATCGTTCATCACAGGAATGCATACCATGGGCTAGATACGAACCCGGAGCTTCTAACGCAACCAGTAGGCAATTAACACGAACATAATTGTGACCGCGGTCCCCGAGCGCGCAGTGCAAGAACGTGCGCGTGCGCACAGGCAAGTGTGCAAACGGGCCACCGGGTTACCGCGTTGTCAGGGCCTAGAATGCCTGCGCTGCCTAGATGCGGCCTGGGCTTGTGGGGATAGTGCTGCCGAAAAAAAACGTTATTTCATCGATAGTGCTGACCCTGAATAATCTTAAGATCTTTACGGCTGTCGATAACATCGATCGAAGACATTTTCAATTAAGAAAATATGAGGAATGACTGCTTGGCGAGGTTTTGCACATTTTCTAGAGGGGTTGGAGAAGGTTCTCCTCTGGCCCTGTGTATTCCTTCATAAAAAGAAGAATTGAGTTTGTTTTTATCAGGTAGACAACAACATATTAGCTCTCTTCTGAGATTCGAATGAGATGATTCCATCGATAACTGAATCCAGTATACAATGGATTCCATTAGTAATCTAAATTAATCGAAGGTTACTTTCACATCGTCATCATACATCGATGGATTCGTATATTATGAGCATCATTGGCACGCACTATCGATACACGATCGATTGTCAGGCAACACTAGTGTGCAACAAGCTGGCACACATCGCCGGCGCAGACAGCCACTCAATGCCTGACATGTGTGTATGTTAGCCATACAAATTGCTGTTGCAACTATTATTAGCACTTATCTTCAATTCCTATTTGATTCTCATGCATCAGAAGTAGGTTTTAGTCTGGTTATCTCAAGGCCAGTTTTTGGGTTCACCCTCGTTTGATCGAACAACGTTTCGTCGAAAATCAGTTGGTCGAATTTCAGTTGCAATAAAATCAGTTCGGAGAATTATTCATTTGACCGAATATTTAATTGGTAAATTTTTATTTGATGTAATTATTTGTTTGAACGAATTTCATTTGAACTAATTTCATATTATCGAATTTTCAGATGCACTAATTTTACTTGAACGAATGTTTCATTACACTAATAATGGTTTAGTCGAAACATCGTATCAAATATTTAATTATTTATTTTTTCGTCACTGCCCTATACTATAGTTTGGGCGGAACCGACTCGGTTAGATTAGGTTAGAAGGTTTTAGGCGGGAGCGAAGCGGAGCGTAGCTCCCGCCTTAAGCCTTCGTGGTTATTTTTTTTTTTAAACCCATTAACGACTTGCCGCATTACATGCTGCTTGGCATGTTATACCATCTGAAAATTACATCAAATGAACATTCTACCTTTTGATCATTAGTGCAAACGTTGTTATAGCAAATAAACATTCGACGAACTGAAAATTCTATCAAATGATATTATACAAAGTGATGATTTTCTCAAACGTTGTTCGATTTAGTAATATTATATCAAACGTTGTTCGATCAAACAAGGGTAAACCCAGTTTTTGACTGGCTTTTTGACGAAATGTTTAGTGTTCTTCTCCATAGCAATGGGGGTTCGATTCCACTTAGGCTAAGATTCATAATGTGACGACCGTGGTGTTTGTTTGGAACTTAATGTCTTCTGACAGCCATACAACAAATCACAGAGATACTTAAGAGACAATATACTTGCTATTTTATGTATTAATCTGATTGGAAGAGTATGTAGGTACATTATGTACAAAATTACATATCATAAAAACATTTGATTATCATGTTATTACATAACATAAAAACAGTGGATTGTGGTATTCAGAAGTTAAAAGTAGATCGCAAAAACACGGTATGTAAGGCGTTTCTTGGCGACCATGTATGGCTGTGGTTAGATAAACATGTTCAGGACTGGATCCATACATTAGAGCAGCTGTATACGGAACAGGCGTGTTTTTAATTAGCTGCTTCTATTATGCAGTTTTATTATTTACATAGGGATGGAATTCAATGAATAAATTAATGATCAATTGACGACCAAAATTTGCCATCTTTTGAAGCGCTTTATATCTTTGGCAAATACTGGAATGGGCCAAAGAACCTGAACATTGCTTGTTGTTGCGTGTAAGGTGTCATTTAATGGAATGCTGCCTACAACCCCAAAACTCTGTAACAAATCTGATAATAGCTTGAAGAGCCGATCGCAGATAATAAAAGGGAACAAAAATGGACGATGACCAAATCGGTAATGGTTTAGAAGTTGACTACCATATTCAGTGGAGGGCGCGGGTTCAACCTCTACACAGTAAAACATGAGCATGTCTGTTTGTTGTCTGGGTGTTTCCTACGTATTGTATTTGTTAGAGGTCGTTTTCAGCGATAAAGCCGCCAGACCAACCTGATCGGTAGTATTTAATATCTGATTGGTTGTTTTAACACATTATGTCTGCCCGCACGCACTGGTGGAAACTGAGCCTAAGCATTTACCATCATAGTAAACGGAACCTTTAATCTCACAAACGAGGCTCAACATCGGTAATAAACTCGAAGGCCAGAATAAAGCTGTAAATCATAAATTTGCTAACTCAAACAATCCTTCAAATCAAGACTTCTTGTTCTATTGAGTCATCACATAAAATCGAACAAAAAACAAGCCAATCTTGAAGGAAATCAAGCAAAAAATGGAGGTGCTTGGACTTCGCAAGGTGTAAAAACTATTCATGATCTGGATAATCAAGAGCATAAAAAACCTGCAAATTTTCTGATACAATTTTTTACAAAGACTTTTTGTGGTTCTCTTAGTTCTATAGGTCGTAAAAAGTATACACTTAATACTAGATCTACATTGATAAAAACTGCCTAGAGCAGTAGATACGAGGAGAAATAATTTAAACATTGTGTCTGTCACCCACTGAGTCATATAAATAGTGACAAATGAGGATATGGCCACACTCAACGTATAACAAGCTGCAAGGCATCTACCAACATCAACTAAATGGATTTACTTTCTAGGCTGAAGACTAAACTCGACATTTAACAAACATCGGCTTTCCCATCCCACTGGTGGGCACCTGGCACACATCAACTTGTGAGAGCCATTCTCCAATCTCAATCCCTATTGGTGGATAGGTAAACCCAAATCAAGTGACAAGATGAACTATATTGTCAAATGTTATCATTCCGCCCTAAGGCCTGCGACTAGACATGGATATGATAGGTAGATAGAATATGTTTAAAAATCAGTACATATTACGGTTGGGGTAGTCTCCCATCCCACTTTAAACCAGTAGGCGTGCATCGCTGACCGTTGCCGATCCAAGGTCGTCTCTAAGCATGGCCACTTTTTCGCAAATGCAGAAGTATACTTGAGTTATAAGTGTTGCCAGATCCAGTAGGTGAAATCTTGGAACGCAAGGTTTAAGTAACTTGGAATTCTGGTTTTATACCAGGACAACTAAGAAGGCTAGTCATTGTCCCGAACAAAGGTAATTTAAGGTGATTCGGTAGACACCCGAAAACAGGGACGTTACATTTGCATTATTGCTTGAAGAGCAGGTTAAAACGTTCGGAACATCTATTATCGCGGACACAGAGGCCCTTGAGCGACCTCCCGAACTCTGACACCAGGCGACACCAGAAGTCGCCACACTTCGTGTGAAATAGATAGGATCGTCAAGATTGCATAACTGCCTTATCCAATACTACGTTCAAGATTATTTAATCTTCCGTGCTACTTGCAATGCAACCTAGTAATAACTACACGCTTATTAAGTTTCTTGGTAGATTGTACACTTAGAAACAAATAATGTATTATAAGCCGACTATAAAAAAGCAATAAATAAATCGATAAAAAAAAACACACCAACATCAACCAAAACAAAAAATGGAGCATTCCGGTAAGACCAAACCGACCAGTTATTATTTATCTTATTTTGGTTCAGTTGGAATTAGCTTTTTGTTCATGGAACATGCCATTGTTATCAAGTCATGATGACATGATGTCTCACTCTTCTTCTTAAGTGCAAGACCCAGTTGCACCGACCTTCTCAATGAGGTTAGTAGCAACTACCTTCTTAATGAGGTTATTGGCAACTACCTACTCTACACCAGCTCTCCGGCTGCAATTGCGATACGATGAAAAGGTGACGTCATAAAAACACTCGCGAAACTTCCGGAAGAAACTTTCTAAACGGCGGCAAAAACCGCATCAAAATCTAGACATACTTTGTTGTGTTTGCCACTAGAAGAACTAGCTTGTTACAGTGATCAGAAAAGTAACTACAAGTATGATTGACAAATCGATCTAGCATACTGTAAGTGCAGTCATAATGCATATTACATACCATCTCCTTAAAATTGCATGGATTGAAGATTACCTGAAATCACAAACGTATTATGATAAAAAGTATTTTTTGACAAAATGACTGGCACTTGTAGGTCACGTGTTATGCATAATAATTGCAACGTTTCCAATGAAATGCTTTCCAATGCAACAACAACATCATATCTTTAAATCCGTCAATTCAGAACAGGCCTTACAGCATTGAAAACGAGAACAAGTCTCAAGCCGATATCTCTTGCAATTGGACCAGTGGAATACTGTTACGCAGACTCTCTAGACGTGGTGGGTACGAGAACAAACGGGTAAACAGTTAAACACCAAACGATAAAGGTCGCCGGTTTTACGTAAGCTTGTGAAAGCGAAACTGGCAGCGGCAGCGCGGCTGCGGCCGGTTAAGTGCAAGCGAGACACTAGAAACTGTTGATGTTTTCTTATTAGAGGATACAATAATCGCTAAAATTTAAGCGCACATCTTTGCCCTGATTAGATTCTGGTATTATTACACGCTTCTTCCTTCTTCCCTGAAAATATAGAAAAGAGATGGAAGAATGGGAAGTTTAGCATTACCATTATTTATTAGCAACCTCAAGATGCCGGCTGCTTAACAAAACTCTTCCCTAAAGATTACTGAGATTGTGGACGGCCTGAATTTACGAACCGCCATCTCATCTTCTACCTTAAGTTCTAATCGAACTCTTATACTTATACTCTTACAAATACTTTCTAAATATTTCTTGGTGTCACGGGGAACCATCGAGACGAATTGTACGCACCAATTCAGCGTGGACTAAAGTGTGTGAAATGTAAATACCACTTTTACTTTTTTACGATTCCAATCTCACCGAAACATTATGACCAAATTTTAATGTGTTTTTAGAGATAGACAGGAATGTGAACTTTCAATTTATTTATTCATGCATAACAACATTAGTTTATGTAACTGTAGAAGTTAAATACGATCTTAATAATGTGAACTAGTTTGTGAGATTTCTTCTTAAATGAAACAAACCAGGTATGCAGTGTATTTCACTTGCAACTCTTTGATGCAGTAGCATTGAATGTGTTTTGGTTCCGAAACTTATCCAGAATTTCTTAAACATTTACTATGTTTCGCATTTTACAAAAATGTTAGTCTATTTACTTAAAGCCAATTTTGAGCTTTTCAATACTTTAACAAACGCCGCAGACAGTTATGCTAAAGAGGGTCTCAATCTGGGGCATTATTTCTTATGAATACCAAAACAGCAGCCATTAGATGTACTCTGTATACTAATTTGTAGTGTAACTGACACCGTTCCCACGTATGCACCTGACTGCGAGCACAATAATGGATTCCCACAGAAAGTGAAAAGGCAAGCGCTGTCCCTTAACGCAGCCGCTGGAGAAATTCACCTTGAAAAGCGAAAGCCCACGTCACGTTTCTAGCTCAACTCGATCACAGCAACAAGACTAGTTCAAAACTATCTAGATACATTGTTGCCGAAGTCGCGACTAATCTCAAGAAAGTAGGCTAAACGACCGGGTTGGAAAAGTTGAAAGAAATTATGAATAGCAGCATCCGACAGCGAAATTATAGAAAAGTGTTCAAAATATAAAAGACTGCATGTAGACTGAGTGTTGAACAGGAGGCATAAGTAGACAAAGAAAATGAGAGCGAATAAGTGCATTAACAGGAAGATCGAAATTCACAAGTAAGGCGAACACATCTACATCTAAATGGCTGATAAACAACAATCTTCTATAGTCTTAAGCACACTTATTGCAACTGCTAAATATTTTCAAAACAACATCGATAAATCTGATAAAACAACTGTTTGACGTTCGTATTTTTAATAATATTTAAATTACAAATTGCGTAAAACTTTAACAGTCCCCATTTTAAGTTATTAATTAATACATGAAATCTCGCTTAAAAGCAATAGTTGCAAGCTAAATATGATACCTTGCGACACCCCCAATTAGACCATTTGGGAAACATTTCTATTTAGAAAGCATTAAAAGTTATGCTAAATGTTATGTTATGTTATGTGTAATTTTGTGACAAAATTAGAGCAACAGTTCAAAAACAGGTAGTAAGTAAGTACTACACATACTCGTACGAGCACATAAATGTATCTTTACCGTTAGCCACTTATGTAGATTGCAAACAGTGTCCATAGCTTTAGGGGCATCACTTGGTAAACATTAATCCGATTCGCGAGTGACTCACGATGATAAGTGAAATAAAACGCGGAAAGTTGACGATGTACCGGTTCGGTACTTCGGAGGCACACTTATTATTGAAGACAGGAAAAAGTTCAATGCATTCCTGATTGGAATGTCCTCAATTTTTTAACAAATTCAGTTATAATTCATTCACTAAGATGCTTTGACGAATAAACCTACTGGCTAAATGCAAGGTTCAAGGCTGTGATTAATGATATTTTACTTTGGTACTATCGTATCAGGAAGTTGTTGACAGTGCCACTGAAAAATACTATCAGTAAGGCTCTTACGTATTATTGATTGTGACTATTCTGGTTCGGTGTTGTTCGAGTTGCAAAATGAAATCGCTAAGGTATGCACGCTGCATACTACGCGAATAATACGACGACAGCGCCGTGGTTTATAGAAAAGACAATTATTAATCAGACAAAGTACTTAAGACGTAGCAAAACATCAGTCAATTTTAAAGGTTAAAAAAATCCAATAAAAAACTTCATAGACCAATAAGCCTGACGGAATCTAAGACTCATCTTTACAGCTGGACAGATGACTCAACATTGAAATCATTCATTCTATTATAGAAGAATTTAAAGCAATTATCGAGGTATAACTAAAAGAATTTACACTGACACCTTATTTGACGTGATTACTGAGTATAACATTACAGCGCCTCATGTTACAGGGAAAAAAGACAAAGCCACATTAAAGATAATTTGATACTCAGCTTATGGAGGTCTAGACTAGAACCGTTGTCAGGTTTCTGACACGTATGCCACGCCACCATGCTGAGGGAAAGGATGCTTTAATACAATCGATGTAAATGAGCTTATCAAATATCTGCACTAAAACATCTACTTCTTCTCAAGTGGACTGATATTACAGACCTTATTACGTCTGCATAAACCGTTACAAAAGACGCCGCTGCAGGCGGTTCGCCTTCACCCAAAAATGCCAATCGCAGCGCGCCGGAGCAGCTTCTAACGGTAAAGGACCGTTCGTGTTTCGCGTATAATCTCACGTTCATAACACTTACTACAGGAAATATGAAAACCATGAGTTGGATGAATATCAAAGCGTCTCAATGGATAGCTTCTCGTGGAATATACGCAACATAAAGCTCATCAACGTAAACGCGTTGATCAGAATGAATACATGGGTGAAGACTGAAGAGTGACTAATGTGAGCCAGTAAGCCAGTGAAAATAAAACAGAAAAGTACATAGGAAAACCAGAAAAAGGCATTCGGTCTTGGCATCAGGCGGGACTCGAACCCGCATCTCTCGCAAGCCGGGCGACTGCACTTCCAATAGGCATGATGACTGTAATTTTTTTTTGTTTATTATCGAAAGACCTTACATTTATGTAAACAATCCTCAAAGAATCACTTCATCTGGATCAATACCACCAGAGATATCACAATTTGAAATGCACATTTTTGGACTTGCCCAAAAACGCTCCATACAAAAGTGACAGCGACAGTGACGTCACTCTCGCTGTTTTTGTCCGGAGCGCGTAATAACTTTGTTCGACAGCTATATTAAAAATAAATAAAAAAATAAATAAATATCCTTGGACATTATTCCACACAGCGCCATCTAGTCCCAAGTAGGCTAATTATAGTCCGTTATTATGGATACTAGACAACGGATAAACATACTTAAATACTTTTTCTTTTGTAAATACATACTTAATATACATAGGAAACACCCAGACCAATACAAACAGACATGTTCATGCACACAAATGTTTGTACTGTGCGGGGATCGAACCCGCGACCCTTGGTGTAGTAGCCGACTTCTCAACAATTACACCAAGACGGTCGTCAAATATTGCGTTTATGATAATGGTCTCCTAACATAATTCCTTCATAATAGTTTGGGTTACAAAAAAGTGATATTGTTTTACAAAAATTTAACACATATGAAATGGACTTGCCCACCCAAGTTTGCAGGCCTATTGTAGCCTCATTTTAAAACGAATTTCGATTGTGGTTTTACAATAACATTTGAAATCAATTATTATTTTTGGGGAACATAAAAAAACATGCAAAATCACTCATAGTCATCTACCCTATTATGCTACCGAGACCAATAACAGACCGGACGAATTTCTCTGGTATATTATACCTGACAGCCAGGATGCCTAAACATTGGTGAAACCAACCTGGCTGGCATTATCCCTAATGCTAAAAATTAAATAACCTAGAAAAGTACATATCAGCAAGGTTTCGCTGTATTTATTCTGCTATTTGCGACGTCCATGACACACATCTTGCTCTCATCCTAAAGGAGATTTTCCGCCCGACCCTTTTAAATCTCGTCTTGTAAATCGCTCAAGGTACTCTTGATCTATTATTTTCGATCCATTCCAACATTTAAACAATATTTAACACAGCAAGAAAAAAGAGCTGATGACGATGACGGTAAAAAAAAAAAACTGGCAATAATACGCCTTGCGCAGAAGCAATTATTGGTAAATGGAAGTCCGTGGAAGGTTGAATGGTGAATTCCAGATACTTGCTAGAAAAATAGAGCATCGACTCATCAGGTTAACTGATTTATGCCCAACAATCCTGAACAAACGGAAAAAGAATTACAAGACTTTGTGGAACACCCTGTGAAATACAAACGTGATCACATAATAAAAACAAGCTGTGCTATTAAAAGGGGATTAAACAATTGCAATACCTGATAGCATGTGTGATATGATATGCACTGATAAAGTGGTGGTGGAGGTGGGTGATGAAGATTGCGTGATAGGGGCGTGTTTGTGGCGTCATTGATACAAGATTATGATTCATTTCAGCGGTGATGATTTTAATCATCAAAAACATTATATTCACTGGCAATGCCTACGGGGCACCTTATGCTGCTGACATAAGAGCAAGTTTTGCAATGGTTCTGTAAAGGTTGATGTAAACGCCTCTGATGTACGTACAGAGGCGCTCACATCAACCTTTACAAATACGTTGCAAAACGAGTCGAATGGCAGCGGAATAAGGTGCAAGCCCCTATGTAAAGGTTGATGTGAGCGCCTTTGTACGTACGTCAAATGATGAGTTCGTGATCCTGCTGCTCCGACAGAAGAGCAGTACAGTGAGTTTGACTAAACAGATAGATAGAAACAGATACTGATGAACATTTGACAAACAGTGGAAACAGTTTTTTTAGATTGATTTACTGATGTCTGGCATAAAAATATGGTGTCAGCAGCTATTCACGGTTATTTTAGCTGATCATGTGTATAAATACATCTAGGAAACCAACGTGACAGAGGCACGGTTGTCGATGACGTCAATGGGGGCGATTTAAGTACAACTCATTGCGATAATATGATAGTAAAATTAGTTTAACCTTGGTTTTACTTTACACTAGACGTTAGGCGTTCTGTGCTCTGAGCCGAACAAAGAAATCAGAATCTGATTTCTTTGTCAGGTTCAGCAGAATTCTGGGCTGAACAATTCTTTATTATCTGTACTTTTGCTAGAACGTTCCGTCACAATGTTGATTAAAAAAGTAATCAAATATATGTGTTTTGGAATGTTCAAATAAAAAGCCCCTTCTATTTTAACTAACCGTCGATGTCATGAACACAATCAAACTCATGTGCAACCCTTATAAGTGTTGATGCCACTTTCAGTGCTATAGACACTTAACGGAACAGCATGAGTTTGAAGGCGTGTTAGCTTTGATTTACGTTCGTAAATACGGGTTAATTTTAAATTTCAGTTGATAATTACATTTTTATTACCACTCAGGTAAAATCCTTGAAAGTTTGAGGGTTTGATACATTACACTACAAGTCGGTGCATGCAACTTACAGCAGAACCAGACATACGTCCAAAAAAAGATTTGCAAGAACGAAACCAGATTGAGCCCTGCAAGACAAGAGCTATTATTACACTAGAAGCATTACGTTTATACAAAAGACGTTCGAAAACCGTTCTGAAGATACTCAAATTCTCCAAACAGCAGTGATACGAATTTTGAATCAGGAACGTGATTAAAAGGGACAGCTATATGCAATTGATTGTGCTTTAAATGTACGGTACGGTAACCGTGCTAGTATATTCGCGCTTTGCTGAATGAAAGCATGATTCTACTTCGCCAGACAGACGACTACAATGTTTGTCGTCTAATAAATTTATACAAGAATGTTAGAGCATTAGTTAGTAGTGCTTCTTATATACGATACGGTATACGATACGTGATACGGTCATTAGACATTGTTCTGTTTAATGATTCATTTGCAAGTTTACTTACCTATTTTAATATGTAAGTTGTTTGATTTTCTTTTTAAATTAATTATTATATAAGATAATTCAATCACTAGCGTTCATAGTAGCATTTCTGTCAACGCGCAACCAAAAGGTTTTGAAGAACATATTTTTATGTGAACTATGTTATGGCGTATCATCTGTTTTATTATGTTGTACATAACGGTATATTGCGCAAACGTGACATTTAGGTTATTCATATTGTTTGGCGCAGCAAAATAAGTACTGCCAATAGACCAACCTATTAGTAATGACTTCAAACCCTTTTTTTTCTCGGGCCTTTACGCACTATCCCGCTCCTTGAGTAGGACAGCGGGGGAATGTGGTGCTCACACCGACCCCAGTGAGGCGTGGGCATACCCACCAAACACCGCGGAGGCCATCTTCTGCGCGGTACCAGGAATCCCTGAGGACCCCCGTGAGGGTCTCTATCAGTGGATCCCTGCCACGCTATGCCGGCAACCCAGCTCCGCACGAGGGGTGTTATGCCTCCCCTCCTACACCCGCGGCCTTTAAAGTCTCCACAGTGGCACTCCTGGCGACCCAGGTGGGACCCCGGGCCACTCAAGGGGGACCTTTAGTCGCCTCTTACGACAGGTTGGGGGACACTTGGCCGAATTAAAGCGCCCCGAACCACAGGGCGAATGACTTCAAACCCTGAGTCGACCTCAACATAAATCAAACTCTGATGAAAGTGACAATTTAGAAATTCTATCTAAAATTTATGAGTCGTTAAGTTGTTATGTTATGCTTACGACTTTAGCATAGTCGTATGGCAAAAAATAACTTTCACATTATTCGCAGGAAGCGCGGCGTTTGTTCGTAGAAATCTATCAGTATTCTGTGAGGTGCGCAAGAGCACTTTCGGTGGACTAAACCTAGACTACTGATGCAACATTCGCCTTTCACCTCAGAACTACTAAGAAGTCACGAAAAATCTATACTATAGGATCTATACTAATCAGCAAAACTTTGAGCACTATGCGTATTATTTGCATTTTGTATGTAGTCGCAAACCTGCAGTCTTGACTTAGCATTTTGAAAACGAAGAAATACCTGTGAGAATTACACAATTGGATTATCATAAAAAATACTTTCTTTTATTGGCTTGTGCTTTTGAACGAATGCAACCTATGGCCTTTTTATTATTTTGTCTCGAAGGTCGAAAGTCTTGATATAAGGACATATATTCAGAATCGGCACGCTTATGAGTGGTCAGTTGGTCAGTTGATTTTTGTTACCGTTTCATTCAAGAAATTTCATTAGATAAGAGTTTTTTTCATCCCTCGTGGGCGATTATGTCTCTGGTATGTATGTACAGAGGCCCTCACATCAACCTTTACAGAACCGTTGCAAAATGGGTCCTATGTCAGTGGCATAAGGTGCCCCTATGTAAAGGTTGATGGGAGCGGCTCTGTACAACGCCATTCTTTGAGATGGGGCCTGCCTTTGTCCCCCACCCATGAGTTTTCGCCTTGTCGCGGCGGGGGTTTAGTACAGATGGTAGAGCGAACCGCCGGGGAGTCAAGAGAACTGAGGCGTGGCAGTGTGGTGGACTTACCACCCACCCGCTGCGGCTCGTAGAGTCGGCACATGGGGTTGCGGGCCCAGTGGGGCCTGCAAGCGCCCTGAGGCGAATGGTAGGGGCCGCGGCGCACAATCGCTTGGTGGGGGCCAGTGATCTGTGGCCATCTCCCCCCTGTGCGTCGCGCATACCGCCGGTTGCGGCAGCGGAGCTCATTCTTGTTCATTGCTCATTAGGCCCTGCGCACAGTGGAAGCCAACGAGCCACAGTGCGGGGGTGCTCTTCGTGGACTCTTCCTGCCGTCTCGGTGGACGCCGTGCAATGTGGCTTACATTGGACGGCGTCCACCGAGACGGCGTGTTGTCTGCGTACTCCAGGGGCTTTCGTGTCCTCACCTTTGTTGCAGCGTCGGTTGGAGGGGGCTTCATTAGGTGCTAGCACTAGCGGCGGAGCAGTGTGGAATTACTTTTTGTAGGATCCACCTTCACCGCCAAAGTGCCACGGTTGCGTGCAGGGTTTTCAGTCGGTAGGAGTACGACATAACCTCGTCGTCGCCCTGCGAGGTATCGATAAGGATTTCCCTACGAAAAAAAGCTGTTGTTTTGTGTTTTTTGTGCCGTTGTCTGTCTGACCCTCACACGGAGACACAATGTAAGCTGATATTGGCTGCAATTGCACCAATTCCCGCATTGCAGCATCAATCATGTCAATAAAACTCCGACGCCTGCTTTGTCATCCCACAATGACAGAGTGCACATTCACAGGTTCACCGATCATAAATAGTATGCAAGTGGTAGGTATAGGTCGCTAGGATATCCTTAGAGTAATTTCCAATCAGAAAAATATCAACTTTTTGTTTAATAATAAATAAAATATTTATTGGAATAATTTTACAGAGGTATAAAAACATTTAGTGTACGATTATGTCTGCATTAGTTAAAGGAAACTGTTTTGCAGCCATTGATTCCTACCTTCAGGGTTGAAGGTTAGAGGAATACACTGACCCTCGGGAAGAGTTACCAAAAACACTAAAATATCAATTTTACACCGTTAACTCTATTTTAGTCTGTTATTGTTTATTTTCTTATTATTTCAGATTGGTCTAACTTATTTAAATTCGAATTCACTATTTCCTTTTTCAAGTAGGTAGATGGTCTACACAGTACTTTCAAATCATCAAGAATCTTAATTTTAACCACTTAATAAACATATACATAATAAAATGATATTTATACAATACTTAAAATACATGTACATAATGTGACTCTACCAGCGGTGTCAGAAGATTGTTACTACTGAGAAGACCCGGCAAGAAACTCAGCAGTTACTCTTCTTAAATCATCCAATGTTTTTTAGTACAAAGTGAATGTTTGAATTAACCAACAGAGTCCTACGACTCGTTTTGACGTGAAAATAAATATAACAGAAACTTGATAAGTCAACTCGGGTAAAGTAAGTAAACTTGAGTAGACCAGTTCCCGAAGGTGGCACCTGTTCACAAGTTGACATGTGAGCAAGCCCACCCAACCACTCAACCACATGTTAGGGAATGGATATTACATTGTCTTAGGAAATTACACTGTATCTCTAGTTAAATGATGGCAAGTAGGTAAGTAAAGTGTTTTAGTAAACGCAGAAACATGATATTTTTCATCTGCTCTAATCTAATCTTCAACCATTGTCAAACCTGTTGATTATTTGTTTGGGATTGTGTAAGTCTAAGATAAAAACTCGCAACATAATACAAATGTGTCTAAAATAGGAGGCAGAAGGTGCAAAAAGATTACAGTATCATCATTCATTAATTACACAAAGAAAGGTGATTACACCAGTCAAAGTTCAACATATTTCTTTGCAGTTCCAAGAGACGAGGAGTACATCTTCGAATAATTATTCAGTTTATCCTAAAAGTACATAAAACTAGTTGTACTCTGTTTTACCTGAAGAACTGATGTAAATATAGAAATATGCCAGAAAAATACTATGGTATTATATAAAGTTCCCACTTACGTATCTAAAATAAATACAGTCATCTTTACAGCTATACCTTCACTTTTATAAAATTGTGCAACTTTCCACACGAGCAAATTTTATGCAAGTTATAAATTCTTCGCTATAACCTCAGACTCTGTTTCGTAACAAAGAACTCTAGATTTTATAGACGTCTGGATAGCGCACAAGAGTGAAAGTGGTCAGCCACTAGCAAGGCACCCACTGGAAGGTTCATGGTCATCTCTATCAGTAAATAAAACACGAATTAAAGCCTTAGTATCCCCCCTAGCCTGATAAGAACAATTAGTATCGTTAAGCAGAAAATATCAGACGATATACATAACGGTATACCGACCGTCAGGCTGTTTTTATCGACGAAAATATGTGGTCGAGCTTGACACTCACCTTATAGTAAACATCCATGAGTATACTGTCGGGAAGGCATCGCAGGTCATTTCGTTCACACTTGGATTTATGCAAAAAGTTCACTAAATTCGTCAGACACAATTCGTACAAATTATCGGGTATTTTCTTAGCGCGCATCGACGACGACGCGTCAGCCATTTTAGCGAGATACATCAAAACTCGCTTCATTTTGCTCGTCTACCTACTTGACAGGAATTCGAAACGATTCGTACGAGTTTCAGATTGGTTTACTAACTTTTGATTGGTCAGTATTGAGCTTATTTCTCGTGCTTACTTGGAGATTAGAATCGATTGGTTGTAGGAGTTAAAATGAAAGAAAAAAAAAAGGCTGTCGGTCCTTTTCTTGCAATAAGGCTAGTGTCAAATGATAACGAAGAAACCAGGTGTTGTATGAAAGAGATAGACGGATTCCTTCATTTTCGCTTTTGTCAACGTGTCACTGTCAGCTGACTAACCGGGCGCGGGAAGTTTTGAGCTAAACTGGCTGTGTTCGTTTTTATATAGCAAGCGGGCGATAACATTTGCCTGTTGCTGTTATTTTATTTGCCATGCCGTTCGCTATCATCCGATAAAGGAACACGCCTACGATTGTGGATGTAGTACAAGATGTTTATTATTTGTTTATAAAAATACTTGGAAACCCTAAAAGAAACAACCGGTGAAGTAGGAAACTAACAAGGGAAGTTTGCGAACTCCAAATCTGATCATAGTAACTTCTAGCTACGTAATGAAGTAATGTTATTATTTGCTTTCATTTTATGACAGCTCAACATGTTAGTTTCTGAATAAGATATGTACGGTGGCCGGCACATCACGCTACCCATTTCCGGTCAGTCCTCCTTACTCTATCGCGAACAAATGTCATTTGGCAGGAGCGAGAGAAAAAACGGAAATGGGGTAACCTGATGTGCTGTTGACTGTACATGCTTAGGTTATATTTTAAAAACTCATAATAAAGCACAATTTAAAGGAAATACATTTAAAAAATCTTTCATGGCATAAATTAAATTTTGAAAGTCATGCAGTTATCATTTGTGTGTTAGCAGTGTGTTTGCCTCGTGGTGCTTGCGTCATATCGATAGGCAATCTCTTCAGGCGTGGTTGGTGGTTGTAAAGCGATTAGTGAACTTTCACATCACCCTGATCTTGTATTTTACTAATCTAACCCACACCCCCAACGCGTGGGGTCGCAAGGCAAACTAGGGAAGGACGTAAATAGGTCGCAATCTATCTTATACAATAAATTAATTATGAACATTTTGTAGGAAGTGGTCCTGCCTGCTTTGATTCTGGGAATCGAAGCGCCTGCTTGGGTTCGATTTCCAGAATCAGTCAGGTGACAAACGTTTGTATTTGTAGTGTCTGGGTGTTATACTATCCATAAAAAGTATGTAGTACCAGTGCAACTGTTGGATGTAAGCGTGGCGATGTTGTATGTGTAAATATACAAGGTGATTTTGGCAAGAAATGACAAATATTTAGTAGTGACTTGGTATCAGGAACAATACTAGACTTTCGTAATTATCTTTTTATTTTAGGTTTTGTCATGTGTTTTTTTCCGATGAAGACGTAGTTTTATCTCTAGAGCTTATTTTAAGAAAATGGCTGGTACCTCTTGCATAGTCACCATGTATAAAAAAAGCTAACAATCAAAGCATTTTGTTGTTATTTCAAAGTGAGGACGCGTATCGTGTATGCGTGATTTATCGTACATTGTCGTGTGTATTGTTCAGAGTTGAACTCTCCTAATCTTCTGTAACGCTGGTTTTGCCTTACGGCAGGTACTAGTAGGTAAAGTACCTACTACCA
This sequence comes from Udea ferrugalis, assembly GCA_950022985.1. Classification (NCBI taxonomy): domain Eukaryota; kingdom Metazoa; phylum Arthropoda; class Insecta; order Lepidoptera; family Crambidae; genus Udea; species Udea ferrugalis. The sequence goes on along the minus strand of OX465527.1, from coordinate 1,634,074 downwards.
AGCTCGTAGTTAATTAGTTTAACATAACATCTCCGAATGATGAAAGAAAGTAGGTAATTTTCGTCGTAAACAAACGTTGCTAAGATTCCGCCCCTATGACCTACTCACATTCAACAAGGAAAAACAAAAAAATAATAAAACAACAAAATTCTACAATTATAACATTTTATTCAGACATTTTTAAACTAAACATATTTAACGCTAAAATTGTTAAACAATAACACATGACTGTGTGCTAACTAACTAAATTAACATCCTTTAAAGCTGTCCTACAGGAAATAAATGCCTTCCTATCCAATGTGATAATAATAATTCGTCCTTCGAGAACAACCCCTTAAGATATTGCATGGCAGTCAAATATTTTTAATCGCGCGGTTTCAAATGCGAAAGTGAATTGAATTCTTCTATTTACACGATTAATTTTGAACACAATAACAAAAGAAGATGACAAATATCAGTTATCATTTAGTTATCTTCGTAGCTAATATCCATGGCTGGTTTTTCCACCAACTTCGATATAAAGATCATGAGTAATACGCATTGTAACCTGAGATATCGACATAATTTTGCACTTTGGTTCGCACATGCAGTGTGGTGCTCGTCGTCGACAAATAACATGAACTTGTTGACATAATTACTTTCTACTTTTATGCTGAAATTAATTAAAACGTACGATCAGCGTACGTAAGATAGAGAGAGTTAGACAAACTACAGAGGTTTTTTTTTTATAATGGCCTCACCCTCTGTTATTGTAGGTAAACATTCAAATACTGGTATCATGTATTTTAATGCTTTGTGGAGTTTTTGAGGTTATTCACGCGGCTGCAATTCAAACAAAGGGTTTTTTTAAATGGCTTTTTCGTGCTTTTCTTCACACACAAATTCTGCCCAAGTCACATGGTGATTAGGAGATGCAATCGTAATTGATTAGCCAGTGGATCTTTTTAGCTGTGATCCTTTGTTATTTACGCCCAGAATGTGATCAGAAAGACACTAAAGGGATATTTTAAATGTTGCGTATCCAATAATCCATGTCAAAATTTTGGTAACCTGTGTGAACGAAAGTTATCACAAAAATAAAATGAGATTGGGTTAGGCAAGATCACGTTATCCTACGACTTGACACACCACACCAGCTGTAACACTTCCTACTGCTTGGCCCTCGTGGGCCCTACTTCTTGCCGATGGTGAACTTGGAGACGGTCTCCAGCAAGTTGATGTAGGCGGCGTGTTCGTACGCGGTGCTGAAGTCGGACAGTTTCTGGACGAACTCGTTGCTGACGCCTTTCTCTTCGAGCAGGTTCATCAGTAGGTCGTAGAGGTACTGGAGAAGAAAAATAAAGATTTTAACATAAAAGTCACACATTCCTTCATCAAGTGTGTAAATAAAAGACAGATATTAGGTGTTACATATGATTGTTAATGTGAACTCAAAAAATACTAACTCTTACTCCAAAGCAAAAAGTTTTAGAAGGAAGAATTTTACAATTGAAGAATAAAAAACATGTTTTAAAAAAAAATGCAAGTGGTTGCTATCCTAAGCCCGTCACATAAGACAAATCATCATTAAGATTCATTAAAAAAATATCAAAAATGCAAACAGAACTTGAATTCAGCATCTTTTGGAAATCATTACCAATTTTCAAAGTTTTATGATTATTTGTGTGGAAGTCCTAATTAATTAATAAAGCTATGTAATTATTCATCTAACACCTTTCTAAAACTAACGTTTGTAGTGAGGCTAGTTAAATAAATGCATGCACTCGCATGGTATTGTAACACACATATAAATTTACAAGTTTCAAGTTAGCATTAATGTAGCACATCATTGAATATTTCCAATACAGTACTGGAAATCAACTTCAAATCAACGCAGTAATATCCCCCGATTTAGGCACTCGGCGCTACTTGTTGTATAGCACCTAGTGTGGCAAAGAAATGGGGTACATTTGAAACTTGACATCAGCGGGAATCGAACCCGCGACCCGTCGCATAGCAACCGACTATTTGTCCATTGGGCCAAGTGCACTGATGTCTAATTGGGTGAAAATAGTTTTACTATGAAAGAAATCAGGATAGTTAAACATAACCAAAATATGTTTTGGATTTCAGTTAGTATAATATTCAGTGACCACTGTTATTTACTTGTTGGGCCCTGTATGATGACGTCATAAGAAAGGTCAAGCCCGTGTAGCAGATGGAACTTTGGATAAATAATAACATAATAGCATCTAGTCACAGAAATGCAAATGTTTGTCAATACACGAGGCACTCAAGCTTGTCAATGTCAAAATAATAGAGGTTAACCTCTCATTTAACTCATTTGGAAGAAAACTTAAACTGGCAAACCAGCTGTTCGATGTCCGCTCCCGCAAAATAATACTAGAAAAAAATATCAAAACACCTACCCCGTCAAGCACGTCTCCGGCGACTGCATACACTTTGTCGTTCCATTCTCCTTTGTAGATGGTCACCTCGTCAATGCCAAAGATGTCATCTGAAATCACAACACAACTTTAGTCCCTGTAACACTAAATGTGATGGCCACGTGTATTTGGCTATAAATATGTCCCATGTTAATGGCCACCTGACAGAATGATCTGCAGCTGAGCATTACTATGGGTTGCTGTCCCCTGCCGTTGGCGCTAGGCTCCGTCTTGTGGGGACCGGCCTAGTGTGGCATAATGAGCAGGGATCAATGTATTTACAGTCAAACCAGATCAGACTTCATACAATTCATTGAGTGCACTTGATTTGAGCATTTTTGAAATTGTCTTTTCAAACGGTTTTTACTGTAGTTACTGGGGTAGTAATAATATTATTTAATAATGAATACATACTGTATTCATCCCCAGTAGTTGGTGGAGGCTCCTGCAGGAAGGAACAGGTGAAGCCGAGCGTAGTGTCACCCCGGACGAGGTCCACCTCAAACTGTGGCTTGGACCGCATCTCAGAGAACTCCTGCTTTTCCGGCTGCACTTCACCTTCATTGAAGTCATCAGAGTCTACTGTGTGGTTCACGTTGAATGTTACATTCACTCTGGAAACAGTCAAAGTATACATGATGTAACATTAAGTAAATATTGCAATGATGCATGTAATTTCAGATAATTTCTTTTACAGTTAGTCTATTCAGCAAAAACATAATGATGATGTATGTTTGACATTGAACCATTGATTGTCAGTGTCATCTTTGAGCAAGCAAAAACAGATCTTAGGGTGGTCAACCCTTTCATTCCCTGATTGTACATTATAAAAAAAAATGAAGGTTAATGTTATGCTGGTCTGCTCATATTTGTAGGCAGCACAAGAAAGTTGTATCATATTTTTATGCAGAAAAATGGCATCAGGCCAAATATCTGGATGTGAATATGACGTTTATGTACCCTATGTTTGGCGCTGGACCTCTTCTGAGTCTGAAGAGCCCAGTGTGGCAGATATACACAGGGAAATCATATTATCTGGCATAACTTATTAAAATAATTAGGTCCGAGGGATCTTGCAGGAATAATAAACATCTTTAATAACTGAATGTAATAAGTATATTTTGTTATTAACCTAGGTTCAACTGATCAAGTCAAAGGACTCAAATAATCTTGAAGTATTTAAACAGATACTTTTGATGTTTCTTTGTACTTACAATTCATCTTGTAGTTTCTTGCTAAGCACCACTTCAGCGCCGTCTGCCTTCACAGCGAATCCGTCAACCTCAGTGGGCAGTGTCTTTGTCTTCTGTGCCTTGCGCTCAGCTACAATTTCTTCTGTGAGGAACTCAACCAGTTCCCTCTCACCTGGAGTTAAATACAGTAAAATTAATATCTATTTTATGTTTTCCTTATCAAAATTTCTAGCACCACTAAATTTCTGGGGATCTAACCAAGGTGGATGGCACCAATATGTAACTTATGCAACTATGCCTGCTAGTTTTTGCTAGTATGACTCAGGTTTTATTAAGGGCTTCTAGATTAGGGTTTTTAAGTCTGTCTCAGGTTAAATCAATTCATCATTGCATAGGCCAGACAAGAGACAAATGTAATACTTCTGTTCAAAGACACTAACTGACTGAAAGTTTATGTCAATTGTACTTCTGATGACAGATTATGCATAAATCAAGTTTCCATCCAGCATGATTAATGAAAATAGTTGTATCATAACTGTATGCAGAGAGAAGACATAACGTCAACCTCTGGATGTGAGTATGATTAAATTAATGTACCCTGCAAATGGCGCTGGGCATCTTCTAGGTTTGAAGAGCCCAGTGTGGCAGAATTATGCAGGGAAAAAATATTTTAGTTGCAATTAGTATCCACTGTTACAATATCAACTTTACGCCTCTGACATCTAGAAATGAAATGAAATAAGCTAGTAGTTACTAGTAACAAGTCGTTATTTATAAAAACTCAACAGCCTTACAGCATCACTTCAACTACAGTAATATGTTGTCTCTTTCATCCTTATTGCTGTCAACATTTGTAAGTCTATGGCTGGTTACGACAATCACTAAACCTGCTATTTCTGGCCATGCTGCATTGCTTTCGGTTTTTTATGTATAAATGGGTATGTTTATAATAATACATTTACACAATCTAGGATGCATGTGTCTTAAATTATTACTAGAAATGCCCATATTTTATTTCATATTCTTGCATCATAAAGTGTGAAGGAGAGTAGGAAGTATTTACCTGGTTATAACTTATATGAAAATAAATGTGCAGACCGTGGTAACAGGTACTTTGAACAAGGATGAGGTTAAGGAAAGCAGGATTAAAGGATAAGGAATAGGACTTACCAATCTGTTTGGGTTTTATCAATGAACCGTCGCTATCTTTATCAGCTAGAAAAACGAATTCATAAATTTAAAGTTAAAAATACAGAATAAGTAAGGGGAATGTAAATGTATGCTACCAGTAGTGCATGGTGTAATCACATAACCTCAAAATGACTTAGGTTAGGTTACCTTTCGTATGTAGAGCCTTGAGGCCGCAGCCGCAGCTACATGTGTTGGAATGATTGTGAAGGAGGGTGGACGCCGCCGGCGGCCCATCCAACCTTTTAGAACAGCTCATGTGCCATATTCCTCTGGTGAAATCACGTTTCACTGGCGCCTGGGTGCGCGATACCAATGCCCCTGTAAGGCTTGCATTTTTAACGCAACTTTGTATTACTCTGTGCGCGGTTTTTACTAAACCGTTCATTTTTATATTTATCTAAGCAATCAGCCAATTACTTTCGAAAATAATTTAAAAAATTGTCAAAGAGTAATGGAACGCGAAAGAAAGACCGACCGATGAACAGAGATCGAAACATAACCACAGATTTCACAGCAGAATGAAGTGTCATAAATAAAGTTATGAATACACAGAACGAGCCCAAAAATACGCGAATGCAAATCAAGTGAAATTAAACATCACTATGAGAACCGTTTTTTACGAAACAGAAAAATGTCAAATATGTGTCAGTGTCAACTGTCACGCTGTCTGTATTGTCAACACACACGTGTTGGCTTTGGTTCGTGGGTTGAACTAAATACGTTTGTGAAATTTGGGTATTTTTTACCGCAATGGCCAAGAAACGCAAGCACGAACCACAGCCGACTGATGCACAGAAAGCTGCCCCTGTTGAAGTCGTGGTTGAAGATTTGATTTCACACCCATTATGTCTTCATGGTCCAACTTTGCTGTTTTCTAGTGAAAAGGGCAGATATTTTGCTTGTTCGCTGTGTAGGAACAAAAAAGACTGCACTGTACACATAGATGAAGAAGACTGGCAGAAGGAAAACGTAAAGAAGCGAAATGAGAAGTATTACAGTCTTATTCCTAAACTTGAAAAAGCGTCGGCGTGGAGCAAATATAATGAGGTTAGTTTTTTTAACTTTACCTGTTTCGTACCAATCTTGTCCAAGTTAAGTTAGATATCTTTGCAATGTCATCTTCCCATCCCATAGTTCTATCTGCTCCCTGTGGGTACCACAAGAACTCACTGCCCTGCTCAATCTCTCCCTACTTCAGCTATGTGACCAACCATTGCCCTTGGCCCGTTTTAAGACCACACATAGACTGTGTAATTCACAAACCACAATTACCTCTTCAAGCCAATAAGTGACAAGGACTACTTATCACTTTTTTCCTTAACAAATGAAATATATATTTTTTTTTATTTTAAAATTCCAGGTGAAATCAAGGCATTCATCAGACAGAGCTTACTGCCACACCTGCCAGGAACTGTACATTGTGTCACAGAGCAAGAAACATCTCAAAGATCATAGAACAGTGACTCCATTAACTGATGAACAGCTAGCACAACCCTCATCATGGTTGCCAGCACTTGAAAATGATACAGTTGAAGCACAGTACTTGTTTAGCAAGAAATCTGTTGGAACTGTGTTAGGAATACTTAGAAATAATAACATCAGGTACGAATTAAATGATATTAGTTTGCCATACTAAAGAGTAATATGCCATTATTTTCAATTTTATTAGTTTCCTAATAAAATACTTAACTAGGGAAGTTTTCAGTGAAATTATGCAATTTCGATATTTAAATATTAAATATTTAATTTCAGAAACATTCTGTGCATTGGGACACCCTCTATCCATGAAGCCGCCCAAGCCAGCCCTGAGTTTGAATCCTTGCTTCTTGACTTTGACACTCGTCATGCTCAGTTCAACCCTCCAAACAAGTTCCTGTGGTATAACATGTTTAATGACTACCTCTTCAATGGCAATGATGATGAAAAAGTTCTCAAGAAGTTCTTTAAAAATTCTAGGTAAATTTTAACTTAGAGGACTAGATATCAATGCCTGTCATGTTCTGAAAACACGATTTTAGTAATACTATTGATGAAAAATTTATTGTTTCTGCAGAGAAGGAGGCATTTGTGTTGTTATGGACCCCCCATTTGGTGGTCGAGTGGAGCCTCTTGTGCACACATTGAGAGAACTCTCTGCGACATATAGAAAGCTCTGTGAAAAGCCTGATGATGAGAATCTGCCTGTCATTTGGGCCTTCCCATATTTCTCAGAGCCATATATCAGGAATATTGCACCTGAGATCAAGATGCACGATTATCAGGTATAATCTTTTAATTTAAATAACTGTTTTGCTAAACATAACGATCTTATAAGTACAAAACACCATTATGTGCTGACTCTTCGCATTTTTTTTTATTTATAATAGCAGAGTGATTCTTAGATTCATATTTGTCTTATATATTTTCCAGGTTGAATATGAAAACCACAAGAAATTCCATAACAAGGCCAAGAGTGGCCGAAAGTTTGGCTCTCCTGTTCGTTTTTTCACAAACCTTCCTCTCCTAACCATTGATCTATCTAATGACAAAAACTATAAGCTCTGCGAAAAATGCAAAGCCTGGGTATCTGCAACCAACAAGCACTGTACTAAGTGTAAGGAGTGTACCAGCAAGAATGGCATGACATACAAACATTGTAATGTGTGCAAGCGATGTGTGAAGCCTACATTCTTCCACTGCCAGGAGTGTGGCAGATGCTGCCAGCAAAAAGGACATGTTTGTGGAATAGTTGTAGAGAGTCAGGTAAGAAAAATTTATGCAGTTTTATGAAAACCATAGTAGATTGATTAAGCCAACAGGCAAACTTTCAGTCAAGTTAACTAATGTGCTGTATGACTGTTTGTTGTTGACAGTTTGCCTAAACTTGGATTAGCTCTATTATGCATTACTTACTTAATTTTATTGACTAGACACAGTTAAGTAATAGGTTATTTTTTTATTTTTAGCATTAGGGATAATGCATTACCATCTTACTAAAGATAGGAAAACCAGAAAAAGGCAGTAGTTAGTGCAGTCGCCCGTTTGCGGAAGATGCGGGTTCGATTCCCGCCTGACGCCATAAGACCTTAATGATAATGTCTTTTTCTGGTTTTCCTATCTAGAGTTAAGTAATGTTATGACCAGAATAAATTGTAAAGATCGTAATTTATTTTAGTCATGCTTCCACTGCCGTGAAAAGGGACACAAGAAGTCAGCCTGTCCAGAGCTTCAAGGAAGTAGCAAAAAGAAAAAACGGATTCAAGCATAAGTAGTTAGATTTATTTGCAATAAACAATCTACAAGATATAATTCTTGTTTTATTAATCATCATAATTATCCAATCACGATTTCTATATACAGATGTAAATTGTCAATCATAAACTTATGTAAATTACAATCTAAAATAAACTTAAAAATATAATGTGGTTACAACAATGCCCATAATGAAGACTACTCAAAGGGAGCTGAAACAAAAATTATTTGTATTAAGTGAAATATTAAGATATATTAAAAGGCTAGAGATAGTCTAAGCTGAAATGACACGCCCCTCCACCGCGTCTACGCATACAAGAGTGCTTGTTTCTAAGCGTTGATCAGTGGAGGAGCAGCTTAGACGATCTCTACCAGTTTACTACTCATAGCCGACGTTGCGTCTGACCTAAATTTTCCACCAGAAGCTCGACCCTCTGACGAGCCTGGGCTCGGGCTAAGGGCTGCTAAATGTTGTTTTGCGCTTGCAAATTCAGCGGTGAGTAACTACACACACTGGGCCACGCCACTGGCATGATTCCGGTGTTTTCGTACATTTTATATGGACTTCAGAGCAAGCTTCGGAAAGGGTGAAGCTAGTCAGATGCCCTTGACAGTCATGCCATGATACTCACTTGACGTTGATCTTGTTGAGCAGCTGATGCGCCTGCTCGTAGCGCGCCTCGACGCGCTGCGACTGCTCGAGCCAGCGCTGGCGCACGGCCGCCCAGCGCGCGCTGTGCCAGCGGATCAGCGTGTCGGTGCTGGGCGGCGGGGCTTCGCGCTGTTACATTCATCATTATAAATATCCTTGGACATTATTCCACACAGCGCCATCTAGTCCCAAGTAGGCTAATTATAGTCCGTTATTATGGATACTAGACAACGGATAAACATACTTAAATACTTTTTCTTTTGTAAATACATACTTAATATACATAGGAAACACCCAGACCAATACAAACAGACATGTTCATGCACACAAATGTTTGTACTGTGCGGGGATCGAACCCGCGGCCCTTGGTGTAGTAGCCGACTTCTCAACAATTACACCAAGACGGTCGTCAGGTCGTCATTCATCATTATTTGAATTTTGGATAGTATACTTCGCTTAGGGGGCGTCCATAAATTACGTGAGGTGTTTTTTTTTATTTATGTCCTTGCCTCCCCCTTGGTGAGATGTCGTGAGATTTTATTCAACCCCCTCCCCCATTTTTTGTTTCAATCATAAAAAACAATTGCGTGATATTTGTCGAGAACCCCCCTCTCCCCAACGTGAGATTAGATGAGATTTGACTTGAACCCTTCCCCTAAATCGTCTCCCGTAATTTATGGGCGCCCCCTTATTTATTTAACAAATTTTATGCATGGTTTGCGAAGATCGAGTTCAGTGGCGTGTAATGGAAGAGGCATATGTCCAGCAGTGGACTGCAACAGGCTGATGATGATGATGATGCCTGGTTGTGTGACCGCCCACCCTTTTATTAAAATCTTTATAAACAATTTCAGCAACACTTAAGTGAATTAAGTTAACAACTTACATAGTCCAGAATAATGTTGTCCTTATTTCTATCCTTTTGCTCTGGGAGTAGCTCTGGGATTCTGCTCACTGGTGGACCTTCAGGGCCGGGCAGTTCTATACTGTCCTCAGTATGCTCAGATTCTTCGTATGACTGTCTGGAAAAAAGCATAAATGCAATGGGATTTAATTGTGAGGTGCATAATATTGATGAACTTAATTACGGTACCTATATTTAATAAAATGAAGTTGAAGAGATTATGTGTTTGTTTGAATGCGCTATTTCAGGAAAAACTGGTCCGTTTTATTATTTTACTTCAGTACATTCATTAAGGTAGGCATAGGGTCTAAAACATGGCGGTAGGTATGACTAATAAGAGCCCACGCGCACGAAGCCGCGGGCGGCCACGTGTTTAAATATTATAACTATGTCATTAAGAAAGCGAACCTGCTTACGCAACTGGATTGTAATGATTGAATAAAAAGTTACCAAAGTTGTTCGAAAATTACAATGCCAGGTTTCATTTGATACTTTACAGTTTGAAACATTCTGTAACTTTAGTCGAACGTTGATTTGCCATGTTATCTTTCTTACCCAAAGTCTCTGTAGTTGGCCTTGGGCTGGTTGATGATCCAGGCACGGCATATCGGGTACAGCGGCGAGTTCTCCTCGAACTGCGACAGGTCTACGCTGCGGTCGAACAGCTTCAGCACGTAAGACTGTCGCGCCGCAGATTGCCGCCGATGACCGTTGTCGTCATCAGAACCCTTCCGGTTGTCTTGACTGTGTCTATAGCATATCAGAGTATGATTAGTACTGCAGACCTTTAATGAGATATCTATTCAATTATGCAGTCACCTACTTAGCCGATGATACCACCTGAATTATTTTGGTAATGAATGTATTTATTACAGCTAAGTATAGGATATTTTCTTCTGTCTCACTGAAGAGCAGGTGGTGAAAAAAAGGAGGATGAAATTGGAGAAGTGGCTGGAGTAGTATGGTAAAGGATATCAAATTGATTAGTCGTCATGATGGGTTCTATAGAAAGCCTTTGGCAAAGGCAGTTTGCAAATATAACAGCTAGGTAGTAGGGTCCCTAAAAATGTATGTCTTTGTACAGTAATACTTTGACGACTGTCTTGGTGTAATTGTTGAGAAGTCGGCTACTACACCAAAGGTCGCGGGTTCGATCCCCGCACAGTACAAACATTTGTGTGCATGAACATGTCTGTTAGTATTGGTCTGGGTTTTACCTATGTATATTAAGTATGTATTTACAAAAGAAAAAGTATTTAAGTATTTTTATCCGTTGTCTAGTATCCCATAAAAAAAAACAGACTATGACTAGCCCACTTGGGGCTAGATGGCGCTGTGTGGAATAATGTCGTGGGATATTTATAATTAAAAAATAGTTATACAAAGATTGCCTAAGCAATCTTTGTTTTACTGGACTATACAAGTATAACACATTGTACATGTACACTATAAGTACATTGTCATATTTGACAGTTCCTCCTGGCAACATCATCATCATCATCAGCAGCCATAGGACGTCCACTGCTGAACATAGGCCTCCCCCATAGATTTCCAGAGCGGTCTGCTGTAGGCGGCTTGCATCCACCTTGCGGGTGGGCGTCCTACGCTGCGCTTAGCCTTGAATGGTCTCCACTTGAGGACTTTCCGGCCCCAACAACCGTCAGTCTTTCGAGCTATGTGCCCCGCCCACTGCCACTTCAACTTGCTAACACGCTGGCAACATAAGCAAAGGTAATGTGAAATGATCCAGAAGTGTATGGTACTGTACCCAGTAACTAAGCACACCATTTCATTATAAGGGGTCACTCGCCTGTCACGTTTTGTTGGACTTGGTTCATAAGATGTATCAGATTCATCTCCAGTTGGCTCTAGAACCTCTTTAAGAGCACCCTTGAGACGGCCTCGCGGTGTTGTCACTTCTGTTTCTATCTCTGTAAAAAATATACAACTTATCAATCAAAGCAAGATGTAATAACTGCTTATGATAGGTATGTTTCTGCTTATTCTGCCATATAAATGAATTTATAACACCCAAAAAAGCTCTTTTCTAGGTTTACAAAATAACACTCACTGGACTGCCCAGATCCATGCCCTTTTCCAACAACAGCATTTGTGTTGCTGGTCTGTTTCTCAAAATGTTATTTTTATTAAAACAACTATGATGACGAGAGGCTGAATTTGGTAAGCCTAGTAAGACCCGAGCCTTGCTTTTATAACAACTATAATACCCACCTTTCTCTTCATTTTCTTCTAAACTGACTCTTTTGTTGACATTCAGTTTTGATTTGTTTTTCATAGGTGTTAGCAGTCTTCTCCGTCTAGGCATTGCTGTGTGATAGTAATTAACTACTGTATATAGCGAACAAGTAAATTTAATAAAAACAAAACAATTTCTACGAATAAAACAATGCAGTGATTAAATAAAATAAATAAATGAAGTTAAGTTTCACTTCGTTTTCGTTCCGTTTACGAAAATACGAAATAAATACACAAAACACAGATTAAACAGCCAAGCATCGACAAAATAATTGTGCGATGCCGGTAAAAACCGGTTATGCTTTAAAAAAGAGCTAGTATTTTACTAGCTCCAAATAGCCTTCATTCAATTGTGTGGCCCCAAAATCTTAGAGAATTTCGTCGTTCATTCAATAAAATCAGTTTTCGTGAAATGTCAAACTAGTTGTATACGAAAATAGAACGAAAATCAAGAAAAATCTACAAAACTGATCAGTAACACGGGTGTAGTTACTCAATTAATTTAAAACTCTCCGGCCAGTCCATGTTCAATAATGGCGACAACCGCGTATGAGCACGACGCTGATGGTGAGTTGAAAACTCGATGTTTTTGCATACCTACTGAATTTCTAACATTGTTCCAGTTATTTCTCTCGATATTGAGTTTCGACTGAATAACTTTTCATTCGTTAGTCACCTGAAGAGTTTCCGTTCCGATCCAGTTAGCACATGCATTGCTAATTATAAGATACAGGCTGTCATTAACAACAGATACCAGATAATTAATTAGTATACTTTTAAGCATACTTTTTCAATTATCTAAATAGAAAATAGTTTATTTATGACTTAATTATTCTGTAATGATGCCGCATATTCTATATGTCTTCATTGAACATTTCTGTCTTTCTTCATCCATCAAGGATCTTTGTAATAAAGAAGCAATTTTTATTTGCAGGTGGAAAGTTTATACCAGCAACTCAAAGACCTGATGGCACTTGGCGCAAGCCTCGACGGATCAAAGATGGTTATGTGCCCCAAGAAGAAGTTCCTCTTTATGAGAGTAAAGGCAAGCAATTTAAAGCAAGGCAGAACACAGGCCTGCCCGTAGGACTTACTCCAGAAATAGTTGCTGCAGCACAGAAACCCAAGAAAGGCCACGGTGGCACCATACAACCCATTCCAGGCATGATTGTTAATGTAGAGAAAAAGAAGAAGAAGAAAAAGTCAGGTAAACAATTAGATGCTAATTGCAAAATAATTGCTTTTTCAATAATTGTTTTTGAAGGTGTTTTAATAATATCAGAAATGACATCTTTCCTAATTTAGAAAATATAAAATGCTAAAATTACAATAATATGAACACTTGAATTTTGTATGTTTTAGGTGCAGATGAGGCGGCTGAAAAACTTGCCAAATGTGAAATTACAGAGCCAAATTTCAGCAGCTCCTCACAGTCATCTTGTAGCACCAACACAGCTTCAGCCAATTCAGCTGATCCTGCCAAACGGCTCAAAAACTTACGCAAAAAACTTCGTGATATTGAATTGCTCGAGGAAAAGATCAAATCAGGGCTGAATCCAGATAAAGATCAAAAAGAAAAAATGTCTAAGAAAAATGACATAGAAAAGGAGATTGAACTTTTAGAGACTCAGATTAGTTAATACCTAAGTTAAGCCAAATTTAATGACATTTTATTGAATGAAGTACATTAATGAAATCATGTCGTATCGGTTTTAACTGTTTATGTGAGGGTGCAGTGATTAATTGTTTCTTTCAAATATAAATTATTTACAAACTCCTGCTTGCTTTTATTTATGAGAGATTAAAGAAAATTTGTTTTATTCATTAAAATAGCTTTATTTTATATCACAAAGTAAACTGTAAACTACATACATTTTTACTTATCCAAAACGGACAATACCCATTGGTTGATAACTTCATTTGTTTGGTCAGGTGGCAAGTGGAAAAATCCAAGATTCACTGTAGTACATACTTTTGTTATCAATACTACAATATTAACTAAATTTTAATAGATAATGGTGCCATCAGCTTGGTATTATGCAGATCACACGAGGCGTAGTCGAATGAATCTGCAAAATAAAAATAGCTACTTAAATGTTACACACTTATGTTAATTTTTAGTGAACTCGATTTATAGATCAGTACAAAAATTATTGTAAATTATACTTACATAAGGCTGCATTTTAAATAAACTCGTTTCTAGCTTTCTGTCTCGCATAGTTTCCCAAACACGCGAGGATTCCTACAACCGCTATGCCGAGACCTAAAACAGTGGCGACGAAATCACCAAAATCGTAGCCATGGGAGGCCTCAACATTTGTAATGCTCAGCAGAGCGAATACGAACACAAGTAACTTGAAATACATCTTAGCTAAGTATTTGTAGGATTGGAATAAATCCTAATTCCTACAAAAACACTGTCACGTCACGAAGTAGATGATTTTATTGTTTGTTGACTGCTGGCTGACTTGCTTGCTCGTTTTGTATTGTTGTGATGTCAGTCAGCACTCAGCAGTAGAGTGACAGGACAGCGACAGCAGCTGGCTGTCAGATATATACTGTGCGGTCCGTAATGGGTTTTTAGCGCTGAAGGTTATTTTAGGCCAACGACCTGTGTGGTCGTTGTTATGGTGAATGGTGAAGAAATTAAAATCTTCGAAAATATCATTTGTGTACTTTTCACCTAAGCGTTCCTGTACACGAGGAGTTTTGTGGCCCGTGTACGGGGCCGCTAAAGCTAGGTTCATATTGCTGTGTCGGGGTGTGTCATGTTGTGGCGAGATGGCGTGACCTTGACAAAAGGCTATCGGTTTCGTTCAATTGATGATAATTTTATTGCGACGATACACCTCGACACAGTAATGTGAACCTAGCATAAGTCCCTCTGGAATAAACAATGAACAAAATTTATCGACTATTATCGGTTTTTGCACTAGTTTATTGTCAGTTGGCAGCATTGACAGTACCTGTCATGTCAACAAATTGGAAAATTGAAAATGACAGCGTTGGTGCATCGTCAATTTTAATGGTGAAAATATTTATCAGGGAACGGTTTTCAGCTGCATTTCTACTGAAGCTGTGAACGTTGACACCCTGCAATCTAATACAATATTACAAGACTAGTGTAGAGGCCAATTTGAGAGAGTAAACAAGGCCGCTAATAACCTCAATATTTTGATGTGAATTGGTAGATTTATCTTCGAAGATGAGCTATAATTCGGGCGGGAGCGGGGGCAAGGGGTTCGGGTTTGCCGGGTTCACGATGCCTAAGCGCAACCCATCGAACGTGTCTTTGCACGCGGTTCCTCCTCCCTCCTCTGCCATGAACGCTGTGCCGCCTCCTGCATCAGGTCTGTCGAAGCAGGGCTACTCGACCATGAACGCTATAACCCAGAACGCCGTCACGGGCAATTGGGGAAGCCTGGGCAAGAAACGGTCCAAGACTGAAGATGAGTGAGTGTGTTTTTTGTCTTTTCTTGTTTATTTCGATGATATGGTCAATTGTTTTGCTATATGGCTATTGTATGACCCTTGCCTCAGTTGTTGTGAAGAAAATATGGTCTAGGGTTCTTAAACAGGTTAAAATAATTGTGAAACATGTACATGTTGTAACAGATCAATTTTTCACCTTTCCTAGGTTGACTACCAGGCACACAACCTGAATGTCAAATCATATAGCATCTAAATTCTTAATTATGTTTTGCTTAGGTATTTTGATGAAGATGATGAGCCTCCCACGCCTGCCCTTGCCTACATACCGGCCCCAGGGAGTCCCAGTTATGAAGAAGCAACCAGCTCTAAGGTAAAATTTTTGCTTTTAAAAAAGTGCAGCTCTTTATGCATTTTACAAAACAAAAAAATAGTAATACAGTTGATAACTAATAAAAGTATCACAATAGGTAGATAACTACTTGTCCAGTGAACTATTTTGCTATAACTATATTCATATTTTTTATTGCTTTTCTTGTAACAGTACTTACAAGAACATACCATTTTTTTAAAGTTACAAAGGCTCATGACTAGCCAGTGGAAATGTAAGCAGTTGGGCCATGCTGCCTCCCATTCTGTGTTTAGTTCAATTTATTAATGAATGACATATAAATACATATATCCAATTATTATTCAATCCAATCACTTTAAGCTTAACATTAAATTCTTAAATGATCTTTGTCTAAAATTAAACAAAATCATGACAACTAGCTATCCTGAGGCCTGCCTTACATTGCTTTACATGTGATTTTATTTTCATTTTATTTCTTAGCCTTTTATCAGATACACTTACACACATTTTATCACATTTTACATGTGATTACCTACATGTTAAGTTGTTTGGCCTTTTGTATAATGTCTAATGAATAACCTTGACTATCTATTTATTTATCTGATCTTAAGCATGTTATCTTTGAAGCATTCTAAATCGAATAGTTATATGTGAGACACTATCATGCAATATTTTATCTTGAATGCACAAGTTGGCAGTTTGCTATTCTTTATTACAGTCTTTCCCAAAGTGGGCGATAACGCCCCCTTGTGGGCGCTGCAGGTCTCAAGGGGGGCAGTAAGAGACCCAGAAAGAAATTGGGCGCGTTGTGTTGAGGCGGTAGGTGAAAAAATGGGGGCGCTAAAAAAATATTTATTCTCGAAGTGGGCAGTAGACAAAATAAGTTCGGGAACCTCTGGAAGGAAGATGATGACCAAAGCCTTTTAAATGTTATCATCATCATTATTCCTAGTGCACAACAGAACTAAGTAATCTAATCACAATTTGTCACCGAATTTTTCTGTACTTGTTAAAATATTAATTTGCTTGCTTTTGGCAATGTATATAGATGTCCTAATAGTAAAAACTAACAAATATAAACTATAGAAAAACGAAGATGATGAAGAGGACCCCTTGGATGCGTACATGGCAGGACTGGAGCAGCAAGCAGCAAAGGACCTGGTTGCGAGCAAGGAGAATGAAGCCAGTGGCAAGGGAGACAGTGGCCGGGGCACACGGGGAGACATCGATGAGATGGACGATGAGGAGAGCTATTACAAGTAAGTTCCTTTTGTTATCAGCCTCCTTTTGATTCGTAATAAATTATCCTTCTGATGGCTTCCTTAAAATTATTTTGTTAAATTGGCTTGCACCCTCATTTGTCCAGAGTAATCTACTTGTCAAGTGGTTATCAGTGTATGCTTGAGAGTGAAAAATAAACAGGATTTGTGTATTTTAATGTTTTGTGGAGTTTTTTGTGGTTATTAACTTGGCTGCAATTTCCTAACATGCCATGGCTGGCATTACATGACTCTAATGGTCATGTTAAACATATTCATTCCAAAATGTTATATTACCAAGAAACATCAAATAATACACTGATAGGTGCCTAATTTTTGCACAAACAGCCACTAAGTATTAAGAAAGCTCTGAATAATTTTCTTTTTGTTAGGCTTAAAATTATTGTCGTTATTTCACAGATATATGGAGGAAAATCCATTGAATAATGGCGATGACGGGTCAGATATAGAAATTGAATATGATGAGGATGGCAACCCCCTTGCTCCTCCTAAGAAGAAGTTCATTGACCCTCTCCCTCCCATAGATCATTCGGAAATACAGTATGAGCCATTTGAAAAGAACTTTTATACTCCACATGAAGATATTGAAAAATTGACTCTACAGCAGGTTGAAGAGTTGAAAAAGAATTTGGGTGTGAAGGTTAGTTTTTATTTTTATACAGATTTACAAAAAATTGCACAGCAAATTGTGGAAAATTCAGAAAAATTAGGACTTCCGCGAAAAAGTAAAAAGTGGAGAATCTTTAGCCTCTAGGACGTAGTAATGTATAGTTTATAGCAAAATGTTGTTAATCAAACGTTGTCTACAGAGAGGACTCCATTCTCATTTGTCCATTTATACTGTGTTGCTAGAAAACCACGCCATTATTGCGAGGTGTTATCTTGTTATTGTTAAACAATTCATACATCATTGTGTCTGCATTTCTTACAATATTTTGCCAAGTTCCAGTAAGTCTCCTCAACATTTTTGACGTTGCTATCAGATATCTGGCCCGGATCCGCCCAAGCCGGTCAGCAGCTTCGCCCACCTGGGCTTCGATGAACAGCTGATGAAGGCCATCAGACGGTCCGAGTACACCCAACCCACGCCGATTCAGGCGGCAGGTGTGCCGGCAGCGCTCTCTGGAAGGGACTTGATAGGTACGCGCCTTCAACTTATTAATACAAAGTCCATCATGACATACCTAATAAATATGTCGATTTGAACACGTCGCGTAGTGAGTTCTGGTTGTAGAAGTTCAAGTCATAAGTCAAGACTTATGACTTGAGAATTACGACTTCTTGATTGAGGATCTCTTCTTCTCTCTTGATTGATTTAAGAGAAATTGTGTGAATGGCAAGCTATTTTCTCACAATTTCTCTTCAATCATTCAATCAAACTGTTTTGAAGTTGTCATAACATCTGTTTCGAAAATATAAAACAGTGATTAAAATCTTCAAAGTGGTTTTATTTCAAGATGTGTGTGTGCTTTGTTTAATTTAATTTCATATGGTACTTTTTTTGTAATTTGTCTAAATAATAAACTAAATAGCGCCACTAGAATTACGTTATCTTCTGCGCAGGTATCGCTCGCACCGGTTCCGGTAAGACGGCAGCTTTTCTGTGGCCTCTCCTAGTGCACGTCATGGACCAGAAAGAGTTGGCGCCCAACGATGGACCTATAGGCCTTATCCTGGCGCCCACTAGGGAGTTAGCACAACAGGTAAGAATTATTGATCTTCACTTGATTGTGAGAGTGGATATAAAACAAACATAACATAAACGGCCTATATACGTCTCACTGCTGGGCACAGGCCTCACCTCAACTATGATTTGGAACAAACCATACTCCAACACGCAGGCTCAGTGTGGATTGTTGGAGGGGTGTAAGGTTAGTGAGCGACCTTAATGTCAGATGTTATCAAGCCGCCCTAAGGCCTTTGACTAGAATGTGCCTTCCGAAGCACGGAGATGCCCGAAATACACTAAATTTCGGGGTGGTCACCCCTCCCATTACCGACCCGGCGTGTGTTGCTTTACAACAGCGATCGTCGCTGATCACTGTCACAACTGCGCCACGTGCACCTCAATTCAGAGAGTGGATATGCTTAAACATAATTAAATAGTAAATGCTTCCCCTTGTCTTGCATTAGGTTAGTTGTGGCGCAAAAATCTATGTTACATTAGATATTAATATTGATGATTCAGGCATTCAACAATAAATGTGATTTTCAGATATACATGGAGGCGAAAAGGTTCGGCAAAGTGTACAATATACGGTGCGTGTGCTGCTACGGTGGTGGATCGAAGTGGGAACAAACGAAAGCTTTAGAAGGTATAGTTCAAAATTCAAATTCAAAATATCTTCATTCTTTCTTTGAATCTCTTCTTTATTTGAATAGACCTGGGCTCCAGGTCTGCTAATTTTAGAACGCTTCAATTGAATCGTAATTGAGTCTCAATCGGCTAATTTGACACATTTTCTATGAAGAATATGTCAAATTAGACTATTGAGACTCAATTACGATTCAATCAAACCGTTTAAAAATATGCAGACTTGGGGACTTTCTGTACTGAGAAGAACCGGCAAAAAACTCAGCAGTTACATTGTAAACTTTTCCCTTATACAGTGTGTCTGGTCACCGATGTCCGACCCGTTAAGGTGAAGTAATATGATCTATTTTATGAATAAATCCACCATAATTAAGCACTTTTAATTATTTTTTTTTTAATTTTTTTTAATTTATTTCAAGTAAATTTTACCTGCGTTTCAAAGGGTTTCTGATGACAGGGTGATATTCAATTTGTCACAACTTCTAAACTATTTTACTTGGAACTTTGATTTTTGCTTCAGTGTTTAGGTGATGTCTTTGGGTATCCAAAAAGTTAAAAATAAATGTATGTTGACAGTTTAGTTTTTCTGAAAAAAAAATAAATGTAAAAAAAACTAACAAATTCTATCACAATTTTCAAGTTCAAACATTTTTTTGAGGTATTTTAAGGGAATAATGAAAAAATGCTTTTTTGTCACCTTATTGCCTACTTTTGTAGCTGTCCAACGATACCACAATTGTGACTGTAGGACCTCTAAATCGGCAGATATTGCAAACTAAAATAACCCACCCGTACTCCCGAGAAAAATAAAATAAAATGGCGGCCATTTTAAAACAACTGGGGCAAAGTGCTTAATTATGGTGGATTTATTCATAAAATAGATCATATTACTTCACCTTAACGGGTCGGACATCGGTGACCAGACACACTGTATATGTCACCGGAAAATAACAAGAACCGTAAATTTATAAATTTCCTTGGAAATTTATAAACTTTCGTAGGATTCTAAACGAGAGATAAATTGTATTATTTTACGGCCTCTTTTCCGGAAATTGATAAACTTTCGGAACGCATCCGTTAAATAATAAGTGGGCAGTAACCAAACGCCATGTGCGCCAAACGCCATCTGATTGGTGGAATAAGTCACGTGTTCCTTCTCCTTCCTCACCTCCGCCACTCATAATCTGTGAATACAAGCATTGCTACTGTCAAGGTCGACCAATCAGAGAGCAGTGTGTTATTTTCCGTAATTTAAAAAAGCGTAAAGTTAAAAGCTCTTCTGTGATTAGTCGAACCGTTTAGAATCCTACGAATAGATATCCGTAAGTTGATAAATTTGCCACTAGTCGTCGCAAATTGATAAACTTCCGGAAATGTAAGCGTAAAATAATACAATTTATCTCTCGTTTAGAATCCTACGAAACTTGATAAATTTTCTAGGAAATTTATAAATTTCCGGTTTTTGTTATTTTCCGGTGACATATATATTTTATGACTGTTAAATCTGAAAGTATTTGTTTTCTACCAAAGGTGGAGGTGCAGAAATAATAGTGGGAACTCCTGGGCGAGTCATCGATCTGGTGAAGTGTAAAGCGACTAATCTACAGAGGGTGACGTATCTAGTGCTCGACGAGGCTGACAGAATGTTCGACATGGGTTTCGGTAAGTGATTATGTGTTTAAATTATACTTTATCCTGATATTATTTAACTATTCATTGTCTCTAATGGTTTTTTTCTGATAAATTGCAATTGTAATAAAAATTGTTGTAACGTTGTCATTAATTGCTTTTCGATATCCGTCTTTATGAAGAGAGATGACTCGAAAATATCTATTCGTGGTTTTAAACTAACATAGGTAACTGGAGGTAGCTATCTGAGCGAAATGTTATTTATTGGCGCCCAACGTGGTAGTTCAACTTTCTTGGCATATTTTGTTCGTAGGGACACAAGTCCATCCTTTTTTGTTCTAAACACTCGAAATTATTATGTAGCTTCCAATAAGGACGAAACAAGTCATTATTACTAGGTATATTGTGTTTGCATAACCACTAGTTCGAATCTTCAAAATGTATAATATTATGATCCGAAATAAGACGAAAAAAAATAGTAGTGTTACACGTCGGTTTTTTATACTTTCGAAGGCTCTCAATGAATATTTTGCTTCAAAAAAAGCCAATATTTTAAATGTATATTGTGTTTTCGAGCTACTATTCCCTTTTATCTACTTTTAAACACCCGAAATGCCTATTTTCCTAAAGCCACTAATACTAGATATGTTGTGCCTATGAATCCACAGGTCCATTTCACCTACCTTTGAACACTCAAAAGGCCTATTTTCCTTCCGAAACAACCCACTAAATTACTACCTATATTATGTTGTAGAGCCCCAAGTCCGTCCTATCTACTTCCAAACACTTGTTATGCTCCCAATAAGGTCGAAAAATCGAAATTATTATCACTATAGTTCGTTCCAGTAAAAATGCAGTAGTTTCACACTTGTCCTTCGATCTACCACGCATCCTAACCAATCAAATCGTTCCATTAGGAACGATAATATAGAAATAATAGAAAGTCAAGTCCACAGTGACCAGTATTTAAAAGTCACTGCATTCTTAACGTGAACGGGCTGATATACTGTATTGTAGAGCCGCAAGTGCGTTCTATCTGCGCGCACGTGCGCCCGGAGCGGCAGGCGCTGCTGTTCTCGGCGACGTTCCCGCGGCGCATCGAGCGGCTCGCGCGCGACGCGCAACTCCTTCCTATCTCCTCCCAAACACTAGTTTTGCTCCCAATTAGATGGAAACAAGCCACTATTACTGTATTGTAGAGCCGCAAGTGCGTTCTATCTACTTTCAAACACTAGTTTTGCTCCCAATTGGGTTGAAACAAGCCACTATTACTGTATTGTAGAGCCGCAAGTGCGTTCTATCTGCGCGCACGTGCGCCCGGAGCGGCAGGCGCTGCTGTTCTCGGCGACGTTCCCGCGGCGCATCGAGCGGCTCGCGCGCGACGCGCTGCACGACCCCGTGCGCGTGCAGCACGGCGCCGCCGGGGACCCCGCGCATCTCGTCTCGCAACACGTCAGGTAACATAACTGCTGCCCCACTGCTGGGCACAGTAGGCCTAGCACGAACCGCTAACGTTTTGGTAATCGAAAAGTAAACGATACTTTTTTTAAATAATGTTTTCTAATATTTACGCGAAAACTGTACATCGAAATAAAACAATTGTACGGATTCTACTCGCCGGGTCGGGAAACGTCGGGTTAGAAAATGAAAGAAAATATAAGACCGCGAGTAGAGTCCGTAAAGTTGTTTTATTTCGAATCTTTTTTTCTCAAAGACACAGGAAAAAGAAAAAAAGTATCGTTTACTTTTCGATTACCGAAACGTTAGCGGCTCGTGCTAGCCCTACAGGCATAGATTTCCAAAGCGGCTGGTTGTAGACGGCCTAGATCTTTGTGAAGTCATCCGTCCACCTTGCTCGAGAGTGTCCCACGCTACGTTTGGCGTCGAATAGTTTCCACTCGAGAACTTTCGGCCCCAACAGCCATCAGTCGACCAGGCGTCAGGTATACTTAAAAATAACTTGACTCAAGATGGAATAATCACTGGTTTATGTCACATCAGAATGTCGTGTGTGTTCGATGTAGGTGCCGCATTTACGCTTCATCAAGCATTATAACAAATGGTACAAATTTGACCGGTTTAGTATTTTTATTACTATGCATTTCAATCATGCATCAAGAAACCATTGCATAGTGGTTTCTTATTTCTAAAAATATGTTCAAAAAATTGCATAAGTATATTATTTATGTAAATACTCCAAATCCAAACGCAATCTTTTTTTAGGGTTTTACAATTGAACAAATCTTTCGGTCTTCTTACATAGCCGTAAATCATTTATTTAGCTGTAGATTTTAGTGTGTAACAAAGAATATTCCGTTCTTTCTACATACAATGTAATTTGACTCATTTTATTTTCAGAATATTCTCCAAACCTGACGACAAATGGACGTGGTTATTGAAGAATTTAGTGGAATTCCTATCAGCCGGCAGTGTTCTAATATTCGTCACAAAAAAGGTACGTCGGTATTAAATAAATGAGTCACATTACTCTATCACTTTTCTGAAATTGTTAAAATGTGAGTTACATTATGAAAGGTTACGTTTTCTTAAGAGTAGTCGCTAAATAGGAATATAACCTATGAAAATAAGGGTCACTGTCCGAATAACTTCCTGTTCCCTCAAGCTCCGTCCACCGCCAATGATATTACAATTAAGACAACACAATTTCGTGTACCCGAGCAAAGCATTGACAGTGTTGACAGTTTGAGACGAAACTGCGCAATATGTATCTGTCTCGTTTACGCTCTAGTAAATAATCGCACTGTCTTGTTCACTCGTTATAACACGGTCAATTTAACTACGTCGTACCCCGTGGACAATTTTGACTTCGCGTCAGTACTGACATAACCTATCTACGTCTTTTTTATTGTAATATCATTGGTTACCGCAGTATTTTTTATGTATGTTGTAGTTAGAAGCAGAACAAACGGCTGCCAACCTAGGAGTGCAAGAATACGATGCACTTCTTCTGCATGGTGACATGGAGCAAGCGGATAGGAACAAAGTCATCACCGCCTTCAAGCGGCGCGAGAATAACATACTAGTGGCTACTGACGTCGCCGGTAGGTCTTATTTACCGTTTGCATTTGTTTTTTATGTGAAATAAACAAACACTGAAGTCAGTTGTGGAGCTAAAAAATGATAAATTTTAGAGCAAAAATGACCACTAATGGATTTCATAAAAGATTGCACCCACTAGATTTTTGATGATCATTGTATGTTAACTTTTTGCTCGAATTAATATAAAAGTCGGCATTATCCGACTTTTTATTCTTAATATAATAAATACAAAAATAAAATACTTTTTTTTCTTAATGACTTAGGAAAAAGAAAAAAGTATCCTTTACTTTTCGATTACTATAACGTTAGCGGTTCTTGCTAGGCCCACAGCAAACACATCACAGTGGGGTTGGTCATCCAGGAGTGTGTGATATATCTATCTATGTATTCCCCAGCTCGTGGTCTGGACATCCCCCACATCCGAACAGTGATAAACTACACAGTAGCGCGCGACATCGACACACACACGCACCGAGTGGGCCGCACCGGGCGCGCGGGCGTGCGCGGAGACGCGTACTCGCTGCTCGATAGACACAAGGACAAGGACTTCGCCGGACATCTGCTCAGGAACCTGGAGGGCGCCCAGCAGGTCTGGACAATGTCTATCTATCTACACACATCAAAACTGTCTAGGGATATCATTTTTCAAATATTTCATAAAGTTAAGTTTGTTTACAAGTTGAGCATTATCTTAAAATAACGCGAGGACAGAGCCATAAGATAAAGGTTAAGAATATTACAAAAAAAACGTTTGATTTTGCTAAATTTTGACACCTTTTAAAAGAAAAATCTGTCTTTTTTTAACGTCCTTAGGATTGTACAATAATGCTACTACAATGAATTTCTTCATACAATCTGAAAGGGCAGATATAGCAGTTTCTGTGTTCTAAAAATTTCTACGTTGGTATTAATATTTAAATTTTTACATCCTAAATAGCTATACTTTGTATGAAAATGCTTGAGATATCCCTAGACACTTTTGAGCAGTGTATCTATCTATACACACCGCGCGACGCCTACTCGCTGCTCGACCGACACAAGGACAAGGACTTCGCCGGACATTTGCTCAGGAACCTGGAGGGCACGCAGCAGGTCTGCCCCATTTGAAGGAAATTCCCGCAAATTTCGCAAATTTTTCGCGTCAGATATATTAGTCCAGTGATCCGCGGCTGATTCCCCCTGTGCGTCGCAACCTGGCGGAGCCGTACCGCCGGTTACGGCAGCGAAGCCGCCCTTTGGGTGGCTCGTGGTTGCGGGCCCAGTAGGGCCTGCGTACAGTGGGTGCCAGCGGGCCGGAGTGCGGGGGTGCTCTAGCTCTCGAATTGCACGGCGTCCACCGAGACGGCGAAAGTGTCTGCGTACTCCAGGCGCTTTCGTGGCCACCCCCTTTGTTGGGGGGTCGGTTGCAGGGGATCCCCATTAGGGGCTAGCACTGGCGGCGGAGCGTTGCAATATTACTTTCGGTAGGATCCGCCTTACCGACGAAAAAAAGGGAAACATCAATTACCTACCTACTTTGATTGACGGATTTATTTACTTAGTATAGCGAAGAAAAAAGGAAATATTTGAGGTAATATAAATAACATTGAAGTTTGTTTTTTGTTGTCTTATGTAAACAGATTTTTTTTTTTTTTGCTATATCTTTCGGCCGTCTTCTAATCCCAAATGTGTCATCTTGTAGGAGGTGCCAGAAGAACTAGTGGGCCTGGCCATGCAGTCGGCCTGGTTCCGCAAGTCGCGCTTCAAGAAGGGCAAAGGGAAGAACCTTAATGTAGGCGGATGCGGCCTCGGGTAAGTCGTCCTTGTGGCATGAGGCTCTAACCCCTGAATTCTGAAATGTCAATCAGAGATGAGCCTTCAAACTCATACCGTTCCGTACCTTTTGTATGAAACTGAAAGTGACGGTTATATTTCGAATTGTGTTTGTTTGTGATTCTGAATTCGTTGGCAAGGCAGGGGTTGGCAAGTAAATTCAAACCGGGATCCGCATATCTATTGAAAAATGTTTTCAAGGTCCAGAAAATATCAGTGCAAAAAGGTTTTTTTTTGGAAAATGACATAAATGGTCATAGTCTGAGATAAAGAAATTAAAATATTAAAAATGAGTATTTTTCCTTCTCTTGTGTTGAAGTTAAAAATCTTGTCTCCCACCACTTGTTTGATGGAGTCTCTTCTACTATTATTGCCATGCCCACGGTCGTCCTGTATCGTCCTAGCTACTTATTACGTCCTACAACTAAGCTAATGTATATTTCTAGCTACAAAGAGCGTCCAGGCCTCCCTCAGCACGTGGACGAGCCATTACCGGCGCCGACGGAGAAGGAGAAGGCGGCGGGCCCGGCCACCGACCGCCTCGCCTCGCTCAAGCAGGCCTTCCGCTCGCAGTACAACCAGGTACTTTACTTATGTGAATAAATAAGCTTTGAGCCTGCTTTCTGTTTTATTAACGCTTTAAGACTGTTTGAATGGCGCTTTATGACTGTTTTGATAATGCTTTTAACAAACGCACTAAGTGTTTAGCCGGACGGCCAGCCGCACTTCCGCCAATAATGTATGCAATATCGCAGATTAATGGTTTATTGCCATTTACATTTTTAATGAGTAATCACCACTAGTTCTTAAATAGAACTAATAGATCCAAAACGGTTTGCACACGTTTTTAGGGCATAGTGCTTGGTTACCTCAAACCATTTTGGTAACTGCTTTTTGCTTTTTTTGCTTTTTTTTTTTATTTTTTTTAATGCCATTGTATAAATAAATAAATAGCCTAGTTCATTAACCACTGGTTTATTATACTGTCTCCATCTTATTTTACTGTTTCAGCTTATTTTACTAACCCCTTCACCCTTTTTTACTAACTGCCTTTGTCTATCTGTTACAAGAATGATTTTGACTCGCTTATAGCTTATTTTTAATTGCCTTCGCTTGTTATAACTTATCCACACTGCTTTTACTCTTTGGTAAGTAAAACGTAGTAATTTTCTAAACGCATAAGTATGCGTTTAGAACACTACTCCATGTTACTTTCCACGTTACGCCTAAAACTAAAGAGTTTTAGGCGTTCTAAACGAAAATTAGTGACAACCCAAACTTTCAGTTCACAGCGTCCACAGACCACTCCTGGGAGCAGACGTTGTCGAGCATCCAGCCCGGGGTCAACGCCCCCGCCGCGCCCGACGACGCCGAGCAAGAGCGCGCCGACCGCAAGCGGAAGAGCGGCAAGCGCAGTCGGTGGGAGTAGGACGGACTAACCATTGTTTACTCTTCGCACATTAACGTCAAGTTGGGTAACTTTGAATTTCAGTGTAACATTGAATCCACTCTTTTTGATCAGTTATTATTGACAAGTACTTCAACAAAAGATGTTGTTAAGTCTATGAGGGGTTTGGATCAAAAACAAACCATAAACAACAGGATGTAGGTACTTTTACTGTTCATAAACAGTGGATTCAATGTCACACTGAAATTCAAAGTTACCCAACTTGACCTTTGACTTCTGTTATAGCATCAAATAGCATCGAAATTACAGCCACCTAGATGTCTGGAGGTGGAAATAGTCTCTCTACAACTTGAGTAGCAAAATTTCACAGATTTTTCAGATTATTGATCAATCAGTAACGTTGCCACGTGGCAACTTACGGAAGTCGAAACAGATTAGTGTAAGACGTTTTAGTCTGATACGTGAACAGACTTCGCTGTTTTCAGGAGTCTAGTGGCTGTTAGGTCGATGTCAAAAAGTGAAGGCCGCCAAGTTAAATAACATTTTACAGGACATTTAAAGGACACTTAGCCAAATGTGAAGTGAGCGACACAAATATACTTATGCGAGTTGAACCCCTAAAATGATTTACCATTTTCATTAACCATTAAAAGTAAATGAACTCTAAAAAAATGCGATCAAGATTGTTTTGATTTTCAGATGTAATAGATGCAAATAAATAAGATTTAATGAAATTCAAATTAAATTGTATCTGTTTAAAATAACTGTTTTATGTCGACTTATATCCGTACATCATCTAACTTCATCTGCATCATAACTTTGCCATCTTATGGTAGGTTACTCGGGGAGACCAACATTTTGCGTCTGCAAAGCTAAGCTGAATGACTCGTGCCTGAAGGCACTAAATCAGGCGGTGTAATTCCGTACTGCAGCGAGGTATTCAGCTAAATTCATACTGTGGTACGAAGGCCGTAAATATGTGTCAAAGTTCGTAATGTCACAAATGTAATTTTTAACAAGCATAGGTACTGCCACTCGACAGACTTCCTAGTCTTACGTTACAGTTAAATCATACATTCTTTCAATAAAATTTCGCGTCATATCTGACTACGGATAGTTTTGCTTTTGTCACTTCGAAAATGTTACATAGTCATGTTTGTTTTGTATTGTTTAGGCGTTCTAGATAAATTGTAAAAATGGACTATGGTGTGTACAGAAAATACTAACACCCTTATTCATAAAAGTCAACTCAGTGCTGCAGCATCCCTTTAGCGATTAAAGTGTCCTGTCACTTACTCGCAACTGTTGACAGCAATGAGAATGAAAGGGACAAAACTACACAGTAGTTAAAGTGGTGCTGTAAAGCTGTTTGAGTGTTCACGAATAAGGGAGTTAGCATGGACGGTTAGATTATGATGTAATTAAATACTTAGATCCTGTAACATCTGAAGATTAAAATAAGGCGTGTCTACAGAAATTTTGTAACATAATATGTTATATATTATATCATAAAGATACTTCTCGAAATTAATTATTATCTAGACATCGCGTTGTGTCAAAAACAAAGTAACTATGAATATTTTAATACTGTTTCTGAATGCGCCAAAAATACACACGTTGGATAACTTGAACTTGGAGCCGTAAGCCGATCAGAATAATCTATTTATATCTTATTCTCAATAATATGTAGTCTTCTACTGCCGTAGAACATACATTTTCATCTCAATATTGAGATTTGATTATCGATAATAGTGCGGCTTTTATGTTCTATCAATATTGTGCAAAGAAAAAAAATAGTTGTTGAGGTTCTACCACGAGATATTCATTATTTTTCCATGAGTGCTCTAAGTATGATATAAGCACACATAATAAGACGTTTTGAAAAATGTTTTAACTTTTTCGCCTCAGTCAGTTGGTGAATGTTATGCTGAAATAAAACTAAAATTATTTATAGCCGCGCAATTTGGGCCCTACTTTCTGGAATGTGGCATCTCTAACTGTATTGTCTCATTGTTTTATAGTCGTACGTTGAAAGCAAAAGATAACCTCTTGCGTTTAATGTTAATTACTTTATTGTATGTATTGTGTAAATAGGAATAAAGTGTTATATAAGATTATTTGTCGAATTTTATTTCCCTCTTTCTCGTACTAAGGAGATCTATTCGACCTAAAATTACATCCAGACTAGCAGTACTCGACTATCCTTTAGCCTCTTTAGAGTACCGCTAATAGCAGACAGGCTACCCACTTCCGGTCATTCATCCTTGTTCTACTACGAAGGAAATTCATTTGGCAAGAGCAAGATCGAAAACTGAAATAGGTGGCCTGACGAGCCATGTGTATGCCCTTAAGTGTAAAAGCTACCGCTTACGTGTCGGACATCATTACTATATGTCAGAAATAGTTATCGCCCCACGTTGGGTACCACCTAACTTTTGTCACGTCCGTTGCCATTAAGCAGAACTTAAACTGCTCTATGTTAGATTTTAATGCACGTTACAGTTTGGGTGCCAAGTCAAAGTCTTCAGTTTTCGTTTATCTCTCATTTTGAAATTCATAGTGCTAAAGACTGTTTCAGCCTACGTAGGCCCTACACAACGTATGCTATATACTAGGAGAGTTGGTGTGCACACTTCCTACGTATGCTACGTGAATTTGCATCAGACGCTGTTTTCGTGCCACAGAGTCTACACAGTCTGTAAGTTAACACGTTGAACGCCACGCCGGTCACAAACAATAGGAATTCAATTGTTAAAGTGACCGGCGGCGGTGAAAGACTTAACCACTCACTAAGTCTAGTAAAAAGTGACGTCCAATTCGGGGACCGTGAGTTTCATCTCCCCTCCACTTTCCGACGTCGATTGGCTTCAACGGGTCGTGAGTTTATGGGGCCCGTAAAATTGCATTTCGTATGATAAGTGTTGTAGTACGTTCCTAAGCAATTTGTTTTTAAATAAATTCAAGAGACCTGATGTAGCTTAAGTGTACCACGTTGGGTGCCACTGTGCCACGTTGGGTGTCAGTGTACCACGTTGGGTGCCAGTGTACCACGTTGGGTGCCACTGTGCCATGATGGGTGCTAGTGTTCCACGAACAGTGCGCGAACTCAGTGAGGTTTTGCTGTTAGGAATCTTTTCAAATTTAGCCAAAGAGGGCACCCCTTGGACTGCTAAAATGGGTTGACAGGTGATGCACGGAAGAGTGTAATGTATGGAATAATCTACGGTCCTACACCTTCACGACAGCAATTGTAAAACTACCCATGTTCTTGTGATTGGGGTTCGATATTGCAACCCAAACGTATAACACGTTTCATTTATATTTCGGTGAGTCCCAATGTAGATGGATGAGCCCATAAGTGAAATTAAGTCACCTGTAAACTGCCTCAGGGCACGCAGAGCCATAAAACTCTTGATTGTGTTGTTCTGCAGAACTGATTAAACTTCTTTGATAAGGGTTTCGGCTGGCGCGAATAAACGTTTATGCTTCATTTTATTAACTTCTTATGAAAAAAGAGCTGTTTCGTAAAAGTTTGATATTCTCGCGCGAAATCACGCAGGCTTTAGGTTTTGGATAAGAAGAAAAACCGATTGCGAAGTTGAAATTTTGTTTCATTCCTATTTAACTTTATCGATGTTCGGTGAAGTTCGACTGTTCCTAGATTCTTGTTTTTACGTTTAATATTAATAAATTGACACTTGGTTGATTGGTATTAAACCAACTGGGTAGGTAAGTATAAAATAACGAATTGGAATCGAATTAGCCAATAGCTTTGAGTTGTAGTTTTTATTGCTACTGGGAAAATTTTGAAGCTTTTAGCGTTACTAAAATAGAAAATAAATAAGTCGATAGCTAAATAAGAATGTATCATCTGTAGGTATCTTCTAAAATAATATTTTAAGTTTTTAGAAAATCCGTGTAGGATTCAAGTCAAATTCGGACTTCCAGGTGCTTTAATATTTTTTTGCAGATCTCATTAGATATGCGGTTTCCAGTTTCCAACCAAAGTTAAGTCCTTTAATGAGTGTTGTTGAGTTCTCGGCTTGTAACTTAATACCTGCCTTTGCTAAACTTCAGACATTAGACTAAGTAAATGGGGAAGATTTTGCCTACAAAAGTTTGACTACAAGCTTTGAAAGTTCAAGGTTTCACAGCTTTTCCAAGAGTTGGGTTTTGGACACAAATCCTATCAGACTCAGTTTCGGAACTTGGCACGTGTCCCTATCGTAAGTATTCGTAGTTAATTGCAAAATGATTCCTGTTCGAATGCAAAGACGTGAGTCCGATAGAGCGAAACCTACTTATAACCTAACAACATAACCGAAATCCTGTACATACCTGATATCATTGAATAGGCATGACGAACAATTTTGAAATCTTCTTTCGTGATAAAGGTACACATGTATTGTATACTAAAAAAACTTTATTTCGGTTTCAAAGGTCAGTTTAACAAAGTTTGAGGACATTATTCTAGTATTTTATCAACAGCGCGCGAAAACGCTCTTAGGTGTCATGGCGTCCGTGTGACGTATTTGTAATGTAAATATCAAGTGTCTGTCAAACTCACTTGTATGAAATACGACAGTGACATTTGTTGATTTCCATTACAGTGACGTCATAGTGCGTGATTGACGTTTGAGTCAAAATGGCGAATTGGAGTATTTTATCCTTTTACTTTATCGAAAATCTGATTAATCTCAGATTTTAAAATCAAACTAAATGTGTCTTTTAAATCCTTTTAATATGTTTTTTCCCCTAATGTATTCAAATCGTTGATTATTTGATACTGTCGTCATGCCTATTCCTGAACGTGCAGATATTAAGTCATCAAGTGCAAGCCATCCTCAACTTGTCAGCTCGTCATGCAGGTGTCCTGTCATACTTCTAAAATAATTTGATTATATATCTAATTTTTCACAACCTTCATCACGCGTGTTCAATTGCGATGTTTGCGACTGTAGATAATAATCCTCGCGACCGTCACAAACACATTTTTAATTGTGAATACAAACAATTATCTACAATGCGGCAAAAATTATACAAACTTTTCTGGCATAAACATGAGAAGTTTTAGAATGTTCCGATTTGTCCTAATTCAGACTGTTTAACTTCGCTGAGCATGTGTTACGCCCAAATTGAAAACGGAGTGAACTCGAGCGGACTGTGGAAACATACGGGTGAGGTTTGCGTCATTATCTGCTGCGGTTATCACTGGCCAAATCCTGCCAGATTGTCTCTAAGTCACATGCCTAGTGGTTCAACATTACAATAAATATGTAATCTTCTACTAACTAGGTATGTTCTGAAGAATCTGGACCGTACTTTGCATAAACGGAAACAACACGCAGGAAGCGATTCGGGTCAAAAACATCGAGGCCTTGTGTTTCACCGCACCCTTAGTGGAGCAATTTTAAAACTGTCGTATCATAAAAATACACGTCATCATAACGTTAGATTCACCGCGCACGGCTGTGAAACAAACCCGTGTGTCTTTTTAATTCTTTGTACGTGGCGTGCAGAAGTTGGCGTATTCATTTGGTGCAAAGGAGCTAATCAGTAGTTTGGACCAAGTTTTGTTGGCGCCCGCCGTTGCCACTACCAATGTAGGTATTTACTCAAATGTTTTCAAATTTGTGATTTAACTGTAGTTCTAATGACTATCGACCGGTACGTTGAGGCTTTGGTAAGCCATTTAGGCTGATCTCAGTGGTGACGGTCCTAGGTCTTGAATTATTTATTTTAACAATGTTTCAACAGCATATTTGTACATAAAAGACAGAAGAACAAGTCGCTTGAACATAAGCCAATTACTGAAACATAGTATGCTACTAAAAAATATTAACATGCAAAATGTTAGTTAATAATTTGCTTTCTACAATAAAACTGTGTCAAATCCCCTGCTAGACATATTATTGACATCCCTCGATACTTTATATCTTGCTGCCATTTTTCAGCTAGTCATCATCACTGTTCCTTTTATCGGATCTAGTGAATAAATTGAATTATTTAATTTAAAACCGAGCCATACTCCAACACACGGGCTCAGTGTGGATTGTTATTAGAGAGGTGTAAGGTCAGTGAGAAACCTTAATGTCAGATGTTATCAAGCCACCCCCGTAAGGCCTCCGACTAAGCTGAACGACTGACATCCAGCGACGGCAACCGGGACAAAGTTTCTAATGCTAAGAAACTATCAGAGTAAGCGTGTTCCACCTTCGGCCTCGTCATCGCTTACCATCAGGTGAGTCTGACGTCAAACCCATTTTGAATAAAAAAAAACAATTTGAATAGCTGCACTAGGTAGCCACACTATGAGTCTCCACAACTCGACTTCGTAGGTAGGTACATCATTTATAACGAGTAGGTAGGGCACTATCTATTGAAAATCAGGGGCACGGTCGGTACTACCCCTCGCAAGACAAGGCAAGCGAAGCGCAAGGGCATTGCAGTCTATTTTTTCGTGAAGCGCTTGGTTCTTTTAGAACGTCTATTTCGTTATTTCAAAAACAAGATAGGTAGGTATTTGCAAAATACTGTAGCAAAACGGCGAAGCCACACATTTTGACGGAAATGTAGATTGCGTGGCTTGCCTCTACATGAGATCTGATAGGTAGATATCCTTTTCACAGGTCTAAGCACACCTTTAGGTAACATTCTACATCAACATTTTCAACATCTAAAATTGTACCGTGTTTTTTGCGAATAAACAAATTCTATTCTATTCATGATTTTGATGGTTTTTTTCGTGTATTGTGTTGTAGGCGCTCACACGACTAGACTGAGTTGCTAATAAACCTAGCCCCTCCAAATTTTACTAAGACCTTATAATTTTTATTCCCACATAGGGGCGTAGCTACCGCCGTATTTGCCGTATCTATCAATTATACGGGGCTCCTGGGCCACGGGGAAGTGTGTAAGGAAAAAGAATAAAAACTTTCTAATTTATTTTATTTTACAAATGACAAAATTCTATAAAGCAATTCCTTTTTTTCCCGCCTTAAGCGTGCGTTCAAAAGTTGGCAACACTCTACATCGTTATGGCGGGCTGCGGGACTTCCCCGTTTTACTTACTTCATCTTCAACTCAGCGGGGAATCCCGGGGATTTTCTTTTCTTTTGTGAAAAATCTTTACCTCCATATTATTATAAGGGCCTCCAAAAAAAATTTTTATACGGGGCCCCGACAAGACACGCTACGCCACTGTTCCCACACTGCAGCTGTCCGCAATGCTGCAAAGACTTCCAATATGACTCAGCTCTTCACAAAAAAATATGGCAACAAACTTATTTTTAAACTTATTTTCTTTCAAACTTGATAATAAAATTGGGTAATTAGAGTTGCGCAGTGTAGTTAATCGCTGCTAGGACTTTAGTGGAAGTGGAAAACTTCATAGGTTTATCTCGGCCTGGTACCCGAATATTCATTTGAAATTACAGATATTGGTATTGACGAAGAAGCGGTCCTTCATGTACTATACGTAATTATCTCCACAATTCATTATGTAATTATTTTTTACACGCAAAAATAGTTTTTTTAGTTTCAATTGATATTATGTTACTTACTTGTTTAAATGATAGTGTTTCACTAGCAGGTGAGTGAATGAAAGTGAAAAAGAAAAAAGCTTATTCAGTGACTTAGTGCTAATATCCAGCAAAACATACTTCGATCCCCTGAAACAAAAAGGTAGTTACGTACCTAAGAAGTTAAACACTACAGAGGTATCTATCTACTTAAGTAGGGATACTAAACTTTCCGTAGGTGATGTAAACTGAGTATGCCGAAATTCATATATGCTCAGCGTCGCCTATTTACAACCAACCTAGATAAAACATGAGTAAAGGGTACTGGGGAATGCGGGCGATAGAAACTTCTTAATAGGTTTTTAATTCGCCCCGGCAGGCACGCGACTCGGCGCATCTCTGATAAGCAGTTGTCTGATAACAAAACTATGCCGGGCTCGCTCAGCGACCTCATTGGCCTAGGAGGTACCTCGGTAGTAAACTGGTGTTACTTTGCATCGTGTGGACGATTATTCTAAGCGGTTTTGAGCTATCTAGCAAAGTTGCACATCAGCCAAAAATATTCACGAATACTTTTTCAACGTCTTGAACTTTTAAGTTCAAACATAAAACCGATTAGTAATCAGCTTTTAGGTACCCAATTATTAACCAATATTTAAAACATCGTGTGCCTAGTTTTACAGCAAATGGAAAGCTTCATCATTTTCATTGCCCGGCATGAAGTTTTCACCACATGACTGTTTAACCTGGGGGGGCAATTCAGTTCAGAACCGACTTAACGCACCTTTTTTTTTATTATAGTAGGGGAAATGCCTTACGCATACCCGTCCATACCGGGGCAGGCCCCACTGGTCCTGCAACCCCACGTGTTGCCCTTGCGGGCTGCAGCGGGTGGGTGGCAAGTCCACCACACTGCCACGCCTGAGTTCTCTTCGCTTCCCGGTGGTTCACCCTACCACCGGTACTAAGCCCCCTCGCCACGCCAAGGCGAAAACTCATGAGGGGGGACTTAACGTACCTGCGATTCGGTAACTTTCATTTAATATGATTAAATCGCATGTTCAGCGAAAGTGCTGTTTTGAATCGCCCTCCTGGTTGGAGCTCAAACCTTCGACGGATTATTAGGCCAGGCACTAGCAGAGCCAGACATCTATTTAGTATTGTTAGAAAAATTAAACCAGCATGTAGGTTTAATATGGCTAGTTAATTTAAGATTAGTAGGTACAGACAAACCTACACATTGGCTATGTACAGATACAAGAACAAAATAACAAATCAATGAGTTAGCATAGTTGAGAGACTATGAACGATATGATATGCTATGAACTGTTGATGCGTGACTGCTGTTTGATGCGTCTGATTGTTATTTCTTGGTGACATGGTGAGAGTTTATGTATGTAGTTAAATTTTCACGTAAAAGTTTTAACACAAACATGAAAATAATTCTTCCTTACGCAATACTTTTCTGTCCAACTCTTTAAACTGGCGGCCAGCGCTGCGTAAGCAACAGACAACATAATAACAACCAAAACAATAAAAGCGCTGGGCACGGCCAGCTTAGTTCAACGCTTCCTGCTGCGTGCATCGGAACGCAAACACGCATGTCCGCGGGCTGCATGGCGCGATGCCAATGCGCGAAACACCTTTGCGCGCCAGGAATTCTTTTTTAATTTGTTTTTAAAGTTTGTCTTATCTGTGCTGTGAAACTGATAGGCGGGAAGTTTTGTTAACGCGGGATCGTTTTGTTTTTGTAATAAAAATTATGTGAAAAATATTCCTGATTTTTTGTGTTGTGTTTGGATGTTTTAAAACTTAAAGGTAAGCAATGAGACAATTACAAAGGTAAGAAGTGTGAACTGTTTTGCTATAACAACAGACTTACTAAGTATTTAAAATTATGATAAACCTGTTTTCTAAAAATTTGTGTGTGCACAAAAATTTAACAAATTTTTGTCCATGCTAAGTACCTAGTTTTTAAGAAAAGATTGTAAATTCACTAAAGTATTTAGTTACTGGTATGGTAAATTTTGCAAATATTTTTATTTCTGCACGGTTTGTTGTGGTGGGCTCTAACTTCAACATGTAGAGTCATTAGGATTTGTCCAATGTCAAATAACATGACTCTTTGAGATCATTTTTAAACAATTTATTTTAATATTTAACGCAATTAACACCAGCGATACATGCAAAATGATCCAAGTTTGAGCTTAGGTTTAAGTTTTGCCAATGCTAGTGTTGGTTCTATGCACTCTATGAAAGCAAAAGATTATATTGAGAACACCATTAAAAACCCTTTTTTGATGAACGAGATACAAAGTTAAATACTAAAAAATACACGCAAAAATTACGACTGTAGTTTACAGGCAAGTTTAAAAATTTACAACCTCGGCGACTAAAAGTGATCTCTTCCAAACAACCCACCAGGTAGAGGAGGGGTTAGGCCACGAGAAGGGTAGGCAAGTGCACAAGAAAGTAATAAGGTAGTAAATATGGCAATTAGTTAAAATAGGAATATTTATACATAGTTGTATTGCTTCATTCTCAGATCGTTGCCTATTGCAAAATACCCATTTTTTTAATGATTTGCTGAGACTGAGACAGTACTCCTTCCGTCACTTTTTCAAGTTCAAACGTCAAGGCTGCAAAGACAGCTACCATCTTAATGACTAATTAACATCATTGTATTCCTAACTATTTTTAAGTAAAACTCTTTAGAACCATTCTATTGTTCTTGCGCATAGATTAATTGCTCTGTCCGTGTGGTTGTCAGTGCCATTGACCAAAAATAGTTGGAGAAATGACGAATGCCTCTATTCAAGGCGATTACCCTATCTATGGGGAAGGCTAACTGACTTACGTAATGTTTGTGTGATTGCTAAGTTACTTATGTTAAGATAAGAGTTAAGGGCTTTTGTACAGCAACTAAATTAATACATACCTAAGATCCTTTTGAACACATACGTTCAGACAACTTTCATAGCTTTCAGACAAACTCTAGAATATTCAACATAATTTAACTTTTTGAAGCTAATATCACTAAATGCATGCTTCTTGCATGAAGATTAAGTTAAGGTACAAATAGATAAGGAATATCGATCTAATAGTTAAAAATCGTGATGGGTTTCAAAATTAAGAAGTTTTCATTGATTTTCTCTATTTCCATGAGTTTTGTGGCCAACTGGCCAACTCACCCATCACCCTAACAGATCCATACCACATACCGAAATGCGGAATTACATGAATGAAAAATAATGTGATTCTACCACCGTGGCTTAGAGCCAGCCAACCGACTGGGAATCGAACCCGCGGTCTCTGGCACTATAGCTATTGCTATACTCATTGCGCCAAGGGTAGCTCAATATGTTCCCCACTTCCTGTTCAACTTAAGTTAATGTTAGCAATATGATCAACGATGAGTCGCAACATTTGTTTAATCAAACAAAATGACAGTTAACTAAAGGAAATAGGACATTTTATTCTCATAACTCGTTGCTATAATGCAAAATAATTGCGAAAATTGCTCTTGACTTAAATCACTGATTTCCGTCGGCGTTGGTATGTGATTGACAATATTACCTACACCTACGTAATTGTGGAACATACATACCTAACTACATAAGTAGTAGTGATAGTATTTTTATACAAACTGCTACGTTCATTATTTAACTGGAGGGAACTTTGAAATTGGTGGAAATTAGTAAGGGGTGAGCTTACCGCCATTATCCGGGTTGCTTAGGTTTTTTATCGGTTTTTTCCATTGAGATTCCTTATTCATAGCCGCAGATTGTACAGTGAACACAAAGTAGGTTTGTTCCGGCCAGATTTGATCTCAGGACCACCGGGTTCCAAGCCAGAGAGTTTGACCACCGGGCCACGACGTTCTCCCATTACGACTTATTACAAGTTATTCATATTAATATTCATTGACTAACTAGGTACCTACCACTTACTGCATGGAATGGTAGGTATGCCTAATTTACATCGTAGTCATTCATTATGTTTTATGCAACAAGCAACTTTTAATAAACATAAATGTGTGGGTATAGGTATTCAAATCAAGCAAGATGCTTGCAATAACAAATCATTTGATAATTTAATCTATAACTAAAATATCTACATCAGGAACACCTGGCACTTTTTATTCACTAATTTTTGGTGGCTCTTGAAAGGCTAAAACTACTCATCCTACTAATCTTATAATTAGAAGCGAAAGTTTGTATGTGTGGATGTGCCGTGTGGCTCTTTAACGTAAAAAACTACTGGATGGATTTTAATGAAACGTTACAATAATATATAGCCTATGCATCTGAATAGGACTACAATTTATAAAGATATATTTCTTCTTTTTTAACCTAAGTCCACGCGGACGAAGTCGCGGACGGCCGCTAGTCTAGAAATAAATACACTTCTATGTTTGGATCCTCTTTACACAATCATCAACCTCAAACTGAGTAGAGCTTCTGTAGGTACTCCTTATACCTCGTGTCACTGATAATGTTCTGAAACAATTCTAATTACATAGGTACTTTACTAGAAAAAAATATCCAGACGTAAACAAACATAAGTAACTGTTGACACATGATTATTTGCCCTTAAGGGCAGACATTCCTTGAAAGGCTTATCCGCACATTTCATATTTGTTTTTATTGGGTAAATAATATAGTTATCAGACATGAATCTGTTAGATCTTGTTGAAACAAATATTCAGAATTTCACGGCTGTTTCTTACTGATTTAAAAAACCTGCGGGAAAACCTGCTGTTGGTGGCGAGCGACCTTCGGCGCTATAGGCAGGGCCCATTGGGCCAAATGTACTTTTTCTGCTATTGTGTGGTTAACCACAAGGTAACATGCCGATAGAACCATGGCCAAGGGCTTAATATGACGTCGCTCCAAAATGTATTGAAAAACAAAATGAGTGATGGATCTTTCGCACTAAGTTTGTGTGCTTAAGTACTCAGCGATCTTTGCATGTTTACTCTGTCAGAAGTTCAACCAACCGCGACACTATCGACCTCCTTGCAATTAAATAAAAGCGAATAATAAAGTAAACACGGCGAGTGAGAGGAGTATTGTCTCTCAATTAAATTCCCTTGTGCAGTAAGCCACACCACAGTCGTAACATAGAAGTTGGAAAATGATCGTTAGTACATTGATATAGGGTGTCATGTCAAAGTACAGATTAATAGGCAATTATTGGAGTTTTTGTCGCGTCACAGTCAAGTGAGCGCGCTCCTTCCGCTCGCTACAATGGGACTTGAACACAGACGTGTTACTGGTCAGTGTTTACGGACAAATTGAGGGTTTGGAGGATGACATCCGGTAACTTGTGTGTGATTACATTTGTGTTCATCGTATTATCTAGCTAGAACACCGAATAGGTCAGTGTGAAGGCAAGCGCCTAAACTACTTAACTAGAGACTGAACTGCTGAAATTGGTGGCGCGAGAGATGAGCTTAAGGTAACATTAGTAGAGATTTGCGTTCATAGATCAAGTAACTAAGTAATGCCAAACTAATTTTGTCCAGCTCTATCATTAAACCCGCTCATACAGCCCCATGAAGAGGGTCTTAACGGGTGTTACGGTGTCTGGGTAGATACCTCAATAAATACTTGCAAACACATCAGGAATACGTACGTTGGTTCTTAAACCACACCATCTTTTGGAATATGGCGATGGTATGTAATGTTTAAACAAAAGCAAATTTTAGTATAAATAAATCTCAGTTACGTATTCGCCTCTAAGTGCGCCATAAGCATAATCCCCTGACACCAGTTGATATGAGATTAAAGTATTATGTACTTCACGTCTCCTGAGTACTGAGTGTCATCTATGATTCATGTTCGCTGCCAAACTGACGGCTGAAACGCCGCGAGGTGAGCTGGCTCAATTATACATCACTTCGAATACGGCGGTATTACGCTTACTGCCGACCTAGATATCACGTGGGTGCTCAAATGCAGCCTCGCTTTAGACGAATCATATTAGGATCACAAAACGCTTGGCTATACCATTTCACAATTAGAAATAGTTAACAGCGGAGCTCAAATGATAAGCTGGCATATTTATAGCGGCCAACAAGAGTGTTAATGTGCGATAGGTTGAAAAACGTTTATTTTTTACAACCAAAAAACCTAACGTAGAATAACATTAGAGGTGATTGTAGTGTTGTTACTCAGGTAGAAAACTTTACATGAATAAATGTTTATGGTGACGAAAGAAGACAGATGAGGACGACTGTAGTATTTCTATTAAACTTATATGGTCAATAACTCCAATTTAGTTACCATTCAAATTGCGTTCCTGATTCGCATACGCTTACAGAAAATCACAGCGTATGGGCGTTAAAGTTATTTTGCGCGCGTAACGTAGTTTGAATGAACTAAACTCAGTCACTCATATAACAATAAGAAGGTAGGTATATTGTGTTCAGATAATAGAGCCAGAATTGCGCTACGCTTGAAGACTGACAGCGTGGAAAACATCGCTACACGAACTTCACCGGGGGGAAAAGATACTACAAGAGACGGATTTTCATAAATCTCTACAAATCTACTAAGCTTGTTACACAATGTGTAACGTTTCAGGATTAGTTTAAGAAGGACGTCCTCGCAGGCTAGTTATTAAATTGAAATAAACAAATCCTAACGTTTTAAGAAATACAGACGTATCTTTATGTCTCCGTGGTCATGTCAAATAGTCATCTTGAGTCATCGGTTTTATCCTCATTTTCATGGTATTTCGTTTTCTTTCTAAATCTATGGTAAAGATAAATGTTTCAATTTGGCCGCGACGACCTAAACAGAGATGACAGGCCCATGACATAGCAGGAGCCCACGGTCACCTGCGCATGACCGGCGACAGATAATGCGCCTTCCGGCGGAAGCGGCGCAATCGCCATTTTGATCTCGCTCGACAATGTGCGCCCGCGCATAATCGATGTTACACAATCAATAGTGTGGATGCATGTTTACACCTGATGCTTTACTTTCAAGGTCTATGATTTTTTCAAAGTTAAGATTGTTACAGATGTCTTTTCATTTATATATACCTGTCCCAAGTATTTCTAAATCGTTAATAGGTAATACGGACACAGAACAAACACGAATGCCCGACAAATAAATGTTTGTCCTTCAAACCCACGACCCGAGTCTACCAGGCCTAACATGTGCACCACGGTAACACTGTGTAGCGACAAAATTTAGTCACAATGCGCATCTTAGCCGAATTTTCTGCCAAAGTATTTATAGTTATTGCTGAGACCCCAATATTCCTTCATTATCAGTAATGGGATCAGCTGCATCGGCGGTGGCTGGAGAAACGCCCGGCACAGACCTTCGGCTTCCGACGACCGGTTTGAAGTTCTCCATCAACCAGCTGCGGTCCCTCAACTCATATGTGGATGCTCTAAATGAAGATGATCAGAAAGGTACTACGTCATTTTTTTTAAAAAAAACTTACTCTCCTTCCTGTGAATGTCTTTGCCATTTGTTAAAAAAATGTAGACAGCCTGCATCCGGTGCAGAATAAGCGTGGGGCCTGTAGTCAATTTTATGGAGGCCATCTAGATCTGGAGAGGTTCTGGGTTCCCTTTGCCTCGTTTCGCGCGGGATCCGTAGCATTTGCCACTCTTGCTAATAGACTAATGAGGCATCCAAAAATTCTGCGACTTTCAAATCACAGTCAACCTATGTAATGGAAGTATTTTACCTTGCGGGAAAAATATTCAAAGATACTGCCTACCTAAAGGATAAACACTGTGTATCCAGGTCGAATGTCGTCCGAGATGGAAGCTTCGGTGGAAAGCCTGGTGCAGCGCATCGTCGATGGAGCAGGCCAGAGGGACCCGCGCTTCAGGTGTTGCCATCTCATTGCTCTTCACAGAGGGAAAAAGGTATACATGTGCCAGGAACAGTCATGTGCGTTAGAATCGGATGAAGGTGTAGGTCCTGGTGGTAGTATTTGATATTGAAGAATTCGAGACGGTTCAAGGACGGTGAATTGATGGTACCAATTCAAAGTTGGTACTTTTGAGGAAAAATGGATCAGAAGACTCTATAAACGTTTAATGATCCCTAATAAGTATTTATGCGGACACTAAGCATTGAAATTTTCTTAACGTTGAGTTAGAAAATGGCAAAAAGTATAAAACTGCGAGTAGAATAATTAAAGCTGTTTGAATTCTGTTTTATGATCCGTTACGAATCGAAATGAGACCTCATAAAGGGTAATAGATAACCTTGAAAGTTATTTGCATAAAAGGGCGACTGCTCATACCACTTTGTCCCCAGATGCGTTCCCGCTCCCTGGAGTATCTGGTAACCCTGGACTCGCTTCCGGCCCTAAACAGTAATGAGTTCTGCAGACTGCAAGAGGGGCCTCTGGGCTACGGGCAGATCAGGCTGTCGGGCAGAGATGCTGATAAGTGGGAGGAGTTTATAACTCCTTCAGGTTTTCTTTGCAGGTGAGCATATTAAGTAGATTTAATAATACAAACTTATATCTTCTTTACTGTTGTTTGGGACTTTGGTTTATTGATGGGAAATAAACATATAGATAACCTTCGAAAAGCCGCAGAAACAATCATACGGGTGGTAGCATAGTAATATGTATTTTATAGTCCACCATCGCCATGGCAAGAAAAAGAAGAAATAGACTTTTACGCAATTATGCCACTAAAACTTGTAAAATAGTGGTTATATTTTTTAACACAACTTTGCTATGGTTAACATTTATTTGTACTTAGTACTAACTCAAATACATGGAACATTATTATGTGTCCTGGGTGAAAATCGTACCAGCTACCAGATTAGTTTTGGTTATGGTTGGTTGGTTACCAGTTTTGGTACGGGTCACTGCTAGAACAACAGATTCAAAAAGTCAAATAATACTGTCGCTTAAGATTCTGAATTTAAAGAATTATACAATGCTTTTCTGATTTCGTGTGGTTGTCAGGGACAAAGTGGTAGAGCGCTGGGTAGAGTTAATAGCACGCTGCGCACACGCGCGCGGCGGCGGCGGCGCCAGGGTACTGTGCGCGCGCGCCGCGGCCGAAGCGCAGCCTTACTCTTACTGCTACTTGGAGCGGGGTGAGTCATATAAAGTTACAAACATACGTACGATCACACCTCTTTTCTCACAGGGTAGGCGGCCAACCCAATCTTTAACTTTTATCCTGACAGTTGACATAAATCCTGCGATTCTTCCACTCTCATTCATCGTTTCTTGAATGCTGGTCGGCCAGTCAATTTAAAAGAACTCAATAATGCTAACTTAAGGAAGAAGAGGTCGGTGAGCCACCTGAATCACCGGCGCAATGTGGATGTTGAAGGAACGATGTCGACTTGTTTTTAGGATTTTGAAAAGGTTCTTGTACAACTGTTTGCTATCAACTGATAAGCAAAAGTACTCCTGCGGCAGTTGATAACAGCCA
This sequence comes from Udea ferrugalis, assembly GCA_950022985.1. Lineage (NCBI taxonomy): Eukaryota > Metazoa > Arthropoda > Insecta > Lepidoptera > Crambidae > Udea > Udea ferrugalis. The sequence goes on along the minus strand of OX465527.1, from coordinate 1,589,984 downwards.
TTCCCACAGTTAAAGCGACAGGCAAAGCAAATAACATAACACCAGGCACTCTACTAGGTACAATAAATAAATACGCCCTGTTCACCAGGATACATAACAAACACATACGTGTGTCCTGGGTATAAATCCAACCTACAATTTAGCTGGCAGGACCACTACATTTAAATAACACCAAACAAGTCAACTATAAAGTATTGATTGGTATTGGAGAAATGTAAGCAGGAAAGTAATATTGAACAAAGAAGGTTGCATCAAACATCAAACTGTGTTAACCTCACTCAGAACTGCACGTTGAACTAGTTACAAGTTGCGCGGTAGTTGCGATGTGAGCTAACACACAGTATGATCTTACAGTAAGCTATCTACATACAAACGTGCCACTCTCGGTTTGAATGTGTGCGTGCGCGTCGCGCGCCGTGTCGCGATATCACGCACACGCTAGCATAAAATAGGGAGGCATAGGGAGGCGGCAGTACGGACGGGCTGTGCCGCGTGTCTGTGTGCACGCTAGGCTAATAACTCGGCGGGCGGCCTTAGATAGCCTACTGTATGGTTTATACTGTGGCTATCATCGCAACGCGAACTCTTGTTGGCGGCGCGGTATTCAATTATGATGCTCCTTGCCGAGTTTAATTGCTCGCTCTGGAGTGCTGCTCAAATTAGAGCGTAATATTGAGATTATCTGGTTGAGTTTCCAAGCATACATCATAAAAGCTTAGTTGAACGCGGTTTCGTTTTGAAATTCACTTTATTATATTCTCTTCGTCGTCACATTTCATATCTACTGTTTGAAGCAGAGCGTCCTGCTGTAGATGACTAATTTTATTGAAAGTTTTGAAAGAAAGTGCTCCTGGCAAAGTCATAGAAATTCCAAATGAAAACTTATTGCATTTGTTTTTCTTAAAAATTTAGAGTAATACAGTAGTACCGACTCAATACTTACTCAATGAGATCGAGTCTCGTCGTAGTTACCAGTATTTTACTTGCTAAGGCCGTAAGTCCTACAGTCCGAAGTAAGTATTTTAGATTTAGGATCCAAATGATCCCCTATGCAAAAATTATCCGAGCTCTCTCTATTAGCCACCACAGTCCAATCCAGCTCCGACCGGCGCCTGGCCATCGTAGAGGGAGCGGCCTGGGTGATGGTGCGCGTGGGGGGAGGCCAGGCCGAGGCCAAGCTGGTGCTGGGCGCCAGGGTCGAGGGCTGCAGCGCGGCGGCCTACACCACGCGCGTGCCTCTGACGCACCCGCTGGCGCTGCTGCACTACACCAGCGCTCAAGGGGTGAGAAATTCTAATTTTCAGGGACTGTTTGAATCGGCGGTTATTTTGAAGTTTTAAGGATTTTACAACGACTATGACCTAGTCGGAGGATATCGTTTGGAAGTGCTCGAATATCTTTTAGTTTTATTTGGCAACACCTATCTATTTATTGAGGTATGAACCTTTATAATACGCATAGCGAAGGAGTGGAATGGTCTGCGAGTACATGAGATTCCGCTGGCTTATAAACCCAAAGGTATTTTAGAAAATAATGAACAGGCTACTTCTGCCAGCTAGATCCATCTTAGACCACAGCTCTTCCGTTAGGATACTTGGATTGTGGTTAAGAGCCAACCCATTGATTCTAAAGAAAGCTCTGAGGCCCTATTACAATCTCTTATAACCTGACTTTTGAGCTGCATATTTACAGTCACTAGTCGTGTGGTATATAGTGTCAAAAAAAACCTCAATTTTTCTTCATTGTTGTAGGAAAATTAGAACTATGCTGTAGAACAATTTTGCATGTTTTAGTCAAATTTCAATGAATGAAAAGACGTAAACTGAGCAAATAGTGAGCTGTAAAAAGATTGTAATAAGGCCCCTGTATTTAACCACGCCCTTGCAATCCTTAAGTATTTTCATACTTCATGCAGGGTTACTACGCAGCAGCAGTGGGTCCCCCCTCGTCTATATCTTGCGCCGACCGTTCTTCGGCGTGGCAACTCTGGCACCCTCGCCTCGAGGCCACCTTGGACGCGCACTGCTCGGAGCTGGCCCCGATGGCCAGGGTCGCGGGGGCCTTGAACGCTCTGGTTGACAAGATGCGGGAAGGGGTTTTTCAGGTATGAATTGGTTTCAATTTCCACTTCCAACTTTTTTTAGATTTCAAGGGTAGGGAAGGGTAGCGAGCAGAACAAGTAGTCCACCAACTGTCCATAACAGGGTTTGCACTAAGACCCACCTTGAAACCCCACCAAGTTACATATCTTTCAAGTTCAAACTCAAATCAAAGGCGTTTATTTCATGCAAACTTTTGAAAGTGCTTATGAAAAGTCAGTAAATCATATCTAGTAAACAGGGTTAAACAACACATAACGTAACTTCACCATCGGTTCCGATGTGTACTCTTTTCAGCATTGACTTCACAATAAATTTCATTGCCTCGACCGATTCTGAGTTCTAGTAATTGGTGTTATTGTTGGGACTTTTTGTATTTAGACTGAACACCATAAAAATCTCGGGTCAATCCCAAACTTCCTGACTTTATGGCATCCTTATCATTAGGGTTCCCTGCGCGTGGTGAGCCGCTACATGTGCGCGTGCTGCGTGCTCCGGCGCGCGCACCGCAGCGCTGCCGGCCGCAGCGCGCACGCAAGGCTCTGCGTCTCCGCGCACGCCTCGCATCATCTGCTGCTCATCCTGGACGAGTGAGTACCTAGAGCCCGTAGTATTGCTTTATGAAATTTACAATTAATTTCCATTATCCATGTTTTTCCATTTATTCATTTTTTTTCCGCTTACCATATTTTTCTGCTTAGCCCTATGGTTGACTGGTAGAGAATGCCTTATCGGCATTAAGTCCGCCATTTGTACCAATTCATTGTTGTACAATTAATAATAAATAAATAAATTATCATCAACAGCCACGTGACGTCCACAGAACATTCCAAAATGGCCGGCTGCAGGCAACCTGCATTCACCGAAATCCCCGCCAATTACTAATGCGAAGAGATCGCTTTTTAGCGATAAAGCCGCCCAAATTGTACATTTACGTCAATCTGTGTTACTTTGCTGTTGATTTCTGTTGTTTTGGTGTGCAATAAAGAATATATCTATCTATTTTCGAACACCAAAACGTTAGCGATTCGTGCTAGGCCTACTGATTGACCCATCAATAACAGTTTTTTTTTTCAAAACTGAGTATATAATTTCTTGACTTTAATGAAGGCTAATAATTTTTTTTTTTATATTTCTATAATTCAGACTAGTATCAATATGCGTCCGTGGGGGCCCCGCCGGCTACGTATACGCTGTAGAGAAGGGTTCCGTAGTGCGACGTGGAGGCCGTGACGCCGAGTGGGGCTCCGACGCCTTGTGTCTGAGGAACTGCCTCATGCACCTGCAGAGAGTCGCAGGTCAGTTCTTTTTTTTTCTGATTTATACATTACACATTCAAATGTTCTATTGTATTTTTTTCATTATATTTCTAAGTCTCAGCAATATTGATTACTAGTCATAACTAGTCGATAGGAAAACCAGAAAAATGCATTCGGTCTTGGTAATGGTCTCGGTAGCATAATTGGTAGTGCAGTCGCCCGGCTTGCGAAAGGCGCGGGTTCGAGTCCCGCCTGATGCCAAGACCGAATGCATTTTTCTGGTTTTCCTATCTTTAGTAAGATGATAATGCATTATCCCTAATGCTAAAAACAAAAATAACATAACTAGTCGTCAATAAAAGCACAAAGCATACTGATTTTTTCTTTTTTTCAATAACAACCCAACGCGTTTTCGTAAGAAATCCACAATCTGAAAAATCTCACGTGAGATTATAGGATGGGGGAGAGGGTTGAATAAAATCTTACGACATCCCACCAAAGGGGGAGGGAGGGAAAGAACATTTAAAAAAACACCTCACGTAATTTATGGACACCCCCTAAGGTGTAGACTAGTATCAATATGCGTCCGTGGGGCCCAGCCGGCTACGTATACGCCGTAGGAGGAACTGCCTCATGCACCTGCAGAGAGTCGCAGGTCAGTGTTCTGTAAACTAACTAGTCTACACTAGACTGGTCTAGACTACTCCTTCAAGTGTCGGAGACATACGAGCTGTCGATTGAGCGAGCGAGCGAGCTGAGCGATTATACTAGGTCTAAATTCGCCGCTTGGAACTGCACCAATTTCCTGGTGAGCTGAATCAGCTCATATTTCGTCTCCGACACTCAAGGGGGTAGGCTGGCGTAAGGTGTAGGCTAATATCAATATGCGTCCGTGGAGGCCCAGCCGGCTACGTATACGCTGTAGAGAAGGGTTCGCGCTGTGTCTGAAGAACTGCCTCATGCACCTGCAGAGAGTCGCAGGTCAGTGTTCTGCTAACTGTGGGCTGGCGTAAGGTGTAGACTAGTCCTTCAAGTGTCGGAGACTTACGAGCTGTCGGGCGCGTAATCGAAAAATACGGGATTTCTGAATTTCAAGATGGCGGACGAGCTGGCGGCCATTTTGTGAAAATTTTGCGATTTTCTAATGGTTTTTTGACCTTTTTTGGGTGTTGCCAATTTTTGAGTGGGATGGAATGTACTAGCCTCGTGTAGCTCGTGCTTGCGGGTTGCCAGGATACAAAATATTTTTGGTAGCTTTAGTAGTTTTTGAGAAATGGCCCGAAAAAGTCGAAAATAGAAATAAAGGCATTTCAGCAACAAAAATGCCCTAGGCTGGTTGAATGAAACCGTTAAAATGACATTTGACCATTTTTATCAAAATCAACTGGCAACACTGGAAATGAGAATTAAAACTTTTTTTTGGAAGGGGTCACTTTGAAGGTCTCTTGAGGGAGTTGTGAGCAAAATAGAAAAAAACGAATGATACGAGATTGCACTGAAAGTCTTAAATGCCAAGAATTCAATATGGCAGGTACACTGGCGGCCATTTGAAAACATGACAATTTAAAATTTTACCTAAACTGTTCTTTCAGGTAGTTTGCGTAATTTTACAGGAAAATGTAACTTGGGTTTATTGTCAGGTTTAGTTAGGCCTACAGTATGGTGAAATAAATTACCCCATTCTCAGGGTAAATTCTGATCCAAAAAAAAAACTGCTTTGTTTTTTAAAAAATCTATGTCATCCTGTTCAAAACTATTTACTCATATCGATTTGACCCATTCAAGGGTAGTTTACTATTTTGAAGTACGAATTAAGGACCGTGAACTTTAGGCCTGCCGTACTAAGCTATCCCATACTAAATGTACTGGGAGTCACTGAAAATGCTACTATGTATGAAAAATTCTTTTGAATTATCGCGCAAACATTGAAAATTTTGCGAGGTCGCAGGCCGAGCTTCGAATGTGAGGCCGAAGGCCGAACTCCGCGTAGGGCGAAGCCCGGAGCGTCCCCTAATACGGCCCAACCAACTCCGCGAAGCCGCACGCTGAGCGCCCGCACACGGTGAACTCCACAGTTAATCGCCTTAGTAACTAAAGGGCGAGACCGGAGGCCGAGCTTCGAGTGTGAGGCCGTAGGCCGAACTTCACCTAGGGTGAAGCACGCAGCGAAGCTTATCAGCCCACAGCGAGGCCGCTGGCCGAGCTTTCTGCTCCGGACGGATCACGGACTAAATTCACTTTTGCAAAGCCGAAGGCTGAGCAGCATAGCCTTGAGCAATTCCACACCGTGTTAGCTTTTGCGAAGCCGAAGGCTGAGCCATAGCTCTCAGCAAAACCACACCGTGTTAGCTTTTGCGAGGCCGAAGGCCGAGCTATAGTGAGGCTGTAGGGCGAACTTCGAATAGGGCGTAGCCCGCAAGCGAAGCTTCCAACCCTTAGCGAGGCCGCAGGCCGAGCTTCAAACTCCTTGTAGGGCCAAGCCCGCAGCGTCTTATTGTCGACTCAAGTAATTGGTAAGAAGTTGCGAAGCCGGAGATCCTTGAGATTTGAGCAAAACTACGACGTGTTAGCTTCTGCGAGGCCGTAGGCCGAGCTTTCAACGCGAGGCCGTAAGCTGAACTCTGCGTTCTTCAACTACTTGAGTTACTGTGCGAAGCCGAAGGCTGAGCGCCTCTACTATCTAAAGACATCCCATGAAGCTCTTGCGAGGCCGGAGGCCGAGCTTTCAATGTGAGGCCGTAGGCCGAAATCTGCCTTCTATAACGAATTAGGTAACTCACTATCTAAGCTTTACTACATGAAGCTTTTGCGAGGCCGAAGGCCGAACTAAGCGAAGTACGCAGCCCGGAACAGTGATCACAAACCCCCAGCGAGGCCGCAGGCCGAGCTTCAGACTCCTTGTAGGGCCAAGCCCGCAGCGTCTTATTGTCGACTCAAGTAATTAGTTAGAAGTTGCGAAGCCGAAGGCTGAGCTTGAGGTTTGAGCAAAACTACGACGTGTTAGCTTCTGCGAGGCCGTAGGCCGAGCTTTGAACGCGAGGCCGTAAGCTGAACTCGGCGCCCTTCAACCACTTGAGTTACTGCGCGAAGCCGAAGGCTGAGCGCCTCTACTATCAAAAGACATCCCATGAAGCTTTTGCGAGGCCGAAGGCCGAGCTTTGAATGTGAGGCCGTAGGCCGAACTTTGCCTTGTATAACGAATTAGGTAACTGCGCGAAGCCGAATGCTGAGCGCCCTCACTATCTGAAGGCATCCCATGAAGCTTTTGCGAGGCCGAAGGTCGAACTAAGCGAAGTACGCAGCCCGGATCAGTTATCACAAACCCCCAGCGAGGCCGCAGGCCGAGCCTCGATTGTGAGGCCGGAGGCCGAACTCCGCGTAGGGCAAGGCCCGGAGCGTCCATCATCGACCTTCAAGTAACTTCGCGAAGCCGTAGGCTGAGCGCCCGCACTAGGATTCTTTTTCTAAAACACCTTCCTCCCAGAAAAGACAGAGAGCGACGTCGGGGAACAGAAACCCCCCGCCAAACAAATGCGAGGCCGAAGGCCGAGGGGGGGGGGCGAAGCCCCGGAGCGGCCAGCGTCGCAGACCTAGCTTATGGCCGCGAGTCGGCCGTAGGCCGGCGGCCACAAGCTGGTTTGACTTATAAAACCTTATTTCCTTAGGAAATGAAGAAATACCGTCCACCCCGTCTGAAGTGCTGGAGACAGAGCTGGTCAGCCGCTGGGAGAGCCTGAACAAGGAGTCGAAGGCGGGCGCGGCGCCGACGCACTCGCGCAGGCAGCTGCGCTACTTATGGCGTGTGGCTAGCGAGCTGGTGCGCTGCAAGAACATGATTGTTTGTGTAAGTGGAACAGATGGCTTTCGTTGAAGTTACTGCGGTTTGTTAGGCCGGCAATCGGCATTTACCACCTTAGGTAGACCACACAGGCAAACCTTATGAGGGTCCGGCCGTTACGCACTCGAACCGCGACGCGCTTAGCCGGGACGCCCAGCAATTTTAGAAACACGTTGACAATCGTGAGTGTCCCGGCCGTGCGCCTCGCGAAACGAGGGCGTAACGACCGGACCCGAGGTTGTGGCTTTGTCCACAATCTCGGGCGCCTACTTGAGCATAAAGCTCAAATGCTCTGTCACACATTAATATACACATTTTATATGTGTATGTTTTCAACCCAAACGGGGTAGTGGGTAGCACATTGACTATAACCGTCGCTGTCATGGTGAAAGTAGCGTTCAGAAGCTCACTTTTCACCAGATTCAAAAAAGTATAAAATCAATTGAAGTCTTTAATTCAAATTGCATCAATTAAGAACACTTTAAAAAGTGTTCTTAATTGATGGTATAACTGGTTGGATGGTGATAACTGGTTTGATGTTAAAATGCAAATTAGAGACAAAATCAAAAACATTAACTTGAATTAGTTTTTAGGCGTTCGATGGGTTACATTAGGAAATATGATAAAAAAACTTCTGACACATTTTCATTAATAATTAGTGTTACAGTCAACATTACAATGAATATTTATGTATATCAATCATCTCAATTAATTCTCTGAACCTACCAGGTCCAGGCATTAGCTGAGTGGGGTCCATTTAATTTTGGACACCGTGACACTGCTGGTCTGGTGAAAATTTATGTTTATTTTTTCTTTTGTAATTTTTATTATTCATTTTTTCTCAAACCGTTTTGTTTTGTTTGTTTATATCTGTATGTGTACGATGTCCAAAAGCAATAAACGTTTTTTCTTTCTTCTTTCTTTCTTTCTAATTCTTCTTCTTAAACATTCATTAGGAAAGCCACAGTAACTTCCGTGCAAACCTGATCCAAGCGACGTCCCAGAGCGACGAGTCCATCGAGGACCTCATCCACATCCTGGCGATCATGCTGGACCAGGCGCGGGACCTCTACATGAATAATGTGCAGTACAGGACCCTGGGAGAGTTCAACAGAGAGCTCTCTCACTACAGGCTAGTAAACTACCACCTATATCCATTCATACATTTATTCTTCTTTGTACGAGAAAAAGAAAATATAATTGACGGACTTAATGCCCAGAGGGTTTTCTATCAGTCAGTTGCAAGGTGTATTTCAGAGACATTAAAGAGTTAGGGTTGAGTAACTTGCTAAAAGAGTTTTTGATAGGAAGATTTTGATAGGAAGAAAAAACAGCTGACAATGGAATCTAATGCTTTATAATTGTTGTTCCTTGTTATCACTAATCCAATACAGCCCTACTTCAAATTAAGAAATAACTTATTATAACGTGATACCTTCATAAATGGACCCCCAATCCTAAGCCTTCTTAGGCACCCTTAGACACGTTAGGTAAATATTAGGGATTGAAAGTCTTCCGCTCACCCCAATGTCCGGTAAACTTGGAAAAGCTACACTCAAAATTTGGCTCTAGCTTATACTCGTAGTTCGTCAAATAAAAACAGATCAGTAAAGATGTTAATCACATTTTATTTCACTCATCAAGTTTAATTTCAAGACCAAAGAGGTGGAGTCCAAGCTAAATAACTGCTCAAAAGTGTCTAGGGATATCTCAAGCATTTTCATACTAAGTATAGCTATTTGGGAGGCTGTAAAAATTAAAATATTGATACCAACGTAGAAATTTTTAGAACACAGAAACTGCCATATCTGCCCTTTCAGATCGTATAAAGAAATTAATTGTAGTGGCATTATTGTACAATCGTAAGGACGTTAAAAAAAAGACAGATTTTCCTTTTAAAAGGTGTCAAAATTTTAGCAAAATCAAACGTTTTTTTTGTAATATTCTTAACCTTTATCTTATGCCTCTGTCCTCGCGTTATTCTAAGATAATGCTCAACTTGTAAACAAACTTAACTTTATGAAATATTTGAAAAATGATATAGCTATGATATCCCTAGACAGTTTTGATGTGTGTATGTTAATCACATTTTGATGAGTGAAAGAAATTTCACTCATCAAGTTTAATTTCAAGACAAAAGCGGTCAAGTCCAAGCTAAATATTATATAACGTTTGATAATATCAGATCAAAGAAATGGAACAAGCTCAAGGAATACTACGACGCTTCATCAGCGTGCCTCATAGACGCTGTTCGAAGAGACCCGGACTTGAGGCAAGAAGACCTAAGAGACCAGATTAACGTCATGAAGAACATCGTCCACTGGCTGCACAAGGGCGCTAAAGACGACAAGAAATACTTAGGTATGTCTATAGTCCGTTCGCGTTAAGAATGCAGTAATTTCATACTTGTCCTTCGATCTAGCACGTCCGCTAACCAATCGAATCGTTCCTTATTAGAAAGCCAAGTCCAAGGTGACCAGTTGAACGCATACTTTCGAACGCAAAGGTTGTGAATATGAGTCTTTCGTGTTCTCTTAGAGCGAATCGTGTGCAAAAGAATTACCTAAATTTCAAAATCACTGCATTCTTAACGCGAACGAACTATACCGAATTGGATATATTCGCAGACAATCCGCAATCAATATTACAACATGTTGAGAAATCATTGTTATCGCTAGTTATTAAATTTACATCATTATGTTACAGGGTTAAGCCCGTTTAATTGTGTTTAATAAATAATAAATAAATATAGTAATACTGCGGTTCTGTAATATTATTATCATAATTGTTACCAGCTAAGCTATCTATTATTGCACAATTTTCCTGAAAATGTTTCTAAAGGTTTCATTTTTAGATTATTTGCTTGTACAATTTTTGTAAATAAAACAAGATCTGATTGCACTGAATGACAGTTAATACCTATAATTAACTATTATTGTGCCCTGGTGCAATCTACTATCACGCATTTACTTCCACTGGTTTTACTACTGCTATTAATACTTTTGTAATGTGAGGTCGCTGTGGAAATCAATGGAAAGAAATTATGAATTAGCTTTATTCGGAATGTTTCTTGGAATTTAATAACTGGCGAAAGTAATTTCCATTGATGACTAAAGAAAATCAGAGGTCAAAATACTAAGAGTACCTAGTAGTTATTGAACAGAGGTATGATGGAGCACAGATGTGTACTTCACTCATTATTACGTAAACATACATAAACATAAACGTGCTATATACGTCCCAACGTCCCAACTATGAGGTGGAACGAGCTGTACTACAACACGCGGGCACAGTGCGGATTGTTGGAGGGGTGTAAGGTTAGTGAGCAACCTTGATGTCAGATGATATCAAGCCACCCTTAGGCCTCTGACTAGGATTAGCGACTGACATTTAAGGACGTCAACAGGGACCAACAGCTTAACGTGCCTTCCGTAGCACGGAGATGCCCGAAAAATATCGGGGAGGAAAATGTCGGGGTGGTCATCCATCCAATTTCCGATCTGGCGTAGTTGCTTTACAACAGCGATCGTCACCGTTCACTGCCACAACTGCGCCACGTGCACTTGTTATTTCTTTAACTTTATTGTGCTCTTCTTAATAACCCCCTTGATGGGAAGCAGCAGTTAGGTTTAGATATGGAATAGACAAGAACAGTAACTACTAGGCTGGTCCATCTCATTTTAAAAGGCCTGCATCAATGCCTTTTCACGCCCTGCTTAAAAAACCCGGAATTACCTATAGGAAGGAGGAAACACATGCGCTGGGAAAGCGTTCAACGTCTGGATAGCACGGCACAGGAATGAATCACCGAACTATTAATGCCTTATACATGCACACAGCCCATTTATACGTGATAGTTAGACTTTAACATTTTTTTAGATTTCAACGAGTCGTACCTACTCAAACTGTTTTTACACCTTCTCGTGACATTTGGCACGATTTAGTGTTGCACTAACAAAAACATTTTACGTCCACTCCAGGCCCAGTCCTCAAGCCGTACCTGGACAGTCTCTTCACAAGTTCCCTAGAGAACTCGTGGTTCCTCGAAGAGTTCGACGCGTCCCGCTGTTCGCGCGAGTTCTCGGGGCTGCGGGAGTTCTGTGCGGGCGTCCACGACGGCGCCCTGGAGCCGTGCCTGGCGCTGCTGGACGCCGCCAAGAAGATGGCCTGGGCTAAGGCTATGGTGGACTTTGTGGACCGGTTCAGACATGTTGGTGAGTTTCTTCACAAGTTCCCTAGAGAACTCGTGGTTCCTCGAAGAGTTCGACGCGTCCCGCTGTTCGCGCGAGTTCGAGGGGCTGCGGGAGTTCTGTGCGGGCGTCCACGACGGCGCCCTGGAGCCGTGCCTGGCGCTGCTGGACGCCGCCAAGAAGATGGCCTGGGCTAAGGCTATGGTGGACTTTGTGGACCGGTTTAGACATGTTGGTGAGTTTGTTTCACAAGTATCTTATTTGTTAAATAAAATCGAAAATTTATTGGACAAAAACCATTTTCAAAATGACTACTTAGTCAAAGTTTCTCAATTTTGTCACTCATTCACTGACCGATTATCAAAAGGCTCTTCTAGCTGACATAGAAGCTTCAAATTTGCAATAAAATTAGTATTTAGTGTACCAATCAAGGGAAAACTAAAACATTTCGAAATTGATGTCTTGTTTTCTAGATACACTAACTGCATAAATAACTTTGTAATCCCACAGAAATTCATAGGATTATAGTTCCATAGTTTCATTTGCAGTCTACAAAAATTATGAGATCCCATGAAAAACAATACTTGCAAAAAAAAACCCAAGCCTCGCAACGCCATAACGTAAACTTGTAAATCTAACACGTTAAGTACGTGCCAAGCTATGGGACTTGAAAAGGCTGCTGTTTGAGCTGAATATGCACAAGGGTTGAAGAAATGACAAGAGTTTTATTATTTACCCATTCAGCCAAATTTGCAAAAAAAATAAACACTGTTTTGTAGCAGCAAGCTCCACAATGAATTTATTAAAAGGATTGAGCCAAAGCTATCTGGTATATAATATCTGGTAAAAGGACTTTTTTCTATTCGAATCAAGCACATAAGCTATAGGGATCAAAATTTCAGTCCGGTCTGCATGGTCTGAGAGTACTTTAACATTTTAAATATGGCCAGCCTAGCTTGGCCTTCGGGAATCCTTCCCCCAGGGGTCTTTAGGGAGAAACTAGAAAGTCGGAGGGTCAAGCGGGAGTGGTGAAAAGTTAATGCGAATTGAGTCTGTGGGTTCCAGATGTAGTGTCGCTGGAAACACTACACTAAGCTGAATTTGAGATGCAAATATATGTTTTGTGTTTCGAAAATGGACTTTAATGCTGGTTTTTCCTGGAGCACTAAAATTACAATAATAAGTAATATTCCGCAGTTCGGTGCAGAGCGTGAATTCATCTATGTACTCGTATGTTATGCCTCTTTGTTTGTTAAAACGATAAAGACACCATTACAGAAGGGTGCCATGAATTTTAAGTCATCATTAATGTGTTTTGTCATACGTCTAGTACTTCCGCTCCAGGTGGAGATCGGTAGCGTTATACAGGTTGTCCCAAAAAGTAGCGTCAAGCGGAAACCCATATAAATAGAGCAACCTTAAGGCTACTAGAATCTCATGTATGTTGGAGGAGGCTTCTGGGCAGTAAAAAACAGGCTGAGTAAAGAACACTAGGTTAGGATTACATAATACTCTGTAGCTTCAAATGAAAAACAACTTTATTCTGGTAGCCACTAAGTTTTAAATTATTATGATAATTGTGTTCCGATATTGCTGTCGGTTTTAGGTTTTAAGCTGTTTTCAAGCTGATAGTATTAAATGTCTTATCCATAAGCGATTGATCCGTGTTTGAAGAGTTAGCAAGTGTGGCGACTTGCAAATCTCCCTAAGTTCAATACAGTGTCTCGGCTTCACTCGGTCGCTAGTTGCTACTCCATTGCCCGCTGGAGCTCCGCTGAACCTAAGTTACATTAAATGAAATACAGAGCAGCCGTATCTAGAACTTCAGAAGTTCGGAGGAACCGGAATTGTATTTTAATTTGGTTATAGTGAAGTTTAAAAATCAAACAGTTTTTCAAAAAGAATATTTTCGTTCAAAATTTTGTTGATAGCAATTATGCTATCACACAGCGCCATAGCGCTAAGCGCAACAAAGCTAATAAAAACCTAACTCACAACTTACAATCTATGGTACCCACTTGTAGTTAAACATACAGTGGGATATGTGTTTTTTTAATGGTTTTTCAATCATCATTCATGTAAACTACGAGTAGTTTCTCATTAGATTTTTATTTTATTTTATTTTATTAGGAAGATTTCACATTAAATATAGATTTGATACACTTCGTTTTCTTTGCATTATCCTGGCATGTCTCTCAAATTTTCAAAGGGTATAAGGCTGTTATATTTATTGCTGCTGAAGTTTTTTATTAATGAAAGTATATTCCTTATTAATTTTTTTTGACATTAACTATAGATTAGCTATTGTTCTGGAACAATAGGCATAGGTATTGGAATATAGATATTGTACCTGGGTACAGTAACGAGAAAATCATATGGAAATTCAGAAAATAAACCAGCAGCTGCATTGGATATATTCCATTGAATTTAATCCTTTCACATGCGAATCCCAGCATAATGTTATTAAGCTCAAAGGATGAGAATCAAGAGACAGAAGAGCATCGGAAATGAGCCAGTCCGCGTGTCGGCGCTCCGCTCATGTCGGATTTAATTAATTTAATTCAGAGAAAGAGTAGTCGTTTTATACTCTGCTCTACGTTGTCTGTCTGAGTCTAGAAAGTTAATCAAGCTATGGAAAGTCAAGATTGTTTTAAATGCTGGTGGAGTAAAGATTTCCGTGTATTTTCAGTCAGCAAAATACAGGAGTTGCTTGTAATAACATGGCTTATGGAAACCTTTAGTGCAATAAGAAAAGCCAAAGATAGATATATTCTTCATGCCACACCAAACCTACATGTATGTGAATTTCATATACAGATTAAAAAGGCGATCTCTTTCATGAAGTGACTAGCCCCAGCCTTCTGTAAAATATTACTTTAATATTTATTCATAACAAGCGGCCGCCCGCGACTTCGTCCGCGTGAAATTTAGTTCAGCCAGCGAGTACAAATTGTAGCCCAAATGTTAAAGATAAAGATAAAGATAAAGATTAATTTATTTGCATAAACATGTGTTGGTAATAATGATACAAAGTTAGGATGCTCATCATATGGTGTTCAATAAAAGTTTGGATCAACATGTTTTACCATGACAGGTGTACAAAATCATATTAGTATTCGAACAAAAATAATCAAAACAATTAAATACAAAAATAAGAAAACAAATTATTACGAGAGCTTGTCATTCTCATACATTCAAACACTCACAAGAAATAAATTAGTAATAATAATGCATGTCAAATAAATAAATAAATGAACAAAAACAATCGAATAAGAACAATAATAATAATGGTAATTCATAGGGATTTGTCATTCAAAAAATCATGTAAAGTATAATAGCATTTTTCTGTCAATAGCTTTTTTGTTTCTTTTTTGAATAATGTTGTATTCAGATCCTTAATTCTTTTAGGAATTTTATTATAAATCAATGGAGCCCTACATATGACACTTTTATGCAGTAGTGCAGTTTTAGATGTATGTACACAAAGCCTGTCATTGTCACGCCGATTACGTTTCACTTTATCTGAAATGCGTGGGAACAGGTGGGGATTGCTTCGAACAAACAAAGTTACTTCCAATATATAAAGAGATGGAACTGTCAGAATTTTGTGCTTCATAAATAGCGGTTTACAACTCTCACTACTCTGGATTCCGAACATAGCACGTATACATCGCTTTTGCATTTTGAATATCATTTCTTTGTTTGTTGAGTTGGCCCAGAAAATAATGCCATATCTGAGAGCTGACTCAACGAGACCGTAGTAAGCAGAGAGCAGCGCATCAGTGCTTATTGATTGTGACAATTTATAAAGGGCATATGATAGACTGCTAATTTTTTTACACACCATATCAATGTGCTCTTTCCAATTCAATTTACTATCTATAATTAAGCCTAGAAAGCGAGCAGTAGTGGATTCTTCTACAGTGTAATCATCATGTACTAAAGTCACATTCAATGGGTTTTGCAATCTTTGGCCAAAATGCATGATGTTTGTTTTTGTCAAATTTATTTTCAAATTATTACTGTCCAGCCATGAAATAATAGATGTCAATGAGTTTTCAATGTCAAAATTATAAGTATTTACATCTTTACATGCAATCGTAACAGTGCTGTCATCTGCAAATAATGTCATGGGTTGCTTAGTTGCATTTGGCAGGTCATTGATGTAAACTATAAATAATAGTGGCCCCAGTACACTACCTTGTGGAACGCCATAAGTTACATTTCGTTTCACCGATAAAAAAGTGTCTTCATTCTTTGTTTCACCATTTATTCTAGTTATTTCGGTTATTTGTTGTCTGTTACTTAAATAGGATCGAAGCAAATCAAGGACATTACCTCGTATTCCGTAGGCATCAAGTTTATTAATTAGTATGTCGTGGTCTACATAATCGAATGCCTGTGACATATCACAGTAGACAGCACACACCGGAGTTTTATTATCAACATGGCAATAGACATTTTTGATGAATTCATAAATAGCCATATTTATAGTTTTGTTTTTACGGAATCCCTTTTGTTCATTGCATAAAATGTTATTTCTTTCTAGATAAGCATTCAACTCTTGGCATAAGTATTTTTCTACTATTTTAGAGAATATCGACAATAATGCAATAGGCCTATAGTTGTTCATTAATTGACTATTACCTTTTTTAAGTAGAGGTTTTATAATTGCCATTTTAAGGTCATCTGGAAATGTTCCTGTTATTGTAACTAAGTTAATAATGTGACTCAGATGGTGACAGATACAATCATTCACTGCTTTAATTATATGAGTGGAAATACCGTCATATCCTACACTTTTTTTGTTCTTCAAATTTTTGAGGATTTTATGAATCTGATTGGCTGAACTTGGCGCAAGAAACATTGAATTGACCGGAGAATCAATCAAGATGTTGCTGTTTTTCCCAGCACCTGGAACAGGGATAACTTTTTCGATAAAATGATTATTTCGATAAATGTTATTTCGATGTTAAACCCTTCTAATTCGGAACGTACCCATAGTTACGCTAATTACAGCAGCCGTCTGTCATCAACTGTCATGCCATACCACGTGATGCCGCGTACATTTTCATATTTTACTTGATATTTCCAACAATTTACACAATATCTTTATAAATTGTAGCCTATGTGTTATTCAGATGTATAAGCAACATTATTGTAAAATTTCATTAAAATCCATTCAGTAGTTTTTACGTGAAAGAGCAACACAGCACATCCAGATATACAAACTTTCGCCTTTATAATATTAGTAGGAAGTAGGATGATCGGGATGGACAACCATCATTCTTTGAAATTCACTGAAACAATTTTTCCACCGATTGACGATTGATGAAAGGTCACCAAAAAGTGTAATAGAACGCGTGTAAAAAGCAGGCAATGTAAAATATAAAAGTTCCGTATGAATTCTGATGTTCGACTTAACTAGTTCGGAAGTCGAGATTTTGGCGCTGCTCCAAAAAAGTGCTGATAGTTTAGGTCAAGCCAATATTGGGGCTCTCACGCTCTACCTCTATTGTCTCTGCCAATAAAGGTTACTTTCAAATTGAGGGTAGGAGATCTGTTTTAGTACTAGTTACATAATGAAGGTAATCCTTTGTATATTATGTAAGTATTTACAAAGAAAGTATTCAAGTGGTTGATATATCCGTTGTCTTGCTTCGGAAGGACAATCTCTACACTCTCTACTTAAGTAGTTTGGTGTTAAAAGGAAAATATTTCCAAGGATTTTCATCACAACATAGTATAAAACAAAGTCGCTTTCCCTGTCCCTATGTCCCTTCGTATGCTTAAATCTTTGAAACTACGCAACGGATTTTGATGCGGTTTTTTTAATAGATAGAGTAATTCAAGAGGAAGGTTTATATCACGGCAGATAACCATTAACATGCTGCCCCCAACATACACATACACACTTAATCACAAACACACACACACCATCACACAATCACACGCTGAAACACATATACACACACATATAGATGTCCTAAACCGTTACATGGTATTTACAGAATTTATTAAAACACTAATTTTACCTAAGTCATCACCTATTTAATGGATATTACACTGCAAAACATTATAGAAATAGACGGTATAGAGTTCACCAGCACAGCTACTTGCGATATCGAAAATGCCTCAAAACTTTTTAAAATAAAAAATCTTGACTTCACGCTTTTAACCCAAAATATAAGAAGTATTTACCAAAACTTTGATAATTTTATAGTGTCAATTTCACAGTTAAATTTTGATCCCACCATCATAATTTTGACTGAATGCTGGTTATGTGATTTTAAACCGATTCCTCCTATACCTAATTATAATATGTATTCGACCACTAAAAACAAAAATAAAAGTGATGGTGTGGTTGTTTATGTTATGGATCATCTTTCGGCAGATATTACAGAAATATTGCTTCAGGATGCAACATGCCTACAACTTCGCATTGAGGAAAAAACCATCTTGGGCATATATCGTTCTCCTTCCACCTTGAATACGAGCGGGTTTATTAGTTCTTTGAATGATCATTTAGAAAATATTGCCTCACGCGGCCCTGTTGTAATCGCCGGGGACATAAACATTAACATAATCCCTAGGGAAAGTGAACAGGCTAATGAACGAGGAAACAGGAACACCTACCTAGAAATGCTTGCCGGGCATAATATTATGCCAGGTCATAACCTTCCAACCAGAGAAAACAACTGTCTGGATCATATTATGGTAAAAATCGATAAAGCAAGATTAGCAGCGCAGGTCGCTGTGTTAAACACCTCAGTTACCGACCACATGATGGTTTTACTACATCTAAAAAATATTTACACATCCAATAAAAGTAATAAAATTAAAATTAAAGAAGTTATTAACTACAGAGCTGCATGTGACGATCTAACTCATAAAAATCTGCCTGAGCTTTTGCTCTGCAGGGATCCGGAGCTAGTTACTCAGGGACTAATTTCCAAGATAACGTTATCGATTAATGAAAACACTAAATTAGTTAAAATACCTAAAAGTAAACGTGTCTTAAAACCCTGGATCACTCCTGGGATACTACGTTGCATACGACATAGAAACAAACTACAATTTCAGCTTCGCCTAAATCCAACAGATGAAACTCTTCGAATCACGTACAGACGTTACCGCAATTTTTGTAGTAATTTGTTGAAAAAGTTAAAACGTAATTACGAAAGAAAACTATTGCAAGACTCCGGGGGTGACTCGAAGAGGCTCTGGAACAGTATATCTAGCATAACGAACCTGAAACAGACTAAGTCGGACAACTCGAAATTACTATCTTGCAAGTCTTCTCAAGCAGAATCGGTAAATTTTATTAATGGGTACTTCAGTGGTATTGGTAAAGCACTAGCGGATGCCATTCCGCAGTCGAGTACTTATGGAATGGATGCGTCTCAACTAGATGCGTCAAACTCCTCATCATTTGTTCTTCTTGACACTGATGAGGACGAAATACTCAGCGTGCTTATGAATTTGAAATCAAAAAGTGCCCCTGGGTGGGACCGCATTCCAACCAGCTTTCTAAAGCTTGCCAGGTATCATGTTGTGCCCATAATTTGCCATCTCATCAATCTCTGCTTTGAGAAAGGTGTGTTTCCACCCTCTTTGAAGGAGTCAGTTATAACACCAGTGTACAAGGGTGGGGATGAACTCGACATCAGCAACTATAGGCCAATTTCAGTGTTAACATCGATCTCGAAAATTATAGAAAAAGTAATAAACGCACGTATTGTAAAATACCTAAACAAATATAATTTAATCGCTAAAAATCAATACGGTTTTCAGACTGGTAAATCGACTGCTGACGCTGTAGAGGATCTGACTTCTCTTGTCGTGGACAAATTAGATGCTAAATACAAGTGCCTTGGCGTGTTTATCGACCTGAAGAAGGCGTTTGATACCGTGTGCATCCCAATCCTTGTAAAAAAGTTAAAAAACATTGGTTTTAGAGACACACCACTAAACCTCATCCAGGACTACCTCAGTAATAGAACCCAGAGGGTTAGAGTTGGTGGTGTGGTAAGTGAGTGTGAGACTGTAGGCTATGGGGTTCCACAGGGTAGTGTCTTGGGACCTACGCTGTTCCTGGTATATCTTAACGATCTCTGCAACCTAAAGATAAACAATGCTTGTTTATTTTCATGCAATGTGGGGACCGGGAGTAAGCCAATAAAAGATGTTGATTGCAAGACGTCTCGTTTATTACTAACTAATCTTACCTTAAATATAGCTTATATACTAGATACGCTGGGGCAAGGTGTGTCATACACTACACCTCCCCCCTTTTTTAAAAAAAATAAACTCAATTACATTAAATAAAATGCACAAATTGTTATACATTGAGTAGCACTGCTGGCAATCGATTATAACTAGTTATTTTCTTAGTTATCCTTCAAAATAAATATAATTAATTGTCGTATGAAGCAATTGTGTAATAAATCATTACAATAAGGCACAATCTATTCTGGAACAACACAGAATCAATATTTTAAGAACCAAAAAAAAACGGGTTGTTTTCGGTCATTTGTGTAACAACGGTTCAAGTTGAAAATCTAAGGACTTTCACGAAAAAAAAATGATTCATTTAACGGTCAGCCACCACATGTTCGTTCATGTTATATAATAAAACTCATACCAAAAAAAAATGATAATAATATTTTCAAACATGTTCAATAATTTCAGAAAAAAAAAACAAAACGACCAACTAGGGAGGTCAAACTCACTTTATCATATAAATTCCAAACACTACAACTTTCTCATGAAAGATCTGAATGAATAACCATAATTCTCCTAAATCATTCTCTTAAACTTTTATCTTCCATATGATTTCATTTCCAAAAACAAATCTCATTCAACACAACAACGTTGTCCATTCTCTAATAATTATATCCACTAGCTCTATATTCTTATCGGTACGTACTTTTTGTAGTCATAGTTCACTTCATACGGTAATTCATATACCTCATCATTTGGGCCGGCCGGTCCCCTTTATTTATTCATTTTTATCATAATATTTATTCACTTTCATTTTATTCATTTCATTTGGTACATTTTATTATATTTTTTATTTATAGTCGACTTATTTTTACATACGCGCGTATATTATTATTTTGGAGGTCGTGGTTTAAGCCTCTGCTGGACTCCAACATATCTCACGGAGGAAACTCGTTCGCACTATGATCGATTAGAAGGATCCGACTCTCCTTGTACCTTGTACCATTTATTTTATTCTTCCTTTCTTACACTCTTATAATGAAGGTCATATTTTAAGACTCTTTGGTCTCCAACTTATCTCACGGAGGAATCTCGTTCACACCATGATCGAATGGAAGGATTGGACTCTTCATTTAGTCATATCATTGTAATAAATAATTAATGATTAAACGAACTTACCCTACGTGAAGTTCTATCATAATTATACGAAGCGCTTCGTCCGAAGAGATTAGTATGTTAGTAACAATTTTAACTTGTAGTAACGCATATTCAGACCCACATCATCACTATTTTGAGAGATTCCAAAGATTTTTTCACAGTGGTATACCCTTCCGGCCCAATCTGTCAACGCCGGAACCAGTCGGTACTTGTCATTAAGTTTAGAGTTTTAAGCAGAGTACCTCCACAACATTATAATTGTTTTGTGATCATTGACATATTTCCCCGTAGAGTTAGGGGTGCAGACAGTTAGCTGGGTGGGGAGGGAGTGTATACTAATCTCTTCGGACGAAGCGCTTCGTATAATTATGATAGAACTTCACGTAGGGTAAGTTCGTTTAATCATTAATTATACTTCGCGCTTCGTCCTCGAGATTAGTATGTTAGTAACAATTTTAACTTGTAGATATTTAGAGACATACGGTGGAAATTTGTCAATGAAATTGTACAATCATTAATGTTGTTTATTTATGATTATTATTATTTTTGTCAATACTTAAGTACCTCATACTATTTTGTCAGGAGACTGAAATAATAATTAGGTACAAACTGTGTTCTCCTTTTTTTTATAACCGTTTATAATTAAGTCATTTAAATTATAGTTCTTTTACAGCTAAGCCCCTTATATTTAACAGAATCACGTCAAGTCCTGGTTAAATTACGATTTTAAACACAAAAAAAAAGTAATAGCAATGTAATGCTACGTTTTCTTTGCTTTATCTAATCCTAATGATTCAATAGAGTTAAAACCTTATAAAACCAATATGGTTAATACCTTCAGGCAACAGTACTTTCTCAATTAAGTTATAATAATCATATGTTGATGCCCATGTTAAAACGTCACACATGACGTGTTCATTTGTGTACATGATGTTCATGTGGCAGGCAAATGCAGCACTGGCCCGTAAGAATTACGTTTTCTAATTCAAATGAAAAATAAAGTTTGGACTTACAGTCTTACACGTTTTTAAGAAGTGTGCTTTTAATTGAATAGCTTTGCTGAAATTCAAGACAAGAGTCTGATTTCTACAACAGGTAATTACAGCAGGCAGATACTCCAGTGTGTTAACTGGGTGGTGTCATAATAATAATGAGCAATTGAAACTGGAAAACTGTTTTCTATCTTAAAACTTTACAGTCAAAAAGGCGACCTCTAGGCCATACAACTAAGTAATGAAATCTATATTTCTATCTATATATCTCATGAGTCTATACTCATACTCTTGGAGTTGCAATTTCAAACAAAAACAGTATCAAAATGTCAATCAACATCAGAGGCAGGCTGGCGAACGGGACGTTCAGAAGCCCACAATTTCCAAGGGAATCTGAACCGAAAATAGATTTAGACCTCAGTACACGGTCTAAACTATGTGCTAGTTTTAATGGCCCAGTTCGTTTTTCAATAGAAAAAAGGCATTTTTGAAAATAAAATTAAATTTTAAGTTTTTATTTTAAGTGCCTTTCTGATGTTCACCAACAAAATCCTATATTATCACAGGACCAAAAAAAAAACACGGTCGATATTATATAGACAATCCTCGTAACTTGTCAGGACAAAAATAAGAAGTTTAAGAACAGTTTTGGGAGTCACCTAACTGGTCTGAAGTAGGTATTAAAATGCACGTAGGAAGGCAGTTAATGTGCAGGTTTATAATATGTTGAATCTTTATGTTGAATGTTTAACTCGAACGATTAAGCCTTTGCGAAAATCTCTGTTGCACCAATAAGGTGAGTTCACCGGTACCGGTAAGGTCCTGTAACTAAATAGAGCTCCAAAAAAGATAATATTACAGTAATTATTACATGATAAGTAGACATCTACCGAGGCAATATGATCACACATGGTGATTTAAGGCCATGTGGAATTGCAGACGCTGCACTAAGGGTATATAATAATCATTATGATTAATATGTTTCAGTTAATATCTGTTGTTAACTGGAGCAATTATGTGTGTAAAGAGCAATTATACATTTTTGTCGCATGGAATGTCCGTCCCGAGAGGGGCAAACCCACGCACGACCCTTAGAAAAGCTTGGTGACTAGTCGATATCAAAAGATTCTCTTCAACACCGATCAGAGTATCAATGTCTGCATATACCTGTAGGGGTAAAAATAAGTGAAACTTAAATTAGTTACCAATGTAATGTACCTAATTAGCTATAAGACCAGCAACTGACTGTACTTTAACACAGATAGGTAGATAAACCTTCTGAAGATAGATTTACAAGAGTATATTATCACACACAGGAGGGGTGTACTTAATCGGAGATACACTTTGACAACGGTTAAAAACAGCAGAAATTATGCAAGGTGTGTTTATAAAATTAGGTTGTTGGGGTTACCTTGCAAGGATCTCTTTGTTACATTAAGCAATCTACCCATCGCGTTGAGGCATCAGAGTTAATTTCGGCAACATGTTAAAGTTGTTTTAAAACGACAGTGTGATGTAAAACAGAAACTTGCTAACGACCTAATAAACTATTTTAATTCTGGTCTAAATCTTGTCACTAACAGGAAGTCAGAATAAAAATTCAACTATTTCAAACAACTCCTTTAACATTATTATTTTTTACATTGCTCCCTTGTATTAACAAGTTAGTTAACATTTTGATGGGAACGAGGTAAGCCAAGTATACTGGAAGTTTTATTGCTATGACGTTTATTAAACGTTCTCAGGACGGGCCTATGTGACCTAAATAGGAAGCAAAGGATGCAAATGGTCGTCCTTCAAATTATATAATTTAATAATTATATATTTGATTGAAATACACTTCAATGACGTCAGACTTTATATATGTATCTTGTTATGTAAATATAAAACATAATATGATACTAAAAACCATATGGACAGGGTCAAGTTACGTCAGGTGACCTAGATTTAAGGAAATTGAAAATGTCTTCGCTCTTTTGAGCGTACTTTTGCCCTAAGTTGTTAGTAAGCTCAGCTTTTGAGCAGCGTTTCCCTCGCAGAAACCATAATCTTCCATTTTTTATTGAAAATTACCTTCTGTTATCGAACCACGGTAATTATTGCACGAGCTGAAGCACTCAGGCAGACAATTGATGACTCGTTAGGCAAGTTTAATAGAAAACATTGCTACTTGAATCAATTCGTTTTATTTTCCTTTTCTTAAATAATTACTATTATTGGTGCTCTAATAAATTAGAGCAAAAACACATAGTTTACTTAGGTAAGTAAGAATTATCTACTTAAACCTCCTCAAGCACAGCATTGCAAATAAAAGAATGAGGGTATTTTCATAAACCGTTGGTAATATACACTACAAAGTATTCCAAATCCATTTTTAACGAAATTCAACTATTTTGAATTCTTGTGCTATCATACGAGTACGTATCTTGTTACCTATGTTAGTTAATAACACATACTTATAGCATTTATCCATAAAAATGCTCGAGTCTAACTTGTTTGAAAGATTTTATGTTTAATGTGTTAAGAGACCATTAATAGTCTTGGTAGCTCAGCGGCCAGAGCAGCCGCCTGGCCAGTGGAACACGCGGGTTTGATTCCCGCCCGAAGCCACAACCAAATGTCTTTTTCTGGCTTTCGGATCCTTAGCAATGATACTGAATTGAAATGCTAACAATAAAATGAACATGTATGACTGTAGGTATTGTTCCATTCTTCATTTTTGAACTCGTAACTCCAGGGTATGTGAAACCAGGAACTAAGTACATCCTTGATTTTGTAGATTTGTTGAACAAATCTGCGACTGTGTTATTGAGCGACATGTCGTCAGTAACTGCTGTTGCCATTTAAATAATTGCAAGTAGGTGTGGTGATGAATACCACCACCACCAGAATAGTTTGCTGTGAGATCTCATGACTGTTCGAAACATCTTAATATTCCATGAGTTTGACATACGCACGCAATATTAGTCATAAGATTGGGTTACAAGTTATCTGATTTGTCTTGTTTTTATAAAAAACGGACAAATAACTGAAAAATGGATATTTTCAAGAAAAAATAAGGTTAAAACTTTGTTTTAAACCTCTTTCAGCAACAAGTCAAGTTGTTTATTATTTTTCCGCGTCGCGGTGTCGCAATGACGTGCGATTTATGCTGAGTTTATGCCATATCAGTGGCATTTTTTGGTATAATATTTTCACTTTAAGTAACACAGATCCGTGCTTGAACGTGCGGGAATAATGCTCATGGTTGTACCAAGAACATTGATTTAATAATGGCATTATGGTTATGCAATGAAAAATTGTTAATTGAATTGCAAAATGTATCCTCCTTGAGGCTCCTCCTCCTTCAGCAGGCGGTAAGCGTCGGCAGCTGCCTACAGGCGGTGGCAACAAGCGCAGCTAAAAGCTTATATGCGCATATGCTTGAAGGATTATGTCAGCAAGAAAATATCCCAAAGAATATTTCGCAAGCACCTTCATTTTAGACGACAAATACAGCAAGGTGTATCGCAAGATATTCAAAGCACTTACCCCAATGTGGATTTAGCAAGCGTTGTGACGTCTTACTCACGATTGTTTCTTCCACAGTCCCCACGCATGGCATTTGTCGGAGTAAGCAAGAAAATTCCCAAAGGACATTTCGCAAGCTTCTCTTACTGGCCAGAAGTACACCAAAGTGTATTTCGCAAGCCTTGACAGCACGGCAGCGGCAGTGGCGGCAGCTTGCAGACGGTCTTCCTTCCAGTGGTTCACATGCGTTGTATTTGTCTGAGTGAGCAAGAAAATTCCCAAAGGATATTTCGCAAGCTTCTCTTACTGGCCAGAAGTACACCAAAGTGTATTTCGCAAGCCTAGACAGCGCGGCGGCGGCGGTGGGGGCGGCAGCAGCGGGGCTGATGGAAGCAGCGGGGGCTTGCAGACGGTTAGAAGTTCACCAAAGTGTTTTTCTCTAACCTTGACAGCGCCACAGCGACAGTCGTTTATTCAGTGGTTAATGCCTAGCATTTAACTGAGAAAGCAGGAAAAATCCCATTGGATATTTTGCAAGCCTTTATTGTTTTTCAACATTTTGTATTTAACGGCGCCGGCGGCGCGCGGTTCAGTGTGCATACATATTTCTTTAAGTGTTATTCATATCTATGCACTGCGTATGCACGAATAGGAAGGTAAGAATACCTATAACGACAAACGTTATTTCACGATGACCTTCATTGCAAGCAAAAAAAGTATACACCTCACCAACATGTATTTTTCAGAACACTTTTTGTTGTTCTCTGGAACAAATTTCACTTTTTATTAACTTATTTCACAGGATCACAGTTTGTTGTTTCTTCTCTTTTAGTATTTTAGATGCAATAGCGAGAACACAGAAACAAAACAGTGCGAGCGGCGGGCACTAAAATGCGAATGACAAGTACCGACTGGTTCCGGCGTTGACAGATTGGGCCGGAAGGGTATACCACTGTGAAAAAATCTTTGGAATCTCTCAAAATAGTGATGATGTGGGTCTGAATATGCGTTACTACAAGTTAAAATTGTTACTAACATACTAATCTCGAGGACGAAGCGCGAAGTATAATCAAGGGCATCATGAATTAAGACAGCTACCTGGTCTCCAACAGTTACCAGAGGGGAATCTCGTTCCAATCACGTCTGTTCTGAAGGACCTGATCCCTTTCCTTCCACTTTTTCAATTATGACGTGTACAGTACCGTATTAGAGCTTTAAAAAAAAAAAAGCACCATTCGAACCATTTTTCTTAGCTAACTATAGCAAACACTTTGTACGAAACAGTTCTAAAATTCCTTACACTTTCTTGCTAAACATTCAAAATTAAACTTTAGCTTTTAAAATAGAGTTTGCCTCTGGGTGATCAGTCCAGATGCATTACCAATTTTAACAGCCAAATTATTTTCATTTCATTACTATTCTTTACAAGCATACACAAATTCCTCATACACTCATTACCAACCTTATCCAGGACAGTACCTAATTACAATCATAAGGGTAGCAAAAAGATTTTTAATACTGCCTAAACTAATCCTTATTCACGATCCTATAAGTTCATAATATCATTTACATTAAGTTAACTTTTTCATCACGATTCGTAATATTTAATAAATCAATATCATTCACTAACTGAACATTACAATATGTTTCACATCATGGGTGGCATTGTTTATCAATTTGCTTAACTTGCTAACACGAGTAACCATAGTAGGTATAAGAATAACAACTCCGAGAAGATACCATTCCCATATTTGTATTGTAGTCACGGTAATGGATATCAGCGCATTCCAGTGTCAATTTCATCTATCCGAGAACTAATCCTAAACAGAAGTTCTAGAAACTACAATTTCGTTACCTTTCTAGAACATTTAAGTGAAGCGGTGATTAGGTATTTCAGAATATCAGTAGGACTTTTTAAATTGATTTCTTAGTGAAACTTAAAATGACCAAATTCAATCGAGTTAGATAACTTATTACATGATGAAATTATAAATGCTACTTTGTTAAAAACAGGTATAGCTTAGACCTGGTAAGTAGGTAGAGTGGCGGGTCGAGCCACGTGTTGACGCGTCAGCTAATATGACGAGTGCGATATTTAATCGCACTTTGAAACTAGGTCAATGCATGTACCTAATTCGAATCAAGAAATTAATGTGATTATCAAAGTTTATTAGAGATACATTTTAAACATTTTTACTGCAATTTCACAATCGAAATGGTTAATTCGTAAAAGTCTGAATTAATAATTAAACTAAAATGATACTGAAATTCATACTAAGTCTTCATTGAACAATTATAACTATTTATTTAAGTATTTTCTTAGCTTTTGAGCCTTTAAACTTAGAATCTCGAGTTGTAATTTAATGAGAAAATCCACAGTTACATTAAGCAATAAGGTTTAAGTACCTAATTAAAATTAATTGACTGAAAAAAAAAAATATTTAACCATGGGTATTTTAGGTGAATTAAAAAAGAAAAACCTTTGCAACAATATTATCTGGTAAAAAATAAGTCAATGATAATGATCAGGTTAAATTAAAAAAATGTATGTACGAGTTCATCATTAATTGATTCTTCTAAAAATAGGCAATTTAATTTTCAAAAATTACAATTACTTATTCTCGATAGAATTTAAAATTTATCTTTATAAAAAAAATGTTTTATGAATTCTAATTCAACGATTTTAAAAGACGTATACATGTAAGTGCTTGTTACAGAAAATAATAATATTAAGTCACCGTTTACAAACATACCTTTTGCAGAAACAAAGAAATCTGAAATTGAAAGTTACATTGTATTAACAAGTCATGTTGACTAAGTTATCAAATTATTGTTCTACCAATGTAATCTAAAATAAGATAGATTTTGTTAAAATGGAAACACATTGTTGAAACTTTCAAAAATAATTCCATCTAATCAACTTATGAAAATTCAATCATAGAAATCTAATAAATAAGATAGGTTTCGTTAAAATTAAAACTTTCATCAGGTCAAAATATGAAAAAGAATTAACGAAATAAAAAAAAAAAGTTGTTGGATCCTGGTATCTTCCTTTATGTTTACATTTAAAACGTTACGTTATGAAAAATTAATAATTTTAATTTTAATTAAAAAAAAATCTGCAAATCCTAATTTGATTGCCAACAGCGCCTTAATCGAAATACTTTTCTTAGATAAGAAACATAGGTAAAAATCTAAAATTAGCTTTTAATAGTCCTTAATTACCCATGTAGGCGGCCGCTCTACTTTCCTTACTTCTATTATAATAATAACTATAAAAAAAAACACTTCCGATACTTTTCATTTTCGTCACCGTAAGTTATCCTTATCCTTGGGCGCATTCCGATGTTTCCTTCGGGGTACTTCCTCGACACCAACATCTCCCGGCTCCCTGCTTCACCTCTCATCTGACTCCATATTTTCACCCAGCGCCCAGCTTTCTATCTTATTCTCAACATCTTCTTTGTTTATTCTTTTTCTTCTGTTGAACCGTCTGTCTGGCTACTATGTTAGGTTCGATACGAAATTATGTCCGTAATTCACGCACTCCACGGGAAATAAAAAAATCTTTCTAGCACTTATTGCCGTCGTATTAGTTTTTGGTTTTTACATTTTTCACTTTTGTTTTCACATAATTATATATTTTTAGTCCATTTGGTTTTTCTTCGTAAGTACAATCTCTTTTGATATTATTTGTAGCTTTGCACAGCGCTGCCGCAAGGCAGCACTGGCAGGGTCGCCATGCAATGTGGGGACCGGGAGTAAGCCAATAAAAGATGTTGATTGCAAGACGTCTCGTTTATTACTAACTAATCTTACCTTAAATATAGCTTATATACTAGATACGCTGGGGCAAGGTGTGTCATACACTACATTCATATGCAGACGATACGGCAGTGGTTTTCTCGAATACTACCTGGGACTTAGTAAAAGCTGATGCGGAGACTGGGCTGGAAGTGCTTGCGGGGTGGTTAAAAAACAATTTACTTACACTGAATACAGAAAAAACAAATTATGTTACATTCTCAGTTTCCAATAGGTCACAGCCTGAGGCCAACTTTGAAGTTAAGGTACACAACTGCCGTAACACTCTATGCACTTCACTTTGTAACTGTCCCTCTATAAAAAAAGTAGACAGTGTGAAATATTTAGGTGTTATGTTGGACTACAGACTGGCATGGCATGCTCACGTCGAGCTAGTTGCTACCAGACTACGCAAATTAATATGGATATTTAAGATTATAAGGCACGTGGCTACACAAAACTTAATAAATCTCATTTATATCGCTTTAGCTCAGTCCATCTCCATTTACTGCATCACTGTTTGGGGCGGTGCAGGAAAAACAAAATTAATAGATGTAGAAAGAGCACAGAGCGCTGCTTAAGGTAGCTTATTTTAAAAAACGTAGATTTTCCACGCAGACCCTACACACTCTCACTGATACTCTGTCCATTAGAAGACTTTTTATACTGCACTCAATTATGAAAAAACACTCCAAATTAGAATACAACCCCTACAAAAGCAAAAAAAGAAGAATCGTTAATGTTGAAGAAACAATCCGGACTCGTACACAATTTGCGCAATCACAGTTCCAATATCTGGCAACGCATTTATATAACAAATGTAATAAAATACTACAGATTTATCCCCTTACACGACGTGAATGTAAGCCAAAAGTTATCTCCTGGTTAAAAAAGTTTAGCTATGAAGATGCTGAATTATTAATAAAACATTATTTGTAAATTGGACATCTACACACACTTAGACACACTAATGCGCGCGAGCGCAAACACACACACACGCTACACACACACACACACACACACATACACACACGCACCCACACACCTCTTAGCTAATTCGCTGTATCTTAGTATATTTTCTCCTTTAGTCTTAAGCCTTGAATGTATGAGTGTGTTAAGGAAGAGTGGCTACTTCTGGCACGGGTGCTTATCGCACTTAAAAGAAGCAGTCGACCCTTGCTTATTTTGTAACCCTGGTTAATGAAGAAATAAATTTATTATTATTATTATTATTATTATTCTATTATGTATGATAACATCCTATTGCACCCGTGTGAAGCGGGGGCGGGTCGCTAGTAAGTTATGTAATGATCTTGAATTATGGTTGACATAATATTATTGTATGGTATTTATTTATTTATTTATTCTTCAGGAAACAAACAGTATTTAAATTATATACAGCTATCACTAAACTAAAACCAATAAAGTTAAATTTGTTTGTTTAATGGTCTGTGATGTACAACAAACTGTGATGTGTTAATTTCCGCTGAATACCTAGCAGGGGTAATGAAACTTTTTCGCTTTTACCACTAGTCCACTACTCTAAGATTACCTCCCACGCCCAGTTTGTGAAGTTCACGCGGTATATTGCATTAACTGAATTGTATTGCTTGTTCAATCGACTACTCACAACCAAAATAATAACTATCCAAAATACCCCCAGATCTAAAACAACAGATAAGTAATTATACTAACTAACTACTTAACTACTGCTATCATGAAAAATCTCATTCCGTAAGAACTCGTATGTCAACCGATTCAAAAGTGCGTCGGCTCTCCTCGTAGGCGAATTAGCGGAGTGTATAGTTCGCTGGTCCGAATCTACCATTCGCTCTAACAAACATAATAGTACCTGCTATTCCGCTGTTCAAGACTTGTGTTTTTTTACAGATTTCCGGATAGTTTTCCCAACTGGCGACGGAATGGCAATCTCATACCCCATTAAGCTGCCGTCACGTAGAGAACTCAGTTCGGCGCGGACCTTGACCATTAGCAGGTAATCAAATAAATAAATAATTCGGGTCAAGAACACTTCCTTTTCTCTAGTCCATAAGTAAGGTTTCACGTGTGTTATATGGCATCCAGAAACAACGAAAATGCACTTTAGACTTCTTATCAGGTGCAGTCAAATTACTATCTCACTAACATCATTTCACATCTTGATGCGCCACGCTTGCTTCAATCCTCTATTCGTTTCACCTTGAATTAGTATTCTACCTCATTTGTACCTGAATATTTTTTAAATCTTATGCAACTTAGTTCTTCTCACTCGAACGATCACATTCGCGAAATTAGTTTAACAGAAAGGCAAAATCAAACTGAAGTGAAGGGTTGACTGAAGTGAAGTGTGCATTGAGAATGACCTCACCTGAGTATAATTTATTGTTTTGCAGGCGAGACAAAGTGGAAGCCAAGATGCGACTGGCACGGAGATGTGTTCTTGGCGCGTTCCACACTGCTTTGGTTGGAGATAGCAGGTAAATACCGTAGAAAGTTGGGAATAACTTCTTTATTTATTAACTTTTTGCTTTGTAAAACTTATTGAGGCTTAACTACGACATCATACAAAAAAAAAACACAGTAAACATGTTTTTTCGACCTACTGTTGACCGAACGGTCAAAAAAAAGAAAGAAAACAAACAATGAAAAAAATAACTTTGAGGAAACATAGTGTGAAGGTAAGAGTGATACGGTTATCAACTGTGTTAAGTTGCTACATTGCATAAGTTACGTACTTAAGGCGCGATACCAGGAAAACGGCTCTCGGGAAAACTAAAGTTTTATATAGAAAATATGAAGTATGAGGCACGAAAAAAATCGTCATAGTAGTCAAAGAGTTGCACAATCAGCTCAAACTTCCAGTATATGGATCAACTTACTAGATTGATGTGAAAAAAAATCAGAATATCGCTAAAAACGTGCAAAACGCACTCCCGTATTTCAAAAGTTTAGGCATCATATAAACTAACAACTTACGTGTTTTAAATAACATGTAAAGATCAGATATCAAAGAAGCATTGCCAATCAGTTGTTTTTCATTGCTTTATTTCAGTTTTGTGCAAAAAATTCCCAAACATTCCGAATTTTTCGCCTGAAATCTCCATACAAATTACTATGGAGTGAGTGAAGTTTCTTTGATAGCTGTCCGCGCACCGTCGCAGCTCACTCCCCCCCATGTCCCCAAAGTGAGCGCACGTCGCTTTTGACGAAAATGACATTTATAATTACGCGGATAATTTACACGAAATAGGCGCACATAGGGTCTTTTGTTGAAAATAGTACAACTTTATTTTTTTCCTCCGTACTGTTTGTTCATATGCATTATGCATAATTTATCAAACGTATGATTTTATCATGATTCACCATGAGAGTTATATGGCAGGTTTATATTTATAAGTACACTTGATTAAAAGCTCTCTTGGGTTTGACAATTTCGTACTAGTTGCCATTTCATTTTCCTATTCTTTACGCAGTGACGTGCACTCACCCGGCGTCATGTGGAAGACTGACTTGCGGGACTGCGCAGATGGCTGTCAAAGAAACTTCACTCGTTCCATAGTAATTAGGATGGAGATCTCGAGCAAAAAAAATTAAAGTTTGCGTTTGCTTATACGAAACATAAATAGTTATTGCAATAGAACATAATGACAAGTTATTCGAAATGGAAACACACTTCACACCGGAACAGCTTTTACAATTGTACCAAGCACAAATTCGGTTGTGTATGGAGTACTTCTGCCACCTCTGGGATGGCTCTGCCAAGTATCAGCTGGATGCACTGGACTCAGTAGACCGAAGAGCCAGGAGACTGATAGGCGACGAGAGGAGACTGATAGGCGACGAGACGCTCGTCGGGACCAAACTCGAGTTTGGAGCATCGGTGTAGAGTTGCCTGTCTATCGGTTTTTTATAAGGTGTATTTCGGAGAGTGTGCGCAAGAACTTCATGACCTGATACCACCCTCTACTTTCTACTACCGGACCACAAGACGCCGCGAGGGCTTTCATCTCCATGTGGTCGACTTTCCAGCGGTCTGAACTAAGTGGTTTGGTGCTTCCTTTCTGGACCGCACCGCTAAGGAGTGGAACGCCCTCCCTGCGTCTGTGTTTCCGGATACATACAACCTTGGTGTCTTCAAGGCAAGAGTGAATAGGCATTTTTTGGGTAAGCGTGGCTGGCAAGACTGAGGTCAAACGCAAACCCATTTTAAATTAAAAAAAAAATGGATCAGATAGAACTTTGACATAAATATAAATTATCATATTTACGTCAGCCATGGAAAAATGGCAGTGCAAGCATTTTTATCTCTAACTGGCTATTTGCACACAGCTTTTCCTCGTAGTAATTTGAATGAACTATACAGACAAACGTTCTAGAAAATATAATTAGCATCAACTATCATTTAGATAGTGAAAGCTTATGTAAAAACTGACAGAAACTGTGTGAAGTGACTTCCTTTCATACTATGTTCTACTCGTAGATCAATTCCAGTAAGATGAAGATCACGGTGGATTCTGTATTAAATTCAGCGTAAAAAGCCTGAAATACGATGGCCTCTACAGGAGACTAAAGGTATTACTCAAGTGTTATTATCTAAAATAAATTATCCACTAAAAGTGTCTCAACTGTTAACAACTGTTAAATTCCTCGTTTTAGATAGTAACAAGATAGCTCCGTTTAATGCTTCTTGCAGCTTTTCATTAGATAGATAGATAGATATTCTTTATTGCACAAAAACATTACAGTTGTATTAAATTACAAAGACCAATGTACAATTTACATATACACAATGTACAATTTATATTTTCATTACAAGTAAGACCAATTAATTAGTGGGTTCTTCTGCATGTTACTAGAAATGGCTCCGTGTATTGCTATATCATATGCATTGGATGTTAGAAATATTTTGTGTTGATGATGATCGAACGGATAAACCAAGTTACAACTAAATCTCGATGGAATCGTCAAGTACCAGATATAACATTGAGCAAATAACGTGGTCACGAGAATAGATTGCAAATAATAGTGTAAAAAAATAATTGGCAAAACCGCTTGTTAGTATGTTTAATAAAATAAAATTTTTGGTTAGTTTCTTTTGTTTGCCCTATATCCTGAAATATATTGGGTGGCGAAATAAAAATATCTTTGGTGAACGCATCAAATGATTATCATGCCGCGATTTATAATAATAATAAATAAATAAATATCCCTGGACATTATTCCACACAGCGCCATCTAGCCCCAAGTGAGTTAATTATACTCCGTTTTTATGGGATACTAGACAACGGATAAACTACTTTTCAAATACTTTTTCTATTGTAAATACATACTTATTATACAAAGGAAACACCCAGACCAATACAAACAGACATGTTCATGCACACAAATGTTTGTACTGTGCGGGGATCGAACCCGCGACCTTTGGTGTAGTAGCCGACTTCTAAACAATTACACCAAGACGGTCGTCCGGATTTATGCATTGCATTTATGCACGGATTGCACGGTCCAACCACTGTGTGACCATAGCTGTCACGATCGCTTTCAAATTTGACAGATTTTCTCTCCGGCCGACCCCAGTAGCGAACCTTAATACTTAAAAACATACAGGCATTTGGTTGGGATGATCGGATAGGTGAGAAAAAAATGATGCCTATTTAAAGTTTTAAATGCCATATTATTATGTGTTTATTATTAGATCAAGAGGAAGTTGTCTATTGGTCCTTCGACCTCTTTCCGTTCCTCAACTTAGATAATTTTAGTACTTACAGAACAATCTTATTATTGTAGGCGGTGTAATTGACCCGGCTAGACAAAGGCCTACCCTCGTTACCCACGCGAAGCATTTGTGACAGAACGCCTATATTGTGGCTGTTATGTACATACACGAGGACGTTGCTGTTTCACTATTAAAACAACCGTCCAACTAAATGTCTAGTTAAAGTCGTAGCTTAGACTTCCACAAAAACCACAGCAAAAAATGGGCAATTTTTTAGTGTGATGTCTTTGATTTGAGCTTAGAAATTGGGATTGAAATATGAAGAAGGGCTATAAACAAAACCATCTGTAAGAGTAGTGCACCCCCACCATTTCAGTGTCTCACAAATTAAACGTTTGGCAGGTGGTGACTTGGCAGAAACTACTTGTAAATCGGCCATCCATCATGTTAAACAGCATACAACGGTTGATATAGATAAAACCTCACATTTCAACTTTGTGAGGTACTCTCATATTTGGGCTTCATGGCAGCTTTTCATTCGATGTAATGTGGTCACAATGATGGTGTGGAATTACACAATGAAAAAAAGTTTCGTTACAAAATGTCAATTTGCGTGAAATTACATTGAGATTCGATCTCGAATCTCTAGGCAGTAAATTAAAAAGCGACTTTGGCTATCTGTCCAGTGACCACTAGTGACCTAGCAATTCAAACATGGTTCATGTAATTGAATTGATTTAACCGTTTAGGTCCAATTTTATCACGGTTATCTAATGGAACCTTGGGTCCTCATACCCAATTTCTTCAAAGGCTTAAAGCAATACGCTTCTATATCTCTGATATTGCTCAAAGATTTATTATTTGTCGATCAGTAATGAAATGTTGTGGATTTGAGATGCCGATATAACCTTTTTTATGTTTATGCTAAGATTGATTGATGTCTATGTCGCATAGTTTTTGACTGAGTACCCATCTTACTGAGTAAACAGTTTCTTGAAAAAAGTTCTAGTGTTTTCAGTGAAATGGTTCATTCTAGCTAGAGCCAGGACAATGTGTATACTAAACACAGTCAAACTTTGTGTAATAAACTAAAATAATTTTAACAGGTGAACTTCTGCATTCAAGTTCCTTCTGCGATCTAACCAAATCAACGGCAAAGCGTTTCATTTGAATAGCCCAGAGTGGCCCAGACTATTAAGTCCTTATTACTTGCGGTAACTTGTGAATATGTAACAAATTACCAAATGAATAGCGTATTCCCCATCTTCAT
Source organism: Udea ferrugalis (assembly GCA_950022985.1). NCBI lineage: Eukaryota > Metazoa > Arthropoda > Insecta > Lepidoptera > Crambidae > Udea > Udea ferrugalis. The sequence continues at coordinate 1,553,925 of OX465527.1, read as the reverse complement.
GGGAACCATAGGCGCTGTTCGTAGGCGATAATTTATGGGACCCCATCGCCGAAGTTAGGTGATTAATGCCGGCCGGCTGATACCGATTTCTAATTTGGATTAAATGCCCGAACTCCCGAATTATTTTCGGTAACGACCCTTTGTTGCTGAATAAGGGATGTTTGGCCACCAAAGAGATTTTTTTATCGTAATTGGTCGGCGTGTACGAGAGATTGCAGCATAAGGTCATGCAAAAATCGATAGATTGGAACTATTTCCTAAATAAAAAGTTGTTTTTAGGGCAACATTTTCCTATAAAACTTAAGAAGGCTAAAAGTCACTGAAAACTCATGAAAAGTGATGTTTATTATTTTGCAATATGATGCTAATAGTACCTAAAAATTTAGGGGGATAGTCCAACAATGGTTTAGCTTAGTCTCATGTTGCATTAGATTGACCAGGAAAGTAATTCTCCATTACTGTGCTTGTCACCCCATATCTGGACCTCACGGCTACTTCCCATCAGGTGGAGTGAGGTCATCTTGAAGACCACTATAAAAAAATGCTTCAAGATGAAAATAATATTGGAATTGAGATTCGTTTGTAAAAAGTGTGTGTAAGTGTCTTGCATTTTCCTTTTGCGACTGTATGTTTTTTTAGCGCCGACGACAGACCATGTGCCTTAAATGGTTATAAAAAAAGATTTGTTTGCGGAACCGCTGCGGAACTTTGCTGACTACACTAATACCTAATTTCTCAATTACCATTTTACCATTCATACATTATTACATTCAAAACCACTAAGTACTTATTCGAAGTTGAAAAATAGATTGACCATGTTTGCTGTTTGACTACCCGCAAATAACGCTCAAAGTAATTCCCTTGGACGTTCTCTTATCGTTATAGATAGTTAGCGATATGGGCAAAGGTATTATAACTGTTATTGCCTTTCATTACTTCTAAAAGTTCGATGTATCGAGTTCTCCATCGATCAATCTTCGCTGGTTGACATCGAAGGCAGCAATTTTATTGGTGCTCCCACGCGGGCTAAAATTCATCATTCTGCTCCTGGCGGCCTATAAATCACCTGCCTTCATTACATGTTGCTTTTGCTTCAATTCGCTATTGGATTTTTGGAGGTTAGCGGTTAAAAACGCGGGACTTTGCTTTTATAGATTATATATATTTTTGGGAAATAATTCAGAAATGCACTCTTTCATAGTAAAACAATTATTGATTTGTTACTAAATCAAAACAAAATAGTTCCCAAAACCAAGAAAATAGGAGTTCACCCGCAATGCACACAATATGTTTACAAGCTTATTTCATGATGGATATTAAAACAAAAGTGCGCGCCTAAATTTATGTGCTTGACAGAACGCATCGATCTATGGTCGTCGTCTATGGTTCGGGTAGTGTAAATCCTCTGTAGTGTAGTGGCCCTTTACGTCTGCCAAGGAGGTTCTGCTAACAATATTATTATACATTTAACAAGACAAAAATACAAAAGTAAGTAGGTATAATTGTACATGCGTGTATTGAAAATAACAGAATGAGAGTAGGTTCAAAATCGAAATTGCATGCCAAATTCGTCAATATGATGAAACCATACTCTCACATTGAAATAAAATGGACTTCGAACTTTTTTTCAATCTTGCGGTACTGTGGCAGTCAATGGTTGCTATTCTATTATATTGATAACAGAGTTAGCTCACAAATCAGTTAGTCAAAAAGTTCTAGAGTAACGATTAAAAACGAGTTTCCTCCAACAGGCTTAAACCTAAAACGATCACACGCCACGAGAGTAGTGACGAGATCCTCGCTAGCGTCAAAACGGGTAACTTTTGGAGGAACAACACAAAACCCGACATCATTCCGTCTCCCTCCGTCGTGGACCTGCCCAAAGAAACCCTAGACCTGCCCAAAGTCCGCCGAAGATCCAGGCGGAACCGCCCACTGACATCATATGGGTTTCCAGAAATTTCTCTGACCGATCAAGGAGATGCGAAGACCCTAAGGCGAAAGTACCATACGTTGAAGAGTCTGGTGTATAAAGAGCCGGTGGAGAATATAAGAGAGTTGAGAGAGAGGCCACGGTCTGCTGGTTCTACGGTTAGAAAGAAGGAAGTACTGAGCCGGCCTAGTCTTCTGGAAACGTTGGATTTCATCAACAGTGTGAAAGATGCTTTGTGTGGTACGTACTTGACTTTATTTTAATTTATACTATTAACTAACAAAACTTTTTCAAGACGGATACGGTTTGACTGAACAATTCAGGCATTTCGTTTTTATACCTACAAAATACAAGGAAACCTAAAGTAAATCAATTAAATATTTTTTTATAGATTATCCATTCGCTTCTTTTATCTCTTGGGTTCACTAAAATAAACAATGTGATACTTAGTAACACAATCAAATTATTGGAAATACAGAACTGAAATACAAGTTGAATCCACTTAATTTCCACTGTATTAGCGAGCGTCTAAGCTGAAATGACGCGCCCCTCCACTGCTTCTACGCATAGAAGCGAGCACTCTTGTCTGCGTAGATGCGGTGTTTCATCTTAGGCGATCTCTATTTATATGTATGAGATTTTTGGAATTAATTTTCTAGTAATGTGTCTCTCACCCAATAAACTCCATATTTGGGCACAGTAGAAGAATCGGGAGCATCAGACGCGGAGGATTCAGGCTGGTCTTCCCAAGAGGAGTGGCTGGCGACGCAGACGGCGCCGCTCAACCTGCTGGTGGCGCGCTCTGGCGGACACACGCTACATCTGCTGCTGGGGGACCTGGTGCTGGCCTTGCTGCAGAGGGGCAGGTTCACTGTGAGTTGTTTAGGCGGTCTATTGATGTGGAAGTGATGTAGAAGTTGTTTTAACTATTCGATGTAATAAGTGATACGAACCCAAGTCTTTCGCAAACTGTGCTACTTAACTGTACGAATCTTTCTAGTATATTTTACTCCATGAGCTAGGGTGATTTCATCAATGTCAAAGGCAGATACACCTTCAACAAGCCAGACCTAATGTCTTCTTCTCTTCATCTTTAGTAAAGATCTTCTTAGTCGGACACTCTTGGCAGAGTGGTCGTGGCTGATGATGAACAGGGTAGCAGCTCACCGCTGCCGCTGGCAGCCGCACGTCGCGCGATGTCTCTCCACTTATGTCGACTTTGTGCGTTGTGGGTACACTGTACTGCGGTCGACTGTGTAGATTTTCTAATAAGGTCGATCTAGCGAGTGGGAAACCGGCCTCGCGCTCTCTTCCCCTCAGTGTGGCCCTGCACTACAAGTCTCTCTCCATCGAGTCCTCGTTTCTGGAGATATGCCCAAAAAACTTCAGTATTCGCAGATAACTTGTTGTTGTTGAAGTTCTTTGAGGATGGAAACATTGGTGCGAATCGCCGTCCAGGGTATTTCAGTAGACGTCTCCAACACCACATCTCCAGTGCGTCGATTTTTCGGCGGTCTTGCAGTCTCAGTGACCAAGTTTCGGCTCCATACAGAAATATTGGGAAAACAAGGCACTTCATTAGGCGAACCTTTGTGTTCCTAGTTATTCTCCTGTTAGTAAAGATACTGCATGGAAAATGCTTAAAATATAACGTAATATGAGATACCCATAAATTACTCTACGAGTATAGATATTGGCAAGCTCTGACTGAAGGGATCAGTGGAAGAGTTTGGGGAATACCTTTACATAGCAGTGGGATGTAGATGATGACGGATGAAGGCATTGCTAGTAAAGACGTTTATGATTGGCCCTCTCCAATGATGTCATCATGGTCGGGGATTTGATTTAGCCTCTGCTGCATAGGTCAAATGCAATCAAAACCTGCAGGTTCGATTCCTGGCTAGGTTAAAACTGGGTATACATTTTTGTGGTTGTCAAAAGCGGTTTCGAGACTTCTTTGAGTATGTGGCTGTGGAGTCAGAAATTTTCTACGCCTAGTGGAGAAAGTTAACCTGTATATTTTTGTGCAGATCCTTCAGGAGTTGTGTTCGTGGCTCGGCGAGGCGGGTGAAGGGGCGTTGTTCGCGCTGCATCGGCTCGGCCGCGCGGCCCGCTCGCGGAGCAGTGAGAGGGCTACCACGTATGTACACACTTACTTTTTCCCCCTTCTTACTTTCGTATAGATGGTTACTTAATATTCTAACAAAACATTAACATCATAAGGTTTTTTCATATTTACGCGAACACTATACATCGCAATAAAACTAACTTTACGGATTCTACTCGCGGTCTTATATTTTCTTTCATTTTCTAACCCGACGTTTCGATTACTTTACAGCAGCCGTGATCACGCCAATCAGCCCTGGCCAATGATGTTAGTGGAAATGACGGTAGTTAAGTGAGGGTTGCTAAAAATTGTACTGTTTTGTGTCACAAAACATCTTTTTCATTCCGTGATCACGGCTGCTGTAAAGTAGTCGAAACGTCGGGTTAGAAAATGAAAGAAAATATAAGACCGCGAGTAGAATCCGTAAAGTTGTTTTATTTCAAAACATAACATCATAACTGTAAAATCTAGACTTAGGTATGCGAGGTTGGCTATTAAAACACTTAATTGGTCCACGGCGCGTTTATTACTCGATTCATCGACAGACTGACTGGATGACAGATGCAACTGCCCACATCACAAAATAATCCAAGTACCTACAATCTACATACATTACACCTCCCTTCCTATTTACTTAATTGTTAAATTAGTTGCTAAAGATAGGCACTTAAACGTGAGACCCTTATTCTAATAATCAATGCCGTAGCGCAGTACAGGCTTACGATTTCGACTGGAACGATTCACAGGCGTGCAGGGCGTTTTAGGTGAGGCTGGTAGCGGTGAACCCGGTTTACTCTGTGGAGTCTCTGGTGAACGTCCTGCTGACCTTTGGCTATCATTAGAAGGAGTAGTAAATAGCCCTTCTTCACTTTCGCTCATAACCTCTTCATGGGCTCTAAATTCAGGTTGCAATACGACTGCCTCAGTGCCGCTTCCGCTGTCCGTGGCGTCATTCAGTGGGCTAGAAGGACAAGGAACATCAGACATTCTCGCTCTGCGCTTTATTTGATCAACATGTCTTTGAATGAGTCGACCGCCATCGCTATCCACTAGATATCGTCGTGACCCCTCGATACCCACTACCGTACCCTTTAACCATTTATCTGGGCCTCCAAAACCCCTAGCCCACACAGGCTCCCCCGGGGAAAAGGTGCGCGGCACCCCCCCTGCGTGTTGCAGCTGCCGGTGCTGCGCACGCCGTACGCTCTGTTCGCGCGCACTGTCACTGCGCAACAGGTCAAGTCTCGAACGAAGCGGACGTCGCTGCAGCAACTGTGCCGGTGTCTCCCCTGTACTACTGTGTACACTATTTCTATAACCTAACAGAAACGTTTGCAAGGCGGCATCTACATCAACCGAGTCCCTATTCGCCTTTTTTATAGCCCGCTTGCAAAGTTTGACTGCGTTTTCGGCTGCCCCATTGGATGATGGGTGATAAGCGGGCGAAAAAGATTGCTGAATGCCGTTATTTTTCAAAAACGTCTGAAACTCACAGCTTGTAAACGGTGGCCCCTGATCTGATACAACTTCAATCGGTAATCCAAAACGAGCAAACGTGGCTCTGACGACTTTAATGACAGACGGCGCATTAGTTTTATGCATTTCGAAAATTTCAAGCCATTTTGAACTGGCGTCAACGAGTATCAAATACGTTCTCCCGTTTAATGGGCCAAGGAAATCCAAATGAATCCTACTCCATGCTTGAATGTGATAGGGCCACGGCTGTGGCGGCGCGTGTGGCGGCGCTTGCGACTCCGCCGCGCACGTGTCACACTGTTGGCACATCGCTTCTAAATCTGCATCTATATTGGGCCACCAAACGTAGCTACGGGCCACTGACTTCATTTTAACTATGCCCATATGGCTAATGTGTAGTTGGGACAGTGTGTTTCCCCTTAAGCTTTGCGGTATGACTAACCTATAGCCCCACATAAGGCACCCGCGATCGATATACAATTCATTACGTTTGTTGCAAAAAGGTTTAGTCTGCTCATCAACGCATTTGTTCGGCCAACCTGATTGGACGTACAACATAACACGTGAAAGTATAGGATCTTTAGATGTAGCTACTCTGACGTCATCATTAGTAATAGGTAAAAATTGTTCGACAAACTTCAAATAGGTAACTTCTTCGACTGTGGCTCGATCGGTAATAGGTTGTGGTAACCGTGATAGGGCGTCAGCACAATTTTTATTTGATGGAATGTACTCTATTTCATAACTGTAGCCCGATAATAAAATAGCCCACCTTTGTACTCTGGATGCGGCCATAACAGGAATTCCTATCTTGTTACCAAAAATATACGTTAGAGGTTTGTGGTCGGTTCTGAGCGTAAATTTACGGCCATATAAATACTGGTGAAATTTTTTCACCCCGTATATTATAGCTAAGGCTTCCCTATCTATCTGCGCGTACGCCCGTTCGGCGCTGGTAAGCGCGCGCGACGCGAACGCCACTGGGCGCTCGCCGTCCGGCGTCAGGTGCGATATGACCGCGCCGACCCCCACGCTGCTCGCGTCTGCCGTCATGATCAGTGGCTGCGTCATTGAATAGTGAACTAAGACGTCGCTCGAACCTAATTTACGCTTTATACAAGCGAACGCACCCTCACACTCCTTACTCCACACATACCTAACATTAGCGCGTAATAAATTATATAAAGGTGCCAATATGGTGCTAACATTTTTAATAAATTTTGCATAATACATTACCATACCTATGAAGGCACGCAATTCGTGCACGTTTGTGGGCGCTGGGGTGTTTACAATGGCTTTAACTTTGTCCTCACACGTTCTAACCCCATTTTTATCAATAATGTGACCTAAGTAAATAACACTGTCCTCAAAGAAAGCACATTTATCTTTTTTAACTCGCAGACCATGTGATCTTAACCGCTCAAAAACGGCATGTAAATTATTTAGGTGGTCTTGGGGCCCCTTACCAGTTATTACTATGTCGTCTAGAAACACCCCCACATAAGGTATATCGGCTAACAATTGCTCAAGACGCTTTTGAAATATCCCTGGACTTGACGACAAACCAAATACTAGTCGGTTGTACATAAATAACCCTTTATGGGTGTTTATAACAGTAACTTTTTTTGAATCATCTAATTCGAATTGTGCATATGCTTGTGATAGATCTATTTTACTAAATTTTTCGCCGCCATGCAAACGAGCTAATAAATCCTCTACTTTGGGTAACGGATAACGATCGACTTCAATTACTTTATTCAAGGTTAACTTGTAGTCTGCGCAAATTCTGATATTACCGTCCTTCTTGACCACCGGTACAATGGGTGTGGCCCAGTCCGAGCGGTCCACGGGAGTGAGGATGCCGTCGCGCACCATCTCGTCAAGCGTTCGCTCCACAGGCGCGCGCAGCGCATAAGCCAGCGGCCGTGCGCGCATGAACACGGGCCGTGCGCCCTCGCGCACGTGTATGCTCACCGTGCCACCCGTGAATCGTCCCAATCCGTCCGCAAAAACTTCATAGTATCTGGAACTGAAATCGTCTAAGTTAAAATCTTCACAAAGTGAACTGTTCATGCAATCAAATTTGGGAAGTTCTATGTTCAGTTCCATTAACCACTGCCTACCCAATAAAGAAGTTTTAGCATCCTCTATCACATATAAATCTAGATATTTCTTTTTGTTTTTATACATAACTAAAGGGGTTATAACACCCACAGGATGAACTAACTCTCCCGTATAGTATCTTAATTTTAAACAGGGTTTCTTAATCACTAAGCTTTTAAATAATTTCAAATAAAGTTCGGAACTTATACACGACACTGCACTGCCCGTGTCACACTCCATAGCAATATTATTACCGTCTATATTGAGCGTTATCATTATTGGACTACACTGCCTAACTGACAATTGATTAATTGATTTTATTTTTACCTCATCGCTTCCGCAACTGTCCCCGTCGTTATTTTGCGCAGATACCGTAACTTCAACGTTATGATGATCTGCTAAGTACGGACAGACCCGCCGTAGGTGACCCTGTTTGTTGCATGCCCTGCACACGTAACGCGCGAACTGACACTGCGAACTGTCGTGACCAGCACCACATGCACTACACTGTCTCTGGTCGCGCGCCGTGGTGGAGCGAAGCCTCTGTAGGCCCCCGCGCTGACCACGGCCAGCTCCGCGCCCGCGACCTGGCTGGTACCGCGACCGGCCAGTAGATGTACTGCCCGCGCCAAAGTCCCGCCACGTGCCCGCCACCGCCTGACACGCGGCTATGTCGCCCCCTGCTTGAGCTGCTCGACCTTCGACTGCCGCTGCGTCTTTTTCTGCCGCCTCCATGCTGACGGCAAGAGTGAATGCCTTTCCGAATTCTATTTTGTCCTCTGTAAACAGACGCTGCCGAATTGTTTCACTGTTGATGCCGCACACTAATTGGTCGCGTAAACTTTCCTCTAACCCGCAGCCAAACTCGCAAGTTTTCGACAATTTCTTCAAAACAGCCACGTACTCGGAGATAGTTTCGTTAGAATTTTGCTTCCGATGGCGGAATTTGTATCTCTCAGAAAGTATACTAGGCTTAGGTTGTAAATACTTTTCTAGAATTTCGGTTAACTGTCCAAACGTTTTGGCTGATGGTTTTTCTGGAGTGCATAGGTTTACCAATAATTCGTAACACTCCGCCCCCATCACAGTAATAAGCGTCGGCACCTGCCTTTCTTCCGCAATATTGTTCACTACGAAGTATTGTTCTAGACGCTCGACGTACATCTTCCAGTTATCCGCCCGCATATTGAACTCCGATATTCTTCCGATCGACATGTTTATTTATTTTGGCACTACACTTGGGTTCGTAAACTCGTCGCCACTGTAAAATCTAGACTTAGGTATGCGAGGTTGGCTATTAAAACACTTAATTGGTCCACGGCGCGTTTATTACTCGATTCATCGACAGACTGACTGGATGACAGATGCAACTGCCCACATCACAAAATAATCCAAGTACCTACAATCTACATACATTACAATAACATCACAACTATATCCCGAACGGCGTAGCCAGAAGCAGACTGATTGTTGTTGATTGATTGGTTGGCGTATGAAACATTCAGAAGCCCACAATACGTCGAGCTTCCATCACCGGAAGTTAGACGTTCTTCGGAAACTTTTTCGAATAAATAAATAAATATAGAGTTTAACTTCCTTCAGGTCATGGAAGCTCCCAGAAGCCGAGGGCGCAGTCCCCGAAGCCCTGCAGCGGTACCGAGCCCGCCCGCCTGATGAAGTCTCCGACGAAGCCCCCCCGCCGCCGCCGCCCTTGCCGCGCCGGACCAGCAGGAACAAACAGGTTAACCTTACATAACATTTGACGTTGCTGCTTTAATCTCCTATTATTATTTTATTCTTTACTGTGAGCTTCAGGAGGGCAGGCGCAAGCAAGGCGGGTGGCTTCTACGGTATAAGTATGTGCTCAAAAGACATAGGAAAGAGTACAACATTGACTCCTCGACATGTGAGTCATTGCTGTTAAACGCCCGGAATGGACACGTCTCATAAAGCAGAACATCGATGCTTTTGAGTGCTTGCGAGGAGATGAACTCGACGCTAAGAGAGACGAGTTAAAAGCCAGACCACCTACGGCTCTAACTTACAATTATTGCGGTGGCGTGCTCACTTGCCCTTTGCTTTAGTATTCTATCATCAAATCCACTAATTATTTAGAAAAGGATAGAATTGAAAAATATTTATTCAGGCACCACAATAATGAGTAAAAATATTTTTCTTAAAAGCTAACGTAATAGTAACGTATTAGTGTTGTGGCTTCAACTTAATATTATATTTCTGTTTCAATTTCAACAACTAATTTTTCTTTTTCATAATTACGCAGTTTTATTGTAGGCCTATTCGAAACTGTTGTGTACTGATGAAAATTATATCATAGTTAATTTTAAATTTTTGGCTATGATGAATTTCAAATTCTTCCTCATATTTTCCCTAGGTTCAAAGCCACTACCCAGACTACAGCCCTCCCAACCGCCTTCAAGCCTTAGACAACGCGTACTTCGACCACAAACCCCACAAGTCCGAGTACACCGGCATCATCAATCCAATTTACGACATCAAAATACCTAAAGACAAATTCAGCGTCAAAAGGTCCAAATCTCTAGGCCGAAGTTTCAGCACAAAAAACGTAGGTCTAGAAATAGCTAGATACAATATAACTTTGGGCCACAAGAGTGGGCGGAAGACGAACGATGTGGTCACGGCTATCACTGGCATGACGGGCGAGACGGGCTTGGAGACGAAAAGCAACTTCTTCCAAAGATACACAACTGCTGAAGTGGTAGGGGACTCTTATAAGATTAGTAGAGCTACTATTGATTGAGATGTTACAATATTTACAATCAGAAGGAATCAGAAGTTTAATATTTGAGTGCTATAAAATATTTAGATAGACATGACTGCTCATGGTCGTTTCACGTTGTTTTATGGCTGACATTGCTAAATTTAGCTTTGTGTATTTAACATTTATTGTATTATAATGAAATCTTACTTTATCTATAAATCTATTAGGAACGCAATAGCTCAAACATAACGTATTCCGTCCGTCTTTTATTTAGTTTTATTGAATAAATATAACCTATTTTAATAAAATAAATGGATTTTATTTGAAGAATTGATATTGTTAAAAGCTTTTGAGCAATGTAGATTTGTTTTATTGAGGGTGAAACCTCATAAATACTCACCTTTTTGACATGTAATGAATATTAGGAATAAATATCTTATCTTTTCTTATCATCAGCGCTTCGCGTTGCCCGGCTTCGTCACATACTTATACAGGATGTCACGTGATGAATAGTCCAACCGTTAGCCCTATACAGGTCACTTGATTACCTACAACTGATTTGAACAGTTTTCGGAATTTCTTTAGAAAAGCGACAGCTTTTGCAATGGACCGTTCTACTTACAAAGTTCCTAAAAAAGCCTTAGTATATTATCGTTCAAAAGCATTCTGTAGTTAAAACTGAATCTACAACAGCTTGAAGTTTGTAGAATTGTCCCAGATTCTTGCAATTGGAGCGCTCTCTATCATGTTGCTAAGTGCTCTTCATGAACAAGACTTTCAACAATGTCTGCTTCGTTTTGCGAGAAAGAATAACTAATTTGCATAACAAGACATTATTAATACTTTTTCTGCGATAACCACTTTTTCTTCTAAATTAGCCAGTATTTTACTGTATGAGGCAAACCAAACCAATCGTCTATTGTGACTACAGTGTTAGTTTGCCTGTATTTTAGAGTATCTCGGCTGTCGGTATGCATCTTCTATCCCTCTTTCTTTCCAAACAGGTTCTTGAAACGAGTCCTTTTTTTATGACGTGTTTCCTAATCCCTAATTCAGAATCTTATTCCTTGATTGATTCGGTATTGTTCAACGACAGCATTCTATTTTTTTTATATAACACAATAGGTATCTGAACATCGCCGGCATGAATTTTGTGGGAATGTCGTGGCGCATTGGTCACTCAAATAGCGAGGAGTCTGTGTGGGCACCACTTTGAATTCGGCCGAAATACCTATTTATTGTTCATATGCAACTTGTAGTAAATTCTCCGGTGATGAAAAACACCAAGCAGCTCGTATAGCGACCGTAAGGTCAGAAGTTCTTACGTTGTGTATTTTGCTCAGAAAGTGTGACGTTCTGAATGTTCCGTTCACAGCGACGGTAACAGTCACCGTGCTTAGTAATGGTGACCGTATGTCTAATCTGAAAATTGCGAAGGGGTCACAAATGTCTAACCCCCGAATTCACAATCGTCATTTAACGCTAATCACGCGTTCACGCTCATGCTATCCCGTAAAATGACAATAGAACTAAATGGGACAGCTATACTTCTAAAGGATGCTCAACATTGATTTGCGTTTGTGAATTCGGGGCTTAATCTCCAATAAGGCAGCGACTGTTCGTGAGAGAAGTTTCAAGAAGAACAATTGAAACCTGTGAGTATGATAACAAGGTTTCTTTAAGTAAGTTTTCAACTGCGACTTTAGAGAAGTCCAATCAACGCTTAAAACTTACAAATTTCGATGCGACGGATATTCCTCGGGATATTCCGAACTCCTTCGGTTCTATCCCGTGACAAAGAACAAAGTTGGGAAAGTATTCTTCAAAGGTCATTATCTAAGTATCAAGGGATTTGGCGCGACTGAAGGCTCGACTATCGGATTACTAAAGCTCCCAGGTGATAAGAAAATCTAATTTGGTATACGAACTAGAAATATTAGAAAAGGTACAATAACCGAATTAAAGAGACTTTAATATAGCGTCTAGTCAAAGTATATTTTCGTTCAAAATTATTTCGAAATGGCTCTAGGATTGCGTTATTTATGTTGGAAACTTCGTCTTTGTTTTAGAAAATTAAACCCAACGAAAATGAAAGTATCTACTAAAAGTCAAGTACCTGATGATAGTAATAGGGAGGGCTCTACTCGGACAAAGTTGCGGGTGGCCGCTAGTCACTATTAAAGTATAATTTAATATCTGGGAGATTAATTCAAATATTAAAAATTAAATATAGAAAGGCGAAGTCAAATGTTGATGCATACAGATAATGATGATGACATGATAGAATTGATTATGATTGATTATTATTATTGATTACACCACATTTCTAAGCAATCTATTGCATTGCGATCCTTTTACGTAAGTATGCAACTATTCCGATAAATTGTAACAACTTCCACAAGGTGTTAACAAATAAATGCTTTTCACATGCACTAACAATTTTTTATTAGAAACTTAGAATGATAAACATTCTGTCCCTTAGTTATGGATCGGCGTAGTGGAGGTTTTTTTTTCTATGTGAAAGGAAAAAGCCTGTGTCATTTCTACTGGTAAGTAGGTATCAACAGTCCTGGTGAAACAGGAGCCAAGCCTATTGGGTTACTAAGTGCGTCACAGGCTTCAGTAGCTCCAAATGTACTGCGTTTTTGTATACAGCTTGGTATTGACGTATTTCATCCCGACTGTAAAAAAAGCTGCAATTACAGACGGTCACGTGTTGCAACTTATTCTTACACATCTTAAGATAAAATGGATCAATTTAATTTCCCTCTGTGCGCTCAGATCTTTCTACAGAGCTAAGCACAAAAGTCAAGAGCGGCCGGATGAAAGTCTGAAGAAAGTTCTTTAGAAAAGAAAAAAACGGAAAATTGAATGGATTATGCAAGATGTTAAACCCCAATTTTAATTGGTAACTTTTGATTGGCTATTGGACTGCAATAGCCATCTTCCGGGTCTCATATACCTAGTAAAATAATATCATGTATTCATATGTTCCTTCTTAATGAGAATATGTATGCATGAATACATTTCAGGACATCGCACTTACGCAACGCTCTCAGGTAAGTATATGCGGTTATGTTGATCCTAACTTTCCGCGTGGTTGCGGACCTGACGCGCGACCTACTTCAGCACTTAGACTTATTTGCTGCTCCAACACACATACCTTGTGTTCAGGCTGAGCGTCTGGTTACCAATTAAAGTTCGGAGTTCACATTGATTGCCTACAAATTAAACAAATGTGCCGTAGTGAGGTGCTAGGTGATTTAGGAATGTAGGATTTAGAAGAGGTTAGCCTAGAGAAAAGCGTCACTAAGTTTTCATATGGCAAAAACTCTACATTTAATGTATTCAAACGAAATGATAAATTAAGAATTGAATTGTGAATGTAGCTTCATAGATAGCATTAATTACTATGAATGAACCGAATGTTAAAATGACTTGTCACGATCTGGCGATTTCTAAAATATATTTTCAACGTTTTCTGCTGGTAGAAAAATACTGGTGTGTGCCTCTTGGTTAAGCCTCCAAGCAGGGACTAGATTAGCCCCTTTCGTTGTTTAAGCCTAAGTAGGGGGGCATGATCACAATCTTGAAGTAATCACAAGTTTAAAGTAATTGATACTTCACAAATGCTCCTGGCTCATTCATCGATAAGTTTGCGGTGAACAAACGTGGCAATATCTTTTCACAACCAAAATTATCTGAAGCTATGAATACACTATGGAATCTAGATCTCAAGTTGAGCACTTTGCAAACAATGTCGCCTCAAAGATCGCCAATCAAAGGCGGCTCGTTCACAATACAAACAGCGTCGGAGTAGACGGAGGCGACCAATTTGCCAATAGCTGGATTGTGCTCCACTCAGCGTGTGCGCTGGGACTCTAGCTTCGGAGGTGAAGGTCAAAGGGGAACTTGGGGTATCTGGTATTTATATGAACTGTTTATTGTTTGTGTTTTCGCTGCATTCCTGCCCAAAGCAAAATGACAATCGTTTTTAAAAGGAAATGCAAAGTCCCGCTGCGTGTTTACGCGATATGGATATGATCGCTGCGTTCGGCCGGTTAGCGACGTGCACGCAGTGCTCACGCTTTTCAAACTTAGAAGGAAAGCTCATGTTTAACGAGATCACTAAGGTAGTAATCTCATCGTAATACGGTTTATTAATATACGGTTTTTATTACGGTATAAACATACATCAGCCAGTAAATGAAGTCAACGTAAATGAAATGCCATAGCCGACGAATTCCTTTGACTCATAAACAAACGCAGAGACGGACGACAGCACCGTCATAACATTAGGGTTCTACGGTTTAATATTTTGGCATAGAAATATTGAAGATCTATGTGATTTACTACTATATACAGTAACAATGTACCCAGCAGTACCAGGTCTGGATGTTCCCTATAAGAAAAAAAAAATATTTCAGAACAAACATTCCATATGTTATTAGTAAGTTAGTTAGTTAGTAACAATTTTGGTCTTACACATTATGTTAGTGGTGTTAATATCTCGTTAGTTTAGGAGGTAGGTACATTTAAGATATTAAGGCTTCAGCCCTATGATAGTGTGCACCCAGTGCTTTTGAATGGGACAATCCATCCTGGCGGCAATTGGCGGCCTATGTATATCAAGTATGTATTTACAAAATAAAAGGTATACATACATACATACATACCATCACGCCTCTTTCCCAACGGGGTAGGCAGATACCACTTCTTTCCACTTGCTACGATCCTGGCACACACCTTGCGCCTCCTCTACGTTCATAAGTCCTTTCATACATGCTCGTTGGTTAAAGGTTCTCCTGACCTGACCCTTTCTGAGAACATCTTGAACTAACACAACAACATCTTAAAAGGTATTTGAGTATGTTTATCCTTTGGGTAGTACCAGATAAAAACGGACTTTAATCAGCTCATCTTGGGGCTAGGTGGCGCTGTGTTGAATAATGTCCAGGAATATTATTGATGATAACCTAAATAAATAAATAAAGAAGGAGCAAAGGTCACCCAGCGTGCTACGGAAAGGGTCAAGCTCGGCGCCTCGCTGCGAGATCATGTCAAGAATGAGGAGATTCTTAGAAGAACTGAAGTCGCCGACGTGGCCCAGCGGTTAAGCAAGTAGAAGTGAAAGTCAGCGGGGCCCATAACGCGTAGAACTGATGCCCGTTGGCGCCGCAAGGTTCTTGGATTGGAGACATTTAAAACCAAACGCAAAGTGTGACGCCCGCCCTCATGGTGGACGGACGACCGATAAAGGTCGCGGGATTCTGGAAATCAATGGTGGCGGCCTATGTTCAGCAGTGGCAGAGAGTGGATAATTATGATGATCTACTTACAGACAACTATTCACAAAACAACATAATATTATTACAATTAAATAGTAAGAGTCAACAATTATTTTAAAAATAATATTCAAAAATATCATTACAATTGGGTGCTCGGGGCCTGTGGCATTTTCTAGGCTTATAAGGGTCTGTCTCGGAGTAGGTAGAAGAGTGGTTTTGTTCAAGTCATTTGCCGATTTCACTGGCACGATACATACTACCGCGCACACCGACACGTGTGCGCAGAGTCGCATGGAAAAATACCGGTAGCATTCCGCTGGGTCAGTGGCTGGGTCGAAAGTGATACAGTCGGGACGTGGATTTAATTGAACACAAATGAACATTGTTAGCAATTTTTTGTATCTTAATGATGAATGTCGCCTTTAATGTATGAGTGTGGCTAACTTTTGAATTCAGGTGTTTTAATAACAGTCCTATGTACACCGATGAGAGACCACCTAGTGCCACCTGAAGTGAATATCCATTAAGACTGTTATGAAAAATATATAAAATGTCAATATGAAAGAATATCTACGAGTTGTGAACTAATCAAACTATAATCTTACGAACAGATTTTACGAGATAAGACAATTTTAACAGTTCCTAAATTTAAGATTTAACACATACTAAGATGCCTTGATTCTGGTCAAGATCTTAGCCTGCAGTAAGAAACTAAATAATAATTGCGACGAAGCACGAACTTGCCCGGAGCTCGAGGATCAGTCGTAGTTCGTAGTAATTGGCGCGCGTCGTAGCAGCGCTTCCGTAGTCTGCGCCGCTACTTAGCTACGAGGGAATGCCATAACATATCTTTTTTTTTCATATTTAATATTAATTCGATCACGTGTGTGTATTTAACTTCAACTTTATTTGTACCAATTTAGTGTGTAATTTTAGTTTTTATGTTCCTTTTTTATGATATTTGTAGTCCAATAAGTATTGTATCACATTCCTACACAAACATTTTAGGAGGTAAGTTCACCTGTATTTTTGTTGTTATATATTTTATCTATTATACACTAGAGGTCACAGAACTCACAGGTTCATTCCCACACAGTACAAACATTTGTTTGCATGAACATGTATGTTTGCATCATCTGGGGTTTTCCCTATGTCTACTGTTCGACGTGGATTGAGAATTATACTGTACCTATTTAGATTTGCAAGGTTACTCTTCAACGCTTCTATCTTGCCTATACTGCCATCCATAACTTGTACTAACTATGTTTTTACCATCTTTTTTATACTTATGGAATGAGTAACGGATATCATCATTTCAGTCCCAATGCCATAATTCAGGCTAAGAGGCAAAAATTGAAAGGCAAAACCAGCAAAAATGCTTTACCTGTATAGAACTTATGGGTCTCAACAACAATTTTCCTAGCCAGACATAGAATCAATAGTTCAAGTCTTTTGGCCCGAAAATGTGCTGACCTTTGATCTGCTGTCCTGATTCTAACAGCGTTGACTGCCAGGATCAATCCGGTTCTAATGGAATCTGCCCAATCTATAGCAGTCCTCGCTCGCACCACTCCAGCAGGAAGCGCGACCGGCCGCTGTCAGCGCGAGCTGGCTCGTTCCGAGCAGATTGCTCCTTTGTGATCTCGTTGGCTTACGAACATGAATGCACTCGCCGAATGTGTTTAAAGTGAGATTTATCTTACGTTCCGTACGTCCGAAGACGTAGGAGCAGAAAATCATGCAATCTGTAGTGTGAATCCACGAAAACAAATTAATTTCGAAGAAGCAAACAATATATGTATTTGTTTCGAAACCTTGAAGGTTATTAGGATTCGGTGCCCTCATAAAATGCTCGGGCCGACTTGAACAAAGTGTTGTTTAATTTCTGGGTCTGACGATGCAAGTGAACGTTCTCCTTTTAAATTGTTTAACCCTAAATATCTACCTACCTGTTGTTTGACTTTTTATTAATTCTCATCGTAATTAAGCCTACAGCTGTTGCACATTCAAACCATACACACACTCGTGCTTGAGATTGACTTTTGTGAATTACCTATTTACTTAATATCACTCGCCTAACTGTGTCTGGTAACTGAAAAGTGAAGATTGTATCGTACTTAGCGCGTTTTTGCAAATAAGATACGCTAACCTTATTCGGCTAAACAAATGCGTAATTCACACAAAAGTTCCAAAATCCTTTTCAGTTGTTTATTAGTTTCGGCTCAGGGGCCGAAGCCGAACTCTTCGCGAGGGTCAGTACGTCATCGAGCCGTTACTGAATAAGTAAAAGGGTTGTTCGGGCCTATAGACGGTTTACGCAGGCTGTGTTGTTAAATATAATTTATTGGTTGACGCAAAATGAATAGACTTTATAACAGAGAAAAACGTCACCTTTACAAAATGAAGGTCGCTAATTAAAATCCGCCTCATTTGTATTTAAATGAGTTGTTTTATTTAACAAAGCTGATGGATTAACAAACAAACTGTTTCTAACGTGTTTTAATAAAACCTTTTATCGTTTGCTTAAAAAAACGAAGAACTTAATCCTTACAGCACACAATCGTTAAAAAAAAAAATTAAATCGTTGAAAGAGTAGTAGAGAGTAGAAGTCTGCGTGGTCATTAAACTTGATACCTTGCCTCTAACAAAGTGATTCAGGAAAGCGAGAATAAATAAAGTGCTTGCTATAAACCTCACAAAAGAGCTATTTTGTTTAAAAAAATGCATTGAATGGTTTCCGCCCGCTGGCGCTAGTGTAACACTTATCAAAATTTATCTTTTAAAATTCGAACGTGCCTAGAAAATAAATTGACTGGATTATATGCACTTACTTGTGAACATATAGTTGTCTCTCTCCAATTAACGCGGTCGCTGTTGTTGTCCCTCTCCACTTTTCCAGTTCACGCGTGCGCAAAGAGGTTTTTCCCGAAAGATGTGGACCGCTCGAAGCTGCATAACGTGAAAACAATTTTGAGGCTGTCGCGTGTTTTTCTGCAAAGAGAAAAATGTCTTTGCAAAAATAATTCTTCCTGTAATATTTTGATGGTGCAGACTCTAGGCGTGCTTTAAATAATTTTCGTGAATTATCATACTTTTACTATAAATTTATTGGCATAAATCAATTAAAAACCCAAAATCCTTAGCTACAACGCGAACAAACTATAATTTTCAATAAAACTGTAGGCACAACGATGAAGAAACTATTATTAATATAACAATAGTTACGCAAGAGGGAAATCTCAGTCTATGCAGCTTCTAGTGTCGGACGGGCCAGAGTCAGCCTCCGAACCCGTGGGATCTCCCGGGCCGTGGAACGACGTTCCTCCGCATTTGATATCCCGGTTCAGTACCAAAAATCCGATAAAATCGGCTAAATAACAAATATTTACGTAGATTACGACAACAGTAATGTCATCCAATAAATTTCCCGCGTATTTTTATAGCTGTCAATTTTGAATTTGGAATAGTAACCTCGTTTTGTGCGAATGGCCAGTGTGTGAATGAAGTCGTTATCCAGCGTAGCCGGTGCGATTATAATTCAGCTTTTTCTTGCAGATAATTGAATATTAGTGACATTTTGTGTAAATATCGAATATTATAGTGAACTGTGATTGTGATTTTTGGAAGAAATAAAGGAAACCAGGTAAGAACTGTCAATCTCTTGTATAGCTTTACACTATTGTATGTTAAAATTGCGCTTTATTTTAACTAAAAATTAACGCTGTCCATTAAAAACTTAATACTAGTATGTGAATTAATCTAAATCGATGGTGTTTATTAACAGTAAGGTTTTCATTGAAATCATATTTACCAATAACTAGATTTTGGTTTAATTAAACGAAAGTCAATCAGTGAATTTCTTTGAAGTACGAGTAGCTTAATTGGGAGACATACTCCTATGTGTAATTCGAACATGATTAAAAATACGAAGCTTTTCCAGAAGCAAGGTAGGTACAATAGTAAGTTCGTTTTTATGAAGCGGGAATAATTCTTTTTTTTCGATATTTATTGGACACAAAACTACATCCACTGCTTAATATTATGCCTCCCCCATAGATTTCCAGAGCAGCCGGTTGTAAGTGGCCTGTAATGAGGTTAATTATGGATTAATGGTCATCACCAAATAATTTGAAATGATAACTATGATGTGTTCTATTGGTCAATCTAAGCTGTATTTTGACAAAATATTACCTTACTTAAATGCCATTATAAAAAAACCCCTCAAAGCTACGCCGATTTAGTGACATTCATGTCCTTGTGTTTCGCAATTACCTCAAACCCTTACCAAAAATAGTTTTTTTTTATTGTTCTGGATTTTGTTATCAGTAAAACTTTTTGGGTTAGTAATAATTTTGTTTTAGAAAGGTTCATACATTGGCCACAAAAAAGATGTAGAAAAGAGACACCATCATCCACAGGAAAATAAATGGTTAAAATGTTCTGTTTTCTTTTAAATTTCTTAGCTCCAGTCACTTAAAACACTTCCGTTCGTAAACTATTTCAATGAGATACTTCATATTTGTATGAAAGTATACAGTCATGTAAGGCCATGTTATGTGGGAGTTTTGAATTTCTTCTGAGATGGTTTCTTTCCTACTTTTTTGTATCTTTTTTTGACTCTACCTAAAATAGTTTTTTAGATCACTGTTAATGGGTATACCATGTATTTCAGCTTGTGCCACTCATAGTGACGGTACAAATAAAGTTAAGATTTCAGTCAGGAGTTTTAAAATATTTATTAATATAATGGGTAGATTTAAAATCACTAACCCTCGAATGGCTCGAATTCACAAACGTCAATAAGAGAAGCTGTCACTAAGTTACATAAACACTATATACAGGACGCGTGAGTATAACGGTGTGCTGAGCTTTGATAGACGTTTGTGAATTCGGGGGTGGTGGGGATCAAGGTCTGTCTTCTTAAATAGGCTATAGGTACTTCAGTGCCTCGTACACTTGCAAGTACTGGACGGACTGGACCTGTACTCAAGCACTTATTTCGCTGAGAAGAGATTTGAAAACTTTATAAAAACTTTACTTAGTTAGATCTCTACTAATTTCGATTTTAGTTGAGTAACAAGCATAGCTTGTATTATGACTTTTAAAGTCTGCGAATACATACTAACATAATCTCTGAAACAAAACATGGTCACACCCGAACATAGAACAAAAATAAGTGTTTGTCACACAGATCAGACTGCTATCAGCAACCAATATAGTAGAGTAGGTTTCATCTACCTAAGACGATAGAGATCCACCATCTACTTAGGAAACAAAAAATGCCCAGAGAGAGGAATTAGGAAGACAACATCTCGTAACATTTATACGAGTTGGTAGTTACGAAAGTTTTGGAAAGTTATAGGACCTTAGGCTGATATAGAAATAAATAATAGAACAAAACTTCAAACTCTACGAGCAGCCGACCAAGTGTCAAAAGTTGATCTACAAATATAAATGTATGCGTGTGATACCAAACTGTGCACAACTTATATTGTATCATGGTTCAGTAATAGAGTGAAGATACTGATAAATACAAATAGTTTTATACTCACACCGGAAGAGCAAAATACAAATTTAATGTTAATCACTCTTTTGAGTGTGGAACAAACCTCTGGTCCCAGACACATAAGAAAGATTATAAGGCTAGTTTCATATAGGTTATAACTTATATAAGTTTTCCGGTTTTCGTACGTTAGGTACTACGTTTAATAATAATGTTATTCTGACATTTCAGAAATTCCGAAGCGTTGTACAAAAGCCTTTAGTATTGAATGTCGTTTCTCGTGTAGCCTGAGGCTGCAAGTTACCCACGATCCCGCATTTTACTACCACTTCTGGATAACCTCTGTATTCATTCCGTGCTTTCAATTGCCCTTTCTTTTGTTACTTTCGGGATACACATGAAATAAACTGGAGATACCAGTGTACGGTTGTACTCATGGCGGTGTCTGGAATAATCTTGTCTGCGGGCACGTGTAACGATTTAAAACCTATGTAAATTGGGGAGCTTAGTTTACCACAGATTAAAATCTGTGAAGGAATTGTTTAGTATTTACATATCTCTCTATCTCATATCTCTGTGGTCTCTATAAATTATTTTTAATGTGATGTTCTTGTAAAATAAAGGGAGAAGTCTTAAACTAGACTTCAAGCAATATTTATCGATAATAGTCAGAAAATAAAAGTGATTAAAGTTACGACTACTATAAAATTTCATTAGCCAGGTAATGAACGAGGTTTTGAGTGTGTAGCCCCGCGGTTTGCCTGTTTTTTAGGGGCGGGGGGGGGGGGGGGGGCTGCTTATTCAAAAGCGCCTCTAACTCATGTCAAAATAAATGACACTCGCACGGATGGTCAGTGGTGCTCGAGTGTAATAGGCGTATTATTCAATCAACAGAACCAGATGGATCGCACTGACCTTGCGAAGGTCACGCCGAGTTTGTTGCACGGCAGCGCAGAATCGAGCGGCGTGATATGTTACGTCTTTGTCTTGAAGCGAGGTTAACTGCTGGGTAGGTTATTGTATGACGTAAAAAGCACTTTGAACTACCATTCAGTGCTCTGCAATTGGATAGTTTAATAATTGCTTCGTGAAAGATGATATGATCATAGTAACTTATTGCGATTGAAATCGTCCTCATTGACTATACAGGGTGGTGTCTTTGAGTGGGCGTGGTAGCCCAAATCGTTAACACTGGATAATATACAAAATTACTTAAACGAGTCTCTAGGCCGATTTTACAAAAACGAAATCTACATTGATAATTCGATTTAAAAAAAAACTTTTTTCTTGGTCCTAAATCGATCGCTATTACAAAGTATAACAAAGAAACAAGCCTAAATTATTACACCATGTCGCTATCTCACCTAAAATGATCCAATTTTGGAAAGTAAATGCAAAAAGATGTCATTTTAAAGATCGAGAGATCTGATTTTAGTCCGTGAAATTCGTTTAGTGTCAGATTAAATATCCATTTTTCAGACTTTGGGTGCAAAGTTTAAGATGTTTAGGTCTAAAGTTGTCGAATTTGCTAAATGTACTCGTACCACTACATTTTGCTGTGCGCGGCTTTACCCGATAAAAAGATATCAAAACTATTGCACTATAAGAAAGAAAGAAAGAAAGAAAGAAAAATTTATTCGACACATAAAATAGACATACAAGAAAACTTACTACTACTTATTACTTACTGCATTTACGTTAAACATGAATTTGATGATGTTAAACTCTAAACTCTTTTGTGATTTCTATTTTACGAACAAAAACCTCATTTTAATGCTCAGCATCGTAATGTTTTCGTAAAATAAAGGTTTAATAAAATATTACCACACAAAGATCACAACATGTATTACTAAGTCAGGAAACGTGTCAACCTGAATTTTAAGACATATGCCTGAAACATGAGTTTTTATTGTGATTTTACGACCCGCTCGTGAATAACAGGCGTAAGGGATGATTTCTCCCCTACCACTACTGGCGGTTTTATGAGAAGGTTGGATGACGAGAAAAATAAAATAGGCGGAATATGTAGGCATTATGTCGCTCTCTGCAGGAAACTTTGGAATGAAAACCATTTGATAACAAAGGGAGCACTGTTGACGGATGATGTAATAAAGGTCCTAGGATTTTTAGTGGAAAAGGCCATCTCGGCCGCTCTGGAAATTTTTAGGGGTAATAATTGGCCTAATAGCTGGCTAGCTATTAGGCCAATTATTACCCCTAAAAATTATTTTATGTTATTTATAATTGTTTTAGCATTTTCCATGCAGTATCTTTACTAACGATCTGAAAACCAGAAAAAGACATTTGGTCATGTTGGCATCAGGCAGGACTCGAACCCGCATCTTTCGCAAACCGGGCTTCTGCTCTTCCAATTATGCTACCGAGACCATTAACAGACCGGCCGAATCTTTCTGGTTGATCCTATGAGCCAGGGTGATTTCATCAATGTTATAGGAATCCACCTCTAACACTCGGAAGAAATTTTATTTCAAATATTTTCACTTCCGATTAAGATGAAAAAGCTATTACTATGCTATGTTTTTATGTGTTGTACCTAAATTGTACTTCACGTCTCTGTAGTTCAATACTGTAAGGTAATCTTTTATCCGTTATTTTATGTTTTCAATGAAGTATCTTTATTATCGAAAACCCCGAGAGCTTTCAACTTGAGTTGGCTAATCGTTTCGCCTGTCTGGATACTTGCGTTACAGCGGACGAGATGAGTACCGGATTTGTAGAAGCTGTCCATGCGGTTGGGTCCAAGTTTTATAAGCCTGGCCGTCAGAACAAACCGCAGAAACTTTCAACCCACACCCTCGACCTTATGGCTGAGCGTCGGTCTTTGCCCCTGCAGACCCCCAAAGATGCTATGAACTGTCGACTGCTCAATAGACGTATCGGGAAGTCCTTGCGACACGACATCCGTGTCTTTAATACGAATAGTATTAAAGAGACGATCGAACGGAACAAAGGTTCCAAAGTGTTCGCAAGAGACAAGTCTATTGGGCGCAGTCGATTGTCAAAGCTGAAGACGGAGGACGGCAGTGTGGCGTCGACGCAAGAAGCAGTATTGAGGGAGGTCGAGAAATTCTACGGGCAGCTTTACACGTCTGTCGCGGAATCCGCTACCAGTACGGCCAAAGATCCCAGAGCCAAACTAACCCGACACTACACCGAAGACATCCCGGACATCAGCCTCTATGAGATTAGGATGGCCCTCAAACAGCTCAAGAACAACAAGGCGCCGGGCGATGACGGAATTACCGCTGAGCTTCTGAAGGCAGGCGGAAGGCCGGTTCTCAGAGTACTTCAGAGGCTGTTTAATTCCGTGTTGTTCGAGGGCACTACGCCAAAGGCATGGAACAGAAGCGAGGTGGTACTGTTCTTCAAAAAAGGAGATAACACCCTGCGAAGAACTACAGGCCCATTTCGCTTCTGAGCCATGTCTACAAGCTGTTTTCGAGGGTCATCACGAACCGTCTCTCTCGCAGGTTTGATGAATTCCAGCCACTTGAACAAGCCGGATTCCGAAAAGGGTTTAGTACCATAAACCACATCCATACGCTGTGGCAGATTATGCAGAAGTCTGAGGAGTATAATCTGCCACTTTGCTTAGCGTTTGTGAACTATGAGAAAGCCTTCGATTCGGTCGAGACTTGGTGATGTGTATCTATTTAGACGTCTACTACCGACCTTTATGTTGTAACTGTTTGACGTGTGGTTTGGTGACAGCGCCGGTTTGTCAGTACAGACCTACCAACTTATCTGTGAACTGAAAGAGGACGACACCGTCGATTCAGTGTTGCTAATTAATATAAGGTGCCTAAAATTGAGTGAGTTTTACAAATAGGTAATTTTTCATATGAAATAAGTATTAAATAAAAATTACATATTGTAATTATTTATAAATTAAAAATAAAATATATATATTAATTTGTAGTTAAGTAGGTACGCTAAACAGTTGTCCTTCAGGATTAATAAATAGCTTTATTTAGAAAGTGATCCAGTGAAATAGAAATCCTGCAGATATAAAGGTTTGATAGCTAAAACAGTTACTAGAGAGATAAACTAGAATCTGGAAAACTTAACAATCATACTAAATGTTCCACACTTGGAACTTTCATTCAATGTGATTCATGTCATGTACCCTCCCTGCATCAGGTACCAGGTACTATTTGCAGCATTTAGTTAAGACCGTACCTAACCCCTAACAACGATATACTAATAATAATTCGCAGTGGTAAGTACCTAATGGATTTAATAAAAAAAACAAATTGCTTTACAATTATTTATTAAAAACCACATTTACAGTTATTATGATCTTTAGATGAACCTGCACTACCGACATCATCATCGCTGTCCTGTGTAATTTATTTCTGTCTTTAAGACCTCTAGAAGGTTTTTAACAGTAGGCCTCGTTTTTGGCAGAATCAAATTCATGTACTCTCCTCCGTATAACTCCCATGTCAAAATCATCAACGTGTATGACTCCACTTTTGCGTTTTCTATCCTTGCCTTGTGTCCGAATTTTAAAAACAGTGTCTTCTGCTGCATGCCCTTCTTTATCTATTTTTGAAATGAGTCCTTGACTCACACCTGAAACATAGGATTTTATTTTTCATCGAAATTTAAAAACCGGCAGGTTAGTTGGCTCACCCATTTAACAGGTGACCTATTAGATGTGCGTTACCGTTACGTTAACCTACAGTAAGAATATATACAAATATTCCGTGGACTTGAATATTTGGTTAAGTATATAGGTATTTATAAAAATAAAGCTGACAACACTAACCTCTTGCAGCCGAAATTCGTTTGTATATTTTGGTAAATGGAATAATCGGAGATCTCGCCCGAGCTTCTTCTTTAAAAAAGGTTTCAACCTTGAGAATAATGTTTTAAGCATCACTTTTAATGGCTTTCGGCATATTCAACTTCATAAATTCCGAAATATCACAATAAAACAACCATAGTACTCAAAAATTGTTGACACGGACAATCGAATGACATTTCAACATGGCGGTCGTAGTTCCAATTTTCGCCATTTCACAGATAAGTTGGTAGGACTGTAATAAACGAGTGTTCAATACAGTTGTGTGTCTCATTTACTTCATTGGCGACGAGGATTTTTCAACGTTACCCATAACAAAATAAAATAAGCAAATATATTTAGGGAATTTAACCGTATTTGATCATAAAATTAGCGAATGGTCGATATTTAAGGGCAAGTTGACGCAGTACTTGAAGGTCAACAATGTGAACACGGAAAATCAAAATGGAATCCTGTTAACTCATTTGACGGATGAGACATACCGACTACTGCGTAATTTAGCGTATCCAAATGAGTTGGAATCGCTAAAATATGAAGATTTGATCAAGTTACTCGACAGCCATTTCAAAGCGAAAATGTGCTCATTTGTGGACAAGGCTAAATTTCACGGAGCGAGTAGGAGTTCAGGTGAATCCATCAGCGATTGGGCGGCGCGGTTGAGAGGTCTCGCAAGTTACTGCGATTTCGGAACGGCGCTAGAGACGAACCTGATTGATCGTTTCGTCTTAGGCCTGGGCTCTGGCCCTGAACGCGACAAGCTCTTTGAGCAAAGCCCGTCCACGCTGACGTTGACACGGGCGATTGAATTGGCGGAATAGGCAGCATGTGCTAAAGAAGCAAAAATCATGTGCTCGTTCGAAGATAAAACTATAAAGGAGGAACCAGTGTATCGTGCGAAATTCCAGAGTCAAACTGGACGAGGATATGGTGCCGGTGGTAGTGGAGGTGCAAGCTCGTCGACTCGGCGCGATACGGCTGGCCAGAGCAACGTCCGCTGCGTGGTTTGCGGCTTGAAGAACCACATGAGTGAAAAGTGTTATTACAAGAATTACAAATGCCAGAAGTGCGGCCTTAAAGGTCATTTGAAGAAAGTGTGCAGCAAAGGGTCGTGTGTTTATCATGTTGCGGATTCAGAAGGTGACGAGAGCGGCAAAGTCAAGAATGTTGAATGTCAGGAATGTCAGAACTTTAACATAAGGTATGTTGCTGACAAGCCAATCTTAATTGATTTACAATTAGTAAACCAATATCTATCTATGGAACTTGATACAGGATCAGGCAGTTGTGTCATTTCAGACAAATTGTACAAAAAAAAGTTTCACAATTATAAGTTGCAAAATTCCGATATTAAAATGTGTTTGTACAACGGCCATAAAATCTCTCCATTGGGGTACTTCACCACTAAAGCTACTTTTAACAAGATATCGAATAATATTAAGGTTTTTGTTATTGAAAATGGGGGGCCACCCCTACTTGGTAGGGATTTCATGGCTGCCTTCAATGTAATAATGACTACCAATTTAAATGCAATGTCTGACGATCTAAGCATCGAGAATTTGTTAGAGAAGTTTCCGAATTTGTGGAGTGATGAATTGGGCTCATTTAATAAGTTTGAGGTTTGCTTAAAGGTTAAAGAAAATTCAGTTTCTAAGTTTTTCAAGGCAAGAACAGTACCCTTTGCCCTTAAAGGCAAAATTGAGGAAGAGCTGGACCGCTTAGTGAGTGCAGGTATTTTGGTTCCTATCAACCATTCTGACTACGCTACTCCAATAGTACCTGTGTTGAAAGAAAATGGCCAAGTGAAAATTGCAGGTGATTTTTCCGTAACATTAAATAAAGATCTAATCATTGAGAAGTATCCTATGCCCCGAATAGAAGAGGTATTTGCCACCATTGGTGGGGGCGAGCATTACAGCAAAATTGACCTAAAAAACGCCTACAATCAATTTGTCTTGGAAGGGCCCTGCCAGGCACTTACAGCAATTAACACTCACAAAGGCCTTTTCAAATACACCAGATTAGTGTATGGTTTAGCTAACGCACCAGCAATTTTCCAAAAAGCCATGGAAACACTACTTGCAGGCATAGAAGGTATAAGTATATGGCTTGATGACATTTGTATAACTGCACCCAGTAAAAGTTGTCACATTAGCAGATTAGGTGAAGTCCTACGCAGACTAAACGACGCAGGGCTACGCCTGAATAAGGACAAGTGTTCTTTCTTTAAAGACGATGTCACATACTTAGGGTATGTTATAAGTAAAGATGGATTAAAAACTTGTCCTAACAAAGTTCAAGCTATATTAAGCGCGCCCGAGCCAACGAATGTCACCCAGGTAAAAAGATTCTTAGGGGTGGTAAACTATTATAGGAATTTTATTCCTAATGCGTCATCATTATTAGGTCCAGTCCATGAATTACTACGAAAAGGCGCGGAATGGAAGTGGGGTGAGGCCCAAAAACGCAGCGTAGCGGCAGTTCGCCGCGAGCTCGCCTCAGAGCGTGTGCTGGCGCACTTCGAGCCCGAGGCGCGGCTGGTGCTGTCGGTGGACGCCGGGCCCGCCGGCCTGGGGGCTGTGCTCGCGCAGAGCGGTGACAATGGTAACGAGCGCCCCATCGCTTATGCTTCTCGCTCGCTAACTGCCAGCGAACGTAACTACAGCCAAATACAGAAGGAAGCCACAGCCATTATCTTCGGGGTGAGGCATTCCCACCAGTATCTGTATGGCCGCAGCGATCCGTTCATATAGAAGACTGACCATAGGCCTTTAGTGTCAATTTTCAATAAAAATACCGGCATTTCGGTAACGACAGGGCTAAGATTGCAAAGATATGCCATTATACTCTCAGCATATAATTACATTGTGCAATATGTATCGAGCGAAAACAATCTCGTTGCAGATTATTTTTCGCGCGCACCTGTTGTATGTGAACATAGTGACGATTCACCCGACTGTATCGAGAACGACATAGATACCTACTTTGCACTCAGGTTTTTAGATGAGATCTCTCCAGCTATTAATATTCGTGATATCGCACAAGCAACAGAAAAAGATCAGGACTTAACTACAGTAAGGAAGTACATGCTACGTGGTTGGCCTCGTAAGATAACTTGTAAATCAATCTCACCTTATTTTCTTTGTAAATCTGATTTACAACTCGAACAAGGTTGCGTGTTCCGAGGACACAGAGTAGTCATACCTACAATTTTAAGGCAACGTTTGTTAAACGAACTCCATGAGACCCACTTAGGAATTACGAAAACCAAAAACAATGCGCGGAGTAGAATGTGGTGGCCAGGCATCGACAGCGACATCGAGCGGTGGATCGGGTCGTGCAACATCTGTGTGAGCGTGCGCGCAGCGCCGCCGCGCGATCCCCCCGCGCCCTGGCCCACTCCCTCCGCACCTTGGCAACGGGTGCACATAGACTAAATGTCTATAGGGCAAAGGGTATATTTGGTGGTAGTGGACTCATTCAGTAAGTGGTTGGAGTGTCTATACATGAATAACGGAACTTCGACTAGAGCCTTAATTTCAAGACTTAAGTGTATTTTTTCAACATTTGGCATACCGAACTTACTCGTATCTGATAATGATGTCAAAATTAACTCCATTGAATTCCGAAACTTTTGTACCAGCAATGGTGTTAAATACATGACTTCGCCTATTTATCATCCGCCCAGTAACGGTCAGGCGGAAAACTCAGTAAGAACATGCAAAAAAATGTTAAAATGTATTATCCAGGATAACTTGTCCTCACACAAAATTGATGAAATGTTGTCAGGGTATCTATTTAATTATAGAAATACCGTGCACTGTACCACCGGGGAAACCCCAGCAAAACTGATGTTCGGCAGGAATTTACGGTCTCGCCTTGACTTGATATTGCCGTCAGACACGACGTATTCCTCACAAGAGGTTCCGGCTAAAAGACACCTTGAATTAGGGGATAGGGTTTGGACCCGCGGGTACAACGCACGTAAGGAAACTTGGCAATTAGGTATTGTAAAAGAAAAAGTAGGCAATAAAATGTACAAAATTGTTTTAGATAAATCAGATTTTCTTTGTATCCGACACATTGATCAAATAATTAAATACACTGGTAACTATACCTGTCCGAATGTAAACATTGATAAGAACGCTAACCAATCGCATTCATTGCCACTTACAGCTGTTAATGATACTGACGTATTGTCACCTCCTGGTACATCTCAGGTCGCTCCACCAATAGTGGAGCACCAATCTGTTACCACTGGACCTTTGGACCAGGTTCAATCTGACGAGTCCCACGTTCCGGAGCAGATTAATACAGAGGATGATGATGGTGGTGATGAGTGTGATGACTGCGAAACCGCTGTGCCCGCGCGAGGGAATAGTGCGATAGTAAGTGACGAGGCGCTGCTGCCCGATGTGGCCACCGTTTCGTCACCCGCAGTGACGTACACTCGAGATCCTGCCCAAGGCGCACACAGCCATGAGGCGTCACTCTCGCTCGCGCGCCCGAAGCGTCTTAGAAAGCATATAGATTATAAGAAATATTTTTAATGATTTCTGTTTGTACCTTTATGTTGTAACTGTTTGACGTGTGGTTTGGTGACAGCGCCGGTTTGTCAGTAATAAACGAGTGTTCAATATAGTTGTGTGTCTCATTTACTTCACTTGGGCAGTGTTGCAGTCTCTCCAGCGTTGCCACATTGACTGTCGGTACATCGAAGTGTTGAAGAGCTTATACGCAAACGCCACCATGTCTGTCCGAGTACAGGAGCAAAGCACGAGGGCAATTCCTTTGCAGAGGGGCGTAAGACAGGGAGACGTTATCTCTCCGAAACTGTTTACGGCCGCATTGGAAGACGCCTTCAAGCTCCTGGAATGGCAAGGACTCGGCATCAACATAAATGGCGAGCGTATAACTCACCTTCGGTTTGCCGACGATATAGTGGTCATGGCAGAGTCGCTCGAAGAGCTCGGCAGCATGCTCGAGAACCTCAATCGAGTCTCTCAACAAGTGGGCCTAGAGATGAACTTTGACAAGACGAAGGTCATGTCAAACGCCCTTGTTATGCCCACTCCAATATTTGTTGGAGGCTCGGTTCTTGAAGTTGTCGACGAGTACGTCTACCTAGGACAAGTTGTCGAAGTAGGCAGGTCCAACTTCGAGAGAGAGGTAAATCGCCGAATCCAACTCAGCTGGGCAGCATTCGGGAAATTACGTGATGTTTTCTCTTCAAACATACCACAGTGCCTGAAAACGAAGGTATATAATCAGTGTGTGTTACCAGTGATTACGTATGGATCGGAAACGTGGTCTCTCACTATGGGCCTTATAAGAAGGCTTAAAGTCACTCAACGTGCTATGGAAAGGGCAATGCTCGGCGTCTCGCTACGGGATCGAATCAGGAATGAGGAGATTCGTAGAAGGACTGGAGTCGCCGACGTGGCCCAGCGGGTAAGCAGGTTGAAGTGGCAGTGGGCGGGGCACATAGCGCGTAGAGCTGATGGCCGCTGGGGCCGAAAGGTTCTGGACTGGAGACCATTCGAGGCCAAACGCAGAGTGGGGCGCCCACCCGCAAGGTGGACCGACGACCTGATAAAAGTCGCGGGATCCCGGTGGATGCAGGCCGCACGCAACAGGGCGCTCTGGAAATCAATGGGGGAGGCCTATGTTCAGCAGTGGACTTCTTGCGGCTGATAATGATGATGATGATGATGATCTTTATTAAAATTATACAGTAACCTTTTCTCGTTTGTCAGGCTTACTTAACCACTTTTGTAAACAAACCACTTGATTTCTCTAGTGACTACTGATTATAAAAAACGCGTCAAATATTTTTTTTAAGTAATCTCAGTTGTTTACTGTAACAATATTCCAAAAAAATAGTAATTGTTTTTCTGTCAATATAAATGAAATGATTTGACTCATACCGAAACCTGTACTAAAATGAAAGCAGATTCATTTTAGCATCGGTCGCTATGAGTGTACTTTCGCAAGATTGTCAGCATCTTAAAAGCATCATTAAAAAGGCAAATAAGCATCTTAACGAAGCCTTTAGTACTTTTATATCCAAACAGTCAGCAAAACAAAGGTGGTCTGCTCCATTAAATGGCGTTAATTGAAACGTTTCGCAGAAATGGAACCGAACCGTTACCACAGTATAAACTATACAGTAGGCTATCTAAGGCCGCCCGCCGAGTTATTAGCCTAGCGTGCACACAGACACGCGGCACAGCCCGTCCGTACTGCCGCCTCCCTATGCCTCCCTATTTTATGCTAGCGTGTGCGTGAAATTGCGTGTGCGGGATATCGCGACACGGCTCGCGACGCTCACGTATACATTCAAACCGAGAGTGGCACGTTTGTAAGTAGATAGCTTACTGTATGATTATACTGTGCTGTTACTCCTCCAGCCGTCACGGACGCCATTATGACACCGGTAGGGGTGACGGACATTGTTATGGCACCTCTGCTTTGTTTAGGGGAAATTAATATTACTTATTAAGGGCGAAGATATCAGGTTAAAGCCATTCTACTTTCGCTAACCGAAGCCACAGTTCCTTTTACAAATAATACTTGAACATAGGGACATCGGCTCCGAATACATTTTTGTGCCATTCGGAGTCGAAACCCTTGGTCCGTGGGGTCCTAGTGCTTCCAACCTAGTTGTTTCTCTATCAAAAAAACTAATTGAAACAACTGGTGACCCAAGAGCTGGTACATTCCTTGCACAGCGTGTGAGTCAAGCGATTCAACGGGGGAATGCTGCCAGCATCTTGGATACCCTACCTCATGGACACAATTTTTTTTTTTCCTAACCAGCATCATCCCACTGCTGGGCAAAGGTCTCTCCCAATCCCTTCCAAACAGTCCGATCCCGTGCCAGGCTCTGCCAATCTTTCTCATGATGTCTCAAATCATCACTCCAACGTTTTCTGGGCCTTCCCCTGCAACGAAAACCGTCTGTAGGCTGCCACAGAGTGACGATTTGAGACCATTTGCGTGGATGCATTCGGATGACGTGTCCTGCCCACCCCCACTTCAACTTCGCAGATTTCTCGCCCACATCTGCTATGCCTGTTCTGGAGCGAATAATGTGGTTATTTATTCGGTCAGAAAGCTTCAAACCGAGAATGCTTCGCTCCATGGCTCGCTGGCAAACCTTGAGTTTGGACTTCTGATGTTTTGTTAGTGACCATGTTTGCGCACCGTAAGTTAGGATTGGCAGGATACAAACATCAATGAGTTTGCGCTCAAGTGAAATGGGAAGGTCACCCTTCATGTAAGCCTTCATGGACCAGAAGCTCTTCCAGGCGTTGTCGATACGGCGATCGATTTCTTTATCTTGCCTGTTTTCGAAGGAAACTATCTGGCCCAAGTAAATATACTCATTGACGTATTGTATTACCTCCCCATCAACCACTACCCTACTTTCCGTGCTATTTGTCATAACTTTTGTCTTAGTCATGTTCATCTTCAGTCCAACCTCAAGGCTCGCTGTGCTCAGTTCTTCGAGCATTTGTTCTAGTTTCTCGGCTGTTTCTGCAAAGAGCACGATGTCGTCAGCAAAGCGGAGATTCGTTAAATTCACTCCTCCGACATCAATGCCTTTAGAAGCCCAGGAGTTCGGCAGGCGCTTAAAAACTTCTTCTAGGACACTGGTAAACAATTTTGGAGATAGTGGATCACCTTGCTTGACACCTTTAAGTATCTTGAAAGAGGGACCAGGAGCATGTAATTTAATATTGGCGGTGCTTTGTTTATATATTAACTGTAGTAATTTTATATATGTCACCGGAAAATAACAAGAACCGTAAATTTATTATTTTCCTAGGAAATTTATAAACTTTCGTAGGATTCTAAACGAGAGATAAATTGTATTATTTTACGCCCTCATTTCCGGAAATTGATAAGCTTTCGGAACGCATCCGTAAAATAATAAATGGGCGGTAACCAAACGCCATGTACGCTCTGATTGGTCGAATAAGTCACGTGTCATTCCTCTCCTCCGCCATTTAATTTTGGTAGAAGGCCGGTTTTAATGTTTTATATTTTATAAGAACAATTCATCTTCGTGTTCATTGTATAATTTGCGGCTAACTCTCCGGCGATGAGAAACACCGATAAAAAATCTAAGCAACCCAGATAACGGCGGTATGCTCGCTTCTTACCACGTTGGGTTCAAATTGCCTCTGTGAAATGTGGGCTTCTGAATGTTCCGTTCGTTCATCGTGACGGGAACTCAGTGTGACTCTGACTACCCCATTTGGGATATGATCGAGATGGTATGCCATGTTTTGTATGTTATATTTTATAAGGGTATTTCATTTTTTTATAAACTTTTTGAAATCGTAAAACACG
Organism: Udea ferrugalis; assembly: GCA_950022985.1. Classification (NCBI taxonomy): domain Eukaryota; kingdom Metazoa; phylum Arthropoda; class Insecta; order Lepidoptera; family Crambidae; genus Udea; species Udea ferrugalis. The sequence goes on along the minus strand of OX465527.1, from coordinate 1,519,592 downwards.
ATTTCTGCCGTCTTATTTTGATTTAGTAGGGGTTATCAGCCTATTAATTGTAAAAAGTAACCCGTTAAACCTACCCAGTTTTAAAGTAAAAGTCCAGACAGGTAGGTATTCGAAACTGATAAATGTACAGTTTGGCAAATGGGATTGTACCATAATCTACGAACACAAGCATTGCTACTGTCAACATCGACCAATCAGAGAGCAGGGTGTTATTTTCCGTAATTTATAAAAGCGTAAAATTAAAAGCTCTTCTCTGATTAGTCGAACCGTTTAGAATCTTACGGATAGATATCCGTAAGTTGATAAATTTACCGTGAGTCGTCGCAAATTTATAAATTTCCGGAAATGTGAGCGTAAAATGATACATTTCATCTCTCGTTTAGAATCCTACGAAAGTTTATAAATTTCCTAGGAAATTTATAATTTACGGTTTTTGTTATTTTCCGGTGACATATATAACGGGTCTATGTCTTGGTGATGAAGAGCTGCAAATATTGAAGAATGCTTCAAGCTGTCAAAGGCTTTGGAATAGTCGACAAAGGCCAAATAAAGGGGTTTATTGTATTCCTGAAATTTTTCGATAATTTGATTCACTGAATGCAAGTGATCGGTCGTGGAAAAGCTTCGCCGGAATCCAGCCTGTTCAGGGGGTTGGTGCTTATCAAGTGTGTCCGCTATGCGACTTTGAATTATTTTAACAAATATTTTATAGATATGGGAAATCAGGCTAATTGGTCTATAGTTATTAATGTCACTTTTATCTCCCTTTTTAAAAAGAAGAATGATGTTGGAATGACAAAGATCTTGGGGGACACAATTATTTAAATGATTTTTAGCTTAAGTTTTATTTTTTAGTTTGTATTATTTAGTTCATAGTTTATGCTTATGTATTAATTCATTGTTTTTTAATATTTATTGTTTGTTGTAGAATAAATTAAATTCATTTTATACTTGAATATCTTTTAACCTATTACTGACTTCGATTCTGTACGCGAAGGTTGGAAGTAATTACCTACTATGTTTTATTATTGTGTTAATAAAGATCTGAAAACCTGAAAAAAAAAGACATTTAGTCATTTTAGGCATCACTGTTTATACTGTTATTATAACTTTTTTTACATTTGCATGTTGAATATATCTGGGGTTCAAGATACCTGATTGAAATAATTTTACAAACTGAGTTTTGTGGCTATAAGATACGTACTTTTTACACATAATCGCTGAGGTGAGGTGAGGTGAGGTAAGGTGAGGTGGGGTAAGGTGAGGTGATTGTTTTAAATCACACATCGATCTACAAATGCGTGGATGTGTGCTCAGCCGGCCTCAGCTGTTAGTATGCTTTCGACGGAATACCTGTCCTTAACAGAAAAAAAACAGAGAAAAAAGTGACGTGACTCCCAGTGTATCACGTCGGGAGAAGGTTTCTCCTGTGCTCACCAACGCACCTACCAAGCGTGGCGAATGTCAGCTTATTACCAATTTTTAATCTACGGCAAAAAGTCAAAATATCTTTATTTAAATAGACCTGTTACAAGCGCTTTGAAATCTTCAACAAAACAAACAAAAATACTCTCAATAATAGACTTAAACACTAAAATAAAAACAATAAATAAATACACAGAATACAAACATAATGTGACTCAAACACCGGTGTCGGAAAGTTGTTTCTGTACTGAGAAGAACCGGCAAGAAACTCAGCAGTTACTCTATTCAATATGTCCTTGTACAATATTCAAAAGAGGAAAATGACTAGTCAGAGAAGTAGCAGAAATTCAGAATGCTTTTTACGGGGACAGCATCCCACTAGCGACGCCTTTTGTGTTATAATCGGCGAAATGCATGTTCATTTGCCACAATGAGCAATGTCCTTCCGCTTACGGTCTTCTTGAGGAAGAGAGGACACGATAAGTGATGCGACGTTTTGCAAATTTAACTTAACAAAATAAAGCCCGTATATACTACAACTATTCCATCTTTAGGGGTGTCATTTTCAATGCACATTTCACTTCATATTGGTTTTGAGTTTCAGTAAAACTCAATAACGTCGCGATTATGATCGTATGAGTAAATAAACTAAATCGCATAACATTTTGAAATTATTTTCATACAAATCATTGAGAATACTAATTCAAAGTACAGCGATTAGACGATTGAAGTAAGTATACTCTCCTGAGGTGGATCGAGATGTGAAGTGATCTTAGTGGGAATCGCTAGGCAGCCAGTCTTTCTCGGGGCCAAAATTTGAAGTAGCCCTCGACAGGGTGTGCATGTAACGAAGGAACAAGGAACAAAGATAAAAGAACAGGAAATTAGAAGAAGAAAGAACAAGGGTAAATCTAACGTGAAAGACCAGAGCCTATATCGTCCGTCCAGTCCTCGCACTATTGAGCGCCAGATCTGACAGGACCAAAACGTGTCCACAACATTTACATTCGCAACTAAAACCTGTTCCAGGAAATCGGTAACAATAAAGGCAACAAAGTACACATTGAAACCGCCATAAAGCACATTTTCGTCGTAAATAACTTTGTAAGCGAGGAAATGGCCGCCGGATCGCGCGCGGTGCACACGCTGATGGGCCATACGCGAGAGTTGTGGTGATTGGAGCACATAAAGGTTAAATAAATTATTGGCGTTCCAACGTACAGTTAGCATCAGTGACATTACTACTATTGGACCTTTGAGAGTCACCAGATAAATGTATCTATGGATACTGATTGGTAAAAGCTACTATGAAACTGGCAACGATCTATCTTTGACAACATACTTCTCTAGAAGTATTTTCTTTGTAGGGTTGCTCAAATCTGAAACAAGTGAAATACTTATAATGTAGAAATGTGTTTTTTTAAATAATAATAATAGACCGCTTTTGAAAAGCTGGCGCTACGTACTAATAATATGCCCAATTGAACACTAGTAAGTAGTTTGGCATATTACTAATTATATAGAACGTTTCAGCAGCTTTACATTATAATTAGTGTTTTCTAGGCGGTGAAAACAAAATAAAAGTACTAGCTGAAAGATTTAATCTAAATTCATGATTACGTAAAACATTTTTTACAAAACGTAATTTGAAAATGGTAATGGACTCAGAACTGCGGTTTGAATCGTTCACGCATGAGTTAGTACGCAATTGCTTATACAATTTACAAGTTATTTACGGTTTCCCCAAATACTTATGTATTCTAATATGATACTTAGAATTTGGGCTTGTTGACGTTTAGCGAAGTGGTTAGAAACGCGCCAGCTGCTGCTTTAGAGCTGGTTTGAGGAAAAAGGAAGGAAGAAAGGAGGTGCGGCGTTTTTACCGTATACAGCGAGGCGTCGCGTCACAGTATAATCTTACAGTAAGCTATCTACATACAAACGTGCCACTCTCGGTTTGAATGTGTGCGTGCGCGTCGCGCGCCGTGTCGCGATATCACGCACACGCAATTTCACGCACACGCTAGCATAAAATAGGGAGGCATAGGGAGGCGGCAGTACGGACGAGCTGTGCCGCATGTCTGTGTGCACGCTAGGCTAATAACTCGGCAGGCGGCCTTAGATAGCCTACTGTATGGTTTATACTGTGGTCGAGTCATCACACGCGCAATTTTAAGCATATAGAAATGGGCTCGTTCAAGAAAGCGCGGGGCGTGGAGCGTCGCGTGCGTCTTCTGACACCTTGTGGAGCAGCTCGCACCATTTGTCGCGAACAACTCAAACGAACGCTTGCAAAAACGGTTTCTGGCGGCCTGCCTCACGTACCACACAGCTCGAAGCCACGCTCCTTAAATAACCTTTAAGCAAAGTTCAGATGGTCGCGTCTTGACGTGCGTTTATCCTTAGCCGCGTAGATAACTTCTAATCAATATATCGGACATCGAGCGTTTAGCTTATTATTTATTATGAATGTAATGTGTGCTTTGAATACTGGTGCTGTTAGATACGAGACAGATAAACTTCACAAACTCTAAGGGTTCCTAATTTAGGAACGGATTATAGAATAATTTACCTTTAAAACTCATTAAGTACACTAAGAAGGTATAAACTTAATTTGTGCGTCAACGTCTATACCGGAAGCTGTCGCCCCCAATCCCCGACTTAAATGTTTTCCGAGCAAAAATAAAGTTACAAAATGTACGTCACCGGAGTTAAAACGTGCTGACGTTGCATTTCATTTAAACTTGTTCGGGACGGTTTTATGGCGAATTTGGGAAAGTTAGCCATTGTTGTTCTATCTAATTGAGATGGACGGAGCGGATAGTATAGAAGTGATTAGAATTCGTAAAGACTTCCAACATTTTATCTGCTAGATAATTTATTTAAATACCTATATTTGAAAAAAAAGAAAAAAAAAAGAAAAATTCTTTATTGATCTCTGAATTCTCTTAGACTAAACATATACAGTGTGTCTGGTCACCGGTGTCGGACCCGTTAGGGTTCTGTAATATAGTCAATTTTATCGACAAATCCACCGTTACTTTTGATTTTTTTTTCTACAATAGGGCGGCCATTTATTTTTCGCCGAACCAGGGTGTATTCCTTTATATTGAAATATCTACTGATGTGCTGGACCTCCAAGCATGAAAAAGGGTTCGTTTAGCAGCTGAAAGAGTAGACAAAAAGTTGACATAAAAGAAGGACAAAAGTTCCCATTAAAGCCTTTGAAAAACACTTGAAAGGTAAAATTCGGTTCGGCGAAATAAAAAACAAATGGCCGCCATTTTGTAATAGAAGAGAAAAAAAAACAGTGGATTTGTCGATAAAATTGATTATATTACAGAACCCTAGCGGGTCCGACACCGGTGACCAGACACACTGTACATGGCATTTTAGTCCAAGCATACTTAAATATAATGAACAGGGGATCCCAAACTAGGCAAAGCCTGAATCTTGGGCAACCAAAAGACGAGTTTTAACAACAGAATTACAGTATCTTTTACTTTGTACGTTTATTAGATTGGCAGAGAAACAATAATTAAATAAATTTTGCGAATGAATAATTTTGTTGAGTAATCAGTGATTTTAGAAATGTAATTCACGTGCAAGACCTACATTGTGTGAAATCCTACTGTATGGTAATTGTGCCAGTAATGGGCTTCGCAACCTGCTCTGTAGGCTCGTTTGCTGTAATGGACTGCAATGAGCCGAAGCTGGGGTAATTGCATTCGGCACCTGAAGTTAGGGATGCAGCTTCATAGGTCACTATCTATAGTCCGGCGATGGTGAGAATTTCGTAGGTTGGATATCGAGTTAAAACTCGATAAATAGAATAGGTCGGTAGTGTTGAAACAATATCAAAGAAAATGGTCAGACAAGTAAAGCAAGCTGGGGGTCTAAAAAGGCGACATCAGACGTTTCATATCTGAATCATATTATTCGTGCACGGGGCAGCACCAATAGCCTCCTATAGAGTGTCGAGGCTAGGCTGGATGTGGACAGTATTATTACGCAGAACTGGACGCGCATGCATCTAGCTAAAGACACAATAATTTCATATTTTTGCAGTGTTTTTTAGTTTACTAACATAGTTTATAAGTCCTTTGTTACCAACACTATATGGGCAATGCCCGAAATAAATGATTTTTTTAAATTTATTTATTGTGATTTAACATTTAATGTCGCCTTTTTAGACCCTGGTCTGTAAAAATATTTTTTTCGTGTGTTACTTATTTGCCTTAAAAATGAATGAAACAACGGCGGCTTAAAGTTACAAATACAGTAGAATAAAGTGGTTTTATAGATGATGCAATCGAAGCCAGCAGCAAATACGACAATATTATCAGAATTTTTAAACCCTGAATCCGTTAAAATAACTACGTTTCGTATTGCATCGTTTTAATGCCGTCAAACGCAAAATCCTCGCGGTCACCAAAAAACTTTGTTAAATTGGGAAGCTCACAGATTGTCCGTTGTTTTTATTCCGACGGCGAAAATACATTTTTCATTTGAGCTGAAAGGATTATCGTGAAACGCGTTACGGTGAACCGGATCAGCCGATGACGGTGTTGATACAACATTTGGGTTAATGTAACCGTTTCATATTCAAACAAATTTAATTGACGTATTGAATATTCATCGCTTTTAGGGTTTCGTAACAAAGAATGAACCCTTCGAACCTTGTTAGAGCAGAAAGTTCTGCAGTGGAGGCTATTTGATAGATTGTAGTAAAGAGTAAACTCTTAATGTAAAAAATAGAAGGCAGCATTGGGCGTCACCTTCAATGTGAATGGAAGTTCAAATGAAGGTTGCCGTATTTCAGTGAATGCACTCACGTACAACCGCCGCTGTGCAAATCCTCACCCTTCCACTCCCGCACCACACGCGCTGGTCTGCGTCAATATCCACACACGATCTAGCGACTGTCAGCCCGCACAAGGTTCGGTGATTCGTTCCTGTGTCGTGCTATCCAGACGTGGAACGCTCTTCCAGCGCATGTGTTTCCTTCTTCCTACAATCCCGGATTTTTTAAAAAAGCGGAGCGTGAAAAGGCATTTATGCCGGCCTTCAAAATGAGATTGACCAGCAAAGTAGTTCTCCATTACTGCGCTTGTCAACCCCATATCTGGACCTCATGGCTTCTTCCCATCAGGTGGAGAAGAGGTCATCTTGAAGACCACAATTCAAATAAAAATTCAAAAAACCAATCGAGTGGGATTCAGTCAGGCTGTGAAGAATGTTAAAAAAATGTTACAAATACTTGAGATATTTCAAGGTACATTTAGCAAGCGAGAAAGAGACGCGGCTTTCTAGAGGTTTTCGGAAAATGCATTGTTCAATTGAAATATTTGAGCGCGGCAGACTTTCACAAAGATGGTTCAGCTTGATGTCCTGCTCGTGTTTCTTTTCAATCTGCCGTTCATTTGGAGTAGTTTTAGATTTAATTGAAATAAAGCAGCCCACACGACGCCGCGCAATCACGCTTGAGTGATCGTCATTCATCATCATCATCATATCAGCCGAACGACGCCCACTGCTGGGCATAGGCCTCCCCCAAGGATCTCCACAACGATAGGTCCTGCGTTGACCGCATCCAGCGGCTTCCCGCGATCTTGACAAGATCGTCGGTCCACCTTGTGGAGGGCCTGCCCACGTACTCGTACTTTTAAAAAGCTTAAAAGCAGAAGAAATAATATGTTTTTTTCCGCTAAGGGGTTATGGTTTATATCGCATTTGAATTGGGACCTTCGGTACACGTTAGTGTGGCGTGTCGCCCGGCTAATCTCCTCGAGCTTAACAGGGGTCTCCTTTTACCCTGGCGTCGAGAAGGGTGACCAAGTATGTATAGTATGTAGAGGATTGAAACGGTAATAGGTGTTTTGTTTTTAATTTGATTATGTTGTAAGCGATTTTGCAGATCTATCTTTAGATGAAAATACAACATTCTTTACGACAAATATCACAGAATACCAGCCAAGTGGGAGTCGGTTACGAAGGGTTCCGTAGCATCATCATTAACATAAAATTATTTTTGTTGTATGGTTCCATACCTCCCATGGAACCCTAAAAATATAGTAAATTTCAAATCCCTAAATAAGTCTCTTTCCCTGATGGTCACCACAGATTAAAAAATCTTATTTCTTACCCATAAAAATTGAAAACCTGATAGATTTATAAAGTCAGTTAAAACTCCTTAGAAAGCACTATTAGTCATGGCCGTAAAACTGTTAAATGAATGATGTTTTTATGGTTATTTTATGGTCAATTTCTATTTTAATCACATATGTTTTTTTTGCTCCGCACGGTTAGGCGTAAATGCGTTCGGCGAAGTAAAAATACCTTTATTTTTTTATCAACAGAGTTATTTAAGCCTTCTGAATGTTTCGTTCACCATGTTTCGAAATTTTCATTTTCATCTGATTTAATATTCCCTTTTGTGAATGGTTATTCTGGCTACCCCAGCGGCTTATCCGGGCTGTCGAAGTCTCAAGGTAACGGGATAAAAAACGGGATTCCTTCCTTATGCCTGTTCCATGAATGGGCCTGGGCGGGCGGCGCCCAAAGCTTCGTTTATTGGCTGAGCTGTGATTTAGAACCAGCCAGCTGGGTGGCCTTTTTGTGCTATTAAACTTGCTTTAAGCATTAATAAGTGTGGTGAATGGTTGACCCGTTTAGCTGAGGAGGTTACAAGCTCCGGGTGATCACTTTCCATCAGCTGCCCACCCCCTTTCCTCTCCCTCTCGGTCAAACTACCTCGTCACACGTTTGTTAATAATACAGATATTGGTCTTGGTCTGGGTGTTCGTGGTTTCTGTAACATTTGTGTGGTGTAACTTTTCAGTGAGATTCACTGGAGAGTAAATACCCTTTGGCATTAACTCCGCCTGTACTTTTTATGTGTTCACTGGACAAATCCTTATTTTGGTACCAGAACAATTCATTGGATGTTCTCTCTGTTTATTAAACATACCAGACTTTAAGGGTAAATAATACGATACCTAATAACAGAGTAATAGGGCATTGGTCATTTATTTTATATTTTATCTTAATTGCACAAAACAATAAACATTGGAGGACTCATCACTACACAGTATAAAACAAAGTCTCTCTTATAGAGTTATCGAAGAGGAAGGTTTATGTATAATTAAATCCCACTGCATCCGTATGAAGCCGGGGCGGGTCGCTAGTAATCTATAAACCTAGTAGGTAATCAGCACCTAGCTAAAAAATGACAATATAAAAAACCACGAGCACAAATCCTCAATCCTAATAAATAATAATAATCATCAACAAAAACTTGGGAAGAAGTATATCATTTAGGTGTAAAACAAAAATCTATTCTACCCGAACGTTGAGCTAAACTATGAAATATTCATGTTGTATCCATCCAGCCAGCTAACTGGCACACAAAGCATCATTCCCTTGGCCGTTAGCGCTCCCGCGGGTAGTCACGCCAGGGCCGGCCGCGGGGAAACACGCGGGTAGTCACGCCAGGGCCGGGCGCGGGTGAACACGCGGGTAGTCACGCCAGGGCCGGGCTCGGGTGAACACGCGGGTAGTCACGCCAGGGCCGGGCGCGGGTGAACACGCGGGTAGTCACGCCAGGGCCGGGCGCGGGTGAACACGCGGGTAGTCACGCCAGGGCCAGGCGCGGGTGAACACGCGGGTAGTCACGCCAGGGCCGGGCGCGGGTGAACACGCGGGTAGTCACGCCAGGGCCGGGCGCGGATAAACACGCGGGTAGTCACGCCAGGGCCAGGCGCGGGTGAACACGCGGGTAGTCACGCCAGGGCCGGGCGCGGGTGAACACGCGGGTAGTCACGCCAGGGCCGGGCGCGGATAAACACGCGGGTAGTCACGCCAGGGCCAGGCGCGGGTGAACACGCGCGTAGTCACGCCAGGGCCGGGCGCGGGTGAACACGCGGGTAGTCACGCCAGGGCCGTGCGCGGGTGAACATGTTTTAGGGTAGCTCTTCCTTACGTCCGTTACGGCTCTAACACGTGTTGTACATAAAATATATTTGACCTTTCAATACAATAATAATTCTACTTATTAGACATTAAACCTATTGACAATTAGGCATGTATGTTTGAAATATTTTTTTTGTTTGAATTTCATTAGCTGAAGATAGGCCTAAGCGGTCTTTTTTATAGTAAAAGAAATGCCTTACGCCACCGTATAACCATACAGTAGGCTATCTAAGGCCGCCCGCCGAGTTAGTAGCCTAGCGTGCACTCAGACACGCGACACAGCCCGTCCGTACTGCCGCCTCCCTATGCCTCCCTATTTTATGCTAGCGTGTGCGTGAAATCGCTTGTGCGTGAAATCGCGACACGGCGCGCGACGCTTTCGCACACATTCAAACCGAGAGTGGCACGTTTGTATTTAGATGTTCTACTGTATGGTTATACTGTGCTTACGCATCCCCGTGCACCGGGGGACGGAGGGGTTTTGTCGGACTCTCCACTGGAAAAGTGGTGTCCTAGTGGCCTTACCGACTAAAACTACTCCCTCTGATCGTCCATAGCGGGGGAACACCTTAAGTGGCACGAAGCCTCCTACGCATTCCCCCGGACGGAGCCCGTCTACACGGCGGGCCGGAAGCGACCACCCCTTCGTGAGGGAAGGCCAGTAGGGACAGCCGAGAGTGTCGAGCCGTCCCTGTGGCCTGTCACCAGGCAGTGGTGCAAGCCTGTGCAATGCCTTGCAACCCTACATGTCGCCCTCGCGGGCCACAGCGGGTGAGTAGCAAGTCCACCACACTGCCACGCCTGAGCTCTTCTCTTCGCTTTCCGTTGGTTCATCCTAAGGTGGTTCATCCTCCCACCGGTACTGAGGCCCCTCGCCACGCCAAGGCGAGAACTCATGAGGGGGAAGCCTAAGCGGCCTGCTACAAAGCAGATCGCCCGTGTGACCGGACCGGTACAGGCCCCACCCACCGATGTCCTGCACTTTTTGTAAGGTCTATCTACCTTCAAGTACTTCATGCCAATCATGATTCACGGCGGTTAAATCTCGACTCTATATTCAACAAGAAATGAAGTAGCTAAATGATATCTTTTATTTTTCAAAGTATTTGAAGTTTTTCGTTGAAAAACCATAAACCCGGCGTGTGCCAAGTCTGGCCGGGTGCCAGGAGTCGGAATTCGTATTCATTGAGAGCGGACGAGAACAGGACGCGTGCAGCACAAGAAAACAGGGAAAACTTTCAGACATTTCTTTTGTACGTTGTTCCGGAAAAACTAATGAAAAGAGCCAGAAATAGTTTGATTATCATCATCAGCCACTGGTGAACGTAGACCTCTTATGGGCATCATCGCTCCTTTTCCTTGACCTTGACGCATCTGTTACCTCTTCACTCTAAGCTACTACTACACTTGCTGAGACGATGATTCCATTTAAAGCCTTCAGCCCTTCCCTTATCTGGCTCTCCTCTCGGTACCCGTCTGGTTTTGATTTCAAGTCTGACCAGAACACTTTGTGTTCATTGTAGTATTTCCGGCTTACTCCTCAGAGATGGGTGACACCGATTAAAAACCCACGCTACCCGTTTAACGGCGATAGGTTATTGTTATGGATTTCAATTCGCAGGGCGACGTGTGGGCTTCTGAGTGTTCCGCTCATATAGTTCTAAGCAAATGCTATGTTATGTTGACCTCCCTCACTTTAAAGGTACCAGTGCAATTTAAGATGTTTTCAAGACACGAATGAATAGGCTGTTTCATAAGGGCCGTCTGAACCGAGACCTAGATTGCCTACGTGCAACACCGAGGTCAAATAAGCAGCCTCCAGCGTCTAGAAATACTACTGTGTGTTATTTTAGGGTTAAAACTTTACATCAAAATTGTAAACATTCAGTAAATTTTGTATGCAACCAAATTCACTTACGGTCTCTTTATTGTGTCGTGGTCGTGAGCTTATAGAGGTATTTAAGTACACATATCTCGATGGTATTAGTTATTTTTTTCAGAGTAAAAGTTCATTGAGTTTATTTGAATTTGTTAGTTTAGCATAAACTCACCCGGTATAATAATATCCTTTGTAAGGTTTAATTAAGTGATTCTTGCAGAATTGTGTTATACACAAATATTGCCCACACACAATGCGAATAAACAAGAAGTTCTTTGTTGACTAATACATACCCCTAACTCACTTGTATATCGCTAATAATTAAAAGCTCAGTTTTTATAGTCTCAATATTTGCTGTAATTTCATTATTTGTCTGATAAAGTATATTTGTCTTACCTCACACTTAGTTTTGCTTTGCTTGTGTGGTACGCGTAACCTTTATGTTTTCATGACATTTGATTGGTTTAGGACAGCTATCCCAGTAGTGGGATTCAATACTTCTGAAAAACAAAGATCCCGTAAAATCTGTCTGTGGTGATCTTCTGGTGAATCCGGAGGCTATGAGGACCACTGAAGAATGCTTAATAATACCGTCCAGCCCTCACGGCCTAGCGGCTATTATAGATTCGGGAAAAGTAAGCCCGACTTGTACACGATAATACATTTGGGAAATTTTCCGGGAAGTAACATTCACAAAACTATTTCAATTCCACTTCATGAGTTTTCAGAGCATTCCTTTATTGTTTTTCATCTCTTTCTGTTGCAGAAAACAAATACTTTGCTTGTAGTATGCAGTTACATTCCTTATTCATACTGTTACCAACGCTATCATTCGCTGGTCCGTTAGCGCTCCCCTGGGCCCTTGCGAGGTAAAAAAGGCTGCGTATACACTTACAGCCCTGACTTGTGCACAATAGGGTAGATGACTATGAGTCATTTTGCATGGTTTTTTAGGTTCCCTAAAAATAATAATTGATTTCAAATGTTATTGTGAAACCACAATCGAAATTTGTTTCAAAATGAGGCCACAATAGGTCTGCAAACTTGGGTGGGCAAGTCCATTCCAAAAGTGTTAATTTTTTGTAAAACAATATCATTATTTTGTAACCCATACTATAATGAAGCAATTATGTTAGGAGACCATTTTCATAAACGCAATATTTAATATAGCTGCCGAACAAATTTCTTACACGCTCCTTACAAAAACAGTGGACGTGACGTCACGTTCCCTGTCACTTATGTATGAAGCGTTTTTGGGCAAGGCCAAAAATGTGCATTTTAAATTGTGATATCTCTGGTAGTATTAATCCTAATGAAGTGATTCTTTTAGGATTGTTTACATAAATGAAAGATCCTACGATAATAAAAAAAAAATATATAGTCATCTAGCCTATTGTGTTTTAAAGTGTACTATGTCTTAGGTGAAATGACAGTTACTTTTATCCAGAGACAATGGTAAACAGCTGTCAAGCTATATTGCAATTACAACATTTGGTTAACTTTCAGTTCAAACAAATACAGATTCATACATAATTCAAAATATTTGATTGATTTACTGATTTGGTGCTATGGTCAAGAAGTTGACTATACAGCAAAGGTCGTGGGTTCGATCGCCGCACTGTACCAACATTATACCCCCTACCTACCTAAAATACAAGTTTTGCTAAGTTTGGGGCTAGATGGAGCTGTGTAGTATTTTATATTCATAACTACATAGGTAAGACTTAGTTAATAACCCTTGCGTGAGAAGCATTTAAATTAAAGCCATTGCTTTTGTGGCGACTTCCTTCCTTCGCTTCCTCCCGCCTATTTCCAATTTCCGGAGTGACTTGGAGACGGTTTGAACCTCCTGTAAAACAATCTGCAGCGGCCCTTGGGAAATCTAGCCCTGGATTAACGAGCTGCGAACACCTGTTTGTGTTACGGTAAATAAAGTGGGGGTTGAGAATGGGGGATTTAATTAACTAACGTTTCGTATATAAATAAAGGTTTCTACTGACAATTTCCGCCCTTGGCCTAATACTCTTAAATTTGAAATCGCAACTGGGTGTTGTAGCCAAATACAAAACTCTTTCCTTTAGTTTGCTTTATTTTTTATGGTAGAGAGGTAGAAAACGATCTAGAGGGTCACCGAAAAATAATCACCTCGTCACATGGTTTGATTTTTTTAGCTAGACAATGGATACCGCAAACCCTGGTTCAAATTAAGGGTTACCAGTTTCAATTGTGGAAAAATAGACAACGAGACTTTTTTGAGCATTCTTTTTACTCCGCACAGGTAGACAGTTAGAGATTTGGCCTACTACCACGACTTATGTGAAAAAGTCACCCCTATCGAACACTTGAAAACATATCACTTTTTTTAGTAAATTCGAACGAATGATTTGCAAATTAAATGTGCCTACAACATTCGGATTGTTTTTTGAATGAATTGCAGCGGGTTTGTAAATAAATTGCAAGAAAAAGTTTTCTACGTGTTACACGACATTTTTCATAAGTAAAGTAAAGTAAAGTAAAAAAAAGTAAAGTAAAAGTAAAAAAATCATTTATTCATGTAAGCTTATTCACAAGCACTTATGACACGTCAAGACAGAAAATCAAAATGAACAAACTGACTCTACCACAGGTTCGGAAGTTGCTTCTATCGAGAAGATTCCGGCAAGAAACTCGATAGTTACTCTTTTCAATCTTGTTTGATTACAATAGTAGTATTACATATCAAGTATAGACAAGACACAAAATGTGCAGAGGAGCAGATTATATCTATGATGACCACAAATTCTTATCATTCAAATAATCATTTACATTATAGTAACCTCTTTTCATTAATTTCGCTTTAACCAGTGACTTAAACTTGTAAAGAGGCTGCTCAATAAGAGTTTGAGGTAGCATATTAAAAAAAGTTATACATTGGCCAACAAATGATTTGCCTACTTTGTGTAGTCTAAGATTAGGTATTCTAAGTTTGGCTTTATTTCTAGTATTTAATTTATGAACATCACTATTTTTCTGAAAAAGATGCAAATTTTTACGCACATACATTATATTATCAAAAATAAATTGAGAGTGTACAGTTAAAATATCTATCTCCTTAAATACCTCCCTAAGCGAGTCGCGTGGTCTAAGGCAGTAAATAGAGCGGATGGCTCTTTTTTGAAGAACAAAAATGGTGTTAAGATCTGCCGCAGAGCCCCACAGTAGTAGACCATACGACATTATACTATGGAAATAGCTAAAATACACTAATCTAGCAGTTTCAACATTCGTCAAGAGCCTTATCTTTCTCACTGCAAAAGCAGCTGAACTAAGTCTCCCTGCCAGGGTTGTAATATGCGGACCCCACTGTAACTTAGAATCCACAGTAATTCCCAAAAATACAGTGGAATCCGTGAATTCTAAGGGTTTACCATTCATATTAACAAAAGTATCTGCCTGTTTCACGTTAGGCATAGAAAATTTTATACACTTTGTTTTATTTGCATTAAGTAATAAATTATTACTAGTGAACCATTGCAAAACTTTTGCGAGAGCATTATTTACATCGTCAAATAGTTGTTTGCCTCTGTCTACTTTAAAAATCAACGAGGTATCATCAGCAAATAATACAATCTCGCATAAATCCTTTACAAAGTAAGGAAGGTCATTTACATAAATTAGGAAGAGTAGGGGTCCCAATATCGATCCCTGGGGCACGCCCATGCGCATGGTGGCACCGGAAGAGTTAGTTCCGTTGACACTCACTTTTAGTGTTCTATCTGTAAGATAGGATTCAATAAGACAGATTGCACCATTCGATACACCATAATGTCTCAACTTAATCAGTAAGATTTCATGATTAACGCAGTCAAATGCTTTTGAAAGATCACAAAAAATCCCTATTGCGTCTTGTTTGGCTTCCCACGCCTCAAATATGTGTTTGATAAGCGCAACACCTGCATCAGTAGTGCTTCTATTCTTGGTGAATCCAAACTGTTTATGATGTAATAATTTATTACAGGCAAAATGTGAAAGAAGTTGATTTAATATAATTTTTTCAAAAATTTTACTAATAGCTGGTAAGATGGAAATAGGTCTAAAATTAGATGGGTCACTTTTGCTACCAGACTTAAATAAAGGTATGATTTTACTGTATTTCATTAAGTTTGGGAACTGACCTTGTTCCAAACAGTTATTGAAAAGATTAGCTAGGTAGGGAGAGATCATGTCTATAATTGGTTTTAATATATTTACTGAAATCCCCCATAAATCCTCAGTGTTTTTCATGTTTAGTTCTTTGAAAGCCTTGAGGACAATATGTGGAGTAATTTGTTCGAAATAAAATAAAACTGTGCACTCATCAACACTTGATGTGAGAAGTGACTTAGCCAATTTCGGACTAGTATTGAGACTACTCGTTGTAACTATCGGTATATTAGAAAAAAAAGATTCAAATGTATTGGCCTTTTCAGTTTCAGACTCAATGACTTTACCTTCAATTTTGAGAGGGTATGAGTGATCAGAAACTTTCGATTTACAGGTCTCCTTATTAATAATGTTCCAGGTTTCTTTGATTTTATTTTTCGCCTGGGCTATTCTGTCACGAAGAAAGATGGACTTTGCAATTTGACATGATTTCTTAAAGATTTTAGAATATGACTTTACATAATCAACAAGGTTGGGACTATTACAACTTGCTTTTAAATCATATAATTCATAGAGTTTAATTCTACTTTTATGGATACCGGGAGTGGCCCAGTCACTAAACTTGAACTTAAAATTATCAACCTTTAACTTCTTCTTAGCAAATAATGAACTATGTTCATGTACTATTAACTCAAACAAAAACCTATACTGATCATCAATATTCTGGTCTTGGTAAGGTAAACTAGGAAGTTGATTCATTATGTTATTTTGAAATTTCTTAACACGATTCTTGGTAACCGGTCTATAGTTAATATCCACTGATTGAGAGACATGATGGTGCTCAAATTTGGTCAACAGACCACAATGATCAGATTTTAGACAGTTTATAACTGATTTTTCAGTTGAATTGTATTCACAAAAAATATTATCCAAGCAGGTGGCTGATGTCGCAGTAATCCTAGTTGGTTCATTAAAAAGATTATGTAAATTGAATGACTTAAAAAGGTTTAAAAATCTCAGAGAGGGTTGAGAAGAATCTAATATGTCAACATTAAAATCTCCACACACAATCACCATCTTGTTTGAATTACAAGTTTTTCTTAGAACTTCTTCCATTGTTTCTTCAAACCGACAATAATCGGCAGAAGGGGGTTTATACACACAAACAATTATAATCCGCTCTAACTCTGCACATGCGATTTCAATAGTTCGCTCAATTGAAAGTGCTACTATGTCTTTACGCTCTTTACATGTAAATTTATTATGCACTAAAATAAGTGACCCACCCCGTATAGCGGAACTTCTCAAGAACGAACTAATGACACTATAATTATCTATGCTAATAAAACATTCATTTTTCTTGAGCCAGTGTTCTGTCAAACATAAGACATGTATATCCATACAGTCTAAGAACAAACCTATTTCTAATTCTTTGCCAGAGAAGCCCTGTATGTTTTGATGTACAAAGTTAATAAAATGTTTGGGCTTCTTTTTTGTCAAGAATTTGCTAGAGTTCACCTCTGTTGTCTCTCTCTCTAATTTAAATGATTTGGAACAAGTTCCAACGTCTGACTAATAAATGTTACTTCCTGCTCAATAGGAGCAGAATGGTTAGCCAAGTGGTTGGCTGAGATCATAAAAAAATAGGATAGCGACATAGCTATCTGTCGTTTATAAAAATTTGATAAAGAAAATTTATCTTTCGTCAAGTACATATTGTTATTAATAATAGGATTAATGTCAATGAGATAAAATAAATTATTATTCGAATATGTCACAGTGTCAAGCAACATATTGATTTTATGCCTTTTTTCGTTTTCGGCTTGTGGCACACCCCTACTGTAAGGTAGTGTGAACATAACAATTTTACTTACATTTATTAGTAAACTTAATTTATCACAATATTTCATCATTTGTCTTTTGTTCACATTGCCTCTATTACCAATTAAAATAATGAGTGTTGAATTGGGGCTGAAACTATAGTCAGCAATTTTTTGTATGATGTCAGAGTATGAGGCACCCGGCAAACAGTGATTTAGAACTGACTTACCCAAACAAGTATGTAAAAGCTGGCCCATGTTTTTTCCAATACCATCACTAAACATCACTATGTCACCGACATGATTATCTGAAGTGGTTTCGATAGCGCAGGTGTCAGAGATGGAAATGTTGGTGGCTGATTTTACAGTAAGTGCACTAAGAGAAGAGGATTCACACTGTGACTGCTTAACTGAGTGGTACTCATTACTGCTAGAAACTGGGTCTGAAGTGCATAATAATCCAGTTAAGGCCACAGTATGTTCCTCATTTTCTTTCATCAAGGTGTTGTATTTATCTGCCAAACACTGCAGATCTTCTTTTAGGCTACATATTTCTGATTGTAACACCTTCACATTGTTGTCATAGTCTGTCAAATTATTGTCTATCATCATAGAATAAACATCTAGTTCATCACCTAAACGTCGACGTTCCCTAATACATCTCATATTTTTATACATACACTTTTGGTTTTTGATTATCTTTTTAGTTTTCTTGATAAACTTGTTTATCCTAATATATTTACGGAATTTGTTTTTGCTGCACTTTGCAATCCCCTGTGAAGAAGTGTTATTACTTGAAACATCATTTGTCAAATCAATGGTCACAGTAGGGATTGGGGAAGGTGCAGCAGAAACTAGGCTGGGCACACTAACGACTAACTCATCAAAAAGACTTTGGTTTTGGGTATTATCAGCATCCAGTTGCTTCGACTCCATTGAAGATATGTGTTGGTGGGCCTCTTGTAGTTCTTGCTCAAGGAAAGTTATTCGCCTGAGGCCTTCAATGTATTGCTCGCTGCAGTCACTGAACCCATTGATTATAATTTGCAACTCATCCCGCTCATTTGTAGCTAATAAAAACCTATCATGCAT
Organism: Udea ferrugalis; assembly: GCA_950022985.1. Classification (NCBI taxonomy): domain Eukaryota; kingdom Metazoa; phylum Arthropoda; class Insecta; order Lepidoptera; family Crambidae; genus Udea; species Udea ferrugalis. The sequence continues at coordinate 1,501,283 of OX465527.1, read as the reverse complement.
CTCAGCCATGTCTTTTTTTAACATAATATTCCTATTCAACACCTCCAACATTTCCCTCTCATTGTCTTCTCTTTCTAAAAGCAATTGACTAACTACCTCTTTGGATTCCTTCAATTCCTGCAAAACCTGCTCAAGCTGGCGAGATGAGGCAGCACGAGTCATCATGGTGATATCAACAAAAAAGAAATGCTGTAGAAAACCAAAGAAATGTTTAGGCAATCAAGAGGCCGAAGATAGTATCTATGTTACTTCTTTTTAATCAATTGATTCTAACCTCTTCGCGTTTCTGACAACCTAGGTCAGACAATCCGAGAACCTATTAGACTACTAATTATTATCACTACTGTCGCAAATAGAATGTAAGATTAGACAAACATTCATCAAACAAAAGAAATACAGTACCTTAAGAGAAAACAATGATTCACAAATATTTGAACGGTTAACTGACACTCACTATTTTTGTATACAAATCACTGAAATTAACTTTTTGCGCACCGTAAACACACAGACACACATAAGTAACGCTAGCGATTGTTTAGAACGAGTAATTGGGCCATAAATCAGTAATTAACACAAAATATTTAAATAAAATTACGGGACAAGTCAAGATCAGCTGTTAGCCGCAGTGTTGCCGTAATATTGTAATAAAATCTAAAGCGAATACCATTCACTTTAATCACTTGTGCCTAAATAAACATCTTCATAATGTGCTACGAAGTTTGTTTCTTATTAAAATCTCGCTTGTCAGACACAGTTGATTATCTTTTGTATGTTTCCTATTCAATTATTCTTCAAAGGATAATTTAGAAGGCAATCTATATTGAATGCAGAGCCTGCAAACATTTTCCCAGCTAAGTTAATTGATTGTCTAAATGATCGTCATTGTCGCGACTTTGTGAGAGGCAATTTAGTCCGCCATTGTCCGCCCGAGCGGGTTTGCTGGTTTGCACTAAACTCTACTTGGTCGGTTATTAACTGGTTTAGGTACAGTCAACAACATACACTTTTAGATATTAGCAAGCGATGGAAACAATTCTCTTTTGGTGGAAAAACAATAATATCTGCACTGTTAAAATATATATTAATGGGAGTCCACTTGGATCCTCAGTGTAAAAAACATTTAACTTTAGAGAACTGGTGTTCATCATCTTCAGCCTGTCATAGTCCACTGCTGGACATAGGCCTCTCCCAAAGTGCGCCACAACTCCCGGTTCTGAGCCTTCCGCATCCAGTCCGATCCCGCCACCGTTCGCAGGTCATCGGTCCATCTCGCTGGAGGGCGCCCTACACTGCGCTTGCCGATCCGTGGTCTCCACTCAAGGACTCGTCTGCTCCAACGGCCATCGTTCTTTCTGCAGACGTGACCAGCCCACTGCCACTTCAGCTTGCTGATTCTGCGAGCTATGTCGGTGACTCCTGTTCTTCGCCGGATAACCTCATTTCTGATTTTAGTACTTGTAGACTAGTCCCGCTGTTAGAGTCCACGTTTCGGCACCGTAAGTCAAGACAGGCAGGACGCATTGGTTGAAGACTTTAGTCTTCAAACACTGCGGTATAGGCGACGTGAAGATCCGACGAAGCTTACCAAATGCCGCCCAACCCAAGCAAATCCTTCGATTGACCTCCCTCTCGAAGTTGTTTCTACCTAGCTGTATAATTTGACCTAAATAGGTGTATTCGGAGACAACCTCGAGAAGGGTTCCCTCGACAGCTATTGGCTCCGGCTGAATGTGACCGTTGAACATGACCTTAGTCTTGTCCAAGTTCATGCCAAGACCAACGCGTCGGGAAGATTCGCCTAGGCTCCGCAGCATTCCCGCAAGCTGTTCCAGCGACTCTGCAAAGATGACAATATCATCAGCAAAACGGAGGTGTGTGATGTGCTCGCCGTTAACATTGACTCCACACTCGGTCCAATCCAGTGTCTTGAAGACGTCTTCCAATGCGTTAGTAAACAGTTTAGGGGATATGACATCCCCCTGTCTAACTCCTCTGCGCAATTGGATTGCCTTCGTCTTACTATCCTGGATCTGGACAGTCATTGTAGCGGCGTTAAATAGGCATCTCAGCACCTCGATGTACCTCCAATCGATATGGCATCTCTGCAGAGAATCCAAAACTGCCCAGGTTTCGATGGAATCAAAGGCTTTTTCGTAGTCCACAAAAGCCATACACAGCGGTTGATTGTACTCTTCGGACTTCTGTACAATCTGGCGAACAGTATGGATGTGGTCTACAGTGCTGAAGCCTGTTCGAAACCCGGCTTGTTCCGGAGGCTGGAACTCGTCAAATCTTCTGGCGAGACGGTTCGTGACTACTCTTGAGAACAGCTTATACACGTGGCTTAGAAGTGAGATGGGCCGGTAGTTCTTCAAAAGATGTTTGTCACCCTTTTTGAAGAACAGTACCACCTCACTTCCACTCCACGCTTCCGGGGTCTTGCCTTGTTGCATGACGGAATTGAAGAGGCTTGTCAGCTCTTTCAGGACCGGAGTCCCGCCTGCTTTGAGCAGCTCTGTAGTGATTCCGTCATCGCCCGGAGCTTTGTTGTTCTTAAGCTGTTCCAGAGCAGCCCTAATCTCGCTCAGGTCAACGTCCGGGAGCTCCTCGGTGTAATGGCGCGAGAGCGGTGCGCGCGAGAGAACTGGTGTTGAAGTGATACAATTAGAAAACATATACCTATGACGATGGCGCTTTACAGTTTTATTTTGTTGTTGCATTTATTGAGTTGCGACGAGTAGAGCGTTAAAAAGAAGGATTGAAGAGACGTTTATTGATTCCGAACATCGCAACATACAGACACAAAACAATCAAAGCAAAATGGTGAGAGAAAACGAATAGGAAAATTAACAATAATTGCTACCAGACAGCAGTGTCACGGTCTCCAAAATTAGATGGACCCCACTCAGCTAATGCTGGACATATAACTATCATATTACAGGAATAAATAAAATACATAAATTTGAGGTGCCCGTGGCGCAGTTGCGACAGTGATCGGCGACGATCACTAGGTAGGCACTTTTAGCAGTTGGTCCCGGTTGACGTCGCTAGATGTCAGTCGTTAAGCCTAGTCAGAGGCCTTAGGGCGGCTTGATAACATCTGTCATTAAGGTTGTTCACTAACCTTACACCCCTCCAACAATCCGCACTGAGCCCGCGTGCATTTATTATTTTAGGTAAACTTCCTGTGTCACAGCACAGTCCTACAGTAGATTAAATAAAAGTAGACACTAATTCATTTTATTAAATTCTAAAAGTGTTTATTTCACCAAAACGTATGTAAGAATTGAGAGTTAAGAATTACATTACCATCGAATAAAAACATTCTCTCGATATGAAACTCCCAAAGAAACGTGCAAACTTAGCTCGGAGAGAATTCCTTACTTTTACAGCTCTCGTTATATCCGGCGAATGTTAGTAAACTTTAATGGCAGCGGGGAGAACGCGCTATGACCGGGTAGAGAGTATTTCGTATGCAGTTGGTGTTTTCTCAAGATGGTTTTAAATAGCAAACGAAGCTATCTGCGTAAACATTTGAAGACGATTTCGTTTATTTCATGGGTCTATTCCGCAATGTTCAATCTTTTCGTACACAAAGACATTTGGAACTATTTATATTTCTGTAACTTAAGCCAAACGGGTTGGCTGTTGTCATTGCAGTAATGTGACGCTCAACATTGTAAGTCGGTATTCAGCTAAACGTCGTTGTTTTACTTGAAGGTCCTTGCAAGATGTTGCTAGGTGTCAGTCGTTAAGCTTAGGTTTTAGGGCGGCTTGATAACATCTGACTGTAAGGTTTTTCACAAACCTTGCATACGCCTCGCCTCGCCCGGCGTGTGGGAGTATGACTTGTCCCGAACTCATGGTTGAGGTTTGCCCAGCTTTGGGATGACTAAAGGCTGTCATTTGTTTTTTTAGGACAGACAGTAGTAATGTCTAATGCAAAAAACTTATTAGCATTCGAAATTCCATTTGCGACTCCTAATCCTACATCTATCTCAGTCACGCGCATCCGGCCAGAGCGAGACGGCGCGCCGGTCGAACGTTAAGAATCGCTTAGAGGTCGTTAGAGCACCCATCTGCCATCGGAGATAAAGGGTTGACTGGAGATTGGAGAGAGCTGATAGCGAGCGTTTTGGGGTTAAGAGTTGATGCAGCTTTGATGGTAGTTCTCTTGTACAGAGAGCCACAGGTCAAGCGCACTATTACATTGTTTTTTTAGATTCTGCATTAAAAAATGAAATAAATAAATAGGACCTGCTCTTGTTTTGGCAGAAAGAAATACATGTCTTATGGTTTCTTATGGAATAGCATAAAAGTTAATGGAAAAATAAGATGATTTAATTTCAGGATAATATTGTTTTTTCTTAATTAGACCCAAGATGGATTCCATCTGTTGTTATGAGACCTTCCTGTTATGTTATGTTGCTCTTTTCCCTCATTTTTTGTCTTTTCTCGCCACCGTTTTTTCACGATGTATTACTAAAAAGGTCTTTACACCAGGCGATTGAATATCGCAGATTGAATATGATGATTTATTTAAAATACACGATATTGAGACTTAGGCGAATAATTATTATTAGCATGCCATTGAAATAGGCAAGTACCGCATATCGTAACACTTGTAGCGTTGTGGTTGTCTATAGGCAGAGGTGATTAATTGACATTAGATGAATTATACTGGCTCCCTCGCTTATACAAAAAAGTTATTTGAGAGAATTGGGTATTTATGGTGCCCCTGGCGCAGTTGTGACAGTGATCGGCGACGATCGCTGTTGTAAAGCAACACACGCCGGGTCGGAAATGGGATGGGTGACCACCTCGACCGAAATTTAGTGATGTGTATTTCGGGCATCTCCGTGCTTCGGAAGGCACGTTAAGCAGTTGGTCCCGGCTGACGTCGCTAGATGTCAGTCGTTAAGCTTAGTCAGAGGCCCTAGGGCAGCTTGATAACATCTGACATTAAGGTTACTCACTAACCTTACACCCCTCCAACAATCCGCACTGAGCCCGCGTGTTGGAGTATGGCTCATTCCACCTCATAGTTGAGGTGAGGCCTGTGCCCAGCAGTGGGACGTATATAAGGCCGATTATGTTTTGTATGTTATGGGTATTTATGAAGGTAGTTTCTTGTAAAGGCTCTCTGGGAAGTTGTTTTCTTTCGCTTCGTCCGTCGGATCCCAACAGATGGCGTCGTTAATCAACCGTCCTTGTTTCTAGGATGTGTTTCAGTCACACTCGTCCACATTATTGATAGTTTGCGCAGTTATTCCTACGAAATGAGCTTTTATATGGACAGAAATCTATAGAGAGAAAAAATGTAGCTAATAAGTAAGACTCATTCTTTTATAATAATACGTAGTTATTCAGTTTAGATATGCCTATAGGCATACTGGAAGTAATATTGTTAATTCTGAAGTAATAAACTAAGTATAAATCGTCGGCGACACTTGACCATTGGTGACTAGGGTAGTGGTGTCTCCTTACTTGATCTATCGAATAAACAAATAAATAAATATTCTGGTACAACGGTTCGATAAAAAAAATGACATATCGGTTGCTTGCTTCCACAATTGCACGACACGTCATAAGCTGAATTTCATGCTCATCTTCTGGATGGAGATCTTCTCTCTCTACCACTGTGTGTTTTAATCTTTATTTTCTACCGCGTACAGAAAAAATATAGAACGATTCACGTGAAGGTGTTTTCCGGAGAGACCTCCAAACCTTATTCGTACTCTATTTCTCTCTCTGTCATACAAAACGTTTGACTTTATCGTTTTGTTTAAGAACCAAAATATGCAATGATAAATTGATCTTAAAATAAAAATCGTAACTGCCGCACTCAGAGACGTCAATTAACTTTCATGGTTCATTAGAGTCAAAATTCAATTTTTCAAAAGAGTCTTTATAACAAATAGAATAAAGAACTTTTAAGAATGTAAAATTTTGACTCGAATGAACCATTAACGTTAATTGACGTCTCCGAGTGCGGCGGTTAGTGTCGATTCTTTACAATTCTTTACAATCCTTCTAATATTATAAATGAGAAAGTGTGTATGTGTGGATGTCCCGTGTTGCTTTTTCACGTAAAAACTACTGAATGGATTTGAATGAGACTTTACAATAATATAGCTTATACATCTGAATAACACATAGGCTGCAATTTACAAAAAAACTTAAGTCAACGCAGAAGAGGTCGCAGGCGGCCGCTAGTTACCTATCATTCAAACTAGCTGCAAAATAGAAAAACAAAACATTTACATCATGCATACAAGGTTTGTTGTTGGTCTTCACTTCAGACAAAACGTCGTTAATAAAAGCCGGAGTGACAAATGGCCCGCTCGAAGGGCATTGTTGCGTCAGGCCGGCTGAATGGACGGTGACGTCACCAGGAAGCTCGCTGTAGTCTATTTCTTTCAGATCATGCAAATATTGTTCCTCTGAAATGGTGCTTTACAATTAATCGGAAGCCTTCAAAAGTCAATTCTTTGTATAGTTTTAGTCATTATTGAAATTGTGCATTTTGTTCTGTAACATTTTGATACTGTCTCAAAACTTAACAGGGCATAAGACAATTTGCATATCAAAAGACTCTCAAATATTCCTATTATAGAAATTCCACTATCTCGGTAGAAGCCATAAAATATGCTTTAATGAACAAACAATAATACTCAAAAATAGTTAAAGATACTTGACTAAAAAAAATTGTACCTAAGCTTATCGCTAAAAGTGATCCTTACCAGACCACCTTAGAGCAAAGAAAGAAGAGAAAAGCGGAAGTGTGAACAAAATATTTTCATATATTTCTGTTACGATTATCTTAGGGTTCTAAATACAGTTTCACATACACCCCCACTCAGCTTTCGGTGTACCGCGTACACATATGTAAAAAAATTAACTTTGTGTATGTCGCAATAACTTAGCTAACGTTGTCACATGCCGTCAAATTACCCAGTAGAACAAAGTACTAAAGTGCTTACATAATCCTGTCGCTAAGTGTACATCTATCGGCGCTTAGTTGACGGTTACAAATCGCCTCTGAAAGCCATTGATACATGCCTCTGAATGGACTGTGACGTCACTTACAACCGCGAGGAAGTCCAATAGTCGAGCTATTGATAAAAGTCTTACACTGGAAATAAAATGTATGTCGTGTGGAATGGATTGATTCTGAGAGTGATGTAGGTAAAACATTTATTCGTTTCATAAGGATAATAAACACAGACATATGCAATTAATCAAATATTAAACTATCCTACTAATATTATAAAGACAAAAGTTTGTATGTGTGTATGTGCCGTGTTGCTCTTTCACGTAAAAACTATTGAATGGATTTTAATGAAACTATACAATAATGTATACTAGGATTTTTAATTGTAGTCAGTGAAATGACATTTTCAGTGTGGCAGGTTTTCAGTCCCAAATAAATAGTGATGTGGTAAATCGAGTTTTTACAATTAAAAGTTAGTCGACATTACAGCCTGGCAAAATAGTCGTAGTGAATGACCACGCCTCACTTCGATATGTCTTCCAGACTTTCGTCTTGAGACATAGAGGTATTTCGGTAAACTGGATTTAGTTAATAGGTTTTCAGTTTCAAAATGTTTTGTTTCTGTATTATATTATTTACAGGTAAGAATTTCGTTTATTAACCGGTCATACAACTGGAAAAGTTTGGGAGGATACAACAGTAAAATCTTCCAAACAAGCGTTTTCTAAAGGTTTGACTACAGGCCTAAAGGGCCCAACCGGCAAAGGACGACGCCTTATAATTTCACATATAGGCAGTGATGAAGGTTTTGTAGATTCCGGTTTACCTATTTTTGAATCGAAGAAAAATAGTATGGACTATCATGAGGAGATGAATTCAGAGTGTTTTGAGTAATGGCTTAAAAGCATTTTGCCAAAATTAAAGCCAAATGCGGTGCTGGAATTAGATAACGCACCGTACCATTCAAGAAAAGTCGAGCGTATCCCCACTTCAAACTGGCGGAAGGCTGATATTGTTCAGTGGTTAGACGAAAAACAGATTAAATATTAACCTACAATGATGAAGGCTCAATTAATCGAAATAGTAAAATTACAAAAATCAAATTACGAACGCTATGCTGTGGAAGAGTTGGCTGCTGAATACGGTGTCACAATCCTGCGTCTGCCACCTTATCACTGTGAGCTCCACCCAAAAGAGTTAGTTTAGGCTCAAGCAAAGGGGTACGTTGCCAATAACAAAAAATCTTTTAAAATAAAAGGGGTAACAAAATTATTTGAAGAAGGCTTGAAAGAGTGACGCCTGATAATTGGAGACAGTGCATACACCATGCCATAAAAGTCGAAGACGAAATGTGTCAACTCGACCACATTATAGACCAATATGTGGATTCCTTCGTTATGAATGTAACTGATTCCGGTTCCGATTCTGAATATGATTCAGAATCGGAGTCGGAATCAATAGCAACCGTAACGAATAAAAACGTATATAATTACTTGTATTTTCCTGAATTTCAAGTGTTAATTCCCCTGAACCTCTTTGAACATTTTTTTCCCAGCTATGGTTTTAATTTTTAATATGGAGGTAGGGTCCATATTTCTTTAATCGTATAATTTAATTCGTTGTTTACCTAGTAAATATTTACAATTTAAAAAAGGCTTTGATACCTAATAAAATAAAGCATGACTAAATGTCTAAGTCTAGTGATTGCCGAACGTCCCTACTGTAGCGGGTCACCCTTTTTTGTATCAGTCACTGTTGAAGTTGTCATTTTGCTGACTACAATTATTATTCGTACTATAGATTATACATCTGAATCGCACATAGTCTACAATTTATAAAGGAATATGACTTCTTGTTTTTCATTTTAAGTCCACGCGGACGAAGTCGCGGGCGGCCGCTAGTATTTTATATAGCAACAACACGAGAAGACTCCAAATTTCCGTTTAGGTATTTTTCACCATTAGCACTTGTCCGCTGCCGTAGTAATTAACTTTAATTTGTTGCTTTTCTTAGCGCTCAGTGTAAACAGGATGTGGACATTAGACAGGTTAAATTAAATTAAATTTTCTCTCCCCGCCCTGAGCGGTTAAAAAGAGCGATGTTACGATACGACTCGACTTTTCAAACCGGTCTGAATCGAGTTGCATCGGTTAACGTCTCCCTAAAACGGTTTTTGTTAAATTCACCATTTATGTGAAGATTAGTCAGAAAGAGGATAAATGTATGTTTATTTACAAATTGTGTTACTACAATGAGAAGTGTGCATAGGTATCTACCTAGACTCCCAATTTATCTACCTATATTCCAAGTACATTTACAATGAATAAATAATGAATTATTTAATTAGTTATCAGTATCAGGTTCTTACATATCTGAGTTTTGATTGAGATTTTCTTTTAACAAATACTTGTGTTAGAAAAACAAATACTTGTGTTAGAAAAACCCCGCTCCCCATACAGGCGTTCATGAGTGATTAAAACATTTGAATTTTCTGTCTGTGAATTGTAGCCAGAGTTTCAATAATTATATGAGCATTCAATTGGTGTTTTCTATGTATTAAATAAGTATTCGCAAAAGAATAAAGTATTTCAGTATGCTTGAGCTTTAAGTAGCTCACTTTGGTGGCGCTTTGTGGAATAATTTCCAGGGATATTTATTATAATTAAAAAGACCGAAAACCGTTCGATTGTTCCCGTGCAATTACCCTCAGTATCATAAGGTTAATTTGTTGGACAACTCGTCGAATGTGTCAACCTGCAGTTTCATGTGTTTGTAATGTTCAGTTCGTAACCCAGTCTGCATAATCGTCTCTAGCCGATTCTAAAAGGCCTGACGTAACCTAACGAGTACTTTAATTTATTTTTTATTTAAGGTTCATCAGCGTTTGTTGACATTATCTCTTAATTAATAAATTAAAACTAGATACAAAACACAGCATGCATTACTTCGCGAACATCACTAGTTAAAAAGCTGTGTGTTGTAAAAATTGTGAATTCTCTGAAGTGACTGTTGAAAATAGGATAATTCCGGCTTTAGCAAATCGCCAGGCATTTACATTAGCTTTTAATGGTCCTTAAACTTCTCTATTACTGGGGTAAATTCGCATTAATTTGCATTCCCACTAATTACACAAGGACGCGTAATTGTTGGCTTGGATTAGCATTTAGCTGCACAAATGCAAAGCTAAACTAGAACATTGCTTTAATTTATTTGCGTAACTTCTTCTATAGCTTTAATAAAAAGTTGTAGGCTCAACTGAAGAAAAAACTAAAAGTCGAAAGAATTTAAGTACGGTCCATAATTGTTTGTAAACAGTCGGACGGCATGCGAATACGTTTACATACAATTTTTAAGCTCGTGCTTAGTTGGACGGCCAGCCGCAGTCCGTTTGGCGCGTAGGTTAGTTAGTAGGTACCTATTAGTACTTAGCAGTAGTAGAAGTAGGTAGTTACTCCTCACTGTGTGTTAGAATACAGTGGCCCAATAGCGACGAAGGTCGTGGGTTCCATCTTCACCCAGCCCTAACCACAATGTTAGGAACTTTTGCGTTTGTTCTGTGTCTGGGTATTGTATCTTATTAGGTACGGCCAACTACTTGACTAAATACTTAAAGTTAACATCGAAATAAAGGTCTGGCCATAAATAAATTATATTTCTCTACATTGTCTTCCCATAAGTTCTAAACTGCCTACAAAAGATGAAAATAATTAAACTCTATTTAAGCTTTTGGGAACCGTTAAATCCTATCATACCTTTTTTGTAAGCAAAAAGCTCTCAACAGCTTTGCTTCTCACTGTTAAAAGTTTAGATTTAATCTCTACAAAAAGCACCTTATTTTCTGACAAAGAACATTTACTGAACAAAAAGTAGCGAGGTGAAACATCTGCTCCGCTGAATACTTCATTAAAACTAGATTAATTAATAGTTTGTCATTGTTCGCAGGTCAGGAACAGCGGCCTGCTCTGGAATGACGCTGCAGCCGGCCCATTGTGAAGCAAAACTCAGGAGATGAAATCTTGAAAACAGAAAAATGACGAACGTGAAACTAAAACTGATGTTTTTCCTTTTAAACTCTCTGCTCACAGCTGACATAGTTCAAGCTCGCCCCTACCCAAACAACAACTCAACAGATTTAGACTTAAACTTTTCTAATTCTAATAACACATTTAATATACCAATAGATCCGGATTCTGACACATTAGTAGTAGCAAGCGATGACACGCACGAAACGCGGGAGGCTGCGAATAAGGAAGCGGCTGAAGACATGGAGACTTTAGTAAATGGAGAGCAAGACAGAGACGAGAATATGTCGGAAATGAAAGAGAAAGGAGTATTAGAAAGCGATTCGGATAAAGAGCAGAGGAGAAACATATCAAACCCAAGTCTTCATGAAATGATCAATTCGGAGACAGATCGAGAAGACACGTTGACTGATTTGATGTTTAGGCCAGACTCGGAGTTCGCGGAAGATATGCCTCGCTTCGAATTTTTGATTGCAGCTAAGATAAACGAGAGTGATGTGAATAGGACTGCTCATAATAAAGATGTAGGAGATAAGAATAGCAGTGATGTGTTGAGGAAGATGGATTATGTGGAGCTGGTGGAGGTGATGAAGCCGATGGGTTTCGAGAACAAGAGCGCGTACTTCGCCAACATCACAGGGCACGAGGTGGACAATGACGTGGCTCCTGACACAAGTGAGTTCTTCGTCTTTTAAATAATACATACATTCTAAAATATTTTGGGTTAGAAGTAACATATTTTAATCAGTAACTATAGCTAGTTTTAATTTATTAAAAGCAGTATTGTATCTTGGATTCAGTTGAAATAACCAATCATTACTCCTCTTTCCCTGACACAGCCCTGCTTAGTCATTGATCAGATAATTTCATTTTTAGTTGTCCCAGATAGGTATTACTTTCTGTAATAATTAATATTCCGCCTAGCATTTCGTGTCTGGACATATAATGTCGCATAACGTTTTTTTATAACTAACGCATGTACTAATGCAAAATAATATCTTGAGTTCACACTTAAGTCAATAATGTTTACAACATCGAAAAATATACATAGTATTTTAGGAAGCGTCCAAAAGATGTGAAATGTTAGTCTGTGCGAAAAGGATGTGTGGACACCGCTGCCTATGTTAGCATTCTTATGGCTGAGGCCGTATAATGTTAACCCAATGACACTACAATAAAAAAGACGAAGATAGGTTATGTCAGTACTGACGCGAAGTCAAAAATTGTCTCCTGGCGTACGTAGGTACCTATAATTTGACCGTGTGTACAAGACAGCATGATTATTTACTAGAGCGTTAACGAGACACATACATACATCTCAAACTGTCAATGCTTTGCTCTGGTGGTCGAGGTCCTGATTTCGGGTGCCACTTTTTAGCACCAGTAACCTATCTACATCTTTTTATTATAATATCAGTGCGTTAACCTATTTTTATTAAACAGCTTAACAGCACTTACTCCAGTTTGGAATAGAATTAAAACAGAAAGCAGCCAGTCCTGTCGACTGAACTGGACAAGCTCATTAATTCTGAATTAACGCTAATACGTTAACACGGGTTCCGTAGTCGACATACGAGTGAGATAACATTCACGTAATTAGGGCTGACATTTGAGGAAACAGTAAATTATTAAAGTACGGGAAACATTTTTGTATGTAAACCTCAATCATAATGAATGCCAGCACACTGTCCGGGTTCAGTTGCTTCAAACGTTGTTTGTCAAATGTAACTTTGCAAGATGTCTTTTGGTCAAATGGCAGGACCCCCAAAGGTACACTGATTGTCGTTTGGTCTTGAGTTCAAATCTGGCTGGAACCCCTACTGGGTGTTGATTGTACAATTTCCGCCAATTGTCCGGTAAGAGGTACCGATAAAATACCCCAGTAACGTAGTCGTAGGCTTGTCACTTACGTTGGTTTTAAAAATTCGCTTGGCAAAATGTGGGCTTCTGAATGTTCTGTTCATCATGAGAGCAACAATCAGTGTAACTCTGACTACCTCGTTCGGCATATACTCGTGAGCGTATGTTATGTGTTAATATTTGAAATCTTGTCTCCCGACAACCCTATTTGAAACCGTTCATGTCACATTGTGTCCCCTTAAAACCTTTTTTGACAAATTAGCGAACCCATTGGAAAATTTATGCGTTCAGCGTACTCCCAATTTGTATTCAGGCCCATAGGGGGCCCCTCCGGATGCAGGATCTCAATTGGATGGTGATTCTGGCTTAGTCATGTGATTTTGGATTGGCTGTTTGCAAGGTTGTTGTTTTGTTTTTTACTGCCTCTGGATTATTGGTTGAACAGCCATTTGCAGGGTTCGGAATCTATGGCAGTGCAAAATTGGTTGTCACGAATTTCAAATACAGTTTAGAAATAACTTGCATATTTGAAATAAGTATTCGGTTTTTACCCAGTAACCAGCAGTTCTTTGTCAAATTCGCCCTGCTAACCGCCACTTTGATCACCTACCTTACCTCGGTCGATACTGATTCAATTACATGTAAAATAGTGACTACTCTCCATAGCACGTTGTGTGATTTTAAGCTTTATAAGAAGCTTATAAAAGTCCTATTTCGTGTTTTTTTGATATGACAACAGTTGCTGCTGTGCTACGATATAAGTATACGCTTGCCAATCACACATTTACTTAACTTAAAATCTACTAACATATTTCAAGATTCTTAACCTAATAGATAAGCACTTGTTAAAATAATAGCTTTTTAATTCGTTTTTTCTAAAAACACTACTTTTGAATGATTTCTCTTTCAAACAAATACAGTCATTACCTCTTTCTTTGTTGTGCTTATAGAATATACCAATTCTTGATCTGAATGTATTCTGTTATTGAATTGAGTGTCTGTAGCGCGTCTAGAATTTCAAGTGCAGCATTTCTGAAATGGTCTCACTCGTGTCCATGGCTGCTGACCTCGGGGCCGCGTGACTTGCGGCGGATTCCTCAGGGCTGCCAATACTCATACTTCTAGGTTCGATCTCAATAGTTAGGTATTATTAGAGGTTGGACTTGACGACCGATTTGGTGTAATGGTTCAGAAGTGGACTATTACACCAGTGGTCGTGGGTACGATCCCCACACAGTACAAACGTTTGTGTGCATGAACATGTCTGTTTGTACTTGTCTGGGTGTTTTCTTTGGGTATTAAGTACGTATTTACAATAAAAAGTATATAAGTAAGTTTATCTGTTGCCTAGTATCGCATATCACAAGCATTTAGTTGCTGAGTTTGAGATGGTGCTGTGTGGAATAATGTCTAGTGATTGGCAACTTTCTCCGATCGTCTCTACGCTTCACCTTGAATAAACTAAGTATTCTCCGTCATTTGTATGGAAATATTTCGTCCCACTCGAACAATCACATTCGCGTAGTTATTAAGTTATACAGAACGCCATAGGGGAATCTCACTTCAAATTCGCTCTTGGGACGTCTAAAGTGCGCATTAAGAATGCCACTAGAATGCTTGATCATAGAAAGAGTGTATTGCTCACACGTGGTGTACTATATTATCTTCTGCGTACTTTGTTAATCACTTATTTATCTAATTTTCTTGATAGTTTGTTAAAGGCCAGCTCACCTAGACAAAAAGGGGGTAAAGCAACCCTAAGCACAACCCCAAGGCATTTCTCGAAATAAAAGGGTCGGTTTCTCAGAAGAATTTTATAGTGCCGGTGTTTTATTCAAAAGTGCACTGTTCTAGAATTTACAGTCTTTCTGGCAGATATGCCTTTGAAGAAATTCCAACCGTTTTATCATTTTTGTCACAGAAGTCTAGGTGCTTTTAAGCTTAGGTCTATACAACTTATTTCATATGAGAATAAAATATGTTGACTTAATGTAAAATACGTCGTATTTTTATTTAAAAAGTTTAATTAACACATATCATTTTTACGGAATGGGACAGTTGACTAGACCGAACGCAATATAGTGATGTATGTCAGTGTGTATTTATTTCTCTTTGTATATTTAATATCAAAATAAACCCACAACTTCAATGAGAAACTTAAAATTTAACAGCATGTGTGTACGTGAGCTAAGCCTCAGAGATTAGAGTGGCTCCTGTTGTTACTTTATTTAATTAATAAAACGCTGTGTTTTAATATTTTCAATTTTCAATTTGATCTCACCATGTTCTCTGTACGAGGGAACTGAATTTCTCAGCAAACATAATACCAGTAATTAAACTTTTGTTATTTTGCATTCACTGTGCTATAATTTTATTTCAAAAATACCGGCTAAGTAATACAACAAGGGAAATTACTGCAACTTTCGCAAGCCTGGCGACTAATTTCAAAATGTCCATCTTAAGGCCCTAGCCTTAAAAAAATATTTCATAGTATACAAAACAAAGTTTAAAGAATTTCTTTCAGAAGAAATTTCTCCTGTCACCATGGTCTGCTGGAAGAAATCTCTCATTAGAGATAAGCTCACCTGTACTATGTTTATTCCTTTTGCTTACTGTAAAACGTATCAATTTGTGTACAAACCAATAAATAATAAATAAATATAAAGAATCCTATGTTAAGTTTGTCACAAAGGAGATAAAGTATTTAGGACTCAAACTGTTACGTGTTCTATTTAAACAAAAAAATATATATGTAGGGCGATTATAGTATGTACTGTTGGATGCCATAGTACAAGTGAACCATTTTCAGTCACATTTTAACAATGCCTTGAATATCAAATGGATACCATACGACAGAGTGGAATAAAACGTCGTCATCAAAATATCAATAGAGGCTAAAATACATTGATTAGGTACTTCTTTACCCTCCAAGAGTAGTGGGGATAAATGACATTATCTCCTAAGCTCCTTGCCCGAACAGCTTTACTTACTTTGAGCTGTGTTTACTAAAATCCTTTTCTACTTAGTCTCGAGATAAAGTCTCGTAGAGGTAGCGAGCGGCGTGCCGTGATTCCGTCTTTAAAATGCTATTTCACTCCTATAAGGTTCAATTTCAAAAAGTCATGTGTCTTTGGCTGTCAAGAAGATGCCATAGGTATTACTTTCCGTTAATTTATATATTCAGCAGTTTTACTGACACCCAAACTTAAAGGCATTTATTTCATGTAAACTTCTACAAGTTTATGAAAAGTCAGTAAATAATATACAGTCGGAAGAGGACGACGGACAATATAGGGTTGTTGATAAACTAATATGAATACTCGTTTAAGTTACGGTCAAGACATTTCTCTTTATACCTACTAAATCAAAATCTAGGGCTTTATAAAGCGCCCGAAATGTGTATAACGTGTGAAATATTTAATAGACAGGCATATTTCGTAAGCAAAATTAGTAATGTGGTTTGATTCCTTTAAATATTGTTCGAATCCTTAATTTGTTCTTCAAAACTGTAACTACCACCAACGCCAACAAAAAAACAATAACGAGCAAAATTGTATTTAAATAATGAACTCTCAAAACAGACTGATTATTCAATATTGGCGTCTAACGTACCTACCTATAATTATTTTACCCAATTCTCATGAGACGTGGTGTTGAAGAAATACGACGATCTTTTCTGTAACAAGAAATAGAAGATAAGAACAAACTTTTAGCAGAAAATATCTTTTAAGTACTGGCAAGTACTTAAGCCACCGCAGCAATCTCTACTATCTGGTCTTAAGCTTGTTCAAGCCTTTTTAATCGCCGGGAAGCGGAAAAGTTTAAACTTTTTCCAGAGGCAATTCTCAGTTCTAGCAAGGCACTTATTTTATTATTATACAGGGTGTTCCGTTATGAGTGGTTCAACCGTAAACCCTAGATAGTTTATTTGATTACCTACAAGTAATTTGAAGAGTTTTTGGATAATCCTCAGGGTTACCATAAAAAAAAAGACTACTTTTTAATTTCCTGTCTTACAATTGTTTTTTTATGCCATAGGTTCAAATATCAAAACTTTTCAATGATTTCTTCGTCTAAGTGTAGCCTGATAAATTGCTTATCAATTACATAGTTTATTGTTTTTGCATGCTGACGTTGATTTTCTTACACAAATATTGAAGTAAAGTACGATTTTGATTAATTTTGTTTTTATGACTCAAATTAAAAGAAAATCTCCTGTATGACACTCAGGTGGACCATTTCTTTAAAAACATGTGCAGTCATTGAGGTTTCTAAACTGGTATAAACCTTGGTGTTACCTATTCAAATTGGAAAGATAATGCGCTAAATATGAAACAAGGGGCAATATTTTTAAGGAATTCCATGAAATTAGTCAGAGGTATACTAATTGTTGCCTTCATGGTAACATTTAGAAGCCCACATTTTGGCGAGGCTTGTGTTTTTAATATTTAAAGGCTTCTTTTATATATTGTAATTTCGTAGTTGGTTATCAAATTGTATTATTTCTACCGGGCCATATATAATTGTATTAAATAAAGAATAGGCCAAGGAGTAAAATGAGGTAAGGTTTAACAGAGGACTCTCTATTGAGGGGTTCACTTGGCACATTATTTCCACTCTGCTGCCTCGCTTCAGGAGAGCGAGTCAGGTGTGCGTTAGTTGGAGATGTCAAGGTGCTGCCTCACCTGGAGCGTTATTCTGTGATGTACCTACCTACTCGTATCATCAACTGCCTATATGTATACGTCCCACTGCTGGGGTATGGATTTGTATTCCGCTGAATATAAAGCTAGGCGGCATACGACCAAGGCTATCCTATCCTATCCGCCTAGAAGGGACTACTTTCTTGTTTCGTACTTTTTAGGGCGTGCTTTCAGTAGTCGGGTTTTAGTTCTTAAGCCCTTTTTTATTAGGTAAATGAAACTGCCCGCCACACAGCGCCACCTCCTCCGAAAAAAATAAGTGAGCATAACTAACTAAAGCCACCTAAAGTAAAAAAAAATCTATCCCCCGAATTCACGAATGTCAATCAACGCTCATGTGTCCCTTAAAATGTCAATAGAACTGAAAGGGAACAGCTATATTTGTGAAGGATGCTCAACGTTGATTTGCGTTTGTGAATTCGGGGGAAGACCATTAGTTTAGGCAATGCGACCACCCGCAACTTCGTCCGCGTGGACTAAGATAGAAAAAAAAGGAATACTTTTTTATGAATTGTAGCTTATATTCAGATGTATAAGCTATATTATTATAAAGTTTCATTCAAATCCATTCGGTAGTTTTTACGTGAAAGAGCAATACGGCACATCCACACATACAAACGTTTACATTTATTATACATATTAGTAGTAAATAATGAGGTTTTCCCGATGAGCTATAGCATGGAGTTCTTCAAGAGGGGTTTGAAAAGGTTCTTGCAGGGTCGGCAACGCACGAGTAACGCCCCTGGTGTTGCACGTGTCCATAGGCTGCGGTAGCTGCTCACCATCAGGCGGCCCGCATGCTTGTTTGCCACCGTCGTAGTATAAAAAAAAAAAAAAAAAATAGGATTTTTCTTGTATGTGATTTGTACTTTTTTTGTTTTTTGAACTATATGTTCGGTAAACTGAAGCTTTCTGAAGTTCAACAAACAAATCTAGATTAAATAGTATTACTGGTGTAACTGGGCATGTGACCTGGCGTAGTCTTGTCCGTGTTCTCAGGGTTCACGGACGTGCAGACCCTGTTCCTGGCGTGCTTCGGGACGCTGGTGCCGCTGCTGGGGATACTCTTCGCCACCTTGCTCATCAGGTTGGTGCCACAACATTCAATTTTACACTTTATTTTGACTAAGATAACAACGCTTAATGCAGACCTGTTATGTAAACACATTAGGGTAACAGAGTGTTGAGTATGACACGCACAAACAGTTTTGCTCCCCGTGAGTACGGTTTTTTGTTTTTCTTAAGTTGGCATAAGTGCAGTAAGCTGACCAAATAAAGATGGTCATTATTTACTGGTAGATTACTCGATGTAGATGACTTTCAAATTCGTCAGGGTCGTAGTTTGATGCTTTGCAAACGTTATTTCTCCTATTCGCCACCAGGCGGCGTGCTTCAATGCCATACAAATTCGCGTTTACCGACTCGGGACAGTTTAGTGAGCAAAAGCGGTGTGCCTGTCGTACTTGGCACTCAGTAGAGTTTTCAGTGCATCATGTTACCCATCGTCAAGCAGTGTAGGGCGCCCTCTAGCGACATGGACCGATGACCTGAGAACGGTGGCGGGATCGGACTGGATGCGGAAAGCTCAGAACCGGAAGTGCGACGCACTTTGGGGGAGGCCTATGTCCAGCAGTGAACTTCGACAGGCTGATCATTACGGGGTGCTGGCTATCCGTCCACCTGGCGAGTAGTTAAGATACAAATATACGCTAGAACCTACTAGTCTAATATTGCTCTAACATCAAAACTTGTAACAAAATGTATTTATCAATTTAAGGGAATTTCACTATTCGCCTAAATCATTGCGTTTACCTACGAAATGTAATTATATCTGTTGAGATCGTCTAATACAAAACTAAACACTAATGCCTCACGTTCACGTGCAGAACATAATTATAACATACCAAACTCACTCTATTCACTTAAGATTCACGTATTTGGGTTTTCAGTCCCCGGCTAGACAGAAAAGTAAAAGCACAGGTCGATTCCACCGCAAACATTCGAACAGTTCATAAATGTAAAACTATTTGAACATTAGATTAGACAAACCATAAGTTATGATATGACTAGACATATTTTATTCATCATCAAGCGTTCGCTGATACATTGATGTTTTTTTTTTTTTTTTTTATCCGGAGGAAATGTCTTTACGCATACCCGTCCACTGGGGGGCGGACGGGTTATGTGGGACTCACCACTGGGGAGATGACACCCAGTGGCATACCCACTAAAAACTCCGGAACTCCCTCTCATCGTCCATGTTGGGGGAACAGCGGTTACTGGCACGAAGCTTCCTACGCATTCCCCCGGACGGAGCCCGCCTCACACGGCGGGCAGGAAGCGACCCCCCCTTCGTGGGGAGGGGCCAGTAGGGACAGCCGAGGGCGTCGAGCCGTCCCTATCAGGCAGTGGAGCGGGCCCGTGCAATGCCGGCGCAAGTACCCCCGTACCGCGTGCCGGCTGGCCTACTCCACGGAGAGATTGGGGACGATGGGCAACTGGTCGTCGTCTCCCCCCTCTCCTTGCCCTGCGGATACATTGATGATGTATTAACTGCCGCGACTGAACAACCCCATTAATAGTGTACTTGTCTATTTCATATATTAGACCTGGTTGTCGAAAAATGATTATTTATTTTTTTATTTGGTAAACAGACAGTTGTAACAAATCAATCAGTAAACTCCAAAATTACACGCTTGGATCAATTAAGTTTCCACTTCAATGTTACACAAAAAAGCGAGCAAACCAAAGCTATCCTTACGAATAGCTAAGAGGATACTGAAAGACTTAATGTAACTAAAACCATCCCATAGAAAAGCTCTGTCACATCGCATCAGCAATTTCAATGGAATCCCAAAACCGCCTTACAAAATATCTACGGCAATGTTCAAGTTAGGCAAATAACGTAGCAGTTAACTCTCCGGCGTTAGCGTTCTCGTGGTTCTCGTAATGAAAATTCGCAGTTGTCGTCTTTAGAAGAAGGTTTATTGTCGATTGCCCTGACAATACACGGTATGTGATATTGATACAAGACTACGTCATTGTATGCTAAGGTCTCCTAAACGGCCCACTGAGAGGAGTTATTAGATTTGTTTCAGAGGAAGTGACTTTGCCTGAGGGCTATGATGGAGGTATTGAAAGTGCAATAAAACGGATTATGAAACTTACCGTGAGAGCCGTTCAGCCATGTATGCAACTTTGTGTAACTTATAGATTGCATAGGTCTAACTGGCCTCCTCGATATAGTCGGTACATCCTGCCTGCAACACCACGAGGTCGCATCGTGGTTTGATCAACAGTCAGGATTAAACTTAGATGCAGCACCTACATGTGGCAAAGAATGATTTATTGTGCATACTTATGTTTTTTTATTGGAATAAAACAAAACATACCAAAAAATTTCAAAAATACTTTGCTGAAAAATGTTGGAAGCTAAAACAACAGTAAAACAGATTTATTCAATTTTGCATTTAATCATAAATGAGAAACGTACTCATAGGTTGGTTAATTCTTTAACCAACCTATGAGTAAAGTTCTTAAAAATTCTTAATATTTTCACATCAAATTGTAAAATATTGTTTTACTAATTTATTTATTGCAATTTGAAAGCTTTATTTGGTTTCGGGTTTTTTTATTTTCATCTCCAAATAAAAATATAAAAAAAAAAATTATAATTATTATGTCCGAAGTAAATTCAAAACTAGTTTATATTCCGTCGGAGTAGGTTTCGGAGTTGAGCGAACACGGAGAAATCTAATAAGTTCATGTGGGCAGTTATGCCGTGGAAGTTGGCAGAGGCGTGGAGCCAGCACGAGCTTAACGTTTTGAACAAACAAGGCAAGATTGGACGAGAAGTTAATGCCATATAAATAAAAACTGAACACAAATTGGACAGAAAGAAATGAAACTAAAATATTTCTTAAAAATAAAAATGTTGTGAAGATGTACCTTGGCTATTTTCAGGACTAGGGTTCGTTTATGAGTTAACTAGCTGTCCCGACAGACGTCGTTCTGTCAAATCAAATGTCAGTTCAATAAGAATAATATCGATTGGGAATATTGGGATCCCGAAAAATAAGACGATCCCTTCCAGTTTCACTGGTAAAAAACCCACACCATAGATTTTTTTGTTCCATAGAAGTGGAACCAGAAGCCCCTCTTGAAATGTGATGTGCGTGTTCAGACCAAACTCATACAGTGTCATGAAATATCTACTCTAAACTCTGGAAATGTTCTAATCTAACTATATGTTTAATTATTTTATTAATCAAGAGGTTTTTGTAGTTTTCTGACTTCAGCAGCGGGAGTAAGAACAACAGGTTTCCAATTCAGGTTACAATTGAGTTTTGTTTAAAGTTACTTACAAAACTACGACTAATATTACGAGTATCAAACATTCACTTCCCCAAACTAACGAACCCCTTCCGCGGCCCGGCCATGACCCTGAAACAACTTTGTTACACAAGTATATTTTACAATACTCAAGCGAAGTGCCTTCGATAGTGGCGCGAAACTCTGACCCTTCGATATACTCGTATAATAGAATGGAGCGAAAGGGCTCGTCTGTTTGTTACCGACAAAGGGACGACGGAAGCTCAAAGAGACCACTGGGAAAATATTTTCATGACTTTTCTTACTGTTACCACAACGAACTTAATGTTCGTAGGTACCAATGGTACATTGTGCAAATATGAGTAGAGCTGTAAAAGTACCGAGCAAATGTGTACCTGTATTGCTCGAATGCAACAACAACTTAATTGAATGAATGTTCAATTCAAATACTTGTTTGTTCTTACATACGGTAGTGCAAGCCACATTTTCTGAACTAGATCAGCCAAAAGTGATGCGCCTCCATTTACAAAAACAATCTAACTGGCTTAAGGCTTTGTTTACCTAAACACTGAATTTTCTTCCCGAGGCGAACTCCAATAAATATAAAAAATAACAGCCTGTGCCTTTGTCACCAATCACAATTGTTATTGAATTTGACAAATGAATACAGAACATAAGGCTCTTGAATAAAAAGAAGACCATGAAATCCAACATAATGAATAATTTCAGATGAAATGATGTGAAAATAGATTAGTAGGAGGACTACCTACCTGATACCAATGTCGACGACTCTGTTTCCCGGTAAAACCTAAATGAGTTTATGTGGCATCTGTACGATTAAATTCAAATGTAAAGTATTTTTGTTCACTACTCAAAAATAAAAAAAACTAGCTCACCCGGCGAACTTTGTTCCGCCTTAAGGGCAATAAATAAAAAAAAAGAAAAAAAAATTTAATAAATAAAAGTATCCTATGTCCTTCTCCTGGCTCTAAACTACCTCCATGCCAATTTTCAGCTAAATCGATTTAGCCGTTCTTGAGTTATAAGTGGAGTAACTAACACGACTTTCTTTTATATATATAAGATAGATACCTATTCCAGATAGCGGATTTAGCAGAAGGCCAGTGAAGAGGGGTTAGGCAGAAAGGTTGTGAGAACGTCGTGGTCAAGTGGTTAAACACTCTAACCCGATGGTCTCGAGATCTAATCTGGCCGGAACACACCTACTTTGTCTTCATTATGCAATTTTCGGCTGACTCTCCGGTGATGAAAAACACCTATATAAAACCCAAGCAACTCGGATAATAGCGGTAGGCCCTCGTCTCTTACCACGTTGGGTTCAAATTCCTTCGGCAAAATGTGGGCTTCTGAATGTTCCGTTCAACTGTTAGAGCTTGTAAACTAAACTCCTTATGTGGAAGTTGTCAAACCGCCGTCATATAGGCGCTTTTGTTATTGCTGTGTGAGAGGTGTCACAAATTTTATTTTTCAATATATGTTTTGCCCAACTTCAGTAAACAGTTTTGCCACAAATCCAACAGTAAAAATCAGTTTGCCTCTGACTAACCCATTAGGGATATGGTCGTGAGGGTATGTTATGTTAGCAAAAAATATGAATCACCAGCATCTGATTGTTCAGCAGCAGCTGACAGATCTGTACTAGACAGAATGAAAACGGAAAACAACTCTGTCTGTGGTACAGACAAAATCAGGTTAAACCAAAACTGCTAAAGTCATAAACATATCTAAGAGAGTTCCAAAAAGGGTCCCCGAAATTAAGATGTAAGTGTATTCCGGTTTCGAACAAGAGTCAGTTAGTATTGGTCCTAAATCAACGAAAGCCTGCGTGGGACATGTTGCCGTTGACTGATTCCTGCTTTACAACATCAAACAAACTTTCACTAAACTAAGCTATAAGCCCCTAGCTACCCATACCCCTAAAAGTTATCGGTTCACCTTCAGGTACAGGTACTTCCGCTTTCTGACGCAATCAACCGTTATTCGAAAACTAGGAATTTCAGAAAAAGATGATTATTTGCAAATAACAGTCGACCTCCAGGTTTTTGACCTAATTGAAGACAGCGGGTCGGCAACTGATACTATTTTTAAGTTCAGCACACCAAGCGGGGCAAGTCATGACACGAGGAACACGCGCCCTCAGCGACATGTAGACAGCGTCAAAATGTTAGGAATGCCATTAGAAGTCGCTAGATCGGTGACAAATCTATATGACATTTGAGGTCATTTGTTGCTAATTCCCTGGCCTCCAGGTAGTGGAGAAGGTGGCACGTTGAGGTAGTTGGGTCAAGACTCCTGGCTGATGTGCCGAGATGTTCGTCACGACAGACATCTCTAACAATACGCCCTAAGCCCGCTTGTTGGATATTACAACCTTATAGTCAGTTGAGGTGAGACCGGTGCCCAGCAGTGGGACACAAACGTTGACAGTTTTAAATTAAAGTCGGCCTTATAAGACGTACTTTATGTAACGTAGCATGGAATAAATTGGCTACGTAGCGAGACCTTGATGTTTGTCAAACTTAGAACAGTCACGTAATCTATCCCAAACTTAATAAGCTAATAACTAAACGAATTAATTTAAATTTAGAAAGCTCATTGCTGAACCAATCGTCAGGTAATGAGAAATGTGTTTAAATCATACATATTTGATTAAACAACGCCATCAGTAGTGCGAAACTAGCAAAAAGACTGCAAACCAACAAGCCCTTGTTGATGATTCAAAATCTAGAATTAGAGGTATTAGTGGGTTTTCAATTTAGTGATGTATAGTGAAAAAAATATCTGCGGTGGAGAATACGACTCCCTAAAGAACGTTATAGTTGTTTGTTTGTGTCGTTGCCTAAAAAAATGCTCAGAATTTATTCAGAAACATACATAATTAAGCAACAATGCATGTCGTGACCGGATAGGTAGGTACACGGGTGTACATCTCCTAAATTGAAATTACCCCTGCAGTGACGGTAAACAGTGATAATAAGCAACTTTTGTTGGATCGCCACGTTCAAATATTTGTTCTAGACAAAGTGTGGGCTTCTGAATATTTCGTTTAATATGACTGCAAACAGTCGTCTTACTATTGCCTATGCACTGTTTGGAATGAAGTGATAGGAGCTATTTTAAGTGTAATCATGTATGTAACGCTGCGATGACAAACATTGCACGATTTTAAATGCAATCATTTTGTAAAACAGTTGAGTCAGTACCTAAAGCAACTCAATTTCCAACTTAAAAATGCAAACGGCAAATTAAGCAGTTTCAAATATACGCAGTGGCGAAGTTGTGATGGCAACATTCCAGTGACGGAGTCAGGGAAGAGAGGAAGTGACCCATTCCGGTCCTTTACTTTATCTGAGATAAATAGAAGTAACTGATACGTATTGCACAATAAATAAACTGTGGCTTAGTACTACAAGCAATGCACCACCAAGAGAACTATAATTTTTTGATTTCGTTTTCAATAAGACGTTGTGATTGTGACCTAATGATTAAAAAAAAAAATTATATGTTTATCCGTAACAAGTTTATATTTTGTCGGAACACTTTCCTTGTGTTTATTGAACACCAGGCTAACTCTCTGTTATGAAAAACACAATAAAAAACTCTTACTACTTAGATTAACCCTTAGGCCTTGAGTACCGCCGAAAGGTCGCTTGTCTGTCGGTGTTCTACAGAATGCATTTCGGAGAGTGTGCGAAAGAGTTGCATGACCTGATCCCACCAGCTACCTTTCTACATCGGACCACTAAGCGCAGGCTGGCCTTCCACCCCTATGTTGTTGATATTCCGGCAATCCGCACCAACCGTTTTGGTAATTCCTTCATAATGCGAACAGCAAGGGAGTGGAATGAGCTTCCTGCTGAGGTGTTTCCACTGCAGTATAACTTGGGCCTCTTCAAGAAGAGAGTGAACAGCCATTTGTTAGGCCGGCATGTACCAACTCCAACTTAGACCGCATCATCACTTAAGATCAGGTGAGATTGTGGTCAAATGCGCGCCTACTTAATCATAAAAAAAGAAAAAAAACGCTTACGTTGGCCCTCACACCGACCAAGAAGTTAAACGGGATTCAAGTGGGTTTGGAATCCACTCGACGAATCGTGGTCTTTCGAATGTTTCATTTTCCATGACGGCAATAGGCAGTCTACGTATGGGCAATAGGCGCGAGCTTGATCACCTGCATTGATGCAGTGAACTACAGTTTTGACTGGTGGTGTTTATGAGTCTTTGATTCACAGAAAACTCCTTATTAAAAAAAGAAATATGAGTGTTTTACATTGCTATTGATTATGTACCTATATGTATTTGACAATACACGCTGGAGCCTGTGAATTGTTATGGGTAAAATTCACCTTCAATATTAACCAAATCCCTCTCTGTTGTCTCAGCTGGTCAACTGAGCGCGGGCCAACCGCTTTATTCAATTACCTCTGCACTTGTTTAAGTTATAAAAGTAAGAAAATCTACTTTTGGCGTGGATATTTTCAGTTCATACTGACACAAATAATTGAATTATTCTTTAGTTTTTAAATCTAATTACAAAGCATCCCTTCAAAGTCCAGTACGGATGAGTGAGTTATGGTGGTCGTGGGTCAGATATACACAGCAATAAAACTGCCATTCTCAGTCACATAATTTCACATCTCGATGCAGCGGGTTTACTTCAATCGTCTATTCGCTTCACCTTGAATTAGTAATCTACTTCATTAGAATGAAATAGTTTTATAGGCGGCTTGGTTCTTTTTACACAAACGATCACTGAAGTTATTGAGTTTTACAGAAGACCAAAATCAAAGTGAAGTGAAGCATCAAAGTGTGCATTAAGAATGACGCCACTGGTAGTGCGGTTGGGGTTGGGGCTTGCAGTTAAGCATTGAAGACTTTGATGGCAAATACAGGGTGCCCAACCAAAAGGTGGACGGATGAACTAATAGGAAGAGCTCGCAGGATTTGTGTCTGTTTGTGTGTGTAACGATCACTGAAGTTATTGAGTTTTACAGAAGACCAAAATCAAAGTGAAGTGAAGCATCAAAGTGTGCATTAAGAATGACGCCACTGGTAGTGCGGTTGGGGTTGGGGCTTGCAGTTAAGCATTGAAGACTTTGATGGCAAATACAGGGTGCCCAACCAAAAGGTGGACGGATGAACTAATAGGAAGAGCTCGCAGGATTTGTGTCTGTTTGTGTGTGTGTGTAGCTGTTCTTAAATTCATGGCAAATACAGGGTGCCCAACCAAAAGGTGGACGGATGAACTAATAGGAAGAGCTCGCAGGATTTGTGTCTGTTTGTGTGTGTGTGTAGCTGTTCTTAAATTCCTTCGTTCTGTTGCAGGTGCATGTGCCGGCGCTGGTGCCCCTCGTTCTGCAAGAAGCCCTCAGATTCCTCCGTCTCCGAGAGCAGCGAGAAGGATGACGCCAACCAGGTCAGTGCCAATTTTCAAATGAATCTCAATTTAAAAACTAGCCTTGTAATCTTCTTACAGCTCATTTTACTTATTTATCAAAATAATAGGAGTCACATTATCCCATCATCCCCTTGTATAATCCCCTCCTGTTTTATAACAGCGATGGCCAGTAGTTCAGGACTCATGTGGTTTCGATTTCAAATCCAGCAGGAACAGCCACTTTGTGTATAATATGGGAACATTAAGCCAAAACAACCGACCAAAAATCCAAACAAAACTAAAGCAATCCGAAAAGTAGCGCGTTGTTTGAATTCACTTAGAAAATTCGAGGCTTATGAGTGTTCCGTACACCATGAGTGGAACAGTCAGCGTGCCCGTACGGGAATCAAAAGCGCATGTGGTGTCAACATGGCCACTTACCCACTTTGGACTCTATTCTTTTACGGCTAAGTAACTCACCGAACCTCAAAGAACCCAAACTCCACCTAGGTAAGTCTAAAATGCCGAGTACCTCAGTATGTTATGTTGAGTTACGCCATGTTTCTCATTATCATAATCCAGATGACACCAGCAATATTACGAATTTCAGCTACGAAGAACTTTGGCACTTTCTAAGTTAAGTTAGCAAAGTCCTGATTTTGTTTGGACAACAAAAGCTTTTCTTTACATTCTCGCAAACTGCCAAGTAGCTTCCTTCGGGCCTGCATATTATTAATATGGAGATAGTATCATGGTTATGACACTACCCGTTGTGCCTATTGTGATTCTGTATAATATCAGCATAAAAAAGACCTCTGGGAAAAATATTATGTTAGGTTGTGTGCTGTTCATAAAATAATGACAGTGTTCACATAAAAGATGTTGTCTTCAAAACCTAACACATTTTAGGTTCGATGCAGAACCGTACTTGAAATATTTCCAATCAAATCTATTAGATTATTGGAATCTTTATAAAAACCCTTTCACAACCTAAGCAGTGTTTACTTTATAACTTTTTCAATAATAATGATACAAAAATCAATGTTTATTGCGATACTACCAAAATATCTAGAAATCTTTTTTTCGGAATCGTGTGTTTTTAAATCTTTGATATAACATCAAACAAAATGCATGTGAATTCTAAGTTTACTGTTTTTTGTTTTTTTTTCGCCCCGTTTTTCGCTCAAGTCATGCCTATTATTGTATCTGATTAGCCTGTAAAATGATAATCAGCGCCTCTTTTGTCATGAAATATTTTTCAATTCCAAATTGTTGTCTAAAAGGTCCAATCTAGCAAACACATCTCGAAACGGAAAATGTTTAGGTATTCTTGTGAAACTTTTTCACCTCTATAAAAATGCCAGAATGGACCAGGAAAATTCGTTCGCCTTCATTACTCCGGCGGCGTCACGACGAGGAAGGTCGCTGCTAGCACCGGACGCGACCAGGGTTCGGTACTTTGCGTCTATTTAAAAAAAGGAGGAGGTTGTCAATTTTCTTTTCTTTGTTGTGTTGGGTTCGCAGGTTGATGTAGGCACGCCAATTTGCACTTCAGCTATTGCTTCTAGTATAACAATAGGGAATATGCACTTGGAACAGATGAGGTTCATATTATTTTTTTGAGTACTATTTTGAATTCTCGTTACATCTTTATCAATATTTCCTATTTGTGTTTCTTTGTCAATGTAAAAAGAATTATTGAAAAGTGCAAAAAAATGTGGGAAATTCAAAGCGGTTGAAACAGTCACGTGAGGATGTGACGTCCACGCGTATGTCACTGTCAAAAGCGCGACAAGAAGAAAAATTCAATAGTTTGTAGGTTACATTTGTGTGGTCATAGACTTGTGTGACGGCATAATGGCGGCGTTTGAAACGCTTGAAAAAATTGGAGGTTTTTAACAATTTATAAATATACTACATTTCGCATTTCGCAAATGAACAGTGCATATTCCCTATTAATATAACTGAAAAAAATATAGCAGTCATTGTCTTGAACTACAGCTAAAAACAGTTGCACGAAGGCGGCAAAAACTCTTGCCAGATCTACTGCGTTTTTTTAATATTTAAGTCACCTGATTTTTCCTGATCTGTGGCCAGAAGTCAGTCGGTTAAACTAGATGAGGGTACAAAACCAGGAAATAAATCGGTCTTGGGTTCAGGCGAGCACACCGGCATGCGGTAGCACAGTGGTTAGTGATGATTCAAGGGCCGACTGAGCCCAAGACTGAATGTTTTCTCTGGGGTTTTTAACTTTTAATAATGCTTAAATATAAAATAACATAGATGTGGGTCTTATCCCCAAATTCACAAACGCGAATCAACGTTGAGCATACCTCAGACGTATAGCTGTCCTTTTCAGCTCTATTGAAATTTTACGGGACAGCATGAGCGTGAGCGCGTGCTTAGCATTGATTGAACTTTGTAAATTCGGGGATTTAGAATCTAAAAGCAAGGTTTTTCAGCAGCGGCTGCTGTGCCCAGCAGTGGGACGCAGAGTCTGCTTTTCTTTGTTAAAATGAAAGTAGATAAACAACTCTGAAGAAGATTGCGATCGACAGCCCTAGAAGTCGGGTCCCGAAGGTCCCATCACGTACCCTATCGATTCCTTTGTTGCTCTATTTAGAAATGCTCTTGCCTCTTTCTTCGCACGTATGTTTTTTATTAGTGCGTTAAAGTACCAGTGTAACAGGTAAAGACAAGAATAAGTACGTGAAAAAACCAAGATGATTCTATTAATTTTAGTATTAAAATGTGTGTCTTTAGACATTAATATGGATTGTCACTTGTCAGATTTCGATTTTGTCTTGCGAGAACTCTACCTATAGCTGTAGCTTTATACCCTAGTCATGTTAACTTCAAATTACTGGTTTTCTCTTTACAATGTAATTTGTAAAGCATCAACGATATTTTCTATTTATTAGAAAGCTCATAAAACCAATACTCATTTTTTCATTCATAACCTAATATTATTCACTTTCACCAAAAAAATCCATCGCAATTTTGAAGCATATCAGAGAAGCTTGATTTGTGCTATTTTCTCGCTCTAGTTGTTCATTAAATCAACATTCCTGTCTGTAATATACGAGAGGGAGCCCTATTCATTATTTGGATCTGTCGCCCGTTCAAGGAGATGTTGATGTGTGCTTGATTTCGTCTAGCTGTGTCTATGATTAATTATGTATAGTGGTTAAAGGTTGAAACTTTTTGAGGTAATTACAAAGCTTAGGCGTGCTTGGAGGTCGAGAAGGGAGGCTTTTGCCCAGCTGTAGGATCTAAGCGGCTTGTTAAGATAAAGCGTGTCATTATGTTTAGTTATCTTCATCTTTAAAACCTAAGTTTTGATTGATAAGTAACTAACAACTAAGCTTCGGCTTAGTTGTTAGTTACTTATCAATCAAAATAAGCTTTCGAGCAGCAGAATAACTTTGTCTCGCTGCAATGGGTAACTAGTAATTTTTCAACGTGTAGTTTTCTTTCTACTTGACAAAAGTAAAGTGTACGCTTCTGAGAGTTCCGTGCAACATAAGAACTCCTATAGAGACAAACGCGTCAGCGTATGTCGGTTTGCCAAAATGCAAGTCAATTATAGTTTCCACGACCCAAATTGCAGGCAACTAGTTATTATTAAGTAAGAAGAAGCAAAAAGTTCAATGTCTCATTATCTGGTGGACTGGACCTGGCTGCATTTTTTGAAGCAGCCTCTAGAGCTGTTCCCTCCCTATCGCAAGTATACGTAAGAGCGGGATGCAAGAGTGCGCATGACCTATGCGTTTGCGACGACCGATTTTGGCAGTTTGGCTTCGCTGGGAATTGAACGCGAGTTTTAGACGAGTCTAAAGAGTTGAAAAGTAGGGTGATGTTTTTGGTATACTTCTGGGTTGCAGAGAGAATAACTGATTAAGTAGGTACTATGATGCAACATCAGTCTGACTGGCCCGAAAGCGCAGTATGGCTCTAAAAAACCCACCCTTCAGAGCTATAGGGAGGAGCCTATAGCTCTGAAGGTTGGGTTTTTAAAGTATGAACATAAAGTGTCTCTCAGTGGAAAACGGTGTCAAACCTGAGTGGCAGATCGTTTTTTTCATAAATAAACATTTATTTATGAAAAAAACAGCCACTCGAGTCAAAAATATACGAAAGCCTTTATACCTCCGCGTCACTGCGTCACGGTAAAGGACTTAGGCTACAGATAGTTAAAATGCTCAAGTTGAAAAATATAATATTTTAACGTAATTCGTTGGCCGGTACTTAAACTTCTAGGATTTGACTTTGTTCCTAAATAAATGAGCTAAAGCTAAATGACTGAATAATAAACCACTTGCTTTAAAAATGGAATTAGCGCTACTTAGAGCTTCAACTTTCAAATAAATAATCTTCCGGGTCTAACGAACGCCATTCATAATGAAACCACTTAAAATATGCGCCATTATTCGTGTTCCGAATAAATGTGGACAAGACTTAATTAAATTAATTAGGCATAAGATAGACACTGATTCCACCACCGGAGGTTCTCCGGGATAAATGGAATAAATGTGAGTTTTCCACGGAAACAGGCAAGGAAATTGATATAGTGGGCATAAAAAGTGTTACGAAAATATTTTTTTGTTGAAAGCGAAATACTCGCGCTGCGTTGATTTAATTTATGATTATGATTTATTTTTTAACTTAAGGTACTTCGTTAATGGAATTTGCTGAGGCCAGGGCTTCATCATAATAGTTATTTACCTAAACTAAAATGCGAAGCAATCATTCGCTTATTATTCTCTCTCTGACAAAAGCATTTGTTTTTCTTTTGTGCGCGCTTAACATTTCTTTAACGTGGCCAGGCACATACAAGGAGTTTGTAGGTATGTTTTTTAAATACGAGAAAAAATAGGCGTTGGTTATAGGTTTGCGAAAGACGCTGGTTCAATTCCTGCCAGCGACCTACACTGAATGTTTTTTTCTGGTTTATTATCTTTAACATTTTTTCTTATCAGCCTTAGCTGAATCCCAGCCTTAGCTGAATCCCAGCCTTAGCTGAATCCCAGCACCCATTGTAAGCGCGATGTGAGATGTTAGTTACCCCCAACGCCATCTATCGGCTTACGGGTTAACTAATCAACTTCTGCGTCAGGCGGGCGCAATTGCGGTGACATAAGCGGTAGCGAAACGTGTTAGCGGTGTGTGAGTTGTCTTTTTCTTTTTATAAACGAACGAACGTTCTTCATATAACAGTTGTAATCATTTAAAGTTTTTTTTTTATGATAACGAGACGTGCGGTCACGTTATCATAGAAAATAGCAAAAAATATGTATATCTCGAAAACTACAAAAAATCGTAGAACACACATGGGGGTTGAATCGATAGGTAACCCTGGTACCAGCTAGTGGCGGCTTGACACCCTAAAAGGAACCCACTGTATAATTTTGTTTAAAACGACCGATTTGGTGTAATAGTTCAGAAGTCGGCTATTACACTAGTGGCCGCAGGTTCGATCCCCACACAGTACAAACATTTGTGTGCATGAAAATGTCTGTTTGTACTGGTCTGTGTGTTTCCTACGTTTATTAAGTATTTATTTCCAACAAAATGGTAGGTATCACACAAGCATTTAATTGCTTAATTTGGGGCTAGATGGTGCTGGAATAATGTCCAGTGATATTTATTTATTTATTCATGTTATTTATTCTTGAGTTTATTCTTCCTGCCCAAGCTACTTTTATATTTATATTATTGTTGAACAAAAAAAAAACTAAGGATGAGATGATTTTTCTGCCTACCTGTTAAGAAGTAAAATGTTAAAA
Organism: Udea ferrugalis; assembly: GCA_950022985.1. Taxonomy (NCBI): domain Eukaryota; kingdom Metazoa; phylum Arthropoda; class Insecta; order Lepidoptera; family Crambidae; genus Udea; species Udea ferrugalis. The sequence continues at coordinate 1,468,185 of OX465527.1, read as the reverse complement.
CACTTTTTTCATAACGCTTGGACCACCCTGTAAATCTGTATTGGAAGAGTGTGACCGATACGCATATCTAACTTTGCCACTAATCTGCCAAGCTCCCAAACATGATAAAATAGCTTTAAGTAATGTTGCCAATTGCCACGAAGCAGCGTCGTGAACTGCAACCAACCGCTTCCAACCGGATCGTGCGCCCAAAATCTATATGTACTCCTCCTATCCTCTAGTACTTACGAAAAATGATTGCCTTCACCCGGCGCACGCACACATACGCACGCACACATGCACACGCACACATGCGCACACACTCGCGCGGTACAATGATGCAACTTGTGCGCTCAATTATGGAGCAATGTTTCAAGAATTGACACTTATAAGTTTTGAAATGAAATGAAATGAAATGAAATGGTTTATTTGCCTAAGAAGCACGGTATACATTGGTCTTAATAATAGGGTCGTCCAAGCGTGTTCTACCAAAATGTTGGCATGCAAAATCTGAGTGAGACACAATAAAAAATTACTTACAAATTCACACATTATGATCCAAAAAGAAATCAAATTAAAATATATTATATTAATGTCCAATAAAATTAAATAATAGTGATAGTAAATGTCATGCATGATATTGGACTTGTTAAATAAAATCAATTTGAACAATAATTACATTTTCCTACTCATGTCAAAATATTCTCCTATCACTGTTTGTTAGATACTGAATGCTGGACTGAAAAATAGTAAGACCATTTCTTTGTTTTACAGTTTCAACAAATGCCCTTGTACCCCATATTATAATGAAAAGAGGTAGATAGGTTATTTGTGCTAAAAAAGTGACACCCAAAATCGTAACTTTCGAATACCTGAGCAAAGCATTGACAGTTCGAGACGACACCGCGCAGCATGTATCTGTCTCGTTTACGCTTTAGTAAATAATCACACTATATTGTTCGCACGTCACAACGCGGTCAAAATAAAGGTACCTACGCAATGGTCAATTATTCACGTCAAATATCGCATCAGTACTGACAGAACAGATATTTAGAAAATATATTTAGATATCCTTGGACATTATTCCACACAGCGCCATTTAGCCCCAAGTGAGCTTCTTTAAGCCCGCTTTTTATGGGATGGGATAGACATCGGATAAACATACTTAAATACTTTTTCTTTTGTAAATACATACTTATGATACACAGTAACACCCAGACCAATACAAACAGACATGTTCATGCACACAAATGTTTGTACTGTGCAGGGATCGAACCCGCGACCTTTGGTGTAGTAGCCGACTTCTCAACATTTACACCAAATCGGTCGTCAGTCATAATATACTTAACCTTTGATATCTACAAGTAGATACAATATAGTTAATATGAATTAAATCTCAGCAAACAAACAACATAACTAAACTTTTGAAGTTAATAATTTTCTAAAACCACATAAGCGTGAAATAAATTTCTTACCCAGCGTATCTGTAGAAATTTAAATCAAATGAGAAACCTTACAAGAACCATACAACACCGCCGTTTTGTAGACTTAGTTTTGTTGCTAGACGTTGCTGGAAGTTTACTCAATTTTGTATCTTTCATAACACAACAACGTGTTTAGTACTTAATGTGCCTATTGGCAATACTTGTTTGAAAGCTTTTTTTTTTCGCGTGAATTTTATATTGCTTTTTGCCAGTATCTATGCATCGTACAGAAGTGCCTATTCTTGTGTGTAGAAGATTGCTTTTGGCTATAAGGTTGCTAAATTGTACTTAGATCTTATGTTAACTTTGTGTTTGAACTCTATCTTTTCATAACTCATAGTAAAACCGAGATTTAGAAGGAAACGTACTGAACCTAAAATCAGTGTGCCCTAGAGAGTATTGCTAATACTAACATTCGTTCTGAAAAATGGTGATTACTTGAATTTGTTCATTCAATCGTTTGTCGTTCTGAACGAAAGATTTAGGCACACGTAGAAATCTAGACAGCTTCACTTAAACAGTATTCTACTCATAAGTATTTTCAACTTCAATATTTCAAATACAGCTGCAAAAAAGTTGCACTGTCTCCGAGCGAACGTCAAAAAAACCACAAATTATTGCCAAAATTTCCCTTTGCCCTTACCACGCCTGTAACCGATGCGCACGAGTGGGCAACGCACACACTCGCACACGCGCGAGTGTGCGCTTGCACACATCGACACGCACCGCACACACACGCAGCGGGCCGGTTCCACTGAAGCACATTTAGGGTGCCTATAGTGTTATGTGAATAGGTATACGTAGGCAGGAATTTTGGGCCACCATTTCTGCGGTCGTCGAGTTCATGGCATCTGGTATTTCGGCAGTAAATTGTTTTTGTGAGGCATTTTCGTATTAGAATGCCGGCAGAAAAATCTAGGTTGAAGGATATTTGGAAAGAAGTCGTACCTATGTCTTGAGATACTAACTTAGATGAAGATAGTTTTTTGAGGAAGGCAATTTGTGTTTTTGTTAGTTTGATTTAAAGTTGACGGACTAGCCACGAAAAACACAAACGTCAGTCAAAGTTGAGCGTGCTCTCAAACTTATTTTGTCCTGTAAAATGTCTATAGAACCAAAAGTGATATATATAAATTTTGTAAATTCGGGGGTATGATTCATAAACACGCTAAGTCTCGTAATTGCGGTCGTCATGGTGAACAGTGCTTAATGTGCTTACTAAGCACATGCGATTAGAACCCTGTTGCTTGGGTCTTTAATTAGTATTTCCCATAACCGGAGACTTATACACATACACAAACGTATGTTTAATAAGGTGAAGAAAAAAAGTAATGTAACTAGATGAATGAATATCTGTTAACTCACAGAATTCACTTATGTAAACCATTTCCAATCCTGAATTAATTGTGCACTTGCGAACCCATTCTATCATGTTTCCTCTGCCTGTCGGTTGTCTGGAAGAGATTGCTTCTAGCAATAAGCCCGCCTAAATTGTACATTAATGTGAACATGTATTACTTACAAATCTATCTAACTTAAGTAATCGGGCAAAAACGACAATCTAGCAACATTACTGGACATACACAAATTTTCCACTCCTTTTAACACTTATAACATTATTGGGCCCGAAATGAAAATACAGAGTTCTTTCTCCTCGTGTATAATTTGTAAAAAAAGCTTGTTGAATAAATTTACAAATTAAGTTACTGATTAACGTTTCTTAATTCGTATTTTACAAATTGCTTGCGTTCGGAGAGATTATCTTTTGGAGTTTACTTGAAATAATAAATGAATAAGTATCCGAAGTTAGAAATGTTTTCTTGTTTTAATTTGCCGTGAGGACCCTAACGCTGGGCAAAGGCCAGGTCCAAAGGCATGGTCCAAAGGCATAAAAATACTTTTCTTTCTTTCTTTCTATATATCTCGTCGCGCCATCTATGTCGTAGTCTATCAGGAGTCAGTACTTCTTCAGTGGCTCACTGGGGAGTATTTTGTCCCAGGCTGAAGTGGGACTGGTCTGAATACATCTGCAGAATGCTGGACTGTTGTGGGCAAAAGCAGCCACAAAATGGGGGTCCATTTTTGACCAAAGATTGAAATGTCAGCAAAAGCATCTTGATCCAGGTGTTAGGACGGAATTGAATGTAAATCTTTCACTACACGGGAGGTGGCTTTGCTTGCAGTCATCCGAGTTTCGATCATGCCAATCATGTTTTGGGATCTGGGAACACAATTTGTTGCCTGAATCAAATGGTTCAGTAAATTCAATTATTATTATCAAGAATGAGGCCCTGTCAGTACAGTGTGTTACGTCATTCAAGATATTAGAAATAATGACATGCCACATTAGTGCGTTGCGTCGACGCACGCAATGTCATACAATGGAGTAACGAAATACAACACACTATTGGGGCCCCACCCTAAGAAGACCTGAAACGTGACTGTGATCTGCATTATTTGTGGACTTACTGTCACAAATAATGCCAACGTACTTATCATATGAAATCAATTTTGATGCATTTTAAACTGTTGCTAACCAAACCAAATTAATATTCAACTCCAACTTGAATCCTTACAAGTTTACCTTAAAGAAATCGAATTTTAAGATGAAAAGATCCACAGCATTGTTCGGTTGTTTGGGGTTAAAACAAGTATTAATGATTCTAAGATTTTGCGTATGATTCATATCTGAACCGCGTTGTCATTATTCAACTGCAACCATTAAAAGCCACAAAGCCGTACCAAACCTCATTTTTACATAGGCGCTTTCCAAACCTGAAATACCGTTAGTGTCGGAACAAACGACTGGTACAAAGATGCTGTGGTTACTCACTCAACTCTCGATCCAACCACCAAAAACATCACACTCTTAACTACACGCATTTACAGTTGAAAACCGGGTAAATATCACTTTTGGGCTGTTGGCAAAATTTGGAAAAGTTTCGGCTTACGAAATGTTCTGTGTAGAGACAATGGTAGGAATCTTTTTTGTGATTGACTCAGAGCGAATTGCTCTTTGCGAGGACAATGTTTTTCGGTACTTGCTGTTTTACTGGGCTGCAATAAAATGGGGATTTTGGTATTCATAGTTTGCTATAAGGAAAAGGAAATCCGGGTAAGTTCTTTTGAACCGCAAAGGTAACTAAAGTAACTAGACCTGAATAAAGATTAATACTTTACCTCAACAGATACCAAAGAACGAAAGTTAGAGACGAAATAGAAATAGCATAAGCGTTAGTAGCAATCGTTAATCGTTATGGAGTAGAAAAGTAATTAAAAGCTACTTGTTGGCTGGTTTGGGGTAATGGGTAAAGATCTACTTATAGCCTCTCGAAAGGTTCTGTTCCTGGAATATGCATCGATTGTGAAATGACTTGAAATCCGCAATAATTACTAAGGTCCCATTTTTTTTCGGATTTAATGAGAAGTAGTTTTTCTCCAAGGTGTTTTGATCCTGAATAATGCATGCAGCACTCAAAGTTGACAAGTATTTATCGCGAGCAAGAAACGGAGCGACGCGTGCGCATCTGTCAGTAATTAGCAGGTGTTAGCGCCATCCGCGGTTAGGGCTCCTCTACACTTGTCCGCGATCAATCGGGTTATTCATCTTATCCCTATTCATCATAAGATAAGATAAACACTAACAAAACAGAGTCACCAAACAAGAAAAACATTTTAAAGTCAATGTACAATTTAGGCGGTCTTATTACAAAAAGTAACTTCTTCCAGACAACCCACAGGTAAAGGAAAGTAGACTGAAAGGGCAGAAAGGCAAGTGCACAAATAAGACAGAATTGAAATGTGTTTTACTAAATAAATTACATGAAAACACACGAAACTAATAATATATTATACCATCATACACAGAGAATTCATAATATAGTTATACAGATAAATAATTATGATATACAGCCTGGCAAAAAAGTCGTGAAATTAATAGGGGCGCCACTATAGTTAATGTGGTCACCCCTCATATTATGTCACATCATATTATGACAAACAAATAAATAAATTCCTTTTTTTATACAACGGCGTTGGTAAACAACCATGCGAACCGCCTGACGGTGAGCGGTTATCGCAGCCTATGGATACGGGCAACACTAGGGGCTTTGCTCGCGCCTTGCCCGAAACATTATTCCATACAGCGCCGTCTAGCCCCAAAGTAAGCTAGTTGAATCTTTTATTTAAGGATACTAGACAGTGGATTGACTTACTTAAATACTTTTTTGTAGATGCATAAAAAACGTACATGGAAAACACCCAGACTAATTCAAACTGACAAGTTGTCAAACACAAATGTTTCTACTGTGCGGGGAACGTATCCGCGGGCTCTTTCGTAGTAGTCAACTTCTCAACCATTATACCAAATCGGTCGTCATCAAAATACATTATTTAGTTTGTACAAATGTCAAACACATGAATGGTTGTTTTATGTTTGCTGGCACTTAAAAATTAACACAGCAAAGTGCAATTAAAAACAGATGTTCAGGTAGGATGAGATCAAGACTATAAATTATAGTATTATTTCAGAAGAGAGAAAAGAACGACCCTGCGTGCGCAGTGCAAGGCAGTAGTCCAGCACCGTTTCATATATTCAGGATTATGAGGTGTTTTAATGCGTTTGAAGCAGCCCTTACAACCATTTTATAGTGATATCGTCAATAACTATAATTTGCGTCCATTTGAATCGCGCAAGCGTGGAGCATCTGTCCGTTCTGATTGAGGTTTCATCGTTTTGAACATATTGTGACTAATAAGCATTTAACGTTGTCTGAAGTATTCGCTGATCCCGGTTCACTGAAAGGTGGCAGTGGCGCAGTTGTGACAGTGGACCAGCAACGAAGGTTGTAGAGCAACACACGCCGGGTCGGAAATGGGATGGGTTACCACCATGACCGGAATTTAGCGATTTATTTTTCGGGCATTTCGGTGCTTTGGAAGTAAAGTTTAGCAGTTAGTCCAGGTTGACGTCGCTAGATGTAAGTCGTTAAACCTACTCGGAGGCCTTATGGCGGCTTGATAACATCTGACATTGAGGTTTCTCACTAAGCTTGCACCCTTTTTTTCTTGTGTGGAGGTCCTCATGGATACCTCACTGCCCGGGGGATGACGAGGTTATGTCGGACTCCTACCGACTAAAACCAAACGGCACTTAACCGCGACAGGTGGCAAAGATATTTGCCGCACTGCTCTGCCGCCAGTGATAGCTCCCTCCAACCTACCCGCCAACAAAGGGGGGAGGCTACGAAAGCGTCTTCTAGTTTGGGAAGCCCAGCTGTGGGAAGTATATAGGCAGTTTTTGTATTTGCTGATCAATACTGTCAAGCAACATCTGAAGTGGTTTTTAAATATCTACTTAAATATCTTTCGACATTAACGGGACTAGTCTATATAAGATTAGTAGCTAAGCATACTGGCATAGAGTAACAAAGGACTTGATCAAAATTTCATAGACAAAAAACCTAGAATCGCCAGCAACGAAATGTATAAAAATGGGTTCACTAAAGTAACCCTATTACGTATTCAAAAAATCAACCTCCTAAACCATACAGTATAGAAGTTATTGTACTGTATAACTTCATTAATATAAACAAAAAGAGGAAGATACGGCATCCACGTACCAAAAATGACCACATAAAAAACAGGTCCAATGGACCTGTTTGCAAGTCAATATGGCAGTGACTTTTTTGCAACCCACGTCATTCATACGCCAATGTCATATGCCAGTTTCCGAATATATAAAGAACATAGAATGGAATGGCAATGACAAATAGGATGATGAACATTGACATAAATGAGTAAAAAGTAAAATCACAATGATAAACAAAAGAGACTATTCTACTCTTTAACACTCTTCCTTACATTCACACGTGTTTTGAGTTTGATCACGATTTTAACATACATTTAAGCAAGGTGAGTTTTTCAAGCGGGCATGGCAGGCGAAATCCTAAACTATAAGGAATTCAGAAAATGGTCAATGTGAATGTAATGAAAATAAATATTTTATTAAAAATGTGACCTTTCCTTCACTTTGACATATAATGTTACTTCTCATTATTTGACTCTTAGAAGCGAAACTACAAGCTGGCATTGTAATACAGGTGTCATTTTTTTCCAAAAACATCTGGTTCGAACCCCGGCTACGAATGAAGTTTTTAAAAAAAACTGAGTATACAGTTTTAATTTTTGTCCAAATCGGACTAAAGACTCCCTCGACAATTTTTCTGAATTCCTCATAGTTTAGGATTTGGCCTACCGCGCCTACTTGAAAAACTCACTCTGTATAATATTTTCACAGAATATGATATGAAACTTTAAAATAACAACTTTTCTCATCATACCGACCTAAAAGAGTTCATAGATAACGGCTACAATAGATTTATCAGAACCTAAAAAAAACAAATATTGATTTCATTAATCATTAATATCTAGTATACCGCGTAGCTTTTGCAGTAGATTTTTATATATTTTTGATCTACACATTATGCTCGTTAAAATAGCATATATGGCATTTCTGGCGATTCTAGGTTTTTTTTTGATCAAGTCCTTTTAATTTATTTTTACTGTATCGTTAATGGAAGATAGGGACCAAGTTTAGTTGTTATTAAATATTAAAGAAACAACTTTGTAATTTCGTTAAGCAGTGAGTTGGAGGGAGAGCTTTATCTCCTCTCGCAAGGCACAAAAGCTTTTGTAAGAGCTTATTACAGGAAGTATTTTTGACGGGACTTGGAAGCTTCGTAATAGCGCCGAAATTGCGTCAAATTTCTTCCACTTTACCCCTATAATGTTGCTTTTGCGAAAATGTTTTGAAAGGTTGCAACTCCTCAACAATTCAACATTGATATAAATATTTATATGTTGCCACTAAGAGAGCATCGTGGCCCAGAGGTTAAACACTCTGGCTCGAAACCCGGGTGAAGTCTGGCCGGAACACCTACTTTGTGTTCATCGTACCATTTGCAAACTGTTCGGTGATGTGAAATACCCATAAAAAACCCGAGCACGTTTAATTTTGCTAGAAGAGTGTGGGCTTCTGAATGTTCCATTCACAATGACGGCAACAATCAGTGTGCCTCTGAATGACAACCCCGTTTGTGAAAATGTCTATCAATTCCAATACAAATTTAAAGTCTCAGAGTTATTTTGTTAAAAAAAAGAGGCCTTTGGATTTTCGATGTTTGAAAAAATTACGCCTCCTCCAGACGAGGAATTTAATAAAATTAGAGGAAATTGTATGATGACCACCCGAAATTTACTGATGTATTTTTCGTTCATCTGCGTTCGTTGGAAGGCACACTAAGCAGTTGATCCTGGTTGATGTCGCTAGATGGCAGTCGTCAAGCTAGTCTAAGGCCTCAGGGCAGCTTGTTAACATCTGACAGGAAGGTTTATCACTAAACTTACCTCCGCTCCCAACAATCCGCACTGAGCCCGCGTGTTGGAGTATGGCTCGCGCCACCTCATAGTTGAGGTGAGGCCTGTGCCCAGCAGTGGGACGTATATTGGCAGTTTATGTTTAAAACATCCAAACGCGTTTCAGCTCCAAATTTTTAAAAATAACACATCTTATTACAATCCTTTAGTGCGCATGTGTCGATTGTACAATGATTTAACCAAACGCAATGGTGACGTACTGGACATCTTTGAGCGTAACCCTAACAGGTTTCGCAGAACTGTCGGGAGTGCACTCAGATCATTAAAGTAGCGCAATATTTGAGCTCAAGCTTGGTGTTTTCCTCCGAGCTTTTATTTGTATTGGATAGTTTTTGCATAAATTCATTTTCCTCATTCTAGGGATAGAAACAGACTTCACTCTGTCTATCTTTCTTAATTTTTATTTGTGTAAACGCTAATGTATATCATGTCGTGCGTATGCTATTTAGGTTGTCAATCTAGTTTGTCTCCAGTACCATTATTGTAATACATAAATGTATCGATTGTCAACTGTTGTGTATGAGAAATAAATAAATAAATAAAAGTAAATTACCGATTAACAAAGCGGACTAGAACCCGGATCTGTTTTCCCAAATGACCTGTATAGATCAAGCGAACAAGTCCACCACAGCAGTGGGGCGTCAGTCCATCCCCCCGCCGCAAACAAATGTGACTTGGGAAATAGGTTTGCTACGTTTAATTAGGAAACCGTCGGTGTGGAACTAAGTATCTCTATAATGGAGATTAATTGGGGAAGACTGGAATTTAAAACAGTGTAGTCCTCTGAGTTGGTACCTAAACACTACTTTTTGAAGAGTAAACAACAGCTTTTTTTGCTAAGACGTGTAGTACACACGAAGTCGCGAGGTCGATCCCCGTGCAGAAAAATCATTTTTTGGCACGACATTTCCATTGGTCTGGCTGTTTCTTATGTATATTATGAATGTTTTACCCAATTTAAGTATGCGCATGTTTAGGATCCCATAACATAAGTTTTGCTTAGTTTGAGGCTAGACGACTACACTGTGTATCCTGCACTCTAAAAAACTAGTTATGCTATAAGTCACAAATATGTTTTATGTATTTTGAAAGTGTAGATTTTTTTATTAATCATAGTTAAAAAACGCTTGCAACTGAAATTGAAATCCGCCAGCGGTCCGTATTATACCTTCATCAATATTGCGGAATGCATTTATCATCATCGGAAACACCGTTAATCGGTATCTTGAATTGCCCCGCCAGAGAATTGAACCCGGAACCACTGGTGCATGTAAGCCACTGCATCAAGATGCATTATCATTCCAATGACGTTTGTCTTCCAATTATTTTCGATTTATTCTGGTTATGTAACAAAACGTGTGCGATCCTAAATAAGTAGCTGAATAAAAACCCCAGTAGGTAGGTACGTACAGTTAGCTCCATTATTTTGATATTCCCACCAAGATTTTTTAAATATTTTTTCGTTAGTACAGTTACAACCAAGACCGGTTGTTTAGCGTTATTAGGAGGGAGAGTAAGGGGAGGGGGGTCCAGTCTAGCCTCACCTTATCTTGATAACATCGCTGTCAATGCCTTTGTGCCACAAAAACTAAAAGTTAAAATGACTGTTTTACTCATGTTCAACAAGCATTTTAGCTTTTTGGTAATGAAACAGGGCTCAACTTAATCTCAAAAATGACAAATGCCAAGATTTCCTTGACCACTTTCAGATACTGATTTCAGCAAACAGAACCCCACCAAGGACTTACATCCTTTTTCTATTTTTAAAAATTGAGGCTGTCGCGCAAGCTGAAGCGTTGAAAAAACTGTTGAATCATGAAGAATTACTTATGCGTAGTGTTTCGGCCAGTCTTGAACTCAGGACCACCGGGTTCCGAGCCTGGCCACGACGCTCTTGATATAATAGCATGCGGCGTTCAGTCTAACTGTACCTCTCGGTGAGATTCTGCGAAGCGGCGCGAGTCTTTCGGTACTTTCTCTCATTAGTGCTCGATGGAGAGAATTTATTCGGTACAGAACCCGCGAGGCTGGTAGAAACGCCGCTGCGGGCTATCAGCTGACCTTAAAGTACATAGTCTTTAAATAAATTCACCGGAATGTTTTCATATCATGAGATCGTAAAATATGTCATTGTTTACAAGAGTACATAATTAGTGGTTCAGCTGAAGCCGGTCAAGTGTTATAGTTAGGGATGCTTTTTCTGGTCAAGTGCTAAAACGTTAGGTTTTAACTCAGATTTTTAAGTGTGAACTTTTTCTCCAGTTTATCTAGTAGGTACACATACAGTTTAAAAAAAAAACGGTTTTTGATATTTTATTCTTGATGTAATGTTTAGGAAATTTTCTACTACATCAGAAGTCCCGGGTTCGATTCCTGCACAGCCTAGCAATTCTTAGTAACATAATTTTACATCTCGATCTCCTTCACGACAGCAAGCTTACTTTTATTGTCTAAGTAAGTATTATGTGTATTATTGTTGTAATTTGCTTCACCTTGAATTAGTATTCTCCCTCATTTGTATGGAAATAATCTCAATATCGTATTTGGCTTATTTCTTTTCACTCAAACGAACACAGTTGTGAAGTTATTGAGTTTTACAGAAAGCCAAAATCAAAGAGCAGTGAAGCGTGAAGTGAGAATGACACCCCTGTACACATATCTGTTTGTATTAGTCTGGGTGTTTCTTATGCATGTACTTATTTACAAAGTAATTATCATACATATACAATGGTTGACAAATGTGCGCTGAATAACTGACGCTGGCATGGGATACACAGCTTCATAGCTTAAATAACTAGGCTAGAGTCGTATGTCGCATGCCACCTGAGTTGACGGCACCTAAAGATGCGACTAAAGCTGGGTATGCAGAGGATGGGGGCTGTGTGCCTCCATTCCAAGTGGTCCCGAGGAGGATGGCGGCAGTGTAAGGTGGCGCACCTGAATGGAAACGATCTAGATGCTCATAGGAAGGCTTGGTGGACACTGGCTTTAAACTGTGTGGGTTGGAGATTTGGAGGGGCGGCATCTGCCCTGCAGTGGGATTAAATCGGTCAATTTAGATTAAAAATAAGCTCAGATTGATTGGTAGTGAGAGCCACTACGGTTTGTAAAGTGATTATTTTTGCACATAAGGTACTAGGTTAACCTAGGCCTGAAGGGCGGGGCTGAAGGTTATAAAAATGTAAACTAGCAGCACTGGAACAAGTTATTTATTTAATAAAACAGGGATGTCCTAGATACCTCAATAGATCTATATTATAGATAGGTTACAGAAAACTTATAATCTTATAAAATAGAAAAACACGCCATGGGCCCTGAGCCTCAGTGCCGGTTCTTAAACCGCCTGCGGAGAGCTCAGCTCACATGGCCACATAATAAAGACTATACTACTTTAAAGTTAATAAAAGATACATTGGAAGTCCTACTTCCTAATTATAAAAATCAGGGTCTTAGGCTGGCTTGGTTGGTAACTCTGATAAGTAATGCCCTAACATGTGCTTTGGGTGCTGTGCGGGTGGTGGGGTGCTACGGAGTGGCAAGATGGTGGTACTCGGCCACGTGGTGGTAGTCCGGGGACGGCCTGTGGTTTCCCTCAGTCCTCCCTCATGGAGTGTTGAAGGGGGGACGGGTTCATCCCAGTCCTTGGCCGTAACAGTACACCTCCTAAATAGGAGAAAAAATGCAGACATTAGTCTACTGACAATAAAATGAGATGGGGGACCACGAGGGGAATCTAACACAAGAGATTAACACTGCCTAACCTACTCTGGGAGCACTTAATAAAGGGTTTCAAGACTCACCTGTTGGAGGATACTTGGTCCGCTTGAGTCTCCGCTACCAATTTTCAACTCGGGCACGTGGCGGCATGAAATCACTGTAAAAGAACACCACTCTTATGAATTTGGAAAGCACAGCGAGGGCTCCGTGAAGACGGGGGCCACATAGGTTATGGTGGCTTACCAAATTGCAGGAAAACGGGCCCGCAGACAGATTCTGCCCGATGTCAACTGCTGGTGTTCTGGTACTTGGTTAGCTTAACTTGCTCTGGCGCAGGTGTTCAAAGGTATGAGCTCCGATCTTGTCTCCAGACTATTTAAACCCTCGGGACGGAAGCCATCGATTTTTTCTGAAATCTAACCTAACTGACAGCCAGCAGTGACAGCTGCGTTCAAAAACACGAAAACTCTAAATATTGTTGTGAGGTCGACCACAGATAAAAACAACGCTACACACTCCCCTCACCACGGTAAGAATTCACGCAGGGAATTCGATCGACGCCCACGTCGACCATAAGCCATCAAAACCCTTAAAAAAAATGTTAGAAAATGAATTCTGAAAAAAATATAAATAAAAGCAAATCCCGTTGCGACTTGCGACTCCATCTTAAAAGGAAAGAGAAACAAAAAGAGACAAAAAAAAACCTTACACGACCTCAGCTATGCTAAGATAAGCGAGCTGGATAAGTTACAAAACTAGCAGTGTCCTCGCTGCATCTAAAAAAAAATCAATAAAAAAAAACATTATGTGTAAGAATGCTATCTTGGCGAATGGCTTGAGACCATTTGTCCAAGTCCTAAATATTGAAACAAAAAAAAACAACTAACGAAAAATAAAGGAATGCAACATTTGACCTTGACCTATATAAAACTTGTCACCCGCGGTCCGAATTGAGTTATCAATATTACCGGTGCAACCATAGGTCCACCATGAAACGCGATAATGTGCTTTCTTCCGCGGTAAATTACGTTTTCGGCGATCGAGGCAGAACCGAAGAGCACCGTCAGCTCTGGGAACCAAGGTGACGGGACTGTTCCAAGGACTGCATCTTGGCTCTGCCACGTCTGCCCGTAATTTTCCACGCGGCTTTCTGCGGAGTTGGGTAGGTATGGTCAGGGGCATCCTGTAGAAGCGCTGTTTTACAGGTGCAGCGTCACCGGTAGGTGTCGTAACATGACCTGAGCTTCTGGTCTCAGGTGAGTTGTCCCGAAGTATGGCCTCTGCCTGCTGCTTCTGACGCTCAGGTAAGGAGGCGAAGTCATGCAGGTGACGGACTTCGGAGACTGTAGTACTGTGCCTTGTATTTGGCACGGTAGGTTTACAGTAAGATAAAATTTCAGGGGCCAATTTGAATGACTTCCAGAAATTTATACCTAGAAGAAGTTTGGTAGTAGCATCTGGGATAATGTAAAATTTAACATCGCGGGTCTCGCCTTTCACCGTGACCGGCAGGTATACGTAGCCTGTGACGGGAGAGGAAGAACCATTCGCAGTTGAAATTGATTCCAAATCATTTGATTTGTGAATTAAAAATGTAGTAGGTAGGTATGTGTTCAAAATGTTATTTGAAACAATTGAAATTTCCGAACCGGAATCAAGCAGCCCACTGTGCGCACTACCCAGGATGTTTACATTCATGAAAGGCCTCGAATCGTTGCTGCCAATCACGTAAACCACTGGTCGCTGCTTCACAGTTGGTGCCGATGTCACATTGTCCTTATCAAACGAAGGTGTGTTTTTGTTACAAGGTAAACGTTTAGAAAGAGAATTCAAAAAATTGTTTTTATAAAAAGAAATAGAGTCGTTATTTTTTAAATAAGTATTCAGAAAAACTTTCGTTTGGTAAGTCACTTTTGTGTGACCCCGATTTGGACTGACGAGTTTTACTGACGCGCAAGGTTTGGAACGGACCTCGGGCGCACTCGTACAATTCGGACAGCTGACCGCAGTGACACCTTTATTGCCACAACGATAACAAATTATTATTTTAGGAGCCGAACAATTTGTTAATAGGTGACCATTTATCCTACAGCGCACGCAGAAGTCTTTACTTACCGCAGAGCAGGATACCTTGGTCTTCGCTTGCGGCTTGTAAGCTAGGTCTGCAGCGAGCAAACTATCGCTGCGCTGTGGAGGTTCAACAAAATTGTCCGCTCGCAACCTTGTGTTTTCCAAAAGGCGACACTGGGCCTTCAGCTGTGTCCAGGAAGACGTTCCGTGAAGTGCTAGCTGTGTGAAATAGAAGGGCCTGATATTATGCATAACTATTTTAAGCTTCTGCTCATCTGAAATAGGAACTAACAATCTAGCGAAGTAATTGTGCATAGTGGCTAAGTAGTTCACTATGGACTCCTCTGGGCCTTGGGTTCGTGACCGAATTTCTTGCATTAGGCGGTCATCAAAGTCGTAAGGTAAATATTCTTCAAGCAGCAAGGACTTCAGGTCTGACCAGCTGCTAACACTAGCCCTAGCTGCACGAAACCAACACAAAGCCTCATCAGTGAACAATTCTACTGCAGATGTAAATAATTTGGCATCAGTAATGCCACGGGAAACTGACAGCTCCTCTAATCTATGCAAAAATTCTATGACACAACCTTTACCGTTATACTTTAAATTAAGAGAGTGTACACCTGAGCTCCTTTCACAAGGGACAACCACAACAGTCGGTGCAGGAGCTGATGGCGCAGAAGCTGGGACATCACCACTACTTTGGTCTGACGCCTCACCAACAAGACCAGTCGCTGCCAAATCTGGAATAAGCGACTGCTTTTGTTCCTGACTGGACCTGAAGGTGGACATCAGATTATCCATCCGTATGGTGATGTCTTCCAACACCTGCTCCAGCCTATTCTTCAAAATAATATGCTGCTCCTCCACTGGCTGTACACGACCTAGCCTATGGAATAGGTGGTTTCCTAAATTACATATTCTGTTCAATGATTTTAATGTGGATCTCTTACTTGCCAAATGACCTGTCAATTCAGCTAACTTGGTTTCAATTGTGCCCAACTCTGAGCCCAAATCTCCCTCATAGTCCACAATCTCATCCGTAGGGATGTCCTTTGCTAACTCCCTAATTTGGCCACGCAATTTCTCAACAGTGGTCTCAGGGACTGCATCTCTAATCGCCACTTCATAAATAAGCTCATCCTTGTTGAGCAAGTGAAATTTAATTGGCCTTTCCTCCATTGTTCAAAAATCAAAAATAAAAAAAATTAAATTGAAATATTTAAAGTTACTATTGTAAGTCTAAGTTATATTTAAGCACACAGGTAGCACACAACACTAAAAGCACTGCTGTAAAAAATTTGGTTATTAATGGCACTGTTATGATTAGGAAAAGTAAAATTCGCACATGTTACCAACCAATTACAAAAATATTAGGAAATACCTATTTGCACTGAAAAAATATATGTTTCTTTTTTTTCAAGAACAGAAAATAATTCGTTTTAAATAAGTTACAATTATATCTTAAATTTAGAAAATTATTCTATTTATGGTAGGTATAAACTACAGTGGGTACAAAAATCAAGTAAGTATAAAGTTGTAACCTAAAAAACACATGTTACCCTAATATGTGAAGGGTGAAAAAAAATGTTGAGGGTGGAAAAATGCGGTGGGCGATACCTCTGAACACGGCGGCACACTCGCGTAGCACAAGATGGTGGATAAGCACAGCACAGTTTGGGAGAAGAAAAGTATGGGTAAAATGTTATAAGACACAAGAAAAAAATGTATGGTTACCAACCAACCTAATCTGAGCTAAAAACGACCAGAATTTAGTACTAGCACAGCCTAAAATCACTATATTCGGGCGCCATTGTAAAGTGAATATTTTTCTGAACATATGGTGCTAGGTTAACCTAGGCCTGAAGGGCGGGGCTGAAGGTTATAAAAATGTAAACTAGCAGCACTGGAACAAGTTATTTATTTAATAAAACAGGGATGTCCTAGATACCTCAATAGATCTATATTATAGATAGGTTACAGAAAACTTATAATCTTATAAAATAGAAAAACACGCCATGGGCCCTGAGCCTCAGTGCCGGTTCTTAAACCGCCTGCGGAGAGCTCAGCTCACATGGCCACATAATAAAGACTATACTACTTTAAAGTTAATAAAAGATACATTGGAAGTCCTACTTCCTAATTATAAAAATCAGGGTCTTAGGCTGGCTTGGTTGGTAACTCTGATAAGTAATGCCCTAACATGTGCTTTGGGTGCTGTGCGGGTGGTGGGGTGCTACGGAGTGGCAAGATGGTGGTCCTCGGCCACGTGGTGGTAGTCCGGGGACGGCCTGTGGTTTCCCTCAGTCCTCCCTCATGGAGTGTTGAAGGGGGGACGGGTTCATCCCAGTCCTTGGCCGTAACAGTACACCTCCTAAATAGGAGAAAAAATGCAGACATTAGTCTACTGACAATAAAATGAGATGGGGGACCACGAGGGGAATCTAACACAAGAGATTAACACTGCCTAACCTACTCTGGGAGCACTTAATAAAGGGTTTCAAGACTCACCTGTTGGAGGATACTTGGTCCGCTTGAGTCTCCGCTACCAATTTTCAACTCGGGCACGTGGCGGCATGAAATCACTGTAAAAGAACACCACTCTTATGAATTTGGAAAGCACAGCGAGGGCTCCGTGAAGACGGGGGCCACATAGGTTATGGTGGCTTACCAAATTGCAGGAAAACGGGCCCGCAGACAGATTCTGCCCGATGTCAACTGCTGGTGTTCTGGTACTTGGTTAGCTTAACTTGCTCTGGCGCAGGTGTTCAAAGGTATGAGCTCCGATCTTGTCTCCAGACTATTTAAACCCTCGGGACGGAAGCCATCGATTTTTTCTGAAATCTAACCTAACTGACAGCCAGCAGTGACAGCTGCGTTCAAAAACACGGAAACTCTAAATATTGTTGTGAGGTCGACCACAGATAAAAACAACGCTACAGGTTACCGAAATGTTGATTATAAAAAAAACTAAATAATGCAAAATTATTCATAGTGAAAGTAAAACTCTTGGATTTTGCGAACAAAGCCAATTCACACGATGTGAACATTTTGTACATGACTCTTCCACAAAATAGTAATTATAAAAAAATGTTTTTTTTTAAAAAAATAGTGGAATAACCCATTAACAACCATGTACAAAATATGAAATCTTTAATTTGTCAGCCAGTGACTAACATTGCGTTCAATGTTTAATTTATAGCTTTAACTTCGCATCATTTACCAAAAATATTCAACTGGTACCATTAACTTCATTTTTTTGTGTATGCCCCCGCACACTTAGCCCGCAGACAAAGTTATCATGCTATAAAAAAACAATCCCGTTTTATTACTATATGAACTATTTTTATCTTTAATTGCTTTTCCACCTTGAGAAATTTCGAAAATGCCTCGTTAAATTAGTGATAGCATTATTGTCAACAAAGGTTTTACTTTCCAGCGAAACATAGGACATAATGAAATTTATTTTGGCTAGGATATCAAAGAACTCAGAGAGCCGCACACATAAACTGATTTAATTCATTCGTGATAAAATAACTAAGTCCAACAGCAAAATTAAAACCACTTGTGACGTAATCAATCATGAAACTGGTAAAGCTAAACCACGCGACACCACTTTCACTCTAAAGATTAACAATGAAATTGTCAAGTCCGAAGCTAACATCGCTGAAGCTTTTAAAAGTTATTTTGGTAATATACCTATAGTTACTACAGCATCACTCAATTCATCACCTTTTGAAGCAGAACAGCTAGTTAAAGATAATGTGTCATGCTGCAATATTGTTTTTAAATTTAAACATTTAGACTCGTCTGATATATTAAAATCCTTCAAGTTAATTAATTTAAAGAATACTGCCGATCTTTGGGATATTTCAGTGAAAGTTATTAGTCACATTATAGATGTAATTGCTCCCTACTTAGCAGTAATCTTCAATGAGTGTGTTGATGAGGGAGTTTTTCCAGAGTTAATGAAGTATAGTAAAATTATACCACTTTTTAAATCAGGCAGTAAACTGGACCCAGGTAACTTTAGACCTATATCTATCTTACCAGCTCTGAGTAAGATATTTGAGAAAGTTGTCCAGGAACAACTTCTATGTCACTTTAGTGAAAACAAACTTTTCCACAGTGAACAATATGGATTCACCAGAGGTCGTTCCACCACTGATGCTGGTATTGCGCTCCTAAAACATATCTTTAGGGCTTGGGAGAATTCACAGAACGCTCTTGGCGTCTTCTGTGACTTATCCAAGGCGTTTGATTGCGTCGATCATGAGACTCTCATACGGAAACTTGATTTTTACGGAGTAAAGGACACTGCGTTAGATTTGATTCTTTCATATCTTAGTTTCAGAACCCAAAAAGTAGAGATTAATGGGGTACTATCTTCTGGATCACCAGTCAAATTAGGGGTTCCACAGGGATCTATTCTTGGTCCATTTCTGTTCCTAGTATACATTAATGACTTACCTTTTTATGTTAAAGACCTATGTGATATAGTATTATTTGCAGACGACACATCTTTACTTTTTAACATTGATAGAAATAAAAACGTCTTCGACGATGTTAATGAAGCGCTTTCGAAAGTTTTGCATTGGTTTACAGTTAACAATCTGCAGCTAAATGCGAAGAAAACGAAATGTGTTAATTTTAAATTGCCTAACGTAAATAATAATGACATAAATTTAAAAATCAATGATAATAAAATGGAGCTTGTGGACTCCACAGTTTTTCTTGGAATAACCCTAGATTCAAAATTGCAATGGAACCCTCATTTGACAAGTCTTTCAGGTAGGCTTAGCTCAGCTGCTTTTGCTATTAGGAAAATAAGGCTATTGACAAACGTTGAAACCGCTCGCTTAGTTTATTTTAGCTACTTCCACAGTATTATGTCCTACGGAATAGTACTTTGGGGTCAGGCAGCAGACATACAAGCAATTTTCGTTCTTCAGAAACGAGCTATTAGATCCATTTATAAGCTGCGAGCACGGGCCACTCTTAGGGAACTTTTTAAGGAAATTGGTATTCTAACTGTAGCTTCGCAATATATTTACAATTGTATTGTCTTGGTAAGAAAAAATATCAATCTTTTCACCAAACACAGCGATATTCATGCTAAAAATACTAGGAATAAAGATAAAATTGCGCTACCATTTTTCAGATTGCAGAAAGTTTTAGGGTCATTTATGGGGCAAGGTGTACATTATTATAACAAAGTTCCGGAAGCGATTTGTAAGCTGCCATTACATAGATTTAAAAGTCACATTAAAGCTACGTTGCTGAAAAAGGGATATTACACCACTAGAGATTATATCATGGATAGAAATGCTTGGGAATAAGCTCTCTGCTCCCGACGGAGTCTAATTAACTATTGTTATATCAACAATCATACTTAGGTTAAGACACTAACAATGTTTGATTTGTTTTATATAGCTTCTCGTCGATGTACCTAAGAGTGTTATTCTTTTCATAAATTATGAATTTTATTGTGCTATCTTGTTCTAAGTTCTGTTGTAATATACTAACAATTATTGTAAAAAAGAGAAACAGTTGAAAAGAGTAACTGCTGAGTTTCTTGCCGGTTCTTCTCAGTACAGAAACAACTTTCCGATCCGGTGGTAGCATCACATTTATTTAAGTACAGTATATTTATTGTTTACATTTAATATTATGGTATTCATGTCTATTATTAAGTATGTTTTGTTTGTTAATTAGATTTGACGATTTAAAAGTACTCTGTAACAGGTCTATTTAAATAAAGCTATTTTTGATTTTGATTTTTTGATTTCAATATATAAAACTAGTTTCATGATGCTTCTCAGAGAACATTTTCTAGATTTTAATTTTCCGAACCAGTGGCTTCGGAAAATATCCGCAACTAGACTAAAAAAACAGTTCTATTCGCATTTCTTAGTTTTGTTGCAAACTACATGGAAAAAACTGACAAGCTGGATTAATTAGACGCTGGAAAAATAAAGAAAGTGAGAATAAAACTAAAACTAAACAATACAGAGTTACAACTAGTGGAGACGTGGGTTCAACGCCCGTACGTACAAACATCTGTTGGTGAAACAAATATTTTTGTAAAGTCGGGGTTTTTGTTTCCCTTGTGGTGGCTTTCATAACGTAAGGATCCTACAGTCCCGAGTTTTTAAACACAGTGGAAACAAACAATGGCAAAAACCAAAGCAACCCGAATGATGACGGTAGGCTAGGTGTCGCCCCTAATCGCATCGAGTTGAAATTCACTTAATGAAATGTGGGTTTCTGAATGTTCCGTTACCATGACAGCAACAATCAGTGTGTCCCTGACTACCCTGTTTAGATTATAGTCGTGAGCATATATAGTTAAGACTGTATGTTTTTATATACTACTGGTATTGTGCTGAACACATTCTGAATCAGACATTTTGTCACAAGAAGGTAGGTAAGTCTTAACAGCAATGTTCTCGCCGGCATTAAAATGAATAATATGTTTGTGCAAGTCAGCCATATAGGTTAAAACTTTTAATTTTCGAACTTAAAGTGAGAGCTTCTCTGATCTATAGCGGTCGATTAGCGCGCCCTCTCGTGGTAATGTTCGGCACTTATCATCAGTTGGTTTGCTGATAAATGATGATGGGCTTTTGAATCATTAACTTGAGGATTCGGTGATAAGACTGAATTTCAGAGAAAGCTGTTTAATTTGTTTGGTGATCACTTTGGTGCCAAAAAGCAGGCAGTCTCAAAAAGGTGTCATAATAGGTTATCAAAATTAAGCGTAAGCGGAAAAATAATGTGAATCATCTCTTTTAAAACCAATTAGTAATGATATTTAGTAATTAAAGAAAGATTTATTTAACGTAACCCTTGATTGGGCAAATCCTGTTTTTATTTTTATTTTCAACCTTATGGTTGACTTATGTCAATAATAAGGCGTTCACACCGTCATAATTAAATTAATTTGCGCATTTATTTTTTTCAAAATAGTCTATGTACCTGTATATCATTTACCTACTCGTAGTGTTCACAATTATTGAAGTAACAGAGTAAAGTCTTAACAAGATGTGCAGAGGAACTGATTATCCTATGATCAATGATTTTACAATAAAAAAGACTAATGAAAGCAATGAAATGAAATGAAAATAATGTAATGTGTGTAAGTCATCAACTCATACTAAGTAGTTGATGAAATTCTTAATCAACATTTTGGAATTCATCACCATATTAAAAAACTGTTTTATTTTTATTACCCCATTATTTATAAAAACTTAAACAGCCCTTCTACAACACATCAACTTTTGTCACGCTTTGTTTCTTTCATTCTTGTTGAGTAAGTGACATAACACGTCAATTGCTTAAACTAGGTATATAACCTTAACTATTTTTATGAATAAAGGGGTAAGATTGTAAATCTTCTTTTTTCTACACACTGTTAAAGATTTAAAGTTTCATTAGAGAATTAAGGAGTGTGTAAACTTTCTGAACGTGACGACGACGTTGAAAGTTCTAAAAGATTGGAGTTTCTTTGCAATTGCCGCCGGTGCTAGGTAGATTACCCAACAAAACTTTTCTCGATAGTTAGGGCGTGATCACAGTTAACCTTATTTAGAGATTTAATCTACTACGTTATTATATATTTTTATTTATTTAGGTTGTTTGTCTTAGACAGTTCGTTTACACTTTATAAAATGATCATGGTCGTATATGATAAAATGACCTTACGCAAGTGCTTAAAAGGTCATTTTACTTTAGCTATGTTAGCTTTAAGTGTCGTCCACTGCACAAAGTTGTTGACATATTTGAAAGTGCCTTCTTTATTTCACATGCTAAATTGGAGGACCTCTCATACCTTAAGACATTCTCCATCAGTTAGTCATGATCAAAACCTGCCTCTGGTTATGGAAAACACCGATTAGGAAACCCAAACACCCGGATTACTGCAGAAAACTCGCTTTTTAGGGTGTTGGATTCAAATTTACTCGATAAAATGTGGGCTTCTAATGGTTCCATATAGTATGGCGGCAAAAAAAGTGTGCCCCTGACTACAAATCGTGGGCGTTTGTTATTTCATAAATCGAACGACATCCATTTCTAACAGTCACTGTGGCTACACCCTCACTGTCCCCGTTCGCGTTTGGCTAATTCGGCGGTGCGTTTGTGTGGGCTTCCGAGAAGTGCTCAATGCCCGTGCGCACGTTACTGTGGCGCAACGCAACGCTAATGCGACACACATTCGGACGAACCTCCGAGTGCGTTTGTCTGGGAGAAACGTGACAAACGCCAGAGAAAGATTGACATCTTCTGTTACATTCAAGGTCGAAAATAACGACTTTAGATCATAACATAACATAATATGCTCACGGCTAAATTGCATCAGGCGAGCGTAATTTCCTCGCCTAGGTGGGATGAACAGTTGCGTGTTACTCGGGTGCAAAGACTTTTAATTTTGTACTCCTTTGATTACTTTACTAACGCTCAATTTTTTTATCATTAGCTGCGTTAGTGATTCTTTTTTAGAATCCTTCGCTTGCTAGGTCGTCAAAATTGAGCACGCGGTCAAAAAGGAACTGCATTTTTGTATAACAAATAACCATTTCTAACTACTATGGAAAACGTCCAATTGATAAAATACTTATCGGACAAACGTATTAACAACATGCTTGAATAAAACAGAGAAACGTTAACAATTCCGAGATGAGTAAGTTTCGTTGTTCTACGGCAGTTGAAAACAAAATTTTACTCATAACTCATACAAACAATACGACTTAAATAAGGGTGAATTTAAAGGATTAAACACGATTCATTAATTTACTTTTCATTGTTACATTTTCAAGCGGTATTATGAGGAAGGAATTTCTGGCTCTCGTGCATTAACGACTTTTTTTTTACAACTGACATTGAAATAACTAAACAGCAAAATACCAAATGAATATCCCTAAAACAAACTAATACCGGAAAAAACGGAAGTGTCAAGATTTTTTCGTTGATTAGCTTGAAATCTTCCATAGTAGATTCAACACGATAACGCGATCACAATATCTCCGCTGACTATCCACTAGCTATGGCGTTGTATTAGGACTATGTGACCCAGTGAGATGGAAGGACCCAGTCACATGTTCGTTGTTGATGAACATGGGGTCAATTTTCAGGACTGAATATGTTACATGCAGACGTTAACTAAAGGAACGTCTGTTCAGTTAGTTGGATTAGTCTATCTTAGACTAAACGACGTTTTTATATTTTAGGCATTATCTTAAATAACAATTGCAACAACACCGCTGCATCCGCAGTCATGACCGAAAGCGCAGATTTCCACAAAAGTAGTTTTACTGCCCCTAAACGAGTTTCTCAAATTAGAATTATGACTGTGAGATTTTTTACGACGAATGCTATAGATAATCTCGCCCATAAAAGAAGCATTACAACTTTACGACCTAACTGTGCTATGGTGAAATTGTTTGTGTTAGATGGGGGCCCGTTAAAAACTTTTGGTTTTCAGGTTCAACAAAATTGAACAAAACGACAGCCTTGTTCCACTATGAAAGAGGCCTCACCTCAACTATGAGATGGTAAAACCATACTCTAACACTCGTGTCTAACACATGTGTGGAATGTTGGAGGGGGTGTATGTAGTAGGGCTAGTGATTGAACCTCAAAGTCCTGATCAATCAGAACCAATATCTCTGACTAAGACTGACCTCTAGTGATGAATACCTAGGGAGGTAAACCGGAAAAACCGCTTACTTCTTCTATCTCCTGGTTATGGTTCCAAATTATTTGGTAAGTAGTTCTGCGCCACACCGCAGTACGGTTAAAAGTAGGCTCTTCAGGTACCTTGAAGGTCGTTTTTTAATGTTTCCAGACAGATCAGTGGTGGTCGTCCTTGGTTCCTCCTCTTCTCCATGAGATCTTTGCTTGTCATATAGTTGTCATCCCTTCTCATTATGAGATTTTTTTCAATTAAAAAGAAATACAAAGTTCATCGACCGAATCGAGTTCCAACAAACTTCGGAACTTGAAGACTCCAGTTGTGGCACTACTGGATATAAACTCAGTGGGTTTCACGAGTCTCACCGATTTTCACTGATGTTTGCTTCTTCGTTCAGACATCATGAGCAAATATTAATGATATACCTCAATTATCCCTCAATGATGCCGTAATGTAGGGTAACGTCCGTGATTGCAATCATTACTCGTACAAACTCGCATCTACCGATGATCTGGCGGAGGTCGGTGTGCTTGCGCAATGCAATGCCCTCAGAGGCCGGGAGGGTACACACTCCGATACTACGCTCATTTGGGCTGGTGCTCCAATATTGATTTATGCATAAACACATTTGAAGTTGCGAACAAAAATGTATCTGCCATCTCATTTCCGACTGGTGAGACATACGGAAGAGCGTAGAGCTTCTTGAAGTTTTGCAGTAGAGCGGCAAATAAGATCGAAATCAATCTGTTTTTTTATTATGAAACAATCCTTTTTTTTTTAAATATACGTCAAGTAATTTTAAGGAAACTACAGCTGGATGCAGGTTGTTTGCAAGTGCTCTATTGACAATTCCGAAGGATAAAATCAGATTAAAAAATCTATACCTAGTCTTATCACTGCTATTAATCAAAACACTTTCCTTTCGCTCATACTTTTATTAAAGACCAAATAAATACATTAAACACGAATGCATTATAATACTTTTGCAACTACAAAAGCAATAAAAAAATTGGGATAACGTATCCAAACTTCCAGTTATAAAGAGTTCCTTTGTGTTATAGAAACCAGGAACAAGGAAAGTCTCACAAACATTCAGAAACAACATTCAAATAAGTATCTAATGATATAGCAACCTCATGCCACTTTTTGTACCTCCCATCCGTAGATTTTTCATGAATATCTTTTCTTATTAGTTAACTCACAGGAAGAAGCGACGATTATTCTTACATCGCCAATTCGGAATTCGCAGTCGTGCGCGTGAGTGCTTTCGCCAAGTACAGCGCATGCTCCCGCGCCGCCGCGATCGCGCAGATAATCGGGGGAATGTACCGACAGCACACAAAATAACCTTTTATACAATTTTGGCCGGCTTAATTTATTTTTTAAGATAACATTTTTTAAAAAGAATATACAAAAATAAAATAATTTTTTTGACGTTAACATTTTTTTTCTTTGGTTTGTTTAATTTAGTATTGCTCTGCTAAACCAGCTCTGAGTAACCCGTATTTTTTCACCAGTTTCAACCTATCTTGTCTTAGGACATAAGTTGCTTTGACAGGGTGGTCTGTCAGTGGTTAGAAGCTGGGGAACATAGGTTCCATTTATTTATAACGTTGAGAAAGTTCAACGTAATTGTTTGAATTAAGAAGTGTCCAAATTCTAAATTTTGATTGTTTGGACTAAAAAATGCTGAAGTTTCTTAATAAACTAGCAAAAAATTTGTGATCAGTTTGAGAGCTATACTGAGATTTCACGATACAGGCACTCAAATAAATACTTACTCAAGTCCAATGTCAAAAAACAAGGTTATACACTCTTCATTTATAAAATGAGCTCAAAACTTAAACTATTGAGATTTTCTACGCACAGAAAGTCGCTCGTAACAGCTAGTATACAGGTTATA
This sequence comes from Udea ferrugalis, assembly GCA_950022985.1. Lineage (NCBI taxonomy): Eukaryota > Metazoa > Arthropoda > Insecta > Lepidoptera > Crambidae > Udea > Udea ferrugalis. The sequence goes on along the minus strand of OX465527.1, from coordinate 1,441,904 downwards.
ATTGCAAATCTTAGCAGTTTAGCACAAACTAGAGACCAAAACGACAGGGGTAAATTTACCGGTGCTATCTTTAGCTAACTACATTGTATTTGGATAGCTGATGCAATACGAATTTAGATGCAACGTGGTTTTAGACTGTCGGAGTAAATAATGAGGTGGTATTTAGGTCGTGCCGCTGTTTAATTTAGAGTGTATTACAGTCTAAACCTATGAGAGTTATGCAAGCCGCAAGTGAACTTTGTTACGTTCACTTGTGGCTCGGGGTTTCATTATAACAAAAAAATACAATTACTATTCAAATTTTATTTGTTTTTTGAATCTATAGATAAAAACATAAAGTGGAATAACACTACCTATTTATGAGCCAAAAAAGTATAATATATTTGGGCTAAATGCTTAAACAATTGAGTCCGAATTTACTTTACTTTTTTGAACTTACAAATTAAATCAATTACAAATGAAAAAAATACATACATTAATAAAACTGAACAGTATTTTTTTGCTGTCTGTAGTCAGTCAGTACAACACGGCGTAGAGCCGCAGGGTCGGAAGTTTTGGGCCCCATAACTCACCGATTTCACGAATGGCCCTCGAACGTAGGCTCTCTATCACCACCAGAACTCTCTTGTACGATTTAAGACGTTTTCATCAAAAAAACCTTTAATCTGAGGAGCGCAGACGCAAGAAGTTTGCGCACATAGTGGATACTGTTCTTTAACTTTTGTAAATTGATTGAAAACACAGTCTGTTTTAAATGACAGGTATGGCTATGAAATACAATTGGAAAACGGTCCCAATAACTCAAATGGAATTTTTGAGCACTCATTATGGAGTTGATGATCTGTTGCATTTGCGTGGCTGCCTGAATTACTGAAAAACACAATCTTAGACGTCCACGGAAGATGCTCGGCCTGAACAAAGTCACAGAATTTGATTGGAAGACCAACCAGTGTCACTGGAAATCTCAATGATCCAGTGGTTTGACGACTTCTGGTTGGAAATGATGATCACAATGAATAAGAATCAGATGAAACTAGAACATGAATGAATGATGAACGATATGGTGTAACGGTTAAGAAATTGGAAAGTACACCAGGGGTTGAGGTTCAATCCTCGCACAGTACAAACATTCTGGTGCATGAACATGTCTGCTTGTACTGGTTTAGGTATTTCATAATATGTACCTTTGTAAATGCAAAAGAAAAAATATTTCAGTATATATAACTATTGTCTAATTCCTATCAAATCTGGCCGGAACACACCTACTTTGTGTTCATTTGTACAATTTGCGGATAACTCTCCAGTGATGGAAAACACAGACTTAAAATCCAAGCAACCCGGATAACGGCAGTAGGCCCGCGCCTTACCACGTTGAGTTCAGATTCCCTCGACGAAATGTGGCCTTCTGAATGTTCCGTTTACTATGACGGCAACAACCAGTATGCCTCTGACTAACTCATTAGGGATATGGTCATGAGAGTATGTTTTTTATGTTAGCCTTGCTTACTTTGGGGCTAGATGGCTCTGTGTAGATTCATGTTCAATGTTATTTAATATTGAAATAATGTGATGCCTCTCTCGGGCCGCCTCCACCTGTATCTGGTTTCAGATCTGATGATATTTTTAATTATCTTTTGCATAATAATAACCGCAGCTTTCCAAATTTGATGTCTGACAGTCGTGTACTGAGAATAACATGATAAATGTCAGTCTGCCGACAATTTCACAACCATCGCTGACGTTTGAGCAAATAATGATTGTGCCAATGCACGCGGCGGGTCATTTTTAATGTTTGGCTTGCATGTGTAGGATGTTATTAATATTTTACAAGTCATAATTTCGACCAAATGCAGCGTGGATCAGGTTGCCAAAAAATATTATAGGTGAAAGTATTATACATTTGCAAAATAGTAGTCCGTTCACGATAAGAATGCAGTGATTTCATACTTGTCCTTCGACCTAGTACGCCCCCTTACCAATTAAATTATTCCCAATTAGAAAGCCAAGTCCACAGTGACCAGCTGCGAACGATAAGGTGGTCGATCTTAGTTTTTTGTGAGCGACAGAATCAAATTAAAAAATCACTGAATTCTTAACATGAACTGACTATAGCTCCTTACCTAAACCTGAAGGTGCATCTGTTGAAAAACTGTTATACTTTGCTTTTAGACACCGTGTTTTTTTCCCTTTCTGCTCAAAGTATACATGAATCAGCTTTCTTAAAGTAAAAAAAATAGATAGTAAATAAATATCGTTGGACATTCTACCACACATCGCCACCTAGCCCCAAAGTCAGCATAACTTGTCTAACTAGACCACGGCTAAAACATATTTTAAATACAATGCCCCTGATAGCACAATGAAACCCAGGTAGCGTTAAGCCATAATATGGTTCGCACATTTCTTTTTCACCGTGTCGTTCGTAGTTCAAAATAAAGATTTCTATCTCAATAAACAAATAGATAGACTGTATTAAAGTTTTTCGTTTCATACTCTGATATTACGACTAAACGCAGAAAACCTTAGTTTTATAAAACAAACCTTGTTATAAAATAGAACCTTGGAGTCAGATAACCATCTCGTAACGAAGCAGTTAATTAGCGCTGTCTAGCTCGGAATACAAACGTTGTATGAATGGCCATTCAACTGGAAACTGATTTACGGAGTTCATTTTAATTATTACTCGCTTATAGGAATAAAAGCTACAAAATGTCAAGGAAACATGCTTTTACTGAACTAGAAGGAAAATAATTGTATATTATTATGCAGTGGTATAGTTTACCATCAGGCAGAATGTACGCTAGTTTGCCAATATATGGTCACGTACATTAGAGTTGTACAAAACGTGATCCATGATCATGGCGCTAGTAACAGTGCCAAAATATCGGCAACTCGAAATAAATAAGGTACAAACCGCATTTTATTCAACAAACTTGTAATAGCAGCAAATTATGAGCCAGTAGCTTCATTGCAATGTATAACAACGCACAAGAAACCTGCGTAGTTCGAAAATAACTACAGAATAGACTACGAGAATAGAGAAACGCTACGGCTACGACTAGTTGTCGACGCCTAACCTGCTTTCTACTACGACTATTTCGTAGTTGCTGTAGCAACTTTCGTCTACAAAGCGATAGACTACGACTATTTTCAGTGCAATACGCCTATTTTGGGATGATAAGCGTTCCGGTTGGATTTAGTGAAATAAAAAAACACCATAAGAAACACCCTTGAAACTCCGACGCCTGAGTAATAAAGTTAAAAAAGTAATCTTTACAAAATACAATTTATAAGGTACGTTTCTAGATCGATTTTTATTAACATATGTGTGCATAGAAATCTTGTATAAAACGTTCAGAACGAGTGCGCCATCCCGACATTTCTCTTAAAAAATATATGTCGCTTGCATTTTGTGTTAAAAGATAAAAAATCTCACATCTTAAAATATGTACTAAATATATCTACAACTCACACTAACTCATCAAAAGCTCATAAGTGTGGCGCGGGCGCAGCGGGGCGCGGCGGGCCGGGGTGTGGAGGGGTGGGGAGGGGGAGGGGGGCCGTTGCCAAAAATCTAGTCAAACAGGCTCGCTATAGTGCAACGCACTGCGCCGATGAATGCGTGTGCGCACGGGGAATGCGTGGAGTCGGTAGTGGCTGCACAATTTTTTGTTTGGTTTTTTATTAGCTGTTGCGTGTGACTTTGCTTGTGATGAGAATGGACTTTAGCCACGACTTGATATTTTATGATTATCAATGCTTTTTTGGATTACTCTGTAAGCGTACTCGTAAATTGATTAAATACATTGAAATCAGTGTAAAAACGCAAGGTTTCGCCAACCAGTCTGATATATCATATCTTAACCGTTAACTTATTAACTTCAATAACCGTGATGTTTTTGACCATTACTGAGCACTAACTAGTGAAAACAAAAAAAAACATTTAAAAAAAAATTGTCTCCAAAGTGGCAAAGACAGCTTCTTGGTTTTAAAAAACTTCGATTTATAAGCAGCTGTTTGAGATAGCTTGAGAAGTTAGGAATATTATGATACCAAGGGGCAGCAGGACTTTAATTACCAAATGTCAGTCCCAAAAGACAGGGTGGCTACAACGGAATATTTCACTTAAAAAAACAGTTACCGTTTGCTACAACCAGCAACCACAACATGAGTTAAACGAGAACAAAACACTTCAAGTTAAGGGGAGGAACCACAAAAAATTGATGTGACTAATATGTGTAAGTATTTCTTGTCTCTATTAACTAAAAAGATTCCTTGTTGATTATTAACCCCAAAAAGCTTAGAGTATAAATGCCTGAAATAATAAAAAACGGTTGTCTGTAAAGTAGGTTTATTGGCGATAATTGAACATGACAACGTCATAAATGGAACGCCACATGAGTCATATTTTTTCGTGAGTGAAAACATGACTCACAACATGACAAATTATAAGACGTTGTCACGTCAAAACAAAGTTAACAAAATTCATAATCCTTTTTATTAGCTTTAACTCATTTAACGACGCCAAATCACCTAATCACCCACAGAAAATTAAAACAGAAATGCCCCCTGGAAACTCCACAGCTTCCCCTACTCCACTGTTAGATAGTCGTATAACAAGAGTAGGTGCATCTAAAAAGTGCAACCCGATTGCAAGAGGCTGCAACGAAAATAAAAATGGCCGAATTTGCGCGGGCGACGACCGGCGGCCGAGTCCAACGACCCGCTTTAGCTAAGTACCTAGGGACTGATATTTTCGGATGGGTTTACTGGTAGATGTAGGTAGGTGTTTGTGCTCTTTTTTGTGGTGTGTCATTTGTTTTTTTTGCCTTTTGGGACGAGGATTCTGTCTGATAAAAATACTGAGAGCAGATACTGCTAGATTGTTAGAATGTGTTAGGTTAATGTTTGTTTCGTAGATTTATTCTACGTTGTAAGATTAAATAACCCAAACATAAATATATATATGCATGTCCAGATATGGGTCGCAGGATTTCGGTTTATGCAGGCTCAGCAGTGGACGTCATGTAGCTGTTATTATGAAATTGATGAAGTCCATAATATTTACTTATTGCAGGAATAAAACAATGCTTGTGTACACAAATAATTAAATATTCAATTTAGATGATATTATCTTAACTAGACAACTTTAACGTAGAAAAGGGAAAAAGAAAAACAGATGTGGCTTGCAACGCCATATTTGTTTTTTTGGTGGCTGATAAATGATACTAAAAAATCTACTTAAAAAACCCTTTATTGCCCGTGTTACTACCAATCTTACTACTAGTAGTAACATTGGTAATTGACTTACCCTACTTACTACTGAAGTCGAAAGTTGTTAGAACAGCAATCGAAATTTGCCCTTGTTACTACCGCAAAATTAGAACTACAAAATAGGAACTTAGAAATTTACTAAGATTTAATCAAAATATCACGTATTTTTGTTTTAAACGACATTTTTATAATTTTTTTTTTAAAATTTTGAATTAAATATTTTTTTTACATATTATTATGGTTCCTACATGACTATTGTAGTTACGTACCAAATTTTTGTATGAGAGGACTCTTAAATATTCATGTCATTTTATTTTTACCAAACCCTTTACCAGAGTTTAAACAAATGACACACAATGAACTTCGATTTGACATTAATTTGTTTTTACGACTTATAGAAGGTAGAAGGCATCATACCAAGTCATTTAAAAAAAACATTTGTTCAAACAATAGAAGTTATTATTTTTTATAGTTTCTTTCGAAATTTCTTAACTCCAATCACATAATTCACTGTTGCGTGGAAACTTTCGCACTGAGTCATTTCAAATTTGGTACGAAACTCCAATAGTCATTTAGGAACCATAACAATATGTGAAAAAAAAATAATTCAAAATTTCAAAAATTTCATTTTAAAACATGTCATTTAAAACAAAAATACGTGATATTTTGATTAAATCTTAGGAAATTTCTAAGTACCTATTTTGTTTGTTTTTGTAGTTCTAATTTTGCGGTAGTAACAAGGGCAAATTTCGATTACTGTTCTAACAACTTTCAACTTCAGTAGTAAGTGGGGCAAGTCAATTACCAATGTTACTACTAGTAGTAAGATTGGTAGTAACACGGGCAATAAAGGAAAAAAACATATTATGATGCTAAAAGATAATCAAATAGACGAGTAGGTAACATCAGATTGCGGAAAAAAGACAGTTGAGTCGAAGCGATAACTCTAATTGGATTGTGTGAGAAATATCTGACATATTATTTATTTGGGATAACAACATTGTAAAACTAAACAAAAAAGAAAAAAACAACTGAATGTTTAATTAGAAAAAGAAAATGTTTAATTAGGAGTAATGTGATCTCTGACTTCGCCGTGGCTTGGTTTGTATATGCCTGAGCGACACATATGAAAGAAAGGAAAAATAATGAATAAGAAAAAAAAGCAACAATTTTTCTAAAATAAAGATATAAGTAACAGATTGGATGTTAAAACATGCCCTATTTCATGCTTCTTCTAATAATTCAATGTAAAAATTATGTAAGTAATTAATATTAGCACTGACTTTAACTACTTATAGTTTTCTCGTACATAAATGCTTCAATTGCGAGTTAATGATCAAGACAGTGTAAAAATCTAAATTTTAAGATTGCAATGCAAACAAAAACACGAAAACCTGCAACAAGTAACAATTATTTTTAATGCAGGCGGGTTCTTCACACCTGGATGCGCTTCATTAGTAATCAAAAAGTCGGAATGCCAAGGTTTTTGATCTTTTTTACTGTTGGCCAAAAACTACACAAAAAATAACCTCCAAAAGCGATTTTCACCTCTAATTATATGCCTAATACAATTGATATTGCAACAACAGAACGACTGTGTCGTAACCGAATAGGTATATAAAAGAAGAATTTCTATCTGCGCAGCAAAGGTTCGACCAGTTTAAGAAGAGCCGCAGCTCTCCGTTTCATTCGGCAAATAAGGTGCCCCAACGGGTTGAGATGAAAATTTAGGGGTCTCAGTATGCTGGAAAAGTTTTTCACGTATCGTTCAAGTTAGAAACTCACAGCGGTGTTCTTTGCATTCATTAAATGTATGTAAAGGTTACTAAGATATTCAATAAGAAGTGTTTATCTTTGAAAACAGTTTTTAGGATTAGCAAATTCAAAAAGTAGCAGGTTTAAAGTAAAAAGGAAAACTAAATAACTAATTCAGATGATATAGATGTGTTGTGTTACATGATGTGTTACCGATAACCGTTTCATTACAACGACTAAAAATGCCACTGTGCCGAGTTTTATTTGATCGCCCCGACGCGATGCGACGTCGTGGCGTCCTTAGCCTTTGTCCTAATACAACGCAATAACGCAATCATCGCACGATCACACCATGCGACGATCGTTTCATAGCAACTACTACTACTACAGGGTAGTCCTAATAAAACAGGAACACGCGATTACGATCTCACCGTTAACTATCTACTAGATTGTGACTAGATCAATATGTTTGATCGTCGATTAGTACGATGGTCGCGTTACCGCGTTGTATTAGGACAATGCCTCATTTTGTACGGGCCGCAAGCCCGCTACCGCTCATGGCTCAGACGGGACATCACGTGGGCGAAGGTGAACGATTCGTCAATGTGCCAGTCATTAGCACGGCGCACGCGCAGTAAATAGAGCCGCTTTGTGTCGCCGGGCCTTAGTCATGTCGTCATGTGGCCGATGACCTGTGTTGGGAGATGATTTTTGTCTAATCTGAATTCAATTTCCGCTGCGTATAATAACATCCTTAGAAGAAATAGTCCGCTGAATGGAGGTTTCTTTGCAGCTTGATTGTGACCGAATTACGGACTTTAGGAGACTGATTTTTCTTTAAATAAACAAAATAAATATAGATCTAAAAGTTGATATCAATTTACAGTTCATCAGACGTAGTTTAAGAAAATATCCCGCTGGCTGGAGGTCGGTTAAAGAAGCGAATATTTCCGTTTATTTTACGGAACAAATTCTGTTCTCAGCATAATTCAGTAGAACATACTCAGATCTAATTCTCTGTATCACTCATAAGTCTCCCAGACAGGGGATCCTGCTGGGTGTAGACACATAAATGACTGTTACTGTGATGAACAGAACATTCATGGGCACACGTCATCGGGCAAGTTTGAATCTAAAGTGTTAAGGGGCGGAACCCTAAAAAAAATTGCCATTACCGCCTCACTGCATGGCACAAGCCTCACTTCAACTATGAAGTGCCGCACCATCGCCATACAACGCAGGCTTGATGGCGGTGATGTTTAGCGACTCTCTGTAGGGGCACAAATACTAATCTACTGTAGGAGAGTCATGCACATTCTAACTTGTCGGACTATGTTCTTGAGTTCTTATTGATGAGGTACAAACAACGTACGAACTGGTGGTTAAGTTACGTACTCACCCCCTTGTTCATAAAAACGAATGCAACGCTAAAGCATAGTTAAGCAATTGACGTGCTATGTCACTAAATAAATAGTAAATAGCGGCAGCAACAAGAATGAAAATGACAAAGCGATACAAAAGTTAACGTGTTGCTGAAGAGCTATTTAAGTCTTTATAAATAAGGGGGCTAATATGTTTTTTATTGTTTACTGACTTGATAAACACTAATTGTAAAAGTTTACATGAAATAAATGATGAGAATGAACGTTTGAGATTGACCATGTATGTTTTCTTCCTCAGTTAAAATCTCCTACGGACGAGAGCCCTGGCAGTCTGGAGAACGGTGAACCTCCTGCTAACGGCTCCATTTTCACCATGACCCTCAAGAACAACCATCTTATCGTCGAGACTGAGGAGAGAAATGTAAGTAGTTTTAGACTGTAGTTTGTAGTGTTGTAGTAGTTTGGCTTCGCGTCAGTACTGACATAACCTACCTACGTCTATTTTTTGTAATATTATTGTAAGAGGTCCTGTCTATTGCGCTGAGGAGGTGTCGAACCGCACAAAAGATTAAAATCTATGTGCCTAACATCATTTGAATATGTTCGGTGTCAAGGTTTCTTATGTGTTAAGTAATACTTCACTCCGACCGAAGTTTAGTGATGTATTTTTCGGGCACCTCCGTGCTTCGGAAGGCACGTTAAGCTGTTGATGCCAGTTGACGTAGCTAGATGTCAGTCGTTAGGCCTAGTCAGAGTCCTCCTAAGGACTCTGACTAGCCGCGCGCTAGCTTATCAAGCCGCCCTAGCGGCTTGATAACATTTGACATTAAGGTTGATCACCCTTACACCCCTCCAACAATAGGCACTGAGCCCGCGTGTTTGAGTATGGCTCGTTCCACCTCATAGTTGAAGTTAGGCCAGTGCCCAGCAGTGTAGATTTTATATACTGTTTATGTTTATTAAGTTACGAAATATTTTACTATGTTTATTAGTCTCTTGTTTAGTTTGGGGTCAGATGATCTTGGTGTATAGATGTTTATCTAAAATTAATAAATTGAACAAACGAGGTGAGGTTTTTGTTGTGCAATTAAGGTAGCTATTTCCTTACTACACTGCTCAAAAGACTGTTCAAGTTTAAAATTACCTTTTGTATCGATAAACGGTAACTACTTCGTCCGCTAAGCGGTCCTCAGTTCAAAGTTAAAGAAGCCATCACAAATATTTGCCTAATAGCGGATCTCCGAAGGAGGAAGGGTCTCTCCCCCATGATTGATCCCTTTCCGCCCTTTCCGCGTTTCTTTGATTTCTATTAAATTAGATCCACAAAACTTTGACGAGTGTTTTACTGCGAAATGGAAACATTTCATTGAAGAACTTTCTGGAATTGATTTGCTATAGTTTTTTTTCATGAAATGCTTTTATGGATAATGACTTTTAAACTTTTTGACTCTTAACAAAGAATTGTTCGTATCTAAACAATATTGTTAGAGTTAACCAAACTTTAATTATTTATTTATGTAATAGTAGGCAAACTAAATGCCATTCTGCATTCTACCTAATATTCTACCAGTCAAACATGACACAAAGTCGTGCAAAGATTGTGCTGTCTTGTTGGTTCTGTACGTGAGAGCTATTTCAAAGAGTTTTGAACGTCAATAAAGGTTGGCTGCGAAATTAACCAATTACAATAGTCAATACAGTTTGCCGTCAAACATTTTTTTTATATTTCTTCACCCGTCATAATATTATTTTTTATGTTTATTGCCATTTTCCTGTGAGAGAGATTTGCCCACAATGGCCAATTATAATGGCCAGGCCGTGTGGGATGGGGACTGGGAGGAGAAGCCTTTGCCCTGCGGTGGAACAGAACGGGTTGATATAGATTTAGATTGCCATGTTGTGTACGGATCATAATAAATTAGAAAAAAGTAAAGATAGCTCTACTTAGTTTTCATTTTGATTGAAAAATTGACATCAAAACTTTTGAAATTAACACTATTACCTTTCTTATTTCAGGACATCACAAAGAACGGTCGTGAAACTAAAATGAAGTATTCACCAGACAACGACGGCATATTCGTCGTTGAAGTTCAACAATCTACCGCATACCGGCCGAACAACAAAGGCCTGCTGAACTCCCCTCCGCACGACCCACAAATATCCACCAACCAGGCTCTCATCCACAGAGTCCCCGAAGAGATAGACAAGAAACACATCGAAGAAGACAGCGAAAGAAGCAGTGGAAGATTCGACAACCCCAAAGCTTTAGCACTTTCTAGCACAGGCCTTTCCATTTCCGACCTCAGCATGTCTTCCATTGGATCACACAATGTGAGTTATTCTTATGGCAGCCAAATGGGATATGAACAAGGTCCCTTCGGATATCCCGTTTATGCAGGATATGATACCAAAGAAGAAGTGGTTGATGTTGGTATTGTTTATGAAAATTCTCAGGAACCGCTCATTTGCAAAACTCCCACAGATCCTTACAAACCAGTCGTGACGGCAGCAATCTTCAAGCAAGACTCTATTATTGGCGAAGTTGTACAGGGACCAGGGTACAGCATCGAGGGCTCGACTGATGGGCCTTTGCTGTCTGATGTGCAAGCAAGAGAATACAGCCTACAGCATTTGCATGACAAGAAGCTGGAAAACGGTGTAGCTGTGCCGTGTTTAGAGAAAAAGGACAGTCCTAAGAAAGTTTTGAACAGAGCTGACAGTTTACCGGTTCGGTTAGAAGAAAATATGATTCCTGAACCTGTGATTGAAACGAATAATTGTATGGAGACGATACATGAAGTTGATCTACCAAAAGATATGACAAAAGGCAAAAGGGCGTCTTTACCAATTATAAGAACTGACGTTTACGAGTCTGTCAAAGACGCACTTCTTCCGTCGGTTTCACCGAAGTTTGAAAAACTCATGAATGAGACCTCTCCTAGAGATAAATTCGAAGCTCTACCGATGATTACAATCACTGAAGAGAGTGAAAGGAAGTCAGAGTCTACTAGTTAATTTTTAGAGATCGATAAATTATGTACATAGTTCTAAGTTGAAATGTGATTTGGACAGGGGTAAATTTTTTGAGCGAATGTTGGCTATTCCAATGTGGAGGATCTAACGATTTGTATAGCTTGTTTGATAAAATTTACACTTTATTTTGTTCCCAGTAAGAACAGTAATATTTCGAATAATGGTTTTATGCAAAAATAAAGTTCTTTGTTTTCTAATAATATACTCGTATGTAAAAGGTTGTGGTCAGATGTGGAAAACGGTTACTCCCACATTGGAATTAGATGAGGTCACTTCTAAAAATGTTTTTGTAAAGTTTAATAAAGCTACATAGTTTTTAAGTATGTAAGCGCATGACCTCAAAGCATTTAGACGAGAATCTTTGACGTGAATTCCCAAAAAAACTCGCATGTTTTTGTACATATTTTCTTCTACATGCTTTGTTGTGTGATAGGCATACATTAAGCAGTTTCTGTTATTCTAATAAATTGCGTTCAAGTTTCAAGTTGCTGTTACAGATTCTAGTAGATATATCGTTCGTTAAATTCATGTGTCGCTCAGTAGATGTCTCTGTATATTAAGTCGTACTATTAGATTAGTGATCGAACTCTCAATTTGGTTTCATTGTTCGTTTTTTGAATGTTTTCTTTCAGGGTTAAAATATGAAATAGGTGAAGCAAATAAGATCGCGCTGATGCTTTGTGATAATAATGGGAATACATTTTTAAAAGTGGAAATATTTAGTTGTCTGACGTATTATAACTAATGATTCCTCGAGCATTTAATAAGTTACAAAAAGTCAAAATCTGCCAATTTTCCGAAGCTGTTTCAAGATCGAGGTAGGAACATATTTCAGTAAACAGATTACCAAAACAAGGATCGAATAAAGTATGATTCGTAACCATTTTGACGTCGGATTTCGATAGGTTTTTTTAAAAGATTGCTATAATTTTTGTATTTTTTCTGTAATAGTTAATCTAAATCTCTTTTGAAGGTAGGTTTTATTAACAAAGCCTTGCATAGTTGTATTGTTGGCACTTTGAGTTTTAGGGACTAGGAGTTGATGATTACTTTGACTTACATACAGTATTACGAATTTTAGCGATACATTTAGATTTCATTATTTAGCATTTGTGGGTTCTGTTATATTATACTTAGTTTTCTCTTATGGCTAATATATTCCGAATAGTTACTAAATATCGCCTGAAAAGAAACACCACAATCGATTTGTACCTACATAATACACATAGATATAAGATATTTATAGTAGTAGTTATAATGAATAACAAACAAAATCTACCCTAGAGTCGACAGATTGCTTTATTTATTGTAATAGAATTATAAAAAAATGAGATTGGCTAAGAAATGGGCAGTGTCGCTAGGCAACGGTGTTTTTAGCCAACTGCTGCTCAAGTTATGATCTTGAGACAGCGAGTTATCAACAACACAGATAACAGAATAAGGACAAACATAATATTTCTCAAGTCGACAATTATGCTCAAGACATCTAAAATATGAAAGTTAACACAAGCAATAAAAGTTATTTGTATTCTTCATAAATTCAGAGATATATACTTTATTGTGAATTTGAATAGCACAAGCATAGGAAGGTTGTCTACAATTACACAATTAGATGATACGACGTAGCGTCGCATCGTGCTACGATGCGGCATCGTGAGGATGTCGCGTGCTAGTAGCAGATTCCGTGAAACAATGCCGCGTCGTACCACGATGCGACGTTGTATCGTGTTATTGTGTGCGGCCCGTAGTTATGCAATATTACTGGGTTTTTCGTACAATTAAGAGTAGCTATCAAACCATCAGCTAATCTCCTCAATTTAGTTTGAATCAAAAATAAAAGTCATGAAAAGGCCGTTACATAAACTTTGCAAATATCTTTTGGGTAATGTCAATAAGCATAACAGTCACACAGAGTTTTGCTCATAGTACGAGTTCAACCTAATTAAATCGTGAAATCTTTAGTAATTATAAAGTATGTATAAAAATAAAAAAGGAATTGATATTATTAATGATAAATAGTATCTCAAAAAGTACATTCCAATTGAAGAAATGCTGTTTACTGATACATTTTTTGGGATAGTTGGTTTTTGATTATAAATTAAAAAAGGATGGTTTCAGATATTGCAAATGTTAATACAATTCTGCATGGTAAACATTTTTCAATAAATTAGTATGAATTCAGTTTAGTTTTCAACAATGAAGGAATGGTTCCTCATACATCTTGTACTCTTTAGTGCGAATACTAGGTCCTAGATAACCAAACACTATGATTATAATATGGGGCTGATGGGCTACGTCACTCTTTAGTGCAATTCAATTTTGGAACAATACACCTCGGTCGTCAAAGAAAGACGGATGTCACCTCGTCCAATCATGATTGAAGCATATTATCAGCTGCCAGTTTGGGTGTGTGCGTGACTATCACGTGTCATTGGCGCTAAAACGAAGTAAAATGCGTAACTTGTATGTCTCACTTAGAACTATAGCAAAAAAAACAATCTGTAAGAGAAACTTGTGATTGTTTCAGCACAGTCACGTACAAGTTCTTCGCAAATTTAGACCTTGATTTCAGGAAATATTTTAATTTTTCTCATCAAAGAGAACAATATCTCTAGAGTGATTTTTTTAGTTACATTAATGAGACAGTACTATCAGAGGTGTTGTAATAGTTAGGTCCCGTATTTAGGAACACCTACCGTGTTTTCAAAAATCAACTTTGCGGCTAAAACTCTCCGGCATGAGCGTCCAGCGATCTAAAGAGAGCGCTGTGGCTTTGGTCTGCCTGGCTCACCTAGTTTAACGTTTTTTACTGCATGAGAAATATATGTTGTTCTTGGAAATGCATAGAAAAAGCTAGACTATTGATACAAACAGACATGTGCCCACTATCGGCATCGGTACGCCTGAGGATTTTTCGGTGGCAAATAGAAATATACTTTATCACAATGGCAATAAAGTAGAAATTTCCGTGACGTGTGGTCGTAATAACAAAAATACCGCTTCGGTATGCTTGAGGCTGCTGTATCGGCATTCTCTACTTTATTGCCATTAAAGTTATAGTTTATTGCTATAGCAACTAAAATCCTCAGTCGTGCCGACGCCGATAATGGGCGCCGGGCCTTATACTATGCTGGTATCCAACCTGTCCAGTGGAATCGACCCTTCAATTGGTCGAAGTGTTTGTCCAGCACTGCGTTTTACTGCGGAACTTCACAAAAAATCAGTCGCTTGATAGATCCTGAAAAGTTTTAGTGACTTTTGCGTTTTATGTAGGTAACTACTTTATCTATTTATAAACAGGTTGAAAATATTAGAAAAGATATCCAGGCAATCCTTAAATAGTCAGAACATAATATACCAAATCATTTAAATTAACGGTTATACGTAAAACGCTATTTAAGAGTAAAATAACGTCTTTTTTAATTTTCAAAATAAAATATGAAATTCTAAAGAACGCCTTGAGTATTCTTAATTAATATACAAACAAAAAAACATTATTTTGTTACACTAACCCACAAATTTCCAAACGTCAATCTTTTACATTATTCTAGGGAGCTTATTTTAAGGAATTCGTAACACCTTACAAGTTCACCCTGTGTAAAGTGATGTGACAACAATTGTGCTGGCTTTGTATTTTCTTGAAATCGTGCCAGTACAGTCAACAGCACATCACGATGACCCATTTCCGTTTTTTTCTCTCGCTCTTGCTAAATGTCATTTTTTTGCAACAGAGCAAGGAGGACTGACCGGAAATGGGTAGAGTGATGTGCCGTCCATCGTACCTAAACGGATAAAGTTTAAATATTCTACTTTAAGCCGAAAAAATACCGACAGAAACATAATGCTAAGTTAGCACAGAGGACCTCATGTCAAGTCTTTTGCTGTATTATATTGCTTTACAATTATTTCTTTATATTAATGTATCTTTAAACCTGTTAATTTGTAAGACATACTTTTTGAGTGTTGTTTCATATTTTTTGTAATTAAAAAAGAAGGAAATCGAAGACACGAGGTTGAAAATTATAATTAGTAGGTTATCTCATAAAATTTATTACGTAAAAAATATTTAGGATTTTGAGAAAACCCAATATGTTGTGCTTTAGATTTAGTGCCGTCCGTGTGTAAAACGAAAATTTTACGTGCCAAGCAATTGTCGACCTTTTAATTTGTTAATTCAAATGGTTTTGTAAGTCAATCGTTCAGAAGTATAAATGATTACAGTTTTTTTTATCAGAAACTTTTATTTGGTCCAAAAGTTTTATGAGTTCAGTTTAATTTAATAAGATTCTACAACAATCAAGCAACATATGTTGTGTGTATGTATAAAAATTACTAAAATGATTGCTTAAAAGGTGATGCCATTTCTTAACATCCTTAACTACGCAAGTCTTAAGATTTTGGTTTTTGTAATGTTAATAAGCTACATAAATATTCAATTAAAAATTATACTTCTGAAGGAGCGATCTATCAAATGGTGTGGAAGAAAGTCACAAACATACATAGTTACTATTAAATAATAATAATAATTAGTAGATAATTAATTATTTTTTATTTTGCATTGATGATTTCATATTTTATTAATACGGTTACTTTTATAAATAAATCTAAAGTAATTTGCAAAACAAATCTGTGTTTTATTTTCCTACTAGAATAATTTCGCTTGGCGAAAATTGTGCAGCGAATTAGTTTATTAGACATAATAGATATTTTATTAGGATATTCCTTGAGAATATTATAACTGCCCAATACATGGAACACTCATTTACCCAGTCGTAATAATATAATCATAATCATCATCATCATCAGCAGCAGCCATAGGACGTCCACTGCTGAACATAGGCCTCCCCCATAGATTTCCAGAGCGGTCTGCTGTAGGCGGTCTGCTGTAGGCGGCCTGCATCCACTGAGACCCTGCGGTCTGAATGACGTCATCCGTCCACCTTGCGGGTGGGCGTCCCACGCTGCGCTTGGCCTCGAATGGTCTCCACTCGAGGACTTTCCGGCCCCAACGACCATCAGTTCTTCGAGCTGTGTGCCCCGCCCACTGCCACTTCAACCTGCTAACACGCTGGGCTACGTCGGCGACCTTAGTTCTCCTACGGATTTACTCATTTCTGATTCAATATCAAAGCGAAACACCGAGCGTAGTCATCCAATCATAATCATCGCTTTCTATTGCAGTAGGATAATTAGGTTTTAACGGATATGAAGTTTCTTATCGCAACTTTATGCCTCCTTTTCCTTTGTTGCAAATGCACAATTTAATTTAATCACTCTACCTCACTACTTTATTACCTTTCAATTTCAAAAAGTCAGTAAAACTTAAGATGCTTTGAAATTGATGCCAATATCAGCATCGGAAAAAGCGATAGGTAAATACCTACACTTGAGAAGGCTGCTAAACTACAAAGGACGTTTCAAGTACTACGAGTATTATTGTATCCGAAATCCCTAAAATTCTTTGCTCTCGACTTCCCAGTATTTCCCAGTTAGTACAGGGAAATTTCCATAGAGGGCAGCAAATATCAACGCCATCTGTTGGGTGGTGGCAATATGTTTTAGTTTGTAGGTAACTTTTTGGTATGCAGGTTTTCCCGAATGTGAAAGTTTCGGAAAATTTAGATAGATGGCGGATTAAAGAATAAGGTATTTTATAGTAAGATGACCAGAAAAAACAGGAGTTTCAGACATCATTACATCGAGACCTCGCATCAGAAGAAAACACACCGTTATCATCCATACAGTTCGTGTTTTTTATGATAGACATCATATTGATAATTTACTGTGTATCTGAGATTTGACAATATTTAACGAAAAATAAAATATAACATTTGCTTCACTGTCATCCTGTAGCACTGCTATCCTAGCCACCCATAGCAATCAGGGTCTTCACTAAACCAAAGGTTTTTCATAAGTTTTTATGCAGGCTCATATACAGAAACATAAAATCATGAAATATTATTGATGCTGAATGTGGTAAGCGCAATCATTTGATACAAATAATTCGGTTTTTTGTTCGGCTTGACCGCCGCAATAAAACCGGAAACAGAGATAAACTAAGTAATGGTTTTCTTCGGATCCTAAGCTGAAGATTCCACTAACCTTTTTAGACCAGAACATGTACTTCGCCCTCTGCCCTCGGTTCACATTTTGTGCCCTCTGCTCCGCCTCAGTGTCTGTAAAGTGAAGTGGAAATAATCATTAGGTATGTGAGTTTTTACAGGCACTTAAGGCAATCCGAAAGTATCTCGTTAATGTGACTCTACTACCAGTTTGGACGCACGGACGTAAAGGAAGAAAGACGTACGTCATCATGAGTGAAGCATATTATCAGCAGCCAGTTCAGGTCCGTGCGTGACTAGCACGTGTCATTGGCGCTGTCACATGGAGTAAAATGCCGTAGTTTGTAGCACCAAGTGTGTTTGTGTAAGTGTAGCAGGTCGTGTACAACAAACGAAATTGTAGCACCTTGCATGATTCACATTTTTTTAGTTTGATGATCCGTCCGTCTTTTTTTCACGTCAGTGCTTTAGGTATGTATGTTTATACAGGCACATAAGGCAATCTAAAAGTATCTCGTTAATGTAACTCTACTACCAGTTTGGACGTTGCTTCTTCAAAGAAACTCCGGCAAGAATATTGATGATACTCCTTTCAACACCGTTTTGTTTACAATTTATATAAATTACAGATTACAGTCACTTGTGATTTGTGTTTCCGGCAGAGTAATACTCATTGATGTACATACAATTATACTCACACAACACAACAATCATCAAAAATGTGACAGAAAATACTCACTTGCGAGTCTTGAAAAATATAAGATTCAGCGAACCTAAAACATTGCCAAAAACTAATTCTAAATGGAAGCGTAATCAAAACACAATTGAAATGTCACATTTAAAAATCGAACGAAAACGCAAAATCAATTTTTTTTCTTATGATAACCAAACCTTTTTGCGTAGCCTTGGGTCGTCTCATATCGAAACGTTTAACGGATGAAGTGACGTAGCCATCGACCTCTTAGCCAATGGTCTCCTAATGGCAGGCAAGAGGCTATGGTCACTAAGTCAGATAAATACGTCTAACATCGGAATCTACCACCCAATGAGTTTCCACCATTTCCGTGAGCTCCATTTCTGCGATACCGTTACTGATTGGACAATGAGCGTATTGACCAATCAGTGACATGGCCTTCCACTTCAGGTTGTAGACAGGCAGTAGGTTAATTTCATACAGGGAAGCAAACATCAGGCGTCTATTAGCTGTAAGGTTGATGGACGCATACCAATACAACGGATTAATGAGGCCTCACCCTAAGAACTATCCATACGATTTTATTATAATTACAGATTCTTTATACTGCAACGAATGTAAGATATTGAGGCTGTACAACCAGTGATATATTTAATTTTATTCATGATAAAGTAAATCCTAAGAGTAGTCCTAAATAGTCCTATCGCCCAAAGGTGCCCGTTGCGCAGCTGTGACAGTAAATTTAGTCAGAGGCCCTAGGGCGGCTTGATAACATCTGAAATTAAGGTTGCTCACTAACCTTACACGCCTCCAACAATCTACACTGAGCCTGCGTGTGAGGCCTGTGCCCAGCAATGGGACGTATATAGGCCGCTTATGTTATAGTCCTAAATATTAGTATAAATGCATGTCTGGCCACCAAAATAACCTTTTATGTGTCTTTTATTCCGGCTGCAAACCCCTAGATTTCAGTCGCTAAGGTTTATGAATAATCTTACGCCGCTACAGCAATCCACACTGAGCCAGCATAATGATGTATGGCTCGCGGTACCTTAAAGTTGAGTTGAGGTTCCCAGCAGTAGGACGTAGTTTTATGAAGCGATCTCCGATACTGGTTAAGGTAGGACAAACCTAATTTAACCTTCTCAAGAGTATAGTAAGTTGTGTCATATTAATTAAAGTCATCTAGGCCCCAAGTCTACTAATTTTAAGAAGCATCAATTTGCGATTCAATTGAATCGCAATTGAGTCTCAATAGTCAAATTTGACATATTTTTCATAGGAAATGTGTCAAATTAGCCGATTGAGACTCAACTATGATTCAATTGAAGCGTTCTAAAATTAACAGACTTGAGACCCTGAATTAAATCAACTGAACACATCAAAAAGTAAATAAAGGTATGTTCGTAATTAACGGAACAACAATCAAACTTGTAATAAGTAGATAAAAGTATTCGTATCCGCCCGCTAAGCTCGGTGAAACTCATTTCATCTCGAAAATAGGTCATCGCGTATAATATTGCACCAACAGGAAACAACGCGAGAGAGAAAGAGACGAAAAAAATTAAAACCGACAAAAAGACGGCATTACGCGTCACAAACATCAGAACTACCCTCATCCTGCTATTGATTCACTGCGGATAATTGAGTACACGCGTGTCGCCCCTCCCTTACCCCCCACATACGCACCTCATTTGATTACAACGAAAAAGCTACGAAAAATCGGGCAGACGCGGTGCAGTAATCGTCCCGTTGCCATGACAACCGATATTAACCCCTGGTTAACACATAAATAGGTTCGAACGCGACTCACACACGCACTCACCCCCACACCCCCACCTCATTTTTGTACAGTGTTAAAAAGCCCAGTTTAAACAGGGCCCCATGCAGATTAGCTAAAACTACGCATTTTTCACCCCCCTCAGGAGGGATGTTTTTTCTCGTTTCGCCTCCATCTAACTACCGAAATGTGGGGTGGGAGGGTAGAAAGTTTGCGTTTTAAATATGTCCAAAGGCACGCATTAAAACGTTCGCGAAATACGAATCATTAGGGTATACCTACCCTCCTCGTACACTGTGGAATAAAAGGATAATAAAGGTATCTGTACACTACACGTGGCTTCTAATTTAGTTAACAGTGCTTAGATGCTCAAGCCACCTAAAATAATGTATTGCTCTAATAATTTCCGAAGATAAATGAGACTAGATGTGATGATCACGTAGCACGTTTTTCTAACACATGTGTTTTCTTCTGCCTGAGGCTCACTTTCCATAAGTTCTTTTAATTACAATAGACCAGCATTTGACCGCGATATCACCTGATGGAAAGCAACGATGCGGTCGACGATACAGCATGCTGGTCTAGAAGATACCTATTCAATACTCAATACTCAATACTCAATCATTTATTATTATATTATTATTATATTTATTCACTCTTCGTTTGAAGACTCCCAAATTGTACTCAAATTAAAAAGCGGAGAGTAAATTGGAGATAATACGTTTCAATACCAATCAGATAATTATCATAGTTTTTTTTAATTAATAGCAGGTAAGTTTTTCAGAAGGGCCCCTTGAACTGATGATTCAGCCTTGAATTTGGTTCCCAGGTTTCCTAAGACATCAAAAAATATAAGAAATACAAAACATTTACTTCTCCATGAATCAAATATCTGCAATAATCTATACAGACTTTTCTTGAGTTTAAAATAATCTTCTTAGAGCAATGAGATTCTTCTCAAGTACCTCTAATATCTAACCCCTGGCCCTTACGCTGGTAAGTAGGTCATGTAGCTGTATCCCACATTAGAATGTGCCTTCTATTTCCCGACAGTTTCCTGGTTCGTTTGTTTTGTCTTTTCGTCCGCTGTTATAATTTTAAATTGGAGCGTACTTCCTTTATTTGGGTTGGTAGCAACTCGTCTAAAAACGCAACTGGTCTAAGCAGCAACTGGTCTAAAATGCAACTCGTCTAAAGAGCAACTGGTCTAAAATGCAACTCGTCTAAGTAGCAACTGGTCTAAAATGCAGCTCGTCTAAGGAGCAACTGGTCTAAAATGCAAATGGTCTTAGTAGCAACTTGTCTAATCCACTTTATCTTGAACTATAGTAAAATTTTTCGTCATTTAAAAAAAGGACAAATTTGCGTCCAAAACCAAAACTATTTTTTTATTTTTCTATATTCTAATTAATATAATAAAAACAGTGTTTTTTTTGGAAACTATTTTAAAACTATTATTAATTTAATAATTTAATAATAAATAATTTATTTAATAATTTTAAGTTTAAGTTTTGGTAAAATAATATTTTCAGTTGCTTTTGGTGAATCAGACCGGAATGAAATTTTAATAATAATGATTTGTTAGATAGCGATCTGAGAAGTCGTCTCAGATCGCGATTTTTCATGATCACAAATTAATAAATCGTGTTTTTTCTTGCAGTTAGCTCAATTTCACGCGGCAATCTATTAAACATTTAGCGAAAAAAATTAATGCAATCATTAAAAAACGCTCTAAGTATGGGAAATTGTGAGAATTTAGAAAAATTGACAAACGAGGCTTAGCCCAATTTGGGCAAAAACTAAAAATGCATAGGTACTTAGTTTTTTTTTACTTATTTTTAAGCAAGGGTTCGAACCAGTTGGTTTTGGGAAAAAAAATGACATCCTGTATTTTTAGATAAAGAACACACTTAAATTAAAATAAAAACTCAGCTTGTGTTTTGACATATGATTTTTACATACACATACACACAAACAACATTGTAAAATCGAGTGTTTATTAGTATTTATATTAACAAAAAGAGGAAGATACGTTGCGTTCATACTACGGGAATTCGAAAACTGGCACATGACATTGACGTGCACGCGAACAAATCGCTGTCATATTGAATTGAAAACAGGTCCATTGGACCTGTTTTTTGTATGGCCGACTTTGGTGCGCGGATGCCGTATCCTCATCTTTTTGTTTATATTAATGAAGTTATACGGTACAATAACTCCTATACTACATAGTTTAGGAGGCTGTTTTTTAAAATATGCTATAGGGTTACTATAGATAACCCATTTTAGCACATTTCGTTGCTGGCGATTCTGGGTCTTTTGTCTATGAAATTTTGATCATGTCCTTTGTATTAAAAAAAACTACTTCTTAAGCCATGTAGTATACACAGGAGGTATCAGCGTACCAAAAGTGACCACGCAAAAAACAGGTCCAATGGCCCTTTTTTCAAGCCAATGTGCGACATTGTTGAAAATCCGGAAAAAAGACTATTTATTAATTTTGCGATCTTGAAAAGTCACTACTATGTGTGAAAATTATCTAAAAAATCATTATTATAAAAATTTCATTACGGTCTGATTCACCAAAAGCAACTGAAAATATTATTTTTATTATGCTTAAAATAGTTTTGGTTTTGGACGCAAATTTGTCCTTTTTTTGAATGCCGAAAAATTTTACAATAGTTCAAGATACAGTGGATTAGACCAGTTGCTACTTAGACCATTTGCATTTTAGACCAGTTGCTCCTTAGACGAGTTGCATTGTAGATCAGTTGCTACTTAGACGAGTTGCATTTTAGACCAGTTGCTCTTTAGACGAGTTGCATTTTAGACCAGTTGCTACTTAGACCAGTTGCGTTTTTAGACGAGTTGCTACCAACCCCTTTATTTTTTGTGTTTCTAGCCGTAGACATAGTCGGGTATTATCTTTGTGAGAACGAATTTCGAATTAAGTTTAGAGATTGTTTGTAATAGGAACATTAGTAATTTTTCTAAAACAAGCCATCCACACTTGAGTCCTGTGATGTGAGTAGACAATGAAAGAGTTACATGGTTTACTAATGTGTGGGCAAGCCCGTTAAGTAGCTGCTCAAGATCAATTTACTTAACTTACTTAATCGCGAAATACACGTTTGATTAAATCAGCTGACCCAGGTAGTCTAAAATTAATTTAAAATAATTTCTTGAGTAAATGAAGACATTTATGACAAGTGAAAAACAAGCTTAATAAAAAGCTGTATGAGTTTTTTGAGGGTACTCAAACGGAAAGCACAGTCAATCTATTTTTTAACTTTTAATTAACATTTAGTGGTTTTTAGTGAATAAATTAGGTATCAGTGTATTCAGTAAAGTTCCGCAGTGGTGTTAGTTACATAAGTTATTGAAATAAATCGTTTTAACATGACCATTTGAGTCGCATGGTTTGTCGTCAGACAAACCACCACGACCACATGGCATGTTAAGAAGTTGCAGACGCGTGAATAACCTCAAAAACTCCAAGAAGCATTGAAATACATGATACCAGTATTTCAATGAACACATGCAAAGGCATATCACTCGACATTGGCGAAATACCCTCGCCCAAAGAGGCAAAAAGGTGACGCCATTAATAAAAAAACTGTATAATATCCATTATCTACGATTCGGAGATTACAGGCAAACAGCTTGAGATATCACAGTGTCATTAAGAACTCGTACACAAATTAGACTATAAAATGACACGCCACATCGTGCTACGACGCGGCATTGCATTGTGAATGTCGCTTGCTCGTAGTAGATTCCCACGACACGACGTCGTACTGTGAAACAATGCCGCGTCGTAGCGATACGCGACGTCGTAGCGTTATAGTCTAATTGTGTACAGGCCGTAACGGTTAAAATATACTTAATAATAGAAATATCATACAATAAACATTCAAGCTGAATTCAAACAATGAATGCAATCACCTTGAATATTTAATGTAAATTATAATTGTTGTTTGCATGACATCATTTCAGTGAGTAGTTTCGAAGTTATGGCATATTAAAAACTGAACGCAAACTAAGCCGCGAGTTATTTTTATTTTCATTTTTATTGCAACTGTAACGAACTTCATGAAATTTTGGCTCATTACCATATAGTATAGCATAGAAGGCATAATTATGATGTTCACACAAAGTCCACGATAGAAACTGTTTTGGGGCACTAACTGCGGGCAAAACCGTAGTTTAAAGAAATTCAATAGTCAGAAAAAAGTCAAACATACTTTATGCCCTTAGGCTTTAGTCTATTGGCCACTTAAAAAAAAACTTCAGACCTCGTGTCGTTTCTAGCTCGTTGAAATAGCTCTGAATAACAACGGATGAATTCATAACTAGAAAAAGAAAACAACCGTTATTCATCCGATGCTAAAATATCATTCCGATAAACACATTCTAACACTAAAACATTTTAAACAAACATTACGGGCTCCGTACGGGGTGGAAAAAGGCCGGGGGCTTCGATATTATTTCTCAATTTATTAGTTGGGTTGGCTAATTCCTACAGGAGCCGCTATGTGCGTTTTATTTTCAAAACGATTTTAGATAGGGGCTGATCCTGATAACGGGGTCTCTAAGTGCCGAGAGACAGCGGTACCGGCATCTATGTTTGAAATAAAGAAGGGTTTGTCACAAAATGTACTGAAATTATAGCACCGATTTTGATGGCTTTTCATTTATTGAATTTGTCACCGTCTTGAGTAGGAGAATAAAAAATAAACCCTAGGAAATTGACAAATAAACACCTTTCAAATTTTTGTTACGTCACAAGCGGGATGGGATCGACAAATTTGTTGGCTGCCATATTACAAGAATATTGTTTTTACTGAACTCTCACAGTGCAACAGACACTGACAGAACGCCGTCTTTTGGAACAGCTGGTTTAAAATAATAGAACAGCCTCTTAGCGGAAATGTCTTCAGTAGGAAGGAAGTAGTCTTACCCCCAAATTCACAAACGTCAATCAACGCCAAGCACGCGCTCACGCTCGTTCTGTCCTGTAGAATGTCAATAGAAATGAAAGGGTCAGCTATACTTCTGAGGAATGCTCAAAGTTGATTTACGTTTGTGATCTTAGGAGTTAGGGACGAGAACAGGGCTTAGATTGCTCTTTGAAAGACGAACAATAGAACACCCTTTGCTGTTTATGAGTATCAGGCATGTGATTGCACCTTACACAAGTTATTTTTAAAGCTTTAAAAGGAGTATCCAAGGCCGAGTAAACCAAATAGCAGTTCACGATTGATCAAATAGCATTCTAATAGCGTAAGTAAAAAAAAAAAATATCCTCACGAGCATAAGATCACGCAGCACAACCACAACCCATGAGTTGCCCGATGCTTTGTTAACGTTACAAAAAGGAATACGCCCTTTTCTTGAAGGTCCTAATATCTTCCGAGAAGAACCGGTGGTCGACGGTTCCATTCTTCGAAAGCACAGTGCAAGAGTGCCAGCAGACTAAGTGATTTTGAAGCACTAAACACGCCAAAAAAAAAGTGGTGAAGACTTCCAGGTGACCAGCATGAAATTTTAGGTGCTCTTTTTTATGTTAAAGTCGTCGATATGTCCTGATCATGAGTGATAATGTGGTCTGAGATGGTACAAGCTTGTACCACCGGCTTGTTCACTTGTCACTTTCTCCTGAAAGAGACGTTATGCTCAAGAAACACTGTACTCCCTTGATGTTGCACTATAAATGAATCACCAAAACGGTTGGTGCAGCTAGAATATTAACTGCTTATGGATGAAAAGTCAGTGTGCCTCTAGTGGTCAAAGAAAAACAGGTGGTGGTCATACAATTCTGAAGCACACTCGTGGAAAAGCATCCTGTAGAACACCGACAGACGAGTGACCTTCTGGAAGTGTTCAGGGTATTGTAGTTTTCCCACCGTGTAAGCTGGGCTTGGCAGCGGTCACCGCAGTTTCCCCCAATATGGACGATGGGAGGGAGTCCCGGAGTCTTTAGTGGGTATGCCACTGGGTGTCACCTTTCCAGTGGTGAGTCCCACACAACCTGTCCGCCCTCCGGTGGACGAGTATGTGTAAAGTCATTTCCACCGGGTCAAAAAAAATGGCAGAAAATTATATTTCTATTTTTTTCTAACGCCCTCCGTCTCTCCTGTTTTGCACCCCCAGGACCGGGATGTGTAGACGATCGATGTCACCCCGAGGCATCGTTTGGAACGCCAATAATGTTTTTTGTACCCGATTCCTTTATATACGACTGGCTGTAGGTGAATTATAAGTTCCTAAAATGAGGAATGAGTGAAAGGTTGGGTCTGGGTGGAATTTCTTTTTTCTTGGAAATAAAGGGTATGTAGAACAGCAAAAAGGGATAAGTAGTTGAAGTGTTGGTATCAATTCAGGTGAAAATTCATAGGATATTCACTAATGGCTCTTCGAGGCTTTCGAGTTCATGCGAAAATTGTTCATCTTCTTACTGAAAATTAGGTAATAGACAAAAGGTGATTTAGTTGGCCATATATCATGCATTTCATGGTTAAACATTCTGTATTGATGATGATTTAAGTAGCGAATTGAACGAACGAACGACGAACGAAAAGATTTTTCATCGTATCAGCTTATCTCAATAATGTATAGTAGTATTTGTTTTTTAATATGGGTTTACTTTGTGCTTGGCTACGATCTATCCTAAAAGAAAAAAAATGTGGTCTAACGTGGAGCGAGCTTGCCAAGAATTTACCCTTTTCAGTTGTTTTCAAAAAGCTTTGCCTTGGACTATAAGCGACTGGAAACACAGATGCAGGACGATTTTAAATAAATTAGTTTTGAAGCTTTTAAGCTTACCATGACGTAGGTATAGTTAACAAAAAAGTACCTTTCATTGTCATGCCGTATTTATCACATTATTTATTTAGGCACACTTGATGCCTCCACCACGATCAACTCGTTTAGAGCGAAACAAAAAACCTCTACATGTACCATATCCCCACATCCACACACAAACATACTATAGATGTATAGGAATCGAATTAGCGACCTCCGGGCACTTTCGCGTATTTGTACAGGCGACCGCTGACCCAAGGGGGGTTTCCCCCTAGAGGGGGGTTCATCGAAAAAACCCTTTAGAGTGAAAAGTTAGAAAACCGCGCGCTTAGACCCCGCTTTGTATTTCGTTCTCTATTTAGCTAAAAGTGCTTTGTTTAAAAAGGTTTAAGGTTTTAATTGAATTTTAAGTCGAATTATTGAAGATTTGAAATGGTGTCTAAATAGTATCTTTATTTTAATTTAATAACGAATGGTAGGCAAGTTATTGTTTCAATTTCCTACCAGTTATTCTCGAAACATTACGTGTTTTAGAAAAACCTAACTGCTTTATGAGTTATAAGTACGATTGGTGCAACATGAGCAAGTCTGACTCCACTTTTAACTCCGAACTGATAGTTTCTAGCAATATTTTTAGTAGAAGGCCCTAAAACTGTGTGATGACACTAGAATTAGCTAGATGAATACTTAAATACATATTGACTATTTCTACATATAGCCGACTGGATAGTAGCGGCATGAAAGCTCTGCATAAGTGCATCTTTCTGCATGTAGTAGTGGAGTAGTCACATTATTGTTTATTTGTATTTTCATGTAACCTTTCGATAGTATGTAAAATAATATGTAAAATATTCGATCTTTATGAAAAACGTGACGTACTTTATTTCATATGTATTTTGGGATTATGATAAGATACCATTTCTATTTTTTCAGGCCCATGGATTCTTACCCCCGAATTCACAAACGTCAATCAACGCTAAGCACGCGCTCACGCTCATGCTGTCCCGTAAAACGTCAAAAGAACTGAAAGGGACAGCATAAGCGCGAGCGCGTGCTCAGAGTTAATTGACGTTTGTGAATTCGGGCGTTAGTCACGTTCTTTTCGCGACAGTTATTTTAAGCCCTCTTCGAGCTTTTTCTTTTTAAAAAATCGAAATTACCTAAATCAATTTCATTGTGTGTTGTGTGCGTATGTGTGTGTTGGTGAAGTTCGTAACTATAGATCTATGCCTAGTTTCTTAACATTCTTGCTTCCCATTCGCAAAGCTTACAATTTCTAAGTTCTGGAGTCAATCGTGCGCGATTTATCGTTCAAAAGAAAAACTTCGTGTTCCTCTAACGAGCCAACTTCGTACGTGTGCCAAAGGATTTCCGGGACGAACGGTAATAAATATTTACTTTATCAATGTTTCTGCTGAGAAGACTTAAAATCTTAAGCAGCTAGTTTAAATCTGAAGTCGCTATCCTTGCTGTACTGCTTTCAGTATCAATAACAGAGTTTCTTGGTAGCGAAACCCGCTTAGTCAGAATTTAAGCATTTGATCATCTTTTTGACGTCTATTGCAAAAAAGCTCGTGTACAGCCTATGGACATCTGTTCTGTGGCAAAACTCACCACCGCAGAACCTTTTCCATTTTTTATTTGCAACCGTTTTGTTTTATTTAAACAAAATTGACTCTACTCCCCACACTAGGATTCCCTGTGCTGTGGCAGACTAGTCTCTTAAATCCAAATTTTTACTCAAACATATGATAAATCACTTACAAAATATTTACTTTATGTTAATTTGGAGATATCAAGACACTGGTTTCCGTTTTTAGGGGTAGGTGTGTGTGTATGTATGTTGAAGTGGTTTACTGTGTGGGTGTGTGTGTGTGGGTGTGTCATGTGCGGGTTGTTGGAGCTATGTTTGTGTTTCTGTTGGTATTTTATATAATTCCTCTTAAAGAACTATAAGCTATAACATCTCATAAGGAAAACCTCTTCAGTGAGCCTGTTTTTAAGTAGACATCCTAGGTGCCGGAAACCGTTATTTTTGTATCTACTCATTTTTACTTTTATATTACATTTTGTTTTGAAATGCTCTGCATTTTGTCAATAAAATCTCAGCTGTCACTTAGCTATCATACCTATTTGAAGCCTGTGATTTACTCCCAGTATTTGCAGTTTTCTCTACTTAATCAGCAATACCAGTACAGGTATCTGATCTCAGTCACCGACCTGTACAAGTTCATATAGTCGGCTCTAGAATATGAAATGGAAACCTTGACGATGGCAAGCGGTGCGATAGTAGAAAGTAGGGTGCCTTCCACAGGGCTACTGGAGGGCGTTTGCCGATCCGCAAGCTCCACTCAAGGACTCGTCTGCCCCGACGGCCGTCGGTTCTTCTACCACATGTACTCCAAAAAGCATGATTTGTGGGGATTTTTGTAGGTTTGTAATGTTAATAAGCCTTACTTCTGTTCACTAGGTTTGAAACGACTGACATGTAGCGACCTCCGAAGGGAAGGCCTTCTAAGCAGGTTGCTTCTTCGCTTTTACTTCTAAAGAAATGCCCTAAAAATCCTAATAATAATAATGTGGATGTGCTGCATTGCTCTTTCACGTAAAAACTACTGAATGGATTTGAATGAACCTTTACAATAATATAGTTGTATTTTTGTGCAATGTTTTTCAATAATAAATAGTTTATACAGGACAGGACATAGGCTACAATTTATATAAAAAATAGTAGATTATTAACCAAGGGGATAAAGCAGTGTCTTCTGTCGCGGGTGACGTTGAAATCGCGAGCGTAACGAAGGACTCGAGGTTAACTCCCGAGCGCAGCGAGGGTGTTAATAACTGAAATCACGAGCGAAGCGAGGGATTTAATACGAGTCCTGAGTGTAGCGAGGGATTTAAGTTCACCCAAGACTAAGACAGCTTTATCACCGAGGAAAATACTCTACTTTTCGTACCATTTGCGAAAAAAAAAAAAAACTTTTTCTTTTTTATCACATAATACTGGCAGGTCATAAATAAAGAATTAAAACTTCTGATTCAAATTAGCACTCGAAAACCTCGGTAAGTGTTCCAAATTTAAATCACATTCTCGCCCTAGAGGTTGAATGAAATGCAGTACAATTTTCTTTCCCTGTTTTCAACAGATTAAAAATGACTATTGTTATGTTCTCCTTTTGTGGCCTAGAATGTCACTTTTTTGAGCAAGTGGTACGAAAAACTTATTTTTCTTACTTAAGTCCACGCGGATGAAGTCGCGGCGGGCCCCTAGTAAATCATAAATAGTAGATTATGCCACAAGGGCTTAAAGAAGTGTATTATGTCCCGGGGTTCAAGACCGCCCAAGACAAATACACTTTTAAGCCCGCGGTGCATACTCTACTTTTTATACTTTCTGTGAGGCAATCGAAATTAATGGCTGAAAAAAGTAAGTGCTAAAATATTTATTTCAAGTGAAAATAGGTAATTAAATATGAGAAATTAGGTATTTATCAAAAATTAAAAGTGATGTTAGAAACATAAGATAGTTATGCCAAGACATTGGAAAGATGAGTTACAATCTTTGGTACATTTATTTTATCAGCACAAGACTCAGGAGCTATTTGAGCGGTTGGCGCCTTTTTTCTTTCTTTGGCATCTATTTTGTTAGTGGCCAGTACGACATTCGAACTCAGAATAAAATCTCATTGCACCTAAACATTTTTGATTACACGGTTGCCTTCCAAATTCAAATCACTTTATAGCCCATGGGCAATAATGAAATTCAGTACAACATTATGTCCTGGTTAGGCAGTAGGGCTATAATGACTTACTTTAAGACAGCTTTACATGACACATAATGTGCCATTGTCGAGCAGGTAGTATAAAATAGTATATTATGTCCCTGTCCTGGTTAGTTCTAAGCTACCTCCCTATAAATTTTCAGCCAAATCGAAACAACTGTTTTTGAGTTATAATAAACATTGAAACCAACACGTCCTTCTTTCACATAAATAGCTTACTGACGTCAATAGTTAACAGAATTGTTGGAAAATTATGCAGTTTGGTGAATTTCTGGATAGTAAAATTGAACATTAAAACTTTTATAATATTAGTTAATTGGATCACACGGAATTCGGGCGAACATGCTCCGTCCCTTCCAGCTAATATTCGGTCGAAACCAACACGTAATGCCTTACGCCCACGTAAGTTGTCCTTTACAAAGTTATTTCAATAAGTTGAGCTCGCTAGAATGCAGATTCGAATGTCTGATAAAATTGTAATTCAGAATGTATCTTATTCAAACAGTCCTCTTGCAGAGATTGGAAATACATTGTTAGACTGCAATAATATCATGACTAAAGATAACGTGATGCGGTTATCTATAACAAAACCAAAATTTCAAAATACAAAAGAAAACAAAACAAACTTCACCTTCATCCGCCTTTTAAGAAAGATAACCTTTCAAGAAACATGAGACCACGTGTGCATGTCAGTACTTAGTCCCATTGACACAAAAATCGCATAAAAACTTATAGATTTGAAATTGTTTTAACACATCATGTTACTTTTCGTCAACCCCATCCTGAATCTATTCACAAAACCATTCAACCATACCTAATGTAACTGAATCATGTATATTAACACTATTTTAAGTACATTTACTTACAAAATTGAGTCTTGGTTACTTGAATGAATAATTTGAATTGAATTGAATTCACCTTCTTTATACAGTTGAACTGTCGCCACATTTAAAACCCCACGGACGTTTCGAGAAAATGTGCTCCGCGAAGCGAGCCGGCCTATCAGCCCTA
Source organism: Udea ferrugalis (assembly GCA_950022985.1). Lineage (NCBI taxonomy): Eukaryota > Metazoa > Arthropoda > Insecta > Lepidoptera > Crambidae > Udea > Udea ferrugalis. Next base: position 1,410,324 of record OX465527.1, on the reverse strand, counting down.
CGTAAGGTCATTGGCCTAGGTACCCGAAATTCGAAAGCACTAAAAAACTTTTGCAAATGGCCGCCACGGGACCAGTTACCATGTAACATTACTCTATGCCAGGGCTCGAGAACAGTTGCTTCTTTTATTTCCGCCAAAGTTTTGGCTCATTTGAATTTTAATGTTTTGTCGTAATTTTACGTGAAGGGACACCTGGATTATTGTGTTTATTTTTTATAAAAGTATCAAAAATATGAGATAACATAAGATACATTGCTCTCGTATCAAAGCCAGGTTTTACCTTGTGTTAAGGGAACCAGATGCAACGAAGGGGTAAGCCCCAGGCAGTGATGGTCCCTGAGGCTGGACTCAGCAATAATATCAGCTTTTTCAATAAACAGTTGTACTGGTACCATAAAAGCTAACTCTCTCAGGCCGCTAAAATGTTAGCAGCCCTAAGATACAGTTTTTTTTTCAAGATATTAAGAGCCTGTTCACTAGCGTTTGTTGGGCGATTTCACGGCGAGGCGATCTCGCCGTATCGTAATAAATAAACGCCGCGAGCTCGCCGCGATCACGCCGCGAACACGCCGCGAAGCCTGCTTTGAATTTGACTGATGGATGAGGCGTTCACCCGCGAGTGATCGCCTCGCCCAACAAACGCTAGGTGTAAACACGCTCTAACTGTTAATCAGGCCACCATTATTATGTCAGGTTCACCATCTAGGACAATTATGCTAACCATCAAATGCTCTCCATTCCAATACCCTTGAGCCAGAACAATCGTATCTGCTACTTGAAGGTTTTAATTCCGTGGGAAGTGTTAAATAACTTCAGTTCTTCTTCGGATTTTCTCATTGTCTCAGCAGAATACTGACTATAGTTCTCTCCAGGGCTATTGAGTTATATTTAGCTGTTATTTAAGGCTTATAACACTCTTTTTTTTTTTTTTTTTTATAGGATAGGGGGCAAACGAGCAGACAGATCACCTGATGGAAAGTGAATACTGCCGCCCATGGACATTTGCAACACCAGAGGGGCTACAAAATGCGTTGCCGGCCTTTTAAATGGGAGTACGCTCTTTTCTTGAAGGACTGCAGGTCGTATTTGTCCGGAAATACCGCATGCGGCAATTCATTCCACAATTTCGTGGTTCGGGGCAGAAAGTTTCTGCCCCGAACCACTCCGACCGAGTTTTACTCTTCAACGATACGATCAGTATATTAGTGACAAGTCCATGCTTCCCACCCCTGCCACGGGTCTACTCCTTAGAACGAGCTCACTCCACGCACACTTACGCACACGCAGCTAATACGCACCTGCGCCCGCGCCGCCAACCGGACGCATTTGAAACTAATTACAATTTGGGCGAAAGGCCATGCCGGAGCAAGATGGAGGCTCATGCATGATTAATAGATATAGATTAATGGAAAATAATCAGAAAAGACATAGAATAATAATAATTAGAAAGCATAATTACCTTTAGTAGGTAGGGATTGAAGAAAAGGGAAGGGTTGGGGTAATTTTAAACCAAGGATGATTGAGGCTAATAAAAATAAGGGTAAAGAAAAGACTGTTTGATCTGGGTCAGTCGGGGGAATGAAAATGTTAAGTTCTTCTTCTTACTTGAGGCAGAACCGGATTGAATTAGTAATAGTGGGAGAGGCGGTTGAGAAGCACTTTTCTCTGGTCCATGTGCAGCGATTTTAACAAAGTATCGATAAATAATACTCAAATGTATCTGTACACAAGAGTGCACTGTCTACACTCGTCTTTCGAAGTTCTGCAGTTTAATTTGCGCTCAAAGATGAACGGACAGTAAATAACGTAGCAAATCTCTAACACTCAGTCACTACCCAAAAGTCTGTTTCATCAACACAAATTTGCGCTGGAGCGGGAATCGAACCAATTTTTACGGCTTAGCCAACAAGCATAACCACTACACTACACGGGTCATCCACGAAATGTAATTGTCAGTGTCGAGTAAAAAGTTATTCAATGTCATAATTAGCTCGAATAGCTTTACTTAGCGAATAGAGGCATGACAATTAACGCGAGTGTGAAACCGTGTAATGTTCTCATAAATGCGGTCTAGACATAATTTAGACACATTTTGGACGTTGCCTGACATTTTATGAAATATAGACGGAAATAAAACTAGCGTTAATAACTTAATTTATTCAGTCACATTGTCATCCGAATGGCACATCTGTCTAGTTACTGAAAAATGACAGATAACGAACTAATTGCATCATTCTCATACGTCTAACGTAAAATATTTTTCGACTTTAAAAAAAAAACTCTCTCCGATATTTTCAAATATTTCTCTTTAAGATTTACAGAATCATTTAGCGATCTAAAAAATATACCCATATTAACTTATCTCACAGGTCACTTCGAAGTGTGGATTGAGAATGACACCCCTTTAACAGAGCGTCGTAAGAATGTAACATTTTAACGAAGGGCTCACAAGAAAGCTAAGTTACAGGGAAAGTATTGGAGAAAGAAATTTGAATGACTTTAGGAGGTCGATTTAGAATGGAACCAAAAGTAATTCTCGTATGTGGTTCTAAGACCACAGTCACAGAGTCATCTGTCGATTGATGAATCACTAAAATCTAAATCAAGTGAAACACTCCTCCAACTCTGTAGAGATCCGGTAGCTTTTCAAGAGCACTAAAGACATATTAGACCACTCTATACACACCTCACTCTGATGGTAACTGTTCTTCTAGGCTTCTTTCTTTCAAAAGGGCCGTTCATTCCGCCTCGCCTTACGAAATATCTATTTACATCTTTTGGTCATGCAGAGATAACGACGGAAATGAGATTATCATTTCCGTCGTTATCTCTGCATGACCAAAAGATGTAAATCTAGATCAAAACAAAATACTAAAGCGAACGATCTACGAATTAAAAATCTGTAGGTACCTATAACGTCATGTTCTTTTTTAGAAAACTAGAAAATTCAATATAATCTTGCTACTTTTCTTGACACAGAGTATTATAAAGCACAGTTAAGCACACGCCTAAATCAAATTACAGTAACTTCACATTATTGCAACGAACATATTTTTGCCGTATCAATCAATACATTCTAACCGCTATCGTTTCTTTCGACTTTCGAAATTCAAAACGCACTTATCTGCAGCATGCAAATGCTTTCACAAGCTGCGGCAAAAACTAAGTGCCCCTTAAATTTTCGTTTGTCAAAATTTCTTATTAGGCTAAGATATAAGCAGGTGAAATGAGCAAGATGCCAGATCTTACGACTGCTTAGCACGCAAGCCTTTCATTTGACGAATAATCAGTAGAAAGCAACATCAGCTCAATTTACATCAGAAGCCTCCCAACAATGGCCGAAAATTAACACCAACATATATATAAATGATGAAACAGATAGCCCGATAGTTAATATAATACATGATTATACTCCCGCCATTTTTCTACGCACTTTCATACGGGCGCACACATCGGCAGGCGTGCTGACGTAACCAAACGCACACGCGCCCAGCGCCAATAAATAGATTGAACTAAACGGTGAAATTTAAAAAAGGAACAAAACGAACGAATCGCAAACTCACACATGCAAACTTAATGCAACCCAATGATTAACCGCAACTCTCTCAAATTGAACTTTATCATGAGAGAGGAAGAGTTGAAAATGGAACACTCAGAATTAGCTGTAGAACTAGCATGTTAACATACATGCGTGGGAATGATGCTACCAACACAGGGAAACAATTTTTGACTGTAGGAACACCGAATTTTTTCTTTCGTGTGGGTACAGGCGAATGTATAAGTGCATCATTGCATTCTTTCTGCGCGTGTACACTGTCCACTTTTTAAATGTGTTTCGTATCCGTTGCGTCTGTGTGCTCAATTTTGTTGTTCACATGATGGATTCGCGTGTTTGTATTAGTGCCTTTTTCGTTTTTTTGTGTCGAACACACAGTGGGCCGGGTAAGCAGTGAAAAAATAATTTTAACTGGCACACAGCAAAGCGTGTTTAATTTTCGAGCTCTCTGTCCTGCGCGAAATGGAACGTCATTACGTTTTAAATTACGAACGTCGGTTGTTTTTCTTTTTTATTTATTCGGCGTTTTAATTCGCATTGTTTGCCGTTCGGATTGCGGCCTATCGCTGTATCATCAAAAGGATACCTACCTATTTTGCAAAATGTATCAGTACCTACTACTAGATCACCCGTAAACATAGACTGTGAATCGCTAGATCATCGTTAGATGAGTAAGTATTAGAAGAAACAAGAAGTCGAAATTTTGAAAATATTTTTTCTATTGATAGGTATTAAATGAAACGTTAGAATGAATCTAGATTAGATGATACTGACACATGACAACTTAATTAGTAACTTAACCTAATTTCTATTTAGTAATCAAAATAGTTCTATTCGCCTAATAGCTTTTTTGGTTAGAATAGTAAAAAACCTCCCAAATCCTTTTGGTCGTATGTAAGGAAAAAGCGTACATGTAATAAAAAATCTTCGGAATACGTTTACAACGGTCAACAATTCATTGGGAAGGAAGCAGCGGATAAGTTTGCTGACTTCTTTTGTTCTGTTTTTCACGCAGAAAGCCCGAGCCTGAATCCTGAGGCTGCAGAGAGGGATTCCAGTTGTTATTCTGGCGGCAACTCTAATAGAATTTCCCTTGAATTTATATCGTCGGCTGAGTTGCGGCGTATTGTCAGCAAACTCAAGGCATCATCGGCAGCAGGTCCGGATGGCATACCGCCTTTTTTGGTGAAGGATTGCATCGCGGTTTTCGAACTCCCGCTGCTTCATATTTTTAACTTGTCCCTTCAAAGCGGCGTATTTCCAGAGTCGTGGAAATTGTCCAGGGTGACACCAATACCTAAAGACGGCACCTCGCAGGATATAACGTCGTTCCGGCCTATAGCTGTGATGTCAGTATTTAGCAGAATATTCGAAGGAGTGATTAATAAACACGTTACCGCTCAAATTAATCCCTACCTTGATCAGGCACAGCATGGTTTTCGTAAAGCTAGGTCTACCACAACCAATTTAATAGCTTTTGTTGATGAAGTGGCCATCGAAATGGACAAGGGACGACAGGTTGACGTAGCGTACTTCGACCTGAAAAAGGCGTTTGATTTGGTTGACAATGACATCTTGTTGCGCAAGCTTTCGTTGATCGGTTTCGCACCGAAATTGTTGTCCTTTTTTGCGAGTTATCTCAAGGATCGCAAGCAATGTGTTAATTTGCTCAGTTTCCAGTCCTATGACTACTTTACCCGCTCCGGTGTCAGTCAGGGCAGTACTTTGGGACCCACCCTCTTTTCTGTCATGATAAACGATCTTCCGGCGGTCATACGTAGAGCCAAGTGCCTGCTATTTGCAGATGACCTGAAACTTTTTTATCCGGTGACAGGAGAGGAGGACTGCAACGCTCTGCAGGGTGACATTGACGCTGTTGACGAGTGGGCCAGAGCTAATAACATGTCTTTTAATTGCTCGAAATGCAAAGTGGTTTCTTTCACGCGCTCACGTTCTCCCTTGCATGCTATATATAACATTGCTGGGGAGGCCCTAATCAGAGTAGATGAAATCCGGGACTTAGGCGTGATTCTCGACGCTAAGCTTGACTTTGGCAACCACATTGTCACAATATGCAAGCAAGCCAACAAGACCTTAGGCTTTATAATGCGCACTGCCGCGCAGTTTCGCGATCCGGGCGTTGCGGTCTTGCTCTATAACGCGTTTGTGCGAAGTAAGTTGGAGTACTGTGCGTCGGTCTGGGACCCGAGTACCGCTCAATACGAACTGCTAATTGAAAAGGTACAGAAGAAGTTTGCGCGATTCTTGTACAAAAGGCATTATGGGTATTATCCTTTCCTCTTCCCATCATTGTTTGTGGCAGGTATGGTTGGCCTTGATACCTTAAAGATGAGGCGTAAGCTCTTGCTGGCCATTCATTACTATTTGCTACTTGGCCACAAAATAGATAATCCTGCGGCGGCAGAACGAATTGGGCTTTACGTCCCACATAATTACATGCGTGGTGTTGGCCGCCGATGGCATCAGCTCTTTTCCGCGCAGGGTGGTCTGCGTACTAAGCATGCTAGCAACTGCCCCACAGCCCGCGCTATACATTTGCTCAATGACTTTTTGGGAAAAGTCCACGATGCCGATGTATTCGCTGATTCTTTGCAGCTCATTGTAGCGAAAGTGCGGCACTATTTATCGCATAGTACCTAATATTTAGATATAAGAATTAGATATATATTTTATTTTTAAGAATATAAACGTGTTGGCCTAATAGCTGTAAGTTTGTATTTCTGTATAATAAATAAATAAATAAATAAATAAATAAATAAATAAAGCAGTTGAAATACTTAGTTGCCAGTTGAAAGTATCGAAAAATGCAATCACAACAGTGTTATTGGAAAATCACTGTCAAACCAATTAGTGACGATAGATTTAGTGTTATTGTTAATAACGGAAACGGAACGGAATATTCAGAAGCCCACGTTTTGGCGAGGGAATTTAAACCTAAGGTGGTTAGGACCGAGACTATCACCTTTATACGGTCTGCTTAGGTTTTTGATTTGGTGTTTTCCAGTATCGAGGTTTTCCATTAGCCGCAAATTGTACATTACACACAAAGTAGTGTTCCAGCCAGTCTTGAACTCGGGAACACTGGGTTCCGAGCCAGAGTGTTCAACCACCAGGCCACGATGCTCTCTAGGATAGTATTTACCTTAAGAGTGTTATTCTTTTCATGAATTATGAATTTTATTTTGCTATCTTGTTGAAAGTTCATGTTAAAATACTAACAACTATTGTAAAAAAGAGAAACAGTTGAAAAGAGTAACTGCTGAGTTTCTTGCCGGTTCTTCTCAGTTCAGAAACAACTTTCCGATCCGGTGGTAGCATCACATTTATCTAAGTACAGTATATTTATTGTTTACATTTATTATTATGGTATTCATGTCTATTATTAAGTATGTTTTGTTTGTTCATTAGATTTGACGATTTAAAAGTACTTGTAACAGGTCTATTTAAATAAAGCTATTTTTGATTTTGATTTTGATTTTTTTTAAATCAATGTAGTGAAAGTTCAGGTGTCTGCCGTTATACGAAACTGTTTACGCCATCATAGCAGCTAGTCTTCGAATCTATCCTGCCATGGTATTCCGGTAAGCACCAAAACTCACTTCGCTCGTGGTGAGTATCTTTAAAATTCAATTTCTTTGCGACTTTGAGAGACGTTTGAGAAAAAAGAATAAGAACAATTTAACAATTGTTCTTATTCTTTGGCAAAAAATAAGTTTGTAAACTTGAGCAATTTGATTGCAATCTCTTTGAGTAAAAGCATAAGAACTCGCTTAAAGTCTTCATCGATGATTTCAGGAGCACTTGATATTGATAGTCAAAAGCGCTTATAATAATACAAGCGCTTCTATTTCACTAATACTGTACTCAGGCCTAACAAAGCTTTTTTGATATAAAATGTATTTCATACATAATTTTCACCTGGCAGACGAAACGATGTGATTTTTCAAGTTTTTTGCATGTGACATTAATAACTCGTATTTGGACGACACCTATACTCAAAAATACAGTATCTATTTGTTGATTGAGGCGTCGAAAGAACATACTAACCAAGTTCATAAAATACAATTATACAACACCTACCCCACACACGTGATATCTTAAATACGTGAAAGAGTGCCGATAAACGTTTGACGATGTGAGCAAGTTGGAGCTATCCGAATATTATTTTAGGAGATAATCATTAGGCCGTATTACTTCCACTTAAAAAGGCTGGCCAATGCTACAAAACCGATAGGTACCGCAGACTTCGACTGTTCCTATATATCTCTAAGAAATCCATTCCAAGCACGGCGACACTGTAGCTGCTGCGGCGGCGGCGCGGCGGCGTGCAGTGACTGCAGACGTCGGCACCATCGTACGGCAGACACGGATGTTTTTAGCTACTTTGTTCTTCTGGCATTTTTTGTTCAAAAATTGTATCTTCATTTCTCAAATTCTTGTATTTTTTTTACAATTCTTGTATTTATTTTTAAATTCTTAATTTTTAATAAAGCTTTTCTTTAAGGACGGGGCCAGGTGATCCATAACACAGGACAACCTAGTTTGGGGAACCTGTCTAATGCAACGAACAGGCTTGATATTAATTCCTTTTGACGTCAATGTTTTCTACTTTATGCGGCACTTTGTTTAAAAACTTATAATGTGTTATGTGTTAGAAAATAAATAAAATTGATTATTAAACTGTGTCGCCGCGCTTAGAATAAGACTGCAACTTCTTTTTACGATTGTAGTTTGCAGTCCGCAACGGCAATATACCTTATCTGTTTTCCAAAATAGATTCAATGTGGTAGACGTTCTGTGTCTAGAGTTTAATGGATTCTGCCACTAGTCAGTGCCATCTCCATGCATTCCATGTATGTGATTTGAATGCTTATGTATGGACTGCAAAACAAGTGTTGTAGAGACGATCTAAAATCTGAAATGTATCGGAAAATTTGACAATGGCGCTGGTTTAAGGTGATGAACCGGTCAAAAGATTAAAAAAGTAGACATTAAAATTGTACCAAGGGACTGATCGATTTTAGGATATTTTGGACTTAATTCTGTTTATAAAATAGCTACTGAAGGGTAATCTTGGCCGTATGCTTACGATATTTGTTTGAGCACAGCGTACCTGAAAAAGGGAAATAGTAGATTATTAACCAAGGGGATAAAGCAGTGTCTTCTGTCGCGGGTGACGATTGAAATCGCGAGCGTAACGAAGGACTCGAGGTTAACTCCCGAGCGCAGCGAGGGTGTTAAAAACTTAAATCACGAGCGAAGCGAGGGATTTAATACGAGTCCTGAGTGAAGCGAGGGATTTAAGTTCACCCAAGACTAAAGACAGCTTTATCACCGAGGAAAATACTCTACTTTTCGTCCCCTTTGCGAAAAAAATATTTATTACTAGCTGCCCCAACAGACTTCGTTCTGTTGTCATTTAGTGTCACGTGACAGGTAGTAACATTTACTAAGAGGAAACTAAAATTGAGATTTTTACTATATTCCCAGCATTTTCTGATAATTACTCACCTTTTAAACCTTCTGTGGATCATTACAAATATTTCAAAACCAAAATTAGCCAAATCGGTCCAGCCATTCCCGAGTTTTATCGAGACTAACGAACAGCAATCCATTTTTATATGGGTATAGAGATAGAGATTAAACTTTTTCTATTTTATCACATATAATACTGGCAGGTCATAAATAAAGAATTCAAACTTCTTTTTCAAATTAGCGCTCGAAAACCTCGGTAAGTATTCCAAATTCAAATCACATTCTGTCCCTAGGGGATGAATGAAATTCAGTACAATTTTCTTTCCCTGTTTTTAACAGATTAAAAATGACTATTGTTATGTTCTCTTTTTGCGGGCTAGAATGTCACTTTTTTGAGCAAGTGGTACGAAAATAGTTATTACGCCACACGAACGAATAATGTAACATCATTTAATATGGTGGGTGTATTTAGTTAAGAAGTTATACTTATTGATAATGCATAATAATTACGTAGTTTTCTTACATTACATTACACTACACTTCTTACATTACATTAAAAAAATAAGCATGAAGTACAGTCAACAGCACATCAGGATACCCCATTTCCGTTTTTTCTCTCGCTCTTGCCAAATGACATTTGTTCGCGATAGAGCAAGGAGGACTGACCGGAAATGGGTAGCGTTATGTGCCGGCCACCGTACATAAAAGTTCATACTCGTTTTATTACATATCACACTTTGTTACATATTAAGGATAATATAGTTCAGGTAAATCAAGAAAGCCTTTTAGCAAGTTCATTTTTATTTTAAAAACTGTCTTTTATAAAAATATTACCTACATTATATGTGTCAATCAACAACTACTTAGCATCATAATTGAATTATGATTGTTCCATTATGGATTTTCCTCGCCGTGCCTGAAACTTAATTCATAAAATAGTTAAAACTGAGAGGGTTCAAACGTAGTTAAAGCCAAATTATACTTCGTCGCTGCATCCTCGGGATTTTATCACAAGGTAGTACATTTCTTCATGTACCAGGCATCAACACGTTTTAGAGCTTGTATCACTGAAACAGAAAAAAAAACAAATTCCCTCCCTACGGTAGGTACGTCGCTCTGACAGGTGACAAGTTCATCATTCGTTTCTAGTGTTCGGGCATCGACACACCCTCTCTCGTTATATTTTTTATATAACGGTTTTTTTTAAGTGCTGAAGTGTTTGCAATAGTTGTAGTAGTGTAAATCGATAGATCCTAAATGAAATACAACGTTAAGATCGTACTTACCTTTCGTTTCAAACAATAACTAAATACGATCTACAATAAAAATCTACCCACATTTTCTTGCACAAAATGTTTTAATAAGAGAACTCGTGATTAAAAGTGAATCTTCGTATGACTGTAAACAAAGCTAAGCAATAGCATGACGATGCAATGTTCAAAATTTAACAAAACACGTCAATGATGAGACCGTGAAGTGGTCTTAATCAATGTTGGCATTAATTTTAGCTGTTTATGATACCTGTTGAGGCCTGTCCAAAATGGACCCACCGTAACGAGATTACGATAAAACGCACACTGAGTGTGTGTTTCCAACAAACGAGACAAACAGAAGAAGAAGACCCTGTTTTTTCCCGTACCAAGTTGATCGGTGCATTTTCAACAAATTAGCCAAGCAGAATAAAGGTTCCTGTTTATTCCTGTCCAAGAGGACGTCCCGTAACGAGAGCACGGCCAGGCCCACAACGCGAGTGTGGTTTCGAAAGCATTTTAAGGTGAAAATCAAATCGAAGACCAAACTGTAAGTTATTTTGTGCTATCCTTGCATAACAAAAACCTTTCTTTCTATATACACTAGTACCTAAAAATTTCTAGAATAAGATTGTAATTTCAATTGAAAACTAACGACTAAGAATAAGTCTTAGTAATGGAAGTACATACATTGAAATAATGTTGCATTTTGCTACTACACAGACACATCTGAGTAGCCACGCCACAGCTTTTGTAGCTATACAGCTATGGCTAACATCATAACTTACTCTAGTTGCTATTAAAATTTATATTTAAATACATTTGATACCACTTCGTGGTTACCGTTTACAATATTTATAATATGATGAAGGCTAACACCCGTGTTACCACGGGATAACCACTCACGTAGGCTTGCTGCCCACGAAGTTCACAACATATGAGAAAATGACAATCCAATGCGGATTTAGCAGAATGAAGTATTCAATTAGCCATGTAATTAGAGGCCGACGCCGAAAACGCCCGGTGAGTACCGGTGCCTAATTATATATTTTTTTTTATTTATTTACTTCTTAAAAAACCTGGGGGTTGGCCGAGAGTCATCACGCAGGTATTGTAAAAACCTGGGGGTTGGCCGAGAGTCATCACGAAGGTATAATAAAAACCTGGGGGTTGGCCGCGAGTCATCACGAAGGCATATAAATACAGAAAAATGATCTCAAATTTGAGACTTAATAGCTTGATCTGTACATAAGGAACAAACCTGGGAGTTGGCCGTGAGTCAACATGACGGTAACGATATCGCAATATCTGAATTAAGGGCCTATATTCAATCCGTGAAATAAAACAAAATGAAATAAAATGAAATAAAATGAAATAAAATGAAATAAAATGAAATAAAATGAAATAAAATGAAATAAAATGAAATAAAATGAAATAAAATGAAATAAAATGAAATAAAATGAAATAAAATGAAATAAAATGAAATAAAATGAAATAAAATGAAATAAAATGAAATAAAATGAAATAAAATAAAATGAAATAAAATGAAATGAAATGAAATAAAATGAAATAAAATGAAATAAAATGAAATAAAATAAAATAAAACATAAAATGAAATGAAAAGTATTTTAAAAGTAAACAACCTAGCCTTACCAGTATTTTTCTGTATCTTACCTTGCATGGTTTGATAACCTTACCTGGTGGCAGAGAACCCATGTAAGTTTTCGTTTATTATTCAAGAAATAATTATCTATGACTAGCAGCCCCCGCGACTTCGTCCGCGTGGCCTTAGCTGTATGTGAAAAAATATTTTCCCGCTTTTCTGTTGGAATTTTGCTGAATTGTCTTTGCTATCAACCTCACGGAGCGCGGGACCTTTCTAACGAATGCAAAACCGTGGAAATCGGTCTGTGCGCGTTATAGCGTCAGAAAGGAAAACCCGACTTATTTTTATATAGTAGTTTATTTTAATATAATAAATAAGCAAAAGCATTTGAAACAACATGAATTGAAGAGACACTTAAATTCTTTATTATTAATAGTTTATTCTTATGAAGCGATAAACCTAATCCACCTAATAATTAACACAGTAAGTATTTAATGCAGCCACGCGTTTAACAATAACAAGTTGAATAACAACACTTAATAATGGTGTAAGTACATAAACACAGTACATAAATGTATCTACTTGATTTACCTACTTGTTGTTGAGTGGTGTGCTACCCACGCGGATTTCTTTTATATGCAAAATGCTACACTTTTGCCGTTTAGCAAACATTAGTGACTACTCACAATTCAGCAAGCGTTAAATTTGTCATTTAACGATTGAGTAGATGATTTTTAAAGGTATAACTGCTGTTTTAGCCGTTCAATAGGCACAACTTGTAATGTAGACTTGAATTAGTACCTCGATTACGTGGTTATTTTTTGAAATAACAAAATCAATCAATAGGTATAGTGGATAACCATATCCAAGCCATGACTGGTTTTGACTTGGGATTAAAAGTTATAAATTGAACTAAAACCATCTCACATTGATCGCATTTCTGAATACAGGAAATGTATTGGAAAAAGATGTTTATCTTGTCTCAATTTCAGTAAGACTAGTACTTAGTCATTTGCAGATACTCTGACAGCATATACCTAAAGACAAAAATGTTTGGTAATGATTTGCAGATTACCAATTTATAGGAAGTAGTTTTAGCTTTTATTGTTCGCATCTGGCAAGGTTTGTTGATTAAGAAATTAATTGCAATCAGATGCTAAATGACAATTTAATAGTTTTAGTATTTGATATTATGTAGGTAGGTGACCTACCATTAAGGATTTGTTGCATACGCACTCACGAGTAGAAGACATCGTGGTCTTTCATTTTAAAATGACCGCAATAAGTTAAGTTTTTCGTGAGAATAGGACTGAAATCACAATAATAATTTAATGAAAAATAACACCTTCCCATAAGCAACAGCTCTTTTATTAGTTTACACTTTAGTAGTGTACCAAGCCAAACAAGATTTGACATTTAATAAGAAATTCACAGTAAGAAGATTTAAGGAGAGAAGTCAGTAGAATATCTTAATGCAATTCTAACCTTAACTGTACCAACAGGGAACTGTAGGTACCTACCTACTTACAGTGTTACGGATATTATTCGCATAGCGATAGTTAAAAATAGACGATTTCCACTCACGAAAACATTGTCATGAAGAATAGTAAGACGTCTCATCCTTACAAAACGCCCCAGCTTTCACCAGAGTGGCATAAATTACCTAAGTAATAATACCTCAGTTAGGTTATTAGATTAAAAACATAGGCCAGCTGCATTGACTAGGTCATGTGTAGTTTCTATCTTGGAAGGACATTTCAATCAATGAGAGTCATAGAAACTCTTAAGAAAAATAATAAAGACTAAAGCTTATTATGCCTAGGTTATTATTCTTTCGGATTCTAAAGTCTGCTTACTCTGTGCAGTAGACAACATACTTACATTAAGAAGTATTATTAGCAAAAACTAGGAGAGTAAGTTACTAACTAACTTACTTTAGTACCCACTGCCGTTGGGTTCTATTTGGGAATAGGTTTTCCAAACAACAGCTTTAGTTGAATTAAGTTAGGTGACTAATTATGTGTCACCCACACAACGAGCACATACAATGCTGGGCATTTAAATTGTTGTAATAAACCACTGCCCAGTGTACTTGTATATAATTATGTACCACCTTACTTTACATTTATTACGAAAATATTAACGGAAAAGTTGCAGCTCAAGCTGCTAACCTGTTTCAATAGACGTCGTTCTTTGATCCCGAATTTACTATGGATTAAATATTCGAGTAAATTAGGTTTTATTATCGGGTGGTATATGTATACCTGTTCTTGTGTGTGGTAACAGCAAAGCAGCAAAGTTCATACAGTTACCATTAAGTTTTTTTAATTAACATTGCTTAAATTAATATTAATTATTATGCAAAGCATATTTATAACATGAAGTTATCTTAATTTATATTCATCTTGGAACATAATACTGAAGCTGCGATGATCTTTTGACTTTTGGTCATTGGTCCTTAATTTTGTTGCGTTTTATAGTAAACAGGTAAAATTATAATAAACGTTACCTATTTCACATCAAAAATAAAATTTGGTATCAAATTCAATTTAGTAAATTCTTGATATTGATTTCCCTAGACCTCTAAACATCTACCTTGTGATAAAATCCCGAGGATGCAGCGACGAAGTATAATTGATGATTAAACGAACTTACCTTAAGTGAAGTTCTATCATAATTATATGAGTCGCTGCATCCGAAGGGATTTTAGCTCCCACCCTACCCATAGTTACCATCATACCCTTTGGTAACTGACCCGAGTAACTTTAGGGAAATCTGTCTCTAAAAGAATGATGAACTTGTCACCTGTCAGAGCGACGCACCTACCGTAGGGAGGGAATTTGTTTTTTTTTCTGTTTCAGTGATACAAGCTCTAAAACGTGTTGATGCCTGGTACATGAAGAAATGTACTACCTTGTGATAAAATCCCTTCGGATGCAGCGACTCATATAATTATGATAGAACTTCACTTAAGGTAAGTTCGTTTAATCATCAATTATAGACCGTCACTCAATGTTAAATTGGCCTTGTAAGTAAGGGAAGCTCGGTTTTTAGATCTACGGACTACCTATTTTGTTACAACATCAGTCTAATTAGGTAAGTACATAATCACTGTGACTTTTAATTACAAGATAAAATGAACTAGTTTGATCAAACATCGTTAAACATCAAATTCTTGAAGAAAAGGGGGTTGCCAACTTTTTTTGTTTAAAACGATCTTCTGTGTATGCGTCAGCGTGACAGGTGACCTAGTAAACATCGCAAGGTCTCGGTGGATGCAGGATGCACAATTACCCCTCATGAGTTCTCACCTTGACGTGGCCAGGGGGCCTAGTACCGGTAGAGTGAAACCACCGGGAAGCCAAGAGAGCTCAGGCGTGGCAGAGTGGTGGACTTGGACACCCACCCACTGCGATCCGTAAGGGCGACACGTTGGGTTGCGGGTCCAGTAGGGCCTGCAAGCGCCCTAAGGCTCGTGGTGGGGCCGCGGCGCACAATCGGTTGGTGGGGCCAGTGATCCGAGGCTGGTGATCTGGGCCTATGCATCACGGCCCGGCGCCGTACCGAAAGATGCGGTAGCGGAGCCGCCCTTTGGGTGGCTGGTGTTTGCGGGCCCAGTAAGGTCTGCGTACAGTGGGAGCCAGCGGGCCGGAGTGCGAGGTGTTCTGGTTCTTATTGCAAGGCGTCCACCGTGATGGCTGTAGTGCCTGCGTATTCCAGGCACTGTCGTGGCCTCCCCCCTTTGTTCTAGAGTTTTAGTCGGTAGGAGTCCGACATAACGGCCGGTATATGAGAATTTCCTTACGGAAAAAAAGCTGCCTACAATTGACCGTTCTGAAAATCTATGGGGTAGGCCCATGTTCAGCAGTGGGCGTCGTGTGTTAATGAGGATAAAGATTGATCGAACATTTTAAGGGTTTTGAAATTTATTTTAGCTTAATTAGGTGACAAGCTAACGCTCATTCAATTCTTTAAGTTATGGGTCAGGATGGCGGACATTATCTCGCTTCACCTAAAGTCATTTTGATCGTCGTTGGTTTTTTACATTATAGTTATTTCAGACCTATAAAAACTAACTTAAGTATCTACACTGTTAGATGTAAATAAAGTCTTTCATCAAATTTTCGTGAATATTTAACGTTCTGTCTCTTAATTAATATTAACCATCAACTTATTTAAGCTGTTAAAATGTGCACAATTAGCCACACAAATTGTACATTAAGAAACTCCACACTGGTTCCGCTTCGAAGTACGAACGACCCTTACACTGCTGCCGCGCCGCAGCAGTGCGGCACACAAGCGCTTAATTTAGAAATTCCCTGAGCCTGAAATAGAACCTAACTAAATGTCATCTTAAAGTCTATAAAAAATAGTCTCACCCCTCTTGCTAATCACACTACTTATGACTTTTTTGCCATCAGTGCAGTCTGGCGTCTAACCCGCGCACAATGCGTGACCTTGCGCTGCGGTCGTTCATCTGTCTCACTCTCAGAGCTGCGTATGCACACACAGACGCGCTTCATTGGCAGGTCACAGTTTTAGGTGCGAACTTCCTTTGTCTTGCTTTTGGTAGGAGATAGATGGACAGTTTTCTCTTCTTTCTTTCATGAAGTGGCTGGTCAATTGCCAACTGATAAGTGGGTATATTGCACCAAATGCCACTAGCAGTAGGCTGGATGATTACTCTTCTAACAAGAAATATTCATTTCTCGCCTTTATCAACTGACCCCCTTATTTATAAAAACTTAAACAGCTCTACAACAACACGGTAACTTTTGTATCGCTTTGTCACTTTCATTCTTGTTGCAGCCGCCATTTGCGAGTAAGTGACAGAACACATCAATAGCTTAAACAATGCTTTAGCGTTGCGTTCGTTTTTATGAATAAGGGGGTAAGTACTTAGATGATTAGAAAGTGAAAAATCCAGAAGGTTTAATGAATTGCCGTTACCAAACTTTGAAAGAAACTACAATCTTCCACATAAGTTTCTAAACTTTCTTCTTGCATTTTTTCTCAAATTACAAATAAACAAAAACAGGTGAGATAACATATACCATTTCCAACCAAACCAAAAATGATGTTAGTCTATGATATGTGCGCAAACACTCGTCCAACTAAAGGTTCCATTTCTTTTTCGTTTACCGCTGAGAAGCTAGCGTCGGAAAACATATTTCTTTCGCGCGAGAAAGTGGCGCTAAGAAAAAATCAATTTTTCCTCACAACGCGTCACTCACACACACACACGCGCATGTGTGACGCTAGTGGGGCATTGTAGTTGGGTACTGGCTGCAAAGAAAACGAAGGGGCTGGCGAGAACAGGATCTCATGTTAGTTTTGTATGGAACGACATTTTTAGGCATACAGTAGCTATGCCGCGACTTACAAAACTGAAAATCAACTAAAATATTGATTGGGGAATGTGTTTGCTGGATATTTCATACAACACCAAGCATAGGATTTCATACTAGAACAACACATGACATTAGATTTCACATTAGATTTCATACTAGCACCATTCATTCTCAGTGTTATCTCCAAATACAGGCCAGAGATCAGAAAAAATAAGTAACAAGAATTACTAGACATTGTGAATTTCACAATGAGAAGAGAAAGAAGCGGTTTATAGTATCAAAAGTATAAAGACTGTTTCGAAATCAAAGATGAACTATCGTAACGAGTAAATGAAAGTTTTCAAGATTGAAAGTTAAGGATTTCACGATTTGCTATCGCTGAAACTCAGGCGTATTAATTAGTCATTTAGTACGCATTTTCTTTATTTGAGCTCCCTAGGTTAATCTCCCTAGCGTGCAAAGATGCACTCTTTTGATGGTGACGAATGGCTTAACCCTAAAGCATTACTCCTTAAAATATTTCATTGCCACTTCTTTCTTAGGTAATAATGTTAGCAAGCATTCGTTTATGAATTTTTAAACAGTGCTATTGTAACCAGTGACAGGTTTAGTATGATTGAAGGTACCAGTTAATCATACTAAACCTGTCACCTAAATATTATTTAGAATTGGGGATACGCCCTTGTCGGATCGGGTGATCATTCCAGCCGTACTACCTCCAAATCCACACGGCCAACACTCATATAAGAAAGCTAAGATCTCTGTGACCTGACGTTAATGGGGAACTATATGGTAGAGCAGGTCAGTGCTTCGCTAGGATGCCACTCTTAGTGATCTCCCTGTGTGACCACAAGCCTATCCTGGTAAAATATCTTTCGCTAGGGAAAGGAAAGTTGCTATTCTTAGGATATTCTAGCCAGCTTATTCCTTCTTTGATAAAAAGATGGGGAAGAGGTGCTCTCATATTTTTTGGACTCTTAAGAGACGGTGGTTGCCTTTTTGGCAACGTGTGGTGGCGAGACAGCCAGAACTGCACCGGTATCATGACGGCCATGTCTTGACCTGACTCTATGGGATTGGCACCGTACTATGAGATGATTTGCTCTCTGCATCTTAGAAATGCTCGGAGCCGCGAGTGGACGATTTTCGCAGGATGCCATTATAACGTCAGCGGGAGGGTTGAGTTCACTCACCGCCTTAGCGGGGGCTTGCAAGTGTTGGGTCGGAGGTCCTGCCGTTTGGAAGACAGGTCAAGTCATGGAGCAGCGAGCAAGTTTTTTGACACAATTCATGAAACCTAATTGTGTGAGCGCCTGATCAGCAATCGAAGACTGTGAAAATGGAGTCAAAAAAGTGTGCAATATTGATAGTTTTAATCTTATCAACATACACATACAAAGGGGCGGTAAAACTTACAGCCTGTAGTGCTTAAGATCTCCAAGTAGAACTTCCAAGACTAAAAGTGGTGCTTAACTTTAAGTGAAGTACCGTTGTATGAAGGGGAGTTGAAAATATAAATTCTTACCCTTTCTCACTTTCTTTGCTGTCCATACCACCCTGCAAGTGTGAGTGCTAGACGACGGCTAGACGCACTGACCCACTGCCCGGCGGCCTTGCGTTTCTTATGTTGTCGTTCCGTCCCCCTCGCACCCACTGCG
Organism: Udea ferrugalis; assembly: GCA_950022985.1. Taxonomy (NCBI): domain Eukaryota; kingdom Metazoa; phylum Arthropoda; class Insecta; order Lepidoptera; family Crambidae; genus Udea; species Udea ferrugalis. The sequence continues at coordinate 1,391,407 of OX465527.1, read as the reverse complement.
GGCGTGCTCTCTCGCTCGTGCGTGCGTCTATTCATAGTTAAGACGCTGTTCAAGGTTGTGACATGTCTGGACAGGTCATGTAGGGTGCTCGGGTAGGGTTGAAACTTGTTTTGGAGAAATGTTGTTTTCTTTTTCTTTGGTGTTGCAGTTTGCTTGGGACAGCGGATTTATTATTTGTGCATTCGGTATGTATAGGGATTACTAGTCTGGTTCATAGGGACACATTTTGCTGAAAGTTTTATAGTAGGCTTCCTGTTACAATTATTTACATACTTAACATCATCGATAGTTTTGTTGCTATCAATATTAATATTGATAGGCTACCACCGATTTTGGACCATTGACCGGTAACTCTTGTATGAAAGCGACACATACGAAATACCTATGTAGCTTAGTAGTAAATATAAACAATTTGAACAAAAGACAGTCTGGGTTGCTTACTGGTTGCTTGATTTTTTTTATACGAAATCTACATAGGTGCAATGTATTGACAGATGTTCTCACCTCATGTCAACGCACATAAGGTATTTCCAAGCTACGTTTTTTTTTTGAGTTTTTTTGTAGTTAAAATGTGCTGTCAAGAATTGCACTACGAAGAAAAACCGGGCGTCTATTTTTGAAAATAGCTAGTTTTTAATTTACTTAGTAGCTTGACTATTCCTAAAAAAAATGTATTTCCCGATTTCTGACTTATATTCTAACTTTCTTGACACTGTCAATTTACTGAATTGACACCTAATTTAATTTGACCAATGTACAGCCCTAAGCGTAACCCCTGTATCCATTATGCATGTCTGGTTCCAGGGGTCCGTAGGGATAGTTATTGCGTCGGAAGGCTGTGGGTAAGTGGGTCGTGGGATGTGTTACGGCGCTTGTTACTTATTGCCTCGTTTATGCGTATACTGAGTTTGCCATTGAGAATAGTTTTGTGGGTTTCCGTTGCATGAGATTTTTAAAAAAATAGAAAGAAAAAAAAAACTCTTATAATTTAGGACGTCGCGACTTTTAGAATAGCAAAATTATTAGGACAAAAAACAGCATGAAGAAGAAAAAAAAAACTTCCAGGCAGCAGGGTTACCTACGATGACCAAAATAATGGACATAGACAACAGCTAAGTAATGCTTGGATCCAATAGGCTCAAGAGAGCGATTTTCAAATCATCAGGTCGATCCAAAACGTACCAAATGAATTCAAAAGTTAGACAGACATAGCCAGACACGTTGCCTTTTCAACCTTACGTTGTTGATGTTTCGTCCATCTGCACGAAACGGTTCGCTTACTGATTTATGATGCGAGCAGCTGAAAAGTGGACCTCGCTTACTGTGTTCCCGAAACAGTAAAACTTGAGTGTCTGTCAGACATGTACGGTGGACAGCACATCACTTAACCCATTTCCGGTCAGTCCTCCTTGCTCTATTGCAAAGAAATGACATTTGGCAAGAGCGAGAGAAAAAACGGAAATGGGGTAACCTGATGTGCTGTTGACTGTGCCACCAGAGACCACATCATCACTTATCATCAGGTGGGATTGTTGATCGAATGACTGCCTTGCTCTAAATAATAGTTAAAAAAACTTCGTCGATAATGATGGCAGAAAAATATTTTCTTGTCCGACAAAACTAGCTACCGTTATTCTTCACAGACTCACAAGGATCCTTGTCTGAGGTCAAGGCAAGAACTTATTATTCCCCATGGCTCCCGAAGGGTGTTTGTCTTCTATCTACAATAGTTTAACTTCCTGGAAGGGGCGTCTAGACGCGGGGTCAAAGGTTAAGGGTCAACTAGGTGACCGCTACTTACCCGAGGGACGAAACCCTTTAGTTTGATGGCGTTGTTATGGCATGTCTATGGGTTGTCTATGGTTTGCGGACGTGTTACTTGGGGTGTGGATGTTTGTGGCTTACATTATTAATTTAGTAAGGCGAGATTTTACGAGGAAATGAGCGAAAGGATAATTGGGTAGTTGTGATTAATATCGCAGGGGAAAATGCGCTTTGTTGAGCTTATTAGATCATTTTAAAGCTCAGTGATTGTTTTATAACGTGTATGGCTTTATAAGTTTAACGATGCGCAAAAAGATCGCAAAATTGGAGTGAGTTTGTCGGTCATATTAGTCGTAATGGTTTCTCTTGTAATTTTGTAGTAGTCAACACTTTTTATTATTTAAAGTAATAGAGTACATAACTTCACATAACTTTAGGACACCTATTTCATAACAAAACAATGCTTAGAGCATCGGGTGGTTTTATAGGTTTTTTTTGTATTGTGTTACAATTGTAAGTTGATCTAACACCACCTGGTGGTAATCAGATGTAATCAGTTTTATGATGGAGTGGCACAGTAATATTCATTAAAATCCCTTTAGATCAAAAAATAGTAACAGCGGTACAGTACAGTTCTTGATGACTACAAAGATAAGTAAATGATTCAAGAAGAACCGGGTATTTGCTTTGAAGAATATGAAGTAACTAAGAATTAAAGTTAAAATCTTGTGTTCATTTCGATGATTGATGAACAGTTGCTAAATGCAGTAATTATTCTAACTCTGCTTACCAATAATCCTTCAACACACACTAAGTTAGTTCTGGGTGATATGGCTTGAAAAAACACCAAGAATAAAGTTAGTTCAGTTAGGTTTGTTATTGCCTTAAATCAACACTGTAATTCTTCAGCCATCCCCACAAGACAATTCACTGACTTGTATTAAAAACGATCAACGGGGTGGAACTGGCTTCTTGCACATGTGTTCTTGGAACACTAAAACTTGCATAGCTTCTCGTCAAGAAAAAAGGGAATAGGCACTTGCTGGGCAGCATACAGAGGCGCACACATCAACCCTAACATAGGGGCACCTTATGCGGCTGATGTCACACCCATTTTGCAATGGTTTTGTAAAGGTTGATGTGTACTCTGTACCTATTTATAACATCATCGACCACATCATCACCCACTGTCAGGTGCGATTGCAATAAAATTACTGCCTAGCTTTAAATTAAAAATCAAATAAAAAAGGTATTGACGCAGTCACATGAAAAGCGACTAAAGAAACCAATACTTTGGCATATACAATCTATGGCTAGGGCGGAATAAAACTCAATACACAGGAAATAGTGTTTACCTATTAAGGTTCGAAAGAAGCTAAAGACTTTTTCCGGAAACAGGTTACCTTATTTACCCAGTAGTTAAGTGGTGAAATTAAACTCTACAAAGTTGGACCACTAAGTACAAAATTATCAAAAGACAGAAAGACAGCCGATTACATACTATTAACAAACACATTAAATTAACATAAGTGAGTAGGGTTAAGAACAGGATCGTTAAAAATAGTCCTTACGCCATTTCCAACGCCAAAACGAAACAGAATTTAAAACATACTACAAAACCAATGCAACGTATTTCGGCTGATGAGAAATCTCAAAAATACAACCTATGTAGACCGCAACAAATATACACTCACACAAACGCATTCATACAAATTGTATGTGAGAGGTGTTTGTCTCACTGGAACGCTTAACGTCAGCGTTATATAGCTCACAACAATGAATCTCTAAGACAAGCTTTAGCTTCCGGTGCTATTTTATTTATTTATTTATTTGTACAATAATTGAACAAACCGGCTTACAGTTGCCCAAAGCGCCAGTATGTTTAGAATTACAATTAACATAAATAAAAAACCATGCACGGCTAATATATCATATGAGGTATGGATTACAAATTAATTATTTGATATTACTATTGATAATGTATGTATCCTGATTTTGCATCCAAATTATTTTGGAATAACTAGATTCGTTTCGTCTCAAGACGAATGACATTGACCAATGTGTATTGCCAGTAATGACATATGGTAGACGTACTTAGTCGTTCACTAATGGGTCTCATAAGAAGACTCCAGTTCACCCAGTGAGGAATGAAGAGAGCGATGGTATTTCCAGCATTGGCATTTCCGCTTGATCGAATCAGAAATGAAGTGAAGAATGATCCGCAGAAGAACTAAGACAACAGACATCGCTCGAAGGATCGCATCTTTGAAGTGGCAGTGTGCGGGACACATAGCGCGGAGAACCGAACCGGAAAGGTTCTCGAATGGCGACCGCGTACCGGACGACGTTCAGGCCCTCCACAAGGCGGGCCGACGATCTGGTCAAGGTCGCGGGAAGCCGTTGGATGCGGACAGCGCAGGACCGATCGTAGTAGAGATCCTTGGGGGAGGCCTATGCTCAGCTACAGCATTCGGCTGAAATGATGTGATGATGACCTAGATTCCACTAATCTTGAATACCATCAGCTTACAATCAAACATTCCGTCACTGTTAGTGGAGTGACTGAACACATTCAATAACGTTAACTAGCAATGTCTATCTTTTCTCTGCCTTCGGTTGGATGCTGTCTAGTAAAGGCAAGTTCTAGTAAAGGCAAACTATGCTTGAAATACGTTTTTGTTTCTTCCTTGTCGTAGTCACAATATACATTTTAGAAATGCAAATAAAGTTGATTTGTTGTTTGTTTTTGCTTAATTTGTTGCTTAAGTTATTTACTTAACATATTTATTTATTTAATTAACTGGTTGCGATAATTGATTTCCAGAGGAACAAAATTCAAACATCCACAATTAATCATTTACAGCTGGGGTGAATTGGCTTCTTGTCTAATAGTATTAATACATTTAATATCACCTGATTCACGTTTTATTGCGTTGTAGATGTCTTTATTAGCATCCCAGTGAGACCCAGCCCTAACGCACACAGGCGCACGCGCCGATCTAAACCACCCGTCCGGCCGATAATGGCCGCCGGGTCAACGACCGCCGTTACATATTTAGAAAAAAATATTTGGCAAACTGTGCAGTGCGATGCACTTTATGTACTCAGTGCCAGGGAAACTGGGCGCGGTGATATAAATAGAGAAATAGACGTTCACAAACTATATATCAAACGTTGCGTTCGGTAATAAACATTTTACTGAGCTAAATACAGTCCGTTATAGGTCTGAGAGTACAAAATAATTATTTGGCTTGAGTGCTATACGCCAACGCGGAAAGTGCCTATACTGCTGAGGCTAAATCATTAGTGATAGCTATATTTTAATCAATAAACTCAATCTGTATAGAGTCGATGTGGGGCATGGTCTCATGATCAGATCACTTTGATTATAGATTTTATAGAAAATTAACAAAATATGGAACAATGTTTTCTTGCAATGAACTGAAACAAACTGAAGTGTCCGAAACGATGATTAGTGGAGTAGAAAGCTTCTCGAATGGAGGCCACCGCTGGGTAAGCCTAATAGACCGATGGATTGTGGAGGGTGGTAGATAGTGGTGGTGGATGGCGGAAGCGAGAAAGTTTTGTGGCGTACCCTGGGGGAGGCCAGCAGTGGACTCCAATAAGCTGATGATGAGGATGAGTGTAGGATGATGTACCATTTACTCTTTCAGGAAATATTTGATAGAAACAATTACAGTTTCTTCTGGAGGCTTGTTCATTTGTAGTAGTAACGTGCCAATTTTAACGGCAGAAGCCTTTGCGACCGTGTGCAACAGTTGCCTTTTGTAATATTTGCACCTTTCCGTGGTAAGCAGTGTACGAGTTAACAAGCTTCCGTGAAGATGAGGAACACATGCAAACACATAAACTTTGGAAGAATTTAGGACTTCTTTACAACCAAAAACGGTTCCGGAGCAAATGTTAAGAAATCTCGGTCACTCAGAGGCAGTTTTATTCGATATCAAAATAAGTCTGAAAAGTCGAGGAGAAGAGGGCCTAGAGGTCCCCGTGTCCTTTTATGGGGTCTACTCTACCTGGCTAGTTCATAAATACGGTTGGAGAGGCTGGTGAATGTATCGCTCTATTATGTGAACAAGACCATGCCTTCACCTCTCAGTGTTCTAAGAAGATATTGTCATTTATCGTTGAAATCTTTATTTTCTAAATTAGAATTTTGCACTGCCAACAGCATTTCTGCCTAGCCCAATGGTTGACTGGTAGATAATGCTTTTAGCCGTAATCATTTTGTACATTAAAGATTAAATAAATAAATAATGAGAGGTCAATATCCAGAATCGTGTATTAAAACTCATCAAAATGTTTGTTAATGTCGGTGCTGCTTAATAATGTTTTGTGAGGTCCGAATAATCTTTATAGTTTTACAAGACTGTTTAAAAAAAAAACAGCTGGATAAGTCTGACACAGGACTCATAAATATATCAGTAGGTAAACAACGGCACCAGAGTACATACATTAGCATTTTCTACACTGTCGGCTGCCCTTGGCTCTAACAGAAAGTGCGACCGTTGCCCCACACCTTTGTCGTATTCAGTTGGCAAAAAACCTAAGAGTACAGTCGCGTAATTGTATTTATGAGCCGTTTTTGACAGAATTAATTTCAAAACTTTTCAAACCAATATGGATAAGATCAGATAAGTTAGGTATGTATAATGTTGTGACATTATACATACCTAACAGTTGATAAGCAGAAACAGTTATTGAAAGAGTATCTGAACTAAAGAGTTTAGGTGTATTTTATATTATAAATGACTAGCGGTTCGCCTCTGCTACACACGAGCGTTCCTCTTGTTTTCACATTTATAGAGATTCATTTATAAGTGATTCATACATCAGTTCATCCCTGTAATGCCACAAATAGAAAATTTCAAGTAAACTTCACAGCTCTAGTTCACCCACATAAACGTGCGAATGCGAATGACGGAAATTCATTGGCATATTTTATGAATCGATTAATTCGAATAGCTCTTTTCTACAATCTCTTTATTTGTTTATAGGTCCATCGGAATAATCATTCAAAAAATTCAAAAGACATTTTTCAAGCAGTGAAAAACAGTTTTAGTTGGCTAACGTTACACGAAAGATCGGTTTCGTTAATATTATGACAGGGTTCTCAAGCGGTCTGTGTTACAAATTACTTGACTCTACCTATAGTTGTTAGCGATGTCTGTATTGTTTGTTTTCCAAGTAGGTAGTGTAGGAACTGTGTTTATCTCCAAGTCAGTTAGGCGTCTACTGCACAAGCGACTGCCCTCGTGGCCAAGGTCTAGGTTCACGGCCGGGCGGGCGTTCGCGCTTCTAAGATATGGCTGAGGAACGCATTTGAAATCAATTTATGACTGCTTGTTTTGTGGGTTTTGTCAATTGGCTACTGTTTTCTGGGGCTTTGGTGGGATAGCTTGTTTACGCGTCTTTGTTTTTGTAAAAGATAGGAGCAAAGCTAAAATTAACGAGATAGATTTTATTACTACTTATCTAGAACTGCGGCTTTGTTATACCTACCAATGACACTACTGTTTTAGGTAACTTGTATAATGGATGGATTTTAATGAAACTTTACAATAATATAGCTTATGCATCTGAATAGGACAAAGACTACAATTTATAAAGATTAAACACTATGTTTTTCAACCTAAGCGCTAGTTACAAATATTCAAAAAAAAAATTGTATCACGGAGTGTGTATTTGTTAATCTGCAAGTTTATTGGTTCATTGTGTTTTTTTTGAACACTTAGTTTTGAATTTTTGTTTTATTTTGATATCTATTGAAATTAAGTCGTTAGTTTCATATATTTTTGAAGGAAATTCAAATAGATGCAAAAATTCCGTTTAGTCATTTTCAATGTAACGTTTATTTTACAATTCGAACCAGTTAGACGCGTCATCTAAACTAGCAGGAAAGCAGTTGTTTATAGCTTTGGCTAAATGACTCAGGCTAGATTCCTGACCTGCCCCACATCCGCCGTGACCTCATCTACTGAAGGTCACCCAGGTCGTTGACGTTCCTACTCAATGCTATTCGTGACGTTTAGTGGACCACTGGTTGATTTGTGGTTGATAAAAACGCTAATGACTCAATATCTAAAATATCTGAATACGCAAATGGGTTTGGGCGGGTTATTTGTGTAGGATGCAACTTTGACAAATGGACTTGAATCAGTTCTCACAAATGGATAACCCAAGCGACAAAAAATTTACAATATTAGATTGGTTTTTTGTATTCAATTTATCTGAGAACATGTTAAACTCGTATTTGGCGATGATTGAATATTGAATCACTGTAGCTTCTATGTAAAATGATTTTCAAAGATGATTAATGATTTAATTCGTTAAGATAGTTCATACAACAACCAACAAGATGTACCTACCCACGAGCACGATTCGTTCACGTTTTTAAGTATGACCTTCAGACTCTATTGCTGGTTCCTGCTTATACCTACTCGTTATAGAGATGGGGAGGAAGGGGGGATTTGGGATTGGCCTACTACCACCATCACCACCATCGAAAAAAATACTTTCTGATGTACTGTTGACTGTACACGAGTAGTTAAATTTTTTTTTAAATAATTTTGGTATTATTCTCCAAAGATTGTGAGATGTTTTTTTAAATGTTATTCATTTGTTTAGTTCTAAACAATAGAAATCATTCAGTCATTCTGTGATACAATATAAATACTTACCTACATCCAAATTTATGTAACCGTATCGACTTTACTCTGGTTTCAAATTACACCATTGAAAATAATTATTCATCAACTATTAGTGAATATTTCGTTCCTATTGTTAGACCATATTCCGTAATGATTAAAAATCGCCAGTGTCCTACACCTATTAACTTTTAACACTAATAACAATGCACATTTGTACAATAGTAAATTGATATTCTGAATGTCATTTCCGTTGGTTCGTTTTTATTTATTTTCGGGCGACGGGACGGTTGATGAACTGGTTGAATTAATTTGTTATTGATACTATTTTGTGCTATTGCTGAAGTTTTAAATAAAAAGGGTTTGTAGGTAGGGACTATCTTTTTGCTTTTACGTTCTGATTGAATAAGCTCGGGAGAATGCTTGGTTGATGATTCGCGATTTAGAGGGGGATCAAATTTAAAAAGTCCCGCATTGAACAGAGGCGTTTACATCAACCTTTACCTTGCTACTGCCTACACAAGATTTTGTGATGGTTTTGTGAAGGTTGATGTGAATGCCTCTCTACCTTTAAGAAAATGGTGAGGAAAACGGCGATGACGGTGAATACCTAGATGGCGAAAGCAGGAGAGCGAAAGCTTAGTTTTGGGTCAGATAATCCTGGTGTATGATGTTCTTTTGTCTCATTTATAAAAACAAAATACCTACAATGACTAGGTACCCGAAATAAATCTGGTAACAGGTGAGCCAAATCCAAGATGCAGTGTAAAGCAACAACTCTCCTTGGCGTGATCTTTTTAATATAAATGACTAAATAGTCCTCAACCGAAATCTAGGCAGTGCCTAGACTTGACCTTCACCTAGACCGATGTTAGATCGCGTCACTCGGTGCGCGGTCATCGCTCTAACCTTGACAGGCTGACCGTATGCTATAACTCTATTCAGTTTCTCTGTGTGAGTGAGCACACATGTAACAAGCATTCAGTAGTTCTCAAACATTTCAGCAATCAAATATTACAAGACTATTTTGTTTGTAGAGTTGTAAAACTAGTTATTGGGATGGGTGAGACAAAACAATTTTGAAAAGAACGAGTACAATAAAACCTATTTCAGATTTTTCTCAGGTCATTCCGGTAGTAGAGCCACATTCACTTATGTAAATTAACAATAGCGTATCGGTATTTCAATGTAGGTTTTTGTAAAACGTATGTTAGTGTTCTTAGAGGAGTGAATAGGGCTTTCTGTCTTATACATTTTTCATACAATGTTGTCTAACGCCCAAAACCCAACCACGTGTGACCCTTATCTCTTTTTCGTCTTGTCAAAATACAATAAGACAGAAACAAGGTCTAAAAGCTGCCCAAATTGTATTGTAATTTAATTTGTAATTCATAACATTTCACTTTTTGTAGGTATTGGTGAGAAATGAGGAATAAATCAATCTATCTATCTATAGTTGAGGTTTAACTATATTTTGTACTAACAATACCTTAAATTCATGCTAGAACAAAATCGTGTGTATATATGTGCCGTGTAGTGCCGGCACGTTAATAGAATAGCACTACCCGCTCTCTTCCCGTGGGTGTCGTAAAAGCCGACTGAGGGAAAACAGCCACCAGGAGATGGGCAGCAGCGTCTCCAAACAACAGCAGGCCCTACTGCGATCGCCAACCCGCCTGCCAAGCGTGGCGATTATGGCAAATCCCCCCCAAAATAATGGCACGACATAAGAAACGGCCCCCAGTCCCCGGCGGCCCCGCTATTCCTGGCTACGGCAGCGGTTATGGTAACGGCGGGGCAGGGGGTGCGAAGAATCCCCGGGTAGGATCCGGCTGCCAACATCGACGACTCGACCTGGCAACTTATAACGCGCGCACACTGAGGCTCGACGCGAAGCTGATTGAGTTGGAAGAGGCAATTGGTAAGTTACATTGGGATATTATTGGGTTATCAGAAGTCCGAAGAAAGGGCGAGGACTCGATAACCCTGCAATCCGGTAACTTACTATACCACCGGGAGGGCGACCAACAGTCCCTAGGTGGTGTCGGGTTCATCGTCCACAAGTCCCTTGTCAACAACGTGATAACTATCGGAAGTGTTTCGAGCAGGGTAGCGTACCTGATACTCAGAATATCGAAACGATATTTGCTGAATGTCATTCAGGTCTACGCTCCGACCTCGAAACACGACGATGTCGAAGTGGAGTCTATGTATAAGGAGATCTCTAAAGCCATGCCTAGCCATAAAACCCACTACACAGTTGTGATGGGGGATTTCAATGCGAAGTTGGGGCAACGTTGCGGTGATGAGCTGAGAGTGGGGCAATTTGGATTTGGGCAACGGAACAACAGGGGCCAGATGCTGGCAGACTTTAGACTTTATGGAGAAAGAGAACCTCTTCATGATGAACTCCTTCTTCAAGAAGCCCGTAAGCCGCAAATGGACCTGGTTCAGTCCGGACGGTAAGATGAGAAACGAGATCGATTTTATCATGTCGACGAAGAAGCACATATTCAATGATGTCACTGTGATCAACGCTGTTAAGACAGGTAGCGATCACCGCATGGTCAGAGGCACATTGAATATCGACATAAAGCTTGAGAGAGCGCGACTGATAAAATCCACGCTCCGACCAATACCGGCTCAGATTCAAAACCCCGAGTGCTTTCAGCTCGAGCTTCAAAACCGTTTCGAAGCCCTTGAGAACAGCATCGATGTGGACGATCAATACAACATGGTGGTGGATATTGTCCGTACGGTAGGGTCCAAGCACTTTAAAACCCGCCGTCCAAAATCCAAGAAACTCTCCAGCCATACTCTCCTACTCATGGATCAGAGAAACGAAATGAGGATACAGAACTCAGTGGATGCCCATCGTTATCGGCAACTCAACAGACAGATATCTAAGTGTTTGACGAGCGACCTTCGCCAATTTAATACCCAGTGTATTAAAGAGGCCATTGAGCGGAACAAAGGCTCCAAAGTGTTCGCCAGAGATCTGTCTATTGGGCAAAGCCAACTGACGAGGCTGAAAACTGAGGCAGGTAGCATCATTACGTCCACACCTGAAATCCTGAGGGAGATTGAGAGTTTCTATGGACAGCTGTATTCCACGCAAACACCTGTTGAAAGCAAGGCTAAAGACCCTAGAGCCAAGCTTACCCGACACTATACCGAAGATATCCCGGACGTCAGCCTGTACGAGATTAGGATGGCTCTCAAGCAGCTTAAAAACAACAAGGCGGCGGGTGATGACGGAATCACAACAGAGCTTCTGAGAGCGGGCGGTCGGCCGATACTCAAGGTCCTCCAGACGCTCTTCAGTTCTGTCATCCTCGAGGGCAGAACGCCAAAGGCATGGGGCAGGAGCGATGTGATGCTGTTTTTCAAGAAGGGTGTCAAAACTCTCTTGAAGAACTACAGACCCATATCGCTTCTGAGCCATATCTATAAGTTGTTTTCGAGAGTCATTGCGAATCGTCTCGCTCGCAGGTTTGACGACTTCCAACCTCCCGAACAAGCCGGGTTCCGAAAAGGCTATAGTACCATAGACCACATTCATACGCTGCGGCAAGTTATACAGAAGACCGAAGAGTATAACTTGCCACTTTGCCTGGCGTTTGTGGACTATGAGAAGGCCTTTGATTCGATTGAGACCTGGGCAGTGTTGCAGTCTCTCCAAAGGTGCCAAATAGACTACAGGTACATCGAGGTGCTAAGGTACCTATACGAAAACGCCACCATGTCGGTCCAATTACAGAACCAGAGCTCTAATCCGATCCAACTACAGCGAGGCGTGAGACAAGGAGACGTCATATCTCCGAAATTGTTCACAGCTGCGTTGGAGGATATTTTCAAGCTTCTGGACTGGAAAGGACGCGGCATCAACATCAATGGCGAGTACCTAACACACCTACGATTCGCCGATGATGTAGTTCTTATGGCTGAGACCTTGGAAGACCTGAACATAATGCTCGAAGATCTCGGTAATGCTTCTCAAAGAGTGGGTCTTAGGATGAACATGGACAAGACGAAAATCATGTTCAATGCCCATGTTGCACCCGCTCCAGTTAACGTTGGGAACATTACACTCGAAGTTGTTGACCACTATGTTTACCTGGGACAGGCAGTCCGGTTAGGTAAGTCCAACTTCGAGAAAGAGATCTCTCGTCGAATCCAGCTCGGATGGGCAGCGTTCGGGAAGCTCCGGCATATATTCGCGTCCGAAATTCCTCAGTGTCTCAAGACGAAAGTCTTTGACCAGTGTGTGTTGCCAGTAATGACATATGGGAGCGAGACGTGGTCGTTCACTATGGGTCTCATAAGAAGGCTCAAAGTCACCCAGCGAGCAATGGAGAGAGCGATGCTTGGTGTTTCCCTGCTTGATCGAATCAGAAATGATGAGATCCGCAGGAGAACTAAGGCAACCGACATCGCTCGAAGGATTGCATCGTTGAAGTGACAGTGGGCGGGACACATAGCGCGGAGAACCGATGGCCGTTGGGGTGGAAAGGTTCTCGAATGGCGACGGCGTACCGGACGACGTTCCGTGGGCAGGCCCTCCACAAGGTGGACCGACGATCTTGTCAAGGTCGCGGGAAGCCGCTGGATGCGGACAGCGCAGGACCGATCGTTGTGGAGATCTTTGGGGGAGGCCTATGCCCAGCAGTGGGCGTCGTTCGGCTGACATGATGAGAACAAAATCACAAGCACCAACCGATTGTTTATGTTGTCAAAATATTCCTTACAGCTAAGATTTATTAAGTTTGAGAACCACATTCTCACCAATTGAACTCTGACTACCACATGCAACCTATCATGAATGCGTGTGTGAATAGAATTGATGTTCTCTACAACTAAAATTATTGAAAAAATACCACTGTATGTGTAATATTTTAGCATAAAAAAAGTTGTTTCTTTCTAGCAAAGAGTCAATGTACTCTCTGAAATAATCGACGATATAACCTACCTCAATGTAGTATACAACTTGCGATCTATTTCAACCTTGAATTTACCGGTTACTGACTTTCAGCTAGTCTTGGCATTTTGTCAACAGCATTAAAGCCGCCTTTTTATCGTATTATGATTATATTCGTCTAACGGCTTTTTTGCTGTTTTATTCATGTAGAGCGTCGTGGCCCAGTGGTTAAACACTCTGGCTTGGAACCCGAAGGTCCCGAGACCAAATCCTGCCGGAACGCACCTACTTTGTGTTCATTGTATAATTTGCGGCTAACCCTCCGGTGATGGAAAACACCGATATAAAACCCAAGCAACCCTGATAACGGCAGTAGGCTCGCCCCTTACCACGTTGGGTTCAAATTCCCTAGGCGAAATGTGGGCTTCTGAATGTTCCGTTCACCATGACGGCAACAATCAGTGTGCCTCTGACTAACCCATTAGGGATATGGTCGTGAGGGTATGTTATGTTATGTTATTCATGTAGAATTTGAACAATACTTGGGCAGATTATAGATTATAATTGAATGTTATTTACAGTTTATATATAGAATTTTTAAGGAGTAATTGATTGATTATATTTTTTTGGGTTGTCTCTCATAAAAAAAATTCATAAACGTCCCTTGAGTTTTTCAGATAAAGAGTGTTATGTTATATGTAAATATATCATAACACTCTTTATCTAAAAAACCTTCACTAATGCCTACGGGTAACGTCAGCCTGTCTTACTAACCTACCCTTTGGACATACCATTACCTACTTAGATCGGCAATATTAACTTTAAATTATAGTATGGATAATTAAGTATGATGAACTATAAATGTAAAATGATACAGAAAAAACCACTACGACAACAAATAACAAGGCTGTTATACGATAATCAGTATAATTAGTAATTACTTACCTTACAACCTTAAGTTATTCTTTAGAGGTGTGTTGACGATCATGTTTGATAGTAAACAAGCGTATATCCGTCTCTCTCGGATAATTGTCGTAATAGCTAATTGTCTCGTGTCACAGTCGCGTGCGCAGTGTGGGCTGTTTATATTATTGTTTGACTTTGACTACGAGGCAGCCTTTAACCTCAATTCAGTAGTTTTAAGGCAAAAAGACAATATTTACAAGTGTTCAAAATATAAAGGAAAAAAACGGATAAATTGATATTCCGTAGTGTCATTGCACCTAGCATATGCCTGAAGATCCTAAGCTCTTAGTTTTGTTATAATTTGGGTACAAGTTAAGCAACTTTTGGATAGGTGACCATTAGAAATGTGACGAAACAATTCAACAATTTAATGCTTGGGAACAAATGATAAATTTATGGCTTGCAATTATGCAGAAGTATCAGTACCTAGTCGGGCAAAATCAGGGGCTCTTGGGGGGCGTGACTTCCCTCCTCCGACAAGTTGATGCCTCGTCATTGCTTGTGCTGGTTTGCACAAGCGAGCAAGGTCTGGAGCGAAACTTCTTCCCTACAGGTAGGTATCTACTTATTTTATTTTTAGCATTAGGGATAATGCATTATCATCTTACTAAAGATAGGAAAACCAGAAAAAGGCATTCGGTCTTGGCATCAGGCGGGACTCGAACCCGCGTTTAAGGTATATGCCTAAACATTGGTGAAACCAACCTGTCTGTCAGGTAAAATATACCAGAGAAATTCGTCCGGTCTGTTAATGGTTTCGGTAGCATAATTGGTAGTGCAGTCGCCCGGCTTGCGATAGGCGCGGGTTCGAGTCCCGCCTGATGCCAAGACCGAATGCCTTTTTCTGGTTTTCCTATCTTTAGGTATCTACTTACCGAGAAAAGTACTTTAAGTCGTATGACATTTTAGCCTGACTTTGGAACAATTGTATAGGCCTGTAGGAACGTCAGTGACAAAGAACTTATCAAGTGATAGCTTCTCAAATCATCGTTTAACGATCAACATTACTTCATTTATATGAAAACTAGCAATAACAAGGAAACGACGTTCGTCAAAACAAGTTTAGTGCGCAAATAGTCATGTTTGTGGCCGTGAGGACTGTGAACGACCGACCCAAGGCTACCAGTCAGCCTAATGCCCCAATCAATCTATCAGCATCAAGTTTCAGTGCAATGAACTTGAACCATATTTGGTAGTTTAAAATTCTTGAGGATAGCCGAAACGAATTTGAAACAGAATCGTGATACAATGTTCAAGATATTCGCATTTAATGACGTTGTAGGTATAATCACGTGTTTGAATTACTTACCTCAAATTCTTGTTGCCTGCCTTTTCACAAGTCGTAATTCAAATCAAAAGGAATAATACAATCGTGTCAAGTGAAGATTTCTTGAATGACAAGAATTTGTCTTCACTGAATTCAATAATTGTACCTATACGAAACATTGTTGAGAACTATAGATTTTCTAGTCCCCGGCGCCCCGGAGTTTTCACTAGAAAACTCCGGGGCGCCGGGGGCGCTGGTGACCATTAATTCAATTCAATTCAATCATTGATTGGAAAACCATAATGTTATAAAGGTGTTAGTTAGTCACCGTTCAACAAAATAGTTTATCAGGCATCCCGTGCCTATGTGTTGTGTGAGGAACGGCATAACCGTAAGTTAAAAAAGCTGTGTGTCCGCCGAGATCGCAGTCAGCTAACGCGGAATGCGGTATTTGGGAGATCGCAAGTACAGTCAGCCGCAAATAAAAGTGAGCAAAATGTGGTTATTAATTTATCTGCTACCACACTGGATGATGTGACACAGAACATACTGGCGAAGGGGATGAATTTTGCGCTAACACCAAAAAGGGTACCTTTTGAGAGCATAATCTGTGGTGTGGAGGAAGCAATCATTCGCAACAAGGTGCCGCCGATGGACGCAGACGTTCTGAGGCAGGATGTAGCGGTGATTTTGCGGAAAGCCAGGCTACCCAAGAGCAACATAACTAAGGAGGAGCGTCAGGTGCTTAGGGAACTTGGTCAGAATGAAGAAATCCCAGTGCTCAAGGCCGATAAAGGAAACGCCACTGTAGTCATGAATGCTGCGGATTATGACAATAAGATGAAGGAAATGCTCGCTGATACCGCGGTCTACAAGCCCGTGTCGTACAATCCCACTGCTAGAGTGACTCGACGTATTCGCGCCCTGATTCAGGAGCATAGTGAGATTTTACTGATGACGTGTTTTTCCAGCTGCATAGAGCAAAAACCGTGCAGCCACCAAAATTATATGGTTTGCCTAAAATTCACAAAAACAACGTGCCACTTAGACCAATTGTCAGTCAGATAGACTCACCCACGTACAGTCTGGCTAAACACGTTGCGGGAGTGCTGCAACCACTAGTGGGGAAGACCTCGTCGTATGTGAAGGACTCGCGACATTTCATTGAGCTCCTGAAGACCATTACAGTGGAACAGGGTGACACCATGGTGAGTTTTGACGTTGAGTCGCTGTTCACCAATGTGCCGCTCAGGGAATGCCTGGAGGTCATCAAGGATCTACTTTTTGACAATGAACTGCCGAGTGAGTACAGTATACTATTGGAGAATTGTTTGGACGGTAACTACCTCTTGTACCAGGGTCAGTACCACCTCCAGATTGACGGCGTGGCAATGGGAAGTCCCGTAGCACCAGTGATTGCGAACATCTGGATGGAACATTTTGAAAAGAGAGCATTAGCAAGCGGCCCTGGTATTGTCAAGTTTTGGAAGAGGTATGTAGATGACATATTTTGCATCATAAACGGAGACTGTATTTGCAGCATCTTAACTCCATTCACCCGAAAGTTAGGTTCACCTGTGAGATGGAGAAGAATAAATCCATGGCATTTCTGGATGTGCAGGTAACGGTGAGGCTGGATGGAACCTTGGCACACTCAGTGTATCGTAAGCCAACACACACTGACAGATACTTGTACGCCTCATCGCATCACCATCCGGGTCACTTACAATCCGTTGTGGCATCATTGGTGAATAGAGCACACAGTCTATGCGACCCTGAGCATGTGGGGGCAGAGCTAAAGCATGTTCAGGAGGTTCTGAGAAGGAATGGCTACAAAGTGACCAGGAGGCACATGAAGCAGATGAAAAAGGTAGGAAAACAGCCGATGGTGAGCCGAGTACCTGCTTTTCTACCTTACGTGAAAGGGATAACGGACAAAGTTGGTTCAGTACTTGGGAATTACGCCATTAAGACTGTATGTAGTCCGTTATCCAAAGTAACGAGAGAGTTGCGCTCGCCAAAGGATAGGATACCTTTGCAGACACCGGGAGTTTATAAAGTCGACTGCAGCTGTGGTAGTTCCTATATCGGACAAACGAAGCGTCCAATCGCTGAAAGGGTCAAAGAACATATCGCAGCTGTGAAGAATCGGCAGACGACCAAATCCGCCATAGCGGAACACCTTTTAAGTTCGGGGGTGAATCACTGGATGGAGTTGCACGACCCAAAAAACCTCTCAACTGATCGTCATTACCATACCAGGATGGTGCGAGAAGCTATTGAGATTAAAAAGCACCAAAATTTCAATAGGGAGGATGGTTTCAAATTGTCGTCTGCATGGAATCCGGTGATTGCTAGGTGTAAATCGCAGTTTGGACCGTCGAAAATAAAACCGGACAGTGTTAGTGTGTTTTGCCGAACTGACTGTACCAGTACTAATAATGTTGGAAATGTGCGGGTGGATGAAAATTTTCCTCCGCGCACCGTCAGACGGCGCCGCGCGCCGCCAGTCCGCTCGTGACCACGGCACATGCAATTGTCGCCGAAACG
Organism: Udea ferrugalis; assembly: GCA_950022985.1. Lineage (NCBI taxonomy): Eukaryota > Metazoa > Arthropoda > Insecta > Lepidoptera > Crambidae > Udea > Udea ferrugalis. Next base: position 1,373,274 of record OX465527.1, on the reverse strand, counting down.
TCGGGCAAATACAGGTAGAATAGTAGTTTTACCGTAGTTAAAATGTTGTAGAAAACCCGATTTTTAGTGTTTATATAAAATAGTTTAATTGGAAATATGGGAAAGCCTGTAGTTTCATAAAGAAATCCTTTATTTTTTCATTAAATGCGCATGTGGTGATAAAAATGAAACTAAATGAAAAAAATGGATATGGGATTATAATTATGTGGGCTGAAAAGTTATTTCTTTTAATGCAAGCCGCATTGTAATACAAAATAGTTTTACGGATAAGTTAAGCTCGTATAACTTGTCTGTTTTCTAAAATTATCACAACTGAAATTCATATGAATTCATCTAGTGTCATAAGCTACTGAATAAGCTACTAAACTGAATAATTTGTCATCCTTCATTGAAATACATATTCATGCAAACATTATCTGCTTGCCTAACCCACTTTCAGCATTTTCATTAGTTCGATAAAGGCTAGTTATGTGCCACTAACGTTATACAAACGTAACCTTGGTGAGTGCGGTCGCTGACCTGCCTCCGCTTCTCTGTGACGTCATCCATAGGTTAACAATGTTAGCACAATTAGGATCTGGGTACTATCAGCCGTAGTACACATTATAGTATCGTAATGAAGCAAAGCTTGAATACACAAGTATCCTTACAAATGTCAAATGAAGCTGCTGGGTTCCGGTTGATAAGAAAGATAGAGCAATGACGACTCCTTACCTTACCTTACCTTACCTTACAGTACCTTATTCTTACAGAAAACTCTATGATTATTAAGAATGGGTGGAAGGCAGAGGTCCAAGTGACGAACACTCTTGTTTGTTATGCTATCCACTCAAATGTCTCTGGGCACTGTGGAAAATGGAAATGCCAGCATCTATGGACGTTCTATGATATTATTCCTAATCTCACTAAGTGAGCTAATAAATATTTGCATGGGTGTATTTGGAAATATTGAACTGTGTTTGTACAGTCCCTAACAGCAAGTTTTACTTAGTTTGGGGTCAGATAATCCTGACGTCAGATGTGGTGTTTTTGCTGTTAAGGTAGGCAGAGCTCTAGAGCTCATAGGATGGTAGGACCTATGATTCACCATCATTGGTATTGCTCAAAAACTAAATAAACAATGTTTTATCCGTTTATGTACGGATACCGGGATCAAATTATATAAACCCATTTTCAGCAACGTGTAGGTGATACATCTAGTGTTGCAAAGCTTACAGTGCTCATGCTTTCATCATAGAAAATAAACAAGCAGATAGTCAGACACAAAGAGAATTAAAGAGGTGGGAATTCATAGAAACAATTGATTATATACTGTGCGTCGAATTTGCGTGACACGGCAAAACGAGGCACCAAGGCCATTTCTAGACTTGTGTTGAGGTAGGTCAAGATATGGAATGGCTTTTTATTTGTTAGCATATCGTGGGCCATGCGGAATAAATGTTAAACACTGACTAATTTATGCAGAAACTGATCGCTCACGTTGTCACGCATGCTGGTGTTATTTGTTGATAAACGGGTCTTTCGGAGTTTTTTTCAAGACAGTGAACGACTTAATCTAATTTGGATGTAGGTCATTAACATTCATAAATGTTTGTAGTGAAACAAGTAGATAAAGAGGGTTAAATTTACAGGCAAAGACAAACCCCAGAACACCCCAATGCCACCGACGTGGCCACCTCCAGTTAAAACAGCCAGCTTGAGTTTACAAAAGGACAGTGTCAAACTTACTGGGTCATGGTAGGACAAAGTTTGGAAAGTACTGCTCTAGCACACAGCAAACCTAGGAGGTAAAAATCCCCACTACTGAGTATTCTAACCTATGTCTAGGTTACATAGCTATTATCAGGAGCTTAGTTTCGCCAACCCACGCTACCATTGTATCTACACTTTGACATTCGCGTGTGTGTTACAAAATAGAAAACAGCACACACGTCCCTAAATTATACGGACACCACACTAAGAACGGAAACACACACATCTTTCTAAATATTTAGACTAGTTTTTAAGTGCTACAAATGAGATGTGCCGCGTTCCTAGAAATATTATTAGAACGATATGTTTTATAGAACGCCATGTTGTTAGGTCGAGCACGGCCAGTCAAGGCCATGATGAGATTGCCCTTGGTCTAGGTCAGAGAACAGATTAGGCTACTGTGATTTTTAAATGGCTATGTATGCTTTTATGTATTCTAAAATTATACTTCTTGAAATTAAGGAAAAGCCGATGAAATACTAATGTTAAAAAATTCAGTTAAATTGGTTCATAAATAGAAGGGTTTTCTATCATTTCATTGAACACCATTATGATTTGGAATCGCTTTTATAACATATTTTGAAGGAGGCTAGAACACCTATAAGCAAGCATTTTTTAAAAAAATCAATGGATGGTTTACTACTTATCGTTTGTTCAAAAATGTGTTATATTTAGTTTTCCATGTAGGTAGGGCTGTATTACTCCAAGTATTATGCACTCGTAGCAGTGTTATTGAACCGAAACGTGTTTGAAACTAGCTTGCAGGTGATCAGTGGAAAAGTTTGCGAAAATTCGCAAACACCTTAGATGATAAAACATAGTGTCTGACAATGACAATAGTTCAAGTAGGTTACTATCACCAGTATGCTTTATTAACTTATCAAGTTGGGTTCAAATTCACTGAGCAAAATTTGGGGTTCTGAATGTTCTGTTCACCAAGGCGACAAAAGTCAGAGTCTCTACCAACCCTTACTATAGTCGAGGGCGTTTGTTACTTGCGAATGTAACACTGCCATTATTAACTAAACTCTTGTCACTATGAATTGATACTACCTAATATCTAGTTTCCTTTCATATTGTTACGCTTGAGTTGTGTCTGAACATTCGTACGACGCCAATGAACTGTAGGCACAAGGTCAATATGTGACGGCTTGCCTAGGTTAGGAATAGGATGTCAATGACCGACCAAATTGAGCCACAACGAACATTTATATGACGAATGTTTTTGTTTGTCTGCATCTGGGTGTTATTTTGGTGACTTCTATTACAGCTGAGAATTATTTGAACTCAACGATGTTTTAATAAAAAAGACGTAAATAGGTTACTTGTGCTAAAAAAGTGGCACCCGAAATCAGAACTTCGAACACCTGAGCAAAGCATTGACAACTTGTGACACTGCGCAACATGTATCCGTCTCGTTTATGCTCTAGTAAATAATCATACTATCTTGTACACACGGTCAAATTATAGGTACGTACGCCAGGGGACAATTTTCGACTTCGCATCAGTACTGACATGACGTGATTCTTTTAAATATTATTCTTTGAGGTTTCTGAAGAAGTAAGTAAGGCAGTCTTTTGATTAAGGTTGTCAGGGAAGACAGTTCTCTTTTTATGCGAAACTTGTTCATATTAGAATGTGTGCATGCCGGTGTTACCTATATGTAAGGCTTTATGCAGCATTGTTTTTGTTGCCATTTGAAATCCTGGATTTGTTATTAGTGTAAGTCTTGATTGGCCACCTAATAAAAAAAGGAAATGTATTTTCTTAATTTTAAAATATCCTAATTATTAGCATCAGCATGCCACCAAATATTTTTTGCTAAATTCGCGATCTAAAATGGAGCACAAAGGAAATATGAGTACGTCAATGGATCATCCCACGTTTTCTGATTAAAATAGCTTAACATTTTATAAATTAAAATAAGCTTTGTCAACTCTTGCTGCGGTTAAATATGATCTTTTGAATTAGTGTAATTACAGATTTAAAAAATCCTGAACTTTCATGAATGAATATTTTCAGAATGGCTGAAACCCAAGGAACTCTGTTACCGGTTGTAAGCGGTGACCCCAGTGGGTTTAATTTGTATAGGCGAAGTGCGGGCGTCTAAATGTTCCGTTTACTGGAGCGCCACTCAGCGTGTCTCTGACGGCTACCCTTTTTGGAACATATGTATGTATGTTATGTGTCTTATGTTTATTCAAATACATGGTCTAAAAAAACCTGTTTGCTAAACAACCTAACTGCCAGTGCTTAGGTAGGTACTCATCACAAGTTTTATGGCCTATAAAACGGACATGCTACTAAAACATCCTTGATATGGTAAGTAGGTATGTGAAGTAATAACATAGTTTTATTTAACAAAATCACTACTTTAACTCAACGGGTTTCATTACGGGTCTATTAAGCCTTAGCCAAAGTTTTTAACCAGCTATTTAGAGTCTGCCATTGTCAGTCGATAAATTCGGCCCTATACCTACTTATATGACAAGCTAACACCATAGTAAATCTAAGACCTGCGCCGGCGCACAAAACAAAGGCGAATCGCGCATGTGTGAGTGCGCGCGCAAAGCTTAGTTCAACTGCGTAGATAGGTCAGACATTAATCTTAATTATGTTCATACCTATTTAAAATATTGCTTTCCCTTTTCTGACATAGGATATACAAAGCAACTATCTAAAACCATAATTCTCAAAAACTTTTTTTTAGAAATACCTACCTATAGAATTTTAAAAAACTAAGGAAAATTAAAGACATAAGTACGCATTATTCAAGTAATAATGGGATAGGTTATAAATTATTACCCATAGCATTAGTTTTAAAACTGTATGTATAGTGAATTCAGCCGCGTTGTTTGGCATAATATTCGTGGTACCTTGTAAAAATGGAAAAAAAAGATGAAATTAAAAGAGCAGGGTCTCCTTACACAAGCAAAGTATGCGTAAGAAAAGGAAATTAATAATTTGCGGTTTTATTTTCTCTATAGTCACCAGGATGGACCTACCACAACGCACCCAATCCAGTAACACTGAACTGACCTACAGACTTCAAGGCCTGCGCGTGCGCCGTCTGGTCTACGCGTTGATCTACGTGCCCTTTGTCTAACAAGGTCGTTCGGACGTCAACCTGCGCTATCGCTCTAACGCATGCGCGGCCAATATCAACACATTCGCTCTTAAAGCTATGGGAATAAAGCTCAATATGAGCTTTCAGCGTATAGGTATATACGAATGATGCGCCGACTACTTATGGGTGTGGTGGTGAGTGGAGGGGCTAGTTTGTTTGGACATTTTTGGGAAACATTGGCTTCATAATATTTTACTGATATTTTAAACTTTCGACATTATTGTGAAGTAGTCACACAGTTACATTAGTAAGAAAGTACAGGAAATCTACCTTAAAACAAATGCACAAAACATAACATACGCTCACCAGTATATCCCAAATGGGGCAGGCAGAGGCGTGCTGATTGTTGCTGTCAACGGAACATTCAAAAGCCTACACGTTGTCCAAGCCAAGCCACATGGTAAAGGACGAGCCTATCACCTTTAACTGGGTTGCTAGGGTTTCCGACCAGACTCGAACTCGGGACCGCGGTTCTGTGTCAGAGTTTTACTACGCTCCCCCTAACCCCCTGATTCATAAAAACGAACGCAACTCTGAAGCATAGTTTCAGCAATTGACGTGTTATGTCAATCGCAAATGGCGGCAGCAACAAGAATGAAAGTGACAAAGCGATACAAAAGTTAACGTGTTGTTGAAAAACTGTTCAAGTTTTTATGAATATGGGTGGAAAATGCACAGTTTAGGTTTAATAGGAACCTATTCATATACAAATCTTCGCAATATCATTAGTAAGTAGATGGTTGCAGACTCGTCATTGCTAGCACGGATGATTACCTTCTACTACCAATACATTCAAATTTGAATTCGTCATTTTACACCAACATTCACACTAAGACGCAATAAGTACCTCACTACATACAAACATACATACAGCATACATGAGATGTGTGATGTGTGGAGTGTCTGGGTTCACTCACTCCCGAATAAGAGCCGGTCATGCAACTCATTGCTAAAATAGCAATATATTCAACATTAGTATAAGTTGTAGAAGCTTATGAAGATTTTTCTGGTCAAAGACCTATACTCCTAAAATCGAAACATTAAAATTTCTTATTGCGTCTATTCAAAGGTAAAAACTAGTAGCGGACTGTTTGAAAAGGAAAAATGCTATGATCTTTCCGTGGGGAGTTTTCTAGGGAAAAAATCCTCTGTAACTAGAACCTATTGCAAGTTCACTGTTGAATACATTTTGGCTTTTATTCTGGCTTTTTACAATCGTGGGGAAATCCTACTGGATAGTCTGGATACCTTCTAGGACAAACTCCTGCCAACTAAAACCCCACGGTACTTCACGTCGGTACTTTGGCGGCGAAGCTGAAGTCCCCCTTAAAAAGGTTTCACATAACGCTCCTCCGCCAGGTTGAAATTAGCCTGATATTATCTTCTTCCTACTATCAACCGAAACCCGTACAACGTACAACCTACACAATGTTTGGTCTCCATTCAAAACCTGAGTGTTCAAGTAATGAATACACAATACCGAGGTTTTCCCGATGAACTGACTAATAAGGTTGGGAATGCGTGAGGTTTCCCTCTGGTGTGGGCTGTCGTAACCTTTCACAGGCACTACTGGCTCGTATATCACCGTCCTTGTCCCTGATTCATAACCAAGGTCACGATAAATTCACTAGTCAAATAATAAGAGCCGAACTTTATATTCCTCACAAATATCACAAAAAGTATTTATTCTCCTTACCTTCCTTTGTTTTCAATTTCCATCCATACACTGAAATCCGGTTACAGTAGACAATTTCAAACACACTTCACTTTGCAGTATTGCGATTAAACACACATAACCACAAAACACATTTTAAGTTCAGCCTAAACGTCAATACAATTTTGCTACTCTAAATCTTAAATCTAACACACAAAAATATATCTTGACCATCAAGAAAACGATCACTCCATTCGAACATTTTTTCTGAACTGAATTGCAGAGCAGCTAAGCAAACCATAAACCATTTTAATCTACCCTACAAATATTATTATCTATCCGCTAGCAGCATTACGAAAAAACGGACAAAGAGACATCGTTCCTTAAAGCCTATACTTTGTTAAAAAAATCTTTGCAAACATATTTCTATGTTAAAAAATTCACTTATTAAGATAGGTTCACTTATTAAGACTATACAATTTTTTTTTGTGTGTATTGTGTATATTTAAGTTTTTTATTTTTACTTAATCAATTAGTACTTTCATAATGAGACCTCACCCTGAATCTCAAAATAAAAGCAAAAAAACGCCCGTCCATACAGCCTAAAATTAAAATTAATAATGGTAAATAAAGGAGGGAACTGTTTACTCATACATAGTTATCTATCAAAGATCGCGTAACAAATATTTTCTGTATCTTAAACAGTTGCTATTTGGCAACTTTTCGAGTCTTATTTACTCTTACTCTTATTTACGTGAGGCACGCAGGGCTTCAACTTAAACAAAAAAAGAGATGGTTGGTGATGACTTGAGTTTCATAGTCAACAAGGTAAGTTAGTGTCGCCTTAGACATCATTTTGCCCTAGACGAAGGTGAATTTGATTGATTGACCGCTAATTGATAAAGAAAGATACAAATAAAATAAACAAATATTTTTTTAATAGAAAATAAAAAATGTGCAAATGCAAAATGACAAGACTTTTTTCTATCTGCTTCTCTTTGTTGTATCTCCTCTTTTGTAACCCTCATCGTGAAAATGTAGTTTCAAACAAAATTTAAAAATAGAAAATTTACTAACACGCTCTAAGAGTATTCGGTCCACTATACCTTTTCAAAGGGCCACTATTTAAAGCACCTGCCGACCTTTGCAGCCCTTCGAACCTTTTTTAACTAAAACCCTTTTTTATGAACTCCGCTTTGATTGGCTTGAATAGGCTGCTTAGGCTGGTGTTTGAGTCTAACTATAGGTTGAATAGGTATGGTACAGGTGCAGTCTGTGAAGCAAGTTCTGATTACGTGTGATATCGTCAAGTCTTCGAAGGCACGAAGAATGACAGTTATCTTATGTTGGAACGCTCTTCCAGTGGTATTTTCTTTTTTCTATGATCTCAGGTTCTTATTTCTGGTTTAAACAGGGCGAGAAAAGACATTTATGCAGGCTTTAAGGCCAAGTAAGACCACGATTTTTTAAAATGATATTTTTTGCAATTTGACAGTTTTAAAGCATCAGTATTTGCTCTCGGCATGTAACCTGGTCTGGTAACACTGGTCTGGCGACATATTCCATAGAACTTGTGAACTTTTTGTGTTTTTCAGTAGAAACCTCGTCTTGGTAACTGTATCTTGGGGTACCCTACGACTAGGTGGAGTGACAATTTGTCAGAGGATGCTTTTACGACTAGGAGATGGATATGTCTAGGTGAAAATAGAGCGCAAAGGCGTGCATCAAGAAAGGCCTACATGCAGCAGTGGAGAAGTATGGGCTGATGGTGATGATGATTTGCCAGGTTTACCACTAGCCTCACATTCCTTCCACAAACTTGTCCTGAACCAGCATGTTGAAGTATGGGTTGCATTTTCAAGAATGATTGATTATTATGTTGCTAAATTAATTGTAAATATAGAGGTATTGTATGTTGTTTGATAGGTAATTTAATTATGTATTCACTTTGTATGTAAAATATTCTAATCGCACTTGATATATTATCACGCGTTTAATAATAGTGCTAGACGAAGCAAATGTTTCGAAATGTATAAATTAGACAATTTTATAGTGATTCCAGACACCTTTAGTTTCAATTTAGCAAAACAAACCGACTTTAGTCAGCTTCAACCGTTTTTTTTCTTGCATGTTTTTTAAATTGTATTTTATCATCATCATTAACAGCCGCAAGACGAGGGAAGAGGGAAGAGGGAGGCCTATGTTCACCAGTTGACCTGCTGGACATAGGCCTTCCTCTTCCCTTTTTCATAATTTGTCATCAAAGTGTTAAAATTGCATTTGTCAAACAGTTACCATTTCTTTTAGATTGAATACTAATATCTAATGGTTAGTGCAACCCGGTTTGCGAAGGATGCGGGTTCGATTCCTGCCTGATGCCGAGATGACCAAATGTCTTTTTCTGGTTTTCAGATCTTCAGCAGTACATGTTATGATGATTTCATGAGTGTCAATGAAATAACCGTAATGGCAGAGAAGCCTTAGTCACAATAATTACAAGCAAAGTTTCGGCCTGGCTAAAATTGATAGCAATCATCCAATAAACGGAAAATGAAAGTTACTTTAGGCTAAGTTTGAAAAAATTGGAATTTTGACCCGACCTGATATTTGAACCGAATACTCTTACCGTTGGCAACACATAAGTTTTAATATGACTATGAATCATAAACGTATATTTTTGTCGGATTCCTCAAACGACTAAGATGTAGAGACAATATCATGGAAAGAGCATGCAAGTATAGTGGGATTAAAATAGTAATTTCAATGGCGTCCAAAATGGTGCAATGGTTATGAATTTAAAACACCATAGGTCATAGGGTCGATCCCCGCACAGTACAAACATTCGGTTGCATGTACATGTCTATGTATCGGTCTGGGTGTGTATTATGTATATTACGTAAGTTTTATAAAAAAAATATGTTTTTTCGTTTTCTTTTTCCCACAGTACGAGCTTTGATCAGTTTTGGGGCTGGACAGCGCTGAGTGGAATAATGATCAATGATAATTAGTTATATTGTTAATTTATTAAAGAATAAAATATTGTAATATATATTTTACATAAAATCAGAATATGATAACACCTAAACAAAAATCTGGCACAATGACAGTTTTTTTATTTATAAAGCTATAAAAGCATAAGTATTATCTTACAGTAGATCATTGCCTAGTATGATGATCACCCATTGAAGATACTAAACAAACAAATGCACGTCACCCCGATCCGCCATTAGTTAGCAACTATAGTGCATCATTGGATGTTTATGCCGAGGCCGATCTAGGACGTTTCAAGGACTAGTTGACTGACTTCTAATATAGACGAGCCGCGCAGGCGCACCGACACTCGGCCGGAAAGGAACACAACAGTCATCGCATCACAAAAATTAAAAAAAACGACGCCCGAAATTCACTCCTGCCGCTCACTCGGAAACAGAAGTTCCGAGTAGGTACGTCAAAACGAACATTCGTTTTAGCAAAATTAGTCAGTTCCCGAAAAATGCGGCCGACGACCCCTCAGGGCAACACCTAAGTATTTTAAAATCCAAAAAAATCCCATGTTTACATAACACATCGGATTTTTTAAATAAACTTTGAGCTGAAGGGCCGGCTTACGCACACTCTTAAAAATTTCGTCAGTCGCCCGGCGTGTGAGTGATGCACACACAGATACGATATAAAAATGCCCAATCGGTACATGTCGCACCACTACAATGAAGGGACGACGTAAGTCGCATACAAGTGCATAATTCGGCCGAGATGCAAAAAAAAATATTTGGCAATGCGGCCCCTACGCGCCCGCCAGTCGCCCGCCCGACAGGGTTAGGTTAGGTTAGATTTTTTGGCTCAAAACGCTCGTTGGTGATTTTTTGAAAATAATTCAACAACCACAGCTCTAGGAAAAGACATCCTTCCTGCACTTTATTGGCGGCCAGTACGTCGCGGTTTTTTGAATAAAGAACTCGGGCGTCATCCGGTTTCTAGTTAGAATCTAGTTCGAATTTTGAATTTGAATTTTTTTGGAATAGACTTAATTACCAATAAGCGTTTTAGACAAAAAAACCGTCGGATGCGGGGGCAGTTGTTTATTTTGTTATTATTTTTTCAGACAACGTACGATGATGGAATAGTTATTTCTTTAAAATAAAAATATTAGATTTATTTATTATTGAGCAAAAGACTGTAGTGCTTTGTGACGTGTTGTGTTTTTCATTTCGATATTTTTTATTACAATTATTACTATTTTTAATTGGACTTTCCTGTGTTTTGTTTCGTTGTTTTGTTTGGTAAGTACTTTTATTATTTTTCGCTTGTTTATTTTATATTAGCCGCTGCAATTTTGCATTCGGATTTCACCAAATGCATATTTTTAACCCAAAAATACATGTTTTTATTCAACAAAGTCAACAAATAAAATGTTTTAAAATATTTCAATAGTACATTTAAAAAGAAAAGGCTTGTAAAATGTAATGAATTGACAAATATGCGAGCAAAAGTTACATAATATTAAGTGACACAGCGTTTTAAATTGAAAATTCTATAACTAACTGTATTCCGAATTCTTCGTTTCTCTGCTCACTGCACTTTCAAAAAATAAACTTACAAAGGATTTTTTAATGCAAAAAACACTGGAATTTGATCTATAGGTGTATTTAATAAGGTATTTCGTGGACAAAAGCTAGACTAGGCACAAGGACACGTCGCCAGTGACGTCAGCGGCGCTAGGCACTGGCGAAAGTCCGCCATCTTGCGAGTGTGTTCTTTTTTGAAACCTATAAAGTGCGCCGGCGCAGCGCCATGTTCATTCTCAGTAGAACTTGTGCTAAACAGGAAAATTATGCATTTATTTGCAGTATTAAGGGTAGGAAATGCTTATTTTTTTAAAATTTTGGTTCCTTGAGCGCATTGGGATTTACGTTCAAAATATAATCAATGTTTAAAAAACATTTACATGTTGTTAGCACTAAAACTTATTTGAAAATTATAATTTTGCTATTTTTAAATATGATATAATTGTAAAAAAGTTGGCATCTATTGTAAAAAAAAATTAGACTTCAAAAAAATTAAAACAACAAACATTGTATTACATTTTTGCCGATTTTTTTTAAATTCTACTCTAGTACATGAAACCTCAGAAACAGCATACGAATGCCATTATTTTAGCTCTTATTGCTTTGAGCTTACATACTGGAGACGGACGGTACAAAGTGCGCAGTGTTAGTTGAGCTTTGGTTGACTGTACAAATCAGTCTTTATAATGCAAGTAGGCAGAAACTATCATCTTCCGATTTGAGTTCTACTACTCTAGTTATAGAGCTTAAAACACCTTTGCAGACCTTATCCTCCTTACATCCTACGCTTGCGACTATATTCCGAACAGAGTAAGATGCAAGCTTACTATTGCTATCATGGTAATGAGAATATTTGGAAGCCCACATTTTGCTTCGTGCTTTTAAGCCAAACGTTGTAAAGGACGACCTTACCATCGGTTTTACGTAGGCATTTTTAATTTCGTAAAGCTAGCCACATTGGTCTTTTGTCCACAATTCGTTATATTTTACAAATACTTATTTTAAGGAAGAAATTAAAGCTTCACCTATAACAAAACAGAGTAGGAGTAGGTTTATCACTTAAACCTAAATATTTTCATTTTCATTTTGTACGCTACCTACTGTCTTAAATTGACAAACTTTTTGAATCGTATCTTGTCATCATGGTCTGCTGGAAGAAATCTCTTTTTAGTAATAAGCTCACCTGTACTCTTTATGTTCTAATTATTTTCAATTTTAACTACATTTTTGTGTAGGAACTTTTAAATATATAAATAAAGGATAAGTTCATTGAGCTTTCTACAATTGAAATGTCTTTATCATCTACTTACTTTACTAGATAACGAATAGCTGACTCAAACCCAGCTTTCGAGTGAAGTTTTTCCTACTATTAGTTTTTAGTTTACAGTTTTTGTCTTACTTATAAGTTTTTTATGATTTCACCTGAAAATATAAGTGACCTATAGATTTAAATTTGGTACCACACGTACCACATAGACTCTAAGCTGAGTGCTTTACTACTGGGTGGGCAGAGTTACCCCCGAATTCACAAACGACAATCAACGCTAAGCACGCGCTCACGCTTCGTTTGAATTCGGTGGTTAGAGTCTCTGTGTTCAGTAATCACGACGCACTCATACTAATTTTACACACTTGAATTTCAGCTGTTTTTTGTTTAAACCCATTTGTTTACAAAACCCGTACTAATTCACGAACGACGTAGTTCTAGCGCAAAACAAACCTTCAGAGTTTATTGCACTTCAAGACAGACAGATTATCAGATGAACCCCATTGTCAAGTGTTCACCCTGTATATCTGATCAGAGGTGAAGAGAATATCACAATTGAATGATTTCTGATTTATTGATGAGCTCCAAGAAATAGCTGATCCGTGTTGCAAATACATGAAAAAAATTAAGAATAGATTGATTGATATACCTACTATATTATATGGAAAACAGAGCATTTAAGTAATTAATGCTTAATTAGGTATCTGTAAGGCAGCTAAGTGCCTATAAGTACCATAGGCACTTAGCTGCCTTTGCTTCTATACCCTTCAATGTACTATTCATAGATAGATAGATAAACACTTTATTGCACACAAAATAAGACATTTGGAAGGAATACATGTTCACATGAATGTATAATTTAGGCGGTCTTATTGCTAGAAGCAATCTCTTCCAGACAACCTACAGACAAAGGAAATATAATACCAGGGAACGGTCTTTCCTAAATAACTAGAACAAACAAACAAAAAAAGATTGTTTCTACTACGATTTATAGTCAATTAAGATATCAATTTGCATAATACAATCATGATATTCCTATTATAATTATGTCAAACAATACAAATTAAAACTTGTTTTATTAGTTGTTCTGTTATTCTAATAAAAACACAAGAAAATATAATATAATACATCGACGGTACAGAGGACACATACAATATTGAAACACAAACTAGGACTAATGATTGAAAAAAATAATAAACAGCAGCCTTCATGCATCCCACAGCTGGGCACATGCTTCACCTCAACTATAAGGTGACGCAAGCCCCTAATGCAATAAGCGGGCTCAGTGTGGATTGTTGGAGGTGTGTAAGATTAGTGCAAAGCTTTGCCTTCAGATGTTATCAAGCCGCCCTAAGGCTATTAAGGTTAACGACAGACGCTAGCGACCTCTGCCATCTGCTTAACGTGTCTTCCGTAGCACTAATATGAATGAAACATAACTTAATTTTAATTTCGGCGGTCACCCATCCCACCACTTTACGTAGTATGCGTATATAAGCTTAACATCGGTGATCGTATCTGTTTTATTGAATATAACCAATTACTCCTAAAATAGAATATCTTGGAAAGTAAGCTTTTTGATAGTTCTTATTCGAGAACTACTCACTTATTACAAACATTAAGAGCATAAAAAACGAACAGGACATGTAGGAAACAAAGTTCTGCCCGTGGCGAGACTAACAAAAAAAGTTCAAAACTCTATCATAAACTGACCCCACAACTATCACAATCTAGACCTTATTAATATCGACATAAAGTCCTCGACAAGGTGCGGCCTAAATTGGTCGGTTGCACATACCTATCCCATTTATCCAAGCCGTTTTCCAGCTACAAAAATGTGGGATGGCGTATGTGAATTAACGCATGAAGATTTGACACAGTGCAGCGCTGTGTTTCCAGTTGTTACCTTTGTGAGTGTGTGATAAGGACAGTAGATCATTTGTAGAGGCCAAATGACTTTGCATTGGTAAGATGTGACTTTATCGTTTTTAGTCGTGTTGTAGGCCGTTTTAAGGTTAACTCGTTCGATACCCGGCCGAGTCAGATGAGATATTGTTTTTTATTTAGGTCACGTTCGAATTTGCTAGAGGATTACCTTTTTAAGTCCTGTATACACACACCATACTTACTTAAAGTTGAGTTTAAAAATATCTACGACCTTTGTTTAGTTAAAACAAAACGAACACATAACGTTAGGGTCTTCGTTGCTAGGCAACCTATATCATGTTATCTTCTTGGTCATCGAAATACCTACGGGCATCAGAAGGTTCCGTAGTCAAGAAGCTTTCAAGATTCGTATTCGATGTCATTGAAAAACAAAGATATTTTCACTTTACAATTTATCGATTGAAAATTTACTCTCGATTAACGATCTTAAATTTGTGTTACTCTTACAAATTTAAATTTTTGAAGTGTTAAAATTAGGTGTTCAAGTTTTAAAAGGGTAAAAGGTACATTAGTAACAAATAAGCGAGCTCAAAAAAGCGATCAACTTTTTTTGAAAAATCTTTGTTAAGTTTAGTACTTTCTGTTTACACGGTACCCTAAAAAACCATCATTAATATTTGAAGCGAGTTAATAACTATTCTGAACGTTTTTTCGTCGGTAGATAACGATTAAACCCAGATACTGATCAAGTATTTAAATTACAGCGATTTAAAACTTAAGTCCGAAGGGTTAAGGCTCCTTCACATCAACTCGTGCATAACTTATGTTATGTTAGACCACTGGCATGTTGAAAAAGACGTGTCACGACGACGTGCACGATTGTCATGGAATAGAAACGTTTTCTTTAATTATCTTACTACTTAAAAAACGGACGTAACGGACGGACGTGTTGTTAAAAGTACTCTGTAACAGGTCTTTTTAAATAAAGCTATTTTTGATTTTGATTTGATTTGACGGCTTTGCTAGGCAACAGCCAATAACAAACCCTTTTTTATATTTGTACTATCGTGTCTCACTACTGGGCCTTTGTATATTCCAAACTTTTACACTTCTCACTCTAGGTACATTAGTAAGTGGAAAAGTGAAAAAAGGATGGCAACGGCCAATGCCCCATTACATACAGATGAGACAAAATTGAATTGAGTTTTGATTGCACCTGATAGGGACGTGTAATTTTTATGTATCTGACATCATGTACAATGAACAGTACTAGTCAAGTTAAAAACAATTTGAATAACTTGAATGTAAAATAACTGCTTCGTCGCAACCTTGCGGCGAGACGCGGACGAGTGTGTGCCAGCCCTAACGTTTATGACTTCATCACACATGCAGTGTTGATGCACACGCCTTCCTTCAGAGCTTCCTTTACTTGTGAAGAGATGCACACAGCCTTGAGACTCACGACTCAAGTTTAAACCTAAAGATTCCACTCCTTTTGGAGAAATGTAGGTAAAGTGTGCGAGGCTTTTATGGTTTGATTCTTGGCTGGGTTATCATAAACGTATGCGTACTATGGCGTGGGTTTTATGTTGGGGAAAATGTTGGTTTTCTCTCCAAGAATCCCTTTACCCTATGATATTTGAAAGATTTACCAAAAACTACAAGCAACCAGATGGCTCTAGTATGATAGTAACAGTATCAAATCTTCCGCTAGTGTACCTAAATGTAGTTTTAGTAGACTCTAGAAACTCTTGGTGCTACTTCACATTAGTGACATCATCAATTGGTAAAAGCTAGGCGCTAGGAGAAATTGAAAATGATTTTCTACAGATATTTTTGTTACTAACACAAGTATTGACGGCGATAACGCGAGGTAGAGGTGCAAAATCCTTTACAGTCACAAAGTAAGTATTACAAAACTCATCAAACACTGTGTAAACGTGTTTCAAAGATGAAAACCGCAAGGAAAGTGTGAATAAGTGACTGATAGAACAAAGTGCATGTAGTGTGCATAAGCAGAAGGCCGCATGCACCGGGCGGCCTCGCGCAGGCGCGTTTGATTGCGGAAGTGTCTGCGTGTGCAGGGGCGCACAAGTTTGCGCACAACTGCATACTATGCTTCTTAGAAACACTTGCCTGGCTTAGCGCAGCGGGCAGATACCGCTTTACTCGTCGAGGCAAAGTTTGAGTTCGAATAGGATAAAAGTTTTTGCAGATTCGTAGTTTTATTTATATAACTAGCTGTTGCGACAGACTTCGTTCTGTTGTCAAACATTCAGTGTCACGTGACAGGTAGAAACAGTTGCTAAGAGAAAACTTAATTGGGGTTTTTACAATATTCATAGCATTTGTTCATGTTAACTCACTTTTTGAACATTCCCTGGACCTTCACAAATATTTTTTAACCAAATTTATCCCAATGGGTCTAGCCGTTCCAAGTTTTAGCGATACTAACGAACAGCAACCCGTTTTTATTTATAGAGATTAGGTATGCATTTATAAGCTCACCAGTGACTTACAAAGAAAATATCTCCAGTTGTTATTGGTTTCTTGTCAGGCTTTTCTAGTCTCTGACACCTATAGTACAAGCTCTGCTGAGTTTGGAGTCATATTATGATCTTTTATAACAATTTGTCACTTTTCTCATCTTATATTTCCCAGTTTTGAGACCCAAAAAGTGCTAGTTTGACGTCGTGAGAGATGACATGCGTGCTAGTGACCACGGGCGGTAGCAACCGGGAAGATCGGTGGGATGATGATGAGATTCTGATAAAAAAATACATTCTTCCATTCATTGTTTAAGAAGAGCCACATCGTCATGGAAGTTAAACTAAAAGTAAAGTAAAAAATTAAGGCACTGGGGCACGGTGGTGCCCGTGGCGCAGTTGTGACAGTGATCGGCGACGATCGTTGTTGTAAAGCAACACACGCCGGGTCGGAAAAGGGATGGGTGACCATCCGACCGAAATTTAGTGATGTGTATTTCGGGCATCTCCGTGCTTCGGAAGGCACGTTAAGCAGTTGGTCCCGGTTGACGTCGCTAGATGTCAGTCGTTAAGCCTAGTCAGAGGCCTTCGGGCGGCTTGATAACATCTGACAATAAGGTTGCTCACTAACCTTACACCCCTCCAACAACCCGCACTGAGCCAGCGTGTTGGAGTATGGCTTGTTCCACCTCATAGTTGAGGTGAGGCCTGTGCCCAGCAGTGGGACGTATATAGGCCGATTATGTTATGTTATGTAAAGTAAAAAATAGTCAATATTTCTCAAAATAGTGTGAAAGTTTAGTAATACTACCCTGTATAGTAGTCGATTTAATTTATACCACTGCAGGCATTTAAAAGTTAACAAGGCATAAAGTAGAGATTTGACAATACACGCAATCAAAATTGTTGCATGTAAAGATCATCCATCAAGTAAACATCACTCATACTAAACTCTTTTTTTTTTTTTTTTTTTTTTTAAATTAACTTCAATCAAGTCCTATCAAAAATAGCCCTACCCACTTACCCTGTACACAAGTCGATACAACAATCAGCTTTAAAAAAACGACAACTCAAACTATGAAGGTAGGTATTATTACACTATTTTGAAAACAAAAATAGCTGCCTAGCAAGTTAAATCTAAGAGGTTCTTCCGTAATCAAACACTCGAGGCCGCCCGGTCGGCCTATGCCGCCTATGCCGTGCCCTTGAGGTGCCAACCTGCAAAGGGATACTTGAAGTACTTATTCAAAGGTGCATATTATGTGCATACTATGAAATGGATGTTTAATGCAATGTAGATTTTTTAAAACTTGTCATTTATATATTGCGAATCGCTGGCTAGGTAAGACCGCCTAAATTGTGTTTTTGTTTTAAATACTGCTTAAATGTTTTTCGTATAAAAAACCTTACAAAAACAAAATACCTCTTTTTAATACTTTTTATTTAACGAAAACTTCGGTTAAGTAATATTTATTTTAGCATTTTCCATAATGCATTTTCTTCACGTTAAAGATATATGAGCCGAGCCAAGAGCGTATGTTTTTTCTGTATTTTCTATGTTTAATGAAAACTTCAGTGTCCTGGGAAAGAGACAACTTAGTAACCGAACTTTACAAGACCATAGTGACATGAGTATGTTGATAAAAGGCCTGAAGTTAGTGTGCCGATGGTCGAAAGTAGCTCTGAGTATGATGCCCAGTTGTTTGGAAAAAACCTGTTGTTTATGCAGTTCTACGCAAAATTTTCGAAAACAATATGAATTTGGATTTCAAAAGAGTTTAGTAGTTTGTGGATGATTGGAATCTAAAACAAAGGGCAAGATCGCCAAAATGAGGCATGAGGAGGCCTTTGCCCTGTAGCATCTTAATAATAATAACAATGGAGATCATAGTTTATTGGCTGTCGTTTCAACCCGCCTTTAAACCTATTTACAACAACTATGTACGTGAACCGTACATTCGTAGACAAATGCCTTACTTAAGTCATTACCTATCTACGCACGAAAGAATTCTCCTTTCCTTGCAGTGCTAATAAAGTTATAGTAAATTACATTTTTCTCTCTTTAATCGAATAGCAATATGCAAATGGTAATTGTTAGTCTACAACGCACCTGCCTTTGAAGTGTATTTATTTAAGTTCGTAGAAAAAACTTCTTACAAAAAATATAAAAATAAACTTGCAGAAATACATCAGTGCATACAACTGCATAGTCATAAAAGCGAGTCATAAGGAAAAGCGCAGCCTACGAGACAGCCTTGAGCATCGGTTTGCTTTAAGGGCCATTAAGACACTCTGTTTTGTTACACGCATTTGACTTAATATACCACTTACTGTACCTGCTGTCTGTACTGTATGACCCACTTAAAATCAAAAAGGACTCACTTCTTACTCCAACTCAAAAAAATACTTACCTTATTCTAAAGTTTTCTATCAAATCCTATCATGCCGTTAAAAGTACGTTCATGTGATAGGAAATAAGTAAATATGTTGGTGGGTTCGATCAGGGTCGTAAAAATAACATTATAACTATATCTACCTTTGCACCAATATTGTGTCCCTTGCATTTGTGTTCTGCAATGAATAATATAATCTATCTATCAAACTTTGCTACCCTTTGTTGTCACAGAAGAACCGATCAATAAATAAATTAATAAACCTAATTACATGAGAAGCGAAGCTTGACAGATTTGGTCCAGCCGCCCAACGCGTAGCTCGTGCTATTAATAGGAAATCAAATCAAAACAACCCGCTTACGACTCAACCCACCTGCTAGCGAAGCTAGGCCTCGCTCACTCGCCCCACACATAAATAACAAAGCTTGCCTGCCAAGGATACTCGGGCTACTAGGAGGGGCGCTAGGGTTAACAGTTCAACCGATTTCAGTTGGGTCAAGTCAATTTTAAATCTATACATGTAACAAAGTCGGATTTTTTCGAGGACCTATAAAAACTTTTTGATTTGTTGGATTTTTAGCAACTTCATATCAGAGAATAAATAATTAAAAATGGAAAGCACGAAAGATATTCCTCGGTTTTGTACCTGACTAACGAGACGAGATCGACATAATTTGCCGTCGAATAACATTTCAAAGAACGATGTCAGTCGAGACAGCTAGCAAATCGTGAGTTATAACTCTCACGAATCAATTAAACGACAGAAGTAGTTGCCTACAAGAATATAAATTGGAAATGTTATGATAGTTCCTCCACATCCTACGTTATTCATAACTTTCTGAGGCCCTGATAATGCTAGAAGAAATTAATGAACTGTCCCACCCAGCCTTAAAAAGCAACCTCGTGACTTTAAATCATTGATTCTGAAATTACGCGCTAAGTTGGTTTGACAATGCAGCTCAGTTCTAAGCATCTTTTTAGGGCAATAATATTGATGTTCCTTCAGAAAAAATATACTGTATCAGTTGAAAAATACTTGATTAGTTCAATAAGTTTTTCAGTCGTTTTGATGCAATATTCGAGGTTTTTCGTTTGACACGCTTGGATCAACTTGTCAGTATTCTGAATAAGGGATTAGTAAAAAAACACACCTAAATCTACACTCGCCAATCCAGCAAACATGAGCTATTAGAAGCATAGTCTACTGACAGCTGCCAGCCCTACGCAAGAGTGCATCAGAGGGGTTTCGAAAGTTGCACAAATGCATCACCTTGACCTCAATTCGCAGACGACGCATATTGCAGTCTTTTTGCAGTCGCCGCCGTTGCAATAAACTGCACATTTAGCTGCATCTGATAATGATAGGAAGGAATGCATGCTTTCAATCCATGCGTGTGCTTTGTGAGAAAGGGCTGGCTAAGCGAGTATTGACTTGGAATGGTGATAACTTATAATCATGCCAGAAATTTGTAATGACAACTGCTTTATGGAGTAAAGTTATTTTTCAAATATAGTTTGGTACGCTCTGTTGGCTGGTTAGGGCCGGCGCCCACTATCGGCATCGGCATGCTTCAGGATTTTAAGGTGGCAAATAGCAATATACTTTAACATTATGGCAATAAAGTAGAAATTTGCGTGATGTGTTCTCGTAAAAACAAAATGCATTTGTTCTGTTTCTGTTTCGGCATTTTCTACTTTATTGCCATTATGTTAGAGTATATTACTATTTGCCACCTTAAAAGCCTGAAGCGTGCCGATGCTGATAGTGGGCGCCGGCCCTTAGAGTACCGTTGAAACGATAAGAGTTGGTTTCAGTTGCTGTCGCTAGATGGCGGTTGTGAGACCGTTTAAAATGTATTGAATTGATTTTAGATGTCTTTTTCACTTGTCGCTGTTCTTGCGACTGATAATATCATCCCTTTTTTTTCGTTTCTTGCATGTCGCAACGCGGCGAAAGTTGCTTGAACATAACACACCTTTGCTCACGACTTTATCCCATTCAGGGTAGTTAGAACTCTGAATGTTCCGTTCACCGTGACGGTAATATTTAGCTGGCCAAATTTTAAACCCAAAGTTGTAAGGCGCGAGCTTACTGCCGTTTCTCGGGTCGCTTGGGTTTTTTGTTGGTACTTTTCTCACTGGAGAGTTCAGAATCAAATGGTTTATTGAGCTTAAAGTACTTGTCTGTTCCGGCTAGATTTAAACTCGATATTGAGCAGTTTCTTAACGATTGTTCAACAAACTATGCGCTCTTAAATAAATGAAACTTTATCTAAGTATGATTCAAACACGGGGGTAAGAATACCAAGCCCTCTCCACAATTCCTTGTATAATTGCTTCTTTGAAAAACTCAGCAAGCAATCACGTGTCAAAACCTTAGCTGACTCTGACTAGACTTAAAAATACAATTGAAAGTCCTAACCCTCCAAGCCATAGCCCAGAGCGTCACTTTCCTCTCATGTGGCGCTGCGTGGCCGCACACGAGACCGGTGACGTCAAGAGCGTCGTGGCCCAGTGGTTAAACACTCTGGCTCGGAACCCGATGGTCCCGAGATCAAATCAGGCCGGAACACACCTACTCTGTGTTTATTTGTACAATTTGCGACTCTCCGGTGATGGAAAACACCGATATAAAACCCAAGCAACCCAACGGCGGTAGGCTCGCCCTTGCCACGTTGAGTTCAAATTCCTTCGGCGAAATGTGTGCTCCTGAATGTTCCGTTCACCATGACGGCAACAATCAGTGCGCCTCTGACTAACCCATTAGGGATAAGGTCGTGAGGGTATGTTATGTTATGTTGAAAGTCCTAACCCTCCAAGCCTAGCCCAGAGCGTCACTTTCGCTCGCATGTGGCGGTGCGTGGCCGCACACGAGACCGGTGACGTCATTGCTGACGTCAGCGCAGGCGCGCGCGGTGTGTGGGAACTTGGGACTTATTTTTTCTAGAATAGAGGTAAAAGAAGTTCTGTACTTGCCAGACCCGGGGTTTTGCAGCGCCAGTAGAAGGCGAAAAGAAGTTCTGTACTTGCCAGATCTGGGTTTCACAGCGCCAGTAGAAACTGGTAAAATCAAACTTGTTGGCAGAAGTCGCCAGATCGATGAGTAGTAAATGACCTGGAATGTCATTTATGCATTTTAATGTTTTAGGTGTTTTTCTCTTAGCTAACCCCCAAGCTTTTATTGAATGTCCATTTCCATTTTTGTAATAGTTAAAGAGACCAGTGATATTTAAATCTATGAATAAATAACAAAGCTGGGTTTGTTTTTACCCTTAAAACTCGAGAACTGCTATACCGATTATCATGGTTTTGATTTGATCAGTTAATTAAAGTAAATCAGTCATCTTTAAGTTCAAATATAACACAATCATCAGTGGGAAAAGTCCACAGATCAAAATACATTTCGATATTTATCTATTGTTATGTTGTAGACTTCACATTTGCATTCCAACCATGATAGTCCTTAACTTACATTATGATATTTAATTCAAACTGTATACATAATTAAATAAATCAAAGCGAAATGTGTATTTATTTTTGGCAAAACTTGCCAAATTCTGAGGGATATTTTAAAACACGCTTACATGGGTACATTCGGCCGATTTTTCAAACTATTTCTAAAATAAATGTATTTCTAGCTAGATTCAGAACGACTCTTGAAATAAATTTGTAAAGTTTAAAAAATCAACACACTACGATTTCAACGTAATGTAACGTAGCTTACTTGGCTACGTTAAACCATACTACGACGTATCTACGCTACGTCAATCTATGCTACGGCGTTTCTATGCTACGGGGGTCCACAGTTTTCGTAGCCTAGATTCGTCTACGCACGTCCATTCAAACGCGCTGTGCGTAAACCCCTATCTTTGTTTTTCCGTCAATTGCAATGTGAATATAAAAATATTAGTTTTGCGTCAATGAAACTCGCTAAAATAGATTTGACGGGAATAAATATTTTATAATTGAAGCAAAAACTTCGCAGGCGTTTTTAAGAGGCTTTAATTGCGTATTGGGCTATTTTTAAGGTTCGCTACTGAAAATGTATCTACGTTATTTCTATTTTAAGTTTATAGAACGGGACCGTGGGTTGATAAAGATGACATGTTTCAATGACGTCAAATGTATTGAAAAAGAACGTAACTCAACTACCGTAATTTACATAATTACTAGAAATGTTCCAGCACCCATTCTCTGGTTATTGAAACCACCTGGTCCAAGGCACTGTTTTACAAAAAAGTGACTTGGAAAAAGGTAGAAATACTTAATACTAATCTAGGTTTTAGGCGGGTCTCGAACACTGGTTCGCATTAATAATACACAACGATGATTGATAATGCATGATTAAGATACAGTATCGACAACAGGGAAAATTTTTAACTTAGGAATCAAAACTCATAAACTAGGTATGTGTGTTCCTAAACTAAAATGTCGATTAACGAAGTATTTATTAAAGATCTGAAAACCAGAAAAAGACGTTTGGTCATGTTGGCATCCGGCAGGACTCAGGAAGTATTTATTTATTTATTCGTACACAAGCAGATATTTACACTAGTACAACATTTAGGATAGAACAAGTACAGGTGAGCTTATCTCTAAAAAGAGATTTCTTCCAGCAGACCATGATGACAGGATTACAAAGTAATGTGTTTCGTTTCAATGAAAATGTCTTCCGCGGCTCGGAATCGGAAGATGCAAGCGGAATAGCAAAGCGCACGCCGCTGCACTTTTAATGCGATTCTTAGGCGAGAAGGGGGGAGTGGGGGGAAGGCATCGTTATGCACAATGCGACTCATCTACACACTGATAGACTGTAAAACAACACATAGTTAACGCTTTCTATTGGTCAAGATTGTTGCAAACGTTTTAGCAACGAAAGTTTTTAGAAATTTGGTAAATTGGAATATAAGTGAACCTTTAAATTGTTTCGAAACCAATTGCTTATACCCAATGATTTTTAAAAGAGGTAGATGATACGTGATGTCAGTACTGATGTGAAGTCAAAAATTGTCCCATGGCGTACGTACCTTTAATTAATAGACCATGTGAACAAGATAGTGTGATTATTTACTAGAGCATAAACGAGACAGATCCATGTTACACAGCGTCGTCACAAACTGTCAATGTTTTGATCAGGTGTACGAAGTTCTGATTTGGGGTGCCACTTTTTTAGCACAAGTAACCCATCTACGTGTTTTTTATTGTGATATCATTGCTTAAACCCCATGACGTAACGCTTACACGGAATCGACTGTGTAACACGCATGCACGGGGTGTTCCTAGACTCAAAATGGTTTAAGTTGCTAATTCTGTATCTTTTTGTATACATTCGGAATTACAGTTTGTAAATACATTAAATATGATAATTATGATGGCATTGATGTCGTTAATTGAGCACACTTTGTTTAAATATGAAGATTTGAAAGAACTGCATTGTAGATTTATTTGAATGAAGTTATACGAATTTTGACACCCTAATTAAATATACGTTTGTAGGTAGCAATCAAAGTCTGGAAGTTGTCTTAATTTATGAAAAGCCCATGTAATTCATGGAACAGTGAATGGGTTAGTAAACTCATACAAACATTGTTTTAGAGGCAATAATAACAAAATTAAATGCTAATCGGTTCAGAGAAGAGGTAAATTGCTGTAACCTTGTGTCTTCTGAACCATGTCAGCCTGTCTGTCTGTATACTCGTACTATGTAAATTTTTGAGTATGTGGTAGCCCACGACACCTTTTGAGACGTTCTTTGCCTTTTCAAAAGTAAGGTTAAGGTTATATTCATAAAACTAAAGATTCAAAGCTACAAAAACATTGTTGAAAGTTAAGAAACCATTCTTACTTTTGGATATCATCCGTTTTCAAGGGCTTTATTTATTTAATTCGTCTAAACTTTGTTCGACTTTTATACATTCAAACAAATGTGTGATAATTTTTCATTTAAGTTTCGTGAAATTAACCATAACATATTAGAGTATCTGTAAATGCACCTTCAACATTCAAAAAAGCTTTATTTGAATGTTGAAGGTGCATTTTCATTTCATTTCATGTTATACCAACTGATGCGGTAGTGTAGAGTGCGGATCGCCGCCATTTTGTATTACGTTGTCAAAATTCGCGCCATAGCACTCCGGTCAATCCAGACCATTCCATTTCGCGAAACCCATGCCCGCAACCTCGTTACCGCTCCCTAATTATCAAAATAATCCACCGCCATTGTTAACGAAAATATTTAAACAAACCACCGCAATTAAAAAATCTTCCCGCGCAACGACAAAATGGCGGCCTTCATAGAGTAACAGAAGGGATATTTGATGGGACGAAGCCAATTGAAAAAGTCAGAAATAGGTATAAAATAAAGACGTTGATTGTGGAAATGTGGCTAACGCTTAGGTTATGCAAATTCAAAATGAAATAAATATAAGCTTATATGAATTAAAGTATGAAAGTTGATTGTCTATGGTGGAAATATTTTGGCCAGAGAAATCCACAAATAACTTTTTGTACCAATTGCTGTTAACCACAGCTTTTTTTAATATATAAAAGAAGGTTTGGCTAAATACGACCTTCCCGTATGCCAAGCATTCAGATTCAGAATTAGCTGCAAAAAACTAACGTAATGCTGTGAAAAGAAAGTTCAATTTGAAACACAAAACTGACCACAACTAAACATCTGTCTTTGCGTCTCATTGTTGGGCTCAGACCTCTCCTCATTTTAACTAAAATGCTAAAACAAAGTGTTCAAATATGTCCGAAAATTTAACACTCGCAACCTTAAACTTAACTACGGAGAAATAGTGTTTCACCTTGTTTTAGATTTTAGTGACGATTGTTATCATGGTTGTATGTCGCTATTGAGCCACGCACCACATATTTAAGAGCACCAAGCTTTAAAATATACGATTCAGGAAATTCTCAAATGTCCTATCTATTAAGAAAGGCCCGTGGACTGAGTCCTACGCACTTTTAGTTTCATGTCTCCACCTTCTGTATATACTTATTTTCCGCCGTTATTTAGATCCTGCCTTCTATTGGCGCGCTAGCTTTAAATTTAAAAATGGAATGCGCTGTCCTTGGTGAGCTGAGTTCGTTGACCTTCCGATGCATTTCGGCGGTTTCTCCCAGTTTGAAATAGACGTAATTTCTTTAAGCCTACCAATAAGTCAATTTCGACTTTAACACTTAGGAAATAAAGTCCATTTTGAGATCGAATGCAGCTGCATATTCTTTTTTTGGAAGTTAACGAATTTAGGCTTTACACTAAGGAATTAAGGCTCACTATTGTTGTGAATTTTTAATACGATTGTCTCATTAGGCTGTCAAATTATTCTGGGCCTTTTTAAGAGGCTGTTTGGACGAAAATCGCTAAGCAATAGTTGAATTTTGGGAAGCGAAGCGTTATCTCGGAAAGGTGGGCTAGACGGGTGGATATATATTTTAATTACACAGTGTTAGCAGTCATTTGTGGTTCACATTCACTAATTTGCTTTCTGAAACCATAATAAGGAGGGCGGAAATTATTTTTTAATTCGTCATTAGGACAGCGATAAAGAAAAGTATTTCCTTTCAGTCTGATGAACAAAACCTTTGATGGGGGCGCATAGTTCTTGTAGATATGTACAATGTATATACTAGCTGTTCCAGCTTTTGTACGAGTACGTTTCGTGTCGTATTTATAATGGTGAGCACTTTACATGGTCCTAACCCTCAAAATCTAAAGTCTTAATACAGGTTTCAGAACGTTTTCACCGACTTTCGATTATTATTCGAGTCTGGAAAGGTATTTGAGAACTGTTCATTTTCTAATGTAGTAACCGATGAAAACGGATTTTGAAAAAGCGAAAATGGTGATGATAACGTCATCGCAATAACAAACAAAACAACACTTTAATAAATGATTGGAGTTCTTTAAAATATGTTTTGTGTGTTTAATGTGTCTCTACTACCGAATTAGAAGATTGTTTCCGCACTGAAAAAAAAAGGTTACAAATGCATGGGTGCATGCGGATAAACTATGACAGCATATGGCGAATGAGTTCGAATGATATTACTGAAGTTTGACAACTAAAGGGGAGATCTGATGAAAACATTTAAGCAATATACGCAACGTAAGCTTGAGCGACCTTCGAATCGATCACCACACTTTACCAATACAGATTGGTGACTGAACCCGGGCTATAATAATAATAATATATCAATATATCATTTAATTCAGGCAACAAATTACATTTACAGTTCTTAAAAAACGTTATCGGCCCATACACAAATACCTTACAGACTAACAAACATATGAAATAAAGCTTAATATTATTTATGTAGACAACACTTTATATTATGATTCAGAAATTTCTAAATATACTAAACACTTTTTCGTTTCACAATAAAGATACTTCCACTTATTATTACAGATAATACCTACATAAATACAAACTTCACATAATTTAAAAAACGTACGGTGAACATACGCTATAGCAGTTTCCCGAGAGGAAGGCGGCGAAAATGACCTAGAGGCAACACGAATAAACTCTACATACCCCGTTCTACTCTACACTCGACACTCTACCGCTCGATTCACGATATCACATGAAAGCGAAAGCACACGGGGTCTTTTACTCCCTATTTTCACGCTCCACGTTATTTTTCAACCTTGAATTTTCTAAGATTTAACTTTTGCCTTGTAAAAAATAGAGGTTTCTAATGACTATATTTGAGGATATTACGCAATATTGTTAAGAACGTCTGAAAACAGAGTGCAAACACAAATCATGAATACGAAACACTACTGGTAGAAGTAAAAAGTATAAATAACGTTATTAAACTTACACAACCGGGCTACTTAATATTTTTCTAAGCGAAAAATATTTATCAGGTAAATAACCTTCAAATAATGAATATTTGAGAATAATCATCGGATAATGTTCCGTTTCCACTTAAAGTATTTGTAATCTAGTAGAATCCTTTTTTTCCTTAAGGTCTCTAAAGAAAGACTCTTAAAGAAAGTATACTTCTTGGGCCACTGAGCCACCACCAAGGCGTTCACTTGATATTTACCTAAATCATGTACTTATTTTATACCATGAGAAGCTTCGACAGGGCACTTAACGTCACCATGTTCATTCTGAACAAATTGTACCCTCAACCACAGTAAGAACGTAGCAAAACTGGTATAAGTAGGTCCATGGGATGACTGTTTACCGATGCTTCTCTTTTGAACAACGACCGAGCCATCAAGCATGTTGTGGCCTAATGGTAGGTGGTTACTGCAGCCAGCGCCTAGCACGTTGCTAACCTTGTAAGACCATTTTCTGGAAGAATTTCGTGCTATGGCTCATTGAAAAAACCAATGATGGAATTTTTTATACAATTATCAATGTTTTTTTGAAGGTTTCATAAAAGAAGGCAATTTGAAGCTCTTTAACCTCAGAACAGGCATTATTTTATCGCGAACCACAACAAATGACGCCCTAAGCTTTGCACATTTAAATTATCTGTAAACAAGTAAATTATACGATTAATGTGTGTCGTATATCTATCTATACGGCGGTAAAGCACGTCACCGACGCGTAGGCAGCGGATCCGCAGCCCGAGCCTAACATTACGAAAATAAACCATGAGTTTGAACAAACAACCAGTAGTGGCTGAAATTAGTCACCGGCATAGTGCAACGACTCTAGTGATGTGCGTACGCATGCTAAACTATCGATGAACGGTGTCAAATAACATCGAAAGGTTCTTGACATCTGCTGCTGCTTTACCGATAGCTACAATGCCATGCCGAGAAAGTAAAACAGTATGCAGTAGAGTAATGATTATAACATTTGGAACACATTTTCCTTTTGCCGAAATATAGGTATGAGCTAACTTTTTTAGTTAACTTAGTTACATCACAAGCAGTAATTCTCAAGAAATTTGTATTAAAATTATAATATGAATTATCTTTCGTAAACGCATGCGTATGCATAATGAAACAATCTTCGAGTGAATTATGTATTCACGTTGACCAAAAATGTAAATAATTCGACTTTGCTTATTAGCCACGTACAAAGTATTATTTGCGAAGCGTGTCCAACTCAGACGTCCTACTTTAGGTTACAAATGAAATGGAACCGAAGTTTTGAATGCAACATTACAATAGTTCGATGAACCTCCAAACAGCATACCGATGCTATGTACATAAATCTGTGTAAATACCTCTAGTATACGAAAACCGTCGGAGCTTGAATTAGTGACTACAATGGTTGCATACTAAATACGACGTTGAGCTCATGATTTGTGATTGTTATATTTGAGCATGATAAAATACTTCTTCGCGCGTACAGTTTTGTAAATGACCAGTATTTTTGTGATCACCTATTTAACTTTTTAAATGTTATTAATAAATAACAATTGCATATTCTTTCATTAATTTAACTTCATATAAGAAGGAAGTTTGAAAATACTGTATTTTCTTCAATAAAATGTGTAAGTGACGATATTGTATGCCTTAAAGCTTCGTTTTTTCTTCGTTTGTTATTTTTGTGCGGCCTCGATGTACAAGGTTCTTAAACTTTAATTCGCAACAATGGCTTAGCGTGAAAAATATTTCGTTTCCTTGCACTATGTTGCACATGTTAATTCCCTCAGCGAGTTTTCGTCGATGCCATAAAACGATAAGAGTTAATAAAACGTCGAAGGAATTCTTAAACCTGAATTTAGTGATGTGTTTAACTTTTGACTTGCTAATGAGCTTGCCGCACTATGTGCTAACTGACAAGGCTTACCGTTGCTTAATATTCCACAAATACATTTCAAAATAAGTTATTTATTTATAACGATAATTTCGGTTACATCATGCACTTCTCATCGAAGTATAATAATAATTTAAAAATATGTAACCATATGTATGTATCAGGTATTTGGAATTCAGAATAAGGCATTATTACTAAACATTTCTAAATTTCTGAAATACTAAAACAATATCTTGATGTGTACTTGGTAAAAGTTAGATTACAGTACGGGCTTAATATCTTTTCTCTCAATGTAGTTAAAATTAACACGAATTCCTATAATTTCATATTCTGTTATAACCAATGACAACCCAAAGTCGAAATTTATCGAAATGCATCGCAACCTATCGACCGCTCCCCGCCCTAGTATTTCTAATTTCATGGCCGCGCGTCTATGTGTGCTGTGCGCGTGTGTGCGTGACCTTGCGCGCTGCGTTTCGGCGGTCATTCACCTCGATGCACTTCTGTCTAAACCCTTGACTTTGGCGAACACGTATATACGTTGAGTGGAATTCTTCGTAGATATGTTGCACGTATTGGACGAAAACGGGTCAATAGTTTGACCAAACGTTGGCCGTGGACGAGTTTGAACGTCTTGAGCATGTGTGGACTGTTTGAAGCTTGAATTAACTTCTGACGGAAGCTAAACTGTTGTTAAATTTAGCGGAAATATGTCAGTTATAACTTTAATTAACAACATTCGGTTTGAAAGTACGTTCGAGAATGTGGATTTTCCTAAAATAACGTGACTTTTCAAAAGTGTTTCTTTCGGAATATAGCCTTCATTACTTTTTTGCGATACTAACTTGTTTTGGGCACATACGAGCAGATATTATGCCGGATTCTCTATTTGCGCTAAAGAAAATGAAACATTACGCTAATAGCACTTTTCTTTGTGAAAAAAGGAATAAATCAAGTATCGCTGAAATACGTTTACTCCAAACAGGGTAGTAGGGCGCGCTGGCTGTTAGTGACATGGTTAACGGAACGTTGAGAAGCCCACGTTTGGCCCAAATTTAAGCCTGACGTGGTAAAGGGTGAGTTTAGCGCCATTATTTAGGTTGATTAGGATTTTATCACAATTCGGAGAATTAACTGCAAGTTGTGTAAAGGACGCAAATTAAGTGTTTTAGCCAGATTTGAACTTGCGACTACATGAACTTCAAGCCAGAGAACATAGCCACTAGGCCACGACGCTCTATGTGAATAACGTCATTAATGTATAGATAACATGAGAAACAAAGCACAAAACACAGTAATTTACGGAAAAAAGACAGGAACATTTTAGCGTTAAGGACAATTTAGGCGGTCTTATTTATGGAAGCAATTTCTTCAAGTTAACCTACAGGGAAAACAAACAAAGAATGGATTATGTGTAAAAAGATAACTATATCAGCGATCTTCAGGTTTAAAATTTGAGAAGAGTTTTCCTAAAGCCTAGTTTATTCTTTTTATTTTTTAGCTAAAGTATGCAGCGAAAGAAAACAAAAGCCTAGATTCCAAGTTTCTTGCCGACTCTCTCGGAATAGATAAGTTTTACTGAGTTTTAAAATTCTTTTCATTAAAATGTTGAGAATTCTTCCATGTTTCCAACGGCAAGAGTTTTGTTGGGAATATTTCCTAGATTCTGATTCTAGAGAGTTTTAAATAAAATGTTAATTCCAGAGTAATATAAACTAAAATGTGTGTGTTCGTCTCACAAACCCCAGTACAACGCATAATTCTGCAGGTTTTTTTCAGCTTTATTTAAATGTTCAATGAAGTAGAAACAGCTACTAACTAACAATAACGGTTAGATTATTCAAATCGAGCAACCATAATTTTTGATCTAGTCTTAAACTTGGCCAACACTATGGCCAAGGATGGGACAAATCCATAGTAGAATACATTGATGATATCAAATCGACACAGCTTTATTATTATGATTTCCGATGAGGAACAGACTCCCAGGCTTCTCCAGGCTCAGTGAGAGCATCAAGTTGTCTCATGGTCACAGCGTCCTGTCGATTCTTCGCGTAGCTTTCCAGAGTCTGATGATCTGCTCTACTGTCAGTGCTTGTATTTGTGATAGTTATCACGTATCCAGCTATTTTAAGGCCATGCCATTTCAAACGACAAGAATGCGACAGTCGAGGATTTTTATCAACTGCCTAGACAAGAAAAAGAAAATAATTGTCCTGTATTATTTGTGCACTTCCTTGCTCGATATGTCATATTTCCTTTGCTTGTAGGTTGTCTGGAAGAGATTGCTTTTAACATTAAGACCGCCTAAATTGTACATCAACGTGTTGTTGTATTTATTTGTTCCAGGGGTTTCTTATCTTGTCTTATATTTCATATGTTAGGCAGATCCGACATCGGAAGATTATATGGGGGAAATCTGACTACAATGTCTCATTGAAGCAAATTGCTACTTAAACTCGTTATTTACAAATTTATATCTATTTTTTTATGCACAGACTAACACAGTCTAACGATGAAGCAGAGATAAAAATGAAAAATGACATTAGGGAAGTGCTAGAACTTCAACCATTAACAATAAAGTTAGTAGTTTAGGAAAACTCAGATTTCACAAAACAAAATGATACCTTTTGTTAAATATAGGTAATTTGCTTCGTATTTAGTATCAATTCTTTTTCATATCTGCTTTCCAGTTGTTGGAAGCTTGCACCAGCTGCCATCACTTCTAAAAAATACTAAATTTGAAAAACATACGACAGTCTTACTAAAAAACTTCATGATCAGAATGCAACCTACGTACGAGTAACATACACTACACATTCTCTCCCTCGTACAGGCTACAATGAGCTAGTAATGAGCTGGACGATTAAATCATAACCAGAAAAGAAGAAAACTGCAAAGAAAAGTGGCAAGAGATACTTATCTCTCTTGCCATTTTTCTTTGCAGAAATCACATAAATGATAGTGGGAAATGTGCATATAATAATAACAATGTCTTGAACTTATCCAAACACATCTTAAGCTCTCTTAGAAAATGTTTTTGTCCTGATGATAATGTCTTTACTTAAGCTAACCAACTATAATCCTTCGTTTAAACACCCAGTCATGCCGAAGCCGACCCTGAATCCGAAATCAAAAGCATCCAAACCACACTATCCACAGAAACCTCGTCCAAATTCCTCTAAGCCCGAATGCGATGCTATACATCAAACATCGAACGCCCACAACACACACGCTAGATCGAGTGTGTGCGTGCATCCTTCCTTGACCTAGAGACGGCGACTATCGAGCTAGGTCAGGACTTCCACTATACGCCGCCGGCAAAAACTTCACGACCTCCCACACCCCCCGCACTACATGTAGTTCCAACCATACATGATGCATGTGAATAGTCGCACCCGGGTCTTGTTAGCCTGGCCTTGTGGCACCGGCTAGACATGCCGCAGACGGCGGATTGCCGAGAATTAGAAATGGTTTGGTTTTAACGGCTTGTTTATGGTTAACCTGTTGAGTGGTAATTA
Organism: Udea ferrugalis; assembly: GCA_950022985.1. Lineage (NCBI taxonomy): Eukaryota > Metazoa > Arthropoda > Insecta > Lepidoptera > Crambidae > Udea > Udea ferrugalis. The sequence continues at coordinate 1,339,892 of OX465527.1, read as the reverse complement.
GTTAAACGAGCGTTTGGGTCGGGTTAGTTTGCGTTTGTTCGTAATTGGGAACTATTATAATAACGCACTCTAAATAGTAATGTTACGTTATCGCTTGCTGGAACCTTTTGTGATTAGGTACTTAAGTGGTTGTTGTTATAAGGTTTTAATTGGTTTTGATTCCACGTTTGAATTCAACGTTTAATGAATACTTAGCTTATGCAACCCTTAGGAGCATGACAATCATTTTCCAATCAGTTCAGAATAAATGCCGGAGTTAGTTTAGTCATTTATTACATTTACAAAATAATGTTTCTATAAGCTTATAGAGTTTAGAAGTTATGGCTCTAGCTTGGGGAACGCGTGGTGTTGAGTTTCTTAGCTACTTTGTATCACAAAATAACCGTGAAGTGTGGTGATGAAAAACAGTAAAAACTCAAACAACCTAAATTACTAGTATCCGTATTATTCTTGTAAACACCATCAACAATTGTTTCAAAACCACAGATTATGCAATTCAGCTTCACTAAGCACACAGGACATGGACTAAAACCTTGTCCTTCATTTTCGGCTTGATAAAATAATTACCAAAAACTACTAAACAAAAACAAATGCCATCCCAGACGATAGCGCAGCAAATCGAAACTGTCCCACATTGATAACACACACCCAACCGTGTCGTACACACGTCGTGACGTACACACAAACACACACACGTAGTGTCGTACAGACGCCGTCCGACTCGATCCAGTTTCTTCGCCCCTTCGCCCTTGCTAGTCTTTAAGAGCCCTTGGTCCTTTTTACTAAACTACCGACCAGTTTAGAGAGACCTACGGAGATGTTCAAAGATAGATGAGACATTGAATAAAAACAGCTTTATTCGGGTACGGTTTTGCAAGCAGTTTGACAGGTTAATTTGTAAAAGTGCAATAATAATGAGTCGTTTGCGCAGTGGTTACGTTACCAGGGGTGTTTGAGCATCAAAAGGTAGTGTGTTTGAATCCTGCACCAGTACAAATGATTTGTGATCAACTACTTCAAGATTACACTAGCTGTTGCTAGCGGCTAAATTCAAATGGGCGCTACTGATATTGAAACTTTGCTACTTATTTATGTATCTTTATAAACCGCGAGTATAATGATTAGCCCTACTTTTAAATGGTAGGTACACATGTATAAAGTTTTATGAAAATCAGTCCTAGTAAAGATAGCAATTCCAGAAAAAACATTCTGTCGAACCTACCGAGACTATAGCAGACTAACTGAATCTTTCTGGTGTATTTTTACTACAAGGCAGGGTAATTCAATCAATGTCTTAAGGCAAAAAACCTTCCACACTTGAAAGGAATAAGAATACTAAGTATCGATAAAGATAATATTATTATGTTAATGTGATAATGTTAATAAGGAGTCAGCACTGAGCTGACTGAGCTCCCTTCATCTTATGAATAGTAAATGTGAAATTTATGAAGTTCAGTGCACTATTTTAGCAAATCACCTATCGTATTGGTAATTATAATCTAAAAAGCCAGCCAGTTTTAGTCAATACCTTCCATTTCAATGTACATCTTTGTCCCTGACTTCTGAAGAAAAGCTACGAACTTTATGATCCCGTGTGAGAGCTTCAGACCTGGAAGATCCGAGGGCCCTGGCCGTTGTCACCGCTGCAAGGGTGCTTCAGGCCCTTGGGACCCCAGGGGGTCTTAGTTGCACAAAATATTTCGTCACAAGAGGTCCCGTTTAGAAATACAGGGTGAACAGAGTTTATTTGTTCGGTTTTTGGACTGGGCAATAATTTTTCAACAAAAAGGAAAACGTGTTGACGAAAATACTAAAAAAATATATATAAACTTCTAAGGGGTTTAAGGTTCAGTTTTAATTTGGTAAATAATGTATGCATGTATACCTCACTCACTAAGATTGTAAACAGTTGTGTAATTTATGAGTGATAGGAATCGTAAAGTAGATATATTTTCTGCAGTCTTAAAAATCTCACGAAGCAATGAATTGAAATCATTCTTTTAGATTTATCTTACCAAGTCATTGTAATTACTGTAAGCGGTTTGCTGTTATCTTATATTATGTGAAAAATTATTCCGATGTTTAGAATTTACCTTTAGTGAATCACCCTGTCTACAATATTTTGCACAAATACTAGATGTGGTTTTATTTGATGTTTTACTTGGTTTCGTACTACACTTGAAGGAAAGATTTGAAATTTGTACAGATTAGCATTGCTCGAGAATGGTTTCTTGCTGTCTTGGATCATTGTTTTGGACGCTTTGTAGAGTAGAATAAGAGCATGATAGGTTACTTGTGCTAAAAAAGTGGCACCTGAAATCAGGACTTTTGCCCACCTGAGCAAGGCATTGACAGTTTGTGACAACACTGCGCAAAAACATGCTACTTTTTTTGTACACATGGTGAAATCATAGGTACGTACGCCAGGGGACAAGTTTTGACTACATTTCAGTACCTACTGAATAACGTATCTATACCCCTTTTAAATATCATTGGTGGTAATAGTGTGAACATGAGGTCTGGTCTATCTTATCAGGGAAAAGGCTGTTATTTAAGTGTTCTGGCTATGGAGTTGATTGTCCTTACCAAAACCTCTACTTCAGATTCGCTGATCTTCCAACCTTACTTCTAAGGCCACCATTCGGGTCGGCATAGATGTTATTAAGGCTCACAAGGAGTCAATTTTGCTGGCAGTGTAATCATGCAAAACTTCTAGGAATATGAGATTGTATAAAATATCTTTTACCATTAAATCTCTTTGGGGCAGAACATTCGGAAACCATGTTCTTATCGCCATGAAGGTAACAATTAGTGTGCTTCTGACTACCCCGTTTGGAGAATGGTCGGGATGGGTGTATGTATGTGCAAATCTCTTCTGGACTTCATCATTTTCATGATTCGCAACCATAAAAACATAGAGTTCAGTGCTTAACAAAGCAACCCTTGCATCATTATGGCCAAAAGAATCTTGCTTCCTCTATCGTATAGTATTTGATCTCCATTCTAGATCTTTTCAGATCCAACGACCATTAGCTTCCATCATCCTGAAGCTCTTCAGCAATAAAAGAGACATTTCTGAACTGAAACAACTCATCAATTAATCCTCCAAGTAAAACCGTTTAAAAACAGTAATATTATGTGTGCCGACGGCGATTACTATCTTACCCATACAATTCGTAATTAACGAAATATTTTTGTAACGGAATCAAGAAACGCTTTTTATTAACAAAAATACGCAATTTTAATTCCAGATTCAAATTGAAAAAAGCAATCGGCTGGAATAAAACTTCATTTGAAATTCTGCTTAAAAAACATCCAGCTAATTATTGGGAGGCGCGCGCCATGTACCGTGGATTAAGCTAGTTTCACATTGTTTGAGGTGATTATAAACGTTTGGACGTTGAAATAATTGTCGCACACGTCATAAGTCCGAATCCCATATGGATGGTTGACTTTCGTCCACAGGTCCTTTCAGCGTCTGAAATATGGAATAGTCTAACTGGCAGCAGTATTTCCAGGGTCTTCAAGAAAAAATCGTGTTTTTTCCTAAAAGGCAAGCAACGTAACAGCAATACTGGTGGTGCAGTTTTAAATAGGTGAAGGTGATCACTAACTTACATTTTTCTTAAATTTTTCTTAATTTTGGATGGTAGTACAAAATTGCGTCCTTTTTTGATGTTGAGGACCCTGAATGACAATCCCTCATATTGTGTCATATCGTAACATAGCTCTAATAGATCTGACGTCACTCAAAATTTGTAAGGAATAATGTTTAAACTAAGTTAAATTACTTTCAGTATGACAAACAGTTATCAAAACTACCTACTCTTTCGCAGTTATTCCGTTACTCGCCGTTACTAAAACCTAAAACGGTCGTTATGTTAGGCTGTGACGCAACCCAAAATGACTCTGAAGTACAATACCAACCAAACAAAAGAAAATTATAGTGTCGCAACCCGACCCGGCAATAATGTGTACTCAGCCTTAATGTACATTACTACTTATGTGCGATACATTTTACATAGGCGGTTTTTTTTCGTGTGTGTGCGTTATGTGTTGAAAAAAGGGTGTTTTTGTCTATGTGCCAAATAAAAATGAGCGGGTAATGTCCGCCGGACGCCGTTTATCGTGTGCGGGATGCGGCCCGTGGGGAAAGTTGGATAAGTACTCTTTTTTGCTTTTTCGTGGAGCTTTTTTTAATCTCTATGGTTGTTTGTCAGAAATTCTAGTTCTAACTCTATGTTTTAACCAGGATCGATAAAAGTTGAGGAGTTAATCAAAAAGTTACATTATTTTTGTGCTCATGTTGGTGCTCAAGAACAGGTTAGAATAAATTGAATTAAAATATCAGCAGCTGTGAAATGTAAACCAATCGATAAATAAATAATCATAGAATGAGCGTTGCTATGATAGTACAAAGGCAACAATGTTTCGGCTGTTTTACTATATTTATTTATTTATTTACAATATGCATCATGTGCAGAGTCAGGAGGTCATAATAATTAAATTCAAGTAGGTACATGTACCCTGTAAGGGTCTGGCAAAGATAGTGTCGCAATAGTCTATAGGTATCTGCAATCGGCCATTATAAAACGGAATAATTTAAAAGTCTCGGCATAGCAATCTTAGATTTCAAGTTCTATACTCTTGCAATTCTGCTTATGAGCTGTTTTTTTTAGGCCTAGAAGCCTGCATTTTGCATAAATTACGGCGAACCCGCATTCTGAAAAAATCGCTCAACGAATCCTGGGTGGTGTCTTCAGTCTACATCCTCCTTCATCAGTCATACTCATATACTTCATACTCACCACTTCCAACGTTTACCTTTAACTGGTCTCTTCACATAGGTCTCACAAATCACCAATTTTTGTCGCACTAAGACCCCTGATCTCTCCTACCTCAACGGCCATCTGTTTTTTCAGAGGCAGACAGTCAACTTTATTTTTATAATAGTCAGCAAATTATTTCACATTCACGTAGGCAGGTTTCCATCTAACAGCGCTCTCTTTGAAAGTCGAAAGTCGCAGTAAACCTGGTTTTCACGCTCTAACGCACAGATAACGATCTCTTGATTATGTGAAAACATTGTTTCTACATAAGCTTGTAGACTCTGAAGAAATAATGGAATAGTAGAAACTTTCATTCGTCATGTGAGAACCGTTAAATAGGGGATCACTCATTTAATTAATTAGAGGGGTCTATTAGTGAAACTGGGCGGGCGGGTATGTGGAATGAAAGACGGGCCTACAAAGCCACCTAGAATCACTCAATGCTAAAAATTAAGGCATCGGAATAATTGATAAAATTGGTTGTTTTTTTTCATCTCACCAGTACACAAAATATGTCTTTTGAGAGAAAATATTGATGTTAGTTAGATTTGGCCCTTATACTGATAAAAGTAACTTTGAAAAAAAACATGTGTTCTTTCTAGTTATAAAAAAAGATCACTTAAATGATCTATTGAAGATATGTTGTTTTAAACGACGTAGTTTTTTCTAACTCCATGGTAAATGATACCCCAGACTTTTCTTAGCAATCGTACTGTGACATGTCGAAGTCAGATTCAAGTAAGTGTGTCAACTTCGTATCAAACATGAAAAATCTCTATAGAATTCTAGACCTTGCCAGTTATCGTATTTGAGATATTTCAACTGTCTCTTTGAAAATTACTTGCAACTATTTACTTCACCCCGAATAAGAATATTACGAGTACCTAACTGAATTGAAAGTAATGAAATGTTTTCGCAATGAACATTTGCTTAAGTTTGTAATTTATTCAGGAATAATGTTTCCTACATAAATAATGAAATAGCGTTGAATGCTGAAAGAAGTAGGCAATGTCTATCCAGGCATGAATTTCATTGGAGTAGATGATTAGTTTTCGTAGGCTCAAAACGATGAAATTTTTGCTGGTTTTGCGGGTTTTACAGGAAAAAGTCATGGTTTAAGGTAAGGGTTAGGCTATTGGGGACGTAATTTGACATTTAAAACATCACATTAGGTCTTGGTTACTTCCTAATGATAGTGATCTTAAGAAACTAAGTTATTTTGAGTCTGTCACAGTCTCATGGTTCAGCCTACATTTAATAGAAATCTTATTTTTTTAGTTGGATAAACTATTACAATAAGAAATGCCTAAATCAATGGTGTGATGATCTTAAAAATCATAACTGAGATTTTAACTCCAAGCTTATAAAAAAGGTTCGACGATTACAATTCTTGGAATGAACCCTAAAACTGCCGAAAAACTAAACGAAACAAAACACTGGCTGAACTGCAAACAAAGCTCGAAAAAACAAATGATTCCAAATTCAAACTTACTCGCTCTCCCCACCGAAGCCTGACATTCGAAATTTAAATGAAGTAGCTATCGCAATTAGTACGCACACACTCTCGCCCGTATAACTAAACGCACACATACATACCAATGCAAATAAAAATGTTGTGATCAAAAATGTGTGTTCCTTACACGCACACATGCGCGAAGCCACAATTCAATATCTCTTGTCATTGGACGCGTAGCATCCGCATGTTTTATTTTTTAAAGTGCAATGTTTTTTTATCAGCGGCAAAGAGGTTGCAATAATGTGATAGATAAAAAAGAAGGAAGCTATACAGATTACACAGCTTATTGTTTGAGCGCATTTGCGTTTAATTGTTTTGATAAATTATGTGTTTTTTTAACTCGTTTCTCGGCTTCTCGTGAAGCAAACATGATACAAGTCATCATAGTTAATTAATATTTAAAGGTATTATATTTAAAAAAAGCTTCAAAAAAATATATTTATACTACGCACGCCGAATGATGATCCCTATGACAGTTCGCTAGCGCTTAACATTGTACTGACGTCCTGTCACAACAAATCCTTTAGAGGTCCATTAAAAAATCGAAAAAATCATAATTGTTTACATTTGTAAATTATAAAAATGACTATTAAGAAATTATTACGTAGTGTTCGTAAATAATGGCAAAAAACTCAATGCAAATGTACATGGTACGTTCTGCAAAAGTTACTTCGTCATGCTGTTATCGACTAAGAAGGGACACATCGCTAAACAAAATATCGATAATTTGTTGGAAAAATTTAACAAATGCTTTGAGTTTATATTTAAATCAATCTGAAGCTGATACAAAGTCAAGCGGGTCTTCAAAATCTGAGTCTGAACTGCAGCTATCGGCGACGTTTAATATTAACGGTTGGTCAATGATATTGTCGTATTGTACATCTCGATCCCAGTCTTGCAAACAAATTTTTTTCGTTCTCTCGACCAGTTTTCGTTTTATTCAAATTATGCAATTTGAATAAAAATTAAAGAATAGTAAAATAAAATAAGACTGTTACTTTTTTATCTAGTGTTTATGACCATCAATACGCGTATTTTTTTTTAATAAATAGAAATTGCTTATTATGTTGAATGACCTGGCTGAATGACATGACATTTGCCTAAAAAAATATTTTATCGAAATTGTTAGAAATGGTTTCGCATCACTAAAACAACTGTCAGTTGAAACGTCATAGGGATCATCATTCGCCGTGCGAACTATAAGATTAGCCAAAGTCACCACTCCCACTGCTCTTTCAATTTTTCAACACCAGCATCTAGTACACTCTCTGATTTTGTTTCTTTATAGATTTTTAAAGTAGATGGTTATAGGCAGCCTTCGTCATCTGCAATCTAAGTTTTACATTCCTCTTTTTCAACGGTGGTTTTAATGAATTAAAATTATATTTAAGATAAGCCGATGCAGACAAAATCCTTTTATTCAGTCTCTTACACAGAATACTAAAAGCTAACGTTAATAGAATACTTTCCAAAATGCTCCTACCTGTACCACACACTCACTTTTTCACTTACCTACAACCATCCGAGATAGCAAAAATGAGCCTTATTGCTATGCACAACGTACTGAGTGAACCCGTCTCGCAGGGTCCGTCACTCGATGTATACCTACAGCGCGGAGTGTGCCCGATTAGTCTTTAACTGTTCCTAAGGGGCAGAAAAATACCCCTGAAAAGGCCCTTATGCAGTGTTGGACACAACCCCTATCTCTTTGTTACAATGAAAACTGCAATACCCTGAAATAACATCTTATTAAAAACCCTAACCAGTTTACCAAAACTCGTCACCATATTACCTTGGTAATTAAAATAAAACTATAATAGTATTATTTTCCGTATAGGTTGTTTCAACAGTAAACAAGGTGATGCTTAAAACATAGCAATTACTGGTTAACTATTGAGTTACCTACCGTAATTAAAAAAGTAAGGTCCGAAAGAAAAAACCGTATATTTCCCGCTCTTTTTCGCCAACGCTACACCATTATTGCAACCTGCGACGCACACACGCACGCAAACACACACACAAGCACGCGTCTGTCGTACATCATTTCGCGATGTGCGTAACGCCGGCACGACCATGTGGCAGATTTGGGTCAACAGCTCAAATAAACGCAATGGCCTCTCCACAACTTCTTTTTAACCTAAGGAGAATAACTTGTGATGCGAGTTCGGTATTGCAATTTAGCTTTCGACTGTTACATTCGCGTTTATTTATTTTTTATGACACTTGCGGCCGGAATTAACCATTTTATGATGATACCATAATAAAAATACTTGACGGCAATATGCTTATTTGAAAACTTAAGACCTGGATATACTTATTTCATATTAGGAAAGGTTTTAAGACGTTCGACAGACAGACAAGTGAAATATCATTAATTTGCTTGCAGGTATTAGTTACAAGAAATATTAAAAACTTAATATTAATAAATTTTATTCAAAATTAAACTATCTTAAATGGATAATTGTCCACTGTGTAGACCTTCATATTATAATCTGGTGCTCTGTTGAACTTTACACTTTACCTCATAAATCCCTTGGCATAAAGGCAGTTGAAAAGGGTATAAATTGTGCCTTCGTTACATCGTCAGAAGGTTGCTAGTTCTGACACATCTTGCTGGTAGCTGTGTGTATTATCCAATTATAGTACAACCGCAAACATACATCGAGACAAGCGTAAGTTGCGTACACGCAATGATTTTCAAGTAATCTATTTTAGTTCTGGTTTCAAATGTCAAGGCACATGCAAATTATATTTTGTAGGAAATAACTTGACGTTCAAAATAATGTTCAAAGTTATGAAATTTACAAACTTCATTTTAATTACTGACATTGGCCGTTTATGGCCGTATGGCCGAGATTTCGATCTAAAGTGTGCTATATTTTTTATATTTTATGAGTTTTCATTGAGAAGTGCAATCCGAATCGCGCTTGCGTCATGATAGCGATCTATTGATCGTTTAAAATTAAACATGTTTGTGTAAACTTAATAGCTGATTTAATCATGAATTTTGTTAGTAATCGAATTTTCAAAACTGTTGACTTTTCCTGCTCAAATGTAAATTATGACTTATGTGAGATAAGCAACCTGCACAATCATGAAGAAAAGGACTCAATATCAACTGGAACATAACGTTTTGATTATAAAATACAATAGGTTTTCTATTAAAAACTATGAAAAATCTTCAAGAATGTGGAACGCTCAGTGTTGAAGAAAAAAGACAAATGTTGTAAACACTTGATTGCCATTTTCACGACAAGGTATCACAATTATTATTGCATTTTAGCATCAAGTGCCTCTCTTATTTTGAAAAGGTGTAATTATTACTCACGAGCGGCTCCTAAAAGACAAAGGTCGTCCAACTGGTTCTCGAATGGGCTCGCAATCGATTTTATGCAATCAATATCGACTTATTACTTGCGTTATAAGTGACATTTTCATGTAAATGGCATTATTATATGAATACTTACTTTTTTCTATACTCGTTTCTTTTTGGAATACTAAATTCGGATATTCGAAAGTACATGTACCTAACAGTTCTATTTGAATGAAAATATATTTGATAATGATTCTGAAAACAATCAAAACGATGCAAGTGACTTTGATGATTTTCAAAAGGGTTGTTATTGTATGTACTTATTGCTGAGTTGATATGTATAAAAATGAATTTGAACTTTTATTGATAAAATAACTTCCATTACAGTTTTAGCTCAGTGTTCGGTATTTTGAAAAGTTTTCATGACGATCTAATATGAAATAGAAATACTTAAACTTGTTTTGATATGACTAAAGTTTCTGTGGCTCCACCTGTGCTACTATTATAATTTCAATGTAAAAATAAAAAGTTCGTTATTTTCTAACGGCACCGCCAGCGTCACGCACACCACAATTGTCGATTTTTAATGTGGATCGCGTCCGGCTTGCATTTTTGGCAATTGTGTACAAATGCAGGCGGCAGAGGACTTCGGCACTAATTATACAATTTAATTAGTTTGTGTTATTATTATGTAGTTCCTTGACTTTACCTTTTTTTTTTGACTTTACTGGCAGTTGAATAGTAACCCTTACTTACTTTGCCACGACTCATGAGCTCATACATTCATTCAACATCTCAACGTAACATATTTACTTATAATAACGTTGTGGGTTTGGTATGTTGTTACGTTGTTAGGTTGAAGTACATAAAGCTCTGCTGAGTTCCTTGTCAAAAGGCCATCAGCTGTAAAAATGTCTTAAGATTAAAACTGTAGAAGTTTTTTTGCACTGCAAGCTCTTTTTATGAAATATTTAACTACACAGCATTTCTAATGACACGTTAAAACAAAATTCATTGCAAAATCAAACAAATGAAAACTTTTTAAAACTTCAAATATTTTGTTTGCTTCATTCTCTGGCTTGTTTGCAGCCCTCGAGGTTGGCCTCTTTCCGCAACCCGAATCGATTCATCTTATTTAACATTAACACTGCAACTGGTGTGTGAGTTGCGCGCACGCAGCCAATTTGGGTCAAAGACGGTGCACTTGTGTTTGACTAACATGTTTTCTTTAAACTGCTCTGCAAAGAATTTTTTTAACCCTGAAATATCAAGTATGTATTACATACCATATGCCATGCTAGTGCGTATCGCAAGCCATACCATGTATGGCTTGCAATACACACTAGCTTAATTCCCCCCTTACACCTAGACAAAGTAGGTTTATCTGCTATTTCTACATCTAGTAACAGTCATGCAGTCAATCACACAATACACAAACATGATTGATTCCTTTTTTTTACTTTCAATATCGACAATACGTAATTTTTAAAATTCTTTACTGTGTTTGCTTAATATTCACGTTAAAAGTCACGAAATCTTGTATTAGTCTAATTTCCTAAAACCATTTGGATTTAAAAAAAACATTGAACGAGTATTTTAGCCCTAAAAATAAAAACATGAAATATGATGCATACTGTCTTTTATTTCATTTGTTTGCGACCGTTGTGTGCAACACACTATACACACAATACAGATAAATACAATTTGGGTCAAATACTGCCCCCATTGTTTGACAGATGACGTTAGGCGCCAACGGTACGCGAAAGCAGTTCAGAGAATTGGCGGGAAATGCGGCCACATATTATTCTTACAATAACAGCAACTTTGAAAATAATAATTTAAATTTCTTTTAAAAAATCTAAGAAACTTGTAAAGGTATGCATCCTATACAAGTTTCTTCTTTGTTATAGAAGGTGAATATGGTGTCCTGCCTGTGTAAAAAGCTAGGAAAATATAAACTTTGACTATTTTGAGGAAAGTTTCAAGTGACAAGTAAGTAGTTGTCAGAATGATTGCAGCACCATGTTATTGTCAGTATTTCTGAGGCTCTTGTTCTATGATATTCCCCGAACACTGATCGGACTTCGAGCAGGAACTCGACAAACGTCACTTGAACTAAATCACCCTTAGGCTTATGCTATGAAACAATACTCAAAAGTATACCGAAGCCTGTGAATAATGAAACTTAATATGGAAATTCAACCAATTAAGTATATATAGGCTTCGGTCTAATTCTTTGTAATCTAATCTTAGATTCTCATCAACTTTTGAACATATTTAGTCAAACTCAGCTGAAGTTGGACTATAGAGATGTTAAAAATATACTGATTTAAGCTAAGTTTCGTTTCAAGTTACTCAACAAACTATAAATATGAAGTCTAGAAGTTAAATCATTCTGAACCATTACGTTGTCGAATCCCTTATTTTGAAAATGCAACTTTCCAATACACGATTATTTGCCGTTGCATCAGCACCGCCTCCCAGTGTACGCTGCATATGACCTCGTTACGCACACTCGAGCGCACGCGCTTGTGTGCGCGACAGTACCGTACAGGCGCACACAAACGCGCTATCTGTTTACAGGATGTTCAATGTTGCGTTTGTATTATGATAATTAATTACGCTTTTTCGGAAAATCATACTTTAAAATACTAAATCATAGGAGTTTAATTATTGACGTTAAGCTCGCAAAGTGGCTTTACAAACCTGTCCAAAAGCTCACTTCAAATAACTGCTACTTAAGGCGCGATACCAGGAAAACGGCTCTCGGGAAAACTAAAGTTTTATATAGAAAATATGAAGTATGAGGCACGAAAAAAATCGTCATAGTAGTCAAAGAGTTGCACAATCAGCTCAAACTTCCAGTATATGGATCAACTTACTAGATTAATGTGAAAAAAAATCAGAATATCGCTAAAAACGTGCAAAACGCTCTCCCGTATTTCAAAAGTTTAGGCATCATAATAAACTAACAACTTACCTGTTTTAAATAACGTGTAAAGATTAGATATCAAAGAAGCTTTGCCAATCAGTTGTTTTTCATTGCTTTATTTCAGTTTTGTGCAAAAAATTAACAAACATTCCGAATTTTTCGCTTGAAATCTCCATACAAATTACTATGGAGTGAGTGAAGTTTCTTTGATAGCTGTCCGCGCACCGTCGCAGCTCACTCCCCCCCATGTCCCCAAGGTGAGCGCACGTCGCTTTTGACGAAAATGACATTTATAATTACGCGGATAATTTACAGGAAATAGGCGCACATAGGGTCTTTTGTTGAAAATAGTACAACTTTATTTTTTTTCCTCCGTACAGTTTGTTCATAATATGCATTATGCATAATTTATCAAACGTATGATTTTATCATGATTCACCATGAGAGTTATATGGCAGGTTTATATTTATAAGTACACTTGATTAAAAGCTCTCTTGGGGTTGACAATTTCGTACTAGTTGCCATTTCATTTTCCTATTCTTTACGCAGTGATGTGCACTCACCCGGCGTCATGTGGAAGACTGACTTGCGGGACTGCGCAGACGGCTGTCAAAGAAACTTCACTCGTTCCATAGTAATTAGGATGGAGATCTCGAGCAAAAAAAAATAAAGTTTGCGTTTGCTTATACGAAACAGAAATAGTTATTGCAATAGAACATAATGACAAGTTATTCGAAATGGAAACACACTTCACACCGGAACAGCTTTTACAATTGTACCAAGCACAAATTCGGTTGTGTATGGAGTACTTCTGCCACCTCTGGGATGGCTCTGCCAAGTATCAGCTGGATGCACTGGACTCAGTAGACCGAAGAGCCAGGAGACTGATAGGTGACGAGACGCTCGTTGGAACCAAACTCGAGTTTGGAGCATCGGCGTAGAGTTGCCTGTCTATCGGTTTTTTATAAGGTGCATTTCGGAGAGTGTGCGCAAGAACTTCATGACCTGATACCACCCTCTACTTTCTACTACCGGACCACAAGACGCCGCGAGGGCTTTCATCTCCATGTGGTCGACTTACCAGCGGTCCGAACTAAGCGGTTTGGTGCTTCCTTTCTGGTCCGCACCGCTAAGGAGTGGAACGCCCTCCCTGCGTCTGTGTTTCCGGATACATACAACCTTGGTGTCTTCAAGACAAGAGTGAATAGGCATTTTTTGGGTAAGCGTGGCTGGCAAGACTGAGGTCAAACGCAAACCCATTTTAAATTTTAAAAAAATGGATCAGATAGAACTTTGATATAAATATGAATTATCATATTTACGTCAGCCATGGAAAAATGGCAGTGCAAGCATTTTTATCTTGTAATGTGATTATTTTTTGCACATAAGGTACTAGGTTTACCTAGGCCTGAAGGGCGGGGCTGAAGGTTATAAAAATGTAAACTAGCAGCACTGGAACAAGTTATTTATTTAATAAAACAGGGATGTCCTAGATACCTCAATAGATCTATATTATAGATAGGTTACAGAAAACTTATAATCTTATAAAATAGAAGCCTAACTGGCCATGAGCCCTGAGCCTCAGTGCCGGTTCTTAAACCGCCTGCGGAGAGCTCAGCTCACATGGCCACATAATAAAGACTATAATACTTTAAAGTTAATAAAAGATACATTGGAAGTCCTACTTCCTAATTATAAAAATCAGGGTCTTAGGCTGGCTTGGTTGGTAACTCTGATAAGTAATGCCCTAACATGTGCTTTGGGTGCTGTGCGGGTGGTGGGGTGCTACGGAGTGGCAAGATGGTGGTACTCGGCCACGTGGTGGGCCTAGGACGGGTGTCAGCGTCCGCCTGTCCTCCCTCAGGGTGCACGGCTGATGGGGAACAGGTTCGGCAGCTTTTGGCCGTAACTGGACACCTCCTAAATAGGAGAAAAAATGCAGACATTAGTCTACTGACAATAAAATGAGATGGGGGACCACGAGGGGAATCTAACACAAGAGATTAACACTGCCTAACCTACTCTGGGAGCACTTAATAAAGGGTTTCAAGACTCACCTGTTGGAGGATACTTGGTCCGCTTGAGTCTCCGCTACCAATTTTCAACTCGGGCACGTGGCGGCATGAAAACACTGTAAAAGAACACCACTCTTGTGAATTTGGAAAGCACAGCGAGGGCTCCGTGAAGACGGGGGCCACATAGGTTATGGTGGCTTACCAAATGCAGGAAAACGGGCCCGCAGACAGATTCTGCCCGATGTCAACTGCTGGTGCTCTGGTACTTGGGGAGCTTAACTTGCTCTGGCGCAGGTGTTCAAAGGTATGAGCTCCGATCTTGTCTCCAGACTATTTAAACCCTCGGGACGGAAGCCATCGATTTTTTCTGAAATCTAACCTAACTGACAGCCAGCAGTGACAGCTGCGTTCTAAAACACGAGAAAATCTAAATATTGTTGTGAGGTCGACCACAGATAAAAACAACGCTACAATCTCTAACTGGCTATTTGCACACAGCTTTTCCCTGTAGTAATTTGAATGAACTATACAGATAAACGTTCTAGAAAATATAATTAGCATCAACTATCATTTAGATAGTGAAAGCTTATGTAAAAACAGACAGAAAAACGCGGAGGGTGACTTCCTTTCATACTATGCTCTACTCGTAGATCAATTCCAGTAAGATGAAGATCACGGTGGATTCTGTATTAAACTCAGCGTAAAAAGCCTGAAATACGATGGCCTCTACAGGAGACTAAAGGTATTACTCAAGTGATATTATCTAAAATAAATTATCCACTAAAAGTGTCTCAACTGTTGACAACTGTTAAATTCCTCGTTTTAGTTAGTAACAAGATAGCTCCGTTTAATGCTTCTTGCAGCTTTTCATTACAAGTAAGACCAATTAATTAGTGGGTTCTTCTGCATGTTACTAGAAATGGCTCCGTGTATTGCTATATCATATGCATTGGATGTAAGAAATATTTTGTGTTGATGATGATCGAACGGATAAACTAAGTTACAACTAAATCTCGATGGAATCGTCAAGTACCAGATATAACATTGAGCAAATAACGTAGTCACGAGAATAGATTGCAAATAATAGTGTAAAAAAATAATTGGCAAAACTTGTTAGTTTGCTTAATAAAATAAAATTTTTGGTTAGTTTCTTTTGTTTGCCCTATATCCTGAAATATATTGGGTGGCGAAATAAAAACATATTTGGTGAACGCATCAAATGATTATCATGCCGCGATTTATAATAATAATAAATAAATTAATATCCCTGGACATTATTCCACACAGCGCCATCTAGCCCCAAGTGAGTTAATTATACTCCGTTTTTATGGGATACTAGACAAGGGATAAACATACTCAAATACTTTTTCTTTTGTAAATACATACTTATTATACAAAGGAAACACCCAGACCAATACAAACAGACATGTTCATGCACACAAATGTTTGTACTGTGCGGGGATCGAACCCGCGACCTTTGGTGTAGTAGCCGACTTCTAAACAATTACACCAAGACGGTCGTCCGGATTTATGCATTGCATTTATGCACGGATTGCACGGCCCAACCACTGTGTGACCATAGCTGTCACGATCGCTTTCAAATTTGACAGATTTTCTCTCCGGCCGACCCCAGTAGCGAACCTTAAGATAAGTTAGGTAATTTTTGTTTCAATCTGTATATTCCTTACAGCACGTTTTAATCATTTAATCGAAAGATACAAAATTGACATGATAATTTCCTAATCAACGCTTAGTAGTAGATTTTTTTTTGATGTAACGTGTGCTTATTAAAAATATTATAAAGTTGTATAAGTTATTGTTATAGCATAGTTTTTGATTAATTTTTGAGAACATACATACATATCAATTTAAGCACTAGGATACTATAAAATTGTATTATTAACTTTTCCTTTTCTCTTTCAGGTAAGTTGACTAATTATACCATCATTTTAAAAGCCTGTTCTGGAGACCTAGATCCTGCATAGCAAGGTTGGTATCATGCAGCATACAACACTCTTTTTATAATACCGAAGTATAGAAAGCCAAGTTTGTACATTTTGTCAACTACTTACTACCCAACAATTTTTCCCTAAACTAAACTGCTACAGTTCTGTTCAATATCAAAAAACCTTACGGTTTCTACTGCTGGACATAATATGCTTTGCTATAAATTTCCATAGCGACCACTATTTTGGTTGCAGGTGGCTACCAAAATCCTTTATCAGGTTACTAGTCCACCTCGCGGGTCACACACATAGCTTCCGTTCAAATGGTAGACTATTTTCTTCATTTTCTTGTTTTCTACTCACTTCACTTTTTCCAACACTAGTGAACTGTCAAGGTGGTAAATTTTGTGAACAGATTACTACTTAATAACTCAAATCATGAACTATCAAGTTCTTGTATGTCATTGATGCAACGAATAGTTTTCGGTGTTAAGTGACTTTTCACCGTTTAAATATTAAAATAAACTAAATAGTTGAAAGAATATTAACATAATACAGAAACACCCTGTGTATAATCGAATGACACCAATACAAACAAACACGAATTTCCCCGCAACTGATCGGCTCATAATAAAATGTGGCTTTTTTATCACTATGTACTTTTTTCTATGTACCTACCGCTTTAATCTCTATGTGCCACATAGCGGCTTTCATTTGCACTCACTAATGTAACAATCGGATCTGCGTGTCTGTCTGTTTAAAAACGAAACTTCTATCAATATTTCAATTTAAATCAGCTATGTGGTTTTCTAAGAAATCTCAAAGATGTCTCTGTCTGTGAGTAAGAATTTTTGACAGTTCTTGGTCCAACTATCATGACAGCGGAGGTTAAATGGCATTTAGTCTTGCAGCGGCAAGTGTACATGCATTATTAGCACTTTCGTTGAAGTAACGAGACGAGTTGTGAGGGAGTCACGAGATGAGAGTGTAAGAGGTCTACTTGTGAAAAAGCTCGCAGGGCTCACTAGACGAGAGCTGAAATTGGTTGAGGGTCATACTACACAATTCAACTAGGTGATACCTTAAGCTTCAAGCCATTTGAAGGAGGCTACTCTCAGGTTACTTATGACATTTGAAAAAGTGCATGGTTTCACGACTTTATCCCAAACGGGGTAGTCAGAGGTGCACAAATTGTTGCCATTATGGTGACCGGTACATTCAGAAGCACACTTTTTCCAAGCGTAATTAAAACCCAACGTGGTAAGGGGCCCACCGCCGTTATCCAGGTAGTTTGTTTTTTCACCGGTGTTTCTTTCTTCACTGAAAAATTTGCTGCAAATCGAACAATTAACACAAAGAAGGTACTTTTTTCGGTCAAAAAGCTCAGAATCAATCATCTTAACAGTTGTCAAAATATCGTACAAACTGCCAGAGATTGCCTCTACACTTGACATTTGACAGAGCACATTTTCAAAATTAAACTATTCTCTCGTAACTAATAAATTAACAAGTAACACCGCACTCAAAGCCTAGTGCATGTTTTTTCGAAGCCCATTTAAACTAAATAGACTTCATAATGTATTTACGTCAGTCAGCGGCGTGTATACGGAACCCTGCTTATTTGTTCCGCCGATGGAACCGCGGAACCCTTTTTATCATCAGCGTCAATGTTAATTGGATGTTCGATGGCGTGTGCCACTATTGGCTTGTTTAGATTGCATTATCATTATCATTAAGACTAACTAAAAGCCTTCAACTGTCTTTTGTGTTCGAACTAATAAACAAAAAATTGGAAAATATTTCAGACTGACAGTCTAACCTCAACTAAAAAAAGCTTGTACTAGAAAATTAGACATCGGGTAAACATACCTAAATGTAAGTATTTTAGAGTGTGTTTATCTGTGCCCGGAGGCTCGGCGTGGCCAGGAGCTACCTGCTTTGTGTTCATTGTACAATTTGCGGCCGATTCTCCGGTGAAGACATCGATGAAAACCCAATGAACCCTCATAAGCAAGAAAAGGTACGCCCCTTACCGTGTTGGGTTCAGAAATTCTTTTGGTGAAATATGGTTTATGGTTCACCACGACGGCAACAGTCAGACAGCTTCTGCCTATACTGTTTAGAATATAGTCAAGCAAGACCGTATGTAATGACAGATGAATAGATATATAATATATATTGTACAAAAAAAAATGCAATGTTGAAATGTTTCTAAGTTTACACACTTACAACAAGCCACGCATACACAAACACACACACACACATCCTGAAAAATATACTATTTTATGTTTGTGTTATTCGTTGGATAAAACTTTACTTTGAGTCCAGGCAAAGCTATTTGATACTGTTTTTATTTTTAATTTCCAAAATACAACTTATTAAGTACTTGTATGTAAACATAACATAATTAAAATCAAAGCGATTAAACGATGAGTCAAGTACACTCATTAAAATATTCAGAAAATGGAATAAAACAGGAAATTATAATATTTTAAATTGAAACTCTTGATATTACACCTTGTACGTGTTGTGTACAAGTGAAACAGTATTAACATTAAGTAATAATCTCGTATTATTTATAGGGTAAACATTTTCCCTGGACGTAGGTGAAGTCACAAAGTTTTTAACCAATCTAAGTTAAACATTTTAAAAAACAACTTACGAATGATCTGAAAACCAGAAAAAGACATTGGTCATGTTGTCATCAGGCAGGAATCAGTCAGGCAGGCTTTAGTAAAGATACTGCATGGAAAATGCTAAAACAATAATAAAACATAACTCACAAATGCTTAATAAGTGACTACTTATTACATGATTACTTATTTTTATTATTCATTATGGCTCGTATGGTATTGTTTCGTTTTGCTATCTACAGTGAATCATGCTAACAGATTAGGATCTTCATTAAGCAGCGAGTAGAAGAAAATGATTTCATCATTTTTACTAACAAAAAGTTAGTACTTTTTGTACTAAATTACTCACAAAAAACACTAAACTGACCACCTCAGCTCGCTCACTTTTCAACCCTAAAAACCAGTACAAATCGGTTAGTTGACGTGCACTCAACCTGAATCCGGTCGGAAAAAAGTAAACGAAAACAAATCAATTGAAATCTATCGTTCACCGATCCAGTCAATGTCCGACACCCTCCATAGTTTTTAAAAACTAAAAATCCGTTATTGACACCGGCCCGTTGACGCGCTCGGCCTAAACCGTGGGAAAAAAGAAAGAAAATAAAAAAATGGCGAAGCGCGAGTCGGGACGAGTGGCGAGAGATACGTAGCAAATACAAGATATTTTTTAGAATAACTCTTATTCCTTTTGTGAGTAAACTATTTAAGAGTAACTGCTTTGTTTTTCTTTTGCTTGTTCTTATCACAGAAACAACAGTCAAACACCAATGGTAGAGTTAAGTTTGTGCACTGTGTTTTGTGTATCTGTATTATCATAAATTAAATTTAAAAAAAAAACTTTAGTAACAATTGGTAACAACTTAAGAGTACTCTAAACAGGCTATTTGAATAGAGATTTTGATTTTTGATTTGGAAAAGTTATACCTATCTGTCCAATCTCGTGCTCGTGTCACAAAATCTCAGTTTCCTAAATTTTTAAGTCTGAAATTTCATGTTAGTTATCTACTATGCTAATAATATAAAACCTGAAAGCTTAGAGCAAAGCAACATGACAAAAGATAAGTTAGAAGCAAAATTGAATTTTTGATTGATAGTAGAACAAGTAATTAACTATTATTATTTAAAAAAACAAGTGGTTAATTAATTTTAGAGATGGCAAATCAGTGAAAAAACAGGAATTTAATTCGCATTATATTACTAAAACCCAAAATATTCAATACATAAGATAAAAGCTGAATGTTATTACGAGTATTTTGGTAAGAAGTTGTCAAAACTTAACTCAAAAACAAATCAGGTTTGGGAAGCTATTGCTTTATTGTACTTGTTTTTATGCATTCATAATAACTTTCCTTCGTTATACCTATTCGTGTGACTCACAATGCTGTGATTTATCTGAAAATTACTTTGACGATGGAATGTTTATTTTGATTTCATTAAAAAGTGGTCTATGTTGAGCTAGCATGTACTACCATAAACTTTTTAAGTCTTAGATGTGATTTTGTGACATGGTATTGTTTAATCAGATTAACTCTTAATATACTCCAAAGCCCTTTGGTAATCCTTGAGTTTTGGCTTTTGTGTTTTTGTCAAGGAATGGGTTTGAGCGACAAAAGTACAATACATTCATGTCCTAGATTAAGTAAAAATAAATTTAAAATTCTCAAGATTAAATAACCCAAAGGAACCCTGAAAACCACAGAACCTAATAAAAGCCATATCACAGCAGTCATCGTGCAATTTTTCGACACCACACGTCCGAAAACCTTCTGGAAAAAAAGGCAACGGCGCGCGGGCACCGAAAATAGAACTCTCCCTTTCGGTAGCCGCCCGTTCCGTCGTTTTTTTTCATCACGCCCCGTACGATAGAAATAGTGACGTATTTTTTTCCGCTCTCACTTTCACTAGTTGCCCGTAAAAAGCAAATAAAGATTGGAAAAAACTGGCCGGATATTTTCGCCGGCAGTTTACCGGTTATTCTTTTTTTTTTGTTAATTTTTCATAGAGGTTTTAGTGGTGAGCGATTTTAACGGCGCACGCGTTTTCGAGGGTTAATTCAAAGGTATTGTGATCGGATTGCCTAGAAACATTTTTTTGGTTTCATATCGGGTGCTTTTTAAATTTTAACGCCGGCCATTTCGTTTTGCTTGTTTATGAACTGAGCGTGTCAGTTTATTTTTTTAGTTATTTATAGAACAGATTTTTCGGAATTAGACATCAAAATCAAACCATTTCCTAATGATAGACACAGACAATATAAAGGTAACGTTATATTATCTGACTAACTAAAGCCAGATAATATAACGTTACCTTATAGTCTGTTGTATTTCATAATAGAAACATTGATATGACGTAGGTGTACCTCCATTTCACATTATTATCATGGTTTATCTTCTTAGCTCTCATTATAGTTAGAAAACTGAATACGAATGAAGTTAAGTTAGCTTTTTTACTAAAACTTCGTCCTTACATTGTGAGAAACTGATAATATAAAAAAATACTCTACGTAAATAAAAATAACAAAAATCATCAATTTATAAGCTGTAAAAGAAATTAGTGATGACATAATATATCTTATGCTCGCCCCTCGATGACGTCAATGCAGAAGGCATTGCCCTCAATGTAGCCATTTTAGGTCACTGACTTACGCCTAAATTAGGATGAAATTAGACTTCTAACTTAAATATTGATCATTTATACTAATAACTTGTTTCTCATTATACCTAATGCTATTGATTTTACATTTTTGATAAAAAATAATGTAATATTAACTACCTATATTTTATTTGCGCTACCATGAAATATAAGTTATGATTTGCATAATATGATGTTCTGTTAGTCGTAATAACTTTCATACAGCATTATACATATTAACTCAATACAATACTTACTCTAAGCGTGTGTTTGTCAGTTAAAATTTAAACTCCCTAAGGTGTAAAAATATTTCTGAGGAATTGCTAAAGTAATGAAGGTGATTTCAAGGAACCATTGATGATTAATTAGTGCCACCAGTTACATTAAAGCTCTAACACAAATTTGGTGACAAATGGATAAAGCTTATGCAAGTACATAAGAATCTAACGCAGTGCGACCGCTCCTTCCGGCAACGGTTCCCTGAAGTAAACAATAATTTTATTCAAACTTCTTTTAGAAAACCAACAGGTAGATGACTAGAACGATGTCACAACTGATCACGTGGAGCCAGGATGTCGTAATCAGTAGTAAATCCTCCCAGCATCATTTCCACAACAGCAGAAAAACTCAACATAATTCAAAGCGCGATTCACCGAATCCGCCGACATTTAGGTTAAAATATAAGGATCTTGCATAAGAAAACGGGGGTGGCTACACCCCTGTATCTCCGTTTTTAGTATTTTAGTAAGTTCAGGGGAGAAATTACCCCAGCGGGAGGTGGGGTGGGGGGAAGATGTTGATGTTTCTTAGTTTTATATTACTCCCTTACTTTATTACTTATTTGTGTTAGTGTGGGGGTGCGCTTGTGTGTGTGAGTCGTCTATGCAGATGCTTTGGGGTACTGATTCCCTTTTTTAGTGGAGTACGTTTTATAGTTTATCTTAAGTGTTACGAGGGTTCGAGACGTTATGCGTTACGAAATTTAATGTCGGCTGCCGCATTTGATGTTTCGACTTCACTTCCTGGAGTTTTGCTGACTGACTGAGATCAATACTTATGAATCTCTGAATGCCTTTGGCAGAAGCTACGACTTCAATATTTTCAGTTTGAGAGAGTAAGAAATGGGTTATTGACTATTTGCTTCATTTTCAATTAAACATTTTGATTCGAATAATCATAATGCTATTTTAAGTAGATACTCGTAAAAGTGTATTTGTTTATTTCACTGATCAGTTCGTAATGACACACACCTACTTATTAATGTCTTAGAAAACATAGGTTATTGAATGTGTTATGTTACGATAAAAACTAATGTTATGTTCAAATATTGTTTCTAAGTATTGACAATGAAATCTGTAGAAAAAAGTTGGGTTTATAACAAGACACTTATAACTCAAGAACTGCTTTAAGTATTTTCTTATTTTTTGATATGTTGGATATTACCTTGAGTAGGTACTTTTTCCAAATCCCAGGTGTTGCCAAATGCGATCGGGATTGGGATTGACATATTTATAGTTGTTAAATATCAAGGAATTGCCACAGGCCATTAGCATTCAACAAAACGACGTCTGTTGAGTTACAGCTAGTATAATCAGAAATAATAAAATCACGATATTTCTTCAATTTCCCGACATCGTTTACATATTGGTATCCCTTCACTTCATTTAGGTTACTAGATTTTCAGATGGTGCGCACAAATTTACATTGATTTCAGGCAACTTGCTTCAAAAAACAAAATATTGAAGGGAAGTAAGAATAGGCAGCAAAGTTTAAATTTCTAAGGAAGCCAAAATCACGTAGCTCCCTTGAAAGTTACGCATGTGTGTGTTAGGGAATTAATGTATGAATACGTAAGAGGGGTGTGTTTTTCCCCATTTTAAGATTAGTTCGGAGGCGGAATGCTTTAATGTCTTTTAGAGGGCCCTTTTCTTAAGGAGTGCTTATGAAACAGATATTTCGATATAGAAACGCGTTTATGTAGGTTTGGGAGGTTTAAAATATTCTGTGACAGCATCAGACTGGATTAATAGTGAACAATACAGCACAAATGTTTGTCTCGTGAAAATACGTTGCATCTAATATTAATGCGGAAACTGCGATGATAATTATTTATTTATTTATTAATGAGTAATGATAACTTTGAACAAGAAAGCTCACCGGACCGGTGATTAAAAAGTCGAAACTTCGGTTTAAATTGAGGGACAGTATACTCGAAATCTGTTTTATAAGTTGAGTAAGTTTATATATTAGTGTAGTGTGTGTTAACAAACGAATCGATACTTCATTGACTTTAACTTAAACTTTATTAACTAGTCCATTTGCAAAATGTGTGGAGGTTGAGTCTAATACTGCTGAAGATTGCAGGTTTATCCTCGCGAACCTGATAAGTGACTCCATCTCAAGCAATCCTTTCAAGTACAGCAGTTTGTAAAAATCTAGAAATTGAATTCATGATTCAATAGATTTTCGGCTTCAAATAACATTTCACAGAAATTAGAGCCCTTCAAATTGTAAATTCCTACACAATTTCCCCAAAATAAATCCCCAATATGAGTACCTATCTAATAAACGGTATTAGGTGTCTATGTATAGATTATATAGCAACCCCCGCAAAAGCCCTTCCTAGTAAATTGAAGAAGTTATGCGACGAATAAATTTAGAAATAAATTATGATTGGAAGTTTTCGGAACTACCAAATTCCTCATTCAACTTCCATTAAGTATTTGCCTACAGTTCTTGGCTAACTCGGCTTAAGCACTTTTTATTAAAACCACTATTTAGTTAAAGTTATTTGGGAACCAAGTGGATAAGGCGATTTTTTTTTGTGGCAAGTAATCATGAAAAAGGCTTCAAGATTAGCTGTTACCGTGTAGCTGTGCATAGCAGCTTTGAGCTGCGCGACAATCATATACCTAGTTCAAAGTCAAAACAAATAGAGTACAATCTGTTGAACATAAACAAAACACATTAGATTGATGGACTCGTTTAGATAACATTATCCAAAAGGTTTCTCTGCTAGAACTGGTGCCTAAATAGTATTGGCCTTAAAAGAATGGAATGGTACTTATAAAGACTGTCATTAGTTTGTGTTCTTCACACATTGGTCTGAGACACGTGGAAGCTTTTCTTGCGATGCCAAGTGGTGCCTAAAAAACCATGTAATTAATGTAGCATTTACTCGTATCACGAAGAGTATTAGGTATTTTTACATTGGTAAAGAGATCGTTAAACTTTTATTGTATTATCCACAATTACCGAAAACTGCGTTATTGATTCTGGTTACTACATAAAATACGACACAAAATATTTTGAATCCTCTGCAAGTACAATTTTTCGTAGCATTCTACGTGATAAACACGTATTTAGTACGAAACTTTCGAACACCTCACTCAATCGTCTGGAGTCGTGACAAAAACCATTTTCAGGGCGTGCAAGGTCCTTTAAAGTTATACTCGTAGTGACCGGATAAGTACAACTTTTGAAGTGATGTCAGAATAGAAAATGGCTATGAGAATCCTGGAATCAGGAATGAAAGCTCTCTGCGCTTAACCCTGCAATTTGATGAAGTTGTCAAAGCCGTCAGCAGACGCAGATGGCTGATTTGTCTGGCTGAAAATAGCCAGATAAATAAATTAAAAATAATAAGTAAATATTTTCCACCCACAATTAATAAGGTTTTTCCTCAGTGTTATTTCAAATAGAAAGAGTGAATTGACGAATAACAGGAAATTCCTGCACCAATATTCGAGGCTTTACTATTTATCTCTGCTATCTTGTACTCGTAGAACCTTGCCAGTCAATGTCATGTTAGTATGTAAATGTCATTCAGATGTCATTTCCATGTTTTTATGTTTCCACAAAAATGGTTGATTAGGCCAGATTACAAAACCCCTATTTTTAGCCTGAACTCTCTAAAACATTAACAAGGCAATATTGCTGCTTGCTTCTGAAAAAGTAAATATTTATCCCACCTTAATATATTTTTAAAATTTCCGTCAATCTAAAGAACAATCCCACATCGTTTCATAATGTTTAAGTAGCTACTGAATAAAATTCATCAAACCGTTTCCATATTCGGATTACATAACAGAATTACCAATTTAAAACCCTACCTACGTACATTTAGAGAAAACATCCGCCTCTACGTCCTTACACAGGACACATTAACTCGCGCCCTACACAACATACACATATTATACACAAGTACGTAAAACGGAACGCGAGGCGGAACATCAAAAACTCTAATCAAAACATTATGACACCCCCCACCCACCCCCATTAGGCAGGAAAACTTTCAAGAGGCACCCCATCAATATTCTTAGTAGAATATAATCAATTCTTAGAGAGAAAGAAACAGTCGCTCTGTATTGATAAATGAGAACTCCCTTCATATTTCCGCGTGCGCCCCCGGACCCCTCGGGGGGTTTAAAACCCCCCTGGGGGGTGTCTTAGGAACGTGCAAGATAGTAAGCTGTAGGGCTGTCGAGGTTTAATGAACTCTAAACTTTTAGGGTGTTTTGAAACGTTAAAATTTAAGACGTACATCTGGAGATAGTAGGGTTTGATTAAAATTCAGATATTTTAATGAGTAGTTTTATATAATGAAGTTGGTGTAGCGTTATTTGGAGTCGTTTCCTGTTGTTTCATTTTGCTATGTTATAATTACAATTTATTTAATTACAAAAACATTTAAAATTTAATCTTCCAGATTGATTACAAATTGCAACAGAGCTTGTTTAGTACAAGCCACAACACAAATTATGCATCACATCACATTTCAATATGAGAATGATAGAACGATCAAAAAATTGCCAGAAAATTATATTTCTAAGTTTTCGATAATCCTAATCCACCAAATAGACAGGTAGTAAAAGCTGTGAAAAAAATATGGTTCTCAATTTTAGTGACTTCTTTTTAAAAAAAAATAATATTTATTCATTAAATATTAGTCAGACGGCTCCACACTTGTTAGAGTTATGAAATAATTTCTAAGATAGTCATAGTGACTCGTAATCTGCTTCATGTTTGAGCTTTAATTTTAATTTAATAAAAGATCAAATTTAATTTACCGAATATATTTGATAGGCACACAAACCTCTGCGATAAAAACTTTTATAAGAGATTTGTCATAACAACAGTCAAAACTTAAACATACTTGTTCCACGAATTCCAATTATGTCTCATGAAAGAAAGACCTATTGTAATGTTAACGAAAAACCAAACAAAAGTATTGTAATGTTTTGAAAACACTCTGCAAACAAACGCAAATTATTGCGGCATTTTTAGTTATGCAATCACAGAATAATAACTTTTTACACCATTCAAAAGCTTTCGTCTGCAAACTTTCCTGTACAAACTATGTCGCCATGAGTTCGGTGTTTTAGGGCAATTGCTAAAAATATCCCCAAGTGACGCATAGTTTGAAACATGCGATCTTTTTTAGGTTTCCTTTCGCAAGTTGCGACTAATAAATCTAAGCAAAAAGGCCGAAAAATACTTTGAAATTGGTAACAAAGGGTGACGTCATCTTGCAAATTAATGATTGTGATTCCGGCGGCGTAGTTCCTGAGGCTCGGGCGCAGGGCGCAGCCCTGGCGCGGCCTACGCCCGCTAGTGCCTCCCGCGCAACTTTTACTAACAACCGCGCGAAATGAGTGGATAAAACATACGTAGCTTCACTCTTTATTTAACTATGCTATGTTTTGTATTTTTGAGTTCGAATCTGGCTGGTTGAGATTATTTATGTTACATTATAGTTATAATATGCGTGTCAACTATACTGTCATGAAATACACTGATAAAAAACAAAATAAGCTAGATAAAGAAAGTTATGATACTTTCGGTGACGTTGGTACAGGTTTCTGAATGTTCACAAATATCTAAAGAAAATTATCATACAAGTTTTAAAGATGAATCATTCAGCAAAAAAAATAATTGAAAAAAAATCATGCGTCAATTTTTTATACAAGATAAGTGAAGAACACGTTTTCAAATAAATGTTTAAAGATCCAGTAAAAAAAGAGAACTTGTACACACGTTTCCGTCAATTACAAATACCGTAACTTGAACAAATAAGGAATTGCGTTCAATCCCGCCAAATGCTCACAGAAGCGTAGATTGCTAGAATCGAACCCGCTTACTTTTCTAACCCACATGGCACCGTGCCAATTTTATACGCTGTCTGATTCAATAGAATGGAGAATCTTCTACTGAATTTTTATAACGGTCATATTGATATCCTTAAATCATCATTTTTATAACGTACTTATGTAAATTACTCGTAGATATATGTTTATTTCACGTGTCTTTTTTTTATCACTGCGGTAATTAATATAGAAATTATGTTATATCATGAATCATAAATATCATAAATTTGTTTAATTTTTCCAAAAAAAAAACTATAAGCTGAATATCAGAATAATTTATTTTCTTATTAGCAAACGCATTATGAAGTTTTGTATAATAATCAATATTGTAATTAAAAACACGACGAACGTAGGTGTATATTAATTGAGTATTAGAACAAACAATCCACATTTGCATCCTTTTACCCCTTAAACCCCAATAACGACAACAACGAATAATTAAAAAAAAAACCAAACGGAATCGAACCTGCTGCCCTTTTTTCAGCAACAATCGTGCCCCTAAGTCCGTGCCTGCTCTTATTTTAAACAACTACCGCCTTATAATACATCCCGTTTCGCGACTAAATATCAGCGAATGTAGCAGTATACGCCGCCCTGAGCGGTTGATACTTGTAAGAAACCGCGAGGGGGAGGTTGGAACTAACTTTCATTTGTGTATTTTATTATTCTGCCTAGCCAGAGTGAGACAGAAAATCTTTAACAATAGTTTTGTTTATTTAAATACTAGTATAGGTACTCTTTGTTACAATGTGCTTACCTATATTCTAGGGAGACCTATTCTATATTTTGTATGACGTTTCACTTCATTTAATATACTAATATGACTTGGCCAGTCCAAAAAACAGAAATTGTAAAGTCTATGATGTTACTGACATGAAATTACGCTCATTGAAGGTATAAACAGTAATTTCTACGTGAAAATCTAATTTCAGTACAAGTATACGTCAAGTACTCAACAGAAATAATCACACGTTGATTTTCAATTAAACTAGGGCAATTTATCATTCCTCATCGAAATATTTAGGCTATACCGTGAACGTGTGAAATCAGTCAGTTCATTTCACATTTTTACATTTTACCGATGTTATTTCATGAATATCAAAAACTACTTGGGGAAAAGGTTTAATTTATCAAACATAATTCTAACAAACATGATAACAAAACCTCAATCTTAATCATTTTTGATGGGCTTGATGTCCCAAAATACTAACCGTCACAATTCTACATCGCCTGAGATGTAATCAAATTACCAAACGCGGAAGCGTCTTGCAAAAGTACCAAGATGCCTCGAGCCCGCTATTTCCGCGTCCGTATTTACAAGTATTGTAAGTATAGAATTATATATTTTATAACACCCCTACCCCCCCGCGGGAACTAAGTCTTTGCGCATCTTTCTATCCCCACCTTTTTGCCTTCTTCTTTTAAAACCACCCATCGTATGAACCCCTTTCTCCTCATTCGACTAATTTCGGGGTACAAGTGGAGAATTATTTCTTGCGAACGCGCCTCAAACCATTTCCTATCTTAAATTGAAGAAAATAAAGTTTAAAATTAGTTTGGCGACGCACACAGTCTTGGGACTGTATCTTTTCACTTCGAAAACTAATTCGGAATTAGAAAACGGATGCAAGTCCGCGGCAATCTCAGCACATTTTCAGTTGTGAAACAAAGGAGGAAGGTTGAGATTTGCTTGAATGGTCGTAGAAAATTAGACCCGTTTCGTCAAAAATATGAAATTAAAATCTTCATACTAGCGAAAGAAGTTTTAGCATCTTTGTTTTAGAGTGAGACGGGAGACGCTGCATTAGTCTCGCTCGCTCCCGGTGGGGGGATGGGTAGTTTGGAGTAAAAAGCTGCTTTCTTGATCAATGCGCGGCGCATTTGGAATTAATCATAACCGGGTATTTTCGTCTATGCCGTGGGTGGGGGCGCGGGGGCATCGAGAAATCGTATTCTAAATGAAAATACGGCTCTTCCTGTTTACATTTTGTAATAAATTGTTTTACTCCGATGTTTGTGTGACTCAAGCGGGGCTCGGGAAACGTCGAATTTATTATTTAGGCCCCGAAGATTGCTGAGATAGCGGGCGTGATTCCGTGTTTCATTGACCGTAAAGCTCTGCGATGTACCGCAACACACGTCTGGTGTAGTCGTAAAGAGGAGTAAGCCCTTCGTATCCCACGCGTGAACTACAGTTTTTAGCTCCTAGTTATGTTTACTGCTGGAATTACAGCCAATAACTGAAGTCGGATACAGAAATGGGTAGGAAGCTTTGGCTAAGGAAAGCACGCAGTCCAAAGTTTTTTTAAAAAAATTGTATGAACAATATCAAACTAAAACACATTCAATCAAAATGTTACTCACCAAAAAGTCGGTTATTAAGTGTAATAGCGCCTTAGCTTTGTTCATGAGCAAATTCACAACACCAATTTTATCGTACTAAACCAGATAACGCCAGCTTGTATTTCAATAGCAAACTCCACGTTACAATTCCTGCCATAAAACGTCGGGCAGGCGTCTCGTCTGCTACGAGCCATCTACGACGTAGGTGCTACGACCTATGATTTGCTACGGCAAGATCTGTATGAACTCGCACGATTCACTCATGTATGAGTTGAGGATTTTGAAGTTTATTTTATAAAATTTGTCGTCATTATATTATTGCGGTTTATTCTCTTTTCATCCATTTCTATTTAAACAATAGTAAGCAATTACTTAACATTTTAATTTGAATTTTAAACTCAGTAACAAACGCATGATGATTTCGGTACCCTCGCGGCCTCGCTCGGAAAGTCCGAATTCATCTCCAAAACAAGAATGGGGACTTAGCGAATAGCTTTTTTCAAAAAAAAAAAATATCTGAAGAGAAACTGTGGATGGTAAATTAGTACCTATACTTATTTCGCGTCAAGATATCCGATATGATTTCGGTATGAAATAGAAAGAAACAGACAACAACAAGTTAGATTTTGCGTGCGTGTACCTGGACCTAGCGTGGCATTCCGACTGACATCACTTTACATCTCGGTGCTTCACGCTTTCTTCAATCAATAATACGCTTCACCCTAAATTAGTTTTTTCTCTCAATTTGATAGTTAAACAAACAAAAAAAAAATTCAGTTTTTTTCTTTCAAACGAACATAGTCGCCACGAGCGAAGTGAGTTTTGCACCCACCGGAATACCACAGCAGAATGGTAAACCCTTCTATAAAATTTCCATCGTGTAGTAATTATTTTTAATTGAAAGGATTTATAACGACACAGACATCAGTCCATCGTAAATGCTGTACAATTTCAAATAATTCTAAACATCATTAAAGCGAATGTTAATACAAATTATGTTCATCGAAGGTTTTTTTTTTATTTCCAGACCGTTCCTGTAACTTTTACATATTGAAGTGTGTCAGTTGTCAGTTACAAAGCCCAACTCGTGTTTCATGTGGAAAATAGAGTCAAATTATACCAAATGCACGGTATTGTTATTATAATAATTCCAAAAAAATGGAATAACGACTAAAAATATCCAAGGTATGCACAATTTTTTCATTAAAAAGATAGATATCTGGTTACTTCATACAAATGTATTTACAGGAAAAAACTTAGTCGTCTTTAGCTGTCAATTCAGTGGAACCAACTCTGATTTTAAGAATAGATTTTTAGTTTACATGTATAACCTTAATTATAACTCGAATTACACCAGCAAGTGTTTTTTTATCAGAACTAAAGCTAAGTACTGCTTAAAATGTCACTTATGATGTTGTAGCCATTAAACATTTATTTCTGAATAAAAATTGTTAATTCGTGTTGTTAAAAAATAAATCGTATTAAAATAAATGAATTCATCAAAGCATTAGGAAATGCATTTGCCGGAAACAGTATAGGAAAAAACACTTCTGAATATAATTTTAAACCAGGAAAGTTTATTTCGAAGCTTATGGTGAATTTCTTTTATAATCGCTGGAATTTAAGGATCTGTTTTTCCTGTATTCAAGTTTTTCGAAAACATTGAACCAAATCGTCAAAGAATCTGCAGACAGACTTAATACGCAATGTACGCCTCTTGACAAGTAATATTATTATTATTATTTATAGAAACAGAAATATTATGCCATGTACATGTTATGTATGATTATTTCTGTAACTTAAGGTGAAAGAAAAAGATAATCTCATAATCAAGACTTTCCTTTTGACATTTTTAAGCTTAATTACTGAATGTTAAATTTTTCATTCACGTTTTTCATAATCGGCTGATGAAGATAATGTTGATGAGTGTGTTGAATTGAGCTCAACTCTAAACGTCTGTACTTCACACTCCGTGATACAGCCGATGCCTGTCTTTCAGACAACTGTTTTGTTTCCCACCGCTGAAATATTGCGAAATTTTCTTTATATCTAAAACCATTGGCAAAGGCAGTTATTTCTTTAAACACCATATTTCTCAATAAAAAACTTGCAATGCTTGCGTGCTGCTTCAAATATGTACAACATACCCAAAAATCAAGCCTGTACGTTAGGTTTTTAACGCCTCATTGCGGCTGGGAATCTCACAACTCTTTATTTGCCTTCAAGTGGCCTCCATTACAGATCTGTCTGCCCCAGTGGCCGTCAAATCATCATGTATGTGCACAGTTTTCCGTGGTACATCAACTCATTCACCCACTGGGTAACGTATATCAGTGCTGAGTAGTTCATCTACGGTTCTTCAGTAACCTGAGCATCGTTGCTTTAGGTCTTTAAAACATTTTGCAAGTTAATTAAAAATACTTCAGTCTCGTAATCAAACTCCGTCTAGATTTTGCTTGAACTCCACGTATCCAAACTTTGAGAAAATCCATGAAAATCAACTTGTTCAATACACTCAATAATTTGAAATTAGCAAAATTTTAATCGACTTTCCGTAAGTTCCAAAGCTAATAACCTCAAACAACTTGTAAACGTAGAACGTGTCACGGAGGCAACGTGTCAAACATGTTGGCAATGCCTTATAAAAAATATGTTCCGGCGCTTTCCTGACAAGTTACCGAAGAGACAACCTTACCTTGATAAAAATAAGGATTATCTTGGTAAATCTTGTTAGGGAAACTATCAAGATGGTTTCTTCCGCAATATTTGCCTATTCAAAGCCTTACAATATTTATTTTTCGGTAAAGAAAATATGCTTATATTTTGAGTCGGATTTTCCGTAAGTAAGTGGCAGGGACCCATGATAGCGCTGAATTGCCTCTGTTATTTTTTATTGCTCGAAAATAAAAGTATTATGGAATTAGACGGAGAAATAGTTTCTTTCTTTATGTTTGAGGAGGATTTCCTCTTTCTTTGAGAATGCGGTTTGTTAAGATGAGATACTTAATGCAGACTTGTACTTTTATTTATGTTTATAGTTGAATAATAATATTGTTAAATCAAATTCACCGGAAACAACGGAGGTACCACAGCTTTGTCTAAGTACCACCCTGACCCAACACAAATATCTAGTAAGGGAATCAAACCTGCGACCCTTGACGTATTTGGTGTATCACTGCGCTGCACGCGTTGTCAAATCATTACTGATTACTGAATTCTCAAGTTATCTTAATGTTTTCATTTCTTTTACAATGTTTTTAACGTTAGTATCGTGAATCTTTACTTCAAAGTGTCACTCTACCTCAAAATAGGTCCAGATATTTAACGAATTAAAGTGTAACTAATTAATTCATAATATCTACCATACCATGCCATTAAGCTTGATCTTAAATGAAAGTAAATTGAATTGATAAACTTCTTTTCAAATAGCTTCTTTGGTTAACTGCGAGGAAGTTGCTGTTCTGTGACAACATCATATTAGATTTTATTAAAACTTTAATGCGGCATGTCACAAGCCAAAATAGCATTAATTATGGAATCCCGCGATTCTCGCAACGTTGATAACGCAATTAATTCCCTAAAGCTAGAGAAAAAGCCGAGTGGCAGTCGAAAAAAGATTCTGAAGGAACTAAACACCACACCCGCATGTGGAGAATAATTTAAAAATACGCAAAATACGGGTACTTCTAACCAGGGGGGCGGGTGGCGCCCCCTACCGTTTTGCGTATTTTTCGGTATGCGTGGCAGGTGGCGCCCCCTTGGGGTGTTCGTTAAAAAGCGCCTGAGTACGTAGTATTATAAAAGTTGTGCCTACCGCGTGTAAGTAGTGACGGTGTGAGTTGGGGGGGTGGGGTGGCCCCCTACCCACCTAGTTAGACAGTTAAAAGTATGCGGTATTAACAGAACGGAAATGAATATACGGGTAGGTAAGGTTTTCGGAGGCAGAGGCTGTGCGTCACAGGGTTAGATAATGAAAATACTCTCGTCTCTCGTTGGTTTTATTTCGTTTTTTGGCGAGGGTCGGCTTAGTGTTTAGAGTGAGATGTGTACGG
Organism: Udea ferrugalis; assembly: GCA_950022985.1. Lineage (NCBI taxonomy): Eukaryota > Metazoa > Arthropoda > Insecta > Lepidoptera > Crambidae > Udea > Udea ferrugalis. The sequence continues at coordinate 1,305,536 of OX465527.1, read as the reverse complement.
AAGAGGAGGCTATAATGATTTTTGCCGTTCGATTCGGAGGGTTTCAATGACACTGCGAGTTAGATTCTTCCATTTGCCTTCGTGGTAATAGGATTTAGACTACTGTTATAAGCAATGATATTACGAGTGTTCAATGAAGAAACAGCTCCCTTCGTTATCAAATGCTGCTAAATTAAAAACTAATTATATCCACATTTGGATAATAAGATATAGGATACAGTGGCGTTGGCTAATGCGTCTCAAAAAGAAACTACTGTAAACATGTGAATGGTCTGTCTTAACTTTAGTGTCAGACATATCCATACTATGTCTGACACTAAAGTTAAGACAGACACACTTTAGTTCAGGCTCTGTTTAATTTGAGGTTCTATAGCCACAGTTTTTAAAATTACTTATAACTTTATGTTAAACCACTATAATTTGTTTTTAAAAGTTTGAGAATCGTAATTCTAACATTTTTGTTTTAGTATATTCACTTTCATAAATTACGTTTGATTTTTTATTGTTAAAACGAAAAACTGTGTTTGTTCAAGTAACAGTACAAATTTATTTGTAGCTCTATGTTGAAGATGTCGTGAAAATATATTTACTCGCTCGTTTTCTGAGGAAATTGATCTATTATGGGAATAGTGGCAACTTCTGATATTTCAGGAAATGCTTCACGGAAGAAAGAAAATTTATTTTCGGTTGGTTAAGAAATATGATTTGTACCAAAATATGGTTGAATTTGTTTTAGGACAGAAAGACAGCCTGTCATTTTATAAAGTGGACTTATAAATAAAATACAGGACTTACTTTTTTTACGATTATTCCTTTTATTTAAAAAAACTTACTTTATTAGTGTAGCAAAATCATCATTGTAATTTAGTTTTTTTTACAATTAAAACTTAATTAATTAGTTTTTTGCTTAATTACGTCAATAAGAACAGTTAATTATTTTGAAGAAAATGATGTGTTCGTTAAACGTCTTTTTCTGACATAAAGTCGTATAAAATTAAAATGGACAAAAAATTACATAGCAAAGAGTGTTATTGAGTCATAGGAAATTTGGCAACTCAACGAAACATAGTATATCTATTACGGTGTTAGCTACACTCCGACATTAATAAAGTGACGCAATATCCGCTTCGGCAATTAAAAGAAAGCATAAATAACTGAAACTGTTATTTATGGCTTAGAATTATAGACATTTCTCTACCATTCTGTCGTAAATCAAGAAAAACGCTACAATTTCTACACGAAAATGTGTACAATAATTATCAATTGGGATAGTTTTAGTTGGTAAAAGTAACTTGTTTAAAAGACTGGATCTCCATTGTTGAAATGATATAAATTGGCGGCTCTTATTTTTTGAAGAAGTATAGATGAATGACGTGGGTGACTTCATGAGAGTCGCTATCTTTTTCTTTCCTTCTTTGTTTAAAAATACACATTAGTAAATTGAGTTTAAAAAAACATCCGAAAGACCCACATGAAACAGAGTTAGACCATTTTTGACAATCTCCTTCTTTGACACGATGATCTACAAAAGTTGTTTTATGTCATGCTATTTATGCCCCGGTATGTTTGCGGAAGACACTGGTTCGAATCCCACCTGAAACCAAAAATAAGACCTGAAAAATAAGACCTCAAGTCATGAACAGTCGTTTAGTCAAAAGACCTGTTACGATACGAATGTTCCCGCCAAAGATGTTTTGAAATTCATCGTTGATTTAATTCCACGATAACTTGTATTTAACATCTTAGTACAGAGAATATTTAAATAATGACGCTACTAAACCTATTTATCTATCAAAAGCCCCACCAATTAGATCTAAAAACCGCCACGTTATAAACCTCCGCTTCGCAGAAAACGCGTTGAAAATCGAGAACAACTGAGAATCCCACAGCCTCCACATTATACAGAACTTTCTAATGACAAATTCCCAACAAAAAACATCTAATATACGCACGGGGGTGGCAAGCCCCAACCCCGCGGCCTCCCGCACCCCACCCCTATGTACGTATACGCAATTTTTGATCAATACTTAAAAATTAACCCAGCCTCCGGTAGTTTTTAAAATTACCCTGCTGCGCATGTCATGATTTTTAATCAGCAGGCTTTGGGCATTGTGACGCCTACCGCACACATGTGTGTGTCCGTGTGTGATTCAATATCGGATTTTTAAGAGATATATAATTGTATATGTGTTTTATCACTGGCTCGATGTACTATGTTGTTTGCGGACGTTGTACATATTTTTTCGGCGGTTTTATGCGAAGAGCGGTATTGGCGGCTATATGTAGATAGGAAAATTATATTTTAAATTATACAGGACTGGTTACGCAACGTACTGTAGCATTGTTAATTTTTTTTATAGGTTGTCTGCAAAGCAAAAATGTTCGTTGCCATTTTCGATCACCTAGTTAAATTACTAATCGAGTGTTTTATTCTTCGGAATAAAAACTAATTATAACAAAACAGACAAAACAAATAATTTTGTTAGTTTCTAATCATTTAACTAATTTTAGAATAGAATTTTGAACGCTCTTATTACAGTAAATCACATCCTTTTGAAGTCGAACAAAAATAGACCTGCTGAACGGTATTTATAAGTATAGTAACTTATTTAAATGTTTCTTCACTAAGCAGTGTGTAGCAAAAAATCATTTATTTAAAAAGACGAATACAATTAGAAGTTTATCGACAAAAGGGCCGTTATTTTTGTCCCAATTTTCAATTAACATAATAAATAATTAGAGAAGACAACTTTCTTAGTTAGCCCTGAACGTTCTCGCTGCTGGGATATGGCTATCAATAAAATTCACGTATGGTGACTTGATTACAGCTGATAGGTTACTTGTTTCGACAAATAAGATCAGTAATTTCAATATTCAAAACCTAATTATTGACTATAACTAAATGCAGTCATAAACACATATAACTTAGTTTTAACGTTATATTTTTATTCTCATGCAAGCCTAAGAAGCAATAAGAGAGTGTTATTGTTTTTTAAAAATGCATACATAACTCTTATTGGTGAGCAATTGCCGCAGCCTATACCTACATATGGGAATAAATACATAGATTTTGTTCCCTAAATAAATAAAAGAAAACAAATGAATTTCATAGGGCATTATCCACATAGGGTTTGTCTAGCCCCAAACTGGGCAAAACTTGAACGTATAAACATATTTTTTTAACTTTTGCAACCCGTCTCTACCTTAATACATGCACACCATCACGCCTTTCTCCTCACTTGGTAGACAAACACCACATCTTTCCTCATGTCGACACACATGTTGATATTCCTGTCCTGAATCCTACGTTGAAGGTCCTCATGCACTGACCCTCGGACTAACTCAAGAACAAGGACTCGCTCTTGAAGGGCTCCATATACTAAATAAAACATAACTGTTACAAAGCCCTAAGCCTGTTCCAAAGCCTAAACTGAGTTCGTTGACCCTGAATATTGATGAGCAGCCTATTTTTAGAATGAAAGCCTTTTTACACGACACTTCGAATGGAAAAGTAGGACAAAATGAAACCAGATCCGAGAATAGCTAAATTTACGACCTAAATTTTGATGAACAAAGGCAACCCGGCCTAAAACCTAAATCTGTTTACCTAAATTTGCTATTTGTATCATACCATTATAACCGGCTGCTCTGGGAATCTTTGGGGGAGGCCTATGTTAAGCAGTGGAGATCATGTGGCTGCTGATGATGAGCATCATAACCCTGGGGAAAAGCTACTCTGCTGAGCCTCTTCAGCAAAATACTCCACGAAGGCATCCAGTTTGCCTGGTCGTGTGTGTGGCTTAATGGAAGGCAATTTTTTGATTTCTTTGCTCAAAAAGAATAATTGTGTGACCATAAAATAGGCTGGGTAATTTTAGGTTATCAAATTTATAAGACAATTAAATAATAATAATTTTTTTTTTGTATCATATGGTAAATCGCAGTGAAACAATAAACAGCATGTACCACTTTCATAAATAGCCAAGCTACACCACCATCAGGATGTTTGAAAGAGATCGCTTTTTAGAGATAAAGCCGCCTCAATTGTACATTAGCACTTTAATCAGTATTTCGTAACTGTTTATTTCTGTTGTTTTTGGTGTACAAACAAGAATATAATCTATCTATCTATCACTACCACCATTATCATCAAATCGGTCTTCAACAATCAATGTAGGTATGACTAATTTCAGCATTGGGCATCACTTGACTGACTAAGATAAATATCACTGGATATTAAATAAATAAATATCACTGAATATACTAACATAATATACTAACATTGGGATAAAAAAAGTGTACTAACAAATATCTGGTAATTATAATATTAGTATTAAGTACTAACATAGGATTAAGAAAAGTGTACTAACAACTATGGGTTTATGTGAATGAAAATAAATGTTCTATTTTTTTTTTTTATTATTATTCCACACAGCGCCATCTAGCCCCAAAAGTGCTTGTGTTATGGGATGCCAGACAACGGATAAACATACTCATCTTTTATTTTCTTAGTACAAACTTACTTAATATACATAGAAAACACCTAGACGAGTACAATCCTTCATGTTGATGCACACCAATGTTTATACTGTGCGAAGATTGAACCCAACTTCTCAGCCATTACACCAAACCAGTCGTCAAGATGATGATGGTGAAAAGTTTGAGAACCGATAGCTCAGCCCAACAAGGCGAAGTATAAATATTAGCATTAAAATACTGAAAACAAGCAAGAAAACGCGGAAGTAAGATCGGCACCTACCCACTTCCCTTGACCGAGTATCTCGACCTAGATTCGATACAGGAAAGATTAATTACAATATTCTCTCATATTAGATACTTTTTTCAGATTTTGAATGTTTATTTCACAATAAAACAATTAATACAAGTAGTAACATTTGCATTGAAAATCAAGAAAAAGGTTTTATTTTTATATAAGCTGTTTGAAAAGTTCTTACGACAAGTCTCAACATCATTTTAAATTATTAAACTATAATGAGATAATGACACTATTCCAGTTAGTCCCTAAGCCTAGTCAGAGGCCTTAGGGCGGCTTCATAACATGACATTAAGGTTGCTCACTAACCTTACAGCCCTCCAACAGTCCGCACTGAGCCCACGTGTTGGAGTATGGCTCGTTCCACCTCATAGTTGAGGTGAGGTCGATGCTCAGCAATGGGACGAATATAGGCCGTTTATGTTTATGTATGAGACTATTCCACCAGTTTGGACGTTGTTTCTACCGAGAAGACACCGGCGAGGAAGATTTATACGTAGTTACCAGGCGTGAAAAATGTTATAAACACTTCTTTGTGTTCTGTAAGAGGGTCCAACACATCTTTCAGCGTCTTCTCTTCTACAAAAATTGACGTTTTCAGGGTTCAGCCAAGAGCAACACACCACTTTTTATTTTCTGGTATCTTGTGATGCTCAAGTTTTTCCTCACCTTGAGGGTAGGGCTTCGAGAGAAATACAGAGCGTCTTGCGTGGCCCAGTGGGTATTCTGGCTTGGAGCTATAGTCCGTTCAGGTTAAGAATGCAGTGATTTTTAAACCTCATTCTGTCGCACACAAAAAAGTATTCATTCAGCTGGTCACTCTGGACTTGGCTCACTAATTAGGAACGATTTGATTGGTAAGGCAAGTATGAAATCACTGCATTCTTAACGCGAACGGACTATAGCGTGGTCCTGAATTCGAGTCTAGCCGGGTTCATTATACGTTTGACTCTCTGGTAATGAAAACACTGTTGAAAAACTCTAGAAATCTAAGCTAACCCTCCTAGGCTTCTTAATGTTCCGTTAAGTATAGCAAGCAATAGTTAGCTTGTGTGAAAAATTACCGTGAACGTGATACTAAAATAGTGGTCTAGTAAAGCTCACGAGGCTCAATCATAGTTTTATCATCAATGCGCACATTTTTAATTTTAAGAGTAATGTATGTGTGGTTGTTTTGGGCTAATGTGTGGTTTGGTGGAGGTTTTTAGTGAATGTTCAATCAGATTCAATTGCAGTGTTGAGAATGAATTTATTTGAAAGTTATTTCTATGGATACGGAGTCACATGGTTCCTCTTGAGACAAATTGTTGTTATAACAGCTACCATAAATGTCAAAGTACTGATATTTTATCTGATTTTCATTTCCGGTTGTACAGTTTCAGTGAAGAAACCCTACGAAAACATTCACTGCTAAATTAATTTCCCTAAAGAGTCCTAAAATAGCGCGAAATTTAATTTACAGCAAAAAAATCCGTGGCAATGTTAATACAACACGAATTTCCCGGAATCACCATTCAGCTGAAATTAGGAAGCGTAGCAAAATATTGTTTTTGGCGTGCCTATCGCTACTACGGCGTAGTACTACGGCCGTAGACGACCGTCGTAGCCTGCCTTCTTTCGTAGCCGACAGGCACTACGCGGCTTAGGTCATCAATCTTTTAAGCTTATTTTGTAAATTATTGCGTTGTTTCAATTGGTACTTGAGGTACGTGTTCATAAAGTACATTTTTGATCGACGCAAGGTTTTTTTTTTTAAGAGACAGAAAAACTGAAACTGAACCTCATAATATAAATACATTTACTTATTATTTATTGCACAACAATAAATTTGTACAAATGGCGGACTTTATGCCGATAAGGCATTCTCTACCAGTCAACCATCGGTCTAAGCAGAAAAACATGTAACATAAGTAACATAAATATGTTACTTCAAGAAGTTTCACCAGTATTTTCCAATTGTCAATATATCTGCATGAACCAAAACTGTTATAAATTCGATGTCATTTCTTTGTAGTTCGTTCCTTCGTTTTCCTTTTTATTTTTTTTAACATCAATCATATTAAGTTCAATAATACTCCGCTACCATTTCCTGTAGATTTAATACAATTTGTATGGAGTCAGAGCACACGGTGAAGCCGGAAGCCGCAACACGCCACACGCTACAAACTATAGAAATATGACAGGTGGCGTCTTGTGGCGCCACAGAACACCTCATGTACGTGGACGCTTTAGTCTTATAAAATCGAGTAACGCAACACACTAGTGGACACACACACGGATTTCCAATCATGAATTAATTGTGCACTTGCGAACCCGTTCTTACACATTTCCTCTGCTGTAGGTTTTCTGGCAGAGATTGCTTCTAGCAATAAGACCGCCTAAATTGTACACTCATGTGAACATGTATTACTTACAAATGTGTTATTTTGTGTGCAATAAAGTGATAATCTTGTATATCTAACTCATGAAGCCTCACCCTTATTCCACACGTTTTGTATCAAGTGTAGACGCTGCTTAAGGCACATCCTTGAAGACTCGCTTCCTTAATGTATTGATCTGGGGGGCTAAAACGGTAACATTTTAGCATTTCATATTATGAAACATCTAACTGACGTTTCATCTAGGCCGCGGTCCGTTTCGAGTCAAAAGTGAGTAATAGCGCGCTGACGTCGCTCACGTTCATACAATTTATCAATTCGGGATGCGTGTGAGCGCGCTGTTACTCACTTTTGACTCGAAACGGACCGCGGTCTAGATGAAACGTCAGTTAGATATTTAGTTTCATAATATGAATCATCTAAAATGTTACTGTTTTAGCCCCCCAGGTTGTTGAATGAAATCAACGTGGCTTTAGCTTTGTGCACGTACTGGTATTTTGTGTTAGAAAATAGGAGCACTGTGTACTCCTATTTGCTAAATGTTTCTGGGCAATAATTAAAAAACATACACGACTTTATTCAACGAGGTAGCCCTCAATGAATCTTTTCATCATAGTAAACGTAACATTCAGAAGCCCACATTTCGATTAACGGTTTCTTTCTAACCATTTATGCCACGAGCCAGATTTTATTTCATCATCTTAAACACTCACAAATATTAGACATCGGATGTCCAAAGTCTCATTCCATAATACATTATATCATGACATGACAAAAATATTTTTCATGAAGCATCTTCCAATTGATACTTAAAACACCAAGATGCAACCCCATTACCAACTGCTGTCTGCCAACCCAGGATGTCTACCAACCGAGCAGGCAACACGAAATTGTTGTTAGTTTTAACATAAAATTATCTACATTAATTATTCCCAAAAGGTATAATCCGAGCTGTTCCTGTCACTGCAAACGAAGCCAGCTAGTCAAACTGAACAATAGCCGAACACTATAATGCTTGTCGGAGCTCCAACAAAACAAAATGGCCTTTTTTTGCCAGCCACAGCATTCGTTTCCCTCATCAACGCTATAATAACATCGCGACTACCGAATAATAGTTCCACCCAATCCAACATCACTCATGTTAATTTGAATTTTAAAAATCGCACACACACACACTCACCCACACAGCGGCAAAATAAAATTAATAATTACGCCGAAATGCCCGCCTCATAGTTTGTTAGAAAAGGATAATGATAATAAAAATGTATCGCACTCACTCGCCGCCTCCCTAGCTGAATTTTTCGCCCGTTCGTTTAGCGGGATTCGATCCCACAATCGGGGGGTAGGGGGCATTTTTTGGTCCCCCCCACCCTCTCCATCGTAAATTGGAGCATATAATTTTTATTACAGTCCGTGTCGTGTGTTAGAGTTATCATGCGGGTTGGCTTAGTTCGATGCAAGATGAATAATTTGGATGAACGTGGAATGAAACGGGTATTGAGTGGGTCTCTGGTTCTTGGGGCGCTCTTATGTTAAGGCCGTTACTTTACTCGATATCTAGTCAAGTCTCGACTTTCAGTATGTAATATCGTCTTTGGGTCAATTCTAAAGGCTATTTAACATAATCGGCCTATATACGTCCCACTGCTGGGCACAGGCCTCACCTCAACTATGAGGTGGAACAAGCCATACTCCAACACGCGGGCTCAGTGCGGGTTGTTGGAGGGGTGTAAGGTTAGTGAGCAACCTTATTGTCAGATGTTAACAAGCCGCCCTAAGGCCTCTGACTAGGCTTAACGACTGACATCTAGCGACGTCAACCGGGACCAACTGCTTAACGTGCCTTCCGAAGCACGGAGATGCCCGAAATACACATCACTAAATTTCGGTCGGATGGTCACCCATCCCTTTTCCGACCCGGCGTGTGTTGCTTTACAACAACGATCGTCGCCGATCACTGTCACAACTGCGCCACGGGCACCTCCCGTCTTAGCTATTTAGCTCAATAATATATGTTGACTAAATTATGATGCACATAATTCAAGGATATGATATTAATTCACGGAAATATCAAAAAACTAGTATAAAATGGCTCTATTTTTTATTTTAATATAGCAAACTGCATATTATGAGAAGTAATGAGCAAGATAGAGCTAGATGAGCACCGCTTATTTAATTTAAAAGTGCTGTTTTTTTTAAACAACTTTTATTGTAAGCTTGCATAGATTAAAAAAATAATCTAAAGACCAGCAGAAGCTGCCTGACAGAGATCAACCAATAGCCATTCGTCAATGAAACGAGTGTTTTGTATTTATTTACAAACGCACCTCTGGCTGCTAAAACCAAAAAAATAGGCAAAACCAACTCCACTATCGCCGTTCATAAAGCATAGATATACGTTTTCACTTTTAAAAAATAAACAGCAACAAACGCTCAAAAAAGCGCGGTATGCTGACGTTCTTTTTTTTAGATCTAACCGGTAAATGGACGCAGTATTTTAAGCCTAAAATATTCCATTGAATTGCGTGAGCGATAAAAAAGTCCTAAAAATCTTTTCACTCTCACTCTTCGTTCGGTTCAATTAAAAAAACGCGATGTGAGTGTTTTTAGTCTATTTTTCGTAGTGCACATAGTGCGTGAAAAGGAATGTAGGCTTCATTCATATGGCTGGTGTCGGTCGAGTTTTTCGACCTCATGGCATTTTCAAAACAAACCTCTGGATTGTATTGAGGCTTTGCAATTTTTACTAACTTTTTTATTTATGTTAATACATTTAATGTTTTAGATATAAGTGCAGTATCTGGGCTAAATATGGTAATGGTATATAGCTGCTCACCATCACCACATCACCATGTTTGCCACCGTCATAGTATAAAAAAAAATTGTAATTATATACTAATAGACGCTTTCAAAGTCTAAATGTTTTTGGTTTTTATTTGGAAATCTTGTTTGATAACCACTATGATATGTTTTATTTAATTAGATTCCTTGCAAAATTAACTAACTACTCTTGGGTAACGCATTTGCGCGCAACGCAAGAATGATTAAAGGACATTCGACATGGGTCATTTCTGAAAAATAAATGTTGTCATATTTTCTTTTACTTTAAAAATAAGTCAGCAATATCCAGTTCCTCCAAGTATAACTTCACATCTCATCTCACACAATTGTTAAAACAAGCAGAACTCACAAACTTGCAGCCCACTGGTGACATGAATTATTGAAACATGACATTTAACCGAAAACCGCCCTTAAGTCTTCCCCGCAAGATACCCTCAAGACCGCAGTAGTTTCCCTCAAGCCAAACATTTACCCTTTTCGCAAGGGTATGATTTATAGTCAGATGTTACTCTCCCATGTTAACATGCGGACCGGTTAGTAGGTACCTATAAAAATATCAGAAAGAAGCTGTAAGTAATGATCGGAAAAACGGGTTTTTGACAAGAGTTAGAAGTTACACTGTTCACAATGTATTTATTATCATGAAGACTATTTAAAATGTGACTCTTCATTAGTTGATTGTATTTTATGTAATGAATATTATTTGACTGTTACTAACTGAAAGTCACTACATGGTATAAAACAAAGTCGGTTTCTCTGTCTCTATTATTTAAATCTTCAAAACAACGCAACGGATTTTGATCCGGGTTTTTTTTAAAAGCTAGAGTGATTAAAGAGAAGGTTTATTAATGTATAATATCCCGTTACACATGTGCGAAGCGACTACTTTAAATTGTAGACTGTTTATTTATATTCAACTTTCAACTCAGAAGTGAAAGTAAGATAAAATTCTCAAATGTGTAGCCAACAAAAACGAAAATTTCATTCAGCATAGCATAAATGATATTTCGTCAAATATATTGAACTAAAAAAATAAGGACCGAATCATTTGAGCAAACAAAATCAGGGCCTCTCGCAAAAGCTTACAGTATGTACATAATTATACGTAAGATACATGACTTAAAACAGAATAGATACTTACGTATCGGAAATTTACTAGAACACTCCCCCCACCCCCCACTGTGATAGCCATGTTTTTTTTTCAGAAAGTGGGATAGAGGTGTGGCATTTTTTTACTTGCTCTAAAATAGCCATAGTGTCATAGAGGCAAGAGAGTAAATAGGCTTTTTCTGGGTTAGCGTGGTCCACCTTAGGGACTCGTTACAGCTTAGCACCAGGCTAGACTAACGTCAACGGAAAGCCCATTTATTCAGCAGCCAATGAAAAATAAAAAGTAAATCTTGACAAAGAGGATATGGCATTAGGGGAAAACAGCGCATTCCAGCCTTAAAAGCAAGCAACACAACAGCGACACTGGTGATGTTGCATTCTTCCATGGAAGGAGGTGATCACTTTCCATCAATAAGGTTATTTCTACTGAGAACACCTGACAAGAAAGGCAGCAGTCTTCTTTAGGACGTTTTCAAAATACCTAGGTTGTGTGATGACTTTCCTTTTAAGGCAGCAAATTCATTCAGTTGAACATAAAGAAATGGCCTTTGGATCGCGTATTTGTGTCATCAATGTGTCTTTTGTGTGCAGACTTCAAGTGCAAACAGTAATCTAAACTTAACTACTAGCCATTAAAATAAAATAAACTGACTTTTTAAAAAACAAATCATATCAGTCTCTTAAAAAACTCAGCGTATGGTTGCCTTCCCTACACGATACTTTCAGGAGAATATTATGAGTGAAAATTTTCCTCAAATCTTAGACGAATATCAAATACGACAGACCCGACAGAGTCACGACGCGAAGTCAGTGTTGCTGCCTACAAACTGTCATATCGATATTTTATTTTCGATAAAGCCTAGTAAGATGGAAGGAATATCAAATTTATTGACTAAGAAGGTTTTTTACAGGAGCAAAACGGTTCACCTGAAGATTCCAAGTAAAAAACAATGAAAGGTTCATCCGATTTGACAAACTGTGAACCTCTGAAATCTTCTCGTTAATTTGGCGACTGCTGTTTCTTATTTTATTCTGCAATTGTGTTTTTTCTTTTGTTCCTTTAGGCCAATAAATACTTTTTCTAAATAAAAATACATTCATGGTCATAGGCTTAGTTAAACCAAAACGAATGAAAATTAAATATCAAAGAATAATAAAGAATTAACTACATGACACAATCATAATAAAAAGTCCAGTTGAGTCAAACGTTAGTGGAAAAATTGCTCAATTTTGCAAACCTGTTAGTAACCAGAGATAAAGCAGAAAAAAAAATTACAGATCTTTAAATGCCATTCATTTTTTGTTGCTTAGACTAATTGAATGGTCTTGGATGTTAGGTGAGTTAAAGATATAACTCTAAACTAATAGCTAGTGAAATAAGGTCTTTCCATGCTACAAAGTGTATAATTGCTATGAAGAACATTTCAGTGTGTTCAATTAATTAGAACATTTAAACTTCGTTGCAAACGTGCCAAGGATTAGCTAGAGCAAATAATTCTTGTTACGTTAGTTTTATTTATATGGTAACAGGAAAAACGGTTAGTTTGCTAGCTTGAGCTGCTGTGGAACATGCATTAAATAAACTAGATCATGACAAAGAGATAGAGAGTAATTTGGTTCACGATGGTGACAAACGTAGCAGAAGGTAGGGCACGAAGAGCTGGTACTCTCTGTCAACCCGTCATGTGCCTCGGCACCATCGTCTGAAAGCTCATTTACATACTCTGGAACTACCGCAGTCTTGTCTTCTTTCTAGGACACTTAAATTGTAGATGAAACCTCTTTCGAGGTTTTCCGATTAGCATGGTTTTTTTTAAGATGAATTTGAAAAGGTTTTTGCAGGCTCGGCAATTTGCGCGTGATACCTCTTACTATTAAACTGTGGGCATGGTTGTTTACCACCGTTTTAAAAGGAAACTGTTGTTCGATAAGACAGAATAGTTCTGAACTTGACACCATTTATGGCGAATATAGTTACTTCTATTCGCTAGAACGAATGACCTGATTGAAGTAGATACAGGCAGCCTTGGCCCTGGGAATTTATTCTATGAACGCCTTGTGGATGTTTATGATGATGAATTTCAAGTGTTTCATATTTTAGAGGATTAATAATGCTATTATTTAACCTATGAACGGTTCGCCGACCAGGTGAAGGATTTGGCAGTGAAACGTTCATATATGAAACGTTCCGTCGAGGAAGAGACTATTATATCGGAGAAATGACTGTCAAAGAAACGTTTCAGACCTTATTTCTGATGTACTATTCCTTTTTTAGACTGGATAACCACTTGACTAGCTAGGTCGTTTTGTGTCTGACAAGACATATGTGGCAGCTTTTCGAAAAGTTCTTTTCAAGATTGAGTTAACCTGCGGTCAGTCACTGAAGTGGCATTTCCCATGTAGCATTTTCATATTCAGCAGCTGTATTAATCGTTAAGTAATCGAATGTATCTCTCGAAGTGACATCAAATAAGTATATTTCCGCGACATGTCGGAACATGAGCGGATCGTCACCTCTGCGGCGTTGTTCTAAGCCAATACCAGAGCACATTAGCGCATGGATGTGTGGAGGTATACCCCCTAAATTATTTCGACATATGCAAATTTGTGCGCACCTACAGATGGTGCCAAAGATCAGCAACGAATAGAATGAAGAAGTTAGGCATTTTGTCACTATTTTCAATGTCTAATGGCGAATATTTTTCCTAAACTATAGTGAACTTGTGGTTTTTATCCTAGTTTCTGCCGAAACTATAAACTTGACTATATACTGGACCTCATGGCTGCTTCTTAGAAGTTTCAGTGAGGTCAATAGAGAAGAATCGAACCTCTTAAATTTATTGATTGTCCTTCAAATCTTTTCACTAACTGCAACAGCTGTTTTATTTCCTACGTATTTGTATTACGTCTGCTTCTATTTAGGTACATATGTTTAGTTTGACTGTCTCATGGTCTCAATGTGGTGATTAATTTACTTGAAATATCTTGGCAGATGTGGTAAACCTATTACCTATTTGTGCAGAGAATGTGAATTTTGTCATTATTAATCAATTTCACTTTTCCTTCAGATTACTTGAGTAAGCTGTTTCTCGTCAGTCCAGAGAAAACAAATCTTGATCCTTATAAATCTACGTTAATTTACACGTGCTGCCTCTAGGCATAATACTGACTTCCCAACATTTCCTAATCTTTGTCCACACACCTAGCTACGCGTCTCCCAAAAAACGGAGCGGCGCAGTTGTAAAATTGTCTAACTACCCCCCGCGCGCGCTCATTACGGCGCGTGCGTGGGCTGTATACTGTCGCACGGGTCACGCGACGTATCTTGAGACATGTGACGTCACTCTATCGTAAGATTTCTACAACATAAAAAAACGTTTATCGACCCTGGACATCGCAACGTACAGCAACGTATAAACAAACAGAACAAATCTGGTTAGAAAAAATAACAAAAGAAAAACAAACAAATTTTTTCACCAAGCAGCAGTGTCACGAAGTCCAAGGGACCCCACTCAGCTAATGCCTGGACCTGATAGGCTCAGACGCTGATTTTCAGTGGGGCCTCTCGCATGGCATCTCGTGACACAGTTGTCTATGGGCAGAGGTGATTACTCTCCATCAGGTGACCCTCTAGCTTGTCTGCTCCCTATATCATAAAAAAAAAATTGGAGGTGCATAGGCTCACTGAGGTGCCCGTGGCTATGTTGTGATAGTGGATTGGCTACGATCGCTATTGTTAAAGCACGCACGCCGGTCGGGATCGCCCCAACTAAAATGAAGTAGTAATTTGTTGGACATCTAGGTGCTAATAAACAGAATCTCCGTAAATATCTCAATTCAGAACATTCCCTTACGTCAAAAAATCATAATAAAAATTAATCTCATTCGGGAATCTAAAGCAAAACATTTCAAATGAAAATAACACACGAAACCCATGTGGAGACAATATGAAGACTCCAGCAAACGCTGGAAGTGGAATTTAAATATGTAAGGAATTAGGAGGGGGGAGTTTGGGTGGGGTTTGGAGGGGGGAGGGTTTTTGAAAACTAGAAAGAGATGAACATGGGTTAGTATCGCGATCTGCAGGGCTGGTGAGGAAGGGAGACATCAGAAGGATAAGTCTTGAGATATGAAATTAACTCCTGAGGCAAATTTGGCTTTAGGTGACTTGGTTACTACAGCGTTAATGCCCTTGCAGAGATTAAAGCGTCACTAAATGTCAGTTTTAGTGACAAACAAAGAAATACAAGTAACAATTTCGGCTATTTATGTATTTTTTTTTTTTTCAAAACAAGTTGAGATGATGCCATTTTGAACCTTTTTTAAATAAGTGGTTAATGGCACTAGATGTCCAACAAGGACATCTAGGTGCTTCTGAGGGCATGTTGAGCTGGCGATTCCCGCCTGACATTGCTAGAAGTCAATCATGTAGGCGCTAAAGGTGCATTAGAACTGTTGGTTCTGGGTCTTTCGTAATCAGTTAAAATCGGGGTCACAGTACTAACTAAAATGTGCTGTATGATCGTTCTGTTTTCATTCGCTGGAAATACGACCTAACAATTAAATACTAGAGAGCTAACTTTTAAGCAAGTACACTTAATTGAAATGACTTTTTCTGAACGTCTTTCGAAGCAAAAAAAAAGCGTGTGTTGGTCTGTGTGCCATTAACCACTTATTTAAAAAAGGTTCAAAATGGCATCATCTCAACTTGTTTTGAAAAAAAAAAAAAAACATAAATAGCCGAAATTGTTACTTGTATTTCTTTGTTTGTCACTAAAACTGACATTTAGTGACGCTTTAATCTCTGCAAGGGCATTAACGCTGTAGTAACCAAGTCACCTAAAGCCAAATTTGCCTCAGGAGTTAATTTCATATCTCAAGACTTATCCTTCTGATGTCTCCCTTCCTCACCAGCCCTGCAGATCGCGATACTAACCCATGTTCATCTCTTTCTAGTTTTCAAAAACCCTCCCCCCTCCAAACCCCACCCAAACTCCCCCCTCCTAATTCCTTACATATTTAAATTCCACTTCCAGCGTTTGCTGGAGTCTTCATATTGTCTCCACATGGGTTTCGTGTGTTATTTTCATTTGAAATGTTTTGCTTTAGATTCCCGAATGAGATTAATTTTTATTATGATTTTTTGACGTAAGGGAATGTTCTGAATTGAGATATTTACGGAGATTCTGTTTATTTAGATGTTTTGAAACATACCTTACAATCACGACCACTTCCCAAACAGGGTGATTAAAGGCACATTGACAGTTGCCGAAAAGGTGAAGAGGACATTCAGAGGACCACACTTTGCAGTTATTCGGGTTCATTTATTTTTTTAACTTAAGCAAATTACTTACTGAACGCAGTTTATTTTTAAAAAGGTTAAATTTAGGTTGCATATCAGATAGCTAACTTAAATATAAGGACAAAGAATAAAACAGTTTCTAATAAATAGACAAAATTGGCACAGTTTGCGTTTTGCATAATTATGTAATAATCATTTGTCTAAGACATGGTATATTGTATTCACGCATGTTAACAAAAGGCTTACTAAGTTTGAAACAATTTCTTCACCTACTTTTCATAAAATTAAGTTCCGTCTATTCAAAATGTTAGTTTCTTCGGCAATTGTAGTACATAACCACCTGTTCAAACAAGTCGGGTACGTTTAGTTTTGCACTATTAGAATTGGCGAAAAAAACACCTGTTTCTATACGTGCATATTTGCGAAGTCTGAAAATTGGAACTAAGCCGTAAGTACATAAGGTTTTGCATGGGTAAATTACGTCTGAATTTGACCTTGCTATCTTTTGGTGGTGACATTGAATGTACTTGTCAATGTTTGTTCTAAATATTAAAATATTATAAGCGTCACTCGTCGATTTCAGTCTATACTAGGATTTTTAATTGTAGTCAGTGAAATGACATTTTCAGTGTGGCAGGTTTTCAGTCCCAAATAAATAGTGATGTGGTAAATCGAGTTTTTACAATTAAAAGTTAGTCGACATTACAGCCTGGCAAAAAAGTCGTGAAATTAATAGGGGCGCCACTATCATTAATAAGTTGAATGTGTTTCAGTGATAACTAACTACTGATAAGTGTAAAGATTGGTTCTCGTTATTCCAATTATTAATCACAAGGTTTTTTTGGGTCAAAAATGACCTCATATTTGTTACATGCTCAGGTTGCCCCCGACGGAAATGCGTGTGATAGCAATTCAGGTGAAGAGGACTGTAATGACGTGAATTTAAATCTATTACTGCTGAAATTATCATTATCACATGAATGAAGTCAGTCTTACTAGTTCATCTCTACCTGCGATTCCTGTCACATAGATCACGAAAACGTCGTCATCAATAAGAGTCTTCTTCAACTATGCAACCTGTTAGACAATTATGAGCCTCATAAGTCTGTGGGCCTCATAAAGAGGCTCAAGGTTATGAAACGGGCTATTGGGAGTGCTATGCTTGCCTTTTCGCAACGAGATCGAACTAAAAAAGGGAAAATTCGTAGGGGAAACTAAGGTCGCTGATATAGTCCAGTGAGTAAGCAGGCACGAAGATCTGACGGCCGCTGCGGCCGTAAAATTCTCAAGTGGAGCCCGTTTGAGGCCGAGTGCAGCGTGTGACGCCCACCCGCAAGGGGGACGGATGACCTGATAAAGATCGCAGGGTGTCGGTGGATGCAGGCCGCTTACAACCGGCCAATCTGAATCATCGGGGTAGGCATATGTTCAGCAGTCAATTGGCCCTCGTGATACTTGTGGGTTAGCGGTATTCAAACAGAAGATATACACGGTAAGCAACGGTAAGTAATGAAATATTACATTAAATACTGTTTTATTATTTGCTTTTGGTTATTGTAAGCACTATGGTCATCACTTGTCACGATATGGACGGAGTTTTGTTTTTCGTTCTGCTCCCGAATTCCGACGGTGTCAGAAGTGTTTAGTGTCCTCTGAAATTTCTTGTTTATTTTGCTAGCTTGATAATTTGTTGTTGAGTTGCGCTACGTTGGTGTTTGATATGGATCCCCAACCGTCCACTTCTAAAGAGGGCTGTCTCCCTCCAAAAAGAAAACGTCATTCATTTGGTGTAAGTGAGAAAGAAATGGTTCTCAATGCATATAATTATGTATGGAATCAAAATCTAGGAAAACCTTTTGATGATATGAAGAAAGTTGCGTGTGTGAAAACAGTATCCGAAATCTTGGGAATTTCCACCAGATCTGTATATCGAATACTGAAAGAGCAAAAGGAGAACGTTCAATTATCAAATCACAAAAAATCCGGACCCAAATTAACATTCGCCAATAAAATTGATGATTTTGACTTTTCGGCTATACGTCGTAAAGTCCACCAATTCTTTTATGCGAAGGAAATAAAAAAGGTAAAAAAATTATTTGAAGAAGGCCTGAAAGAGGTGACGCCTGATAATTGGAGACAGTGCATACACCATGCCATAAAAGTCGAAGACAAAATGTGTCAACTCGACCACATTATAGACCAATGTGTGGATTCCTTCGTTATAAATGTAACTGATTCCGATTCCGATTCTGAATATACCGATTCAGAATCGGAGTCGGAATCAATAGCAACCGTAACGAATAAAAACGTATATAATTACTTGTATTTTCCTGACTTTCAAGTGTTAATTCCCCTGAAACTCTTTGAACATTTTTTTCCCAGCTATGGTTATAATTTTTTAGTGAGAAGTTTTAATATGGAGGTAGGGTCCATATTTCTTAAATCGTATTATTTAATTCGTTGTGTACCTATTAAATATTTACAATTTAAAAAAGCTTTGATACCTAATAAAAAAAGCATGACTAAATGTCTAAGTCTAGTGATTGCCGAACGTCACTAATGTAGCGGGTCACCCTTTCTTGTATCAGTCACTGTTGAAGTTGTCATTTCGCTGACTACAATTATTAATCGTACTATAGAAGAATTGTTACACGCGCCAGCGAATCTTTTTTTCTTCACGAATGTTAGAAATGAGTTAAATTAAATAAGCAATAAGAATCATTAATTACAGACATGTCTTTAATTAGTATTACTGTTGAATGAAAAAATATATCTTTTTATTTTTTTTCTTTCTGGATCCGTCCGTGCGAAAAAAAAAATATATCTTCAAAACTAGCTGTCCCAACAGACGACACGTTCTGTCAAAGACTGAGTGACAGACTGTGTCAGTAAAATAAAAACAATACTAAACCACCAAAACAAATATTCAGGGACAACGCTGTCGAACAGGATAAAAAGGATCTTATGTCCGTTTCCTAGTTTTAAGCTATCTCCTTCCCATTTTTCAGCCAAGTCGGTTCAGCCATTTTTGAGTTTTAAACGGTGTATGAAACACGAGGGTCTACTGATTTTTTTCCATATGTTGAGTGAAAATTACATTTTGATATCAACAACCTGATAGCTAATTACATAGGAACATATAAACACTTGTAATTGAATTTAGGTATGTTTTATCTATTTAACCTTTGTTAAAGTTATTTCATAGGTCAATCCTCAGTCTGATTCAGGCTGGATAATGGCACTCTGCCAAGCTTTTCCTAAAGAGCTAGCACATAGTTCTTCAAGTCGCTTACGAAGACTTTGAATCGTTTGCAACAGTTCTAGGCAAAATATTATTAGTGTTTATTATAATCGTTTTAAATGATTTTGGTTATTACCTATTTTTCTTTTTTGTTCACCGCCTACTTCAGGTAGATAATACCTTATGGGCAGTAATAACGCCATTTGCACTAATTCATTGTTGTTCAACAAAATAAATGTTTTTCAGGTTGGGCCTGAGAAAGTTTTTTGTTTTGGAGCTGGAAATGTGCGGTAATCGCATTGCCACTTCGTCTAGCGATTCATATAGACAACCTGCAAGCAAGGTCATACGTCAATCCATATAAAATTTATTTTAACGATGAACTAATTCCAAAAAGACTGTTTGTTGTCTTTACGAGTACTTGAGAGTAGTAATTATTAGTATAATTTAGCTTAAAATTATATAAATTAACTTATATGTTTTTGAATAGAAAGTAATGATATGGTGAAATTGGCTTATAAATTAGCTTTTATACCGCTGATTTCCATTATGGTGATTATTAAAATACCAATGCTAGATGTCAATTAATAAATTAATTACTTAGGTAACTGTGTGCTAAAGCAAATTTGGTGGCAATTGGTCAGTATAATTTTGTGGTAAAGGTTTATTAAAATACCAAAGCAATACAGAAAAAGGTGTGATCGGTTCCACAAATGTGGTATATGAAGGATTATTAAGTTAGAATATTCTTATGAATTACCTGGTGCACTAATTTTTATCAATTTTATAATTTGCACTCCAATTTGCCCTCACTTCGCCCGATGGGAAGCAGCCGTGAGGTCAGGTATGGAGTTGACATTTACAGGTTACTGTACAAGGTGATAACCTTTTAGGCATGCATAAATGCCTTTTCACATGCCGCTTTTAAAACTCGGGATAGTAGGATATCCGCTGCCGTGATGATCGGGACTTAAATGCTGAAAATTTAAAAAACTTTAACTTAAAAAAACTAAGTTATAATATTTTACGCACGTTTTTAGCAAATTATTCTCGTAATCGGTAAAACAAAATGGCATAAGTAAATACTCAGAAGAACGATTTAGATTTAAAAAGCATCATTCAAGTAAAGCAATGGTGTTAAAACTATGCTTAGCATACAAATAGGAGGTTTGTTAATGATTGTTTTAGCATTTTCCATGCAGTATCTTTACTAAAGATCTGAAAACCAGAAAAAGACATAATGCCAAAAATGATCAAATGTTTTTTTCTAGTTATCAGATCTTTAGTAAATGGGAGGTTGTAAATGTCAACTGCAACTTTTTATGATAAATTAGTTCAACCGAAACTACAGGGTTAGTGCAAAGCGAATCTTTAATTTATGAGCCACGTAATAATTTATTGTTTTATTGTTCAGGTATACCGCGAACTAGCTGAGGCAGCTCATTTAAATAAGGTAAGTTTAATATTTTATTAAGAAATTCAATAAGGACAAAGGTAGCTAGGTAGTACTAGCTTTGAGTTTTTCTTTTTTAAACAGGTATAAATAATAAATTGTGACTTATTTTCAGACTTACTAAACAACGGTCAAGCCGTTTCGGAGCTATTTAGCAACGAACACTTTGACCCGAGAGTTTTTCGTTTAAAGGATTAGTGATTAGCCATTTAGATCTCTATTCCAGTGTTTTTGGCCAACATCAACGTGTGTGAGAAAATGACAAATCGATTTCATGGCTATGTTCTGAAAGAATTTACTTCACCCAACCCGGAAATCGAACCCTTAGACGTCAGACTGACCGCGTCTGCTTAGTGATAACCCCAGAAGGATATACAGGTACATCAAGTGCCAATAGAAACAAATTTAAAACAATGGCAATTATTTTTCATCATTAGCGAAAGCAATTAAGGCGTGATGGGAGCACCTACGTAATCTTATATACACACTAACAATCTATAATACAATATGCGTCCGGACATTAAAAATATAAAATAATATTGTTACGGGAGGCGGTGGGCGGCCATAATAAATTCATTTGCCGTAGTTTTTCCAATAATTCGTCGATTGGTGGAAAAATGACTACTCATTTGTGTGGACGGTAGTTGTATCCCTTTTCGTCATTACCATATGCCCATGTTGTCCTCTCATGAGCTTTTTCCCGAATATTCTTCCTGTTTTTATTGTACGCAGTACAGTTGGCCGCGTGATAATCGCAATTTTCAGACTAATAAGCTTGATTATAATAATGGCGTTGATTAAAATTATGCTTTGCAATCTCATCAGGAATAGCATGTTGGACGTTGTATTAACCAATTGTGACGTTTTTGGTGTGAATTTTGTCAAAGGGCATCAGTATTAGCGTAATTTTCTAATAGTGAAATATTTTTTTATTCAACATTAGCTACTAAAATGCGATAACTGGACGACGAACGAACTCGATTGTGGATAGGCAAAAATGGGTGAGATATGGAAAGGCTTTTGCCGTGCAGTGGGACATTTTGAGCTCTTAATATTTATATAATATAAGGTATTAAAATTCAAATGTTAATATTTTACCAATGATTTAAATACAAAGTGTAGGTATGAATAATGTGAATCCACCATTGAATTGTGGCAGTTATTTCTGTTAGGTTATTTTGTTTTTAGCATTAGGGATAATGGTGTTTAAGGTATATGCCTAAACATTGGTGAAACCAACCTGGCTGTCAGGTATAATATACCAGAGAAATTCGTCCGGTCTGTTAATGGTCTCGGTAGCATAATTGGTAGTGCAGTCGCCCGGCTTGCGAAAGGCGCGGGTTCGAGTCCCGCCTGATGCCAAGACCGAATGCATTTTTCTGGTTTTCCTATCTTTAGTTATTTCTGTTCTGAAAATAACTAACAAGGAACATAGCGAATAACGTAACACTGCACCAGCCTCATAATTAAGCACGTTGCGTTACGTTGCGTCGTCGCAGCGTCGGCGCCTGCGTCGTTGCTAATGACATGCCACATTATAGGGTGCGTCGCCGCAAGAATATTTTGAAGAAGGTCGTTTTCTGTCTTGGGGCACACAATTGGTCATTAAAAAGCATAGGTGTCGCAAGAAACTACTACGAACTACCACTGTCGCCAGTGACTATGTTCGCGCTTTTTTAGCTGCTACTTACGATGTAGGAAGAAATATGTTCTGCATTTCGACTTTTAAGACAGTATTTTTGGATGCGCTTTTAGTCTAAGTCTAAGAAACACAAATAGTTCTATATTTATAGATCCTATGAAACATAAGTAATGAAGTCAGTAGTAAACTTTGAACCGCCAAGAAAACTCGCGTGGTTTAGTGCGTAGCAAGGCCGTAGCAGCTCGTAGCCGAAGGCTCGCGCTACGGACTACGGACCGTAAGGGCTTCGCGGGTACTGTACCTTTGTTTTAAGACACAAATTAACTATAATTAGACTGACATTTAACTTGAATCTAACTTAATCTTAATCAATGGTATATAGTCTATACTATCGCTCAATTTTGAAGGAATCCACTCTGTTATGAATTGCTTGATCATTTTAAATAAAATTCCTTACGTGATGCGTAACAATTTGTGAAAGCAAACTTAAAAGAAATGAGTTATCACTTTTGTGCGCTGGTCACTTTAAAACTGTTGATAATTATGACTTTTAAACTCCACTAACATATATGTTTGTGTTACTAAGGTCATTCAAGCCTCCAAATTATTTTGGCTTAAAAATGTCGTATATGATATAGTTATGATCCCACATCATCATAATCATTACAGCTCACATCTACCTAATGCTTTTCATCCCAAATTGATATTTTCCATCACTACTTGCATCCACAGCTTCCCACCACCACTGCAAAGTCACCAATGCACCAAACACAAGCATACACGCTTCCCCTATATCTCGTAGGGGGGGAAAGGCCATGGCTTTTGACTGACTTCGATCCTGACACACATCTCTCGCTTTACACGACCCCATTACCTACCCTCTTCATGCATGCCCTTCGCAGTGCCTTCACTCTTTACATACCATCAGTTTGAAAAAAAGTCAGAAAAAAAATACAGAGATGTTTGTACTAAGATTCAAATCATGTAGTTAATGGGCTACTACGGTTTTGTCGACCGGTTTAGTGTAGTGTTTAAGAAGTTGGTACAGCAAAGGTTGCGGGTTCAATCCCCGCACAGTTCAAACATGCATGCGCATGTAGGTTTCTGCTGGTCTGCGTGTTTGCTATGCATATTATTAACTATCTGTTTCAAGAAAAAAGTATTTATGTATGTTGATCCGTTGTCTAGTATCCCATAGCACAAACATTTAATTGCTTAATTTGGGGCTAGATGGCGCTGTGTAGAATAATGTCTAGTGACTGGTTCTGTCTACCCAGTGAGAAAGAAATCGTGATAGTAAAGCCAAAAATCAAGTCAAACAGCAATTTGAACTGCATGCGTTGCCTTGTTTTTATTCACCGGATCTACATAAACTTTCATGCTTCCGTTTTTTAGAGTACATTATTAGGGGACCTTTTTTAAGGGTTAGAACCTTCCTGGGATGAAGTCGCCAGTCATAGTTGAATCAGATATGCCACTTTTACCATCTGGTCATAATTATCTTTGGTTTGTAAAGGTATTCCGTCAACACTTTTATAACATTCATCTTTTATCGTATTTTGCTTCTATTACGTTTGTCGTGAATGCATATTTCCAGAACACTGTTTGTCCTTATTCATCAGATTGTCTTCTATATCAGCAATAATGGGTCATTTTCCCAAGTTTAATGACAAAATATTTTTGTGAGATGATTTTTTTCCGATTCATGAGAAGATAAAAAAAATATAACTTGGGTCTCTTCAAGAAAAGAGTGAATAGGCACTTGCTAGGCAGACATGTACCACCATCGACCACATCATCACTTTCCATCAGGCGAGATTGTAGTCAAATGACTGCCTAGTTCCAATTAAAAAAAAAAAAAAAAAAAGATAGAAATTCAATCGAAAAACGTTAGTGTTATAAGTGTGTGTATTTTTTTAAAATTACCATCCACGCTTGCTTCTTTATAACCTATAATTTAAGCTCTGCTTTAAGAGAGTTTTATAGTACTATACGGACCCTTCAACTCGCTCATATCTCGAACTTAACCGTTTTTTTCCGTAACCTCACTGATGCATATTTGATAACAAACAAGCTATATCGTGACAAGTCGACATAGCCCCTTCGAGACTGTAATGTCTGATGGATGTCATGCAACCGATCTGATTACAAATAGGCATTTAAGCTAGTAGGTCGGAGGATCCAGGTCAGTCAATAGAAGAACATTAATTGAAGTCAATACAGAAAAAACAAAATGGCTGACTTGTAAGGTTGAATATTAAACAGACATTTTTGGTAAATTACGTAGGTAGTTAACTAACTTAATATAACCGATGTAGAAAAGAGATATGTATAGCTTTCAGTTTTCATGACTTTTATTTACAGGCCTAATCATTACCGTCATCATCAACACCTTACTAAAATAACATCCGCAGCTGAACATAATCTTCCGCCCTAGAGTTCTAGGGTGGATTTGGGTCCGGTACCAAAACCAGCATGTGGACTACCTGACGGTAAGCGATTACCGGAGCATCCCACAATGCTAACCCTGAAATTTTTTTTCAAACCCCTTTTAGAGAACTTCATGCTGTAAAGCTCATCGGGAAAACCTCGGCAGGGTTCGGAATCAAATGGTCTTCATTTAAGATTTTCTTTGCCACAATGGCCATCAGTTCTTCTCGCTACATGCTCTCATTCCTACTTCAAATTTATTTGTATCATAGCCCAATTATACATTGAGGTACTTTTTTGAGTTTTCCTTTCATTGTCACTAAAAAAAAATAACCAAGAAAAATAACCAAGTTTAAGGCGCGATACCAGGAAAACGGCTCTCGGGAAAACTAAAGTTTTATATAGAAAATATGAAGTGTGAGGCACGAAAAAAATCATCATAGTAGTCAAAGAGTTGCACAATCAGCTCAAACTTCCAGTATATGGATCAACTCACTAGATTAATGTGAAAAAAAATCAGAATATCGCTAAAAACGTGCAAAACGCACTCCCGTATTACAAAAGTTTAGGCATCATATAAACTAACAACTTACGTGTTTTAAATAACGTGTAAAGATCAGATATCAAAGAAGCATTGCCAATCAGTTGTTTTTCATTGCTTTATTTCAGTTTTGTGCAAAAAATTCCCAAACATTCCGAATTTTTCGCTTGAAATCTCCATACAAATTACTATGGAGTGAGTGAAGTTTCTTTGATAGCTGTCCGCGCACCGTCGCAGCTCACTCCCCCCCATGTCCCCAAGGTGAGCGCACGTCGCTTTTGACGAAAATGACATTTATAATTACGCGGATAATTTACACGAAATAGGCGCACATAGGGTCTTTTGTTGAAAATAGTACAACTTTGTTTTTTTTCCTCCGTACTGTTTGTTCATATGCATTATGCATAATTTATCAAACGTATGATTTTTTCATGATTCACCATGAGAGTAATATGGCAGGTTTATATTTATAAGTACACTTGATTAAAAGCTCTCTTGGGTTTGACAATTTGGTACTAGTTGCCATTTCATTTTCCTATTTTTTCTTGTACATTTTTACTATTTGTAACTTATACTGAAAGTTTTTACCTATTGGTATTTGAAAAACAATCTACTTATTTACTTTTAGCATGGTGTCAATCTGCAGCATCATTGGTTAATGCCAATACGGGATCTGCCTAAAATATTCAAGCAAAACAAGGGAACGAAGTAAGAACGCAAATAGCTTTGATTGCTTTCAAATCGAATTGATTAAAACTATGTTATTTGTGTGGTCTAAGCTACTATGTTATCTGATCATGAAAGCTTGATTAAGGTGTCTGAATAGATTAAAGGTTCTTTTTTGAACAATATTTTTTACTAAATTAATTTTGGAGGCCTCTATCATAACTGAAATTGTTCGACAAAGAAATTTGACGAAACATAAAGATACAAAGTTATAGAGCAGAAATCAAAGTTAATACTTACGTTAAGTTAAGTCTTTGAAAAAATGCGAACAGAAAACTATGCATCGAGTTCGTGTACTTACACACGCCGTATTTTTATGCTTGTTTGTATTCTTCACGCAGTGACGTGCACTCACCCGGCGTCATGTGGAAGACTGAGTTGCGGGACTGCGCAGACGGCTGTCAAAGAAACTTCACTCGTTTCATAGTAATTAGCATGGAGATCTCGAGCAAAGAAAAATGAAAGTTTGCGTTTGCTTATACGAAACAGAAATAGTTATTGCAATAGAACATAATGACAAGTTATTCGAAATGGAAACACACTTCACACCGGAACAGCTTTTACAATTGTAGCAAGCACAAATTCGGTTGTGTATGGAGTACTTCTGCCACCACTGGGATGGTTCTGCCAAGTATCAGCTGGATGCACTGGACTCAGTAGACCAAAGAGCCAGGAGACTGATAGGTGACGAGACGGTCGTTGGAACCAAACTCGAGTTTGGAGCATAGGCGTAGAGTTGCCTGTCTGTCGGTTTTTTATAAGGTGTATTTCGGAGAGTGTGCGCAAGAACTTCATGACCTGATACCACCCTCTACTTTCTACTACCGGACCACAAGTCGCCGTGAGGGCTTTCACCTCTATGTGGTCGACTTTCCAGCGGTCCGAACTAAGCGGTTTGGTGCTTCCTTTCTGGTCCGCACCGCTAAGGAGTGGAACGCCCTTCCTGCGTCTGTGTTTCCGGATACATACAACCTTGGTGTCTTCAAGGCAAGAGTGAATAAGCATTTTTTGGGTAAACGTGGCTGGCGAGACTGAGGTCAAACGCAAACCCATTTTAAATCAGATAGAACTTTGATATAAATATGAATTATCATATTTACGTCAGCCATGGAAAAATGGCAGTGCAAGCATTTTTATCTCTAACTGGCTATTTGCACACAGCTTTTCCCTGTAGAAAATACCGTTCTAGAAAATATAATTAGCATCAACTATCATTTAGATAGTGAAAGCTTATGTACCTGACTTCCTTTCATACTATGCTCTACTCGTAGATCAATTCCAGTAAGATGAAGATCACGGTGGATTCTGTATTAAATTCAGCGTAAAAAGCCTGAAATACGATGGCCTCTACAGGAGACTAAAGGTGTGTCACAGTCAAGTGTTATTATCTAAAATAAATTATCCACTAAAAGTGTCTCAACTGTTGACAACTGTTAAATTCTTCGTTTTAGTTAGTAACAAGATAGCTAACTTTAATGCTTCTTGCAGCTTTTCATTACAAGTAAGACCAATTTATTAGTGGGTTCTTCTGCATGTTACTAGAAATGGCTCCGTATATTGCTATATCATATGCATTGGATGTAAGAAATATTTTGTGTTGATGATGATCGAACGGATAAACCAAGTTACAACTAAATCTCGATGGAATCGTCAAGTACCAGATATAACATTGTGCAAATAACGTGGTCACGAGAATAGATTGCAAATAATAGTGTAAAAAAATAATTGGCAAAACCGCTTGTTAGTATGTTTAATAAAATAAAATGTTTGGTTAGTTTCTTTTGTTTGCCCTATATCCTGAAATATTTTGGGTGGCGAAATAAAAATATCTTTGGTGAACGCATCAAATGATTATCATGCCGCGATTTATAATAATAATAAATAAATAAATATCCTTGGACATTATTTCACACAGCGCCATCTAGCCCCAAGTGAGCTAATTATACTCCGTTTTTATGGGATACTAAACAACGGATAAACATACTTAAATACTTTTTCTTTTGTAAATTCATACTTATTATACATAGGAAACACCCAGACCAATACAAACAGACATGTTCATGCACACAAATGTTTGTACTGTGCGGGGATCGAACCCGCGACCTTTGGTGTAGTAGCCGATTTCTAAATCAATTACACCAAAACGGTCGTCCGGATTTATGCATTGCATTTATGCACGGATTGCACGGCCCAACCACTGTGTGACCATAGCTGTCACGATCGCTTTCAAATTTGACAGATTTTCTCTCCGGCCGACCCTAGTAGCGAACCACGAAGAGTTTAGAACGATTCCTCCTCAACAATCCATTTGACACTAAATAATGTAATTTCCAAATAGTCGGTTTTATTGCTGAAAGCAATAACTTCCTAACAACCTACAAGTACTAATAGTAAACCTCAAATAGAAGAAATTACAGATAAGCTCTGCTAAGTTTTAAGTTAAATCATTTCAATAATTCTTTTTCTAGCGATTCCAAAAATTTCAACAAGCATATAAAGTGAAGAAAAATATTAGCTCTACATGTCAAACAAACTTTTAATTAGTGTATCTGTCTCCACATAAATTGCTTCAAAAGAGAATGTGTAAGAGAGAGAGTGCATAAATCAAGAGTGAAGGCACTCTTCTCAAATTCGGCTACATGCCCCTTCGTCTTATAGCCTCCCATCAGGAGTAATGGCGTCGGATGTGAACTCATTTGATAAGCCAGAGAATTAACATGATAAAAAGTCACTCAAGACTTCAATTTTTGTTAAAGAACATAGGTAATGTGATGTCGTAGACCAGTGGTTAAGCACTCTGGCTTGGAACCGTGCGGCTAGGGGTTCAAATCTTGCCGAAATAGCCACTTTGTGTTTTTCGTAATATTTGCTGGTGACTCCCGTGATGGATAACATTCCTAAAAAACCAAAGCAACTCTGATAACGGCGATGGGCTCACCCCTTACCTTTGCTCCCCTTTGGATTCACTCGGCGAAGTGTGGTCTTCTGAATATTCCGTTCACTATAAACGACGGCAACAGTCAATTCTATAATATCTCATAGTAAAGTACAACACGTTTACACAAAAACGCTTACAAAAAGTTGAAATTTGTTCAAAAATCTTTACTCAAATAGGCACGCTTAGGTAATATATACATTTAAATCATTAAATTAACCAAAAAAATACACATGTACAAAAACATAATGTAACAAGTATATTGTTTCAGTGTAAAAATACAAGGAAATGATTAATTAATGATTCTACAAACAGGGATAAATGGCTCAAGCATACTCAAAAGTATTTCTAATTAAAGACGCTATTTGAATTCGTAAATAAGAAAATAGCATCATTTGATTTAAATTTGAATTAGAAAATTTTATAAAACAATTGGAATAAGCGTCTTTTTAGAAACTCCAAAATGAGAAATATAATAAAAATGGTTTTAAAGCTAACAGGAAAAGGCATCATTTAAAATCATGAAAAGACATCACCTGACATAATTTCAAATTCAATGTGTGATCACTGAGGTGAGTATCTTGAAGTTTTGAAAGCTTAGTCAGTCATCGTATTCTAAGAACATTTTTTTTTGCTTAAGTAGGTATATCGTAGTTTATACTTGAACAGATACAAGAATAAAATCAGCCACTTCGCTTAAACTTAGAGTATAACTGTCCTATTATACTTCTTATCTTTATTAAACTCCTAAACAAAAAATACTTTTAGAAACGCGATAGACTAATCAAAAACATAATCAATTCGAACCTATTCTGAATGGTTGCTTGAATTCAATTCTAGTAAGCTGCTTTTTACATGAAATTTAGTCATAGCCCATAAAACCAAAGATAGCTTTTATAGAAATAGAAACAGCCTAAGCAAACGCAAGATCTAATCGTCCGATCGCAAACAAACTTCCGTGACTGCTTACCATGACATTGTCATCGCAAATCATTGCAAAACCCGCATTGTTCTACTAATAAAAACTTCTAATAAACAAGCATGCAACTAAGCTACAGGCTTCCGGGCAAATAAAACATAAAAATATATCCTATTTTCATAGGGTGGGGGCGGAGGGTGGCCCTCTCTCCATCTGCGCAAAAACCCAAAAACATCGAAATGAAAATGAGTGTAGCGGGGTGGCGGCAGGCTTGTGTTGGTAATTCATTTTTAACATTAAGCTTGTGTGGGTTTTTAAAGTACAGTTGGACTCGGAAATTGGTGAGTGTTACAGTTTTTTGGTGTTAATTAGGGAAGTTTTGATAAATGGATTCATAGATCAGTTACCAATGAAGGTGTATTACGAAATGTTTAACTAGGATAGGTTAAAGTTATTAAAAACATTTAATAAGATTATCAATATTAAAATAATTAAAATTAAAATTGATAATTAATTCAGTTACAAATAAAGGCGAACTCAAATATTGATAAAAGTAGTGACTCAGGTGATGACGTGGTATAATACGAGTAACTTAAGTCGTAAAACACTTTCGGTCTCAGTTAGCATCATCTTCATCTAGCTCCAACTCGTCATCATCCAAACCATAATCATATATATATTATATCTATTATTATATTGTATTTATTTTATTTATTATAGTCCGTCCGTCCCCCCCTCTTGTTTTTATTAATATTTATAATATGTATTATATTTGTAATTATATTATTTTCATGATTCTTAATCATAAACCTAAATGTTATTTTATTATGTCGCACCGCCTACTGTACTTTTCTGTCTAGCCTTATGGTTGACTGGTAGAGAATGCCTCTTTGGCATTAAGTCCGCCTTTTGTACCATTCAATGTTGTGCAATGAAGAATAAATAAATAAATAACTTAATAATTCAGTGAGTTTTTATCAAATGAATATTTGAATTCTAGCTTTTTGCTGATTTTCATAACTTCAATCTCTACTTCTACGAGGTCATTCCGAAGTGCCTCACCAGCTGATCGCCAAAAAGTCTCCATGGAGCTTACGATAACAGTGGCGGACACTGAATATTACAAACCCTATCAAATCAACATCAAAATTATCAAACAGAAAAGCAGGTGTAGTTGGTAGTTACGTAAGAATAAAATAAATGAACTAGCTTTTTCAACTTTTTATTCAAGAAGAAATCCGAGGAAGAAGAGAATTACCGACAACCAAATAAGTTCTTTTCCTTGGTTCTCTTCTTTTACTTTTAATGAGTTCGAGCAAACGAGTTCGAGTTGAAGGAAGACCAGGTCTTTCGGGTGCTTAGTAGATGGTAGTCTTCTTCGACTGCTGCCTGGCTGAAAACATCCATCAAGGAAAATACCATTTTGAAGTTAATGATTTTAGAGCCAATTTCAAAAACAGTTATGGTATAAGTTTGGGGTATAGAGTTTTGATTTTAGGGTTTGCCAGGGTAGAAAGTTTTTAAGCCTGCCAATGTTTGAATGGTTGAGCAAACCAGTTTCCCTTCTTAGCTATAATGATCTTCTGGAAAATCCAATCTTATGTCATAGCTAGGGAATGGCTTGGCAGGTCAGACTGACGTGGATCAGGATCAATAAGCTGAATATTCTAATTTAGGTGTTCCAAGGTATTATGGCTCACTCAAAGGAAAGCTACTTGACAAAAATGTTGATAACACCAATCCCAAGAAGGAACAGCTTTTAAAATGGTTTTAAAATTTGTTCTTCTACCTCTCTGAAAACTGTTGAAAGTGAGACATGAAACTTTTTTTTAACCTGAATTGATAGTTGGTGGTAGATTCACATTCATATAAATAGAGTAGGGTTGAGTCTATTCCGAGGTAAAAAAAAAGTTTTTCTGTCAATTTCAAAGTAAAATGGTCTAGTTTGATGAAGAAGTATGAATTAGATTATCATCCGTTTTTTAAGAGGAACACATCGTTCTTTTCTTTTAAATATATTTCTAGCAATATTTTCATTGGAATGGAAATCAGTTATTTGTAGAGTTTGTGTATTTGCGCTGGAGCGTTGATGTTTTATGCTCGAACGCTCTGGTTTCAGGCAAAACATTGGAAACGTGTTCATCTAAACCAATTCATAAAATAGTTTTGACCTCATAATTACAATTAACTACCTAATTTTCTAATACAAAATAATGCGCCTGATTGTACCGCGGCGCGAGTTCGCATTGTGCGCCCCTACACACACCCACACGCACTAGCGCCAACATAAAACGCAATTTTGTATTAGATTTAATTTGACTTGTGTTTGTGTGCGAAACACCCTGTCTCTGTGTGCCTTCCTACGCACAAATTGATTACATCGTCGCCGAAAACGACGAATTTGCATACACGTGGAACCTTTTTAGAGAAAAAAATCAATCCATCTCGCCGATCGCATTAATTTCCCGCCAATTTGTGTCGTTTTCTTTTTAATCTGCGCTCCGAGTTTGGTTCGGATTGCAAAGAGTTTGAATTTCGAACGCGCGTTTTCGTTAGCGCGAGCGGGAGGTTAGATGGCTAAGTTTTTAAGAAGAAATAGTGTAGTGTGCATGCGTGATAGTCGGGCATAGTGCAGCGGGGCGGCGAGTGCAGTAGTGTCGCGGCCGCCTGCCGCGGCGCGCCGTCCTCGAATGAGCGCCCGATTTAAAAACTATACGAACGAACCCGCGCAGCGAGCGCCGTAATACCACCCCCCGCGTAATGATTTTTTGGCGATGAATTTATATTCGCGCGCGAGCGGTGCCACTTTTTCGACCCCCCACGACCCCCACCCCCCGCTCATTAACGCAACCCAGATATGCAATTCTGATCTTTGACGAGGAGGCTGTAGTGTCGGCGGGCGCCTCGCCGGGAGAGGTGGCCCGTTTTGTTTTTTCCCGCCCGGCTTCATTATTGATGGCATCGGGACGGTAATGCGGAAGCATGTGTGAACGTTTCATTACAAAAGGTGGACGCGGCTCGTGTTAATATTGCAGACCGGCCGGACCCGACCGGACGGGTGGACGCCTCCGAAAAAAAAACTTTAGTCTTAAACAAAAAACAATTTGAATTTGATAACTGGCAATTAAATTTGGAACGCAAAATTCAAGTTTGGAATAGCGTGGTCTCGCGGCGCGAACTATCCGGACGCGTGTAAAGTTTTCGGGCGAAACTTCGCTAAAGTTTCTCACGTGCGTGTGTGGACAGCGGACTAGTCGGGTGACGGATTGGCCGGCCCGTCGCGACTGCTATTGGCCGCTCGACTTTGACCGGGAAAATCGCCGTTCCATTTTTAAAATATAGTTTTTATTGGTGGAATTTTTTCGGGGCGCCGGTTTGTTTTGCCGCTTGCCGGACATTGACTTTCTGTGACTTTGTTGACTGTTTTGTTACGTTTGACGGGGCCATCGACGCTGCTGACGAGGTAAGTTAATTTTAAGAGTAGTTACTATTTGTTTGTATTTATTTAATTTTATTTAGTTTCATAAGTGCAGTGTTTGAATTATATAAATTTTAAAAAAGATAACAATTAATTTTCTAATTTCATTCAAAATATCTTTTTATAATTAACATAATTTGTACTAACAAAAGTTTCCGGAAGTGACACATTTCCTTGTTATGATAATTCATTTTTTCACAAAAAAGCTCTCAGTAGCTTTTATTTCCAAATTTAAATTCTAATTTCATCCCTTCTTGCTAAAAATGCTCTTAATAAATTTACATTAAAATGGTCAACAGTTTCTGAAGACGGCCAATGAGTGGACGAACTTGATTTTTTAATTTCTCACTCGCGGCGATTGTCTGTGCCCTCCAAACAGGCTATTATCATGCAAAGTGGCCAGTTGCAAGCTCTTGCACCTCGGTAGCTGGCTATTAGACAAATTTCTGCATACGTAATCATTTAAAAGTAATAAATTAAAGATGCACTATAGCCGTTGACCTATAAAATAATCTTTTTTTTTTTTGTTATTTTTGTATTTTTTTTTTATTGTTTGTTTTTTTTTTGCTAAGTTGAATTGTTTTTCTTCGTGTGTTGGAGAATGTATTATGTCTAGTTTTAGGTTTTGGCAATAAAGCTACATTTGAATAATCGGACCTAAAAATATCTGCTCATTTTGCCTACGAAAAAGTTTCCCTAATTATTTTACTTAAAATCCTTCTAATTAAAAATGTTTGCCGGCCGTATTGAATGCCAATCATCTTTTTAAGTTTGAAAGGGTTGCAAATACTCGTTGCACCTTGCAACTGCTCTCTTTCATATCTCCCCTCTCCGTCTGATGTTTCGATTATATCTTTTTGGTGAAACACCCTTAGTCTGCTCCCTTGCCTAATTCAGGTCTATACCTATTTGTTTGTCTATGTTTTGTAGGTACTTTAGGTAATTTGGTGTTCCAGGAAAAAAAAACATATATTTAATTGGTATTTTACATCATTAACAAGGCATTTTTGATTGATTTGATTTGAGGTGAGTCTAATCAACACCTTAATAATATAGGCTATTTCATATTAAACAAAGAATTCTTTGAATGTATGAGAGATATTAATGATTTGATAGTTTTTATAATTATTATAAGGCTCGCCATACTAGCATTTGTTGTAATCTGCCGCCAAAACAGCTTTTGAGTTTTTTATTCAGGCATTTGTCTTTCTATATCTACGATTATAACAAAGTTAAGAAAGAAAACTTACTCTCACAGATATATCCAAAAACAAATGCTAATCTCAAATGAAAAAACCAACCGCCGACTTGCCTTCTCAGTCTAAATCACCGCCTACTGAGTAAACAAGTTAAAACTTGTATTATTTAAAAAATCAACTCTTTTGTGCCAATTCTCAAAAAATAACGTCTAAAGATCACATAGATACAAGTTTGACAAGGTGTGCAATCTCAGCTCAAATAGCAGCGCTCTTGACCTCGTAGCGTCCTTGCGTAGTATGTAAGTCGTGAGTTAAGACAGCTCAGCTTATACTGGTGCGGTCGCTTTCGCTGTAGACTGTACTCGTAGCTTCGGTTGCAAGTGAGAGGTAGCTCTCCTGCACAGTTTGAGCTCGCTAGCTGACCCCTGCTTCCCAACTACGAGTGTTAGATCACATTGTTATGGCAATAATATTAACATAATAGCAAACCAAAATCAAGATCACTTAACCCGTTTAAGAGAAGCTCTTGTTCTTTAAATACATTATTTAAAGCTTATATTAATTACTGATATGGATATATTTACTTTTAAACTTAACAAGAAGAGAGTCCGATTATTCGGAAGTAGTTGTGTTTTCATTTTTTACAGCAAATCGACTAAATTTGGTAAAAAAGACGAATCCTAATTTTGACTATAGTTATTGCTATTGTAGGTCTAAAAGCTTGAAACAATTCAATTTCAATGTAATGTGCCTTTTGCACAGATAAACAATAATTGCAGTCTAAAATACGATAGATTTACAGAATAGACATTCTAAAGAAAACTGCAGGTTTACAGAATAGGGATTCTAAATTTAAAAACTGCAGGTTAACGGAATACAGATTCTAAATTTTAAAGCTCAAGCTCAAGTTCGTTAATTTAGGTTCAAGGTTTTATAGCTTTACCAAGTAAGTAGCGTATTTGTAACTGCTCTACAAGAAACAATTGAAGATTCTACGAGTCACGGGGGACCGTCGCATCTTTAGACTGCTAGTCGTCATTGTAAGTAAGCCGTTGCAAGCGGTCAGCGTCTGCAGAGCCGACCTCGGCGCGCCGTCTCCGTTGCAACCCTCCACTGTCTATTATGTGCGACAATGCGGCCAGTCTACAAGGATTTAGGTCCATTATGCTATCTCAACGTTTTTGGCAGACAGGGGCATTGGAGATTTCCGAGAATCTTAACGCAACTTGATTTTAGCGGGTAAAGCTGTTGGAGTAATTTTGAATGCAGAATTGTAACAATCTATGATAAGTGATAAAAACCGTTTGCTTAAGTAAATAGTTTAAAAAAATCTTAAACTTGATCTTATTATTGGTGCTATGCTTTTTTTTAACGTTATATTCGCCAAGACAAAGTACGGGGACTAATTTGAGCTTATCTCTATCATCCAAACACCGCATAAGTTAAATAGACATGAACGTGAAGACGAATCGAGTATAATCTAGGTTCAATAACCTCTCAGCGGTAATTATTATACTAGATGAATGTCTAGTCATTCGCCTATTAAGTACCTATCTTATTTGTTTGAATAATTAATCACTTTTTCTTAGATAATTACGTACATGACTATTAAAACCCAAACATTACGTTAATCTAATTTTAGAAATGGAAAGAAGAAACCTATCCTAATTTTAATTCCATCTCCGCTGAAAAAAGGAAAAGACGCATATTTGCAATTAGTGCTGATTAGGAGATTGCGATCGGAGGAAGCGCATCGATCCCCACACACAGCACGCCGCGCGCCAGACTAGAAAAAAGTAAAAAACGGTGACAGACTCATTCCGGCCGTCTCCTTTCTAATCGCGCACCCACACGCACGCGCGGCTTTTTAATTGCATCCCCACCCCCACCCCGGAAAAAAGGGCCGGAGCACACGATGGATTAGCATACAGCCTCGCACCGAGATACAGAGCACCCCTTCAGTTTTTGCGTATCGCCTCGCGCCATATTTTCGCCGCGTATTTTTTAGGGGGGCGCGGGGAGCGCGAACTTGCGTGCGCGCCGCAGTCGGCCACCGCCGGCGACGCGCGATGTGCAACGCGTTCGCGAAACTAACCACACATTGCACTTACGCGGCCGTTCGAATTTCAAAATTCAAATTTTATATTTTTTTTACAAAGTGCCAGTGAGTTTATAAGGATTGATCAATAAAAGAGGTAAGTTTATAAGTGCGAAATTTCTTTTTTATCTGTGACGTTAGAAGTAGCTAAAATTTGGCGATATCGGGGAGCAAGGTCGTGGCTTCATGATAAAATTATTTGCACAAAAATGTGTTAGACCAATTCGGATAACCTCGTTTAAAAGTACAACGCGGTATTGTCGAGCGTAACTTTTAATTTAATTACTATAATTTTCGTAGAATACTATATCTGAAGTTTACTTTCTCTATCAGTGTCATTAAAAACATACCCAGATATCCTGTTTAAAATGTAACTTTGCTAGAAAGTTTGAAAAAAATAAAAATATTTACGAATTTTAAAAAGCATGTTTCCCACAAAAGTCGAAATAACTTAACAACATACATTATCTATGCTCATAAGGTAATTACAAGTATAAATAAAAACCTAGAACGGCTATACTTCACTCGAAGTTGACTACGTAGAGAGAAGTTCCTAGAAGAATTTGTTGTCGTTTCTTTTATTGGTCGGTGTTTCGTTGCTAGCGAGCCGTGTTAAATCTCCAAAGGTTAGCCACGATCAAATAAAGCATACAGAATCAACATTTACTATAGTTTACTAGTTAACATTATAACCTTGAAATTTTAATTTTAATTTTAATTAATTCATTTGAAAACTGTGAACTCTACAATAAGCACAGATCTTTTTAAGTATATAGATAAGTTATGCCTAATGAGATAGTTACAATAGTACACTATTTAAACTACTAAGTTTAAGTAGGTGGATGAGTACATACTTTTTATTTTGTTTTATTAAATAACTAACATTTGAAAACATGTTTGGCTTAGATACAGTTGATTTAGATGCATAAATTTAGAAAAGTTTTAAGTAAGCTACTCATAATTTGTTTCATAGAAATATTACAGTAAAATGAGGATTGATTACTAAGAAACTTATAAGAAATAGGGTTAACTGTGCTCTCAATGTGTAAATGTTAAATTCACTGTCACTTTTTGTTTACCTCTTGGTGTTTAGTGTGTAAAAAATTTAAGAGGAAATAATAAGGTAGAAAGAAACAATATTTATTGGCGCCAAACTTAGGAAGAACTTAAATTAAATTGCTTAATTAATTAATACAAGCCTTCTTTCCGGAGTACGAGTTTACTACGTGAAATGAAAGTAGAGTTAGAGTAAAATGGTATTTTCATTTGTTTTATATTTATAACATGTTTCATTTGCAGTTAGAATTTATGTGCATGATGTTTAATTATACCTTTGAATTTGGGGTAAATTTTATCACGAATCTTGTCTACCGCCTGAATTTCTCTGCCTGACTGTGTTGATTAGTAGAGAACGCCTCCTGGCAAGTGACAAACGCCAAGAGTACCGCAGAAATAATTAGTCTTTTTTTAACCTTAGAAATACTACAGAAATTTTCAAATGTTTTGAGATGATGATTCAAGATATTTTTCGTAATGCGTTGTTGAAATCAAAAATTTTCTTTCTTTCTTCAAAGTTACGATATTTAAATTCAAAGCTTAAACGGAACATATTAATTTAGGTACCTACTCATTTATTCCATTAATTTAATTTGTGAAAAACAAGCAATGGTGGGACCGTGGAACCAAATTAGTTCATCATGGCTCTGGACTGCAGTCAGTAGAGCAGGGGTAGGAAGGCCATGCATGTCGTGGGATAGGGGTAGGTAGTCGGATAACGTGTCGTAGGCTGATCAAAATTACAACACAATCAAGCAGTTATACTGCATTTGGCACATGCTGTGGCAGGTTCCTGATTGAATCTCTATACTATCAGATGTCACTGCCTTTTTTTTCTGTTCCTGTACCTCTTGTTTCTACTTTACCTGTTTTTATACTGTTAGTTTTATACTGTTTTCATACTGTTATACTGTTGGGTCTAATAAAATTTTTCCTTCTTTGGTTCTTTGACAACCCATTTTGGATAAATAAAATTGGATGATAGGAACGGGGTCGAACAGGGCATAACCGTGATCACAAACTTGACGTCAACTTAGTCATGATGATCAATAGAACCACTGACGACTACATCGATATTTTTATAAGACTATCTTCGGCCACAAAGAGGTCTTTAAACATACAAAGTATTTTTTATCAAACGCAACGTTATTATAAGAATTGCAAGACTACCAACAATAGAAGTAGAATTGACCGGTTATTTGACTGAAGAACATCTGTCAATTTAATGAAAATCTGTCACTTCCTGTCCAACTAAATGACATTTTACTGCAGCTAATGAAATGTCCTAATAAGGCTTTGTATTATGATAATTTTCGATGAATATAATAATAAAGAGTGTCGTGGCCTAGTGATCATACACTCAGTCTCGGAACTCGGGTGGCCCCGGGTTCAAGACTGGTCGAGGAGCGCCTACTCATTCATCAAACAATTTGCATTTTACACTCTGGCGAAGGGATTACTTAACAGTAAAGAATCAATCAGGCTCGCTCGCCTCTTCGCTCGCGCTCGGCAAAATGTGGGCTTCTGTTCTCAATGACGGCAACAATTAGTTTACCTCCAAATTCCTTCCTGCATTCCCTATTAACAGGTTGTATCCTTAACAGAAGGAACTGGTAAGTTTATCTCAGATAGTTTTCTTTAGATAGCTTTTTTTTACAGTCATCATCACCAGAATCATCTGAAGGAGTGGACGAAGCTCAAGAGACATACAAATCAGCTACCATTAGTTGAAACACGATAATAATTATGCTATTTGCCTTAAAATATTAATAGGATAGTGCTAGCTTGGAACACAACAGCTCTATTGGTAGTAGCAGGTTCAAATCTCACCTAGAGGTTTATTTTGTTTTAAGTTATCCTTAGGTCGTCTTACTGACAAGACAAAATTGTATGGTCCTACTGGGTCAATAGCGCGCATTTTCCACACAACTTTATAGGCTGCGGTAACTGCTTACCTTAAAGCAGTACGCATGCTTTTTGCTAAAATCACTTATACCTAAATAGCGAGCATAATTATTTTTTACTAATGAACTGGTCAAAAACTCTATATTTCCACTAATTTCGGTATTCGGAAGCAAAATAACTATATTTTTATTATAGAATAGAACCGTTCTTCGTCTCAGCGACATAATATTTACACAGACTCGTTATTTAAGTTTTACTAACTGCGGACAGAAACCCGA
Source organism: Udea ferrugalis (assembly GCA_950022985.1). Taxonomy (NCBI): domain Eukaryota; kingdom Metazoa; phylum Arthropoda; class Insecta; order Lepidoptera; family Crambidae; genus Udea; species Udea ferrugalis. The sequence continues at coordinate 1,265,230 of OX465527.1, read as the reverse complement.
CTCTCGCTCCAAGTTAGCGACGACTAACTAGACATGGCGACGACTAACACTAATATTTTATAAAGTTAGAATCAGTTTATTCAGTAATGAAACTTTTCTAAATCTATTTCTAATGAGAAGTAATATCGATAAGTGTAACATAGGCATCGCGAATTACAGACCCTGTTAGAACTTTTTTCAATCCTACCTTAAAGACTCTATGCTTTAGAATAACGGAAAAGCAGTCTCCGCTAAATTGCATTCACAATAAAATAGAAGCATCCGAAAAGAATATTTCTATACGCAGAGAGCGTTGTGGCCCAGTAGTTAAACACTCTGGCTCAGAACCCGATGGTGCCGAGATTGAATCTGCACACACCTACTCGTACTTTGTATTAATCGTACAATTTGCGGTTAACTTTCCTGTGATGGAAAACACCGATATAAAACCCAAGCAACACGGATAACGACGGTGGGCTCGCCCCTCACCACGTTGGGTTAAAATTCCCTCGGTGAAATGTGGGCTTCTGAATGTTCCGTTCTCCATGACTGCAACAATAAGTGTGCCTCTGACTAACCCATTACGGATATGGTTAAGGGTATGTTATCTGATACATAGGAAACCAATGCACACAGAAATATTCATGCTCACATTTTTTTATCGGTGTGGGTATTGAACCCTGGCTAAGGTGAAAGGACCATGAAAGTCCTGGACGTGGATCAAACTCACAACCTATAGCCCTCCAGGCATAACCCATTGCGCCAATGGGAAATAAAATTAGACCTCTAATAGATGAATTAACAAATATCTGACAAACCAGTGCAGTTATCAATAATGTACGAACTGGTAAACACGTCTAGCCTTGTCCTTGCGGGGTTCAACTCCTAGTCGGTGACTCAGGGTTCAAACCTCGTATCAATTCTACACTATTCGTCCATACAATTCACTGTTTTACTGTCTAGCACAGGCACAGTTAAATATATTATACTGCCCTCAGAACATGAAAATTTAGGAGAGTACTTGATGCTTTCTAATATTACGTAAATTTGGCAAAGGTCTCATACAAACTCCAACTCTATATGTTTCATATTCTCTATATGTTGTTATCAGAAATTTCTAGCTGCAGTATGTCAGTGACAAAATTTCATGTTTTTTTGATAGCAATAAAATGTAAAATACAAGAGCTATGCAGTTCAAACTTTTAACATTGAATTAACTCACAATTACCTATCCAAATAAATGTTACAACTTAATCTTAACCACTTTAAATGGCTTCGAGAAAAAGTAGGTGGTATAAAGACCTCACGCAAGGGGTCTTGCAGCTTGGCGGGGGTCAGCCGTGCTCCCCAGGTTTGTGCTAAGTCTGTTTGTGGGGCTTTTGTTTCCGGATTCCATAACCTTTTACACACACCATATTCCTGGGTGACCGTGCCTCATATGTTATACATTCGGTGAACAAAACGGAAAGGGTTAGTTAGATAGGCCCAGATAGAGGTCACGCGATGAGCTTAACCATGGCCTTAAAGACAAGCTTTAAGCTTTAGGCCGCCCTAAGGCCTCTAGCCTTACCGACCGACATCTAGCGACGTCAACCGGGACCAACTGCTCAACGTGCCTTTCGAAGCATGAAGAAGCCCGTAAAATACATCACTAAATTTCGGTCAGTGTGGTCACCTATCCCAAGTGTTGCTTTACAACAGCGATTGATGCCGATGCCGACATCAGCGCCACGGGCATCTCTTGAAATAATAATTCAAAAACTATATCTGTGCTATCTCACAGCTAACATTTTTAACTCTAGGCTTGTTGGTTAGATGCAGGCTGGCCTTATCTAGGTTCAACGGCTGCCGAGTGATAAAAAACTACACACAATGATAGCTCACTTTATGTAACAGACATTGATTGTGCCTGTACTTGCCGCTAATCTACGCAAGTATTTTTTTAATAACTATAATTAAACGGTTACTCTGTGGATCGGCATAGATCAAATATAGGTTGGGCTCAAGTATTTGAAGCGAGCGTTTCATTTATCAAAACGTCTACTTAGGCTATTTCTGAATTACCAATTTAAAAAAGGAGATTGGAATAATCCTTAAATTACTCACCTAATACTTAATTTATTTATAGAAAATATATTATATTTCTAAAATAAGTTTCAAATTTTGGTTAAATGCCAAAAAATGGGAGGGAATAACATTATGTTCAAGTTGTTGGCTACTTAACTACACCAGAGGTCGGCACTATTACAAGCGGCCGCCCGTGACTTCGTCCGCGTGGACTTAGGTTGAAAAAAAAATGAAATACCTATATCTTTAGAAATCCTATTCAGGTGCATAATCTATATTATTGTAGAGTTTCATCAAAATCCATCCAGTAGTTTTTACGTGAAAGAGCAACTCGGCACATACAACCTTTCGCATTTATAATATTAGTAGGAAGTAGGATTTTGTATTGTATCTTTGTATGCGTCTAGCCGAAGATAGGGCGCGATGGCGCGCATTAGGGGAGGCCTACGTCCAGTAGTGGACCAACATAGGCTGATGATGATGATCATAATGATGGGGTGCAAAGAACAAATAGATAAATAAATAATGTCCAATGACATTAATTTATAATTTTGTTAAAAACGAAATAGAACGAATAGAAGTGAAATGGGTTCGAACAGGATAAAATAATATAGCTAGCCTGAATAAATATGAAATTATTTGAGGCAAATAAATGATTCCTTATCTATAAGAACACTAACCACGCCATACAATAAGTGCTCGAACAAGTATTAGATCATAATAATCTAGACTCGTTTTCCTTTAAAATAACTAATTTACCAAAATGAAGTAAACAGGTAGTTAGGTACTGGCGGGTAGAAAATAGTTTATAGCTTTTATGAACTACAAAAATATATAGTTCTGAAAATATTACGATTTTTTGTTAGATATACTTAAATTGCATGTGAGCTGAGTCCAAGGGTCACAAAAATACATAATCCAAAAAATGAATACTTACTTCATCTGAAAAACATTGATGTTTTCTTAAGATAATCATGCATTTAGCCTAAACTGAATGAAAATTCTATTCCATTCATTCATTTTCCATTTTAGTTAATTGCACAGAAAAACGAAAAATCTCAAAATTAAAGTCATATCATAATAAAATGATGATAGAAACATATCCATCCAATCAAGACATCTTTAGAAATAACTAAGTTGAATCTGTTACACTTAACCGTTTTAGTTACGATTTCATTGACAGATACTTACTTACAATTTTAACCTAGAACACTTCTCTGTTTAGGTCAAGAATAGACAGTTAGACAAAATTATAAACCCTGAAACTTTATTCAGTAGACACTTGTGTACTCACACGTACTTGTTATCAGCCTGGCCAGTAGACTGTTCTGACTCAGCTCACAGGATGGCGGATAGTTGAAACCACAAAAACATAGTTCAGACTGTAATAGTTTAAATTTATTTGAATAAAATGGAAAATCTAAAATAAATGTCACTCAACATTATTCCACACAGCGCCACCTAAGCAAAGTTCGAAAGCTTGCTTGTGCTATGAGATACTACACCACAGATAAACATACTTGAATACTGGAAAGACCCGGACTAGTACAAACAGACATGTTCATACACACGAATGTTTGTACTGTGCGGGGTTCGAACCCGCAAACTTTGGTGCACAACTTCTCAACCAATACACCAAATCGGTCGACATAATCTTAATAAGGTTGACTGACTTGTAAGAAATGGTAGAAGGTCCCGTCTTCTTAGTTAAAAGCCTTTATTTTTGACAAGAAAGTCACCTGATGGATAGTGATCTCCTCCGCTCATGTACAGTCAGCGGCACATCACGTTACCCATTTCCGGTCAGTTCTGCTTGCTCGCTTGCTTGCTTTCAAGGAAATGTCATTTGGTAAGAGCAAGAAAAAAAACGGAAATGGGTAGACTGATGTGCCGTTGACTGTACAACCACACCACAGGTGTCACGAGATGCGTTGCTTGCCTTCCGAAAAGAAATTAGCTGTTCTTTTGAATGCCGAATGTCATATCTTTCCGGAAACATCTTGGTATACCCGAGTTATCTAGATTTTATTTATAATTTTAGATTTGTCCATTACTGATATTTAAGTAACTGTTTCCATTAAAACAAAAGCTTGTTTTAAAAAAAAAGTACACATTCAGTCATAGTAAACGGAAACGTTTGCTAAAACTATTTGAAAGCGTTTGTACATTAAATTGAGTCTTTTTTCCATTAAAATATCATGAGGTCGCAATGTTTACAAACAGAATTCCGATAAAATTGAGTGCACGTCAGCATTTCGACTAAACATTTATGTGCAAGCGACTAGTGTGGTCTTAAGGGCAATTCGCAGAATTATAGCAATACCAATTACAAATTCTACGGTAAAACTTACTATTTTGCATAAATTTATGCAAACAAAGAAATGTAAAGAAGCACACTGATTGTTGCCGTCATGGTGAACGGAACATTCAGAAGCTCACATTTCGCCGAACAAATTTGAACCCAATGGTAAAGGCTACCTCCATTATCCAGGTTGCTTTGCAAGTGTACCTTCGTGGCACAGTATAAACATACAGTAGAACATCTACATACAAACGTGCCACTCTCGGTTTGAATGTGTGCGTGCGCGTCGCGCGCCGTGTCGCGTTTTTACGCACACGCGATTTCACGCACACGCTAGCATAAATAGGGAGGCATAGGTCGGCGGCAGTACGGTCGGGCTGTGCCGCGTGTCTGTGTGCACGCTAGGCTAATAACTCGGCGGGCGGCCTTAGATAACCTACTGTATGTTTATACTGTGTTCGTGGTAAAGGTACATTACGGCCAGATTTGAACTCGGGACTTGCTTAACCACCGGGACACGACGTTATCCTACATAAACAAAATACTATCTAATTCTGTACATATTAGTAATAACTGTGTATGCTTAGTTTATTCCGAGTATTACTATAGTTAAGTAACTTTATTGAGAACGATGTGTCAGCCGTTGGACATAAGGACAAACCGTATTGGAATCCATCGCGCAACCGATTCGAGAAAAATACGGACAGACAGTCAGCAAGTTTTTATGTATGAATCAATGGTTATTGTTCGTTTCTAATTGTTCGATCGAGGTCAGATCGGAGACAATGTGGGATGTGTGTGATTAAGAACTGACGCGATTCTAGTTACAAGTGAAGTTAGTGAAAGGTTACGAGTTCTAATTTGAAAACCTTTACTAAGACCTCATCATCATCATCATCATTATCAGCCGCAAGAAGTCCACTGCTGAACATAGGCCTCCCCCATTGATTTCCAGAGCGCCCGGTTGCGTGCGGCCTGCATCCACCGGGATCCCGCGACTTTTATCAAGTCGTCGGTCCACCTTGCGGGTGGGCGCCCCACTCTGCGTTTGGCCTCGAATGGTCTCCAGTCCAGAACCTTTCGGCCCCAGCGGCCATCAGTTCTACGCGCTATGTGCCCCGCCCACTGCCACTTCAACCTGCTTACCCGCTGGGCCACGTCGGCGACTCCAGTCCTTCTACGAATCTCCTCATTCCTGATTCGATCTCGTAGCGAGACGCCGAGCATTGCCCTTTCCATAGCACGTTGAGTGACCTTGAGCCTTCTTATGAGGCCCATAGTGAGAGACCACGTTTCCGATCCATAAGTCATCACCGGTAACACACACTGATTATATACCTTCGTCTTCAGGCACTGTGGTATGTTTGAAGAGAAAACATCACGTAATTTCCCGAATGCTGCCCAGCCGAGTTGGATTCGGCGATTTACCTCTCTCTCGAAGTTGGACCTGCCTACTTGGACAACTTGTCCTAGGTAGACGTACTCGTCGACAACTTCGAGAACCGAGCCTCCAACAAATATTGGAGTGGGCATAACAAGGGCGTTTGACATGACCTTCGTCTTGTCAAAGTTCATCTTTAGGCCCACTTGTTGAGAGACTCGATTGAGGTTCTCGAGCATGCTGCCGAGCTCTTCAAGCGACTCTGCCATGACCACTATATCGTCGGCAAACCGAAGGTGAGTTATACGCTCGCCATTTATGTTGATGCCGAGTCCTTGCCATTCCAGGAGCTTGAAGGCGTCTTCCAATGCGGCCGTAAACAGTTTCGGAGAGATAACGTCTCCCTGTCTTACGCCCCTCTGCAAAGGAATTGCCCTCGTGCTTTGCTCCTGTACTCGGACAGACATGGTGGCGTTTGCGTATAAGCTTTTCAACACTTCGATGTACCGATAGTCAATGTGGCAACGCTGGAGAGACTGCAACACTGCCCAAGTCTCGACCGAATCGAAGGCTTTCTCATAGTCCACAAACGCTAAGCAAAGTGGCAGATTATACTCCTCAGACTTCTGTATAATCTGCCGCAGCGTATGGATGTGGTCTATGGTACTAAAGCCTTTTCGGAATCCGGCTTGTTCGGGTGGCTGGAAGTCAACAAACCTGCGAGAGAGACGGTTCGTGATGACCCTCGAAAACAGCTTGTAGACATGGCTCAGAAGCGAAATGGGCCTGTAGTTCTTCAGCAGGGTGTTATCTCCTTTTTTGAAGAACAGTACCACCTCGCTTCTGTTCCATGCCTTTGGCGTAGTGCCCTCGAACAACACGGAATTAAACAGCCTCTGAAGTACTCTGAGAACCGGCCTTCCGCCTGCCTTCAGAAGCTCAGCGGTAATTCCGTCATCGCCCGGCGCCTTGTTGTTCTTGAGCTGTTTGAGAGCCATCCTAATCTCATAGAGGCTGATGTCCGGGATGTCTTCGGTGTAATGTCGGGTTAGTTTGGCTCTGGGATCTTTGGCCGTACTTGTAGCGGATTCCGCGACAGACGTGTAAAGCTGCCCGTAGAATCTCTCGACCTCCCTCAATACTGCTTCTTGCGTCGACGCCACACTGCCGTCCTCCGTCTTCAGCTTCGACGATCGACTGCGCCCAATAGACTTGTCTCTTGCGAACACTTTGGAACCTTTGTTCCGTTCGATCGCCTCTTTAATACTATTCGTATTAAAGACACGGATGTCGTGTCGCAAGGACTTCCCGATACGTCTATTGAGCAGTCGATAGTTCAAAGCATCTTCGGGGGTCTGCAGAGGCAAAGACCGACGCTCAGCCATAAGGTCGAGGGTGTGGGTTGAAAGTTTCTGCGGTTTGTTCTGACGGCCAGGCTTATAAAACTTGGACCCAACCGCATGGACAGCTTCTACAAATCCGGTACTCATCTCGTCCGCTGTAACGCAAGTATCCAGACAGGCGAAACGATTAGCCAACTCAAGTTGAAAGCTCTCGGGGTTTTCGATATGGGCGCGAGTAGGTCGGAGCGTAGACTTCTACTACTAAGACCTAAGCGAAAGAAACCTTAATTCAGAACTAAAAGGCTCAAAGGTGTTTTGTAGATTTATAGAAGTCTTAATGGAAAGTCAGGAAATAATTTACAGTAAAAAACAGGTCAAGTGCGAGTCTGATTCACTCACGAAGCGTTCCGTTACCATCATCGATTAAAACATTGCTGAAAAATTTCGTTTGTTGTATGGGAGACCCCTTTGATATCCACAGTATGCTTATTTAATTATTTATTTTGAATGGTTGAAAGCAGAAATACATAACTTGGGAAAACTTTAGCTTTCTAGCTATCACGGTTTAGGAGATACAGCCTGGTGACAGACAGACAGCGGAGGCTTAGTTTAAGGGGATTAGTTTTTACCTTTTAGGTACGGACCCCTAAGAAACACATAATGTAACTACCAGCGAACATTGTTTCTATCGAAAAAAACCATAAACTCGATAGTTAATCTTTATCTAGCAAGATAAATTGTTCGCGTTAAGGAAATAGTCTTAAAAACTGAGACTGAGTAAGTTGCATCCAAGTAACATCAGATTTATTTTCCTAATAGAATTCCGCCATTTCCCCAACTATGTCAAAACGCGTGTCACTTTATTTATTTATCAGCGACATCCTACGGACGAGTAAACAAACACTTAGGCGTCGAATGCAGTCAACAGTGAGGTGCGCCTGCGCAGGAAACCGCGGGTCATGTTTATAGTTGTTTTCAATTGAGGGAAAGTAATCTAGAAGCCTAAACGAAAATAAGAGATAGATGACTTTTGTAATTTGCGGCTTCTACGGTCATGATGAAACATCGAAAAAACCCTAAGCAACCCGGATGACGTAGACTCGGAACGTTAGATTCAAATTCACTACACGAAATGTGAGCTTCTAAATGTTTTGTTTGCTATAACGGTGAGAATCAGTGTGCCTCTGACTACCCCGTTTAGGATATAGTTAGTCGTAATCGTGTGTGATGTTAGAAGACTAGCACATAAATAAGATTATTTTATCCTTTTTTTCAATCAGTTTTATAAAGAGACTGAAAGAATCTCACAGTCTTTCCTTTTAAGCTAGCTTGCAAAGATAACTTTTCAAGATAAACTTACATTGACGAAAGATAAACCAAGTGCTACCGCGGTTTTCATCCCTTACGCAACTGTTCTTCAACTCTATGTGTACACAAGTTCTAAGATAAATACATATTTTTTTGGTCTTTGCTCTAAAGATCGTAACGTAACATAGACAATATGAACGTAAATCATGAATTGTCTTCTATAATCAATTATTCATAAAATCTTTTTCGTTAGTAAAAACAGCCATTACTATGACTAGTAGGGACGATCAAACAATTTCTAATTAACACAAAAGAGCCTGCTAAAACTTATCTATTCCATTGCCAAATTTCAGCTATCCTTATCTTGCTTGGCCCGACCGTGAATACGATATGATAACTAGATAGTCATTTCCTATTCCAATCTAGGCCAGCTACAATAGACCTAGTATTTTGCCTGTACGTGGCTAATCTAGAATAATTCGGCACACCTTATCTAATGATATTTCATATTCGCTATCTCTTGTAACTTGATAACTATGCTCTAGAATAGTGATGTGACTATACTCGAAACTATCATTTTACGATGATCACTTAATTTTAATACTTTTTCTTTTATAAATGAATAGGTATTTAATATTCGAATGCATGCCAATTTCTAGATTTTTGGTGAAACTTCTTTATTAATTAATTTCTAACACATTTGAAACTAACTAAGGATTAATTCAATATTCTGTTCCATTCTATTCTCTTTTTAAATGAGTGAGAGCTTGCTTACAAAATCACGTATTACCTTAGTTACTCATTAGTGTATCACTAGTAATTTCGTACTGCAATAATAATATTTCAAAAGGAAAGGACTGCAAAGGACTCAAAAAGGTCACAAATATTATTGACATTTGCTAAATAGAATTACCTATGAGGAAAATTAAATGGAGTAATTTGGCTACGTTATCAAAGTAATTAAATTAAGTTAGAACTTTCTGAGCGTTACGAAAAAGGGTTATTGTGTTTTTTATATACCACAATAAACTTAGTTGCATCACATTAGGTCAAACTCACAGTCAGTCAAATCAAGTATATACAAATCATGTCAACTGACTACCTTTCAAGTTATTGTTACGCCAAGTAGTTTATCGTCATATTTCAGTTTAAGTCTACGTCAAATTGAAATCTAATATAATTAAATTCAAAATTACATCGATACAGTTAGATAATAAAAACTTACTTGATGCCCATCTCTATGTTGCACCGCTTATCAATGCCAAACGTTTTAATATTTGGTGCCAATATTTGAGGATCGCTTGCAAATATTACAAGCTAGGTTTTTGACTCCTGCAATCTTTTTTACAAATAATTATGTACAGCACGATTCTGAAAATAGAAGTTTTAGGAAATAGCTAGTGTTTCTATGCTGTTATTTGTCTTGCTCTGCGTTTGAAATAGATGCGCTTTTCGTAGCTAGAGTCCTACGCTTTACTAAATCGTACTTTCGTAAAATGTAAAAAGTAATTAAAACTTGTCAATTGACACTTGATTAAAAAAAATAGTTACATACTTAGTGGCAATTTTTTTTTAAATCAAGTTTCAAGGAGTTTTTTGAACTGATTCGTTTTTACGTAAATACGAGGCTTGTGCAACAAAACATTGGAAACGGCGGTCTTTTTAGTGTAGTGGGACAATATCGGCTTAAAAATAAGTGTCTGCATTAAATCACACACAGACATATTGAGCTATAACCAAGCCACCTCAAAACCAACACAAATATTCCTCTCATGAAAGTTTGTCTTAATTGGAATCGAACCCACAACCATTGCATAGTAAGCGAGACCCCAACCATTACGCCTACTCTCCGGTCTGATAGTCTGTCATCTTGAATAGTATCGTATTGTTTGTATAGTCTCGGGTAAACGTTCGGGTCAAGAAACTCGTAGAAAAACACCAGGAAGAAAGTATGCTTATCTATTATGCACTTTACGCAACAATAAACTACTTAGTACTTAATAAACTATTAATTTTTAATGATAACCGTCAGTTCCTTGCACCCTTCGAGATCGACAAGTTTCACACATATTCTCACAAGTGCATTATAGGATATTAACTTACATGTTAAATTGGATCACATTTTCTTCTCAAATTTAACTTTTTTGTAAGTGGCCAGTTTGGTGTAGGAAGATTGAGTGCCACAGATAATATTAAAGAAAAAAGTGAATTAAAATTCGTGTTCTTTTTTCTGTCAGTCAAAACCGATTTCAAGTTTTTTTTATAAGTGGCCAGTCGTGTGTCGTGTAAAAAGTTTGCTTATCCCTCGTCGCAACCAATAATATTCTCTTCGATTGACGTCAAAACATAATCCATACGTTCCATCAAAACATAACGTTACTAAAACAATACGAAACTTCCATTCATAGCGCCCACGTCACATACACTACAAACCATATATGTCACAAGCACGCGTCTACACGCCCTCTCATTGGTGAACTTTCACTTTCGCTGTAAGCCTACATAGTTCGAATTCCTCGTCCTGCGCTGTGATTGGTTGCGCCACGCGTGACCTTTGCCCCTATTGGTCAGGATAGTTGCTATATGTTGTTTACGGAAATAATGTATTTTACATACAACGTAGTTTCACGTTGGACCCGCAAGTTTAGGTATACGAGCTTTCGGCGTGGGTTGGGCCTCGAGGTTTAGAATCTTACACTTGAGACTCTCATCTTATAAGGCATAATATTAGATTGAGTCAAAATTGTTAGGTAATTATAATCTTAATTCAATACTTCCTTGTTGAGATTATAGATTTTAGAGGCATACTTAACATTTCACAGTATGGTTTACAAATGAAATACATGAAACAGTGAACATTACCAAAACAAAAATAATTATGTTAAGTACCTCTAAGTGAAAATTATGAACAAAATTATCAGATAATTATAAGTATTGGTAGAATAAATAAATAATTAAATTTAACGTTGTTCACAGGTTACACAGACGCGAACGCTAACCGGACTTTAGAAAATTTAAAAGGTAAGTACTTCCACTATTACGCTTTCATAAATGGAAGGGTGGTCGCCTTTTTTGAGACTAACGCGGGTTCGAATCCCACCTATAGAAATATCGGAAAAATCAACTCAGTCAGCTGCAGCGGTCGGTGGCAGTTGGTTCTGGTTGACGTCGCTAGACGTCAGTCGTTAAGCCTAGTAGGAGGCTTTAGGGTGGCTTGATAACATCTGACAACAACGTTTATCTTTGTAACCTGATAGCTCAGGTAAGGCCTGAGCCCAGCAGTGGGACGAATAATAGCTATTTTTTCATTAGATCATCCATCCACTTCATGGATTTCCACACACACAGTTTCAAGTAACATTTCAAAGCTTATCTAAAATAACTTCTGCGCGCCAAGTGGTCATACAAAGGCTACTCAGATAGATGGTTTTAATACAAAAAATACACTAATGATGTGGTTGTATGATAGCGTAGGTCACAGAGCTGACACTAAGCTAGATAAAGTCTAAATTTTTAGACTCTTAAGATAAGAACGGCCGTTTTACGACGTGACTATCGCCAAATCCAACTGCATGATATCAGCGTTTCGAAATTGTATGCACTGACGGCTTCTGTTGAAACGTTTGAATGAGTGTCTGTATTTCGGAAATACAGTAGTTACTGACAAGTTTGCTTAGCTGAAAAATTAGATAATATTTATTAAAAAAGACGTAGATAGGTTACTTGTGCTAAAAAAGTGGCACCTGAAATCAGAACTTCGAACACCTGAGCAAAGCTTTGACAGTTTGAGACGACACTGCGCAACATGGATCTGTCTCGTTTACACTCTAGTAAATAATCATACTATCTAGTACACACGGTCAAATTATAGGTACGTACGCCAGGGGACAATTTTCGACTTCGCGTCTGTACTGACATACCGTATCTACCTCTTTTAAATATCATTGACATAGATTACTCTCCTGTATTATTATGGTATCCGTTCGTTAGTAAATAAATTAATTGACTGATTGACACTTCTGCTACCTATTTAACATCAGACGATGGTTATCAAAACACCGTGTTGGGTGCCATTATACGAGTATAATTGAGTTAGTACTGTCATAACTTTATTCACTATGACTATCTTTAGTCTTAGTAAGAAAGGTCACGGGTTCGATTCCCGCCCCGGACAAATATACATGTGATGTACATTCGTGTTCATTTTGTTTCTGGGTGTTTTATCTTTTAAAGTATAATCAGTTTAGTTACTTTTCATATTTAGATAATATTTGATTCATTTCACAGTAAAGTTAGCCAATAGATCAGGCCACAAATTATTTAATAACATACATGATAGGTAATTACAGATAATTATAACTGTGATAACAGAATGACACCAACGTCATTGAAATGATTGATAACTGCATTGCCAAAATAATTCAGTCGCTATCGTTACATAGAGAAAGTCACACAAATATGAATAAAAAATAAATGAATGAGTGCGAGTGCGAGATTACGTATTTGTAGCATTTCAAATGTCAAACTTTTATAATGTTTAATCCATAAATAGTTATTTCAAAATGTCTCTATCAAATACGTACTGATGTTTTTTTTTATTAAATTATCCTGCTCATATCAGAACGCTTTTTTATGTAAAATAAATTTCCTCTTAAATAAACAAATTAATATCTGAGATTGTCACTAAGACCATCGGATCCAAAATAAGTACAAAATGTTTTTTTTATTACTTTATTAAAGGATACTAAATATTAACATAAAAATGGGCACCTTTAACTTTTCTCATGGCTCAAGATTAAAATATTGTTAAAATTATTATCTCTATATCTCGGTACCACGATGACAAAACTTGACGACTGCCTAAAAAGAAAATACTCTTTTCATTAAAGTTGAAGGTAGAATTAAAGTTCGTAAATAACGAATTCACTTTAGAAGCAAATCTAACACATGCATTTTCCTTCATCATCACGCTCAGACGCAGAACAAACCCAAATGTTAGTCTTGAATAGGAAACGAAACTTACTACCACTGTTTTAAAAGGTGATTAACAAAAAAGCCAATCAAAATAATGTCATCAGTTTCAGTGTGAATCTCGTAACGTTAATGAAAATGTTTCCAATGATCGGAGCTTTCATATTGTGACACATGCAGCTTAACAATTCACAAACGAATTCAACCATACAAACAAGCTTATAAGCCAAATAACAACTTCTAGAACAAAAATGTACATAAAATAGGAACCTATAAACGTGTCGCACTATTCAATGATTGATTGTTTCATTACTTTACAGCATTTTCGGCAGCGACCAGCATGATAAGATAGCCCGAGCCTAGGTCCCTGATAAACGCTAAATTTACTAAAAATACCGATAACACTTAGCTATCGCAGTGACATAACAGTGCCATGAGCGAATCTAACTATTTCATTTTAACTGACTTCTACGAGAAACTTCATTCGGTGAGATTTTGATAAAAACCTTCTCTTGCCTACTCCTTCCTATCACCAAAGCTTTATGCTATAAAATAAGCTTTTATTTCCGATAATTTCACATATCAAACGCAGCATTTGATATAGGTCAAATTTAGTAAATTTTAGTTTAGAAATAAAATCATCAATCAAAACAACAACATTGGTTGCAATCAGTGCAAATTCTCATCACAAAAATGCTCAAAAGTTCTTAAAAGTGAGCGTGATATTAGTTAAATCCATTCTCGTATCAAACTTCAGTGTCGCTTATGTCATTTTAGTTGGAAACCGTTCAGGACATTATAAGGCTAATCGAAGAATACCTAGACTCCACCACCTCTGTCTATGGGGTCAGAACAAAGTCGCCATTATGTGGCGTTACAGCGCAAATTCTTTACAAGCATTCGGTTTGTAAAAACCAGGTTGTGTGGTCCAATTTACAGGCTGAAGTCGTAAAGACAGTTTCAAGAAATGAACTTGCTTAAATAAGTTTTACTAACAGGTTTTGTGAGTGTCGTGTTAATGGTGTAATGAACTTTAGAATTTTTCTGCTGACATGACGTTCCTGTCTTGGGCTGTGTTACTCATGGCGTCCCAACTAATACTTTTGTGTAGACTGCAGCAAATTGTAGAATTATGTAGGTCTGTGCTGAACTAGGAGCCTGGCTTTCGAACCATCATTACTTTCATTTATTTGGGAAATAATGTTAATGTGGAGTAATCAAGGCGATGAATGGAAATCTAAAAATCTATGATGGTAAAAAGGAAATCATGACATGCGGAAAAATAGCGCATACGAATACAATTTAAACAATAGAAGAATTGATTCGAAATAAATTGCCAAAAATTGTATACCTAAGTGTAACTTAATTTATTAAATTTAACCGTAGAATTATAATATAAAGCAGCTAAAATCGTTATCCTTGGACAGCAGCTGTGCAAACGGTCGCCTGAGTCAAAATGGCGATTTGCCCCATTTAAATGTTTAACCATTTATCTGTCGTTTATGAAAAGGATTTTTTATCTATTTAGCACCTCAATTGGTGAACGGCGACACCTATATCATTATACGAGCTGTTTAGACATAAGCGCTATGCCGTTCCTGAGGTATGAAGGGTGCGGGGGGAGGAAACTTAACTGGAGTTTTCTCAGCGGAAACTCTGACTTGGCGAGCCTTAATGTGGAATCCTATGCTTTGCTATGTTTTTTCTAAATGAGAGGCAAATGCCCTATCTACATTTTAGTACTACGTTTTTCAAAAGATATACTATGATGTGTTTTGATGATTATGTTATCTTTATTCTTTTAATTTATTTTTATTATTACACAAAAAGACATTTACAATAAACAATATTTAGGATAACAAATATACAATACAAAACGTCTTAAAAGGGGGGGCATGCACATTACCAACAGCCTCACAGCGGAAGTGGTCAAAATGCATAAGGTTCTTTTTAATAGGTGAGCTTCAACTTCAGGGCAACGTTACCTACAGACTTTATATAAATAATTTTGAAAGTATCTGTGATAAAGATCAAGTTGTATAGTATATCATAATTATCATTATCATCAGCCGATATTGGTCTTCTGCTGGACATTGAACGAACCTTACTGCCAGTTTTTGCAAGTCACCGTTCCACCAGGCCGCCCACACTATATTTACTTTTTGAATAAAGGTAGACCTATACAATTACGAGTAGGTTTATCAATGACTTAAATATTTTCACTTTTGGTTTTGTACGCAACTGTTTTAGTCTGACAAACTTTTTGAATCGTATCCTGTCGCCGTGGTCTGCCGGAATAAATCACTTATTAAGGATAAACTCACCTGTTCTTTTGTTTTTCAAAATATAGCCTTTTTTTTGTTTTTTAAGTAGGGAAAATGCCTTACGCATACCCGTCCACCGGGGGACGGACGGGTTATGTCGGACTCACCACTGAAAAGGTGGTATACCAGTGGCCCTACCGACTAAAACCCCTACTACTCCCTCTAATCGTCCGTTAGTGGGGGAACACGGTGAATAGCGCCTGCCTGTTACGCGTTCCCCCGGACGGAGCCCGCCTGCACGGCGGGCCGGAAGCGACCCCCCCTTCGTGAGGGGAGGCCAGAAGGGACAGCCGAGGATGTCAAGCCGTCCCTACCAGGCAGCGGTGAAACCCGTGCAATGCTGGCGGCGGCACCCCCGTACCACGCGCTAGCTGGCCACCGTACGCAGGCCCTTGGGCCCGCAACCACGAGCCACCCAAAGGGTGGCTCCGCTGCCGTAACCTTCGGTACGGCCCCGCCGGGCCGCGACGCACAGAGGGGATCAGCCTCGGGTTACTGGCCCCCACCAACCGGTTGTGCGCCGCGGCCCCAACCACGCGCCTCAAGGCGCCTGCAGGCCCCACTGGCCCCGCATCCCCGCGTCGCCCTTACGGGCCGCAGCGACCCTACTGGGCCCGCAACCACGAGCCACCCAAAGGGCGGCTCCGCTGCCGTAACCGGCGGTACGGCCTCGCCGGGCCGCGACGCACAGGGGGGATCAGCCTCGGATCACTGGCCCCCACCAACCAGTTGTGCGCCGCGGCCCCAACCACGCGCCTCAAGGCGCCTGCAGGCCCCACTGGCCCCGCAGCCCCACGCCGCCCTTACGGGCCGCAGCGGGTGGGTGTCCAGTCCACCACGCTGCCACGCCTGGGTTCTCTTCGCTTCCCGGTGGTGCCCCTACCACCGGTACTAGGCCCCCTCGCCACGCCGAGGCGAGAACCCATGAGGGGGTCAAAATATAGCCTATTGCAACTGTCTTCTTGTGTTCGAACTAATAAATAACTGTGTTTGCCAAGACGCAATCTCCACTCAAGACCCCGCTTAGCCCAACTGTTATCGCGTATACGTAAGTGACGAGCCCACTGCTTCTCGCAATGAATAAGCATTCATTCTAAAAGCTAAGTCGATGTCCTTGATTCTGTATATCTGTATATTATCATAGTATACGTTCATTATTCGATTCACCTATTCGGTGATATGGCGAATGTTTTTATCGTGTGATAACGTTTTAGAAAATGATTAGGTGGCGTTAGGTGCATTTTATCATAACGAATTACTGCACGTCCTAGGTGCATGCCTGATAAATATTATCTAGGATTTGCCTTTTTTATTTAAATTATTTTTTTAATAATTAAAAATATCTTTAATCTGTGAAGCTTTGTGTCTTATCCAATCAGTGTTATGCAGTTTCGAAGTGTTCCTTTATGTATTTTTCTACTGGTAAGTTTTTTAACAACATTTGATGGCAACCCGTTAGGAGTATGGTTGAAGGCATTATTTCAGTACATTTGAGTGGCAAATATGTTGACAAATCTGGAATGTGAGGAAATTTTAGTTGTTGAAGCAATTAATGAGAAAGACTCTTTTAATATCATTGATTTGAAGACGATGTTCTTACAAAAACACTGTCAAGACTTAAGTATCCTAAACCTGCCAATATTCACGCTGTACGTTGTTTTAGGTGCAATAACAACTAAACAAATTAATTTGCGGTTAAGTCACACCGTTTTTATGTTTATGTCTAAATCAGGCGGTCTTACTGCAAAATGTAATCTGTTCAGGCCACCTACAAGTAAAGGAAAGATGACAGATCTAGTTAGCTAGACAATTATCGACAAATACTACAGGTTTTAAACCTGTAACGGTAGGGCACGATTTTTGCAGTAACAATAAAATATGTTAAGTTAAAGTTGAGCCTTGTTGAATAATTATAATGACAGTATTTCCTAGTTCACTGACACAGGGTAATACAGATCCAAAACCTTGTCAAATTCTTCAAAAACTTCTTTAGGCCGTTTACTAAAATGAGGCATTTTCAGAAGAACGCCTTGTTTCCAGTAGTTAAATAAATTAAGTATGCCTCGACTAAGCCATTAAATTTGACAGTCCTTGCGAAAGGTCACATTAGCAGTTATCAGAAGTGCACTTTTAGTATGCGCAGGCACATAGATACACTGCGTGCACTTGTAACCTGACGACTAGCATTGTCTCTTAGCTAACGAAACATGTCAGTGTGTCGTATTGTCTACTATTTGTTTTCAAACTCTGCTAAGTACACTAACCAGTGGAGAAATGCAGTCAAGTTTTTAAGAACAAAAAATCTGAGGCCATAAAACGAAATTTATGAAAATAAAAATACGCTTAGTATACATATTATGCTACCAAAATTTAAATCAGTTTGTCTATTTGATGGAAATTGTAAAGAAAAAGTATATTGACAGATTAAAAAAAACAAAGGGCGGGAAAATAATACAGACTTACCGCGTGAAACGAAACGAAATGTGAAGATGTGTTCGGTTTTCTTTATTTTTATATGCCACGCAAAGCCTGAATATGTGGGTTTCGAAGCTCGTTATAAACCCTACTGTCAGTTGTTATCAAACCGCACTGAGGCCTTCGGACAGGTAATTGTCGCAGTTCTGCTGCCACCACACTAAACAAAAAATAAAAAGAAAAAAAATTGTTATTCTACCACATCTATCGATTTAGGTAATTTCAGATTGTCTGAAGATTTCATAAGTCTCTCGATAAGGACTCTGCCAACAGGTAGCAGTTTTATCTTTTATCTAAAATGAATGCACATTTTATCTCTAGCATAGAAATGCGCTTGCCATTGATAACCTAATAACCAGACCCGAAAAGGTTAGAAAGCTACGAAATTTTAAAATATGAATATTCTTAAGTAATCAGAATTAGCAAAAAATTAATAAAGAAACCAACTGAATACCATTCTCTCTCTTATTATTATTACTCTATCAAGTTTCGCAGCCCAATTCTTAATTATCTGTGTAGCCTTGCGGTTGACTAGTAGAGAATGCCTTAAGGCATTAAGTCCACCACTTGTAGTACTTCTTTTTTCGGTAACAAAGTGCTCTAATTTATTATAGAATAAATAAATACCATTAAAATAAGTAAGGCCCTTATGACTAGTCCTGACCTTCTACATTTTTACACTAGCGGCCTGCCCCGATTTCGCACGGGGGCAATGGGATGTTATGTTATGTTTTACATTTAAACCTTTCCCTTC
This sequence comes from Udea ferrugalis, assembly GCA_950022985.1. Classification (NCBI taxonomy): domain Eukaryota; kingdom Metazoa; phylum Arthropoda; class Insecta; order Lepidoptera; family Crambidae; genus Udea; species Udea ferrugalis. Next base: position 1,246,326 of record OX465527.1, on the reverse strand, counting down.
GATAACTCTATCTATTAAAAAATCGCATCAAAATCCGTTGTTAATATTAAAGATTTCAGCGAACATAGGGACAGAGATAGCGACTTCGTTTTATACTATGTAGTGATTACAGGATACGTAAAACCCACGCCCTTTTAAGAGCATTCAAAGTTTAATTACGAGATAGTATTACAAGAACACTCGCACCAAGAACACCGATAAAAATATCGAAAACGGATACTTCAATAAAACCCCAATAGGTGCCGTTCGTTAGTCACGGCGGAACTTTTCCGATAATACCGGGGCAAGGTTAGGTAGCCCTAGAAATAGGGAAGTGTCTTCAAAGTTCCCAGAAAAAGTCGTATTTCGTTAAGTTTTTGTTAGGTTTCCAACTTCCCAAGGGCTCTATTACGACGAACCTTCGACGGTTGTTATAAAAAGTACCTACCTTGTGTAGTTTCTGAGTAAAGTTGGAGGTCACTATTTTTCATCAAGTACTATGTTGACGTTTTTGCAAACTTTAGCTGCCTACCAAGGTGATGTATTTAATGTCGTTTTTTCAGTAATTAAAAGGTAAAAAGGTTTCATTTGGAAATGAGTAGTCAAAATTAAAAAAAAATTGCACTTTGTCTAATAATTAATTAATTATTCCTAATTTTCTAAATGAGTCAAGGTTTCTCAATCATTATCTCAAATTAGACTTTATTTTTTAAGCTGATAAGGTACCTAAATGAAAATTTTATTGGGAAATATAATCTCAATATTTCAGTTTTTAAATAAGTTTCTTTAAAGATTTAACCATATTTTTATAATACCTAACTGTTTTTTATCAATTAATATTCATCTTACTACAAAAATTAATTACCAAAACGAATTTTCGAACAACACTCATATAATTTGCAACTGTGCAATTTTGGGTGTCCTTTATTTTTTTCAATGCCTATTCGGAAAAAAACTTGTTGTTGCAACACCCGGACTACATTGCCAGTTTTATCGCTTAAAATGTGCCAATTATTAAAAATAGCCAATAACATTATTTCAATAAATACAGGCCGAACAATAACTCAACTTCATACAATAAACAAACAATGACATATCTATGCAAGACGCCTTTATCGGCGACCTGTTTTTTTAATCTCTAGTCATATTTTATAACAAAACAAATAATGCATAGGTTACAAACTTACTCGTAATTAAATGCAATAAAGGGAGTTTAATAAATATTTTGTACAAAATTAGACGTCAATTTGATAGTTCATAAAAAAATCTAGGCCATTTATAGCCATCTGATTCTCGAACTAGCAACTTTTCTCGTTTTTAGATTTATAAGTTCTATCAAAATTAAATGATATTGTCGTCGACATTTAAAAAAAAATAATAAGTATTTGACAACCAACAAAAATATATCGCTCCTGTTCCGATTGACTGGTATACTCGTACGTACCAAAATCGGGAGTATTATGTGAAAAATAATATTTTTTTCAGACAAATGTCATATTATAACTAAATGGCGTTAATCTAAAACCATAATATGACGTTGGCTTTAAAAATTACAAGGAAAAAAATTTTTTTTTGGGTAAAATTTACCGAAATTTATCTATACAATTTCAAATTTTAATTATAACTCTAGAAATAAAATCAACGTCCTTTACCTAAAATAAAAATTATTAACTTTAAATGTGCTATCAGTCGAATTTTTCATTCATTTTAGCCGTTATTATAAGCCAATTAAGACTCAAATGCTGGTAGGAAGTATTTTCCTTCTGTTAACGGGAATCATATTTAAAACGAAATTCGTACAATACTCGTGATAATTTGATGTCATTCCTTCTTTGACTCTGATAGGAATTACACTTGCAATAAATCATTTAATTCATGATTATTTTGAATAAATTCGATCTAAGTTTCTACTCCATTTTTCTTTAAAACAGCATGAGACTAGGTCGTATATAATTTACTAAGTTTTTTGCCACCCTGTGAGTTACATTTTTATCTTCCTAAAAACAGTTTTACTAAGTGCCTTTATTGGTGCAACTTCCGTAAATTACTTGAAACTATTTTTTTTGAGTTTCACTAACCCCCTCCTTCTTTCACAGACAGCCCCACTGGACACATGACTCGATAAGCCGCTAGAAAAAAAACTCAAAATGGTGGACACACAGCATTTCTGCCTCCGGTGGAACAACTACCAGAGTAGCATAACATCAGCGTTCGAGAACCTTCGCGATGACGAGGACTTCGTCGATGTCACCCTGGCCTGCGACGGGAAGAGTCTGAAGGCCCATAGGGTGGTCCTCTCAGCCTGCAGCCCCTATTTTAGGGAGCTTTTGAAGGTAAGTTTTGTCTGTCATTTTTTGTTATAAAGGAAACTTATAAGCATTTCCATATCTTCAATTGTTGACTGGAAGATAAAATTAAATTTATTAAACATAAAATTATTATGTTATTGTAAGTCACAAAACTAATATTATCATAGTTTTTCATCTTTAAAATATAAAAGGAGCGGTTTTTATACTTTAGTTTTTAATAGATAATTTAACTCATTTCAATAATTAGTTTTCAATTTTCTTTTTATTTAAAATGAAAAAAATATAAAAAACAAGCTGAAATTTTAACCTTTAAATAATTAAAAATAAACTAAATAATAAAAGCGTGTTCCATACACTAGATAATGCCACGATGTGAAAAGTAAAAATGTAGATGCGTAAAAAACAGTTTTTTTTTCAATTATTTAAAATATTGATAAATTCATTACCAAATAAACAATATTTTGCAAGTTAATTAAGTTAAAAAACACAAAAAGACGGCTTGCCGCCACGAGATGTCAGGTGTGGGGTTCGAACCCACGCTCCCTCTCGGGAACCAGAGCTTAAATCTGGCGCCTTAGACCACTCGGCCAACCTGACTTGGCAGTAGCGTGCGAAATTGCGAAACAGTTTCGGTTTGTAGTTGGTTCTGCCTGTTTTCATTTATTATCTTGCTTGATTGTAGTAAAATGCATCGTGGTAGCATAAATAATTGAACCGTGTGACTTTCATACTGTTATCATTTTAAGAAAAACTACCTACCTAACACCGTACTCACATTGTTTAACATAATTATGTAATGTAGTAGTTTTAAATATTTATTTATTGCTGTCAGAATTATTCTGAACGACAAAAAATAAATATTTAAAACTACTAAACGCGTCACATTACAGTGACCGCCTATTATAGGCGGTCACTGTAATGTGACGCGTTTGGTATGCCATCTATTTGTAGAAATAGGTAACTAACGACACAAAATGAGACAAGGCACCACTTTACAAATTATTAATATTAATCGAATATGAAAAAACTAATTAAAATGTATTTATCGTCGTGAAGTTTACGGGTACTGATCGGTTTCCAAGTGTATTTTGAAACTTGTTACTATTGTTTGAAACTTGTTCTAAAACAATTATACAATAATGTTTTTATATTTAATCAATTTTAACAAAAATAATAATTTATTTATTTTTTAATAATAATTTATTTATTTCTCTCCACAAACTTAGGAAAATATGAAAAAAATATGTCATTAATATCCAGAAAAAGCACAATTTGAAATGACACGAAAATAATACTACGCAATTTAAATAATGTTTATTTTTATACATCGTTTCATGGTCGCTAATTTTATATCAACGAATTCATTGTGAATGTGCGATAATCTAATTTTAACAATGATTGCCTAATATTAATTTCACTATAGGTACTTAAATTTTTAAAATTTCCTACCTTCTAGGAAAAGTTGGCAAAACTCATATTATATTGTTGATAATTTTATGTGTACATAATTTAATTACTCGCATCCAAAATATACTTAGGTAAATATTTTGTGGATACCTACTTAAAGGTCAGTATTTTGAGGGAAATGTAGGTATTGTGAGTGCCATAAATTGTATTAATTTATTTCAAATAATTAACTTAAATTGCACTTTTAGTTTTTACATGACGACTTACTTCCATTTATTTAATTTTTGCCAAAAAAGAGGCCGTTTGTTATGTCGCTATAACTGTGGCTTAGCGTGTAAAAAAACTTATTAAGTTCAATAAAAAATGTATCGAAACCAAATTACAATACTAAATCATTTAAGCCCGCCAACAGGTTTACTCTATGAATCAGATATTTTTGCTGTGCTGTCAGTGTTGTCAGCTGCAGCAGTCTCCCCGAAATACGGGTAAAAAATAGCGTTACCCATTACATAGACAGTTAGATGGATATTCTTCATTTTACGAAAAACATAACAGTAGTCCTAAATTGCAGAGTATTGTACATTGGGTACAACTTAGGTGGTTGACCTTCACATAAAAAAATCAGCAATACAACGAAGCATTTGAACACTCATTTGATGATAACTCAAATTATGTGCTGGTTTTCCGATAATTTAGTGCTAGTTTCATTCGAAAAAACGCATTGATAAACCGAATTTGCTGATTAAGTTATAGAATTTAAGGCCCTGGAGCCGAATGAAATGCCCACTCGGGCAACGAAGCATAGACAAGATTATTGTAAAAACAAGGGGAAATTCTAACGAGTGCTAGCACCACCGATTCCCGGATTTCGTTTAATAAATCAACCTCACACCGCCTAAATTGATATAGCAAAAAAGTTCCATTTAAACCCGGTTTACCCTTGCTTCATATTCATTGCAAATCAAAAAGTTTTTCTACGCTAAATCGCTTTCGGGACTAGGCTTAAAAAAATGAATAAATTGGTATCGTTGCGTATATTACAGCTACCTAGATATTAGAGACCTCCTTTTTGTGTAGAACAATTGAGAACCTTACGAATTTTATTAATAAGAGGAAAATTAACCAAGTGTGGTGAATTTTACGATACAATGAACGAAACAGATAAAGTAATAACATAACATCTCAATTCGACTCGGGATGGGTAGTGTGACACCAAGCTGACTGCTATCTACGCAGTAAAAGACGAGCCAAGCATTAGAACGTGGTCACCATCTGACTACGTATTTGCCTTCATTATATTAACCGTATCTCCGATCCAAGCAACCTGGATTTGTAAAGGCTTTCAGAAATACAAAGATCTTCCAGCAAAAGTTGGACCTCAGACACATGACCTGTGAGCGCTGTCCATTCCTCGACACCTCTCTCACTCTTATCCGTTTCTCCCTCAGTCAACGCCATGCAAGCACCCAGTGATCGTGCTCCAAGATGTGGCCTTCACGGACCTGCACGCTCTCGTCGAGTTCATCTATCACGGCGAGGTCAACGTGCACCAGCGGAGCCTCTCCTCCTTCCTCAAGACCGCTGAGGTGCTGCGCGTCTCCGGCCTCACGCAGAATGAGGATGTGCAGGTGGTTAGTCTCTTTACTTCACCGCCATCATCATCAACAGTTAACAGTTGAAGAACTGTTTCCAAATTTGAACTCTGTTGAAGTTTTGAAACTACAGCATGAATTCATCCGCGAAAATGAATCAATGCAGTTTCTTTAGGTCATCGCCATCATTTTTTTTCACATTATATAAGCTGCATTGAGATAGGCTCACAGTAGACCATAAAGCATTCCAATGACAGCATCCGTGTTTCACCATCAATTATTGGATTGAAACAGTTAACACTTAGATCTCTATCAGTTAACAATGACATCAACACCTACATAATTATCTTGTAGTATCAAAATCATTGTTTAAGATTATCAGCTAATATTCTGATTAATATACCAACTTATCGACTGATAATCTTTAATAAAAACCCCCAAATGCTCCTGTTCTAACAGGAACTGCTCATCGACTTAAGGCTAACAAGATTTATTGTCCTCAGCCCCTCCTGCAGACAGTCCGGGCGACTACCACAGCGCCCTCCCCGCACACCCCGCCGCACCCGGCGCACACGCCGCACGCGGCCCACACGCCCAGCTACTCCGAGAAGCTCGAGGAGGCGCTGACGATCCCCACCAGCGTCCACAGCATGCGCCGAATCCCCCTGCCCCCGCGCCGCATGTCCCGCTCAGCAGACAACTCGCCTGACGTCATCAAGCGCCCGCGCCACGACAACAACAATGACCAGCCTCAGATTCACGACTTCTCCACCAAGAACCACTCCATCGTGAACAACTCCCGTGCTCATGAGTCGGGGAATAACGGGAACGGAATCTCTAATAGCAGCTCGTCGCCGTCGCCGCGGCTGATGGAGGAGGTGAAGAACGAACCTCTGGATATGATATGCAACCCTAACGCGGACATCGACAGAAGCACTGATGACACGCCGCCGCATCATCATAGACCACTTGTGAGTTGGTAAAACAAAGCCATTTACTTAATTTAGACTTTTAGGTTGCCATGGAGTGAGCTCGGAGAAGTATGCAGTAGCATCACGGATTTTACGGCAAATAAGGCTATATCACTACTTGCAAACAGTTTTACTATAAAAGCTACAATTCTGCAGACAAATTAGTTCTATTAATAGTGGTTAGAAGTTTGAAGTGTTCATAGGATCCTGACACTGGGACCACCTGGGAAAAGAGATTTTCAAACAAAAAAACATTGAATAGGTCCTGGAATAATAAGGAATAAATAAGTCCCAAATTAGCTTGAAAAAGATCCTCAGCATACGAAAAAGTATCTTGAAATTAGGCAGCTAGAAAGTTTTTTTTGCAAATTAGTTTCATCGAAACTTCGGGGTTAGTAGGTAGAGAGTTGGCCACCGGAGCACCGTAAAGTAATCGAGGAGCACACATAAAAAAAGATTTCATCAGATTGTAAGAGTTTTCATTTTTAAAGTCGGTTAAAAACTATTTCATGATAAAGAAACGTCTAGATTCCACAGACATACCTAGACACTAGCACCTTATCTTGACTTTGCATAGCAGACTATGCTATGAGTAAAATGTCTGTCGTATTTTTATCACACAATTAGTATAAAACTCTAGTTTTAATTCATTTTCAGTAATCTGACTTACTAAGTATAGTAAACTATTTTAATTTTATTTCTATCTGTAGGTATTGGACACATCTTGTTGAACCAAGCGACTGCATTATCGTGCGTTCTTGCGTTTTTGACTTTCCAATATAGGTTCAGGTTTTTACAGTTTTTTATACGAGATGCCTCTTATATTATATGTTTAGATGTTGATTTCAAAGCCTTGAAATTTCTAACTTAGTCGTAGGTAATAGATAGCTCGACTAGGTACCACTCAATAACATTCTAAAGGTTCATAAATAAACCTATATGAGACAACATCACCAGTACTTGTCTCGGTTGTGACAGAAGATTGGCAATGATCGCCGTTGTAAAGCTAAGCTAGATCGGAAACAGGATGGGTGACCACCAACCCTATAGAAATTCTGTCTAGAATTTTCGTATATTTTATACGTTACTAGCGACCTGCCCCCGCTTCGTACGGGTGCAATAGGATGTTATTATACATGTAAACCTTCCTCTTGGATCACTCTATCTACTAAAAGAAACCGCATCAAAATCCGTTGCGTAGTTTCAAAGATTTAAGCGTTCAAAGGGACATAGGGACGGAGAAAGCGACTTTGTTTTATACTATGTAGTGAAGTAGTTATTGGTCTCGGCTGTCGTAGCCTAGTCAGACTTAAGGCGGCTCAATAACATTTGACACTGAGGTTCATCACTAACTTTACACCCTTCTCTAGTCCCCAAGTAGTTTTACCTTGTGTAATGAAGACCAGAACCCGCATCGCTTAGCGTTCGTAACCACTGAGCTATACGGATCAACTTATCAAGTCGAGACAGAGAATTTAAAATCTTAAACGACCTTGGGTATAGACGTGGTGTCTAGCGCGCGGACACTACCGGGAACACTCCAGTGTCCGGTGTCTCGGTGTCCAATTTGACGACATTCATGAGTCTTCGCTCTTGCTACTTACCATTCTGAGATTCGATACTCGAGTATTGTGCAATTTAGAATTAGGTGTAAATTCGTTTGGTTGGCCAGAATGAGTAATTCTGGTATTCATTGACAATACTTCATTGAATTGTGGTATACAGGGTGTCCAAAAAGTTCGAACCAAAAACACAGAGCGCACTTGAACATACTCTAGTACCTACATGACTTGTTTAATCTTCAAGTTAGCTAAAAACCAGAACCAATTAGATGCAGAATTGTAATGCTTAAAAGTAAATAACTACATAACGATATAATAACCTACTTATTAATAAAAAAACCTCGAAGATATGGTAATATCGTACGCTATAGATTTTTCTCTCTCAAGTTTTACTGAAAGTAGAAAAATATTTTGTATTCAGAAGAAATCCGAAACCAGATCCGTTTAGGAAATACCTACTTCTTGAGAAGAAAAGTTGCTTCAAAGTTAGATTGGAATGCTAACTTTAATAGTTGATGGACTAAGTCCCGAGTTCGTTAATAACAACATTTTAATTTGATTTGTAAGAAATGAGTGGGAAATTTTGTTTCTCGCTTACGTCTGCTTATACAGGGTTGCAATAATTTTTTTTGTCTTTTGTACACTTAGAAGACTCTAACTAATCACTGTTTTCATAGTAACAGCCAACACTCTTATATTACCAAGAAATCTCAAACGCGCTAAGTTCGGTAGCTTACATACAAAGTTAACCCTCTTCGCCTTTCGAGACTCAGCTCTTCAAATCCTGGGCAAAGGGTTATGAGTAATGATAGAAAGATTTCCTACAAACACCCATAATATTGACGAATAATACTCAACCATTACCACAAGTCAAAGATTAGTAGAAACCAAAAGCCGTTGTTAAATGCCTACTCGCACCCTGCAGGGAGGAGGCCCGCCGTCCCGCGGCAGCTCGGCCGACGCGGACGACCGCACCCCTCCGCCGCAGATGCCGCCTTCCCCGTTCGTGCCGCCTGCTGACACAAAATTCCCGCCTTACCACTTCAGCATGGCGCCGCTATCAGACACTTCACTATCTGGTAAATATAATTGTATGTATAAAATTATATTGATGTTTTTGTAGTATAATTACAAGTCGTAGAGAAAAACAAAATGGAAGATGTGAATTAAAGTCACTTTGAAAAGTATTTTTGTTGTTTGTACATGAATGTAATGTTAATAGATTTTTTAATGCATGAATATAAAGTCCAGTTTTAAGAATCGCACTTCCTTTTTTTGTTTTTGTCGCTGTGCGAAGTGTTTTACAGAGTGTGTAAGAACGATAATGTCGTTTTCAGGGCTGGCGAATCCCCTGGTGCCCGACAGCATGGCAAGCACGTCTCAAGGTGAGTCACGGCTTGTCTAGCAACAAGTTTATTTTATGCATTACCTACATATATTGAAACAAACGATATTTTAATGCACTGTCTGTCGTATGCCACCATCACCGCTTCCTCTCTGCTCTGTCATTATTAGGTTTATATATCATTATTAGGTTTTATATTTTTACAAAATGTATGAGGCAATTATCACGTGATCTTTATTATATTATGGTATTTATTATAATTATATATCCTCTTAACCTCTGTATATGTCTTCATTTTGTGCTCTGTGTTCTGTACTTAATATTAATGTTAGCTTTTTGTGTTTTGGTTCGATGGAGGCATATAGGAAAATACTTAATTTTAAATTTTTATTTTCAAAAGTTGGACAGTTTGTCGGTTCTGTCAATTGTTTATCATTGAACCAAAATGCGATGTGGCGTGCATGTTTATTGTATTGTAACCATAGTTTAATGTTTCCTGAACAGGAAGATATGCTAGCTTGTTTTCTAGATGTGACTTGAACAATGTGTGCTAGGCCAATCCCTCACTCCCATGTCTCCAATTTAGGTTGTTTTGTTAACTTACATTATTATTTCAATTTAGTTCTCCTACTTTCTTGTTTTTCTCATTATTTTCAATTTCCTTTAAACCATTCCAGTCATTTCTAGTATAAAACGTTAGTCATCAAATGCACTTGAACTCTGTCAAACACAATTGGCTCTAATAAAATAAAATATATCATTTTTTAAACGAATAACGCGAAACAAAAAGAAGAAATTTTCAAAATTTTGTAAGAAATTCAACCGTCTGTCGGATTGTGGATAAGTCGTATATATTTTGTGCGAAGCATAGCGGATCTCATGAATCACTTCGGTTTCTAAATAATCACTCAAATTACCATTTATCGCATTGTCTTGGGAAAAATAGCGTGTCAATTAATAACTGGGGACGTTCAAGATTGGACAATGGAATTTTAGTAATGGTAACGTGGTATCAGTTTATTTAAAAATACGCTCAATTATTTCATTGAAGAATATTAACGTTTTTGTTGAAGATATCCGAAACCTGACGAGACACAAGTCTCACAGATTGTTATGAAAACAAACGATTTCAATTCACCGCACACTCATTGCTGTAAAGCTTAACAAAGCTGTTCTAAATCGAAAGGTAGGCATCGTTCAAAATTGTTATACTAATACTGCTTCGCATTATATCGGCGCGACGGATGGCTATCATCAAATGTAAAGGGGGGTGGCGGTGCTTAATTGAAAGAGAGGCTACGATCAGGAGAGTGCATTAAAACTGCGTTCGGAAGCTTCGAAGGGGCTAACTGCTTGTGTTGTACCAGGTGGCGCCCGCACCCCCCAAGAAGATTACCGTTGCGAGCCGTGTAACAAGAGCTTGTCCTCCCTGACGCGGCTCAAACGGCATATTCAGAACGTTCACATGCGACCCTCGAGGGAGCCGGTGTGTAACATTTGCCGGCGGGTATACTCCAGCCTGAACAGCCTCAGGAACCACAAGTCCATCTACCACCGCAAGCAGCAGCAACCGCCCGCGTCCGCCCAGGGCCCCTTCTACCCCGTCAACTGACGCCCGACCCGCCGCCGCGCGAATCCGTTGCCATACGTAAACACGATGCCATTCGAAGAAACAAAGCTGCCATCCTAACCACCTAAAACGCCATAGTCTTGCCCGTAGACCTGTGTTAAGTTAAATAAACTGTAACGCGATATGTTCCTAACATTTGTACATAGCATAGTTATACATGTACTTGCATGCGCATCGCAGACTTCTATCTTATATATTGTATCTATATTATAACTAAATACGCTTATGTGTGAGCGTAGACCGTCGATATCGTCCGTTCCGTGATAGGTACCGAACGGCGCTACGCTTGCACTTCAGTTGTCTCGCCTATCTGGAACCAATTGGGACATCTATGATCGGTACACACATAACCACCAACGTTTTTAATGTATAGCGCATTAGTCTTGAACACGTTGATTGCCTCTACAGCCCTCTAAATTTTAAAGTTAGCGGTACTATTGTGCCAATTGGTTCCTCCGATAAGGGACCTGTTGGAGCGAGGTCGCAGTGGTGTTGGATACGACACGACGTGACGTTCGTGACTAATGCGCTAATGTTGGTTGTTATGTGTGGCGCAGTGGGCCCGTTGGGCGCGGGCCACCGCTGCGAGGTGTGCGGCAAGCTGCTGTCGACGCGCCTGACGCTCAAGCGGCACACGGAGCAGCAGCATCTGCAGCCGCTGCACTCGGCGCGCTGCAGCCTCTGCCACAAGGTCTTCCGGACCCTCAACTCGCTCAACAACCATAAGAGCATCTACCATCGCCGCCAGCGCGGCCTCCCGCAGCAGACGCAGCCCCAAAACCTCACCACCAGCCCTGACACTAAGATCAATCCTCCCCACCACAACATCGACTTTTACAAGTTCAAAGATCAATTCAACGTCTAAACAGACATGATTTACCTATTTTTGAATTATTTTCAACTTTTAGAAACTTTTATTTTTTAACGGGACTCGTTGATATATTTTATGTTATAACTTTAAGATTTATGTTAATGAGAAAAAAAGTCTTTATTATCTATTTTATGAAACTTTGAACTTGTAAAATGATCTTGATAGGATTGACCATGACAATGACATCATCACAACATAACGATTTGAGTATCTCATGGCTTTAGACATTCCAGTTTTAAAAATGGAGGGCGAATCAGATCGTTTGTATATTGTTATATAAATGAAAAAAAAAACAAAGTCGATCTCGATTACGCCCTGTGTGCAATATGCGGTACGTGACAATTCCTGACTTTACACTATGTTTAATGTGTGACAATAAGGCGAAGAGAAAAAAATAATATTTTGAGAAAAGATGAAAAATCTTGGTGCTGTAAATTTATATATTAGGCTTAAATTTATAAAAAAGGAACAGTGTTCGAGTACGTAGCAAGAGAGGCATATGTTTTTAAACATTGTGTTCATTTTTCGGCGTTTTGCAATTATTTATTCTGTATTTACCTGCATGATCTCACTCTTAGATATTTATACGAGATTACTAAAACTATTTAAAAAAATATTAAAATTATATACTTACACACAATATGTAATTGGCTTATGAGGCTTATTTTCAAAATATACTTTTATATTTAGGTGTTTTTTGTTCATTGACTTTAAGACTGACAAGTTAAGCACCAATAGGATGAAATTGTGAAATTGAATTTTTTTCGTCAAAATCCACCCGCAGAAGCACAGTCACAGAGAAATAAAAAAGAAACCGGACCTACAATAGACAAGCACCGATACAGACACACCACACAATACATGCAACGCATGCATACATTATACCACGAAATATTAAGTAACCATAATTAGATTTTCGCTTCTTTTTCAAGTCCACCTTTATTTTTATATTAAACCTTTTATTTTCTCGTAATTTCTTCGTTTGTCAAGGTTTCATTCAACTGTCACCGTAAACAATCAATGCACAAAATAGCAATGATTAGCAAAGTGAATCGCAAGGTGCCATTTTAAGTGAATGAATATGGCTATATTATTATATTTTAGTTTAGTCAGATTTTAGTTACTTTCAAGCGTTAGTTTTATTGAATTCTTGTGTTCGTTTCTTTTTATTATTGTTTCGTTAAATCCTCTTATTAGCTTAGCCGTTTATATTTTCAGTAAGTAATATTTTGTTATTATTCTTTCAACTCGTAAATAATTTGTACATTTACAATATTCAAATTTGTTGCTGTTTCGTTGTACAATTTGTAATTAAATTACACATTATATTAAATACATAAATAGGTAATAGTATAAAGTTTTAATAATTCTCAGTGTTAAATGTTCCTAAATTTGAACAGCGTGAATTTTTTAACGAAAAAAAAATTGAAATTAATGTTTTTAACGATTTTTTGCTTGCCATACATAGTCGTAACTGTTATTATGGATAGCTCAACTTTTAACATAGTATATTCAAATCAAACTCTTAGCATGGAGGCTCGTAGAAACTAGACTCAAAAGTTGGGACATCTGTAACGCCAGAGCAATGTCCTTCGTTGTAACACTATCTAGTTCAATATACATCACTACAGTATACATATACTCGACCTACGTCGTACACTACAACTGTTATATTTCTTTTACTTATAATAGCAATAAGAAATTTAAGTATAAATGTAAACACATAATTTATTGTAAAACAATAGATCTATACACTTTAAGTAATATTAGTGCCTGCTTTACATCTTTATGATTGTGTTCTTTATTAAATAAAAAAAGACATATTTTGCATAACTTCTAACGTTTTAGGAGTAGTGTTCGAAACACGTCTAATTACCTAGTAATGGATCAGTGCTTTATAAACTTTACACTAACAACTATAAGAGGCTTCCTAAAATAAATTTAAATGCTATATGTTATAAGATTCTGTTGTTATTGCTAGATACGTAAACGCTTAGCCATTACTATATTTTGTTTAGTTATTTAGTAAGCTTGATAAATTAATTGGAAGACTAGAAGTGTTGGTGCTAAATTGGATCGATGTTCGTGTTAGAAAAAAACGTAAGAAATCGAAATTTTCCAAAAAGGAATCTAAATTAAATTCTTTCGCAACATTCCGTTTGAAATGTTAAGTTTTTATTTGCTCTTGCAATGTTCAAGTAAAGCGTAGGATTGTTGTTTTTTGTCTAGTAATTTAGTAATAGTTTTTCTTGTTAATTTGGGTTTGGGAATTAAGTTAGTTAACTAACTAGGAGTAAGGTTTATCTGAATTCATATAGATAATAGCTTCTACGTGTTTAATTTACGATTACAGGGATGTGCTGCGCAGGCAGTGCGGTCATAATGGCTATCATACTAGCACTAGAGGGGAAACTTGTGAATTTATTTAGAAAGTCTTGTCTCTGATGAAAAAAAGCCAAAATTTAATAAGCGCTATAGACTGATTAGAGTAAGAACGCGTTTGAATTGTACACTATTAGGCATATTTTATAGATAAAAAATGTACATTATTTACTAAATTAATAATTTTATAAAAAAAAATGTCGCAGTGCGAGCAAAATCAGGCGAGAGCTGTTTTTTTGGTATTAGTCAAAATTCTTGTGATGACATGATCTTTCTTTGGAGTTAGGTGCTAAGTTGTTTTGGGATCTCAGAAGGCCTGTGAGGTCATTATGGGTTTTAATAGGCGAGTACTACACCGTGTTCTAAGGAGCAGAACACATCCCTGTCGAAACTACATTAGTTAGGATCTTAGCAAGTTTAAGACTGTTTCTGTGACCTGTTTAAGTTTTTATCTTTCTAACTTGTTAAGGTAATTTTTTTCAACGCAACACGCGTACGACTTTATTCAATGTGTTCTTCTTGTTGGCATTTTTACTTATTTTATAAGGAATCTAAATTAATTTATTGGTTGTTGTATTGAAATTTTATATTATTTTCTTAAATTATTGTTCTACTGTCCGTAATTGTAGATTTTTTGTTGACAATTGGCATCTGTGTAATGCAGTCCATTAGATTGTTAAGATTTATTTTCTCTAAAAAGATGTGCCAAAAATATTGCGAGTTTTAAGTTTTGTCTTCCATTTTTAACGGATTCATTCGTTACTGAACAAAATAACGCCAAAATCTTTGGAACGTCTAACATAATGGGCTGCACATTAAGGATATTATATATTTAGGTATCTATCTAATTAATTTACATCACACATTATATATGAATGGATAGTTCTTTTTCTTCCTTACTTTTATTAAAGATACTTGACGTAACTACTCATAAAATGTAATGTAATCGTTAAACTGAACTTCATAAATCCTAATATTGATGATAATGGCGTTTTTAATAAAAACAAATATACAAAAAATATGGCCAGTTTTATTAAGAACCACAACACCGCACCCAGTTATTCTAATGTTTAAGTTTGATTTGAAGCGCTCTCAGTAGACGCCACTCGCACTACCTTACGTTGTTCTGATTTCGATCACGCTTCGCACACTTGTTTTCTGCCTACCTTCAACCGACTGTCACTTCTGCATGTTGTTCGTTAACACCTCACCGGCCATGTAGCTTCGCTATCATTTCTATTTATTTATTTTTATTTTGTACTCAAGTTTATTTTATTTTAATTTAAGTCACTTTATTTACACTCCGTTAAGTTTTTGAGTTGAAACGCAAATAGTAAAATGCAAAAGCATAGCGCCCAGTTAGGCTGACGCGTCAGTTTGCGAGTGGGGACAGCTCCCCATATTTGTTTTGTTTCTTTCAATCTGTTTACAGGTAAAAAGTTATTCTCGTGCTCGCTATGTGGGAAGGTACTGTGCTCGAAAGCGTCGCTGAAGCGACACATCGCGGATAAGCACGCCGAGAGGCAGGAGGAGTACCGCTGCACGATTTGCGAAAGGGTGTACTGCTCAAGGAATTCCCTGATGACGCACATATACACCTACCACAAGTCGAGGCCCGGCGAGACGGAGCAAATTCGGTTTTTTTAGTGACTACTCGGGAGGAGTTGGCGCGGCGCGCGGCAGCACTCGTCTAGCAAAGAGAACCAGGGCAACCTGCACTCCACCGCCGTACATACCATCCACAAAGGTTAGCACTTGTTTATAGATAGGCCGCGCTAACTCATTAACAAAACAATACCACTGATTATAGGGTTAAGGTCCTTTTTATTATTTTCGTTCACTTTATTTGAATCGTTTTACCTTTTTGTTTTGTTACTTTCCAACCTGAGCCAGGCCCCCCCCATCGGGTTCCGCAGTTTGACGTTGTTGTGTTGCTTGGAGCATGCTTCTATCATTTTGTTATCACGTGTTTCTGTGTCATTGTGGTTGAGAGAATTTCCTTACGATTTTGATAATTATGAAAACTCGTGATTACTGTGTAGTTAGTCAATGTGTACAGTGCATATTATTAGTATTATAATTATTATTAACCTCATATATTTTATTGCATCGGAGTTTATGTTGCGGCTCTCAACACTTGGCTGTCTTGTGTGTCGGGGGATTACATGTGTGCTTTGATGTTGCAGCTGTTCCGCCCCTCCGTATGCCCCCGCCCACCGCTGGCGGCATCAACGAGCCTCAAGAGTGTCCCTACTGCCGCAGGACATTCTCTTGTTACTATTCCCTGAAGAGACACTTCCAAGATAAGCACGAGCAGTCTGACACGCTGTACGTGTGCGAGTTCTGCCACCGGAGGTACCGGACCAAGAACTCGCTGACGACGCACAAGAGCCTGCAGCACCGCGGCTCCAGCGGGATGCTGAAGCGGCTGCTGAAGACTTCAGCGCTGCACAGCGCTCTCGCTCCCTCCCCCCACCACCTGTTCGACCTGGGCGCCAGCGAGCACGCGCCCCAGCTGCCCCCAGGCCTTCAATGACCACAAACCATGGCCTGAATCGGTGGTTACTACCTCCATGAGGGGGGACAGACGCGGACACGAATGGAATAGCGTTACAAATGTGCAATATAACGGACAATGCCAAAACAATGCACGCCGCATTTAACGGTAAATCGTATTATAATTAGTAAAATATTGACGTTAGGTTAAAATTACTTACAGTATTGTGGCAGAGTAGGGCCCTAGGGGGGCTGCCGACCTTGCTTAGTGACTTGTGTGACATTCGCTAAAGTGTTCTCTAGAGAGGACGCAAACCGTGTTCAATATGACAATGTAATTCAGAGCAATACTAAAGTATTAATATATCTAGTACTGCCAAAATAATGCCAACTGTATTCTAAAGAGATGATACTACATTTTTTAAAAGATCACTTTTCGATAATTGTCTAGTGTCAAATTAGATTCGTACAAAAAAGAACGTACAAATTTTAAACAGTAAATTTTAAATGCAAAGAAAATATTTTTTAAAGAGACTTTTTTCGGAACGCCAAATCTAAATTTAAAAATACAGATTATTTAGGATAAAATTACAAAAAAAAACTTAGATTAAAAATGTTGATGTTGAGTAACAATTAAAGACTTCTTAGAATCTGATTTCGAAAGTACAAAATTTAACGTCTAATTGAACAATATTAATCTATTCTATGTGCGTTTGGCTTATTAATGAGTATTGTCATCAATGTTAAGTAGCCGTGCCTTCGTTCGTCTTCATGCCATTATTATTGGTGTAGAGTAGCTGAACAGAATTGTATGCACAGTGAGCGATGGCGAACGAATACCGCTCCGCGTTCCGCTCCGCTCACAACCGCTGAAAATCCGTTTTCAGCCTCATTTCGCTCAAAATCAAAGAGCGTAATTAATATAATCAACTTTGATGTACGAGTAGTTAGGATGAGGATAAGATAAATAAGTCATTTTTATATTATAATTCCCCTTTGTATAGTCTATTTTTGAGCGGACCGAGAACGGACTGTGGGTGAGTGCGAGCGAAGCGAGCGAACGGAGCGAAAGTGCGGTGAAACTTGGAAAGGGAATAATAGCTTAGGGCTTTAGACCCTAGAGATCCTTAAATACAGGGTTAGCGAGAGTTACGAGAAAAATGGCGCCGGGTCGCGAGTCGTGGGTCTTCGGATAGTTAGTTCGACGATCGTATACGGATGCATGATTTCAAATCATGGAATAAAAATTAATCATTTCTTCTGTATAAATTAACGTAGAAATTAGGTATTAATTGATAGAATTATATTTAAACTGTATCCATTTTCGGATTTCTCTCTATGAGTGTATAGTGGTTCTTTTTTAATGTCGACCAACGTAGCGGACGTCTCGTTATTGAAAATTTATTAGATTATTATTATTATATTCTCAAAAGTCTTAGGATTAACCATAAGATGGCTGCAGATTGTAAAAAATATTTTATTTACTTATATTTAGGAAATTGCTTGGGTACCGCATTCTTTAAATATCAACATATCCAACCAGGGTCCCCGACAGATATCAAACTCAGATCAGTCAAATCCAACATATCACAAAATATCTCTATAGAACCATAACGAGTTAAAGTATTTTAAAGCCGTGATATTTCGCAAAGCCAAAGAAAATTGACGGAGATAGTTTACGCATTTATTTCCGATAGAATAAAAAATAATAAAAATCTTTTAAAAAAGTCTTCTGACAAAGTTGAATTGTTTGAAATGAAAAATACAATATTGTGCCATATCCTTGTATGAATCAGTTCGAAAACTATCGACATATCAATTCACTTTAAGTGAATAAAGTTTATAAAACACTTTTTGAACGAATAATATAAAAAAATCATCAATGCATACATCTTATACTTATCATAAATCAAATCAATGCAATTTATAACATGTTTAAAAGAGCGTGTCAGAGCGATCAAATATTTTTGCATTTATATTTTCAATGTATAAGTAAAAGTTAAGGGTATATAATTTAAGTTTGCGTATTTTATTTTTCATTTTCGAAATGTTACATATTCGTACTTTGTGATATGATTTTACATTTAACGTTATTTCGGTATGTATTTCAGTTAGTTTTAACGATTAAGTTTATTCAATGAGCCCAGCTTAACTTAAGTCTTGCGGGTGTAGGATAATTTTGCTGTGCCGGTTATAACGCAAATACCTCCGTATTTTTCGTAGTACCTCAACTATATTACTTTGTTTTATAATTTTTATCTCAATGTTGCACTTACTGGCTATAAAATAGGTTTCTTTGATAGTGATGCAATAAAAAATGGGTACGAAAGCATAACATAACCTATAGTTGGAGCTTAGGAAAGAAAGCAAGCGGGTAGTATGAATTGTAAATAATTTATAAGTTAGTGTCTACATACATGGCGTCATTCGGGAATAGACCTCGTGATATTATATAGTAAATAGATAAAATCATTAATGGAAAAGGATTTTTATATATTCTACTAATGGATTTATTATTAGTGAAACTTAGACGTAGTCGACGTAAATTTTTTAATGTTTTATGTTTATTGTTTTCGCTGTCGTCATCGGTTAAGCTGTTAGTTATTATTGTTGGACGCTTTTTGGAGCTTTTTTGGAATTCCCACCAATTTCGTTTGTTGTTTTTTGGATATTGTAATTCGAAATTTTTGATCTCAGTGGACAGCTGCATACTACATCGGGTACGGGGACGGCGTTCGTTATTATAATAAATTGATAAGTTGTCTAATTATCGTGTGATGTAGATTAGACTTGTGTTATGTTCGTCTCGTGTCGGCAAAATGGGGGTAAAAGTGAAATGCAGCTGAAATATAAATTCAAAAACTACACTTACATTAGCGCGGGCATCATGAAACAGCGAAACAATGATAATATTTTATATTTTGCAATGTATACCAAAATACTGCATTTTTAAATAGTAAGATGAAAGTGAGAAACAGTTTTTTTTATTAATGAATAATCCGGGTTTGATAATAATATTTTCGCTTCTTCGCCAGTTATTTTAATTAAGTTTAATGAAATGATAAAACCGACTGTGTTACTAAGTAGAGTATGCACAAACGATCAACAACGGAATGCCTTCTGACAGTACAACTATACAATAGCCTACAGTAGATGAATAATAAATAAGATATACGAGTATGCTTTTAAATGGCGTTATGGGCAAAATCGTTTTACTGTTACTTTAACATAAAAACTGTGGTGAAGGTTATTAAAAACTAAAATAACCACAAAAAAAATCCAAATATAATTTTAACGAACTTTGTATAATTTTATCGAAGTATAAACACTGACTATTTTTGTAACGCTTTATCCAATAGATTGGTATTATGCCTACACATTACTGCTATTAATTTCAAATTCCAATTTCCAACTAAGCCTGTGATGCCATTTCGAAGCAGACATAATTTATCAGATTTTATTTGCGAAAATAACTTTAAATTAAATATGACTTTATAAATTACATAATTTCTAAAGTTTTTCACTCAAGTATTGCAAACACATAAGATAACAGTTATTTTAAAGGTAAAATTAATTACCCGTGTAACGTGTTGTATTTCTTTATTTCAATTTACAGTTACAATTTATTGTCTTGTTCACAAACCACTTCACAAAATAAGTCTGTTCTAAGAGAAATGCTTTTATATCGTAAGTATTACCTCCAATAATGTTAAGTATTACCTCCAACTATAACACTTAATTTTTAATATTTTAATGTAGCGACTGTCGCCTGCCCACAGTAGGCGATGGCAGTAAGTCGTTTCTCTAATATTTTTGACTTACACCGTTTTGCCATAGTGCATCTATGACCGTTATTCAACATTTCGGTAAATATAAGTAACAAAATCAAAGTCGCTGACGTCATTTTTCCGCAGTGGTCCACAAAGCTCTTTACTTATATTTATTGAGTTGTTTCCAACCCGTCGCCGGAAAAATAAAAAATGTTTTTAAAGGTAGCCATGTTTTTTCTTATTTTTCCGGTCCGGTGTCTTGTAATACAATAATTATTGTAAATGTCAATCTAAGATATAACAGTTGTTACATAGTTTTTCCCATACACACATACATTATTTTTGTTGATCCATTTCCATGTTTAAAATGCAATAGTTATCCGTCCGTGTGTCCGCTTCTGGGTTCTACTACAGCTGTAGTAGTGCAGGTTTTAGACTAGTAGCGGATGTGTGGACGACCCAGTACCTTCAATAGTTAATTATTTAAAATAATTTAAATTGCTCGGCCGGAGAAGTGACTCTTTTTGGGGATAAATCGACGTCATTTTAAATAACATGTATTATTAGTAAATATATTTATATAAGTATTATTATACTCAATAATAGGAAGACGCCTATTTAATAGTATTAACGAGCTTAAGTTCTGACGTAGTGTGTATATGTTTAATTATTTTACTGTTATATCTATCTGTTAAAATTTTGCTCACTTAACTCCGTTTGATAGCTATTACAGATGAGTCGATTTACCCTCAAGTTCAATAGCTTTAATATTTATATCAGTATCTTCCACTTGTAATGTACTTAATCGTAATACATGAATAGCAATAGTTTCCAATCTGCCATAGTACCTCAGTAAACTATAGTTAATTATCATACACTTTATCTATAAGCATCGCACCTAGCAGGTTTTTCGTAACAAAGTATCAGTCGTTTTGTAGTCGTTTTAGCATATCGCGACAAATCTGCTAGGCCTACAGTAACTAGATTCATAAACTATAGTTCCATAACTGAAAGTGCACTTACATCATTTTTTATATAAAAGTATAAGTATTATATAAATCTAAGTATCGCATCGCTACTCCGCGCCGAGCCTCGTTGTTCGCACTCTTTACAGTACCTATATAAAAATATTTACAATATACACGCTTATGACATACAATATACTGACAGTTATATGCTAGAAATAACTTTTTATCTACAGTTTAAGTAAAGTTGGGGATTTATTCTGCTAAAAGGAGACTCTCTCTATCAAAATCCACTTTATATCTTCGTCTGGTTCAGTTAACTGAAGTCTTCTTTCAGCAGAGAAACTCCGTTGCTGTTATACTTGGA
Source organism: Udea ferrugalis (assembly GCA_950022985.1). NCBI lineage: Eukaryota > Metazoa > Arthropoda > Insecta > Lepidoptera > Crambidae > Udea > Udea ferrugalis. Next base: position 1,224,680 of record OX465527.1, on the reverse strand, counting down.
TGACACATTTTATACACAGAAATATTTTTTTATGAGAAAATAATCAATTTATATGTGAGTTAATTAAGTGGCAATTCTAATTTACTGCACTATAGTTTTGCTGACACTTAGGGTTAGATTTTTTCTTTTTTTCGTAATTTAATGTATGTTCGATCTGCGTTTTCATTAGTATCGATTTTTCCTTTCTTTTAAGCTGCCGTCTTAGGTGATACGTGCCCTCGGCTCGGTTCTAAACTAATTTATTGTACTGCAAGAAACCGTCGAGCGTAAGTGTCACTTGCGGCCTTTTTACGCCTAAACTAATATTGTGTTACTATTGTGTAAAGTTATAGTTTGCCATCGTTGATCAAAGAAGAAAATATGTGTTAAATACATTTAGTTAATGAGTTTTGTTATACTTTTAAATGTTCGGGTTGGGTCCGAGGGAAGTGTACAAAAATGTTTCATAGTATTGTGTATCGATCGAGTAAGATTTATAGGTGTGGTGAGCTGAGGCTCAACAGTTAGGCTTCTCTTGAAAAATTGTTGTAAGTTAAAACATCTATATCAGTCGGTGAAGACACTTAAAGTACTACTGTTGTAAATTGTATTGGAAGGGAGAGATGACGTATGTGTCCACTGGACTAGCGGTTTAGCACTTACGACGATTAGGTCCCAGTGTAAGTGACTGACGAGTTGCAGCTGTAACTGGAACTTGCGATGTTCAGAGGAAGAAAGTCGTAAGGGACACTTACAGTTAGAGCTTAAGGCACTTGCGACACTTTCAAAATTAAAGTTGTAAGTGTAATTTAGGAAGTCGTAATACGGCAAATTTGTAGCTCAAAAGAAACTCATGTGTCAATGTTTTAGGATATTATTTGTTTTATATTATTATGTCCGTTATTTCAGTGGCCACAAACTGGAGTCTTTACTTGTTTTGATGTTGTTGATAAATGTGATTAAGGAATCATCTCGGGTCGGAACATATCAAAGTCGAAGGGCTTAGTACTATAAGTATCTGAAACTGACTCGGACTATACTGATTGGTTTAAGCATTTAGGTTTCCTTCGAAATCTCTGAATTCTCATGCGAAGTATAACAGTTGGATGTAATAAAAGTATAAAAATAAACTCGCAGTGATTCCATTGAATTTGTGTATTTTTATTTGTGTTCGCCTTTCGTTCATCACATAAGGTTCGAATTCGATTTGAATCTACGACCTTCCTATAAATCCTTTCACTCCTTTAATTTAATATAAGTAGTATATTTATGCTCTAGTTTTATTCTTTAGAACTAAAACATTAAATTAAAAATGATTTGAATTGTTGTTTACACGTCCTGGGATGACTATGTTGGTTTATTTAAAACATACTACGGTAGATAATAAATGGATTTACACTTGAGCGATTATCGCCGCTTCCGTGTGACAAAAGAGTTTAAAACAGAATTTAGTGTAATTATATGGTAAGCATCAGCTTTTTAATACGGCGCTGTAGTTAGACTACATTTCCGGTAATAGGACTGCAGCTAAGGTCTACACAACCAGACAGCACTGCGTAAAAAGAATTCGTCAAAAATAAACATTAGTACGGAGTTGTTTTACTACTTCCGCTATATACTGTGGCAGCATACCTTTACGAAGCATGATACCTAGATCTCGATCTAGAGTCTGACATAAACCTCAGGCTGGTTATCGCAATACTTTTGTGTGCATGGCAACTTTCGTTTGATTAAGAAGTAGTCTTCTGTAGTTCATTTTATTTTTCAAAGTAGAATAGTTTTTTTGTTAATCTGGTTACCTACATAAATTACTGATTGTAAGATAAGTTAAGATAAAATATTCTTCATTGCACAGATAAAACGATAACACAACAAAATGAAGGTGGTACAATTTACGCGGCCTAATCGCTTAAAGAGAATTTACTGTAAGTGAATGAACTGAGTTATAAAATCGAGCTTTGAGCTATCCAATCAAACGGGCCCATGAGGACCCGTGGATTGCAATTGATTTTACGATCAAGTCTTACAGGAAAGGAGATTGCCAGTCTTTGTATGCCAGTCTTAGTCTTTCTGTCTTTGGACCAAATGCTGCCCAGAAAAACCACATGGTGCATTTTATACGGTGGACGGCACATCACTCTACCTATTTCCGGTCAATCCCTTGCTCTATTGGAAAGGAGTGACATTTGGCAAGAGCCAGACGAAAAAACGGAAATGGCGAAACCTCATGTGCTGATGACTGTACTTCAGGCCAACACTAATCTGTAAACCGAAACGCTTCAAAATCTATCTGAGGAGACCAATGAAGAAAATATATTTGTGAAAAAAGTCGGCCTATAATTGTTGTCGTCTCGTAGTATCGCTAATAACTATCTATTAAATTCTCGGAAGTAAATGGCAATCTGAAAGAAAGGTCTTATTTTTAATAAAATATTTTTATTTCACCGTCCCGTACCCCACTATAGACGATGAGAGGGAGTAGTAGGGGTTTTAATCGGTAAGGCCACTGGGGTACCACCTTCCCAGTGGAGAGCCATAACTCACTTCTCTCGTGGTTCTTTGCGACTGAGGTCGTTTAAAAGACAACTAAATAAGTAAAACAAATATATTTTTTTTATTAATTACATACTTTTTTTTCGGTTCTCTAGGGAAGTTTTGTTTTTAATATGGTTTTTTTATATAAATAATTGTTACGATACCACTACCGTTGCGTACCTGGGCAGCACTTGGTCCAAACCCTGGCAATCTCCCTTTTATGTATATCTGCGAATTTTTATCTCTAGATAAATACCTATTGAATATCTACTCAAAGACTAAGCCCGGAAAATACAAGGACTGTGGTAAAAATTGAAAAATAGGCTATGTTGTGATGCTGACTGGACCTACAAGACGCCCCGTAATATAACAAAAACATTACACAACTCAGCACCCAACAGTTTTACAATCGTCTTGTTATTGTTTATCGACGTGCCGGGTCGTTTTCTTCCCAAAAATTACAGTAATGTCAGATTGACCTCTCCAGATAACGCTCTAAGTTGAGGTCTGTGGCCTCCGGATGCCCTGTGCTAGGGCGCCCTTAAGGGGCTGTTTACACCTAGCGAGGCGATCTCGCCGCGATCACGCCGCCGCGAAGCTGCGGGTGGTATCGCGGCGTTTGTTTTATCGCGGAACCATCCAATTGCTGCGTGTACGCTGCGAGAACGCGGCGACATCGCGACGAGATTGCCTCGCCGTGAAATCGCTTAGTGTGAACAGGCTCTAAGCGCGTTACCTACTATTAGGAAACCATCTTACACAGTGATTACTTGCTCAGTGTCCTATACTCCAAAGCCTTGAAACGATAGTAATCGTTTATGACAAAAAAAACAGTAGAATTACAGAATACATAATACCTATCCATTAGTGTATTATGAAGTGAATAAAGTATGAGAATCCTCATTCGGCCCCCTGTTCCGTTCAGCCTAAACTTGCTGCTTACTGCTTGACCTTATACTGCGTGGGTCCACCAGAAGTGTACACAACTACTCTAATTCTAGAAACTTATTCCGAAATTGAATTCGAATAGGTACTTGTCAGATAATGTATTATTCTTCAGTATTTTATTGAGACCCATGTAGGTACAACATAAATGCAATGATCATGACATGACACGCTGATCAGCTATTCCGGTTAGAGCCCAAACTCACTCCGGTCGTGGTGAGTTATCCTTATAATCCAAACTAGCGGCCGCCCGCAACTTCGTCTGCGTGAACTTAGGTAAAGTTTCATTAAAATTTATCCAGTAGCTGACGTGAACGAGCAATACGACACATACACACATACAAACTTTTGCATTTATAATAATAATTTATTTCTAGTTTTATTACTAGTAGTCCCTAAACTAGGTAGTCCTGTCTTTTAGGAACTAAAAATAAAATAAAAAAATATAGGTAATATTAGTAGGATTTCTTTGCAACTGTGGTCATTTGAGAGAAAAGAACTAAGCCATATAACATGTTTCAATTATTTCCATATAAAAGGAGAGAAAATACTAATTGAAAGTGAAATGTTTTATGATTGAAGTAAGGGTGATGAGAATTGAAGTTAGCCGGAATCGTTTGAGTAAAAATAACTAAGCCAAATAAAAATAACATACCAACCTATTTTTTTCTGTGAGAGAGAATATCAATACAAGGCGGAGCCAATAGACGATTAAAGTTAGCGTTCTAAGCGAGATCGAGATGAGATTTGGCGTTAGCCAGAATGGCATAGCAGCTATGGCACGGTACCTTTTTTTTTTTAAAGTATGGGAAATGCCTTACGCATACCCGTCCACCGGGGGACGGACGGGTTATGTCGGACTCTCCACTGGAAAGGTGGTATACCAGTGGCCCTACCGACCAAAACCCCTACCACTCCCTCTGATCACTTCACATCTCGGTGCTTCACGCTTACCTCAATCATCAATACGCTTTACTTTGAATTAGTATTTTCTCTCATTTTGTATGTAAATAATTAAAAAATGTTATTTGGCTTAATTATTTTCCCTCAAACGACCACCGTTGCAAAGAAATTGAATTTTAAAGTTCACTCACACAAGCGAAGGGAGTTTTGGCGTCCGCCGGAATAGCATAGCTGGTGCGCGTTCCCCCGGACGGAGCCCGCCTGCGTGGCGGGCCGGAAGCGACCCCCCCTTCGAGAGGGGAGGCCAGAAGGGACAGCCGAGGATGTCAAGCCGTCCCTACCAGGCAGTGGTGAAGCCCGTGCAATGCCGGCGACGGCACCCCCGTACCGCGCGCCAGCTGGCCACCGTACGCAGACCCTACCGGGCCCGCAACCACGAGCCACCCAAAGGGCGGCTCCGCTGCCGTAACCGACGGTACGGCCTCGCCGGGCCGCGACGCACAGGGGGGATCTGCCTCGGATTACTGGCCCCCGCCAACAGGATGTGCGCCGCGGCCCCAACCACGCGCCTCCCGGCGCCTGCAGGCCCCACTGGCCACGCAGCTCCACGCCGCCCTTACGGGCCGCAGCGGGTGGGTGCTCAGTCCACCACGCTGCCACGCCTGGGTTCTCTTCGCTTCCCGGTGGTGCCCCTACCACCGGTACTAGGCCCCCTCGCCGCGCCGAGGCGAGAACCCATGAGGGGGATGGCACGGTACCTACTAGCTAATAGTGGCTATGGTACCTACCTATTACGGTTGGCGCCAAAACTCACTTCGCTCGTGGTGAGTTACGTATCTTTGAAATACAATTTATTTGCGACTGCGGTCGTTTGAGAGAAAAGGACTAAGCCAAATAAGATTTTTTAATTATTTACATCCAAAATGGGAGAAAAGAATTCTCATTCAGAGTGAAGCTTATTGATGATTGAAGTGAAGTGATGTTAGCCGGAATGCTACCCCAGGTAGGCTCTTACAATTTCCACAGAATATTTAGTTGTATTACCTTTCAATATGAATAGTTAAATAAAAAAAACCGGCCAAGTGCGAGTCGGACTCGCGCACCGAGGGTTCCGTACAAACCTGCAAGGTTTACAAAGTTCGTTCTTTAAAATTATTAAAAATATATATTTTTGGGAAATAATTCAGAAATGCACTCTTTCATAGTAAAACAATTATTGATTTGTTACTAAATCATAACAAAATAGTTCCCAAAACCAAGAAAATAGGAGTTCACCCGCAATGCACACAATATTTTTACAAGCTTATTTCATGATGGATATTAAAACAAAAGTGCGCGCCCAAATTTATGTGATTGACAGAACGCATCGATCTATGGTCGTCGTCTATGGTGCCAGTAGTGTAAATCCTCTGTAGTGTAGTGGCCCTCTACGTCTCCTAAGGAGGTTCTGCTAACACGGCCTCTCCTGACACCGAGACGTCCACGTCTTGTTCGGAAGTATGAGGTACAGGTACAGCTGCGTCCTTCGCGCAGCCCAGTTGTTGCACAGCATCTTTGAGCAACTTGGATGTGACTCAGCGTCATCTACAGTTTCTAAAATTCACGTATGAGTATAACTTATAACATCAAAATCATCAAAAGTGTTTACTTGCTTTTACCATGTCACAGTGACACAAACAAGTTGGCATGTTACAAACAATTAGCAGAGGCGCTTATAAGTTAGCATGCTTATACAACACTGGAGTGTTGTATAAGCATGCTAGTAGAGGCACACACAAGTTAGTTTGCTACGAGCAACACCAGTAGCAGAGGCGCAGACAAGTTAGCATGCTACAAACAACAACAGCAGAGGCACACACAAGTTAGCTTGCTAAGTAATCAACACCAGTAGCAGAGGCGCAGATAAGTTAGCATGCTACAAACAACAACAGCAGAGGCACTCACAAGTTAGCTTGCTAAGTAATCAACACCAGTAGCAGAGGCGCAGACAAGTTAGCATGCTACAAACAACAACAGCAGAGGCACACACAAGTGAGCTTGCTAAGTAATCAACACCAGTAGCAGAGGCGCAGACAAGTTAGCATGCTACAAACAACAACAGCAGAGGCACACACAAGTTAGCTTGCTAAGTAATCAACACCAGTAGCAGAGGCGCAGACAAGTTAGCATGCTACAAACAACGCTCCAGTAGCAGAGGCACACACAAGTTAGCATGCCACGAGCAACACCAGGAGCAGAGGCGCAGACAAGTTAGCATGCTCAAACAACGCTCCAGTAGCAGAGGCACACACAAGTTAGCATGCCACGAGCAACACCAAGAGCAGAGGCGCAGACAAGTTAGCATGCTCAAACAACGCTCCAGTAGCAGAGGCACACACAAGTTAGCATGCCACGAGCAACACCAAGAGCAGAGGCGCAGACAAGTTAGCATGCTCAAACAACGCTCCAGTAGCAGAGGCACACACAAGTTAGCATGCCACGAGCAACACCAGGAGCAGAGGCGCAGACAAGTTAGCATGCTCAAACAACGCTCCAGTAGCAGAGGCACACACAAGTTAGCATGCCACGAGCAAAACACCAGTAGCAGAGGCGCAAACAAGTTAGCTTGCTACAACAAAACCATAGTGGACAAACGTAACATGATTAGCACACAATATTATGACAGAGGCACCCCCAAGTTAGCATGTCATGAAACTACACCGGGGTTGACTCCAGCATGACTAAAAATATATTGGCAAACAAAATACAAAGTGTCAAATGTCTCACCCTCAAAGAAAGCCGCATTCTTCCGAGGCCCGCTCTAGACTTCCTCAATTACTTTCAAAATTAACCATGTTCAAGTCCTAAAATCTTACGAACTGGGCTTTTTATTTCATGGCTAAGGAGCTTTGACTAAGGATTCCATTTTATGTCGGCTCGGTCTAACCTGACCTTAGCTAATAACACGTCTAAGATACTCAAGTTTAGTTGTAAGTAAGGCACATTGGCGCTTTCAATATGCCGCGGACACAGTAATTAGAATTCAATTTTGAAATAACCACGACTTTGCGTCTCCTTTCATACAATTCCCAACTCGAGTAAGACACTCTCCGTCATCCCAACGATCGAGGGCCCTAGCGCTGTCGACGTCATCACACCAAGCATCAATGTTGTCAAAATGGGAATCAAAATTTGAAATATAATAAGTAGTGGTTGGACCTCACCGGATTCATAGCGTTTATTGCCTCCACAATCCTGTCTGTTGAGCCACGCGGAGACCCCTCCGCAGGCCTCTCTAAAGCGCTAATCTCCATCATACTCGTAGGTTGGTCGGTCGATCTGCCACGGCTTCTACTACGTCGACGACGATGCTTTTCATGTGGTTCGTTAAGCATCTTGAATTACTTTAGGAACCACAAATATGAAAGTTATGTACATACGTCAATGTAATATGTCAATGTAAGCTGAAACAACATCTTTGTCACAAACTTATCATTCGCATTCGCACATTCGCTTAAAACCAGATTTTTCATTTAGTTGTAAATGGAAAAACTCAACGGGAAAATTATAAATTTCCAACTATACAGAAATTCAAAAAGATATCAAGCTAAGCGGTAAGGCAAACGAATCCCACTTCTGATTTTGGGAAATAATTCAGAAATGCACTCTTTCATAGTAAAACAATTATTGATTTGTTACTAAATCATAACAAAATAGTTCCCAAAACCAAGAAAATAGGAGTTCACCCGCAATGCACACAATATTTTTACAAGCTTATTTCATGATGGATATTAAAACAAAAGTGCGCGCCCAAATTTATGTGATTGACAGAACGCATCGATCTATGGTCGTCGTCTATGGTGCCAGTAGTGTAAATCCTCTGTAGTGTAGTGGCCCTCTACGTCTCCTAAGGAGGTTCTGCTAACAATATATTATGTGATGTAACTAAAAATTTATGGTTTTCGTAATTTTTCCTTTATCTATGCTATAAGACGTTGCTTCGTACCAAATTTCAAGATTCTGAGTTCACGGGAAGCACCCTGTAGGTTTTGATTCCCTTACAAGTGTCGAAAATTTGCGGCATAAACGGCTGTATCTTTTGATTGCGTTGGCTTAGAAGTTTGATTTTCACACATTTTCACAGCTTCAAGGGACAGTAGACCTGAGTAATTGATATAAATTTCAGCTTCATACCTCCACGCGTTCCTGAGAAAAAGGGTCTTGACAGACGGACGGACGGACGGACAGTCGGACAACAAAGTGATCCTATAAGGGTTCCGTTTTTTCCTTTTGAGGTACGGAACCCTAAAAAGAGTAAATATTAATGGGGGCTCGTGATTTTCTTAAAAATAGATGGCAGCACGGAACCACAGTGAGGAATGTTATGTTTTTACTGTGACGGAACCCTTTATGCACGGTCCGACTCGAGCTTGGCCAGTTTTTTGTTTTCTTCTACTGAAATTCCACCTTTTTTCCTTTTTTCTTTCCTCAATGATCCTTCCTCTTCACTTCCACTTCCTCAAATGATCAAATAAATTAAAAATTTTATTTTCGCCCTCGAACCAGCCACACTACTTATAAGCTAAGGATTACGAGTAATACCTACCTATAAAAAAGTTTCCAAAACATTTTTCTTTCCAACAAGTTCGAGTCCAAACAAAGTGCCTTTAAAAATTCAAATAAGTGTGCCCTAGCCTTAGCGCTCGTATTCGACTTCAAAAATAAAGTTTACCGAATCACTCTAAAATAAAGAATGAGAAAAGGACTCACGTGGGTTGACGGGGCCATGAAGGGGTGACTTCGTCAGCAGTAGGTAGGTAAAGGTATACGAAGTTGGAGGTGCAGCTCACTAGTTGATACACTTGACAGTATTTCCATAAACACTACTAATTTATTACAGGCTTCAGAATAGATTCCTAATTTTTTACTGTCCATGCGCTCGTACCGTACCTGTTTTGAATTAGGGCCGGCGCCCACTATGGGCATCGGCACACTTCAGGATTTTAAGGTGGCAAATAGCAATATACTTTAACATTATGGCAATAAAGTAGAAATTTCCGTGATGTGTTCTCGTAAAAACAAAATGCATTTGTTCTGTTTCTGTTTCGGCATTTTCTACTTTATTGCCATTATGTTAGAGTATATTACTATTTGCCACCTTAAAAGCCTGGAGCGTGCCGATGCCGATAGTGGGCGCCGGCCCTTATTGTTACCTACTTTCTTGATGTCAAATGATTCAAATGTCAACCAACAAGTGGCGTGCTTGTTGCACTAGTATTCCGCCTCAACAGAGGGCGTTAGGAGAAGGTTAGGTTCGCAGTCTAGGTCTATTCAAGAATTAATAAGGTAAGCTGTGTTAAGGTTGTAAGTAGGTAGACGTGTAGAGAGAGAGAAAGTAAGGAAATAAACTAGCATGTTGACCCTGAACGTTCTGTATAATATACAAATAAATACGATAAGGTCATGAGATTAAAAATATCTTTGGGAAATTATCATCCCAAACTAAGCAAAAATTGTACTGTGGGTGTCAGAGGGGGATAATAACCATAAAAATATGAAAATGATGATCTGTTCCTGCCTGGCCAACCCCTTTTTTCACTTTCTAAGTTTTTCAACTCTTGCGGTTTGAAGTTTTGCGCCATAAAGTTTCTGGCGATTTTAGCGACATCTAGTGTAGGCTCCTTGTGGCGAGTGGTCGCAAATTGCTTAGCATGCTTGCCGAGATGATAGTTGTATTGAGTATTCTGAAATGAAATTTATTGAAATAAAATAACTTGAAATAAATCTAAATTAATTGTTATTTGAACACAGTCATGCTGGTACGTAATAAATTGTCTTATGATCTCGTTGTCTTGCTTGTAGGTGTGTGAAGATTGTGGAAGTTTAAAAAGTTTTTTGACGAAAACCTTAACGTCTGTCAGAAAAAAAAAAAAAAAAAAAAAAAACTTTGGGCGGGAAAATTTTAAAGGCGCCTTTTATGAAAAATATTTTCATAAACAGTTTAAAAGCCCTATTTTTACCAAGCACCGGCTAGATGGGTAAAACAAGCGACGGCGGAGGCTCTCCCATGGAGTTCTCCCATTCTGAGACGATTAAACGGAAATATCAGGAAACTAAAGATGACGATCAAGGACCTGTAAGCAAACAACCAACTAAATTCATTTCAACCAAACGTGGTCTGTTCAAGGACATCAACAAAATATACAGAGAAGAATTCAAGAATCAATATCCTATTTTAGTCACCAGAGAAAACTCAAGTTCAAAGTTCAATCTATTGCAAGTCAACAGTATGCTCAGAAACATTTCAGGCATTGCGCACATTAAACAAACAGGACCGTCATTCTTAAAAATCTTTTTCAATAACATGAAAGACGCCAATTCTTTTTTGCTTAATAATGATCTTCTAGCTAGAAACCGATGGACAGCAAGAATCCCTTATGACAATATTGAATGCCAAGGTCTTATTAGGGTCCCAACTGAATTAACAGAAGAGGAGCTTTTGACATCATTAAAATCGAAATCCCAAATTATCGGTGTGAAAAGATTCATGAAGAAATCAGCTGATGGATCCCTCATCCCTCTTCAACTGGTTTTACTCACGTTCCAGTCAACTGTGCGACCTGATCATGTTACCTTTGACCACTTATGGTTTGACGTTTTGGAATATATTCGGCCTATTCTGCAGTGTTTCAGCTGCTACAAATTCGGTCATAGCAAGGGCACGTGTAAAAGTAAACAAGTGTGCTCGATCTGCAGTGAAAATCACTTCTACACTGAATGCAACAACAAGGACAATGTCAAGTGCACTAATTGCAATGGCCCCCACGTAGCAGTGTCGCGAGAATGTCCTGTGAAGTCAGCGAAAATGGATGAAGTAAGGAACAAAATAGCCCGCAAAACATATTCATCGATTGTTGCCAGACAACCTCCCAAAATTACTCTCCAAAATCCCCCAGTTTCTTCAAATCCCCTGAATCCTGTCCCTTCTCCTACAAATAGGTCCCCTCAAGGGAGGGCTTTAATTACAGACATTTTAAATTCTGACACTGTATTGAATGTAATAATTAAAACATTAGTTGATTTGTTGAAGTCACAAGTGCAATCGGGCGCGAATCAGACAGGTAACAACATTTGTTCTAAATCAATAAAGGAGTCACTTATTAAAAACTTTTCTATCTGAAAATGGGTTCAAAAGTTTTTAATAGGCAATTAAATATCATTCACTGGAACTCCCGTAGCATCTTACCAAAACTAGATCAATTTAAACATTTTCTTGCTAACTCAAATTTAAATTTTGATGTCATAGTCTTAAATGAAACTTGGCTCACTTGCATAAAATCTCTAAAAATTCCTGGTTTCACTATCATAAGGCAGGATTCTGATCGGCCTCATGGAGGTGTAGCAATTGCTGTAAAAAACTGTTACAACTTTCAAACAATTCAAACCAATTCTAGTTATAATTTCCAAAATATTTTATTACATGTCAACTTTAATTCTTTTAAACTTTACATTTTAGCTGTTTACTGCCCGCCGCCGCCGAATGGTAAATTTCATATTAATCAATTGTCCAGTGTTTTCAATCAAATTGACTCAAATAATTTTCTAATAGTTGGAGACTTCAATGGTCATCATGCTTCTTGGGGCTCCAGAAACAATGATAGAAGAGGCAATATCATCCACTCCTTTGCAGAATCCCATAATCTAGTATGTTTGAATGACCACGATTTAACCACTCTGGCACCTCACGGGCAAACAGGTAACATTTTGGATTTAGTTTTTGTATCGCCTTCGTTAAGCTCAAGCTGTGCCTTCTCAGTTGCTGATGATCCGCTAAGTAGCAATCATTATCCAGTAATTATAGAAATGCTGTTTAATGAATCTCGTCATTTTAATCAAATAGAAACTCCCTCGGCCTCTGATTCAGTTGGTTCACAATCTGATATCTCTCTCTCCAAAGTGAACTGGAACAAAATAGATTGGACAGACTTTTCTGATAAATGTAAAGATGAGTTTTCACTCTTTTTATCAACAGGTGATCCTCTAAAAGATTATGACACTTTTATGGAAATATTGACAAAAATTTTGACTTCCGTCCCTAGACGTAAAAAATTTAGAGCTGACCTACGTAAAAATAGAAAAGCTACCATATGGTGGAACAGTTCATGTGAAGAAGCAGTAACAAAAGCGAAAATAGCATTATTGTCATATAAAAAATACCCAACTTTAGTTAATTACTTAATTTATAAGCAGTTTGACGCCAAAAAGAAAAAAACAATCGCTGAACAGAAGAGAATATCATGGTTCAATCTTTGTTCTACATTTAACCGTATGACATCTTCTAAAATAATTTGGGACCATATCCGTAGATTCAAATTCTCAAAAACTACTCAAACTAAAAATAATAAATTTTTTGATGATCCTGCAATAGCCATGGAATTTTTAAACAAAATTGCGAATACCAATGATGTAAATGATAATTTATTTCTAGATTTAGAAAGTTATTTTTCCTCTAGCGGGTCTCAAGCAGCGCTCTGGTTGACTAAACAGTTTTCATTATGCGAATTAGACGCTTCCCTTCAAAACAAACGCAACAGTTCTCCAGGTCCAGATTTTATTCCTTATCTGGTCATAAGAAAGCTACCTTCTATAGCTAAGTCTATTTTATTATCAATTTTTAATTTACTTTGGACATCTGTCTGCGTTCCCCCCTCTTGGAAAATTCAACATACAATCCCAATTTTAAAACCTTATAAAGACGCCAACAATATTGATTCCTACAGACCAATTTCATTGACTTCCTGTTTTTCAAAAATATTTGAAACCATGCTCAAAAATAGGTTAGAATGGTTTGTGGAAAATAACTCTCTCATCCCTAAAAACCAGTATGGATTTCGTAAAGGCCAAAGTACAATGGAAAATCTAGGCTGCCTCATTGGAGACATCAAAAATGGGTTTCAAAATCAAGGTTTTACCTTAGCAGTCTTTTTAGATATTAAAGGCGCTTTTGACAACATCGATCACAGATTTTTAGTACAAAGTTTGCATTCATTAGGTTTACCTGGGACTATATTGAAGTGGATATTTAACTTTCTTCACAACCGCAGAGTACTACTTAAAATAAATAACAATTTGTACGGGCCAAAATTTACTTCTAAAGGCACACCTCAAGGGTCCGTTATTTCACCTTTAATTTTTGTTTTATCATTGGTGACTTTGATGCATGAACTTCCTCATAGTATCAAGTATTTACTTTTCGCTGACGACCTAGTCATTTATAGTACTAGTAATGATCTTCAAATAGCTGAATCATTAATCAATAGTTGCCTTAACATCTTACATAACATCCTAAATAACTGTCTCAAGTTAGAAGTTAACATAAATAAGAGCTCTGTTGTAATATTTTCTCAACATACTATACCGTATCAACCCAAAATTATGTTCGATGGTTCTGTAATATCAATTAGTTCCTGTGTCAAATATTTAGGAATTTATTTGGAGTCAGATTTGTCCTGGAAACTTCACACAGAAAACATAGCTAGAAAAGCCGAGTTAGGGTTAAATATTATGAGATCCCTGTGTGGCGTATCATGGGGAGCTGATCCAAAAATACTTAAACTGTTGTATATAACAACTGTCCGTAGTCATTTTGACTATGGTTGTATCTTTTATGGTGAAGCAACCAATAACTTACTACGTAAATTAGATTTAATCCAGAATAGAGCCATGCGTATCATAACTGGAGCTCTAATGTCTTCTCCTATAAATTCTTTGGAAGTTGAGTCAGGAATCGTCCCTCTAAGCGTAAGAAGAAGTTATATAACAGATAAATATTGCCTTAAACTAGTCAGCCGGGACAATGACATTGTAGTAAAATATTTAGAAAATTATGTATACCCTAATTTTAATGTGACTCCTTTAATTGTTACTACTTCGTTGGCTCACGCCATAGCCTACTTAAATTTTGAATTCCAGGATGTTGTTTATTGGTCTAGTTTACTACCATGTTTCAACTTCGATTACGCTTGTACTATTGAAGATTTATTTGTCAACATTACTCATTTTAAAAATAAGTTTGAGTTTCTAGAATACCTTAGCCATAAGTCTGATTTTGTAAAAATATATACCGATGGTTCTAAAACTGATAGTAGAACAAGTTTTGCCTTTTATGACGCATCTAACAAAATAGGGAGGGTGTACGGATGCAACGATCATTTTTCTATTTTCTCAGCCGAAACTTTGGGTATCTTCTATGCACTAAAATATGTACAAATTAATTTAACAACTTCACGAAAGATTTTGATTTTATGTGATTCGATGAGCGTGCTGCAAGCTTTATCCGTCAGTATTTTTAATGCCTCTGCTAATTATTTAATTTATGAAGTTAAAAACCTTGTTAATATTTTGAAAAAGGTCAATATTCAAGTAGAATTTACCTGGGTGCCTGGACATTCGGGTGTACTAGGCAATGAGTTAGTAGACTCTCTTGCTAAATCCTCTGCTAATCTGAATATTTGTGATTTGAAAGTCCCTTTCACTGATTTGTACATTTTTATTAAAAACAATATGTATAAACGTTGGGATATTTGCCTTACTAACTCCAGGGCTATTAAAGGTAAATGGTTGGAACAAATTGCTGTTAAACCTTCCACTAAAGCGTGGTTTGAAAAAAGCCCAAAATTCTTGGGTAGATCTTTTTCTGCTACAATAAGTCGTTTAAGAATCGGTCATAGCAGAATTCCATCACATCTACATCGTCTTAATCTCCTAGAAAGTCCTTCCTGTCCACATTGTGACTCTGATTTTTGTGATCTCGATCATTTAATTTTTGTTTGTCCTCAATTTGCTATTCAACGTCTACTATTAATAGCTCAAGCGCTAAATATTGTAAAGGGGAACTTGCCTAATAATACACAAAAACTACTGTGTATCACTGAATTGTATTTTATTGTATATTGTTTCATAATTAATACCTTCGGGCGAATTTAATTTTTATTTGTTTTCCTTTCTGTATTTTCAATGTGCGATTGAATTGATTGATCACCATGTTAAGTTATCAGTTATTTTTAAGTTTTTGTACATACTAGCAATATAGTTACTTTTGATTTGTATAATTTTTGTAGTAATGTGTAGAATAGAATAACTACTACTTAATCTCAAGTTTTTTGTATTGGTAATTTTTAAGTTTGCTTTTTGGCTGATGGCCCAGTCGCCAATGCCTTAATAAATTAAAAAAAAAAAAAAAAAATTAACGTCTGTCAATTTGATTTTTGACAGATAGATGAATAGCAGTGTTGTTCGTTTTGTCAACAATGCCATGTTCTAATGCACGTGCATTTTATTATTTTCACTGAAAATTATCTTGGATGCATAAGCAATGGACGCTTACGACATATTTAAAAAACTGACTAAAGGCTTAACGTTCAAGCATCGTGTTTTGGGTGTTGAAAATGATGTAAGTATTCCTAACCTCCTTGCAGAGTATTTTTCTCCCTATTTTGCTTTACTTCTTCTGAATAGTTGTAAAAAAAAGTCCTAGTTATTCATCAAATCTTGTGGTTCGTTGTTATCTACCGTACAGTCCTTATCACAAAGCAGAATTTTACTTTTAGAGCATTCCAGAATTTGGCTTTATAGCACCTTAAAATACCGTAAATCAAAGAATAATCTCAGAAAAATCAAACAATTCATGAAAGCTTAATGCCTAGAGAGGCCTCTAATGGGCCATCCCATTATTAATCATCAATCATGGTCAGATTAGCCTATGGCTATGTTGACATTCCACCAGGAAAGACTATCACATAGATGGATTAAAGAATACTTTAGTTCAGGAGCAAGTTGTCCCTTTTTGCAACCATTAATCAACCTTGGATCACACTTTGTAAAACATTAAATATCTACTACTATCTCTCGTAATTGACTTTTTGTCAAAGCTAAAGCACAAAGATGAGCTGGTCACTGGCTCATGAAAATAGCTAATGAATGTCTAATGAGAATAGGAAAGAATAAAGATTTATTAAGTTTGCTTACAATCATCACACTAAACTCACAAAAAAACTATATTCACCTAAGCTACAATTACTATTCAATGGTGTCACTTTGATTTTCTTAAGGGGCATAAACCGTCTACCAAAACCTTATCAGTCAAAAAGGAAGAAAAAATTTATGATGAAATAAAAGAAGAACTTCCAGAAGATGATGATATTTTGAGTATCAAATCAGAGCCAGAGTCTGAAGCAGAAGATGAGTCTGAAAATGAAGCGTCTGATAATGACCTGCAGTTTGTTGAAGGTGTGAAACTTGGAAAACAGAAGAAAAAAGGGAAGAAAGAAAAGACTGAGGATCTGCAGAAGAAACTAGAATTAGAAGAGGTATGCACTTTTTTATTACTGGCTAAAAAGATCAGACTGCTTGGCTAAGAGCTACCCCAAACTCTTACAATAGAAGTGTTAGAGTGTTACCCCCTTATTCATAAAAACTTAAACAGCTCTTATAGAACACGATAACTTTTGTATCGCTTTGTCACTGTCATTCTTGTTGCTGCCGCCATTTGCGAGTAAGTGACAGAACACGTCAATAGCTTAAACAATGCGTTAGCGTTGCGTTCGTTTTTATGAATAAGGGGGTTAGACACTTGTTGTTAGGAGGCAACTGTGGGTAGTTAATTTGTGGTCATCTCAGAAATTCAATTCAATTCTTTATTGCGGGTCACATAGGAATAAATTGACATTGTTTAGGTAGGTACATGTGATGCCCTGTATTTAAGGGCATTGCAAACATTACGTGACATAAGTTGTCAGTTTACTTAACCTAATTAATACTTAAGAAAATTAACATTGTTCCATAAATATATATCTATCTTACATAATATTCTTTCTAATATTTTAATATTCTTACAACAATTCAACATCTAGGAAAAATATTGCAATAAATTATCTGAGATCAAAGTAACAAATTTCTGAAGGAACTTAATGAGACTAAATTTACAAAGGTTACTGCATGCTATCCTCAAAAAACTCAGAGATGGTATAGTAGCTTTTGGTAATAAGATACTTTTTTAAATTAACTTCAAAGGCCGTAGCCTTTTTGTTGTAAAACCTGTTTTGTAAGCTGAAGCTGGAAATAAGACATTCTTTATAATTTTGAATGACAATGATTTGAACCAAGTGTCTTTGCTTTTTTGACTCTACTGAAGTATTCACCTTTGTATAAACAAAACCTTGTAATGTAAATATTTCTAAAATATATCTTTTATTCATCAATCTAACTATTTATTTCAACACTTTTCAATGTTTTTAATCGTGCTAGGTATATGGTTATATATTTTTATTAACATAGAATGCGGTGCAGAAGTAAATATTTTCAATTTCGAAAAAGGTGCTTTTAATTTATTTTGATAGCGGTTGTTGCGTCTTATAGCTTTTACAGGGGAGTACAAGTCCACATGCTTCCTAACGAATTTACAGGCTTCTAATATGTAAAGACAAGACAGGGTTAGTATATTAAGTTTTCTGAAATAGGGTTTACAAGAGTCCATCTGTTTTATGTTCGTTATGATTCTTATGCATTTTTTCTGCAGTACGAAGATGTCCTGTATATTACTAGAGTTTCCCCACAGTATTATGCCGTAGGAAAGGCGCGAGTGGGCATAGGCATAATAAGCTGAAAGAGCAGTATCCAAATTGGTTACCCGCTTTAATCGTCCTAAGGCATATATAAAAGAAGACAATTTACTTGTTAATTTTTGGATATCAGGTTTCCAGGAAATGTGAGTATCAAGCTCAATGCCTAGCATAGTTGCTGAATTAACAGTTTCTAATTTCGTTGATTTATATTTGTAGTTGATTTCCAAAGCATTTTTCTGGTAGGGTTTAAATTGAATTAATTTCGTTTTATTAAGATTTAGTTTTAGGTTGTTACGATTTAGCCAGTCTGCAATTGAGTCTAATAGGGTGTCTAATTTTCTTGTCAGTGAATTTATATTTGTGCAAGACATAACAACAGATACATCGTCTGCGAAGGACACACTGTCAAAGGAAAATGATTCGGGGAGGTCGTTAACATAGACAAGAAATAGAATACAACCCAGGACACTACCTTGGGGAATCGAGCCGGTGATAGGAATGAGATCTGATCGTGTATATTCAATTTTGCCTGTATCAAAGTTAATATTTTCTATTTCAACATATTGAGATCGATTTTCGAGGTAGGATCGAAGCCAATCAAAAGCTAGACCTCTTATTCCGAGTCTGTAGAGCTTATCTAAAAGTATTTTATAATTAACTCTATCATAGGCCTTACTCATATCGAGTAATAAGCCTACTGCATATTCTTTATTATTAATAATATCAAGTATTTTTTGTACGTATTTATATATCGCTAAAACAGTTGTTCTACGTTTACGGAAGCCAAATAGTCTGCTACTCTGCACATCATGTATTTTGACTTTACTGTTGTTACTCTGTCGCAATTATTGTAAACAAATGAGGTTAAAAAAGAGTGACTACCGAGTTTCTTGCCGGTTTCTTCTCGGTAGAATCAACACCTCCAAACCAGTGGTAGAATCACCTTATTACTTTTTAATTTTTATGTTGTGACTTGTCATAAGTGCTTTTTATTAAGTTTACATGAATCAAGACTATTTTTACTTTACTTTACTTTTAATGCACTTATTTTGATAGAATTTATCTATTTTTTCATCTAATTTCACAAGATTCATCTACCTAATCTGTTGAGGTATCTATGAAGTTTTTTTTAGTTTCTGAATACTTTCTTTTTTAGCAAAATCGCTTCCGAAATGAGCATGGCATCAAGGCAGTTGGCCGCCATGTGCCAGCTGCACTCCAGAACTTCTCAGACCTGGGGCAGAGGTATGGAGTGTCCCAAGCTCTGATAGACACAGTCACCGAGTGTGGCTACACTGAACCAACTCCTGTGCAGCGGCAAGCTCTCACGTGTATGTTGGAGGTAAGTTGTTTCCCAATTTGTCAATAGATATTTTTTTTCTATTTCGCATTTTTCGCCGAATAATAGTTTCACTGAATACTGTTTGGTTTAATCAATACCAAACTAGATATTTAACCGTATTATTTGGTTTGTCATTTCATTGTTTTGGCGCGTAAAAAAGTTCTAATTCGGCCGAATACCAAAAGCTTAGACAATATCGCAAATACCAGATGAATATTCGGCTGAATGAATATGTGATCTGTGCCAGGACCGGCAAATCTTTGCCTGCGCGCCAACCGGCTCCGGCAAGACCGCAGCCTTCCTCTTACCAATCCTCCACGCCCTCGGCGCTCCGGCGGGCGGCCCGCGAGCCCTGGTGCTCTGCCCCACTCGCGAGCTGGCTCACCAGACTCACCGGGAGCTGCTGAGGCTCAGCGCGGCTACTAACATACGCTGCACTGTTCTGAAGGACGTCAAGGAGAATAAGATGAAGGAGAGGGAGTCTACGTTTAAGAAAAGTGGTAAGTGTGGCATTAAAGTATGATAATTATGAACTAGCTTTTACCAGCGACTTTGGTTTATTAAAGCATATGTGCTATCCTGATTTATCACATGAACTTGAAAGATGATACGTCCCTGGCACGGTCATTCATAGTTTGTTTGATACAAAGGAATGCGCAGATGCCATAATATTGGAAAGTTTCATGAAAATACCAGCATGGACTGTAGTTTGCGTCCAGCATCCAACAAAATCCTACCTTCGTCAAACTGTCCATTCAAATTGAGTTGTTCACTCTGAGTAAAGATAGTGTAATTATTTTTGTGTTGTTTCAGATATTGTTATAACCACACCTAATCGACTCTGCTACTTGCTCAATCACGAAAATGCCAAAATAACACTAGACAAGTAAGTAATAAATTAAAAAAAAGCTATTTCGTAACCACTGTTCCCCATATCTTGTGGATGCCCGGCCTGGTGTGATAATGCATTTGTAGACTGGCAAAAAGAGACTTCATAACGAGCTAAATAAATAACTTCTCAGAATGTGAAATTTTGACACTATAGTCCGTTCGCGTTAAGAACGCAGTGATTTTTAAATTAAATTTCCCACAATAAAACTCAGATCCACAACCTCGGCGTTCGAAAGTATGCGATCAACTGGTCACTGTGGACTTGACTTTCTAATTAAGGACGATTAAATTAGTTTGAGAGCGTGCTAGATCGAAAGACAAGTATAAAATTACCGCATTCTAAACGCGAATGGACTATAATAATAGTAGGTATATCGGATGTGCAACCATTAGGCTTAGATGCCCTTATACAAAAAACTTCTAGAGAGAAACATTTGATTCCAGGGTCCGCTGGCTCATAATCGACGAAGCCGACAAGCTGTTCGAAGGCTCAGCCGACCAGACCTCCGACTTCCGCCAACAGATGGAGCAGATAATGACGTCATGCGCCAGCAAGCAGCGCCGCGTCGCCATGTTCAGCGCCACGCACACGCCAGCCGTCGCCAAGTGGTGCCGACGGAACCTGAGGGGACTCGTCAATGTCACTGTTGGACAAAGGTAAGCCAAGAGACAACACACTAAATGCGTCATTTGTAGCTATATTCTCATGCTCCCCTGAGACAGGTTTTTGAATAGATGACACACACTTGCGCTCCATATCTCAACCCCCACCTCATAAGGTTTTCTCTGCAGAGGCTAACCCAAGAAAGTAAGTTTTCTTTCGTTTCAATGGCATCAAATACAACCCGAACTTGGAGCCACTGTGCAAGTAGGTAGAGACCAAAGCAAGGAGGTGACCCTTAGTCTGAAGGTCTACGATACAGCGCTTTCAACTCCAACTAGGTATTGTCTGTGGAGGTCAACCCCAGAAAGAAATCTATTAAGTGCCTTACAGGTTGGCCACAGTTGAAGATTAGCAGGCTAGTATTAGGCTTCCGCCAGCAGATGGAGCAGATAATGACGTCATGCGCCAGCAAGCAGCGGCGCGTCGCCATGTTCAGCGCCACGCACACGCCAGCCGTCGCCAAGTGGTGCCGACGGAACCTGAGGGGACTTGTCAATGTCACTGTTGGACAGAGGTGAGGCAAGAAACAACATACTGAATTTATCATTCGTCGCCATATTCACATGCTTCCCTGAGACAGGTTTTCGAATAGATGACACACACTCGCGCTCCATATCTCAACCCCCACCTCACTAGGTTTTGTCTGCAGCGGCCAACCCAGAAAAGTAAATTTTCTTCCGTTTCAATGGCATCAAATACAAACCGAACTTGGCGCCACTGTGCAGGTAGGTAGCGACCAAAGCAAGGAGGTGACTCTTAGTCTGAAGATCCACGCTATAGTTGCTCTCAACTCCAACTAGATATTGTCTGTGGAGGCCAGTCCCAGAACGGAGTCTATTAAGTGACTTCCAAGTTTGCCTCGGTCCAAGGCTCAGCAGACCAGATATCAGATATGGAGTAGAAATGTCGTCATGCGCCAGCAAGCAGCGGTGCGTCGCCATGTTCAGTGCGACGCACACGCCAGCCGTCGCCAAGTGGTGCCGACGGAACCTGAGGGGACTTGTCAATGTCACTGTTGGGCAGAGGTGAGCCAAGAGACAACAAACTGAATTTGTCATTCGTCTCCATATTCACATGCTTCCCTGAGACAGGTTTTTAAATAGATGACACAAAACACACAAACATATGTGATCACACACACTCGACCTTGGAGCTCGAGTGTGAAAACCTAGTGAGATGAGGGTTGCGATACTCCATATCTCAACCCTCATCTCACTAGGTTTTGTCTGCAGCGGCTAACCCAGAACAGTAAGTTTTCATCTGTTTCAATGGCATCAAATACAACCCGAACTTAGCGTTGCGCCACTGGGCAGGTAGGTCACAGAAACCAAATCAAGGAGGTGACCCTTAGTCTGAAGGTCCATGCTATAGTCACTCTCAACTCCAACTAGATAGATCTGTGGATACCAGTCCCAGAACGGAGTCTATTAGGTGACTTCCAAGTTTGCCTCGGTCCAAGGCTCAGCAGACCAGATATCAGATATGGAGCAGATAATGACGTCATGCGCCAGCAAGCAGCGCCGCGTCGCCATGTTCAGCGCGACGCACACGCCAGCCGTCGCCAAGTGGTGCCGACGGAACCTGAGGGGACTCGTCAATGTCACTGTTGGACAGAGGTTAGCCAAGAGACAATATACTGATTTTTCATGCGTCGCCATATTCACATGCTTCCCTGAGACAGGTTTTTGAATAGATGACAAACTTGCGCTCCATATCTCAACCCCCACCTCACTAGGTTTTGTCTGTAAAGGCCAACCCCAGAACAGTAAGTTTTCTCCCGTTTCAATGACATCAAATACAACCCGAACTTGGAGCCACTGTGCA
This sequence comes from Udea ferrugalis, assembly GCA_950022985.1. Classification (NCBI taxonomy): domain Eukaryota; kingdom Metazoa; phylum Arthropoda; class Insecta; order Lepidoptera; family Crambidae; genus Udea; species Udea ferrugalis. The sequence goes on along the minus strand of OX465527.1, from coordinate 1,201,996 downwards.
AGTAGGTAGAGACCAAAGCAAGGAGGTGACCCTTAGTCTGAAGGTCCACGCTATAGTCGCTCTCAACTGCAACTAGATATTGTCTGTGGAGGTCAACCCCAGAACGAAATCTATTAAGTGCCTAACAGGTTGGCCACAGTTGAAGGTCAGCAGGCTAGGATCAGGCTTCCATCAACAGATGGAGCAGATAATGACGTCATGCGCCAGCAAGCAGCGGCGCGTCGCCATGTTTAGCGCCACGCACACGCCAGCCGTCGCCAAGTGGTGCCGACGGAACCTGAGGGGACTTGTCAATGTCACTGTTGGACAGAGGTAAGCCAAGAGACAACATAATAAATGCGTCATTCGTCGCCATATTCACATGCTTCCCTGAGACAGGTTTTCAAATAGAGGACACACACTTGCGCTCCATATCTCAACCCCGTCCTCGCTAGGTTTTGTCTGCAGAGGCCAACCCAGAACGGTAAGTTATCTTCCGTTTCAATGGCATCAAATACAACCCGAACTTAGCGTTGCGCCACTGGGCAGGTAGGTCACAGAAACCAAATCAAGGAGGTGACCCTTAGTCTGAAGGTCCATGCTATAGTTACTCTCAACTCCAACTAGGTTTTGTATGCATTGGGCAACCCCAGAACGGAGTCTAATAAGCGACTTTCAGGTAGGTCAGGTAGGTCCGGTCCGTCCCGGTCGCGAAAGCTTAGTCGAGCACTATCAGGCTAGGTTTTAGAGGCCAACCCCAGAACGCAGTCGATTAAGCGACTTCCAGGTTCACGACAGTTGAAGCTCAGTAGGTTACGATCAGGCTTTCGTCAGCAGAAGGGACTGATAATGTCGTCGTGGGCATTTACAATCTTATCTATAATATCTCTATATATAAAAATGGATCGCTGTTCGTTAGTCTCGCTATAACTCGGAAACGGCAGAACCGATTTGGCTAATCATAGTTTTAAAATATTTGTGATGGTCTAGGGAAGGTATAAAAGGTGAGTAAACATGAGAAAACGCTAGGAATATAGTGAAAAACCACAATTTAGTTTTCTCATAGCAACTGTTCCTACCTGTCTCGTGACACTGAATATTTGACAACAGAACGAAGTCTGTTGGGACAGCTAGTTTTATATAAAAATCCATATCTGAAACTATCGAATAATCCGAAATAATTATATCCGAATCGGGTGTTATAGTAATTCCTATATTTTTTGCTCACAGGAATGCAGCAACACACTTAGTGGACCAGGAGTTGCTGTACTGCGGCAACGAGAACGGCAAGCTAGTGGCCTTCAGACAACTGGTGCAGAAAGGGCTCAAGCCACCAGTTCTAGGTAAGATGAGACCTTTTTGCAATATTATTTTTGAGGAAATACCTTCTTATGCGACACTGTTATGGAAACTTGGAATTACTATGGAAATTCGGAGTGCAGCATTAAGGTATGATTCCGAATCACGCTGCACGCAGCAGTGCTGCGTGCCACTTCTGGTCCCTATACAATTTCTACTATTAACTTAGATGAAACTCCGAGCTAAGCAGCAATGTCGCAGCAGCACTGCTGCGCATCAGTGTCGCCCTGCCGCCGCGACATAATAGGCCTAGCACGAACCGATAACATTTTGGTAATCGCAAGGTAAACGATACTTTTTTTTCTTAATGACATAAGAAAAAAAAAAGTATCGTTAATTTTCGGTTACCAAGACGTTAGCGGTTCGTGCTAGGCCTACGTAGTGACACGCCTGCCGCCGCATCTCAAAGCAAACTAACCAATCACAAGAACGCATCAACTCGACACTGCCGCAGCACCTTATCGGCAGCGCTGCTGCTTGCATGTGTCTACACCCAGCGGGATCCCCTATCTGGGAGACTTATGAGTGATACAGAGAATTAGATCTGAATATGTTCTACTGAATTATGCTGAAAACAGAATTTGTTCCGTAAAATAAACGGAAATATTCGCTTCTTTAACAGACCTCCAGCCAGCGGGATATTTTCTTAAACTACGTCCGATGAACTATAAATTGATATTAACTTTTAGATCTATGTTTATTCTGTTTATTTAAAGAAAAATCAGTCTCCTAAAGTCCGTAATTCGGTCACAATCAAGCTGCAAAGAAACCTCCATTCAGCGGACTATTTCTTCTAAGGATGTTATTATTGCAGCTTTTACGATAAGATAGATAGATAGATATTCTTTATTGTACAAAAACATTACATTTCAAGCAAATAACACAACAACAATGAGAACAATGTACAATTTAGGCGGTCTTATCGCTAGAGAGCGATCTCTTCCAGACAACCTAATACAATTTAAACTATTTACGGCACATTTTACTAAAATTCCCTATTTGTTCATCTTTCATCATCATTTGTAAGCTGTAATTAGTTTAAATTTTATTAATTTATCGTAAAAGCTGCAATAATAACATCCTTAGAAGAAATAGTCCGCTGAATGGAGGTTTCTTTGCAGCTTGATTGTGACCGAATTACGGACCTTAGGAGACTGATTTTTCTTTAAATAAACAGAATAAACATAGATCTAAAAGTTGATATCAATTTATAGTTCATCAGACGTAGTTTAAGAAAATATCCCGCTGGCTGGAAGTCGGTTAAAGAAGCGAATATTTTCGTTTATTTTACGGAACAAATTCTGTTTTCAGCATAATTCAGTAGAACACATACAGATCTAATTCTCTGTATCACTCATAAGTCTCCCAGATAGGGGATCCCGCTGGGTGTAGACACATGCTGCTTGCTGCCGAGTTCGGAATCAAATGTACAACTTCAAAATCTATATTAAATTAATTAATTAACTGTTGTTTCAGTGTTCGTCCAGAGCAAGGACCGCGCCAAGCAGCTGTTCAAAGAGCTGATCTACGACGGCATCAACGTAGACGTCATCCACGCGGACAGGACGCAGAAACAGGTTACAACTCTTTACTCTTTCTTTCTCTTTTAGCTTCACTCGACTTTTTGTTTCTGTGAAAAAATGTGTGAAAAAAACGTACAGAGGCGAGTTTGTATTGGTCTGGGTGTTTTCTATGTATATTAAGTATGTATTTACAAAAGAAAAAGTATTTAATTAAGTTTATCCATTGTCTAGTATCCCATAAAAAGGGCTTTAATAGCTCATCTTGTGGCTAGATGGCGCTGTGTGGAATTTTGTCCAGGGATATTCATATTATTATTGTATTCTTGTTGTCCCGTAGCGAGACAACGTGGTCCGCAGCTTCCGAGTGGGCCGCATCTGGGTGCTGATCTGTACCGAGCTGATGGGCCGTGGGATCGACTTCCGCGGAGTCAACCTGGTCATCAACTACGACTTTCCGCCCTCCGCCATCGCTTATATACACAGGTTAGTGGCCTGCATTCACTTATAGGCTTTTACAGACATTTAATAATCAGACTAAAATAACACAAAACAAATTAGGTATACAAAATAATCGTAGAGAACATTTATTTCAAAATCAAATTAGCTTTATTTAAATAGACCTGTTACAGAGTACTTTTAAATCGTCAAATCGAATTAACAAAGAAAACATACTTAATAATTATTATTAATTTATTTATTCTTTATCGCCCAAAATCAATAAAGGCATTTTCTGGCAGTTTACCGCGGCTCTGCTAGATAATTTAAGAAACAATATATTTACCCTGTGTGTTCTGATCACTTACTAAGGGCCTAAGTACCATGAGTTTTCGTCTAAGCAGTCGCCAGATCATTTTGACATTTGCTGTGTAGAATTTCGTATAGCTCTTCTAGCGTGTATGAAAGCAACTTACAATCTTCCATACAAATATTTGACGCTAGCGACAACGCTATCTAGCGTAAACGAAACGCGACGCCCGAGTCACATTATGTACATGTATTTGATGTTTATGTTTATCGTATTTTCATATGTATGCTTATTTTGTGGTTGAAGTTAGCTCTGACGACACGAAAGTACTGTGTAATGGTCTACTTGAACTCAGCAATATTTCATTTTTGAATTATGAATTCTCAGGATAGGTCGCGCCGGGCGCGCGGGGCAGCGAGGGCGGGCGGTGACTTTCTTCACACAAGATGACGTCGGCAACCTTCGGAGGTCAGTATAATATTTGGATTTCTTGACCTTGCTTTAATTGATTAAGAACACTGACCTAATAAGTATGTTCTGAAGTTTCGAAACAACATGTTGAGAAAAAAGAGTGGTATGAATATGTGCCTTATACATTTCGTACAATTAATGGTGTTTAGAATACTTACTCAAAACACAAGATCAATTTCCAACTTAGCCAATAACTGAGGAAGTATTTCTATAATGTTCAAGTATTTATTTAAAAATAACCACTCAAATCAGTCTCTCTTTCTATTTCTTTCTGTCAATTCAGTTCATTCAGGTTTCAGAAAACCATCATATCAAGATGTCCATACAATATTAATTTAGAAATGTTTCCTTAACCTCCATGTTTGTTTAACAGCATAGCGTCAGTGATGAAGCAGTCCGGATGCGAAGTGCCCGAGTACATGCTGAAGCTGAAGCAGAACCCCAACAAGAGGAAGAAGCTCATGACGAAGGCGCCGAGCAGGGACAAGATAACCACCATCTTGGAGAAGCGCCCGGACAAGTGAGTACAAAATGGCCGCCAGTCAGCTGTTTTGATGTGTTCCTTTTTTTGCAGCAGATATACAGGTTGAATTTGACCAGTGGGCGTGAATCCTAAACTTTGAGTAATACAGAAATACGCTGAAAGGAGTTTTTTTGAAAAAAAACATACTGTAATATTATATACTGCTTATAATAAGGACCAAGTTCTGGGAAATTACATTATATGGCAAGCACAAGGAAATTATTATCCTCCCTCATTATTAATAAAATAAATGTATGTTACCAAAACACGGTGTAGTGCTAACTTGACCCAAAATAGATGTCTACTGCTCATTGAACGAGCATGTTCGTAAATTAACTAAGTATACTATTCAAAAATACAGTCAACACCTCATCAAGCTATCCATTTTTGTTTTTTTTATTTTACTCTTACCAACCGTTTACCGTTAGTTAAGTAATTTTACTGAAAATAAAGCGAATAAAATTAATAAAGCAATCGAACAAAAAATTAAATGGTAATAAATATGCTTTTTGGGTATGTACCTATGTTAATTTTGTATTTTATATGTTTGTTTGTCTCATGTTGAACGTGAATTTTACTTTGCCTTTTACAGGAGAAAATTGGAAACGAATCAAGAGACTGATAATGCTGAGACACCAGCCAAAGACACCAAGACAGTGGAGAGCGGGAAAAATAAGAAATACAGGAAAAATGGGCCTGGAAAAGGCAACATGTTCGACTACAAAAAAGAAATAGGAAAAGTACACAAAAAGAAAAAACATAACAAATTAAATAAGAATAAGAAATTTGTGAAGCCCAATAAGTCGTAGTTAGGTATGCCGTAATAAATAGCTATTATCTCTATTATTTCTTTTATTTTCTCTACGTAGTGTTGTCTAAAGTCAATTTATTAATTTCTTGTAGCAATCTTATCCTTTTTAACAAAATTAATGAACTTGAAAAAATGAAGACAATTTTGTTCGTGAATATTGTACACTGTTAATTAAATAAAGACGAAGTAAAATAACGTAAATTTACTTACTTTTGAATGCTTGAAGAAAAAATAAAATTATTTTTCGAGCAGACATTATAAATGAAAAATAGATTAATTTTCAAAGTTTAATTCGTCCCCATGACAACATTTAAAACACATACAAAATATACAGTCTTCTTCAATTATATACAAAAATAGCCCATAATATGCATAATAACAGTTACCCTTATCTTAAAAATATAATATAAAATTTAGTGGACAAATCTTAACATAAATTAAAAATATTCCTATGATTTCTAAATAAGCCAAGTCCTCTGTATGGCACTTTATCAAGACGATAGTTTTTTGATTTTTAATTTACACACTTAATATTAAACAATATAAACGTAATATATTATTGGTCCTTAAAAATAACATTCACCTATTGACTTCAGGCAACAATATTACTATTTTTTTTAATTATGCACGCTCCAAGAGTGAATGTTTCAAATAATTAGATATGACAAAATATTTGGTAGCATGGCTGTCTTTTTGTAAATGACGAATTCTATGATTGAATAAGATACGAAAATCACAATGGCGTCCTACGTGCGCGATTCCAATTTCTTGTGCGTCAACGCTTGTTCATAACATAAAATAAAAAAATATCTAACCACTGAAGGTTTTTAAATTCGGCATTTTACTTAGAACTCAACTTAACATATATTTTAAAGTACTTAAGCATTATCAAATATATATAAACAAGGAAGCACTTGAATTCGCACCCTATTAAAGACACATCTTGTATATCTGCCTTATTATGAAAAAATAATAATAAAATAAAAAAGTAACAAGACTTATTTTTAAAGGGTTAGACTACAACCTTTTAGCCTCAATAGCAGCCTATTTAAGCCTATCCAGTCTCAGACTAGGCAGCAAGTTTTTATCTAACGAATCGAGACTGTAAAAAAACATTTACGAGATTCAAAAAAATAACATCTGATCACGAAAACTTGTAAATATAACCTTTGACGTAACGGGGGAAACCGTTATTTATGAAATAATTATTATAAACATTTATACTAACATGTAACATACCTTTATTCAACTTTCATCCTCATGATTGATTTAAGGATGATCATAATTATTAAAAGATATTGATATCAAAATAGAACACAAACATTTTTTCTATTCTAGGTACTTATATTTCAAGGTCGGCATGTAACTTTAGGAGTTAAACATAATATTATAGTTTATTTTCGAACTTATCTGCATGTTCAAACATATAGTAGAGATCGTCTTAGATGAAATGACGTGCCCCTCCACTGCAACTACGCCTAAATGTTTTAAGCGTAGTTGGTGCGCGTCATTTCAGCATAGACGATCTCTACGCGACATAATCTTTTAAGACTGTATCACGTGGTTGCCGCTCATATTATACAATTTAACATCAAAAGCATATAAATATGAACTCACGAAACAGAGATCAGAATCTGATAAATGAACGAAGCTACCATTTGGATGGTATTAGCATAGAGTCTCACTGCATTTGAGGCTTCATTAGCTCGTTGCGTTGCGCGGTTTCATCGCAGCGTCAGTCTCTTCGTCGTTCATTTATTTATGGCGGTCTTAATGCTGACAAGGCTAGTCAACCCTAATAGAAAAGTTTAGTACACGCGTCGTTTTACTTAAAGTTTTATTAACATGCTACATTGCACCACCAATGTTTCAACGCTGCACGCTTATGAGACCTCTTCCTAAGTCTCGGCCTGTTTGCTAGCCGTTTAAAAACACAGTTGTGATTTTAAAAACACAGTTGTCTTTGTTTGTTGTAAATTCAACTCAACTGTCAAAATAGTTCATATTGCAACCGCCAGAGGCGCTGCTAACGTCAATTTTACCCAAGTTCCCTTCACGCTTCACTATTTCTCATGGTATTACTCGCATAGCCAGTCGCAAGGCAGCCTCGGCATCTTGTTGGCCGGCCAGGGCAGGTAGCCGGCGGTCTTGAACACCCAGTAGTCATACGAGACCTTGCTGATCAGTAGCACGAGGACCAGAACTTCCAGGCCGATGATGTAGTAGATGTAGTCAGTCCAGTCTCTGGGCGTATGACATACCTAGAGAGTGAATAATTTAAATTGTAATCAAATTCTGATGAATGAAAGACCGGCTTTCACTGGAGTGGAGTACAGAAATGTGTTTAAATAAACAATGACCTAAGATAAGATTGACATATAACCTGTGCATAGTGAAAATTGTAAATAAAAATTGTTGGATTATTATTTCACACAACGCCATCTAGCCCAAAACTATGGAAACTAGGGGACGGATAAACATACTGCAGAATGTTTAGCGATCGCGTTATTATTAAATGAGTTCAGTATCAATCATTATCATCATCAACAGCCACATGACGTCCACTGCTGAACATAGGCCTATACCATATATTTCCAGAGCAACGGGTTGTAGGCGGCCAGCAGCCACCGAAACCCTGCGATCTTTATCATTTTACCCAAAACACTGGGTTAATGCAAACTTACCCTTGACTCCACAAGGTCGACGACAGGCCCGAGGTTGTCCTGGCACTCCAGGTTCTTGTAGTCTGGAATGTTTTTGGAGTTCTCCTGGAGCCACGGCTTGATCATCTTCTCGGCGTTGCAGTCGCAAATTATTTTGTTCCCAGCTATGGAGAAGATTGGTCCAGTCGTCCCGAACCTATTGGACAGCACGTACGTGTGGATCTGAAAGATAAAACATTCATTTAAGAACAGTAGACGCAGTTTCAGTTATTATTCAGATTCAATAATAAGCGAGAAACGACGTGCCGAGTTCAAGTCTGCTAAAACCCTTGCTTTGATATCGTTGTACAATTTGGAACTCTCCGGTGAAGAAAAACACCGGTTAAAACCAAAGCAAACCATTAGGCTCAAAATTCGCTGTTTGAAATGTGGACTTCTGAATGTTCCATTCATCATAATGGCAACAGTCAACGTGTTCCTGACTACCCTGTTATATTACGATTCAAGCTTAATGGCGTCTGCGAACATCGCGTGAGTCGATTCGCAGAACACAAATTAAGGTGTCAGCTGGTTACGGGGTGAGGTCAATCTTGCGCACTCGGCCCTCGCAGTTGACTTCCGAGCCGGCATTAAGTTTGAATCGTATTAAATATCCGTAAGCGTATGTTATGGTACCTAAGTAATGAAAATAAGCAATTGGACCTAATATAGACCCCTGTGGAACCACCTTTCTATCTACCCGTACAGCATCAATACATCAACAGAACTAAATGAAATGGGTATTTAGTGATGAAATACTAACAGTCTTAAGTTTGTTGTGTCCGATGGTGAAGAGTCTGAAGTTGTCGATGAACTTGGTGCCTTCGAGCTCGACGATGTTGGTGACGTCATTGTAGTCGATGATCAGCTGACGGAGGTGCTCGTAGGTCGGGTCCTCGCCCACAGCTTGGAGGGAGGTTATCTGTACAAATATTTATTTATGGGTAGGTACTCAAAACAAAAAAAACATATTCTATTGGACACACTATTTGATTCGATAGATAGATGCACAAAATCATGACTTAACGAACAAAAGGGTTATTTAATTTTTAGAGCCATTGAACTACCAATCTACTCAGAAATAAATTTGCCCAAAAGGCCAGTAAGATGGCATTTTCATAGTTTTAGCGGCAAAAAGTTTTCTAAACTTCCTTGTTGCTTTTCTCACAAATTGAACAATGTCATTGTAGCATTCAAAAAAGAGATACATATTACAGGGCAAACTATCTTCATCTAAAACCATATTAATTTCTCGGTATAGATCAAGAATTACAGAATATTATAGGTAGGTACATGGCAAAATAAGTTAAGAAAAATAAATAACAAAATTAATTGTTATTGCGCCCGATAACTTTGTTTTCTGTTTATAACCCGCATAAAAACAGGAACATCCAGTCAGTGTTTGTGTTGAACATAAACAACTTGCTTCTAGAAAATATACTGAGTCAAGTGATCATGTGTTGTGCATTCGGTAAGGTTATGTTAGGTCGATGTTATCAGTTTACTTTTAGAACCTATCAAGTACCCGTATGTAGATTCTATACATAATTCATGAAATTACGAGAAGATACACCTTAAATCCAATAATTCTTTATTTAACTTACTAACATTGTACTATTTTATATCTTTCTCTGTTAATGAGTGACTCAGAAGAGTCACTCATTCATAACCTACCTGAAGTATATTTTAATTCCTAAAACAACCTGCTTTCAGTTTCAGATTTATACCTACAACTTTTTAGTAAGATGCAAAACCTCTCTTAAAAATCATTTCGCTTAAGAGTTTAGCTAAAAACCATAATTCCGGTGATAAAAGCTTACATTGTTATACGAGACGTTGAGTTTGACGGTATTAGGCGGCAGGTTGGTCGGCATCTCCTTTAGATGGCGCTGCGAGCAGTCGACTGCCACCAAGTTGGTGACCTCGCCGGCCATCAGCTCCAGGCGTTCGAAGACACAGCTACAGTTGCTGTCCACTGGCTGGATTTTACGACAGTTCGCGTTTAGCTGCAAATAGATTATCAAATCACACTTTTGGTACTTTATTATAGAAGCTCTCACTTACTCTTCACCTAAGAAATAATTAAACTTAGCAAGGAACCATACGCAATACGAACGTGATTCAGAACAGCGTCATTGTACGATTTGGTTGTTATTGTAGTCAAACGCTCGTTTAGCGGAAGCGTTAAATTTTTCTTACATGTAAAAGCCAAAAAGCCTTTATTTCTAAACAAAATAATATTTGTAAAGAAATATCTGCATCGTTCGATCATGCGTTACTAAATCGCACTGAACTGGTGTTGGTGATGTGAAGTAGACGAAGCCAAACTTAAGTTCGATCTATCCTGAATAATCTCCAAATTGGGGTGGCATTCCGGCGGACGTCACTTCAAATCTCAGTGCTTCACGCTAATACTGAATCAGTATTTTCTCTCATGTTGTATGTAAATAATAAGTAACAAAAAAAATTAGCCTTAGTTCTTTTCACTCAAACGACCACAATTGCAAAGAAATTGAATGATAAAGTTAACTTTAACACAACGAGCGAAGTGAGTTTTGGCGCCCAGCGGAATACCATAGCTGAGCTAGTATCGTCACTCAATATCCATCGGAAGATGGTAGGCAAAGCATGTGGCAAAATTATCCTTATAAAAGCTTCCAATAGTAGTTCCAAGAGTTAACTCACCTCTTTTTGTATCTTAAGATGATCAATCTGGACAATCTGGATATCTTTGAACCAGTTGAACTGCAGGTCTAGCGCGCAGAAGGTCTGGTTGTACTGCAGGAAGGTCACCAGGGATATGTTGTTGGTATCCATCGCCTTCTGAAAATGCTTGCAGGGGAGATAGTTGTTGCCTGCAAGGGGAATAATCCGTGAAAAGACTAGCTCACTCTAAAATAAAGTTGTCATTTGTATTAGCCTCAGTATCCCTCCAAGTAACATAACATTTCTCAGAATCCTTGCGTTAATTAAACACTGATGAGTGTTTTCAAAGCAACTCTTAATGAAAACGTGGATAATCAGAAAAGAATAGCGTGCCATTGATAAACAGTGTATGTTTATAATACACTTTGACCCGAACGAGCCAAAATTTATAATGAAGTCCAGGCATAATTGTAAACTTGCGACTTGGTGTACGGCAAATTTAAATTGCATTTACTGAGTACCTACCTAATTGTTACTCAAGGAAGTTATTTTTGGAAGAAGTTCCGAAAGTTTACAAGAGACACCTTCTTCGTCCTTTCCACTCTTAGTTGTGGCAAAAAACTGATGACCACTTTTCAGGCTTTTGGTTAATGCATGCTGTTCAGAGTTGGGTGGCTGTTTTCAGCAATCTTGCAGCCTAGCATTGATTATGAAGAATTTAAGCGCTTACCTGAGAGGTCTACAGAAATCTTCTTGTTGCTGTGCACCAGACTCAACGGGAACTCTGTCAGGTTGTTGACAGAAGCGTCCAGAACGGTCAGGTTGAAGAGATACGCAAACGGCCGTTGGGTAGACGGCAGCTTGGCGCTCGTCAGATTGTTGTTGGAGATGTTCAGGCACGCGATTGAGGAGTGCTTCGGGAACTGCCCTGTGGATGGACGATGACATTTGTGATACTGTACAGTCAAAGGTTCTACAGTCAGGCTAACCGTTTCTGCTTTGTTCTGGTACTTGCCAATTGATATTTCTTTAAATAGAGAAAGGAGGAATGGCCCGGAATAGGTAAGTATAATAGCCTGTCATGTCGTTGAAAGTATTAGGTAGAGTATGAAAATGGATAATTGATGGTATGTTTTGACTTTTAACAGCTTTATTTGGTAATTATATTATTTCGGGCTACCTACCTATATTGATGTGATGATGACCTAGGAAAAATCCTAGATTCTGACATGTAACAAGAACTTCTACGCTACTGTAGGTATCTTCTCAATAAACGGATCTTATCGGATTTGTTTAAAATAGTCTCACCATCTATTTTATCAAATACAAATTTCCAAATTGAAATTAAATCATTCAAGTGGTCCATCAATGCAGTCTAGTAGAGATCGTCTAAGCTAAAAGGACGCGCGTCCACCACATCAACGCACTAAAGAGTGCTTGCTTGTATGCGTAGATACAAGTCTACAGTATAGGGGCGCGTCATTTCAGCTTAGACGATCTCTAGTAAGACTTCAACTGTACAAAAGTTCTAGATGCACTTACCGCTGATCTTCCCAATATTCCCGTCGGTGAGCGCCATGGAGGCCAGCCTCCGGAACACGGCCTGGGACACGTCCAGCTCGTCGATGGTGGCATTCAGCACGTGGAGGTACGTCGTGTTCTGGGTCACTGGGGAATGGGAGACGTCAGTCAGTTCGGATTGGTAGCAGAAGCTACTGGTCCTGCCATGAAGGGTTTAATACCCCTGTTTTTCTCTAAACTTTGGATAGTGCGAAGAAAAACAAAGAACCCTCACGTGAAAAACTAAAAGAGATACGCGGGCACAGTTCTTAACGAGCTAGGGACCAAAATACCAAACGCCTTTAAAATATAAGTTGATACTAAACGACTGCACAGAGAGGTACCTACAGGCGTTGGTATAACAATACATGAGACCCGTATATTTTCTATCAGTAAGGGTATATTAGTCCATTGATTGCTAATGAAGCAACAGGCAATAACTTAGAGCTATTGTATAGGGGCTTTTACAATCCAATCAAAAGCAGGTAGCTAATCAAAAGATCATAGTTTCATTTTAACACCAACGCACTGTTGGGGGTAAACAATGTCAGATGGAGAAAAAATGATTTCCAAAATGTTTACAAAACCACAAACTTATGATGGATAAGTCATACACATAATAATATAATTACTCGTAACTTTATTTACAGATGTAATGAATCGGGCTCAAGGCTGAGCCCGATTCAACCGTTGAGCCTGCTGACTGACTGACTAGACTGCTGTAATGGGTCATAAATATCTTCACACATCTAAATAGTTACACATGGAGATATTCTAATCGTTATACAGCACTAACAGCTATCTAATGGTTCTTTAAATTCAGATTTCTAAGCGTTTCGAATAGAACATCATAATTGTTGAAGAGCCTTTTTTTCCCTGACGTTGATATCCTCTCGAATATAGGTTTTAGCACAACTATGTTCGTATAAAATAATAATATCGCGAAATGGATTGTAAACTAACGATGTTTATAACCATTCAATGACATTTATACAGTACCTCCCTCATACATAGCAATTAAACGATATTTCAAAAGATAACCAGACGTAAACAGAGACATAAAATAGCATTGACTTACATGTGGCGCCTGCGCAGCGGGAAACAAACAAACAAACATACAAATGTTAATGTGGTATAGATACAACGATTGGGACGTCAGGAAACACAAGAATATCGTGCTTATAAAACAAAATGGTACAAGTATTTTATTCTACAATGAAGAGAATAGACAGTGGAAGTTTTAGGCGGCGGAACTAGGAAATACCAAAAGTCATAATATTGGAAGCTCTAATAGCCAGGCATACAGGCTGTAACTCCCCTCGTGTTGAGCTGGAAAGCCGGCTTAGGCGCTAGGGGTGGGCGCCGGTAGTCCCTCGCGGTGGTACTAGGGGACCTGTGGTAACGCGCAGAAGATGGCCCCCGCGGAGTTTAGTTGGTATTCCCTTCCCCATTTGGGTGGGTGAGTCCCACCCTCCCCCGCTCTCCTACCCAGGGAGCAGGACAGTGCGTAAACGCATTCTCCGATCAAAAAAAAAGGCATACAGGCTGTAAGTACTCGTCGAAAGTGGCGGGATCGCCAAGGGCCTCGCGCTTCAGCGGTGTCACAAGTTCACAATTTTTTTGAGGCCTAGCAAAGCTGATATACCTAATTGGCGTCCATGTTAGGTCCAGCCGCCACTGCAGTGGGACGGTTATTTAAACGCCTTGAGAAATTCAATGCTAGAATGGGCGTCAACTCTGCTGGGCTCACTGAAAACTAGGGTCTGCGACCATCAGCTCCACATGTATGTTGTATGTATGTATTTTTTTTTTCTAGGATGTGTTTTCCTGATAAATAAACGTGTTTATCTTTCTTTCTTTCGACAAGTACTTACGAAACCTTTGAAGCACTAAGAAAGAGCACAGCGTGGCCCCCTATCAATGCTAATTTCCTCACATTATGTCACGTAAAAAAGTTGTTAATCACCAAGAGAAGAAAAACCCTTTACTTGCAGAGCTAAAAGTAATCATTCACGCTAATAACTACTAAGTAGTTAAGAGTAATTGCGTTGTGACGCGAGGAGTACAAATAGAACAATGGAGATAACGGAGCGGACTATAAATAGTCTGGTACTAGATTTAATTTATACGCGAAAATATACTTATGTGCTCTTGCACTTTAATTACATTATGTACGAAATACTTTGCGGTTTTAGAAATAGGGAAAAATAGGGAATGGTTTTGCTACTATCTCCGCGTTTGCTCGAAGTGGTACGATAAAGCGCTCATTTTGAATTGACCAGCTGTTAGTCCAAAGGTCTGACTTTCACAGCTTCACCGGGCAATGGGGTGAGCAAAAGGCTGTCAACCCCTTAGATTTAAGTAGGGTGACTTGGGTCGTTACTGGGAGATGGCAATCTGACGTAGAAAGGTAGAAAAGGTGTAGAAAGTGAGTGCCAATAATAAAACTCGGCATAAGGTTTATGATTTTCTACGAACCTCTGCTATGAATTGCCTGAAGTGTCTATCGAACTGACTCCCGAATTCACAAACGTCAATTAACGCTAAGCACGCGCTCACGCTGTCCCGTAAAATGACAATGGAACTGACAGGGACAGCTTTACTTCTGGGGGATGCTCAACATTGATTTGCTTTAGTGAATTTTTATGGTGTGTCCAACTTTGATTAACGTCGGTGAAGTGAATAAGCCCTGTGAAGCGAGGTTCAGCACCACAGTAAAAAAAGAACTAAGAGATAGAAATTCCAGCTACTCACTAGTATTACTAAGTGTTTCCATCAGTCTGCCGCTGTCCAGGTCACAGCAGAACACGGAGACGGAGCCCACCCGCCTGCAGGCGCCCCTCTCGGTGGGGCACTCCTCGCGAGGCATGTGGAAGCACTTGCCGAGGTTCAGGTACTGGTTGTGGGGTTCCGGCCGCTGGGTGGACGCTGCTGGTGGCTGCTGTGGAGTGCAAAAGACAGTCGATTATGAACTAACCTTCCTTTTTTGATGTTTTTTTATTGTTTTAGCATTTTCCATGCAGTATCTTTAAAGATCTGAAAACCAGAAAAAGACATTTGCTCATTTTGGGGTCAGGCAGGAATCGAACCCGCATCTTTCGCAAACCGGGCGACTGCACTAACCACTATGCTACCGATACCATTAAAGATGCGGATTCGATTCCTGCCTGATGCCAACATGACCAAATGTCTTTTTCGGGTTTCAGATATTTTGGTGATGGTTTTGTATGATGTCTCTTTTTTCAATTGGGTCAATATTATATTAAATAGTATGGGTCTATCATCGTGTATTTGCGATGCATATGTCTGTCTGTAACAGTCTATGATTAATGTTAAAATAATAGTCCCATGCCAACCAGTTCGTTAGCAGAGAAGCTAAAAATACGAGACCGAAATTGCTTAAATTAGAGCTGTCCAAACCTATAAAACAGTTTTCTTACTGTCTGGGCGTTTGTAGCCTAGTTACAGATTCAGGGGCTTTACATAGCGGATATAAGACCCATTTTGCTATGGTTTTGTAAAGGTTGATGTGAACGCTTCTGTACCATCTCGTTGTGGCCGCCACTGATAAGCTCCATCGCGCTATTATCAGCTTTCCGTCCGCCATGCCAGAGGGGACACCGTGAAAGAGTGTTATTTTAAGGATTTGTTCTTACCTCCCTAGGAGCAGGTTGCTCAAGGTCATCTACCCTCATCTCGATAGATGGCAGGTGCAGTAGGAGGTACATCGTGAAGGCCCATAGTGCACTCTGTGAACAAATGCAATGAACTAATTAATACAAGTTGTTTTAAAAAAATACTGGTCTAGGCTTACTTGTGCTAAAAAAGTGGCACCAGAAATCAGAACGATCGTGCTGACAGCATTGACAGTGTTGACATTCTGACTAACTGCAAGGCATTGACAGTGTTGACAGTTTGAGACGACACTGCGCAACATGTATATTTCTCGTTTGCTCTCTAGTAAATAGTATTAACTATCTTGTTCACTCAGTAAAATTATACAGGTACGTACGCCAGGAAACAATTTTCGACTTCACATAAGTACTGGCATAACCTATCTACCTCTTTTTTATTGTAATATAATTTGATCTAGGCTCTTTATGAGGTTAGTGTGTGTCCAACCTCAGTCTCGCCTGGTTATAAGCAATAACGAGGCCGATGGTGGTACACGCTTATACCCAGAAAATGTCTTATCAACTCTTGCCTTGAAGACACCAAGTTTGTATGTATCCCGAAATGCGGACGCAACGAGAGCGTTCCACTCCTTAGAGTGATAAGAAGTTCCTATCTATTGTGTTCACCTAATTAATAAAATTGAAAATAAAAGTTTCTTAAGTTTATTAAAAGATTCTACAGTAGTTAGATAAGTAACACCCGAATTCAAAATCGTCAATCAACGCTTAGCACGCGCTCACGCTCATGCTGTCCCGTAAAATGTCAATAGAACAGATAGGGACAGCCATACTTCTGAGGGATGCTCAACGTTGATTTGCGTTTCTGGATTCGGTGGTAAGTCGGTCATATCGTAATCGGACCAGAATACCGCTCGTTTATTTTTTACCCATGGGATCACCTCGCGGGTGGTCTACCGAACTAAAGGCTATAAATAGTGGCCAGTCGTAAACAGGTGGCAGAAATATATTGAGATGAGAAGTTTATTGTCATTCGCAATGCGCCGGCAGAAATATTTCAAATGGCTTGTGAATAGAAAGAAAAACATGTTGCAAATAGTGTTTGGCAGCTGCTGTTTGCCAGTTCTTCTCATAGATAAGAAAATGGTTCTTTTCAGTTCAGAAAAAAATAATGGAGAGAATATTGATACAGTCACAACATTAGGCAATTTAATGACGTTACTAAACCTAAATAAATAAATATACCTAGACATTATTCCACACAGCGCCATCTAGCCCCAAGAGGAGCTAATAAACCCGTTTTTATGGGATACTAGACAACGGATAAACATACTTAAATACTTTTTCTTTCGTAAATACATACATATACATATGAAACACCCAGACCAATACAAACAGACATGTTCATGCACACAAATGTTTGTATTGTGCGGGGATCGAACCCGCGACCTTTAGTGTAGTAGCCGACCTCTCAACAATATCACCAAATCAATAATCAAAATTAAAAAAAAAACTTTATTTAAGTTAATTAATGGAGACGGATTAAAACAAGAACGAAACTTGAGCAGAACTGACGTGATACAAGTATGTAGGTATTACGAAGTAATTGCATAAGTAGTACTTGTAGTTATAAGTGCTTACGTCTAAGTACTAAATGTAACTAGTTAGACGTGCTATCCTTCTGTAGGGTCACCAGTTCACATCCACGCTACACTAGACAAAGAGGCATTCAGCATTTATAATGCTGCTCAATAGCTCTCTATTAGATAATTTTGAACTACCTATCAATTACTAATTTACTAACCCCCACAGCTCTTCAACAATATTTTAACTTTTGTATCGATTTGTCACTCTCATTCCTGTTGCTGCCGCCATTTGCGAGTAAGTGACCAAACACGTCAATTGCTCAAACTACCCAATGCTTTAGCGTTGCGTTCGTTTTTATGAATAAGGGGGGTTAGTATTTTAGGCTGCGTTTAAAATACTGACGTAGTAGCTTATTCATTTTAGAAACCTGTGCCTGCGGCGTTCAGAATTCGGTCAACCTCTAATTTCATCAAATTCAAGTTTCATTTTTGTACCTAAATGTAGCCTGTATTCTTCTCTGAGGTCCAATCTATCTCTATACTAATATCCAACAAGTTAACTTCTGCAGTTTCGTCGTGAAAACGTGACAGACACAGCAAATTTTATTAGTTAGTATGGGCTTGGAAATAATAATATTTTTCCTAACAAATGCCACACTGCCCCAGCCCTGTCCTCAGCTGAGTCATTGCGTGTGCACTTGTAAATCGTCGCGGTAGAACTCTGATCGTAATGTCGAACCACGTGTAATATTCATCGGTTATTTATAAACAAGTTGTATGTTAGTACTTTTTACGAGCAACTAATACGCTTCATCCGGTTTAGTCTAGATCAATCTAGGAATACCTTAATACCTATGCCCCTCATAGGTATTAAGGTGTTCACAAAACTAGGAAAACTTTCATGGCTCATTCCACTTCCGTGTCAGCCAAGACCAAGCCCAAGTCCTCAGACCAAGTCTAGCCTTAACACTTATTTGTGTTCATTTCACAATTTGAGGCTCACTCTGCGCTGGGTGGTGTTTGGGATTTAGTCGTGGACGTATGATAATTTATTCACGCTAACAAAACATGTCACCGGAATGAACATTATCTGTAGTCATCTATAGCTCATCTGTACCTGTACCACCGAATACACAAACGCAACTCAAAGTCGAGCAGCTCTTACAAATTTGCTCTAGACGTCACATCAGCTATACCTATTACTTTCGGGACAGCTTGAGGTTGCCGAATTGCGGTTCGGTTTATTCCATTACCGTGCAATGGAATAAACCGAACCGCAATTCGGCAACCTTTACCAGGCCTCACTTTACTCATGCTTGTCAATCAATCAAGTTCCTCAACATCTATACCAGAAAGAGCATCATCTTCTACCTGTCGCCTACTAAGATCATCATACGGACAAAAATAGCCCACAAACAGTTTCTCAGCGCCGACAAGACGACCGGACCAGCCAATTATCTAATATCCTGCTTCCTCCCTCAGCCAGACAGAATTGGACGACAAGGACCGAGCTGAGGAGCTTGCTCACAGAAATATTGAGGGATTGAGACCACTTGAATTAACGATAGCAGTAATGGGGGCAACCGTTATTTGTGTGCTCACCAGGTGGCGCCAGTGGCGAAGTATAAGTTTATCTCTCAAAGATTGCTAATGTAGGGAGTGACATTCTGTGAATTCCGGGTACCTCATTCCTACGCTGGGGCCTCCTAGTAGTGAATTAACATAATGACAAGAATAACATGAAATGCGTGCGAATGTCGTGCCCCCCACAAACTATTTACCATCTCATACCATGCCCCACGTGTACGGACAGCAGTACGCGTGAGGAACTTTTGTGCCAACGACCATGCCGTTAGGGCGGCGGAGTTTTGATCAGAAAGGATATGGCCATCGACACGATGAGGAGAAGACATGAAATAACATAATAAATAGCCCTCAGCCGTTAACAATCGCGGTGCAGCCTTCGGGCATGAAGGACCTCGGCTAGGTAAGAACGAACTGTCAGCAAGATTTACCGTAAAATAAAAGTACAGCCGCCATCAGATATTTTCAAGAACACGAAATGACCCAATACTTCAGAGCAGTCTCACAGCCAATAAGTTGGATACATCCAAGTTGCCAGTTGTATGACAGGTGACATATCTGTATTGTGTGTATCAGAAGATAGAGACTATTAGTGTTGAGCTATTAATGATATCTTGGGAGTGTTGTACTTATTGACTTTGAAACCGATCAGAGGTCTTTGTCCACCTTTCTGCCCAAATATGTCTGATAGTGACTGTACCATACATATAATGCTACTTCTTTATGAGCTCCTCCTTCCGAACCATCCAATTGAAAAACTTTCATTTTGCCAAAAGCATGGTGTTTTTCTCGAATACCCACATTTTATCAATGCGTTAGTTAAAATAACCATATTATGAATGTGAGTGTTCACAGTTTGTGAACACGGCGTTTTATTAATAGTTTATGAAAGATATCACGTGTTTATTGAATACCCACTCGATGCAACAGTGTCAAAAATAGAGTCCCGATAAGTAATGGGTTATTCATATTCATATAATTTGTTATACGAGCTGATAGGGGCGACGGAGCTTAGGGTCGGCCCTACTTGCTGAGCTGACTTGGTTCTGTTACTGATGTTCTGTTACTGGCCGACAGTGTTTATTCAGGGCATCAATGTTTGCTTGTTATTACACTGAGTACATATTTATATGAAGGGAATGATATAACAAGAAAAAAGACGTAGATAGGTTATGTCAGTACTGACGCGAAGTCAAAAGTTGACCACGGGGAACGACGTAGCTAAACCGTGTTATAACGTGTGAACAAGACAGTACGATTATTTATTAGAGCGTAAACGAGACAGATACCTACATGTTGCGAAGTGTCGTCTCAGACTGTCAACACAGTCAATGCTTTGCTCAGGTGTACGAATCGTTCTGATTTCGGTCGCCACTTTTTTAGCACAAGCAACTTAGCTTCCTATTTTTATTAGAAAATCATTGACTTAGTACATATTTCTATCTAAGTTAATTATTATTATATGTCGGTTAAAAAAGTAGGCGTACAAAAAGCTTAGCCAAAAAATTGTTACGTAGGTTTTCAAATTGAAGCTGAACTTCTTGCCGGTTCTTTTAAGTAGAAACAACTCTTCGACATTGGTGGTAGAGTCACATAAGAACGAGTATTAAAATTAGTTTAACCAAAAATACCAGCCTTTTTTTGTTTGTCAACCCTAGAATTAACATATCTTATCGTCAGTTTGCAATATTTGAGAAACTAATCCGCAGGATCTACCGCTTTCCGAATTTAAGCTAATATAGCTCAATGTTAGATAAGAGGTATATTTGGGGCGTTATTTATATCGTCACGTAACTCATAGCCTCATAAGCTAGGGTTCACCGCAGATACTGCAAAGCCTCTGACGTAGCCTGGCTGATAAGAAATATAAAATATATTTATTTAACAATTATCATCATCAACACGTCGCACACTGCTGGGCATAGGCCTCCCCTATAGATTTTCAGAGCTGCCGGTTGTTGGTGGCCTGCATCCACCGAAACCTTGCGAACTATATCAGACAAATTTGTCAGGATTTCACCTGTCGGTTTTCGACATATTTGTCAATTTTATTGAACTGCCTAAGCGCGACAATTCTACAATTATGTCACTTTTTGACATAATTGTCGGATTGTCAGCTTTATTGAATAGGGCCCAGGTCATCCGTCCAAGTTGCGGGTTGCCCTCCCAACGCTGCGTTTGGCTCCAAATGGTGTCCTCTCGAGAGCTTTGGAAGAGAAGACGTAACGCAAATAACATTTCACATACGTCGAAGTGGTAGTTTACTTAGTTAGTTTAACTTGCGTAGGCGCAACGTGTTACGCGAGAAACCGACAGTTCTGTTTTGGCAAAAACCGACAGTGTAGAGCTGCAGCAAACCGTGTGTATTCGCTACCGAATAACGGGTACATGTAACAAGAATAATTCAAAATACATTTAAATTACAGAAGCGTAATATTTTGATTTTTTTACTAAATTCGAAAGAACTAATTCACACCGCGCGCGATTCGACTCGACGCCATGCCTTAATATTTCATACTCGATTGCATGAAAAGTCACAACTAACGATACGACAGTAACGTCTGCTGATTGTTTTAGCAACGAATACATAAAGGTACACAGTTATCCAAAAATCGTTCTCGTAATTTAATGTTTTCTCATATTAATACTACCAATTCAACTACTACTATATAAGTAATACTATTAATTTTACTACTTTTAGTGGTTATTATAACCTACCAAAAAGTCTAAGTAATTTCGGTTAAAGTAACCCTATTCAGGTAAATAACCTGTCAATCTGAAATGCCAAAGGCAAAATACCTAAAACCCAAGTCTTGGAATGCTCCGCCTCGCAGAGGTACCGTGAACCGTAAGTAGTTAAGTATGCACGCCGATAGTGCAGTCGTGATTGCATGCACATAATAACATTGCGTCATAGACTAACCCAACTTGTACAGAAGGACCGGTAGAGGCCTTCGTTGTTATTGGGTTCATTTGAAGTGTTTGGATCAAATGGATCGGCGTACAAGGAATTATAATTTTTTTCTCATTACAATGTTCCGGCCCAAACTGGGAGCCACACGAATGAAAAGCCAGTGTTTAACCACTGGGCAAACTCTAAGACTGAAATATATTCAAGTGCACTAAAATTGTCAGCAAAAATATGATCTCGCTCTACTCTGTATCGTCTTACTGAAACCAGCACTTACTACTTTCATCCATGAAACAAACAGCCAAAAATTTACCTATACGCCCCACCTCACAGCAGAGCCTCACCTCAACTATGAGGTGGCGCGAGCCATACTTCAATATCCGGGCTCAATGTGGATTGTTGTATGGGTGTTTACGTGTTACGAACTTTACTGTCACAATGTTATCAAGTCGCACTATTAACGACTCTGGTTGGCTACCAGGACCAACTGCTAACGTGCCTTCCGAAGAACGGAGATGCCTGAAAAATACGACACTCAATAACGGTCAGGGTTCACCCATCCTATTCTGTGTGTTGCTTCACAGCGGCGTTTGTTGCCGATCCTCTGTCAGGTGAGCCACAGGCACCCCATTAGATTGAAGGACAACTTAAAACTAACTACGACTAGTTATCTCTGCCCACACTCGGCTGGTCACCGCTGATATGCATAAACATCAGTTATTAGCATAAGGTGCGCGACGCGCGTGCGCAGTCCAATGAATGAATAGCCATAAAAGAGGACAAACATTATGTAAACTTAAATGTCAAAAGGAAAATACGATAGTGACAAGAACCAAATTGATTACCAGTCGTCAGAAGCACGCTAATTGTTGCTGTCATGGTAAACGGAACATTCAGAAGCTCACATTTCGCCGAGGGAATTCGAACCCAACGTGGTAAGGGGTGAGTCTACCGAGAGTTAACCGCAAATTGTACAATGAACACAAAGTAGATGTATTCCGGCCAGATTCAACCTCTGGGCCACGACGCCCTACATGTTTTATTATGATAAATATACCCCAACATTATTATGAATAGTTTGTTTTCTGACTGTAACTCCACGTTTCAGTGTCCTGGCGCTTCTGCGAGCAGACGATTCGACAACGACAACGCATAACTCTGGCGGTTATTTTTAGCATGGCATTTCTATAAATGTTTTGTGTATTGTTTCATGCCTTCATGATTACCCGCCACCATTAGCAGTGTTCGACGAGTCTACTGACGTGTATGACTTATTCGCCAATTTAACAACGCAGAGTTCAATATTAAATGAACATTTTGTTACAAAACGTTTACAGGGCGGCTTGTTAACATCTGGCGACAGGGTTCATCACGTTCCAAAAACTCCCACTGAGAGCCGCGTTTCTCGCGGCGTTTATTTTATCGCGGAACTATTGCTGCGAGATCGCCTCGCCGCGAAATCGCCCAACAAACGCTACGTGTACGTACAGGCTCTATGAGCCTGCGTGTTGGAGTATGGCTCGCGCCACCTCATAGTTAAAGTCGAGCCTGTGCCCAGCAGTGGGTCTGTACGTAGTAGAAATGCTTTTATATGTTGTTTTTTCATCCTTTGGTTTATTACCTCATCGTGAACACCTAAACAATACATCAGTCTATTTTAAGAATCGAACCAATAAAATTCTTCAGACGTGGATTGCATTAATCAAAAGTCCTGCTTGTATCGACGTATTGGAAAACACATGTACATGATTAGAATATTTAACTTCACATGAGCTTCCCATAATACTTAACGAAACAATAAAATATCTAACAAAAATGATTGATGAATGGTATTATTTGGGCTTTGGGCCTAAAATACAGTAAGTAAGAAGCAAAGTTCTCTAATAAAACAGAATAAAATAGTTTATTATGCGGATACAAATATCAACACAAAAAAAACGATTTACTTAAAATTATCATAATTACTAGCGACCTCTCGCGACTTCGTCCGCGTAGACTTAGGTTAAAGAAAGTGATATATCTTTATAAATTGTAGCCTATGTGTTATTCAGGTGCATAAGCTATATTATTGTAAAGTTGAATTGAAATTTATCCCGTAGTTTTCACGTGAAAGAGCAACACGGCACATCCACACATACAAACTTTACCATTTACATACCTATAATGAATTAGTAAGATAATATTAGTAAGATTACTATTTTTAATAACTATGTAATGTAATAGACACCACCGATTCAGTTTTATCTAGAAAACACCGTAAAATATCAATTGTTCAAAACCCTCGATTCATGAAATGTTCACAGAGTTGGTCACTGACTCATATTATAACTCACAAATCGGTTTGTGAATCAGACCTTCATAAACACAAATAGTTTCCTAGAAATATCAACCCTAAAGGAGAATGGAAAAAAGTTTGGATGAATAGTGACGGCTTAGTCTTTAGTCTATAACAAAGATTTGCGTAGAATGAAACGTAATTAATGATAGAAATGGAGCGATTTGATTGGTAAATCACATTTGCGTACCTCCTGACCCTAGAAAAATAGAATAGAAGCTATAATCACAAAAGACAAACTCATAAAATGAAGTGTGTTGAATAAATAGAGCTCTGAAAGTATTTAAGAAATCTCCCGTGTCTAAAGATTATCTTTTCCAATCAATGACATACATTCAAAATAATACTAAGCTTTATTTATTTAATTCACAATAATAGTACAATAGCTGGACTTAATGCTAAAAGCATTCTCTACCAGTCCACCATCGGGCGAGAGAGAAATGCTGATGGCGGTGCAAAATTGTAAGAATGAGCTTTCGAAGAATGACCAAATTATCCAGACAGAACTGACATCGTATAGAGTAGGTACCTCAACAACCACACATCTG
The DNA here is from genome assembly GCA_950022985.1 of Udea ferrugalis. Classification (NCBI taxonomy): domain Eukaryota; kingdom Metazoa; phylum Arthropoda; class Insecta; order Lepidoptera; family Crambidae; genus Udea; species Udea ferrugalis. Next base: position 1,177,081 of record OX465527.1, on the reverse strand, counting down.
CCTAAGAAAACATGTAATGAATCGTTTAAATATAGTCGTCGCTATCACCCTGTTACAAAACAAACTGTGCCAGATGCGAGATGCGTGACCTCAAGCTCACAATCCATCACATTTGAACCAGCAACTTGTATTATCATTTAAATATTCCATAATGGTAACGCAAATAATTCTAATTTTAGACGTTTTAAGTAGTATACACGTCGAATGTGCCCCTTATCAGTAAACAGCGCCAAGGCTCCCTCTGTTTGAGCAGAACAATCTCGACGTCGGCAAATACTTGAGTTATGTATAACTGAGAGTGTGTTAAGATATTTTTGTGCCGTTCACAACTTTAACGAAGTATTGCCCACAGTTTTTGGTTAAACGTAAAAGACATCGGGCAAAGTCGCCAGTAGTCAGCCAGGCACCTAAGGTCAGCTTTTTCGGTCTTTTATACGCCACGAATAGCCAATATTTCAAAACGACCAATAACATGGCGGTTAAATCCAAAAGGGGGAGCCAAAGGCCGTGTGACTGACAGTCACGGACTGACTACTGGTGAAAAGTGCATGTTTTTGTTATTTCGTAATTATCTCGGAGTTCAAGTAATTATATTGTGTTGTTCTTGAAGATCATCAAAGTTTAATAAATGATTGATGAAATAAAACGTCGTTTCACTCAATTAGCCATTTTCTTTATGAAATGAGACCAGTGCAAACTCAGAACTTTCGTGAAAGGCTGATTACTGGGGACTTTACCTTCGTTCAGCGTCCTCGCACAGATGCCACACTCCACACACCACAAAACGCCGCCACTCTGGCATAATTCCTGTAGTCTTCATTCATTGTATATGGACTCACCGCACACAAAATAAGGAAATACGTCTGTGAAGGTATTTTGTGGCCCGAGTTCGGGGATGCTACAAGATAATTGCTGGTTCGGAGCCGTGCAGTTGCCGTGCTGGCTGGCATAATGTGCTATGACATTAAAACTGCGTTCCAAAACAGGTGACCGTCAAGTGATATCCGTTTGAAAATATACCACATTTTTGCCTTTTGTTTCCTGGGATGAGGGCGGTAGACTTAATTTTTTTCCTAATAGAATCATGCCCATTGACCACCTTATTCATAAAAAGTTAAACAGTTCTTCAACAAAACGTTAACTTTTGTATCGCTTTGTCACTCCCATTCTTGTTGCTGCCGCCATTTGCGAGCAAGTGTTATATCACTTCCTCGCACGTTAATTGTTTAAACTACTGTTGCGTTGCGTTCGTTTTTATGAATAAGGGAGTAAAAAAGCTCTAAATCGAAAAATTTAAAATGTAATCAAGAAAACGGGTAAAGGACAGCTCTAGAGAGACGAAGGCAAAACGATGCGTGTGGGAGGTAATCGATTAAAGAATTGATGATATATCAAATCAACGTCTATTTTGCAATTCCTTCTTACGTTTAGTAACATAATAAGCTTGACTTTAAATTAAACGCAGTTGCCGTTTCCGTAGCACTATATTAGTAAAAAGATTACACCAGGCAAACTTCCAGTTCTAGAAAGAACCACAGCAATAACAGGGTGAAAGTGAGTAAACAATCTAACATCATAAACCAACTTCTGCCCAGGGGAAAGTTACCATCGACACACAATGAACAGACGACGAACCCAGCGTGACTCCAATCCACTTAACATTTCGGTGTTTGGTATTCGTGTTCTTAACAGGCGGCAAACTATGTACACAACATTATATTCAAAGGTCGAATGTCGGCGAAGAAGGGCGAAGTTACCGTTTCATAGCTTAAAAGTCATAGGTTTACATACTGATTGATGTAGATAGTATGATTATATCAGAGGCGGAAACATACATTTCAATGAATCAAAAATCATGAAAATTGGCTCAGCAATGTTACGATATAAATGTTGTAACAATCGCGACTTTGTTTCATATACTTACAGGGTGTCCCGAAACTCAACGCCAAGCGGGCAGGTTTATTATACGAGTTGTTTATCAAAAAGAGAGCGCTTGTGTCATAGCCACTAAAGAACTGTAACGGTCCTTCAATACAATCGATCAGCCCCTGCAACTTCAACCGAACAAACATACAAAAAAACTTCTTAACTAGACCTGTTACAAATACTTTCAAATTTAATAACTTCAGCTTGCTGATTCTAGGAAATAGGTATGTGGATAACGCCAGTTTTCTTCGGATAACCTTGGTCCACATAGCTAGCGTGCTCATGGAAAAAAACCATCTCCATGTTATTTTTGAAATTTACGAGTACCTACGTCTCCGTAAACGCAGTCCAAACGCAAATTTACGATTGGCTAACAAACAAACTTGTTGGTAGTACCGCGCCCAACAAACGAGCTATCCACACACACCCTGTGTACTGTACAACGTTATGTGACCTGTGACTTTGAACTACCTACGTAGGTACTTATTTATTCTGTGGCTATTCGTGGACACAATGAAGTCGCGACTTGGGCATTTGTCCTCAGATCATGAATATTTCGTTTTGGGCTGAGTTTTTAGTAGGTCAGTCAAAATCGGACACCTAAGTAATTATCGGCAGATCTATGTCAAAACATAAGTTTGAATTGAAGGAGTCAGGACATTGATTTTGACGTTAAACATTATAGTTTAGCCCCTTGTAACTTATTCGGCGAATATTTAATATCTGACCATATTAAAATCAACTCAGTTGACTTTAAAAATAACGCAGAAGTTCCTTTATTCGCCTGTACAAATAACCTGTCGATTTGCTAGGTACCATCTTAAATACATTCGATTTCAATTGTTATTTTATTGATGTTCATCTCGTGCCCATATCGGTAGTACAGTCAGAGAAAATAGTGCCTAGCACTTTTGTACCATATCATATTACAAGTAGCTTTGCTTTCGTTGTCATCGAACTTTTAAGTAGGAGCTGCCAAATGAGGCAGTATGCAAAGGGCTAAAAAGAACCGGCAGTTTTGGCGCTGCTTGTACACGCTTTGGTTTTTTGGGGTCAAAATGACTTTAGTGTTAAAACATCGCAAATATTTATTGGAAATTCCTGGTTCCCAGTGCTCACTTACCCTAATTGTTGCAAGATACTATCTCTTTGATCAACTTAGACGATATTAAGTAGGTATGCAGTCCTTGTCGATTCGTTAGCTAATTAGAATGGACAAACAACCTTACGTTTGTTACCTATATCTAGTTACGAGTGCATTTATGCATACCTACATTCATAGAGGTGTACGTTTATGATATTGATATTGTGATGTAAATTGCAACACGTGTGAGTTCCTGCGTTTTTGAAATCGTTAACAAATAATAATGAATAACTCAAGGAAATGCATTCAAATGATCCTTTGTCCAGATGATGTAATGTCAAAACACTTTTACAAGGAATACAATTCCTTTGACACATAACATACTTACATAAACGGCCTATATACGTCCCACTGCTGGACACAAGCCTCACCTCAACTATGAGGTGGATTGAGCCATACGCCAACTTATGAAATTTATGAAATGGAATTCATTTTTAAATGAGGTAAAACGGCATCACCCTGATTTAGTTTATTTTATTTACTAACGATCCTTTATCTGGAGGTGGTCTGGAAGAGATCACTCCCTAGCGATAAGACCGCCTAAATTGTACATTGTTCCCTGTAATTTATTTGAAATGTTATTGTACGATAAAGAATATCTATCTATCAAATCAACTCAGCAAGTGCCAGGCGTGTTTAGCAGACGCTGGCCTTCCGTGTAATACGAATGATATTATTATAATGGTTGATGGTAAAAAAATGTATGATCGTTGAAGAGCTGTGCTCCGCTGTGCCCAAAAAACATCCCACATTTTCCCTAATTTCCACCATTTTAAAGCGCCATGTTTTTAAGACCGGCCCGTATTGCCACTAGTGCTGCCGAATTATCGATAGTTTGACTATATCGACATGTTGAGTTTTAGTGACAGTGGTAGCACCACAATTCGTATGCAAAACTTTAGATGTCATAGTGTAAAGTTTTATAAGCTACTTAATAACTACTACACAGACACATGATTATTGTTACTATCAACAGTATGGCTCTATAATGATAGCAACAGCCTGGCATATGCCTGGGATATGGCCTGTGCAGGCATTTATGCAGGCCTTCGAGATGTGGGTGAACGGCCCAATAGGAACTAACATCATTAAGCCGTCCAGTGAAAATCTAAATTAGTTAATTATAATAAAAATAATTAAATAATTTCTTTAATACTTTGAAGAAACACGCAGAAAATCAGCGTCGTGGTGCTGCGTCACGCACGACATATGCTGAGCGGGGACCTTTTTGGTACTATTACTGTCTTGTACCTACCTTTGTATGTTTTTTATTTGTGCCAAATAAACTTTTTCATTTTCATTTTTTTCATTTAAGAAGTTACAAGGAAATCAATTAACCAATTACAAATCTAATTTAAAAAGTTTCGGAGATGGCTCCTAAGAACCTTTTCATAGCAAATAGGCCCAATAACACCTGTATGCTTCTCTAAAAGTGCTATTGGACGAAGAACTTATTTCAGAAGGCCTGTACTGTAAGGCCTAAAAAGACATAAAAATCAAAGTGCTTACTTAATCTAGTACTAACTAAAAGGCTTGACCTGTCAAATGCGCCTCTTAAAGACAATATTAACTCAAACTAGATTGCTATAGCAAACACCCACGATGATAAACAGTAGGTGGCTAAGTAATTAAGTGTTGTAGAAGCGGCAAGTGGTGTCGGCTCACTCGTTGACTCGGTCAGCGGTCAACGAGATGAGATAATTCGATTGGCGTAATTGAAGTTATGGTCTGTTACGCCTGATAAATGATGATGTGGTTAAACATGACGTTCTTTTTCTGTAGAGTTGACTTACTGTCCAAAGTGCTGTTCAAAATGTAAATGTCTATTAACAATGTTAAGGAAATTAGTTCCGAACAAAATCAGAAGATAGAGATATACCTACTCCTTTGAATCGCGCAAGCAATGCATTTTGTAATTACTATAAAGCATTTGAGTGATATAATTTATTGTTCGCTTTCCAATTAAATTCAATTTACTTTATACTGTTTTATCATTATTCTTTTAGATTTGGGCCCTTATTTTACACTTACCAGACCACTTACCGTGGTTGATTAGAATACTTGAATATTGGCAGAAAGCTATTTGTTCTTTTTTAAGAAGTGCCGTAAACCGTTGTATATAGTATTGATGCTATTACTAAGTAATTCGATCGATTAAGAACTAAATGATATTTAAGATTAAAACACTAGCGGCGCCTAAATGATCGATAAAGACTTTTTGAATTTAAACATAATATTAAGCAATTAAAAGTACCCATCGTTAGTTAAAAACAAAAATAGAATGTGTAGTTAAACTAATTTTAGGTAAGAACTAGAATTTAGAGAATGTTGTTAAATTATTTCTTAATAATGGTTTGATGATTTATAAGAAACAAGAGTGTTTAATGTGTTCAAGTGGTTAATTAGTCCACTTCGATTAACTATTAATGGGGACTTAATATGCTTTTGATTGTCAAGTTGCATAGGCTTAAACCCTTGATTGTAATGGCTTATCTGTAGCAATCGATGAAGAGGAAGTCAAGATACTTTGCACAAATTATATGATCGTTTTCCAAACCTCAAATAATCCTCGGGGTCTATTTAGAAACTCGATTTGACCAAATCCGTATTTTTCTCTATTTCAGTAAATAATATCAACTATTTGTCATCGGCATCGTCCAATTGTCTACTATACAGTGTGTTTGGGCACCGGTGTCCGACCCGTTAAGGTGAAGTAATATGATCTATTTTATGAATAAATCCACCATAATTAAGCACTTTGCCCCAGTTGTTTTAAAATGGCCGCCATTTTAATTTTTTTTTTCGGGAGTACGGGTGGGTTATTTTAGTTTGCAATATCTGCCAATTTAGAGGTCCTACAGTCACAAAAGTGGTATCGTTGGACAGCTACAAAAGTAGGCAATAAGCTGACAAAAAAGCATTTTTTCATAACTCCCTCAAAATACCTCAAAAAAATGTTTGAACTTGAAAATTGTGATAGAATTTGTTAGTTTTTTCTACATTTATTGTTTTTTCAGAAAAACTAAACTGTCAACATACATTTATTTTTGACTTTTTGGATACCCAAAGACATCACCTAAACACTGAAGCAAAAATCAAAGTTCCAAGTAAAATAGTTTAGAAGTTGTGACAAATTGAATATCACCCTGTCATCAGAGACCCTTTGAAACGCAGGTAAAATTTACCTGAAATAAATTAAAAAAAAATTAATTAAAAGTGCTTAATTATGGTGGATTTATTCATAAAATAGATCATATTACTTCACCTTAACGGGTCGGACACCGGTTCCCAAACACACTGTATAATATAAGATATAATCGGCCTATATACGTCCCACTGCTGGGCACAGGCCTCACCTCAACTATGAGGTGGAATAAGCCATTATGTCTACTAAATGTCAAAAACTTCTTACACTAAACAATTTCTTTGAATAAAAAGTAATCAGAATTTTTCAGAAACGTGGTTATGAATCAGGGCGCGAGTTTGCTGATGCAATGATTATGTTAGACAGTATCGGTGTTAGTGTCAATTTTATAGATTTGGATGTCTTTTTCTGGCATTGCTATTTTCAAATAAAATACTTTGATAATACTAATATTGTACCTAAATCCTAAGTTATAATTAAGATTTTAATTTCGACATTTTATATCACTTTATGTAAACAATTGTGCGTTCTGTACTGTACAATGACAAATCTAGTTTTTAACACAAAAAAATTATAACAACTACAACAACTACTACTTATTATTACAACTTTTCGTTTTTGCTATCGAAAACATCAGGCACATAATTATTATTTATGATGACATACGAGTACGTGACGTGTGCCGTGTAGTGCCGGCACGTTAATAGAATAGCACTACCCCCTCTCTTCCCGTGGGTGTCGTAAGAGCCGACTGAGGGAAAACAGCCACCAGGAGACGGGCAGCAGCGTCTCCACACACAGCAGGCCATACTGCGATCGCCAACCCGCCTGCCAAGCGTGGCGATTATGGCAAACCCCCCCCCAAAATGATGGCACGACACAAAAAACGGCCCCCAGTCCCCGGCGGCCCCGCTATTCCTGGCTACGGCAGCGGTTATGGTAACGGCGGGGCAGGGGGTGCGAAGAATCCCCGGGTGAGATCCGGCTGCCAACACCGACGACTCGACCTGGCAACTTATAACGCGCGCACACTGAGGCTCGACGCGAAGCTGGTTGAGTTGGAAGAGGCAATTGGTAAGTTACATTGGGATATTATTGGGTTATCTGAAGTCCGAAGAGAGGGTGAGGACTCGATAACCCTGCAATCCGGTAACTTACTATACCACCGGGAGGGCGACCAACAGTCCCTAGGTGGTGTCGGGTTCATCGTCCACAAGTCCCTTGTCAACAACGTGATAACTATCGGAAGTGTTTCGAGCAGGGTAGCGTACCTGATACTCAGAATATCAAAACGATATTCGCTGAATGTCATCCAGGTCTACGCTCCGACCTCGAAACACGACGATTTCGAAGTGGAGGCTATGTATGAGGAGATCTCCAAAGCCATGTATAGCCATAAAACCCACTACACAGTTGTGATGGGGGATTTCAATGCGAAGTTGGGGCAACGTTGCGGTGATGAGCTGCGAGTGGGGCAATTTGGATTTGGGCAACGGAACAACAGGGGCCAGATGCTGGCAGACTTCATGGAGAAGGAGAACCTCTTTATGATGAACTCCTTCTTCAAGAAGCCCGTAAGCCGCAAATGGACCTGGTTCAGTCCGGACGGTAAGGTGAGAAACGAGATCGATTTTATCATGTCGACGAAGAAGCACATATTCAATGATGTCGCTGTGATCAACGCTGTCAAGACAGGAAGCGATCACCGCATGGTCAGAGGCACATTGAATATCGACATAAAACTTGAGAGAGCGCGACTGATAAAATCCACCCTCCGACCAATACCGGCTCAGATTCAAAACCCCGAGTGCTTTCAGCTCGAGCTTCAAAACCGTTTCGAAGCCCTTGAGAACAGCATCGATGTGGACGATCGATACAACATGGTGGTGGATACTGTCCGTACGGTAGGGTCCAAGCACTTCATAACCCGCCGTCCAAAAACAAAGAAACTCTCCAGTCATACTCTCCTACTCATGGATCAGAGAAACGAAATGAGGCTACAGAACTCAGTGGATGCCCATCGTTATCGGCAACTCAATAGACAGATATCTAAGTCTTTGACGAGCGACCTCCGTCAATTTAATACCCATCGTATTAAAGAGGCCATTGAGCGGAACAAAGGCTCCAAAGTGTTCGCCAGAGATCTGTCTATTGGGCAAAGCCAACTGACGAGGCTGAAAACTGAGGCAGGTAGCATCATTACGTCAACACCTGAAATCCTGAGGGAGATTGAGAGTTTCTATGGACAGCTGTATTCCACGAAAACACCTGTTGAAAGCAAGGCTAAAGACCCTAGAGCCAAGCTTACCCGACACTATACCGAAGATATCCCGGACGTCAGCCTGTACGAGATTAGGATGGCTCTCAAGCAGCTGAAAAACAACAAGGCGGCGGGTGATGATGGAATCACAACAGAGCTTCTGAGAGCGGGCGGTCGGCCGGTACTTAAGGTCCTCCAGACGCTCTTCAATTCTGTCATCCTCGAGGGCAGAACGCCAAAGGCATGGGGCAGAAGCGATGTGATGCTGTTTTTCAAGAAGGGTGACAAAACTCTCTTGAAGAACTACAGACCCATCTCGCTTCTGAGCCATATCTATAAGTTGTTTTCGAGAGTCATTACGAATCGTCTCGCTCGCAGGTTTGACGACTTCCAACCTCCCGAACAAGCCGGGTTCCGAAAAGGCTATAGTACCATAGACCACATTCATACGCTGCGGCAAGTTATACAGAAGACCGAAGAGTATAACTTGCCACTTTGCCTAGCGTTCGTGGACTATGAGAAGGCCTTCGATTCGATTGAGACCTGGGCAGTGTTGCAGTCTCTCCAAAGGTGCCAAATAGACTACAGGTACATCGAGGTTCTTAGGTACCTATACCAAAACGCCACCATGTCGGTCCGATTACAGAACCAGAACTCTAATCCGATCCAACTACAGCGAGGTGTGAGACAAGGAGACGTCATCTCTCCGAAATTGTTCACAGCTGCGTTGGAGGATATCTTCAAGCTTCTGGACTGGAAAGGACGCGGCATCAACATCAATGGCGAGTACCTAACACACCTACGATTCGCCGATGATGTAGTTCTTATGGCTGAGACCTTGGAAGACCTGAACATAATGCTCGAAGATCTCGGTAATGCTTCTCAGAGAGTGGGTCTTAGGATGAACATGGACAAGACCAAAATCATGTTCAATGCCCATGTTGCACCCGCTCCAGTTAACGCTGGGAACATTACACTCGAAGTTGTTGACCACTATGTTTACCTGGGACAGGCAGTCCAGTTAGGTAAGTCCAACTTCGAGAAAGAGATCTCTCGTCGAATCCAGCTCGGATGGGCAGCGTTCGGGAAGCTCCGGCATATATTCGCGTCCGAAATACCTCAGTGTCTCAAGACGAAAGTCTTTGACCAGTGTGTGTTGCCAGTAATGACATATGGGAGTGAGACGTGGTCGTTCACTATGGGTCTCATAAGAAGGCTCAAAGTCACCCAGCGAGCAATGGAGAGAGCGATGCTTGGTGTTTCCCTGCTTGATCGAATCAGAAATGATGAGATCCGCAGGAGAACTAAGGCAACCGACATCGCTCGAAGGATTGCATCGTTGAAGTGGCAGTGGGCGGGGCACATAGCGCGGAGAACCGATGGCCGTTGGGGCGGAAAGGTTCTCGAATGGCGACCGCGTACCGGACGACGTTCCGTGGGCAGGCCCTCCACAAGGTGGACCGACGATCTTGTCAAGGTCGCGGGAAGCCGCTGGATGCGGACAGCGCAGGACCGATCGTTGTGGAGATCTTTGGGGGAGGCCTATGCCCAGCAGTGGGCGTCGTTCGGCTGACATGATGATGACGAGTACGTGTGTTATACTAAAGCCAACATTTGTGACCAATCTAACAGTAGATAAATGTATGTAAAGCAAACAGCGGATGCTGCTGACACAAGCTTTGTTTCAAGGAATTCATGCGTTTAGAATAATTATTTTGAAAAAAAAAATACCTTGAAAGTAGAGAACGAGCAACAGCTTGTTCACAACACCAAGATTCGACTTCCCTGCGCAATTTTGGGAGGGGATGAGGGTAAATGGAAGCTGAAAAAAATGTCTCTCAACAACATTCAACATTAGGGATGTTTAGAGCGTCCCAAAGAGCGTGACAGACCTCGGCTTAAGGCGGTACTATGAAAAGGGGAAATTTCGAAAAGCGACGGCCGGCAGTAGTTAGATGTTGTCGAATCAGTTATATTCTTAACACTGTATGTTTTTTTTAATTATTGTTTTCGCATTTTCCATGCAGTTCTTTACTAAAAATCTGAAAACAAGAAAAAGACATTTGGCCATCCGTATCTCTCGCAAACGGGGCGACTGCACTACCAATTATGCTACCGAGACCATTAACAGACCGGCCGAATCTTTCTGGTATATTTTACCCTATGAGCCAGGGTGATTTCATCAATATTATAGGCATCCAACCCAACACTCGGAAGAAATATTATTTCAAATATTTAACTTCTGATTAAGATAAAAAAGCTATTACTATGTGTTTTTTTATTATTGTTTTAGCATTTTCAATGCAGTATCTTTACTAAAGATCTGAAAACCAGAAAAAGACATTTGGTCACTTTTGGTTGGTTGGTTGCCCGGTTTGCGAAAGATGCGGGTTCGAGTCCTGCCTGATGCCAACATGACCAAATGTATTTTTCTGGTTTTCAGATCTTTATTGTATGATTTATTGCGCACCAAATAACACACGATTACAACTCGTTAAAATGTTAAAAAGGAGAAGTAATATTACCAGGCAAAGTGTCATAATAATGTACAATAAACATAACATTATCAGTTGTTATTAATAGTTCTATTTTAGTCGTAACTAATACAGACCAGTGACGTCATGCGATGTTCATGTTGAATGGGAATGATTGTCACTTTGTATATTTTATACAAAATGACTTGTAGTTTATTGAACAAACGGTTTCTTTGTGTTTCCTTGAATTCGTCATCGGTTGGGGGTTCATCCTGTCTTCTTGTTGATTCAATTCTCACACAGGACAAACATTCGTGTGACTAACTTTTCACATGCCAATCTGGGTGCATATAACTATTCACATCAGTAACATAACACCCCACTGCGAGCTGTGATAACTTTTAGTAGAGTCTTCTTCTTAGCGTGTCGATGGTTTAGGAGAGTAAAACTTTTCCTCAGGTATATCCTCAGGAAGTTGACGTCCAAAGCTCTAGATTCCTCATAATTGAATCAAGAGAATCATTATTTTGCCGCAACACAGTTTTAAACTAGTACGGAAAGTAGAGATTTTTACCGGTTTTTTGTACCTTTCATAACTTGAAGTTATATGTAAACTATGTTTTAGTGTACAACCTGGCAAACTGTATGCATAATAAACTATTTTTTTTTCATATCAAGGTGTATCCTGTATATGTGTATATGTTCTACGATTTTGCTTAGTTTAGGAGCTATTTCGATCTGTCTAGGTATTGCGGAACTTACTCAAAATTTAGTCGCAAGTTCAAAATTGCGGTCCGATCTTGGTGAAGGCACATCTTTAATGTATGAAAAAAAAATGTTTCAGGGGAATTTGTAGATTCAAAATATTCTTGAAAACTGCCTAGGATATTAAGCTATAAAATGACGTCAAATAAAGCCGTTGTTAACGGGGTTTTTTTTCACCTTTGGAGTCAGGTGAAGAATTTTTCGGAGTTTGATTTTAATCTAAAACTTCCCGGCCACCCTGTATGTGAAGTATTGCGGACTATATTCAATTTCATGGCCCACAGTAAACTGCATATTTCTAGAACGATTTATACCAGAAATCCTCTTTCATGTAGGTAAAAATAAATCTTTCCGTCTTACTTTTTTATTGAACCAACCGGTCTCACAGCAAATATATCATGCTATACAAAATTGTATGATATACTCGTACTAGAAAAGACAATTTAGAAAACCGGAAACCTAAATTAGTAAATTAAAAGTCAAATACTGCCCAACACTAAGATGATTCGATGAAAAAATAGTGCTGGGAAAAATACATTCAGGTGAGTATAAAAAAAAATAGTTAAAAATAATTACTGGCTTTTAAGTTTTAACACTGTTATTTGTAATTTTTCAAAACACTTTGCACACTTTTATTCAATTGCAAAAGATTAATAGATGTGATGCGTGTATTACTTTATCTATATCGGCTATAGATTGGCTATCATTATTACTACTTTCGATCATATTTTCAAATCTCTATAGCTTTTGCAATTGAATTCGTGGCTACATGTTGGTCAATACCATTTAAGCAGGTAATTCGGATAGCATTGACTGCTAGATGCATATTGCTATTGCTTGCGAAACCTAAGCAATACCTACTTATGTCTAACTTAAGTAAGTAAGTACTAACTTAGTCATTAAATCATTGACCGCATTAAACATCGCTTGGAGGCAATGCAATTTAAAATGTTCTTGAATTAAATTGATTTCGACTGAAAAGTTTAGCGTTGTGGCAACTAAGTCGTGGGTACGATTCCCCGTCCTAACATATTGTGACCTACAGTTAGGTATGTTTGTCGTGTGTCTAGAATTCTAGATGTTTGTGCAAAATATCATAATCAGGATGTAGAAACATAATCATTATTATCAATCAATGCCTTACAACTATACGTGTTTTGATGGTTGTTTTGAGAGTCTCACTATCTTATACATAAATAAGGGAACACTGTCTTAGGTTAGGCTTTTGGTTTATATTTTTTTATTATTAAACATCAAGCACATTCCTTACTAGAAAAAATACGTTAAGATGTAGGACGAAGACCAGTTTACCTGTTAAGTTATACAACTGTATCCTCATTATATTCATAACATAGGTATTATCCCTTTGTTAAAAGATGTTTGTTTAGTAATAGGCCCTCTGCAGAGTTTTATCGTTCATTGAACTCTATCTTGACCGTAAGTGGCAAACTTCAGTTGCATGGCGGCTCGCGAGCCACAGACTTGTTTACGCAAACTGCATATTTGTTGCAATCAGATGCTAAGGCATGCATTAATTCCGCTTCCAAACAAGAATTTCCACGTATTGGAATATCAAACTTACCAACGTTTCATAGGTACTAATCATAATTTAACCGCTCGAAGGCCCGTGGGGAAACGTTGTCCCCAGATTTTTGATTTTGTTTTTTTTGTTTTTGTTTTTTTTTCAAAATTGACGAATCGCCCGAAATGTAATAGGACCTGTCAAACAATTGTAATAATGTGTCGCTATGTAGATGTGATTTATCTCTCGTAGCAATATACACTTTATGTCGCAGATATTTATGTTAGATAAATCGAATGACATGTTTTGAGTCAGAATCTGGGTGTATGCCAGTTCTTTGTGTGCGACTGAGAAAAAGTAGAGTAGGTAGGTAGAGCGCTTTTAGTTTCCTTGTCAATGCCAGTTATTTTGGCTTTGGGGAAAATAAAATTTATCTAGATAATTGTAGGTAGCGATCTTATACAATTTCTTGGAACTAGCTAATGACTAGTTCACTACCTATCCAAGTATGAACAAACAATAACAAGGAAAAAAATAAAATTTCGGTCAACTCATACTCGAATGATTGTTTCATGTCTACAAAGAAAATAAATTATTTAATTTTAAGTGCAATAAAAATACTTACATCAATAAAACTAAATCTATAGCTGTTCATTTTCACCAAACCGCACCGTTAACACAAGAAAACGTGTCGCACTAACACAAAACACATCTATTGCACAAAGTGCATCGTATTATTGGAAGATAAGCGTTAAACTTTCGAAGTCTATCGGAATCTGAAAAATGCGGCGTTCTCGCGCCACCGCACCAACACACACGCGTGCATTTTTCACTTTTCACTCCTGCCCGACTCACTTTTCCACTTGTCTACTCTTAAAATCGAAGTTCACGCGACTTTTGACATTTCGCGCATAACAAAACACATGTAGCGACTCTAATTCGGATCGCCAGCAACTTGGCAAAACTACACAAAAGTGAATCGCTCGACTACTCCACACCTATACGTATACGCAACACGCGAGATAGCGTGGAGGGACAAAGATAGCATGCGCTGCCTTTGGTTATTTTAACTTGTTTAGTAGAATGGGAGGAAAAGGGACGAGTGTATGCGTGTCGGTCAGGCGCTCCTATCCGGTATCCCGTTCAGAATCTGTGGCGAGGTGTGCGTGGTGGCGTCGGTTGGTCAGAATGGTCACTGGTCATCCTGTATAGCTGACCTCCATCAACAAATACTGCTTATTCTCCAAAGTTCTTCAAATCATACTTATCTGAAATGTTGTTGACATGGCATATGAAACAAGGATGAACTTTATGCTTTATTTGACTGTCAAATATGCTAGAATAATTGGATCATAACATATCTTCTTCACCTGATATAAAAATACATAATAATATAGAACGTCATACATTTCATGCCATTAATTTATTTATTTTTACATAATTTTCCATAAAATATCGATAAAATGCATAAATTGATTAAACAACACTATTTTAAACCATTTTCAACAATTTAATAAAATTCAGAACTTCAATTTTATTATTGGTTAGATTAGTATTACGAAGGTAGTTTTATGTAAAAAGGTTGTTAGTATGTACAGTCAATGGCACATCAGGTTACCAATTCTCAGTCAATCCTCCTTGCTCTATTAGACACAGTTAATTGTCAAAACAGAAATGGGTAGCCTGATGAGCCGTTGACAGTACCTTCTTAATGGTTTTAGAAAATTTCGCTAAATAACCACTTAGTATAAGGATTCACCCCATTTAAAACAGGTTGGTTATTCCCATGAGTGGCACGCAAGTCGGCATAATTTCTCGTCAAACCTATAGGTACTTGTGGGGTATGGATAAGTCTTAAAAAAGGTGGGGGTTTCTGAGTATTTTTTTTCTAAAGAGAATAGTTTGCGCAAAGGACACTTCCAAAGTTGTATTTATCAAACTGTCGAAGTACAATTTTGACAGAATGGTGTTTGTCGAGACGTCTTGCACATTTTCAGAAAAATAATATTGAAAATAGGGCAGGTTCAAGACCGGTCCATTACTTTTAATAAATATAAGGATAATTACCCACCGCCGACCTACAGCGCAGCGTGTCAAATGAAAATGATAAAATGATAAATATGCTACTCCTCATAGTGGTCTTAATCTAGAATGAGGTTTGCTACACTACCAACACACTAACAACTCACACACATCTTAGGGTGAGTAGGTAATCAAATTGAGGATTTCCTCTTACTTAGTTAATAGGTATGAACTAACTGTCGTTATAGCAATTATGTTGCACCGTTAATCACAGGTGTTTTTCTGCTATTTAGCATTTTCAATGTAGTACCTGTATTAAAGACAGCAAAACTATAAAAAATACTGTAAATCATTGTGTTTTTTTTTATAAATTGAAACTTTTTTTCATATTTCATTTTTACAATTGTTTCTCTGTCACAGCCTCAGGTGCTTAGATGACTAGGTTGACACCCAATGTAGGTACAAACCCTTGATTGAACCATGTATTTTCTTACAATGAAATTGAGTAAGACCATCTCTGGAATGTTTATATCAGACTTACTTCAGATTTTTCTGAAAAACCTATGTAGGTGTGACAGTGATGTGATAGCCCATCCGTGTTTCGTGTTTGCTAATTTGGCGAACAGCGAAACAAAGCGTATGTTGACCCATTCAAAATCTTTGAGTTCTAAACCGTTAGTTTTTTAATTTCATTTGTAACGGCATCGCCAAAACTAACGGTCCTAAGCTGCTCGCTGCCGGCGGACTCAAAAAAATCATTAACTGGTAACTTGCCTATGGTGTTCTTTTTGATTTTGCGAAAATGTTGGCTATTAGTCGATTAGACCATCTTAGCAGTTTTTTTTAACATAGACTAGAAAGATAGACAGGTTAAGCTTTTTCCCATTTTTTTAGATATTAATATGAATAATAACAGCGACAGCGAGCTTACTCATTAGATAAAAATGAGTTAACTAAAGTTACTGAGAGAAAAGGTTCTTTTGGAAAAACTTATTTATTTAAACTTTACAGTTTCCCCGTTCAAAATTCTCACTTCACCTCGCTGAGTTAGAGTGAAAAAGACTAGAGCCGCATTAGATTTTAAAATTATTTCTGTACAAGTTCAAGGTGAAGCGAATAAACAATTGAAATTATCGTTATCTCCCGAATCGAGATGTGAATTGACGTTAGTGAGAATCGCTAGGCAGGGCAAGAAAATATTTGAATAAACCTCAACCTACTGCAGAGTTTTATCAGAATTAGCTACACAACTGTGAATTTGCTCTACAAAAGCCGTAGGAGTTAACCTCTCGTCCTGATAAACTTGTTAGCAGTCACAAAATTGGTGGTAAAGTAGTGAAAATAATGTAACTCACACTATAGTAGTTTGTCCTCATAGCAATTGTGGATTTGATAAGTGAATGCTAAACTACATAGTAAACTTCCCATGTTCAAACTATGTTGAAGCATAACAAAGTTTAAAGGCAAAACTAGTACTGGTTACAGAGGTCCTGCTCATACAGTCAAAGATCTGTTCGATCCAGGTTCGATCCTAACCCAAGAACAGCTAATTAAGGTAAGATAAGATAAGATAGCTATGATCATCATTTTGTATGAATGTCACCATCAAAATTATGTGCGCAAACAAAGTATTCAAGTGTGTGCTTTGGTGCACAACCTGTGCAACATAAACAAAACGTAATTTAGGCAAACAAACTTTATTAAGTAGCCAATAAACATCGTCTGTGACATATTCTAAAGACTGTCCTGGATACGGTACAGTTACTGGACCCGCCGCCAAACCGACCCGACACCAATGAGCACAGAAAAAAGTTGTCTCATGCCCAAAAGCCATCATAAGTGTGCCATACATTCACAAACAACTATACACACAGATGGACAAAACGTAACACAAAATTTTTCAATGGAGTCCAAAAAAAATCAATGGAAATGCATTGCAATAACTTTTCCTAGGACGCGACAGCCATTGTAAGATGATTATTATGGTGACTATCTTACTCGCCCCCAACCATCAAGGACTTAGGAGTAACCTTTAACCAAATCCTCACATTCTATGATCATCTGGTAGCCCTGGTGACGGAATCTTATAGCCGTTTGGGCTTCATTCGAAGAAACTTTCGGGAATTTAATAATTAGGTACCACATAATACGACTGGTTTTCGAAGCTAGTCGCCCAGCCCGGCTTCAAAGTCGACTGGTAAACTGATAACACAGCCGCTTCATCATATGCCGCTGACTGCTGCTTACATGCTTCAATATCATGTATAAAAAACATACCCTCACGACCATTTCCCTAATGGGTTAGTCTAGTCAGAGGCACACGGATTGTTGCAGTCATTCATGGTGAACGGAACATTCAGAATTCAGATTTCGCCGAGGGAATTTGAACCGAACGTGGTAAGGGGCGAGCCTAGCGCCGTTATCTGGGTTGCTTGGGTTTTTTTATCGGTATTTTCTATCACTGGAGAGTTAGCCGCAAATTGTACAATGTATGCAAAATAGGTGTGTTCCGGCCCGCCTTGATCTCAGGACTAGGTAGCTACCGGGTTTCGAGCCAGAGTGTTTAACCACTGGGCCACGACGCTCTCATCGATCAACAATCATGTATAAAACCTTTACAAAAACCTTTTTTCGTTGCCAACAAACCTTTCCAACCACCGAGACCGCATGCGCCGATGCTTATCCTCGAGCGAGCAGTTAACGTTTATCGCGCGATAACCGCCCGCGGTATATGGGTCGCGGTGCTCGCGTAGGCAACGTTGGTCTGCACTTGTATGTATTTGCCTGTTACGGTAGAACTAGGAACTGGACACTTGGCGGAAAGGTCGGTGAAGTCGTCATAAATCTTCATTTAAACAGAGAAGTCACTCACACCCGCGTTGACATGTTAGTCACAGCCGTGGAGACCTGGAACTCACTTATTCGAGTTGGTTGGTTTTGGCCTACCAAGCCTACTAGGTTTTGTACATACAAGTGCAGACCACCCCTAGTTTGGGTTGAGAGATGGAGGACACGGCGCGTGTGACTGCGGCTTAGACCCTCAGGACTATGAGGGCACCCTCTGTAGGGCACAGAGGGTGACAGTCCTGCACAAGGGCGGATCTTAATGTGGCAACGATTGACGCAGTCGAGATCGCTGGGTTTTGTTCGAGTTCTATTTGATACCGTTGAATCAAAATAAGAAGAGCACACATAACCTACTGGTACAGTAAAGTGCTCAACATTCTAAGCTACTAAAACTTGTACACTTCGTAAGTGGCGTAACAATGGGAAGGCAGACGAGACCAGAGCCCCCTGACCAAAAAGGGTTCCGCTTTCTCGGTGTTGTAATTATGCTTATAAGAAAGCGCTGCAAGTCTAAAATAGTGATAGTCTACTTTAGACTTATGGATCGATACCTAATAGGCAAGAAACTTTCTGTCGAGACGAATTCTGCTTATCAGTGCAACTTTCAGATTGGTCAGATTATCCGACAAAAAGAGTCATTGACAGCTCCCAAAATAAGCAAGCTTGACTGCCTGTTGCACGCAATAGCACCGATAACCAATCGGCCGTTTCTTAGCATCACCCACTCAAAACTAACACAGCGACATTACAAAAGTAATAGTAGAAAACTCCTAAGTACAATTGTTTCAGAAAACACTTGTGTAAACACCATTACATTTTGAAGCGGCACGCAGTCGCGCGCGCAGTCCGCCACGGCTCCTTATAAGGAGTGCTGGTCGTTTTTTTATATTTTGTGATGAAAGTGAGAAGATTTTGGTGATGGTGGCGACCCGAGCGGGTTGAGCAAACTGTTTGGAACACTAGTTTGTTCGCCCCGGCTCGTGTCGCCTTCTGTCACGGATACCATCGCTAACGCTATCACCATCCCTAAACGGCTTCGAGGACGCGTCACTTCCATTGGTCGATCATGAAGTAAGTTTTTGTCATTCACGTTTGATGGAATAAAATTGATATTGTTATTTCCAGAAACTATTCAGTTATAACTATTCAGATATTTTCACGTGTGGTTTAGGGACATATACATATACCTACATCTTTAAAGTTTCCTTTCCATCTCTACCTACTAACGCGGTTCAGATAAGCAATAATTGTAAGGAAATGGTGGAAACTACATATAACCAGCAACGAATAGATTAACAAAGATTTAGGTGTACAGTCAACAGCACATCAGGTTACCCCATTTCCGTCTTCTCTCTCGCTCTTGCCAAATGACATTTGTTCGCGATAGAGCAAGGAGAACTGACCGGAAATGGGTAGCGTGATGTGCCGGCCACCGTACATATACCTACTAATATTTAGGGATTTGTGAATTTTGACAAAAAAGTATATTTAAGTATTTTTAGTTTATTTCATGTTAAATTGAGCATTCACAATTCTGTCTCTACTAAAGATCGAAATTCCAGAAAAGAGCAATCATAAAACCAGGCTCGAATCACAGATGAAGTTTTTTCTGCTATTTTATATTTAACATTAAACTATAGTATATATTATCATGTATTTCATCCATTGCAATGCAGTACAGTTACAGGCCACAAACAGATTTGTAATGATGGCATGTATTAAAGCCCCTGACAGCTTTATAGTTCTGATACACCATTCACCTAATCTTAAATCACATGGAGTGTTACTCTTTAGGTTTGTATTCTACGACAGTATATTTATTTATATATTAAAAATTGCACAAAAAAGACAGTTACCAAGAAAGTTTTAGAGCTCATTTATAACAGATCTCTTCCAACAGACCATGGTGATCATACTAGTTAAAGTTTTGATAGTATAAAAAGTTGGGTAGATACAAAATCAAAAGTACCTAAATATTTTAGATAATCTCTCGAGATAATTATTCTTTATTGCACAAAACTACTGAAATCAAACAGGAGTACTGATTTGCACAAATGTACAAGTCATTGATAAAGCCCAATTTTACCATAAAATGCTCGCCTCCCTCCTAGAGAGTTTCACATTTCTTGCACATTAGCAGAGAGTAGTAGGGAAACGCTTGTGACAATTTAGTTTTTGTTTTTTTTACTTAACCATTTTAATGAAAAGTTAAACAGTAAAATCTTTAGCCCCATTAGAGGATCTTGCAAAATGTATCTTGCCCACACTATATTTTCATTTGCTCCTGAGCTCCTGGCGAGGTATCCATGAGGAAATCCTCATGGATCGCGCCGCCCGGGCCGGAGGGACGAAGAGGTTACCGACTGAACCCAGCGGCATTCAGCCGAGTCACTTTGGCGGCAAAGCTGGATCAACCCATAGTTCTAACGCACTGCTCTGCCGCCAGTGCAAGCTTCTAACCGGGCCTCCCTCCAACCAACGCAAACAAAGGGAGGAGGCCACGAAATCGCTTGGAGAACGCAGGCACTTCCACCGTCTCGGTGGACGCCGTGCAATGCCAGATTGCGAGCCAGAGCACCCCCGCACTCCGACCCGCTGGCTCCCACTAATTTATAATAGTATTATTGATATTCTTTTTAAGAACTGTGGTGGCATTCTGCGTTTGCACATCGAAAGAATTTGAAGTGGGATTGTATTTTGACGTTTTGTATGACTCAATAATTATGCGATCTTTCGAGTGATGTTATCTAAGCCGAATGATCGAGATATGTTTTTTTTTATTTTATAGTGCGCCATTTGGCGCTTTCAAAGGTTTAGGACGCAACACGAGACGCATTTGTGCAACGTGTTAATGAAGCCTCACCCTAACCCCCGAATTCACAAACGTTATTAAACGCTAAGCACGCGCTCACGCTCATGCTGTCTCGTAAAAGGTCAATAGAACTGAAAGGGATAGTTAGACTTTTGAGGGATGCTCAACGTTGATTTGCGTTTGTGAATTCGGGCGTAAGGCTGTTACATACTTAGTGTTTTTTCAAGTACAATTCCCAACTCCACGCATCGGAACATTACTTACAGCATAAAGCATTATCGTAGAGCAATATTTTCAAAAATTCCGCATAGAAACAATGTAGTCGTAAAGGCAGGCCAATAAAACTGGCCTAGTTACCGGCCGTTACATTACGCCGTTTGAGGCTAGGCGAGCCGATTTATTGATTTTAAATGGAGGCAGTATTATAAAAGATTAAAGAATAAAAGTAGGCACTATGCCGTACCAAAATTTTGTGGTAACAAACGAATTCACAAACGAAAATCAAGGTTGAGCACGCCTTCATAATCAAGCCGCCCTGGACGAGACAGCTATACTGATAGGCAAAGGCTGCCAAACTTCGATTTAATTTTGTAAATTGGTGAGCCGAGCATCTCTGGGCTTCGGATCCAGGTTGGGCCAACTGCTTGACTTATGAGGTATAAAAACCCGTAATGTATCTGCGCCGGCGCGTACTACGAGTACAATCCTGAAACGCGCTATCAAAATTTTCGGAGCGATTGCGCATAGATAGAAAACCCGACAACAACCGTCGGGCAGCAGCCCACCAGACAGAACACCCGTCTGGTCGGAGGATCCTCCCTTTTCTATGGTGGATGAGGAATATAACACCCTGTTCCTCATATCCCCATACGTCCTTCTTGTCTGAAGCTACCGGCACGTGCCGGGTTGCTTTTCCCCATAAACATTTTATCATGTCCGTCTGTAAGTGTCGCCCTAAGCCGAGGTCTGTGCCCCGTTTGAGGCGCCTTAAAGCGCGTTACGTTAAACCTTTCAAAAAGAGAGACAAAAGTGAGCTGTATTCGCTCACAGTCTGTAAGCTAATTGAAGTTTACTATTTATTATTTAAGTCTGAAGAAATAGATCGCAAAATCGCCATAAGCTAGAAAAAGTACTGGAGCTTAAAAGAAATACTTAAAGGCAACTTCAACCTCAATCTTAAAAAGACCGTCATGGACACCTGTTTGTTGCCATGTTTAGCCTACGGATGCCAGACCTGGGCGCACACTGTGAAAGACAGACAAAAGATTAGAAATTGCCAACGAGCGATGGAAAGGAGCATCTTTAAGATCAGAAAAAAGAAAGGAGCAGTAGCAAAAGGATAAAGGTCACAGACGAAAGTAACAGATGCTCTGGACCTTACCTATACTAAAACAAAAGTGGAGGTGGGCTGGCCACCTGTGTCGTGCAAGCGATCGCTGGACTAACAGAGTCGTCAAGTGGAGTGGGCCTCTAGGGAAAAGAAAAGTGGTGCGCCCAAAGGCTAGATGGGCAGACGATATTCAGGACATAGCTGGTCCAAACTGGCTGAACAAGGCGAAAAACAGAATCGCATGGAAGGCTCTGGAGGAGGCTTATACTCGAATGGGATCCCTAATTTAATCAAATATTTAAATTTAATTGTAACTGTAAAAACTAGTTTTTTTAAGTCATAACTAAGTTATCTCTTTGCTTCTGAAGACACGTTAAACAGTTGGTTACGAGCTGGCTCATTTCACCCCATAGTTGAGGTGTGGCCTGTGATCGGCAGTAGGATGTACGAACAGTTATTGTATTGGTTAAGAACAAAGTAAGTCATGGTCATCTGTCTAACGTTACAGCCCTCAAACTTGGTTACTAGCCGATTTGGTCCGAAGTCATATTTTTATTGTGCATTCAATGTTGAGCTCAGACCACCTGTTGGGCAGCAGCCGTGACTCTCGGCCCGTGAGGTCCTGATATGAGGTGGACAATACAGTAATTGACTTATTACTGAGCTGTTTGATCACATCTTGAAGGCCTGCATAAATACAGCAGACTTTCAAAGCTTTCTAGGGTCAAAGGCAGATTGTTGATGTAGTGGTAAACAGAACATTGAGAAGCTCACATTTCGCCGAGCGAATTCGGCAAGGGGAAAGAAACCGTTAAAAAAATAGTCATAAAATCAACAAGTTACAAACACACGCACAATTACGGCCACAATGTTTTAGTACCCTAGAAATCATTGAAATAAATCGACCCACAACCTAAATCCATTCAAACCATACAAACGGATTGCATAACGAAAAAGCCATATATTGCTATCGGCTCTCACGAGGCTTAGGCTGAACTTCTAATAAAAATCGAGTTCCATGGCGTAAAATTGTCCGCCCCTTATCGCGCAGTAAAGTCCACTGGAGAACGTACATGTGGAATTATTAAATTCAGCTTTTAATGCTGTTTGTAATCATTTAATTGCATCGCAGATAACAGGTACAGAAATATTGGTATACATCAATATTTAATAAATACTTAGCAAGCGATTAAGTTTTGTGGATAATCGGAGAGCGTCGTGGCGCGCTCTGGCTCGAATACCCTGTCCTGTCCAACCAAGTTCGAATCTGAGTGTTCAGCACGGCTTTTGCTTTTTCTAAGTAAGCCCCTTGGGGGTACCCTTAGGCACGTTACTTAAATATTAGGGGTTGTGAACCTTCCGCTCAACCCATTGCCCGGTGAAGCTGTGAAAGTCACACCTTGGACTAACAGCTAGATAATTTAAAAAAAACTGTCCACGGTTTTTTCCATGGAAATCCGAGTATATTTGCTCACCGCGTTTGGTCAAGCTAACTTGGAATAGCCTGCTCATATTAATTACGATAAAACTCGAGGCTAACTCTCAGAAGATAGAACACCGATAAAATACAATTTCTTGTGTCAAATCGACAATACTTTTATAACCACTCAGCACAGATCTTTTTGATCCTACTAATTGAGGACCACCACTGTCAGTTTGGTTAGTAAGATGTTTTAGAACACTTTCAGTGTCAAACGAACTCCTGACGAGGTTTAAAAACGTGTCCTTTTGCTGCAGTAACCGCTCACAAGTTGCCCGCAGGCTTGCTTGAAACCGCTGTTGTATAAAAAATGTAACGTCAAGGTTGAAGGTACAGTCAACGGCACATCAGACTACCCCTTTCCGTCTTTTATCTAGCTCTTACCAAATGTAATTTCTTTGTAATACAGCAAGGGTGAGTAAATAGGGATGTGGATGAAGTTGAACGTACAACAGGTTCCCTTACGTGTAAAAAGGAAAATTTTCATTGACTCGTTTCTTTTGCATCAGAGTGCATTGTAAATGAGCAGTGCGTTATCAAGCGGGTTTACGAGATTTGTTATGGTCCGGTATCGAGCCGTGCGTAATAAACTATTGCGAAACTCGACCGTAATTCTATCGCAGACCTTTAAAAATCGCGTAAAACTCGCACATATACATTGAAAGTTTATTTATAGGTACTAACTATAACCTTTAGACAAATAGGTTAGGTAAAATTGACACTTTTTTTAGGGCGTCTTCATTTTATACTGAATGAAGCGAATTGTAGTTGCGTTAAGGTCTTCTCGCATTATTTAATCATCCATTAGGTATTGCACAAAAATAAAATAAAAGGTACAGTTGGTGGACTTGAAGCACCGCTAGGTGATGAAGCAAGTTTGGGTTGAGCGACTTGTCAAAATAATAATGACTAGCAGCCGCCCGCGACTTCGTCCGCGTGGACTTAGCTGTATGTGAAAAAATATTTTCCCGCTTTTTCGTAATTTTAGTAAGGATGCCTATTTTTTTTGAAAATGAAATATAGCCTATGTCACTCAGGAATGATGTAGCTTTCCAACAGTGAAAGAATTTTTCAAATCTGC
The DNA here is from genome assembly GCA_950022985.1 of Udea ferrugalis. NCBI lineage: Eukaryota > Metazoa > Arthropoda > Insecta > Lepidoptera > Crambidae > Udea > Udea ferrugalis. Next base: position 1,152,273 of record OX465527.1, on the reverse strand, counting down.
CAAGTAGTTTCGGAGCCTATTCAATTCATACAAACAAACAAAAAATCAAACCTTTCCTCTTTATAATATTTGTATAGATAAGAGAAAAAACAGAAGGCAATCTAATGAATCAAAATTGTTGCTCAATGACAATAAAACTATCAGATAAGTATAGACAGTTTTGTAGCTCTTAAACATTATATGCCAATTCCACAAACCTTTTCGTCCGCCTACGACTCCTGGCATCGGTGATGAACAGGATCTTGGCGGATCCGACAATCTGGATAACACCGCTGATATATTTATTTAAACTTCAACGGTAAATAACATTGAAATTGCAATAACGGGGTTGCTACTCCGAGACCAATAACAGTGCCGAAATACCGGAAACTCAAAACATATAAGGTAGATACATGGTAGATAGCAACTCCGTTTTTTGAAATTTTAATTTGATGTGGTTTTAACGCGCACTCTTGTCAGGCGCGGATCCAGCCCTCAAAAAAGGTTGTGGGCACAGCCACCAAAAATAATTTATTTATTTATAAGGCTTACCAACTAAATACATACAAGCCAGTAACAGAATCGTTCAAAGTAAAAAATAAAATTATCAAAGTGAGGGTTGAATGGAGTACTAACTCACTCACCGGGGCGGATCCAGCTTTGGCGCCAGGAGAAGGGTCACAAGGTCGTTGTGAAGTCAAGAACTTGTTATTTAATTTTGATATTATAGACATTACAAGTAAAAAGTAGGTATTTTATTTATGTACGTAGGTACTTTACTTGGAAAAAAAGGTAAGTGATTTCGACAGTGGCGATGATAGACCACATGTGGACGTTGGCGACATCAAGTTCGCGAAGCCTCTTTTACTTCTCAGTATAAAACGTTAAATTAGGTGGGCCAGGCAGAACCTAGCAACAACGCTCTCTCAAGATAAGTAAACGCGAGCGAAGCGAGCCCTTTTTTTTCGATTGTAAATCGACTAATTATTTTATAACCAATCAAATCTAAAAAGAACGCATTTGTTTTTTTTTGCGTTTCTTAAGTTTTGCTTAATAGGTAGAAAACTAACTCTGAATACCAGATAGTCTTTCTGGGAGGTGGATAAGTCCGTTAGGGCTATCCACGTGTGTCTGTCTCTCAATGAATACTGCCTTCTTTCAAGAAAAATGGAAACAGGAGCAATATAGCGCGAGCGAAGCGAGCGCGTTTTTTTTCCCAAATAATAGCTTTAGTTATCAGTCGTTTATTTGATTTGTTAAGCTAGAGGCCGCTCAGGACCCTCAGGGTCGTGAACCCCCCCTGGATCCACCGATGCTCACTCATCAATCAATCAACAATCATTGACTTATTATAATAACAACAAGCAAATTAAGGTTGTGGGCATGCCCACAGTGCCCACAACGGTGGATCCGCGCCTGACTCTTGTTATCGTCAACAAAATATTTCACATTAATTACACAGAGAATTTACGTTGCTTAGGAGGATAATCTCACTTTGTTTGTCACAGTTTGTCCCCATATGCGATTATGAGGCTGAACTGACAGCGTCCGTCCCGATGGATGCACAGAATTCAAGGACTGACAAAAACTGACATTGATTTATTTTTGACTACCCTCAAATTGTCCTAGTAAAAATATTTTTAGGTGCGGTCCGATACGCACTAAGTAGAGTTCTTGATTCTTATTTATATAATTTACTGCTGGGCACATGCCTGACTTCAACAATGAGATGTTGTGGGAAACATATTTTAGTAACATAGTTGCTTTTGTTTGTTCGCTTTGTTAATTGTAAGTTAATACCTACCAAGATAAAAGAAAACAACAATTTTAAATATTTATAGGTTTTATTTTCATAGACAATAAAATCTACTAGTTATTATGTTTGATGTTCAAGTGGATCCTTATTAAATAACATGTAATAGGACCGGACCAATTCCGAACTTAACACTAAATAAACTATTCAATTATTATTTCCTATCGTTTTGTGACTTACGCTACAAATGAATTGCTCATACTTCACAACACAGCAGAATTTACTGTAACTCTTACATAGGTAGTTGAATAAATTGAGCGAAAAAAATAGAGTAAGTAAATATAAAGTATAATTATGATTACTAAATACGAAAAATAAAAATTGTTTTTTTAAATCAAGTTATATAGGAATATGACTATTTTATAATATTCTCTAAATCCCAGCCCTGTTTATACATAGAAGTAAAATTGAAAGCAGTAAAAAATGCTTACAATACAAATTACTAAGAGATAATATCAATGATACAATAACAAAAATAGCATACTTAGTTCATATTTTGATAATTCTTTCATTCCTTTCTACAATTAATAAACTAAAATATTATTTAATTCACATGATCAGATCTTTACATAAAGTTATATTAGGCTAAAAAAATAAACAAGTCTGGTCACTATAAAAAATCAAATTGTGCTAAGTTATAAAAATTAAAGGCGAAATTCTATAATCACGTATTTTCTACTTCAAAGTCGAAGTGATAATCCAGAGCTTTACTGGAAAATAATTCTCCAAGTTAATGTGTTGGTCAGTTAGATTGTAATATTGCAAAGCTAGTAATAAAGTGATATTTCATCATATACTAATCACATCAATTCCAACAGGTACCCGAATATAATAAACGCTAGATTGGTGCACATTCGCAGAAATTCTGCTATAGCAACACAATGATTATGTTTCACTCAATGATATTACAATGAAAAAGAGGTGGATAGGTTATGTCAGTACTGATGCTAAGTCAAAAATTGTCCACTGCGTCCGTAACTCGGTACCTATAACGTGTGAACAAGATAGTTTGATTACTTACTAGAGCGTACACGAGACAGATAGGTACATGTTGCGCAGTGTCGTTTCAAACTGTCAACACTGTCAATGCTTTGCTCAGGTGCACTAATAGTTCTAACTGTGGGTGCCACTTTTTAGCACAAGTTACCCATCTACCTCTTTTCATTATGATATTATTGGTTTCAATTACATTGCTGTAGCAGTACTTTTAAGGTGGGGTTCGTGGGCCCACAATCAAAGAATCGTAGAAGTTATGTACAGTATGTTTTTAGGAATTTCTCAAACATATAATTCTGGTTTATCTGCAATTATGCACCGTCGCTTTTTATATACTTACTTACTAACAATTCCCAACACAAACAACGCTACTAATTTGTTTCTAACTACGATTCAATTACGTATAATAATATTACATATATTTCCATTTCCACAACAGATACCACTAAAGTTATAATAGGTCCTACATTTACTAATTTTAAGTAGAATATAACTAAATTCTTTACTATTCATTAGTATGATAACAGCTAAAGTTACTACATTGGCCACAATTTTCGATAGTTTTTTTTTATTTATTTCATGGCTTGGAGACTAGTCCTTTAGCCGAAATTTTCGATAGATAATTTCTGTGTTGCACGCATTTATATTTTAATCCCGTTTCATTCCAGCAAGTTTCATACATAATTAATATTATGTATGAAACGTGCTGGAATACCCTCGCCGGGGTAATCCCCGGCGAGGGTGTGATATTTCTTTCTTGCCTGTTTTGTTTTCCTACTTTATAAAACTAATATTAAACCTTTATTCAGAATTAGGTTTATCTTCTGGGGTGGCATTCTGCATTAGTACATCGAACGAATGTGAAGTGAGATTATGTAATCTTCTGAGTAAAAAGAACTAGGCCAAATAACATTTTAAAATTATTTCTATCCAAATGTGGCAGAATACCATTTAGGGTGAAGTCAATAGACAATTAAAGTTGGCGTTACTCCTGATGAAGATGAGATTTGGCCTTAGCCAGAATAGCATAGCCGTTTCAAAAGTTGAAGAACAACGCTGCGGTTTTATAACGATTTCTTCATTACCCGATTCATTATACTTGACCATTATTCGCTATCGGACTTCAACGTACATTAATTGGAAAATAATTGATTTGGTCCATTCCTATTAAAAGGGCTCTACCTGGAAATTGAATCTTATAGCATGGGATTAAGACTTTGTATCCTTCGATAGATTGCGTCGTAAATCTGATGCTTTGTATGAAAGCGGAGTTTTCCTCTATAACCATATACAGTCGATCACAGTTCAAACGTAACATGGGAGTCAACCTTATGTTGTATCATAAAAGTTTATGAAATTCCCTTCCAAATTAAATTATGAAGATAACTTATGCATATCGTTAAATCCTGGTATTAGCATACATATATTAACATGTTGAAGACTCTTTAATATCCTTTTCTTGTATAACTCTTCTTAACTATTATTTTTGTATGGTGTCAGTATTTCTGCTACGCTCGAGCTAATGGTTGTGTACTGAGAATGTAATCTTTACAAAATACACTTATATAGATATATTTACTATACATATTCTAACCATTGAACAAGTTTATTGTAGGTAGGTTCATATACTTTTGTGCTTATATATAATTTATACACTCTTTACAAAGTAGATATTTGAAAATACGAGATTTAAGTTAAAATTGGCAAATTCACGTTTACAATACTCTTCCTCAAATATTGAGATACCGTTACCTTACGCTTTCTACGTAATACGACGTATCTGTTTCATCTTACAAATAATTAGTGCCATTATTAAAATAGATTATACTGCCATCGCAAATAGTTGAAAATCAATGAATCAGTTGAATGAACAGGATAAGTTAGACAGAGCGAATTTTAAGTAAAAGATGAAACATACACGTCTATCTCGAGTTGGGAGTTGGCTGAAAAGTTGTTAACTTGTTACAATGCTATTATTGGCCTGATCTTTCAGAAGTGAAAATACATAGTTGAGATTATCAAAAATTAGCAAAGAATGAAAAAGTTTTCTTTGAAGTCTCATATATTATATTATTATTGTGGAGCCAAACCAAAAATGTATGGGATGACATTAGAAGGCACCAGCGAGATTGGCGACTAACATACCTTTTGCTCCTCGCTAGTCCAAGTCTATCACAATAAAAAAACAATTCTAGCCAACTCCTGCTCAGAATTTCAGCCCTTATACACAATTTGTACCCGACAATTTTGTTTCACTTACATCACATAGCCCTGAGCAAAACATTTTGGCCATCGAAATATATAGATATAGCTCATTCGCAGAATTTTGCTTTCCTATACAGGACGGCAATTTCGCAAGCAGACTGTACTTTAGGGAGTAGTAATCATTTTCCTTGGCCTATATTGATATTTATTTATTAAAATCTTCATCTATGAGTAAAACTTCAACATTAGAATATTCAACAATAGATTAACTATCCATATAAGGAGTTTTGAAACATTTGCAATCTGCGAATGACACTAAAAATAGAAATTACCTATTTATCGAGCTAGTACATTCTAACATATGATGCGTTCGTAGTGAAAAATAGACTTTATTACTCTAAAAAATACGGTCAATATTCACTCAGCTTGGCTGTTTCTTCGCGTTTATTACTATGATAATGATAAAATACACATAGTTTGAATTTCATACATATAGCATTTAATAGCAGTATGGAAGGACCAACTGCAACTTCTTAGTATTACTTATATGGATTTTACATGCTTATCAAAATAATGTTGCATTAACTATATTTTCAAAAAAACATAATTGATTATGTACTTACTTACTTAACAAACCTAAGACATTAAAGTTTTTTTTCTAGAATATTACAATCAATTCCAAATATTTGCATATAAAGACCAGAATAATATTTACACATCAAATCAAAATATGATTTATGCATGTCAACTTTAATAAACATAATAAATGAAAATGAATGTTTTACGAAAGTGTACATTTTTATGAAGGGAACCTAATAAATCTAAAAAATATGAAACTACTAACACACCGGCGTCGTAGAAATGGCATATAAAAAAAAAATACGTATATAAAATAAATAGCTGAATATTGTAACATATTTCTCGTTATATTATCTACTGTGATTCCTTAATTGAGTATGTCTAAGTTATACGTAAAAGCTTTCGTAAAAGTTATTAACTATCACATGTGATAACGTCTACTTAGTCTAAACAATGACTAACTATCATATAACACTCTCATTGATTGTGAATTTAATCAAATCAGCTCTTATCGTCAAAAAGATCAATTCAGACATAATAAGTATGTGGTTGTTACCACGTTAACCAAATTATTTGATAATCACAAGTCAAGAGTTCCGGTATGTAACAGTTTTAGAAGTTACTAAACTTTTAGCATCCTCATCGTTCTGGTTATTTCGTATAACCGATAGTTCTTTTTTCGGTCACAGAGTTTCATAACATCCCTGTTTTGTTTATTTTTACATGTAGCTATTATTTTATTTTATAATAATGATATGGGGGTTCAAATTATTTTTATTACATCTCTAGAGATATATTATAAATTGATAAATACTATTTATTTTTCGCTCTGCTGCGTCCAACACTCGTGACGTCATTTGTCAAACTAACTGAAATTACGTAACATCTTTCATCAAGCATTGAACTATGAAAAAGACGGAAATATGACACGTGTTCATGCAATCATGCCATGTCACATCACTTTTGAGATTCATAGCCACGTTATCTGCAAGTTATTTATGAAAAACTATTTCTTCGTTTCTGATCATTCTCTTCCACCACTTAGCGCTGCTTGCAATAAGACATACAATTCTTAAAAATAGAGCGCAAATATTTGAAAGTAACTTGTGTTACCTACATTTCGTCGAAGAATCTGATTTTAACAAGTGGCGTCACCCAGCGACGATAAAGTACACCAACGAAATAACTTACATTAGTGACTTACAATTTGACAATAATTTTACTACGAAAGAAATCGCTAGTCAGTGAACAGGCCCACAGTGTCTTACTAACGACACGAGATTTGGGAGAACCTTTTAGCATCATCACAATTTATATCGTTGCATTGGATGCAACGATACGCATATATTAGTCAAATCCACGTGACACGGTGAGATTACGTCACATACTTTATCACATTATACACTGCTGAAAAGAGATTCATGCTTCAGCATTATCTTGTTTATTTGACGATTCAAAAACGCCTATGCAAATTCTACGCTGCACACTATACCTCTTTTCTAAATCTATACCACGTCCGGTATGACAATTAGAAGTGATGATTGTGGTGCCTTACAGCTAAAATGTGCAGACACCTTCAGATCTAAGTGACCCGTGTTGAGAAGATGTCCTTACTGAGATAGGTCACTTAAATCCGAAGCCATCCCTACGTGTAAGAAAAGTTTACTTCGTCAAAGGTTTATAACCACTTTCAATTCACTTTCTTAATGATACCCTTAATAAATGTCCATTCCATCACTTGTACCCTTCGGCGCAAGCGCGTGACGTCACGGCTATGACGTCATCCGTCCCGGCCTAGCTGGGCCCGGGGCCGGGCGCGGCCGCAGGTGGACGGTGCACCTCGCATCACCGCGACGGGCACGAGCTCGCGGTGGACTTCCCACTCAGGCAGGAGAACCCGCTTGTGCCGGATTGCAGGGAGGACATTGAACCCCTGGACAGATTGTATTGTTATACCAACAGCACTTTAATATACAATTGACTTATGATCTAAAACCAACGGTCACCAATAACGAGTTCCTGAAAAATAGCCTCAAAAACACTAAGTCGGTAAACAAAAAAACGTTTTCCTGTAGAAAAACCTCTTCCAGGCAGGACTGCCTGAATTGTCCAAATATTGTCTTCTTACTTTTATGCTATGTACAGTCAACAGCACATCAGTTGACCCATTTCCGTTTTTTCTCTCGCTCTTGCCAAATGTCATTTCTTTGCAATAGAGGAAGGAGGACTGCCCGGAAATGGGTAAAGTGATGTGCCATCCAGCGTACTTCTTTTTATTCTTACTTAATGTTTGTATTTTTATGCAATAAAGATGATTAATCTCATCCTTTAGTTTAACCCCCTTATTCATGAAAATGAAAACGAACGCAACGCTAAAGCGTAGTTTAAGCAATTGACGTGGTTTGTCACTTACTCGCAAATGGTGGCAGCAACAAGAGTGAAAGAGATAATGCGATAGAAAAGTTAACGTGTTGTCGAAGCGCTGTTTAAGTTTTTATGAATGAGGGGATAAATGTGTGAGCGTCTGGATGGGGGCGTCTAGGTTGGTGTCTTACCTATATAAGACGGTTAACTTGATGTAACGCCAAAAAAGAAGCATTTTTTGTTTTATCCACTTTAATGACTTCAAATCTCTCACAAAAAACCGAACATTTAGAATTCCTCTACCTTCTGTCCGCACTACTTTTGCAAAACGTCTCCCAATTTTTTCTCATCCATATGTTTATAACAACGTCAACAAGCAATGCCTCATCAAAGATTTAACTGTTCAAAGAGCTAAACACACAGTAAAAACTTGGTTACTGGACCTAACTTATTCTGAAACCGAAGAAATCCTTCCATCCTCGAAATGACATGCTACCCCTTTATCACACCCACACGCGCGGACGCGCTCACACACACACACACACACACACACACACACACACACACACACACACACACACATAATGTTGATCTCATTATTTTTAAAATATTTAACTTTGTTATTACTACTTAGTTTATTTTAATGTCAAACTGTATGTGAACCGAAGCTCATTCAAAACTGCAATTAATGTTTTCTGCAAATCACTCATTGGCTTCTGCGATTCAGGCCTGCGAGCCTAGTGCAGAAGTCGTTGTACCTTTTCTCTGTACCATTTCTTTTTTGGCAAAATAAACTTTATTATTATTATTATATTATGTTAAACCGCTTTGCAAAACTTCTTTTTTATATTGATTTCTCGTGTATTGTGATTTTGATGTTTTTGTAAACAAGGGCTATTCCAACTTTAGGCAAATAGGTACACAAGTGTACTTGACCACTATTTTTTTTTTGGCTTGTTGTAATGTTAAACGAGTAACATTTGCCAGGTCAAACAGGTTTTTGAAGCATTGACGGTTTTTTGGCTCACCTTGTAAATAAATAAATATTGAATTTGGCAGTCTTTTTCATGAAATCAATAAATGTGCTTATGAAACGATTGAACAGTGTTTTATTTGTATACCTACTACCTACCCCTAAAAATTAAGAGCCCTAAAAATGCAATTAAGTAATAACTAATTTACAAGTGTAAAAGCTCTCAAACTACTCCAACTTTAACTACGAGTAGCTAAACTTCTTTACATAAACGGTCTATGTACGTCCCACAGCTGGGCACAGGCCTCACCTCAACTATGAGGTGTAACAAGCCATACTCCAACACGCGGGCTCAGTGCGGATTTTTGGAGGGGTGGAAGGTTAGTGAGCAACCTTAATGTTAGATGTTATCAAGCTACCCTATGGCCTCTGATTAACGACTGTCATCTACAGACGTCGACCGGGACCACCTGCTTGACGTGCCTTCCCAAGCACGGAGATTCCCGAGATACACATCACTAAATTTCGGTCGCGTGGTCACCCATCCCATTTCCGACCCACATGTGTTGCTTTGCAACAGCGATCGTCGCCGATCACTGTCACAGCTTCGCCACGGGCACCTCAGCTTCTTTACACATTAAAAATTTAACAACAATGCAGAGGGTCAACAAAATAGTAATTGTAAAGCTAAATTAGTTTGAGTAGTTAAGCAATCATTGTGAATCATGTTGTGTGTACAATCTTTGGATTGCTGTCTGGCCTTTCTGAAGATATTTCTAAATATTGTGAACATGAGGTGACTGCAATCTGTCTGTATACCTTTCATAAATAAATTAATAAATGTAGATAGTCAGTAGACTCACTTGTAGTGGTGGCTGGCGAGGGTCTCGTGGAAGTAGACAAGCTGGGCGGCGCGGTGCGCGGAGTCCAGCAGTTCGCAGCGCCATTGCAGCACGTAGCTACCACACTCCATCATCACGTGGGAGCCCTGGGACATGGACAGTGTTCAGGCGAGGTTTTGCAGCGTGGGACAACAAAGGACCTATGTTCAGCAGTAAACCACTTGGGGCTGATAATAATGATCAATCCACATTTAACCCTAAATTCACTTAGGACGTGGTTAGAGTTTTAGGACTTCTGCATATTGAATATTGTATGATAAGCATTAACTTTCTTGCGGAAATGACCCAATACAGTAAGAATAACGGATAGATGTGGATTGCTATATGAACTCCCCAATAAACGTCACACTGCTGGGGGACCTACAAGATCTTATAATAATAATACAGAATTTATTTATTTTTTCAATAATCTGAGTAGGTAGTTTTAGTTTTTGTCAAAAACGGTCTCGAGACTACCTCGAATATTTTTCTTAATTACTCATAGTTCAGGATATGGCCTACTACAGCCACTTGAAAAACTCACCCTGTTAATGTACAATAATAATGTATTTATTTGAATCAACAAAGGATAATCAATTGCATTACATTCAATACATTACACTTACATACATTTTTTAAAGTAATTTTAAATTATATCAAATTACATTAAGTATTTTTAAATAACATCAAGTTTAAAGATAGATAGATAGATTCCTACCTGCACGCTCTCCCCGTCGTGGCACACCAGTGTGGGTTCAACGCGATGGTAGTGTTCTCCCTCCCTCCAGCCGCGCCTCTCAATCAACGAGGCGCATTCCTGGTCTGCTCCGGCGCCGCCCACGCACGCGCCTAAACGTCACACGGTTTAACTTTACGGATTCTACTCGTGGGTTTATGCTTTCTCTCATTTTTAACTTTGACTTTAGAGGCAGAGAATTGAAATTGTACATTTTAAAATTCTAACCCTTATTCATAAAAACGAACGCAATGCTAGACTAGTTTAAGCATTAGACGTGTTTTGTCACAACTCTCAAATGACGGCAGCAACAAGAATGAAAAAGACAAAGCGATTCAAAAGTTAACGTGTTGTTGGAGCGCTGTTTAAGTTTTTATGAATATGGGGGTAAGTCTGCTTGGTATCCAGTGATAGACTTACTCGAACAATACAAAACCATAATGTAGAGATGAAGATGATGAACTAAGTATCTTGCTGTAAAAAGGCAATGCTTGATTATGGTGCCTTTGTCTCGTTTTGACAAAAAATATATTTTTAAAATGATTTATTGAACAAATGTTACTATGAACTACACCTCTAAAGGACGACCGAAGCTAGATTTTTTCAAACTAGTGACACTTCTTAATTGTTATTAGTTTTGGACATTGTAACAGCAAAAAGGCACCAGTGGTCCATATAAATCCAGCATAGTCTTTTCCTACATGTTTATTGAATGTGAAACCTCATGATAGTCAACTCTCTCCAGATTTGGTCGTTGCAGTTTATGAAAGGGAAATGACGGTAGTTGAATGGCAGTAACTGATTCTTTTAGACTCTTTTTGACCTCTACAAATGAGAGAAAATATAAAACCACGAGTAGAATTTTTAAAGTTGTTTTATGTCGACAAAGATGTAGATGATGATGAATCACATGAAATCAGTGGCGTAACTATAAATGCTGAAGTCGGTGGCAAATTGTCAGATGTCCTTCCGAGCGTGGTTACGAGTTAAATAACACTGCTCAAACCTGCAAATCGGACCACGGGGCTCATCTTATTTTGGCTATGTGAGTTTAACCCCCGAATTAACAAACGTCAATCAACCAACGTTGAGCACGCCTTCTTAGTCATGCCGTCGTTTTCGGTTTTATAAAAGCTATATGGATCAGCAAGAGTTAAATCTATTGATGTTTGTGAAATCGAGGGGAGGTGCCTCAAGCTAGAGGCGGCTGCCACTAGTTTGGCCCCAGACTCATCAAAAAACTATTTTACAAAAATTTTTAGCAGCTTCTTTTTCGTGCCACCATTTTGCCTTTAGCAATATAGTTACACCACCCCACGAAACACCAGGCTAGCAAGTATACGCACCACCGCTAGAGCTGGAGTCGTCCTCATCAGGCGGCTGGAGGTCATGAGCAGTCCTGAACACGGAGAAGGAGATATCGTGTCGGAGCACGTCGAAGTCCCACGTCAGGACGCTCTGGGGGTCGCAGTTGGCCACTATCACCTCGTGCACCTGGGATGGAAACGAATTAAGATTGAATACCTTCTTGAGTCTGGTTTGTATGTGCTCGGCAAGTTGACTTCACTACATCTAATGAAAAGTGGCCGTGGGGTCAAGATGCACAGTGATGCATGGCAAAGTTGCTTGCCACGTCTGTATCAGAACAGACAGGCACTGGATTATCAAGCAGCAGTATTCACCATTTTATGTTTCAAATAAAAAATAACTAGATTTCATAAAACACATTAAAGTTGTGGGTAGTTGAGAGTCTTTAAATCGGTCTGGAAACAGGAGGAATACTGCGATTTCTTATTTTTTTTCTCTATGAATACAATAAATAAATTAGAACATAAAACTTTGTGAGGAAGCATGTTAAAAATGAATTGAAAAATGTCAGGTGATATTTATTTATTTAATTATTGACACTAAAGCAAGGGGCCCTCGGTAGGCCCTTGTATTTTGTATATTGTACTATTTATTAAGCTTACCTGAAAGAAGATTAATTTCACTTTAATTTTAAAGTTAAAGTTTGAAAGGCAAAAGCAGGCAATTAAAACGGAGGATCATCTTACCTGTCCCTTGCCCAGGCTGACGCAGCGGTACACACTGTCCTCGCTGAGAGGGTCCCCGTCGCGCTCCGTGAAGGCTCCGGCCACGTACAGACTCTTGGGCACCAGTCCACCTTCATGGACGAAACTCTGTCAACAATATGAACCATATTACACCACATAAATTAAGACAATGCGAGAATATACACGAATTCATCAGATGGGTACCATTTCATTTTAAACAAGCTTTGGTTATAACATCAATTTTTCATTTCAAATTACTATTTCACATTCTAGTTTTCAATTTTGAGATTGAGAGACAATTATCAGAATTAATTAAGTATCTATTCAATTAATAGACTGCTCAGGATTCACGCACACCTCAAGTCACAATGAATAAAGAGTAAGAATTGAGTGACTGCTCAGAAACCAGGTCCAATGAACCAGGTATCAATGGTAAACCAGGGTTGTGGAACCATTTTTATGACTTGTCTCAGAAACTACCTTGCAATGGCAGCACCCGACTGGCCAATCAATACAAACATAAGTTGCGTGAACAAAACACCTTGTGTTACAAGATATAAGATGATTTGTTATGTGTCAAACCCATTATTTACTAAAAATAATTTACGTGCACGAGTATGGTCAAGTGCGCAAAATGTCTAAAAATATCGGATAATTTATTATAACATTGCATAAATGACTAATGGCACAATGAACCACAGGTAGCGAAACTAATGACTTAACAGAACAATTAGTGATAATTAAATATGAAGTACATACAACGAACATTGTGTTGGAGAACTATCGGATTTAACTTTATTACTAAACATTGTATTCAATGAAAAAATACTGAAATTGTATCGAAGTGCCACTTTCTGCGAGGTATTTATTATAATTGTTTAGATTTCAATTTCTAGTCGGTAATCAAAATAAATAATACAATTCCAGTAATTTCAACGTGCTTTGTAATTACAGTTACATTACAATAGCATAGTTATGTGCCGGGCCGGTCGAGCACAAGTATGTAACATAGTATGATAATAAGAGCAGATCCAGGGCAAAACTATAAAAAGTTAAAACAATTTAAAAAACAGAGATCGGATCGTAACTTGACCGTCAAATCAAAAATTTATAGTTTTTAAATAGATTCTGACAGTATTTTCTTAACGATCAAATCACAGAAATAAAGGAATGGAATTTATTTGCAAAAGTATCGTTAATATTACGTGTAGAACTGGTTGAGCCGTATCGGAAGGGCAAAAAACGTAAGATGCTACTAACTAGATATTTCTAGGTAGTATCTTACGTTTTATAGGTTTCTATATTATTCTTACGTTAAGGAGCGGGCAAACACATACTTTAGTAGTTTGCACCGCTGCATTAGGGTTTATTTACAGCTGATTAGCGATTGAATTTCAACGGAACCGCAATTCCACAAAGTCTCCGTGATGGCTTCGGCAGCCAGGCCAGCCAGCAAGCTAATGTTTGTACTTGATCATGCCTGGATCCACTCTTGACATGTGCAAACAATATTATAATCTCACGTCCGTACAATATCGTAAAACTGATGTGGGACGAACGCCGCCATCGCTAGAAAATCCGTCTGCCATAATGAGTAGAAAATAAAAACAATTTATTAGACTGTATTCTAAAGTTTTACATGTTGGGCAATTAACCTATGTTCGAGAGTTGATCTAAGTTCATAAGGTAAATATTTCCTAATGCCGACGGCTGCTTAGTGTTGCAAGTACCGTATTTAATCGTAACACGCCATTGATTTATACAAAGAGTGGAAGATAGGGCATCCTCGTACCAAACGTGGACAGGTTCAATGTACCTGTTTTCACGCTAACATGACAGCGACTTGTTTGCGTGCACGTTATTCATACGTCAATGTCATGACTGTGCCAGTTTCCGAATTCGCGGTGAAATTTGTACTCGTAGTTCATAAAGCACTTACAAATCAAGTGGTTCCTGACACCTGACAGTTTCACTTTATATCAATGCTGTGTTTAAAATAATAACCCATCATTATATTCTTTTATAAGTTATTATATAGAAGATGGCCCTCATATATTCATCCCGAACTGACTAGTGAGAGATGAAACATCATTGTCCTGTTTTTTTTCTTAATCTGCTGTTTAAGTTTATTTGAGTATAGTTGAACTCGGACTTTTAATTAGGTGCAGTAGGACAGAGAAACCGTCCTTTTCCTGAAAAGTCTGTTGTTTTCTGTCAAATCTGTAAGTTTCCGACATTTAACTGCAAATCATTAGTTATTGAATCAGAAAGTGGCAGGATTATCAAGAGAATGACAGTTTACTGGTCGAATAACCTGTCATTATACTGCATCTAATTAAAAGTCCGAGTTAAACTATACTCAAATCCGATAAAAACAGCAGATTAAGAAAAAGAACAGGACAATGTTGTTTCATCGCTCTCTAGTCAGCTCGGGATGAATATATGGGTCCATCTTCTATAGGTATAATAACTGATATAAGAATATAATGATGGGTTATTATTTTAAACACATCATTGATTTATAGTGAAACTAACGTAGTAGTGATGTTTAATTTCAAGTATTCGTTAGCCTTTAGAAATACAGAAATTAAGCTTGACAGGTTACCTTGCAGGAGCCTCCTAGGAAATCTGGGATGAGGTCCTTAGGAATGTAGTCAAGAAGTCCTCCTGGTTGGAGGTAGTCCTTGCCGCCGTAGAACAGGAACTTACTGCGGGTGTTCTCATCTGGAACACATGTTTCAAACTGAATAAATGAATGAAAAACATATCGGGGACTTCTTTACACTATCATCGAATCCCATTCTAAACAGAACTTGTTCTATGTGTGTATCAGAGTCTCATAAAATTAATATTTCTAAATGTACATTTGCATGAAACACCCAATACGCCCGATTGTTATCTTCCAGTACCGAGGAAGCCCTAGCCCTAATCCGAGGCTCGGTTCCCCCGAGCAAGTTACTCAAGTCAGTCAACTCAGTCCCTGTTAGGAGTGGGGATTGAACCAATGTACTTCATCGCTAATGTACTTCATCGCTATTCACAGAAAACTATAGCTAGCAAGATGGAAATGTCATTGCTGCACAAAGGCTGCACTTGCATTGCACAAAGACACTCACCTATAAACGTGCTGACAATAGTCCACAATATTGGGAAGACTCTCGGTGCTCTCACAATAAGCACCCTACCCATAGTCTCCGGGTAATTGGCCTCTACGATCTGTATGATGCGCAGGAGTGCCCTCACGCCTGGCCGCCACAAGTGCCGCATGTTCAGGCCGTCGAGGTCCACCAGCATGCACCAAGAGTGCACTGCGTGCTCCGAGGAGCGGGTCGCCTCTTCAAGGAGTTTTAGACCCTCTTCGCAAACGTGAAGAGTCTGGAAAGAAGTGAAGACTTAGACGAAGCTCTGCTTCCGATGGAGGCAGAATTATGGGTGCTGTTAGAAGAGTGAACAATGAACAGGTTGTGGTCGTGATCAGGAAAATGTGCAGTAACCTAGGAACTTAAAGGTTTTCAATGTTTAGACGAAGTTTCGACTGACGGCAGCCATGCAAACGAGACGGTTGGAAGACGTTGTGACTTTTAAAGATGTGAAAGCTTTCGTTGGTTTTTCTTCAAAAAAAGTTTAGTACCGGAAAATTCCGTTCTTTGTCAACCTCGCTCCTAAAGGTTTTGTTTGTGGTAATTATTGGACTATTGTCTGGTAAAACTGTAGACTTCTAAACTTGGGCTAAAATCTAATTTATTCAAAAAAGCAAAGAAGTTCAACCGTCTTCGTACTCACCAACTTCAAGAGGCCGTCCTCTCCAATGGATTTCAGCAATCCCTTCACGTCCATCTGACCCAGTCTGAGAATGTACAGCGGACGTCCGTCTGCAAATAATAAAATCGTAACTGTAACATGTGTCATTTTGTACCACATTTTCTGCAAATGAAGCATTTAAATCTAGACAAAGATCGCATCAACAGTGAACAGGCTCTACATGAACTTCACGAAATTTCAGGAGCAATAAGTTGGAAAAAAACTGGCGAACTTAATGCTTCTGCTTTCTATCAAGCTCTGACCCATATCACCACTGACGAACGCCACTTGAAGAGTACTGCGTATTTCAAAATTTCCTTCGCAAGAGCATCAGTGGAAGCGCCAGATTGGAATGAAACTCACCCTTGTCATGATGATGCCATCCACCAGGGAAGTACTGCTTGACCACATCAGGCGTCTCGTACTCGGAGAGCAGCCGGTCCACCTGGTGCTTCTTGCGCCACAGCAAGGATTGTGAGAGCATCTCACGAGCTTTCTCCACGTTGAAGTCGCGCGCGCGCAAGAATCGAAGGAGTGTTGTGTCACTTGGCACCTGGGAATGAAATCCATTGGTTTCAAGATATTTTTCTGATTTATCGATCAGAGAGTGAGGTGTCGGTGGCAAGAAATTATTTTTTATAAGAAGAGTACGAAGGCGAACAAATCATTACTGCTTCCTTTCTTTCGCCCCTAAGTCTTGTGTCACTATCTTCTAGAAAGACTATTAAATAATAATAATAATGTATATACCTGCACAAATAAACTATTACAGCACCATTCCTCTACAAAACCCGCTATGAGCATTATGTAGGTGGCCTTGTGGCAAAATTCAGGTAGGAAAAAAATATTTAGCAAAGAAAAAAAAACTTTAAAATATCTAAAAAAAAACTAAAAAAAGTTTAGAACTCCGAAATGTGACCATAAGTTCAAAATGAACAGGTCCCAGCAATGGGTAGAGGAGAGCTGAAATGATGATGAATGTACCTTTCCCTTCTGAAGGTCTGCGATCCACTTCCTGAGCTGAAGCAGGCGCGACTCCTGCATGGGAGTCAGCTCGCCCAGGTACCGCTTGATGTACTCGCTGTCCAGGCTGTATTGGTCTGCAATAGATAAATTATTTATTAACTACCATATCTACTATGGAGACATATCGCCAGCTAATATCGAAATACAGCAATCGCTTGTAGCGACATCTATCTCGCCACACATTAACTACAATCCTGAAACGCGCTAAGGCCCGGCGCCCACTATCGGCATCGGCACGCTTCAGGATTTTAAGGTAGCAAATAGTAATATACTCTAACATAATGGCAATAAAGTAGAAAATGGCGAAACAGCAGCCTCAAGCATACCGAAGCGGTATTTTTGTTTTTACGAGAACACATCACGGAAATTTCTACATTATTGCCATAATGTTAAAGTATATTGCTATTTGCCACCTTAAAATCCTGAAGCGTATCGATGCCGATAGTGGGCGCCGGGCCTATCAAAGTTTTCGGAGAGATTGCGCATAATATAAAGAAAAACCCGACAGTGACCGTCCGGCAGTAGCCCACCAGACATAACACCCGTCTTTTCGGAGGATCCTCCTTTTCTATGGTGGATTAGGAACTTCACACCCTGTTCCTCACTTTACAAAACGCTAAGCGTTCTCACCTATTATTTACTTAACTATGCACGATATTGTAGTAAATCTTACGTGAGACGAAACATGAGACTTTGCTCGCTTGACAGACGAGACAAACATAATGTAACGTTAGGTTGCTACTTCTGTTTACTATTTACTATACTACCTATCTAAGTAGGAAGAATACACGTGTTTGTATGTAAATACTTTGAGTGTTTGGGAAATGTCAAGCATTGTTTAATATCACTTCACTTACTGGTTTCTTTTCGCTACATATAATATTTGATTTCATAACACAATAAAATATGAGCACATATGCACATAAATCGAATCATGCAAGTACTTGTAGTTTAAACTGTAGGCATTTAATAATAAATGTTCTATTTAAAAGGTTTATTCGGTGAAATAATTATTTTTAAAATTATCACTTTTCTAAATACTTTGCGGAAATTAAGACAAAGAATGCCAACTATCATAATGAGATGTTTATGTAATGAATAATGTTAATGGACACTTTGTTTGGTCTAGATATTTTATGACATAGTTATTAAATAATGATACAAAGTAGAGGGCGTTTCACAACGTGAAGAGTGTACATTTTATCTACCTATAAATTGTAAATACTGAGCATTGAAACGTTAAGATAAGAAATCATTACAGAACTTAAGGTCTTAAACATATGCTCACGGCTATGAACCAAACGGAAAAGTCAGATTATTAGATAAAGAGGGAATGTAGATGAAATAACACGACAATACGTCCCCGATCTCAAGTTTCCCATAAGGCCACTCAATTGAAGTAGAACTGGGCTGGCCATGTCTACCACAAGGCAGAAAGAGCCCTCGCAGCTGGCCTGAAGGAAATAAGGGGACTATAGTCCGTTCGCGTTAAGAATGCAGTGATTACCTACATAGGTACTTGTCCTTCGACCTAGCACGCCCCCTTACCAATCAAATCTTTCTCAATTAGGAAGCGAAGTCCACAGTGACCAGCTGAACGCATACTTTCGAACGCTGAGCTTTTTTGTGTGCGAGAGAATTAAATTTAAAAATCACTGCATTCTTAATGCGAACCAACTATAGTTTTGAGAATTTGGAGCACTGGTTCCTCGTGGCTCTGGACCGTAGTCAGTGGAGGATGGGAAACAGTAGGATAACGGGCTGATTATAATAATGTAGAAAAAGCCTGGATCATCGTGATTGTGACACGGAACTTGACTATCCAGCCGAAGGTCGCAGCTGAGAAGTTATCGTTTGTAATTGCGCCTGCGCCGCTCACACGTGCACTTAGGGCTGGCAAGCAATTAACTATCGCATTATTGTATAGAACCAGTTAAATAAGGTCGAAGTCTTTATTATAGTGACGGGTAATATTTTAACACGCGTTAATCAATTATTAAAAATAATAACATCTAGCGTAGGTATGAGGAGAAGGGTCAAGCCCGAATGGACACAAGCCCTACTTTATTCCAAGGTCCCAATTTTAGATAAAATCAGAGTTGCCAACACCGTTCCTGTGCCTGGACAGGCAGTTATGCGTGCTTACCCTGTGGTACTCAGTAGAGGTACTAATGGTAAGCAGAACCCTACACACAAAAACCGCGAATCTAAACGCGAAACTGAAGAGTACCAGAATCGCCGAAGGTCGCTACACTTTACTTATGATCACACTCGTCCGTCTAGCCACCTTCCAAAAGAGTAAGCCCAACTTGTGGGCAAAATCTCCATCATGTCGTCCACACCATTGATATTAGGTGCAATAAAACGACGTAGATAGGTTACTTGTGCTAAAAAAGTGGCACCCGAAATCAGAACTTGAACACCTGAGCAAAGCATTGACAGTTTGAGACGACGCAACATTCATCTGTCTCGTTTACGCTCTAGTAATTGATCTACTACTATATACTTACTTACTTACTATCTTGTACACACGGTCAAATTATAGGTGCGTACGCCAGGGGTCAATTTTCTACTTCGCATCAGTACTGACATAACGTCTCTACTTATCTTTTAACATCATTGGTCCAAACCGTATAAGGCGGCGACTTTTGCAAGTATGACTATGCAAGCCAACCCAGTGTCCGACGACATGCATAATCGTCTGCCTCGGCCCCACACACGTTAGAGGACCCCCAATGGCCTTTTATTCGCCTCCTAGGACAGGCGGAATACTTAAGGGGAGGTTAATGAGCCCTTGACCATCTGATGACAACCCTGCAGCAGCCACACGTTGCACAGAGTGTCTGTGCACGTGCTTCTCGATTCATAACTGCATCTGTTTCTAGACTATTTAATTAATTGCGTAACATTGTTGAACCAGTTCAACAAATAGTAAATAATATCTGTTAGTTAGTCTATATACGAAAGATATCAGGTAGGTAAGGGATCAAGTTTAGGCGAAAAAAACAATCAAACCATTTATTTTTACCGCAAAAGGATTCCTTTGACCTTTACTTTATTGTCATGAAAAAATGAAATATTCATAATTATCACATTTGTTTTGCGTATTCATATTTCGTTTACGGTAGCGACACAAAAAGGACAAAGGAATCTTTTGTAGTCAACACATCTTTTATGTTGGGGCAATAATATATTTTTACACGCTTCAGGTAACATTGTTGTTTTTATTCAGGAAAGGCCCTTTTAAGCTTAAAGCGCAAACACCGAAAACTGACGCTGGGATCCGGCTCACCTAGTATCTTCATTTATCTATTTAAGCCAGTCAACAAACATCAGTTAGTTAGATGAAAATAACCTTTTCTTGAAATTCAAAATATTCTCTAATACTTAGTTGAAAAACCGATATTACCTACATCACAATACCTATACAGAAACACGGACAAATATTTCAATGATTTAGGAAAAATACAGCCATTTTTAAACTTTGTTACTGCGGAGACCCGACGAAAACAATGCCACAGTGAAGGAACAATGCCACAGTGAAGGAACAATGCCACTTGTAGTGCTACTACCACGGTTATAAAAATACACTAGAGAGATTCAGCCGGTCAGAAGGGCAATCAATATTTTTAAACATTTTAAATCAGTAGAAAATTGTTGTTAAATGTGAAAAATATACACTGCTCAAAAGTGTTTAGGGATATCTCAAGCATTTTCATACAAAGTATAGCTATTTGGGAGGCTGTAAAAATTAAGATATTGATACCAACGTAGAAATTTTTAGAACACAGAAACTGCTATATCTGCCCTTTCAGATTGTATAAAGAAATTCATTGTAGGAGCATTATTGTACAATCGTAAGGACGTTAAAAAAAGACAGATTTTTCTTTTAAAAGGTGTCAAAATGTTAGCAAAATTAAACGTTTTTTTTTGTAATATTCCTAACCTTTATCTTATGCCTCTGACCTCGCGTTATTCTAAGATAATGCTCAACTTGTAAACAAACAATATTGTGAAATATTTGAAAAATGATATCCCTATGATATCCCTAGACAGTTTTGATGTGTGTATGTTTCAGTGGAGAATCTAAAACGTAGCCTAAATATCTACATAATGCGCGTATGGGGCTGCTCTATGTTATTTATACTCGTATGAAGACGCTTCTCAAGAAATATCTCCCCTCAGCTAGAAAAGCAGTCGTCTGGCTTGCAGAAGGTGCAGGTTCAAATCCGTCCGATTTGCTTCCTTCAGATATTTCTATGAAAGCAATTTCGTGTGGAAATCGACTCGAACCCACATCACATCTAACATGAAAAATAATACCGTTTTAATTAACGATTTCAGCCGGCGCCTACCCTAATTCCGTGAACAGTTGTTCATTAATTTAAGGCTATTGTGGAGAACTCATGAATACGGTAATAGGGGTCGTGCCCTACCTAGGGGCCGTGCCCTACCTAGGGGCCGATTGGATATTTCTCACTGAATGAGACCGCGATACGCTTTATTAATTGGTAATTAAGCTATTAATTATAGTCAAAGGCAGGCTCGCTTGCTCGTCGTGAACGGAGCATTCAGAAGAACACATTTCGCCGAGGGAATTTACACACAAGGTGGTACATAAGATAAAAGAAGATGGTAACTTATGGGTTACTAAGATTTTTTTGTTTT
Organism: Udea ferrugalis; assembly: GCA_950022985.1. Classification (NCBI taxonomy): domain Eukaryota; kingdom Metazoa; phylum Arthropoda; class Insecta; order Lepidoptera; family Crambidae; genus Udea; species Udea ferrugalis. Next base: position 1,130,198 of record OX465527.1, on the reverse strand, counting down.
TTTTTTATTGCACAACATTGAATGGTATAAAAGGCGGACTTAATGCCAAAAAGGCATTCTTTCACCAGTCAACCATAAGGCTAAGCAGAAAAGTACAGTAGGCTGTGCGACATAACAAAATAACGTTTAGGTGGGACGTGGGTGGTTAAGATTTACAATCACGGTTTTTTTAGATCATCAGAATCTGAAGAGACCAAACATCAAAACATTTCCAACATACAATATCCAACAATACAATCTAATACAATAAAGAAAAATGAAGTTAAAATCTCTAACGACGCGTACGATGTTTTACCCGCATTTAAAATCAGACATTTCCGTTTAAAATTCCCCCATTCAGCGATCTCAACGGTTGTTTTTCTCGCTAAACGACGGGTGGGGGTTGCTTTATTTGCGGAGGCGCCGCATCCCTGCAACCCTCAGGTCACGGTCGCCCCCCACTCGTGTTCCAGTTGTACCCGCTCGAGTGGGATAAATGTTCCGGTTTAGTTTAACGGGCAAACTTGGCTAATGTTGCACAGGTGGGATGGAATGGCATTGCGATAGCGCGAAACATTCTATTTCATTCAACTTTTGGCTTTTCAATTCCGAAGCAAATAGGTAGAAAGGTATAGTGAGTTAAACGCTGCCAAATTTTCAAGGAAGATTCAGAATCGAGCTAGAAAACACAACAATACGCTGTTTTCCAAATTTTGGGAAATTAACCACCTTTGAATAAATGGAAAAGATGGCGTTCAGCAATAAAACCGCCTGAATTGTACAATATTACCTTTGAATAACTTTGTTTCATGTAACGAGCTTTGCTTAATCTAAGGCTAGGTGGCGCTGTGTGTAATAATGTCCAGTGTCCAGGGATTCTTACGAGTATCTCATCTTTATTTATCGACCAAGTATTTTGACGGACCATGGGCACAGTACATACAAATTAATTATTTTTCCTTAACTAACTTTCTTTTGCAGGATATTAGGTTATTCGAAAATGTATTTAATTTTGAATAACGAACGACCATTTTCTAATTGCAAAAATATTAGATTTGCAACCCCGGGCTGTTTCGGTTTTCTCTTATTCCCAATGATTCCTTCGAAGAGCAATAAAATTGTAAAAAACACGTTTTTGATGGGTACCTATTTACATTTGTATTCGAATAAAATTCGCAGTATCCTGCTGTTTACTCCCACACACATAATTCATGGAATTTTATTACATCTCATTTCCTTCCAATAACTCGAAAATTGATGCGTTGCGAGCAAAAAAAATTATAAATGGAATTTATCATTCTCCATTTTCTGGAAATTACCACACAGTGAAATACTAGTACCTACAGACTCTGCTCACCGTATATTGTTTATTTTATTCCGATGTTTACGACGACATAATTGTCTGTTTCACTTTCCCATGTATCCGTTACTGAAACAATCAGCACTTGTTCCCTTGTAATTGTTAAGTTACTCGTTACTTTTCATACAAATCTAGTACCTACAGAATTAAGTCATGACATCAATTAGGTACCGACGTTATGGGTTCGTTCGTGAAATAACATAAAGTAATGATAAAACATAAAGTACTTAAATGAATTTCGAACTAGGTATTTTGTTCTTGTTATAAGTTCAGATTATATTTTATTCATTCATATCTATTTGTTTGTTGTGTATGTAAATAAATAAGCAATTCATATCTTGATAATCAAACTGACTTGAGGCAAATACGATACGAGTTACAATTCGATAGTTCGAGTCTGGCGAAGAGCCCATTAGGTAACTACACATAATACAATAGGGAATATGCACTGTTCTTTTTACGCCATGCCTATGCATTATTTATTTCTTTTTATGCCTAAACTACGTCATGTTGTTAACATATAGTTTTTTTCAACAGAATACCGAATTGAGCTGTAAAAAATTCAGTCGAATAGATAACCTCCTCCTTTTTGAAGTCGGTTAAAAAGATAGCTCATGTTGCAAATACGTCATAACTCGTTCGGGCTGAGTACTTAGAGGACATGGAGGCCAATTATCAGTCCCCCGGAGTCCCCGGGAGGCCCCTAATTGCGGCCTTGCTGCTACTCACCCGAAGGCCTCGTCCCCTGGGGAGCGAGCTTATTATATTTAGTCCAAATTAATGTATCGTTTCTCCGCTAGATGTCGGTCGTTCATCACTTAGCCTTATTACACTCAAGATCAGTATGATGTGATACAAAGTGATCGCATATGTCAGTGCTTATGTAAAGCAACTTTATTATCTACTGTTACCGAAAATACTGGTGTATCAGATATAAAAACGTGGCTTCAAAAAAACAATTTTGAATCGTGGTAAAGCCATTACTTACTAGCGGCCGAACGCGACTTCGTCGGCGTGGACTTAGGTTAAAAATATAGATATATATATATCTTAATAAATTGTGGCCTAAGTATGTCCTATTCCGATGCATAAGCTATATTATTAAGAGTTTCATTAAAATCCATCCAGTAGTTTTTGAGTGAAAGAGCAACACTGAACATACATTCATCCACATATACAAATTTTCGCATTCATAATATCAGTAGGATCCTCAAAGACCACCTCATGGGTTCTCGCCTCGGCGTGGCGAGGGGGCCTAGTACCGGTGGTAGGGGCACCACCGGGAAGCGAAGAGAACCCAGGCGTGGCAGCGTGGTGGACTGAGCAGCCACCCGCTGCGGCCCGTAAGGGCGGCGTGGAGCTGCGGGGCCAGTGGGGCCTGCAGGCGCCTTGAGGCGCGTGGTTGGGGCCGCGGCGCACAACCGGTTGGCGGGGGCCAGTAATCCGAGGCTGATCCCCCCTGTGCGTCGCGGCCCGGCGGGGCCGTACCGTCGGTTACGGCAGCGGAGCCGCCCAGTGGCTCGTGGTTGCGGGCCCAGTAGGGTCTGCGTACGGTGGCCAGCTGGCGCGTGGTACGGGGGTGCCGCCGCCAGCATTGCACGGGTCACCGCTGCCTGGTAGGGACGGCTTGACATCCTCGGCCGTCCCTTATGGCCTCCCCTCACGAAGGGGGGGTCGCTTCCAGCCCGCCATGCAGGCGGGCTCCGTCCGGGGGAACGCGCACGAGGCCTCGTGTTATACGGCGTATTCCCCCACTACGGACGATCAGAGGGAGTAGTAGGGGTAGGGGTTTTAGTCGGTAGGGCCACTGGTATACCACCTTTCCAGTGGAGAGTCCGACACAACCTGTCCGTCCCCCGGTTGACGGGTATGCATAAGGCATTTCCCCTATACTATAAAAAAAAAAGGATACTCAAAGAACTGGATTGCATTAGAACATCTGGAAAACTATCAAATTCTCCAACTAACCTGCTGCTGTTCAAATTTCACTTTCCGAAACTGCTATTGAATACTTGCCACAACCCTCTGTAAACCGAAGCAACGACAAGAATTTTAATCAAAGGCAAGGCCGCAAAACTCTAGTAAAAAGCATTCAAACATCTGGCAGGTAGCAGCTAGTAGGTATCTACGTCGCAAAGTTCAAAGTCAAAGTTCAGACCTGATAGCTACCGCGCTGGCACTTGGCACGAATTCCTTAAGCGAAGTTACCCCAGCCGAGAGGTATGAGTTAAATTAGAATGCAAAACAGAATGAAAACGGTGAGACGCTACAAGGGTTTAAAGGTTTATTTAAAAGGTTAGTAGAAGACAATGCCTGTGAAGGAATAGGCCACGATTTATATTTGCCTCAAAAGCGAATCCATCAACACCGATCAAGACCGTTTTAGGTAAGTGTTCCGTTTGTATGTGCTGTATATTGCAAGTCCTCGGTATGTTTATTAACCCATGGAGAGCAATGATATTATAATAAAAAAACGTTGGTTCCTTGTGCTAAAAAAGTAGCACCCGAAATCAGAACTTTTGAGCATTGAGTTTGAGACGACACTGCGCAACATGTATCTGTGTCGTTTAAGCTCTAGTAAATAATCGTACTATCTTGTGCACACGGTCAAATTATAGGTACTGACGCGAAGTCGAAAATGGTGTACCAGGGGACAATTTTAGACCTTTTTTAAATATCATTGTGTGCTGCAGTTTTTTGCTAAGTCTTCAGTATGTTTATTAAGCCATGGAGATGGATAAGTGTGCTTGGGTTTCGGATGAGTGATGCGAAACGACATGAATGGTGCGTGATTGAGTCAGAAATAAGGAAAGAAGCCGACACGCGTTTAGTGGTAACTAAGGTTAAGGGTTCACAGTGCAACTCCTTGAAAATAATTTAAAAATGAGTAAATCGTAACCTTAATGACAGTCAGCAAAATGAATGAAAGGGATATTGAAATTAATTTTGTCCGATTGACCTCTAGCAATAACTTAATATGCCTGCTGAGAACATATTTTGGAATTCAAAAACAGGTATATCTTAATGCACTTTTTGGCTACTGGCAGTGTATGCTGCATCAAAGCTACTACGAGTAATCGTTCATGCACACAGATGGCTCCGAATGTACGTTCTTGTGCCAAGTTCGGCTTAGTTCAAACGAGAGAATATTTACTTTATGGGCATATCTGCTTTTGATAATCCGCAGATTTACTGTTCTCTTTGGAGTGTGTTTGTTTTGAAAAATATAAGTATGTTTGGGTTCTGGCACACTTAAGGCAAAATATTCTTATTTCACAGGCCTCACCTCAACTATGAGGTAGATTGAGTCATACTCCAACAGGCGGGCTCAGTGCGGATTCTTCTAGGGGTGTAAGGTTAGTGAGCAACCTTAATTCAGATGTTATCAAGCCACCCTAAGACTAAGCTAAACGACTGACATCTAGCGACGTAAACCGGGACCTACTGCTTAACGTGCCTTCCGAAGCACGGAGATGCCCGTAATACACATCACTGAATTTCGGCCAGGGTGGTCATCCATCCCATTTCCGACCCAGCGATCGTCGTTGATCACTGTCACAACTGCGCCACGGGCACTTTAACAACGAATACTGTACTGTAGTATTAATTCGTTATCTACTACACTTAGCTACAAAGCCAACAGAACGCACTTCCTAATCCAATTACGCGACTAATTAATCTAAGATAATGAGATGCGGCCCTAAGTGCAGTTAACCGGAAGTGCATAATACTTGGTGCGTGCGCGCACTTCCATGAACGCAGTATATGGAGACGACTTGACTGTCTGCTGAATGACTGTGATGATAAGATGACTAATGAAGAATGTTTCCTTCCTATTTCCTATATGGCACTTTTTTATATCAATACACAAATTATCTTGAGGATTCTCACAAGTTGGCATGAGTCCAAAATAGCAAGACGAATCTAAAATCCAATGAAACACATCGATTCGTATTTTTCAAACTTGGAAATCCGATTTCAAAAATCACGAATATCACTGAATAGACTGGTGTGTATTGGAACGCAAGTCGATGTGTAGAAATTATTTTATTCTCTTTCTAACTATACGCAATATAGGCACAGTAAAGGAATATAACAGTATTGTGACTTCGACGAAGCGGACGGAACGCAAGTTATACCTACGCGTCCCGGTTACGAGGGTGATACGATGGCTGTCAGTCGCGAATGCGCCGCGCGCCGTGCAGTGTCGGACGGACAGTTTTATGTGTTTTGTACCATTTTCTGAACATAATATTGTAAATGTACTATGGCAGGGCAAGTTTTTTTTTTATTGTGCTGTTTTTGGTTGTTTGAATTCATCAAGAACGCACCCAGAGATGTCATTCTTTACATTACCTACAAACTCCGAAAGGTAAGTTTAAAATGTTTTGTTACGTACCTACATAATAGCACATAATTTGATACAATATTTTTAAAGACAGGTATTTCGCTCTATCCTCCAAGTAATACTCCTAGAGGACCTAGATTATTGATTAAATGAGTTGACAGGGTGAAGGATAGTGACAGACAAGTGAAATAGGTGGTTCAGCGGTAGATGGTATAGGTAGGAATGACCTTAGGTCGGAGTTTCATTGTGCGCACGATACGCATCAATTGGTAGTGAGATTATGTACCTACATACCTACTTTTCGTGTAAAGGATTTGCTCACGCAATAGTTTTCTTAAATAGCTAGTCCGCCGCAAAAATTGGTTGATTGTAGGTAGGTATTAAGATACAATAGTCAATATTTAATGTGTCAAATTTATAACTTTGTTTTTTTAAATACAAAATTATGAACCAACTTAGCGTGCTTTATGGAATATATCCTGTTTCCATTCACATACGTATTTTATTTCTTTATATAGAAATACAATATTTACCATCACGAAAAACAGTTGCAAAACAAGAAAGAAACAAGTATCTGGATGTTTTAAAATACTACAGGCGGCAGCCCTATCGCGTGGCGACGGACCGCGCGGCAGTAGGCACTTAACTCAAGGACGGGGCCGAGTCATATTACTGCTATATTCCTTTACCGTGATATAGGGGAGTGAGCAGGACGGCGCGACTTTTGCAATTAGATTTTGGATTGTGTTGTTTACAAGCGAATTGGTGGGGCTAGGTGAGAAATCAGACTTAGAAATAGCTTTCAAAATCTGAAATCGCATATATCTCAGTTTGTGTTCAATACTAAACACGCCCCTAACTAATTACAAGTCATGTAATGAAGTTTTGTTTTATTTATTCAATTTGATAAAGACGTACAGTGCTGTGAAAATGCATCATAAGGAAACAGAGCACACAAGAGGCTCCACGCGTGGGAAAAGAACTAGAATAAGCCTGAAACCTAAAAACCTTAATTTTTCACAGCCTGTCTAAGTCTCATAGCTTTTGAACGGTAAGCAAGTAGTTATTAAACCTTAGATATTATTTCATGCTGATGAATATAACAAACTATTACACAAAAATAGACACGAAATGTATTAGAATCTGTCAGCCGCAGCAGACACGGGTCAAATATGAATCTTTCCCAGAAATCCATTTACAAAACAATGAACAGGAATTTGATAAACTGCTCTACGCAGATAGCTCCGGCATGGCGCGTCATGACACAGTATAAACATGCAGTAGGTTATCTCTATCGGCCGCCCGCCGAGTTATTAGCCTAGCGTGCACACAGACACGCGGCACAGCCCGTCCGTACTGCCGCCGCCCTATGCCTCCCTATTTAATGCTAGCGTGTGCGTGAAATCGCGACACGGCGCACGCACACATTCATACCGAGAGCGGCACGTTTGTATGTAAATGATCTACTGTATGTTTATACTGTGGTCATATCGCGCCTTTCAAGCGACGTCTACCGACATCAGCCGAGATTCCCGCGCGATTTCACGAGTGAACGCGGCGATTTCATGCGATATCCAAGTGAACGCGGCGAATTCGTGCGCTTTGCGATAATCGCCCGCCCCGTCGCGCCCTTGGGGTTGGTGGGCGAGCGGAAAAGGGTATTGGAATAGTACATTGTTATCCTAGGGGTGAAAGTAACTTATTTAGTCCCGAGACGGGGTTTGGCGCCCGGAACGAAGTGAGGGCGCCAATAGTTCGAGGGACTAAATAAGTCTTTCACCCGAGGTAAACACTGTGCTTTTCATTACGAATACAAGGAAAGTAAAAATAAAACATGAATTAGCCAAAGAAAAAGATTTAAAAATAAATGAAGATCGAATTGGCGCTATCCCGCCTATTTTGTTTGTTTTTTTTTCTATGGCGGGCCCACTATTCAGCCATTATTTTTTATTTTTTTCATTGGAAAAATGGTAAATATTTTGCTCTAAGCTTAGTTATTTTGAAGAAATTGTTGAAACTGAATTATAATAAAGTTATTTATAAAATATACATTCTCTAATCAATACTTAACTTTAAGTTATTTCAATTTTACATCGTGGCTGTATAGAAAGTTGGAACATGGTTCAATAGATATGTGAAAAATAACTAAGTTTTTTTTTAATAATTTGGCAGATGTCAGTTGAAAGTGATTCTCCCTAGGGATGAAAAGTATTACTTTCAGCCCGCTTATCAGGTCAGTAATGACCTACTTTCAGAGTATGAGTAATGAAAAATATCTTGTTTGGGTCAGAATTAGGCAAACGCAACGACTAAAAGGCGTTTATTCAAGTGCAGACGGAAAAAACTATTGATGGGCTGACTGACGACCTGTTTAGGGGAGTGTTTGAAATCACAGTATGTGTGTTGTCAAAGATGGGGTCTAGATAAAAAAATACGAAAAACTAAACATCGTATAAATACATCAATTACCCGATTTTAGGGGGGATGAGGTTAGTGATAAACCTCAAGTACGAGTAGTTGATTATAATAAAGTTTTATTTTTTCAATAGAATTATATGTTCTTTGATGTATGGAATTCATCCAAAAAGAAATGTGCTGATGTTATTAAAACCTAAGTGCTATGGGTTAAAGTCATCTTTGGAGCTAACTGTATCACAGCATCCCAGCCCTGGCTGCAAGGCCACAGCCTCCGGCTAATATGCTTCTAGCTTGCATTGCAAACGGAAGGGCAAGGATTATGCTCAGGGTCGCCAGGTGAAAAATATCTTAGCATGAAAAAAGGCGTTTATTAAAATTCGCACGTTTAATATTAATAAGGCGGAAAAGTGAGTCCTTAGAAAAATTAGTCGTCTTTGTTCGTCTATAGTCTATACTATAGCCATCATCAATCATTTTATTCTTATATTTTTTTAAGTGATGGTTATAAAAATAAAATTATTTAAAAAAAATTGTTAAATGTAAAAAAACGTACGATCGCCATGTCTAACGATTCCTAATAGCATGACAGATGCAAAAATATCGTACGTATACGATTTAAATAGTAGAAATGGCAGCCCTAGCCCCTATGTAGCCCCTTGTCTGAACAAACTTAAGAGATTTATGTCAGAGCTTAGGGCGAGCTACGAGAGTTAGGAAGATAAATATTTGCACGTTTTATCTAAATAGTGACAGGGATATTCGGAACATACTTCGCAAAGGGTTATAATGTACTCGTAATAGTTATAGTAAGTAACCATTTTGGAACGGGTACCGAGCTAAGGCCTTTAGATTAATAAAGAAATATTGATGACATGGGTTGAACTCGCGATAGAAATAACGTGTTATATTTATTTCAACGAAATGTTTGAAACTCTGTCAGTACACATGATTAGGAAAAGACTTTTACCTAGTTTGGGGCTAGAACATTATCTATTATTAACAATAGGATTAAATTAAGGCAGAAAGTATACCCTATTCCTAAAACAAGCACGGCTGCAAACCGCTTCCCATTGCAATTTTTGCAATTGCAACTAAAAACTTCGCCCGGTTACACGGTTCTATTAGAGCCTCGGGCAAAAGCGCCGGGAACTCTGTCAAAGTTAGGTCAAGGCCGCGCTAGGAGGTTAGTAGTCCGGGCTAGTTTGTATGGCAGGTCGGGACGGGACGGCCAGCGAAGCGGATGGATGGCTTACAATTCGAAGTTGGAGCAATTTAAGGTTAAGAGATGCTTGTATGTCGGTTTACCCTTGTTTGATCGAACAACGTTTCGTCGAAAATCAGTTGGTCGAACAACGTTTGAGAAAATCATCACTTTGTATAATATCATTTGATAGAATTTTCAGTTCGTCGAATGTTTATTTGCTATAACAACGTTTGCACTAATGATCAAAAGGTAGAATGTTCATTTGATGTAATTTTCAGATGGTATAACATGCCAAGCAGCATGTAATGAGGCAAGTTGTTTTTTGGGTTTAAAAAAAAAAAACCACGAAGGCTTAAGGCGGGAGCTACGCTCCGCTTCGCTCCCGCCTTAAACCTTCTAACCTAATCTAACCGAGTCGGTTCCGCCCAAACTATAGTATAGGGCAGTGACGAAAAAATAAATAATTAAATATTTGATACGATGTTTCGACTAAACCATTATTAGTGTAATGAAACATTCGTTCAAGTAAAATTAGTGAATCTGAAAATTCGATAATATGAAATTAGTTCAAATGAATTCGTTCAAACAAATAATTACATCAAATAAAAATTTACCAATTAAACATTCGGTCAAATGAATAATTCTACGAACTGATATTAATGCAACTGAAATTCGACCAACTGATTTTCGACGAAACGTTGTTCGATCAAACAAGGGTAAACCCTTGTATGTCTTGTATCCAATTATATTAAAGACAAGCAGTGCGCGCAGCTTCGTCCGCGTGGATTATGTAGCACTGTTATCGTATTCCGAGTTATGATACCTTCTTTACTGACATTTTAAACTTTTTTTCTCGAACCGGGCGACTGTTCTTCCGATTAAGCTACCGAAGGTATTTGCCGAATGGAGTGACGCAGTCTGATGGTTAAAATACAACAGAAAAAGACAGTAAATTAGTTTAGGTTTTAGTTGTTTTTTTGAGTGTAGGATCGAACCTTGCCTGGCACTGGCAGAAAAAACTTGGGTCTGGCTGTTTTCTATGCATCTTTACATTGGTAATGTTTACAATATCAACGGGTAATTTTTCCATCAGATGCACAGACCTTTTAACAGCTAGACTGAAAGCCTGGTATCTAGAATACTTTAACGTCATTATATTTAGCAGCGCAAAGCGATAATGCGGTTTGGACTGCAGTTTGCAGTTCCGGTAAAACTAATTTGACAAAAACATTTTTATTGGTGCTCTAACAAACGATTAAATTAATTTAATTAAAATAAGCACTTTAGACTGCGTAATAGACATGAATAACTATAAATAAGCTTTTGAAAACATGGACGTCCCTAATTTAACACTAACCGCCCTATTTACAGGTCAAAGGGTTTCAAATTGAATACCACAAGTGACATGTGTGCTCGTTAGTGAGACATACATATACCTGTCATTAAATTTTTCAACGTAATACGTTGAAACAATATAGCTTGAAGCGAAACTTTAACATAACACTTGTAATCGTGTGAGAACATATTGTTCTACGAAAGAAAGTAACACTTTCATAGCAGACGTAGTAAATGATATCGAAAGTGAAACGGCTGAGTATAATAAATGAGTATTATTCTTCAAATTCTGTCTGGACCTAATCTAGACAACCTTTAATTTATATTATTTCCTAACTAAACGTACTATTTGTCTTATCAAATTATAATCAGGTAGAAAAGTCAACATTTAATAAGCTTTGGGAGAAAACAAACTATTTTAAACGAAAATTATATTTTATTGGAATATTTTGTATGTTACAGCATCACGTGAAAACTATTGAAAACGGTTTTTCATGAACTTTGTACAAAGAGCCTCATGTGAAGCATACATAGAAGTTTAAAAAAAGGCTTTTAGTCCATTGACTGAAGGCGATACGAACTGACAAAATTAACTCTAAAGCTGAGCATCACATATACGAGTATTTTAGGTTCAGCATCAAGCGATATTTCATTATTATTATTTTTCTACTTAATCGCGGCGATATGAGTGCGCGAAGCGACAAGCAGTGCAACGTTAACCGCTGCGTCGTTTTATGCGTTACGTCAGACGCGATGTTGAACCCTTTTTTTTTTAACCCGGTGAAATGCCTTTACGCACTTCCCGCTGCTTGGGGGGGCAGCGGGGGGGTGTGGGACTCGCCCACCCCTGCAAGGGGTGAGAATACCCACTAAAACACTGGGGCGGCCTTATTCTGCGCGTGACCAGGGTTTACCGAGACTCTCCCAGGGAGGCACCCTACCGGTAAACGGTAAAACCCTGGCGCGCTGTGCCGGTTCCGGCTCACCTCGAGGGTAGTAGTACCTCCCCTCTTACACACCCGCCGGTGTTCGACAGTGCGAGGCCACCCCACACTGCCGTCCTCCTGAAGGCACACAACCCCCGCCGTGTACTCTCCTAGCGACCCCGGGGGCCCCCTTTAGTCGCCTCTTACGACAGGCGGGGGTGACCTTGGCTGTATTCACCTAACGCAACACATCGCAACGCAACGCAAAAATGGGGCCTCATCCTCAAATGATAATGCCATAGGGACGAAGACCTGGGCAAAAACTATTTTAGGATAGAGCTTCGGCCTCCAACATAACAGATTTTGTTGTGGCCGTTTCAGTTCCCCGCCACGCGAGCATTCGTATATACACGTGACGTCACTGCGTGGGAGTTTAGCCACGAAACGCCTACGCATATTCGTTTATCATACTGCGGGTAAGGCTGGGGTATGGGCTATGGGGTAGTGTAGTCTACCGGCACATATGCCTCTTGTCTTGTCACATGACTTCAATGTGCACTAAACTGGAATCATGACGTTTGCGGATTGGAAAGTCACGCATTTTATTTAACAATAAGTTTTTTAGTTAGAAGATAAGCATACTTAATTAACTAGACTACTGCCGACAAACTGCACTTGTAGTTTGGCAGAGCTGTAAATTACTCGTAGTAAAGTGAGTTTTATTAAGAGAAGCAAATAAACTAAAAAAAAGTACACACTGAGAAATAAAAAATACACGATCGTGTAAAATAGCCTTTACAGGTGTAACATACAGCGTTCACCAATAAAAAGAAATTGCAGTTTATTCAAAAATAATGCATAAGTAACTTTTATGTCAGGATTTACAAATGTCAATTAAGGTTTAGCACGTCTGCAACTCATGCCGTACTGCAAATTGTCTATAGAACTGGAAGTGGCAGCTATAGGTCCTTGTAAGAGCTGCTCAACATTGATTTGCGTTTGTTGAATTCGGCGCTTAAACACTTCAGTCTACACAAGTTCAAAATAAACAATAGTGGAGGAGTTTTCTTTCGTTTTTTTAGAGCGGAACTGAAGCCAGTGATAAATATCTTTGTGCAGATTTGCGGCGCTTTCGAGAATTTTCCCGACAGCTATTACTTTAGGATTTTTGAGATAAGAGCGAAAAAAGTTTAAGGATTTTTCTACGAAAACTAAAATGAAATCGGTTGGAAAACATTCAAACGCGTGTATTTCACTTCACACTTTAAAAACTCGATCCGGTGCTTTGGCCTTGTCTATCACTTATGATAACACTTTCAAGTTAAAATCAAGTACTTCTGTTCAAGAACTTCTGTGACAGTTGCTAACACCTTATAACAATGAAATGAAGGTCAATTCCCAGCTGCTTTATCACGCTAACTATGTTGCTCTTTGTGCATCTTTAAAAGTACACTTGAACTGCGGTTTTTGTTTTACAGCACTTGACCAGGCATTTTTGAGGGGATGCTTTCATAACACTGTGCAATGTTTAACAAAGAACGGAGTAATATTGTATTTTGTCTGCTCGAGGCCTAATTTCAGACAGCTCTGGTGTCTGACAGTGTACTTGAAGCAACATGAATAAAAAGCTAAGTCGTAAATAAACTAATTCCTAAACTGCCAAGAATACAATTCGCATAATAATCTAGAATCACCCAATTCTGGTATTGCCTGCCTACTGCTACAAATACCTTCTTCTTAAAATAACAACCATGTCCAGAAGGACGTCTAATTGTCGATAGAATACTAATAGGATGTCAAAGTATATCCAAAATAGTTTTAATACAGCACCACGAGATTACGGTCGAGCCCCTGAAAGCTACTTAGCAAGATTATTCTAATGACGTCACGCATCGCGTGGGCGCGTGGGAGTTCAGGAGGGACACAGTTGCCGCCCACGGGGCCGGCATCAGCTTGCGGCGACTGCCGGCTGAACCAATAACCATTACTTACAGTTGCCAATTATGTGAGAAAAATGGACCTCAATTATACTCTCAACATCATGCCACTCAAAGTTACTTAGGAAGTTGAATTTTGTGACGTCACGAATCGCGTCTACGTGTGGGAGTTTGAAAGGGACCGCCTAATTTGTGCATTAGCTATAAAATCCATTACTTAAATATACATTTGTTAATTTTGTGAGCAATAGAGCGTTTTTCTAGAAGACCCACACTTGCTGCCCACTGCCTGGTAAACCAATAAGCATTACTTAAAGTTGCCAATTATTTCAGAGACTTGAACCTGAAGTATACTCGAAACATCTAGCTCCTCCAACTATCAGATCATTCCAGCAGCGTCACGAATCGCATGAACGCGTGGAGGGACACACTTGCCGCCCAAAGGGGCCGGCATCAGCTTGCGGAGACTGCCGGCTGAACCAATAACCATTACTTACAGTTGCCAATTATGTGAGAAAAATGGACCTCAATTATACTCTCAACATCATGCCACTCAAAGTTACTTAGGAAGTTGAATTTTGTGACGTCACGAATCGCGTCTACGTGTGGGAGTTTGAAAGGGACCGCCTAATTTGTGCATTAGCTATAAAATCCATTACTTACATAATATACCTTTGTTAGTTAGGTGAGCAATAGAGCGCTACCGCCAGCTGAACCATTAACCTTACTTACAGGTGCCAATTATTTCAAAAACTTGTACCTATTCATACACTCAAACACTCAGCTCAACCAGATTATTCCAGTGGCGTCACGAATTGCATGAAAGCGTGGGAGTTTAGCGGGGACGCACTTAGTTTGCCGCCCACGGGGTCGGCATCAGCTTGCGGAGACTGCCGGCTGAACCAATAACCATAACTTACAGTAGTCAATGATGCCAGTTATATGAACCTAACTGTATTCTATACTTTTATATCAATTTACCGACCTCACTAAAACGTAACGATTTTTTTGAGGATGTGATCTCGTCGTCCTCCAATTCAAATTAAATATTCGATCAAAATAGGTACACATGGGTCTTCGCGACTGAAGCCATTGTTGTCAAATATTTTGATCACCAAGTTTATTTAGACAGCTATTTTTAGCGTCGTCTGGCTCAGAATCCTGGGAGACGATGTTGTTGGAAACTTTTCTATCTCCGCTTGTAATTGGCCCAAGATTTGCTTACGCGAGGCTTTATTCGAAAATGAAGACGTATAAATAAAATGTTTGATGAAGCCTTCTTTGCCTTTTCACGTCGTAACACATATGTACGAACTCAGCACTGCCAATTATGTTGGATAATTTCATCTGGCCCCAAATAGAACCTATTCTTTGGTTGACAAAGCTGAGTTTAATACTGTTAACATGATTAAGCTTTTTCAAACGGTTGAAATATATAGTCCCAATAAAAAGAAAGAAAAAATGAAACAAAAAATAAAAACAAAAACTTCTATTAAATCTATTTACACTTAGAAAAAAATAAATACAAAACAATATTAATATTCTGTTCGAGATTTGAAAACAAGGCTCACGTTTCAGTACTTTACGTGAGTTCATAGTTCAAGAATGATATCGTAAAGAAAAACTCTACCTCGGTCTCCTCGTAGCAATGTAGAGTGACATCGGCGCTGACATCAGCAACAGTAGCAGCATGACACACACCAGCACCACAATAAGACTATCCCACGTGCTGAGCCACTCCGACAACGTAGCCGGTGGGGGGCAATCGCAAGACCTTATCGGCGTCGGGTTCGCCTTCATGGAGCCAAGCAACGAATCTTCCGATCTTACAAGCCCTAAATTGGAATGTGAATGTGATAAGTGCACTTTCTTCTTCAGTTCTCTAAATTCATCATTCTTGAAGTCTGATTTGTCACGCTCGTGAACATGAGAAACACCTGCACCTTTTAAAGAAGACATGTCTTCATTTTCATGGTCTTCTTTTTTGTGTTTGTGTCTTGAACGGCTGTGACTGCTGCTTATGTTCAAATGCTCGTCGCTTTCGTGCTTACTTTTGAGACGGTTGAGAACAGGACTGCTCTTTTTATTGGGCCTAGTGACGTCTGTGGAGCTGGTGGCCCTAGAGCGGGCATTAGCGCGCTTTAGAGCTTGTATTGACTTGGAAAACGCTTGACTAGATTTGCTGAAGCTTTTGAGAAGGACATGCGAAGATTTGGCGCGGGGGGAAGAGGAGATGGAACTTGGATTGAAGGAGGTGCCTGGGGACAAAAAGGTGGATGAGGAAAGGGAAACGAAGGAAAGTGTTTTTTATGAGAATCCAAGGGTATAATTCTGTGCATATCACTGACGACTGAAGCGGATCCATAGTAAAGTTTCATAGTGCAGAGACTGTCGCATCAGCCCTGGACCTTAGCCACGCACGGAATTCTACCTTTAGGATTTATTCTGCAAGCAAGGTAATTTTTAACTGGGAAAATGTGCTCAAAATGTGTTATTGGATTCTGATATCAACGAAAGTATGTCTGTGTGTTTGCCACGTTTTCAGCCAAAACTGCTTGGCCATTATAATTATTTTAGGATAGATAGTAAATGGAACGTTGGAAAAAGACCAAGGATTCCTATTTTGATCACCAAAACGATACTCTAAAGGGGTGGAATTTTAATGAGGAACTTTTTTCTACACTTTGTGGCAGACTAAATTTTAGACGTAACCGAAGGAATCAGCTGGTGTTATTTCAAACATCCTAGACCCCTGACACGTCTTCACCTCGACCCTGACCTAGCAGCCGGCGTGTATACATGTTCTGTATACGTCAGACTAAATATTCGATTCCCCTTTCTATGTGAACTGCTGAATTATTCACGTGAGAATGGGACGCGCTGCTGAACAACTGTCGTCTGAACGTTTTGTTGTGTAGTCGGCATTGGTAGTCAGAGTGATAAAATAAAGTTTTGTTTGTGACACAAAGTAAAAAATTCATAAGAAAATAGCCTACATTGTTTTTTCAACTGTTTTTGGGCTGAGTGTCGCTATGAATTATTCCTTTTACAATGGCCATTTTGCTTTCATAATTGTTTTCTCAGGCTGTAATTTATTTATAAATGGTGTTTATTAAAAACGAATTCATTCACGTTAACATTTTTTTGTCTCTGTAGATTTTTTATGCCAAATATTGAGGTATTTGTTCGAACAGCAGTCACATTTGGAAAGCTACAGGAGGTATTCACTTTTTAGTTTTTCTAAGAAATAATCAGATTTAAGACATGCGAATTAAAACCTTAAACCCTTTTCAACCTTCCCAAAAGCCAGACGTATTTAAATTCTTTTATCGCATCTCCGTGCGGAGGTTGCGTCAAGCCGTCGCATCGGCGCGTGGGCGGTTTCATACGCAGCGCCATATATTAAAGTATACAGTGCGCTGTGCGACACTTTGCAGTTTGCAACATTTTTATAGATGTAAAAAACAGAGAGAGAGAGTAAGAAGCGTCATTTTTATTCAGATTTTTCGCTCAGAAGTTAGAACTTTAGATTTAGTTGTGGATCTTTAACTGATAGTGTGACAATTAATAACAGTTGGATCCGAAAATTGGTATCTTACTTCATACTGGTCAATTTGTTAGCCCGTATTTAACTGTTCCTTATTTTGCCTTAAATATATCTAGTTATTAATAGGGTTAAATCACCGGGTCATTCAGCTATCATAAATATCGCCAAGGACTTAATCAAATTAGAAATGAGGAAAATTCGTAAACCAGTTAGTAACCGACCATGGCCCAGTTGGGAGGGAAATCAAAATGGCTGAGGAAACCTTTTATATATTTTTTAATTTTATGTTTGCAAAAAACCTTGCAACACAATATAACTCAGAAGCTTAATAACTAAGCCCAAAGGAAAAAGCGTCAACCAATGAAAGGCTCTAACTAAAGCCTCGTACACAAAACAACACGATACGACGTCGTTGAACCATGGACTGCAATAGACGTTCTTCTCATCTCCGTATCAGAAAGAAGGATAAAGATTCTTCTGTCTAGTATCAGCATTATTCAGCATACACATGATACTGGACACAGAAGACACTAGTAGATTCCGCGTAGATGACGCGTCGTAGCACGATGCGACGTCGTATCGTCTCATTGTGTACGGGCCGTAAGGTATGTGAGTTGCCCCGTTTTCGCCCATTGTTTTCATCCATACACCAAAGACACAACTGTGCAAAACCCCTTACACAACTTCACTTGTGGATAAGTTCCACAAGTTTAATCGCTCAAATGTAAACCTAAACAAATTCAGCCCGGCATTTATTATTTAACTTTGGCCTATTTTCAAAAGTTAGTCTCAAAGTTATGAATAATATACTTGAAAATCACTACGACAGCTCCGTCGGCCTTTTACATCAAACTTTCAACATCATTTCATTTCACGAGTGCAAAACAATTTTTCAAAGTACAGCTAACCCTAATAAATCTAACCTAAAACCGGCATTAAGGATTTATACCCGACTTTATTCCTCAAAGCGTAAGGGTAGTTATTGAGCTGCTCCATTTCGAAGTGTGCATGAAAAAAGTTTTTGGAGGGATGTCCGACGTCGGTGGTGATCTTTCGGGCTTTTATTTTCTTTCATGTGACCTAATACTAGGATCAACTGAGTAAACCTGATGTTTTTGAATAAGGCAACTGGCACGCTTGTTTCCAGAAAAGGTAATAAACTAGAATACTTTTTCGTCGTAATTTTCTGAGTTTGACGTTTTTTTTTTTCATGAAACCCGCTGTAGCAACCTTTTGGAAGGCACGGATACCCAATTCTACTCATATAGATTTGAAATACAATTAGTCTGTTCTGTGTCTATGGCTGTTATTGATATTAAATTGTCACACGTTCATTATTAGGCACAACCAACACAATAATGTCAAAGGTGGACAAGTCAGACCACTCATTATCCTGATACAATTCAGCGGACAAAATTAATTATGTTTCATACTTAATTACTCCCAATTATAAATCGTGTACTAATTTGAAAGATACAAAGTGGTGCCGGGCCACGCGCATTGTACGGTTCCGTATAGCCTGTCTCATGACCTACGAAAATATGACTTTGAACTTAGATCACAATATTTTACACACCCGTAATGATTTTCGATCGGCTTATCCAACGACAACCCAATTTCTACTTTTATTATTTTTAATTAATTCGTTTGTACACATAAACGAATGTATGTCTTATAAGAGATTAGTTTCAGCAGACCATGGTGACAGAATAGGAAAAAGTTGATGTGCTAAAAAAGCTAAATTACCAGAAGTCACTTATACCTATAGACTGACCATGGGATAGACGAAAAAAATCCGTGTTTTTAACTGATGACCGCTGGGGCCGGAAGATTTTACATTTAATTTAAAGGAAAACGCGAGGTGAGCAGGTGACCTTACATAGTCAAGGGCCCAGAAATTTCAGTGGATTCAGGCCGCCTGCAACCGGCCGATCTGGAAATCTATGGGGGAAGCCTATGTTCAGTTGTGGACGGCGAGTGGCGGAAAATAACTAAGGTGATGAGTGATGACGTTAAAGGGGTGTTTGTTTTTTTTTTGTTCACTACGGATTCCTAAAAGGCAATATTGAAGCTACAACAATTCTGTACATTCGATCGATCGCCGCGGCTGACTTCACTTTGTAGAAATTCCTTTCATGTTATTTTAATTTGAACCGTTTCATAAAAAGTTTAATTTTAGCCTTTCATTGAGCATTTTAACGAGGAGCTTTTCACAAAGAGTGTTTCAGTGAAGCATTTTAATATTAGAAAGGCAAACAAGCACGCTGGTAGGGTTTGCAATCCGGCAAAGTGGGATACCGGTCCCTTATTAGCTTGCAGAATCCGGCACCTTCAAACGAGAATCATATCAGAAGTTTTGAAATTGTTATCAATTTTTTCTCGTTTATGAAATATTATATATTTATATTATGCTAAAACTTTTAAAGCAAGCAAGCAAGCAAAACTTTCATACTTTAGCTTGATAGGAAATTCACCTGAATTTCATGGACCGATTACTTTAGGAAAGTATCGGAGAGAGTAAATTGAACTCATTCAAAATCGCAATAAGTTTTCTAGGGGCTGACGTGAACCACATTAGGGCATTACATCACTGATTAAAGATCAGATAAGATTGTGACTTTAGATAGGTGTATGCCAAATTTATAGTACATTTTAAAACAATAGGCATGATGACTGTATTTTTTTTTTGTTTATTATCGAAAGACCTTACATTTATGTAAACAATCCTCAAAGAATCACTTCATCTGGATCAATACCACCAGAGATATCACAATTTGAAATGCACATTTTTGGACTTGCCCAAAAACGCTCCATACAAAAGTGACAGCGACAGTGACGTCACTGTCGCTTTTGTATGGAGCGTTTTTGGGCAAGTCCAAAAATTGTGCATTTCAAATTGTGATATCTCTGGTGGTATTGATCCAGATGAAGTGATTCTTTGAGGATTGTTTACATAAATGTAAGGTCTTTCGATAATAAACAAAAAAAAAATACAGTCATCATGCCTATTGTATGCCATTCAAGTAAAAACCCAAGCCTAAAACCCCTGCAGACTTACAAACACCGGCTGTGAAGCCCCCGGCTATCCCGGCACATCCCTCCTGAGTCCTGACCCTCGCGAGGGCATTAGTATTCACAAGGCCGGAGCGACCTTGCCGCGACCCTAATCCTTCTAAGGACATACGAAAGGCTATTTTCTTGTAAAAGCTCCAACTAAGCCTTTCAGAGATAGATGTCTATAAGTCTCCAACTGTGTGCGATGCGCTCAATAAAGAGATTCTGATATTTTCAAGGGCTTTTCAAGCTTTCCGGGGCTTCGGGAGAGGAGACTTACGTAATAGAGATCGGAATTAGGTAGCGTGATTTATGTACATTGTACATACTTACTATACTAACAATTAGCGAAAGAACAACAGCGATATTCCCCAAATCCAGGGATTATGTTTCAAAGTCAACAAAGCATTTCGGCCGTTACTGGAACTAGAACGGCCCACGTAATGAAATTCAGAAATCTAGGTAGAAAAATATGTTTTTGTCAGCCGTTTTTAGTCCATCTGTAAACAGGGTAAGAAAGAGGGCAATGTCCTCGACCACTTTAACTATTCAAAACTAGGAGGGATTTTCTCGCCTCAAACTAAAATCCTTTTGACTTTTTATTCGACCGGAATGTTTGCTTAGAAGTTTTAACAGCTTCGTTAAGAACTTAGACAGTTCGGAACGGTAACTTGGTGAATGTTGAACCTAAAAGTTGGGCAAAGAAACGATTTTAGGAGATATATTCAAGCTTGTTTTTACTCGTTTTAGGCGCAAGTATTGCGTTATCGCACAAGAGTTTTGCAAAGTTAGGGGTTCAGGGGATTAGGAATTGGCCGAGATATCTCTTGCCTGACGTTTAATGTTTTTAACGATGCTTTGTTAGATAGCTGCTAATAAAAATTGTACTTTACTGAAATAAATGCATGCGGCGCTCTGCACCGCGTCAGATCGATATTAATTAAAATTCAGTTTCAAGTTCAGCAAGCCCCAGGGACACAGTCCCCTGCAGTGTGCTGAATACGAAATGGGTTTAAAGTAATGTTGAATATATGGAACTTTATTAAGGTTCATAACGGAAATAGACCTTTGTTTAGAGATTTCTATACATAAAAGGAAAGTTACCACAATATGTTGTTAAACTAATTTATTTAAGAAATAAAACATTTTCATTTCATAGATGCGAACGGAACGGAAGTTGAAATGCTGAAAACACCGTGATTTTGGGAATATCTATACAATTCTTTCGGTCTAAGGATTCATTGCAAGCACAACGTCCCTCACTGGGTACCTAATTCCGTCTTTTGAACTATTATTTTTATTATTTAATAACCGTGTATCGTGTTTCTTTGCAGAGTGACGGCCAAATCAGTTTTTAATTTCTTAGGCGGATGTTTGCACTACCGCACTGAGCCTTGGCGGTAGTTAAGCAAGTTATTAAACTTGATTTCTTATTGTTGCTTGCTTCTGTTACATAGCGTGTAAAGATATCAAGGTGCAATATGGCGAAATTCGGAACAAACCAAGGTCAGATAATAAATCACATCTATTATTTTTTAATCGTGTTACACGTGATTATTGTGCGCAGCAAAGTCACAACTGAATTACGTATATGTATATTATTAAATAATATGATAGGACTCAAATGCAGGGCCTCTACAGACACCTGCGCAAAATTTACAAATGATAAATCTGTGTTATATTGATGGGTTTCACGCAATTCATTCAAAAAAATATGGTGCTAAAATTCAAGGTAAATTACAAACTGTACGTACACTTTTTGCTTAATATTATGAACGCATTTATTCGACCTGAAGGCTTGGGTCCCCAGTGGCCCCACGCCTGTTCAAGACAGGGCTTCTATGTTCATTGAAATAGTGTAAAATGTTGATGTTAATATATAACCCTTCACATACCTACCAAATAAATTTCTCAGCTTTTCTTTTACCACTCCTTGGCCTTAAATTTGCGATATCGACACTACTCCTTTTTTAATTCTATAATAGATCATGAATTTCAAATGTATATATCTGAATATAATAATGTCGTATACAAATGAATGAACTTTATTGTGACTGCCATTCATATTGAACTCTGTGACCCGGCAATAACATGCAAATACGAGAAATAAGAAGCGTCTACATTGCACAAGAATGTCTCTTTATGCATATAGATTTAAAAATGAAGTTTTATTCGCTAACTAGATTAGTCTTGACAATTCTTAAATCTGCTTATCCAGTTAGTTAATAAGGCCGGAAAATATCTACTTTGTGTTCATTGTACAATGAGCGGCTAACCCTCCGGTGCTGGAAAACACCGATATAAAAAACAAGCAACGGCGGTAGGCTCGCCCCTTACCACGTTGAGTTCGAATTCCCTCGGCGAAATGTGGGCTTCTGAATGTTCCGTTCGCCATGACGGCAACGATCAGTGTGCCTCTGACTAACCCATTAGGGATATGGTCGTGAGGGTGTATTATGCTATTTACATGATTATCCCTGAGTAATGAGACTGAATACAACTAAACACAATTGGTGTGAGTACATGCATTTTTACCTATAAACACTGTCCTTTGTTGAAAGAAAGACGTGCGGTTGCGTGCGGGGATCTGTTAACCGACCGATATTTTTTGTCGTAATATAACGGTAAGGCTCAGAAGTTACAAGTATCGCGAGTGTCGCGTGCGCAACCCGATCATCGGCTTTTTGGTGAATCCCTTTGATGCGCGTCCTGCCTCAATACTCATACTCGCACCGACTAGAATACTGGATAATTCTGTCATGTAAAACGCACGCGACGAACACTTAGCACCATACATTATGTGTGTGTACTGGGCGGTCAATTTTTGATTAGTGGTCAAAAACAGTGACATTATCGCTACAGATTGGGATGTTTCAGATTTTAGTGCCGTTTATAACTATCTTTTCAATATCAATCGCTTTTGTCCAACTTTCAATGCCTTTTTCGCCAACCTGTTATAGCAAAAAAGCGTAGTCCCCTGCTCAACACAGTTGACTTCTCTGTTATTTTCAAAGATAGGTCTTTTGCAGTTCTAGAATAGTTTTATGACACTAACCTGGCTGCGAGTGGCGGCGTGGTTCCGCAGCGCGGGGGGACAACGGCTCCGTGCCCCGGGAGACCACCCGGCGCAGTTCCCGGTTGTACTCCCGGTCCTGGTGGCTCCACGGCCGCAGCTCCTTCACTCCGTCGGCGTGCACCTCGGCCATGAATGACTCGATCAGCTCTTTGCCTGGAGACAATAATAATGAATGGTATGCTTGAATGAGGGGTGTGGCATCTTGGAAGGCTTGAAGCAGTTGGTCCCTATTGACATGTAGCCAACATGCAATGGAGCTATGCTAGGCATTTCGCTACGAGATCGAATAAAAAATTAGGAAATACGTAGGAGAACTATGTTCGTCGACATAGCCATGCGGGTCAACCAGTTGAAGTGGTGGACGGGCACATATTATTACGAAGATCCGATGGCCGTTGGGGCCGTCAACGCATCGTGTGACGCCGACACGAAGGTGGGCGGATGGCCTCATATAGGGCGCAGGACTATGATGGAGGCCTGGAGCTGGGCGCTGTTGAAATAAGGGCTATGTTCAGCAACGATGACGAACCTGGATGTCAAGTTGTGAATTGCACAAAAAATACATGTTCTTCCTAAATTTGACCTTGCAACCACACAAGCTCTTGAAAGATACAGCGAAATGGAAGCAAACAGTAGTAAGACTGATAGCAAACACTTGTAATGCAGGCGGAAGAGCACTTGCACCCAAGTCGCTGATAAGATAACTCCCACACTCTGAATGAAGTAGTAAACAAAAATTATCATTTTCTTAACCTTAACAGTTCCTCATATCGATTCTGATAACTTCACACGAAAAAAACAAGAAATGCATGTGATCGTTTTTTTTTTCATCACTGATCACTAAAGCAGCTATAGGAGTGTTTGCCCACTCCTCTACTTATCTGAAGGGAAAGGTCCAAAATGTATGAAACAAAACCCCAGAAATTTTGGAAAGAGACTAAGTCACAGACCTCAGATCCACGGGTTATCGATGCTACAGACTGACGAAGTATCATTCCATTTCAATAACATTTTCAGTGACTAGAACTCGGACATCGACGTTGTGATTGTAAGCAAAGTCCACAAATGTCACGAAAGTTCCTAGTCACTACATAGTATAAAACAAAGTCGCTTTCTCTGTCCCTATGTCCCTTTGTATGCTTAAATCTTTGAAACTACGCAACGGATTTTGATGCGGTTTTTTTTAATAGATAGAGTGATTCAAGAGTAAGGTTTATATGTATAATAACATCCTATTGCACCCGTGCAAAGCGGGGCGAGTCGCAATAATTTATAAAATAGCAAGACTAATAAAAACAACCAAATACTAGAATCAAAATTACTTGAATCATTTAGTAAGATGTCCCAGTTATTTTCCAATTACTTTCTTAGAATCATACCTCAGCGTTTTATTTCATTTATATTAAAAGAGCCATCTTACAAAGAAGAAGACCGCAGGCATCTAACATCGTAAAAGAAAATTCCTAAACAAACTTTGATGTTTGAGAATTTCAATTTTATACGCCACTAGCGCAATATTCACAAATATCGCCGAAGCATTCTAGAGTTTTGATCAAAATGAGCCAACCTTTAGCGATGTTGGAGGCGTACTGCTTCATGGCGATCTTCTCCACCGTGTTCTCCAGGCCGAAGAAGTTCTTCACGTCTAGCAGAGCGCTCTGCTCGAAGCACGTCCAATCGCTGTTCTCGGGGTGGACCTGGAGAAAGGAGTTTGATATAAGAAGATAAGAAAGATGCTATGTTAGCCTCGACTGCTTTTTTTCTTATTGGGCACTTTGACCACCATCCACTGGTGGATCTCGATGGTGGATTTCGATCCAACTCAGTCAAAGTATCAGCCGGCCGGGGGGCATTTTTGCTTCCTGCGCGAATTCAAAGTTGATTCTTGATATCTTAAGTCTTGAGGAGATACCGGTGACCCTCATGGCAAGCACGTGTTAACAACACATTGAATATTTGTATTATAATATATATATATATGTCGGAGAAACATAATCCTTGCCGACATCAGGGTTAATGGGCACGAGCTTCGTGGGCGTCATCTGGGTGAAATGCTAGCACAAAACACAATTGTCATGATTCCACAGTATTTATTGTAGATTTAAACAATATTCCGTTACTTCACCGCTTAGACAAAAGATAATGTAGACCGAGCAGCGGGTTCAAGGCACCTATCTCACTTCAAAATTCTCTATTCAACAATCCAAGATCCAACTCGATCTTTTAGCGTCTCTTCACCAATAATTCCAATAATGCTCCGTAAACGCTGACACTCTGTCAGCCTCACTGAAAACAAGATGGCGCCTCGATCCCACTCGAGGCACATGCTCTGCTCTGATTGGTCCTTACGGGAATTACAATATTCATAACTTTTATTAAATTATTATCGTTTCAAAATTATAGAAGAACTTAACAAATCAAATGGAATTAAATTAAGGCTTTTAACAATAATCAAATCTTAAACAAATAATGATCTTCCCAATCAACAATGAACCCGACTTATAGCTTCCGCTTCCTCCGACACGGCCCTCCTGACGATTCACACGTCCTCGTGTGATGTTGAAGGCACACCATCGTTATCTGAAAAATAGAAAGTATGAAAGTAAATTGAGTTTAGTTCGGCCACTCCTGACCAAAGATATTGCTTACACTTTTGCTTTTTATCTTCATCAAGCTTTACATAAAAGTGCCAAAACAATAGCCTCCCGTTTTCGATCTGAATAGATTATTACCACTTAATAGTAACCTCGTCCTACACTGGCTACCTCGCCGCATTTCAGTGGCCAACTCGCCGACTGTAAGTGGCCACCTCGCCGACTTTCAGTGGCCAACTCGCCATATTTCAGTGGCCAACTCGCCGACTGTAAGTGGCCACCTCGCCGACTTCCAGTGGCCAACTCGCCATATTTCAGTGGCCAACTCGCCGACTGTAAGTGGCCACCTCGCCGACTTTCAGTGGCCAACTCGCCATATTTCAGTGGCCAACTCGCCGACTGTAAGTGGCCACCTCGCCAACTTTCAGTGGCCAACTCGCCATAATATTTCAGTGGCCAACTCGCCGACTGTAAGTGGCCACCTCGCCGACTTTCAGTGGCCAACTCGCCATATTTCAGTGGCCAACTCGCCGACTGTAAGTGGCCACCTCGCCGACTTCCAGTGGCCAACTCGCCATATTTCAGTGGCCAACTCGCCGACTGTAAGTGGCCACCTCGCCGACTTTCAGTGGCCAACTCGCCATATTTCAGTGGCCAACTCGCCGACTGTAAGTGGCCACCTCGCCAACTTTCAGTGGCCAACTCGCCATAATATTTCAGTGGCCAACTCGCCGACTGTAAGTGGCCACCTCGCCAACTTTCAGTGGCCAACTCGCCATATTTCAGTGGCCAACTCGCCGACTGTAAGTGGCCACCTCGCCAACTTTCAGTGGCCAACTCGCCATATTTCAGTGGCCAACTCGCCGACTGTAAGTGGCCACCTCGCCGACTTCCAGTGGCCAACTCGCCATATTTCACGAAACTTAATTTAACCTTAATGACAACCATATCCTCAAGATATCTTTTAAACAGTCAACTTTACATCCTACTTGCACTTCTAGATATGCCTACAACAGTCAACGTAACGATTGAACCCTGCAACGTCCCGACAAACATACACGAAACGCTATCTTTAATCAAAGAATAATTAGCACCGGAAACAAAACAAAATGGAAACTGCTCACCGAATCGCGTTAATATCTATCCCGGTGACAGGTTTCATGCTACTTCACAACTTCACCAGATAAGTATGGCAGCAGCCGGCTGGGCACTGCTACTCGTTGCTGGCCATGTTTTTGAGCACCGCGATGTCACACCACACTTTAGCAAGTAACAGGAGCCTGCGTAGTGACGACCGTTTTGGGGCTCTCTGAGAACGGCGTTGATTGCTGCTTGTCAAACGTTGGGCTGAAACATGCAAACGATTTGTACAAACAAGACAATTCGCCTTTTTGAAGTTTTCCAATTAGCTTATTATTGGTGGTGATTTTAATGTGTCAAAACGAGAAAGAATAATTGCTTGACGTGAAGACTTCATATTAGGAAAAACTATTTGAGCAAACCACGTTGCGACGGAGGCTTTCATGGCCTTACTGAAATTGAAAATTAATTTACTTCCCTGTAAACCAAGATCCGGTAGACAGATGTCCGCCGTTGCCAGCCAGGCCCGGGCGTCGGTATTTGCATCTTCCGGTTGAAATATAGGCAGCGTGATGCTTTCTTTCTTTCTTTTTCTTTTCTTTCTTTCTTTCTTTTATCCTCGATATTCGGTGGATTGGTTAGCGCCTCCACTAGTAGTCTCATACTCATTTGTTGCGTTCGAATAATGCTCGCCATCCGTCTTTTGGTGTTTTTGTCCCTTTGTTTTGTGCCGGCACCGATCCCACTTCTGATGTCGGAGAAACATAATCCTTGCCGACATCAGGGTTAATGGGCACGAGCTTCGTGGGCGTCATCTGGGTGAAATGCTAGCACAAAACACAATTGTCATGATTCCACAGTATTTATTGTAGATTTAAACAATATTCCGTTACTTCACCGCTTAGACAAAAGATAATGTAGACCGAGCAGCGGGTTCAAGGCACCTATCTCACTTCAAAACTCTCTATTCAACAATCCAAGATCCAACTCGATCTTTTAGCGTCTCTTCACCAATAATTCCAATAATGCTCCGTAAACGCTGACACTCTGTCAGCCTCACTGAAAACAAGATGGCGCCTCGACCCCACTCGAGGCACATGCTCTGCTCTGATTGGTCCTTACGGGAATTACAATATTCATAACTTTTATTAAATTATTATCGTTTCAAAATTATAGAAGAACTTAACAAATCAAATGGAATTAAATTAAGGCTTTTAACAATAATCAAATCTTAAACAAATAATGATCTTCCCAATCAACAATGAACCCGACTTATAGCTTCCGCTTCCTCCGACATATATATATATATATATATATATTATATTATAATTTCTAATAAAAATATTGCAAACAACTTTGCCCACACTTTTACTAACAGTGTGAGGGCAATTATTTCAAAATGTACCGTACCTCTATTGAATAAATCAGAAATGCAAAAACCGGTAAATGTTACAATGAGATTCAGACCAGCAAACGCTGAATCGGTAGGAAGAATTATGAAAACATTAAATAGCAACAAAGCTCCAGGCAAGGATGGCATTCGTGCCATCGACTTGAAACGGTTATGCTCAAAGTGAAAGTCAAAATGAAATTTGAAAAAGTACTTTGTCCAAAAGTTATGTACAAATCCATGAACTGTGCCTTTCACACGCGGCCATCGTGTAATCACACCTTTTGCTTTAGACCTTATACGAAAATCCAGTTTAGCCTGTACATGGTTAACACAAAAAAACACATGCTGTATATTGCTGATAGCACTCGCTCACAAGCAATGACACTTCTCTGCATGATCGGTGCGTACACAGGTTTGGCGGTGTCGAAGTGGGTTGCAAAAATAACCACCTACCTTCATCTTTTTGCCTTTACGCACATGTATTGTTTTTACTTTTATGAATAAATAAATAAATAATAATAATAATAATTGCATTTAATAATGTGAAATTTACACGAATGAAACTTGACGATAATTAGTGTCCGACCGAACTTTCGGTTTCGGTTTCGGTTTCGGCCAGTTTCGGCCAAAAAATCTAGTTTCGGCCACAGTTTCGGTTTCGGCCAAAATATGGCCGAAACTAAGCCGAAACCGAAACTCACTACGGGAGTTTTCGTGCGCGCTCGTATTACTTCGTTTCTCGTGGCAACGTTATGGCAGAGCCTGGCGACCTCCACAATCTTCGGGAATTGTCGTGGGACATTCGGATGGCTCCGTAGCAACACAAAAATTAGTCAGTGCTTAATAATAAAATCCAGACGCAAAACTTCATTAGAGGCAATGTTTTGATGGAACTGAATACATGTAAGTTTTCGTTGAGATTGTTGGGAGCTCGATTCTCGAAGTTGTCGACGAGTATCTTGGCCAAAAGATTCAAGTAGGCAGGTCCACCTTCGAGAAAGAGGTTAATTGTTACATCCAACACGGCTGGGCACTTAAGGAAGGTAGGTAGTTAGAAGTGTCAGTTGGCAGGGCCCATCGCACGAGAAACTGGGCCATCAGTTTGAAGTCGAAAAATTCTCGAGGGGATATCGTTTGAAGCCAAACGCAACGTGGGACTCCCACCAGCAAAGAAGCAGAATGACCAGATAGAGATCGCAGGGTTTGGGTGGATGTGGGCCGCCCATTACCAGCCGCGCTGGAAATCTAAGGGTGAGTCCTGATGTTTAGTAGGCCTAGCACGAACCGATAACGTTTTGGTAATCGAAAAGTAAACGATACTGTTATTTCTTAAACTCATAGGAAAAAGAAAAAAAAGTATCGTTTACTTTTCGATTACCAAAACGTTAGCGGTTCGGGTTAGGCCCACAGAATTGGACGTCGTGCGTGTGGTTGTTGATGAAGTTTAAATTTTGTTTTTGTACTTGAATGATGTAAGTAATTCAATATTGGATCACTCAGATTACTTACTATCGCATTGGAGGAAGTTTTTAGGCAGTTGGCAAGACCCTAGTCCAATGAAAGAATCGATGTCAAATTATAGAAATCGACCGATCGTTATGCCGACGACATCGTGCTTTTCGCCAACACACCCGCCGAGTGGCAGGGCAGACAATGTCCAAAGAACTAAGTGTAGCGTGCATGCGATAGCTGGACTGGTGATGAACCAGACTAAAACGAAACTGACGACAAGCGGCACACGAAGTAAGGAAGTGGTAGACGGCAGACAATGCAACTTTGATGAGTATATTGACTTGGACCAGATTGTCTCCTTTCGCCTTGTGGTATGGGGCGTTAGAATTCTGGCACGGTTCCTCCCCGCCTGTCGTAGGAGGCGACTAAAAGGGGGCCTTCGGTGTTACTGGGAGTGCACACGGCGGGGGATGTGTGCCTCCATTTCAAGTGGCCCCGGGGAAGGGCGGCTGTGTAAGAATGACCTAACACCGCCGTACATACTGGCGGGTGTAGAGGGGAGGTGTAACTCCCCTCGAGGTAGGCTGGTTAGCATAGCGCGCCAGGGGTCCACCGGCACAGTTCTTGACCAGAGATCACGCGGACCAGTGGATACTTGCTGAAGCAGGTCACCAGGGGGTTCAGTGAGTAATGTCTGCCGCCTCACGGCTGGCGAGCCTCACACACCACCGGCCTTCCTCCAGAGTCCCGCCCTCTGGATCGTCCATAGCCAGTCCAGTCCATAAACGGATTCCCCCCAAAATAAGATAGTTTTCTTCGAGAACAGGCAGGATGAGGAAATCAAATGCCAAATCACCTAGAGGAGCTATTGTGGGCGTGACTGCGGAGAGGCATGCCATTGCTGGACCCCCATGGGAACGGTCGTGGCAACCTGTCCTTGAGTCAGGCACACATCTATTCTTAGCATCTGTCCGATGCTAAGTCTGGCGAATGGCCTTGGGGGAGAGCGCAGGTCGTGATGATCCCCAAGGCAAGGCTTGTGTACTATCCTTCTCGAGGTTGCTGCCCGTTCTTGGTCTGATTCCCTAAGAAACAGACGTAACAGAAAACTCAGGCCGGACCACTTCCAACCCCACCCCTCCCATCCCAGTAGCTAGGTACCACAGACCTGGTGCCTTTGTGCCCGGGTCGAGGGCCCAAAGCTTAATCCTTCCCAACCTTCCTATCCCTGTCCAAGAGGAGAAAACCTCTCTAAAAAAACCCCAAGCCAAGGCGTGACCGACCGTGCCGATGGCTGCGTGGCTGAGGGGGTGCTCAGTCTCGAACGGTGGACCTCTGATACCGGGCGACCTCAGAGTGTATAAGCCTTACCCCCGCATGCTGGGCTCTGTGGGGTTGGACCACCTTTTCCCACGCTACTCGTGGGAACTGGATGAATAGGTTAGGTTCTTACGGAGAGATAAGGGAACATAGTGGTCCCCTATCGTTGACCACAGAACAAGCCGTGTTGGCCTCTGTGGTATCATGCAGTGAGATCGATGACGACGATAGGTCTCATCCACTCGACGCTGTCATGATCACCGCCGAAGCCGTCCTGGGAACACTAGTCCCGGGACTGACTTCGGACCTACAATCATAACTATGATAAAAATTATTCAAGCAAACCTTCACCACGCGAGAGGAGCGTCGGCTGTAGTGTGCCAGACTTTCCTTAGCGAGGACTTGGGCATTGCCTTGATTCAAGAACCGTGGCTTAACGGTGACACGGTGCGTGGACTGACTGCCGCAGGGAATGTTCTTTATTGCATCAGGGGCACACGTCCAAGAGCATGTATGGTTCTTAAGAAAAACATTAAGTTCATGCCAATCCCAGAGATCAGCTGCGACGACCTCATAGCCGCATATATCTCTCTACCTGGCCTTGCCGGCAGGAAAACTGTTGTCTGCTCAGCATATCTCCCCGGCGAGGCTCCTGATCCGTCACTTCAGCTTCAAGCACTTGTGGACTACTGCAGGGAGCACGAAGCGGAGCTAGTTGTGGGTTGTGATTGCAACGCGCACCACACTAGCTGGGGAAGTACGGATACAAATCATAGGGGCGAAATACTTTATGATTTTTTACTCAGTAACAACCTGTATGTCCTCAACGAGGGTTGCGAGCCGACCTTCGTTACGAGGAGTAGACAGGAAGTACTAGACATAACCTTCTGTACTGGGCAGATCCAGAGACGCATAAGTCGATGGAAAGTCTCAGGGGAAGTCTCACTATCTGATCATAGACATATCAGGTATGACCTAGGAGGCAGTGATGAGGCTCCACCCACTGCTCCCTATAGGAACCCTAAGGCGACCAACTGGGGCAGATACACTGAATGCCTAGGCGAAAACTTAGGGGCTGTCAATAAGAGCATACGCTCAATTGAACAGCTAAACTCTGCTACAGTGGCAATAACTAAGGGCATGATTGAGGCCTACGAAGCTAATTGTCCGCTCAAGCAGGGCCACCGGGGACACAAAAATATCCCAGGGTGGAACAAGTCCCTCTCCCGGCTCAGAGCCAGAGCTCGCGACCTGTTCAACAGGGCAAAGCGAACAGGGGTATGGGAAGAATATTCCAAGGCTCTCACTGAATACAATAGGGAGCTACGGAAAGCAAAAAGACAGTCTTGGAGAAAGTTCTCTGAGGAAATCGAGGGCGCCTCGCAGGCGGCCAGGATACACAAAATACTAACTAAGACACCCACGTCGCATCTAGAACTTCTTAAGAAGGCGGATGGGGCGTTTACCAGCTCAGCGGAAGAAACTCTGAAGCTACTGGCTCAAGTTCACTTTCCGGGCTCCTACCAGATCACTGACAAAAACCCGCCTCACATTATTCCTGGAGCACCCCGGCCAAGGTCGGAGGACTGGAGGAGGGCCTCACAGATCTTTAGTCCCAACCAGGTCAGATGGGCCATCAACAGTTTCAAACCCTACAAGTCTGGGGGTGTTGATGGAATCTTTCCCGCACTTATGCAGAAGGGCATCGAGGTCCTTCTGCCATTCGTGGTAAAAATATTTAGAACCAGCTTTGCACTCGGTGTTCTACCTAAAAATTGGACCAAGGTTAAGGTAATTTTTATACCGAAGGCAGGGGACAAAGACAGGTCCCAGCCTAAATCCTACCGGCCAATTAGCCTAACGTCTTTTCTCCTAAAGACGATGGAAAAGGTGCTGAACCTGCACATCAGAGAAAGTTACCTCACGGTCAACCCTCTGCATGGGAGGCAACACGCCTACAGATGCGGTAGATCCACGGAATCCGCTCTGATTGAACTCACGGACAGGATTGAAAGGGCCCTGGAAGACAAAGAGATCGCCCTATGCGCCTTTCTCGACGTTGAGGGGGCCTTTGACAATACCTCGTCCGACATTATCATCAAATGTATGGAAAACAAAGGCGTGGACGAAACCACCCTTAGGTGGGTAGAGTCCATGCTGACTTCAAGGACGGTAGAAACATCCCTCCTTGATGCACGCGTAGAGGTCAAGGTGACCAGGGGCTGCCCTCAGGGTGGCGTCCTGTCACCACTAGTATGGTCCATTGTTGTGGATGACCTACTACATCGATTAAACAACGCACACTTTACCACGCAAGGGTACGCGGACGACCTGGTAATCATGGTGGTAGGCAAATGTCAAAACACCATATCGGGTCGAATGCAGAGGGCGCTGCGTTTGGTAGAAGAATGGTGCCAGGAAGTGGGCCTGTCAGTAAACGCTGACAAAACCACACTGGTACCATTCACCCGCAAACGGAACCTGGAGGGAATTCGCAAACCTACCTTGTTCCGTAAA
Organism: Udea ferrugalis; assembly: GCA_950022985.1. Taxonomy (NCBI): domain Eukaryota; kingdom Metazoa; phylum Arthropoda; class Insecta; order Lepidoptera; family Crambidae; genus Udea; species Udea ferrugalis. The sequence continues at coordinate 1,096,658 of OX465527.1, read as the reverse complement.
CCCATAGGGATCTCCAAGGAAGTCAAATATCTGGGAGTAACCATGGACCAGAGACTGACATGGAACCCTCACATAAGCAACATTACCCGGAAGGCACGTATGGCCCTGGGGATCTGTTGCCGTCTAGTTGGCACCAAATGGGGGCTCAACCCCAAGGCTGCTTTCTGGATATACACTGCCATAGTGCGACCCATGATCGCCTATGCTTGCGTGGTTTGGAATAAGAAAACCACTCAAGTTACAAGCAGTGTTTTACTCGGCAGGGTGCAACGGCTGGCCTGCTTGATAACCACTGGGGCCATGAAGTCCACTCCCACGGCAGCTCTGGAGGCCATGCTGTCGCTGTGCCCTCTCCACATCCATCTGGGGATGGAGGCTAAGGCGGCCATGCTGAGGGTGCTGAACAATGGGGGTGGCAGGTTCCAGTCGAAATGCATGGTCAACCTGAAGGCTGAGCTGCACAGGATGCCTGTTATGCTTATGCCTAAGGACAACATGCCCATTCAGTACCACTTCACAAAATGGTACAGTGTAGAAATCCCGGGGAGGAACGAGTGGGAGGAAGGATCTCCCGCGAAATTCCTACCGGGTGACATCGTGTGGTACACCGATGGATCCAAAATGAATGGTAGAGCCGGATACGGAGTCTACGGCGAGAGGCCAAGGGCGCGCATATTTAGCAGCCTAGGCGTCCACGCCACGGTATTCCAAGCGGAAATGGCCGCCATTCTTCACTGCGCACAGGCAAACCTGGAGCGCCGGTTCTGGCACAGGAGTATCTACATACTCTCTGATAGCCAGGCCGCTCTTAAGGCTCTAGCCTCAGTTGAAATCAACTCAAAACTTACCCTGGATTGTGCACAAGCGTTGAACAACCTCGGGGCCAACAACAGGGTCACGCTCCGCTGGGTCCCGGGTCATTGCAATATCTCTGGGAACGAAGCTGCAGATGAGCTGGCCAGGGCTGGGGCGGAATCCACCAATCAGGCCCCAGAGCCGATGGTGGGTATACCCAACTGCGCCCTGCGTCAGCCACTAAAAGCTCGGGCGGAGACCCTTGGCATGCTGGCCTGGACCAATACAAACGGACTGGTGCACGCCAATTCTCTGATAAAGGGCTACTCACATAAGTTCACCGCGGAGGCCCTAGGGATGAGTAGGGGTCAAATCAGAACCCTCACCAGAACCCTAACAGGACACTGCCGGTTGAACAAACATGGTCACAGGATTGGGATCTCAGAGGTCCCAACCTGTAGATTCTGCCAGGACATGGACGAAACGCCGGTCCACGTCCTCTGCGACTGCGATGCGTTATCGCAGCGTAGGTACCGCGTGCTGGGGAGTCACTTGCTTGCTCCCCAGGACGCCAAGAACATCACTCCCGGGAAAATAGTGCAGTTTATGAAGGCTGCTGGCCTGGAGAGTGATCTTTAAAGGGATGATGGCCACAATAGATCAGTAATGGTCGCAGTGGCCCATCGCTCAGGCGACATCCCCACCCACAACGAATAACGAATAGAGGAGCTAACTTTTCAAGGCATAAGCCTAGAAAAGTTAGCTGAAATAAATGAAGTTCATATAAATGAAGTGCCACCTTCCTATATCTTTAAAGCGAGAACCTCTCGACGTTTGCATTCTGCCCAAGGTTCACAAGCCTGGTTGCTCATGGAACACCCTAAGTCAAAGTTCGGAATGGGTCCAAGGGTAATGGAGTGGAGTGGAGTGTGTTAGGCATTAAACACACAGACGGAAAATAGTAACCACGATCCGTGCTAAAACTGACGTTCAAGACGTAGGCCAGAAAGTCGCCAAACTGACAAAATGGGAGTGAGCACTGAGCAGGCTGTAAGATGCATCTGGCCCGAATGGCTCCTCAAAGACTGATATCATTGAAAAACGAGGCCTTAGAAACGATGGTGCGACCACCTGGTACATTACTATGGCGAATGGGTGACTTGAGCAAAAGACAGGGGTAAATCAAAAAAATTGGGGGAGACCTTTGCCCAGCAGTGGGATCTTGTGTTGAAAAAAAATGAGTCTGTAACTTAGTTTTGTTGTTATTAGCAGAATAATGAGTAATATTTTTCAGAAATTAGTAATTGTAGGTATTTTATACTTGACCACGTGAGTTTCGGTTTCGGCCGAAACTGAAGCCTAGGCGGAACATTCGGTTTCGGTTTCGGTTTCGGCCGGAAAACCAGTTTCGGTCGGACTCTAACGATAATTGAAACTACGAAACTTTTCCATCGCAATAGCTTCGAAACCATTCGACTTAGGCGTGATTTTTAAAGGTTATTTCAGTGTAATTTGAACTTTACAACAAGCTGATACTATCTTCCGAGCAAATATCACATTTCCGTCTTATTTATTCGTTTATAGAAGATAACAGAAATTGTGTCAAAACAAATCGTGAGGAAGGTCAAACAACGATAAGCCAGTTTCCAAAACAGTAGCTTATCAGCTCTAGTAGTAAAACAACTTCATTCAAATTATCAATATCACTATGTGATATTTGCACGGCTTTTCGTGGTGAATAAAATTTGCGGTGAATGGTGCAGTGATGTTGGGTTGCTAAATCAGCAAATTGAAAACTCTGGATAAATGTTCAAGATGCCGGGATTACTTAGGTTTTTTTCGAAATGACTATCGCTGTTTCGCCGCTGATGGCCTGACAACACTCCCGGAGTGAAGAATGAGCGCAGAGGGATCTCAACTCTAATATTTAAAGTAAATTGCCAAGGGCGCCCCAGAGGGGGCCAAGAACCTCTGCCTATGGCGTTACTTAGAGAAGAGAATCAGACACGTAGTTTTTAAAGTCATCAATGAAATACTCATTACTATTTTTATTTGAGAACTGCAACAACAAAATAATATATTTATTCTGACACATTGGCATCTTGCAAATAGTGTAGTGTTTAAAAATGCCTGTAGCCCACCGTTTCGCACCTCCCACACATCCTATTCCTGTGTATTCGTATGGCTTCTGGCATTTTTTATTTTTGCAAGAATCCTAAGGGTCGTAGTGTAGTGATAAATAATATTAGATGCAAAAATATTTTGCCAAGTCAGACAAAATCTACTTAATGATGGATTTATTGAAACGAGATTGAAATTAATCAAAGCAACCCGGCTCGCCAAAACCTCGAGACTGCCCGACGCCCTTGTGACATTCAGCGCGATCGAAGACATCGATGGCCATCCATCCTGATTATACCTTCGCGGTATAATAGCCTGCATTAAAGTAATTGCTTCAAAATAACGGAATAATAAAGTACCTAGACACGCGGTAGCGTGACAAGCCAAGTTCCAAAAAGTGCTGCAGAAGCCGTGAGGTTTAATACGCGAACCGATTGAAGTAATTGAAATTCCGTTGATTATTTGCGCTATAAACAATGTTATTTATCTATCTATCGGGAACAGACGAGACGAATATGAGGGAGCAAAACAACTATAGTCTCGATTCGTCTCTCTCTTTGTGGCAGTCTGAAGCCGAATTCCGTTGCAGTGGAAGGTCTTGATGTGGAGTGACCGTCAAGGCACCATAACAAGAACTGGCAGAGCAGAAATCTATGAAAGAAGTTAGGATATACCACTGCTCCAAAAGAATGAGACAATTAAGATATACAAAAGAAAAAATGTCTCTCCTTGTATTCTGAAGAACACATTTTTTTTTCCAATAATTGCAATATTCTGAATTCGCCAAAGTCGACAACCGCGCATGTTCTTGACATTGAACTTGGCTCCCATCACAATATTCGCTTTTGATGGGCCTATTCTACTAAAAGTTCTTGAACATGACGTAACATGTGTGCTTCAACATAAATTTTATTAGCCAAACTTAACCGTTCCAATATTTTGTGAACACCTGTGACAGTAAACGGTTTCTATTCAATTTTACATTTCTAGCAGTGCATGCTGAAAGGAGACGGCGGACATTTGCCCGTCGTGGCCAACCTCTCCGTGGAGGAGGTAAGCCGCGGCAAGGGGTTACCCGCGCCGGCATTTCACAGGCCTCCACCAGATTCTTCTGCGTGATTACAAAGTTTACAGCTAGGCCAGGTGACGCGTTTTACGACCGAGTTGAAAATGACAGAGGTAGAAAGAAAGAGGTATCGCGCACTCGCGTTCTCACTCGCACTTATGACGCGCGAGTCCAAAACGAATATCTGGACAGGGTCTTATGATAGGCCGCCGTTGGTACAACTTACCATCACATTAAAAATGTATTTGCAGAGCTGTGCTATTTAAAATTAAGGAAATTCATGTGTTTTGCAATGATTTTTACCAAATTAACGTTCCATCAATCAAAACAAAAGCAAACAACGATAATAATTATAATTTTATCAGATTATCAACCAGAGAAGAAAGGAAAAAATAAATACGTGATAACGTTTATTTACATTTGCGCAGCGATGTGCGAATTAAACATTCGTTTATTTTTGTTTATACTGTAATTTCGGCAAAAAAACTTTTTTAACTTGTTCGATAATTAATAATTTTGATGAATTTTGAACTATATGACATGCTACCCAGTTCCGGTCATTCCTCCTAGATATAACGTAAATGGATAGCCTGATGAGCCGTTGACTGTACAACCCAAGATTAATCCGAAGGCTGAGTCCAATCCCAGCTTCCAGCACGCAATGTATTGGAATAATAGTCTTGTTTACGAGCAATATTTACGGCCGATAGTCTGGGACTGGAGATTACCGGGCTGTCTTCAAATAGTTCATCTGTCAGGTAGGTCATTGCAAAGATTATACCTCATTTGTCTTTGTGACGCACTGTTTTAGAAAATTAACCAGTTCGTTTTCATTAATATCTGCCGTTTTGAGAAAACTAATAGAAAAATGATTAGAAAAAATTATAAACAACTTCTTTGTTTTTATTAGTGGTTGGCTGGGATAGGATGCCTATTGGCATTGAATCCGCCATTTGTACCTCATTTGTTTGGTTTGTTTATAAAATAATATCTTAAGGTACTAACTACACAACGTTACACTATCGTGTGTCTTAATGCATAACATGTGCATAAATCGTTATCAGTGATTGTTTCGGTCAATTTCAACTTTTCCATTGTTAATCTCTGCACGATAACAATTAAGCCTTTAATCGTAACACTATAAGGTCGAGACCCAAAGGGTGAGGGCTACATATTTTTCTACAACATTAAACGAAAAACGAAATAACAATATTTTGATTGGGTTTGTAATGGTATCACGTTTTATTAGCTTATTAATATTCCATAGACGTTCCAAATCATGATAGAAATCGAATACGCACTATTGATGTCTAGCTATTTAGTCAGATTAAAGACAATCATAAACTTAAAAATTTGTCATGCACAGCTTTCGACTATTTCATCATCAGAAATAAAATTATAATGTATTGCATGTTCTAGGTTTGCGAAAGCAGATCTATCTATAGTAATTTCATCGAATCACAAGATGCCCTAGTTCTAGAGTTTCATAAATGACAAGATGTAAAATTGGCATGTAAGGACGAACACCAGACTGCCAGACAGAAATACCAGGCCTTTGCCAATTAATCCTTATCCTTACCTAACATAACAAATCGCGATCTTGAAAAGAAAGAAAGTCTATGAAACGTGAAGCAGACGCGCTTCAAAGGGTTGGTATCAACTCGTCTAAAAAGCAACTGGTCTAAAGAGCAGCTGGTCTAAAATGCAACTCGTCTAAAGAGCAACTGGTCTAAAATGCAACTCGTCTAAAGAGCAACTGGTCTAAAATGCAACTCGTCTAAGGAGCAACTGGTCTAATCCACTGTATCTTGAACTATTGTAAAATTTTTCGGCATTTAAAAAAAGGACAAATTTGTGTCTAAAACCAAAACTATTTTGAACATAATTGAACATAATAAAAGTAGAGTCCGACCGAAACTGGTTTTCCGGCCGAAACCGAAACCGAAACCGAATGTTCGGCCTAGGCTTCAGTTTCGGCCGAAACCGAAACCGAAACCGAAACTCACGTGGTCAAGTATAAATACCTACAAATACTAAATTCTGAGGAATTTTACTCATTATTCTGCTAATAAGAACAAAACTAAGTAACAGACAATTTTTATTTTCAAGACGAGATCCCACCGCTGGGCAAAGGTCTCCCCCAAATTTTCCGATTTACCCCTGTCTTTTGCTCAAGTCATCCATTCGCCAGAGTTATGTACCAGGTGGTCGCACCATCGTTTTTTAGGCCTCGTCTTTCAGTGATAGATAGATGCATCTTAACTACTGCTCAGTGCTCACTGCCATTTTGTCAGTTTGGCGACTTTCTGGCCTACGTCTTGAACGTCAGTTTTGGCATGGATCGTGGTGACCATTTTCTGTCTGAGTGTTTAATGCCTAACACAGTCCACTCCATTACCCTTTGCCAAATCCGAGCTTTGACTTAGGGTGTTCCATGAGCAACCAGGCTTGTGCACCGTTTGTTAGGATGGGCAGAATGCAAACGTCAAGAAGTTCTCGCTTCAAAGATATAGGAAGGTGGCACTTCATTTATATGAACTTCATTTATTTGTGCTCACTTTTCAAGCCTCCTCTAGGTGATTCAGCATTCGATTTCCTTATCCTGCCTGTTCTCGAAGAAGACTGTGTTTTTTTTTCGGGGGGAATCCGTTTATGGACTGGACTGGTTATGGACGATCCAGAGGGACTCGGGGTGTGTGTAAGGCTAGCCTGCCGTGAGGCGGCAGACATTACTCAGTAAATCCCCCGGTGACCTGCTTCAGCGCGTATCTAGAGGTCCCCGTAATCTCTGTGTCAAGAACTCTGTGCCGGTGGACCCGGTGGTTTTCGTCTGGTTCATCACCAGTCCAATGCGATAGCACGCTACACTTAGTTCTTTGCACATTGTCTGCCCTGCCACTCGTCGGATGTGTTGTCGAAAAGCACGATGCCGTCGGCATAACGATTAGTCGTTTTCTATAATTCGACATCGACTCCTTCAGTAGACTAGGGTCTTGCCAACTGCCTAAAAACTTCCTCTAACGCGATAGTAAATAATCTGAGTGATCCAATATTAAACTATTTACATCATTCAAGTACAGAAACGAAACGAAAACTTCATCAACAACTACACGCACGACGTCCATTTCTGAACATCAGGACTCCCCATAAGATTTCCAGAGCGATTGATAATGGGCGGCCCACATACACCCAAACCCTGCAATCTCTTTTAAGTCATTCTGCTTCTTTGGTGGTGGGAGTCCCACGCTGAGTCTGGCTTCAAACGATATCTCCTCGAGAACTTTTCGACCACAAACTGATGGCCCAGTTTCTCGTGCAATGTGCCCTGCCAACTGACTTTACTTTCCTTAGTGCCCAGCCGTGTTGGATGCAACGATTAACCTCTACTACGAAGGTGGACCTGCCTACTTGAATCATTTGGCTAAGACATACTCGTCGACAACTCCGAGAATCGAGCTCCCAACAGAATAGTCTCAACGAAAACTTACATGTAATCAGTTCCATCAAACCATTACCTCTAAAGAATTCTTGTGTCTGGCGAACGCACGGACCAATTTCGGAGGTCGCCAGGCTCTGCCATAACGTTGCCGCGAGAAATGTCGTGTGCGCTCGTATAACTTCGCACACGACATCTTCCGAAATGAGTTTCGGTTTCGGCAAAAGTTTCGGCCGATTTTGGCCGAAACCGAAACTGTGGCCGAAACTCGATTTTTTGGCCGAAACTGGCCGAAACCGAAAGTTCGGTCGGACACTAAATAAATGTAGTATTTTCAGTTGCTTTTGGTGAATCAGACCGAAATGAAATTTTAATAATAATGATTTGTTAGATAATTTTCACACATAGTAGCGACTTTTCATGATCGCAAAATTAATAAATAGTATTTTTTCCTGAAGCAATTTCTCCTAAAGTGACTTTTAACATTGTCGCATATTGGCTTGAAAACAGGTCCATTGGACCTGTTTTTTTGTTTGGTCACATTTGGTACGCCGATACCTCCTGTATATACTACATGGCTTAAAAGGCTGTTTTTATGAATACAAAGGACATGATCAAAATTTCATAGACAAAAGACCCAGAATCGCCAGGAACGAAATGTGTTAAAATGGGTTATCTATAGTAACCCTATAGCATATTCAAAAAATCAGCCTCCTAAACTATGTAGTATAGAAGTTATTGTACCGTATAACTTCATTGATATAAACAAAAATATGAGGATATACGGCATCCGCGCACCAAAGTTGGCCACACAAAAAACAGGTCTAATGGACCTGTTTTTAATTCAATATGACAGCGACTTATTCGCGTGCACGTCAATGTTATATGCCAATTTTCGAATTCCCGTAGTATGAACGTAACGTATCTTCCTCTTTTGGTTAATATCAATGAATTTTTTACACTTGAGTAACAAGTGTAATAAACACTTGATTTTACAATGATGTTTGTGTGTATGTGTATGTAAAAATCATATGTCAAAACACAGGCTGAGTTTTTATTTTAATTTAAGTGTGTTCCTTATCTAAAAATACAGGGTGTCATTTTTTTCCCAAAACCAACTGTTTCGAACCCTGGCTAAAAAAAAAGTAAAAGAAAAACAAATACACAGTTTTATTTTTTGCCAAAATTGGGCTAAGGCTCGTTTGTATTTTTTTCTAAATTCCTCATAGTTTAGGATTTGGCCTTCCACGCCTACTTTTTTTAATGATAGCATTATTTTTTTTTCGCTAAATCTACAACAGATTGCCGCGTAAAATTGAGCTAACTTCAAGAAAAAATACGATTTATTAATCTGTGATCATGAAAAATCGCGATCTGAGAAGTCGCTACTATGTGTGAAAATTATCTAACAAATCATTATTATTAAAATTTCATTCCGGTCTGATTCACCAAAAGCAACTGAAAATATTATTTTTATTATGTTCAATTATGTTTAAAATAGTTTTGGTTTTGGACGCAAATTTGTCCTTTTTTTAAATGCCGAAAAATTTTACAATAGTTCAAGATACAGTGGGTTAGACCAGTTGCTCCTTAGACGAGTTGCATTTTAGACCAGTTGCTCTTTAGACGAGTTGCATTTTAGACCAGTTGCTCTTTAGACGAGTTGCATTTTAGACCAGTTGCTCTTTAGACCAGTTGCTTTTTAGACGAGTTGATACCAACCCGCTTCAAACGCAACTGAACTGCGAAGCAACAGGTATTCTTGAAGGGCAATGACATATCTCTTCCAATTCCACTGCTGGAAGACCGTTCCATATTTAGGACGTGCGCAGAAGCAAGTGCCGTGAAGTTAATAAATCCAAATGACCATAGTCCAGCTCCTGAAGCCCGATAAGCCGGATTACGTCACGTCGTTTCCTTCAGCGGTTTTAAATAATGCCTTCCTTTTGTTCACGTGTTGAAGTGAACTACACTCATCCTACAATAGGCACTAGTCTGCACTACCTGCAAGGAGTTTCGATAGAATAGTGTCTCTTAGATGTTCTGACTGAACTAGGCATAAAGTTTCAATAGCAATTCGATCAGTTGGAACAACAACAGAGGGTGGCAGAAAGTGGCTGGGATGAGGATAGAAGAGAATGGCGAGTGGTGGCGCTACACCACACACGTACGGTGGTGAGTAAAATTTGTGAGTCTTCAAGGGTCTACCCTTGTGAATAAAGTAAAGTAGACAAGCACGCTTCATCGTGGAGCGCATCGTCGCTTTCGATCAGTGAGATCGTATTCAAAAGCTGCTCTATTCTCATAAACCAAAAAAAATAAGGCAGTGGATGGTGTGGTGACACACTGAACAACAATTAAGATGGAAGAAATATCATGTCAAATTACCGAGAAGTATGAACAACTTTTGTCAAAGACAAAGACTGTACTCACGTAGTACTTGCACTTCTCCACGACGCCAACCCTGGATGAGAAGGTCTCGTTGGTGGCCTCGATCTCCAGCGAGCGGTTCTTCAGGTCCAGGTGGTTCTTCTGAAGGAAGTAGATGTAGTCCACGCCGATCATCTGGTATAAAAGTTATTGGTGAATTATCTTTTCTTTGTATTTAATCGTGAGGATATAGTTCTGAAATATCTGTGCAGTTGTTATCAAAACCTGTGAAATTTTAGAATCACGCTTGGAAAATTATGCATTGAAAATTTTGAGGTTTTCAACAACTTTTTTTTAAACAAATTGATGAATAAAATCTAGCTTATTTTAGGACCTATATAGGGCAGTGAATATTTGCAGCGCTTTCGCGCCCTACAGGGTCCATAATTGAGACCACTACCTTGGAACCTACTAATCTTATTTTACATTAAAGTTTGCAAAAAAACATTGAATTGGATTGAATTGAACTAATATAAGCTGACAATGATAATATGTTAAAGTGGGCTGCGGAATAAATACCTTTTTGAGCAAGTAAGGCGCCTCGACGTTGAGTTGGCAGCGGCGCGTTGTGTGCCGTTGGGAATCGTCTGCTGACCAGCTGTCCTCGGTGATGACGCACTCTATCACCACCGGGATCTGGGGACAGCTGGGGAACCGCCTCTCGTATGCCTGCAACAAACAGATACACAAGGTTAGGCTTTGCTATTTGCTAGAACTTCGGATAAAATTCGGTCATCTTGGCATCAGGCAGGAATCGCACCCGCGTCTTTCGCAAACCGGACTGATGCACAGGTGATCGAATGTCTTTTTCTGGTTATCAGATCTTAAATAAAGATACTGCATGGAAAATGCTAAGAGCAATAATAACCTTAGGATAATTTTGTACTAAAATCGGGCATAACAGTTCCATTTTCTTCTAATCATTTGCTTGCACATTTATCTGGGCAGATCTGTCGGAAGTGTTTTTCTATCATTATGTGATTATGAATGCCAGAAAAACACTTAGTCAAGTCAGTTTCACACGCAACATAGTATCTTGGAAGCGCGAGAGTTCAATGTCCATTGTTAAAAATATGAGTCACTGCCAAATTAACTGCAATTAGCAATCCTAAAAACGTGTTTTGATTATAAAAATATTGTCTTTTTGTTCGTCATTCTTTCGGCAGTTGTACTTTAACACTTGAACTGGTAAGGATTGGCAATGTTTTATTCTTTAAACTACATTACAACCACGTAGTCACTTAAGGTTCCAAATACTATTGGAATTATTTGGCCACTACCACTTAAAGATTGATCAATCAATGTCTTTGAATTAAGTTCATTATTCTCGTACCGATAATAGATACTGACACATGTCAGGTCGCTTTGCTCCCCAGCGTATGATACGAGATTGCCCTCTTCAAGTAACGCCCTAGGCAAACGTCCATGCCCCCTCTGGGAGTGCCTTACACGATACTTAAATTATTTAGGGTTGAAAGCCATGTGAGCTTACCGCTTAGCCTAGAGTCCGGAAATGCTGTCAAAGCCAACAGCTTATTATCTCTAATACTAGAGATAGCAATAGTTTTTTCTCAACTAGAGCATACTCTGTGGCAAGAATCGTTTAGCGCGTTTAAGTAACGTTGTCACATGATGTGTTGTGAAGATCAGTAGAACCACAGATAAACATACAGTAGGCTATTTAAGGCCGCCCCCTTGAGTTATTAGCCTAGCGTGCACACAGACACGCGGCACAGCCCGTCCGTAATGCCGCCGTCCTATGCTCCCTATTTTATGCTAGCGTGTGCGTGAAATCGCGACACGGCGCGCGACGTGCACGCACACATTCAAACCGAGAGCGGCACGTTTGTATGTAGATGTTCTACTGTATGTTTATACTGTGGTAGAACGGTGGCTAGCAATTATGCGATTACCACCAAGGACATCAAAACTAGTTATGACATAGCTGACACAGACACAGCTTAAGCACGACTCAATAAGTAAAACAAGTAACTATTATGATCTTTTTTAACCATTTATAAATTTGTGTAAAAGTTTGTGTATTGTGCTAATGAGAGGTAATAATACCGCATACATACATGTAACCAGGCTTTTGTTACAAATAACAATTGTTACCATTATTTGGAATTGCTGAAACCGTTTAATGGAAATCCTACACAACCTTAAACTACCTGTCTGACATCTTTACATGACCAATAAACAGAGCAAGGTTTCATCTCTGGAGTAAGCATCCTTTTTACTCAATGGATCGAATATGAATGCACAAATAAGCGATTTGTTGGTATTCTAAGATGAGGAAAGTATAATTTTTCAAAAAGAACAACAAATGTGAGTCTGAAATTTTTGACTTTGAACTTGGAAAAATAATAATAAATAAATAATAATTTTTGGTTAAGTTATATAACATCGAATAAGTGCTTGAAGTCTACTGTAGGTTTTCTAAAATGAAGATAGACACTATCATCAAAAGTTGTTGTTGTCACCACAGAGATTCAATAACAACATAAATTGTCTAAACAAGTATCACAGTATAAACCATACAGTAGAACATCTACATACAAACGTGCCAGATTGAATGCGCGGCGCGCGACGCGCACGCACGCGCGTCGCGCGCCGTGTCGCGATATCACGCACACGCGATTTCACGCACACGCTAGCATAAACTAGGAAGGCATAGGGAGGCGGCCGGCAGTACGGACGGGCTGTGCCGCGAGTCTGTGTGCACGCTAGGCTAATAACTCGGCGGGCGGCCTTAGATAACCTACTGTATGGTTTATACTGTGCCAGTATCCTCGCCGCAACTTCAGACAACGGACAAGTTTAATTACTTCGCTGACATTAAGGGGAAAGGGGGGGTTCAGTCCAAGATCTTGATTGCTTAAAGACATGTTTACTCCGTCACAAGTTCCTAGATGCTAGACTGCTATAAAAAAACACAAATGGGGTAGTATGTTGATGTTTACCGTATTTTGTGGCTTCTTGTAAACTGTCACCATCTGGTGGAAGAGGAAGAAGCTATTCTGCTTTGTTTCTGAAATAGTTTGAGGGTCACCAGACTAGAAAGTCATTATCACATCCACCGATGAACAACCACCAAGCCACACACCCACTTTTCCTGAATGCCCGACTCCACACGAGTATCTTTTCGTAATTGTCTTTAGTCTGGAAAACGGAACTGATAAATACACAAACATTTGAAACTATTGAATTTAGTTTGGTTTGGTGGTCTTTTGAATTTGATAGAGATTGCCTCTAGACATTAGGTCGGCCAATTGTACTTTTTTCTTGTATTTTTGTGCAATTTAAAAAAGTAAAGAAGGAATGCTTATGTGCACTAAGTCCACCAATAGACCTTTTTTACTTGTATTTTTGTGCAGTAAAGAATAAATAAACCAATACCCTTTATTTCTAATGCAAAATTAAACCCAACGTGGTAGCCGGCGAGCCCACCGCGCCGTTATCTGGGGTGCTTTGCTTTTTATCGGTATTTTCCACCACCGGTTTTCTTAATCTATTTTATCATGAACAAAATCTGTTCTGATCGAGCTTTATCGATCACATTTAGAACACTGCACATTATCATAAGGTCGATAAGACAATAATCCTTCATAACAGGTACAGTACAATCGACCCAACTGATTCATGACCCACTGCTACTAATTCCTTCAAAACCTTAATAGAGTTGGGTTTTCTGCTCTATCGTTTATGTTGCACTAATTGTTACATTCTAAATATAAATAAAAATGCGATAAAATGATTAGTAAATGTTAAACCAAAGTCATCACCTCACCAGATATGTTTTTATAAAGCACTTATGATTTTGAGTGTCAGTCAGTGTGTGATAAATAAAATAATTACACGTTCGTTGCCAAGGGCAATGTCAAGCGAATTTAACCTAATTGTATTTTAATGACCTTAAGATGGTGACCTTAAGCTGGGTCATAAATCAATTTGGTCGACTGTACCTCAATTTTATAATATTTCGCCTCATCATTCTCGAACACAATACTTTCAGTTTTATCGCCTATTGTTGGCTTTCCAGCCGTTATGAAGCACTGAGTAACGATGTTATAAAAATGTGAGTAATACAAGTGAAATACACTTAAAAGAGCTGTGTGGAATATGAGCATTATTGCATTGTTGTAAACTTTCTAATTGGTGTTTTGAAGGTGATATCAAAAATACATTTAAGATCTCTATCAGAATCAGAATCATCAATCATGTTGCCATCACGATGAACGGCGAAGTGCCGAGCTGATCAAAACACTACGAATTGAACACGAATAATAAAAATGTCATTGCTACGGCTATTGATATTAATAAAAAGAGGCAGGTTGGGCATCCTCGTACCAAAAGTGGCCAGCCTAAAACAGGTCCAATGGACCTGTTTGCTAGACATTATGACAGCGACTTGTTTGCGTGCACGTCATTTATACGTCAATGTCAAGTGCCAGCTTTCGAATGTGCGAAGTATGAATGTAACGTATCTTGATCTTTTTGTTCATATCAATGGCTACAGTACACATGGACACACAGCTGATAGCTGACAGTTTGACAGCCTTTCTTTCAATCCCAGGATGATATGACTTGGCGGTCTTGAGCCCGCATCGTGAAAGCATGAAATGGTGTGAATTACACAGCTGAAAAGGTCCTGTCACTGTCAAAATGACAAACTGCTGAAACGTGGAGGTTTCCTAGAGAGGTACATAACAGAAGTGCTTCTGCTAAGTGGTACTTAACACATTCCCTATCCCATGAACCACTTAAGGGGCCATATCCTAACATAACAATAGATTTTCTATTGTTATATTTGATGGACAGGGAACGTTTCAAAGCTTTTAATATAATAAATATTAAAATAACATAACATACCCTCACGACCATATCCCTAATGGGTTAGTTAGTTAGTTAGTAATGAGTCCCTTATGGTTAGTTAGGGTAGGTACATTGATTGTTGCCTTCATGGTTAACAGAACGTTCAGAAGCCCACATTTCGCCTAGGGAATTTGAACCCTTGGTTGCTCGGGTTTTATAACGGTGTTTTCGTCACCGGAGAGTAAGTAGCAAATTCCGGACAGATTTATAAAATAAATAAATAAACAAGCAGAAGTTGCAGAATTCTCTTGCGCGGAATTGTTACAGGTCGTAACAATGTCGCAGGTTTCAATACAACTATATCGCTTTGTTAAACTTCTGAATAGGGCTGCCACTCGAACTATACTTGGTACACGAACAATAGCAGCTGGTATCTACCGCTCTCATTGACCATTGTAAGGTGCTGACAATGACAACTGGGGCATTTGAAAGGCTGCAGAGCGCTAATTATAAATTTACAAATAACAGTACTTTTACAGTTTAACAAGGAGCACTTGGCTAAAGTGGAGGAGCTACGGAGGCTTTGTGGCGGTTTGATAGCATCTGACTGTGAGGATTGTCTCTCTCTCTCCAACAAGAAATAAAGAAAAAAAATTTATTGACCTTCGACACCGTACACAGATATAAACAAACAAAACAAAATGGTACAAACAAAAATAACAAAAGAAAAATAACTAAAAATTTCCACCAATGCCTGGACCAGATAGGTTCAGACGCTGATTTTCAGTGTGGCCAGCTGAGTGGACTAAGTCAAGCTGCACTGGACTCGCGTTTCGGAGTAAGGTTTCTACCAGTAGCTTGACAAGATAGGGTTTTATGATGCACCGCTATCTCCATCCTTTCGTCATGACCAAGCCACCGGAAAACCAGCGTTTGAGGACTAGGCGATAGCTGTAGTGGGGTCCATTTCATCATAGACATCAAACAACGTTGACGTCTGCAAAATAGCCGATGTTTTGTTTGCATTTGCTTTTCTGTGTGC
This sequence comes from Udea ferrugalis, assembly GCA_950022985.1. NCBI lineage: Eukaryota > Metazoa > Arthropoda > Insecta > Lepidoptera > Crambidae > Udea > Udea ferrugalis. Next base: position 1,080,953 of record OX465527.1, on the reverse strand, counting down.
GTTGTTCTTTATTAAGGTCATAGCTAACATGACTCGCAATAGCATATCAACTTGAGCCACTCGGATTTCAAGCTATTCCCAATTCTAATGCACACTTATCAGAATCTTAACGGTATCGCCTCGTCCCAAGACGAGTTCATGAAAAAAGGCGAAACGGTGACAATCAGTTTCCGAGTTGATAAATGTGTGCTATGACCGTTAATAAACGTTTTTCTTCTTTCTAAATCCGGCAAAAAGGGATCGACGGCTCCAGTGCCATTAAGGGCCGGTATTCCCTGGGAAGCATGTCTATACAACTGACGTAGCTGGCTGAGCGGCACGCCATCTGCGCATTTGTAGATATTTCGGATTTATGATTAAAGAAATAACGTTACAACATCCTTAGCGATTATGTGTTGCTTCATAATATTATTATGTACTCTTAACAGTGGCACAAAAAGTGGAGGAGCTTAAGCAGAGTGGGAACCATTTCACCTACATTTGTCGGTGGTTACTGAATAAACGTTTTCTACTTCTATTACTTTACTATAATTATAAAGTGGCAAGCTTTTAAGATCACTAGGTATCGGAGGTTCTAGATACTCTGGTCTGGTCTAGCAAGCGATTCAGAACCAACTCGGTTCTGTACGATTCCTGGTATGGTAGGTACTTTGGTCTGGTTGTTTCCTACGTAAATACTACAGAAAAAAAAAATCCTTGAGTATGTTTATTTGTTGTCTAGTATCCCATAATACAAGCTTTAGTAAGCTTACTTTTGGGGTATCGTAGGTTGCCTGGAAGAGATTGCTATTAGCGATAAGGCCGCCTAAATTCTGCATTACTTTCAATGTATTAAGTTCTAAACTGTAAGTTTTAAATGTTAATGTGCAATAAGGAATATTATCTATCTATCTATCTATTATTATAAGACGTCGGACCTCAAGCCAGCCAAGTCGAGTAGCATAGCAGAGGTAATTTCGCAATGCGATTTCATATCCGCCGACCGCGCGGCCGTTCGACGAAGGCCGTGATATACTGCACCATTTCCATTCCAATATCTTCTACCAATAATACTATTTGAACAGGGTAGCTAGAGTTTATAAATGGATTTGGTTGTTTGGAATAATTCAATAATATTCTTACCATCGCTTTTTTTGTTTATATTGCATTTTAAGCCGTACTACTATAAGGTCTTGACCTTGAACCGGTTTTCAGTTCTCACACAAATTCATTTTGTGGACCTTTTTGGTGTCCATGATTACTTCGCGTACAATTTTCAGAAGTTGAAAGACATTTTGCCGTATTTTATTTGATATCCATGTAGGGGGTTAGAGCCTGTTCTCACTAGCGTCTGTTGGACGATTTCACGGCGAGGCGATGTCGCGTCGATAGATCGGCGATAATATAAACGCCGCGAGAACGCCGGAAGCTCGCTGCGATCACGCCGAAGGCCGCTTTGAATTTGACTGATGGATGAGGCGTTCACTCACGGCGTTTATTTTATCGCGAAACTATCGCTGCGAGGCTCCGAGGTAGGAAGGAGGTAAAGCAATAGTTCCAGAGTATAACAACACCTAAACAGTTCTTATCACTTTCTGACAAAGCTTCAAAAGTAATTTTGCGACAGGGATATTACGTTTGACGTGTGGCTAACTGTATAAAGCGGAATATTTAATGTGTCCCAAACTTGTGGGCTAGAAGCAGGCACATAGGACATTGTTACAACCCGCTATAAAGACACGGACCTAGACACAGGTGACTGAACGTGGTCGATATTTTTCCCAAGAACTAGTCAAAGTAACCCAATGGATCCCCAAAGACGGCTATCGCTGAAGGTTACGGCCTAAAAAACGCTGGTGCAAGACCTGGCTTACTACTCGAGAGAATGGTGGACTCTTGCAGAGGATAGGGAACGATGGAAAGGTTTGGGGGAGACCTTTGCCAAGCAGTAGGATCTTGCAGGTTATTAAAAAAAAAACTAGTCAATGACGCAGAAAGCAAAGACTTTTGTCCAGAAGTAGGCTCATTGAAGCCGTAAGTCGCGTTCACACGCATATTTGTTCCGCACAATAAGATAACGGTAGAAGGTCAATATGGCGTTGTGTAAAAATGTAATGAACAAACAAACATACAAATCGTCAAAAATGTAATCAACAACAAAATGTACTTAATAATAGACATGAATATCATAATATTAAATGTACACATTAAATATACTGTACTTAAATAAATGACGTAGTGACGCTACCACCACCACCAATAATATGCAATGGGTTCCACCTAGTTCCACAACCCATGTGGATCGCGTCACAAAATTAAATTTGCGTATGAACTATCATAAGAAGAGAAGAGGTGCCCGTGGCGCAGTTGTGACAGTGATAGGCGACGATCGCTGTTGTAAAGCAACGCACGCCGGGTCGGAAATGGGATGGGTGACCACCCCGACCGAAGTTTAATGATGTGTATTTCGGGCATCTCCGTGCTTCGGAAGGCACGTAGCAGTTGGTCCCGGTTGACGTCGCCAGATGCCAGTCGTCGAGCCTAGTCAGAGGCCTTAGGGCGGCTTGATAACATCTTACATTAAGGTTGCTCACTAACCTTACACCCCTCCAACAATCCGCACTGAGCCCACGTGTTGGAGTATGGCTTGTTCCACCTCATAGTTGAGGTGAGGCCTGTGCCCAGCAGTGGGGCGTATATAGGCCGTTTATGTATGTTTATGTATCATAAGACATTTAGAAAAGGCGATCAATACAAATTTAAACCATCAACCCTTATAAGGTGTCGACCAACCGACCGACTGACGAACGATGAATATTAATCGCATAGTTAAAAGTAAAACGAATCGTGATGGACTATCGACCAATCGTGTTTGTTTACATCTGAGCCGGCTAGATCCGGAATAATCCGGTTTCTATCAAGCGGAAATGTATGTATTTGCATGACAAATAAGGTTTTTAAACTCGTTAGGATTGTTTAATTTACATTATACAAAATGTTTGATGCAGCTACAGAGAAACTTTAGCGAAGGCATATTTTAATTAAAATTTGCATTGATCGAACATGAATATTGTGTAAATCGCTGGAAATAGTAGTTTTATTGTATTGATTTAACCAAGTGAGGGCCTTGATTAACTGAAAAATATAGAATTTAAATCCTTGTTTCTTATTTTTTTTTATACTTAATACTGAATTAAATAGATTTTTACAGAGGATTTTTAGTTTTTTACTCTATTACCTTTACTAAGGTGAACGAGCCTTTTTGGTGCTTCTTAAATAACACCTTGACACAACTCTTTAGCCAGGGCGCTTTAGGCCTTTGCCTTTACACGCGAAATTTGTGTTTGATACCCTTTTGAGACCTTGCACTCCTACTACTGGTCGGAGAGCCATAATATGTGCAGAAGTGTAAATAAATGATGATGAAGATGATGCGAAAGAAAACATATAAAGACTCAGAACCCTAATTTCCTCGTATCAAAAATATATGAGGTCACAAAGCTAAAATGGCGCTCATAATTCTAAATTAGGATCCCAAACAAACCCCTCTTGAGTGCACTTTATCACGGAAGTCTTGTAGCAAGGGTGAACTTATAGCCGTAACAATGCCTTTGACCTTTGCTAGCGAATGTATTATGGAAATAGCTTTTCTAATAATAAACGTTGTTTACGGTATATATGAATGTAAAAAACTCTAATGTTGTCAACGTTAGTTGTTGCAAGATACGTAAGGCCGATACAACCGCACAGAAAAGATGAGATATGTAGCTGCTACGTGGTTAAAATTCAAATTTAAAATAAACAATTTTAAAAGCTATGATATTTATAATATAAAAATGGCCTATATGATAAATCATTTCGAGTGATTTTCTTCAGTCGTAGCTTTCTTCCCTACCTCATTATTCCGAGGACATCTTCAGACTAAAGTACCGGCCCTCGCAGAAATCCCGCGCTGTTAAAATCTACATTTTTTGTTCAATCAATTTAGCAGAGGTTGGAGAAATATCTGACTATATTCATAATCAAGTTAAAACAGTATTACAAATATCTGGGTACGAAATGGTAGTACAAATTCGTATTATCCTCATTTTCCGCAACAGAGACACAAGCGGACTCGCAAGGGGCCCGGCAATCCAAACCGGATGATGGGATTGTCTAATCGACCTTTTACCTACCATTATTAGATAAAAGGTCTATTTTCCCTGTTCGATGTTACGCTAAAGGCTCATCTATACTAAGATATACGCAACTCGGTCTTGTAAAAAGTTTTAAAAAGGTGAATAGTAAAAAACAAGAGAGTGTGTTTCAAACTGTATCATGGGAATAGTTTGACTGATTTTACTTTGGCAATTTCAATTTATTATTTACGCCCATAGCTACACACAGGCACAAAACAAACGCACAAGTTCGTATGATAGCCCCGCGATTGCTGTAGCCCCGGATTTCATACACAACCCGCATGTTTACCCCTTATTCAGATGAAAGTTAATTCAATGCTACAGTATTGGTTTAACGGACTTTAGCGACGGATAAACAATGAAACAGATGAAACTTAACAGCAGCTTAACTGGTGCTGTTGGGCTGTTCTAGATTTTAGGAATAAGGGGGTTGGCAGGATCTTTATCAACGACCTACATATAATATTTATAATGAAGAAAGTTTTACGCAATGTTTTTCTATTACTTAGGTATACTGATTTAAATTCTAATCGAACACACAAAATTGTAATCGATAATATGATCTCAAGATACATTGGTGCTTACTGCGTGTTGACAGGAGCATTTGTGGATGGCAATGTAGATAACGCTATAATCCGTTCGCGTTAAGAATGCAGTGATTTTTAAATTTAATTCCTATCGGACACAAAAAAACTCAGATCCACAACCTTTGCGTTCGAAAGTATGCGTTCAACTGGTCACTGTGGACTTAGCTTTCTAGTAAGGAACGATTTGATTGGTAAGGACGTGCAAGGTTGACGAAGGACAAGTATAAAATCACTGCATTATTAACGCGAACAGACTATAGGGAAAATGACGGTAGTGGAGGAAGGTTCACCCTTGTTTGATCGAACAACGTTTCGTCGAAAATCAGTTGGTCCAATTTCAGTTGGTCGAATTTCAGTTCGGAGAATTATTCATTTGACCGAATATTTAATTGGTAAATTTTTATTTGATGTAATTATTTGTTTGAACGAATTTGATTTGAACTAATTTCATATTATCGAATTTTCAGATGCACTAATTTTACTTGAACGAATGTTTCATTACACTAATAATGGTTTAGTCGAAACATCGTATCAAATATTTAATTATTTATTTTTTCGTCACTGCCCTATACTATAGTTTGGGCGGAACAGACTCGGTTAGATTAGGTTAGAAGGTTTAAGGCGGAAGCGAAGCGGAGCGTAGCTCCCGCCTTAAGCCTTCGTGTTTTTTTTTTTTTTAAACCCAAAAAACGACTTGCCGCATTACATGCTGCTTGGCATGTTATACCATCTGCAAATTACATCAAATGAACATTCTACCTTTTGATCATTAGTGCAAACGTTGTTATAGCAAATAAACATTCGACGAACTGAAAATTCGATCAAATGATATTATACAAAGTGATGATTTTCTCAAACGTTGTTCGACCAACTGATTTTCGACGAAACGTTGTTCGATCAAACAAGGGTAAACCGTGGAGGAACGGTAGCTGAATTTTTGAAATACAGTTCGGTTACCTCGTTATGATGACAAGGCTGCAGCTGTAAAGAAGCCGGGTCATGTCAGTTTAGATAATGAGAGAAAATATCAAACCTCACCCGAGAATCTGTCTCAACTAGTATGAGGCGGTCAAAACTGTAATATAACGTCATTTCACGCAAGGAATTCTAGACCCAGTGAACTAACAACACAGCTAAACGCTTGAGGCCAGCGGAGGCCGAGATAATTAAAGGACAAAAGAATGCCCATAATTACACACTCTTCTGGTCTCAAAGAGGGTCTTATCTGAGTGCCGCTTAGCGCCATTATGCGCTACCATTGTCTTGGCTAGTCGACATAATATTCTATACATGTAGGTTTTTCTTAAGAACCGTAACCGGCGATAAGATGCGTAGGAATGACCCAGGCGAGCAGTTTTGGAGTAACAATAGATAAATTACTGTAAAAAGAGGTTTTAGCCCATCAGTGGCAAAACCGGTGATATAAGAATAACTAGGTTTAAATATTTAGATCAAAAATTAGGGCCTTCATGTTATGGTTTTTGGAAAACTAACCACTAATCTAGTGTGTTTAGGACTCAAATTTTGTATCGAACATGAAACATTGCAGCTGATGCTGTATAGCATCATATGTATAGGTGGCTGATTCAAAAACGAGTTAATTAGGAATTTCAGAACCGAACTAGAACCACATTTCAATAATAACTACGTCAGCGTTTGATGAGAACTTTTTGGTATGGCAAACTGACAAAATGTACCAGTCAGAATTGAATTATTACTTTAATAACTTAATTCGCTAAAGTAGAGCTTATTTAATTGAGGTCGGCCTTTTCTTGTCATTTGAGCTTAATGAGAATGAGCGTGGCGAATTAGGAATAGACCTGCTATTCCGCCTGTCTATTAGAGCAGCTAACTCGAGGAGAGTTAGAAGTTTACTAAAGCTCTAAGTGTGTAGATATTAGTAGGTTTAGTAATTTTTTAGAGATGGCAGTCGGGTAAACATTTTCAGAGTGTTTAATTGCATTACAAGGTAAGTATGTTACAATTTAGAAAAATATTATAATGATACGTGAACTAAAATGGAAAAGAAAAGGGTATAATGGAATCTTGTGCGCGTTTAACGTCTTGAAAAGAAATTGGTTAGTGCTGCAACTGAAGATTCATAGTATTACGTATGTATACATTTGAGCAGGGCCTTAAGTGACGCCCTATGGACGGGGATCAGTATTATAGTTACGCCATCCCCTGAATTCGCAAACGTCAATCAAGGTTAATCACACCTTCAAACTCATGCCTCCTGTAAATTGTCTATAGAACTGAAAGTGACAGCTATACTTGTAAGGCACTTGTAATGTATTTGTCACTATCACCAGCAATGTTGTCACCGCATCTATTGGGGTTCTTGTATCCTGCGATGTAAAATAATATGTCGTGTCTCTCAGGAAAAGTTAGATCTTTCACAACAACATAACAATGCCAATTCACTCCTGTTGATGAGTATGAGGAAAATGTATTCAGTATCCTTATTAACACCTTACCTCTACTATATCAACAAAATATCAAATAACTGAAGTAAAATGTACCCTATCGAACATGAAATAAAGTCTTGAATATGTTGGCAAAAGGCAACTAGGATATTACAACACTCAAAATCATATTACATATTTTGAATACAAATGGGACGTAAATAAACGGTCTGCCATAAAGCTACTTGGTAAGCAATAAGTAACTGCTTTAAAATTGGCCAGCAACTTATGTTTTTTTATATTTAGTCCCAAACCATTCGCTATACTTATCGACCAGTGGTCACCAAATGACGGATGCGGTCAAGATTCGGACCGCCGACCTGTGAAGATTATTTGGTTCATTCCAGGTCAGAAGTTTTCCAACTTCCACAAGCAGACACTTGAAAAGATTTGAGAAAAACGTCATAACTAGCGAATATGGCCTGAACCTGAAGAACCCCATTATGATCCAGTCTGTTGGGATTCCTTTCGGTAGAGGTCTGGGGCTTTGCCCTGTGGTATAGGGCATTAGAATACTGCCAAGGTTTCCCCCCGCCTGTCGAAAAAGGGCGACTAAAGCGGGGCCCCGGGTTCGCTAGGAGTGCACACGGTGGGGACCGTGTCCCCATTGCACAGGTGACTCCGTGGAGGGCGGCGCGGTGTGGCCTCGCACTGCCGTTAACGTGGCGGGTGTAAGAGGAGAAGTATAACTCTCGGTGGTACACGGGGACCTCTGGTAACGCGCAGAAGATGGTTTCCGCGGAGTTAAGTGGGTTATTCCCTTTCCATTTGGGGTGGGTGATTCCCAATACCCCGCTCCGGGAGCGGGATAGTGCGTAAATGCATTCTCCGCGTCAAAAAAAACAAAGGGTTTGGGGCTGTTCCCAAAGAGATCCAACTCTCACATACCCCAGATTTCCGACCTGAAGGCAGCCAAAACGCAAAGAAATATGTAGTTGTGGTGTTATTGTCGTTAAGTATATCATTTGACTTATATGTATATTAATCTGTCGGATTAAAGAAATCGTGTCAGCCTGTGAACCTCGGCTGACTAAATTGGCAGGCAAACGATTGGTAACAATGGGTCCTCAACGATTCGCTATCGAGGCGATACTTAACACCATTTCGTTTCGATACTGCATCGTGACGAAAGAATAACCTTGATTTGAATGATTAAAGTAATGAATGAATGAAAATATTTATTTCTCAGAGAGTGGTAGTAAAAGGTTTTACATTTAAATTATGTCCAGCACAATCTGCCAATAGTGGCGTAGAAATATTCATATTAACTTACAGGTTATTACGAGTATTCAATTACATTAATTACATTACATTCATGGTTCTCATTCTCATGGTCTTCATTTTGAAAATATTATAGTAAAATTGTTCGAATAAACAAAAAAAAATACAGTTATATATATTGTAATCTCGTTGACTCATAATGGAAGCATTTCTTGTCCCAAAAGCTCGTTTTACTTGTCAGGAACCTGTTATTGACGTGAACACAAGAACTTGCGAATAGGGATGTCTGATGTGATTCGATATAACATCGATGACTTACAAACTTAAATCTACAAATACGACTATCCTTATCAAAAATGGTTTTTACATCAAAACGCGACAACTCCAAGTTTTTACATTAAAACACGATAATTACTATCAATAGATTAGCTTTCATTTTGAAAAAGTTTCGCCATTAAGATTGTTGCGGGGTAGTACCGCTAGAGAGTCGGTGGGGCCAGTGTGGCGGCTCCTCCTGCCGTCTTCAGCCTACTAAGGGCCAGGGAAGACCGGCACTCGTCGTATAAGTTATTTCAATAAAAATCACAATCCGAGACTTGCTTATTAATTTTATTTAGTTATCCAACACTTAGGTATCACAATAGATATTCACGATAATTTAGAAAGGATGAATGAGTAGAAATAAACGGATTTTCAAAATATAAAGAAATCTGTGATGATGTTGATCTTTCGAAGATTTTTGTAAGACTGACAAAAATAAAAGCTCCGCAGACATACGGAACGAAATTTAAATTCAAATTTCAAAAAGACAGATACTTTATATTTTGATGTAGGGTTAAGCAACTACGAAGTTTTCAGCCATCGTGGAGGTTGTAACGTCCACGAGGCTGAAAAGAAATGGCATCGTTACAAGATTATGGATTGAAAACATTTTGCGATGATTCAAGCTGAGAGTAAAACAAAACGATGACATTAATATTGCTTATTCATTTATTTGTGTGTTTTATTTCTTCGATAATCGAATCGTTCACATCTCTACAAGTACAGTGATCCAATTAATTTGTATGACGCTTAGTATGACGAGGAAGGTTAACTAGTGCGGAGATACGTCTCAATAACTATTATGAGCGAATACGTCTATCAAACGTTTCCTTGTGTTACACAGTCTTTTACGACATAACAAAACTTGCTCTGATTATGTTGTAAGAAATTTAATAATTAGCATTTATGTTTCGTGAGCGATTCCTATATCGAGAAGATTTTACCTATAATTTTGTACGTTCCTCTGTGGGGAGACCCTGACTTCTACATACCCTTAAAAATTAAGAAATCAACCTATTTGACTAAAGCAGTCTAAACCTCGCCTGATAACTAGATTCTAAACGAAGTTTATCATTCCTAACTAACGATCACCCAGTATAGCAAACTGTTAATTTATATTTTCGGTAAATAAAACAAATGAGAGCGAAAATGTTTTGTTTTGTGTCTTGTAGGTAAAATACCAAAACATTTATAGAATAACGGATATTCACACCTAAATACACCAGAAATATTCGCCCGCGGTCGGTAAGGTCCCGGAAACTGGTAACTAACACGGTCACGCAGTAGAGAATTAGGTAAGCCATATATAATGTTTAGGTAACCACGCAATCAGTATCAATTATAGTCCTTATAAATATTGACCAGGTCGACGATAAGGTCAACTACGCGACCTTTAACGCTTTATCATAACGCGCTGATTTATTATTAACTGTGTCAAACTTGCGTATCCCACCCGTTAAGGGTGCATCTACCTACCCGTCAAGGGTGCTTTTCAACCGGAGATGTGGTATGTAGAGCTACGTCGGGAGGATGTGAAACAACTTTTACATTCAGCTACGAAACAACTTAAAAGTTTCCACTGATGCTAATGTAGGTATCACACAAAGGGGTAAAATAGAAAATGAAAGTCTTTAAGCTTAAGTGTCATACACAAACATGTTTATGCATTTTTAAAGTTAGAAATGAATAAAAAATATCAAAACGCAAAGTTAGAAACACCGTTGGCGAGTTGTCAGCAGAGTGACTCTGAGAAGTTACAAACAACCTAGGCCACCACGAACGAGGTTATACATTAAAAAGTTTTACACTGGTATTGTAATATAACATGCACAACAAACTAAACACACTTGATAACTTAGTTTTACATAGATTACAATATGTTATCGCTCTATGAAGTTCGTGAGTCGTTTGACCTTTTTTTATCGAACGCTTCTTATCAGATACGCAAAGCAAATCATTATTTGATATGAGTAAGATAAATCTTTTGATTTATAACGAAAACAAAATTCGTGATATTTTACTAAAATATGTTTAAGTCGGTCGCGTCGAACAGCGTCGTTGACCAGTGGTTAAGCAATCTGTCTCGGGAACTGTGGCCTTGGGTACTAATCTTGCCGGAACACCAACTTCATGTTAATTTGTTATACTGTGATGTAAAATTCCGATAAAACCCTAATAATCAGCAGCCCTAGCATCCTGGATAATGCGGTAGGCTTAGCACGTTTTGGGTTCAAAGTGAAAGCTTCTGAATGTTCCGTTCACCATGACGGCAATCGCCGGAGAGCCTCTAACTACCCCTGACGTGTAGGATATAGTCTTGAGCGTATTTCCATTTATTAATTATCTATTACTATTATTCGATTTGTTTTCTTACCTAATATCTTGCACGACCACTTTTGTATTTATTCTCGTTTCTATATCTGAAACAGGTTCCAAACAGGTTGTCTGGAAGAGATCGCTATTATTTAAGAGTTCTTATAATGTACTCTGAAAATATATTATCTTACTTACAAGAAAAATACCTAACTTGTCTCGCCAATTATAATGAAAAACAAAACTCCATCGCTGAAAACAGCTCCAAAGAATCTAAATAACGTCGACAGTATCCGGTCATTGACGTGACCTTATTTTTGTTTGTAAACGAAAATTCTGCTGATAAAATACAACGTGAAACGTTTAGCGCGAATTCTGCCAACCCATCAAAATAATGTCGGTCGTGTTTCATTTCACGCTATGACCACGACAATCAACGTTAAAGAAATAATGACTCGTCATTTTGTTAGTCGGGAAGATTATTTTTCTCGCCCAATATTGCTCTGGACAACGTCAATCAAATAGAAGTGCGGTATAAAATAGAAATAATTTTATTCCACCAAAATCTATATATATAAAAGAAAGTCGTGTTAGTTACTCCACTTTTAACTCAAGAACGGCTGAACCGATGTAGCTGAAAATTGGCATGGAGGTAGTTTGGAGCCAGGAGAAGGACATAGGATACCTACTTTAATTTATTTTCCTTTTTTTTCTTTTTTTCAACATTTTTTTATTTATTGCCCGCGGAACAAAGTTCGCCGGGTGAGCTAGTAACAAATATAAATAGATATGTAACACTCTGTGCTCCACGTGAGGGTTAACAACAACAGGCTTTATACGTCCCACTGCTGGGCACAAGCCATACCTCAAACACGAGGTAGCACGAGCCATACTCCAACGATCGGGCTCAGTACGGATTGTAGGAGTCGTCTAAGGCGAGGGGGAGAAACCTTGCTGTGAGAGTGAGATGTTACCAAGCCACCCTGAGGCCTCCGACAAGGCTAAACAACTGGCATCTAGTCGGATCAGAATGGTCACCCATTCCATTCACAACCAGTTGCGTTGATCTATAACGGAGATAGTTGCCGATTCGCTGTTGCCATCGCGTCACGGGCACCTATTACTAAACCTCAGCGGGGAAAAAAACTTTTGTCATTTTAATTGATTTATTTATTAATGTTGCAACAGATATTGCCAAATGCAACGTTGAGCAACAGCTATAATAAAGTAAAACCATTCAGCCAGTTCACGGTTCACGGACAAGTAGTAATTACAAAGCCTTAGAAAGCAATTAACTGTGATCTCCCAGAAGCCTTAGAAGGGATAATCCGACGAACGGTGAAGCCTCATCACGTGGCCTCGGCAATCAGTAATCACACAATAGGAGAGGTTCGGGGGGCGGGGGGAAGCGCGTACGCATCGCAACGCCATCTGTGATTGATGTACGCAAATGAATGGAGGTCTCATGAATGACCGGAGGACGAAGGCAGTGGCTTGCCGAAGAGATCATTAATAAGGGTTATACTACACTTACGCCGAAGACGTCTTGTAGACCAACTCACAATGTTGACTGAACTGACCTGGCGCTGGCTAAGAGGTTTTGAGCTGAAGACTTTCGAAAAGATTTGAAGGTTTAGACTGGGACGACATCAAAGTCTTGGTCCCAGTTAGAGTTTCAGAACGAAGACACTCAGAAAACCACAACACTTGACATAATATTTGCTTCATCAACCGCTATTTGTATTGGTGAAATATTCAATTCTAAAACTCCGAGGCGAATATTTTCTGCAAAACACGATAACGATATTAAAACTGAGCCCTGTCAAAAACCCTAAACTTGTTAAGAGTTCAAATTGCCTCAAAAGTGTAATGGCTGCCATTTCTGGCGCTAATCACCCATTTCCCCTCCCCGACCCACTTAAACCAATTAGTTACTCTCACAATATAACGAGTGGCCGATTGAGAGATAGCGAAACAGGTTCCAGTATGGCACCTAACCGGTACTGAGCTTAGGAAATATTTTTAGGCTTTAGTATCAACCTCACTGCCACTGGATGCCTGATATTTGATTTTTTGCGTGAAATTAAGTCTGTCAACAAACTAATTTGGGGGGACGCTACGGCCACTCGCCACAGCCACAAAACGACGACACAGGCACATTTCCAGTAGTTTTCATACATTTTATTATGGACTCGCCGCACACCGTTGACGCCAGTGGCCGCCACACGCTACAAACTATAGGGATCGATATGCCGGTGGCAGCGTATAGTTCGTAGCGTAAACTGGTGACAGCGTTTTGTGGCCCGTGTGCGATAAGCGGGGATCCCGAACCAAAGATACTTTTTTGAATAAAGCTTGTGAAGCATTAAATTGAGTTGGCATTGACAAAGGTTCAGGCAAGGATAACATTGCGCATTTGTTTGAGCTCGCCATTCCTCAGTGAATGTATTCAGAAATCTCCAAAATTATCTGTTTATTGCCCTTGAAATTCTAACTAGTGCTATATTTACACAACGGCTCTAAATACACGTGGCGTGTTTACGTTTCAATCTGTTTTCTTGTATTTACATTGGCTTTCGAAGGCGGACTTGTGTTGATAAAGATTTGCGTGTTACAGATTTATCTAATTTAAACCGTAAGGTGAACCTGGGAATAATAAATTTTATATTGAGTACGCCTTTCAGGAAAAGCAATTGTACTTTTCATGAAACCAAATAAGATCACCTGCGATAGAACTGAGAAGACGTGAGGATAACAAATAGGAAACCAACATGGACCACGAGTTGCGTGATACAAAGTATAAACTACAGGCACCAATTAAACAATCCGTTAACTACGAAAAAGAAGATAATAACCACGAGAAAACAGTTCAAAAACCACATACAAGTTTGCTTCTTAATATGAAGTCTCCAATAAAAGTTAGACATGACAAATAGTGATTAGTCCTAATCCACCCGGCAGTTAAACGTGTCGGTTCACAAACAATTCAATCAGACGGGCGGACGTGGCCTATCACCCGCAGATAGAGCCACAAGTACTAGCGGAATCAGCTATTGCGATGTGACGCTCGTCGTGTGACTGGATTAGATATTAGCGAAACAGAGGAAACACTGGGACATATTGATATATCGCTGTTATCGGCTATTGTCTTTTAATGACCATCAAACTTCCACAACTTTCCATTGTGATAATTACACAATTTTAAAAAATATACCATTATTCTACAGACATTTATCACAAGAACAGAGTTTGGCTCCTGGTGCAGTATCCTCCTCTGAGTAGCGGAATCCCGCTTCGAATAGGCTTTGGACGCCTGTCAGAAGTGAAGGATTTGGTTCGTACACGTACTTCACTTCTACCTATAATATTACGCGTTCCATAAAATCATTCTTCATGTTGCATCCTAACGGCAGTTTAGGTGTACGAGTATTTTAAAGGTCAGCTTATTTCCTCCTTTTCTATTTTGAGGCTTCCTTAGGAACTCTCGGTGCGAGAGTCGCGACTTGCACTTGCCCATTTTTCAAAGTTTTGCAAGTAATTTTAAGAAAATTATATTCAGGGTTTATTCAAGTAGAGACTTTGGGAACACCAACAAAAACCACTGGTTTGGAAGGTAAAAAAACTTGCGCCACAAGTTTGGACATGCAATCGACACCAGCGAACTCAACAAGTCGACTCAGTGGACCGGTGAGGCGTAATGATTTGATTATCCTATGTATTGCCTTATTCGGCCGGCCACTTACTGTAGTCTGGTTCACCTCAACCGCATAAAATCTGTTACAATTAATACTTCCTGTCACACAGACAGTCTATCGCATGGAAATGTTTTGTTCAAAATGGCGTTGAATGAACACTACAAAAGATGGACGATGCACCAACATTATGATACTTTTGAAGTGCTTGGGCATTGAAGCGTACAATGCAAGCTCGCCAAATAACTTGACCCAAAATGAACGTCTCCTGGGCGTGGTAGACATTGTATAAAAAAATCTATGGCATATTTTTTAGTTTTCGTCCTTTACACGTTTGTTTGTCCATGTAACCTGTGCTGCAATATGTTAACATTATTAGGAGTAGCTTCCGGTAGAGATTTTTCGAAATCCTGACTTCAATCAAAATTGATGATTAATTAGTCCAAAAATTGCATATTGCAAAAGAGACTTCAGAATGTCATAGTTTCACACAAATTAACTATTTATCTTTGATGAGGGACTCTGAGTGCGGCAGTAAAACCCATTTAACGCCTACCTTAAATTTAAATGCCCAATCGTTCATTAGCTTTTCAGCACTATAATCTGCGAGCAAAATGTTTGCGATAGCGATTGCCACATACAGACAGACGAACAAGGTGAAACCAAAAAGGTGGCTGTACATTCTTGCTCAAGCGCTCTAGGAATGCAACGCTTGCAGTTGAGGCTTGGAGCGAAAGGCCAGTGCCAGAGTTGGACTCAAACAAGCAAACGCGAGGAACGCAATATATCTTGAAGGGAAACTACTATTTAGTGTTTAACAAGTCTACGAGCGATAATGGACGAGTATTTAATTTCTTAGAAAAGAGTTACAGCCTTCTAGAAGTCGCTTATGTTCTACTTAAATGGTAGTAACGAAAATTGCCCAGCAACCGCTCGCTCTTGGGCGAGCTCCTATATTAAGAGTGAACGCACCCCTAAGGGGTACCCTTGTTTACCATGGTACCCCAAAAGCATATCATTAGAGATAAAAGTGTTGAACAAGCATTACGATAATATAGGAGCGAATCAATCATAGAAGAAAACGACGGTTTATTATTTCCAAACCGTCATCTCACAGACAACTTTAACCCAGTACGGAGAAGGTCGGAATTTGCATGCAGAGTTATCGATATTTCACCAAGAGGGGAGGGAGTGGAAAGAATGAGGATGACAGCTGACAAGTTTCCTCCATTTGTTTGGCCCGGAATCTTTTTCAGGATCGTTATTGGGTGTCAGTATGTTGACGTCATGGATTCGGATACTGTTGACAGCTGAGGAAAATGAGAATAACTTGGCCAAGTAAAGTAGGCTGATATTCTATTTGAATAATGCAATGTCACTCAAATGCCTGTTGATATGATGAGCGACGACTTTTTCTTCACAAAAATCTTACTGATAAATTCAAGCCTTGTGGCTACGAAATTAATTGTTGATTTCAAATATGAGTTATTCTTCGTTTTCTTCGCATGTCGATTGTTTTGATGAGACTTGGGAGTATTCTGCCACTTCTACGGCAACTTCATTTGCGGCCATCAGATCATTCCGTGTGCAGCTGCTCGGACACATCAAACACGATAGTAAGTGGCTCAGTCTAGTGGGAGTCACCACATGTCTAATAGTCAGGGGGGAGGGGCCATATGTCTCATAATCTGAGGGAAGCACCACATTCGCACTCATGGGCACGCTCGATCAAAGATCCCAGACTCCTAAAACTGTCTTTGCATATGTCAACTTGGGACCGCAGTCTGTATAGGGTCTTCCAAGTCAGCCATGGCAAAGTACAGTCACTAACAAAAACCTGGTTCAGTATAAGCCGTTGTTTAGCAGTGGACATCTCAGAGAACTAGGGATGTAATTGACAATAATCATGGAAAGGCTTAAATTTACAAAAAAGGGGTTTTATAACTCGAAATCTGCAAAAAGGTTTTTTTTAACCCGTGCATTTAAAACTATTTTCGGATGCCAAAGCGTATAGGAGTTACAACATGATATTTGTCTTAATGTGGCGTGTTGCAGTGGAACGCATTAAGGTATTTCCAGCTCCTTTACCGATTGCATCAGTTGCCTAATACAGACAGCTAACATGCAATTCCGTATGATGTAGCAGTAGCGTCGTTTGCGCAGGAGTTGCGATGCTGATGATGATAATACATTGAAAAATCAATCAATTGTAGTATCATTGTTTTAAAGTTTATTAAATAATAAAAAAGGGTTGTTACTAAGCTTTAACTTTTTTGTCATGTTTGTACGCAACAGGTGTGTGTTGTAAACAGGTGTTTAAGAAAGTTACTCAGAAGGATAAACTGTTCCTAAAGCAGAACTATTTGAGAACATTTCTTGAATATAATGCAACTTATAATTTGAAATTCCAACGAGTAATTTTTTGGAACGTTTCGCATCTCGAAACTGATTTGTATAACCTATACAATAAACCTACAATATAATGCAACTTATGATTTGAAATTCAAAAGACAAATTTTTTGGAAATCGCATCGCATCTCGTACCTGATTTGTATAACCTATACAATGAACCTACAACGATTTTGTCTCTAATTCTTTAAACAGCCATTAAAGTTCCTACTCACTTCAAAGACACGATAAAGTTCTAGCAATAGTCAAATACTACACACATGAATTTCAAACATCTCCTTGCCATACCCGCCCCTGCCTTTCTCAAAGAATCTTCAATCGTCCATTGAGTGCAACGTTCCATTCACTCGGAAGCACGGCGTCGTGCCGTCACGTTCCTATTCACGCAGCCCTAATGTCTCAGATGGGACGACAAGCTCAATTGTTTGTGAACACGCCTCGTCTTCAATGGGAAAAATAGGGAAGTGGAGGCTATTTTCCTGGTTCTTGGCTTTTTTCCTGTTTATATTGTGATTTATGTTGGAGGTCATTGCATTCATCATCATCATTATTATCAGATACAATCAGTTGTAGGCGGGTTGTATCTACTGAAATACAGCAACCTTTATCAGGTCAGCCGTCCATCTTGTGGGCACCACCCACAAACACATCAGTTCTTTGTGATATGTGCCCCGCCTACTGCCACTGCGACTTGCTTACCCTCGGCAATATCGGCGACTCCAGTTTTTATTTATTTATTCTTTATTGCACAAATTTACAAAAAAAGTATAAATGGCGGACTTAATGCCAAGAGGCATTCTCTACCAGTCAAGGCTCAACAGAGAGTTTAGGGAGTTTGGTTTTTCTACCAATTGCCTCCTAAAAATACCGATTTGGCTCTCCATAGCAGGTTAAGTGCCCTTGAGCTTGCTTATGACGTCCATAGTAAGGCACCACATTTCAGATTAATATGTAACCATTGGATTACGTAGCAGGGTTGTTGAAAAAATGTTTTTCAGGTTATTGTTATCAATCGGTTAAACAGAATACACTTTGAAAACCGTTAACGACCCTAAATTTACGAAAAAGCGAAACAAATACGTCAGAACCCGTATAACATATACCGTTCAGCGTAATGGTCCCGTTGAGAATATTACCTGAATGTCAGCAAAGATAGCTCTTGGTAAAAGATGCCTCTGAATAGTTTTCGCGAATGGATAAAGCCTGCAGGGGACAATATATCGCTCGTAAAAGTGGAACAAGTTTACATCAAAGTTACATAAAAGATACTCGGTCAACAATATTAAAACGCGCACATCGTTCTAACTACAATATATTTGGGAATCACTAGGACCATGATTAAATAATTGCTTTCAAAAGCTGGAACAAACTTGACATCAGAAACATAATTAATTAGAGCTCTTCTTGGCCAAAAATAACGGGAAATATGTTAAAAAATAAGTTTGGAACGCCAAACATCACGAAAATGCTCCAAATACCGAGAGGAAGAGGAAACACCTTGGACTGAAAACATCAGCTGACCAAATGCTAAGATTGGTGGAAATACTACTGAATAACCAACTACACTCATTTATATTAAACTACCAACATTAATAGTATGGTTGTTTTGTTTCATATGATCACACACACACACATAAACGGCCTATATACGTCCCACTGCTGATCCTCTACCTGAAACTTGTTGGATAACTATAGTGATAAAACCGCCTAAATTGGTTGGTTTTTGTAATGAAATACTAGTCTAATGTTTGTTATGATCATCAGTTGAATGATACAGTCACCCTGCGCGAGGGCACGACTCGACGATAGCCTGTCATGCGCCTGGGCATACTCTGCGAGTCACGTGCGGCGAGAACGTTTTTAGAATCCACTGCCCTGTCTGCAAATGATTCATTAACAATGGAACGCCTACTGGACTGAGTGCAATGTATTTGAGTTATTACATCGTTTTCATATGACGGTAGTACCTGTGGTAGTACAGTGTCTACAAAATCTGTTGAACCTGTAAGGCAAAGACATTCGGTTAACTCACTTCGAACACGAATTCACCCGCCAGGGAACTGACTATTACCTATTGTAATACGTAAAATCTTTCACGTTCGTGAACAGCGCCATTTTCATATTATGTGTAATAATAAATGTTATAATCGTATGCTCGTATGTATGAGTCACTCAGCGCATTCCGTTATTCGAGATTATGAGAATCACTCCACAAAAAATACCTAAAGCTGCAGCATTCCTAATTAACTTCATAATGTAAATTACTGTTTACATTGTTATGTATCTGTGTTTTTTTCTTTGGCTGTTATATTTGTTTTCGACAAAAATATGCAAATCCCTGTTTTAAAATAACAAAAAACAGTTCAAGGAATGGTCATAAAGATTCGAGACAACAGTAAAAAATGCTCAAGTTGACCTAGCCAGGTCTCACACATTTTTGACTTGAGTCTCAAACCTATAAGTTTAGTTAGATAGTAGCCGACAACAGTACACAAACATGTACATACTTTTTTGCCGAAAACAAATTTCATCATAATACACATCATCACGCCTATTTCTTGACGGGATAGGCCGAGACCACTTACTACAGGCTTGACTGTGCTTCTTCCACTCTCAAAAATAATAAAAGTAGGTACTCTGGAAAGGGTAAGGCTGTCTAAAACATCTTCAACTTCACATCATCAAAAAAAAACTGAGTATGTTTTTTTTCTAAATGAGAACTCATTAGCTCTTATATCTTCGCTGAGAGAAATGCCTTACGCCTTAAACGGCGGGCAGGAAGCGACGCCCTCCTCGTGTGAAGGTGCCAGTAGGGACAGCCGAGGGCGTCAAGCCGTCCCTATCTAAGAAACGACAATAAAGGTGCCCAAAAGGGGACAAGGGCCTAGACTTAAGGCGACATAAGTATCTATCGGAGCTCGCTAAAAGGTACATTATAAATGAATTTAGTTTTAAGGCAAACGCGTTACTTATCATACTCAAACAATGGCGCATTTAAACCGAGTAGCATCTTCCAAGAGTGGTTCATGATATGTGGACTATCTAGTTCAGTCCGTAACAAACGTTAATCTACATTACTACGCTCAAACTTGTACTCGGAAAGTTCCTGTTTACTACATGCCAGCGATAATTAAACTAACACAATACTTGGTATACTCGTGCTAACGCTAACCACACGAATTCACGTCATATTGTTGGGCGCCTCAGTTTGTACAGGCAACCGCAACTCAAGCGAAACATTGTGGACTTTGGCAGGTTGTCATTTGTTTTTCGTACTGGTTTGACTTAAATCTCGAACTTTTCGTACATAATCCCGTATAAAAGGCACTGAGTGGATGGATGGTTTATTAATTATATTAATTAATTACTGGTGATAAAAGGATTTCCGGGGTCGCTTTTTATTTTACTTATTTTGAAACATTATCATTATTATCAAATCAAATCTTAGAGTTATAGAGTACGAGATTTCATTTTATGGTTTCTTGTCAGAAACTACAGCAAGCAACAAAAAGTATGATAATATTAAATAAAGTATAGTAGGTAGTATAATTCGTCAAGTGGTGTGCGAATCGAGCTACTGCCGTCAGTGATATGCTCCAGCTGTGTTCAAGGATACACAGCTGGACAGTCAGTATCAGACCTTTCAGGGGCGTTTGCGCGCGGGCGCCGGCCGACTGCTAATAGAGCGAATCTCCTATAATCTGTTTGAAAAAACCATCCTGTTGTTTGTTATGTCGCTCACATCTATAAAATCTAACAACACAATCAAGAATTTTGACCACACTGAAAGGTCAGAATTGTTGTCGATGACTGAACTATGTTTAGAAGACTTTAAAAAATAATTGTATGTTTAGTATCTTAATTACACTATGTTTAATTTGTAGCTGGTGGTGGCTCCTTGAAGATATTTCACAACAAATTCTAGTTTTTTGGAGACAAACTTTCAAATACCTACTTATTTAGTTAATCTTTGTTTCTTTCTAGTAACATGTATGTGAAAATGTTATGATGTGAAATCTCTACCTATATGCGGAAAATTTGGAATAACACCACAACTTTGAGACGAGCAAGTGAATTAATCAAATAAAGTAAGCTGAGATTGAACTTTCATTGAATGACCAACAATCAGACTTATTACTGAAGAGTTCCAAATTATGATGTTTAGGAACACTTTCATAATTTCACATGATTATGGAGCATCAAAAATATTTTTTAAGTCTTATGTATAAGGCGCATAAAGGTCTGCACCTTCTGTGGGTTGATCTTTTAATGGTTACCCACTAGGTATTCGTTTTGTTTCCCACCAGTTAGCTATAGCTACCTACATACAACCTATGTGTACTAAATCATTTTGCTTATACTAGTAACACAAACTCCATTAGACATTGTTTTTGTTCATTAAAATGGAATGATAAAATAGTCTAACCAAATTTATCACAACAAAAAACCAAAGTGAAACTTAAAAACTGTTTCATTATTATTTGGTTTATTTTGCAAGCAAGTTGAGGCAACTAAACTCAAGGTCGACCAAAGTCTCTAATCTAAGCCTATAAACTTCCTGCACATTAACGGTCTTATTCATAAAAAAACACTAAAATGAAGTTAACGGCAACATTTGCTAACGTTCTCACTAAGCCTAATGTATCCTTAGAGGCCTCTGTAAAAAAACGTTATTCATAAACGGTTGCTAACGCACCAATAGCATAAACAGCAATGTATGGCGACTTTCTACAGATAAAGCAAAAAAGTTTAAAAAAACCATTGGTTTTTAAGGACAATCGTTAAAATAACACATTTTGTCTGTGGTTGTAGCAATAAAAATAACGTCAAGTGTCAGTGTCAAACCATGCTATTCCGTCTTCTTATCAAATAAAATCCATGGTCGATGGGGTCATCTAGCCGTTATTCTCTCGTACTAATTATAATATTTCAACACATTCAGAAAATGTTACATCAAATTCGGTTTTTGCGAATTGTGAGTCAAATTGATAGATGAACATTTTCTGTTATTAAAATATAAATCAGACAATCTAAGCACTAATTAGGATATAAAGATACTTGAACTTTTGGTTATAAATCTAGGAACTACGGGGTCAAAAAGATATGACAAGATACATTTACAAGCTACGTGCATTGTTTTCACTTGCATTGATTCAAAATATAACTTCTCCATGAACATGACTGTATTTAAATTGGTTTGTTTTAGGTTTGCGCTATCATAACAGTCTCATAAGCAATTTGTAAGTTACCACTACATAGATCAGTAAACCACATTAAAACTGTTTTATAACAAAAGGGACTACCTATCCATACCATAAAGAACTACATAGAAGATAGGCATGTATAGAAGTAAGCTCTCAGCATGTCTGGTAAGCCAGTTGTATTTTGTATTTTAAACTAAATACTTACTCTTTTTTTTATTGTTACCACATAAACGATTCCTTTCACAAAATTTTGAATTTCTCACTCTTTTTGGAAAATAATTTATGTGAAAAGAGTAACTGCCGAGTTGGAGGTTCTTCTCTGTACAGAATCAACTGGCTGACATTGGTGGTGGAGTCTCGTTATGTTTGTGTACTGTGAGTTTTTTGTATTAACTATTACTTAGCATATTTTGTTTTAGTTGAATTGACGAGTTGAAAGTACTTATAACTGGGCTATTTGAAATGAAGATGTTTTGATTTGATTTCATAAATATATCATGTTGTTTCCTTTACATGTTTGAGAAATGTTGTTTTAATGAAATTATGCTATTGCTTGGTTTCAATTTGCTAGTTCGAATTTCCGATACTTTTGTTTGAAAAATAATTATTTTTTAAGAAACATAGACTTTCAAATTGGGTAGGCAATAAAGCTAAGAACAAATAGTATACATAGATATAAACACGCATATCTACCTATAGGCAGCTTTGCATATAGGCATTATAGTGCGGGAATAGGCATGATGACTGTATTTTTTTTTTGTTTATTATCGAAAGACCTTACATTTATGTAAACAATCCTCAAAGAATCACTTCATCTGGATCAATACCACCAGAGATATCACAATTTGAAATGCACATTTTTGGACTTGCCCAAAAACGCTCCATACAAAAGTGACAGCGATAGTGACGTCACTGTCGCTTTTGTATGGAGCGTTTTTGGGCAAGTCCAAAAAATGTGCATTTCAAATTGTGATATCTCTGGTGGTATTGATCCAGATGAAGTGATTCTTTGAGGATTGTTTACATAAATGTAAGGTCTTTCGATAATAAACAAAAAAAAAATACAGTCATCATGCCTATTACCGGATAGATGGCACCACTTTGTATGGAAATCTTGAGTTGGCTTTTTATACCTAATTCTTATCTTTGTGTCAAACTAGTACCTATGACAATGTCATTTTTACAGTAAATGGCAAGCTGAACTGAATTTTTATTCGTAATTAATGTTAATCTGAATGAAAACATCTCAAATAAGTACTGTTATATCATTTATTTTATTTGGTGATAGGAGAAAAGGGCTACGAATAATGTACACTTATCTAACACTTATATTTTATTAGGATACAAATATGTATGATCAACCTCACTCTATTATGCTTTATATACTCTAATGTTCGATAGAAATCTGCAATAGCACTCGTGCCTGTTCATCGCAACAATACTGCAGGCTGCTCACCACACAAACACACAGCATAACCATTAAATCAGTTTTAAATTTGAAGTTGAAATCCAGAAATCACACAGATTCAGGAATGGTTTCTATGTACACTTTACGTCGTCTATATTTTGTCGCCTTTCGGCTACTTGATGAATTGCATTTATTGTTTCTGAGATGCCTTTATCTATCACGTTGCAAATTCTTCTGTAACCTTTCTTCTACAATTAAAATTCAATTTACTTATATCCACAACCACAAATTATTTCGATCAATGTTTTGACAACTTTTGACAATACGTTTATGTCAAAAGCCTAACGTGCCGTTATAGGTGGTCAGGGCCCACATTAGCCTAAAACATCATTAATGTAGACTGTAGCGCTATTTTGCGTTTATGAATAAAGTTTTTTTAAAGTGCTATTAATGAGCACCAGAAGGAGCTGATAAAATGAGCAAAATTTTTATGAATAAGACCGTAAATCTTTTAGCAAAATAGTACCTAACTTACTTTTGTAAGTGACATTTATTTTAACTATTTTTATTTGTTTGTATTCACAAAAATTACTTAGCAGAATGATTAAATTTACAGTTTCCTTAGTATACTTCTAAATTCAGTAGTTCTTTTCTACACATTTTCCCTCACGAAGGCTAATATCTAGTTCTTTGAGAATCATTGGACAAGTAGGTATCTGAATTTAAGTTATTTTTAAAAAATCATTGTATTTATCTTGCTTACAATCAATAAAAACCTATACACATACAACCTGCGATACATTTTAAGCAAAAAAATATAAACAAGTAATGTTATGAGTAGTTTGTATGTTATGTATAAACAAGTAGGTACAACATAAACCAGGAATGAATTAATTTAGAATTTTTGTCCTCCCCCATCAGACAGTGCCTATAACATAAATAGACTGGATGTTGTATTCAATCACATATCACAATAAACTTCCTCATTCCATTAGGGCAATGCAGCATACCAGTTTTAGCTCAACTACAAAAACAAAACAACATGATGGTGGGTAGGTATCAAGAATAAAGTAAATCCAAGGTAATTTCTTAACTTTTGACAAGATTCAATAGCCGCGACCATGTCATGCCATAATGCTAAATCCTCATATCACCACTATTTACTTACTTTCAAATACTTTGTGACCTTGCATGTGCAAACGGAATATATTCTATGGAACGTCAACAAAAAGCTTACATATTATATTTTAGACAATATTTGTGAGGACAACAATAACAAAGGTACTTACAGCCATCACCATTTCGAAGGGGTACTTGTGGACCCTCACGGGAGACACGTATTCCTGAACCATTTTCACGAATTCACTCGAATCAAGAAGGTAATCAAAAAAGGATTTAACAATCCCTCACTTCAGATGTATCACACAACAGTCATGCTGTCCAAGCGCCTTTCACTCCCGATATCGCGCAACCAACAATAATAAGCAACGTCAATTTGTGTACACGACAGCGACGTCGTGAACTTGAAACGAGATTGAAAATTGAAAAATCCAATTCACTCGAAAAGTAACAAATTGGTTGTTTGCTGTGAAGTTAGCTACGTTTGATATTTGCAGCGTGAAACGTCACTTGTTTGAGTGACAGATGAACCAAAAATAGTTATTGCCAACCAAAATAAAAAAAAATACTCGGATACACAGTACAGCTGAAATTCCAAGGCATAGACAAGATTATCAAGACAGGGGGCCATCGACCTCATAGCCAAAAGACTCCTAATGACAGGCGAGGGAGGGCTATGGTCACAAAGCCAGTTAAATACGTCGGAATTCGAAATCTACCACCCATTAAGTTCTTACCATATCCGTTAGCTGTCTGATTGGACATTAAGCGTATTGACTATTGAGCCGTTCAAATACAATCTTTCATTAAAAATCACTCGATAGCGTTCCTAAAACCATTCTTTCGCCTTTGTGTTGTCTCTTCCTTATTTATAGTTCTGTTTCTTTCTTTTAACCGAGGATAAAAATCACTCTACACTACTCGTTTTGGAACGTTACCTAAGGGTGCCCGGTTTCGGGTAAATCACTGTCAAATTTTCAAGCAGATTTTTCAACAATGATAAAGTTCAAATGTTCTAAAAAACGAAAATACCTACCTGAATTAATTCACTAAAACTTCATAATAATTTTAAAGTTTGTCTGACAAAAGTTATCCATGAAAAGTAGCAAAACGTCTACCTGGCAGCTGTCAGGTGAATTCTACCTTATCCCAGACGTCGGTAGAAATCGCACTTGTCAGTGTAAAAATTACTCCCACCCTACCCATCTCAAATTGCATGTGAATTCGTTAGAGAAAACGGTCGGTTACTCTCGGTTCCACTTGGATTGCTTTAGAAACGCGTCAGAGTGATTTTCGCACCCCCCTTAGTAACTTTTCTTCGTTTTGAAACTGCGCCTCATTGTCCAACAGTGACGTCGTCGTTTGGCAGCTCACGGAAATGGTGGAAACTCATTGGGGGGTAGATTCCGAATTCCGACGTATTTATCTGACTTTGTGACCATAGCATCTTTCCCGTCATTAGGAGTCTACTTGCCATGAGGTCGATGGTCTGAGCTCAACGTGCAAAATATAAACGTAATATCCGAACATGTTCTGAATCTTAGAATTTTTGATTATTGCCATTCCAAAAAAATATTAAAAAAAGAAAAAAATACGTCTTCTGTCTGTCGTGACAAAAATCTCGTGAAATTATTGCACCTTTTGTGGTGTTACAATTAATTTTCGTCTTTTTAAGTTTCTCAACTCTGCCGTTTTTGGAGTTATATTGAATTTCCTCGAAAATAATTATATTTTTTGCACATTGTTCTCCACGTCCACATGCAGCTAACTTCAAGACAGTGAGTAAGCGGGCCTTGACGAAGCGCGAATGTCGCTTTCCATCATTTGATTGAAGACCAATTTCTTCCTTGTGTCCCGTTGAAAAGCGAAGCAAAATTCTGGCAAAATTGTGCGCGTTCGTGCCCGATGTCTAGTGCTGAAGTCGCCGATAATTCCGTTGACCCCCCGGCAAAAAAGCGGAAGCTAAATACAGGAGAAACCCGTTCCAATTCCTCAGCAATGGCGAACAATGGAACGCGTGTGGAGGATGAAATCGACGAGAGTTTGTATTCGAGGCAATTATATGTGCTGGGTCACGATGCTATGCGTCGGATGGCGAGTTCTGATGTTCTAATCTCTGGACTCGGGGGTTTGGGGGTTGAGGTTGCAAAAAATGTGATCCTTGGCGGCGTCAAATCGGTGACTTTGCACGATGATCGTACGTGTTCGGTATCAGATTTGTCTTCTCAATTTTACTTATCAGAGAGTTCAGTGGGCCAGAATCGTGCTCTGGCGTCTTGCGAACAGCTCGCTGAGCTGAATCACTATGTGCCTACAACGGCGTACACGGGGCCGTTGAGCGAAGATTTTTTGCGTAAATTCCGTGTTGTGGTGCTGACTGGTGCTTCGTGGGCGGAGCAGGAGCGGGTGGCGGCGATCACACATGCTAATAACATTGCGCTGGTGATTGCGAACACTAGGGGCTTGTTCTCGCAGGTGTTCTGTGACTTTGGGCCGGAGTTCACGGTGGTGGACGTGACCGGGGAGAACCCCGTGTCGGCGATGATCGCGGACATCACGCATGAGTACGAGGCGGTCGTCACTTGCCTGGACGACACTCGCCATGGCTTAGAAGATGGCGACCATGTCACCTTCAGTGAGGTTTGTTTAGCTCTGTTCTTTTGTTTTTATTATCATGTCATAAACTTTTCAGGTGGTCTTGTGCCAAAATGTTGAGAATCATGCTGAGTGTGGGCCATTTCAAAACATGATGCAATGTTATTATTAGCTTTGTTGTGGTCAGACTCAATCATAAAGGTTGGATGTATTTTTTGGTATATTTACTGTAGCAACCCATAAACAAGTTCAACTAGCATTGGAATAACTGGCCAGTAGAGATGAAAGCTCCTTGTAAATGTGTTGAGGTGGTGAATATAAGACTGTACCAAAGCACTCTTAAATATTGGGATGGACAGACTCATAAATGCTCATAGTGCAGGCTAACATCTAATATACACCACAAAGATGAAGACGGTTGGTTAGCCAGTTCAAATATATGGATAGTTAGTTTATTTAATTTCTCTTAGATTCATAAAGATATTTAAATATGTTTTCTAAAAGGGCGAAGAGCCATAAATCAATAGCTGACAGCACTGCTTATTATGGGAATGAATTATTAATGACTATCACTTGACATAGTTTCTGTTCTGAGAATTGCCTTTACATCAATATCAAGTCAACGAAGCTTCTAGGACTTATCAAACCATAATTATGTGACCTAAAAGTAAGGCTGTATTATGCCACTGCGAAAATCAACTTGAAGTTGAGAAAAAGCTTGTGATTGCTATCAATATTCAAATAGACCATTATTCACAGCCTTATTTATTCTTCATTGCACAAACTCATACCAGAAGGCAATCTCTACCAGTGAACAGCAACTGCAAGGTATAACAGATGTTATGAGGTTTAGGCTCTGCTACTCTCTAGAAAATATTAAATGGAGAATGAAAACACCTGAAGAAATCAATTGAAGTCAATTCAGTCACTTTTTTTTTCAATAAGAACAGTGTTCATGTGAATATCACAAAACAAGGTTTAATAAGAAACTGAATAAGTATCATGTTTGCACATTCTCACTATTCATTGATAACCAACCAAAAACCATTCCATGACAAAATATTATTTTCAGGTACAAGGCATGACAGAACTGAATGGCTGTGAACCCCGCAAAATCAAAGTCTTGGGCCCCTACACCTTCAGCATTGGCGACACCACAAACTTCTCCAAGTATGCCCGAGGAGGCATTGTTACTCAAGTGAAAATGCCTAGAAAAATTCAATTCAAACCCTTGAAGGAATCCTTCAAGAGTCCTGAATTTGTGATTGCTGACTTTGGCAAGTTCGACTACCCTCAGCAGTTGCACGCTGCATTTGCTGCGCTGCACAGGTTTGAGGAAGGAGAAGGCCGCAGTCCAGCCCCGTGGAGCAGTGCTGATGCTGCCAAGTTTGTGGACTATGTGAAGGCTGTGGTCAGTGACCAGAAGGATGGCGAGCTCGAACTCAATGTAGAGTTATTGGAGACATTCTGCAAGGTTTGTTATTAATAATTTTATTGCTGATTTTTATTATTATACTAATACCTATTTTAAGATGAAAAAGGCTTAACTTTACAACAACAAAAACAATTGTACTAACAACATAAAACTACAATCTTACTTGTAAATGTAAAAAACTTTCCTGAAAACTGATAGGTAGTTCCTGCATATTTATCTTATGTATGGAGAATAGGTTTTTTTATAAGTTAGAAAGAAAGAAAGTCTTTTTAGTCCAGAAACAAACAAGACATCAGACAAAAAGTTTGAAGAAAAATAGTACCAACTATTTTTGGAGTCTTAGTTAGGTGCAGTAAAGGACCACATTACCTGTCATTTCACAGCATCTGCCTATGAGTCCGAGTTAAGTGCTGCTGTCTCACTATTAGCAGCTGCAGTTACAACAAAGGCTGCAGCTTGCTCTGTACGTCTTCCTCAGTGCTATGTTCTTTAGCTACCAATTGCTAAATAAGCTTACCAATTTATCCACCAGGTATCCTCTGGCGACCTGAACCCCATGAACGCCGCGATTGGCGGAGTGGTAGCCCAAGAAGTGATGAAGGCTTGCTCTGGCAAGTTCCACCCCATCCTCCAGTGGCTGTACCTGGACGCCATTGAATGCCTGCCCAAGGATCGCTCAATCTTCACCGAGGAGAACTGCAAACCAGTGGGCTCTAGATACGACGGGCAGGTAGCCGTTTTCGGGAAGGACTTCCAGAAACGACTTGGGGATTTGAAGTTCTTCATTGTTGGTGAGTGAGCTATAATAAAAATTATTGACGACACTAGTCAAGACTTATTATTAGCTTCAGTGAAATTACAGGTTAAATATTTAATTACAAGTCATTCTTCCAGTCGAATATAGGTTAGCCCCCTTACTCATAAAAACTTAACAGTTCTTCAACAACACGTTAACTTTTATATCGCTTTTTCTCCTTCATTCTTGTTGCTGCCGCCATTTGCGAGTAAGTGACATTGCTGAAACTATGCATTAGCGTTGCGTTCGTTTTTATGAATAAGGGGGTAGATGTTTAACGTAAGTTTAACTATAATACGATTTTCAATAATCATGACATCAACGCATCTCGACGAGTGCGTGACGCATAATGAGTTCATAGATAGATAGATATATCCCTTATTGCTCAAAATACAACAGAAATAAACACTAAAGTAATACAGATTATTCATTTCAATATACAAACAGCCATGATAGCCACCATGTTTATTTAATTACTCGATACTAACCTGCTACCACAAAGGCGAAATAAGGTAAAAACAATCTTGATTCAAGGCGTTATCTCGTCCTGCGAGTCATTGTCTGACAAGTGCGATGCGCCATTCTTTAGCGTCATGCGTAGCGTAGATATCAAATAAAAACAATGACAGTAGTATTACTAAGCTTCCCCGTATACCACACGCCACAAAATTCCTGTAGTTTTTATACCTATGGACTCTCTCCACACGCCAAGCCGGTGCCCGCCAAACGCTAGAAACTATAGGAATATGCCGGTTGCGGCGTTTTGTGGCCCGTGTGCGGGCACGCTTAGTCTATTGTTTTAAAATGCTCTCACGACTGTATTATATAAAACATTTGGGCGTGTCAAATGTTGACTGTAGCTTATATGGTAAATGCATTTTCCAAGCCTATGCTTTGCAGTCTTTTAATATAACCTGATCCATGACTTTGTGGTTTATTTTTGGTTTATCTATGATTAGATAAAATGAAATTGAAAACTCCACTGTATGCTCGGAATGAGCTCGAAGCTATTGCCGGTCGGTTAACTTTAGGTGTACAAAGAGATTCTCAAACTAATTGCGATTGTATACATGATACAAAGAGTTCAGAACTATATCGTTAACCCACTTACGCCTACCGTGTCGTTAACGACACACCAACTTTAAAAAAATATTTTCATTGACCAAGATATAATATTATTAATTTATATGTCTCCAATAGCTGTCAGGGCCCTAGTCAGTCATCCCGTAGTGATAACTGTGAGCTGCAGTTAATCTTACTTGCACTAAATAAGTTTAAATTTCGTAGTAATTATAATGCTGAATTCAAGGTAGGTTGAAATATAGTTTTATGGTGTTTTTCATTCATATGCAATGTAATTACAAATGTTCGGTTCCTAAACACTCCTAAGACATAAAAATATTGGCTGTTTCATGAAATTTGCACTGAAAATATTCATATTACTTTGACTGTTCCGTAAAAGACACGGTAGGAGAATGTATTGCCATTTCTATTGCATACTGATTTGTTATAGACATTTCCAAAACCTACCCATCCTAAACGAGAGTTGAGGAACTAGCCTTGACCGATGACTGGAAGGTATAGATATAATTGCCAGACCATCTGAGGCATCGCTGAACGTTTACAACTTCACAAACCAATACCATTTACTTACTTACACATACATGGGAAGCAGAAATCAGATGAAAATATCAACTCTCTTAGGACTACTATTCGTAGAAAGAGGGGGTACTTTTCACTGATAAGTCTGATATGGCAACACATAGCGCCTGCCAGTTTTATGTAAGTAGAAAAAAGTGAACAGTTGTACTATCCAAACTCCGACGAAATATTTCTGTAAGTAAGTCTCTTTGACATGAAGAAGAAAGCCGACAGTATTGTTGTTCAATGTACCTATGCTTGTATTGTACCCTGTTGAATGTAGTGTATCGTACTGTGTATGTATGATACGATCGCAAGAGTCATTTGTGAAGTACCCAAGAAGTAAGAGACGATTGCAGTGTGGCTTCTGCTACATCCGAATATGCACCTCAGTGCCTGAAGACAGATGTCTACAACCCCTGTGTTACCTGAACTAACTTATGGATCTATTATGATCACTTATCATGGGCCTTATAGCTAGCCTATCCTAAGCTCAAGATCACTCAACGTGCTATGAAGAAGGCTGTGCCGGAAACAGATACCAAATCAAAAATTATGAATGTCGTGTAAGGAAACCGTAGCAAAGCGGCTCAGCAGGTTGAAGTGGCTGTGGGTGGAGTAAAAGCTGGAAGTGCTGATAGCCGTTGAGGACCAAGAGACCTTTCGAAGACAAACGCAGCGTAAGACGTTGTTTATAGCAAGTAGAAAGGATGAATTGATGATGACAGCAGGGGGATACTCGTACTTAGTGGGTACTCTGAAACTCTTTGAAGGATATGTTTAGCAGTGGAAATCATGCAGCTATTGATGATAATGATTATGATGATTAGGGGTTTATTATCTTACTCCTAATTCATAACAAAGCCTGTTAAATTCAACCTTGTGGATATTTGTCAGGCTAGTACATTCTCCTATTGTGTCGTATACGACACGGCATTTTCCGACTTTTCCTAAAGTTAAATTTTTTTTTTCCTCTTTTTTATCTGTTTTGGGCTACCATTATGTTAGGTATACGAAATTTCGAATAGATTGGGCAAAAAAAGGCTATGCCGGAGTAAGTGGGTTAAGCGAATATTCAACACATGGTTCAGAAAGAATACTGAAGTCCATTAATTTATGTCGATGTCGAGACAGCGGGAGGACATTGCTGACTAACCCCCTTATTCATAAAAACTCATAGAAGCTCTTCAACAACACGTTAACTTTTGTATCAGTAAGGTTCATGACAACAAACAATGACAAACATCAAAATTTCAGTTAAAGTTACCGGTTAGGCCCAAAAATGACGTCAAATTGTCAAATTTGACAAAAACTTTAACTTTAACTTCTACTATGGTGCAACTTACCCTAAGGGTAAGTTGCACCATAGTAGAAGTTAAAGTTAAAGTTAAATTTTTTGTCAAATTTGACAATTCGACGTCATTTTTGGTCGTCAAACTTCTTCTATGTTGTATGTTCTTCTTCTTCGTCTTTAACTTCTACTATGGTGCAACTTACCCTTAGGGTAAGTTGCACCATAGTAGAAGTTATAGTTAAAGTTAAAATTATTGTCAAATTTGACAATGTTAGGCCCAAAAATTACGTCAAATTGTCAAATTTGACAAAAACTTTAACTTTAACTATAACTTCTACTATGGTGCAACTAACCCTTAGGTTGGGTTGCACCATCTGACTTTAACAATAACAAACATCAAAAGTTCAGTTAAAGTCAAAGTTAGGCCCAAAAATGACGTCAAATTGTCAAATTTGACAAAAACTTTAACTTTAACCTTAACTTCTACTATGGTGCAACTTACCCTTAGTCTCTTTCATTCGGGTTGGTATCAAATCAACTCGTCTAAAAAGCAACTGGTCTAAAGAGCAACTGGTCTAAAATGCAACTCGTCTAAAGAGCAACTGGTCTAAAATGCAACTCGTCTAAGGAGCAACTGGTCTAAAATGCAACTCGTCTAAGGAGCAACTGGTCTAATCCACTGTATCTTGAACTATTGTAAAAATTTTCGCCATTTAAAAAAGGACAAATTTGCGACCAAAACCGCGACTATTTTAAACATAATTGAACATAATAAAAATAATATTTTCAGTTGCTTTTGGTGAATCAGACCGGAATGAAATTTTAATAATAATGATTTGTTAGATAATTTTCACACATAGTAGCTTTTCATGATCGCAAAATTAATAAGAAGTTTTTTTCCTGAAGCAATTTCTTCTAAAGTGACTTTTAACAATATCGCATATTGGCTTGAAAACAGGTCCATTGGACCTGTTTTTTTGTTTGGTCACATTTGGTACGCTGATACCTCTTGTGTATACTTTATGGCTTAAAAGGCTGTTTTTTTGAATACAAAGGACATGATCAAAATTTCATAGACAAAAAAAAGACCCAAAATCGCCAGCAACGAAATGTTGTAAAATGGGTTATCTATAGTAACCCTATAGCATATTCAAGAAATCAGCCTCCTAAACTATGTAGTATAGAAGTTATTGTAAACTATAACTTCATTGAAATAAACAAAAAGATCAGGATACGGCATCCGCGCACTAAAGTTGGCCACACAAAACAGGTCTAATGGACCTGTTTTCAATTCAATATGACAGCGACTTGTTCGCGTGCACGTCAATGTTATGTGCCAGTTTTCGAATTCCCGTAGTATGAACGTAACGTATCTTCCTCTTTTGTTAATATCAATTTTTTACACTTGAGTTACAAGTGTAATAAATACTTGATTTTACAATGTTATTTGTGTGTATGTGTATGTAAAAATCATATGTCAAAACACAAGCTGAGTTTTCATTTTAATTTAAGGGTGTTCCTTATCTAAAAATATGGGGTGTCATTTTTTTTAACTTGCTAAAAAAGGGTAAACAAAAACCAAATATGCAGTTTTAGTTTTTGCTAAAATTGGGCAATTTTTCTAAATTCGTCATAGTTCAGGATTTGGCCTACCACGCTTACTTTTTTAATGATTGCATTAATTTTTTTCGCTAAATCTTTAACAGATTGCCGCGTGAAATTGAGCTAACTTGAAGAAAAAACACGATTTATTAATTTGTGATCGTGAAAAATCACGATCTGAAAAGTCTACTATGTGTGAAAATTATCTAATAAATCATTATTATTAAAATTTCATTCCGGTCTGATTCACGAAAAACAACTGAAAATATTATTTTTATTATGTTCAATTATGTTTAAAATTGTTTTGGTTTTGGACGCAAATTTGTCCTTTTTTTAAATGGCGAAAAATTTTACAATAGTTCAAGATACAGTGAATTAGACCAGTTGCTCCTTAGACGAGTTGCATTTTAGACCAGTTGCTCTTTAGACGAGTTGCATTTTAGACCAGTTGCTCTTTAGACGAGTTGCATTTTAGACCAGTTGCTCTTTAGACCAGTTGCTTTTTAGACGAGTTGATACCAACCCTTTCATTCTTGTTGCTGCCGCCATTTGCGAGGAAGTGACATAACACGTCAATTTGCTTACTATGCTTTAGTATTGCGTTCGTTTTTTGAATGTGGGGGTTAAATCTTATGATTGGACCATATGCAAAATCAGAAATACATTTATTTATTTATTTATTTTTTCATAATTTTGTTACATACTCAATTATTATCATTTATTTAAATAGAAGACGTACTTGAGGATAGAATGCATGCATTGAAGGAAGTTTTAGATATGATTTCAGTGTAACAAAGTTACGAATAATTTGAAATTTGAATACTTCATAACTTTTTATTGCTCTCAATTATGCACAGCACAGAGCACACACCGATTGGCCAAGCGGGTTTCTTGTAGTAGATTTGAAGTCATATACGCAGTTATTAGAATTATCGTTTCATAATGGCCTTTTTCCTGTCGAGGCTTAACTTTAAACTGCACTAGGTGAGCTTCTTACATAGTTCATACTTAAATCAGTTACGTTACGTGCAATCTGATCATGACTCAGCCTCGGCATATGAGTGTCTTGAAGCATTCTCACAAAGGTGTTAATTGCATCTCATCTGGAATTGTTTTTTAGCGCAACACAACTTTTTTTTTCTTCTTGTCTTTATCTTAATTAATTCCAACATGAAATGTCTTTTTACTGAATTATCAGTGTGTACCTAGTGACGATTAACGTTTTTTTTTGACGTTTGTTGATCCATTGGGCCATTCTTGGACCATCAAGTTCGTAAATTTGAAAAAAAACTTCATAAATAATAGTATAAAACGTTGCTAATGCATATTTTATTTTATTTTACGTAACACGCTTAGCGCTTCATGTATGCTCCAGTATTCATCTACTACCTAAAGATACACGGTGGAAGGTAAACTTTGTAAGCCAGTGTATTGCATAGTATACATTGTGTCTGACATGCTCTAAGATTATTCAAAGCTCTGGTCTTAGAAAAATATGGCGCAGAACTTTACAGAGAAAAGTAAACAGTTATCCTTTTAAAATACAAAGGTATATTTGATTTTGGTATGCCTTAACAACAAATATCCTCCACCAGGTGCCGGAGCCATCGGCTGCGAGCTCCTGAAGAACTTTGCGATGATCGGCGTGGGCGCCGAGGCCGGCTGCATCACCGTCACCGACATGGACCTCATCGAGAAGTCCAACCTCAACAGGCAGTTCCTCTTCCGTCCCTACGACGTGCAGAAGCCCAAGTCCAGCACTGCTGCTAGGGTACGGCTATTTGTTTTTGTCAATAATAGACTATCAACAAATTCTAATCATAGTAAATCCATTTATTTACCTCCAATCAGTATTGTATAGTGTCAGAAACCTTTATACACATAATCAATGCACACAAATACAAGCAGAATATAGTATCTACTCATTGAAAGGGAAACAAAATATGATCTGTGACTCAGGTTACGGCATTGACAAAACCACAAACATCCTCTGCTATTCTGCCACAGCTTTTAGCCAAAAAGTTTTATTCATTTCTAAGTAAGAAAGGATAGATAGATAGATAAACACTTCATTGCACACCAAATAACACATTTGTAAGGAATACATGTTCACATGAATGTACCATTTAGGCGGTCTTATTGCTAGAAGCAATCTCTTCCAGACAACCTACAGGCAGAGGAAATATGAGGAAGATATAGAGGAAGGATTTCAAGTTGGGTTCATATCCAGAAAATTTGGCGCTGAAATTGGGC
Organism: Udea ferrugalis; assembly: GCA_950022985.1. Taxonomy (NCBI): domain Eukaryota; kingdom Metazoa; phylum Arthropoda; class Insecta; order Lepidoptera; family Crambidae; genus Udea; species Udea ferrugalis. The sequence continues at coordinate 1,044,441 of OX465527.1, read as the reverse complement.
GGGAAAAGTAGCGACGACGATTGTTTGAGATTATTCGTTCACAATGATATACAGTCAGCATCAAAGTGATGTGCGCGTCAATATTGTATTTGTTCCCTTTTTGGGTCAGGTTAAGTATTCATGAAAAGCACCCTTATACTGCAGGTTTAAAATAAAGGTCTAGGTTTAAGTGACACAGCCGATATACTAAAACTCTGTCATTTGACCACTCTTCACCACCCACTCACATTACCTCATTGCAATGGAATCATACTATTTGTACGTTAAACTTAAATAAATTTTTATCCCGCGGACCCCTAATAAAAGTATTTGTTGTCTGTTCCAGGCCATCAAGCGCATGAACCCGTCCGTGAACGTGCTAGCCCAGGAGAACCGCGTCTGCCCGGAGACAGAGTCGGTCTACGACGATAAGTTCTTCGAGCAGCTGGACGGCGTGGCCAACGCTCTGGACAACGTGGACGCCAGGATCTATATGGACCGTCGCTGTGTGTACTACAGGAAGCCACTGCTGGAAAGTGGCACCCTTGGCACCAAGGGGAACACGCAGGTTGGTGTTTAGTTATCAACCTTCTTACGCTGCGGTGTAGGATGAAAGTTGTTCGAACAGCTGGATGGCGTGGCCAACGCTCTCGACAACGTGGACGCCAGGATCTACATGGATCGGCGCTGTGTGTACTACAGGAAGCCACTGCTGGAAAGTGGCACCCTTGGCACCAAGGGGAACACGCAGGTTGGTGTTTAGTTATCCCCTTGAGTGTCGGAGACGAAATATGGGTGCAGTTCCAAGCGGCAAAAGCCAATGTCTGAAAATGGCGTCTTTTTTTTTTCTTGCGGCCAGCGACCGAACCTTGTTTTTTAAATAGAAAATATTGCAATAAACCAAACTTACTATGGCATGTAGACTCCTGCATCAGTCCGAACGGAGTTATAGGCTTTAGAAGTTTTCAGATTTTACAAACAAGATATTTTTTCTTTTGTGCGCAATTTTCGCATAAATTGCAACAAAATAGAGACATTATACGAGTAAACATTGTGTGTGATATTTTTCGCAAATGGAAAAATATCTTATGTGTCATTCGTCTTTTTTTCGGGTGGTCATCAACCAAACCTTGCTTTTATGATTAAAAAAAGTGTAATAAACCAAACTTTTATGGCATGTAGACCTCTAAACGCAGTCCGAACTGAGTTATGGGCTTTAGAAGTTTGCTGATTTTACAACTAGATATTTTTCCTTTTGCGCGCACTTTTCGCATAAATCGCAACAAAATAGAGACATTATGTAAACATTTTGTGTGTGATATTTTTAGCAAATGGAACAATTATTTTATATGTCATTCGTTTTTTTTTCGGGTGGTCAGCAACCATACTTTACTTTTATGATTTAAAATAGTGCAATAAACCAAACTTACTATAGCATAAAAACCCCTAGTTCAGTCCGAACTGAGTTATGGGCTTTAGAAGTTTGCTGATTTTACAATCTAAATATTTTTCTTCTGCGCGCAATTTTCGCATAAATCGCAACAGAATAGAAACATTGTATGTGTAAAGATTGTGAGTGCTATTTTTCGCAAAAGGAATAAAATCTTATGTCATTCGTCTTTTTTTCGGGTGACTTTTAATGATACCTTGCTTTTTTAATTCAAAATAGTGTAATGAACCTGTTCAGTCACCTACTGACTGGCTGACTGACAGGTTTCTTCGCCCAGTGGGCGGTGCGAGCCTCGAGCAAAAATGCTCTTGCTTAGGCATTCAACACGTAGGGGTTGGCACCCCCACGGTAATCTTTCTAGGTAAATGACTTTACTTTAGCATTCTGGAGCACGCGAAGAAGGCACTGTCGTCGGCGTTCAACGCCTACGTTATGTCCTTTTCCCACTCGTCAAGCTGGCCCTCGAGAGTAGGAATATCGTTGGTGTATAGTGAGTAGAGGATGGGGGATAGGACACTCCCCTGGGGCACTCCGGCGCGTATCGGCTGCTGTGATGAGTCATTGTCCTCGACCGAGACGTAGAAGCTACGGCTGTCGAGGAACGCTGCTATCAGGGCGATCAGTGCTGGCGGCATCTCCGTGGCCAGGAGTTTAAATAGCAGGCCGGGGTGCCACACCCGATCAAAGGCCTTCTCGATATCGAGAAAGACCCCAACCGTGCAGTGGCCCCTGTTACTTGCCTCAGCGAGCTCGTGGAGAAGGCGCGTGAGCTGGAACGTCGTAGAGTGGCCGCTGCGGAAACCGAACTGCTCGTCCCTCGGCTTGAGGAACGGGCCTTTTCTCCGCAGCATCAGTCAACTACGGTCCTGGCCGTATGGCCTGGCCCATGCATCATACGGGGAACGCGGACATTGCCTTTTTGCTCGCGACAGTAGTTACGTTACGCCGGACGTTGCGATGGACAGTACAAATTGTAATTACGTTCTAGAATATACCAAGTTCGTAGAAGAAAACAGAGTTTCATTGGCTCAAGTGTGTCAGGCGAAGACAAAAACAATCTTACTGAAGCAACGAAGACCTCTAAACGCAGTCTGAACTGAGTTATGGGCTTAAGAAGTTTGCTGATTTTACATCTAAATATTTGTATTATTTGGCATGGCTATGCGTTTGACCCCATTTAGCCATGATGAGGTTGTTGCTGAAACAGGCTTACCCAGAAAATGTCCCAGAAAGATACTAAGGTTGTGGGCATAGGCTAAGAAAAAACGTTCCATTATTGGTTTATGTGCCTTCGGGAAAGTGGGAGTCAAATAAATGGACTCTATTTGGCGAAAAATAGTCTTGCCTGAGTATTGTTGGCGTTAAACTCAACCAGGTCACGATCGCACCAGTCGGACACTGCTTTTAACGCACTCATCCGCGTTGAGTTTATCTGCTCAACCATAGCCTCTCTAAGGCTAAATAAAAGATAATATTAATTTTGATTAACTGCAACAACATAGTGAAATTGAGCGCCGGTTGAGACTCAAAGACCACTCCCGGACAACTCCCTTTCTTGGTGCTGATGAAAGTATGTGATACTTATGTGGTTTTATATTTTATTCTGTGATATTCTGTGATAACGGAGAGCGGATATTATTTTACTTTTAATCATAAGATAAGAGCAAACTTACACATTAAGTGGAACATCAGCGAATACGCCCTTAAACCGCTGTCACTCCTTCTAATGCTCGTAACTCATTTTAAACTGTGCTAAGATACATGTCTTAGTGAGTTTGCTTCATTACACTATTTTGCAATAAAAAGGCAAGGTTTAATTATATAATGGCCGCACCAAAAAACAGACGTAAGGCACATAGGATATTTTGCGACAAAATATCACACTCAATGTTTACACGTACAATGTCTCCGTTTGTTGCGATTCATGCGAAGCTTATTCGCGAAAGGATAAATATTATTGATATTTCTGATTTAATTGTTTTTTTGTGCAATAAAGTATATCTTATCTTACCTAGTTCGTAAAATCAACAAACTTCTAAAGCCCATAACTCAGTTCGGACTGAGCTAGCTCAGGGGTCTATATGCCATAGTAAGTTTGGTTTATTGCGCTAATGTTCACATAATGTCTCTATTTTGTTGCGATTTATGCGAAAAATGCGCGCAAAAGGAAAAATATCTAGTTTGTAAAATCAGCAAACTTCTAAAGCCCATAACTCAGTTCGGACTGCGTTTAGAGGTCTACATGCCATAAAAGTTTGGTTTATTACACTGTTTTTAATCATAAAAGTAAGGTTTGGTTGATGACCACCCGAAAAAAAGACGAATGACATATAAGATATTTTTCCATTTGCGAAAAATATCACACACAAAATGCTCACATAATGTCTCTATTTTGTTGCGATTTATGCGAAAAATGCGCGCAAAAGGAAAAATATCTAGTTTGTAAAATCAGCAAACTTCTAAAGCCCATAACTCAGTTCGGACTGCGTTTAGAGGTCTACATGCCATAAAAGTTTGGTTTATTACACTTTTTTTAATCATAAAAGCAAAGTATGGTTGCTGACCACCCCAAAAAAAACCGAATGACATATAAAATAATTGTTACATTTGCTAAAAATATCACACACAAAATGTTTACATAATGTCTCTATTTTGTTGTGATTTATGCGAAAAATGCGCGCAAAAGGAAAAATATCTAGTTGTAAAATCAGCAAACTTCTAAAGCCCATAACTCAGTTCGGACTGCGTTTAGAGGTCTACATGCCATAAAAGTTTGGTTTATTACACTTTTTTAATCATAAAAGCAAGGTTTGGTTGATGACCACCCGAAAAAAAGACGAATGACATATAAGATATTTTTCCATTTGCGAAGAATATCACACACAATGTTTACTCGTATAATGTCTCTATTTTGTTGCGATTTATGCGAAAATTGCGCACAAAAGAAAGAATATCTTGTTTGTAAAATCTGAAAACTTCTAAAGCCTACAACTCAGTTCGGACTGATGCAGGAGTCTACATGCCATAGTAAGTTTGGTTTATTGCAATATTTTCTATTTAAAAAACAAGGTTCGGTCGCTGGCCGACAGAAAAAAAAAAGACGCCACTGCCCCTTACAAATCCGTCATTGTCCTTTAGACCTAGTATAATTATCTTCCGCGCTAAAAAATTAACCATTTAGGCCATTGGCATTTTGGCATTTGCGCCATTTTGGCGCCAAATAATGACGCGCAACGATCTACCGTCATTTAAGTAAGATTAGGCGATGAACGCCTGACAGCTCGTATGTCTTCGACGCTTGAAGGATTATCAACCTTCTTACACTGCGGTGTAGGATGAAAGTTCCTCCAACAGCTGGACGTTCTGGACACTAAACATGCACGTTGGTGTTTAGTTATCAACCTTCTTACACTGCGGTGTAGGATAAAACTTCTTCAAACAGCTGGACACTCTTGACACTAAGGGGAACATGCAGGTTGGCGTTGTGTGGGATGTGTTGACATTGGATACTATAGTCTGATTTCTGGTGCTAGTGACGCAAAGAGATAACGTAAGCTCACAAACAGGTAGTCACAGGCACACTGATTCATGCTGTCATGGGGTCCCCATGATGGGGAATGGAACATTTGAAAGCCCACACTCCACCTTATTTAGCTTAGAAGGCTCGCCCGTTACCCAACGTGGTTAGGGGCGAGCCCACTAGTCCCTAAGCCTAAAATAATGAATCTATTTTTTTTATTGAACTTCATAGAGTAGATTTTAAAATACAAATCAACTGGAATTGAATAGGACCACAAACATCTCAAACAGTTCAGATTAGAGAAGGAGCAAACAAAAGTACATTATAATAATCCCTCACTTTATTACAGGTCGTGGTCCCATTCCTGACCGAATCCTACAGCTCGTCCCAAGACCCCCCAGAGAAGAGCATCCCTATCTGCACGCTGAAGAACTTCCCCAACGCGATCGAGCACACGCTACAGTGGGCCCGCGACGAGTTCGAAGGGCTGTTCCGGCAGGCGGCCGAACATGCCGCTCAGTATCTGAGGGATCCTCAGTTTGTGGAGAGGACTATGAGACTGCCTGGAAGCCAGCCACTTGATGCTATTGAGAGCGTCAGAGTAAGTGTGAACACAAACTATGAAACGAACTGCCTTTATATGTCCCATTGTTGGGCCTAATCTCATTTCAACTATTAGGGGTGTGAGCCAGATGTTATCAAGCTGCTCTAAATCTGATGTTTGTTTGCATCATCTTTTGCTAGTGTCGTCAGCCAGGAGTTCCAAAGCACAGAGATGCCCGAAAAATACACCACTAAATTTCATTCGAGGTGGTCACCCATCCCATTCTCGACCTGGTGTGCGATGTTTTGCAACCGCGATCATTGGCGTTCAATTGTCAAAAATGATCATTTTTAACTCTGGCTTTATGCTAGTTGTCCAGTATTAAAATATATAGAACACCTAAAAATGCTCAAAGACTAGATACCGATTCTGACAGAAATAAAAAATAAACTATGACTTTAAGAAAATCATTAGTAGAATTTTAAGTGCAGTAAAAAACAAATATATTGTGCACTTGCCCATAGTTTTGCTCCTCCTAATCCAAGATCCAGTTGAGACATGTTGAGACAAATTATTTTTTGTACAACTGCCTTATTTGTAATTGAATACTACTGTAATTATTTTCGTACAATAACCATCTATCTATTTATATTCCAGCACGCGATAAACGAGCGCCCCCTTGGCATCGAAGACTGCGTGACCTGGGCCCGTCTGCACTGGGAGGCCCAGTACTCCAACCAGATCAAGCAGCTCCTGTACAACTTCCCACCAGACCAGCAGACCACCAGTGGCGCCCCCTTCTGGTCCGGGCCCAAGCGGTGCCCGGAGCCGCTGGAGTTTGACCCCAATGAAGAACTGCACTTGGACTATGTGGTCGCTGCTGCTAATCTGCGCGCGCAAGTGTATGGGATTCCACCTTGCACTGATAGGGAACATATTGCTAAGGTTGCTTCTGCGGTGCCAGTAAGTTTCCGTTCTTATAATTACAAAACATAGTGCAATAATAATAATGCAGATAGTTTCGTCATACTTTTAAATTCTAAATTGTTCATTAATTTGAATTTGATTTGATTTATTTTCAAAGAAAAACAACAATATTTAATTAAAAATGCAACTGCAGACAAGCCAAAAGATAAGATTTTTTTCTGTCACATCATGTACTGATAGACATACTTAGATATGTTTTATTATTGTTTTAGCATTTTCCATGCAGTATCTTTTACTAAAGATCTGAAAACCAGAAAAAGACAAAAAGTATTTTTCTGGTTTTAAGATACTTAGATATTCCTGAATACCTACATGAATAGATAATATATTATTTCAGTCTAATATTTGTCAGTGGGAATAGACGCCCACCCATGGATGGTCATTGTCTCATTTCGACCTAATTTTCCAGGTGCCCGAATTCAGCCCGAAGTCCGGCATCAAGATCGCCGTGACCGACGCGCAGCTGCAGCAGAACAACGACGAAATGGACCAAGACAAAGTCAAAAACATAATCTCCGACCTCCCCCCGCCCAACAAACTCGGCGGCCTCAAGATCACCCCCCTAGACTTCGAGAAAGATGACGACTCCAACTTCCACATGGACTTCATCGTAGCGGCTTCGAATCTTCGCGCGGCCAACTACAAGATCCCGCCCGCAGACCGCCATCGCTCCAAACTCATCGCCGGGAAGATCATCCCAGCCATCGCCACCACAACCTCAGTCGTCGCCGGCCTCGTCTGCCTAGAACTCTACAAGCTGGCACAGGGCTACAACACCTTAGAAGTCTTCAAGAACGGCTTCGTCAACCTCGCCTTACCTTTCTTCGGCTTCTCCGAACCAATAGCCGCGCCCACAAACACGTATTACGACAAGAAATGGACCCTATGGGACCGATTCGAAGTCAAAGGCGAGGTCACGCTCCAGCAGTTCCTAGATTACTTCAAAAATATTCATAAGCTTGAAATAACGATGCTGTCACAAGGAGTTTGCATGCTCTACTCGTTTTTCATGCCGAAAGCTAAATGCCAGGAGCGACTGAACTTGCCGATGTCTGAAGTAGTGATGAAGGTGTCTAAGAAGAAGTTGGAGCCTCACGTGAAAGCTTTAGTGTTCGAGCTGTGCTGCAACGACGAGGACGGGAACGACGTGGAGGTGCCCTACGTGAAGTACACGCTGCCGCAGTAGCCGGCGCACGCGCACCTCGCCGGGTGAAGCATTTGTCGCATTTACGCATAATAGGCGCCATTCCCCGCGATGGTCACCAAATTCACAATGAGGGTATTTTTAAAATTGAGATTGAGGCGGATAGATATTATAAAATTAAGATGTTTTATATAGCGTGTGTGCCTCGAGCGGCCGCGAGTGTACAGTGATAGAACCCAGTGTGACGTTTTACTTACTTTGTGCTTAGAACACGCTTCTACTGATACTTCGACGTATATTTATATAGTAGTTTAATTTTATTATATGTTTGCTCACTTCTCGTCAAAACGCGCTAGTGTTTTTTTTTTTCGTTGAAATACAATATTGATTTTACAACAACATTATTCGATATTTTTAATGTTCAAATCAGATGGGTCTGTATATGAAAAGAAAATAAATAAAATTTGAGCAAAAGGTTGTTTTTAAATGAAACCATAGATAAGTTGGATAGCATTTATTGCGTAAAAAAATTATTTTGCACAAAAATATTATAGATCTCACTTTAAATCCGCTGGGAGACTGCTTAGTTAAAAATATAGGTATTTATTACACAATTCCAAAATGTAAGCTCAGTTAAATAACATATTGGTGATCTTAAATGTTATTGTTAGAAGACAAAGAAATCCCAAGCAGAATACTTAGTTCAAATAGTGCCATTTTGGAGCTAAAATAAATATCTGGATTATCTCAATTAGAAAAATTGCTGTCACATCCAGTTAATTTCATGATAGTTAAAAGCCTAGTGCTTCTGCTACCTCATCAAAGAAGTTACTTCTCAAGAATTCCAAGTTTTCACTCTTAATATCTTTGTCCAGCAGTGGCCGACGAAGATAACGAATATTTTTTTGACAGACTTAGTTTTCATGCTTAGAATTCAGTTAACAATATGGAATGGTCGATGGCTCCAAATCATCAGTCTTAAAAGTTATTTTAATTAGGTTTTAGTTCCTTACATAATTTAAAACATTGATAAAGTATTACACAGTTTGAAGAGCACCTGAGGCCCAGATTACAGGGCGCAGTTTGCACCTTGCACACATAATACAGGATATCTTTTCTGCTAAATTAAACCTTAACAGGAATATTGCTCTACATTGCTACCTAGAACGGGGTGAAGTTGCCACATAACATTGTGGAACTGATAAAAACTGAATTTCTACGTACCCACATATTAAACGTATTTGATAGCATAACCGGCCTGAAGAACCATTGGTTATTTTACCAGGGATATGTATACTATTCACACACAAATATTCATGATTGATTACTGTATTTTTGCCTATGTTCCCAGATACTAGCAGTTAATTAATAATAGTTTGAATTCGACGTCATATCCGGCTCGAAGGACCATTAATTTCATCATATCGTATTACAGTAATGTAATCAGTTAACCCTTATTCAAATAACGGCAAATTATTTCCCACTTTCTCCTGATTCACAAAATATTTTTTATTTTTTTAATGGCAACTCCCAGGAATGTCATCTATGGAGATTTAAAATCTTGGTAATATTTTAAATTTGAATAATGGCAATTAAAATTAAAAAATTAAAATTTTGTCACCAAATGTCAAAGTGAAAGTCAGAGGTCACGATTTTTTTGCAAAAAAACCGGTTCTCGTTAGTGTTTTGAGGATAAAGTGAAAAAAAATCTGGTAAGTGCATATACTGAATACTATCATAAACTAGAGTTATTTTCTGTTTGTTTCGCTTGAAAAGAACTGGGGAAACAGTACGATTTACTAGAAATTTTCAGGTTATAGTAAGTGGGAAATTATTTCCCATTGTTCGTTACTACACTTAATTTTCCGTGTTATATATATATATTTATAATTCTGTCCGTCTGATGGACAAAAAAAATATTTGTATCTATTATTTTTTTCCAGTAAAGGAAAAATGAATACGAAAAATATACGAAAACCACTTACTAAAAAGAAACTAGAAGAAGCAGTAGAAAACTTAGCTGACTTATCTGATTTGTCCGAGCATGATTCTGAAGACGATGCTTGCTTTGCTGATAGTGTCTGTTCTCCTTCTTCAAGTTACTTAAATCAACCTGATGAATATCTAATAGAACATCGTCTCGAAGAAATTTTTGGCCTCGATGAAAATTTAGATGATGACAACGTTGAAGATGAACCCAATTTGCAGACAACTCGAGATTTATTGTCAATTTTAGATGACCAATCTCAGGAAGCAACGATACATAATACAGACGATAATGTTATTGAGCAGGACACATCTAATAGTCCACTCCATGTTCAAGAATTATGCACTCAAGATCTAGGCAGTCCCTCATCTCATGACATTCAACCAGAAATATTTGACATACCCGAAGAGAACCCGACCATTCCACCTCATAGACCAAGCAATGTGTTTATAGAGGACATTGATATAAATGAATTGATGGAAGATGATCAACAAGAATTTCAAAATCACAATGTTGTAACCAGGGACCGGTCTCAACCTAGAGATTGGAAGACAGCTGACTTAACCAATGATATTCCAGTTTTTGATAAGCGGTTTAAACCAAAGTTCCAGGACACACACAAAACTCCGCCCTTGACTGTTTTTGAAAGGTTTTTTCCAGAAAAGTTGATACTGATAATAGCGGAACAAACTAACCGATACGCAATTCAAAAAAAAAGCACAAATTGGAAACCAGTCACTGAACAGGATATCAGGGCTTATCTAGGAGTTTTGATCATGATGGGCTTAAATCCTCTTCCGGATTTCGAATTGTATTGGTCGTCAGATCCTTTCTATTATAACAATGAAATTGCACAAGTTTTTCCAATCGTGCGATTTAAAAAGATCACTGAGAACCTCCACCTTAACGACAATGAAATGCAACCACCAAGAGACTCTCCTGACCACGATAAATTATATAAAGTGAGACCTCTTATTACAGAACTTAACAAGGTTTATCAAAGTCAAGCATATAATTCAAGTGTGCAATCAGTTGATGAATGCATGGTGAAATTTAAAGGTCGCAGTTCATTTAAACAATATATGCCGAAGAAACCCATCAAAAGGGGCTTTAAAATTTGGGCTAGATGTGACGCCAAAACGGGGTACTTGTACCAATTTGAAATTTATACCGGTAAAGGTGATAGCACCGAGAATGAGGGGCTAGGTTACAATGTGGTGATGAAACTATGTAATAATGTACCTATAATGTAATACGTTAGTTGCTTTCGACAATTTCTTCACCAGTGTCATACTCATGGAAGACCTTTTTGATAGAAATATTTATACAGTAGGAACGGTTCGAAGAGACAAAAAACATCTCCCTGATGTCATAAAGAATAAAAAGCAGCCAAAAGAGATGAGATTGGAAAAACATCAATTCACAGCTGTCACATCAGAGCCCGTAACAGCAGTCAAGTGGATGGACACTAGAGAAGTAAATGTTCTCTCAACCGCACATCAACCACGTGACGTAATGCTCGTGAAAAGAACCCAAAAAGATGGCACTAGAAAAGAGATTCTGTGCCCGAAAGCTATTGCTTCATATACTCTAAGCATGGGTGGGGTAGATTTATTTGACCATTTTAGGTCTTCCTACCCAATTGAACGAAAGTCCCGAAAATATTGGATGAGACTTCTATTCTTCATGTTCGATGCTTCCATTATAAATGCATATATTACTTACAATGACACACACGTTGCAACGTTGCATGGTCACCGAGATTTCAGGTTGCGTTTGGCACGTGCATTAGTAGACAACCACACAACGAGGAAAGTATCAGGACAAGCTGTACAGTTTAAAAACAAAAAGGGTGGTGTCTTTGGAGTACCAGATGAAATCCGTTTATTAAATGTAGGCATACACTTGCCCGAAGAAATCAGTACTTACAGGAGATGTAGGTTTTGCAGTTTGAAAAAGCAAGAACAGAGAACCAAAATCCAATGTTCTGCATGTAATGTAAGTCTGTGTGCCAAAACCTGCTTTAAAGCTTTTCATACTGCTCAGTCTGGAGAATAAATTTAATAGTTATAAGTATAATGATTGTGTTGATGATTCCGCTTTTTTGTATTAATACTTTTCTTACTTTCTTATTAAAATATTAAATAATAAACATCTTTTATTTCTGGCTGCATGCTACAATACTTTGAGTTAATTACAAAAAAAAATCAAAATTTCAAGCAAAGCAGGGGGGTACTACTAGTAAAAGTAAGAGTCCGAACCGTATCGAACATTGGGAAATAATTTCCCACCACTTTCCTGATTTTAACAAATTTTTACAAGCAGTAACGGATAATGGGAAACTATTTCCCACCGCAAAAACCCCCCTTCCCGACCCCCTATAATTTTTATATATATTTTTTCTTAATCTACGCACCCAACTTACCTAAAAACCATTCTTAGTTTTCATTTATCTCGTAAAAAGTGTCTCCGTTTGATTAAGGGTTAATTTCATGTTGCTATATTTAGTTTTATGTTGAAAACACATTCTACAATTACGTCATTATTTTAAAATTATACACATTCGACTGTGTTCTAGTCTAGGTGCGTCAAACTAGGCACATTGCTTCGGAAGCAGTGAGATATAATAATTACAACCATAAATCACAATATTAAACCTTATTATTTGGTACAATTGGGAATAAGATCTGTCTGACCAGATAAGAGAGTCAAATGAGTGACAAAATGAAGCAAAAATGTATTACAATTATGCTTTTACATATGTGATAATGATGCTAGCGTATGCCTATCGTTAAGTATAATTATATGATAGCATAATTTAGGAAGTCTATTTGTGACTAATTTCTTAATAAGTATATGTCATGGAAAAATAAAGCACCTATGTAACCTACAATGTTTTAGAGTTGGCTATGTGAAAAAAGGCTTATCAACGACAGTCTACATGCCACCGCCGCCCCCCTCACAAAAACAAACCGTACAAAATACATTAGCATCGAAATACAATCACCTAATAAACAAACTGAGGAATATTAGGCCCTACCACATCACGTCAGTTTCTCTTTACTTGTTTTATTCATTTATTTATTTAGCCTTTAATCACTTGTCGTTTTAGTAAACAATCAATCTACTACAATACAAAATACCGTCTGTTATTACTGCTTGGAATCAACATTTCTAGTAGGTTGAGTGACATAATCACGGCTGCTTTATAGTAATCGAAACGTGTCGAAGATGATGACTGATTTTTCAATAGGTACTCGGATACAGTATTGTATCAGACTATTATACTTCAAGTGGAATAACTCTTCAGATTGTTAAATTTTAACTGTTGAAAGAACATTCAACATTTGAAAACTAATGTATTGAAGTTCTGATAGTTTTTTTAACAACTGAAAAATCAGCCCTTACTCATGTAATTCTTTCAAGATAGATCAATCAAAAAATTCAACTTTTAAATATGTTAATCCGTCATATCGTCAACGAACCCTTCCAAGCAGTCAGTCCCTTGCTTCACTCCTGCCAACGCACAATCTGTACCTAGTAGAAGCAGTTGAAGAAGTGCGGCAGACAGGCGCGCGGGGGCGGCGCGGGCGCAGACGGCGGGGGCGCGGGTCAGCGCCACGGGCGGCGGCGCGGGCTCGGCAGGTAGCGAGACCGGCTCGCGCATTTGTCGACGCTAAAAGTCTCTGGAAACACAACATTATAATTTGCCCCTAATTCATATCAAGATAAATTAGTGGCTGTCCTTCTAGCGATTGAAATGTCTTGTGTCACTAGCTGGCAAATGTTGACTGCAATGAAAAAAACCTTTCAGTATTTACAGTGGTGCTGACAGGGTTGAGGTATAGTAAGAGTACTTTATAACAATTGGTAGGTACTTACATACCTTTCATATTTATTGCAGTCAATATTTGCTAGTGGTGATAGACACTTGAGTCGCTAACCATTGCATTATCTTATAAGAAAAGAAACAAAGAAATCAACTTTATTCGACTGTTAACAACTTTTAGGTATCTAAAGAATAAGAACACTACTACGGAACATTATGACTAAGGACCTTTCTTTTTCTCGTAAGTAAAAATAAAGACTGAACTTTTTTTTCAATTTAGAAGTGAGACTAGAGAATTCTATGCTAGGTTTATATAACATGCTAAAAACTTGCAGGCACTTCCCATACGTGTCTGGAGCAACATAAATTTGTTATTTACGGTACAGTAGCCAAGTATCGAAATGTAATGTACATTCAACTAAAAGCTCAAGCATAACCATATCTATCTTAATAGACGGATGAGTAACAAGAGGATGTCATATGTCTTTTAAGGCAAACAAAATATTCGAACTAATGAAATTCGGGCATATGAAAATAATGGCATAAAATTTTCGGGCAAACAAAGAGACAACCTAACTATACACCGCAAGGTGTGTGCTATAGGCCCGGCAGTGGGATTATAACTAGTTGCTAGCAGGTTACGCTTCGCTGCGGTTGACTTTAAAATTATAGATACGTTCGGGGTAATTATAAATAAGTAAGGTGAACGGCTCATCACACTACCCATTTCCAGTCAGTCCCCTTTGCGCTATCGCAAAGGAACGAAATATGGCAAAAGAAAGATAAAATCAAATGGGTAGCCTGATGTGCCGTTGAATGTCTATGTCTTTGATAAACTATCGATTTAACTCAACTAGTCAGTACTTGCTAATTAATGATTGATGAGTTTAAGGGGAGTTTGACAATGGGTGTAAGTACCTAGAAAACCGTTTCAATTAAAATACATGTTTTTGCTAATAATAAGGCTATTTCGCTATTTGCTACTGGGGGTACTCACAAAACTGTTTTAATCAAAAAATTTCGAGCAGTAAAATCCAACAATGAAGAATATCACTCGGAGATGAACGCTTACGGCTTTTAATCAGTGGTCCAGCAATTGCTATGTAGTTTAGTAGAGCCATCTGTAATTGTTATGGTTAATGCCAGTTACCACTCTCAACAAATTAACTGAGCACCTACCTACATCAGCATCAAAGATAGACGAATTATAGAAATGGCTTCAGAATAATAAAATTGCGTTTTGCAACGAATGATCTGAAATACTTTTGCAAAAAGTACGTCAACACAAACCCGCAAAATTTTATATCCGGATCAATTGGCGAACGAGTATGGTCATGAAGTGGTTCGTTTATAGTGCTCATACATTTCTATTAATAAAAACGACGGAAGTAGAACTGTTAGCTTAGACAATATAGAAAATGCTCTAAGACTAGGTAACATAAAAATACATTCACATAATCAGGTTCCATTCACAGGTACCACAACCGCACCAAATCGCAAAAAGTGGCGGTGTAGCTACTTTGCTTCTTTGGTGATCACAAAATCGGAAGTTATGTTACAAGTTGTATTTGGGTTGTGGTCGTCGCCTACAAGATTGAATTTAAAAAAAGGCCACGTGAACACGTATTGAGATTGTGGTATCTGTGAATTAACCGTAAAAGCAATTTCGAAATATTCAGCTTAGTAAAAATATTTTTCTAGAATGACGAGACGAATATTCTAAGGGTAAGTTGCACCATAGTAGCAGTTAAAGTTAAAGTTAAATTTTTTGTTAAATTTGACAATTCGACGTCATTTTTGGTCGTCAAATTGTCGAATTTGACAAAAACTTTAACTTTAACTTTAACTTCTACTATGGTGCAACTAACCCTAAGAATTGATAATCTGAGAGCAGAGTTGCTAACAAAAATAGCAATAAATTAAAAAAGAGCTGGCAACATATCACAGCATTCTGTTACTAAACAAATATAACTGGCAACATGCTAGGTAGTGTTACCATAAACATAGAACGGGCAACATGCTACAGTCACAATCTAACCAGCTTTTTCCTGTTCAAAGCAGGCGCTTGTGCAGAGAAATTAGAAAGAATATTATTATTCAACATTGGTTACAGATATTATTTGAAATCACTGTCAACAGGCATTCAAACCGATATTTTGATATTCATCTATCAATGGATGTTATCGCCAAATACAAGTATCATCATCTCTGTAGGCCTACCACGAACCGCTTACTTTTTCGTAATCGAAAAGTAAGCATAACTTTTTTTCTTTTTCCTATGTCTATAAGAAAAAAGTATCGCTTAATTTTCAACTACCAAAACTTTATCGGTTGGTGCTAGGCCTACAGGTCTGGTGAAAAGTGGGTCCTTGCCTGCGATTGGTATCCTTTGTAATTTCCCTGCGTAAGCTCGTGTGTTGACCAAGTCTTCAGACTTGTAACATAGAAGCTGGCAACATTCAAGCGTCGTTACCATAGTTGGACTGAGTCATGAGCGCGTGCGCAGACGGCCGCTTGGCGCGCGCCGGGAACGCTCCGGTGTGGCTATGCGACATAATGTCCCTGTTTTCATGTTAGTCATTTAATTAGCTAGTAGATTGCCGGAAGCCTATAAACTCAACGGTCTTTGAAAACGAGTCATTTATAGATTTCATGTTTTATGTAAATGATTCGTATAACCAAAAATCACGACAGATTTCGCATGCACAACATCATAGAAAACAGGAAGGGGCCGAAAATTTGTGCGGCTTTAATTTAAGTATGCTGATCCCCTATTACTGTTGTCCAGTTTTTAAATCAGAGCTGGAAACACTTTGGACAGAAAATATATTTTAATTCTTACCCATAGGTTTTTCAACGACTTACTCTGATTCTTACGGCCGAATTCAAAAACATAAATCAAAGTTAAGCACGCATTCAAAATCGCTGACGAGTTGACTTTTATGTAGCTACCAGCCCAAGTTTTGACTTACACAGTTTTAACGGACAATGGGGTGGGCGGAAGGCTCTCAACCCATCATATTTAAATACCGTGGGTCCCCTGGAGTTGTCTTAAGGGGCTGAAACTGGTCTTAACCCATTCGCTGCCAATCAAAAATTACAATAGAAAATTAATTGTTAAAACGCACCGGTGCGTGCTGTGGCATTGAACCAGTTAAAGCGTAACTTCAAGATGGCAATCGGACATAAATCCCGGGGTGGACGTTACTGTATGTAGTCAATACTCAATCATTTATTGCATTTCATTTACTCAAGGATCTTACATTTTTATATGGATCACCATGAACCCTGTCAGGCACAACAATAATTTACCCTCTAATTGAAATAACGACTAAAATATGTATTATGACTGATATTAAATTATTATTTATATTTTTAAGACAATAATCATATAAGATTAATAATTATTACTCTTGTTACACTTACGAAGGGCGTTGATTCCTCTGCGCGGCCGCGGGGGGAGGCGCGCGCGCGGCCAGGCTGCGTCGGCGCCGGTCCGCCGCGATCACGGCGCAGCGCTCGGCCGGCGTGCTCGCTATGAACGTGTCGTGTAACGCGTAACATGCGGCTGTTATCTGAATAAAGTTTAAATCGATCTGTACCTTATAAAAACGCATGCCGAAAATCAAAGATTTCTAAACTATAAATAATATTGTTGTCAGAATTCTTAATTTCTTGGTTTTCATAAGACTGTGCCTTAATTTCAAGAGATAGAAATAATAAACAAAATAGTGTTAACAATCATGCAGTTGAACACAACACGTGAAACATCAAAGCAGAGAAACATAACGTGCAGCCACAAAAGCCCCCACCACCACATCCCCCCACCTGCTGTATAAGCCGCCTATGAAGGTCGACGTCGGCGCCGCGGATGCCCTCGCGGTCCTGGTGCAGCTGCAGCGCGCACAGCAGAGCGTCGCGGATGGTCTGCACGGTGCCCTGCACGCGCTCCGTGCGCAGGAGTCGACGCACCAGGTAGCCCTTCGCGGATGCCACTATCTTTGTCGCAGCCAGACGCTGCACAAACCAGACTTTGAGGGTTCGGGTGTACATAAAATTGTGTTAAATTAATGGGTGGAAGGATATAGGAAGGGTTGGTTTTAGAAGAAGCAGGAATTTGGGAGGGCACGATGTTTGCTGATGGTAGGGAAACTTTTATCAAGTTTCGATGAAATCATTGAATTATGATGAAAGTAGAAGAATAGTAAAAAAGAAAGGATTTAGAAAGTGCTTGCAATAATTTAGTCAGCACGATTTTTTTCGGCCACCAAGCTCAAGTGGAAGTTGGAACTGGGCTGGACAAGTCTACCGCATATAGGCTGAGCTGTGGCCGAAAACAATAACGGAATGTATCCCACGAGCAACGGATGCGCGTAAGGCCTAGAGGGGGCGAGAAAAGCTGGATTTCTGTGAGAAAGATTGGCCGACATTGGCCTCAGGTCTGCAGTGGGTCAGAGTGGGCTGATTTGGATGATTTCAAATTACGGAAGTACGAGTAAGCCTAACCAGCTTCAAAAAGGCAATTTCTAGGCGATGTAAGCAGATGTTACGTTGGTAAGCAACTGCAAAGACATTAGACCTCAGAGAATCTTCTATGTCTAAGCTTGAAATAGTCGACGTGGGTGTAATAGACAATCCATCACAAATAACATTAAAAGGCCACCTTGACGCAACAAGCCATTTCGATCCCGTTCTTTCTATGAATAGGTAACTTGTCTAAGTTGTCCACTAATTTACGTACCTATACACACAGAGGGCGAGGCGAAGCAACATGTATACCATCACAAAACACTTTAGCTATGAGTACTTATGTAAAACTGAAAGATAGGTGAACTGGGAGGAAGGTATAAGCGGGAATACTTTATAGGTCTTGGAAAAATCAACAGTTTAATTTGGGAATCGGAAAATATGTAAATATAAACAGGTTATTTTACGAAAGGGCGTCAATGATGCATCCGATGTAAGCATATTATATAGGTAGTGCAATAAAAATAAAAATTATCATACCGATTAGAACAAAAGCACAGAAGTAATTTTAAATTTCACAAAGGTACGTTTATCCAACAAACGGTTATAAATGTGAAAAGTAAGATGCAATCGTAAAACAATAAGAGAAATTTGGCCAATCAACGCAACGGATGGGTGAGTATTCTAACAAAAATGACTGGTGGCTGACGAAAATAAGAACACATACAAATATAATTTTATCCAACAGGAGCCATCTTGATTCCCTGTGTCTGTCTGTCTGCCTCATTCTCAAATGTATGGCTAACAGAGCATTACCTACACTATTTCACGAGATCTGTGGCAACACTTCAATGGTGAGAGAAAAAGTGAGAGGTAAGAGCTCGTGCACATTACGTCGCAAGCAGCGCGGCTACCGCGCGACAGAACTACAGAAGCGGACTGCGGATGCCTTCACATTACAAATACAGCCGCGGGGCTTGCTGGGATTACAGTGGCCAGGTCAACATCATTGTTACTTCTGCTTTTGTTAGTTCTTATGCGGCGCCATTGACGTCGCATTCATAAACAAAAAATAAAATACAGGATTGATCCTTTGTTTCGGCATCGCAATGGCTGTCGCGCTGTTTGCGATCTAATGTAAATGAGCTCCAATTAGATATGTTTTTCCCATTCGCGAAATACCCAAATTAAGAGATAACCAATGGAAACAACGAAATAAAAATCACTTACCTGTTCTGGGGTAGGCTGACACATAAACTGCGGCGGTGTACGTCTGCAGATATTACTCATTGAGGTCGGTCTCAGTTCTTCTGGTCTCTTAACTAAATTGTCAGAAGTCCTAGAAAAAAGATCAGATCCAGTAGCCAAGGGACTGCGGTGGACTACCGTGATCTCCTTGTTGTGATTTGCAATGCCATTTTGAATGAAATAAGCTTCATCGCTGTTGTCCGACGGAAAAGTGACATTCAAGTCGGCCAGAGTATCGTTCGTTCGGTCAGTCAGCATCGGTTCGCAATCGACAGACGATGCACTCGTGTCGTAATTTAGTCTTCGTGAAGTATTCCTGCTTGCAGGCGATTGAGTCCTAGTCCTACTGCCTTCGGCCTTCAGTCTAGGCGATGACATTTTAGCACCATTCATAGATGGAGACTTACTAGCTGAAATATTTGGCTGTTGCTTCTTGATATTACTTGTTATATCTTTGCTTCGTCTCAGCACATCATCACAACGATTGATGTAATTGTTGGTATCTGTCAAAGTGGAAGATACTGGACTATCGCATCCACAGTTATCTGGAGTTTTCTGGTTGATCAGTTGACTCAAACTGACTGGTCCTCTGTCAGCATTTTCATTCAATTTGTCTCCCCAAGCCTCTTTCACTTCAACTGGAGATTTCGGGCAAATGGTTTTCAGCTGCTTGTACAGTATGCTATTCTGTTCTTCAAAGACTTGTTGAAGAAGTAGCTGTTCTTTTTTCTGCTTCTCAACTAAGTTAGCCATCTGTACAAGCTGTTGTTTTTGTATTTTCTCGTACAGCTCCCGGACTCGCGCAGCCGGGTCCTCAGATTCAGAAATCGGTTTACCGCTTGAATTCGGAGTAACTGGTTCCATTCTTTGATTAACTTGATTGATTGTTGGATTTGTTGCTACATATGGAGTCTTAGGCGTTGTTGAATCTTTGGCGACTGCTCGGGTAGAAGGAGCATTTCGTACAGGACTAAGCGCTTTTCTGGTAGGTTTTACAGTGGGTTCTGATTTAGGCGGCGCCTTCCCAGGTGCAGGACGGCGAATCTTTTCTTGCACAACTGACCTAGACCTCGGTGGAGAAGGTTGTTGAACTTTCTTTGGTGTAGGCTTAGATAGATTGTTTTTATTTGCACCATTAACTTTTGAAGTGTTGTTAACATTCTTTTGGTTTAATTCTAAAGCCATTGAAGACCATTTGACTTTAGCAGATTCTAAATCCCAACTCCTACGCTTCTTGTTAGGTGAGCTGAGGTTTGAAAGGGATTCACTCATTGAAATGCAGTTCATATCAACTCCAGTGTTCAATGACTGCACTTCCAAATGAGCTAAAAGCTGAGGACTAGGTTTAAGCAGAGTGTAAGAATGTTGCCTGATTAACTTTGCACTTATTTGTGACTCTTTGAGACTCTCTGTGTGAATATCAATAAGAGAACCAGTGAAGCTTTTGGAACTAAGGGATGATGGGCCATCACGATTTATTGACAAATCTGGAAAAGGATCAGACAGGATATCCTTGTCAATGCTGAAACTGAAATTTACCATGTCTTCCACAATGTTTGTTTGACAATTCTTCTTTTTGCTGGGAGCGTCAACCTCAGTCAGTATTTCTTTAGTTATTTTTTTGGGGCAGTTATAATCGCGTTCAGGTAGCTCAATGGGCGGAGATGACTGCTTCGGAGTGTTTTTTATAGTTTCCAGAACACTCTTGCCACTCTCATTAATACTTAAACTTAAATCAATAACAAATTTCTTTGGTGAGTTTGTAGTTGAAGGAGTTGTAATAGTATTTGATACTGTAACATTGTTACTATAGTCTGTTTTTACCGAATAGGGTTGCGGAGAATTACAAGGAGATTTTTGAAAAGAAGTTTCATGTGTGACTGCTGTAATTCTGTCAATGTTAACATTGAATCCAGCTAGTATTTCTTCCTGTGGTAGTTCATAGTTCTGCTCATTTTCAGGAAGTTCCGGAGCATCAGTCCTATCTTCACTAGACTCTGAGTCGCTCTCTATGACATATGGTTTCAGTACTGATATTCGTTTTTCTACTTCTTTAGCGAGAAGTTTGTAGTACTGCATTTCCTTCCTGCACTCTTTAGACAGCTGGAACATAATAACATTTTAAATTTACCATACAGATTGCAATGTAACAGACAAATAAATTCAAAGACTATCACCTCAAGATGGATTAAGATGATAAAATTTTTCATAATGGTTATAATCACAGCGATTACATTTAAAACATACTCTTGAGTGGCAATTAGTGATCTATGCATACTAATTAACAGTTTCTGTCTGTAAAGCATAAAAAGTAGAGTAACAGAGAGTGTTTAATTATTAGAAACTTAATTGCAGACTGGGCTGCTTGGTATACTTAATTCATTGAAAGGAGGCCATTCTGCAATACACACTTACACACATTAAAGGTTGTTTATTAATCACTTGTGCCTTAGCAGTGATGTGTTGCATGAGACAAAGTATCAACAGTGGGTAGCCTGTGTGGTTTAGATATGGGGTTGATTAGTAATTTAAACACAGTTTTTACTGAGCTGGTTTATCTCATTTTGAAGACCTCCATGCTGAAATGCTTTCCATGTCCAAATTTTGGAAGAGTGTTCCTTGTTTAGTGGACAATAAAGTTTAACTAAACAGTAAATATCGGCAGAATACATCAACATTTGAAATACACAACTATATCTTTGAATTGTTCATTCATATGACATCACAGGTATATTTAACTAGTTGAAACAATAACTGTAATGCTCACTGACCCGTAAAAACCATAAATCAACTTACGACGGGCGGTAGAAGCGGCACTCCATTCAATCTCATACAGGACACGTACTGTCCCAACTGTCGGACAGATTTAACGTCCCACGGGTCGTTCATGTTGCCTACCACATCGGCGCGGCCCGGCACTCGCGACCAAACGAACCCACCGCTGAATACCCACTGAAAACTACGCGAATTGCCGTCATTAACTATCACGGACTATCACCCACTCTCATCACTTAGGAAATTACTCAGCACTTTTGAAAGTTCCCGGGACAGCCGCCGCAATGATTTTAGACCTTATCTAAAGGGGATTTAATTTCGTTGAGAGCCACTGCACGACGACGGCGACGATGTTGTCACGGCCTGATTACGTCAGTTACTAAAAATTTGCGCCGGCTCGTGGAGTACTAACAATCAATTTGCAGCTGCGACTATCTCACCACGTAATTTTTTGAAATTTAGAGTAGAAACGTTTAATTTTGAGTTCGTTGCAAATATCAAAAGGAGGAACAATTTTGTAAATCGGTGACACAAAACAAAATTTGAAAACATTGTGTTTGTTTTCCTTTCCCTTAATCTTGTGTTCCATTCTGTAGGCAATATTAGCCAATCACCAGTTGTTTGCAGCCAATCACCCACGAGATTCGCAAGCCCCCCAACAATGTTAACCAATCACCGTAAAGTCAGATTAACCGTATTTTCGAACTTGATCAACGAAAACAAGCTGGTTTTGTAACTGTCAAGGAGTATGTGTTGCCATGGTAACGTAATTTTGACCTCGGGCATGTGGTAGTCTGGCTATGAAAGGTTTCTGGGTTTTAAAAAGGTTTTAAACATTCCAATTCATCAATCAACGAATTGGTCGAGCTCTCTACAAGATTTATTTTCAAGGATACCTCTAATATTCTTTTTAGAAAATCTCGTGTTCAGCTTATGCGTCAAGTTTCCGAAAAATAAAAAAGTCAGTGTCACTGTTACCATCTGTGCGGTCCGTTATGCGATTACAGGTCAATGAGCGCTCACGGCGATAACAGAAATATCGCGTCAACAGCGCTCACAGCGCTATCAGCGTCAAAACCAATTCGGACCGCTAGATAGTGACACATCTTAGACAATATAGAAATGGACTCGCGATTGGGCCGCCCGTCAATGCAAAAAAATCTGTCCCTTTTTGCGGGGGCAGGGGGAACACTCACACAAAGACACTTACCTCTACTATAACGTAAGAGGCTTGTTGGCACAATCGCACACAAACCTAAATAAGCAACACAGGGATATTTTACACATACATGTCAATAAAATGATTCACACTACCACAACTTTTGACATTAGTTAAGTCTTTACACGGTACTTATGTCAACTTGGCTAGTGCTGACCATAGCACAGCTATTGGATGTACAAAAATAAATTGAACAAATGTTTCGATTAGAAATTGTGAATTATATTATGTATTGGAAATTACGCACTCTCCTTAACTTCTAAGTCTGATTTTAACTGTTTACGTGGAGAAGTCCACGTATCCTATAAGAATATTTACTTAAAACTATTAAACGAATATTTTAACTTATTGAAACGTGTACATTCTTCTAATCTTTTAAAGCAATATAGCAGTAAGCAATCATTAAATAAATTATTAGAGTAAAAATTTGGACTAAGTACCAATTTTGAGGATTAAAAACTTATCAGACCTATTGGTCTGATAAATTAACAGGTTGACTGTCCACAAATATATAACAATTAAAAGCTAATTGTTCGCAGCCCATATGTGGGCTGTGGACTGTGAACCGGTTAACCTTTTATTTTTAACCTATAATAACGCCGCAGATTTTAAAATCTACCCATGACTAGTGCATAGTCTGAAATGGATGGTCCACATTTAGATTTCGTAATTCAACATTTTGAAATCTGCCGAGTTGTTATTTGTTCATCCGATAACTTTGATCTAACTGTTGAATAATCTGCCCTAACTGAAACAACCTGTATGTATGTTTCTAGGGTTTGACAGACTGCCTAAGTCAATAAACTTGATATTATGTGATTGGAAACATCGGTTTACAGCTGGACAAATAACAAGTTTTATTTCAAACAGTGTTACCTACCTCACCCACAGTAATTTTTTGGAGAATATTTGAATCACTTCTCTTAATTAATCAACTGATAAAAATCATTTCATCCGATTAATTTCTATAAATGAATCAAATATTCAAATGGTGTCTGTATAACATTGTAGAATACATGACGTATGCATTCGATAAAAAAAGTTATTGCATTAATTTCAGGCAAACACTTATGATGAGTCAATTACTGCCAAAAAAAGTTAAAAAACCCAACTGCGTTTATGTGTAATGTGAAAAACCTAAAACGAGATAGTCGGCTTACCATCCCAACAAAAAAAGGAAAGTACATTACGTTCATATTTCGCAAATTCGAAAATTGGCACATGACAATAACGTATCTATATGAATGACGTGCTCGTAAACAAGTTCCTGCAATATTGGCTCAAAAGTTAGGTCCATTGGACCTAGCTTAGTGTGGCCACGCCAGCCTAGTTTTGGTACGCGGGTAATGCTTATCGCACTTAATTTAAGAAAAATTGTAACAATGGGGACCCATTCTATAATGGGTCCCGACTCCCGACCCATTCTAGAATGAGTCCCGAAGTTAAGTGCCATCGAGTATGCCAACTTTCCTGTTTTCCTGTTTCCGGTTTTTACGTTACACAAAACCGCAGTGTGGTTTTTTAATTTTTTAATTACCGGGTATTTAATCTTTTTTTTAAATGAATTTGAATGTTTTTTATATTGTTAGGCCCAGTATCACTTTCGCAGTAATTACAAATCTAACGACACATCTCAAGCTGAAATAAATCGACCCGTTCAGGCTGTAGAGTGTGTCAAACACTATTACATACAAACATACTTACATATATACATACATACACTCGAAAACCATAACCCGCCTTCTAGCGCAGTCGGATAATAAATAAATGAATCATTAGAAACATTATTCTTACGTCAATCAAACTAATTGAAATATTTTATTCGAGTGCAATCGGAACTTGCCAATCGATTTTTCTTGCCATTTACCCCAACACTAGTGTGATTACGAAAATACTCAAATGTCATTCCAAACAACGTTTCAGGTGTTTTAATTATTAGTGATTTTTGCAAAAGAAACATGAAATTGAACCAAAAAAATACATACGGATGAAACATAACATTATCCTTCTTCCAATTTGACTTTCTCGAAGTGTTCTTACAACTATCTACAGCACAAAACGGCATTTTTGAAGAGCTCTTTACTCATCGACGTCTGACTCGTTATGTCAAAATTTCCGAGTTTCAAGTAGTTTTGTTCAACGTTCGGATTTTTAATCGTAACGTGTGCAGAGGGGTAATGCACGTAAGGCATCTCCAGTTCTTAATGCTCTAAGTGACACATAACCTAACAATTTTTAACTTTTAATTTCTATCATTCCCAGGTTAAACTTGCGTTTCTTGTAGTAAAACTTTCTGTTACGTTATCACAGAAAAAGATTTGTCCCAGCAAAGATTTATTCTGAGGAATATTGACAAATATATTTTTACGCGAAAATGTCTGTTTGACGTTTCATCTATGAATCTGACATAAGGCCCACGGTGATATCGCTCTGGAGCATAATCGTTGTGAGCGCAATGGCGCCATTAGTGACGTCACCCATGACGTAAAGCTGTCTGACGTTAGATGGCCCGTTAGCGCGATATCTCAATTCGATACGCTCTGTGAGCAAGCTGTAATCGATTTTGACTCAATTCGGAACGCACAGCATGTCAACTGTCATGTGTCATCATGACGCAAGTTTGTTTTGGTGAAATTCTTAGCTCAGTAATTTCCTAATTTTAATTAATAAACTGAGGCTACATGGGTAACAATTACAGTAAAATATAACAGTCTACTTACCTTAAAGTTATTATACCATTAGCTAAGACGATGGACTTCGTACTGATGAAAAATGTGTGTCCTGCGGGGAGGCAGGCATTAGGTTGCTTTTTCTTATCATTAGTCATCTTTTTGACCTCGTTTTTTTCTGGAAGTGCCCTTGGGTATACCTCAGAGCTATGGGCTCTTAACTACTGGGGCCCTGCTTTGTACTTCTGCCTGTTTAACTTCATTTTGAGGTACTGCTACAAAGGCTTCACTTATGAGGTGAGAATGGTTCTAATTGGCTTATATATTTGATATTACATACGCTCACGACTAAATACCTAACGGGGTAGTCAGAGGCACACAGACTGTTTTTGTCATGGCTATATGAACATTCAAAAACCTACACTTTTCCAAGATAATTTGAACTGAATGTTTTGAGAGGCAAGCATACCATTGTTATTCGGGTTGCTTGGGTTTTTCATCTGTGTTTCCATTACTGTAAACTAAGACCCTAACTGTACAATAGACACAAAGTCTATTTGCAAACTAAATAAATTGCCTGTATGTTATAGGTTTCCATGAGGTCTGCATTCCTTGGTGCAGCCTTTGCAACAGGCCTGTACCTAGCAACATTTGAAGATGGCGTCCGTGTCTTTGGTTTATATGCTATGGTACTGTCCATGTTCCATTTCTCTGAGTTTATGGCAGTAGCATTGACTAACCCGCAGACGCTGATGGTTGAATCCTTCATATTAAACCATAGCCTACATTATGGTGTAGCTGCTGTCTCCAGCTGGATTGAATGGGCTGTGGAGTATTACTTCTTCCCAGGTGGGTTTACTGTAAATGTATAGTATGAGTATTAAGTCCTGGATAATGTGGATTTTTTAAATTTAATCTGTTGTGTGTTGTTTAACTGGTTAACCAAGATCTCTTGCAAAATTTAAATTTTCAGTAGCCTGTAAAGAAATAAAATTTATTTATTATTTATAAACCTTTCTTTTTTAGACATGAAGTCATACTTTTGGATATCAGCTGTGGGCTTTCTGATGTGTATCGGTGGTGAGATATTTAGAAAATCTGCCATGTTCACTGCAAAGACCAACTTCAATCATACAGTAAGTTTTCTTGGGCTATTCTTATACAGGCTGTTGATTTTAAATGCTCTTTATATTTGAATAATAACTCTCTTTTGGATAATACAGTATTGATGGTTTGTTCCAGGTACAATTTGTGAAGAGGCCAGACCATCGGCTAGTGACGCACGGCGTCTATGCGCTGTGCCGGCATCCCAGCTACGTTGGCTGGTTTTACTGGTCTATTGGCACACAGGTATGTCAAACCACTGCTGAGCCGCTATGCCGCGATCTATGCATTAATTTTGGTGACAAAACGCCCACATGTCACATGTCTTGGAAAGGCTAGGCTACCTCTCTGTTGGCACACGGTCTAACGACGCGACAAGTGTGTTGGGATGATCATAGTAAGAGAAAGATGTGATGAAGTGTTGTTTGGCTACTAAACTAAAAGTCGGTCGCGTGTTCGATCCCTGCACACTACAAACATTCGTGAATATATTCCCCTCTGCCCGAGAGGGTCAGTAATGAACATACCAAGTTTGTAACATCTACCACTACATTATGGAATGCAAATAAATGATTGAGTATTGTGTGCATAAACATGTGGGTTTGTGATATTCTGGGTGTTTCTTATATAAACGAAGTATTTAAGTATGTAAATCCATTGTCTAGAATCCCATAGCTCATGCAATTAATTGCCTAATTTGGGGCCAGATGAAATAGTGCACTAGATAGTTTAAAATAATGTCCAGTGATATTTATGTATAATGGTATCATGGGTCCTTTGCCGTGCCTTTTTGAGACCGGCTTGTGAAAACAAAAATGACTACCATTGCGTACACTCCGCTTTTCCTTATCGTACTCTTATATCTCGTACTATCGTACTCGTATATCTCGTACTATCGTACTCGTATATCTCGTACTATCGTACTCGTATATCTCGTACTATCGTACTCGTATATCTCGTACTTAACGTGAACTGCCTTGACCTGTTATTACAACGTGAAGGTAGGTTCTGCAGAAAACGGCTGTTATCCACCCTTCATTCGGAACAATTGCTGTTCTGGTACTTGCAACTCCAGAGGTGGCACCGTCAGCGTAGCACGCGTGCTTCAATCACCTTCCATAGTGCTGCAAATGTATTATTAAATCAAGCTTGTCTCTTTCAGATTACCCTGCTAAACCCATTCTGCCTGTGCGTATACGCGCTAGCGTCCTGGGCGTTCTTCCGGGAGCGAGTATATGCTGAAGAGCTGACGTTGCTATCGTTCTTCGGGGAAGAGTACGTTCAGTACCAGGCGAGAGTCGGCACCGGTCTGCCGTTCATTCCCGGAGGAGTCCCTTCCAACACTGCCCAGGGTCTCAAAGACGACCATTGGAGCTACTGAACCAATGGGTAACGGGACTTGATATTGTGGATGTAACACTGTGATCCAGGTAATAGAAATCGATTCTATGGGTATGTACCAAAGAGCAGGCATCAGAGGTAACTTAAATGTGAGATTAGTTTGCAGTAGGAAGAATATTTATCAGCCACCATTTTCATCAGTGTCTACAAATCAGCATATCTTCCATACTTTAAAAAAAATAGAATGCATGTTTTTACTCATTATACAATGACATGCTGACGTTTAGCATTGAAGGAAAATCAATCTAGGTATCTATAGTTAGAATAAAATTGTTGGCGAATCTTTCAATTGATATTTTGCAATGTGATTCGAACTATTTTCGCGAATGTCTTACACCCCATGCTCCTCAAGTCTACAATACTTTTGGTTTTAAAACGGCTGTGATCGTTCGCGGAACGTGCAGCGTTGCAGGCTCCAAGTTCGCGATCGTTCTCACTACATTGAAGGGCAGCAGGTACGCGTTTAATTCGCGAACTTGGTGATAGTGCTCACCGCCTGTAGTACAAACATGTTTCTGTCTAAACGGACTAAGCCACTGGCAACAGAAAGCCATACACATATTTAGACCCGTATTCTGAAACAATTCTCAAAACTGGATTCAAAACAATTGCAGCCTATGACTGCTTTACAAGCAATATTGAGACCATTTCAGTCTTGAGTATATGTTTGAATGTAAATTCATATATGGTTACCTATCAATTCTTCATTGCACAAAGAAAAAATCAATTGGTGTACTTAATGCCTAAGGCATAGGCGAACCGAACGGGCGAAGCAGAATACCTGAGTATTGCTTTACAGGTTTCAAGAACCTTCTTCCCATCTTAGACACTGGCACTGACCTGTAATACTTTCATACCTGTACATACTTTCATGGGCATTCGTCCTTTGCTAGTCTTCCCTTACCATTTTGTTGTAGTTATAACTACGAACTTGCATTTATGATGGTTATTGTACTTTAGTCTAAAGTTTATCATAAAGCACAATTGTGTTGAGTGTTATTATGTGTGGTACCTATGTTTCATGCCAAGAAGGTTGTCAACACCTGACTTACTACTAATTATAGCACTACTAACTATATTATCATTATTAGCTGACCAAGTAATAACTTTGAAATAGCCTTTTCTCTTAATGATACTTAACAAATTGTTATTTAAAGCCAAATAATAAGTGATGATAATAAATTGGTATTGTTTTGTAAATAATGGACTAGGTAGGTACTTAATTTTTGAAATAACTCTACTTCTAAGCAAAACTGAACTTGTAAATAATCCTAATCTTATCCTTTTGTCTATAAATCTTTGTATTTTTACTAAAATTTTACTGTAAAAACTTGTCTGTTTTGTAAAAAGTATGAATTCTTGACTAATATAATATTTAATTACTGAATTAATCGTATTTTTCTTTGAAGACCTTGTTAATATTGTTTGACAATTTGTGGCGACGAGTTCATTTAGGTATCTGTTTTGTTTATAGGTATGATCGCTTAAATTACCTATCTAATTGAATGAATAAATAAATTGATTCGAGTCGCTGGCGGTTGACAGACATATTTGGTATTATACAATTTTAGTCAAAGCTTTTTTACCTTAAGTGTTTTTGCGTTGGGACTGAGTATTGCGTTTTTGAGGGGAAAGTTGCACCATAGTAGAAGTTAAAGTTAAAGTTTTTGTCAAATTTGACAATTTGACGTCTTTTTTGGGCCTAACCGGTAGGTACTTTAACTGAAATTTGGATGTCTGTTATTGTTAAAGTCAGATGGTGCCACCCACACTAAGTCTCCTGGCTCTCCGGCCATAATTAAATGGAGTGCAAAAACAGTTGAAACGCCGTCCTATTCAACATCCCATGCGCTATCGCGGTGTTTACGCGCGCGCGCAGCCCGGGTAAACACGCATTGTGTCACCGAACACCGCGGCCATGGCGGCCGTCGTCTTGCTTGTGCTGCTCGACGCCTACGCAGGTTACTATACTTTCAATTTGAATTTATTATTTTAAGGACGATGTCTGATGAAGAAACTTACCTATTGCGTTCTTATTTTAATTTGACCATGGTCAATACTCCTAATGGTTTACCAACAAAAAAAACAGAAATACGCGAGGTGCTCGTTCCCAGTGGACGTGACTGATTAAGATGACATTTTATCAGGACCGTGCTTTGTGCCTCAGTGGCTTAGGCAACGAGCGAACATTCATGTGTGTACCTTACACACTAGGTCGGGTATAGGGACCCGTATCTATTGATGTATTTAGTGACCATCTCCGGGCTTCAGAACGCACGTTGAGCCGTTGGTTCCGATTGACGTCCCTCGATGTCAGTCGTTAAGCCTGGTTGGAAGCCTGAGGGTGGCTTAATGAAACCTCTTTAGGTTCATTGACAATCAGCATTGAGCTAACGTGTGAGTAAGTTGAGAGGTAGGTTTCCAGCAGTGGGACACGTAGATAGAGGTATGTTCTGACAAAGTTAAACATAAACATCTCTGGTTTATCGGATCACTTCTGCAGTAAAGAATATTTGTTGTCATTTGTTATTTCTTAACACGATTGAATTTTACAGAATTACCAATTAATTTGAACCAAACATTTCAAAACAAATTGTCTAATCTATCCAGAGCTAACTTGCAAGTGTGTAAACCAGAAACAGTTAATTATATTTTAGACAGAGTTAAAAATTCAAAAGCAGAGAATCCGGGACGAAATATGTACAAGTCTAGTGGTAATACTATTGAAAATCTTGAAAAAGTAGCAGCGAACCACATTTACAACGAAGACACGATCTTTGAAAGCCCAATTTCCGATTTCGATACTACGAATTCGCTCGAAAATGCTCAGTTGCTAACTGCAAATGATTTGCCTCATAGGGTATATGATTTGGACCGTAAGACCAATTTTACGAGAAAATTCAACGAACAATTTAGCCAGAATATGACTGGGGTAGTTCAAGTAACAGCGCCAAATTTGGTGGCCATATTTGAAACGCTGTCAAACGTTACCGCGCAGACCTGCGCAGGCACATTGCTGGCTCCACACTGGGTAATCACAGCGGCTAGCTGTGTCAACATTTTGAGCAATATTCGGAACAATAAGTAAGTTTTTTTTTGTATTAGAAATGCTAACTATTGTTAGTAAAAAACCTATTTTTGTGTGTGTAATACGTTTTTTAAAAAGCAAAGCATTGTCGGTGATCATTCGCTCTCCAATCTCCATTTCTTAACGTGGCCCATCTCAAGATCGTTTGCCCTTTAAAATAAAACATTTGAAAATTCTTACAGAATAAACAGCGCTGACGCCAGTCACTACACTGTCGTAGCAGGGTCTACGAACCCTCTCGTAGACGGCTCAACCCACAACGTTACAGAGATCTTGCTACACCCAGAGCCAGAGCTTGCACGTAACCAAACGAAGAACATCAAGTCACATCCAGTTCTAGCAATGATGAAGATTGAGCCTGCGTTTAAGAGTGACAAGATAAGGATTTGGAGTGGGGAGGAGAAAGATAACATCAATGCCAAAGTTTACGGATGGACTTTGTCAAAGGTGATTATAATACCTACTCAATATAAACGGAATCGTAATTATGTCTAACATAACATGCCCTCACGACGACCACATCCCAAACAGGGTATAGTCAGAGGCACACTAATTGTTGCCGTCATGGTGAACGTAACTTTCAGGAGCCCACAGTCGCCGAGGGAATTTGAAGCCAATGTGGTGATAAGCGAGCCGAATGCCGTTATCCGGGTTGTTTGGGTTTTTTATCGGTGTTTCCATCACTTGAGAGTTAGCCGCAAATTGTACAATAAACACGAAGTAGGTGTTCCGGCCAGTCTTGAACTCGGGACCGCGGGGTTCCAAAGCAGTGTCTAAAACTACTGGCCCACGACACGACGCTCTACGTTACAAAACATTGCACTAGAAATGATCGGACCATTCAAACGGCTCTCCAAAGCTGATTTAGTTAGAACACAAAGAAATATGCTATCGCTTATTCTGTTAACGTGCGCATAAGACAGTAGCAAGTTATTCCACAGAATGACTCTGGTGCAGATGTTATGAAAATTTCGTCGATGCCGGTGAGGTTGGTGTCTCAAAACCGGTGTCAAGGTGACCGGGTCGCTTCCACATCTGCCTTGTGTCTGGACACCGAGGAAGGGGGAAACAACTCCCAGGTACATTTTGTCAAAATCATATTCATTGTTCAAATGTGCAGTTGTGTGTTTATGTGTTTTACCAGTCGAATTAAGTACTTGGTAAAACTCAGCATAGCGTTAAAATCCTTGCCACTCCCACAGTGGTGAAACACAACAAAGCGACGCCTTTGACCATGTTATCGAAGGCAATAGTATAACTACAATAGGCACAGACTATTTAATTTAAGAAGCGCGATTGTGTGAGCTCCACTCCATCTCACTGCGCACAAAATCGATATACCTACCTACATTTTCAGCTGTGGGGAAGGTCTCCCCTCTGGCTAGTGGTATAGGGCTACTGGGGTATTCAGACTGAAATGGGGTAACGTGTCAGTGCGTGACAGTCTTCGGAAAGCACTTTGCAGTTGGTACCAGCTGACGTTGCCAATTGTTAGTCGTTTAGCCTAGTCGGAGTTTTTATAAGCCTAGTTGCGTTCCTAGCATCTAACAATGAGGTTTATCGCTGGCCTTGCACACACTCCTTCGACAATTCACACTGCGCCCGCGTGTTGGAATTTGGCTCGCGGCACCCACCTCATAGTTGAGGTGAGTCCTGTGCCCAGCTGTGGCACGGTAACGCTGATGTTTATTTGTTATTGTTGTTACACAGTTGACGACAGGTGGTCCTGTGCTAGCCGGGCTGCGTCCGAACATGATAGCCATCCTGCGCGAAGACCGCGCGCCGGGCCTCGCGGAGCCGCTAGACGCGCACCGGGCTTGGGTACAACGAATATTAAACAAGCCGGTATAATAATTATGAGTTTTCATTTACCAGCCGTGCTACCATGATTAGACCAGTTCATGATTCGTCCTTTATTCGTCTCTTCTAAATGTGCAGGTTTGAAGGTGAGTGCATAAGGCCTTCACCATTAAATCACCCTTATTTAAGTCGGAGACTTCCTGAGTCCAGCCGGCCAGACGGCCGGGAGCACTACAGGATATTTGGTAGTGTTCTTGGGGATCCCGATACCGTTTGATTTCGCGCGAAGATGAACACCATCAGGTTGCCTAAATTTGGGTCTCTATTTCCCGGGATTTGCGAGTTCCACACTTAGTTTTCCCGAACCTTGGGAGTGTGGTGGGTTTCCTAACGCAAACAGTTGTAGTTTGTTTCGGCACCCGTATCCGAAAGTGGAATCCGAATGAGTCATCGTCAGCAAATGTTTGTTTTGAAATTGTGTTTTGTTGTTTACTGTGGGACAACGCATGTTTGGTGATAGTGAAGTCACCATTTTTGGATTTTTGCTCGTAATTGCTTGATTTATAATAATAATAATAAACCCGCAGGGGCGGCTCTTATGAGTTGTTGGTGCGTTACGACACCACGGGTTAACCCGACGTTACCGCAGGGCAGCTTGTGGCGAGCTGTTGGTGTGTAGCGACACCACGGACCCGAGTTCCCCCGAGAGTCGGTCAGGCCCTCCATCTCCGCTTGCCTTCACTGGCCGGCGGAGTGGACCCTAGCGGGGGCCGCAGGACTCTCACCTCTGGCTTGCCTTAACCGGCCGTCTAGAGTGGGGCGTTAGAGCTGGATGCTCGCAGGGTGGAAGTGAAAGATGCCTAAGTCGCGAGTTGGTGAGGTGGGAAACCACCGAGCAGAAAGCGGTGCACACCTCTCGACACCCTGAGCCGCTCACGGCCATGTTGCCGCCTTTGCTGACCCTATGTGTCAGCACGTATGGGTGGCCCATTTAGTGAGCGGCTAGTCACCGTCTGCCAGGAGAGTAAAAATTGAGACATTTTGCATGGCAGACGTCCGTTGTCTCAGGCAATAGCCCAGTTAACCGGTCCACCAAATATTCCCCTCCATAGCCTGGTTTTTATTACCCTTTTTACTTATTTTCACAATAGTCCTTGCATTTTCCGGGTGTTGTCTTTGGGTAGATTTTAATAATTTATCAAGAGACAAAACCCGGCAGATGTACACATTGCAAATTAGAGTATACGGTACCAAAAAGCCTCTACGTGCTGGCTTCGGCCCCACGCAAGCTTCAAAGGACCGGATCCCTATGGATCCGTGAATTTAAAAGTACCAACATAATAATAATAATAATGTTTATTGCAGACCATAGATCCATTGGTTAGTAACACATTCTTAAAAGTACGTTAGTAAAAAGGTCAATAATGCAAATAACTCAACCTAATTTAATTTCTATCTCCATATCTACTTCCTATCGTCTGTTACGTGACGCAGCGCCCAGTGACGTAGGAACGGGGAGTCCCAATGTTGTGACAGCACGCCTAGGATGCTGTTGGAGCTGGCGCGGAGACGACTTAATAGCAAGGCACATCGCTTGCGGATTATGGCGTGGAAGCCATCAATCCTTCCCTCTGCAAACATGTTGGATGCACTACAATACCGAGGCAACCCCATCAGCACTCTATACGCGTTATTGTATTGGACCCGCAAGGCGCTGTATGACCTTTGCGTATAGTTCACCCACAGGCTGCACGTGTAAAATGACTGGCAAAAGGTTTTAAAAAGAGTGTCTTTAACCTGCTTCGTACAACGAACAAACCTGCGGGCCAACATGTTGCACCGGACAGCCAACGACCTGCGCTCCCTCTCAATATCTGTCCTATCGCTCATATCATCCGTTAGCCAATGACCCAAGTATTTGAACTGCGATACCTTATTCAAAGATTGCCTGATGCCTGAGAGACAAATTTTAGGCGAAATCGAATACTGTTTCCTGCCGGCTTTGAAAAGCATAAACTCGGTTTGGTGTTGTATCTTAATCCATGGGCCATAGCGTAGGATTTATGTAATTCTATACCATGCTTATGCGGTTATTGAAATTCAGCACTTATACATTCTAGGTTGCTGCATGTGACATTATTATTTTTATTTCATTTGTTATCTTCAAGCGTCTTCAATTAGCCCTATTTAGTGTGCAGTTGTGAACCGGTTAGGTTTAGCTAAATACACATTTGCAAAGCAGCGAGTGCCACTTTCATAAATAGGTTACAAATTCAACTTATTCTCACGGAGGTGCCCGTGGCGCAGAGGTGCCCGTGGCGCAGTTGTGACAGTGATCGGCGACGATCGTTGTTGTAAAGCAACACACGCCGGGTCGGAAAAGGGATGGGTGACCATCCGACCGAAATTTAGTGATGTGTATTTCGGGCATCTCCGTGCTTCGGAAGGCACGTTAAGCAGTTGGTCCCGGTTGACGTCGCTAGATGTCAGTCGTTAAGCCTAGTCAGAGGCCTTCGGGCGGCTTGATAACATCTGACAATAAGGTTGCTCACTAACCTTACACCCCTCCAACAACCCGCACTGAGCCAGCGTGTTGGAGTATGGCTTGTTCCACCTCATAGTTGAGGTGAGGCCTGTGCCCAGCAGTGGGACGTATATAGGCCGATTATGTAATCGTGTTTCGGTATTACAGAGCCTTGTGTTCTTGATGTTAAATAAAGGATCATGAGCATATTGCAGTCTACTGCTGGACGTTGGCCATGGTACGCCACAGAACCCGCTCTTCTGCTTCCACCATCCAGTCATTACAGCTTCCCTCGTCAAGTCATCGGCAAAGGGATGCTGATGTTTATTATAATTATTCTTAATAGCTGATTTGTCAAAAGCCTGAGTTTTAACACATAATTTACAACTTTAAAGCCATTTCCTCCGATTGTCTCACAATTTAAAGGAAACAGTCGGAACGAAACAAAAAAATAGTTACAAATAGGTGGACACGAGAACTTAGGCAGCGCCGGCGCATACGCGAATGTTTACGCTGCGTGTGCGTCGGATTTCCACCTTACATAAGGTAGGAATGCTAATCTTGCCGTTGCAGGCGTGGGACCAGATTCAGTAATTCCCTACAGGGGTGCTATTCCGGCGGACATCACTTCACATCTCGGTGCTTCACGCTTACCTCAATTATCAATACGCTTTACTTTGAATTATTTTGTATTTTCTCTCATTTTGTATGCAAATAATCAAACAATGTTATTTGGCTTAGTTATTTACTCTCAAACGACCACAGTCGCAAAGGAATTGAATTTTAAAGTTACCTCGCCACGAGCGAAGTGTGTTTTGGCGCCCACCGGAATACTTTAGCAGTAAGCAATGCTGAAATCTCCGTTTTTTAATTATTACTTTCGTCCTTTTGACGCGTGATGTTCTCACTATTCTTGTGAATAATACTGTGTAGTTCCTTGTCCTATATTTTAATGTTTGTTACAGAGATTAATTTAAAGCAAAAAAGATACGGGTAGTAAATTCTCTGATAGGGGAAACTAGGCTGTGTTTGGGATCGAAGGCAGTTTCACAGAAAATCTATACATAAAGTTTTAAATGAAACAAATAGGTAACGTTGTAAATCATTATAGAATTTATCAAATAAAATAGTTAAATAATTTAGTAATTTGAGAACCCTTAAGGACAATTTGGCATTTATCAAGATTCACACTACATCAGCGTACTGCTGGCAGTTAGGGTACGCCGCAAGACCAGCTACCCTCAATCAAGGTTGTTGCCTATACATCGATTATGTAAGTTCCCAGACGTCTATCGAACCCACTGACTTACTTCCCATGCGTGTCGGGTGCGCACGAGTGGCTCAGCCGACGTCCGCCGACCGGAACTCCACCAGCCAGTGTTGAGTTTGCAGAAATGCAGACTACGGCTAAAGAGTGTGCAACATAAGAAACACCCACTGCATAGGAAAATGTATATTTAGTTTTGAAAAGTGACAAAATGACACAGATTTAAAAAAAAGCGTAGGTAGTTACTCAAAAAAAAGGGGATTTTACTAATTGCAAGCAAGGTTCATAATTGTTATTATTTTGCATTTTCCATGCTAAACTAAAGATACGAAAAC
The DNA here is from genome assembly GCA_950022985.1 of Udea ferrugalis. Classification (NCBI taxonomy): domain Eukaryota; kingdom Metazoa; phylum Arthropoda; class Insecta; order Lepidoptera; family Crambidae; genus Udea; species Udea ferrugalis. The sequence continues at coordinate 1,007,104 of OX465527.1, read as the reverse complement.
CGAGAAAGACATCCGGTCTTGGCTTCAAGCAGTGATCGAGCCAGCGTCTTCCCTGGCTCATAAATATACCAGAAAGATTTGGCCGGTCTGTTAATGGTCTCGGTAGCTTAATGGTAAGAGCAGTCGCCCGGTTAGCGAAAGACGCGGTTTCGATTCCCGCCTGAAATCAAGACCGAATATTTTTTACCGGTTTTTGGATTTTCATAACTATTTCTGAATCGAAAAACTTCGCCGCGTTTTTCCTGTGCACTGTGGCTAAACCATTCCCAGCAAGATATACCTAGATGCGACGCCCACAGCATGTGATAGGAAACTGCATATTACTGAAAAGTGTCAAAATACAACAAAGAGAGTTATTTAAACTTTTTGTTAGAGAAAAAAATGCATTCACGGGCTGACCTGTACCTCCAAGCAACTTCGCCTCTGCAGGCTAAAAGATTAAACATTTGATCAACTTTATTGCCAAATGGGGTTTGATAAGCGACGCGACTCACTTAATTAAACGCTAGGTAGATGGTTCGTACGACCTCAGTTAAGGCCTATCTTATTCGAATCTTCTCTATGTGCAATATCAATCAAACATTTTACTTTTTATATTTATTCTTCATTGCACAAACAAAGGTAAAGTTTGCTGCCATTCAACCATCCGGCGAGGTTGTTTTCATGACTCGATTAATTGTTTTCATAAATCGAAAAACTTCGCGGCGTTTTTCCGGCGCACTGTGCGTTCTTTCACCGCTAGATCCGGAAGTGCAAGGCGGGGAGCACACGAGTGAAACCGCGACACTGACCACTCGCTGACGTCACCGAAGAAAGTGGTCCCGCCTGGCGAGCGCCGCGCCAGTGTGCGCCACGCCGCCGCGCGGAATGGCCGATAGTGGATGCTAAGATGGCTCTCCGGAGGCTGCTGAGTGCGGTGCGATCAGCGCGCGATGCCATCACACGCGGCGCCCCTATGGCCGACAACCTACTCAAATCCCTCCTATCTTTAACCGTCATCTGCTGCATCGCCGTCTCCTCTCCTCCATCAGCGTCTGCTAAACCGTTCGCGTTCAGTTTTCCCGCCGGGTGGTCCCTCGCTGGCCTGGTCGGCAGCGTCGGAGCCAGGTCTGATGAACCGGACCGAAGGGAACCTGCGGCAGGAGTGAAGCCGTACACTGGCAGAAGAATCGGAAACGACACTCTGAGGATGATCTACTTCTACGACCAGACCGTCGCCGTGGTCGAGCTCGGCCCCGGCAAGCTGCTGCTCAACTGCGAACTTATCGAAACTTAGTGAGTACTTCGCTTTTTCATAACCGTAGTCTCTGGTTGTTTCATTTTATGTGGGTCCGTTCATTATCCTGATGATGCGGTAGTTACAGCCAGGTTGACAGGTTTTCGTTCCAATCCCATATTGGAAATGAGTGTGTTTGAAGCCAAAGAGGTTTAAAATTTATGCATGACCAGTAAAGGCGGAAAAAGTTTTTGGCCAGTATTATTGAACTCAGTCATTATCAGCACTATTTCTTTAGAACTTTTTTTTGTTGTTTGACCATTATAAAATGTTTATTGCTAGTTTCTAAATTACCTAATTATCAAATTAATCTTGCGGGACCGCGCGTAAGTGAGACGCGCACTTTTGGATGATGTAGAACTAGCTTTACGCTAACGGCTAATCGTTTTAAATAATGAAGCATCTAGGTAGTTTATTCTAAATGATGTGGATGTGAAACAGACATGCAGATTGCAGAAGAACAATTTTATAATCAAATCTTCACAAAACAAACATTGTAATTTTTGACTCAAAATACTACTTATTTCATTTGAGTTACTAACCGCTAGCCTAGGGATAACTTTGTCAATTTCACCGGACTGTAGAGCGCGAGTCAATTTTTTGAGGTTCATTAGTGCAAAAATGTGATATTCTAAAAAGTTTTTTATTTAATTAGTCAAAAGCCTTTTTTTACAATTTGCTTAATCATTAACTCTAATTGACCCCTCTGGCTGCTACAGCAAGAACCCTGTTCACACAGTAGAGCAATAATTCTGCAAACCTCCTATAATAATAATCTTGTTTTAGAACTTACTATAATGTATAATGTTACATCCTCAATCTTCTGATGGATAAGTCAGTAGATAGGTAAATTACGTGGTCCGATATTTAAAGAAACCCTCTGCAGCTGTAAAAAAAAACGCGATGTTAATTCTCCGATAGTTAAGTAGATAGAGGGAGTTTAGGTTAGGATCCCTGTTCGATGACCCTGCGAAACCAATCTGCGACTAAACAGCAGGAGTCAACGACAAAAATGATGATTAAGTTATTAATGACATGGTCATAATATTATCTGCTTGCATGCCTATTTACCATTAACTTATCAGATCACGGATAATGTCCACCGATCATTATAGCGTTTGTTCAGGGTCATTTGCTATAGTAGAGCAAATATTACACAATTTAGTCATTGCACGTCAATTATTCGTTCATTATATGGACAAGGTCACAATCACATAGCTCTTATGCAGATACAGTTATCGATAATTTGAATTAACAAATCACTTTGCCCTGATGATTGAGGTCTGAAACAAATTAGTTTTAGGGTAAAGTCGCCAGTAGTCAGCCAGGCACCTAAGGTCAGCCTTTTCGGTCTTTTATACGCCACGAATAGCGCAATATTTTAAAACGACCAATAACATGGTGGTTAAATCATTCCTTGACTCTTTATTGGTCGAAACAGCTCGTGACTGGGGCGTGCTGCAGTCACCACAGAGAGAGAAACACGTTCATAGCAGTGCCAACGACGGATAGACGTTTGTTCGATGTCCGCCATTTTTTTTTCTAACTTTTCGTCGCTTGGTTATTAGCAATCAGCTGCTTTATCTGAAATTTTTACTGAAGTATTTTTGTCAGCTTATCTTATTCAATGTAATAAGAGCATACTTTTGTACGACAACTGATGTTTATCCTAAGAGAACACCGTTTTTGGGACGGCTGACTATTGGGTACAGGATTTTCGCTAGAAACGCCAGTACTCAGCCGGGGGTGGCTGACTTCTGGATTTGAGTTGTTTTTTTGTTTCTGGGTGATATGTATACCATTCGATTCGTTATTTTTAAACAGATTATTTAAAGCCTGGTCGTAGAACTAAAATATGAAGAAAACCCAGTAGTCAGCCGCTATAATGTACAGAGGCGCTGACATCAACTTTTACAAAACCGTTGCAAAATAGGTCTTATGTCAACGGCATAAGGCGCCCCTATGTAAAAGTTGATGGACGGGTCTCTGTACAACTTTTGATGCGGCTGACTACTGGGGTTTAGGGGTTTTGGTGCCTAAGGTCTAGAGCTCAGCCCCCTGTTTTAGTTTTGTAGGGTCAGTAATTGTTGGGGATTCATTATTCAAATTACTAGCAGTGTTAACTTTACAGTTAAAAATGTCTCAAGGGGCCTCTCAAGTATAAAGATGAAAACCCTGACGATAGCGGGCGGTGCGATGATAGAAAGAAGGAGAAATATTGACATGGGCATCACATCAAATAGGTTTTCCGGAAAAACCCGTTTTACAAGCGGTAGAAGAATGAGACCTCCTGAAACAGGGCAAATCTAGGTCACAAGTCAACAAGCAACAAATTCAATTCATTTTACCCCATTTTTTTGAGTTTTTGAACCCAAATATAAGCAGCCAACGTAGCGGCTGAGTACTGGGGAGCCAAAGGCTGACTTAAGGTTCCGTGGGGCTGACTACTGGGGAAAAGTGTCATTTTTTGTTATTTCGTAATTATCTCAGAGTTCGAGTAATTATGTTGTGTTGCACTTGAAGATCATCGAAGTTTAATAAATGATTGATGGCATAAAACATCATTTCACTCAATTAATAATTTCCTTATGAAATGAGAGCAGTGCAAAGTCAGAACTTTCGTTAAAAGGCTGACTACTGGGGACTTTACCCTATTCTCTTTTATAGATGTGCCATTTTTAGATAAAAATGCAGCATGATAAATTTTTATTCTGGTATAGAAAAAACTGTGTCGCCTATTTTGCAGACTAAGTGCTAATCGTCTGGTTTTCTGCCTTTAAAAGTTTTCAAAAGTTTCACAAAAATGTGCAGTGCAATAAATGTACTCGCACCTACACAGTAGTGTTAATTGATAATGAGTTGTCACTTTCGTTAATACCAGTCAGCCGCCGCTCTGCTAAAGACCAGCACAAAATGTAGATATTTTGTGCTGGTACTCTACTACTACTAGGTATTTCATCAACGGAAATTTTGAACTGAAGTAGAACTGAGGTCCAGTGTCCGCTTGGCCTCTCAGGTCGCACCCAGAACAATGTCAAGGCTAATACCACCAGTCTCCTCACACGTACATAAGTCACACTGACGGATTGGAACTAATAGTCGGTTGTTAGCGAAGTGGCCTTTCCTTGTGTACGGATTTGTGATTCGATTGGACCAACGAGACCAAGGCTAGAGCTGACAGCATTTATTTAGATAACTGTACAGTTTGTTTTTTACGTCAAAGTAATAACTCAAGACAGATTGAGAAAAAGAAAAGGTGCAAAATGAACTATAATCTTAGAAACCCTAATTAACTGAACAGGAGCGAATAATGGCAAAGCCTGCATGCCATTAGTTGTTTGGCACTTGTGGTAACCCTACCCGCAGACCCCACATCCATGGGATTTCGAAGGTATTTGTACGATGACAGTAAAATCATTTTCTAGTACTAAAATAATAAAAAACGCTGGAAATGCTTTTCCCGAAAAGACCAACTTTTCATTACAATTTTCCTCCTGGGTCAGCCACATTCCACCTTCCCTCCACCACACCTATATTGTACCTAATCAGCGTCTTTTGTTTAACCTTTAGACATTGTAAGTCTAAGGATCTATCTTAACTGTTTATTTTTATGGCTTGGGGTTCAATGGCGAAGGCTGATGCACTCAGTGTCTTTGACTCGGCCTGACCTGGCTAGGGCTGACAGGCGGAATCCTTATATTTTGCAAGTTACTTACCTGTTACTTTTGACCTTAGACAATATCTTCTGACAGCATTCTAGACTGCTGTCTTTGAACTTTTTAGTTTTTTTACGCAGTCTGGTTTATAATTTAAAGAACAAAACATCTTAAATATTTAATTGAATTATGATTAGAATGCCGGGTGCTTTAGGTAAACCAAATTCTGAAGTAGGCATGCATTGGGTAAATCAGAAATGCTTAAAGGAGTCTGATCCAGCTTTATTTTTCACAAAACTGTATTTTAAAGATTTTTTTTCCAAAAGAGATGGCCCAACCCTAGTCGGGACGGCTGTTGAGAGTTTAGGGTCTAGCAAATTCACAAATTAAGAATAGTGAATTGTTGTTGTCTTTCACGACGGATCGTTGAACCTGAAGTAGGTCTATTTTTTGCACAGGTACCTACCTGATAAAAAGTCCCTAACAAAGTCTTGGAAAAATGGTAAACTAATATTACTGTGCTCATCAAATATAGATTTTCATACCAGAACTTAGATGACAAAGCATGAAAAAAACAAATGGGATAATGCTTTCATGTTGACAAAAATAAAAAACATATCCATAAAGTCCAACTGCCGCAATCAAATGATAATTATTACTATTGACAAAATGTAATCTAGGCATCTATTAAAATCGTAACATTCCTACAACCAAAGTTCTGGTAAATTTCCTCTATAAGTCCATTGGACCTGTTTGAGGGTTGCCACTTTTGGTGCGAGGATGCCCTATATCCTGCTTTTTGTATAAATCAAAGCATTACGTGTGAATAAAAATACCGATTCCAAGGCGAAGACAAATTTATTAAAGTCCTGAAGAAGTATATACAAAATTTTGTAACACAATGCTACCGCGATTTAAAGGAGGATAGGGACATCTCTGCGTAAATAGATGGAACTAGAGCCTATCACATGCTTCCTATGCTATCTAAGGGCCGGCGCCCACCATCGGCATCGGCACGCTTCAGGATTTTAAGGTGGCAAATAGCAATATACTTTAACATAATGGCAATAAAGTAGAAATTTCCGTGATGTGTTCTCGTAAAAACAAAATGCATTTGTTCTGTTTCTGTTTCGGCATTTTCTACTTTATTGCTATTATGTTAGAGTATATTACTATTTGCCACCTTAAAAGCCTGAAGCGTGCCGATGCCGATAGTGGGCGCCGGCCCTAAAACTTGAAGTTTGCTTGTGTCAATGGAGTTGATACGACATCTATCAGGAACTTTACCAAATTAAAAGATGATTGTGAAACTATTATTTACAATTTAAACATACCGCCCACCATGGACGGATGTACATAACAAACATACATTCTGCCCCCTATGAATCAACATGCAAACGAAAGTGGACTGTATATTGATATAAAGATGAAAATCAAAGATATTGTTGACCCATAGTGACTAGATACACTACATGTTCATAAAACTAATTGATAACCAACTCTCAAACCTAATGTTATTAAACCTATGTTATTAAATCTATGTTATAAAACCTATGTTATAAAACAAAACTAAGATTCAAAATAATAAAACATATCCCCTCATAAAAACAACTAAAACACAAACAAATTAACTTCTCGTTGTTGTTTACAACTAGCACATGCTTAAAATAAAATCAATCTGCCACCGGTAAAATACATAATTTCGTAACTGGACGTTTTAATATAATGTCCTTGCACCTAAGACTAACCACTCTCGTGATATTGTCCAAACCCTTGTGTTTTTCAGTAATAATCCCTAGGAGCCATCTTGCTGGAGGAAGATCATCTTCCTTGACTAAGACTATGTCACCAATTTTGGGTTCCGGTGTAATATATGCCCACTTATACCTATTCAAAAATTGAAGCAAGTATTCGTTTGACCACCTGACCCAGAAATCATGTAACATTTTTTGGATCAACTTCCAACGTGTGAGACAAGATATTGTAGCAGTTTCGTAATTATTATCAGGCACGAGTATCAAAGGTTCACCAACAAGAAAGTGACCTGGTGTTAGTGGTATTGGATCCTGGGAATTGGTACTGATCTGAGATAGTGGTCTTGAATTAAGACACGCTTCTATTTGGTGCAGCAGGGTAGACATCTCTTCGTAGGTTAATGTTGTTGTTCCAATTACGCGTTTCAGGTGGTGCTTTGTGGATTTTATTCCTGATTCCCACAGTCCGCCGAAATGTGGGGCACGTGGTGGAATAAAGTGCCAATTGGTACCATTTGATGCTAAACTTTCGGCAATTTCTTTTGTTAGAGCTGAATTTTCTTGAGCAAATAGCGTTCTTAGTTCACGTGCAGCACCTACAAAGTTCGTGCCATTGTCGCTATAGAGATCAGCGCAATGACCACGTCTGGACACGAAACGCCTAAATGCTGCCAGAAATCCTTGCGAGGTGAGGTCACTTACAGCTTCCAAGTGAATGGCTCTTGTGGCCATACAAACGAATAAACATATGTAGCCTTTATAGGCGCGATGACCTCTTCCTTTGGCAGTCCTCATTTGGATGGGTCCAGCGTAATCTACGCCACTTTGATAAAAAGGACGAGTCGGTGTGACTCGGGCTGACGGCAACTGACCCATAAGTTGATCTCTTGATTTTGCTGCATAACGGATACAAGTGATACACTTGCGCACAAAGTGTTTTGTGCGATTTTTAGCATTAAATATCCAATAATTTAAACGCAAATAGTTGAGCATCAGCTGACATCCTCCATGCAATGTTTTTTCATGCGCATCTGCAATGACAAGATCTGTGAAGTGCGATTTTGACGGCAAGATGATTGGATGTTTTTGATCGTTGCTTATATCGGCGCTCTCGAGACGACCACCCACCCTCAAGACACCTTCTTTATCGAGGAAAGGAGATAGTGCGGTAAGTTTACTTTTCTTATTAACTGCTTGCTTTGACTCGATATCTTTCATTTCTTGGGAAAAGTTTTCTAGTTGACAATTTTTAACACAGATATTCCTTGCTTCAGATAGTTCGGTTTTGGTTAGCCACACAGGATATGAGGAACCAGTAGACCTTTGTGTCTTTGATATGAACCTCCTACAATATGCTAGCACCCTGATTAATTTCCGTAATGTTGAAAATTTGGTCCATAACTCTAACTGGTTCACTTCAACAACATGACACACCTTTTTTCCTTTTTCTTCCAACATTGTATCTTCAATCTTTGTCTTGTTATATTCAATAGGTTCCGTTTTTAACCATGCAGGCCCGTTTGTCCATAAAGGAAGTGAGTCACATTCTGATGGATTAACACCTCGAGAGGCACAGTCTGCTGGGTTATCAAAAGATGACACGTGTGACCATTGATCTCTGTCTAAAACGTTTAGAATATCTGAAACCCTGTTTGCAATGAATGTTTTCCAACGGCTTGGATGACTACTTAACCAAGCTAGCACGATGGTAGAATCAGTCCAAGCGTGCAAATCGGACTTTGGTACTTTCAAAACTTCTGAGACGTCCTTTAGCAATTTTGCCAGTAAGTTTGCCCCGCACAATTCAAGCCGTGGAATAGACACTTGTTTTATTGGTGATACTTTAGTTTTACAAGCCAAAAGATGAACATGGACATTTTCAAATTCATCCACCACACGCGCATACACTACAGCTGCATAGGCGTCAGTTGAAGCGTCGCTAAATCCATGAAGCTCTAGTGCTTTACAGTTTTCATTCATGCCAATCCAGCGTGGCAGGCGACATTTGGTAAGTGATTTAAGTTCTTCTCGATAAATCAGCCATGCTTTCAGTAGTTTTGGTGGTAGCTCTTCGTCCCATGCTATCCCTGCAAGCCATAGCTGCTGAATGAATATTTTTGCCTTAACTATTGCTGGCGCTATCCATCCCATTGGGTCAAACAATTTAGATATATCAGATATTACCTTCCTTTTTGTTACAGGTTCACTGACTGGAGGCAACTGCACAGAATATTGGAAGACATCATCTCGTCGGTTCCAGGTAAGTCCCAGGATTTTGATTACATCATCGGTTTTCAATTCTAGGTTGTCTCCCATTGCTTTTTTATCTTGGCTTATTTCTCTTAGAAGATCATCATTGTTGCTTGACCACTTCTGAAGTTCAAACCCTCCCTTTCCTAGAAGTTCCTTCATTTCGGTACATATTTGTTTTGCTTCTGAAATGGTCTGGCAGCCGGTAAGAAGGTCATCCATATAATAATCTCTTAAGACTCTTTCAGAAGCTAAAGGGAAATGCTTGCCTTCGTCATGTGCCACTTGCTGGAGCGATCTGACAGCCACATATGGAGCCGAAGCAGTGCCGAAGGTAACGGTCAGCAGACGAAAATGTGCAATCGGTTCTTCTGGAGTATTACGCCAAACGATACGTTGGTAGTTTGCATCATCGTCAGTCACCCTGATTTGTCGATACATTTTGACGATATCTGCTACTATACAAATAGGGTGTAGTCTCCATCTCATCATAATTTGCCTTAAATCCGACTGCAGAGTTGGACCTATCATCAATTCACTGTTCAGAGATATGCCGTTGTTGTCTTGACAAGAAGCATCAAAAACCACTCTGACTTTTGTGGTCGTTCTTTCATTTTTCACTACAGCGTGGTGAGGTAAATATACACTTCCAGGTTTGTCAATCTCTTCAGGCGGTATCATTTCCATATGCCCAAGGTTTAAATACTCGGCAATCACATCTGAATACTGAATCTTCAGTTCCGGTGATTTCAGTAGTCTCTTTTCCAGCATGAGCAACCTTTTTACAGCGATTTGCTGTGAATTTCCGTATTTACAGCGTGGTTCTTCATCTCTGAATGGCAATCTGGTAACATAACGCCCAGCTGGATCTCTTGTTGTTGTTTGGCTGTAGAACTCCTCGCATCTTTCCTCTTCTGGTGTAAGACGCCTTTTGTTAGCTGAAAAATCATCAGATTCAATTTCCCAAAATCTTTTGAGATCAAATGTTACATCAACTTGAGCATGCAAAGTGACTACATTGTTGCAGCTGGATGGTTTGGTTTCGGAAACTTCCCTAACTTCCCCTGATAAAATCCAGCCTAGTTTGGTATTCTGGGCGATTGGTGTTCCTATTGGACCTCTTACTAGCCCCTCAGATAATATTTGACAGTAGACCTCTGCACCCAACAATAAGTCAATCTTACTAGATAGATTGAACTTTGGATCCGCTAGTTTCATTCTAGGCATGTTGTGCCACAGATGAACGTTAAAGGTTCTTTCAGGAAGGAAAGAAGTCAGCTTGGTAAGTACATGAGCTTTAACTTTGATGATAAATGTTGGGTCTTGGATAGACTGTAATTTGATATAAACTATGTACTTGGAACTTAGCGATGCATTAGAATCACTCCCCACCCCCGATATGACACTTCTGCTTTCTTCTTTCTTTAGCCCAAGTAATTTAACCGCAGACTCCGTTATGAAAGAAGCCTGTGATCCCTGATCTACTAAAGACCGAAGTGTCATAAAAGATCCAGTGTTGTCCTGAACTTTTACTAGAGCGGTCGGTAAAAGAACTTGACTCTTGTTGTTAGAGAAGCAAGTGGTTATGTTTGTTTCATTGGTTTCGCCTGATGCTGTTGCTGTTGTCGCAACAACATTGTTATCATTGGATCGTACGTTTCCCTCTGAAACGCCCGTAGATCCGTTGGTAAAGTTACTATGCAAAAGAGAATGGTGTTTTTTGTTACAGATTCTGCATCTGGTGGGCAAACGACACGATGTTACTGAATGGTTTGGACCTAGGCAGTTATAACATAAGCGAGAGGTTTGGACAAAGTCACGACGTGTTAACATGGATTCATTAGAGAACTTCTTGCAATTTCCTAACTTGTGGTTATTATCAAAACAGAAAGAACATGAAGAATTTTTGTTACTGGCATTGGCATCAGTGGCGACATGATGAGACTGAGTGTTTCTTGTGACCTTAAGGGTCAAGAATTCAAGTGACCTGAATCTGTGTTCTAAAAACTCAAAAAAAACTTTTAATGTTGGCAATTCTGTGGTGACATTACAAGATTTAGCTTCCCACAGCTTGCGCGATTCGCCATCTAATTTCAATGCTACAACGTAAATTATCATAATGTCCCAGTTTTGGGTGTTTATCCCTACATTTTTTAAGGCGTTAAGACACTCATTTGTACCGTCAAGAAGTTCCTTCAGGGCACTTGAAGTCTCTTGTGTTACATTTTTCAGACCAAAGAACTTCTTAAGGATACAGTTTGTAAGATATTTTTTATTGTTAAAACGGTTTTCCAAAAGTTCCCAGCACACTAAATAATTTTCACTTGTAATTGGAAGATGGCGAAGAAGTTGTTCTGCTTCGCCAGATAGGTAACTTTTCAGATAATGAAGCTTCTGCACGGTTTGAAGTGATTGGTTGCTGTGAATGAGCGACAGAAAAAGATCGCGGAATGTCGTCCACTCAGAGTACTTTCCCGAAAATCCTGGTATCGAAATTTTAGGTAATTGTACATCGACCTTTGTTGAACTCGCCGGGACTGGATCTTTGTTCCGTACATTGCCATAAGACTCCTTTAAAACGCTCTTATATTCCGTGTATAGCTCCTCCGTATCACTATAAACATCGTTCAGGTGGTATTGTGACTGTTCAAAATCTGCTTGGTTATATTCGAGAATTAACCTCTGATGTGTTTTCCCGAAACTCGCCCACAAATCTTCCAAAGTTTCCAATCTAGTTTCAATGTAGCTACTGGTTATTCTATCTTTTGGGGATTTTTTATAGTTGGTAAATGCTTTCGAAATTTTGTTGTTTATATCACCCTGTACTCTAATCAATGAATCCATTTCAACTATGTTCAGAAACTAACTTTGTTTAAAATAATTATGTTTGTTTGAAGTTTGTCCAAAAATTTTCAAAGTCTTTGACAGTTGCTGAGAACTAATTATTCTAAGTCCTGTATGGGCGTAAATTTTCAGAGTGTTTTTTGTCGGTACTTTTGGAGAAAATTGGGCATGGATTCCCCGTCTCAACCAAAATCAGCTTAAAATTTTACAAGTCTAAAACTACTCCGACTTTTCTAAGTAAATTCTTCCTTTGAACTAAGATTCACTTTTGCTTGGCTACTGGTCATACAATTAGTTCACTTTACTTACAGTTTTCCAGCCCATACAATTAGCTCTCAACATCAAAACCTGATCTCCGCTAGGTGCCGCTTCCTTGTTACCGCTTGTCCACACGTTCTCCACAAAAATATCCGGCTCGAAGGACCATGAATAAAAACACCGATTCCAAGGCGAAGACAAATTTATTAGTCCTGAAGAAGTATATACAAAATTTTGTAACACAATGCTACCGCGATTTAAAGGAGGATAGGGACATCTCTGCGTAAATAGATGGAACTAGAGCCTATCACATGCTTCCTATGCTATCTAAAACTTGAAGTTTGCTTGTGTCAATGGAGTTGATACGACATCTATCAGGAACTTTACCAAATTAAAAGATGATTGTGAAACTATTATTTACAATTTAAACAACGTGTATGAAAATGACACATTGTGTTGAACTCTCGACAAGTTAATCCGCAATAATATTACAGTGCAGACTCCCTCTACTGACACTTTTGCTTTGAAGACAAGTAGTACTACGATACAAAACTCTCAAATCAAATCAAAGATTTATTTCACTCATGTGGTCTCACACATGTAGTGGTCTCATGTGGCTCTTCCAAATACAGTAGATTAAAGTTTAAACAGCTAATTAAAGTAAAGACGGAGGTAACACGTCTGAGAAGTAGGTAGGTACTCTAACTAAATGCTAGTATCTAGTTAACACAGAATTAAATAATCAATTAATTGATTTCGCAGTTTCGATCATATTTTAGGTTATACATGTCGATACTGACAAGGTCATGTCATTAACTTAATAACCTATAATTAAATAAGATAATTAGATACCTAGATTTAGAACGTTATTAATATATATTATTAGTTATAGCCTATATTCTGGTAATAGAAGCAATTAAAAATAACGTCTGAGGGGTGAACTAATGATCCGTTTAAGTGCGTGTGAGTGTATCTAATAAATAATAACAATGAAAAAAAACTGTCTCATAATAGTTGCTTAGGTCAGCTACGTCGAACCTTGACATTCTGGGAATTTCTTGACAAGGGTGAAAATTAGTACCTATCACCTTTACAAATTTAAGTTCCTTACTGCTAAACCGATGCTGATCTATGAGTGTACACAATAAGGTACTAAATAATAACTGCAATTTCAAGAAACCACGGGCCTTATTAATATCCGTTTACGGCTCAGTTTAAGCTCAATTTACGTCTTTAAATAATAATGATAATCGTTTATTTATTTGTCTTAAACAACACAACAGTTGTCAATCTGTACATTTAGGTACCATATTCTGAGAAATAAATTATTTGATTTGATTTGTGTTGCAATTATACTATATGTAGAATGTAGAGACGAATTAGATTGACATTTGACAACCGACACTTCCTAAATAGGTTGAGCACTACGTGTTATACTAAGCGTAACGTAAAGGTTTAAAAAAGAGAAAGAGAGAAAATACTTAACCAATTTCTAACCCAACAATGAGTCAACTAAAATTATAGAGATTGCAAATAATGTTATAGGAGCAAAACACCAAACAAAAGGTTACATACAACACATAACATATCTACCCTCACGACCATATCCCTAATGGGTTGGTCAGAGGCACACTGATTGTTGCCGTCATGGTGAACGGAACATTCAGAAGCCCACATTTTGCCTAGGGATTTTGAACCCAACGTGGTAAGGTTTCATACACAAACACATTCATGATTTGAAAGATGGGCTTGTGTTGTGACAGACACTGCCAGGTTATAAAAGCCATTGGTAATTGGTAATCAGCGAGTAATGATGATTAGTGGTTACCCATTCTCGTTGCTAATTTTCGTCGCTATAAAAAGAAATAGGTAATTTATCGCTTATGCCAAGCGTTCTCACTTACGCCACTTCCTCGGGGTCCATAATTTGAGGTAGTTTGCGGAGGTAACGGTGGGGCCCTGTTTCTCCGGGACTCTTTGAGAATGACGTGAATTTTAGGAATACGCCATTTTCATCATCAGGAGCATTGTTCTTGTCAGTGGAACAGGCTAGATTACTCGCTCTACTTTTCTGGATTCTGGTGGCATCATGAATTATATAGTACGACCATGACGTTGACCTTTTCCTTGAATTGTTATATGATATTCTGTCATAACAAATGATTTGACTAATGCAGCAAGTGATGAGTATTTGAAATTAATAACGAAATAGGTACCTGGATTTTTAAGATACCTTTATTAGTCTATGATTTCGTTCATCATTAATGAGTATACAAAAAAGGGCCCTGTACCTAAAGTGCGCAGCGAAATATGCAACCATCTCCGTATAGGTCAATCTACTGTTAGACATGAGTCTTCCTCCAACGCTCTTTCCTTTTCTTACGCTTGACGTAGGTATTTATTTCCCAAATGCAGCCAACCAAAGAGCGCCTGCCTTTAGTTTTTTTCTACAAACTCCCCGCAAAGATGGCGATAATCCTGGACTTTCCAAACGTCAATCAGGGTAGAGCACTTCTTCCTTCTCATGCCGTCTCGTAATGTATCTATAGAACTACAAGTGACAGTTTTACTTGAAGGCGTTGTGGTTCAATTATGATTTGTGTTTGTGAATTTGGGGGTAAGTTATTGAAGCAGTGTAGAGTCCCAGTGAAATATAACCCTTGCTTACGCCCGCCGTCCGTAGTTCCCTGTCCGTCGCAATCTCGAGGATACACTGAGTATAATCACCTGGTGCTGGTAATCATTCGCGGATTTATGGCTTCCTTTTGTGGTGATACGGTGTCTGAGTGACAGGACATGGCGCTCGCGGCTCTACACAATGCAACATCCACTGACGACTTTGATAGCGCATCTGCATTCATTCTCGTAAGAAAGTGAAGTTTCGATGGAATCGGACCGGTTAGTAGAGTCACATTATGTTTTTCGAACTGTTTCTCATTGTATGTCAATTCTCGACTTGGTTTTTAAGTCTTCATGAAATCCTTCGATTTTGATGAAGTTTTGACACCCTTTTAGCACAAGATCCTAGATTTATTACAAAAGTTTATTACATTCGTTTAGTATTATAAAAGATATCTCGGTGATGTGAAAACTCGTCGTTCCAACCGAAGCGAGTTCCTAAGGTGTAAGGTCTAAGTTGTCGACGGTGCAGTACTTATGATGCAAGCAATAGCCTACTTTCAGAGGTAATTCGAGCTAGATTGGCGAGCATTGTCATTGTCTTGCGATTTGAGATCAATTTAGTGAATGACTGATTTTTACGTCAATTTACCAAGAGAGTATGTACACTATACTTGCACAAGTAAATAGGTATTCCCAAGAAAACCAGCCAAATGTAAGTAATAATACATGGTGCTGATTTAATTAGCTTGATTTTATGATATCAGTGTACGAGTATAGGTATCGTCGCCCTTTTGTTTTCTCCCTACTAGAGAAAGCAGTAACAGTAGTAAATAGTAATTCAATTGTTACAAGCTTTCAAATGCACTACTTGACATTGGCAGCATGTTCTCGCTAACAGAGTGTATAGCCCTTTAACCCTAGAACCCTCTAATATAAAAAACTTATGAACGCAACTGATTCCGTTGCTCGAGATAAGTTTAAAAAAATTGCAAGTAGATATTCCGTTCATTCAGTGCGTCCGCCGCGGTCAAGTGTGTGCTCGCCATAAATCGTACTGCTGTTGAGTGTCGACACTCAGTGTCTGACACAGCCTGCGTCATGGAGTCGTTTAAAATGCGACGCAGGAGACGTACAGCGGGCGTCGCGTGTCGCAAGTTGGCCGATTGTTGAATATTGATAGATTGCTCCCCTTACCCTTCGAATGATTCGTTTCTCTTCTAATCACTTTCGCCCATCGACGTCACTAAGTTAGACCATGTGATTTATAATTATCCTCTGGGGCTTTTTAAATGAAAGAAAGAAAGAAAGAAACTTTATTCGACTGTTAAAAAAAGGTATAAAAGAATAAAATCACAAAGTTAAACACAATAAACAAAAAAACCAACCAAAATAAACTTACAACTAATAACAAAAATACCTTGCACTTAACTATTAAAAAAATATAAATGTAACAGCCGAATTGGCTAGCTAGCTCAGCATAATGCTACAGCCTGAGCTGAAGCGCTGGTTTTCAGCTAGAGCCGTGAGGAAGCAGGTAGCTTTGAATACAAGATTAACTTAAAATTAGGTAACAGTAACAGGTAACGATAACAGTAATACAAATATTGCACAAGTTTTTTCCTCTATGGTAATTGTTCTGTATTGTGTACTTGTGTCGTTGGATCAATAGTAAGGTATGTAGTAGGAAAACTTAAATAATTAAATAGAATAAAAAATAAACTGCTTAAAGGATTATTATGGGTATTGAAAATAGGAGTTGGATTCGAAATTATTGAAATAAGAAATAAACGATAACTACAAAGAAAGTTGAATCTTGAAAATATGCTCTTTTATACATTTCCGAAAAGAGACAATGGAAGTGAGGTTACGTATAGGAGGAGGTATGTTGTTCCAAATTTTTGAGGCGGCGTACTTGAAACTTCCTTCAAAAGCTGCAGTTCGGTGAGAAGGAACAGCAAGCCGAGCAAGACGGGTGCAGGAGGACCAAGTTAGCTTTTCGTAGAGATATAAAGGCTTGCGACTCTTAACAGTGCCAAACAGGAGAGAGGCGAAATGAACAAACCTCCTTGAGTTCATATTTAATATTTTAGCTTTATTAATGAATGGAGAAACGTGGCTTCGAGGAGGAACATCGAAACAAAATCTAGTGCAAGCGTTCTGTACTCTTTGAATCAGCATTTTGGTTTTTGCCAGAAGTCTAGGCCCATACACAGTGTCAGCGTAATTAAATTTAAATAAAAATGTACTGTCAACGGCTATTCAGATAACCTTTTATCTCGTTCATGCCAATCATTTACCATATACCGAACCTGAAGAAAAGAGATTTACTGGAAATACCAATTTTTACTCTTAGAAGATACTGTTTCTTTACAATATCCTATTTTCACATCCTGGAGTCAAACCGACACCTATAATTGATACCTTTAACACCAATCAGAGTTGAATTTTTTTTTTTCTACAATTCTGAATTCTTAAGTATTCATTCGATAAATAATTATTTTAGCGTTGCAGTTGTGTAATGCTGTAATATTAACAGTTATTTAATAATGTCGTAATATTATTATATTGAGCAATGAGCAATAACTTATTGATAACTACGAAGAGAACAATGCCTAACATTCTTTTTACACTTTAACCTGGTTTTTTGGTCGTACAGTCAGCAACAAAAAACGCTAAACATTTTAATCCTTTATTTATCTCAAACAGGTCGATTTATATGGAGCTTTTTTTCTCTAACGTGAAACAAGTTTTCAGATAAGGTCTACAGATGGACTTTATGGACTTACAGTTGCTCAGCTTTTGGTTACTTTAAAGCCTATGTTCAATCCGTATGTTGTTTGACCCTAAACGTCCAAACAAACTATTTTCTCAATCATTTTTTACTTTTTTAAGTTTGAAGCACTGGTATACATAAGTATAGATATATCATTTCTTTTCCTAAGCCTAAAACCAGAATGCGTGTTGTAAATAATTGCTTTCCGCAGGAATGGCCACGTCACACAGAAGTTGGATATAACTGTCAGTCGTACATATGTATGACCTTTAAATGCCTTCGATTCTAGGAACAGGTGGCCAAGGTCCCACGTGAAATATTGATAAATCAATTAGGTGGGCAATCGATACACCAACTCTACCACATCGGCCATTATTTTCAATTTAGAGGCCACACTGTAAGTTGTTCTGTTTTCCAATATTCTATACAGATTGATTAATGTTTTTCATTGTTACATGATTGCTACACTTCACCTGAAATTAGTTTTTTTGCACAAAGTGACACACTCTGAAACTTCTTTCACAGTTTCAATAGGCCGTTGGCCGTTAGTGGCAGCGGGAAAGGTCACTGGAATGTTCAAGGCCTGACGAAGGTAGAGGAAGAGAGAAGGCGGACGAACTAGAAAAGAATCCGGAGGAAGAAGACTTTGTGTCCGAATCTAACATTGTGGGAGATTAAGTCTGCTAGACTTCGCTGGCTCAGGCGCGTTGAAAGCATACTTGGGGCGTCCAAACGGACGTTCCAGGACGCCCCAGGTGCCGCTAGAGTGAAGAAGTAAGGCAGCCTCCCTTGGAAACAGCTAGCCCATGACCGAATGCATGGTGTGTTCTGGCATTGGAGGCCGGGATTCATTTTGGATCACTGCGCTACAATATATACTTAGATATTTAAATGAATTGATATCACACGGCATAGGAAATTTTGTGACAAGTAATACCATACCAATTCGAGTTCAAAGAACTTTCCAGAATCAGTCTACAGACCCTAGGCTCTTCAGCGCAATGGCACAAAATAGTTCTACTACCTATTTATTTTGTGGCAATAGGTGGGATCACTAACCATAAAGTAATACGGTAACAGGCCAGTCAATAAAATAACAATAAGTTTGTACCACAAATTCTTGAAGATTTCACAACCACATTTGTGACGAAGCAGTGACAGACCAATCATTTTAGAAAATTGAGCATTGTTCTCAACGACCGCAGTCAATAATTTTGTAAATGTTTCGAGGTCTTACGAGCGCTCTCGACCACGATGGACTTAGCTAGAGGCTGCATCAGGACCTCACTCCAGCCCTCTCTCCAACACCTAAACGAATGTACATATGGGGTCATGTATATTTTAGTTTTATACTTGTATAACTGTAAATGTATATGGTGCAAATAAACAATATGAATATGAATATGAATATGAAAAATCTAGACGGAAATAGCTTCAAAAATAATTTAACTGATTGGCTGATAAACAAATGTTTTTATGATATAAAGGAATATTTATTCCATGATAAAGATTATATAGTATAAGCGCTTTCTTTCCTTAATTAGCTTTATTTTATTTATTTTTTGTGTAAATATTAACATTTCATTTTCAAATAGATAAGACTTAGTTTTAGGTCATACCAAAATTGTACAATTTGTAGTGTTCCTAAAGTATAAGTACTATGTATTAATTTTTAAAAAATTGTAGTTTTAGGTTAATATTGCAAATATGTGCCAACTTATGTACAATGCAAATATGTACCAACTACCAATGTTACTTTAGAAATAAAAATTAAGGTTTTTTTTTAATAATTTGCACGCCTTTGCCTTTCAGGGAAAGATGGAAAGGTTTGGGGGAGACCTTTACCCAGCAGTGGGATCTTGTAGGTTAGCAAAAAAAAAAAAATATTTGCACGCCTGCTAGCAGGCCGAATACTTTGTCCAGATATTTTTTAAGACCTATTGACTCACTTGTATTCATTGCAAATAAATGTTTTGTTTGTTTGTTTGTTTGAATTCTTGAACGAGACGCTTCATTGCCTTAAGCAGGGCGCCGCGTTTCGGCCGCCGGTCATTGCTATGTGAAGGTGTTCATACCGGCATTGCACGGCGTCCACTGAGAAGTGCCTCTGAGGGCTTTTTGTGTGTTTGTTCTGCTGGAGTGAGGTTGATAGGGGCAAAAACCGATCCGTCATCTCTTGTCCTGCTTAGCCGCTGAAGTACTAATCGAGTAGCGTATGTCTTGAGTCTGTACTTCTGTAGAATTCCAAAAGTACTGCGGTGGTCTCCTGGATAGTGGATAGATATGGATGTGGAATTCCCCATGTAAAAAATAAAAAAGGGTCCTAATGTTACTCGTCCTCGTCTATAGGCTGCTCATTTACCACTGAAATTTTATGAAGAAACCTGAATCTAAACCTGGAACAGTTAACCGCTTTAGACCTGGATCTTAATTCTTGTAAAGTCGACAAAGGTGACCTTACGTATCGTGATTGCGCCTCAATCGGCGCACAATGCGCGTTGCTACGTCGATTGTTGTCGCCTGCGCCGGCTGCGCGCGCGCACACACAGCCTATTTATTCCCTTGCTCAAACTTGTCAAATTGTCTAAAAAGGAATGCACTGTTTCATCATGTAGAAATACATTACGTTAATACTTGTTATTATTATCTTTAGCATTTTCCATGCAGTATCTTTATTAAAGATTCGAAAATCATAAAAAGACATTCGGCCTACTAGGCATCTGGCGGGAATCGAACCCGCGTCTTTCGCAAACCGGGCGACTGCACTAACCACTGTGCTACCGAGACCATTAGCAGACCGGCCGAATCTTTCTGCTATAGGTATTTGCCCTATGAGCTAGGGAGATTCCATCAATGTTAAAGGCAGTAATACCTTTCATTAATACTTATTTCGAAGCAGCAGCTAGGTAATGCAGTATACTTATAAGTTTTAAACATTGTCAGAGCGCATTGTATTCAACCGAAAAATGGCGTGCAAAAGTTAATTAGATTGAGTGATCATTATGGTTTAGGTTTAAGACATTTATTTCTCTAAAAGAATACAATAATTCACTTATAAGAGAAATACACTGAAATCTTAAGTACTTACTTACGAACAAAACAGGTGAGACTAATATAATAAACAAAAACAATACAAGCCACACTAATTTCCACACCCACAAAGCCACAATCTAAGTCCGTAACTTAATCATTATATATTACACATTTCTGTAAATGTTGACAATACGATTAGAGGGACCACTTACTAAATCAGTGGTTAAAAGAAAAGAGATCACGCTAGGTAATTTTATCACGATTAGACAGGTAGCCATATCTTACAGTCCTCTTGACTCGGTCAGAATAACCGTAAACATCTGTTTAAAAGGAAGGAATCTACATGGTTCAGAATACTTACCTGTGTTTAAGTAGCCGGTAGTCACAGTCAGGTGTCTTTGTGATTGTAATGCGAAGCCGGCGGAATTGTCGCATTTGTCGCGCAGACGCTAACTAGACTATGTGGAACGCTTTCTCGCCTTCTCTCCGTATGTAGAGACCACAGCACCAGCACCTGTTTAACGTCTTGTATTTGTTCTGCCATTAAGTTTATGGTTTGTATCGATTTCCTGGTAGACTGTTGGAAAATCTGCTTTCTAAGAAACACTAAGTAAGTGGCCTTAAGAGTTTGAAGATTGTTTTTCCAGTTCTAGCATATATGAATTCGGAATAGAAATGTAACTGGGACCTAACTCAAGATCTAACCCAAATTGATCAGAGCTTGTACTATACGTGTCATGAAATGAAATAATGCACACGAGTTAAGTCACATTAAGACTTAAGAGTGACTCAAACCTAATTTCTGAGATTCGGGCGGAATTCGTAAGCGCAACTTTATCCTCTCTCTGCCGAATTTGGAACTTCCGCCACGTAAGCTATATTTTAATGCTAGTTGTTTGCATATTTGAAACAACTATAGTACGATTAATAATTGTAGTCAGCAAAATGACAACTTCAACAGTGACTGATACAAAAAAGGGTGACCCGCTACAATAGTGACGTTCGGCAATCACTAGACTTAGACTTTTAGTCATGCTTTATTTTATTAGGTATCGAAGCCTTTTTTTAAATTGTGAATATTTAACAGGTACACAACGAATTAAATACTACGATTTAAGAAATATGGACCCTACCTCCATAATAAAACCTCTCACTAAAAAAACCATAGCTGGGAAAAAAATGTTCAAAGAGGTTCAGGGGAATTAACACTTGAAAGTCAGGAAAATACAAGTAATTATATACGTTTTTATTCGTTACGGTTGCTATTGATTCCGACTCCGATTCTGAATCGGTATAGGTATTCAGAATCGGAATCGGAATCAGTTACGTTTATAACGAAGGAATTCACATATTGGTCTATAATGTGGTCGAGTTGCCACATTTTGTCTTCGACTTTTATGGCATGGTGTATGCACTGTCTCCAATTATCAGGCGTCACCTCTTTCAGGCCTTCTTCAAATATTTTTTTTACCTCTTTTATTTTAAAAGTTTTATTGTTCCTGGCAACGTACCCCTTTGCTTGAGCCCAAACTAACTCTATTGGGTTGAGCTCACAGTGATAAGGTGGCAGACGCAGGATTGTGACACCGTATTCAGCGGCCAACTCTTCCACAGCATTCATTCCTTCGTAATTCGATTTTTGTAATTTTACTATTTCGATTAATTGAGCCTTTATCATTGTAGGTTGATATTTAATTTGTTTTTCATCTAACCACTGAACAGCCTTCCGCCAGTTTGAAGTGGGGATACGCTCGACTTTTCTTGAATGGTACGGTGCGTTAACTAATACCAGCACCGCACTTGGCTTTAATTTTGGCAAAATGCTTTTAAGCCATTTCTCAAAACACTCTGAATTCATCTCTTCATGATAGTCCATACTATTTTTCTTCGATTCAAAAATAAGTAAACCGGAATCTACAAAACCTTCATCACTGCCTATACATATGTGAAATTATAAGGCGTCGTCCTTTGCCGGTTGGGCCCTTTAGGCCTGTAGTCAAACCTTTAGAAAACGCTTGTTTGGAAGATTCTACTGTTGTATCCTCCCAAACTTTTCCAGTTGTATGACCCGTTAATAAACGAAATAGAGAAACAAAATATTTTGAAACTGAAAACCTATTTACTAAATACAGTTTACCGAAATATCTCTATGTCTCAAGACGAAAGTCTGACCAGTGTGTGTTGCCAGTAATGACATATGGAAGTGAGACGTGGTCATTCACTTCGACTATTTTGCCAGGCTGTAATGTCGACTAACTTTTAATTGTAAAAACTCGATTTACCACATCACTATTTATTTGGGACTGAAAACCTGCCACACTGAAAATGTCATTTCACTGACTACAATTAAAAATCCTAGTATAGCATTAAAATGGTTGTTCCCGGAAGAAAACCACTTAACATGCCTCCTGAAGCACGAAGACCAAATTGTAGTGGACTTTTGATTCGATATTACGGAATCATTGATGGCGGTTGCGTAATCCACGTCATCTTTGAGGTTAGCAACCGGATGTAAATCAATAAGCCGTTTTTTTCAAAAAAACAGTTGGTTTTAAATTTCCAACCCAGTAAAGCACCTCGATTTTAGCTACCAAATGAGCAAACTGTTTTTTTTGTTTGTTTGTGAGTTTCATGATGTCTATGGTTTTTTAAGGCTCGATCGGAAGTCTTCTTTCTTCTAAAACTCAAGAAAACTGCGTCCAAGTTATATACTCCATTGGAATTCGTCCTCGATCATTTCACAGTCACTTAAGCCATTGTATTTCCATCCTTCCCACTCATGTGTCCATGTTCTAGAAGCATCTAGCTCCCCCCCCTGGGGCAGAGAGTGTGTAGCGCCGTCTCTGACTGGTCACTTGGATCGTTTAACAATTGCCGAGCAAGTCTGACGATGTTATGCAATACGCGTCAGATCATTATGACACGGAGCAATCATCACGACTCACTTGCGTTTGCGCATGTGTGCTTCGGAGAAAACTATTCAATTTCGCACATGTGTGGTAGCTTTATGACCGTAAAAGAAATCAAGTTAAGCTTCTACTGTATAATGCTCTCGGCGAATCACTGTAATAAAGACTTGTAGAACACAATTTTACGTTGTTATGCAAATCCGTGTGTTTTATGGAAAGTCAGTAGAAATAGTTGGTAGTAGTAGCTGATGTGGGAAAAGCCGCTGCCAAGCTAAAATGGGATTGGGCCGGACACATCTGCAGGATGCCGGGCGATTTGTGGGCAAAAGCAGCTACAGAGTGGGCCCCTCCTAAGCAGTTCCGACGACCTGGCAGACCAAGGCGCAGGTGGCGTGACGAGCTGGACGCCTTTGTAGGGGACTGACCGAAAAAGGCCCAAAATAGACTCGCGTGGAGGAGGGGAAGAGAGGCCTTTGCCCAGCAGTGGGATCCTCATGGCTGATTTAGATTAGATTAGTAGAAATCATTTTGTTCTGGATTTTTAGTGCTATTGTATTGCATGTGAAGTATAACTGTTTGACAAATAGTGGATCACTGTCACAGTTCCTGAAATACCTAATAGGTATTGCGATGGAACAACAAAAGATGTATCAACTGATTATTACGAAGTTTTAAAGGACTTCTCCGTTATTACTCTCATCCATTGTAGGTACCTAATCGTTGAGTATTGATGCCTACTATGATGTAAAGCCCTGAAGCATCGGTAACTAAACAAATATGGCAATACATATTCATCTTATCTTATTTAGGTACCTAATTCAGGCCATGTTTGCCAACTCGAGGTTCAAAACAAAACACACAAATGTATGTCTATCGCATAGGCTTCTGGACTAGCTGAAGCTCACCAACTTTTTAGGTGCCTATTAAAATCATTCTGTGCTTCTGCAAACCGTTTTGACTAAAATATAGGTAGGTATAATGGTGCAATGAGGGGGTATATGGACCAGGCAGGTGGCTGAAATTGGGACGGAAATCGGTAGCTCATTTTATATGCGTAAATATGTTACGCTTGAAATACGGCAGGTAACATAATAACATCCATGGAGCTGCAGACCAGCAATTTGTCACTCGCAAAGTTAACAATACCATTTGTGAGCCAGTTACAGACAAGTTGCGTGCATTTCTCTCCCGTATCCGACGCATGATAGATCGCTATCAGCGTCAGATCTCGTTAGAAGATACGCTACTTTCTGTACCGGTCGCGTGATCACGCGTGCTTGGCTCTGTCCTGCATGTCGTTGACCACAAATTGGCCGCGAATGTTAGCGCACACGTGACCGGCCAACCACCAGAGAAACTTCGTTGTACAATCGACCACAGTAAGCTACCGGCGTTAACTGACCCCTTAATGCTATCAGCTCGCTTACTCAGCGCAGACGGTACAAAGTCCAGAAAGACACGTTCTGTTGCGGTGAACTGTACGCACATTCGGCCTATAATTTTCGGATCCTTCTTAGTCATCATATCCGTTGGCAGTCACGTGATCTTTTCTTGGAATGGCTCGTGAAGGTGCCTGCCTTTGAAGATTAATGGATAACTGTCGCTCTTTAACTTTTCCTTGTTGGTCAATTTAGCTGCAAACTTTTCCAAATAGATTAGAAGGACGCGCGTTTTTTTTTGCCATCCAGTCTATATTTGTGGTGAAGAATGCTAAAATAGCCCCCTAGTCTATCTATTCTTAGTAAATGCACAGGAGTTGTACCAGGGCGGTGCAGCCGGTACGTCTGCACCGGGCGATGTGGGGTCCGATGAAGAGTCCGCATCAAATTACAAGTATCAGAAGTTTAAAGAATAAGAACTGTTTCTATCGTTGTTTGAGTCTTACACAGGATAAATTGTGTCAACTTTGCGTGGCAGATCAAACCCCAAACTATCAGGCCAGGCTAACTTTGACCACGTACCTAGTATGTACCTACGTAACTATCGGGGATCTATGTGTTCTCCAGATGAATTAAAATTCATTGATTGTAAAATCATGAACTCCTGATTTCCTAGATCTCGCTTACTATATTTCCGTAAGTGACGATCAATTACGGTCAGTGATGCACAGTCATTGCGACACCATCCGAGCGGCTGCGTGGTGTAACAATCAGGAATCAGGATGTAGAGTAATGGTCTGGGCGATCAGCCGAGTCTGGACCTTGAGGGTCGCTCTTCCCGTTTTGATTAGGTTGGAAGATTTCTGGAAGGAGTGAACTCACTTACGGATATTGTCTCTTGTGACTTTGCTTAACGAGTAACTGTCATTACTGGCAAGTCTTGCAGTCTTATTGGATGAGACTGGCAAGTCTGGCAGTCTAATGTGATGGCCACAACCATTGTTTTTTAATATAAACAAAATCAAATATCAACCTCAGTGCTGGGCCTATTACAGTCTTATGGCATCCCCCATAGTATTAGTCGGTAATAAACTATGAAGCGCGAAATGATCTTATTTATTTATTAAACATAATTAAACGGGCTTAACCCAGTAACATAATTACTTGCACCAAACGCATTGATGAACCAAATGCATTGTTGGTTGAGAGCCATCCTTTTGCAGGTGACGCGGACCTTTAATTTTTGACGAAGTATTATTGGTAGTCTGTGCGAAGATGCACAGCGAGCTGAGTTCAGTCAGCTGTAGGAAGAAACATTGGGCGGTGCTCAGCTTCAGCTCAAGCTTGCCATGTTACTCCATGAGAAATGCTCTATAGGCATAGAGCAACACTTCTTCTCTCATATCACTAGTGGAAAAGTACCCTGAGCTGAGGTAAGCTACGAGCGCATCGTGTCCCTGACACTAACTATGACATAACCATCAAGTTTACCCAATGCGGGATGCAGGCCAGTAAAAAACCCACTACCAGCTAAACCGGTCCACGTTTTACTTAAAATAGATAAGAAGTCAGTATATTTATTGTCAATCGTCGCTGTGGCTGCTGAATTGTGAAATATGGAAATCGAGCCCAAGGATGCCGACTCGTCGCTAGACTGGATAGATTAGGCACTTTTTGCGCGGCCTGCGCCTGAGTCGATTTATGTTCTTCGTAATAGCATCATCATGTAATTAGCGCTTTATTGTGTAATGCTAATGACTGAAGTGTTTATTTTAGATGGCATTTTGTTATTAGCGACGTTAATGTGAGTATATTACGAATTCTACGAGTCAAGAGATTAAGTACTTGGTTGAACATAATTATTATGCATTATGTTCAACTTCAGGATAGTCGAAGTTTTTTATTTCTTCTCTCTGTTCGGTTAAATCTCGGTATTTAAGTATCGCATCAGAAACGATGAATTTTCTGGAAGAGCGCATACCACCGATGTAGCCCAAAAGTGTTATGGTGGCTATTAGACCAAAAATCTGAAAGGGAGATTACTCGTATTTCGATGGCCAATGTAGTGTATGGTACAACGCTATATAACCACCTCTGTAAATCTAAGACCCTTTTTCAGCAGAGATCTCGCGATGGCACGATGATGATGATGATAGAATTACGTGCTCAGTCACGGTATAAGTAACAACAAGATATTTTATATCTGACGTCTATTTCAGTGCAGTTAAACTGCTAAAACTATTCCGCACTTTAGGTTCTTCCGCTCGCACTTGTACGAGTGTTTTCTGTTGTGTAATCTTATCTATCATACCTATATGAGACATACAGGCATGGCTATGTGACTCATCATACTCCTAATTGAGAGTTACGAAGTTAGTCTTTGAAGACCAATCGTTTTGGGCGTCCTCTTTAGTCTATTACTCTATATCTTGCCTTAGGTACCTATGGCGATATCCTTGCAGTCACTCTCGCCTATTGACCTTTCGCCTATTCTAGATCGGTGCTTCTCAGACACGGCCACAACACCACCTAGAATGTTAGCTGGTAAGAATAAGAGCCTATCCACTAAATCTGGTCTGCTTGTCGATCTGCCTTCTTCCGCATCAGATCACTGAATTTTCCTCTGAGTTTCCTCGAGATATGCACTTTCGAGATTGAATTATTTACTTTCTCATGATTTTTCCCCAAGATGACTTAGGAACAACTGTAACATTACAATTAGCTCTAGTGTTAAAGATAATTATTTTTCGAAGTCAGAAGTCAAAGCAATCAGTGATGATAATCCACCTTATTTATTCAACATCACTCAGGTGCAAATGCGGACTGTATGTAAATTCACATCGCGGTTGCATTCTTATTTTAAACATTGTGTTAAGACTATTTTCTGGTAGTTAATGAGGTTTTTCGGAATAAATCCATAGCTAATCAGACAGGGAATCTACCTTATGTTTCTGAAACTACCTAAGTGTATGCGGGAAATATTGAACCAAGTTTGAATTTGATAAATCTACTAGTCGCAACAAAACGAGATTGGACGTTAAATATGTGGTGTAATTAAAAACATCGAGTTTCACAGCCATTAAAATAGCTACGGAAACGTTCATAGGAAGGACCCGATTACTTTCTACCGCAATAGCAAACAAATATGTATACTTTACGATCATAGGAAAGTGTGCTAGATCATTGCTTCCGTGTGTATACGGGCCGTTAGGTACCTTCAATTAAGAAAAAACGTGATTGTAGGTACCTACTCCATAGCAAGTTTGTTGAAGCTTGTCCAGAAGTTATCTTCAGGAAGATGGCGTTGAAAGTAGTTCGTGTCTTAGGTAGGTATTTGGAGAAGATTTAAAAATGTATCCGCTTTTTACATAACTAGCCACCCGCTCCGGCTTCGCTCGTTTGGGATGTTTTTATATAAACTTTCCTCTTCGATTACTCTATGTATTAAAAAAACGCATCAAAATCCGTTGCGTAGTTTTAAAGATTCAAGCGAACATGGGGACAGAGAAAGCGACTTTGTTTTTCCTCTTCACTCTACAAAAATCGGTAACTTAAAACTACATAATATTTTAACGCGGTCACATTTGCAATATGCTCGTCTTTCAGTTCTGATAGGTATTTGATTTTTCGTTCCAGTCTTCAAGTTAATTCGATATTATTTCCAAATAAGTAGTATTGTATTGCATGTAGGTATTACTGTCTGCTGAATAAAGGAAAACTAGGTACCTACATAGTTAGTTGGAAAGACAATCTCATAAACTTACGAAAGGGAACCAAGTAGTCAGGGGTCGCAACTAAGCTGCCTTTTAAGGTCCCATTGAACCTTCCCAATTTTCTCATCATTGACCATCAATTTGTTCAATCACTGGTTCGGTGACCTGATCAATTTGGCCATGTTCCTACCTACCCACTCGTACAGCCGTGCTGGGACGTACCTACCGTCATTTACAGGCAGACGACGCTAACACTGATGTATGCATTGTATATTACTCAATTGGTCCACAATCCAATCTCTCTTGACTAAGATTCAGCGCTGCTCTTGAACAATTTGAAGTTTCATTTATTTGCAGTTTCATACAATAGGTAAATATATGATAGCAACAGTCTAGATAAAGTATCTCTTACAAAAACTCAATCAGGGTATAGCAAACATTCAAATTACAATTATAGCTACTCACCTGCCTCCTGTCACAACTCCTGTCTTCCTATTCCCAAGCTCGGCTAAGATGTACCTACTTAGTCAGTAACTTCTTAATGTTAAGATGTCCCAGAATATTAATTTAAAAGCTCTAACCATGACTGTACATTGAAACAGTGAATACCTGCAAAATGTATCTGCATTGGCAAGGTAGCGAACTAAGTTTTGACCGCTTAACTATCGCGGTTAGATAACTTTAGAACTAAGTTATGGAACTAGGCTGGTTGCGGAGTATGACGCGGTGCAGCGGTGCAGTTGCCCTACACCCAGTGCCCTAAATATCTTGCGTTACTGGATCAAGTTCTGTGGCGCGCTGCTGCCATACCGGCACCGGCTTACCCAACGAGTTTACTCAATAGGAAATAGGTATTGTGAGTTAGTAAAATAAAAGTTGTACTGCGAGCGAAGGATTTTTTGCAAAGCTATCGCGAGAAGAGAGAGTGAGAGAAATCTCTTGTTAGAGATAAGCTCAACTGCACATAAGTTAGAACTGACTTTTTGTTTACGAACTAATAACTAGTCACTTCCATTTAGGTGATGAATTAACCATTCTTTTAAAATGTTTTCCTACTTGATGGGTGAAGAAAGACATTCGTGTCTCTACTTTAAGTACTAGGTGTTTCTAAAGTGCTACTTAGAGGTGCATAGTTACAACACACAAGTGTTAATTGAGAAACAAAACATTGACCAACAGCATGATTTATTCTATGCCTCTAAGAGAACTGTCTTCATATAAGCTTCAGAATCGCCCACCAATCACTTGAGCATGCGAAATGCAAATCATTACCTCACGGTTGAACAAACATTGTTTACAATCAGCTCGACCGGTCGAGTCTACTCGCGTACCCGCCGACGGCAGGCGAGTAGGTGAAAGTGAAGCTACTCGCCCGCAGGTCAATGTCCGGTTGTTATGTCACACGTGACCTTACCGGTTTTAGTTCAGTAGGCTGTTGGAAAATGAGAAAATGGTGTCATTTAAATGACTAAATTGAAAACAGGCGGTTGGGGGACGTAATAAAATGCAGATTGAGGTAGGGGTAGCCACCGTTCTTGAGATGCCCAATTTTTTTCAATTGCTATTTATTAAGGGCCACCTTCCACTCGAGTCAGGGGGGCATTACTTCATGCTTAAACCTTGATCAGTGCTTATTGTTAACAAACTGTTGTTGTTGCAGCGACGAAGATGACACAGGACGGCTGCTGAGACAACTCGGCCGCATCAACAGGCCGTATGGAGTCACCTTCCCACAGATGATCAAGCTCATGGCCCAGTGTCAGCAGGTCTTTCATTTTATTTACTTACATGGTGTAAAGGGTGAAGGGTTAGACATTTAATTGTTCGAACTACGGTAGGCCACCCTGGCTTCGTTGGAGCAATTTAGTGGTGTCGGCCTTGGTGATGATTTTTGGTAACTTAATACTCTATCCCCTTAATTCATAAAAACATAAACATCTCTTGAACAACATGTTAACTTTTGTATCGCTTTGTCTCTTTAGCGCTTGCCCTGCCTTAGAACATTGATCAGACCATCAGACTATCTTTCGGGCACATCATCATACACGCAGGCTGCATACGCCTGCTGCTCACCGCGTTGTCTAAAACCACGATTGTCAATTATGAATTAGCGATTTCAAACGACGACCGCTCTACAAGTTAGAAATTAGGAAAGAAATAAAATATAACCCTGGCGTATACATATTACCTCCGTCCATATTTCCTTTTAAATAAATCCTGTCTATGCGTCAGCGAATACTCGCGATGTTACATAACGTCGTAGTGATTACGAGAAAAGCTCATTAAGAGTAAACCGATAACACAAAGTTACCTACTTAGTAGTTAAAGGTTTATGGATAGATTGGTTTCAACATCCAAACTTAAAAAACTTACATTTTTGGTTGATGTGAACGCCCCTTTAAAAATATATATAGAGCCTTACAAGCGAGCCTGTACCTACTTTTAGGTAGAAAAAAAATTTGCCCATTTACGTCCCACTGCTGGGCACAGGCCTCATCTCAAATATGAGGTGGATTAAGCAATACTCCAACACGCGGGCTCAGTGCGGATTGTTGGAGAGTTGTAAGGTTAGTGAGCAACCTTAACGTCACCTGTTATCAAGCCGCCCTAAGGCGACCGGCTAGGTCTACCGACCGGGGCCGACTGCTTGACGTGCCTTCCGAAACACAGAGACTTTTGGGTAGGTATGTTTAAATTCTTCAAAATGGTATTTGTTGAACAACAACTCAAGCTGTAAAATTTCCACTAACTTAAGTTTTTACTTAGTAAGTTAAATTTGAAAAACATTAATTCTCTTCATAGATAAATCATGTAGATGTATTTATAAAAACTAAGCAATTACACGCACCTGTCACGGCCTGAATGTGGTGTTGACTGGATTTGTACTGAGAGCAACAACTTAACATCTAATAAGTATTCAGAGTGGATAGACCTGACTTCAAGGTAAACTAAACGGTAGAAACAAAGGCAGTTAGAAGTTGCTAACGTTGACTAAAATAAAACTAGTTTGAAATGTGCATTGCCTTTTTCTGACATGCACAAATAAGAACGTATTTAAATAATGTGTGTGTGTAGCTGTAGAGTGTCGTGGCCCAATGGTTGAACACCCGAGATCGAGTGTGTTTGGCCGAAACATACTACTTTGTGATCGTTGTACAATTTGCAGCTAACTCTCCGGTGATGGAAAACACCGACATACCCAAGCCAAGAATAACGGCGGTAGGCTCGTCCCTTCCCACGTTGGGTTCGGATTCCCTCGTTCCCTGGGCGAAATGTGGGCTTCTGAATGTTCCGTTCACCACGTACGGAAAAAATCAGTGGTCCTCTGACGGGTAGTCAGAGGTATAAGGGATATCGTCGTTCGGTATGAACCACTTTTTACGGCAATGATTGGCCAGCAAACACTTGTAAGCAAAGTAGAGTCAATTATAGGTACCTAACTTGTTATTTGAGTAAATCAATGTTACAGATTGGATTAAAGAATTATGTTAATGACGATATTGCAGGGTATAATCATATCGTGTTGTTCGACTCTCTATGTTGATATTTAAAAGCCATGATTATACTATATCATGTTGTTCGAGTCTCTAAGTTGTTATTAGAAGCCAGCCCGTAGTAACGAAGTAGGTACATACCTGGTCAATACTCCCAAGTTTATGGCTCGTGAACAGCACCGATCAATTTTTGAGATAGACGTCACGTTCGGCCGTCTATGGAACTTTCCCCGAGTCCAGAGAAATCGTGAAAGTCAGGCGTTCCGTACCAGGCACTGTAATAAGCTGCATCGTTCCATGCTAAATGGCTAACATAGGGTGGTGGGTAAATAATATTGATGTCGACCTCATAGCATAACTAACATGCAGACTGCAGCACATAAGGCTACCGCTTATTGTAGAGTCAACAATGTATCATTAGTTTTGGCTTACGCAGTCGGTATTGACATTATTTGAATTGGTTATCGTAGTGTCTGCAGCGGATAGGGATGAAACTGATTATACCCCATGAAATGCCTTTGCCTGAGGCACGGTAATGTAATATCCATGCCATATTATACCTCAGGTATAATATTTATACTAACTTATTATACCGAGCAACTTATAACGTTTCTACTACCTACCTAGGGCGGACAGTTCCTAGTAGGTACAACCTGCGTCACTATTGTGGAAACTTCGTCATTGCAGTAATATGAACCAAGGTTCTACCGAACTTTGGGATATAAGTAACATCTGCATAAACTCACGTTTACATTCTTACGAATTGCTCATAAACTTTGATAACTTTTTTTGTGAATTTATAAGATTGGATTGGATTGGATTCATTTGTAGAGATCGTTTAAGCTGGGATAACGCTCCCCTCCACTGCATCTACGCATGCAAGAAAACACTCTTGTTTGTGCAGTACGATAGAAGGGCGCGTTATTTCAGCTTATACGATCTCTACATAAAAGAAAAACAATTGTAGAGTATATTAGAACCTCTACAAACCTACCTCTCGTGCAGCTCTCGAGGTAAGCTGTTACCTCGTTCTGAATCAGAGGGCAGGCGTCAGCCATTTGATCATAACACTTAACATAGCCTAATTGAGCTTAGCTTGTGGTCTTAGAAACTAGTTTTACGACGAGTACATCAAGGCTAGAGACCTAGAGACTTACGGTCACTTTTGAAACATTAAAGTCATTGCCAATGTGTTTACATTGAACCATTTGAGCTGGTTTAGGACTTAGGTGTTTTCAAATCTATTAGGTCCTGATTTTTACATGACTAATGCGTGTTCTGTGATTTTGAGCATTGGGGAAGTACAGTCCGTTGACCATACTTCCCCAATGCACATCAGGCTACCTATTTCCGTTTTTTTTTTGCTCTAGCCGAATGACATTTCTTTGCAATAGAGCAAGGAGCCTATCTTTGTAATTATCTATCTGTGACAGTAAATGGTTTCTTTCTTTCTTTATACCAGTGTCAGTGGCTTTCAATTGTTTTGAACTATCTAGGAGTATTTTGGCGAATTCCTGCAAGTAAACAACTGCAATAACACGTTTACATGTGATTGCAGGTAGAAGGTGTCGAGGCGTCGGAAGAGAGCGGGCGGGTGCCGCTGGGGGGCGAGG
This sequence comes from Udea ferrugalis, assembly GCA_950022985.1. Classification (NCBI taxonomy): domain Eukaryota; kingdom Metazoa; phylum Arthropoda; class Insecta; order Lepidoptera; family Crambidae; genus Udea; species Udea ferrugalis. The sequence goes on along the minus strand of OX465527.1, from coordinate 973,530 downwards.
ACGGCGCGTGGCGGGGCGAGGGGGCGGGGGAGAGGGCGGCGCGGGCGCGGCTCGACGCCGGCGGGGCGCACGCGGGACTGCTCGGCGGCAGCCCTTTGACGCTGCTGCAGGGAATTATACCTGGTAAACCATCCATACATTATGTCCTTGATTGTTGACACTCTTCAGTGTCTTGGATCCCGGGATATTCATCCTACATACCCCTAATTTCCACCTTGCCATCAAACGATCACCACTCCAGAACCTTTGCCTCAACGGCTAGTATTACTTCGAGATAAGTGTCCCGTCCACCTTATTTTCAAGGTAGGGAATCCTTTTATGGACTTCCCGCCTTCCGGGGCGCGCTTCCACAACATCAGCAACGGCAGTCTCCATCCAGACCCATCCTAAGTGCCCTGCTTACCTTGCCCAATTTGTTAAAGCTCAAATGCAAAAACTATTTATTTTTCAGGCACAAAGTGGTGCGGCACCGGCGATATAGCGGCCGACTACCATGACCTGGGCGCCGACCGCCGCCTGGACCGCTGCTGCCGAACCCACGACCTCTGCCCCACCAAAGTGCGCGCCTTCTCGCAGCGCTACAACCTCACCAACAACTCGCTCTACAGCAAGTCCCACTGCACCTGCGACGACATGCTGTTCGACTGCCTGAAGGCCACCAACACCTCGGCCTCCCACCTCATGGGCCACATCTACTTCAACATCGTCCAAGTGCCGTGTCTCGAAGACAAACCCGCCGGACGACACTTTAGAGACGCTAAACAGGGCTTTTAGCACTTTGTAGTGAAATCTTTTTTAAGCGCCATCTAGTAGCTATGATGTTGATGTCTTTTGTGCACAAAATTATGCTGTCAACTGTATTTGAGAATTCACGTGTAAATAATTAAATTAATATTGTATTCTTCTATGTAACATTAGTTATCAAACTGTGATATGTCTGTGCCTTTATTAAATGTTAGATGATGGCGCTCGAAAAATATAACAAAAGAAATGTGTGTTAGTTAGGTAGGAATTAATTTATTTTGTCGCAATTATTAAGTTTTAACAATTACGTTAGCGGTTTAAATACAACTTGTGCTGCTTTAAGTACCCACTGTTTGTGTTGTAGAATAATTACAGAGTAAAAACCACAATTATCTGTAAATTAAACAAGAAGTTAAAAAGAACCAAATAAAGTATTTATTTTTAATGCTACTTATTTATTTTTATACCTACGAGTATCTGGGCATTGAAGATCCACGTATCCTCATAAGTGGAAGACAGCCGCCGTGGCCGAAATCAGCCAGTTTACATCATCATCATCCGCATAGTAATTAAGAAAAAGGGTCACCTGGTGGAATGTATATGATCTGCTACAACACCACCGATGTCGGTGTTGCGTGACTCGTCTTCTTGGAGGAAGAAAGAAATATTAAGAAGATAATGCATTATCCCTAATGCCATAAACAAGTCTACATAATCCTGGGTTTTTAAGCGGCATTCATTCAGAACCTTGTGTGGAGATTGACTTCAGCAGCAACTCCATTAATGCACAGACGCCAGACTGTTCAGATTTAAGTAACCTATTTCAGTATTCAGAACAGTCCTAGTTGCTCTTTGTTTCACTCACTATCCACCGAATTCACAAACACAAGTCAACGTTAAGCATCTCTCAATTTTTTTCTTATTTACGGATGACCTTACGATTGACGTTTGACCTTAGACAAGGTATGACACTCAATGTCAATGACACTACACGTTAGGGCTCATTTCCTAGTCGACAGGGCCGCAGTGAAGTTTTAAAAAAGCACTACACGTCACAAACGTCAAAAAACTGTCAAATAAATAAACGTCACTCATGTCATGTCTGTCACTTTTCCTGTAAAAATCCTGCGATTGTTGACTGTAGACTTCTTAAAAATTTTGCAATTCCGGATTTTGCGAAGTTTTTTCCTTCCAAAAGTTGTGATGTCGTTCACTAGAAAGCGTTGATCCATAAATCATCTTTGGATAACAGTCAGACAGGTCTGATAGGCCAAAATGTCGAACGAATCTACTCATGATTCTAAAGGTGTGTTTTTTTGTTTTTCTCTTGATAATTAGGTAGATAGCATGTTCAGAAGGACGTTATAGTGTTTCTGTTTCAAGCGGATGGTGCGGAGAGCCGGCCGGGCTCGAGCCCTGACCAGATAAGGCGGGAACTTGAGGAGGAGTTTAATGTGCAGCGGGCCAAAATGAAAGACCTATTTTTGCAGAAAGAAGGTTCGTTACCTCATTCCCGAATGGTGCAGGACTTGAGAGCATGTCGTAGATCCTGTTGCCATTGTTTAGTGTGTTGCATGAATCATTCATTTCACATTATGTGTTAGATTAACCTAGCGTGATAAATAACTTACTAAGGTTTGGTTTGGAAGCTATATAACAGCATACCTGATCATAACAGCCTCTTCAGTATTGTTCATCATTTTGATTTCATAGGTACTTATCCTGCCCAGTGACCATGGCACTACCATGTGTATATTATGAAGATGTTAGGTTTGAATCATTTGACAGGTCAGTTGATTCTTAAAATCATTCAAAAATTTCACTGATTGTTAAAGTAGCAAACTATGTAGGTATTTAAACAGGTGACCAATCAAGTAATAATTCATGTTTTTTTCATGCTTTTTAAACTGTCTATTCGCTGTGTTATTACATGAAGGTCACCAGTGACTGACAAACAATTGATTGTTTTGTGTCTGGTACCTCAGCAGTTGGAGACTTGATGAAAACTTAAATCTTTTGAGCTTTAGACATGTGGTAGTGGGAATAAAATGCTTTATTGAATACCAAGAGTAGCTAGGAGTGTGTGCCTTTTTTTTGTTATGGATTGAATATAATTATAAATGTGGGAAAGTTTTAGGTTAAATAATGTTTTAAATAAATTCATTTTTTTACATTTTCTAGGGTTAAACTGGAAAAAGATAAAAAGTAGGGTGTATATTTACTGGAGCAGAGACAAAGTGCTGAGCCTGTTGAAATATGTTTCAATCTCACTGTTATAAAATGTTTCTCTGGAATAAGTGTGAAGTAGTAGTAAAGTAGTATTCAAAGTTACTCTGTTTAAGCTAATATGGTTTTTTGGTGTGTGGACAATTTTCCAATATTGCAATTGAAATGTTTGCTATTCTAACATATTATTTCACTTTCACTATTTATAGAAAAATTAAGATAAAAAATATTTGGTGTAAAAAGGTCTAAAAAATCATTATTTTTTAGGATAAAAAATAATTATTTCTTCCTTGTGGAAAAAAAGCTGGAATTTTTTTTTACCTCACCTAAAGTACAGGTCCCTGTTTAAAATAACAAACAACACCAAAGCAGGGAAATAATAATAATTTCAGGTTAGGTTCATTATTGATAACACTAATTTTCAAAACAGTATCAAGAATACATTTTGTTAACCTCTTCTATCTCACTGACGATTGTAGCACTATTCAATATGTCTGTAATGTTTTACAATAAAACATTTGAGTAATCTACTTAAGAAAAACTAATCCAAGTTGAGAGCATATTTCCCAACTTGTGGACAAGTCTACTTACGTCTCAATTTACAATAAAGATATTGTGTCCTGGTGATCATGCCATTGATATACTATTAACCTGTGTCACATCCTCAGAGGACATAAGGAAGAAGCAGCAGGAGAAGGAGCACTTGGAGTCGGAGGTGATGAGCCTGCGAGCGGAGCTGCAGCAGCTGCAGACCCTCAGCCAGAACCAAAAGTCTGAAATACAGAGTTTGCAGCTCCTTGTCAATGGTAAGAGGTATTTCTGGATTGAAAAATTATTTGCCACAAGTATGATGATAACTATTTCTAAACACAACCAATTTTTAAATCAGAGACATAATTATGTACTGTAAACCAGACCCGACATTAAATCTAATTATTTAATTAATTTAATGAGCTGACTATTAGAATTTACATGGTTTTGATAAAATAAGTGATAAGACTGTACTTTCCTCTATATTGGTGTTAAATATTGTAGAGTGTAGACTGGAATAAAATTTTATAAATAATACATTGATAATATTAGTTTGTGTTCGTGCCCTGATGTTGCAATCATTTTGCTTGGGATGGGGTGGGCGCGCAGGTTTGTGCTCAGAATTAAATGTCTGTTACTGTCAATAAGATAGATGACTGATTGCTTTTAAATTACATCTTTACCTCAACTTGCTCGCATCAACTCCTGTTACCAGTTATGAGATACTGGGTTCTGGGGAACAAACTCAAGTTACCTTACGAGGGTGCGTTTTTATATTCGCGGAATGAGGGGGTTAGAGGGGGGTGATTTTGCTCATTATAGTCGTAACTAGTTCAGCTACTCATAATTAGTATGAATCCGAGGTTTCATTGTTCTTAGATAATGAATCTTTGAGCTATCGTCAACCAAGCAACATAATCGGGAGTAAAAAGTGAAATATGAAGAAAATCGAATATCGTGCCGTGATAAAGTTCCTCACCAAACAAGGAAAATCAGTTCAGACCATAATGAATGAGATGTCATCGGTTTACGGTGACTCTTGCCCAGGAAAAACCATGGTGTACAAGTGGCACAGTTTATTCAAACAAGGAAGGGAATCACTTGAAGACGACCCGAGGCCGGGCAGAAGCATCGAGGTGACTACGCCAGAACTTATCCAAAAAGTCGAAAAAATTGTACTCGAGGATGCTCGACTAAAGAAGAAACAAATCGCAGAATTGGTTGGAGTATCCGATACAACCATTTTTAAAATCCTGCATGATCATCTTGGCATGTCTAAGGTCAGCGCAAGATGGGTGCCGAGAATGCTCACGCCGCCGCAAAAACAACAGCGCGTAGAGTGTTCACGTGCATTTTTGGACCTCTGTAATGAAGACAAGGATGGTGTTTTGAGCCGAATTGTTACTGGAGACGAAACTTGGGTTCCTCCTTATGAGCCTGAGTCTAAACAAGACTCCATGCAGTGGCACAAAAAAGGCACAGCACCTCCTAAAAAGTTTAAGGTGTCACAGTCAGCGGGAAAAATCATGGCAACGATCTTTTGGGACTCTGAAGGAATTTTACTGATCGATTATAAAGATAAAGGTGTTTCTATAACCGGTGAATACTACGCTTCAATATTAGAGCAATTAAAAGAAGCCATTAAGGAGAAAAGACGGGGGAGATTGACGAGAGGTGTGCTGCTTTTGCACGACAACGCGCCCGTTGAGCCGCACAAGAGCCGCATCGCGTTGGCTGCCCTGCATAAAGTGGGCTTCGATATTTTGGATCACCCACCCTACAGTCCAGACCTGGCCTCTAGTGATTATTATCTGTTACCAAAAATGAAAAAAGAGCTGCGGGGTAAGAAATTTACCACCGATGATGAAGTCAAAGAGGCAGTTTCGGCGTATTTTGAAGATAAAGACAAAACATTTTTTTATGAGGGTATTAATAAATTAATTGAAAGATCTGAAAAATGTATCCGTCTTGCAGGTGAATATATTGAAAAGGAAAAATAATTTGTTTTTTTTATTTCCACCCTATATCCCCCATTCCGCGAATATAAAAACGCTCCCTCGTACATACCTACAATGTCCCATATTTTCTACATTGAAAAGACTAATTCTGGTCGTGTCCTTTTTCGTGCTTTTGTGCACCCCATACAAGGACAGCCTACTGAGTTGAGCTAAATATGGTCCACGGCTGATCTCCACAGAGACGGTGGACGCGTCATCGTCGGGTACGGAGGAGGTACGCCGGCTCACCACCCGCAACCACGACTTGGAGCAGCAGCTCATCCAGATGAGGCAGCAGCAGCAGGTCAGTTGGATGCACAGCTTTTTAAGTAAGCTGCAGTAGTACAACTAAAACATATTTTAATAGAAAAACCAACTCAAATTGCTATAGCAAGTAATAAAAATTTAAAAATATGACGACAGATCGATAGGCATCTAAAGAACTAACTCAATGAGATCCATTATTTCACCGTGTTTGCAGCAAATGATCGATTTAAAATAAGTAATTTTAATTTAAGGGTTATTTTTTAAGTATGATGATACTTATCTTGACACTAGAAAATCTGCCTTTATGCTGTGCCACTGAATTAGTCTAAAACTAGATAAATGTTAATTTATTTTGAAAAATACAATTGCAAAAACTAACCGCAAGCAATTCGTTGTGGTCGTTCGTCTATCATAAGGCCCTTGCAGACGCGGGTTTTAGCCGCGCGGCTGCACCGCGGCACCAGCGATCGACAAATAAAGATAGGTATTTGCATTGAATAATTTGCAAACGCGATCAATGCGTGAACTGGACCACTGCCGCGACTGCATCGCGTTTTTACTAATTGCTGCTTTGAGTAGCATGATTGTGAAGAATCCCCGCCAATTGCTAATGCGCTGGAACCTTGTTAAACTAAAAACTACGTGACCTTTATAAAATACAGTTCGCAAAAGAAAACTATTGAAAACCTACCTATACATACATATATAAAAAATACCTATTTAAATTATTCATGACATTTTAAAATAATTTTAATGGAAAAAAAGCATGTATCCTACAAAAGCGAATCACAATAAAGTAAGAAATAAAACAAGATAACGAAGAACGTTAAGAATTAATAAGTTACAATTCGATTTCGCGCTCTTGTCGGCTAATATTGCTAACTGAGCAGTGAGATGTCAAAAAATACGTCACAAAAATGGCGGCCAGGAGCATTAGCAATTGGCGGAGAATATAAAGGTGAACAGTCGCGATGCAATATCGATGCAGCGTCGTGACTGTATCGCGTTTGCATAGATTCTCAAAGATGTATTTTATCTTTAGTATCTTTTATCTATCCAATTGTATGTAATACTAGCGGCCGCCCGCGACTTCGTCCGCGTGGTCTTTACTTTATAATTATTAGTAAGATTTGAAAAACAAGTTAACAATTTACTTCACTTGAAACTGTGATGGATACTGCATATATGAAATAGTTAGGACACCTCCTCAATCGATTGTTCGTGCGTTACTAACTCGTTTTCCCAGTCGCTATCGGTTGCCGTAATAGGCCATTACGAGCATCGCACGGTCGTGGCTGCCGAACCTTATCGCCCGTCATCCGGGATAAGGGCACCCTCACATTTCTCCGCTGGAAACCGTCATTTTACACTCGGGGGACTGATGTTAGACAGTTGAGGACCAACTGCCTCTTATAACATAAAAACACAGCTAATAATATAAACTTAGCCCATTATACCGGCACCGCAACTACAAGTCTGCGGCCCAGCAAATATCTTGCCATCCACAAGTCTGCGGCCCAGCAAATATCTTGCCATTCAAATTTGAGCGTTAAGTTGTGAGTGTTAGCGCGCTTGCCGCGAGCATACCAATAGACTCGCAACTAGCGTCCTTTTAACTTAATGTTCACATTTGAAAACCAAAAAATAGATTTAAATCAAAGCACAGTGCAGTGCTACAGTGATTATTTGTTTGAATTAAAAAACTGAATAAATAAGCATATTTACTTGTATCAAAGTTAGCAGTACCGCTTTTTATGTAAATTAAGTGTAAAGGTGGCCTTATGTTATCGCACATGGCGAATTTGCATATCGGTTTGTGTTTCTCCTCAAATTAAAAATACGTGCTCTGCACAAATTTGTAAACATACCTACTACGGGGTTTCCTGTTATCAACAACACTTGCCCCACTGAAGTTCTAGTAGAAAAACCTCGCTGATTCACAAATTATTGTTAGAAATTTTGTACGATTTTTGGGATATTTTAAATTCAGCCGTCATTGGGAGAAGCTATATCAATTGTGCCAGTGCGCGGCTGGCTAGCAAGTTATCAACTGTGAATTCCTAGCAGTGGTTGTTAAAAGCCAGTTATAGTACGATTCAAATTCAAACTCAATGGCGGCTCGGAAGTTAGCTGCGAGCGCCGAGTGCGCAAGATTGACCTCACCTCGCAACCCGCTGACACCTTAATTTGTGTTCTGCGCATCGACTCGCGCGATGTTCACAGCCGCCATTAGGTTTGAATCGTATTACAAACCCAAGTATAGTGAGCTTCCACTTTTGTTGTCTTCGTTCAGCGAGATAAAGCATATCTATAGTAAAGAGAGTATAGCAGTGATATGAACGTGAATTTGGTGAATGTGTGGCAGGAGGTGTCCCTGGCGCCGGCGACGTTCGTGCGCTCGCTGGCGCGCAAGCTCGGCGCCGACGATCTCGAACCTACCACTCCCAAGAAGGTACGTGACTTTGATTCTAGCAACACAAATAGGGTATGTGCTACACTCAATATCTGGCCGACTGGCTCTCTCTATAATTGATAGATATATTTATTGTAATTATATTCTTCTTCTTGAAAGAAAATCAAACCATTATAGAAATAAATTGATCAAGTTAAGAATTTAACTTACCAGATTCGCAAAGTAACTGCGTCAAGATAACATAGTTTTTTCTGATTAAATAATTGACTTGGATTCCGAATGGCCGTAAATTGAATTACTTTTGTTTTATTGTAACGGTGATCAACGAAGTTACTGCAAATACCCAGCATTCATTTGTGCTAGTGGCCGCCGAACCCGAGACCCTTTTGATACCAACTGGCTTTCGTAACCACTACGCTGAACGGGTTGTCAGTCATTAAAAAAAGACGCAAATCGTTTTTCTGTTCTTAAAGTCATTCATAAAAACCATCTGCTAATGCGGGCTTGAATGTTAATTGTATGTGATCGTTGATTAGCTTGTTTTGGCTAGACATAATCTGTCCCCTATCTCCTAGACCCGCAGACCGGACTCGTTTCGCCAACTCGACTTGCCATTATTAACAGGTGACTAGACAAATCCAAAACTAGACAGAATAATTCTAAAGCAAGGCATACACGGTCGCCGTCCTGGCTCCCTGCAGAGGTGACCTTGGTGATTTTTGCCATCTCGACTCTAGAGTCGACTGTCTAGATAGTTGTTGCCCGATTTGACTTTTAATGACCCTCATGGTCAATCACTTAAGTCTTAATTGATGATATACCAACGAAAGCAGTGTTTTTTGAATTTAATTCTGTCGCACATAATAAAACTCAGATACACAACCTTAGCGTTCAAGAGTATGCGTTTAACTGGTCACTGTGGACTTGACTTTCTAATTAAGAACGATTTCATCTGTTAGGGGACGTGCTAGGTCAAATAATAAGTATTAAATTACTGCATTCTTAACGCGAACGGGCTATAGGTACTATGATTAAAATGCTACTTATGTTTTTAACAGCAAAATGTGGAGGAGAGTGAATTAGAGCGGTCCATCATCCAGCCACTGCTGGACGAGATCTCGGTGCTGAAGGGCAAGCTGCGCGACACCGACACGCAGCTGCAGGAGGCACTGGTAAATAAACCCCTTGTACCCAATGGGATATTCGAAATTAAGATATTCGTTCCAAACACAAAATCAATGTAAAAACTAAATCTTTCTTTTATTTGTTACGAGTTAAGCAGTAACAAAATATTTTTCTTTACTTGAATTGAGTCTTTATGTGAATTAATTTTACAATTGTTACCAGAAAAAAGTGAGTTTTTCAATTATTTTTTTCCCTAAAATGGCAACACTGTTATATCTCGCCAGCATCGAAGTCACGCCCGCCGGTTGTCTCGACTGAAAGAGCGAGAGACGGCTAATTTAAAGATGTTGCGCGTGTTAAGCCCGCAGGGGACAATTTTTGATTTCGCGTCAGTACTGACATAACCTATAGCATGCTTTTTTATAGTAATATCATTGCTCGTACCCATACATACCAGCACGCCTATTTCCTTACGGGGTAGGCAGAGACTACATCTTGCGCTTCCTCGACATTTCATACCTGCTTGTTGTTTAATAGTACCCTTCCCGAGAATATCTTGAACTTGTCCAAGAAACTACCTACCTATTTCCGTGTTTTATGGCGCTCTTGCCAAATGAGAATGCTTTGCAAAAGATCAAATAGGGAAGACCAGAAAATGCAAGCCTACTACCATGCCGTTGTCCGTTCATGAATTCGTGGTACAAGAGTAGCAATAGCCACGGACCAAAAGGGGCCGTAAATCAGCCAAAAAGGGCCCTAACAGAAGAGGCTACGAGTCCCGCACTGGCCACATCTGGTCGCTAGTTCCAACTTGCGCTTTTTCCCCTCCCATTTATACGGTTGAATGGCTCACACCAACAGAACATCACATTGTTTATTTCTTCAGAAGTCGAAAGCGAATACAAGCGTCAGCCCTGCCCCAGGCGGCAGCACTGGAGATGCCAAGGGAGATACAGGTAAATACTGAACAAACTTAAAAAAATGTATTAAGATAATATAGATTGAGAAGATTGAAATAGTAAAATTATTATAATCTAAGTATTGATGCGGGATGCGGACAGCGCAGGAACGATCGTTGTGGAGATCCTGGGGGAGGCCTATGCTCAGCAGTGAGCGTCGTTCGGCTGACATGATGATGATGGTGAAGTATTGATGAGCCAAAATCTTTCTTCCGTTATGTTTTTTTAAACATAGCCTTCACCGAGTTGTTTGGCAACAAAATGCTTTATTGTGGTCTCCTGTAACCAGTGACAATTTCTGCCAGCAGCCTATTTATCGAGCACTGCATATTTGCTATTACAAATCAGATTTTGTGTTTTAAATATTGGCAAAAGAAAAACAATTATGTACAACCTATTTCATTGTTTGTTAAATTTCTATTATTTAGGGCTGATTTGCAAAAGTTAGATACTTAACATTAAGAATAATAGTTTACAAGTTGGCAGATTTGGAAATGCTGGATGCCAAAATCTATAACTGTGTCTTCAATTGCAATGTGTCATTTTGACATACATTTCAAAATCTTCCGAGTTGTAATTTATTGGTCTGATAATTTCTATCCGACTATTAAAAAACAGCTGTTAAAGGCGTATACCGACCATAAACGTATCTGTAAACACCTGTAGGCCTAGCACGAACCGCTAACGTTCTGGTAATCGAAAAGTAAATTTCTTTTTCCTGTGTCTTTAAGAAAAATAAGTATTGTTTACTTTTGGGTTACCAAAACGTTAGCGGTTCGTGCTTGCCCTACTAGAAGCGTAAAAAGATGTTAATGCGGTTCTGAAACAGGGGACTGTTACCCCTTGCACATTAATTGAGCCCTCAGACATTAAGTGTGTTGTTCCCCCAGAGAGCCAGCGCCGCTGCGACATGTGCCAGAACTACGAGCAGCAGCTGGTGGGCGAGCAGGCGGCCGCCGACCTGGCCCGCGAGCGCGCCTACAAGCTGGACCAGGCGCTCCGACTGGTACTGCTATGCTAACTTGGTTCTTATTTGTAGGGGGCTTAACACTAGAGTCTGGAACGACACGAGTTGATCAATTTGTACCTAAGAAGCAGCCATCATAAGGTCAGAAATAAGGCCGACCTGGCCCGCGAGCGCGCCTACAAGCTGGACCAGGCGCTCCGACTGGTACTGCTATGCTAACTTGGTTCTTATTTGTAGGGGGCTTAACACTAGAGTCTGGAACGACACGAGTTGATCAATTTGTACCTAAGAAGCAGCCATCATAAGGTCAGAAATAAGGCCGACCTGGCCCGCGAGCGCGCCTACAAGCTGGACCAGGCGCTCCGACTGGTACTGCTATGCTAACTTGGTTCTTATTTGTAGGGGGCTTAACACTAGAGTCTGGAACGACACAAGTTGATCAATTTGTACCTAAGAAGCAGCCATCATAAGGTCAGAAATAAGGCCGACCTGGCCCGCGAGCGCGCCTACAAGCTGGACCAGGCGCTCCGACTGGTACTGCTATGCTAACTTGGTTCTTATTTGTAGGGGGCTTAACACTAGAGTCTGGAACGACACGAGTTGATCAATTTGTACCTAAGAAGCAGCCATCATAAGGTCAGAAATAAGGCCGACCTGGCCCGCGAGCGCGCCTACAAGCTGGACCAGGCGCTCCGACTGGTACTGCTATGCTAACTTGGTTCTTATTTGTAGGGGGCTTAACACTAGAGTCTGGAACGACACGAGTTGATCAATTTGTACCTAAGAAGCAGCCATCATAAGGTCAGAAATAAGGCCGACCTGGCCCGCGAGCGCGCCTACAAGCTGGACCAGGCGCTCCGACTGGTACTGCTATGCTAACTTGGTTCTTATTTGTAGGGGGCTTAACACTAGAGTCTGGAACGACACAAGTTGATCAATTTGTACCTAAGAAGCAGCCATCATAAGGTCAGAAATAAGGCCGACCTGGCCCGCGAGCGCGCCTACAAGCTGGACCAGGCGCTCCGACTGGTACTGCTATGCTAACTTGGTTCTTATTTGTAGGGGGCTTAACACTAGAGTCTGGAACGACACGAGTTGATCAATTTGTACCTAAGAAGCAGCCATCATAAGGTCAGAAATAAGGCCGACCTGGCCCGCGAGCGCGCCTACAAGCTGGACCAGGCGCTCCGACTGGTACTGCTATGCTAACTTGGTTCTTATTTGTAGGGGGCTTAACACTAGAGTCTGGAACGACACGAGTTGATCAATTTGTACCTAAGAAGCAGCCATCATAAGGTCAGAAATAAGGCCGACCTGGCCCGCGAGCGCGCCTACAAGCTGGACCAGGCGCTCCGACTGGTACTGCTATGCTAACTTGGTTCTTATTTGTAGGGGGCTTAACACTAGAGTCTGGAACGACACGAGTTGATCAATTTGTACCTAAGAAGCAGCCATCATAAGGTCAGAAATAAGGCCGACCTGGCCCGCGAGCGCGCCTACAAGCTGGACCAGGCGCTCCGACTGGTACTGCTATGCTAACTTGGTTCTTATTTGTAGGGGGCTTCACACTAGAGTCAGGAACGACACGAGTTGATCAATTTGTACCTAAGAAGCAGCCATCATAAGGTCAGAAATAAGGCCGACCTGGCCCGCGAGCGCGCCTACAAGCTGGACCAGGCGCTCCGACTGGTACTGCTATGCTAACTTGGTTCTTATTTGTAGGGGGCTTCACACTAGAGTCTGGAACGACACGAGTTGATCAATTTGTACCTAAGAAGCAGCCATCATAAGGTCAGAAATAAGGCCGACCTGGCCCGCGAGCGCGCCTACAAGCTCGACCAGGCGCTCCGACTGGTACCCACACTTGCTATGCTAACTTGATTCTTATTTGTAGAGGGTTTAACGCTAGATTCTGAACGACACAAGTTGAGCAAATTTCATAAGTAAGTATCATTTGTAACTAAGAAGCAGTCGTCATTAGGTCAGAAATAAGGCCGACCTAACCCGCGAGCGCGCCTACAAACTGGACCAGGCGTTGCGACTGGTACCCACACTTGCTATGCTAACTTAAAGATAGGGAAACCAGAAAAAGACATTCGGTCTTGGCTTCAGGCGGGAATCGAACCCGCGTCTTTCGCAGACCGGGTGATTGCACTAACCACTGTGCTACCGAGACCATTAACAGCCCCGCCGATTTTTTCTGGTATATTTTACCTGGCATCTAGGTTTGGTTCACCAATGTTTAGGCATATACCTTAAACAAAAACCCTAAACGTAAGATGATAATGCATTATCCCTAATGCCAAAATGAAAAAAAAAACTTCAGTCCTATTTGTAGGGTGTTTAACACCAGATTCTGGAAAGACACAAGTGAGTCTTCAAAAATATCATTTTTACCTAAGAAGCAGCCATCATGAGGTCAAAAATAAGGTTGACAAGTACAATAATACAGTTACTTTTAAGCTGGTCAATCACATCTTGAAGACTTAAATAAATGCCTCTTCATTCCTACCCAGGATTAGAGGAAGAAGGAAACGAATTAGCTTCACTCATACATCGAACTAAAACAACAATTTATAATCTTTATAGTTAAGTTGTATTCCGTTAACCGACGTTTCGACTACTTCACACATAGGATGACTGAGATTTTGTATTGTCAAATGTAATACAGAAGTTATTCGCCGTCACGCAACTGCCGTCAATTTACTAATATCAGAAATGTTCATATCTTTTTAGTAAAAACTGACTGTAGCTTGAGTTCTCACAGTAGGTTTTGTGCTGTCCCCTGGGTTGCCGCGATTAGTAGTGGCCTAACTGTACCGTTTGAGGCTCGTGGCAAATTTATTAGATGCCATCCCATTCTATTTTACACATGCATGCAGCATCTTGTCGACTTGTCACCCTGTAGTTACTCCACTGACGAGTCTTCTGAATTTTCTGAATCTTTGATATTTTGCTATTCCAGGCCACAGAAGAGCTGGAGGGCGTGCGTTCCCTCCACGACGAGACCATCCGTACGTGGCAGAGCGAGCGCTCAGCGGCCGCGGCGACGCTTCAAGCGCTGACGAGCGCTGTAGAGGACGCGCGGCAAGCGCTGCAGCAGCGCAGCGACTCCGCGCACCAATCCGAGCGCCGGGCGCTGCACCTCGTCACCACGCTTACAGTCGACCGGGAGACGCTCCAGCGCAAGCTCGACACGTGAGTAGCCGCTGCAGAGCGCTTCAAGCGCTGACCAGCGCTGTAGAGGACGCGCGGCAAGCGCTGCAGCAGCGCAGCGACTCCGCGCACCAATCCGAGCGCCGGGCGCTGCACCTCGTCACCACGCTTACAGTCGACCGGGAGACGCTCCAGCGCAAGCTCGACACGTGAGTGAGCTAGTGATGTACAAGAATAGAATGTTCGAGGTGTAAAAACGAAGCGGGTCTTATGGCGAAACAATCTGTATCTACTTCCACATGATCTGGTTGCGGCTACTGAAACTTATCTGGACAGCTCTGTAGATGACTCCGAACTAACTTATAGCACAGGTGAATGGAGTCTACTAAGACGAGATAGAGTAACTCCTTGTGGTGGAGTACTGTTAGCCGCGCGTTCGCCAATTATCCTTCATCGCTGCCAAGATATGGAAACTGACCAGGGAGAAGATCTGTGGGTGAACTTCGTATGGCATGGACGTCCATTCTACGTATGCGTCGTTTACATCAAACCTACGGCAATAGATAAAGACTATATGACATTCTTTTGTAAAGTGGAAAGTTTTATTAATGATTTGAAGGCTACAGTGATAATACTTGGCGACCTTAATCTTAATAGTGCGTCCCAGTCGATTGTTAATTATTATTGTTATTTTCTATCCTTTTGTGGTCTGATTGAGAAGAATGATGTGTGTAATATGTATGGCGGCAAGCTAGATGTTGTGCTTATCCAGGGGGAGGACGGGGAACATGGAGTCGAGGTTAATCCTACTGAAGGTGTCGTTAATATCGATCTTTACCATCCTCCGCTTGATATAGAGGTGAGAGTTGCCACGCCTCCTCGTTTAGCACTCTTAGAACCTAGCAACATCAACGGTTCAACTGATTGGAACTTTTCAAAATGTGACTGGGTATCATTGTACTTTTACTTAAGTGAGGCATCATGGAGTAGTGTTTTCGACTCATCCGATGTCAATCAAGCAGTTCAAAATTTTTATAACATTTTGTATTCTGTATTTGATTCCTGTACGCCTAAAAAACATCGCAAGATTAGCAGAAGTAGGCGTTACCCCGTGTGGTTCACACCAGATATAATTCGAGACGCCCAACTGAAATTAAAGCTTCACGCATCCTGGAAGCGCACGAGGCGCGGTGACACATACAATCAGTTTACCAAATTAAGAGCCCACTTGAAGGCCCGCATAAATGATGCTTACATCAATTACACAGCTGCCATTGAAAATTCAATAAAGGTGAACCCTCGCGGTTTTTGGCGTCACGTATCAGCACTTAGAACGAAAGGTGGATTTGAACCCAACGTTACTTATAAAGGTGAATCGTGCGCTGGTATCCGGGCGGCAGAAGCTTTCGCTAGTTTCTTCTCTAGTGTTTTTCAATCAGATAAACCTCGACTTGACTCAAGAGAGGTAATATCTCTTGATAATGGCAGTGACAGTAATTATATAAATATATCCAAAATAAGCCGTGGTGATGTAATTTATGGGATCAGCAAACTAAAGCCTAATAGTTCTATAGGTCCAGACGGTATTCCATCAAAGGTGATTAAGCAGGCGAAATACCAACTTTGCGCGCCCCTCTGCCACATTTTGAATTTGGCATTGGAGTCCGGTGTGTATCCTAGCTCGTGGAAAGTCTCGAGGGTAACCCCAATACCAAAGACCTCAAACAAGACCTTAGTGGAAGAGTACCGCCCGATTGCCATTATGTCATCCCCAGCCAAGGTCTTCGAGAGTATTTTGCATAGGTACGTGTTTGATCAAGTAAACAAATATCTTTGTAACGAACAACATGGCTTCAGGAGTAGGAGATCAGTTGAAACCAATCTTCTTACTATTGTAAATTTTATATCTAGCCAGCTCGACGCAAAGCATCAAGTTGATGTATTGTACTTCGACTTTAAAAAAGCGTTCGATAGGGTTAATAACGACGTGCTATTGGAGAAACTTGTGAGCATAGGATTTGCTCCAAAAATAGTACATTTGTTTGCAGACTATTTGCGCGATCGGAAGCAATACGTAAGACTTGGTTTGTACGAATCCGTTCCTTATCACACGTGTTCCGGTGTGAGTCAGGGATCTATCCTTGGCCCTCTGTTATTCCTGATAATGGTCAACGACATACCATCAGTTGTCAAGACGGCCAAATGCTTGCTATATGCTGATGATCTGAAGCTGTACGCTGCTATTAATTCCAAATCAGTCTGCGAGGCCCTACAACAAGATATAGATGCGATCCATGTATGGAGCCGCACCAACAGGATGGAATTTAACGTAAGCAAATGTTGTGTAATGACTTTCGGTCGGATGAGGCATCCTATAGAATTTGATTACACACTAGATGGCACTGTGATTCCTAGGAAATCTAGTGCGAAAGATTTGGGGGTCACATTTGATCGTGAGCTAACATTCAACTCACACATTGCAGCATTGGCTGCAGAGTCTTATAGGCGGTTGGGGTTTGTACTTAGAAACTCTTGTGATTTCAAGAATCTTCATGTAATTAAACTGCTTTTTAGCGCTTTGGTGCTAAGTAAGCTGGAGACTGCTGCTTGTGTATGGAACCCGCATGAAGTTTCCTACACTTTGGCACTTGAGAAGGTACAAAAGGCATTCCTTCGATTTCTATACAAAAGGCAATTCGGCTACTACCCCTTTCTGTATCCTACAAAATTTATTTTAGGATGTCTAGGATATAATTCGTTGGAAGTGAGGCGTAAGTATACCATGCTTGTTATGGCAATTAAAATTTTGAGAGGGAAGGTTGACGCCATAAATTTACATGAGGAGCTGTGCAAATTGTTTGCCCCAAATAAATACTTTAGAAACAGGCACCATAGATTACTTGCTGTGCCTACATGTCGGACAGTCTCCCATGCGCAGTCGCCTCTACCCTGGGTCCTCAGTTCTTTGAACTCCCTGCTGGATAAGAATCCTGAATGTGATTTGTTTGTTGATGAATGGAAAGATGTATTGTCGGTGTGTTTGATGTTCTGTGAGAGATCTGCATGACTGTGTGTCCCGAATAAATTATAAACTTGAATTATTGTAATTGTTATGATAACGTTATAATTGAAGTATAAATAAATAAAATAAATAAATAAGACTCGAGGCGACGAGCCCTATTTTCGAAGCCTCGAGGCGGAATGGCAAGGCTCGGTGAGCTCGGTAGGCTCCGAGTCCCGAGCCTAGCCGAGCCGCGAGCTCTCTGACCCATGCCTCGAGGCTTTAAAAGAGCTCGAACCGTAAAAAGCTTGAGTCTTAAAATAAATGCAAGCCTTCAATAGAAGGTCAAGTTTATGACTTTTATATCTCCGTAGCTTAGTTATAAATTACCCGACACGTGGTGAGGAGCGCTGCAGAGCGCTGAGGAGCGCTTGAAGCGCTGCACCTCGTCACCACCCTCACCGTCGACGTTGAAACTAACTACTAGTTGAAATATAGATAAACTTCCAAAGGTCCATAATTATTTGGAAATTATAGCAATAACTTTTTGATGTTTTTTCGCTCAACAGCATGACAAGCTTATTATTTCCGGACATTCCTCCTTTCTGTTTCGAAAAGAGGGGAAGCCTAAAATTCGTTAACTGAACGAATATAGTTCATTAGAAGATGCCTATCTTCTGGTGAACTATCCGATTGCTCAGCCAAAAGTTCCATATTGGAAATTAAAATTCTGAATATCAACATTAATATGTTTCGTTTGTTCGCAGTTTGGAGAAAGACAACGAGTACCTAGTGGGGCAATATATGAAGCAAGCGTCACTGCTTCAGAATGAATTCATCGATCTACCAGATAATGTCGAGGTATGTTTTTCTGTATGAGTTAAATATGTTTGACAGGTCAAAGTATCTGAAAACCAGAAAAAACACATTTGGTCGTCTTGGCATCAGGCAGGAATCAAACCCGCATCTTTCGCTAACTGGGCGACTGCACTAAACACTGTGCTACCGAGACCATTAACAGACCGGCCGAATCTTTCTGGTACCTATATTTTACCCTATGCGCTAGGGTGATTTTCGAAAGATGCGGGTTCGATTCCTGCCTGATGCCAAGACGACCAAATGTCTTTTTCTGGTTTTCAGATCTTTAGTAAAGATACTGCATGGAAAATGCTAAAAACGATAATAACCAAGGTCAAAGTATGTTTACTCGTGAATTCCGAACTGTGCTGCCCCAGTTACGCTTAAAAACTCAAGCAGCTAGGAGAAGAAATCGAGGAAGATTCACCACTTTACGATACGCACTGAATTGAAGAAGAAAAGGTGCAAAATGCGAACCGATTACTTGTCCTCAAATCAGTACTCCGAATTTAATTTGACCGACATTACATTTGCTTGACATTTTGAAGTAACATTGGTATTATTTTACCGAACTGCGTTTCGATTTTTATAATAACTACATTTTTCATTGGTCGAAACCTTTTTAGATTTTTATATCAGGTGGCTTATTTTGCCATTTTATATAGTAATTTGCACAACTATTTTTTATTGTAATTCTAAATATACGAGTATTTGAAAACAGGCTGTACCGAAAGTTACGTCCAAAATTATTTTTGAGTTCAGTCACACCAAGTATTACATCCAATACTAAAACACCTCATGTGCTTTTTTGTTAAATTTTGACTTACAAGGGTTTCGGGGTTCGTAACACCTTCATAACTTAAATTCGCGAAGCCGTAGGCTGAGTGCTTGGATATGGTATAGCCCAAAGCTGACTGCCTTGACTAACAACCGCGACGCAGGAGGCGGAGACTCGATCGTCATACGACGATGTTTATTAAAAAACTAATTTACAAGCAATCAAGCAAGCAAAGCTTTTCGGCTGCGAATGGGGGTGGCCTGGTGCCGCAAACCTAGCTCATGTGAGACTTACCCCCGAATTCACAAAGTTTGACTCACAAGAATTGAAAGGGACAGCATGAGTGTAAGCGCGTTCTTTGCGTTGATTGACGTTTGTGAATTTGGGGGTTAGCCAAATGCTCCGCGTGTGTGAGTTGTGATTGTGGCAGGAGCTGCAAGAGTTAGCGCTGCGCCTGCGCGAGCAGATGATAGTGTGCGCGGTGGGGCGCGAGCAAGCGGCGCGCGGGGAGCAAGCGGCGCGCGCGCAGCTGCACGAGCACACCGCGCGCCTGCACACCAGGGACGCCGCGCTTGCTGCCGCGCGACACGACCTGAGGCACACCAGGTGAGACGGGGCTAGTGTGCGAGCGAGAGGGAGCACACCGCGCGCCTGCACACCAGGGACGCCGCGCTTGCTGCCGCGCGACACGACCTGAGGCACACCAGGTGAGACGGGGCTAGTGTGCGAGCGAGAGGGAGCACTGTGCAGTGTCTGCACACCTAACGCGGACTAGATATGGCTCAAAATAAATAATTGTCAGGACAAATGTTCTTCTGTGAGCGTAACCAAAACAACAGCATGAATATCCTGCAAATTATGAAAATTTATAGGTTTTGTGTCACTTTGCGGTCCGAAAAGATTGATTGAGCGTTGAATTCGGGAAACCCAAATGAAACTGTCTGAACAGACTACAAAATGTTTGTAAATGCAGGATGTAGGTAGAAGAGAGAGTCGCGCTGTGTGCCGTCTCATCTCATAATGTCAACCGCTCGCAAAATGACAACTTTTGAAGGGGCAGACCAGCAGGCATAAAAAGTAACTGAAATCTCGAAAATGTTTGTACCCCTAGCCCGTATAAACCACAGAGTATTTTAAGTTCTTTTAAGTCAGGGTATGACATTAAAATTTGATTGACTGTGATAAGCAACTTATTTTTTCGCCATCTAGTAAAACTGTGTTATTATTTTGTTAATATGGTCTAGCTAGAGGTACATAAATGGTGTGATTTTTTGGATTTTAGTCATTACTAGCGACCCGCCCCGGCTGCGCACGGGTGCAATGTGATGTTATTATACATATAAACCTTCTTCAACCACTCTAAAAAAAGCATCAAAATCCGTTGCGAAGTTTTAAAGATTTAAGTGAAAATAGGGACAGAGAAAGCGACTTTGTTTTATATCTGCCCCTTCAAAAGTTGGCATAATGCGAAGTTTGCATGAGATATGAGACGGCTGTACATTCAACTATGTGTATGTGTGTGTTATGTGACATGTGAAGGATGGGTGTCTAACAGCTGATTCTCTTCAGCGCACAGCTGGAGCAGCTGCAGACGGAGCGCACGCAGCTAGCGGCGCTGGGCGACAAGCTGCGCTCCGCCAACGACCTCTCAGAACAGCTGCTCGAAGATAAGGTACTGACATTCATCATTTTAATTGTAATTATTCCATATTATTTGATGATCTCAATATTAATTACTTATATAGGAAATTAATGTAATGTATAATGTTTTATTAATTTTTAGAAATAAATGAATCTGAATCTGAATCCATCATGACCAGTCCCAATACATATCGACAGCTGACAGTGACATTGGAAGTTGTACTTCAATCCAATAGAAATACGAACCATGAGATGTGGTTTGACTTTGAGCCTGAAAGATCACTTGAAAACTTTTAGGATTGCATAAAGTTCAATTTCCAGTGACACTGGCAGCTGTCAAAGTGTATTTGTTATAATCAGTTGGGCTATAATTTATCATTATTATGTACGGTGGCCGGCACATCACGCTACCCTTTTCCGGTCAGTCCTCCTTGCTCTATCGCGAACAAATGTCATTTGGCAAGAGCGAGAGAAAAAACGGAAATGGGGTAACCTGATGTGCTGTTGACTGTAAAATGCTTAGATTGGTGCAATTCATTCCTAAATTCGCCAATAAATACAACTGTCAATTTGACCACTTGCTAATTGGACGATTTAAGATAGAAGACGTAGTGAAAATTGGACATTTTAAGCGCACTGGACCTTTTGAGAATTGAAAATAATGCGCTCAACTGTACTGTTTATCTTACCACAGTATAAACAGTAGGTTATCTTAGCGTGCACACAGACACGCGGCAGAGCCCGTCCGTACTGCCACCACCTTATCCCCCCGTATTTTATGCTAGCGATTGCGTGAAATCGCGTGACGCGCACGCACCCATTCAAACCGAGAGCGGCACGTTTGTATGTAGATTGCAACGTAATGATTTTTTTTACGATGGGTTGCAGAAATTTATAATTACTGCAACGTAATGAAAGTTTTTGTAGGGTTGTAGAAAATTTATAATCATTTCCTTAGATTGTTACGTTGATGGTCAGATAAAGAAAACCTCCAGTTAAATTGATACATGGTGTTTATTTCTGACTTTAGCGATACAGGAATTATGATCTCATCCTCTTATAAGGTTAAACTATGCTAGAACTATGCTTGGAAAAGTGTGCAATGGGACCGGGAGATGTCTAATTAAAACAGGTGTTTCTGGCTTGATGTTGCGCTTTATTGTGTCCTATTGTTCATATAGAAAATGCGTATATATAGGGGTTTAGGTGCCTACACTACAAGTGCAACGTTACAAGATATTTTACTGTTATCTGTGATCTTACGTCATGGTTTTGTTGGCGTTGGCAGAAGCGTTTAGGCAGCGAGGCGGCGGAGCTGCGCGCGCGCGTGGCCGTGCTGCAGCAGGAGCTCGACAACAGCGAGAAGGTGCAGCAGGACTTCGTGCGGCTCTCGCAGTCCTTGCAGGTGAGGACTACTAACCGATACACGATAGTCCTTAGGTCACGTCTCCAGTTTTGGACTCTCCATTCGACTACTCCGAAGAATAAAGTAAGACTTCCAATGTTCGTGTCGACGACCGTTTAGTCGCATAATACCTGTAGCGACATCTATCTCGCCACATAGGAAGTACAATCTTGAAACACGCTATCAAAGTTTTCGGAGCGATTGCGCATAGATAGAGAAACTCAACAGTAACTGTTGGGCAGCAGCCCACCAGACATAACACCTGTCTGGTCGGAGGATTCTCCCTTTTCATGGTGGATAAGGAACTTAACGCCCTGTTCCTCATGTTCCCCAAATGCCTAACTCGCAAAATGACACTCGAGTCTCGAAAAGATTTGCAAAAAAGACTGATTCGCAAAAATACTAATTCGCGAAATGTCCATCTTTTACCAACGCATGAAAGTACAAGCCAAACATTCACTGGGACTTAAGTTAGTAAATGTTCGCTCGGGTGCCATTTTGAACGGGTGCTTGGATTCTGTCCAACGACGCCATGTTGAACTACGTCGCTTTTGTGCTGCTATCAAATCAGCAACAGTACTCTTGACCTTCCGGAAAATATGCATTTACAAAAAAAGTAATATTTAAGTCTATTCGTTGTCTATCGTGATTGTAGCACAGTATATAGTTTGGTGGGCAGACAAGGTGGACCGACGATCTGGTCAAGGTCGCGGGAAGCCGCTTAAGGCTCGATACCAGGAAAACGGCTCTCGGGAAAACTAAAGTTTTATATAGAAAATATGAAGTATGAGGCACGAAAAAAATCGTCATAGTAGTCAAAGAGTTGCACAATCAGCTCAAACTTCCAGTATATGGATCAACTTACTAGATTAATGTGAAAAAAAAACAGAATATCGCTATAAACGTGCGAAACGCACTCCCGTATTTCAAAAGTTTAGGCATCATATAAACTAACAACTTACGTGTTTTAAATAACGTGTAAAGATCAGATATCAAAGAAGCATTGCCAATCAGTGGTTTTTCATTGCTTTATTTCAGTTTTGTGCAAAAAATTCCCAAACATTCCGAATTTTTCGCTTGAAATCTCCATACAAATTACTATGGAGTGAGTGAAGTTTCTTTGATAGCTGTCCGCGCACCGTCGCAGCTCACTCCCCCCCATGTCCCCAAGGTGAGCGCACGTCGCTTTTGACGAAAATGACATTTATAATTACGCGGATAATTTACACGAAATAGGCGCACATAGGGTCTTTTGTTGAAAATAGTACAACTTTATTTTTTTTCCTCCGTACTGTTTGTTCATATGCATTATGCATAATTTATCAAACGTATGATTTTATCATGATTCACCATGAGAGTAATATGGCAGGTTTATATTTATAAGTACACTTGATTAAAAGCTCTCTTGGGTTTGACAATTTCGTACTAGTTGCCATTTCATTTTCCTATTCTTTACGCAGTAACGTGCACTCACCCGGCGTCATGTGGAAGACTGACTTGCGGGACTGCGCAGACGGCTGTCAAAGAAACTTCACTCGTTCCATAGTAATTAGGATGGAGATCTCGAGCAAAAAAAATTAAAGTTTGCGTTTGCTTATACGAAACAGAAATAGTTATAGCAATAGAACATAATGACAAGTTATTCGAAATGGAAACACACTTCACACCGGAACAGCTTTTACAATTGTACCAAGCACAAATTCGGTTGTGTATGGAGTACTTCTGCCACCTCTGGGATGGCTCTGCCAAGTATCAGCTGGATGCACTGGACTCAGTAGACCGAAGAGCCAGGAGACTGATAGGTGACGAGACGCTCGTTGGAACCAAACTCGAGTTTGGAGCATCGGTGTAGAGTTGCCTGTCTATCGGTTTTTTATAAGGTGTATTTCGGAGAGTGTGCGCAAGAACTTCATGACCTGATACCACCCTCTACTTTCTACTATCGGACCACAAGACGCCGCGAGGGCTTTCATCTCCATGTGGTCGACTTTCCAGCGGTCCGAACTAAGCGGTTTGGTGCTTCCTTTCTGGTCCGCACCGCTAAGGAGTGGAACGCCCTCCCTGCGTCTGTGTTTCCGGATACATACAACCTTGGTGTCTTCAAGGCAAGAGTGAATAAGCATTTTTTGGGTAAGCGTGGCTGGCAAGACTGAGGTCAAACGCAAACCCATTTTAAATTAAAAAAAAATGGATCAGATAGAACTTTGATATAAATATGAATTATCATATTTACGTCAGCCATGGAAAAATGGCAGTGCAAGCATTTTTATCTCTAACTGGCTATTTGCACACAGCTTTTTCCTGTAGTAATTTGAATGAACTATACAGACAAACGTTCTTGAAAATATAATTAGCATCAACTATCATTTAGATAGTGAAAGCTTATGTAAAAACAGACAGAAAAACGCGGAGGGTGACTTCCTTTCATACTATGCTCTACTCGTAGATCAATTCCAGTAAGATGAAGATCACGGTGGATTCTGTATTAAATTCAGCGTAAAAAGCCTGAAATACGATGGCCTCTACAGGAGACTAAAGGTATTATACTCAAGTGTTATTATCTAAAATAAATTATCCACTAAAAGTGTCTCAACTGTTGACAACTGTTAAATTCCTTGTTTTAGTTAGTAACAAGATAGCTCCGTTTAATGCTTCTTGCAGCTTTTCATTACAAGTAAGACCAATTAATTAGTGGGTTCTTCTGCATGTTACTAGAAATGGCTCCGTGTATTGCTATATCATATGCATTGGATGTAAGAAATATTTTGTGTTGATGATGATCGAACGGATAAACCAAGTTACAACTAAATCTCGATGGAATCGTCAAGTACCAGATATAACATTGTGCAAATAACGTGGTCACGAGAATAGATTGCAAATAATAGTGTAAAAAAATAATTGGCAAAACCGCTTGTTAGTATGTTTAATAAAATAAAATGTTTGGTTAGTTTCTTTTGTTTGCCCTATATCCTGAAATATATTGGGTGGCGAAATAAAAATATCTTTGGTGAACGCATCAAATGATTATCATGCCGCGATTTATAATAATAATAAATAAATAAATATCCCTGGACATTATTCCACACAGCGCCATCTAGCCCCAAGTGAGTTAATTATACTCCGTTTTTATGGGATACTAGACAACGGATAAACATACTCAAATACTTTTTCTTTTGTAAATACATACTTATTATACATAGGAAACACCCAGACCAATACAAACAGACATGTTCATGCACACAAAGGTTTGTACTGTTCGGGGATCGAACCCGCGACCTTTGGTGTAGTAGCCGACTTCTAAACAATTACACCAAGACGGTCGTCCGGATTTATGCATTGCATTTATGCACGGATTGCACGGCCCAACCACTGTGTGACCATAGCTGTCACGATCGCTTTCAAATTTGACAGATTTTCTCTCCGGCCGACCCTAGTAGCGAACCTTAATGCGTGAGCTCTTGACAACTCAAACACTAAGTTTTGATAAGATGTGGAAAATAGGAAAAAGACACGATAACTTGTTATATTTTATTGTATTGTTTACAATGTAAGGTTTGAACGTGAACTAAATAAATAAAATATTGAATCGCTTGACGCGCTTACAAATACCTAATGCTTAGCTTGCACCAAATGTGCGATGTAATCGTACATTGCGGACAGCGCAGGACCGATCGTTCTGGAGATCCTTGGGGGAGGCCTATGCCCAGCAGTGGGCGCCGTTCGGCTGATTATGATATAGTTTGGAGCTAAATGATGTTGTGTAGATGCAAGGCTATTTATCTATCTATGTATGTGATGATCAGGTGCAGCTGCAGCGCATCCGCGAGGCCGACACGGAGGTGCGATGGCAGCACGACGAGGACGTGGCCGAGTGCCCCTCCTGCCACACGCCGCTGCCGCCCAAGAAGAAGGTACGTGTCTCAGCTCACTATCTATCTATCTATCTATGTATGTGCACGTCAGGTATACACGGAGGTGCGATGGCAGCACGACGAGGACGTGGCCGAGTGCCCCTCCTGCCACACGCCGCTGCCGCCCAAGAAGAAGGTACGTGTCTCAGCTCACTGTCCTATTAGGTATGTTTAGGAAGGATGTTGTTTGGGAAACCGGGAAATCAAAATCGAACTATCACATTTCAATAACTAAATAGGGATCTTTGCATAAATTTTTAATAAAAACTAAATTTTCAGTAACATATTTTGGTATGTGTGGCTCGGAACTTTTTTTAAAGATTTGATTGGTTATTAAACCTATTGCCAGTGTTACTTTGTTTTGAAAATTAATTTCATAAATAAGACATTAAACTTTTTTTTTGTAATAACTATCTACTAATTTACTATTTAGAACGGAATATTTTGTGTATGTTTAATTTTTATGGAATGGTCAATTTAAACGTTTCGGTTTGTCTTTTTGTTCAATGTATAGCTCGTGTTAAACTATTACCATAACATTTGAAAGTTCGTGTTGCGCAATTTGATTGCAAAGCTGCTTTTCATAAAATGATATAGATAAGTTTTTCATTTACAGTCAAATGCTCATGCACGATTGAGGGTTTTATTTTCGTTTTCTCACTGTTGTCAGATAACAATTCTTTGGAGCCATTTTCATTAATTATTTCGTTGTTGCTACATAACAACCCTATGTGAAAGAGCAAGGAGTCAAGAAATAGGTAGCTTGCATGCCGTTGCCTGTAAGATAAGATAAGATATACTTTATTGCACAAAGAAAACAATTACATAAAAATGCTTACAGAGATATAACAGTACAATGTAGGCGGCCTTATCGCTAAAAGCGATTTCTTCCAGACAACCTTCCGGTAGAGAAAAAGGAAAGAAAAATAGAAGTGGTGGTGCAAGATGGTTATAGAGAGATAATCATTTCTATAATAAGTTACCCGTACGTGAAGCTTTGGTGCCAATGATCTAACAATGAAGCGTGTTGTGTAGATGCACTGCCGGCACTGCGGGCGCATATTCTGCGGCGCATGCGTCGCGCACGTGGTCCCCTCCGGGCCGCGCCGCCTGCCCGCGCGCGTCTGCGCCGTCTGCCGCACGCTGCTGCAGCCGGATACTGCGCCGTACTTCAGGTACTACACACACACTGCGCCCTACTCCAGATAACTACACACACCGCGCCGCCTGCCCGCGCGCGTCTGCGCCGTCTGCCGCACGCTGCTGCAGCCGGATACTGCGCCGTACTTCAGGTACTACACACACACTGCGCCCTACTCCAGATAACTACACACACCGCGCCGCCTGCCCGCGCGCGTCTGCGCCGTCTGCCGCACGCTGCTGCAGCCGGATACTGCGCCGTACTTCAGGTACTACACACACACTGCGCCCTACTCCAGATAACTACACACACCGCGCCGCCTGCCCGCGCGCGTCTGCGCCGTCTGCCGCACGCTGCTGCAGCCGGATACTGCGCCGTACTTCAGGTACTACACACACACTGCGCCCTACTCCAGATAACTACACACACCGCGCCGCCTGCCCGCGCGCGTCTGCGCCGTCTGCCGCACGCTGCTGCAGCCGGATACTGCGCCGTACTTCAGGTACTACACACACACTGCGCCCTACTCCAGATAACTACACACACCGCGCCGCCTGCCCGCGCGCGTCTGCGCCGTCTGCCGCACGCTGCTGCAGCCGGATACTGCGCCGTACTTCAGGTACTACACACACACTGCGCCCTACTCCAGATAACTACACACACCGCGCCGCCTGCCCGCGCGCGTCTGCGCCGTCTGCCGCACGCTGCTGCAGCCGGATACTGCGCCGTACTTCAGGTACTACACACACACTGCGCCCTACTCCAGATAACTACACACACCGCGCCGCCTGCCCGCGCGCGTCTGCGCCGTCTGCCGCACGCTGCTGCAGCCGGATACTGCGCCGTACTTCAGGTACTACACACACACTGCGCCCTACTCCAGATAACTACACACACCGCGCCGCCTGCCCGCGCGCGTCTGCGCCGTCTGCCGCACGCTGCTGCAGCCGGATACTGCGCCGTACTTCAGGTACTACACACACACTGCGCCCTACTCCAGATAACTACACACACCGCGCCGCCTGCCCGCGCGCGTCTGCGCCGTCTGCCGCACGCTGCTGCAGCCGGATACTGCGCCGTACTTCAGGTACTACACACACACTGCGCCCTACTCCAGATAACTACACACACCGCGCCGCCTGCCCGCGCGCGTCTGCGCCGTCTGCCGCACGCTGCTGCAGCCGGATACTGCGCCGTACTTCAGGTACTACACACACACTGCGCCCTACTCCAGATAACTACACACACCGCGCCGCCTGCCCGCGCGCGTCTGCGCCGTCTGCCGCACGCTGCTGCAGCCGGATACTGCGCCGTACTTCAGGTACTACACACACACTGCGCCCTACTCCAGATAACTACACACACCGCGCCGCCTGCCCGCGCGCGTCTGCGCCGTCTGCCGCACGCTGCTGCAGCCGGATACTGCGCCGTACTTCAGGTACTACACACACACTGCGCCCTACTCCAGATAACTACACACACCGCGCCGCCTGCCCGCGCGCGTCTGCGCCGTCTGCCGCACGCTGCTGCAGCCGGATACTGCGCCGTACTTCAGGTACTACACACACACTGCGCCCTACTCCAGATAACTACACACACCGCGCCGCCTGCCCGCGCGCGTCTGCGCCGTCTGCCGCACGCTGCTGCAGCCGGATACTGCGCCGTACTTCAGGTACTACACACACACTGCGCCCTACTCCAGATAACTACACACACCGCGCCGCCTGCCCGCGCGCGTCTGCGCCGTCTGCCGCACGCTGCTGCAGCCGGATACTGCGCCGTACTTCAGGTACTACACACACACTGCGCCCTACTCCAGATAACTACACACACCGCGCCGCCTGCCCGCGCGCGTCTGCGCCGTCTGCCGCACGCTGCTGCAGCCGGATACTGCGCCGTACTTCAGGTACTACACACACACTGCGCCCTACTCCAGATAACTACACACACCGCGCCGCCTGCCCGCGCGCGTCTGCGCCGTCTGCCGCACGCTGCTGCAGCCGGATACTGCGCCGTACTTCAGGTACTACACACACACTGCGCCCTACT
Source organism: Udea ferrugalis (assembly GCA_950022985.1). Lineage (NCBI taxonomy): Eukaryota > Metazoa > Arthropoda > Insecta > Lepidoptera > Crambidae > Udea > Udea ferrugalis. The sequence goes on along the minus strand of OX465527.1, from coordinate 944,361 downwards.
CCAGATAACTACACACACCGCGCCGCCTGCCCGCGCGCGTCTGCGCCGTCTGCCGCACGCTGCTGCAGCCGGATACTGCGCCGTACTTCAGGTACTACACACACACTGCGCCCTACTCCAGATAACTACACACACCGCGCCGCCTGCCCGCGCGCGTCTGCGCCGTCTGCCGCACGCTGCTGCAGCCGGATACTGCGCCGTACTTCAGGTAACTACCCACAAACCGCGCCCTACTCCAGATAACTACACATACACACACTGCGCCCTACTTCAGGTAACTACACACACACACTGCGCCATACATCAGGTAACACACACGCCGATCTTTACTCAAGAACCCCAGAAGTGGGGCATTCGAGCCACAGGCGTAACTATAGGCTGGATGGTCTACAAAACTGCATGAGGCATCCGATGAATTTGACACGGGCCGCGAACGGTATGGTTACGCCACTATTCACAGGATCTACTATAGATTTTCACAAACACAGGCACCAATTCCCCATCGCCGAATTATTTTGTTTGTACTTTAGAACTTTACTTAATTTAAAACTGAACTTCAGACTGTACAATGGTGTTTTAAACGCTGCAAACGTATTAACGTCATGAACCAAAAACTACAAACTGAGTTAGACACTTGATATTTAACTACTAAGCATCCTTACTATTATTTACTCAAACATTGATCATATTGTAAATATATGACTAAAGAGGAAGTACAAAAAACTTTAAAAGCCATTAAAAAAAAATATCAAATATGTATTTCAGCACCGAGCCCCCGCACACGCCCGACTAAGGCCGCGTCTCCACCAGGACGACTCCATACTGTTCCGCCTCAAGGAAGTCTCACAGTGGAGCTTGGAACAGTCCACCACCACTCGAGCTTAGCGGACTGAACCCACTGACCGCAGGCGAACTCCTGCGAATGCCATTCATGTATCCTAAATCTCTGAATTCAGTCATCCCTACAAATTTTAAATCTACATAAGAAAATAAGAATATTATTGTAAAACTGTTAAACCAGGGAATAGATATTTGAATTATCATAGTTAATAGGAGGGTCAAACAATATTTTCAAAGACACACTCCGAAACTACATTAGATTCATGTTTCGAAAAAATAGAATTAGTTGTGTACCTATGTCTTAATCTTAATGTATTAGACATGTACCGAGTACCCGGTTCCGCACTTTTTCAGGAATAGCGACGGGTATTCGACTATAAGATGGTAAATATCTAGAATGGAATTCAGTTGTCCATGTTCCCATCAGGGAAATTCATTGATAAATGAAAATCGGACTGGATTACCATATAAAATGATCAAAGATTGTAATTAACTGGTCACTGGCTTGGTTGACCGACTGGGCAGCGCAGGCGATGGGTGTTCGTTTTACAGTAAGAACAACATTAGTTCCCTTAAGACTAGTATTTAATTTGTATAGGATAATATGAATCTAAACACCAGTCTTGGTAGCAAATTCGAACAATCAATAAATAAGTTGAAGGAACGATTTAAAAAAAATATATGATTAAACATAAAGTTAATCAAAACTCCGCTTAAAAACTGACCTATATCTCTGTATCTCATTCTGAAATACAAACCAGAACCACCTAATTCTGAAACTTCATTCAATAAATTAAGACAATGCGCATAATATGTTGTTATTTATTTTATATTTCTTGCGCTCTGAAACGTAGCATTTTTTATTCAAGAGGTGTCGAACTCGACGTAGGTACTGCGATCAAATTATTGTGAGTGAAATAATAATTTGAAATGTTGACTTAGCACCTGAACGATTTTGTTACATGTGAAGTATGAAAATATTTGAATGTATACTTTGATCAATTAGGGCCATAGTGTACGCGATCAGATTATCAGATGGCTGTGGGTGCTCTTAACCCGGCGTGTGTGCGGTAGGGTATATCATACCCGCGAAGTTTCAAAAATAAAATTAATTTATGTTATCGCTTTGCGAGTCCCGCCGTTACAGTGGCTGGAGGTAAGGGTGCGGGGGTCGCAGAGCGGCATTAGGCTCAGTTTTGCGATGACTGGAGGTACAACCCAAACTCAAACGTTGCCAAGGTATGTCATACCCGACCTCGTAGTCGGTGTCACATTTGTGGGTTGACAGCAAGTTCGTTATTTATTGTTATTTATAGTATTTTATTCAATGGATTATTAACCGCCGAAAGTTCAGCAACTGCTACGATTATAGCTGTTACTTTCGGTTCTATCGACAATTTATGGACCTGAGTTCGAATGCGTACTCAACTTGATTGACCCTTGTGACTAAAGCGGTTTCGATTACAAAATACTGGTAGTGTGGTTAACAAATGACTTCTTATTAATAGGGTCTAACTCAGAGAGATACGCCTCTAAGTTTCAATGTATGGAAATGACATTAGCAGTCGCCTTATCGGTGATGATTAAATTAAAATCGTTTATAATAGACTCTGCGAATTCCAACTATTATTACTGTTATATTAGTAGATTCAAAATAAACTCAATATTTAAGGTGTTCGTAATGAAATTCACTGTCACAATTTGGTAGGCGTATCCCATCTTTTCCAAACTTACTTTCCTAGATCCCTGACCCGCTGAGGCCGGTAGACGGCTCGTACAGTATCTCGATGTGTAGTTCAGTAAGTTGTAAGATAAAATATATTTTATTGTAAATAAAAGACCTCTGTAGTTACATTGTGTTTCATTTCTACTTCAGAAAATCCTTCTGAGGGTCCTCATAAGTTATAGATGTGTTGTTGATAGCAAATTAAATAAAACAACGGTTAAACGTCACTAAATAATGTATGTCAGAAACTTAACACTATGATATCCAATACATTACCGCGAGAGGTGTGAAGTCGAAGGAATGCGCACTATAATAATATTATTAAATTAACTAAAATGTTGTACAAAAATGTGTGTGAATATTAACCTAGTCGTCGTAGCTCTCCAAGCTCAGCGTGATGACGTCGCTCACGAGGCAGTCCGCCGGCTGCAACAAATATTACTATATTAGTAGTAAATCCAACAGAAGCACCAGTACCTATTTAAAGATACAAATACTAGAGAAAAACTATCGGTAAGATAAGGAGTTAAGGTCACGGCACACTTAAACGTCGTTTAAGTTTTATTGTGAATCCACGTTAACTTTCTCAGGATTTGACCTACACGCGCAACATTCATTCTGTATTTCTGGTTCCATATCTCTTACTAATCCTTTTTTAAGACCCGTTTTCCGAAAATATAGTATTTTGTAGTTATACATATTTTGTCCGACACAAAACACAATATCACCGCGAGTCAACTGACATACAAAAACATCGTTGGTGTAGCTCGTGAAGGTAGTTTAAGATTTGTTTTTAAATAATAAATAAATTCATTTATTGCGAATAATTATAGTGCTAGTAGCACTTAGTGTCTAAGGGGTTAGTAAACAAAAATAGGTAAATTAACCAAAAGTAGGGGAACCGTCATCAACTGAGCGCTGGACGTTTCCACTATTTTAAAGAGTTGTTTCTTTTAATTACGGTAGTCGGTGAAAATGTTGCTGGATTTCATATTGGTCAGTGGCTGAAGAAGGCTAAGAAAGGCTTGTGTGTGTACCTCTGAGCAGATGCCAACGAGCGCGTCGGAGCAGCCGTAGAACTCCTCCTTGAGCGAGATGACGATGGTCTGCAGACAGCCCTTCTTGGAGCGGATGTAGGACGCCACCTTGCCGATGTTGGTGTTGTCCAGCGCTGCGTCGATCTCATTGCTAAGAAAGGCTTGTGTGTGTACCTCTGAGCAGATGCCGACGAGCGCGTCGGAGCAGCCGTAGAACTCCTCCTTGAGCGAGATGACGATGGTCTGCAGACAGCCCTTCTTGGAGCGGATGTAGGACGCCACCTTGCCGATGTTCGTGTTCATTGCTAAGAAAGGCTTGTGTTTGTACCTCTGAGCAGATGCCGACGAGCGCGTCGGAGCAGCCGTAGAACTCCTCCTTGAGCGAGATGACGATGGTCTGCAGACAGCCCTTCTTGGAGCGGATGTAGGACGCCACCTTGCCGATGTTCGTGTTGTCCAGCGCCGCGTCGATCTCGTCCAGCAGGAAGAACGGCGCCGGCTGGTAGCTGGGAACAATCGAAGCGTATGTTTACGACTATGTCCGAAACGAGGCAGTGAGAGGCATGGCATTAATTTACACTTCGCTAGCGTAACCAACTTCTTATGGAAAAAAATGCCCTATCACTTAACTTTGTTCCCTTTACAATATAACTGCTTTCAACTTTGTGATATTCCCCTTTGCTACTTACATCTACTATACTTCAAGTGTACGGTGCACGTGGTGCACTAAGCGGACATCGTACAGTCAACGGCACATCAGGCTACCCGTTTCCACTATTTATCTTGCTCTTGCCGAATTAAATATCTTTGCGATGGACTAAAGAGGAATGGATCGGAAATGGGTAGCCTGTCATGCCGTCGACCGGGCAATGACCGATGCTGTCATGATTGATAGAACATTCGAAAGCCACACTTCGGCGAACGAATTTAATCCTAACTAGTCGTGACAAGTAAATCTGCCGCGTTTTTCCTGGTTGCTTGAGTGTCATTTCTCTGTTAGCGGAGAGATAGCTGCAAGTTGTTTATAATACCCAGGTAAATTTCGGCCAGAAATAAACTCGTGTGTCCCAGAGGTGGTCCCCCTAGGTACCTGTGTATCGCGAAGAGCAACGCAAGCGCGGCGACGGTCTTCTCCCCGCCGGAGAGGTTGGACATGGGCTGGAAGCGCTTGCCCGGCGCCACGCAGTTGTAGTTCACACTGGTTCATGGCTAGGGCCTGGGGGACACATTACTTGGGGCCCCCCTAGGTACCTGTGTATCGCGAAGAGCAGCGCAAGCGCGGCGACGGTCTTCTCCCCGCCGGAGAGGTTGGACATGGGCTGGAAGCGCTTGCCCGGCGCCACGCAGTTGTAGTTCACACTGGTTCATGGCTAGGGCCTGGGGGACACATTACTTGGGGCCCCCCTAGGTACCTGTGTATCGCGAAGAGCAGCGCAAGCGCGGCGACGGTCTTCTCCCCGCCGGAGAGGTTGGACATGGGCTGGAAGCGCTTGCCCGGCGCCACGCAGTTGTAGTTCACGCCGTCCAGGTACGGCTCCTCGGGGTTCTCGGGGCCCAGGAACGCTTGCGCCGACTGGTTCATAGCTAGCGCCTGCGGGACAAGGCATAACGTTATTTACTGTAATCGCAATCTTTCACAATCCAGATAGTTGACAATATGAATAATTATGTGAAATTAGAAGCAAATTGTGTTTTTCTTAAATCGCACTCAACTAAAATGCACTTTAACCTATCTAAAATTCACTTTAGATAAGGTAAGAAAGATAGGGAAGACTTTATTGCACACCAAACAAAGAAAATCGTATGTCAGTATACATAGTAGTGGGCGGTCTAATTGATGAAAAAAAACCTAAACGTCGAAACAACCAACGGGTAGAAAGAAAATAGAAAAACTAAGCAAGTTCACAAATTACAGCACAAAATACTTGAATAAAATGTTTTTTATTGTTATCTAGAAGACATTAACTTGGACAGGACTGCTAAAAGCGTGGAAAGTTATTTTATACGAATGCCTTGTATTTTGGTAAAGGTTGCTTTATTGAAGGAAAAAAAACAGTTCTCAAAAAAATGCTGCTACTGTACTTTTGAGTTTAATATATTTTAAAATACATAAAATAAGTATTTGCTAGACAAGTCACCTTATGTATGAAAGGACTAATGAAAGTAAAGGAGGCGCAAGGTGTGTGTCAGGACCGTAGCGAGTGGAAAGAGGCGTGATGGTATGTATGTATGTCACCTTGTATATAGCGTCGATCTCGTTAGCCACGTGCTCGAAGCAGTCGATAAACTTGTCGTGTCGCTCCTTCTTGACCTTCTCGAAGGCGAGCTTGGCCTTGTGCGCGCGCTTGCGGGCCGCCACGAACGCCTCGTTCGTGGCCGAGACTTTCTCGCGGACCTCGTTCAGCTTCTGCATCGCCTGGGGGTTATAGAGTAGAAATAAGTGACGGATAGAACAGACAAGATAGGTTTTCAAGGCCCGTATAAACCTCAAGTTTGCGAGATTCTAAAGATTCTCCTGTTAACATTCCAAAAGCCTCCAACAGTATACTAGTAGTTTGACTCAACTGTACAGAGCAACAGAAAACACGTAGCATCGAATTAGATGTCCTAAAAGTTCTGTCGCAGAGAACAGATTACACTGAGGAACAGGGGTTTTGTTTTATGAAGTTTCATAGCTGATTCTTAATGATTTTGCCGCGCTGATTACAAATCTCAAGTCCGTTTTCCTGTAGCACCTCTATTTTTAAAGATATCGATGGTGGAAGATTCTAAAAAATGCATGCATTTTAGAACTAAATTCTTCAACTAAACAGAAAATGTAGCTTAATCCTCATGTTGCATCCGAGTCGCTGGAAGTGCAGCATCAGCTGTGCAATGCGTTCAGAGTAGTTAGGTAACTTTCTATTTCCTAAGAAATTTTTAACCACCCAAAAGAACTCAGACCACGCTGATTTTTCGATTTCTGTCATGGAGTGCAGACTGCAAGCTAGGATAGACCCACTGGGAACGATTTTTGCGGTTTATTCCGTTAATATTCACAACACAAAAATAACAGTCGTCATGGTGGTTAGATGGTTCACGCCAAATCATAGGACTTTGGTACTTAAAGTGGGGCCTTTTTTTGTTTGCCCATAAACGTAACTATGAAACACAGCTTCCACATACAAAATTTGGAATCCAGGGCTTACTGTTAACTTCTAATGGCTTTTCAAAGTAGTCCAAGTAGGCTTGTTTCACAAAGTTGGATACATTCAAACTATATTCTTTTACATATACTCGCCACAAATGGTACAAAAACTACTGGGATCGTTTGCACATCTTCTTCTTAAAGTTAACATGTCGATCAATTTTAGAAATTTGCTTAATATTTATCTCATCAGAATAATATGCGAACTAAGTAGTGCGAAATAGGGGGGTACCTGTATCTCAAAAACTATAGCTGCTATGCAAAAAATGAGAGTAGATCTGAAATCAGCGACATCAAATTAGTGAGAAACAGTTCAAAGACCTGATAAAACAAAAAAAAAGTCCTATTTTGTTCCCCAGTGTTATCAATTAGTCGGGCATGGATATCGATACATCGATATTTTGACACGATTATCTCGTGTGATTTGTATGGTTTAAGCACGAGAAAAAGTTCGAGATAATTTTGTCGCGGTGCGCATGTTACGAAGGCAAGTTTAGCAGCGCCTGGTACACCGGTGGGTACGTACCCGCATGTTGGGCGCCTGTATCTTGTCGACGGTGTTCTGCAGCGAGTTGATCGCCTTCTGCAGCTTGTCCGCCTTGCGCTTCACCTCATCAGCCTCCTCCAGGTCCTTCAGCCCTTCCGGCAGCGAGCTGTAGTCCACGCGGATGCTGACCAACGACAATACATCATTCTTACTTAATTCGTAGTAGAAATTAACTTACAGGTTTACAATGGAAACATGCAAATAAAATTCAAATACCAACATGAATAAATCACAAAATAACATAAAAACGTTTTCACTAAATGGAATAAACAAAGTCTAATAGCCCACTACCAATAGTGGCAATCGTGGCCAACACACCAATTCTTAGATATAATAGACTTATTACCGAACATTTAAATCCAAGTTGCACATGAATCAAGTTCCATAAGAAGCTTCGTTGTCCGGTGAAAAAACCGGATGTCCACAAGCAGCCTTAAAGTCATAGCTAACTTATAGGGCACCACTCTGACCCGGCAACTATCCCACCATACTTTGAAGTTGTAAGTCCTAAGTTGTAAGTCGTACAATGTATTTTGCAATATGCATGAAAAAACCAAGGGCGAGCTATCAGCGCGCTCGCAAAATGTAATTTTTTCTAGTAGTTAGTTACCTAGCCTCGCGCCGGTACTGCTGCGTTGTTGACATGGACGCAGGGTCCGACTCGTCCGCCGTGTCTTCGAGGCTGCCTTCCAGCAGCGGGATTATTATGTCCTCGATCTGGGAACAGGCAATTAAATAATTAATACAATTTTATTGGGATCTACATCTCTGAAAGAGCACACAAAATATTAAAAAGCAATGTGATTTATGAGACATAAGGGTGTGACCAGTCTGTACAAAAATAGAAATATTGACATGAAATGACCATACTATAGCTGACTAATACTAAACCTCAACAAGATTTAGTGGCTTGTGCATGTATGAAAGGTCATTCGTCAAGTGTCGACACTTTGACAATACTTGTCTATATTTTACGCTTCACAGCAACAGGTCACAAATGGCCTAAACTCGACGTAACCATTCGCGTCATAGGCAAATTTTCAGGTTTTTTTTTAACTAGTTGTTGGTGTACCTTGCACTGTCGCAGAATGTTGTGCCGGTCGCTGCGGCGGCTCTCGATGCGCGACTCGATGCTGGCGATCTGCTTCTGGATCGCCTGAATCTCCTTCTGGATCGTCGACACGTCCTTGCGAGCCTGCGCACACACAACATATTACAATGAAGTTTCATTAGCGAGGAGGAATTGGTGAACAATGTGTGGGACAACGCAAAATATGAGGTAAATCTAATCTAATCTAAATCAGCCATGAGGATCCCACTGCTGGGCAAAGGCCTCTCTTCCCTTCTTCTTCTTCTTTCTTCTTTTTCTTCTCCTTCTTTCTTTCTTTGAGGTAAATCACTGGACATTATTCTTCACTAGCTATGGGATACTAGACAACGGATAAACATACTTAGACACTATTTTATTTGTCAATACAGATGCTGAAAAAAGTCTCGAAGCCGATTATGGCAGTCTAAATCTGCATACTCAGATTTACAAAAACCTTTTTATTAGAGGGGGATTTGGGCTACCGCGCTCACTTGGAAAACTTACCCTGTATATGCTTAATATCGTACGATGACCGCTTTTTATTAAGACAACGCCAAGGCTAAGCGGCGCAATTATGGCGAGATCCACAGTCATTTAGAGGTTCGATAATTTCAATATATTTTGAACATTTTGATCGCGTGAATACACCGCCTAATGATGAATCACTATGGGCCTCATAAGAAAGCTCAGTCACCCAACGGGCTATGCTCGGTGTTTCTCTACGAGATCGAATCAGAAATGAGGTAATCCGTAAAACTAAGGTCGCCGACGTAGTCTAGCGTATAAGTAGGTTGAAGTGGCAGTGGGCCGGGTATATAGCATGAAGAATTGATCGCCGTTGGAGCCAAAAAGTTCTCGAGTGGAGAGCATTTGCAGTCAAACGTAGCGTTGGACGCCCACTTTGGAGGTGGACTGATGATATCATAAAGGTCGCAGTATTCGGTGGATGCAGGCCGCCTACAACCGGGCGCTCTGGAAGTCTATGGGGGAGGCCTGTGTTCAGCAGTGGTCGTCATGAGGCTGTTGATGATGATGAATACAGCGCTTTTTCTAGATCAGTATATTTGATCGTCTGAGACGTTTCGTTTGAGAGAAACAGTTGAAAAGAGTAACTGCTGAGTTTCTTGCCGGTTCTTCTTAGTACAGAAACAATTTTCCGATCCGGTGGTAGCATCACATTTATTTAAGTACAGTATATTTATTGTTTACATTTAATATTATGGTATTCATGCCTATTATTAAGTATGTTTTGTTTGTTAATTAGATTTGACGATTTAAAAGTACTCTGTAACAGGTCTATTTGAATGAAACTATTTTTGATTTTGATTTTGTCGATTCGTACAACGCCTGAGACGTCGTCTGCTTGAAGCGTGAAGGAGTGTTGTTTTGTCTGTTTCAGGTGTACCTTCTCGAGGTCGTCCTCGCTGGCCTGGTGTCGGCTGCGGGCGGCGGCGCGGTCGGCCTTGAGCGCGTCGGCCTGGCGCAGCGAGCGGTCGATGTCCTGGCGCTGCTTGGCCTCGGCCTGACGTCCCGCCTCCAGCTCGTCCTCGCCGTCTTGCACCGTGCGCTCCCAACGGGTTACGTTCTCTGGAAATTTACTTGTACATTATAAACGTCTAGGGAAGTCAGCAAAGCTTTTTGTCTCCCAAAATCTGACACAATTCGAAGTGAAGCAAACCTCTGGGGCGAGGTGCACGGAAACCCTTAGTTGGTTAGGGCCCATAATATCCCATTACCAAATTAAAAGGCAAAAGGACCCTTTTATAAATGTCTAATTCTTAAAACGACCTCTCTGCAAAATGTCGCGCCACAGAAATTACATTATCTACCTGTCGTGAAACAATGGGACGTATAGAGAAAAGGACGTCATGGAAATGGGGTATTTCGTATTACGGATCATTTGCGAAAGGGACATAATTTTAGTGGAGGACGTTAGGAGCACTCAACCCTTAGTACCATCGTGTGGTTATGAAACTGGCGATGGTTGATGAGGTAGTCATTCATAAAATGTAACAAAAATCAGCAGGGTGATCGACAATGGTCTATCATGCTATAAATGTATACTTAGAACATGATTAGCTATAGTAAAACTGCTTGCACAGGCACTAAAACAGTAAGAAAGAGTAACAAGCGGTACAACTCACTCTGCGTGTCCCTGGAGCGCTCGAACTCGAGGTTGGAGGCGATGCGGTCGATGTGCGCCTCGAACTCCATGCGCTTCTTGGCGCGCTCCTGCTGCGCGCGCAGCTCGCGCTCCTCGTACTGACTGCACACAATAACAAACACTTATACAAGCACTCAATAAAACAGCGCCACTTTGCCTCTCATGCGAGTTTTTATGACTCAAAATATCGATCATTTTATTACAAATATTAATTCACTTCCATCGAGTCTCTAATACAAAGTTTGGCATTTTTATCTTCGAAATTCACACACTGTGTATTTAGCAAGGTCCACTCTATCTGTGTTCCCAATTTCATGGTCCATCTATGTAGATACCCAGTTTCATCGAAATTGGTTGGATAGTTTAGGCCTTACAACATAACAGAGTCCCAAACAGACTGGGTTACTTTCTCATTCATAATGTTGGTATGACTGGACATTATTCCACACAGCGCCACCTAGGCCCGATTTAAGAAAAGCTTGAAAGCTTGCTTGAGGTGTGAGATACCAGAAATACATTTTTTTTTTGTAAATACATATAACGTTTACTGTAGCCAAATTCTGAGTCATTACAATAAACCTGTCGTCAATCAGTCGGTCGGTCGTAGTATAAATGTCCGTATGGTAAGTGAAGACGAACCGTATGTTGGCGACGCCGATGTCGCGGCAGAAGCCTCGGAACACGACGTCCTCCACGTTGTTCATGTTCTCCTTCACCTGCTGGATCTTGGCGTCGCGCTCCAGGATCGTGCGCTCGATGTCTTCGATCTGAGGCTGTGTACAGAAACAACACGATAAAAACGAAGGACATTGAAAAGTAGAAGGGCATTCTCGTACCTAAAGCTGGGGATACTGAGGACACATATTGCATATCGGCTTGAAAACAGGTCAATTGGACTTGTTTGCGTGCATGTCATCCATACGTCAATGTCATGTGCTAGTTTTCGATTTCGCAAATTATGAACGTAACGTATCTTCCTCTTTATGTTCATATCAATGACGAAGGATCATTTATTTATACATACGCTCACGACTATATCCCAATGTGGTAGTCCGAGGCACACTGGTTATTGTCTGCATGGTGAATTCAGATAGCTTTCGGCGAGCGAATTTCGAACCCAACGTAACGGTAAGAGGCGAGCCTACGCCACCATCCGGGTTGTTTGGGTTTTTTATCGGTGCTTTTGTTCACCAGGGTGGTTAGCGCGATATACAAAACGAAGACAATGTAGGTTTCGGATTTTAAGTCAAAGTGGGTGTTAGACGACTAGGCTACGGATCTATTTATTTATTGCTGAACAAGAGGGCTCTTATCATTATAAATAAATATGCACTTAACATGTTGCAAGTAAAAAAGTCTAAACGCCGATTAGACAACTACACTATGGGTAGCCTAATCCAAAACTGCAAACAAGTGATTTTTAACATATTCGATGAAAGCTTGCTGAATCTATTGATTTTGATCAAAAAGAAGTTGCCAAACAGCTTCTGTGCAAAGACAGTCTATTTTTCTAGTTAATATTAAGACTTGACTCACTCCAAACATGTCCATTTTCCTTGTGAGCTCGCCAAGTTCCGCGTCGAGCGCCTTGATTTGCTTCAGCTGTAAAATAAAATATTATAAATTAGAAACAAAACTTTTACCACCAGTGTTTGCTTATTTTTATCGACTAGGTATGAAACTCACAACCTTATCATACGGTACGCATATTTCGCGGGACTGGTTCGATGGGCACTCAAACTTTTTTTTTTTTTTTTTTTTTTTTTAACTCTCTTTTCTGGCAATCTGTCCTGAGACATTTAGCGCTGGGTTGTGATGGTAGATGATATCGTCTTGCATGGTATAGCTCCATTGATCTATCCATTCCAGGTTGCGACGTCCAGCATCAACTGGACAAGTCTTGGGGAGCCCTCCTCTTCAATCTCACAAAACATTTTTTGGCCCGCATCAGCCCAGACGCTAGCATATTTGGATGTTTCACCAGTCTTTTAGCATATTGTGAAATAGTTTTGCTGATTTCCTGTTTGATTGTTGGAATTTTGAGGTCGTGGTGCAGTTGGTCATTTGTCACATACCATGGTGCATCAACAATTATGCGAAGGATCTTAGATTGGAAGCGTTGTAAGATTTCCAGATTAGAGTTGGACGCTGTTCCCCACAGCTGTATGCCATATGCCCAGACTGGTTTGATGATGCATTTGTAGACTCTCAATTTGTTTTCGAGCGACAAGTTTGACCTTCTGTTCATTAGCCAATACATCTGCCTCAGCTGCAGCCCCATGGCCTTACGTTTGGTAAATATGTGCTTCTGCCATGTCAGACGTCGGTCCAGGTGCATTCCCAGGTAGCGAACATGATCCTGTTGTGGTATTTGTACACCATTTAACATTACACTTGGGCATGTATCTCTTCTCAGGGTAAAAGTAACGTGCACGGACTTCGTTTCGTTTGCCTTAATTCGCCAGTCCGTCAGCCACGTTGATATTTCATTTAGGTTTCCTTGAAGCATCGAGGATGCCACGGCTGGGTGCTCGTGTTCTGCTAACACGGCGGTATCATCGGCAAAAGTTCCTACTAGCACATTTTGCGACGAAGGCAAATCGTACGTATACAAGAGGTACAGGACTGGGCCTAGGACGCTACCCTGTGGAACGCCCGCTTTAATTTTTTTTGCGCTTGATCTATGTTCTCCGTGCTTGACGTAGAACCTTCTGTCACCTAAGTACGACTTAAGGAACTCGTAGAAATTGATGGAAAGAGTACTTTTTATTTTAAAGAGGAGTCCTTCGTGCCAAACACGGTCAAACGCCTGGGATATGTCCAGGAACGCTGCGGAGCAGTACCTTTTCTTTTCAAATGTGGAGTTGATTTTTTCCACAAGTCGATGAACCTGCTCTATCGTTCCGTGACCACGACGAAACCCAAACTGATGATCAGGTAAGAGGTTTTCCTTGATCACAGCTGGCATGAGCCTTTTTAGGAAAAGCTGCTCAAGGACCTTTGATGGAATAGGTAGCAAGCTTATAGGTCGGTATGATTTCACGTCTTCAGGTTTTTTGCCAGGTTTAGCGATCATTAGTATTTCTGCTACTTTCCACTGGGGAGGCATATATCCTCTCCAGAGAATCGCGTTGTACAAATGAGTCAGGAAAGTAATGCCAGCACTAGGGAGCTCTTTCATAATTTTGCCAGTAATGAGGTCGTAGCCAGGGGCCTTGTTTAGGTCAAGTTTCTTGATGGCAGCTTCGACTTCACTTCTCCTCAGTCTTTTTATTGGTGGTTCGAGTTGGTTTATACTGCTTAGTAATCCCATGACAGACTGAACCTTGGAAGAGCCCTTATCGGGGTTGGGCACAAACACATTTTCAAGATGGTTAGCAAACTCTACCGCTTTTTCCAAGTCGCTCTTTGCCCATGTACTGTCTTCACGTCTTATGGGAGGTTGGTGGATAGCAGGACTTTTGAGCTTTTTAGTTGCTTTCCATAAGGAATAGTTGGTCGAAGCAGTAGCGTCTAGGTTTTCCAGGTAATGCCTGACGCTTTGGTTTTTCTCGAACTTCAAGAGGTTTTTAAGCTCCGATGCTAGCTGGTTATAAACCGTTTTGTCCCTTGGGTATCGAGTTGTCTGCCATTTCTTCCTGGCCTGTCTTTTAAGTCGAACCATATCTCGGACCGACTTTGAGGATGTGTTGAGGATTGGCTTGCATGGGACTGGAGTAGCTTCCCATGCTGACATTTGCACCGCAGAATTGAATACCTCAACAGCTCGATCTATGTCCTCGTTGGTCTTGAGCGGGACATTGTGTATCAGACTCTTCTCAATGAGTTCCCGAAAGTAGATCCAGTCCGTTTTTGTGCTATGCAGCTTGCAGGGCATAGATTTTTCAGCGATTCTGCATTCCAGCTCAACGAGAACCGGCGTGTGGTCAGAGGACAACTCGTAGCAAGACTTGCAGGAGATATGCGATATTGGTAGGCCTCTGACCACACAGAAGTCGGTCAGGTCAGGTGTTTTCTTTACACTTGTAGGCCAGTAGGTGGGTTCTTTGGTAGATGCCACATTTAGCTGGAGCTTTTGTACTGCAAGCAATAGCTGTCTGCCCTTTGGGTTGGTGGTTCGCGAGCCCCAATCTGTGTGTTTGGCGTTGTAATCTCCCCCTGCCAGAAATCTTGAGCCAAGAGACTTGAAGAAGGCTATATAGGACTCACTTTTGATTGAGTGTTTGGGAGGAGTGTACAGAGCGCAAATGGTAACTGGTCCTCTTTTGTCCTCAATGATTAGGTTAGTAGCTTGAATATGCTCGTCGCGGAAGTGCGTGGTTTCATAGTGCCTGATGTTGTCTTTTATAAGGATAGCGGAACCACCGTGTGCGGTGCCGTCAGGATGGTCAGTACGATACAACTTGTATTTTGGTATTTTGAAAAAGCTCTTCGCAGTAAAGTGAGTTTCAGCTATCATAAGTATATCAATGTTATGTGTTTTAAGAAATATTTTGAGTTCCAAAATATGTTGTGGCAGCCCATTGGCATTCCAAATTGCTAGCACTCAAACTAAACCCAAAATATAATAAGTTGGTTTTTTTTGGTCTATTTTAACAGTTTTTTTTCTCTTCTTTCCTTTCTTTGTCAGTAAGTAAGTCAAGTGTATTATTTTTTGTCTATAGGTTGAAAACATGTTAATGGTGATTAGTTATCCCATTCTGTATTTTATTAAGAAATTATACTGTATTGTTTTCCGAATAAAATAAAATACGTTCACTTAGAAGGGAATACGAGTGCAATATCAATCGAAAGCATCATAATTTGAAAATTTCTAATATTAAAATACTCAATTTTAAAAGACAGACTCGTACTATTACTAGATGAATTCATAAGAGAACAAAAACTCGAGTACTAGTTGCTAGAGTTAAACATGACGGGATGGCTTTTTTTGTTGTCCATTATTGTTAAAGCATTTGTCAGAACGACGTCTGTCGGGCCACCTAGTAAATAGAACAGTTACCGTGCTGTCTCGGTCGGTGACGGCGTACTTCAGCCGGGACTCGAGCCCGCGGATCTGCGAGTCCACCGTCGTCAGCTCCGACTCCTTGCGGGACTTCTTCATCGACTCTCGCAGCTCTTCTGTCAGTTTTTCCTAAGAGAATAAAACATAGAATATTGTATTTATTAAAAATGGGTTAGGACGGAAATAAAAGCACGTATGAAGGGTCTAAGTAACATTTTAGATTTGGTAGAGTTATAATCTCTTCTTCTTTTAGGTTTTTATGATCGACAAAATAGTTTCACGTAAAACAAAATAATTTAATTTAGTAAAATGGTCATAAATTTTGAATATATTTACTTTAAATGAGAACAAATAAGTGTGACAGTTGGCATATGCCGTAGATTTTGATAACTTCGCTATAAATCTTAAAGGTTATAATATTTATTGTACATAAACAACAAAGTGTACCCTAAAAAGAACCTTTTATTACTTCTGTCAAGTTCTGTCTAATGCTTTAATAAATGAAGTATAAGTTTAGGTACTACGAGTAGCTATTAGTAAAAATGATCTAAAGAGCATTTTAAAAGGATATAATTTCGCACAACATGATAAATAAAAGTATAAAAATGTGTATACCTTCTTAGCTTTGAGCTGTGAGAGATGCTTCTCGTCCCAGCGCTTGGCCTTGCGCGCCAGGTCCAGCGAGCCGCCCGAGATGATGCCCGACTTCTGGTAGAACGTGCCGTCTAGAGCCAGGGCCTGATGATGAAAACATTTTATTAATTTTTTTATTCGGGAAACAAATTACTATGAAACACGATAGCATTATCTCTAAAACGCAAGCTAATGGACGTTTGTGTTATTCCGGGCTCACTAATGCTTGACCAAAGATGATTGACAAATGATAATTTGACAAACAACGTTTAACCAAATATTAATTTGGCAAACGAGACATTTGACAAAAGTATCGTCTTACAAAAACTCACTTCACTTGACAAAAGTTTCAAATAACAAAATGTCAATTGATCTATTTTCATTTCACCAATTTTTCAATAGTCAGATAAAGGGTTATGCCGAATTGGAATGGGCTATTGACGCCATTTCTTTTCTTTTTTTTTGTTGTCACTGACCACATATTTCTTCAAGTTCAAAAGTTATCTACAAAATTAATCTCATTATAACAACTATACCTTCAAACTAAGTCTGAAATGAGTTAGCTGAAGTTTAAAGAATAAGGACTGTTTCTATCGTTTTTTTCACTTGTTGAAGTGTTTTTTGATTACTACTCTTTGTCTCGGAGGTGGACGGTTGTTGGCACGGTATTGCCAACATCTCCTTTACCATAAGGGCACACAGGGCCTCTTTCCATGGCCCCATTACGAGGGGGTCCCAAATGACATTCATTCTCAAAACGTTTTTGTCACATTACACTTTTTTATACATATCCCACGCCATAATATCGATGACTATACTTAACCCTACTGTACTAATTATTAATATTTCCGAACTCATACTAGCTAATTTACTAAAAATAGTGATCTTAGTAATAGCAATCACTCCGATTCCAAAGTCAAGCTGCACCGTCTAAAACCACAAGAGCAGGTTTGCACGAGCCTTTTTTTTCGAGCATTGATTTATTTTTTGGGAGGTGCCCGTGGCGCAGTTGTGACAGTGATCGGCGACGATCGCAACTCACGCCGGGTCGGAGATGGGACGGGTGACCACCCCGACCGAAATATAGTGATGTGTATTTCGGGAATCTCCGTGCTTCGGAGGTCACGTTAAGCAGTTGGTCCCGGTTGACGTCGCCAGATGTCAGTCTTTACGCTTAGTCAGAGGCCCTAGGGCGGCTTGATAACATCTGACTGAGGTTGCTGACTACCCGCAATCCGCACTGAGCCCGCCTGTTGGAGTACGGCTCAATCCACCTCATAGTTGAGGTGCTCAGAAGTGAGAAGTATATAGGTCGTATATGTTATGTATTGAGTGCTCACGTCGTATCGGCTGTTCTTGGTGCGGTCCAGGTCGTAGGCCACGCGGGACGCGTCCTCGGGGGTCTCGCAGACGAGTGCGTTGTTGGTCACGAACAGCACCGCGCGGTGGATGGCCGCGGGTTCGAAGCGGAGCACGTCGAATAGGAGCTTCACGTTCTTGGGGTCGCGAATGTCCCTGGGAGAAGAAAACTTTTGAATCAGAATCAGAAATATCTTTATTTAAATAGACCTGTTACAAGTGCTTTCAAATCGTCAAAAACTTAATCAAACAAACAAAAATACACTTAATAATAGACTTAAATACTATAATAGAAATGTTAAATAAATACACAGTATACAAACATAATGTGACTCAACCCCTGGCGTCGGTTGATTTCACGAATAAGGTTACACCAATGATATTATAAAAAAAGGCATAGATAGGTTACATAATAATAATAATCGGCCTATACAGGGTGTTACAAAAATACCCCTAATAACTGAAGTGGGTTATACAAACTCCTGAAAAGAGTCCCTTGGTAATTTCTTAGAGTCGTAGCTCATAATTAGAATTTCGAGTAAATTAACGTAAAATAAAAACATCGTTCATAGAAATTCCCAGCACAAATTCGGGTTCATGAACCCGAGTTGACCCTACCGGGAGTGACCAGGAGCGACCTCCATTGTTCACTGCCCCTACGTTTTCTAACTGTCTCTCTTTCTAATACTTCAAGTAGCGGCAACCAACCAATAAGTTCTGTGTGCCTAGTACCTCTGTACGATCGCCTCTGCTTCACCTGTACAAAACCATTGCAAAATGCGTCTTAAGCTAGCACCATAAGGTGCCTTACGTAAAAAAGGTTTATGTGACGCCTCAAGACCTTCATTGCAAAATGGGTCTTGAGCCAGCAGCATAAGGTGCTTCATTAATGTGAACGCCTCAAATATTTCGGCCGCAAAAAATAAATTCGTATTGTTATCAACGTAACAAGTTTAACACGAACCTGTAGGTAGTTAGGTAGGTATGTAGTCAATCAAACCGGAGACATTTAGGCTAAAACTTTTATAGGTAGGTACGTATTAGAAATCGTAGATAGATATCGAACACACAACCTCTGGTGCCGTTTTCATTATCACTAATTGTACAGTCAACGGCACATCAGCATAGTACAGTACGGCCCTGTACTACATATTCCTTGTCTGTCTGATCCATTGAATCGTGTAACACAAGGATATTTATCGTTACGTTGAGACGAAGTATGCAGGTAGGTTCGTAGGTACCTATCTGTATGGCTCCGCAAAACGGCAAGTCGCTACATGTTACGTGTCCTTATGGTATGTATTTTGTGTACCTACTAAGACTTGCCACCCTAATTAAAATTAATAGGTACCTACCTAAATACGTTACTCTCTAAGACCACTGGCACTGCCGGAACGCCCGTGAAGCTTTTGTGATTGAGAGGTTACAATTACATTGAGAGGTTATCAATCCTAAATAGTCATTAGCTTGCGAAGACGTCATAGAAAAAGTGAGATAGCGCGCACATTAACTCACACACTCACTTAGTTTTTTCTAAACACACGCACTAATACCACGGTCTAATACTTAATTACGAAACTACACTTAATCACTCGCGCTTCCACCACTTCCACGAATCCGCCATCCGTACACACTAACTCGGCTGCGCGCTGCGACACGACTAGCTAAAAAAATGTAAACAAACCAGCGGCTCGGCTCGGTAGGCAACGGCGGTCTCTTTGACTGATGCCGCCTCGACACTCGTCGCCTTTCGGCGCAATATTTGAATTTACAGCATGGGGGGAGGCAATGCCGGCTTAAACCTTAGGTGGTAGGTATTTTGTAAGCAAAAATGTTATTGTGAAACCATAATCGATATTTGTTTCAAAAATAGGCCACATCGTGACAATAGGGGTCTGCAAACTTGGGTGGGCAAGTCCATTTTAGTCGGGAATAGTGCGCCCGCACAAGTTAGAATGGGACGGCAATGTAGCTTTGAGTACGTACAAGATAGAGACGGCGATCTATTCTAGAAAAATCACATAGGTCCGTGAGCGGTCGCGGGCTCGCTTCGAAGGCGCGAGAAAGAGAAAAATGGCCACACTCATATTCGCGCCATAACAGAAAGGTAATAATATCGTGTTTCCGGCCGCCCCGCCCACTCCTTTTGTCTGAGTCATTGTGTTGTGCGGGATTTTTCCCAATTAGAGGTGAATAACATTTTTGGTATTTTCATGACTTTTTTTTTCATTTTAAGGCAAGGGAAGATTATGTAGGACTTTCAACGAATGGCAATTTCACTAGCTTGTATTCTGGATATGCGTTTCTCTTGAATGGGATAACGATGGGTTGGCTTTCAAAAGTGCGATAGAGGTTTGATTTCAGCCCCAAAAACGGTGTTGAAGGTTCTGGACACAAACATTATTATTATTGGGCCCCGAAAAACTGCAGCCATTAACATAACACGTTGATGGACAGTAATCAGTCAGTCTTAATCATAGTCTTAATCAAAGCGCAAATTCGTCCATGTATGGAGTACCGTGTCACCTCTGCGACGGATCCGCCAAGTACCAGCTGGCCGCTTTAGACTCGGTGGAGAGGCGTGCTGAGGCTGGTGAGGGACGCTGACATCACAGATAAGCTATAAGACCTTGAACACCGCCGGAGGGTGGTAGCTTGTTTGTCGGTTTTCTACAGGTTGCATTTCGGAGAGTGTGCGAAGGAGTTGCGTGACCTGATTCCACCAGCTCCTTTTCTTCATCGGACCACTAGGCGCAGACTAGCTTTCCACCTTTATGTTCTTGACATCCCAGCAATTCGCACCAACAGTTTTGGTTCATCAACATTCATAATGCGAACAGCAAGGGAATGGAATGAGCTTCCCGCTGAAGTGTTTCCACAGCAATACAACATTCTGTGTCTTCAACATGCCGATTGATTGATCGATTGACAGTACTCATTTCGAGTCGTTAATTTATTAGTGCCATTATGTGCAGTGTCTTTATTAATAAAGTACTTGGTCTTTTTTTAATCATCACGTTAGACCGTTACCGTCCACCTAGCGTTTTCCGCTTCATATTTCATACTATGGTACACTTTTCCAATAATTTATTTAAAAAAATCAAGCAGCGATATAACATTAGTATTTAAGTACGGTGTATTTTTTTTCAACAAGATAAAAATCAAATAAGTTGTTTGACGAAATATTATATTTAAGTATCTGGCTGTTGGCTCCGTAGATGAGTTCTTGTAGACATGCTGACAGTACTTTTGAGATCGAACGGTACGTGCTCCTTTTTTTGAGCCTAACCGGCAACTGAAGAACCAATGTCTTTGTGTATTGTGACCATGCGTAGATGCTGTGTAGGAGCGCGTCATTTCAGCTTGGACGATCTCTACTTTACTATTTCTTTTTTCTGCCACCTACTACAAATGGTCGAATGGTGGTTTAAAGCACTGACACAATACGATCCAACAGTACCAGTACAACATGTTGTCGTAAACTTCTAAAAACTTTTATAGCAAGCCAACTTTAAGTTGTATCTAGGTGCAAAATTTGCAAATGTTATCGATCTCTGCCAAATTATGGTTTCGTAAAAATGGTAAAAAACCAAAATGCGCGACTTCATGTTTCCCTAGTACTTCTGCTTTTGCGTTCTAAGCAGACAATGCGGTGCCTTTATTTAAATGTCTGATTAAAGGCACAGTCAGCGGCACATCGGGCTACCCATTGGTACCCCAAAAACGAAAAACCACATGTGGCGTGGCCAGGGTTTCCAGGTGAAAAGCCAAAAGCTACCACCTGGACCAGCTGCGCAACCGTGAGACGAGCCCGGCGTAGTTTTTTGCAAGACGCTAGCACGCAGGACAACGGAGTTAGAGACATTTGAAAAATCGAAAAAACTGGACACTTTTCGAAAATTCATAACTTTAACTCTTCAGTGACAACCCTGAGCGAAAATCTGTGCAAAAATAGTGTGACTCTTAACCAATAAGTGTACCAAAAATTAGAATTTTCGGACAACAAACAAAGAAGTTATAACAGTTATAGTGCGGTTAGTGTTTAAGAAAATTATAGGTTAAAATAAGTAAACAAACCAAAAAACGAATCCTGGACAGCGGAACCCAGGACTGCTGACCAAAGACCCAAAGTGCTTTCGTGATCCCTGTTACGCCCTTTGAAGTAGGAACCGAATTCCGGCGCTGAACTCCTCGATTTAAGAGGGTTTCGGCAACGGATCCCAGGAACCAGAGGCGGCAGAGACCCCGAAACCACAACACGGCAAGAAGACCCTGACTGGACAGCGTGACCCGCCACGTCCTTGAAGCTACCCCTCCGGTGGCCCAAGACACAGCCGGAAAACCGAGGAATCAACTGCCTTACCAGGGATCAAGCCAGCTCCAGGCAGCACGTGCAGCTCAATCGTCCTACATCTCCGAGACAGGAAAAAGGAATCGGTACGAGCAGCCTGCTGTCAACATCCCAGGAGCTGAACCAGCTGATTCAACACCAGCCCCCTGGAACCCTCGGCACCACCAAGGTCTTTGGTTTAGTTAATATAAGTTTTAGTAAAAATTTTTGATTGTGTTAATAGTTTGTTAGTTAAAGCGTGTAGCATCTTTTTGTAATTTCCGAATACGGAAAAAACGTTTTCTTATTTTTTTTTGTGTTAGAACCTTGTCATAATAGGAAAAATCACTGTTTTCCCGTTTACGTAAAAACGGTTAGAGATAGGAAGATTCTAAAACCACATCCTTCACATAGTTTCCCCTTAGCCACCACTTTTCCTTACGCCGTACTTACCTACCAGCTATGTCAAAGGGCGCCGCCGCGCCCGCGCTGCTTAGCAAATGCCGAAAAGGGAAACGAAACCAAAGAAACCCATCATATGAATATGAATCGTAACTCGGGCGCATAGAGACGAAATTCGCCTCACCCCCCACCCCCCACCAATCGGAGGTGCCCAAGGACAAGGATATGTCCTAAACTTTGTGAAAATCGACTTCAGTTTGTTTTTGCACTTGCCGCGTCCCGCTCCCGTGACGTGACCGTGACCACGGTAAATGTGATGACCTTATTACTTTTACGTAAATTAGGTCCGTCAAGTTAATTGGATTGCAGTGTGTTTGTGTGAATTTTCTCGTGAAGAGATTAATGGTTTATTTATCTTTAGAATTCAGTTTCTTTCGTGGCCGTTTGAGAGAAAAGAAAGCCAAATAACATTTTTCATTTGAAAATACTAATTCAAAGTGAAGCGTAGGTATAATTGATTGAAGTACCTACAACCGTGAAGAACCGAGATGTGAATTGATGTTAGCTGGGAGGACAACAAAATAGTGTTATCCTCGAGGAAGGCGGCCACTTCGAACAATGATTATTGAACTAATACGTAACCTCAGGTAAGAAATAAAAGCCTTTTTGCCTAAATGATAAATGCAATTTTCCAAATCACTCGTGTGTTTTTGTTTTGAATTTGTTTATCGCAATTGCAACAAGGTTGATACGTAGGTACCTGCCTACTCGTATGTCAGGCGGGCGCCGCGCGATTTTCTGCGTTAAGCACGTGTGTCGTAGTAGTAGGTCCTATTGCGTAAAAAAGCGTTAATCGTGAGCGGTGCCTGGTAAATATGTTCCTTGGAGAGCGGTGTCACAGCTTTAAAAATCAAATTCACGACGAAATAACACTAATTACAGGTGTCCATGGCTTAGTGGTAATAGTGCATCGGATACGATAACATGTTAGGCAACGGACGCTAGGGTGATTGGATGGAAATGTAGTAGGTAATCCATTTTCTCAGATGACAGTCGTTAAGACTCGTCGGGGTAGCTTGATAACCTCTGACAGTAGGGTTTATCATTGGCCTTACACCCTTACAATAATCCTCACAGAGCCTGCGTGTTAGGGTATGGCTCGTACCACCTAATAGTTGAAATGGAGTTCCGCGCTCCAAAAAGGCCACTCCACACTCGAAAGCGTGCTCATTTTTATACGGAACTCAATGAAAGTCTTACTCCTGGTACTGATCGGAGGAGGTTAAAAGACTAAGGCAAATGGCATTTAAAGATGGAATAACTTCAGATAAGTCGCTCGAAATCACGGCAAAGCAAGCTACCTGAAATATTACTTAATTATTTCGTCCGCAGTATTTGGAATATTAACGTAGTTAACAATAATTATGTGGCTATCGGAAGTATGAATCATGTACGAACTTAATTCATTTCAAGTGGTTTGACTTTAATAGCTGAAGTTTTCACATTTTTTTCTCAAATTTACGTACATGTGAAGTGGTATTGAGAACCAATTTCAAGTTAGCTGTTTTTATCAAGCCCCAAGCATCATTTTTACACGTTGACGAAGGAGGTAGGCACAAAGTACAGATAAGTTACATTCTGTTTTTTTTAACTCTATGGGTCGATGACCGAAATGGGTTCGATGACATGGTATGACCGCTTATCAGCTGTCAGGTAGTGAGGGAATTAATATCGATATTTTTGTAAACTTTCGATGTACGTTTTTATGGAAACCATGAGAGATATGAAAAAAGGGACAACACCTACTATTTCAGTTTCATTCAGTTTCTATGCCATTTCAGTCTTTAGGGGTATTTTTGAAACACCCTGTATACGTCCCACTGCTGGGCACAGGCCTCACCTCAACTATGAGGTGGAACAAGACATACTCCAACACGCGGGCTCAGTGCGGATTGTTGGAGGGGTGTAAGGTTAGTGAGCAACCTTATTGTCAGATGTTATCAAGCCGCCCTAAGGTCTCTGACTAGGCTTAACGACTGACGTCTAGCGACGTCAACCGGGACCAACTGCTTAACGTGCCTTCCGAAGCACGGAGATGCCCGAAATGCACATCACTAGATTTCGGTCGGGTGGTCACCCATCCCTTTTCCGACCCGGCGTTTGTTGCTTTACAACAGCGATCGTCGCCGATCACTGTCACAACTGCGCCACGGGCACCTCACATAGATAGGTTACTTCTGCTAAAAAAGTGGCACCCGAAATCAGGACTTTTGCCCACCTTAGCATAGCATTGACAGTTTGAGACAACACTGCATAAATCTATCTCGTTCACAATCTAGTAAATAATCATGCTATCTTGTACACACGGTCAAATTATAGGCACGTATGCCAGGGGACCATTTTTGACTTCGCGTCATTACTGACATAACCTATCTATGTCTTTTAAATATCATTGGGTTACACCAGATAATAGGCATCAAGATAGGTCAAATATGACAATTATATTTACTTTCACAATGTGATTGACTATTTGACAGGTTTTTTAAATTCATTTGGTATCAAAAAGGCTTTAGGAACTCAGCAAAAAAGTTATTTTTTCCAATTCTGTTACTTAACTGCTGAAAAATAACAAAATAAAATTGCAATATTTAAATCGCGTGTCAAAACGATACTTTGACAATATGGCGCTGCAGTGGGTTGAACGTCGTCACTTGCCTGTATTCCAATCTGTGACATGTCTTCCACTACGAGTTGTCAAACGATGTTTTCAAGCAGGTGACGACATAATGAACTACACCAATCAGGAGTGTTTTGTGTCACGTGACAAACGTTTATAAAAATCATTTATTTTTACGGATTTTTAAATTAATCTGTTGATATTTTCAACTTAAGACAGTAAATAACTATTTTGAAATTATTAATTAATCCTCCTGTCATATTTGTGCATTTGCTTACCCTTTCTGTGTTCTTTCCTTTACCTGTGGGGTGTCTGGAGGAGATTGCTTTTAGCAATAAGATCGCCTAAATTGTACATTGACTCTACAATGTTTACCTTCTTTCTTAATTACTCTGCTGTGTTTGTGTGCAATAAAGTGTTTCTTAACTTATCTTAATTTATACAGATAACAAGAATTGGCACTTTATTTTCCGTACTATCAATTAGCCTATGTGAGTGGAAAAGGTGTGCAGTATAATACGATTCAAAATCGAGAGCCGAGTGCGCAAAATTGACCTCACCTCGCCAGCCGCTGACACCTTAATTTGTGTTCTGCGCATCGACTCGCGCGATGTTCACAGCCGCCATTAAGTTTGAATCGTACTAAACTCACCTGAACCTCTCCCGGAGCGGCTTGGCCTGTATGTAGTCGAGCGGCAGGAAGGTCTCGGGCTCCTTGAGGACCTGGATGCACATATTGTGGGTAGGTAGTCACCTGAGCCTCTCCCGGAGCGGCTTGGCCTGTATGTAGTCGAGCGGCAGGAAGGTCTCGGGCTCCTTGAGGACCTGGATGCACATATTGTGGGTAGGTAGTCACCTGAGCCTCTCCCGGAGCGGCTTGGCCTGTATGTAGTCGAGCGGCAGGAAGGTCTCGGGCTCCTTGAGGACCTGGATGCACATATTGTGGGTAGGTAGTCACCTGAGCCTCTCCCGGAGCGGCTTGGCCTGTATGTAGTCGAGCGGCAGGAAGGTCTCGGGCTCCTTGAGGACCTGGATGCACATATTGTGGGTAGGTAGTCACCTGAGCCTCTCCCGGAGCGGCTTGGCCTGTATGTAGTCGAGCGGCAGGAAGGTCTCGGGCTCCAGCATGCGCTCCTTGAGGACCTGGATGCAGCGGCGCGCCGTCTTCTCCGTGTCCACCACGATGGCCTCCATGTACTTGCCGAGGACCTTCGTGATGGCCACGTTGTAGCGCTTGTGGGTCGGCTGGCACATGTTTATCATGCGGTCGTACTGGAACATGGAAAAACGATCATGCTATGTGAAAATCTTATTGTCATACAGTTTTTTATTGCTTTTATTAAACCAATTTAAAAAATATCCTCATTTAAATAAACATGTAGACCAATAAAAGAAAAATCCGTAAAGGTGGCGGAACTTTGGTCGCAAAGAATGCAAATAGCCGTAGACACGATGTAAAGAAGAAGGTGATTGTTATAGATTTTGGGATTCCTTTAAGCGATATTATTATTGTATTTCTTTTTAAACCCAAAAATTGGCATCATGGCTAGAGGAAAAGATTTGAAAAAAAAAAATTCAGATTTCTGGGGTAATATTTTTGATTTATAACTTGTTGTTTTCAAAACTTAAACAACATTCAGGGAGTCTCCGAATAATAAAAGAATGTTCCTAGCAAACTAGAAACACATTTCAATAACACTTTGCTCAAATTAGCCTGAAAATTTAAAAGAATCAAGTTTATATAAAAAAACCTATCATTTGTACAAACTTAAACTGCAATTTTTCATTAAAAAGAGTAGACACTCAATAGGCGTAGGATAAATTAAGAAATCTCGAGAACACAGTGTGAATTTTCCAATTGGGCGTCAAAAGACAAGACGAAGTGTCTTATCTGTGAATTAAAGAAAAACTAAATGATTTACTAAAAAAGTTTTAATTGAACTGAATTACCTACCTACATTTTGCATGTTATTATTTTTAAATATCAAAGTATGTTTCAGTAATTGGCTCATGTTCAAGTAACTTGTTCTTCTGTTTTTTTATGTACAAATATGCTGTTGAAACATTGTTAAAATAAATAAATGAATAAAAGTGCAAAACTAAGTTACAAACAAACTACTACTCACCACGCCGGGTATGTCCCGCTTGAAGCTCTCGACGATCTCCTGCTTCTTGCGGCGGCGCGCCTCCTCGTGCTTGTCCACCCGAGCGTCGCCTAGTTGCGACGCCACGTCCTCTAGCTGAGACTGGAGTTCTGCCGCACGGCCTCGGCATTCGCCCACGTCCGTCTGGACACATTTATACACAGTATTTAAAAAAAGTCAGGTTTGAAAACCAGAAAAAGACATTCGGTGTTGGCTTCAGGCGGAAATCGAATGTTTTTTTCTGGTTTTCTATCTTTAGTAAGATGATAATGCATTATCGCTAATGCTAAAATGAAATAACCTATAAAGTCAGGTTTGTTCGAAAACTTATACCTCAAACCACCCAATTCACAAACGCAAATCGACCTTGAGCATCCCTCAGGAGTCTTATTTTTCTTTCGTGTCAATGGCATCAAATAGAACCCGACCAAAACTTCGTCATTCGTTGCCATATTTAGATCCTCCCCTGTGCAGGTCTTAGGGCACAGAAGGCAATCGAGGAGGTGACCCATAGTTTGAGGATCCACGCCGCAGTCACACGCGCTTCGAGTTCCATCTCTAAACCCCCACGACACTAGGTTTTGTCTGCAGCTGGCCCCAGAGCGAAGTCGGTTAAGTGATTTCCAGGTTGGCCACAGCTAGTCAGTCCCTCAGAAGTATAGCCGTCACTTTCAGTTCTATAGACATTTTACGAGATAGCGTGAGCGTAAGCGCGTGCTCAGCGTTGATTGACGTTTATGAATTCGGGGGAAAGACTGTTAAACTGATTTACAGTTATTAATTGGTTGGATTCGTGTCTGCCTCTATAGAAGAACAAATATTCAAAAATAAATGGTTGTGTTTCTAGATTTTCCGTCGCTAAAAATCCTTTTCGGATTTCACGCTAGTTGCAACTAAAGATCTCAGACCATAAACCACGATCTCGGCTCGCCTTTTAATCCCCAAGGCTTGTAATCAATTTAATTTTTGGTTAAAGACTCCAGCAAATTCGTAGTTAGTTTTTTGTCACTACGTTTTTGAACCCTCCAAAACAATATTTCCTGTTTATTTCGTGTCTCAGAAAGAACTAAAAGCGGTTTGTTAAAGCTCCGCGTCTCAAATCGCGCGCTGCCACACTTCCAATAACGCATTTTTATGCTCGAGTGCAACATCGGCAAACTCGCGCGATCTACCTGGTTTTTAAGCAACTATTTCAATCTCGCTAAAAAGGTACAAATCTGGCGAATACGAGATGCACGATTGCAATGTTAAACCTAATTTATACATAATATATAGAGTCCGACCGAAACTGGTTTTCCGGCCGAAACCGAAACCGAAACCGAATGTTCGGCCTAGGCTTCAGTTTCGGCCGAAACCGAAACCGAAACTCACGTGGTCAAGTGTAAAATACCTACAATTACTAAATTATGAAAAAAAAACCTATTATTCTGCTAATAACAACAAAATAAGTTACAGACTGATTTTTTTCAACACAAGATCCCACCGCTGGGCAAAGGTCCCCCAAATTTTTGATTTACCCCTGTCTTTTGCTTAAGTCAACCATTTGCCAGAGTAATGTACCAGGTGATTGCACCGTCGTTTTCAGGCCTCGTCGTTCAATGATGTCAGTCTTTGATAGAAGCCATTGGGTTGTCATTCGGGCCAGATGCATCTTACAGACTGCTCAGTGCTCACACCCATTTTGTCAGTTTGGCGACTTTCTGGCCTAAGTTTTGAACGTCAGATTTGGCACGGATCGTGGTGACAATTTTCTGTCTGTGTGTTTAATGCCTAACACACTCCACTCCATTACGCTTGGACCCATTCCGAGCTTTGACTTAGGGTGTTTCATGAGCAACCAGGCTTGTGCACCGTGGGCAGAATGTAAACGTCGAGAAGTTCTCGCTTTAAAGATAAAGGAAGGTGGCACTTCATTTACTTATGCCTTGAAAAGTTAGGTCCTCGAGGTGATTCAGCATTTGATTTCCTCATCCTGCCTGTTCTCGAAGAAGACTATTTTTTTTTTCGGGGGGAATCCGTTTATGACTGGACTGGTTATGGACCCCGTGTTCTCTGGATAAAAACTCTGTGCCGGTGGACCCCTGGCAAGCTATGCTAACCAGCCCACCTTGAGAGGAGTGACACCTCCCCTCTAGCACCTCTGACCGTACACACCCGCCAGTGTGTACGGCGGTGTAAGGTCACTCGTACACCGCCGCCCTTCCTCGGGGCCACTTGGAATGGAGTCACACAGCCCCCGTCGTGTGCACTCCCAGTGACCCTGAAGGCCCACTTTTAGTCGCCTCTTACGACAGGCGGGGAGGGAACCGTGCCAGAATTCTAACGCCCCATACCACAAGGCGAAAGGAAACAATCAGGCCCAAGTCCGTCTACCACTTCCTTACTTCGTGTGCCGTTTGTCGTCAGTTTCGTTTTTGTCTAGGTCATCACCAGTCCAATGCCATAGCACGCTCCACTTAGTTCTTTTGTCTGCGACTTTTAATCAACACATCCAGAGCGGCTGGTAATGGGCGGCCCACATCCACTCAAACCCTGCGATCTCTATCTGGTCAAACTGCTTCTTTGCTGGTGGGAGCCCACGCTGCGTTTGGCTTCAAACGATATCCCCTCGTAAACTTTTCGACCCCAAACTGATGGCCCAGTTTCTCGTGCAATGTGCGCTGCGTACTTGAATCATTTGACCAAGACAAACTCGTCGACAACTTTGAGAATCGTGCTCCCAACAGAACAGTCTCAACGAAAACTTAGATGTAATCAGTTCCGTCAAAAAATTACCTCTAAGGAAGTTTTGCGTCTGGCGATTACGCACTGACCAATTTTTGTGTTGCTACGAAGCCATCCGAATGTCCCACAACAATTTCCGAAGATTGTGGAGGTCGCCAGACTCTGCCATAACATTGCCGCGGGAAACGAAGTTATACGAGCGCGCACGACATCTTACGAAGTGAGTTTCGGTTTCGGCAAAAGTTTCGGCCGATTTTGGCCGAAACCGAAACTGTGGCCGAAACTCGTTTTTTTGGCCGAAACTGGCCGAAACCGAATCCGAAACCGAAAGTTCGGTCGGACACTAATAATATAATACCTGTAACTCGTTCCGCAGCCGCCTCTGTTCCTCCAGCGCTTGCTCTGAACTCTTGATATGCTCATTCAACTTCTCGACTCTCTTCATGGCTTCATTCCTCTCATGACCCTGGACAAAAAATATTTCATCATTAGACGTTCGTGTTTGATAGTAAAAAATAAACCTATCTAGTTCGATTTATTAGTCAGTTTTCAAAATATTACATGCATACACAAGTTCACGACGATGGGTAGTCGCCAAGCTAACTGTGGTCGTCAGGGTAAACGGAACATTCGAAAGCCCACACTTCGCCGTGATTTTTAAGTGAACGTGGTTTACCGACGCTATTCCTTCGGTTTGGTTTTCATCGGTCTTTCCCAACATAGCGGAGTCAGATAGAAGTTAAATAATGAACACTAATTAGATTCATCCTCTATCACACAGTAAACCATCAATCCCACAGCTTCTAGACTAATGTTATCAGGCAAGCGGAGTCTGTCAGTTAACAGATCAGACTTATACATCTGATGGCGTATTCCATCATCCAGTCAGTTTCGACCATTCACGTGAGCTGCAACGTTACTGGCAACCGTTGCACACAGCTTCAGATTGCTGACAAAACGAAGGTCATGCAAGACATAATTATTTAGTATTCCAGTGGTTGCTCTGGAAGGCTCTGGAGGAGGCCTATACCCGAAAGGGGTCCTTAATTTAAACATGTATTTAAATTGAATTGCAACTGTAAAATTAGTTTTAAGGAAAACAAAGGCTAAATAAATAAATAAATTCCATTGGTTGCAGTAGTCCTTACCTTCTGCCGATGCTTGTTCTCGAACTCCCCCTTCCTCCGGAGCTCGTTGTCGAGGCGGTCCTGGTCGGACTTCTGCTCGCGGTTGACGGAGTCCAGCTCCTGCAGGTAGCGCGCCGCCTGACGGGACGCCTCCATCTTCAGCTCTTCGTACTCACGGATCTAAAGAATACACACATAATGGGCAATGATATTACAATAAAAAAGACGTAGATAGGTTATGTCAGTACGGACGCGAAGTCAAAAATTTACTCCTGGCGTGCGTAATTTGACCGTGTGTACAAGATAGGTAGTATGATTATTACTGTAAACGAGACAGATACATGTTGCGCAGTGTCGTCTCAAACTGATAATGCTTTGCTCAGGTGGTCGAAGTTCTGATTTTAGGTACCACATCATTGCTTATAGGCACTTTTATTAAACTTGCAGTTGCTAGAAACGTTGGACACGCTGGCTGACCCATTTATTGTAACGGATTATTAGTCATAAATTATGAGTATGTAGGGTTGAAAAGAGTAACCATCGAATTTCTTCTTGGAGTGTTCTTAGTAGAATCAATGTTCGAACTGGTGGTCTTCTTTCTGGAGTGTTCTTAGTAGAATCAATGTTCGAACTGGTGGTCACATTATTACCTATTGATTTATTTTTATCTTCATGTATGACTTGTCATGAGTGCTTTTCTCAAATCTTACTTACATGAATCAAGATTATTTTAACTTTTGTTCTTAAAAACTCAAACAGCACACTACACTACTTACCAGAATTTAAACCTATTAGACTTCACTGGATGATGTAGGTGGGTTTTGTCTTTAAGAACCACCAGGTGCGAACCAAGGTTTTTTTGAAAATATGCAGTTTTTGTCCTTGAGCATTCTTCAACATTCCTCAGTTTAGTATTTAGCCTACAACGCCCACTTAAAAAAAATCACCCTGTATAACTTCAAGCGCTATACCTGTGCCTCCTCCAAGTGCACGTCAGCCCGGCCGGCATGTCCGGTGCCCACGGACTGCTCCCACGTCGCCTTCTGCTCCTCTACTTCTCGCAATTCCTCCTCCAATTTCCTAAGATAAATGAAGAAGATTTTAAGGTGATATGTTTGTTAATTAGATTTGATGATTTAAAAGCACTTTGTAACAGGTCTATTTAAATAAACCTTTTTTTGATTATTGATTTTGGAGTATGGACTAATTTAAATTTAAAAGATAAGATGAATCTATTTGTATTACATCATGAGTAATAATTTGAAGTACCTACACATTACCTACACGTAAGATATATGCCTCAGGGGTTCTAATTTCAAAAAAAATATTATTTGTCCTGAAAAATTATAGTTATTGTTTAAATGACCTAGGCAAGGTAATTCATTTGTTAAGTCAGTTATATAACGACAAAATAAGAACGTCTTAATCTCGAAGAGTACAAAACCTTGACCCATGACCTTTTTACGCGACGGTCGGAAAGCGTCAATGCTTTAACGCTGCGTTCACCCACGCGTTAGATCCTTTACGCATTACGACTTTTTAAAGTCAACAAGCATTGTATTGATGCAAATCTATGCTGTATCGCGACTGTACGGTGGTTGCATCGCTGAATAAAGTGTTGAACAGGCCTTACTGGCAGCGACACATTTTCTATGAAAAATATGTCAAATTAGACTATTGAGACTCAATTACGATTCAAATGAACATAACATAACATACCCTCACGACCATATATCCCTAATGGGTTAGTCAGAGGCACCAAGGGCGTACCCAGGTAGGGGTAGAAGTCAATTTTCCTTACAAGTGGGAATTTAAAAAAAAATTGTTCCAATATACCCGACCGACCATCTTTTCGAAACAGGTATGAGCTGCCCCCCCTAGCTGAAATCTTGGGTACGCCCTTGAGAGGCACACTGATTGTTGCCGTCGTGGTGAACGGAACATTCAGAAGCCCACATTTCGCCGAGGGAATTTGGATCCAACGTGGTAAGGGGCGAGCCTACCGCCGTTATCCGGATTGCTTGGGTTTCTTAACGGTGTTTTCCACCACCGGAGAGTTAGCCGCAAATTGTAGAATGAACACAAAGTAGGTATGTTCCGGCCAGATTTGATCTCGGGACCACCGGGTTCTGAGCCAGAGTCTTTATCCACTAGGCCACGACGATTCAAATGTAGTGTTCTAAAATTAGCAGACTTGGGGCCCTGTTCGTTCTTCGTACCTGATGTCGGCCTGATGAGCTTCGTGCGCCTTGCGTGCTTGCTCCAGCGTCTTGATGGCGCTCTCCAGCTTCTTCTGCGTGTGCGTCACGCGCTCCTTCGCCTTTATGAACGTCGGACGCTTCTTCGACACCTCTGCTTCCTACAACAGGCGGGGATATGATGATGATGGTATTGGAAAGGTTTAACAACCTAAGAAGTCCAATTACAGCCTTGAGAAAGGATTAAAGCTTGGAAATATAACCGAAATTAGCGAGTACTATCTTTCGTGTGTGTAAACATGTTTTTCTGTTGTTGTTTCCTACGTCTATTAGGAGGGGATTTACAAAAATCACGAGGGCTTTATGTATTGTTTCATTGTCTAGTTTCCATATTGCAAGGTTTGCTTAGTCTAGGCTAGATGGCGCTGTGTGTAATAGTTTTATTTTGATCTGTGCATCTTCGAAAATAATGAACAATAGAAGTCAAGTTGTAAAAAAATACGGACTTAACCCCGAATCCACACACACGCGGGTTCGGGCACTCACGCTCATGCTGTCCCTTTCAGTTCTATTGACAGTTTACGGGACAGCATGAACGTGAGCGCGTGCTTAGCGTTGATTGACGTTTGTGAATTCGGGGGTTATTCCCCATGTTTTAGGAAAAGCAGCTTTATGTAGCTTATTTTGTTACGCGATCCATCTTCCCCACCCTGTTAATTTGGTCTTTGAGTTGGCGGGTTTAGATATGAAGGGTACTTAAATGAAAAATCTACAGATAGTTTCCAGGAAGTGATAGGTTTGTAGCGATAAAACCACCAGAATCATACAAACAATATATTCCTATTGTTACATTATTGGTGCTGGGTAGTTCACTCACCACTTCCCTGATCTCCTGGTCAATCTTGGCCAGCTCCCGCTGCACGGTGCCGGTCTCCTTCTTCTTCTCCTTGAGCGCTTCATCAGCCTTCGCTCTCTTCTTCTCCACCTTCGTCAGCTCGTTCTGTTTGTGCTGCAAGTCTTCTTCCAAGTTCTGGATGTCCTTCTCGTTGTGGTATAGGTGGAACAGCTGGAGTTCCACTCTTTGTTCTTGCTGTAAATTAAGGCATTTGTATAAAAAATCCTGTGATGAAAGGCGAAAAAGGGTTGTCCTAGACTATCTTTGTAAATATGGTAGTGTGATTTATGTAGGTACTTGCAGCAAAATGCTTATAATAACATGGAAATTCGAAGGATTTACTGGGTGTTTTACTGGCTACAAATAGGCCTACTGTCGTTTGTATCATAAATCTAAATGGCAATCCCTCCACTGCATCTACGTTAAGAAGCAAGCACTCCTCTCCCTCCTATGCGTAAATGCGGCGAAGGGGCGCGTCATTTCAGCTTAGACGATCTCTAGGGTAGTAAAGTAAGTGGGTTGTGCCGACACCAGAGATCGCGGGCTCGCGGGTTCGATACCCAGACAGGTTGGGAGTTTTCTATGCATTTTTTGTATATATTTAGAAAGAAAAAAGATATTTTAGAATGATTAGCAGTCGTCTAGTTCTTATGATACAAGTTCTGTTTAACTTAGGAATAGAACACTGTAGGTTAATATTGATTGATATTTATTTATTTGGCCCACTGATGGCCAAATAAGTCTCAATCTTCAACAACTGACCAGTTCCTCCTTCAGCCTGGTGTACTTCTCGGCCTCCTCCTTCTCGAACTTGGCCTCCTTGCGCTCGGCCGCAACCCCCTTCTTCTTCTGGTACGAGAACTGCGCCTCTTCGTCAGCGCGGTTCACCTCCGCGCGACACGCCTCGTACTGCTCTTTGAGGACCCCGGATCTGATACGATTTGAGAACATTCATATCAATATAGACTTAACTCCAATTTATAAAGAACTAGCAGCCGCCCGCGACTTCGTCCGCGTGGACTTAGCTGTATGTGAAAAAAGATTTTCCCGCTTTTCTGTTGAAATTTTCCTGAATTTTTCTTTGCTATAAACCTCACGTAGCCTGAGACCTTTCCAACGAATGCAAAATCGTGGTAATCGGCTTGTGCGTTCTGGAGTTATAGTGTCAGGAAGGAAAACCCGACTTATTTTTATATAGTAGATAAACCTAGCACAAATAGGGTATCAGCATGGGTATTTTGAACACCACACCTTAAACATATGTCACCTTGCTTACAGTCAGCCTACTATCAGCAAACCATATGGGTAATTTCTTCACACTTAGAAAGGTTGCATGTTGGCCTAAGAAGAAGACGTAAATCAGCTGGAACATATTTCAAATAACAAAAATTATGGCTCCCTTTTTATCTACTATACAAAAATAAGTCGGGTTTTCCTTCCTGACGCTATAACTCCAGAATGCACAAACCGAATTCCACGGTTTTGCATTCGTTGGAAAGGTCTCGGGCTCCGTGAGGTTTATAGCAAAGAAAATTCAGGGAAATTTCAAGAGAAAAGCGGGAAAAACTTTTTTAACACACAGCTAAGTCCACGTGGACGAAGTTGCGGGCGGCTGCTAGTTATTTATGAACTATAACTAACCCACTGATCTCCTCGAAGAGAGCAGTCCTCTCCTTGGGGTTCTTCATGGCGATGCTTTCGACGGCGCCCTGGAACACGAGGAAGTTCTTCGCCTTCACGTTGATCCCCAGCTTCTCCAGCTCCGAGAGGTAGTTGCTCACCGACGTTGACTGAAAAATAATATAATTTGGTGCACTCGTCTGAAAGATATTGCTTATTGCTATGAGGCGTAATTAATAATAATCCATCACCATCATCATCATCAGCCTGTTGCAGTCCACTGCTGGACATAGGCCTCTCATTAATAATAATAATAACGTTTATTTTGCGAAATGAAATTGTACAGAAAAAAAGTTACAGCGAGACTTCTGCACTGGGCTCGCAGGCCTGTTTTGCAAAAGCCAGAGAGTGATTTACAAAAACTTGTTTCTGGTCTAACAAGCTTCGGTTCACATGAACAGTTTTTATATTAAAATAAATTCTAAATAACAAAGTAAAATATTCAAAAAATAATGAGATCAATTTAAGTGCTTAATTAGTGTTTGTGTGTGTGTGTGTGTATGTAGTGTGTGGGTGAGTGAGCGGGTGTGCTAAAAAGGTGGCATGTCATTTAGAGGATGGAAGGATATCTTCAGTTTCCAATTAATTTTCAAGATCTTGTATATCAACTCTGTAACAGTTTTGTGCAATGACAGTTTCCTGACTCTGTGCTTTTTGACAAAGTGTCAACTCAAGTATCAAGTATATCCCTATGAGGGTTTACAATACTTTTTCTGCCAGCAGGTGCCACTTCCTAGGCATCTGATCTGATTCAAACAGATGTCAACCAAACACAGGTTTTTGAATCACCACCTTGTGGCAAAAAAAGTATAGAAGATCCTCATTAAATGTATCTTCTTTATATCTGTAACTCACCCAGCTATGGAGTTTAGGAGCTAATAGTTGAATTCCTAGTGGTATTCCCTAAAAGTGGAAGCTCAAGAAACAGCTTGACTGATTTGTGATAGTGACACTCAAGATTTTTCTTTCTTAATTGGTGACCCCTGACCTACAGAAAAGAGAGTACTGGTGCATACCTGTCCATCAATTTTATGTTCAGAAGACTGCCCCACAACTGATCTCTGGAACTGCTTCTCTGTCATGTCTTCCAGTACAAATGTAGCTGTTACAGAGGCACTGTAGAAAACAAATCAAAAGTACACTCAAAAGTAGGAATATTTGGCCCAACAGCGGAACAATATTTGAGGGTAATTCATAAACTCCATTTTAGTAACTACTGGGTTTCTTATTAATTTATTTTATCATAACATAATTGACCACAACATTCATTGTGACCATTGACCTTCTCTATCAAGAGAAGATCAAATAAATATCCATCAAAAAATTATAAATAAGAAATAAATAGCAAAGAAATTGGAAAATACCAGCGAGACACTGGTTTGTTGATGGAAGCACCATGGATCAGGTCACTGAGGCGCTTCACACGGAGCAGCGACGTCTTCTCCCCCATCACGAAACTTACAGCATCCATGAAGTTTGATTTGCCTGAAATTGACAATTTCATATGCAACATCACAAATAACAATGCGTTATTATATTGCAGAACAAGGAAAACTCAATGTTACTGTTTGTTGTACACACACCAAGTTAAACACATACCTAGAAATTAATATCTGACATTTTTTACAACAATAACAATTATATCTCATTCTTGCCTTTTTCTGGTTATGTGGGACAACAAATGTGTAGTTATACTCCTGCAGTTTTGCATCAGCTTTTGATTAGGATTTACATGTGGAAGAGCAATCTGTTCTTGTGAAATGCAGTATCATATGAAATAGCGCTAGAGAAGCTACGAGAAAGCTATACACTCACCAGATCCATTGGGACCCACTACTGCAGTAAAGGACTTCAGAGGTCCTATCCGGTGGTGTCCCCGGTAGGACTTGAAGTTCTCCATGTCTATGTACTTCAAAAACGCAGGCATTTTCATATTTTATTCAAAAATTCATCCACGAGGAAAAGCAATAAAGTATTTCAGCGTAAATAAAAAAGCGCCAAAGATAGAGCGCATCACAACATCACTAAACAAAAACTGACTGACATTGATGCTTTGACGTTTGTTTGACAGGACAGGTGCCAAGTTTCTTTTGTCTATGGATTTCTTTCAAAAAACCGGTAATTATCGACAACTTATCACTAAGTTTTCATGTATACTTAGATAATTTATCTCGCATTACATAACTTACAATGTAAATTCATAACTTAATTCGAAAATAAAATGTTTTTGAACTTGTTAACACAAGTGTATTAACATGGATTATTGATCGCGTTGGCCGGTGGCTGAGTCGAACTTCGCCAATGCCTCATTTTATGAGAAAACAAATTGTCATTAACTTATGTCAAGTCAATTTTGATCAAATGCAGCGTTGCCAGACCGTACCAAAAGGTACGGTTTTCCGTACTATTCATCATGCAACCGTACCACAACCGTACCTCAGTGTGGACCGTACCTTTTTCGTACTTTTCTTTAGTTATTTATTTTTCAACGCAATCAACAAGAAGAAAAAAATGCCATGTCCTGTTTTTCTCAACATTCCTCGCTTTCCTTCTTCGTAATATAGTTTGCAAGACTATCACCAATGTCTATAGTCAGTCTGTCTAGAACCGAGAGTTATCTTTTAAAAAGTGAAAAAGTCTTTATTTTCAATTTTACTGGAAGGTATGACTTCTGTTGGAACAGGGATTTATAATTCCCTTCAGCCTACAGATATCACTCTTTAAATCTCAAATGCATTCGTAAATCTGAGATACATTTTATTGCAAAAAAACGTGTAAGTTGGCAACCTCAGATAGATCAATTAAGTATTTTGATCTTTTATTTATTAATAATTTCCATTATAGTATTGAAGTCTATTATTAAGTGTATTTTTATTTTTTTGATTTAGTTCTTGACGATTTGGAAGCACTTGTAACAGGTATATTTAAATAAAGATATTTCTGATTCTGATTCTGACATCCTGTGGGGTCCTAAGAGGCCCGGATATTATGAAAACACATTGCTTTTTATAAAATCCGCGCTCGCTCCGCTCGCGTTATCCTGCTTATGTTTCCATTTTCTTGATAGGAGGCCGTATGCGCATTTTCTGCTCTAACTGAGGATCATTGAGAGACAGACACACAAGACACACAGAAAGGCTATCTGTTATTTAGAATTAGTTTTCGACTAAATAAGCAAATCGTTAAAGTTGCTCACTAACCTTACACCCCCATCCAACAATCCGCACTAAGCCCACGTGTTGGAGTATGGCTCATTCCACCTCATAGTTGAGGTGAGGCCTGTGCCCAACAGTGGGACGTGTATGGGCCGTTTATGTTATGTAAGCACTTCGTAGGAAACGCAATTAAAAGAAATGGAGAATTTTCTAGACTTGATGGCTCTTTCTTTCGAGTCTCTTACTCCAGTAAATAATCTAATCGATTAACAATTGCAAAAAAAACGCGCTCGCTTCGCTCGCGTTCAGTTATCTTGCGAGAGCTCTGTTGCTATGTTCTGCCCGGCTCACCTATTTTAACGTCTTTACTGCGAAGTAAATGAGGCCTAGCGAACTTGATGTCGCCGACGTCTACGTGTGGTCTGGCGCCTCCACTGTCGAAATCATTTTCCTGCTCTTTAATGAGTTTTTGTAGTAAGCCTAAGTTTTATACAATAAAGAATACGGTACTAAAATATGTTTTAAGTGCAGTACCTACGAAAGTACATTAATAAAATACTTACTTTTTACTTGTATTTATTTAGTGGATCAAAGCTCTTGACTTGACCATAACTATGTGACCCCCTCCTGGCGTCAAAGCTGGATCCGTCCTTGGTGGAGTGACACACACAACTCCGTCGAAAAAGTTTTCTTTTAGTTCATTTTGAAGCCCTAGAGGGCGTTGGAGTCCTTTTGACGTGACTTCATGTAGCCTATAACCAGTGGCCAATTAAGAGGCTTCCAACGGCACCTCATTTTTGCAATTATTATGAATGCTAGTTAAGAAGTTACGAGCGAACAGATGAAAATCCTCGTACCTTGGTACATACAGACATACATACAACTATACATGAATACAGGTCGCAATCATAACCACCCTTTTTGCTTCGCCGTAGTCGGGTAAAAAAGCGATAGACCAACCGTACCTTGAAGTCAAAAACCGTACTTTTTTTGAAAGCCAACCGTCCTTTTTTGGGAAATCAAACTGGCAACACTGATCAAATGTCAACAATTTGTTGATTGCTTTCGATTTCTGTTTTCGTAGAATGTAAAAGAATCGATAGTTTTCATCGTCTTGGAATAAATATGAACGGTGATCGAAGTCCAGGCAGTCCAATTGACGTCAACGACACTGAACAGGCTGTCCTAATGGATCCCATCGACCATGAGCGGTCCAGATATCCGTACTGCATAGTTTGGACACCTATACCTGTTCTAACGTTAGTTTTCTCAGTAAATCACAAATTCAGTATATTTTTAAGTATTTCCTTAGTTGTATTGTTTGTTCCTTATAGGATTTCAACATAATTTTAAACTTAAAATTTAAATTTTAGATGGATCTTTCCTTTTCTTGGCCATATGGGCATTTGCACATCAAGTGGAATTATCAGAGACTTTGCGGGACCTTACTTTGTGTCGGAGGACTTAATGGCTTTTGGTAACCCCACTAAGTATTGGCAGATGTCACCTCAAAAAGCTCACAATGGACAAGCAGGCTGGGATGCAGCAGTGGCAGAAGCTTCCGAAATTTATAAAAAGAGAATGGTATGTAGGTATACTGTAAATATAAGCATTGTTTGTTGAGAATATACACTTGATCAAGGACAAATTTAATATATAATGTGTTGGTTTTTCAATAGGTGTTAATACTTTCATTTTACACTACATATGACTTACTCGCTTGCATTGTTTATTTCTAGGTCATTTGATAGTAATTTAGTAGGTTTTTATTTGCTCACCAGCTATGGTATTTGTAACTGATTATTTCAGTGTTTACAATTTGTTTTTTCAGCATATAATATTCTATGACAATTGCCACTCCCATGTGGCAACAGCGCTGAACATTATGAACTACAATAGCTGCAAGAATTGGAACATGGTAAAACTGGCATTCTACATGATACCATACTCTAAGTATGTAAGGTCAGTAAGGTAACTTATTACTGATTGTTTCTAATACCTGTGTGTTACTTTTTGTAATGTGTTGATCCAGCAGCGCAAATTATCTCATGGCTTAAATTATGGTGTACTTACATCATTTTTAAGTCTTTTTCAAGAGTTGTTATACAATTAAACTTAAAGGAATGTATAATGCTATGATACTAACTATTATTAATTTATCATTTATTGTACTAAATGCAACTTTCATTCTGCAGCCTCATTCTCTGCTATGAATTGAGGAAGCTCAGTAACTTTTGACTACCTACAAGTAATTTGTGCTCATTTGAATCTGTTATATGAAACTAAAAAAGACCTTTTTAACATTTGCTTAACAGCTACTGTAGCAGGATTGTCAAATTGAACAGTTTTAACAAACAATGAGTGATTATCATATAGATTTGTAATTAGCATCTCATGCATACAGTATTTTTATACTCTGTAATTGTGTTGCCTGCTTCTATTTAACCTTGTATGTGTTAATTATTCTTATTTATTTCAGGTAAACCTAATTATTTTATTAATCAATTAACATGATTATTTTCAGTTGTGGAGCGTTTATCAAGACATGGCTACCTTTTGTCATAATAGTAGCCTTCATCTGTGGCCTAGCAGCAATTATTTAAAGACTTAGTGTGATTGAATTGTTATTTTTTTAGACTGGGTGCTAGGTTAAAATGAATGATTGTGTGATATTTACTTTAATGTTAATTGATGCTTTTTATTTCTTGACCTCTCTTATTTAATTCCTTAGTAGATATTTATTTTTTATTGAATGGATCATCATTTTTCTTATAAGTTATATTTATTTTATGTATACACTTTCATGATTTTAGGAACATGTTGTTTGGGAGATTCGGAAGTATTAATATCACATTCCCATTTGTTAGGATTATGTGATTAAGGTTTTGTACTGTAAAAGTTTATTTGTAATATCTTCTTGTCAAGCAGTACAACTGCAGAGCTGAAAATCTGCATAACATGCGTGACACAGTATATTGTTAGGATTTATATGAATCTTGTTCCAAGTTAATTAAAGTTACTAATTTTACTATGATATGTATAAAATTGGTCTTATTTCTGTTATAATAACAATTTCAGTATGGAGAGTAACAAACATTGCTATTGACAGGCAGTCAGGATAATAGCCCAAGTTGTTACCCTATACAAGAAAATTCTGCAGGTCAGTGGGATTGTGTTTGTGTATCTGACAACACTAAAACACAACAACTGTCCAATAGAACAATATTTTGAATACATAACTAAAAGTATATTTATTCATACTTTTGGTTCTGTTATGAATATTCATACAGTAATAAACTTTTTTATCAGTAATGCAATACACAACTTAGTTTTACAAATATTTTTTTGCAGTAAAACAATATAAATATAATTTCATGTTTTATTTTAACATAAACAACCCTTTTTTCTTAATTTCTACTTATACACATTTTTTTAATATATATTTTTACTATGATGGTTATTAACAGATTAACTGAGACTGTAGTATACTATAATAATATTCTGCATCTGTCAGCACCTTATTAGATCAATTTGTTACAAAAAAAGAGATTACACATATCCAATTGAATAACAGACTAAGATAGCAAAAATAAATTCTTTAGATTATAATGATTGTGCAATGTTATTTTTTGTCATGTAATAATTATTATATCAATACATTAAATAAACTGAACTACTATGTAACTAGAAGCTATATTCTAGCCAGCTAAAATTTAAAGCTTATAATTGTAATAACACTGATTAAGTTGTAAATAGAATTACAATATCAGAACAACTTCATAATTCAGATTATGGTTTTAATTTTTATTATCGTAGCAAGTTCAATTACCTGGTTTTTTTCATCAGCAAGAAAAAAGCTCATTAGCCCTTAACATCTAGCCTCTCAACTAGACAACTAAAGTAGATCAATTTATTACATTTTCCACTATATAAAACTCCTCTGTATTTTATGATATTGCCATTTCAACACTCTTTCAGAACACTTTTCTCAGCTGAAAAATCATATTCGTAATTGTTCACATTTAGTTTGTTTGTCAAGAACGCCAATAAATCACTCACTTCAGAAACAACTGCGTCTTTGCTTGTTGCCATTTTCAATTCTCGGCAGAACGAGAATGGAACTCCTTGCAAGTAGTGGAATGTTTGGTCTATGACGACTCTAGGTTGAGGCGTCGGTGGCGGAGGCCTTAGCGGATAAGACTGCGGGCCTGAGCTGCCAGGCACGCTTGGATAGATGCCACGTCCCGGGGCAGCAGGTTCGACAACCACAAATCCATCATCTGATCTTGGTCCGGGAATTGGTGAAGCTTCATCTTCCACGGGGGATGATCTCCGCTTACCGAATATTGAAGAAAACATTCCACTTATTTAGACTGATGCAATTTGCTGTTGACTACAGATCTGTGTGGAGAGACTCAGGATCCGTATGGAAAAAATATCAAATAATGAGTAATGCAAATCTTGATGCAGATTGCTCTGTTATTAAGTCATTCAAATAAAATTTGTAAAGTTTACAGAAAGAAAAGCATGACTCACTTAACCACACACAAATATTGACACTAATGACATTTATTTGATGGTTCTCTTTTTTTAATTTTTTGGGGGCGGTCCGCTTTCAGCCAAAGTGATTATCTAGGTTTTTAACATCGACCCCATAGTCTAGTTTTCACTTAGAACATTAAAAACTGTGAGTTTTCATTTTCAATGGCCCGCTTTTTTGTCAATAGCTTTGTCGCGCCAAGACACACAGCCATGTGTGTGAACCTTAATACCATTACAAAAACTGTCCGTGGTTTATGGCCGTCGATAAATACCGGTTTACAACAAAGATTTCATGAGATTGTTTTCGACGTAAGATTGAACTGGTTCAAAAAAGCAAAAAAGTTATTCTCATTGGTGCCTTAAGTCCACGACACCAATTAGAATCTTATTAGCCAATGATGTGAAAGTAAATTTGCGACGTGTGATTTCATTGCAAACAAATGGTTTTTCAATACAATAATTACGTCAAATTCTGGTCAAAACATACATTTCCACTTGTTTTGAACAAGAATGTGTGATATCTAGTGCAATGTTGTGTTATAATGTTGATTTTCTTCAAGGTTTATTTAATAAGGTCGTTGAATTTGTATAAGAAACTTTAGTTATCCGTGCTTTTCGTTGAACTATTGTTGGAAGTTTGTGGAAGTCCAGCTGGTTTGTATTTTGCTCTTACTCTCTTTTACATTGTTTTTGTGGGTTTTTGTGTCCAATTTACTCTCAATATTAGTATAATTAGGTATGAACGATGTGTTCAAGTATTTTTTGGATGAGTGTAATTTTGGAGGTAGTTGGAAATTTCATTTCTTGATTGATGATGAAGATGATATCTAAGCTCGTTGATCACATTCTGTGATGTTCTGTCAAGCTCATAATCAGATTTCAAAGTTCTGAAAGTTTCATGTTATTGACACAACTTCAGTAGCCCAAACATGCTTGCAACTGAAAAACAAAAACTGTTACATTTTAATGAATTTTGCCACTCACTTGCTAGAGGTTTGATGTAGAAAATTGGGCACCATGGTTAAGGTTGCCCAAGGTGCTTGATTACGGTTTAGTTTGTTAATAAATTGTGTCCAAGTATTCAACGGCTAAAGTAAAAAGTTAAATGAATGCAAAGCCATAATTGAATACTGGTAGATGCACTGTACTAATCATGC
The DNA here is from genome assembly GCA_950022985.1 of Udea ferrugalis. Taxonomy (NCBI): domain Eukaryota; kingdom Metazoa; phylum Arthropoda; class Insecta; order Lepidoptera; family Crambidae; genus Udea; species Udea ferrugalis. Next base: position 899,742 of record OX465527.1, on the reverse strand, counting down.
ACAATAGGTTTGGGGCTGTCAAAGTGGCGTATTTGTACAATGCACCAAAAACTTGCGATGTGTATGCTGCTGTATTATACGAGATGCAGGCGAAACCTCCGATGTGAACTGTGCTATCTTGTATTCTAGCAAGACTCGACTTATTACACATGTGTCTATCTTGCAAAATCTATCAAAATATTGAGCAAATTTTTTGTCACTTTTGAGTGCATTTGAGAATAAACTGCAAGTTGTTCTGATAAAGTAGGATAGACATCATTTTGACACTGAATTCTCACCAGAAAAGTAAGCAAAAAGTTGTCCAATGTCTGATTTGGAAGACTTTTCACGAGGATGACACTTGAGCGCTTACTGTGCATCTACCAGTTCATATGATTGAAGAGTCATAGTCAAAAAATATGTCAACTATTTATGATCTGATGATTCAAATCCTTTTAGCTATTAATGTTATTTCATGAACCATGTCTCTCTTGAATTGGCTTCAGTTAACTTCTTAGTACCTAGATCATTGTTTGAAGACAATTGCATGGTGTTGGTGATGCTCAGATTACGGTATGCTGTGTACGCATGTTGCAATTTGTATATTTTGTTTGCAATTACCTAACTAGAATATAGAGGCAGGTCTGATTGAAAAAATAACACTGACTGCATAAGGTTGAAAGATAAGAAAAGGTGAAGATATTTGCTGAACAAGTAAGAAGAATCAATGCCGAGGTTTTTTACATTTTCCCAAATATAATGTTTTCATTAAGGACAATAAGGAATATGAGGAGTGCCTAAATATGAATGCCTTTTTTTTAATTCTGCAGAGTGATTCTGTAGATCACAAATAACAATAATTTTAATGTACGAAAATAATCCTCTAACATATCTCTACTCTACTTCTACTAACACGGGAGGTTAAAAAAAAAAGGGGGAGTTGCAACTCCCCTCAAAATGGACCGAGCAGCCGGTAGATTGACCCGTGTTAGTGCGAGACTACCTACTTGTACATGCGTAATGACTACCGTCGCTAGACGAACCAAACTAGTTTTAACTTTGGGTACTAAAACAGATTTTGGATACAATTGGTTATGAGCTTTATGTAGCAATGCTCCGAATGTTCGGTAGGTTTTTTTTCGAAGGTGGATGGTATATCATCGATATTTTTAAAGTTTTTATTCATTGCTGATTAGTGTTCCCTAATAACTTGCCGAATAGTTAAACAAGACGATTTTTTGGGTTCCCAAACCCTATTTGTTCCTACTATGTTTATAGCCTTCCAAGTTAACTTAAACGCGATTGTGGTGAAAAGGAACAATAAATAAATGACTGGTCATTGGAACTTCCGTACATCTAACCCAAAACTAAGCAGCGGGTGTACTGTACGATGGTTGTCAAAAACTGATAAAGTCAAAAAACAGATTCAAAAAACGCAATGCATACTTAAAAACGTCTTGGTAATGCCTACTTATTTCAAAAGATCTGAATACATACTTAAGGTTCGTCACATTATTGCTGTTGGACTTTCCTATTAACCGCTCGTGATCGTTATATTTTAGAACTAGCGGCCGCCCGCAGCTTCGTCCGCGTGGACTTAAGTTGAAAACCGAAAAGTATTTTTTGTTTATAAATTGTAGCCTATGTGCGATTCAGATGTAAAAGCTATATTATTGTAGAGTTTCATCAAAATCCGTTCAGAAGTTTTTACGTGAAAGAGCAACACGGCACATCCAGACATACAAACTTTCACCTTTATAATATTAGTAGGATTTTCTGGGTAGGCAGAGGGTAGAAATGGCTTATTTTAGAAAAGGGTTTTTCCCCAACGTGCTAAATAATATGTTCATTTGTTTCGTTTATGCCGGTCAGCAAGACTAACCCCCGAATTCACAAATGTCAATCAACGCCTGATGGTTCTTTGTGAATTCGGAGGTTAGAGCTTTATTATAATCAACAGCCGCATGACGTGAAGTGTGCATTAAAATTTTCTGTGTATATCTGTGTATACCATTCTCTACTGCGTCTCGTAATATTGGTGGCGTCTAGTGGGATGGCTTCCACCCCTGTGTGGTCGACTTACCGCGAAACCGAACTAACCGTTTTGTTGCATCCTTTCTGGTTCTAAAGAGGGAACGCTCTCCTTGCGTTTGTGTTCCCAGATATATACGTATATCTTAAGTATATCTAACTTCATGTTAATCTAAGTAATTGTTTGCTGATAACCCCATAACCAGCGCGTACGTGACGGCCTACTCTCGTGAGCCTCGGAAACTACTATTATTTGTCTTGTTACTAAACAAGGATTAGTTTCACTACACTTGTAGAGAGTTTGTATTATGGTCGGTATTTCTCGTGGTTTAACTTTTGAGTTTGGCCTTGCTATTTGCTATGTAACGTTACCGTAAAACTTACATGCAGCCGAGATTCAGGACTGGTCATTGGACTATGCGTTTGCATAGAGACATAAAAATACTAGTATCGTGTATCATTATAAGTTATATAATGCTTCATGGAGTTTCTGTGATGGTGTAAGGCTGTTTATGCTTTTGTGAAAAAGCGGCTAGTCGCTAATTAACAGAAACTAGAACTGACCTCAAATCTAGGAAACACATAAGTTATTGATATTGCAACTGACCCTCGACAGTAAAAGTAAGAAAAGAAAGAAAGTCGAAAATGTTAAACTGTAGTTTGTGTTTGACGATAGTTCGTTGTTGTTGCAGGTGACGAGATGGCGGACGATCCCGGACCCTCCTCGCATTCAGGTAAGTGTCAGAACTAATCAAATAATTGTAATTTTTCATTCTTTTCACACATTGTTCGTTCTTAATTGACTGTTTGAAAATCATTGCATCTTCAATGGTAAATGTTGAGACCGAAGCCTGTGATTATTCTTAGTTTAGAATACAATCACAGGCTTAAATCTATGCTTGTGTTCGGTTTAAATTTATAGTATTATACGCGACCCATATTTCCCACCGAGTGCTCTTACCACCCGTTCTTCGGGGCAGAAGAATATTATTAAGAATAACCGCGGCGGCCTTTGGGAGCCTTTCCTAAAAATAATCCTATGTGCTGAAGACATAATGTAGCCACTGCCTTTTGTCCATACGCGTCATTGGCGGCAAGAAGGGTTCTGAGGTAATTTTATACTTATTTTACTTCAAAATCAGCTTAGGGGTTGGCGTTGCCAGATTTAGAGCCAACGTATCCAGCACCGCTTGTGCTTTGAGTGGAATACTTAACAGAAAGGAACAGGTGGGGTGATCAACCAATTTTCCACCTGAGTTCACCGGGCTCGTGTTTGGAGGTGGGGATTACATAAAATCGTGGTAATAACGATATCTGATTGATTGTTTAATACACAACTCATCCATAGATGACATAACATACGCGCGCTGACTGTTTCCGTCACAAGCAGAAGATCACCCTTCGAGCGAATATGAACACAACGTAGTGAGGGGCCTACCGCCGTTGTCGGGATTTTCCTCCACCCAGAGCTTGAAGTTCATTAAAAATGAACAAATAGGTCTTTGAATGTAAGACACACGGACATAGTACACACGGACTCCGACTGGGCCACACACAAGATAAAAAAATAGGTAAAGATGGAGTAATTATTTGATTATATTGGAGTGAAGCAGTATTTTAAATTTTCAGATTAGTTGAAGCGTTTGATTACAACGATTCCACGTAGCGTCCCGCAACTCCCTAGAGATATCGATTGCCCCTAGCCAGAATCTGAGACTAACCATTCTGATAAATTAGTTTCTCTATATCATCCATTATTCACGATAAACATTTGATTTTATTCAATTTTTATAAGCATCACATTATATGGCCGTTACGTTTATTATGTCTCGCGTCACCGTAAACCTTTGACCTTCCGAATACTGAACTAATCCCGATCGACCACGCTAATGGCCCTGCCTAAACAATACAATCCCCCTTTGGTAGAAGGAGGAGGGGGAGGCTCGCAGACTAGGGAAATAACAGTTGTGTGTTTACATCACTATTTAATTAATTAATTTTAATCCTTGTGTATGGTATTATCCTCGTGTAGTCGTGTGTGGATTTGGCCTTTAAAACTTAGACACTCTGTAACCTGTGTAAAGTTTTATGAAAATCCGTCCCCTCAAATAGTGTTCTCAAGCCACACTATATTATTTACTTAAGATCAGGGTAACACTGAATTATAATGCACTGATGACTATAGCAAAACTTATTAACGAAAACGAAGACTTTTGTGAACTAATAGGTAAGTACTTAAAAATACGAGTATATTTCTGGACATCATTCCACACACCGCCTCTAAGTGAGCTACTTGCAGATCGTATTATGGGATGCTAGACAGCGGATAAACATATTAGGTATGTTACTTTCCCCCTTATTCATAAAAACTAAAACAGCTCTCCAACAACATTTGAACTTTTGTACTTTTGTATCGCTTTGTCTCATTCATTCTTGTTGCTGCCGCCATTTGCGAGAAAGTAACACAACACGTCAATTGCTTGATAAAACTATACTTCAGCGTTGCGTTCGTTTTTATGAATAGGGGTTTGTCTTTTGTAAACACATTCATAATATACATAGAAAACACCCAGTCCAATTCAAACAGACATGTTCATGCACACAAATGTTTGTACTGGTCGGGGATCGAACCGACCTTTGGTGTATGAGCCGACTTCTCAACCATTACACCAAATTGGTTGTCAACATTATAATTTATAGATATGTTACCGGAAAATAACAAAAACCGTTAATTTATAAATTTCCTAGGAAATTTATCAACTTTCGTAGGATTCTAAACGAGACAAAAAGTGTATTATTTTACGCCCACATTTCCGAAAATTTATAAATTTGCGACGACTCGTGGTAAATTTATCAACTTACGGATATCTATTCGTAAGATTCTAAACGGTTCGACTAATCACAGAAGAGCTTTTAATTTTACGCTTTTATAAATTACGGAAAATAACACACTGCTCTCTGATTGGTCGATGTTGACAGTAGCAATGCTTGTGTTCTTAGATTATGGTACAATCAGACTTGCCAAACTGTACATTTATCAGTTTCGATTACCTACCTGACTGGACTTTTACTTTAAAACTGGGTAGGTTTAACGAGTTACTTTTTACAATTAATAGGCTGATAACCCCTACTTAATAAAAAAAAAAAACAGCAGAAATCGTGTTTTACGATATCATAAAGTTTATAAAAAAATGAAGTACACTTATAGAATATAACATACAAAACATGGCATACCTTCTCGATCATATCCCAACTGAGGTAGTCAGAGGCACACTGAGTTCCCGTCACGGTGAACGAACGGAACATTCAGAAGCCCACATTTCACCGAGGGAATTTGAACCCATCGTGGTAAGAAGCGAGCATACCGCCGTTATCTGGGTTGCTTAGATTTTTTATCGGTGTTTCTCATCGCCGGAGAGTTAGCCGCAAATTATACAATGAACACGAAAATGAATTGTTCTTACAAAATATAAAACATGAAAACCGGCCTTCGACCAAAATTAAATGGCGGAGGAGAAAAATGACACGTGACTTATTCGACCAATCAGAGCGCACATGGCGTTTGGTCACTGCCCACTTATTATTTTACGGATGCGTTCCGAAAGTTTATCAATTTCCGGAAATGAGGGCGTAAAATAATACAATTTATCACTCGTTTAGAATCCTACGAAAGTTTATAAATTTCCTAGGAAATTTATAAGTTTACGGTTCTTGTTAATTTCCGGTGACAGATATATGCAGAAAAATACTTGAATGTTTCTGGTGACACTAAGAACTAACTGCCGCACTCAGAGACGTCAATTAACGTTAATGGTTCATTAGAGTCAAAATTCCATTTTTCAAAAGAGACTAATTAACAAATAGAATAAAGAACTTTTAAGAATGTACAATTTTGACTCTAATGAACCATTAACGTTAATTGACGTCTCTGAGTGAGGCAATAAAAGAGTTTTCTTGATTTGCTACTTTCATGTTTTTCATTCTAAGTAAAAAAATATGGGTGGTATATATTGGAGTTAACCACTTCCTCCACTGTTTACTCAATGAAAGTTGGTTATGCCTCTGTTATCATACTCGGCCGCGGCGAGTTGTCCCCCATCATCATCATCATCGGGTTTCATCACCCAGTTGGGCGGTACGGGCTCGTAGTGTCACTTCCTTTGCCCGGGTTTCTTCTCGAGGGGATATCCCCCCACGGTGAGTTGAGGGTAACAATATTGTTTTTGGTGGCGAGTTGTAGGAAATCGTAACTTATTGGCTCCTCTCTCCCTCTCCTAAGAGTCTTGCTTTTAATTTCTAGATTTTAGTTCTTCTCAGTTCAGAAACAACAGTTCGATTCCGGTGTTTATGTTTACTTGGTATTTTGAATAGACATGTTATTATAATTTTATAATTTTGCGCACCTAGTTCGAAAAAAATGACTCAAAATCTTGAACATATTTTTGTTGTTTTCTATTCAGAAATCATCCATTTAGCCGTCTACTGCTCATTTCTAAAGTGGCCGTTTAGGGGAGGGGGGGGCTACTGGAATCCTGTGACCTTTATCAGGTTACGTCCACCTTGCTCAGTTAGGCAATCTCTTGCCGTAAGATATTATTATGAAAGGTCGAAGGTCAGGGGGCGATTCTTATTTGTGTTGGTTCTGTAGCTTGTTGGTGGTATTATCCACTGATGAATTTCAGTTTATTCCGTTTAAATAATATATTTTGAAATAATTTGTATTTTGCTAGTTTTTCTGGGTTTTGTAAGTGTCAATTTTGTTGGTTGCCAAATATTTTTTTGACAACCCCTATTTTGCATTTGTCGGAACTGCATCTGTCGTGACAGCTATACATATTATATAAATATTGCATTTTAAATACCATGATTAAATATCAATTTATTCTAGTTGCTAGTTATCAGAATTTATAAGTAGCGACATCATATCTACATGATGTCATTTTATTAATTGGCGTGTTTCGGATGATGATTTCATATAAATCTATTGGATAGTTTTATTTTTGATTTGTAACGTTATTGATTTGCTTTGCTTTGTTCGAAAAGAAAGAACGTATTATGTCGATCGATTTTGAAAAACTTGAGTATTGATTATATGCTCTGAACTTAAAAGTTGAGCGACAATATAAGTCCGGAAAAATAAGTCAAAAAATCCCGTATCAAGGTTAATTGCTTCATAAATCAATGTCAACAATTAAGATGAATATGTGAGCAGTATCGGGAAGTGTCAAGTCCTTCCATGGGGCCTGCGCAGTGCGCGGCTCGGGGGCTCGGCTCGCACGCCCGCGCGATCGATGCCCCCAAGGCCACGGCCGCTATCGATCCCATATAAATAGCCCCGTAGCCCCAGCTGCCGGCCCTGCCGCCCTGCCGCCCTGCCGCCCTGCCGCCCTGCCGCCCTGCCCGCCTGCCGCTCGCGAACCCGCCCGCTAGGATTCCCAGAACTAAGCCATTAAAAGTAAAAGTTATGTACTATGTACACACTAAGGCTGCGGAGTCATGTACTGTTCATATTATTATTAAATGGCGTAAGGTGAAAGGTCTTGCACGGTGCCTGAAACACATCGCAGACGATGTTTCTAAATCAATGCCCTTCTGCTGCTACAGCTGATTAGGTTTTGAGGCTTTCAGTACATACTATTTTTTCCAATCACGATTTTTTACTTATCAACTAGGCAGATACCATCTTTTCTCTTCCTACGGTCCTGACACTTCTACACTTCTTCGAATGTCAATAATCCTTTTAAACATGCTCGCTTGTTAAATGATATCCAGTCCTACCTTGTTCTGAGGGTGTCTTGGATTTGTCAAAGGGATGTTTGTCTCTAAGCCTTTTCATTTTACCAGTGAGTTTACCCTCCGCTTCAGGGTAGCGATTCACAACCGAGTTATAGAACGATTCGATAACTTTCATTAAATTCTAGTAAATCGCTTGTACCGCGTAATAGCTTGAAATTTGTATATGTTAAAGCCAATGGCATCTAGTATTTATAAGGCGAATAATACAGACACCACCCACATCAAAAAATTTATATATATATTTTTGAAAATTACCGAATCGTTCGATAACTCGGTTGTGAATCGCTACCCTGATTCTGTGTCGTTGATGCCCTTTCCACCTTTTAAAACAAGTTGAAACAATTGAAAGCGTCAAGTTATATCGTACCAGTGCCATAGCTCGTCCTCATCCCTCGTCCCCCATGCGGTCCGGTGCTTGACATATTCTTCTCAGGACACTCAGGCTAGTGTTGGCAAACTATTGATAATATTTATATCGTTTTTTCATGTGAGAAATAACGTACTATCGATAGACCTATCGATATTGTATTTTGTGGTGTGGTATTGAACATGGACTCAGCTTTGAAATCATATCGTTCATAAATTACTACAGACGTACATATTTCCTTTGTTTAGAAGTTATCCTCAAATTGAAATACATGTTTGATTCGTTGTCTACCTACTGGCTAAAACCGGTCAGTCATAAAATGTAAACTTCTAATAGTCCTATTGTCATCATGACCTATTGTTTCAGTTTTGTTTTGTCATTGTAGTTTTAGGGAAATTTATAATTAAATTACGTATGCATTTATGTCATATTAGCTTCAGGGTTTAAAACTTTTAACGCTTATACTTATGTAATATTTTAAGCTTTGTTTTAGTGAGCCAGCGTGTTGGAGTATGGCTTGTTCCACCTCTTAGTTGAGGTGAGGCCTGTGCCCAGCAGTGGGAAGTATATAGGACGTTTATGTTATGTATGTTTGTTTTAGTGGCTGATTAAGAGCCAAAAAGCAGAGGTCCGATCTGATTGTCATTTGGGATTCGTCGAATCATCTCTTTTCCGTTTGGACAACTTTTTGACTCTCAAACCTCGAGCACTAAAAATATCTTTCACTGACCATCTTGCCATCCATGCCGAACATTATCTAGCCTAAGTAAAATTGTACGTTTTGAATATCTGTAAACATTGTTGTGTTATTATTTTCTTCATGCCTTAAATATATCTTATCCTCCCCTATAATGCGGAGGGAACGGTTCAATGGACCTCCCGGACTGTCCACGTGTAACTGTTCTGATTGCTTGAAACAAAAGAACTGAATGATTATTTTCTAGTAATAGTTGAAAGCAATGGCCTGCGTTGGAGTGGCACGTGTCAGCTCGCGGGGGAAACTGCTTTAGATGCTCAGGGGCGGAAAAATACATTATACAGGGGAAAATAGGTCAGTTGCCACTAAATTGCGCTACAACTTTTCTACAATGGTGCCTGGCAGACCTAAGCTTCCTTTAAACAAGCAGTGTTTAAAGTATTGAGTACATCCACAGAACTTTAATGCGTGTTTTTTTTTCTTTTTCTAAAATTCATTTTTCGCGCAGTACGAATGATCAAAATTTTACTCAGCGCAGGAAAACTTTATTTATCTGTCAATTTATATCGTCACACGGATAATAATCGAAAAATGTACTATAACTTGGTATATGTAAAAGTCTTGCTCGTTCCCACCCCATGTTATACCTCTGCGACCGTCAACTGCTCTACTATGTATGAATATAGGCGATGCATATATGAATAGTTCGATGGCCAACCTTCACTCGAGGGTAGCCCACGTGTAACGACCCGTTCTTTTCCTATGCATTACTGTTACTGCGTATAAAGACAACATTCAGACGCTGTGATTGGGTTGTAAAAGCACCACATGAAGTGTAACAATTAATTAAAGACAAGAGTTTACAGGTGAAAAATGTCTAGGTTAAAATGATAAGTGAAGTACTTAAAGCTATTATGACAAGTCGTTACACAAAGATTTTAATCAATGGTTAGGACGTTGCTTCTAAGAAGACTCCGACAAAAAAATCGTTTTTTCATGAACTTAAAGGGGAAAGCCTGTTTTACAAAGTTCCACATACCATTTACCCTCTAAAAGGCTAAAAGTCTCTCCAAAAAGGGATTGGAGGACGTGATTACGTTATGAAATGCTAGCTATTTTCCAAATACAGCATCTGTAGTTTTAGCTGTGCCTTGATATTTAACTAGGAACAAACGCTTTTATAAGTATCATTCAATATTTTATTATCCATGCCGTTTGTGTCCCAGCTAGCGAGTGAGACTGCCAGTATAATCTGAGCTTTGGTTGTTTCGAACTGGCATACAACGCTGGAACCTGGAAGTCTACACTGTTACTCTAGAACAGGGGTCGGCAAGTAAATCTGTTTAAGGTGTTTTTTGGTTTCAATGGGCTGCATTAAACCAGATTTTAATAGTCAAATGCGTAAATACTTAAGTACCTATAACGTGCCTTATGAGATGCCCGCAAAATATATCACTCAGTTTCGGTCGGGGTGGTCACCTATCCTATTTCCAACCCTGCGTGTGCTGCTTTACAACAGCGATCGTTGCCGATCCACTGTCATAACTGCGCCACGGGCACTTCCAGGACCTGGTCCTTTTTCCCCAACCAAGGCACGAATTAGCAGGCACCAGGCATGTGTCTGTTGTGACTGCGGTTGTTTGGATACGAAGGTCAAGGACGCAGGGAAGAGGGGAGGGCGGGGCGCGGGGCGGGGCTTCCCGAAATAGACTCGGCAACATCGTTTGTCAACACACGCCCACGCAGCGGCGCGGGGGCGCGGGCGCGGCCCGGGACAAGGCGGGTAGGGCTGCTCCTGGATATACCAGAATTACTACTGTACTCTAACTAAACATTAGCCTGTACGCGCTATGCTGGAGTCAGGTTCACTTCACCTTTGACGTATGACTTTTTAACTTAATGCCTAATCGTCCCACTTAACTACTTCTACTTACTAGCTCTGCAGTCAGCATTCTACTATCCAGCTGAATGCAGAGCTCAGAAATGCGGTAGAACAGACAGAACTAGACAGGAAGCCAGGCGAGATGCTCCCGCTCTTCACCACTGTACCCGTTAGCCTTAGAGGTGCCCGTGGCGCAGACGTGACAGTGGATCGCTGTTGTCAATCAACACACGCCGGGTCGAAAATGGGATGGAGGACCACCCTGACCGAAATTTAGTGATGAATTTTTCGGGCCTCTCCGTGTTTCGGAAGACACGTTGAAGAGTTGGTCCTGGTTGACGTCGCTGGATGTCAGTCGTTAAGCCTAGTCAGAGGCCTTAGGGCGGCTTGATAGCATCTGACATTAAGGTTGCTCGCTTACCTTACACCCCTCCAACAAGCCGTACTGAGCCCGCGTATGGCCCGTTCCATCTCGTAGTTGAGGTGAGGACTGTGCCTAGCAGTGGGACGTATATAGACCGTTTATTCAATGCCGATATTATTCGATCGGATTCGGCTATTAATTTGTGAGTGTTCTAGAGGAAAATGTTAATTATTAATATAAAAAGTAATCTTTTGCAGTATCTCATTTTAAGTGAACTTGTTAGTTTTTATGAGAAATAAATTTCTTTAAACCTATCTATCACCCTTTTTTTTTAACTAGAGGAAATGCATTACGCATACCCATCTTGTGGATGGCCTATATTACAATTGCCTGTATTTTTGACTTACAATAATAAAATATAATTTATTTAAGATTTTGGCAGCCCTACAAATCTCTCCCTCTTGATGGGAGAGCTTGGAAGATTACCTAATGTTCTGATCGCTCACATCCCTGATGCTAACTGCGTAGAACCTTCGCAATGGAAAGATCTTACTTTTATCAGGCTTTTGAGGCTTTTCTAATAATTCATTTCGCCTCTTTAAATGTGAATAACAAATAAAATATCTAATTTAGTTCGAACGTGGGCGTTTCTTCTAGGGAAGATGACGGTTGAAGTTAAAGTATATCGAACGAAACTGTAAAGGGACCCTTGAGTAATTGGCGAAGGGTGATCGGCTTATCGCCAATTAATGTGTTAATGACCGATGTTTATTTATTTATTCTGTAATGCACAAAAATAGTGCAAAAGGCGGACTTATGCTAAAAGCATTCTCTACCAGTCAACCATCAGGCGATACAGAGATGCTGTTGTAAGCTACGCACATGGGTTGGGTAGTAGAATGGCTGACCAAATTGAAGATTGAATGGCCTTCACCATAGCCAGAGAGGTATTAACTTTTGTGTTAGACAATGAACATGGATAAGGCTAAAGTCATGCTAGAAAAATATTATTATTATAACCAGCGCTATCCCACTGCTTGGCAAAGGCTTCCCTAACCCCTCTTCAACTGACTGCGGTCTAGAGCCACGCTGAACCAGCCCTCCAAATGCGAGTCCAACTCGTCCCGCCATTGCCTTTTTGGTCTGCCGCGAGGTCGTTTTCTGCCTCGAGGCTCCCACTCGGTCGCTCTCTTAGCCCACTGCTCACCCTGCATGCGGCGGACGTGTCCAGCCCTATCCCATTTTAGCTGAGCGGCCTTTTGAGGGCCATCGGTAACTCGGGTTTTGGAGCGTATTGTTGTGTTGGGTATGCGGTCTGTTAGTTTGGTACCAAGTATACTGCGCTCCATAGCTCTTTGACAAACCCCGAGCCCCCCAATGCTGAAAAATAGTTTTAAGTTTAAATTGATTAACTTAAAAAAAACCCATAGGAGGATCATATTGTCATCTTATCGGACATACTAAATTAAATGACTACACGACATTAGACAGCCTTGTAATTTGTAAACGATAACTGATGTAGTTATACTGTGGAAGTCGCGGCAATTCGGACAATTTGATTTTTATTGTATGGATTTGTTAAATATATTTTCAATTCCTTCTAAAGAAACTGTACATTCCCTACATAATCAATCAAATTATTAAACAATACTATGTTATTTATAAAGTGCAATAAATCTATTTTGAGTTTATGACAAAAGATTCCACCCATAAAGGTTAAAACGAATTGTGGGTGGGAGTTGCGTGGGACTCTGTAAAATGGCGAGCTTAATTTAGTTTTTGTTTTATGAAAGAACAGCAGCAGCAATTATTATAAAATGACGGTGTCATACCGTCCGTACCGTAAGTTATGAAATAAGTAAATAGGCTAAATAAGGTGGGTCAGCTCTGCCTTATCAAAAAGGCAGGGCGTCCAGTTGACTCGCCTTCGGCCTACCGTCCGATCATCCTTTTGGATGAAGTAGGGAAGATATTCGAGAAGGTGGTTTCTTACCGCCTTCTCGAGCACCTACGGGAGGTAGGCCCGGACCTGGCGGGCGCCCAGTTTGGGTTCCGGGCACGGCGCTCCACCATTGACGCCCTGGCCCATCTCCGGGAACTCATCCTGGAGGCTGAAGAGTGTGAGGAGGGAGTGATTGCGATATCGTTCGATATCAAGAACGCCTTCAACTCCCTCCCTCACGCTACAATATTGGAGGCCCTGAGGTACTTCCGAGTACCCCTGTATTTACAGGGACTCGTTGAGAGCTACCTCAGAGATCGGGCAATTGTCTTCTCAGACAGCTCGGGCGCCATCCGACGCTATAGCGTCGAGTCCGGGGTTCCACAGGGGTCGGTGTTGGGGCCGCTCCTGTGGAACATAGGCTACGACTGGCTCCTCCGCGGCGCACTCCTTCCGGGCATGAGCGTAATCTGTTACGCTGACGACACGCTCGTCACTGCCCGAGGGAAGTCCTTCAGGGACGCGGCTCCGCTTGCGGAAGTCGGAGGAGACCTCGTGGCCGACCGAATCGGTCGCCTCGGACTCACGGTGGCGCTCGAAAAGACCGAGGCCATCTGGTTCCATGGCTCGCGACAACCTCCGGCGCCACCTGACGCACAAATAGTGCTCGGTGGCGTCCGAACGGTGGTGAAGACCGAGATCAGGTATCTCGGTCTGATCCTCGATTCGAGGTGGCAATTTCTGCCCCACTTCCGGGAGTTGTCACCCAGGCTGCTGAGAGCGGCAAACAGCCTTCACTGGCTGTTGCCGAATATCCGCGGCCCGGGGTCCAAATGCCGGAGGCTCTACTCCGGCATTTTGAGGAGCATGGCTCTCTATGGCGCCCCGATCTGGGCGGCGGCCCTGTCTAAGAAGACGAACGTCCGCCTCCTCCGAGCGCCCCAGCGGGCGATAGCACAGCGGAGCGTGCGAGCATATCGCACCGTTGGTTTTCCCGCGGCCTGCGCGCTGGCGGGAAACGCTCCCTGGGAGTTAGAGGCGGACGTGTTGGCGGCCATGTACCGCTGGACGGCCGCCAAGAGGGCCGCGGGTGACCGCTTCTGCCCCGAAGAGCGGGAGGCCGTCCGCAAGGAGGCTCAGGCAAGCCTGGTCCGGCTGTGGATGGCGGACCTAAGAGCTCCGGAGTCTGGCAAGCGGACGGTAGAGGCACTCGCTCCAGTGCTTGATAAGTGGCTGGAGAGGCAGCATGGGTCCCTCTCATACAGGATGGTGCAAATTATGACCGGGCATGGGTGCTTTGGTTCATTCTTGCACCGCATCCGCCGAGAGGCAGCCCCACTCTGCCATGAGTACGGCGCTGTGGAGGACACGGCGCACCACACACTAGCGGTGTGCCAAACGTGGGCTCCACAGCGCATGGCGCTAGTCGCCAAGGTGGGCCAGGACCTCTCTCTGCCGAGCATTGTGATCGCAATGCTGGCAGACAAAGAGGCTTGGCGAGCGTTCGCCACCTTCTGCGAGGAGGTGATGACCGCTAAGAAAGAGGCGGAGCGGCTGCGGGAGCCTAATCCTGCAGCCGATGAGCTCCGCAGGCCGAGGAGGGGGGGAAGACGGCGCGCACCTGCTCGCCGTGTCGCACCCCTCCGTGGTAGAGGCCAGCCGGCGCGCGGTACGGGGGTACCGTTGCCGGCATTGCACAGGCCTAGACCACTGCCTGGTAGGGACGGCTCGACACCCTCGGCTGTCCCTACTGGCCCCCCCTCTCGAAGGGGGGGTCGTGGCCCCCCCTCTCGAAGGGGGGGTCGCTTCCGGCCCGCCGTGTAGGCGGGCACCGTCCGGGAGAACGCGCACAGGGCCTATAGCTATACGGCGTATTCCCCCACTATGGACGAAGAGAGGGAGTAGTAGGGTTTTTAGTCGGTAGAGCCACTGGGTAGAGCATGCTCCCCGTGGAGAGTCCGACATAACCAGTCCAACCCCCCGGTTGGCGGGTATGCGTAAGTGCATTTCCCCTACTCAAAAAAAAAAAAAAAAATACTTATTGCACAAATAAACAATTGACAGCACTAGGTTTTCAGATACTTATAGAAAACTTGTCTTATAACTAGGAAGCGATGTTAGTAAGAGCCAGACCACTTTTTGATAATGCAATGGAAATGTGTATGCAATAGTCCGCGAAGGGTTTTCCTCTTGGGCTGCGTTTCCGCCAGAGATGTGTGAGATACTCGTAATTACCGCTAGCGGGCAAAAATGGCGATAAATGGGAAGATCAAAACTTTCTGGAACATTATTTTACGACCACGACTGCACTGACATACCGGCTGATCAAAAAATGTATATGTTGTGTATGACACAGATACTCGTAGCAAATACACATGGCACAGCGATTTTAGTGCGGTGACAACATTGCCAAAGCCGTTTTCGGATACCTGTACAGTAAAATGAGGTACTCATAGATGCTAGTATTAAGGCATGTTTAACAATTAGCAAGTTCGGCAAGTTTTTTTCTTATATTTACTAAGTAAGCTGTTAGTCCAAAGTAAGTCTTTCACAGCTTGACCAGTCAATAGTGTGGGCGGAAGGGTTGACAGCCACTTAGCCTGTTAGCCACAGCCCTAGCAATTTTTTGACTTCCGAGGTACAAGACACACTACAAAATATTTTTTGTCAATCTTTTGTAACCCCTATCTTAATGTGTACCGAGTTAATCATAGCAAGTAGGAAGGGCCTAAAAGAGGGACAAAAGGACGGACGATGTTGATACCGTTCGAAAGGGGACTTTGCCTTTTAAACCCACTATTGCTATTACTTAAGAGCATTGCTGCTTTCGTTACCGATGAACATTTTCCCCCTCCCCCCACCCTGAGCCTCGCAATCGCAATAAAGTTATTAGAGTGCTAACAGTTTCCACGTGTATACAAGGCGGTGCACTCGGAGTACGCTCTAGAATACTCTAGCTAGACCAGTGAGGGAGGGGGTTACACCCCCGATACGATACACTTGTATCGCTTTCCAGCAAAACCGTCTACGTTGTGGGTATTTCATAACTGGCTTGTATAAATAGGTTTATTATCTATAATTTTTAGGCATGACGCCTAATGCTTCATAATAATGTATCCACCCACCATCTCCGCAAAGAAACTTAAAATCCATCAATCTTCGTTGCTTCCATTCCATTATTCAAAGTAAAAACAATTACTCGGCTCTTTCTCCGCTAAAAGCTTTCAATGGTAATTACGTGTAGAACACCACAAAGTGCGATCCAGTTCCAACGGCTTCCACAGCCGACTTGCGAAACTAGCGAAACGGCATTAAAGCTCCACAAATAGAAACATTGCGAATACACAACGAGTGGCTGCATTCAACGTCCGCTATTTATACAACGTACACGATGCAATGCTGTAAACCGGTTACGTATATGCGCCTTACTTCTAAAAATAGCAGCAACCCTCTTACTTACATAATTGTTATTGGTCGGAGGCTGTGCTTCCTGCCGGCCGCCCCCTCCCCCCCAACCTGCCCGGCGCCGGGCCGGGCGACACACGGCAGTCGTGCGGCGACCACCGTAGCGGGCGGATGGCTTTTCATGGGAAAAGTTGCGATACGATTGGAATGTACTATGATAATAATGATATTGATTTAAAACTAATTACGTGTAATTTAATGTATGTAGTGTACTGTTAATATTATGAACTCAATTTCGTTTATTTATTGAACCGCATGTTGCGTGCTTTCTCACGTTTTGCGAAAACCCAATAGGAATGTGATCGCGAAATTTGTAAACTTTAAATAAACAAAACAATTGAAGAATTATTATAAAATGTGAAAGTGGATATTGTGGATATTGTTGTAAAGTGGTATTTTAATTAGATAATATCAAAATGTCGGTCAACCCACCGGCTGTGGCTGCTAAAGGTAATTTTTCATGCATTATTATTTGTCGTGTTCGACTCATATTGTGACGATGTGGAATAAACTTAAACTTCTAGCCCTTGAAAGTTTAAGGCTTGCAAACTTTCTTCATTGCCGATCCAAATGGGGTTCGAGGGCAGCAAGTACCACAACATCAGGAACATCATCAGCAAATAAAAAAGGGGGCTGGAAGTATTTTTTGGTGCTCTTTAACAAACGGTAGTGGTGCTCAGTCGCCCTATTTGGAAAACTACCTCCATTTCCATTGAAAGCTACTCGACCGACATATTTCCATAGTACTAACATAAAATAGTGCAAGTGGTAAATAATTGATATCATGGGATATGATACAGCGCCACCAAGACCCAAAATTAGCAAATCTTGTACCTACTATGGGAACTAGAAAAACTACGAAACAAACAGCTGTAAAAGCTGGGCTATAATGTCTGCAGAACCTATTTGGAATTAATATACAGAATGATAGGCTCTGCAAATGTTCATCAATCGATTGTTTGTCTGGGTCCTGAGTCCCAAATCGAAGCCACGACCCGTTGGCCACGGCTCGTTGGCCACGGCTTAGTCAGCCGAGTCATGTGCAGTGCTTGCATATACTAATTAGTATCTGGCGATGGTCGGCATACTGACTCTCTGAAGAAAAAGAGCTGCATTTTTTTGACCCAAAGCAACTCAAGCTCGTAACCCTGCTATTCTTCTAATATTATAAATGTGACAGTTTGTATGGATGTGCCGTGATGCTCTTTCACGTAAAAACTACTGGATGGATTTGAATGAAACTTTTCATCAATATAGCTTATGCATCTCAATAGGACATAGGATACAATTTATAAATCTTCACAAATAAAAAAAAATGCTGATATTATATCTTTATCACATTTTTTTTTACAAAGCTCCACGCGGAAGAAGTCGCGGGCGGTCGCTAGTAATAAATAAAAAAAATGTGACTTAAACCCAGTAATTTTAAAAAAATACCACCACCAGTAATTTTGATCCTTCCGAAGAGACTCCGGCAAGAAACTCGATAGATTCTCTTTTCTGTAACTCCAATAGTTCACAAGAATACAAGTTGGGTTACAGACAGAGTATACGGAGAACAAAATGTGCAGCGGAGCAGATCTATGATGACCACAATTTCTTGTCATTCATGGATTCCTTTACAATTTAGGAGATCAGCTTATGCTGGTCACTGAACAATAGGCCTTAAAAGGCGTTCTGGCTGTCATAACTTTGAGCAAACCTGAGGGCTGACATAAAAGCTGATCTTAATTAAACTTTTATGTAAACATGTTGAAAAACTACCCTAGAAATTAAGTTTTTTCAATTTTATGAATCTGAGATAACTAACAGATTCGAATTGTGGATTGTCTACTCGCTCTTTTTTAATCTATGACATTAGCTGTCACTTAATTTTTTATTTGTCTCAGAGATTTACTTCGCATTCTGTTGTAATTTATTTAGAGATGATATTCCTACCCCCTTATTCATAAAAACGAACGCAACGCCAAAGCATAGTTTAAGCAATTGACGTGTTTTGTCACTTACTCGCAAATGACGGCAGCAACAAGATTGAAAGAGACAGGAGGCGTCTTTGCTACCCTTAGCGGGTAGCAAAAGAATATAATTTCAAAGATATTCATTTGCATGTACAGAGGTGTTCACATCAACCTTTACAAAAACATTGCAAAATGGCTCTTATTTCAGCAGAACATGGTGCCCCTGTGTACAGGTTGATGTGAGCGCCTCTGTACATACATACATACATACCATCACGCCTCTTTCCCAACGGGGTAGGCAGAGACCACTTCTTTCCACTTGCTACGATCCTGACACACACTTTGCGCCTTCTCTGTACCCATGTTCATAATAGTCCCCTGTCGTTCTCCTCGTTCCGATATGGTAACTCCCGTGTGTTGTTCTGCACAATATGTGTGGGCGCCGCAATAGTGTGTGTTCCTATCTTCATCAGGCTGCACAAGACAAGTTCACAGCGCCCTTACACTCAGGTCTGGCTACCAAAGGTCAGTGGATGACGTCACGCTGCGTCGATGACGTCGCGTGAGCCCTCGCCCTGGGCCTTAACCCTCGCACTTTCACGCGAGCCCGCCGTAACTGCCATTTCACGAACATTCGGCCCGGATAAGGGTCACTTGGCTGATTGATTTGCGCTTGTTTGTAACCGCTGCGTGCTCCAGTTTGTGACGTAGCTAATTTAAAATGATGATGTCATTTAGATCAACCGATTTCGAGTACTATTGTTTGCAATAACTTGATTATCAAAAATATCGAGATGAAAAAGGGCCTTGAGATTAAACACATATTGCAAAATCTAATTGTTGGTACTCGTAATGATGAAAAAATCTTGTACAAAGGTAAAACTGAGCTAATTGATTTATGACCAACTTTTAGTTCACCTTCTTACTGCCTACGGCCCTGTTTATTATTTTATCAGACACTGACAGTATTGATATTACCTGAATTATGTAGGCAAAAGCGAGACTAAAATGGCATCAGTGATAATAATAACTAGGTTAAAATTGCATTAATCTCTGACTCGTAATGATTCATTTTTTGAATTCATATTTAAAAGAGAATAAGTGCAACACGATTAAGCAAATCTCTTTTTACGTTTCAAACGAATTATCGGCAAAGTAGGTCATGAATCAGTTGGTTAAGCTGTACTTTTATTGACAAATAATATAAGTACATTGACGATACTTAAACTATAGCAAGGGAGACACCTGCATTAATGAACCCTGCAAGCATCCTGTGCCTCATCGAACGTCGTCCGAGTGTAAAAGTGTGATGAGTGAGTCAGGTGGTGGGGAAACCCCGCGTGTCACGGGCGCGCGGCTGGCAGACGCACGCGCTGCGCGTGCGCACCATGGACCACTTCCGCGTGTGCCGCAGACGCAGACGCAAACTGGGCTACGGTCGCTTTAATAACATAGGGTGCACCGGGTAAAAGTGAAATCTACGACCCTAAACTGCAATGATAACCAGTTTAAGTTCACCGATGTCACATTTCACGAAAGTCGTATAAAAACTATTATGCAGATAAGTTGCAGTTGCCCCGTGGTTACAATAGCCCCGGTGCACCTTACTTAATTTGTTGAAGGAGACCAATACACAGGGTTACAGAGATTTAAGACGCGCTGGCAACAACTAGTGTACTAATGTTTACCTATGGTTGGTTGTATTAGTTGTAAATTCCACTGACAAGAAAAACTCATTTTCCAAACAATACAATATTTTTTCTCTAGCTATCTGAGCTTCTTGAACTAAAAAGTGTGAAAGAATCGCACGGTCATATATCAAGAATAAAGCTTTTATTATTTTTTAATAAATTTTTTTAGAATTTCTAAGTAATCTCTTAGCAAATAGGTGATCAAAAACAAAAAGATATCAATGAGTCAGAGTAGTACTTGCACGCCAGTGTCGACCAAACAACAGTGAATGATATTATAGCAGGAAGTTTTTGATTGAAGGATTCGCAATCGAACATGATAAAAACGAAGATCCGGATTTGTAGGTTTTTCCACTAGACTAGATAACGTTTATGTAACCTAAATTATTTGGAAAAGAGTTAGAGTAAGCCGCTCAGCAATATATCTTCGCACAAGTGATAAGACAATAGATTATGGCTGTGAGTAACACCTGAATGTAAATAAATAAGATTTTGCGGCGATGATAGCATTATGTCATCATGATAGAGCCATGATTAATTAAATCGTCATAAGACTCTTTGTAGATTTGAATGTATCATCACATTTTAGGCACGTACGACCCGCTTAGCACTGTTGCTACGAGGGCCGATTGAGACTGCCGCCGCTTAACTTTGAGTTCGGGCTCAAAACCAAAAAGCTGCAATTGCTTAACATGGCAAAAGCATCCTTTTAATGTTCGTTAATTGAATAGATAGGCAAGAAACCCGAATAACGGCAGTAACCTTCTCACCACGTCGAGTTCAACTACGCTCGGCGAAATGTTGGCATCTGAATGTTTCGTTCACCATGACGACAACAATCAGTAAGCATCTGACTACCCTGTTCGGGATGAATTCGTGAGCTTATGTATGTATGAAGACACAAAAACCATAAACATCAAACTCTTTTTAATTGTACAAGAAACTTCTTAAATAATACACCTGAGTGAACGCCCTCGCTTCAACCATCTTATTAGTTCACTGCCTCCGTGGTGTTGTGGTTAAAGCGCTGGGCTCTTAACCCGGAGGTCGTGGGTTCCAATCCCGCAACATGTTCATATTTGTGTTATTGTTTCGACTTGTCCGAAATGTAAAATGATCTTTGCTGTGGGATGGGCATGTAAAAGATAGTCGGTCCTGCGCCTCACCTTTCTGCGGGTCGTGTCGAACTGTCGTCCCATCGGGTTATAGAAAGGTGATGGAATAGGGAGTGCACTGTGTATTGCTCGCACATTTATGCACTATAATATCACTTGACTACCTGGTTAATCTCGTTGAGATTACCCTCTGTGGTAGGAATCAACGCGGAGGCCTTATAGTCACCGACAAAGTCCGCCTAAATTTATAGGTGGCGTCTAAATAATACCCTGATCAACATAAACATAAAATAAACGTAACGAGTCTATTTCGAATCGCCGCCGTCTGATGCTTGTTGTTATGTCTTGAAGTGAGTAAGGCTGCGAGTCACTGAGTGAGAAATCAGCAGGAATAGTCACTGTCTGTGTTGGGTTACATATTACTGTTAGCGCCATTATGTGTCTGCTTCTGTCGGCGGCTGTCGCCGATAGACTTTGAAGACTTAAGATACGGGGTACTATGAGACGTGCTCTATTTATTTGACCCGCGACCGATTTTTAATAGTTGTAGTTGGCTACTTCACTGAGGGTTCGTGATTTGCTGCTTACCTAGGACGTAAATACAAACGTACTGCGCTAAAACAGGAAGGACTAGGAGCTCGTTAATCCTTGAATACGACGACAACCGCGGGCGCTCTGGGTCAAATCATATCGTGCAAAGACAACAGGAGCAGCCACCTTCTTTCACAACCATACCCTTAAAAAAGAGAGAAGCTGTTTCAACAAACATTGATTGTACGCACACCCAGTACTTCGTAATTTTTCATTATTTATGGGATTCATGAGGAATCGACGGAAATATAAGCATTCAGAGAGAATTATGTGTTTTTTCCTCTTCAAGTTAAGTTCTTTGCAATAAACCCCACGGTCCCCAAGATTTACCCTTTAAATCTAACGCGATCACTTACAAATATGCTTAGCTACCTCAACTAACTATATTACAATTCCGCGGTTATGCTTGAGGGTAGGCAAACGCTCGCGCCTTTTGTATGTCAATTTGTCCTAACGAGCGAGTCAGTGCCGCAATAGATCTATTTAGACGGCGCCCAGGCGCCGCTGAATGTCGCCCGATTATTTATGTCTCGTGCGCCAGCAAGGCCTAGTCAGCCTGTGGCAGTCACACTCACTGTCGCTCAGGGTTCACACGGCTCGATAGCAGTCGTGAGTCGTGCTGTGGATCTTCTCTCTCTGGTTCGTATGTGAGGCGTTGTCCTGATACAACGATGCCACGATCGTGTTATTGCCAAAATGTTGGGCGTCCTGATAGAGCTCGAATACGCGATAACGATCCCTGCTCGCTTACCACTAGATTTTACTAGATCAATGTGTAATGTACTTCGAGTTGTATGATTATCCCATCGCCTATTGGCGCGATGATTGCGTTAGTATGAGGACAACGCCTAAGCGTAAATCAAACGACTTTGGAAAGATGTCCTAATAGTTCGAAATATCGTTTTTTGGGTTATCAAGCATCGTATTTGATGATCAGTCGCATTCACATGAACCTATACAAAACAACTACAAGTATAGAGTGCCCCTATGTGAACGCCTCTTCACAAGGAACCTAGAATCGTTACATTTGTTTTAGTTTATATCTTTTCCGAAACTTCGTAAACTTTGCTCCGGCTGGCGTAAACTTATAAACAAGTGTAGCACAATTGTGTAACAAACGTGTGTTTGCTTTTTTTCCTGTGGGCAACTATCTATTAAAGATTGCATTTAAAATAATCTGCATGTGCAAATCAGTCTTATATCTATCTTAAATAATTAAATACTTAGATAATCAGACAGATAATACTGTCTGATTATCTAAGTCCTTAAATATCATTCAGACACACAAAGTACCTACAAGTTTTGCTTGGTCAGCTTGGTGTGCAAATTTGCCCCAGAGACATTCTTAGTTGCTACACTTTTGCCTGAGTGGTCGTGGTCATCATTATGTATCAGGATGAGTGATTAACTTAGCTATACGGCGCCATTCTTCGCGGACTGCAGCTTTCCGGGTGCATTCGTGAACTGCGCTCTAAGGGGGGCCTTGATCTGGTCTGTCCACCTCATCGGCGATCTACCAGGTGGCCTGTTGCCTTCCATTTTTCCCTCTACCACGAGATGCTCTATGGAATCGTTACCACGACGACACATGGCCGAAGAAAGGCAGGATTCGTGACTGCACTGTGGTTGATATGCTGTTTAATACCGAGATCTTTCAGTATGACAGTTCTTTCTCAGAGACATACTGTCCTTCTAATTAACCTGTTTCGGCTGCTCCATTAGTTAAATATGTAATATCATCGTCTATATTAGCTCAGGCGATAAGAAACATTTCTATTGATTCTATGGATAAGTAACGGTGGCGGGACTGTGGGTTTTGCCACCTGTCGTGCTATCGGTCATTAAAAGATAGTGTTGGCTTCTAACAGAAGTAATCAAATAATGTTATAAATATGACTTATCATTATTTATGTAGTTTATATAGTTCTCGGAAATAAAATTTCAATCATGAAGTAATTGTACACATTTTCTTCCCTTTCATGCCATTAACTTTGATCTCCTTTACTTGGAAGTAGGAAGGTAGATAAGGCTTTTTGCAATAAGACCGCCTAAATCGTGACTGTACGAAAGATATGACTCAGTCGCAAAGTGGAAAGCGAAAGTTGTTTTATGTGAAAGGAAAAAGGTGAGCAAATTCAGAACAAGACATATTTTGCTGTGTACTTTTATTGTACTTTTGTGCACTTGAGTAAGTTTTCCATTTAAAATCTGCATCGAAGTTACCACAGACATTCAGAGTTTCAGAGTCAGACCCATCTCAAATATCTGTTTCATCAACAAAAATGCAGGTGCTAGAATCGAATCCACGGTTGTTCAACCCGCTACTCTGAAAGTGTCGCCTATGTGTTTCTCAGCTTATAACCCTTACAGTCACTTAATATCTGGCTTCATATGCTACAATAATCTACTCGTATAAACGCTCCAGACGAGAAGTTCAGTAAATATATCCAGTAGCAAGTCACAGTCACTTTATAAATATATCAGTGAGTCGTAGCGAAGCGATACCTCTATCAGTTCCTCGAAATACTGATTTGCTTCCACTGAAACGGTTACGGCACGTTTATTTACATATGCGTTGTGTCATCCACTGACGACCCGCGTAGCGCAGTGGTTACGAGCACCTGGTTAGTCGGGTGGCGGGTTCGATTCCCGCAAGACCACAAATAGTTTTCGGTGACTACTCGGTTCTTTAAGGGATATCCGCCTTCCTGATTCGATGCCGTAGCGAAAACATAGCGATAGTTGGTGATAAAGTCGTGTTGTATTAATTAAATTTATTCTGTTTGTTTCAGGTATTAATCAGACTTGGACTAACACGTATATGTATAGTGATACAATATAGTTGGGCGTCAAAATTAGTCAGTGCCTGGATGACGATGGACAAGCCGCCGTTGAGGCGCCGCAGGGCTTTGCCCCTCCGTTTAAAGATCTGACTAAACGCTAGTTGACGGGTTTCAGACTTAACATAAAATATAAGGGACATTATTATGAGCGAAAAACAAGTAATAGCCGTTCTCTTGTTGTCATCCCGAGCTATCTTGATAATTTTATGTGTTTCAACGACTCGGTCGGTGGTCTCGTGGTAAGTTTTCAATTGTATTAAATGAATCCAAAAGGTTTTCTGCATTAATTTCGAAAGGAAGTAAGGTTTTTTGATGCAGATGGTTATCAACTAATCATTGTAATTCGCAGTCATAACGCTCCGTTTTGTGGTACGTAAGACCCATTTTATTCCTAAGCTAAGTAACTTTTTGAGAAAAAGACGTCATGTTTGTTTAAAACTTAGCTCCACCCATTTCCGCCCGCTCTGTCCGGGTGTAAAACGGACGTAAGTGATAGTTCCGCCGTGCGCGATTTGTCGCGGCGCCAAACGTTACGAGCTACGGCTAATGCTGCGATGGCGCAACTCCCAGCTGCGGCTTTGTTTGTGTTTACATTACTAGTTTAGTCTTGCCAATTTGTGATCACCAAATAATTAAGAAATATTTGGAATATGATTACTTAGTGTCTTTTAACTTTCGGTTCAAACTGCTATCGAAAGATTACCTACGAGATTGATTAAGCACATCTACGAGTATTTAACTTTATTGTGAGAGAAACGTCATGTTTGTAAATCAGAAACATGTAACCTGTTGAAGTTCCGATTCCGATGAACTTTCCCTGTTCTAAAAAAAGTTTTTATGGAAATGGTGTTTTTCCGCATACACTTTCGAAAGAGACTTGCCGCTCAAGCGGTCGTTGTCAATGGCAACTGCTGACCTATGTACCGTATTGTATCTAAGCAACAAATTTCACTTTTCTTCTTAAAACGATTTGCTTCAATATTAAAGTTCGAAATTACACACATCTGTAGAATTTTTAACTTCGAAATATCATTAGGCAATTTTGACGAGTCTTCCAGAACCCAGAGATTTCTAATTTTGATTCTAGGATTCAGAGATTTCCATGAATTGAAGTAGTTTTAAATGTGCTGATTACCAATGTGACAGCATACTTTATTTTTGTTAAAGCTAGCCAAAACACAGTGACTGTCATCAGTTAACATAAAACTGGCGACAAATGTACTGGTGAGTGTTTTGGCTAGAGGAGTCAAAGCCGAGGCCGCGTGTGTCACCGGCGACGGGTTAAAACCAACCCGTGACTCAGGGAAAGTAGGAAACTGCGAAATGATACTCGATACCATCGTGATTCAAAATATAGTTACGGTGAGGCCAATATTTACTTCCGTCATTTTAATTTGTATCTTTTAGATATTTCTTTTGGAAAATCTCAGTAGGGTGAGAACTGCCGTTGTTAGGTAAGTTCATTTGCATCTACGTCTCTTCCAAATTGAGTCATGTCCCTTAACATAAGAATATAAATTCTTTAGTCTGCGTACAAGTGCTAGTAATTGCCTGAGGTAGGCATGTGAGCGGCAGAACGGTGGAAGTAAACAAAGGATAAACGGCACAGTCCGCTTGTATTATGTAATCCATTAAAGATCCACACAAATACGTATCCGCATAAACGTGCGTGTCTAGTTTTCGGTATCATAACACAACGCATCAAAAAAACTCCATAAACATTCAGCCTTCACACGGTCCAATTTTCGATGTTTAATTGTTTTATAATGGCTTCTTGCATAACACCAAGGCTGTCCGCGCCTTGGTCCTGATCGCGATAACCCATTCATGGCACACGTGAAACTGCGTAACGTGGTACTTGCGTTGTATTTGTAAATACACTTGTGTTGGCCGCTCGCTGGCGTCAGTGCGTGGGCGTTTCTCTGTAACTCACTTTGAACGAATGTTTTTAAATTTAACGCGGTAAAAAGGTGCTCGCACTGAGCAAGGTCAACTTGCGAAATATTGGCGATTAGCAGATAGGGGGAGTTGGAACTGCAAAGAGTCGTGAGGAGTTTGATAACTGTAAAAGGGTGATGACTTAGTTAGAAGGGACGCCAATCTGGCGCAAGAAGTCGTTGATTCGGATCCCACAGTACGTTTTTTTTTTTGGGTCGTTTGTTTTTGTTTCTTTAGAAGTCGTGCTCACGTGATTCGGAAGTAAAGTTGTCCAAAATTCTAAATCTTAGGTATTATTTTATAAATACTAGGGGTTGTGTGGCTTCGAGCTTCGTTAGGAAACTTATGCGCTGCTGCTGATCGTGTTTTCCTGGCAAAGAAAAACCACCTTTTAGTTGAAGCATATTATGAGCGCGGATGAAATCCCGGGCAAAAGCTAAGGTAGTAAATAATTATAATTTGAAATGCTTCTTTGGTATGTGGGTTTGTTCTTGAACTATTTTAATAATGAAACGCCTGAGGATTCTTTCTGTGGGTGTTCACGTTAAGACCAAAGTAAAATCAAAAAGGGCAGGTTCAGGAAAATAACGCTAAAGATCGACTCTCGTCTAGAATAAATTGGCTTAATTCGATTGAAATGAAAAAAAAAATAGTTTCCTATTTGTTATTTTGTCCCTGGAAGTAAGACTAAAACCGAACAGGCACCTACTGCTGAACTTTTGGTCTTTGAATGTCAGTCGATTTTTATTGGATGTTGAGCAGTTCAGCGGCAATCTTTGAGCCTAGTGGGAGGCCTTAAAGCATCTGGCAGTAAGCTTACACCCCTTCAACAAACCGCCGAGTCTATGTGGCGGCGAGGCCGCCGAGTTGTGGTGCGGCCTGAGACCATCAGCAGGACGTATAAATGAAGGTTGTTGTTTGTTTGTTTGATTTGTGTTATCACAATCCCATTTTTCCAACGGTTCTGACTCATCTAACACAACAGTTCTTTCCACCACTGTCAAATTGAACTGGACTGTGATTTGACAGTCCGACTTTATTTGCCAGCTCTTAACTATACGAGAATGATGTTCCGAAACACGTGTAAAGAGTAATTTTATTCATATTATTCTTAACGTTTTCGCTTACCTTCGAAATTAGCACTTGAACTGTCGAACTATAACTTCGTACGGCCCATTGTTGGCTTTTGATTACACGTTAAAGTTTTACTATACCTCATTATGTATTGTGTTTGTTTGAGAATAGTGAAATTCTTGCAAATCTGTGTTAAATGCAGAGTAGAATGCTTAGTCTATTTCAACGTCGTCACCTGCGCCTACATCATGTAAGGAACTATATTAAACATCTGTTCCCTCTTCTGCTAACATTATAAAAAATGTATTACATACTTATAAATCACTTTGTTTTGTGTTTAAAAAAGTACTCCTTATTTATGTGACTGACGCATCATAATTTCTGGCCATATCACTGTTTTTTCCGATAGGTTACTCGTTGAAAGCTTCTCACTTATACCTCTCTCTTAAGTTTTTGGACACTATTTTCCTGTTTAGTGCTTTTACGACATGTGATTTCTTGACAGGTCCGCCGTGAGCGCGGTCACGTAATCTTGAGGTTTTGTCGGCTTTGTCGGCTTTGCGCTCGGTCAGTTGGTTTCACGATATTACTCTAACGGTCCTTTCTTTAATATTTTATAGACATAGGTTCGGTAATTATAATGAATACTATGTCGTGAGTAGTGAATACCGCAGCATATAACCGGTGCTTTGTGACGATATTTAAAAACTCCTTATTGTTTGTTTCATAAACTCGTCCAATAATAACGTAACTCCTGGAAATACCTTTGTGTCCAGGAAAGTGCATTCTGAGAAAAAATTGCAACAGCTTGGCAATGTTTCTGACGTTTGTTGGGCTTCAGTGTGAAAGGAACTGTTCAGCGGCTGAAGCGCTTTACTTCGCTGCGGCTGGCTGGATAGTGAGTGAATGGGTCGTACGTCACGACGCGCGACGATCGGGCGCGCTCGGCGCTCCCCGGCGCGTGCGCAGCTCAGTGGCCGATCGCGAGCCGAGCTCACCTGTCGTCTCGACCACGCTCACCAGCTATCACGTCGATCTCGTCGGCCGCCGAGCGCCGACCGACCTGTCAGTGCCAGTGAACATAAGATGCTTGCTATCACCGCAGTGGATCCTGTTTGTGTTACAGTTCTGTACAGTGCTTAAAAGTGGATTCCAGTGGACTCTACCAGGCCGTGGAGCACGCTCAGAGGCTCGAGCGCTCCCAGGCCATGTATGTCATCAATTTAGGTGAGTCCGCAATCCTCACATCTCGCTGCGAATGCGATGGTCCACATTCCTGGTCTTGCACGGGTTGCACGGCCCTATAATTGGAACTAGACAGAACCGGTATCAGCTCGGCCGAGGAGGTCCGTCCACATACTCACTTGCACGATGTTTCTGTTCGCATAGGCCTAGTTTTTATTGCGATATGCAAAATTGCAAACGGCCACGAGGCCGGTTTTCGAAATCTGCTTTCTCTTTGCGTTTTTCGGATCCCGCCCCCTTCGATTCCTGGTAGTGGCTCGATACCGAATAGCTGCTCGTTAACTCGGCTATAAAAACATGTACGATTCCATTTCGATTCGTGTCTTATTCATAGCGCAGTGTACACGACATGCGTATGTATGTTTTTATTACAGTTCACGTACGAGGTGTGGGCGTGTGTTGGTGTGTTTGCGCTATCGGAGTTGCTATTTTTGTCCGCTACGAGTGTGTGCAGCGTCTGTACACTCCCGCGCATGTGTGCAGGCCGTATCCGCGTTGGTTCTTATCATTTTCTTCACTTGTACCGTCGCAAACATTGCGTCTTCGGTCAACAGCGTCCCGTTCACCCATTTCAATAATATATTATATTTTATGTTCAAACTTTTATCAACATGGTTTTAGAAGTTTTGACGAGACGACATCCACCTAGCCACTTGAAACCTTGAATGTAGTAATTGCTTGATACTTTTTCAATTTATCTTTAGTTGTGATATCGCGTAATAACTGTGATATCGCTTAATTTTTAATTGCACGGCACGCGTGTCAATTATCGTTGCTATTTTTAATCTATTTGAGATCCAAATCTTATCACTATAATAAACATAACTATTCAAATGTATTCGATTGTATCCGACCGAGGTTGGAGAAAAGCGACAACCAAGCGGTACTAGTACCAGTTTCTGATATAAAAAAATATGAAAACATGAAATATTTAATCTCATTCGTTGCATTCTTTGGTGTTTCATTAGAATACTGGATAGAGGAAGAAGTAAAGTTAAGTTAAGCTCTATGGTCTAAGCTTTCTTTAAGGGCCAATACCATACAATAGAACAAAGCGGCCATACATGTGGGTTGGTTCCGATGTTCAAATTTAATGGAAAACAGCTGTTTTGACGTGGGTCTTTAATACTGACCGATAATATCGATATTGAGCATCAGTTTGGTATACTTATGTCATTTTTGACAATGTTGTGGATTGGATCCTTTTCGTGTAACTACGTCCAATTATATTTGAACTGATTTTAGCTTTTTTATCTTACTTTTCAAATGTTTGGAAGAGTTGTCTGGTATTTTTTGTTATCTTATTATTTAATCTCTTGAAGTGTTAGATTGTAGGTTAGAAAGTCTGAAAACCATGTACACAAGTTTGTTACCTAGCGATTGTATACCAAAGTCACAGGGGTAGCTAAACTATATGTAGGTATTTCAGATAACTGAAGATCCTGGATTTATGTGTTAGGCTACAACGATATTATGACACTAACTCTGATCCTGCCGACTTTTGCAAGGGAAAACTATATTTTATCTCTTTGAGAATCTGTCTCTTGTTTTGAACGCTCGCCTCCTCGATGGACTTATCATTTACAGCTTACAAATGATACTTATGTGATCATTACGTCAGCGTTTACGTTTAAAAAAACATACAACACATGTTCAGAAGATCTCGTTAGAAAGGTCAGGTCATACACTCAGAGTGATCTAATTTGAGCTAATTGCTCAATGATGCGTGTGAACTGACGAACGTTTGTTATAATTAGGACACAGATGGGGCAAAAAGGAAGTACATCATCCACATATAGGTGTGGATAACCATGTCCTATCGTCTGTGATGTCTGTTGAGACTTGGTGGACATATAGCTTCAGAGTTTTAGAAAAGAGTTAGTAGACTGTTCGTAGAGTCCGTAAACTGGTTTCATTTTAACATATTGCTTGGTAACATGGCGAGTTTTATTCTTCTCAAAATGTGACAAGTAAATGAACAAGTACAGCTTCTATCACTGTCTGCAATACTACAAGTAAGGCAACAAAGAGCTGTCCCTTAAACTAGATCACAAGACGAAAATCTAAGAGTGAGATAATAGCAAAACAGATTTGACACAATCATTTAACATCTATTTTGTTAATCTTATCCACAACACTGCCTCATATTTAATATTTACATCTTCGCCTAGAACGTTCCACGTCGTCATGCGAGAGGTCATGTTGCTGGAGGGCTGAGGAGTGAGGAGTGGAGGCAGGGGTCAGGCGCCAGGTCGACTGGCTGGCTTGTTTATTGCCGAGATGAAGTCACCCGCCGTATCAGCTGCGCTATAATACATCCACTACTACCTACTGGCTACATATAGCTGTAGATCTTATCGAAACATTTTCCTTATTGACGGATACTGACTTGCTAAGATAATTACTTTTATACGACTCTAATAACAGTGACTATAAATAATCTTACCAGGTAATCTTAAGGAGTTCCCCTACAACCTTCAAGTTTGTAGGAATTAACACACCTATGGTTGAGGATAACTGGCAACTTTTGAGGTAAAACAATAGCTTTCTGTTTTTTTTACCGTGAATGAACTGCTTATGTAATGATAGGTAGATTTGATGTCTATCAAATCATTCCCTTCATTGTTGACAAACTAGAAAAAACGGCCGATATCATGATAATGGTATTGTTCATAAAACTTAAGAGGTTAAATCTGAGACTAAAAATCAAAGCAAATAGTAACAAGACCACATCTCCGCACGAGATACGTCTGCAAAAAGAGATCCTCGTTGAGTCCGAGATTGATTGATGGCCGCAGTGGCACTCGTCTCGTGCCTCCGTTACGCGGAACCAGTCCTCAGACGCGCTGGAGGCTGCCGGGCCACTGACCCCACATCACAAAACTTTTCAAAATTCTCATCTCGGTGCATGACAAAATTAAAGCCATTTGCTAAAGCTGGCAGAAGTATGAAGCCAGACTTGAGTCTGCATGCTTAGAAGAATTAATCTATTTATGTGGCTAAATTATTCAACTAGAACCAAAAATGATAAAAAAAGCAAGAAAACAAGAACGCCTATTTTCTGTTTTTTTACTGCAACCATTATCAGCGGAGTTACTTTTCGCGAAGGACAACCTAGTGAATTTTTAAGTAGATTGTAATTCATGCATGACAAATATAGCTATGATACTAAGCTACATAAAATAGCTCGGTTATGTAGCAACAAATGTTTCAGTGGTGGAATATATGAGTAGACGCTAAAATAAATGTTTCGCTATTTCAAAACAACTAGAATGAAAAATGCATCTCTAATCGTAGAGAGATTAAAAGCAACCTAATAATCCTTTTAGGCCCTGGCCCACTCTACACAAGTACTAAGCTAACATCACCTACAACTGACATTTTATGAGCTTAAAAAACACCGTTACATAATCAAACAAATTGACTGTTTACTGTAGATAGCCTGCAGATGAACTATTTATAGCTGACACAGTGACGTGAGCGTGATAAGGAGCGGCAAACAGCTCTCCGCGCTTTCTCCGCTGCGCACGCGTCGATTCACCGCGAAAATTGAATCAATTTTGTTGATAATGTCCGAAATGCACCCTTCCACCTTGTTCTGTATTCTTTCCACTGAATTACGTCAAGTCGCGAGACATGCGGGTGACGCACATTTCAGTTTCGCGACAGAAGTATAATTAGTGAAGACGTCTAGACAGAAATGGTTAGCAGCATTCGAAGGACACGCGGCTGCGGAACCACTTGTGATTTGATTTTATCGAATCGAATTAGCCTTTGGTCGACCAATTCATTTTGTTGATATGTATTTTGTAGCAATGCTAAAGTTTTGTTTCGTAAATCTCTTTATTAGGTTATTACATGTCGCATTTTGCAAGCTTACCGTTATCTTTATCAATTATTTTACCTAAACTTGGCTTCGGTTCAAAATCGTTCCTTCTGCACGTTATCTATTACTTGTTCTGTGGACTCTGTAGTATTACGTTGATGTGTTCAATTACTCTGTTCAGTGTTCTGCCATCTTCATGTTGTGTCTGGTAGTTGATTTTATACACTACAACTAAAACATGCAGAACTTGTACAGTCAACATCATAATTTGAGCTAATAGGTATTCAGTAGTCAAAAAGGTATTGATGCTGTAACAGAATCAATTTCAATACTACAAACGAAGACAAGAGTCGTATGACTCGCAGACTGACTTTGATGCGTCACTAAAACCTAAACCAAGTACACTATTGGTGTTCTGTAGTGGTTTTCAAATACTTGACATATTTGACCATTCTGTTGGTACGCACAAATTATCTTTCGCTTACTGTACCACAATATTCAAGCACCTATGATTTGTTTGCAATGAAAACAAAAGTAAATCAGGAAAAAACAACGAACTCGTCCTCAAATGATTCACAGCTCGTTATTTCCCGTTCAGTACATTCATTGATCGCATCATCCTGTAGTGTGTAAACCGGCGGTTTACCGCCCCATCCTAACCGCATTGACGTCAAATTAATTATCACTATTACTAAATTGGCCCCAATTAACCAGGAGATCACTAAGCTCTCAATAGTTAAATTGTGACTGGTCTAATACTTCCTTGCTAATATTCTATTGGAGAGCTATGAACAAATGTCCGTTTCTAGTGGCAGCTTTTCTAAAATGTGATTTCTAGCTTTTCTTAAAAAGGTCATTTATATATCATCTACTCTTCGTCCTTATTATTTCCTTTGTTCTCAGAACTCTGCCTTGTTGTGATTTAGCTTGTCCATGCCGATATTATTAAATTAATCGCTGACTTGTTGTTCTGAGGAGATACTTGTTGTTGTTGTTGTTTACGTTATTTCAAGTCTGCCGCATCTAATCCGAACTTTATTTATGACAGACTGGCTCTGCGTATATTGCGTAAGCAGACTCATAGGAAAAACCGTTAATAAAAACTCTAGGACCTTGATATCATTGTAACTTGTCAATTTTGCACGATTCCGCAATCTCTTCTTCCGCCTTAATGTTTCCAGAATCTTTTCTATTTTAAATAACACTTTTTGCACTCACTTTGTCTTCATGGATACATTACAAGCAATGAATTTCTTTAAATGTTCACGGTCACTAACATTAACAAGACTTTGAAGGAGGTAGACCGATTCTTCTGCCAGATCTTTACTTGTACTCGTTTCAAGGTACGTGGCAATAATTTCCAATTTGAATGATTTTGATAACACAACAGTGTACAGATACATGAATTGTGTGAACATCTAACGGAATCATCTAATAGAAACAATTGGAATTAGGTTCGACTCGGTCAAGCACAAAATTGAAGTTTTTCTACTACTAAACATTTCCGTGACAAAAGTCTGTCTCGGAATAGGAAGTTTCGCGATAGTTTTTGCATCGTCCTCCAGACTTTCAGATAAATCTGTCATCAAGGCTGCATCCAAATTGTTCTTCTACACGAATTCATCTGATGTTATGTGTGTTTGACAGTTGTGCAAATGCCAATAGCGCTGGTTGTGTGGCCTTGACACGTGACCAACCGGGCGTAGCTGTTTTGCATATACATACATTTAAATTAATTTTATTTTGAAAAGGGTTTAGGTTGCTTGTAAGCCAAAAGTGAACCGAACGGACAAACCTTTAACACATTATTTACAATGTTAGTAAAATATGCCAAAAGCTAAAAGAAATGCCACATACTCGTAATATTACGAGGTATGGAAAGTACACTAGATTAAGTTTCAATTTGACACTAACACATATGGATTTTTTAGTTGTCCGATGAATAAACATTTTTTTTTAAAGTACCTGTTCTCATGATATTATGAGACGGGGTGTACTTAATAAAGATACACCTTGCATAATTATTAGCATCTGTAAGTTACTATTACTATTATTATATATTGCCCGTTTTATTTCGCAACATCTTTAACGGTAAAATAGTTTTTCCTGTTTTCGGCCGCTTTTGACCACAGCACATGCAATTGTAGCCAAAAGACCGGGAAAAAATAAGTAAAACAATTTTACCGGTTGAGTTATTGTGTTGCAGAAAATCCGGTCATAACGTTTAATTTGTGAAAAATGTTATTATAAAGTTTATTAAGTTATTTGTGCAATGAAATTATTAAAGAAGCGTTTATTTGATATCTTCAGGATGTAACGTGAGATGAGTAAAATGTGATTTATTACAAAGGGCTAAAGGTCAGGAAGCGATAACAGACAGGGGGTTGGTGCGTGGAGCGAGGAGCGTGGGTGCCGTTCCCCGGTGCTCGGCAGCGGTGGGCGCTGACATTAGCCGCGACCTTTGTGACGTGTAGGCAGCTGTTTGCTTAGGTGTTTAGCTTTTGCGAAAACACATTCTTTACTTTCTGTGTAATTTTGAGTAGACTATAAATTAGCCTGAGAAGGGAGGTGTCCTTTGCTCAGTGGCGATAGTTGACTGGCAACTAGCAGCGATGTTATACTTCGCGCTCTTTCTCCAATAGTGCGTGCTTCGGGTATATAGGATGTTAGGCAACTGCTCTTGGTTCACGTCTCGCTAGATGTCTCTATTTCGCCTAGCTTAGTCGGTGCTTCTCAAGCGGCCTGATCAATACACACTTTTAAAAACAACCCGCACGGTTTTTGGATCCTAGTTTTTGAGAACCGGCGGTTGTCTTTTAAATTAAATCCGAATTTCCAGTTCTTTACTCATTTTCGTATCTTTGCCTCGGGAAATGAAATTTTATTTCCCGATTTTCTACCTAAGTGAAGGCAGCACTGGCTGCTGTAGGTAAATCTTGAATGAGTAATGTATAGTTTTTGCAATTTAAACTTAAACATTTCAGATGTATTATGTAACAATATGCTAATTATTTTAACCGTTGTTCGCTAGCTACTGCCTTGAATTCGGTTTTGTATTCTAAACCAACTTCATTTAAATGTTTTTTACAATATTTATAGTAATAAGGTAAAGGTATTGCTAAAATCCAAGGATTAAAACAATTATGATGATAGTACATCTTTTGTACCAACACGACACAATGAAGATGACATAATAATGACAATCAACATTTAGCCTCATCGTTAAGTAGGTAAGTAATTAAATTGTTTTCGAAAGCCTATCACCCACAGAGACAGTGAATGTAGGTAAACTCGTATAAAAGGCGAGTGACATCATACCATCACTATATCTATATCGTCATATTTATAAGCTGAAACGTGTAAGCACGGTAAAGGAATGTGTAAGTAAGCGCCTCGCGTTTGTTTTAAGTACCTATAATTAGTGGTAGGTAAGTATTTTAATTTTCGCTAGTTAAGTTAGGAAGCTGCTTTTATTAAGCTGTGCTTCGTCATCATGTCTGAAATATACCTTCATTCGAAAAGATAAAAAAGAGTGCTACTATCACCATCAGAGTACCTCCTGAGCCCCTGACTGGCTCATCCTGATGTGGTTAGTATTTGTGCCATCCCCACGAAGCGTCTCGACTAATTTTTCAAAACGTAACCAGTTCCCATCATTAATTACTGAAGGGAGAAATACGAATCCATATAGACCAAATCCTCCCATAATAGTAAAACCCTAGAAGATTGTGTTTTCTTACTAATTATGCATAAACATACCAATAATAGCGAGTGTCGTGGCCCGGTGGTTAAACACTCTGGCTCGGAACCCGACGGTCTCGAGATCAAATCTCAAATCAAATCATTGTACAATATGTGGCTAACTCTCCGGTGATGGAAAACACCGAAATAAAACCCAAGCAACCCGGATAACGGCGGTAGGCTCGCCCCTCACCACGTTGGGTTCTAATTCCTTCGGGGAAATGTGGGCTTCTGAATGTTCCGTTCACCATGACGGCAACAATCTGATGCCTCTGACTAACCCTTTTGGGACAACGTATCACTGCTTGCTACGATCTGACACATCCTGCGCTTTTTCCACTCTTATCAAATCTTCAAAACATGCTAAATACATAGTAAATATATATAAAAATGGATTGCTGTTCGTTAGTCTCGCTGAAACTCGGGAATGGCCGGACCGATTTGGCTAATTTTGGTTTTGAAATATTTGTAATGGTCGAGGGAAGGATTAAAAGGTGAGTAATCATGAGAAAATGCTGAGAATATAGTAAAAATCTCAATTTTACTTTCCTCTTAGTAAATGTTACTACCTGTCACGTGACACTAAATGTTTGACAACAGAACGAAGTCTGTTGGGACAGCTAGTAGAAAATAAATATTGACTCCTAATAATTCACAATTTATTTTCATATACCTACCCCCATCGGATGGGGTCGTTCCGATGCTCCCGTCGCCCCAGACGAAGTGTCATAATTGACACATTTAATGCCAGAAATGTCGCCGACTAGACTCTATAAATTTTTAAACGACTCCGTCGCCCTCGTTGCTTATTATATCGCTAACGATTTCCTATTAAACGTGACAATGCTATTAATAAAACCCAATCATATACCTCTTTCTTCGTCTGCAGTTGATAGGTCAGTTAAGTAAGTTTGAAAGTTACTTTCATACAGTTTAAGGAGAGATGTAATTCTTAGGAAGATGCCAACACGTACTGCTTAGTTGTTTT
Organism: Udea ferrugalis; assembly: GCA_950022985.1. NCBI lineage: Eukaryota > Metazoa > Arthropoda > Insecta > Lepidoptera > Crambidae > Udea > Udea ferrugalis. The sequence continues at coordinate 862,209 of OX465527.1, read as the reverse complement.
TGATTAATCGACAAGTTGGAATATTTTTCTGTTGTTTTAAACATTAGCAATGCAGAATCTTTACTAAAGATCCGAATACCAAAAAAAGGCAGAGTTGTCTTCCCTTTCTGAAGCTAACAACCAAATCTCAAACCACCAAGACCAAATGTAATTTTCCTGGTTTTCCGATCATTGGTAAAGTTGGATAAGAATATAATATTTATTTCAGTTTTTGCATAATTTAGGAACATAATGAAATTGCCGCATTGCTATGCGGTTACTAGTAGCTTAAAAACAAAGTACCTATCGTAATGCAACTGATTGAAGACCATCCAAAGTAAACATTGCAATGAACGTGTTACGTGAATGTGCAAGTAGGTCCATTTCCTTCCACAGTCGTGACGTGCAGGCCACAGTGTCACAAGAGGCAATGAGGAGTTACATTTATAGCTCAAAGGTCGGTAATTGTGTAACTCCACAGGAAGCAGCAATCATCCCGTGTCAGCGGTTCAAATACCAAACCGGACCAGATCACACCACCTGCCTTCAGCGCATTGGCCCTGTTGGACCAAACATTGGCCGTCGCTTGGCGGTTGGCATCATTTCCACCGCATGGAACGCGTTGGCCGATAGCCTATTAGTTCCAGAGTTTACTAGAGGTTACTAGTCTAGCGTATTGGATAATAGCACTTGCGTAACGACATTGTTTTATACGATGGCTTACGTTCACATCCGACGATTACTGTTTATTTCTGCCTTGCATAGTCCCGTTCTGTAACTTGTTTTATTTTGTTAGTTAGGCCAAATTCTTTTGCTTCAAGGCTTATTGCGTTCCAGCTAAAACACTCGAACTATGAGCCATTTAACATCGTGCCCGATGTGTCCAAACAGCTGCACACAGGATGATCTGATGAGCGCCAGTACAAATTCCGTAAAGGTTGCAGAATACTGGCCTCATCATATTTAAAATTACCTTCGACACGCAAATAAGAAGCTAAAGCACAGAGCCCTAAGAAGTGAGAAAGAAGCAGCACTGCGAAACATGGTCTTGATTACCGGCCTGTTGGTGAATAGGTACCATATCGAAGACACAGTAAAGGAATATAACAGTATTGGGACTTTGAACAAGCGGACGGAACGCAAGTTATACCTACGCGCCCCGGTTACGAGGGTGATACGATGGCTGCCAGTCGCGAATGCGCCGCGCGCCGTGCAGTGTCGGACGGACAGTTTTGTGTGTTTTGTACCATTTTGTGAACAAAATATTGTAAATGTACTATGGCAGGGCAAGGTTTTTTTTTTTATTGGGCTGTAGTTGGTTGTTTAAATTCATCAAGAACGCACCCAGAGATTTAATTCTTTACATTACCGACAAACTGTTTTGTTACGTACCTACATAATAGCACGTAATTTGTTACAATATTTTTAAGACGCTTGTATTTCGCTTTATCCTCCGAGTAATACTCCTAGATTATTGAATAAATGAGTTGACAAGTGAAATAGGTGGTTCAGCGGTAGATGGAATAGGTAGGTTGGATAAGTAAGTAATTCGTGAAGTACGCTTGCATTAAAATTTGCGGGTTTACGGTTTAATTTCACCACACCGGGTGAATGACCTTAGGTCGGAAATCCTTTGCGCGCACGACGTGTCAATTGGTAGTGAAATTATGGACCTACATACCTACTCTTCAAGTAACGGATTTGCTAACGCAATAGTTTTAAAGCTAGTTATAGCTAGTCTACCGCAAAATTTGGTTGTACCTATTAAGATAAGAGGTCTTTCAAAAAATTTACGCTCTAAGTGATTTTACTTCCTAATAATATTGTAAATATATTGTAAATGCGAAAGTTTGTGAGGATGTATGTATGATCCTTTTTTCACATCAACACATCCTCTTTCATTCACATACGAATTTCATTTATTTAGATAGAAATACAATATTTACCATCACAAAAATCAATTTCAAAACAAGAAAGAAACAAGTAGGTATCCGGATATTTTAAAATACTACAGGCGGCAGCCCTATCGCGTGGCGACGAGCCGCGCGGCTGTAGGTACTTATCTCAAGGACGGAGCCGAGTCATATTACTGCTATATTCCTTTACCGTGTCGAAGACATACTGCAGACAAACTGAACTTGAAGAGATGGAGTGATTTGGTTACAGAACCTAGAACCTCCTAACAACCAGCCCACCGCAACCTATTAAAAACGCGTTTAAATACAACCGAAGTAGTGATTTTTTGCTTCTGTGAGATTGATATGTATTTGTTTTTGAAAAATGTCAATACAATGTATCTGACTGTAAAACCAATACATTCTCTCTCTCTCCAATAAAAGATCAGTTAATTTGCTATTGCATTGAGACGCTGCAGAGCAGACGGCAATTGAGCCAATCATAACAATGTGCGTTGCTATGGAAATATTCCACTAGACCAAACAATAAAGCTCCGAGATTGCCTCCTTGCGGAACACATGGAAGCGTTCACTCTCTGGCTCCATTTGTGTTCTCGTGGAAATGTTTCTCGCAAACATTCTATGGTATCTATCTTTCTCCCGTTTACGTGTATTACGTTTTCTTGTACGCCGTGTCTTTGTTGTCGTTTCCACGAACTTAAGCTTCAGTAAATATATTCTTCAATTCGTATTTATCCAATTAGTTTTGGGTAGGTATTAGCAATTCTATTTAAAGAGATAATTGTGTCAAAGTAAACTATGTTGTGAGGTTGGCAAAAAACTCAATAGAATTCTTCTAGATAAGACACCGCAACGCACTAATAGGATGGGGCATCACTTCGGTCTTGTTTTTTTTTATTAAGCTATAAGCATTACTCAAGTATTTCATATCCATAATTTATAATAGGTAGGTAATAATAAACTAAGCGGTTCGTACTATGGGAACTAGACAACGGGTGAACAATCTTAATATTTTTTTTTAATACATACGTAGTATCATAGGAAACACCCCTGATTCAAACCGACATTCATTCACACAAATGTTTGTACTATGCGGGATCAAACCAGCGACCTTTGGCTTATTAGCTTGCTTCTTAACCATTACACCAAATAGGTCGTTAATTTAACTTACAATGGTGACTCATGGATAATGCCATTATTACAGGATCGAAACCGATTAGTTCTCGACCATGAAGCTGTATTCAAATCGTTGTGGTTTTATTCCGCGGTCCGCTTGTTTCAAACCGGGATCGATGTTCGGATAACGGCGCGAGGAGTGACCTACCGCACGCTCGTCGCCCGCGCTGAAGGTCTAGGCCCCTACGCGTCACCAGCCACGTCAACAAGTGTTCGTGCCTCGTGCTGCTGTTGATGTAATTCCCGGTTACCGATCTAGGGTGATAACTTATCACCATTTCCTAAAAACAAGGCTTTTGAAAGTTTCGGATAAGGATTTTTGGATAGCGACATCAGGAAACTGACTTTTCGCACTATTGGCACATAATGTATATAATGTATGGTAGGTAGTCAGGGCCAATGTCCAATCGATAAACCATCTGCTTTTTTGCCCTTTGTGCCAATCTAACTTACCGCTCACGAGGACTATGAAGGACTTTTAAACAGTAACCGATGATGCAAGATTTTAGTCGGGAACCATTACTAACTACGGAGGAAGACTCAGCTATAGGCCATGTAAATATTCTCTTCTTTGGACGTTGCTGTTCTAAACATTCTTCAAAAGAACTGGACTTGAGTTACTTCGCTTGCTGGGTATGTGATAACTGTCGATATCGTTACAAATGTAGTGCTGTGGTTGTCTTTGTGCGGGCGTGATCCCTTTCCAATCGGGTGCCCGTTAAGCTCACTTTCTCAGAAAATAATCTCTAAATCAAAAGTTTTTCCAACTTCGGCGTGTAGAGTTTTTTTTACACCTTTGCTTGTTTCTAATCGACATCCTCATTGCTATTATTAGTGCTAGCCTGTTTATTAAAATCGCAATATTTTTTACAGAATAGATATCCAATGTAAATACCATGAAAAATGACTTGCAAAAAATATTATTACCCATTAGTTTTATGCCCTGCTTCCTTAATAGTTATCTTTGCGTGTACTGTTTTGTAGATAATGATCCGTTTTATTAGTATTATAAGAATGTGTTGAATGAATTTGAAATATATTTTCCGTAACGTCTGATAACAATGTTGTGCTGTACGTAACTGTTTGAATTTAGGAGCAGTATATACTTCAATGCTACATTTAGCGTTGAAGTTTAAACATTTCTCTTTCAAGACAAACTTATTTGCATTGTTATTGAAGACCTAGATAATAGAAATAATCATAAATATTTATCGCTTCATGTGGTTAATAATACTTGATTAATAAGTTATTTACCTGATTAAATTTTTACTTTCGTGAAATTCTAATGCAAAGGTTGAAGTGCTGGTTTGACATTTTTACACATGTCCGTTCTCGCAACGGAGGCAATGAAAAAGTAGCTGAAGAAAAGCACATTATATTTAAACAACTATCAATTCAACCCAAATCCGTTGCTAAATGAAATGACTCAGAGAAGCAGCCAACGTCGATACACAAACAAATAAATAGAACTGATGCGACGTTTTCGGCTCCATTAAATTTAGCTAGTGTAAGTGCCATAAATGGTTCCTGGCGCGCTTCTAATTCCGTCCGGGTATGTCCGTCAGCGCGTCTATAAGTTCCCGGCTATTCTGGTTAGGCTATAAACGGCGGCTCCCGCCGGGTTATATTCGGAGATGGCCAAAGCCGCATACATTATGTTCGCACCTGATTGGAGCGCAGCCAGGATTAGACTTGTTAGGCGCGGGTCAGGTGCCATATTAGATTTTTAACGCCCAGAACGATTTGTGAAGTTGCATTAACTATACGGACAGTTGATCAAGAATTGAATGTGCAAGAATGTTAGCAAGCAAAGAATGTCACATCTCAATCCATATATTCTCGAATGCATCAATGTAGATGTAACCTGATAAATTGCGTACCTGTTTCTATGAACACAAGTTAATAAACATCCAAGAAAGCCAAACAAGTATGACCTGCACTGCCGGCCTGCCTAATGCTTCTAAGAGCTAAAAATCTAAGTACCAATTAAACCTAGGAAAGTAGAGATACGGTGATGTAGAGATATTCGGCACATGACTCGTAGTTTTATATTGAAAGCAATATGAATTATGTGAAATAGGTAATGTTTTAAACTGAACCTGATGAAGATTTGTGTTTCTTATAAGTATAAGTTTATGTTTTAAAAATAAACATATATCTGTCGCTGATGGACTTGGACTTAATTTATCTTATCTTGCGTGACTCGTAGTTATAAAGATTAATGTTTTCTTTTTAAACGTACCTACCTATTAACTTCACCGTTTTCAGCGAATATTATCCTTGTAACGTTAGTTTTTTTATCGATCTTATTCAACCCAGACTAAACGTCATTATAATTATAATTGTTCCTAAAGTTTGGTTTGTATGATAGCTTTGATGTTTGCTCCAAGGGTTATGTTACCTCAGGACCAACCTTAGGAGTAGTCGCGTGAATCCAAATGGCTATGCTTCAGTTGGCGAGTCCGGCGGGGTCGCGGGGCCGCCGGCCGTCGCTGTCAGATGCCAAGGGATCGAGTTTTCCGTCGCCCACCGCGTGCGAGCATTCGTCATGACGTCACGCAGCGTCACCGCTCATGCACAATCATGCAACGCCCTCTCGATGACAGTTTAATTGCCCGCTTGGTACTCCACCAGCGTCTCACGGTCAATACTGTTACGATTCATTCCTTCTTCTTTATGCCACTTATGTAATCGATGTCACTACTCGCTAGTGTGGCTGACCTTGGCCTCCCGCAAGGCGAGCCACTAACTGCTTTAGCTTGGGCATAGTCATCGTTGTTAGATATATTTATTTTTCAACTTTTAAAGTTGAACCTGCATGTATGCAGTAAGATTTCGTAATACCTATTTTGCCACCTGTAATAATTGGTGTGTCAAAATGGCAGCTTATCGGTATGGTTGAGCAACGCATTTATAACTTGCGATTATTCCGTCTGTCTGGCAGCGCCGGCGCAGGCATGCGGTGCTATTTATCACCGTCCGTAATGAGCCGGTGCGCGAACTGTGCCCGTGCATTGCTGATGTTTCCACTCGAAAGGTGCATACCTTCCTTTTCAGGATTTAAATTGTTGCGCAACTATTCCATGCAAGGCTTGAAGTGCATATTATCATTAAATTTTTCTGTTACTGAAATTCTTCGAGTCGTATTTGGAATCATGATTCCTTAGCAGTAGTAGATCTATAGGTAGCTGTGGCTGTGTGGTGTGTACATAAATTGGCACTCATGTGTTTGACCTCTTAAATGCCTTCACTTCAAACATAAATCTACTTGTTCATGAACTTGAATGCAACAGAATAATGGACACTCAGCGCATACTAAAAATTAATGCTTACTGTCGAAGTCGCGCCATCGCGAATCAACCTATTGAAATAAAGGTGATGACTTATCATATGACGAGTTTAATAGTACCGAATAAATATAATATTTGGCAACACTAGTTTGACATCTATTCTGTCTATAAACTATTCTGGGATGCTCACGTCGTCATAATTATGAAACTGCTGATGTTTCATTTCATTTCATTTCATTTATTAATTGCATATCACATTACATTCAATGAGGTCTTAAATATAAATACAGTAGCAAATGTGACACCCTGCAAGGGCATAGCAACACACGAGAGAGGACTGTTAAAACATAAAATATAAAATCTCAATCTTTAACATGCATCAATAAATTAGATTACAAATCAAAATAAATCCATTCAATAACACAAAAAAAAACTAATTAAAATTTAAATATAATATTTCCCTTCTACCGTACCACCCAAGCATTCAACAAATATCAAAAAATTCTTGCAAACTATAATACGACTTTTCGATAAGGTACAATTTTAGTCTCCCGTTAAAAAGTGTAGCAGTTTCTAAATTTTTTATATGGTTCGGTAAGTGGTTGTAGATTTTTATGACCATATTATGGGGACTATGCGATACCAATTTTAGTTTTGAGAAAGGCACTTTAAGTTTGTTTAGGTTTCTATCATTTCTTTTATTATTTTTAATCTGGGAATACAAATAAAAGTGCTTTCTAACAAACTTGCAGGACTCAAAGATGTATAAGGACGTGAGAGTCAATATTTGGTGTTTGACAAAGTGAGGCCTGCAAGATTCCATTTGATCAATATTTGTCAGTATTCGGACACATTTTTTTTGTGATATAAAAACTTTTTCCGAGTCACAAGAATTTCCCCAAAGGATAATGCCGTAAGCGAGTCTTGAGTGCGCATAAGCATAGTAGGCCGTAAGGGCAGTTTTAAAATCAGTCACTCTTTTAAGATGTTGGAGAGCGTAAGTAAAAGACGACATTTTACTCAATAGTTTTTGTATGTGTCGTTTCCAATTCATATGAGTATCCAGCTCTACCCCTAACAAAGTTGCAGAGTCTACGGTCGCCAATTTAGTGTTTTTAAAGTCGTATGAGATTTTGAGCGCAGCCTTTTGATAGGGTTTAAATTGGATAATTTTAGTTTTATTAAGATTAAGTTTCAGGTGGTGTGATTCTAGCCAATTTACAATTCTTTCCAAGGTTGAATTTAATTTTAATTCCAATTCACTAGCATTTGAACAGGGCAGCAAAATTGAGACGTCGTCAGCAAAGAGCACACAATCGTCGTCTAAGACATCTGGGAGATTATTGATGTAAACCAGAAACAAAAGGCATCCCAGGACGCTACCCTGTGGTATAGAGCCTGTAACAGGGACTCTACCAGATCTAGTGTGGGTTATTTTTCCGGTATTGCTGTCTGTGTTTACAATTTCCACATATTGGTAACGGTTACTTAAGTAAGACTTAAACCAACCGTGAGCTATTCCTCTAATGCCTGTTTGATATAATTTGTCTAACAAGATATCAAAACTGACTCTATCATATGCTTTGCTCATGTCGAGTAAGAGACCAATGGCGTATGTTTTATTATTTATTGCATCTAATATATTTTTGACATATTTATACACTGCCAGGGTGGTCGAGTGGTTTTTTCTAAAGCCGTTTTGATTCCTATGTAATATATTAAATTTTTCGTAAAATGAATTCAGACGGTTGATCATAGCCGTTTCAAATATCTTGGCTGAGGTAGGCAACAGGGCTATAGGACGGTAATTATTAACCTCTGTAGTTTTCCCCTTCTTATGAATGGGTTTGACCAAAGATATTTTAAGAGCATCGGGAAAAACTCCTTCCAAAAACGACTGGTTAATCAACAAAGTAAATGGCAACGTTAATATATCAGCACAATGTTTTACTAGACTGGGGGGGATTTCATCGATGCCAGAAGATGTTTTGTTCTTTAGGTTACGTAATATCTTGTTTATTTCTTTTGGCGCTGCTGGACTTAGAAAGAAAGTATTTTCAATCACGTTTCCTGTCAAAGTTCCAGCTCTAGAATTAAATTGTGAGTTTCCGATTGAGACAAAGAAAGCGTTAAAAGTGTTAGCCACTTGGTCTGGGTCGCATATTCTATTTTCATCGGTGGTCTCGAGTTGAATGTTTTTAGTTTTTCTGGAGATTTTATTTGTTTCATTGCTTATAATTCTCCACATGCACTTTGTTTTATTTTGTGAAGTCACAAATTGACGTTTATAAGTAATTTTCTTGGAAAGATGAACAGCTTTTCTAAGGGTTTTACAGTATTTTTTATAGTAAAGTTTTATATTATCATTATTGGACTTAGATACTAGTGGCATTAGGAATCTTTTGAAACGACATGAAGTTCTTAGTCCGGGTGTTAAATATTTCAATTTTGAACTATTTACAATCTTAATCAGTTTCATGGGTATACATTTATTCAAAGCTTTTTGCAAAGTGTCATTAAATAGGGAATAATTCTCATTTACATTGTTACCACTCTGAAATATTTGGTTCCAATCCACCTTAGAAAGTTCGCTTTGAAATCCAGTAATGTTTTTAACACTAAATATGCGTTTATATTTCCAGAAAAAGTTTATATGTTGTGCCTCAAGTGGTACAGTAACTAAAAGACCGCGGTGGTCCGAGAAACCAAATTCGTGGACTGCTATTTTTGCGTCCCTTATTTCAAAATTTATGAATATCAGGTCAATGCATGATGCACTACTTGATGTGATTCTAGTGGGTTGATTTATTTTTTGGTGAAAGTTGTAACTTAACATTAAATTTAGTAGTCTATTTTTTTCATTATTATTAGTTAGAAAATCCACATTAAAATCACCTCCTATCACAATTTTCTTAGAGACATCCTTGACAGAAATTAGTTTTAAAAGTTTTTCCAGAATGGAGTAGAAAGTTTCAACTTCTCTTTTACTGTTAGGCCAGTACAGGTTTATAATCAGTAGATTTAGTTTGGGTAGTTCGATGGCACTTAATTCACAAATCCTTTCTGCTGACAATATGGTTATATCTACTCGCTCACTAAACTCCAATGAACTCTTGATGAGGATACAGACACCGCCACCTTCGTGGTAATCTCGGCAAAAGGACGAGCAAACGACATAGTTTTCCACTTTTAACAGATCTAATTTTTCGCTATTCATCCAAGACTCAGAAATACAATAGATATCTATATCAGGTTTTTCCTGAATGAACGCTTCAAGAAGGTGGGTTTTGTTGCAAACACTTTGCATATTCTGGAAAATTATACTTATTTTAGACACGAAAAGTAGAATTTCCCCTTGCTCCTCTGTTCAACAGCCGGTTACCTTTACTTAAGGTAGAGGTTTTAGTGTTTGCAACTTGCGAATAAGGCAAACTGGAAGACAATGGAGGCAGTGGTAGAGCAGAATGTGTTTTCGGATCATCTTTGTTTTCCTGTCTTTTCTCCCGTTGGCTTCTGTTTACTTCTTCTTCTGGTAAAGTTGACTCCCTGCCATTTATAAACAACTTTTTGTTTCTTATTATTGCGTGATGGCCATTTTGTCGTGCTGTATGCAGGGCGTGAAGTATTTTCCTCCGTTCTTGCAAGGCTAGCGGACTAAGGTAATCAGTAACGCCAAAACCCGCTTTCCTTATGTAAAATGAATTTTCTATTAGGTGCTTCTTCATTCTTTTGCTTATAAGTTCGATCTTTAAGGGTCTTCCGTGGCCGTTCTGGGGCCCCCTTTTGCCTATGAAGGATATTTCCTCGATGTATCCTGATAAATTCACATCAAGCAAGTCGTAAAATAAACTAATAATTCTTTCCATTGTTTCTTCTTCTGTTTCCCAGCAGTTTTCCTCAAGACCATGTAACACCAATGTTTTCTCTGTGTTATCAGTGCTTTCTGTTGCGGGTTGTTGGCCGTTTGATTGGAGATGTTAATAGCCAATAAGCATTATTTAGGGTGCCGCTGAAGATGTAATTCAGTGGAGAGGCAATTTACGGGCCAATATTTCACGAAGTGCGGACGCTGTCCAACTCCTAAAGTTTCGGAGTGCCAGGAAGATTTAGGGGGGTAGATAACATCTACATTGGGCAACAAAATGTCTCTTGACGACAATATGTTTGTGTGTCCATTTTTCATTTGTAAAAGAAGTAAAGTGCAAGTGGAGGACAGAACGTCAAGATGATTCATCTACAAGGTTAGAAAATATTCTATTGTTTCAGAATGCGACTTCATATGGGAAGTTTGCGAAACTAATACATCTTAAAAATGTATATTTTTTGTCTAAGTGTCCCTATAAATGCCTTTTAAATACTTCAAACTACTCCTACTTGTACAGTCACAAGGCATGCTTTTTCCTCAAAGTGTTTACGTTTTGCACCACACGTTAAAGAACCCATAACTTAAATTGTCAAAACAAATCACGTATGTAACGCGGGCATTCCACACTGTGACCTGTGGATGACGTCACGCCTGCGCTCGCGCCGCTCCGCAAGTTTTCCTCCTCTTATGCTCGCTTACGCAACGTTTGTTTGTTACCGATAATGTGGTGTCTTTATAATATTCGTTTTGTGATTTTTCTTCAAAACTCTTTGTCTTGGTATGTGCTTTAGATGTATCTCCTATTTCATACAGTTGTTATTACTACCATACTGGTCACTCAAGTAGGTAGTGTCTTAAAAAACGAAATAGCACATCCGACTTCGACACCCAGCAATAAAATAGGTTTGAACGCAACAAATCCTACAAACCGCATTAGAGCTGACCGGGTTAGCAGCAGGTTCTGAGCGACTCATGCGGCGCGATGCACCCGCCTTGACCACAGTAAACATAACAGTAGGTTATCTGAGGCCGCCCGCCGAGTTATTAGCCTAGCGTGCTCACAGACACGCGGCGTACATACTGCCGCCACCTTATTCCCCCATATTTTATGCTAGCTTGTGCGTGAAATCACGTGCCGACACGGTGCGCGATGCGCACGCACACATTCAAACCGAGAGCGGCACGTTTGTATAAACACAATTCACTGTTCTCTGTTTACTGTGCCTTGACCGCGATGCGGCAGACGCGCGGACGCCTGCGCGCGCCGACACCTCTCCATACATCTTCATCATTGCGCCGTTCGGCTGCAACTAGATCACCCACTACTGCAATGTTCAGCTCTAAAGATAGACCCAGCAGATTAGTTACTGCAGCTGCAGCACTCACCTTGACCCTCATGCTGCAGACGAACGGACGCCACTTTCCTACACATATCATCATTAATTCGAGACTGTAATAAGATCGCCCACTTAAACTAATGTCCAGGCTTAGTCATTTATTTGCTAGAAATAGGACGCGAAACTAGTAAACACAGGGCAAAACTCGTTGGTTCATATGTCAGAAACTGAAACTACCTACATGCATAATTTTAAATAGGTAGGTTAAATATTGCATATGAAATGGAATATGAGCCCATGTCGTTTGGAGCTTAACGTTTTTAATGCTGTTGGTCACGTCGGTAATTCAATAAATATTTGGGACATCTCACTATTTAAGATAATTTGGCCCTAAGCTAAGTATAGCTTGTAGTTTGTACTAGGGTGCCAGAGACGACAGAATTGAAAAGATTTCACTTAACATATAATAACAATACAGTACTGTACTAAACACAATAGTACAAACTTAAAAACAAAAGCCTATGTAAACATTTTTTGTGTTAAAAAATTTAAACATGAACATAAGAATAAATTAAATGATTATGCAAATAAGCAAGACCCACGAACGTGTGAATCTTTCAAATATTTAGGAAATATTAACTATTTATTTATGGTGGAAGTTAGATTACATGTTCAATTTAGTTATCAGAAACTGTGTTCCAAGGATTTTAGGTTTTATAACTTTTGGAATTTGTCAATTGATTTTGGATTTAAGGTGAAACTTATTGCCTCCTTCTTTTGTAATCGTGTAAAGCATTTATAATAGCGTAGTGTAGGACGTCCTCAACTCCTCAGGCAAGGTGGAGTGATGATTTGCACAGGACGGCTGGCAGGAGCTGGGTGCGCGCAGCCGAAGATCGAGTTCAGTGGCATGTAATAGGAGAGGCCTATGTCCAGCAGTGGACTGCAACAGGCCGATGATGAAAGCATTTATAGAGAGTTATTCCTGTGCTTTTTGATCTGGGCGCGATTGTCCGTTTCGTTACGGTTGTAACTGTTGTAAGCAATGTTGCAAATCATAAAATCTGTCCGTTGCAATAAAACATATAACTGAACAGTAAAACGATCAAACGAGTAACAAAGTGGTTCAAATAGCTCGAAACGGGAGCGATGTCGCGTGTTGTAACCAGGGTTGCCAGGTGTTGGCTTCTTTACCGAACTGTTCGGTATGTTAACTTGGCGTTCGATGTTCGGTATGACAAATCTTTTATTGAACACCCTACGATGAGCATCCTGACTATGTATCATTATTACCAACACATGTTTATGTAAATAAATTTATCTTTATCTTATCTTATAAAAATTATCGAATCGGATATTCGGTCATTTTTATAACTTGCGAAAGAAAGTTTTCAGTTACATGAATAATTTATGGTCAGAATCTTAAAACAAACTGCGAGTCATCATCATCATCATCATCAGCCTGTTGCAGTCTACTGCTGGACATAGGCCATGCTGGAATATAATGAAAACAGCTCTGCCAATATTTACATCGTGCAAAAAAGTTCCTCAGAATATTAAAAGTAACAAATAATGCTTCAAGCTTGTAGATAACTAGCAACAAGTGTGTATTATGTGCACTTTTCGTCAGACACAGTTTGGTAGTTTTGTCAATTAGGTCTGGCAGCCCTGGTTGTAACGCAAGGCGATGCACCAGAATAGTTGCACATTGTGCAACGGCAGGCCAAGGTCCCGCGCTTTGTAACCGCTCCGTCGGAATGCGTCGTGGAAAGATTCAACCAGATGCAAATTACTATTGCACTCGAGTACCACCTCACGCTATTCATTGAATTGCAATTGCAAGCGTAAATGTTGCTTATACCACTTCACAAAGCGTTTAGCTCGTTTAATGTAAGCGCTGAGATAAATATAGAATGGAATGCAAATGATGGTGCAGTAAATTATGCCTTTTTTAGATTAATAAAAAGTGCAAGCGTATTGCTAATTAAATTGGCATAACATTCAGTTTTATTAAAATAATTCCTATATGAATATATTTTAATCTGGCTCAGAATTAGATTTAAAAAGCAATTCAGAAGAGGTTCAAAACTTGTTTTAAATAGCTCTCTACCATACGAAAAGAAGAAGCATGAATCCCTTTGTCATGACATATTAAGTAGAAAGTAAGTAATGTTGTCCCTCTATTCTCTTATTATGATAATTAGCTAATATTCCAGTAAGAAAATCAAATAGAAATGCTTTCCCCGTTTAATTGAAGTATTTCTATTACACCTTATACCCAGATGCACTCACGACTCTATCTATCTGCGGGGCATTCGTGCCTCTTACTACCCTCAAACCTCAAAGACGTTACTATCATGGTGAACCTCCGTTTAGAAGTCACCAGTTCGACACGAGGTCTTTGAATACCAACGTGGTAGAGGTGAGTACGCGATTGATTAGTTACTGTGAATGAATAATTGTAGAAATAAATATCAAAAATTCAATGTTTTTTAATACATCAGTGTCGCTTTTATTAAAACTTCCCAAAGCAAAGCATTCATCGGTCCATCGTTACAGCGGTTATTGGCAATAGAGTAATGAGCGATAGATCACTGCGCGCGCGGCTGTCAGCGTCGACGGCGGGTATATTTGTATCGGTGCAATTAACTAGTGCGCAGATTTGTCTCGCCACCAACCTTTCGAATATTGTTATGAATCCTCTATATCTTCGTCAGATCTTCAAAGATGTGCAGAATCCACTGCAATGTAAAACACTCATAAATCACAGATGTATTTCTTTCCACACCACATGTATTCTAGTATTATTTTAGTATTTCTTCAAACTTGTTTTTTTCATCAAATAAGATCTCACGAGTATATCCCAAAAGCTCTAGTCAGAATACACTGATAGTTGCCTCATGTTGAATGGAACATTCAGAAACCCAATTATGTCGAGGGAGTTTGAACCCAACATGGTAGTTCAAATTCCCTCGAGCAAGCGAGTCTACCGCCGTTGTCCGGGTTGCCTGGGCATTTTTGGCAAATATTTAGCGTCTATTTTGAAAACAATGCGTGCAACACCGAATCGTAGATCACAACAGATAACCGGAAGAGCAGGAGACAGATTGCTTGTTTACCACCATGCAGCGGTCTCGTAAAGAATGGCGATGGCTGCCAATGAGGCTGCGGGCGAATGATCGCGGCGTCCGCGGCGCCAACTGGCCGCGCTCGGCCGCAAGGAAGCAGAGCGCTCCCACGGTATATTTAGACTGCTCCCGTGGTACCCATGCCATGCTGAGGTTGAACAGATAACGGGTTGTGTTGTCTTTGATTAAGCCATCGCACATAGAAATACTAAGCAAAATGATGATGAAACTCATTATTACCGTAATAGCATATTTTATCTAGTAGGTTAGGATTACTAGAAGACTAGATAAATATACATGCTCTTGCGTTAGTGTCGGTCGTCGTCTTAAAGAAGTCCAAAGAAAACAAGAGGACATTTTAGGAGATATGAAATATCGGGAGTTGTTTCATTATAATATATATTGATTGATCAATCCCATTGGCTATTTGATATTGGTTGTAAACAGTTGAGAATGGCCATGGCATCACAGACTGATGCTTGATTCACGGCCAGGGTCAAGGCAATACTGAATGAAGCAGTAAACCTGCTTGATGATAAACAAACACCTACAATGGAAACGTCATCAAGGCGAACCGTTAATGAGATTGTTTCCACGATGATAGGGAAATTCCTACCAGACTCATTGGCAGGGGAGGTTTATATGCTCCGACCCACTATGTACAAATGGTGAACATTATTTTATTTCTGAAATAGACTCTTTGAACTTCCTTGAGTTTTCAGTGTGCTCACGTCACATCATAAAATAAGTCAACAATGATCGAGTCAATTAGTAACCGTCGCTCCGTGTAAATCCCGGCCAGGACTCAGGCTGCATGCAATGCACGATAAGAGCCGGTGCTCAGATGCTAGGAAAAACACTGTCCCTCGCGCGCTCTAATCATCACCATGAACTGGCTTACTGATACAGATCCACACTCTTATTTCTTTTGCAATTTAATAAACTTTTGGTGTTCTTTTAAGTATTTTTTTAACTGGACCTTGGTATTAACAACAAATACAGCCCTTTCAATTTCCCAATATAAATTAAAAGCAAAACTGTGACGGCCATCTCCGGAAGGGTTTTCCTAAAGGACAATTTGAGAGATATTAAGGAATTATCCTATTTTTTGAAAGGTCTACCTGATTTGCCAGTTTCTTAAGGTTCGCTACTAGGGTCGGCCGGAGAGAAAATCTGTCAAATTTGAAAGCGATCGTGACAGCTATGGTCACACAGTGGTTGGGCCGTGCAATCCGTGCATAAATGCAATGCATAAATCCGAACGACCGTCTTGGTGTAATTGTTTAGGAGTCGGCTACTACACCAAAGGTCGCGGGTTCGATCCCCGCACAGTACAAACATTTGTGTGCATGAACATGTCTGTTTGTATTGGTCTGGGTGTTTCCTATGTATATTTCCTAGTATGTATTTACAAAAGAAAAAGTATTTAAGTATGTTTATCCGTTGTCTAGTATCCCATAAAAACGGAGTATAATTAACTCACTTGGGGCTAGATGGCGCTGTGTGGAATAATGTCCAGGGATATTTATTTATTTATTATTATTATAAATCGCGGCATGATAATCATTTGATGCGTTCACCAAAAAATGTTATTTTAATAAACATACTAACAAGCGGTTTTGCCAATTATTTTTTTACACTATTATTTGCAATCTATTCTCGTGACCACGTTATTTGCACAATGTTATATCTGGTACTTGACGATTCCATCGAGATTTAGTTGTAACTTGGTTTATCAGTTTCATCATCAACACAAAATATTTCTTACATCCAATGCATATGATATAGCAATACACGGAGCCATTTCTAGTAACATGCAGAAGAACCCACTAATTAGTTGGTCTTACTTGTAATGAAAAGCTGCAAGAAGCATTAAACGGAGCTATCTTGTTACTAACTAAAACGAGGAATTTAACAGTTGTCAACAGTTGAGACACTTTTAGTGGATAATTTATTTTAGATAATAACACTTGAGTAATACCTTTAGTCTCCTGTAGAGGCCATCGTATTTCAGGCTTTTTACGCTGAATTTAATAAAGAATCCACCGTGATCTTCATCTTACTGGAATTGATCTACGAGTAGAGCATAGTATGAAAGGAAGTCACCCTCCGCGTTTTTCTGTCTGTTTTTACATAAGCTTTCACTATCTAAATGATAGTTGATGCTAATTATATTTTCTAGAACGTTTGTCTGTATAGTTCATTCAAATTACTACAGGAAAAAGCTGTGTGCAAATAGCCAGTTAGAGATAAAAATGCTTGCACTGCCATTATTCCATGGCTGACGTAAATATGATAATTCATATTTATATCAAAGTTCTATCTGATCCATTTTTTTAAAATTGGGTTTGCGTTTGACCTCAGTCTTGCCAGCCACGCTTACCCAAAAAATGCCTATTCACTCTTGCCTTGAAGACACCAAGGTTGTATGTATCCGGAAACACAGACGCAGGGAGGGCGTTCCACTCCTTAGCGGTGCGGACCAGAAAGGAAGCACCAAACCGCTTAGTTCGGACCGCTGGAAAGTCGACCACATGGAGATGAAAGCCCTCGCGGCGTCTTGTGGTCCGGTAGTAGAAAGTAGAGGGTGGTATCAGGTCATGAAGTTCTTGCGCACACTCTCCGAAATACACCTTATAAAAAACCGATAGACAGGCAACTCTACGCCGATGCTCCAAACTCGAGTTTGGTTCCAACGAGCGTCTCGTCACCTATCAGTCTCCTGGCTCTTCGGTCTACTGAGTCCAGTGCATCCAGCTGATACTTGGCAGAGCCATCCCAGAGGTGGCAGAAGTACTCCATACACAACCGAATTTGGGCTTGGTACAATTGTAAAAGCTGTTCCGGTGTGAAGTGTGTTTCCATTTCGAATAACTTGTCATTATGTTCTATTGCAATAACTATTTCTGTTTCGTATAAGCAAACGCAAACTTTAATTTTTTTTGCTCGAGATCTCCATCCTAATTACTATGGAACGAGTGAAGTTTCTTTGACAGGCGTCTGCGCAGTCCCGCAAGTCAGTCTTCCACATGACGCCGGGTGAGTGCACGTCACTGCGTAAAGAATAGGAAAATGAAATGGCAACTAGTACGAAATTGTCAAACCCAAGAGAGCTTTTAATCAAATGTACTTATAAATATAAACCTGCCATATAACTCTCATGGTGAATCATGATAAAATCATACGTTTGATAAATTATGCATAATGCATATGAACAAACAGTACGGAGGAAAAAAATAAAGTTGTACTATTTTCAACAAAAGACCCTATGTGCGCCTATTTCGTGTAAATTATCCGCGTAATTATAAATGTCATTTTCGTCAAAAGCGACGTGCGCTCACCTTGGGGACATGGGGGGGAGTGAGCTGCGACGGTGCGCGGACAGCTATCAAAGAAACTTCACTCACTCCATAGTAATTTGTATGGAGATTTCAAGCGAAAAATTCGGAATGTTTGGGAATTTTTTGCACGAAACTGAAATGAAGCAATGAAAAACAACTGATTGGCAATGCTTCTTTGATATCTGATCTTTACACGTTATTTAAAACACGTAAGTTGTTAGTTTATATGATGCCTAAACTTTTGAAATACGGTAGTGCGTTTTGCACGTTTTTAGCGATATTCTGATTTTTTTTCACATTAATCTAGTAAGTTGATCCATATACTGGAAGTTTGAGCTGATTGTGCAACTCTTTGACTACTATGACGATTTTTTTCGTGCCTCATACTTCATATTTTCTATATAAAACTTTAGTTTTCCCGAGAGCCGTTTTCCTGGTATCGCGCCTTAACTGTTGGTAACGTAATTTCGTAGTTTATGAACTCTTTAACGAGTGAACTACCAGTGCACTTGTATTTTTCTTGAACTGCGTGTTTTATGCCTTTTTGTCAATTATCAAGAAGGCGTGACTTAACACATCAAAGTTTGTCTATCCGTCCAAAACGTTCGTTACCAATGTTGTTTCATCATCAAAGAGCAAGTCTTTGATTAAAGGATATGTCCTTTGTGTGTGCGGCCAATAATTATGAATTTATATTGTTTGCACTCTGGCACAATTCGATTGGGTCGTCAATCAGAAGCGCACACAATGTCACGGTGGTGAGGCGGCACAGCTGAGCGATAGGCGCGCGCAGGAAGGGCATCGACCTCCCCGGATGCGATATCGGCTGCTCGGGATTTCGCCCGCGTACTATGCACATACTACGCAGTGCACTCCCACTTGCATCAGGATTTGCACTCCCACACTGAGATACGCTTACGCTGGGAAAATGATAACAGACTGTAGCGTTTCAGTTTGTGATGCCGGGACTTCTACATGAGGTATTAGCAGCGGGAGATCATTCAATTGCAATTTTCAATGCAGTATCTTTACTAAAGATCCGAAAACCAGAAAAAGACATTTGGTCTTGGTTTCTCTCGTCTTTCGCAAACCGGGCGACTGCTCTTACCACTGAGTTACGGAGACCATAACATTATTTGTATGCTTCAATAATTTACTGAAATAACATTGTCAGTAATCACGATCAAATTAAAAGGGATAGCGCGGCGTTGTTAACAAATCTTGTACGATATCGCGCCTCGTGGTCCAATTGGCATAGATCCAAAAATGAGCGATTAAATATTAGATTATCACGATATTATTGTAAGTGCGAAAACACAGGAACACGAACGTCTCGTTCACGGTTACGGCTTCGGTCAAAGTCAAGTGTATAGCGAAAGAGACACCTCGTAAATTGGGTAGCCAAAGTTTATTAGAGGAGTTCGCCCACACGAATATTTTTGCAATAGACGAGACGACGGGGCCGCGACACCGGCAGAAATAGACGCGACAAAAACTCACACGCGGAAATCCACTCGGACGGATTCTTAAATAGATGCGGTTGTGTATGTCACCGGGCCGCGCGGGAATCGAGTGGACACTATTGAGATTTCTTTTACACGATATTTAAATTCTTCATTGAATTTATGCTGTATTTTATGTACAAATTGTTAACAAGTCTGTCTAAAATAGATTTGAATGCTTAGCGCTGATAAGAATTGGCATGTTCTTTTTTACAACATCAAGGTTGCGCTCTAAGTTATCGTCGCTGTCTTATTACTTCCTATAGCTAGCCGTGACACAGATTTTACTAACTTCTTATCTTATCAAACTATTCTTCCGACTATCATCCACAGAGGGGAATCGCAATTTTAAAGCTAGTGATATAAAAAATATTTTAATACATAATTCGTATTCACGCCCTTTGAGTCACATAAGTTGTGTGCTTGTGTTGTAAGTACTGCGTGTGTTTTCAACCTGTGTTTCTTTTATTTGCAGGTAAGCCTGAGCGCGTCGAGTCTCTGTCCTCACCGTCGTACGGTACCAGTATTTTACTGCTTTAAACTGCTCGTAATTTATCGGCGCTACGTTATCGCTGTCCAATACATAAAGTATTATTCTATATTTAGACTGTAAATACTTCCTACTGATAAACAGTCTTCAGGAATACTCATAAAGTGTTTGCGAACAGACAACTCAAGCCTCTCAAAAGTTTCTCAAGCGATCTTTTAACGACTTGTGTCTATTTTTAGAACCATTGAATCTTATTTATACCAGTCTTCAGTCCATAAATGAGTAATGTATTCAGCTAATGGCGCGATATTAAAATAAGTGGGTGTCAGGTTGTGTCATGTTTTTGCATTATTATAATTGAGTTACTTCACAACACATTATGCGTCTATAGTTTACTATTATCTTGCATTCGCTTTTAATTGCATTATTGCTTTGTAATTTTCAAGTATGTTTTGACTCAAACTACATTAGATGATCATTTTAGGGATGTTCGTTTTGGGGATTAGGTAGAATATAAATAGAATTATAATATTTAACCAATTTAGCATTCGGTTACACGCAAGCTTTTAATAGTGCTTAGTTAATTTCAACTCTGTCAACTAACTAGCTATGTTTTGTGTAAACTATTTCAGTGCAGCATGATTAATGTATATTTAGCATGGCGGCCGGAGTCCTTGGTTTAAAAATAACGTTATTATTAGTACATTTGCTGTGACCATTGTGGCTGGTGACAGATTTTCCTTATCCGCAATATATATTTTTAGAATTGATTTATGTAAGTACATAAACAAAGCAATATTTTCTTCTTATTGTTGCATTCCAGTTCCATTAGGTTCAGGTGATTGTACATATTTTTTTAGCACACTCGTAGGCATTTCATGATTTCTTGTCATATGATTACAATATTTAATTGTATTTAATGTTATTATTTGTGCTCCTTATTAAATAAGTACTTCTTTCTGTTGGTGGAATTTACAAACTTCCTGTTTATTTCTGAGGTTTCGTGGTTTATGTAGATGTTGGAAGTAAGAGGACGAATAAGGAAGGAAAACTCGATCTTACTTTGGGGAAACACTTTTTGTGTTATTTTTGGAAATCTACCTTTGATTTCACTGGTGATGTTAAGATTATGTTTTTTACTAAACCCTGTTTTCTTTCATTATGATAAGATGGATACTTCTTGGGAACTTTCCAAGTACTATTTGAGTCTGAGGGAAATGGAGACTGTCAGTCTAAGCAACTCGAATTGTATGACTTGTCTCTCAACTGGATACCTTAGAAGATATTTGTTCACTTTATTATTTTTAGAAGTACAAAAATCATATTTGAGTCAAAAAGTCTGATGATGAAGTCTGATTGATGATGGATGGATGGATGGATTTCCGTGGATGCAGGCTGCCATAAACCAGCTGCTCTGGAAAACCTTGGATGAAGCAAGAATTCGCCAATAAAAGGCATGAGTGTGAAGTGTATGATGGGGATTGTTTTGACCGAAGAATCTGGCCTGTCTGTCGCGTTTGATCATAATAATCTATACCTTTTGCTTCTATGAAGGTTTCAAGACTTCCGAGTTCGTTTTACTCTCGATTCATCATGATAGAAATTCTGATTATTAATAAAGCTTTCATTGTAATGTAAAACTGCTAGCTCGCAACCTTCGCAAAGTTCTTTATTACAAGGAGTAGTTTACTCGTAAATGTCAGAAAACAATATGCTTAAGTGGTTTAACGTTCGTTGTTTCGGTCCGAGAATTCCCAAATGACAGAGACGTTATTGCAATTTCAGAACAAAATCAGAAATAACCGTTGGACGGATTCATTCACATTTAGCTATTGTAGGTATACCAAGCTAGGTATGTATTGGTGGCACGTCCGGTGCAGTATAAACAACGCTATTTATACCGCAGTGCCGTAATTCGGGCGCCACTATGTGTTATGATGAGGGAACGCGAAACGATTGGACACTCTGCGCTCAGGGACATACCTAGTCAAGGTATAACTTCACACGTGGATTAACATATCGAACAACACATTTGAAACCCTGGGCATTCCTCGCGTAAAAATGATACGTCGAAAAACGAAATTTGACTAATTTGTGATTTATTGACTGTGTTATGTTATGGATGTGTATTTTATGTGTGGGAAGGTACATGAAGTTATTTAAAAGTTATTGCAGATACTTACCTGACATCAATAAATTTAAATCTTTCAATTTACACAAATTAATGAAGATAATCATCGTGGTGCTCATGTAGCCAACGTGGCATAATTATTCTGAGTGAGAGACTTTTGTCACGTTTCTTGTTTTATGAGTTAATTTAATATTGTACCAAAGTCTGTGTCCATTTTTTTTCCTTCTTATGAGATAAAATAAGATAGAGCAGAAACAATTAAAAGCAAAGGATATAAGTAGATAAATGCTTGAAGAAAGCCGCAGAAAGAATGAAGTAATTTGATGAAATTAGCCTTAGTTAAATCATATTGTCAAACTGTTTATGGTAGACGACGCAGTCTCTTAAAAATAGAAATCTTTATCTCAAAAATTGCGTGAGTGCCAGTGACGAGACAGCGGAGACCAAATAGATGTTCTCTTCACAACAGGTTTAATCTCTCAAAACAAAACCTGTCGAACTCTTAGTTGGTGGTATAAAACCATTTAAAACTACTTTTAACCCAAACACTCAGTAATTAAGTCGGCAAACGATTGATTTGGATTGTACGAGTAGAAGACATATATTATTAGAAATTATGTTGTTATTGATTTTTTGATGTTCATGTAAGGAAGAGCCACAATTAACTTTTTATGTAGGTATCTATCTTATATCCGTTTAACAATCATTTACAAGGGTCTACTTCTTCTTAGAAGAAGAAATTAATATTTTAAAATTTTTGCTTAAAATTTTTTTTGCAATTTAGGATTACTAGCAAAGTATGTTTACACCTACCAACACAGAATACAGAAAACCAAGAAGTATAGGTTGTTACGAGTAGTATGCTGCGCGTTTGTGAGCCTTAAAAATAACTCTGCTTTAAGTTATTTAACAATTGGCCTATTAATGTATGTGAAGAGGACTCTACAAGTTTCTAGTAACGTAAATTCAGGGAATTCAGGTAATAGACGAGCACGCAAACGGGAGTTTGTTCTAAGAGCTTGTTGTTATCCGCCAAGTTACGTTGAGAGATGTAGCATCATTTGTTGAGTAATGTTGTGATGGCAACAACACGTGACCTAAACGACCGCTCGTGCCGACCTAGACACGATCTTGAAATTTGAAGTCATTTACTTGGAATAAATCAGTTAACTTGGAGCTGAAAAGACGTTCTACGAGTAATACATTACTTTCTTGAATTTTGTATCGAATTTCAATTTAAGTACATCAATTTTTCTTCTTAATCTTTGCACTGTGTTGGTTATGTATTGGCATTTTGATAAGGGAGATTGTGTATATCAACTGGTAGAGTTTCTTGAGTAGGATATCTTTATGATTGGTCAGTGATAACAGCGAACTGTGCTCAAAAGGCCGTTATGTTCAGCTGATAAAGCTGACCCAACGCAATGTTACTTTTGTTATTTGCCGACTATGCATCATCGTTTCTATCTTATTGACATAATTCATTATAAATAATGATGTTTCTGACAGTTTTTTTGACCTATTCAGGTAGTCAGCGTACATGTTGTCTATTTTTAGTTTTTTTAAAAAACGGAAGAATGATTAGCGATTCAAAGGGTCGAATAGGTAGCTGATTTCGAGTTGAAGCCATTTCAGTAGCATTTTGGTTTCAAAATGTTTTTTCTACCTATTTTACCTCAACATTTTGATATTGGTTTTGAAATATTTGTGTAAAAATCCACGAAATGTTTAACGGGTGCGAAAGTTCAATAGCATTTTACATAACGTCTGTGGGGTCAGCTAGTCAACAGGAAAGTATGAACACTTGGTGCGATAGTGCGTCGCGACTCGAGTTCTCGAGGATCCTCGGAGATTCCCCCACACACGTGCAGCCCAATTCCGCGGACGTCACGTTAGTTGGATGATGTTGCCGTATGTGACGCACGCACTCCGTAAGAACTTGCAATATCTCAATCACGCAACGTCAGCACCGACGATTTAGCTGTAGCATGTTCAAAAGCACTAAACACGAGATAGAACGAGCTCTTCGAATTTAAGAGAGATCTTTGCGAAACTAGCCTGACCAAAGGCTAGAACACATAAGGAATTGATTTGTCCTTCTTTATTTGTTTAATCTGGAGATCGTGCTAACTCTTTATATGCGGTAATTGTTAGTTTTATGGTAGTGTAATGTAATTTGTGTAGTTTTTTTCGTGGGTAATTATAATGTGACACATATCTATCTAAATGACTAGTAATTATGACTGTGACCGCCGGAATTGCCATTATAATACCAAACTTTTCCTTGGAGTGTATTGAGTCATGCGAGCAGACGGTGAAGTGCAGATGGTGTAACATTGAGCGATGTAAAGATCTTAAAAGCATCAAAAGCAGGAATGGAAATGTCCTTATTGTTTCCACAGATGGCGTTACAATTTCGATAATGATTAACGGTTACGGTGCTCTATATTGAACCCAAGGCTGGCACGGCTCTGCGGCGTGCTGGTTCGCCACTATGCTATATTTAGCCGCCTATTGACGGACGCTGGAGTGCGAGGGCGTGACAAATAAACAGACGTATGCATGTACAAAGGAAATAAACATTCAATTTGACTCACGGTCGTTACACTAACATTAAGATACAAAGAGAAAAGGCATAATGTGCAGTTGTAAACTCGAGCTTTGCAGCAACATACTCGTATAAACACTAAAAAACCGGGTTTTCTACAACATTTTAACTACGGTAAAACTACTATTCTACCTGTACACAGAAAAAACGGTTTTCTCCGATTAAGTAAAATAATCTTGCCTGAAAGCAAGTTGCATTAAACTAAGATTATGGTTGCATCATATATATTGAAACTAATATTTTCTCACATTGAGAAACAAAAAATCTTAAAGTTAAAGATGAAATAATCTTGAATTAAAACAGTAATCGATTGATTGAAGATAATACATCTTCAACCAAAAATTATTAGCATTCTTAATTTAAGTTGATAACTTCTCTTCATGCAAGTTAAGGATGTGTTTTTACTTCAAGAAAATATTAATTTCGATTCAAACAGATATTGCTTCACTGGGGAAAATATATGCTTAATTTTATTAGACAAAGTGTTCTTTCAACAATAATAAATCTAGCTCGAACACTAATTTTACTTGGTTCAAAGGTGTTCATTTTAAAATGAGAAAATTATGTCCTCAGACCAATAACTAATATTATTATTTCAATTTATGCTGCCTTTAAAAAAGAAAAACCTTTCTTGTTTCGTGAAAAAGATTTCTTGGTTTAATAGAGTCCTAAAGGCTTTTTCGAAGCGTTTTTAATGTAAGTATTAGTTTTTAGTTAGCAAAAATTCCTTCAGGAATGATTAAAACTAACTGAAACACAATACTTCCTGTAGTCCCAATGGAAGTTCTTATGTCATTTTCTGAAAGGTAAGTCAAAGAGAACAAAACAAGGAACCAAAAGAAAAGCATAATGATGTGTTGGAAAGAATGGGGTTTTCTTTAACAAAATTAAAAGATGTTGTTCTTACAAACATTTATTGACACATATAATAAGACAACAATAACGATCACAATATTTTAACGTTCTCATCAACCTTTGGGCACCTTATGCTGCTGACATGAGAGCCGTTTTGCAATGAAAATAACTAAGTTGTTAGTTTTGTCGTCCATTTTATTGTCGCTGATGTCGCACTCCCTAAAATTTTAACACAAGCACCGCACCACAAGATATATCATGATAACTGCAGACTACTGTAACACCACTCTCTTCCAAAACAAAAAATACCTAAACAGTTCCAACGAAAAGAATAAGTTAAAACTTGCTTTGCACGGCGCGCGCACACACACTGACTAGACAAGAGACAATCTCCTGTCTTTTTTTAAAGGTTAGCGTTGACTTACTAAAAAAAGTCTTTCTCAAGTAAAAATACTGGATATTGAGTCAAAACATTTATATAATTGAAACAAGGCACAAAAACATTTTGTAGCAAAACCAGGATGTTTACTCACAACAAGACTGGATGTCATTAGTTCAAGAGATATAATTTTTGAATTTGCTTATGTTAGGATTCAAGATGATATTATCTTCATTGAAAACATCGTAACATTGTGATAAATAAACTTTCCGTTTGAAATAAGTAATTCATTGTATTAAAGCAATAAAATCTGAAGTTCTTAGATTAACTTCACTTATTATTCTTTTAAAATATTTTTTCTTGATTGTAAAAATAGCAACAAGGAAATATATTTTTTGTTTTGAGACTTCCATCATCTAGAAATAAATAAACATTATTTGTTTTAAGACAATTTTCTTTAAAATGACTAAATATTTCAAGAAAACTATTTATCTTGCTTGGAGAAATCCTTTTTTTCTGTGTATTTGCCCGACGTTTCGGCGACAATTGCATGTGCCGTGGTCACGAGCGGACTGGCGGCGCGCGGCGCCGTCTGACGGTGCGCGGAGGAAAATCTTCATCCACCCGCACATTTCCAACATTATTAGTACTGGTACAGTCAGTTCGGCAAAACACACTAACACTGTCCGGTTTTATTTTCGACGGTCCAAACTGCGATTTACACCTAGCAATCACCGGATTCCATGCAGACGACAATTTGAAACCATCCTCCCTATTGAAATTTTGGTGTTTTTTAATCTCAATAGCTTCTCGCACCATCCTGGTATGGTAATGACGATCAGTTGAGAGGATTTTTGGGTCGTGCAACTCCATCCAGTGATTCACCCCCGAACTTAAAAGGTGTTCCGCTATGGCGGATTTGGTCGTCTGCCGATTCTTCACAGCTGCGATATGTTCTTTGACCCTTTCAGCGATTGGACGCTTCGTTTGTCCGATATAGGAACTACCGCAGCTGCAGTCGACTTTATAAACTCCCGGTGTCTGCAAAGGTATCCTATCCTTTGGCGAGCGCAACTCTCTCGTTACTTTGGATAACGGACTACATACAGTCTTAATGGCGTAATTCCCAAGTACTGAACCAACTTTGTCCGTTATCCCTTTCACGTAAGGTAGAAAAGCAGGTACTCGGCTCACCATCGGTGGTTTTCCTACCTTTTTCATCTGCTTCATGTGCCTCCTGGTCACTTTGTAGCCATTCCTTCTCAGAACCTCCTGAACATGCTTTAGATCTGCCCCCACATGCTCAGGGTCGCATAGACTGTGTGCTCTATTCACCAATGATGCCACAACGGATTGTAAGTGACCCGGATGGTGATGCGATGAGGCGTGCAAGTATCTGTCAGTGTGTGTTGGCTTACGATACACTGAGTGTGCCAAGGTTCCATCCAGCCTCACCGTTACCTGCACATCCAGAAATGCCATGGATTTATTCTTCTCCATCTCACAGGTGAACCTAACTTTCGGGTGAATGGAGTTAAGATGCTGCAAATACAGTTGTACCTG
Organism: Udea ferrugalis; assembly: GCA_950022985.1. Lineage (NCBI taxonomy): Eukaryota > Metazoa > Arthropoda > Insecta > Lepidoptera > Crambidae > Udea > Udea ferrugalis. The sequence goes on along the minus strand of OX465527.1, from coordinate 834,649 downwards.
CGTTTGGTCTCCGTTTATGATGCAAAATATGTCATCTACATACCTCTTCCAAAACTTGACAATACCAGGGCCGCTTGCTAATGCTCTTTTTTCAAAATGTTCCATCCAGATGTTCGCAATCACTGGTGCTACGGGACTTCCCATTGCCACGCCGTCAATCTGGAGGTAGTACTGACCCTGGTACAAGAGGTAGTTACCGTCCAAACAATTCTCCAATAGTATACTGTACTCACTCGGCAGTTCATTGTCAAAAAGTAGATCCTTGATGACCTCCAGGCATTCCCTGAGCGGCACATTGGTGAACAGCGACTCAACGTCAAAACTCACCATGGTGTCACCCTGTTCCACTGTAATGGTCTTCAGGAGCTCAATGAAATGTCGCGAGTCCTTCACATACGACGAGGTCTTCCCCACTAGTGGTTGCAGCACTCCCGCAACGTGTTTAGCCAGACTGTACGTGGGTGAGTCTATCTGACTGACAATTGGTCTAAGTGGCACGTTGTTTTTGTGAATTTTAGGCAAACCATATAATTTTGGTGGCTGCACGGTTTTTGCTCTATGCAGCTGGAAAAACACGTCATCAGTAAAAATCTCACTATGCTCCTGAATCAGGGCGCGAATACGTCGAGTCACTCTAGCAGTGGGATTGTACGACACGAGCTTGTAGACCGCGGTATCAGCGAGCATTTCCTTCATCTTATTGTCATAATCCGCAGCATTCATGACTACAGTGGCGTTTCCTTTATCGGCCTTGAGCACTAGGATTTCTTCATTCTGACGAAGTTCCCTAAGCGCCTGACGCTCCTCCGTAGTTATGTTGCTCTTGGGTAGCCTGGCTTTCCGCAAAATCACCGCTACATCCTGCCTCAGAACGTCTGCGTCCATCGGCGGCACCTTGTTGCGAATGATTGCTTCCTCCACACCACAGATTATGCTCTCAAAAGGTACCCTTTTTGGTGTAAGCGCAAAATTCATCCCCTTCGCCAGTATGTTCTGTGTCACCTCATCCAGTGTGGTAGCAGATAAATTAATAACCACATTTTGCTCACTTTTATTTGCGGCTGACTGTACTTGCGATCTCCCAAATACCGCATTCCGCGTTAGCTGACTGCGATCTCGGCGGACACACAGCTTTTTTAACTTACGGTTATGCCGTTCCTCACACAACACATAGGCACGGGATGCCTGCCAGAAAGTCACGCGATCACACTTGTCGAAATCCTCCCGCGAACACCTTTTAAGTTCGGGGGTGAATCACTGGATGGAGTTGCACGACCCAAAAATCCTCTCAACTGATCGTCATTACCATACCAGGATGGTGCGAGAAGCTATTGAGATTAAAAAACACCAAAATTTCAATAGGGAGGATGGTTTCAAATTGTCGTCTGCATGGAATCCGGTGATTGCTAGGTGTAAATCGCAGTTTGGACCGTCGAAAATAAAACCCGACAGTGTTAGTGTGTTTTGCCGAACTGACTGTACCAGTACTAATAATGTTGGAAATGTGCGGGTGGATGAAGATTTTCCTCCGCGCACCGTCAGACGGCGCCGCGCGCCGCCAGTCCGCTCGTGACCACGGCACATGCAATTGTCGCCGAAACGTCGGGCAAATACAGGTAGAATAGTAGTTTCACCGTAGTTAAAATGTTGTAGAAAACCCGGTTTTTTAGTGTTTATATAGTAAAAATGCAACAAGAAAGTTTAAAAACCTATTTAACATACTCGTATTTTTGTTCAAGTTTGAAGAACGTCCTGCTTTGAAATTGTCTGGCATACAAATCAAAACTTGCCATATTAGAATTGGCTGTCATTATAACTAAGAACTGTTTGCAGCGGTCCCCTCAATTTGCATACCTAACGAATCAACATATTTATGAGACTGAAAATAGGAGCCGCTTCAAATGTAAAAGGCATTTTCTGTCTTACAGCAAGAATTATGAAGTTAATTTTGAAGAGATTCACAATTAATATGGACCTGTTTATTCTCAGTACTGGCAATGGCAACTAACAAAAGGGCGCCTAAAATAGCCCCTTGTGTAACTCCGGGAATAGCTGAACAGTGGGAAAGTATCGAGCGAGCTATAAATAGTGACCGGCAGCAAGTTGGTGGCTCTTTGTGCATCGAAATAACCGTAAACCCCTCCTCTAACGGAGGCGAGTTTTACTCCCGATGGCTATTTCGGGCCTCGCGAGCAGGTTACACTTGTGTTTCACAGGCAGTTATGTGTGCGATCGCTGATTTGTTTGACAGCAAACTCACTTTCCTGAGGAGTTATTCGCTAGCTTCAATTGCAATATTTTAGCCCTTTTAACATCAAATACATGTTTCAATTTGACATCGAATACTGTAATAAGTCGAGTTTCCAAATTGATGTTTGTCAAGTGACCGGGCAGTCCACATCTATCCACAAATACTGATCGGCAGATCACAACTTACTTTTTGCTATTTCTCTTTTGATCTTGTAGTGCCAAGGCACTGTGAATAATGCTCAGACGCTTTATTTACCTTATCTTTTATTATCTACAACTAAAAGCTTATTGACTCATTGGCTCTGGTGATAGAAATTTGGCCTATCGTGGATTCGTTTTCGGGGGAAAACATTTGTGTTTATGTTTTTAATGTTCAGGTGGGCATTTGTAAAGATATGTCGATTCTTCTTAGTCTTTAATTTCTTTTCGGTTATCAGTACTATTATATTTTGCATTACCGTTTTCCGTTATCTGTTAACATAAAACACATCATCGAACATTGTCAAAAAAGTGTGCTATCCCGAAAAAACCTCTCTGGGGATATCGGTGCGTCTCCAAAATTAGTATCTCGTCCAAAAATACAGCATCATGGAATGCGCCCATCTGTTTATAGAGTAAACACGAAGCGGGGGAGATTTACTAGGCTATTTGTGTGCCCACGAGGGAACAAGTCGCGGCAGGTTGACAAAAATGAAGGGAATGACGCGGGCACCGTGTCAGCAGTGCACTCGAACCGAGTGGTGGCAGGTGAAGGGTTACTGAGCAGGTTGACGCGACGAGTCGGAGGGTGCTGGAGCAAATTAGTTGTTATCGATTTTTTCATTTAGTTTCTTTTTTGAGTGTTTTGACATCGCTTCCAGTACGAAATCGTCCATGGACATATTGATGTGTCTGTAAAATATTATGGTTTGTATTGTGCATTATATAATATAATATCTCTTTATCTTCTATCGTGCTAGGAACCACTAGATCTACAGGTTGACATAATTTTCCAAGCCCATAAATATGTCTTGTTGTGACTAGTTATGCCTAGTTATGGCAAACGGGAATATATGGGGATGTCATTCGCTACTTCCCTCATAGACAACCACTGGCAGCCATAAGTCGTCCATACATACATAGGCCGCACATAGGTTTACAGAAAGGTCGATTCCTTAAGGATGCACCGTAATCCTGCAATCTACCTCTTACCACTTCGTGGGCAGTCCATAAAATACATTCTAATTTTCCAAACGAATAAATGCTTGTAAGTTATAATCAGCCTTTAAAGGGAATATTTTGTTAGGTCAGTTTACCAATTCTGGTACCCTAAGTATTTAGAAACCCCCTTATCTCATGTCGCAAACCTGTCCCCTCAACAAAGAGCCATTGATATGACTCAATGAATCCGGAATCCTTTCAAGATTTCTACTACGCCTTTGTATGGCAACCTAATTATAGATCGTTATTTATAGACGTGATTCACTCCTGCGCAGCAAACGCCAGATCTAAACTACACTTGAGTTAGTGCTATTGGACTTATTATTTTTACGTCAAAATATCTTAATTTATTGTATTTTTACATTTGGGATTTGTCCTATGATCCAACTTGGGGACATAATATCATAATATGTAAATTGTAGCCAATTTCTCAAATAATGCTTTCTAATTTTATTGAAAGTTCATTTGCGATGATACACAGCTTGTTGCTTTTATTGCTGTACTCAAAACTAAAGTTTTTACAATTTAAAGCTTCGTAAAGCAAGAAATTCTGTGAGATCCTGTCCTACGGCGTGTGCGACTTGCAGATCGTATCTCATTTGTAAGAAATTTATTAATTGGAATGAGTAATGTTGTATGATTTAAACTAAGAGATTCTCAGTCTGGCAAAACGAATTGGCATTACTGTTTCGAGTTAAGCAGGCGTCCGCGTTATTTACGACTCGGGCCGGAAGCCCATTCCGCCGAATGCTCCCGCGACAAGGCGCCCGATGCTTATCGCTGGTCAACGAGGTTTACGAGAGATGGATGTACAGCTTACACTTCTGATAATGGCTTCATCATTTGCTCACTTGACGCTGAATTGCGATGTTAACATTGGTAGTGTAGAGAAGATGAGCTTTATTACGGCTATATTGGGAGTAAATTGAATGTTATTTAAGAAACAAAAGAGTATCCGTAGGTCCACCTAGTTTAGGCAATAACATAAATGATACTAATAATGCATTAACGAATTAATTGACATCAAAAACATCAAGTAAAAATAACGTTGCTCTAACTTATGAAATTTCAGGCAGAGCGGAGTTTGTAACTTTAGGGTTCATTAAGGAACAATTCGGACTAAAAAATACTTAGTCTTTATCGCAGTCGTAGCCACGACAAGATTGGAGAAGAAAATAGTTTCCATCGCATACAAATCCTCCTGAATCCTAAATTAAGAAAACTGGGAATTGAGTGTAACGTGCAACCCTTTTAGGTACATGTCGCTACACTATTTATGATATAACTAGTGCCTTCGTCGGATAATCAATAAACCTTTAACTCATGAATCACGAATAATGCCTCTAAATCTATTCACAATACATTTGAAAATGGAAGACCAAAATCAATTTAGTATCTTTCCGGTGGCGGTTGCATTTAGCCGCTTCGAAATAGCCTTTGGTGCGCGTGCGCATCGCGTAAACAGTTTACGCGACGGAAATAGAAGCGCCTCTCGATCTGGATCTGGAGCGGCGAGGAGTTGGCTTTTACGGCACTTTATTTCGGGAGACCAGCGCTGCAGAAGGCGAGGATATGGTATACTGCATCCTGATAATTTGAAAAACCTTTTGATGTTTGTTTTGATTTGGTAGATGAAAAATCAGATCTACAGTGCTGTCTGTGCATTTCCATAACCACAATGAACGGCAACTTTCCTTGTGCTGCTAAGTTTTGGTGACGTTTGAATAGAGTGGTTCGTTCGCACTACAATACAACGAAGCTGGCAAACAAGCATGCGAGCCGCCTTATGGTGAGCGGTTACCGCAGCCTATGTACAGGTGCAAAACCACCGGCATAACTAGCGCGTTGCCGACCCTGCAGGAACCTCTTTAAACCCCTCTTGAAGAACTCTATGCTATACCTCATCGGGAAAACTGCGGCTGAGAGTTCGTTCCACAATGTAAGTGTCCTGGGAAGGAAACTTCTCAACGAACGTAAAACCTGACGATGGCGGGCGGAAAGTAGCCGTGGGCATTATATCATACAGCAGCTTCAGAACAAAACCCGTTGTACAAGCGGTAAAAAAACTCAAAGCGAGAAGTCTCTCCCCAAACTTAGCGGTCGGACGCATGACGTCAGATGAAAATACATTTCTATTGTGTTGTGTTTAAAGACAACCTGGCACTTACGCGAACTCCTAGAGGCGACTAAGGAATCCGATGTTTGTTTGTGTGTTACAAATAAGAGAACGCCTTTCTCACTATTTGGCTATAAATATGTCGTTTCATCTCTTAAATGACGTAGTCTCATGATCGTGATCGATTTCTCTCGTTCACCAACTCGTTCATGAATTGTGATTTACATGTTTTATAATTTAACTTTGTTTCCTGAAAACCAGATCCAAATTCGGAACGGAACTCTGCAGTTCCGTTGTTTGATTTATTACTTCCTCTGGCAGAGTTTCTATTTTCAGCTGCCTACCATATACCAGAATATCCACGTTGCTAAATGCAACTATGGCGTCCACCACGCCAAGCCACCATTTATATCCAATTTGCGAAACGTGCAATTAAAGAAAGAAAGAAAGAAAGAAAGAAAATTTTATAATAATTTTATTTATTTAATTATGATTATTTATTCAGAATGTTTTATTTTACGTTTCTGGTAGCTGTGTCGAATCAACTTGCCACAAATAGTTTGTGTTGTGCTTATGTGTTTGTGGTTTCTTCGCTGTTTCTGGTTTCAATATCACATAACTTTGGTTTAGAATCAGTAGGTTGGACCATTAGGTGCATAAGCATCTGTTAAATATAGTTCAGATAACAAAAGCACCGCACTCAAATGTTTAATGCAAACTTCACTTTTACTTTAAACTCTTACTAGACTCTTATTATATCAGATTGCATTTTCAGTTTGGTAACGCTAGTATTGTTTAGAACAGGGATTCCAGTGGCGTGCATTATGTCTTAGTTACTGTCACAAGATAAAGCACACTTTACTGAATAATCAATAAAAAGAGTGTACACTCAGGCAACTTCTTTTAGAAGCGTCTTGTTAAGGGAGTCGCAATATAAAGTTTAATGAAAATGTTCGCCGGACGGCACATCACTCTCCCATTTCCGGTCAGTCCTCCTTGCTCTATTGCAATGAAATGATATGCAAGAACGAGAGGAAAAACGGGAATGGGAACGGGGTAACCTGATGTGCTGTTGACTGTACATGATATGCTTACTTATTAGAATATTATTATCAAAATAAACATCAGTAGTACTCCAAATGGAAAATATACAAAAAGCTAACTTTGGGCTCGTGCAACGAGTATGCCTTTCGCTGCGATCACAAACAATACTCGATGTCTGCAGCCATGTCATGTTATGAGGGGAAACGAATCTCTTGCGGGACTACGAAACTAAACATTGATCAAATGCAACAATCGCACTACGACAATTACCTTTTTAACTTTGAGCGCATGAGGTAGGCTTCAACACTACGACGTAAATATGTACACTAAATAACGCACCAAACTGGTTCCCAAGAACCATCGAAGCGTTCTTACAGTTTTTTAGTTAAAATTACATCTGGCCGAAAATGTTATTGGACTTGTTTTTATGCCGATTGATAATATATTTTTTATCGCACGTTTCGTAGCTCGCGTGCGTGGTCTATTTTTAACGTTCGTAATTTGTTGTGTATTGTTTGCCGTCCCTCTCGCACCGGGCGCGGGGAGCGCGCGTGCGAGCGAGAGCGGTGAAGCGCGGGGCGCGGGCGGGGCGCGTCCTTCAGTTGTCGCGCGGCGTTGCCGGGTGGGCTATTTTTAGCGCAGGGGGCAGGGGGTGGGGGCCGCGAGGACCGCTTTGTGTTGATTCTAGCTTTGTTCTAACTGTTTGCATTTTAGCATATTTCAATTTATGAAATACTCACGCCATATTTTCTCCTTTGTCTGATTTTCGCCCTTTTGAAATAAGGTACAGATAAACTTATGACGAAAATGCTAATTTGTTACTGAATGTTATTTTTAAGTTGTAAAAAACACGTGCGGTGTGTTAACCGTGTGACCTTGAAAACCTGTTTAATTTTTCGTGGCTAGCTATAATTTATATTGCTTTATTCATTTTGTAATATTTATTGTCGTCTTTATGATCATCTCAATATTTTAATCGGATACATTTTAATTACAAAAGCCAAGAGGAGAGTATTTTTTAAAGAACACAATAAAATGAAAAGTTTTGAGAAAGTTGAAAAGGTGATCCGTCCGTAGCCAAGTCCGTAGCGCGGCACTACGCCGCCCGTAGCTCGTAACGCGCTCCTGATTTCGTAGCTCACGCTAAAGATCGTAATAAGTGCTTGGGGTGAGAATTGAGATGTCGATAAAGTTATGGTATAATTTGATATTCTTAGTTACCGTTTCTAAGAGTATAGTTATTGTTCGAAATGTATTTACAGCATTTATTTTTGTTAGATTCAAAAAACTGTTTTTGTTTTGTTAGACAATATATTTGAAACTTACTTAATAGTCCCGAATAAAATAAACTACATTAAATCAGACAGTTACTGAAAAAGATGTGGGTCACCGCTGAGTGACCCGATAAAATTGGATCTGTATTGGATGGACGGAAAACCAAAACTAGAATAGTAGACGTCCCAAGTGACGATTCTAAATCGATAGATCAATTTGTGTAGCTGTCTGAGTGGACGTTCTTGACGAGTCCAAAGCGGGAACAATCCGCTCCCAGCTGCAGTTTGGGTTCGGGCCTTCTTCACCGAGACACCGTGCTGATGACAAAGTGTATACGATGACTTCTACTCATCCACCTTGAGTGATCTCTTCATGAGTGACAAGAAGAGTTGTTGCAACTAGTTGCAGATACTATGTGAACTTTAGGTCAGTCAACTAGTTATGGTTGACTTTCGCCATAATTAAATGAAAGCATTTGCTTATTTTAATTAGTTAAAGATCGCAGACGGTGATATTCGTTTTAATAAACCAGACATGTGCTGCATTGTATGGCGTCTCTGTGTCTCGCGGGCGAGTATTGTCTCGCAGTGTCTGGTGTCCCAGTGCCGCACGCACCTTGGATGTGCCATCGAGTCAGGAGCCGTCAACGGCGGCTAAAACCGCTCCAGCGCTACACCACTTCGGGAACTGCATAATGTATCGGGGCCGAAGCATTAGTCTTGCACGGGCCCGCCCAGAGATGTAGGTCGCCGCAGATATAGCCCTTGGGACAATCGCCTATTTATCGGTGACGTTGATGGCTGAGCTATATAATGTCAAGAACCGTTTGATGCTAAGTGGGTCGCAGTGGAGTAATGGCCGTTCTGTGTCTTAAGATAATAGGGTAGACGACTATGATGCATTTTGCGTGTTATTTTATGTTTACCAAATAAAATCATTAAAATCAAATGGATTTGTGAAACCACAATCAAAATTTGATTCAGTATGAAGCCACAATAGGCCTTCAAAGTTGGGTGGGCAAGTCCATTTCAAAAGTATACATATTTTGTAAAAAAACAATACCATTTTCAAACAGAGACTATTAGGAAGCAATTTCGTTAAAATACCATTTTCATAAACGCAATATTTAATATAGCTGTCGTACAAACTTCTTACGCGCTCCTTATAACTACGATGGTGTGACGTCATAATTTAGGACACGTTTGAATGGAGCGTTTTTGGGCAAGTTCAAAAATGTGCAATTCAAATTGTGATATCTCGGGTAGTATTGATACTATAGCAGTGATTCTTTCAGGATTGCGTTCAAAAATGTAACGTCTTTCGATAATAAACAAAAAAAATTACAGTCGTCTAGCCTATTCTGGATATTGGATGGTAAATGTCAAAGCAGTTTTAGAAGGCTCGGAATAACATACTTTATTGGATTACATTTGATTGAATTCACAATTTGTACATTTGAGGTCGCCTACAACGAGCCGCTATGGAAGCCTGTGGTGGAGGCCTATGTTCAGCATTGGTCTATGGCTGCGAGGAATGATGATATCCTAGAATAATTACTAGTTAAATGCCGTTTTTCCCAAGATTTCATTCCATGCGATTGGTTGGAGAAAAAGTTTACAGCGTATCACAACACTGGACATGCGATTCATTCATTGATATCATTTGATAATTGATCCTTTCTGAAACTGGCAGTGAATCTTTAAGGACGGATAAAAGGAGTCTTGAACGGTTAAAAAACCATTGACCTTCTCTTCAAGAGACGTCCAAATCATTTATTTCAACTTTCTACTGAAGTTATATTAAATGTACCGTTTGGAATATCAAAATCCGTGTTTTGTACTAAATATAGGTTCGTATAACTTCTTAACAAATGTTTCCTGTTGGTGATGTCTCACAGCCCACGCAATTCGTAATTCAATTTGGATCGAAGGATATTAAACTGTTTTTGTTTTGTTAGAGCATTGAATTGAACCTGTAAATTATGTGCGTAACATTTTAGTAAATAAGTACATTCTACTGTATACATCTGCGCGCCGAACTTAGTTGTTTTGTAAAGGGCACAATAAAACGATGATATAAAACAAACCGAAGGACGCTCCGACCCGGGCGCCTATCAGCCGTCTAAATATAGCCACGGCCAAAAATAAACTGTCACCCCCCCCCCTCCCCTTCCCCTTGCGCCCCTCCATACCCCTCCAATTCGACCCTCCTCGCCCGCTTCAAGCGCCCCTACCGACCTACTTCTGGGGGGCTGAGATGAAAACCTAAATCCATGAGCCTGACGATGCGGTGAACCTAACTTTGAGGCAACAGGCTTTGAAATATTCAAATCGTGAAAAATAACAAAAACAATAGTCGTTGTATTTCTGCGAGGTTATAAGGTGATCAGTTAGGCCTACTTTTTGAGCCAAAATATCCTAACAATGACTTGTTTTTTATTCTGAAAGCTTCTATTTTTGTTAAAAAGAACCCAGAACTGTTTCTTCTATATGTGCGTCCAAAAACTTACGACCTAAAGAAGAACTAGCACTTCCTAGTTCCAAATTGCATATGCAAAAAGAAAAAAATACTGCAGACAGCAGTGTCACGATGTCCAAAATTAAATGGACCACACTCAGCTAATTCCTGGACCTGAAAGGCTCATTATTACTGCGTCAAAGTAATAATTGTTATTACTTTTACGTATATGTAATTTGTACCTAGTGCAAAATCGTGTGATACAATACATAAATATGTTATGTACTACATGGCTTCATTTTCACTTGTATGCTTTCACGAAAAGCGTTTGAGAAATAAACGCTTTGTCAATCGTATTCCTTACAGAACCAATTTGCAATGCGAAACAAATAATTATTAAGTTTGGGTGGACGCTTGGTCTATCAGTCTTCTATTTTTCATCATTAACTCAAAGTGTACGTAGCCAGCGGTACTCTGACACAAATTGTATTAACTCACAACACAATTAGTGCACCATTTACATTAAAGTTATTACATACACTCAGCTCAAAGCAATTGGGGCGAACTCTGTTCGCAGAAGGCGAGCTCATAAACTAGTTAGAGCTGATAGTTGGCGGCAGTAAACATATTAGTCGAAGAAACCCCCTTCCTGCGCATGCAGGGGGTGTCCCAGGCCAGGTAGCCTAGGCAGATTTAGGTCACAGGCGCAGCTAAGGTCACGCTGGGCGGCTGCGTTCTACGTGTGGCCTGTATTTGTTTATTTTGTCGATGGCGGAACAATTTATTGACGTCTGCTTGATGCGTCAAAGCAACTCCGTTCGTTTCTTTGTAAATTTGTTTTTTATAATAAAAAAATTCTGTTATTTGCTGAATAGCTGTTAACTGGTTCAATGCCACAGCACGCACCGGTGCGTTTTAACAATTAATTTTCTATTGTAATTTTTGATTGGCAGCGAATGGGTTAATACCTTTTGAAACCAATTATTAAGTTCTCTCTTTCAGAAAATATGCATTTTGAACAAATGATCAACATAATTAAATGAGCCGAAACGCACTTTTTATTTTAACAAAACAATTTACGCATTATGAATTATTTTTAGGTACTTTCACTGGGGAATAGTGAGCGCTGGCATAGCTTTTATTCTGCAATAGTATTTTTTTATGAGTATTTTAGCATTTTTTTTCGGTACGAAACTTTGTAAATGTTAGTAGACCGCTTTCCAAATACACACAGACTCCTCTAGTCTGGCAGTGTCAGCATCGCGCGAGCGATACTTCAATAGTGATGTAAGAAAATACAGGGTCGTTGCATCCCCGTTCTGTCATGTGGCAGCTAATTTGCTTGAAGTGGCTTCTAATAATGAGGCTTTTACGTGTCCTTGAGAGCCGATCCGTGCGACCTCTGGGCTCACGTTTTGACGCAAATTGCAGGGTATTATCTCGAGTGTGCCCGAACATCACGTGAGCAATGCAAAAAAGAACATCAGTTGCTCGTAAAATTAATTAGAATTCGTGTAATGACTGGTTACATTAGAAAACACATGTAACTACTACAGAAATAAGAATAAATAAAATTACAAATAATTTTGTATAAAAAATGTTACTCTATGGAAGTGCGTACTTTTTATTGGCCAAGGCTGCGCGAAGGTAACCAATTAAAAATGATATGTAGGTGATTCTGTGTACATAGTTTCCTTATTATCAGTTTGCTAATTTCTTTTTTCTATGTTTTCCATTTCTAGTAACAATTCAACATTTTCAAATTTTTTATTGGATATGGGAGTGGTTTGAGTGCCCTTTCTTGAAGTAGGGTTTCTGTGGTTCATAATTTCCTCTTTTCAAGTTGATAATTATTGTCGCCGCATTTGGCAAGCACGATGGTTAAGACATGATCACCCACCAAATGTAGGGACTAGACGAGAAACGAGTAAGCTCCGGTTCTGATTCCAACCGCGACCCAAAAGCCATTTCGTTTAGAACTTTCTTTTTACAACAGTTCCGTTTTGTGTTCCAGAGATGGCGCACGAGAGCGGCGGCGGCGCCGAGGGCTCCCCGCAGCACACGCCCTCCCCCCCGCACGGGGCGCGCCTGCCGCTCGCCGACACCAGCTTCCACCAACAGATCCTGCAGGTGAGCCCACGATCACAGTATAAACCATACAGTAGAACATATACACACAAACGTGCCACTCTCGGTTTGAATGTGTGCGTGCGCGTCGCGCGCCGTGTCGCAATATCAGGCACACGCAATTTCACGCACACGCTAGCATAAAATAGGGAGGCATAGGTAGGCGGCAGTACGGACGGGCTGTGCCGCGTGTCTGTGTGCACGCTAGGCTAATAACTCGGCGGGCGGCCTTAGATAGCCTACTGTATGGTTTATACTGAGCCACGATCCTCAGTCAGCCCGTTGTATTCTTAAAACACTTTCTATCGAAGAAGTTCTAAACCGCAAGCGTAAATTTCATTCTGTTATATCGCGTGCCGACATGTGTGGCCTTGGATAAATTGCCCCTAACGTATGATTTCCAAGTAAACAAAACTGCCTCGTGTCTGGCCGATTCTACTAACGTAAAAGTTTCTTATAATGATACTTTATATTTTTCCATTTACATTATAGTAAAAGAAAACGAAAATACGAACGTGAGGATGAGAAGAGTATTTAATAGGTTAGGCAAAATTATTAGAGATATTAAATAGCAATAAGTAATGCAGCGCTCGTTGAGACATTATTTCAATAGTATAGTTAAACCTTTCGAAATGAGCCTCTTTAATCTTTAGTTTCTTTGTTAATTACGTAGTCTGCTTAAAATATGTCCCACATTCGTTGACCTCATAATCCTCAACTCAAACTGCCTCATCATGATACGACGACGACTTCTGACGACTTATCCGTACGGCGTCAGTTCTCGGAAGCGCGGGAAAGTATTCAGGCCTTATTGGCGCACGTACCATTTATAGAAAAGTATACTCGTAATGATGGCGAGTTGTTGTGTTCACTATCGAATCCGGCTTAGTTTTGCGTGTTGTATTGTCGTAATTAACTTAACGTCATCACGATCACCTCAACGTTTGACTTTGAAATGGCACAGCACAGCACCTTCTGTAAGTTATCCATCTGGCTCAGCAAAGTCCGAAGCGATTGTCCACAAGGAGCGAGTGCAAGACACACGCGGAGTTCCCGTGACCTTTTCTCGGAATATTGCACGAACGCTTCTGCCATCCATCTCGTTTAAAATCGGCCGCCGCGTATTTATAAAAGTTCCTGCGCCCCGATATAAATAAACCGATATAAAAACATAACGCTACAGTCTACACGCAGCCCGTCCGTCTGCATACTATATTTACATGCGTTCCGCTGTAATACACCGGATTAATTTTAGACCGAATGTTGATCGCGGCCTCTTGCCTTCGCCGCGTTGCGAATCCAAAACATTCGAGCTATTAGTGTTTATCGGTGATAATATCAAATATCCGGCTGAATGCGGATCGAAATATCTCAATACACGTGTCGCGGATGGAACCCCCACGCGTTCGTTAGTTTGCTATTAATTGGATGAATTCTGCAATATGACTGTGCCGCCTGAAGAGGAAGCGGGGGCAATGTTAGGGTTAAGCTGCTGCTGGGCCCCGAGTGCCCCGCGACGGATCCGTACCCCGCCCACAGCGCAAAATATCCGTCCGCGCGGCTATTCGCGGCACGCACGCATTCCGACGTCCGCCATTTTTTCACAGAACCAAAATAATGTGCGCGACGCCAGAAATATGCGCAGACGCCGACACTGCAACAGATCCTATACTTTTTATTATTGCGGTATCGCCGCTTTCGTCGAGTTTATGTTTTTCTCTCATTCATTGTTCAAAGACGATGTTTGTGCAATATACACAAACCTCAAAAGTTTTTTTCGTCTAATTGAAACGTCTGTCCTAAAGAAAAGCAATGTAAATCTGATCAAAAATTAAGAAGATTTCAAACGTATATTTGAGGTTTATCTCGTAACATCTCAGTTTTTAATCAGATTTTTAATTGCGATTGTCACCTGTGCCCCAAACATTCCTAACCCGCAGACTACTGAGTGTCAGTGTGGCAGGTGTGGTGGTGTGAGGTGTCCTACATGTATTTCCTCTCTCTTATCAGAATCAGAGCCCGAGAAAGAACCATATCGCGGAGAGAGCGAAACAAAGCTTAGAAAATAATTTCCTGCTGCAAGTGAGTCCAAATTACGTACGTTTTTGTGGAGTGTGTGTCGCATTCAAACACTTTTTCAACGTTTATATACACTACTACTTCATATTATTACAAAAAAAGCAAGCCTTGTTGTAAAAGGTGTGCAGTTGTAAGTTCTTGACTCAAAAACATTTTTGTTTGATAATAAACTTTTTTATTTCATACTACTGACAGATTTTGTTTACTTGTAGTAATGAGTAGTAGTGTACATAAATGTTTCCTACTGTTTCAATGAACCTAGATCTAACGATAATTATGCTAAAGATCCAAAAACTAAGACATTATATGGAACACTATTGTAAGAATGAGTGCAATGTTCTACGCCTAAGTATTTTATATCAGATTTTGTTATATCTAGGTTAGCATTTATTTTAATAAAACTCCTATTTTCAAATAGTGCCATTAAATATGACACGTTATTTGCCAATATTTAAAACGTTGTTGAGTGATAAGTAACAAAATTTGCTGTATGTGTGGTTAATGGGTTAAACAATCAGTGGTACTTGTCATTTAATACTCATTACTGCTTCACTAAATATTTCCACTGTACCTACTGTTGTAACATCTAATCATTTGTATCTTTTCCACTGGCCCGTTGGCGCAGTGGTCAGTGATATTGTTTGTGTAGGTATATGGGGCCTGTGTGGCTTCTTAACCCACTGAGGACGAACATTTAGCATTTTGTACCATTTTGAGTAGTTTTAAAGAGTAAGTTCTGTGTCACTTCTATGCATAAGACGCCTATCTATATTGGGAGCTCTGCTAAGTTTGGGGTTTGTAGATCTTAGTGAGGGATATCCTAGATAGTTAATTGCCTGTGGGTCTCAGAACTACCATGTATTCCAACACCAGAATAGTTTCGAAACTTTCGCAATTATATTATCTGGGAACATCAACTAAATAAACACTAATTTCATTCTCATTTGAGCTGGAAGCTGCTATTGTTCCTTTATTTAAATGTTAGTACTGCTATGGGAACTCAGTAAAATTGCGCTATAAAAGTTACTACTGGAAAGGAGCTGTAAAATGCGTGAGTGGCCCCTCTATATAACGCTGCAGTCATCATTACTGTCATCACGCGCAATAGGAAATATGCATAGTTTTTCAAACAGAAACTAACGTTTATTTGGCCACAGACTTCTGTATGTGAAATATATGTAAGGACCTCTGAGTTGCATCGTTATCAAATCGTGTGACATGATTGAAACAATTGTCTCTCTCACTTTATAAATTATACCATCACTCACGCTTTACAAATTACAAAGCGGTACTGCATTTCATGTGAAAAAATCCTTCACTGTTAGTATTGGTATTTATCAACTTTAATAGTTCAATTATGACAGAAAGCAGCCATTGGAGGACTATGCATATTCCCTATAGCTTTAACTCTTATCTATTGAAATGCCTGGTCTAATATGAATTGCGTCTCTTCCAGTTGAAAAAGCAGCAGCAGATGCAGCAAGAGATACTCCTGCAGCACTTCCAGCAGCAGAGCCAGAAGCTGGCGCAGGAGCACGAGCAACAACTCAGACATCACCTCAAGGTGGGTAGCAATATAAGAGATATATTCGAAATATAAATGAGCCTTTGCCAATACAGGATGTTTCAAAAATACCCCTAAAGACTGAAATGGCATAGAAAGTGAATGGATATGAAATGTTAATTTACTCGAAATTCAAATTAACAGCTACGAATGTAAGAAATTAACAAGGGACTCCTTTCAGGAGTTTGTATAACCCCCTTCAGTTATTAGAGTTATTTTTGTAACAACCTGTATAACTACAAAAAAGCAACAGTGCTTTTTTTGTAGTTATACAGAGCTATTGAGCATAAAACATTTGAAAACCACGCCAGTATGGAAGCACCCTGAATATTTAATACGGAACTGAGCGAATCTCATAGTTGACCTGAAGCAACCATGACCCACCTCAAAGAGTTAAGTGATGGCATCCCTGTGGATGGCCTTAATCGCTGTTGTCCTGTCGTATAGTAAATCTATAGAAAATACCTTAAGATATGAAACTTTGAGGCCACCAAAACAAAGTTATTGACGGGATATTCCTGAAATATAGAAGGTTTCTAATTTCAAAACAAACCATTGACTAACGCGCGTGAGGCGATTACGGGTCGAATCGTTCAAATGCCAGTAGCGATTGCCCTGAGATCATTGTAAATACTCGTCTTTGTGCACCGGTAGTGGCGTGCTGTAATCAGCCGGCTTTCTATACTTATCTATTACGTTTTATAAGTGAGCGCAAACGCAATTAGTCAAACACACCCAATGGGCCTCGCGCCGTCTCCTGTCAGCGGCAGAAGCGGGAATTCAGCAAGTGTTTGGCTCAAACCCGCGATGGGCGTCGCCTTGTCACACTCACTCAGCCTCTGATATAAATAGCCATGAATGGTGGCCGAGCAATTTGTAATTACATCATTCATACAAGCCGACGTTACGACGCGTAACTTTACCAGAATCTACTCTGTGCATGCAAATTGAGACTACATCTGTTTTAATCACTCTTGAGTTTTGGGTTTGTTGCGTGGTATATGGACTTTTTAGTGTCGTGCCTTTTGCAGGATACGTCATTGTTATTTGTTTCTGCCTGTTAGAAGTTACAAACTATCTCTATTATAATGGTCGTGTTTAGACGTTCCGTGTAAAAATAACTTGCCCAATGTGCACATGCAAGATCTGTTCTTGTATCTTATCTTTTGTACGTTTTGCTGCGTATGATCAAATCATACAAACATCCTCATTATTTGGAGATGACTCAGTAGTCCCCACTTTATTTAAAAGTGGTTTATAGAAATATGTGGAATCTGTGGATTGCAGCCAATAACACGAAATCGCATTTCGTGGACACTCATTGAGTCAAGTCGGTAGCACCATTACGGCCCGCGCGTTGCTCGTTCATGATGTTGGTATTCATACAATTTTGGAATACCAAGTATAACAAACTTGGCATGGCTTGGGTCTTTGCCATCTGGGCTGCGTTCCATCATTCACATATCACTATAAATCCATTCCAGCAAATGCTATTCTGACTACGATTATTATCTGCTAAAGAATTTGCCAACAACATATTCTTTTGGAGATTTTCCCTCGCATCCGAATGATTTTACTCTGATTTGAATAGACAAAGTTAACCTTCAACTAATAACGTAATTTTGGAAACACGGTACTGTCTTGCAACTGCTAGTTGTCTAGAACGTTCTCCAGACTTGACAAGACACTTGAGTGACATTTTTGTGAATACAAAGGCGTCAACAAGTCTCTACTCAAGCCAAAATAACGTTTGAGAACGGCCACTCATTCGGGAATGTGGGAAATAATCGTATGAAGAATATTCTTGTTGATGTGGGCTCATCCCACTCACACCACGAATGTTCTGAACTGCAAGGTAAACCTTCAGATGTGGGAACAGCAGAAGGCGCTCGAGGAGGCGGCGCTGCGTGAGGCGCGGGAGGCGCGGGAGGCGAGGGAGGCGCGGGAGAGGCACGAGCGGGACCGCGTCGAACTCCTGCGCAAGAAGGACAAGCTCGAGCCCAGCGCGAATGCCTCCACGCAAGTCAAGCAGAAACTACAGGTGAGACTGCCTATCTATTAGTGCATCTGCCAGGTGATTATCAACTATTCGAAGCATCTGAGATGACATCGGAATGCTCATTAATAGTCATGTCCTAGGGTTATCAGTTCTTATTTATCATGCTGTCTCCATTGCGTTTGAGTCAGCAAAAAAGTAATCAAAAAACCTTCTTGCTGTCTTGATTACATCAGATTTGGGTTATTTCTTTTTAGAATTTTACCTCCATTGTGCACTTGATGTTGACCTTACTCAACCTGATGTAAAGTGACCATGTACAAATTGTGCAGGTCAACTTCATCTTGAAGGCCTGCTTGAATTCGTATTCACGCCCCGCCTTAGGATAATATAAGATAATAGGACCCCGCTTATGGAACCCAGGATTATGGGAGAAGGAAACTCACGTGCTGGAAGAGCGTTCCACTGACTCACAAGAATGAGTTATTGAACCTTTTTGTTTCGGACCATTTTAGTAGGTCAAGTGTGCTTATCACGTTTCCTAAGATATGATCAGTGTGTGCAAAAAGGAAACTATTTTAATTAAATTTACATATAGAAACCAAAATAATGTTACAATTTGCAATTACCATCAAACGAAGACACAAAATGTTATTGGGTCACGGGTGTTATTGGTTATTTCGTTTGTATTTCAGGAGTTCCTCAAGAAAAAGGCTCAAGCGAATGCCAACGGCACGGTCCCCGGATCCCCGTACAGGAATTGGTAAGGGCAGCTTGCAGTCTGTTACTCGAGGAGGCGATCAGATTAATGTTGCTAGTGTGTTGTAGTTGTCTAATACTAGGGGTTTGTTAGAGAATAGACGTTTAACAATATTAACTTTAGCTTTAGCTATGACGAAGAGTCTCCTGGCTTAATTCGGTTGACAAAAATAGAACAGAGGTAAAGTAAATATTTTTTTATCAAGTTCCTAAATAAATCTCTTTTTATATGGATTTGGATTTCTAATCATTCTAGTTCCAACGCTGACCGAATATAACTAGCAGACTAGGAAGGCAACTCAGAACAGCGTTATTGAACAATTCAGTGAATAACTTTCATTTTGGTTGTTATCGCGTTGGGTGTCGGCGTTATTTTGTTCATAAATATTAAAGACCAATGGCTTTGCATTCTCAAAAAATTCACGTTTTCGCAGCACGAGCGAATTGTTCGATAAGTCAGTTCTGAGTCGTTATCCAGTCCTGTTTGAAAAGTTAATCCCACCATTCAGAATCCGTTCCTCGTGTAACGCCAGTTCTTCCCCCAGGGGCATAGTGAAGTCGTCGTCAGGCGAGTCGATAACATCGACGGGAGCGACAGCGACGGCGCACCCCTACCGGCTGGCGGCGCCTTTGCCGCTGGCGCTCAACGCCGCCCCCCCGCAGCCTTCGCCGTCTGACTACCCGCTGAGGAAGACAGGTTAGCGACGTGACGTCCAGCTTGTGCTGTGGCGTCTGACGGGGAACAGCGCGAGAGTGGGCATGTGATAGTTAGCCATCAACATAATTAACAAATGACGATAAGAAACCAAACTATAATTAAGTTTAATTCACTTTGTCAAGACTTTGACAAGGGTCTAGCTCGAGAGTAGGATAGTAATATAGTCACATAATTTAATAAGGAAGATAAATGATTGATCGCATTCAATATTTCGTCGGAATAGGTATAGTACATAGTGTATCCGTATTCCGTCAAATTTCTGTGTTTATTTAGTGAATATAGGTAGTTAAAATAACAGAAGATCCGTCAAAATGTGATTTAAATTAGACACAGTACAGGTGATGGGGTATCATGTGTGTCGTTCCAGTCCCACATTTCTGGTGACAGTTAGTTTGCTGTGAAACTTTGGAACTGCGCTATCGGTTGTGTCAACACGATAGCGCGCCCCAGACACTCGTTACTTACCGTCTGGTGTGTGCGTCTCTCATAAAAATGATCTTATACTTGTCTTATAGCAAGTCATACACTATCGCATCCTTTAGCAAGTTCTCGAAATAATTCAATCATTAAAAGTGTTATGATTGATAAAAAACGATCTAATAACAACCACTAATTTATTTATAATTGTTATTTAGTTGCACAATAATACTGAACTCGTTCGTTTGGTTAGTGTATGTAGTAATCAGTAAATTCTGTTTTAATTTACATGTACATTTCTACTTAGTGAGGTAATAATTATTTTCTAATAAGATATAACTAGGCAGCTAAATACTTGAACATATTTATTCGCCACACGTTATCAACGTTGTTCACGACAATTCTCATCTGCAATACACATCTTATCACCATCGAATAAGGTCCACTCTCGCCTGTTCCCTGGACGACGGTATGTCGGGTTGTGTGCTCAAGTTACCTAATTGGCAATAATTGTTCTTAAATGCATATGTTTGTGTGATAGTAGTGCCATTTGAATACCTAACAAGTAATATTATTCCAGTAAATTAGTTTAACATTGGCATTGAAATAAAAACCTATGTTAAGTTCCTAAATAAAGTATACTTACAATAATTATATTGAGATAAATAATTGCAAGATAAATTGGGTACAATTCTGTTGTATAGAGCCACGTACTAAGCGTCCGGGCACGTGTTAGATTTTACCAGCTGGCAAATAATACTAATAATCAACCTGAAGCCTTCTTTAAAGTCTCTTAGCTAAACTAACTGAAATATTTAACTTTTTCTCACTTTGTTATGGGCGGTCGTAAAAACCTTAAAGATGCTTACTCCACCAGATGAGTTACTGCGATACTGTATTTCTTAAACGGATTGCCGCCTATTCAGAGGGATTGAGATCTGGTTGAAGTGTTAGTTGAAAAAACTAACATAAGACATGTGAAATAAATTAAAATATAGATGAATTTTAGGGTAAACAATTACCCTAAAATTCATCTATATTTTTCGTTATGGTAGGTATTACATGTCTAAAATTAACTGTTTGTGGCTTGTTAACTCAATCGGTTGAGATACTCTGTATCATTTCATATACCAAGAAGAAAAGGGAATAATAATGTTAGTTTAGCTAAAACTGGTACAGTCCGCCACATAAAAGCAGCCCTTTTGGTGTCAGGTGAATTCTCGATAGTCCATTACGTTACGCTTGAATGGCTACGTATGGCTGACTATACGACAGAATTGCGACTACTGTTGAACTATTGTACGATCGCAAAGGTAGCTATTTAAACATTGAGTGTCAAAACGAGTTCCATAAATAATTATGTTACTGGGTTAAGCCCGTTTAATTGTGTTTGATAAATAAATAAATAAATAAATAAATAATAAAAATCACCTCTCTTTTTTTGCTTGCTTGCCTCGTCTACTAATCAAAGTTGTCAGACTTTTTTTAAATCCATTTCCGTAACAAGAAACTCGACGCTTCCTCGTTGACAAACTTTACAGTATCAAAAAAACATAAATACCGCTGGCGAGGACGTAGACGTGCCTAAATTAAGACCTTGTCACGATAACTATTCAACACAGCACATAGGCAGTCTTTTATCTACTTTTTTACATGTTTACTTCAACATTGATGTTTTTGTGTAATTTAATGGATGGTATGTCATTGGTCCAAAGTGAAACTGTAGCAGACTAATTGATCCTATAGAATTTTTAATCCCATGTCCCATGGTTTTGTTAAAGTTTTAGTAGACGTTTTTGTAATAACGGAATACCTACTATGGTCCTTATCCGAATCGATTGGTCATCTTTGATCAAACTCAGGCTAAAATGATAGCCTAATTATTGGTCTAAATATTGAAGTTCACAGGGTTAAGTCTGTGTTTGATACGGAACAGAATTCAGGTCCATGTTTTAGTTATATTTAGAGGCAAGCGAGTTGAAAATCGTTTGAAAGTTCTCTCATAATGTGGTCAATAAAGAGAGATGATAACAGGAAGAAGAAGCTGTTTAGTAGCGATGCGATGGTACATTAGATGCAGTTAGCTAGTAATAACGGCATGAGTGTTGTCGAGTGGGTTGTGAGCGTGCACTAACCCGCAGCGTCGGAGCCCAACATGCTGAAGGTGCGTCTGAAGGCGCGCGTCATCGAGCGTCGCGCGTCGCCCCTGGCGCGCCGTCCGCTCAAGCAGCGCGTCAAACATCGCAGTGAGTACACACGATACATTGCTATAGTCGGACCTTTAGTCAGCTGCAGTCGAACAACATTGACAACTCATTTCATGGATATGACACATTTTTCAAGTCGTCAAAAAGTGCTTGTCTGCAACATAACTTATCCGTGAGAAAAATTCGATGCCTGCACTTATTAAAAGTCCGACTATAGTAAAAGTTCTCCCAATTCAGTTGAATTTACACCAAGCGGAAAGTTTGTCATCTAAGTAGGAAAAATGCTGGTGTTATTAGCTAAATTTTGCCTTTCAAATTGAAGACGTAGTAATCATATAAACTGTTTACGCCTTGGTGGCAGATTGGTTAGGATACTTACTTAACCAAGTTCTCAAGGTCCTATATTCCATTTCCCGGTCGGCTGCTTTACTTGTATAGGAATACAGGCAGAGTTTGCGATCACCATCTTTATTCAGTAAACTTATTCGATGTAGCAACAGCTTGATTTTGATGATTGAACCTCAGTCCGGTCAGGGTAGTCGTTGCTAGAAAGCAGTCGTAAGTCCTGGCTCATTTATTTACCAGCTCTATGAAAGCCTTGGATGTTCTAAAAGCAGGTCGACCACACAAAAGGAAAATCGGTAAATGCATGATTAAAACTGTTGTAAGGTTTTGTTTATTTACATACAAAGGATTGTTTTTTTAATTTGTGTTCGCATGAACTAAACACAGTATTTTGTTACTTTGTACTTTATTTGTGTCGTTTTGTTATTGTTGTGATGATTTTAAAATAAATATATTTCTGTCTGTTGTTTGTCTGAAAATATGTTACCAAAAATCATCGCTGTTTCAGACATAAAAAAAACTTTTGAATGTGATCTAGCCTGTGTATCCGTGAGTTTTCGCTGAAGGCGTCCTACTAAATCTTTCACAAATATGACATGTCGAAAATTTCACCCAGACGCTAGCGTCACAAACGATAACTCTTAGTAGACTATCTGGTTTCGTTTTTTGCCGGTTTTTCTCAGTACGGAAACAACTTTCCGATCCGGTGGTAGCATCATATTTATTTAATACAGTCTACTATTAAGTATGTTTTGTTTGTTAGTTAGATTTGACGATTTAAAAGTACTTTGTAACAGGTCTATTTAAATAAAGCTATTTTTGATTGATTGACATGTGCATAATGGTATGATTTGCGTATTCCAGACTGCGACGGTTCCGTGGGTTCCCCGCGGGGCTCCCCCCCGGGTGGGGGCGGATGTGCGCCGGCGCCGATCCGCGAGGAAGAAGAGTGCGGTCGCGCGCCGGAGCTGCTCTTCTCCTCGCCGTCGATGCCGAACATCTCGCTCGGCCGGCCGCACGCGCACGCGCTCGCGCACGCACAGCCCCATCCGCACCCGCTCGCGCACGCGCACTCGCACCCGCACGCGCACGCGCTCGCCATGCACGCGCATCCGCATCCGCATCCGCACACGCATCCACCGCCGCACGCGCATCCACAGCAACCATCACAGGTTAGAATTTTTATTTTTCTTGTTATTGTTTAGTCAATCCTCTAATGTTAACCTAGGTACTAACAACTGGGAACTTGGAAGAAATAAAGAAAGAAAAACTGTTTATTGAAAGTTGAAACTTTTTCATCTTTAAATTTTAACTGCTGAGTGTAAACCACCGTCTAGCATTTATATTCTCGTTCAGTTCTGTAATATTGTCAATTCGAAACTGTTTCTAAGGATATTTTTGTTATTTTTAATCTTTTTTGAAATTCTAAATTTCACAATTTAAGGCAGCTTCTACTAATATAATATCTTGAGTATGATAGCGGAAAATCGAAGTGCGTATTTATGAATAAGATATTGTAACTATCTTTACGAATTTTTGAATGAGAAATAAAAAAAAATGCTATGTTATGCACTGTTCTAAACTAATCCAATATCTGCCACAATAGTTTGCGACGGTGGTACTTTGGTTTCCAAAGTTCTTTTGGTGACAATATACATGAATACCGCAGGTGTCAGTGTCCCTCCCTCCGGTGTCGGAAGCGGAGGCGTTCTGCAGCGTGGGCGGAGTGGGCGTGGGCGGCGTGGGCGTGGGCGTGGGCTCGCGGCTGGTGAAGCGGCCGCTGGGGCGCACGCACTCGGCGCCGCTGCCGCTGGGCGACCCCGCGCTGCAGCCCCCCACGGCGCACCACTACCTCAGGGACCAGATACGGAAGACGGTATGGACCACCTTACTTACGCTTTACTTCAGAGATCTATGTCATGTGGTCATTGTTGAAATAGCTGTTTTATTCCACCGTTTATTTTGTGTCTTGATTATACTCTGTTTTTGATTAACGATAATGTTGTAGAGATTCTTGCCGGAGTCTCGAAGATTCAACGTCCGAACTATGGTAGACTCACATTACGAGTGTTTTTATGATTCTATATTTTTTTTTGATTATGTATTAATTTAAACATACAATGAATAATGCGAGCTTTAACACGTACCTCCACGGTGAACAATTAAAATAACAAAATACCCGAGAGAAATCAAATTAAGATTAGGATTAATAGTTATGTTTTCTTAATTTTTCATATTTTTTTACTATTATTATAATTTTTCGAAATAGTGAAGTTATGAATATAATTATTTAGGAACACGTAACTAAATCAAAAATGTGTGGAACTTTTCTGTTGGTTTTTTTTCTAAGAAACTTTAGTTGAGTTTGATTTGACCATTGTACTTGTGCAGGTCCTAACTCGCGCGCACGACGCAGCAGCCCAGCTGCGTGAAGAAGAGGGCGAGGTGATCGACCTCACATCCCGCCGCGCGGCGCCCCCGCCCCCGCCCGGCGCCCCCTGCGCCCCCACCGCCCCCGCCCCCTGCGCCCCCGCCGAGCCGGCCCCGCTGGCGCGCGCGCTGAGCTCGCCCCTGGTGGGCGCGCAGAGACCCGCCACAGGACTTGCGTATGACGCGCTCATGCTCAAGCACGGGTCAGTTACACGACAATTACTTACCGATATAATCGATTTGCCATTCTATAGCCCTAGCACGAACCGCTAACGTTTTAGTAATCAAAAAGTAAACGATACATTTTTTTCTGAAAGGCTTATGAAAAAGAAAAAAAAGTATCGTTTACTTTTCGATTACAAAAACGTTAGCCGTTCGTGCTGGGCCTACTGTATCCTCCACTTGAAACTCCACTGCACCACAGTCAAATACTTAACTGTAGGTTTTTGGGTTTAAATTGGGCTACGCCTTAAGGTTCGCTACTAGGGTCGGCCGGAGAGAAAATCTGTCAAATTTGAAAGCGATCGTGACAGCTATGGTCACACAGTGGTTGGGCCGTGAAATCCGTGCATAAATGCAATGCATAAATCCGGACGACCGTCTTGGTGTAATTGTTTAGAAGTCGGCTACTACACCAAAGGTTGCGGGTTCGATCCCCGAACATTACAAACATTTGTGTGCATGAACATGTCTGTTTGTATTGGTCTGGGTGTTTCCTATGTATAATAAGTATGTATTTACAAAAGAAAAAGTATTTGAGTATGTTTATCCGTTGTCTAGTATCCCATAAAAACGGAGTATAATTAACTCACTTGGGGCTAGATGGCGCTGTGTGGAATAATGTCCAGGGATATTTATTTATTTATTATTATTATAAATCGCGGCATGATAATCATTTGATGCGTTCACCAAAGATATTTTTATTTCGCCACCCAATATATTTCAGGATATAGGGCAAACAAAAGAAACTAACCAAAAATTGTATTTTATTAAACATACTAACAAGCGGTTTTGCCAATTATTTTTTTACACTATTATTTGCAATCTATTCTCGTGACCACGTTATTTGCACAATGTTATATCTGGTACTTGACGATTCCATCGAGATTTAGTTGTAACTTGGTTTATCCGTTCGATCATCATCAACACAAAATATTTCTTACATCCAATGCATATGATATAGCAATACACGGAGCCATTTCTAGTAACATGCAGAAGGACCCACTAATTAATTGGTCTTACTTGTAATGAAAAGCTGCAAGAAGCATTAAACGGAGCTATCTTGTTACTAACTAAAACGAGGAATTTAACAGTTGTCAACAGTTGAGACACTTTTAGTCGATAATTTATTTTAGATAAGAACACTTGAGTATAATACCTTTAGTCTCCTGTAGAGGCCATCGTATTTCAGGCTTTTTACGCTGAATTTAATACAGAATCCACCGTGATCTTCATCTTACTGGAATTGATCTACGAGTAGAGCATAGTATGAAAGGAAGTCACCCTCCGCGTTTTTCTGTCTGTTTTTACATAAGCTTTCACTATCTAAATGATAGTTGATGCTAATTATATTTTCTAGAACGTTTGTCTGTATAGTTCATTCAAATTACTACAGTGAAAAGCTGTGTGCAAATAGCCAGTTAGAGATAAAAATGCTTACACTGCCATTTTTCCATGGCTGACGTGAATATGATAATTCATATTTATATCAAAGTTCTATCTGATCCATTTTTTTTAAATTTAAAATGGGTTTGCGTTTGACCTCAGTCTTGCCAGCCACGCTTACCCAAAAAATGCCTATTCACTCTTGCCTTGAAGACACCAAGGTTGTATGTATGTATCCGGAAACACAGACGCAGGGAGGGCGTTCCACTCCTTAGCGGTGCGGACCAGAAAGGAAGCACCAAACCGCTTAGTTCGGACCGCTGGAAAGTCGACCACATGGAGATGAAAGCCTTCGCGGCGTCTTGTGTCAGGTCATGAAGTTCTTGCGCACACTCTCCGAAATACACCTTATAAAAAACCGATAGACAGGCAACTCTACGCCGATGCTCCAAACTCGAGTTTGGTTCCAACGAGCGTCTCGTCACCTATCAGTCTCCTGGCTTTTCGGTCTACTGAGTCCAGTGCATCCAGCTGATACTTGGCAGAGCCATCCCAGAGGTGGCAGAAGTACTCCATACACAACCGAATTTGTGCTTGGTACAATTGTAAAAGCTGTTCCGGTGTGAAGTGTGTTTCCATTTCGAATAACTTGTCATTATGTTCTATTGCTATAACTATTTCTGTTTCGTATAAGCAAACGCAAACTTTAATTTTTTTTGCTCGAGATCTCCATCCTAATTACTATGGAACGAGTGAAGTTTCTTTGACAGCCGTCTGCGCAGTCCCGCAACTCAGTCTTCCACATGACGCCGGGTGAGTGCACGTCACTGCGTAAAGAATAGGAAAATGAAATGGCAACTAGTACGAAATTGTCAAACCCAAGAGAGCTTTTAATCAAGTGTACTTATAAATATAAACCTGCCATATAACTCTCATGGTGAATCATGATAAAATCATACGTTTGATAAATTATGCATAATGCATATATGAACAAACAGTACGGAGGAAAAAAAACAAAGTTGTACTATTTTCAACAAAAGACCCTATGTGCGCCTATTTCGTGTAAATTATCCGCGTAATTATAAATGTCATTTTCGTCAAAAGCGACGTGCGCTCGCCTTGGGGACATGGGGGGGAGTGAGCTGCGACGGTGCGCGGACAGCTATCAAAGAAACTTCACTCACTCCATAGTAATTTGTATGGAGATTTCAAGCGAAAAATTCGGAATGTTTGGGAATTTTTTGCACAAAACTGAAATAAAGCAATAAAAAACAGCTGATTGGCAATGCTTCTTTGATATCTGATCTTTACACGTTATTTAAAACACGTAAGTTGTTAGTTTATATGATGCCTAAACTTTAGAAATACGGGAGTGCGTTTTGCACGTTTTTAGCGATATTCTGTTTTTTTTTCACATTAATCTAGTAAGTTGATCCATATACTGGAAGTTTGAGCTGATTGTGCAACTCTTTGACTACTATGACGATTTTTTTCGTGCCTCATACTTCATATTTTCTATATAAAACTTTAGTTTTCCCGAGAGCCGTTTTCCTGGTATCGAGCCTTAAGAGTGCGTATAAACCCAGCAAATTATTAAAATTCACCCGCGCCCCCCTCTCTGCGAACACTATCGCCCGCCGAACCACAATACATCTCTCTCGCTCGCTCAACGCGTAGTTTCCGTAGTATACGTAAAACAATCAGATAACACAGTGGGCATTATTTTTGTGAATACATTACCTACATTTTAATGTGTGTAATTTTACTTTGTATATAAGTTGAATGTTATGTTGTAGATAGTAGTCTCATCATTTAAATTATTTTTAAGGATCGGTATGCAAAAGGTAAAAACAGGACCCTATTACATAGACTACACTGTCTATCTGTCACCAGTTGATTTTTTCACAATAAATACTAAATACTAGCAGCCGCCCGCGACTTCGTCCGCGTGGACTTAGCTGTATGTGAAAAAAGATTTTCCCGCTTTTCTGTAGAAATTTTCCTGATTTTTCTTTGCTATAAACCTCACGGAGCCTGAGACCATTCCAACGAATGCAAAACCGTGGAAATCGGTCAGTGCGTTCTGGAGTTATAGCGTCAGGAAGGAAAACACGACTTATTTTTATATACTAACTAAAAATATAAATAAAATATTTTAAAGTAAATACACAAGCGGGTTTTTTTTTGCGTTCTTTGTTCTATATTAGTGACGGTAATAGGTGGACGCATTTGTATATTTATAAATAAAAGCTCCCCGGTGTCATGATTTGACCCGCCTTTTTTTTCGTGGGGAAATCTTCATGGATACCTCGCCGCCCGGGGAGACGACGAAGTTATGTTGGACTCCTACCGACTAAAACCCCGCGGCCGCTACCACGCGCCTCAAGGCGCTTGCAGGCCGCACTGGCCCCGCAACCCCACGTGTCACCCTTACGGGCCTCAGCGAGTGGGTGGCTAGTCCACCACACTGCCACTCCTGAGTTCTATTCGCTTCCCGGCGGTTGGACCCTACCACCGGTACTAAGCCCCCTCGCAACGCCAAGGTGAGAACTCATGAGGGGGTGGTTTGACTCTCCTCCACCAACTGAAGACGAATTAAAGGGTCGCATCCCGCCTGGCGTGATTGTCAGCGATTATAATAATAGATTTTCAATTGTATCTGGTTTATAGGGCGTTAAAAGGTGAATGAAAAATGAAAATGAATGCCAAAAACATCATCTTTATTTCAAGTATGTACATAATTATACGCGGGTCATTCAATAAATACTTACTTAGCCTACAAAAAGTAAAGGAAAATTTTGGAAAATGGCAATTTATTTTTCAACATAGTCTCCATTCAGTTCGATACACTTAGCACAGCGATGCTCAAACTTTTTTAACCCGTCCGAAAAATAGTTTTCGTCAAACTCTGCAAAATAGGCCTCCGTGGCGGCAATGACCTCCTCATTTGATCCATATCTATTCCCGGGGAGTGTTTTTTTCAGATTAGGAAACAGAAAGAAGTCTCAAGGGGCCAACTCTGGAGAATACGGTGGATGGGGCAGCAATTTGTAGCGCGATTCGACCAATTTGACCATGGCAACGGCAGACGTGTGAACCGGTGCGTTGTCGTGGTGAAACAGCACGTTTTTCTTCGCCAGGTGGGGTCGTTTTTTCTTTAATTCGGCGTCGAATCAGCCCAATAAATCGGCATAGTAAAGCCCTGTTATAGTTTTACCCTTCTCGAGGTAATCGATGTAGATCAAACCTTGTGAATCCCAGAAAACGGTGGCCACCCACTTTACCCGGTGACACTTTAGAACGCATACCATTTATTGGCATAATTTCATTTGCCATACATCAATTGCCATAAACATTAAAACGCATAATTTTTATTGGCATAAATTTTGAATCGCATAATCATTTTAATGCATAATAGTAATAAGGCATAATATCAAAAGGCATAATCATCAAAATGCATACTTTCGTTGACCATAACTTCAATAAGCATACTTTAAAACGCATAATGTCAGTACTCATAACTATCAAAAGACATAATGTCACTATGCATAACTATTAATATTCATAATTTTGTTTGACATAATATTAAAAAGCCTAATTCCCATAAGAGCATTTTTTCTACTTCAGGGCAAATCCGACTCAGCCAACCCCGACACCACGTGGTACTTGTTTTGCCCTACCCCAAGAGTGTAATTTAAACCCGCGTAGGCATGGAGTGGCGAGGCGGCCCGCGGGCTGAGCAGCAGGTGGCTATGAGCGAGGCACCGCGGCTGAGGCTGGCCGGCGAAGCCGGCCAACAAGCCGAAGCTGGGGTGCTGAGCGAAAGCCATCTGTGACGATTAGCACGCGTGGGACCGCCGGAGCCTCGCAATGCCGGAGCCGTGACAGAATTCTTTGCTGTCTACATTTCACTATGAGCAAAATAATTAATATATTATATCACTACGAGCAAATGATGTATAATTTATTTATTATTAAACTAAATGAAGGCGGTTTTCGGACTTTACATGCAGCTTGCGGTGAACATGTAATATTTGTAAGCTTGCATAACAAATGTATGCTTTTTGAAATTATAGTAAATGAGAGTTATGCCTTATGAAAATATGGATTTTGACACTTATGCTTATCAAAAGTATGCTTTTTGAGGATCATGTCTTTCGAATATTATGGCAAATAAAAATTATGCCTTTTAATACTTATGGTTAGTGAAATTATGCCTTTCGATGAGTATGCCTTACGAAATTCGGCCATCTTATGGTATGCGTTATGAAGTTATGCTTTTAGGAATTATGGCAAGTGATGATTATGGCTATCAACATTATGCATTGTGATTTTATGACCAAAAATGTTATGCGTTTCATTGGGTAACCGTACCACGTTTCTCCTGTGATGTTTAAGTTAGATAGGGTGCAACCGAATTGAGGAGCATGATTCGATACCATTTTTATTTTTTCAAAAAAGTACAACTTGTCTATTATCACTCTCTCTGCTGCATCGTACAAATTTTCAGCCTGATCTTCATTCTGAGCTTGTGGCCGACTACTTAGAGTGCGTCGTCGCTTCAATGAACTGTAATGAAAAAGTTCAGCTATTTCCAAAAAAAAACATGCAGAAATGACACAGTAGAAAAAAAAAATGCGGAAGCCATATTTTACAGAATTTAAGTTAAAAAAAGGCACAAATTACTCACTATTAGGAAAGTCATTTGCAATTAAGCATTAAAGTACTCGTAGCAAGTGGCGTTCTGAGTCAAAATATCGCTCGGCTCATGCGTTTTGTGGTTGCAGTTCTAACCACCCCACCCAAATTTTCCGTTCTGATCGGATTTATTTTATATTTACAGGAGAGTGCAAAGCAGCGGCCAGACAAAAAAGTAGGCGGGAAATGGTTAATTTCGGCGTCTGTTTGCGCTTAGTTACTTTCATTTAAGAAAGGATGGTTTGGAAAGTGAAGATTATCAGAAATTATCTAACGTTATTTCTCAAATGACTATTTCCCATTCGTTATTTTTCTAATGACAGGTCTCCACTAGTTTAAATGTTATCGATTGTACTGTAAGAATTTAGGCGAATACCTTTCTGGAGTATTCTCTTCATTCTTATTATGGTAAGTATTTTTTTCTGGCTGACAATAGTCTGTAGATATAGGCTGTCTATCAGGGTCTACATTTTCCAAATTCAATGTTGTTCTGTAAAATAAACACAGTACTTAGTATATTTACTCATGTGGTAGTAACTAGTTATTGTTTCAGCCAGCTTCAACTTTACTAAAAAAAAAAACCCAAGATGGAAAAGCGAGTATGGATACTATTTTTAAAGAAACCTACATAGTCGACGACGCGCATGCCTCCACAACTTCATTTTGATCACACCTGTCAGATTGTGAAATATTTTGAGATACAGCAATTCTGAAAATTAAATATTTTTTGAAAACAATTTACTTACAATAAATACCTGGTGGATTGAAACAAATTCCTTCGAAATCAACCTATTATTTGAAGAGACCAACTAAAGTCATGTGATTACTTAGCATATACTTTACACCATCTGTTTACGTCATTCTTCTAGATCGACTCAAATGAATTTATTTCTCTTAAAATACAATACAACATACCTTCGACAATTAGCCATCCTTTCAGTTTGTAACTTTTTTAGCTCTCGTTTACTAAGTCTTTTTAAAGTCCTTTTCTTTTTCCCCATTTCACTATTTATTTTGAAACTTGGAGCAGCTAAGAATTTGAGCGTAGTCTTCTCGTCTCAACGGAGCGATCGGTACTGATGTGTGAAATAGAAATATGTGTCAAGCTTCACAAACGTGCGACGGGAGATGGCTTTTTCCGCGGAATCAAAACGTATTAAGTGCCAAAAGTGTTTAATCGTTATAAATCCAAAACTAAAAGGAATTTTAAAAAATGACTAGACATAGCCCTTACTTATTGTTCAATATAATTATTTGTAAAAAAATTGTCATCATAGTAATTGCCATGTCCAGTATAAAACGAAAAAAAGGGAAAATCAGACGTAACTTCGTGATTTTTTTTTATCGAGATAATTTAATTATTTTATGTTTTTGATCAAACACAACCCTTGAAAATATCATGTAGCGTAACATTTAATAAATTCATAAAATTTCATCTAGTATTTATCACGTACAATCAAGAAAGAGATTGGTAGTTTTGCTTTATGCGCACTCTTAAGAGTGCGCATAAAGCAAATTTTATGAATTGTTTAAATGTTACGCTACATGATATTTTCAAGGGTTGTGTTTGATCAAAAACATAAAATAATTAAATTATCTCGATTAAAAAAAATCACGAAGTTACGTCTGATTTTCCCTTTTTTTCGTTTTATACTGGACATGGCAATTACTATGATGACAATTTTTTTATAAATAATTATATTGAACAATAAGTAAGGGCTATGTCTAGTCATTTTTTAAAATTCCTTTTAGTTTTGGATTTATAACGATTAAACACTTTTGGCACTTAATACGTTTTCATTCCGCGGAAAAAGCCATCTCCCGTCGCACGTTTGTGAAGCTTGACACATATTTCTATTTCACAAATCAGTACCGATCGCTCCGTTGAGACGAGAAGACTACGCTCAAATTCTTAGCTGCTCCGAGTTTCAAAATAAATAGTGAAATGGGGAAAAAGAAAAGGACTTTAAAAAGACTTAGTAAACGAGAGCTAGAAAAGTTACAAACTGAAAAGATGGCTAATTGTCGAAGGTATGTTGTATTGTATTTTAAGAGAAATAAATTCATTTGAGTCGATCTAGTAAAATGACGTAAACAGATGGTGTAAAGTATATGCTAAGTAATCACATGACTTTAGTTGGTCTCTTCAAATAATAGGTTGATTTCGAAGGAATTTGTTTCAATCCACCAGGTATTTATTGTAAGTAAATTGTTTTCAAATAATATTTAATTTTCAGAATTGCTGTATCTCAAAATATTTCACAATCTGACAGGTGTGATCAAAATGGAGTTGTGGAGGCATGCGCGTCGTCGACTATGTAGGTTTCCTTAAAAATAGTATCCATACTCGCTTTTCCATCTTGGGTTCTTTTTTTTAGTAAAGTTGAAGCTGGCTGAAACAATAACTAGTTACTACCACATGAGTAAATATACTAAGTACTGTGTTTATTTTACAGAACAACATTGAATTTGGAAAATGTAGACCCTAATAGACAGCCTATATCTACAGACTATTTCATATCTCTCTCATTTGAGAAATAACGTTAGATAATTTCTGATAAAGTTATCACTTTCCAAACCATCCTTTCTTAAATGAAAGTAACTAAGCGCAAACAGACGCCGAAATTAACCATTTTTTGCCTGGCCGCTGCTTTGCACTCTCCTGTAAATATATAATAAATCCGATCAGTTGAACGGCAAAGGGTTGATTTGGGTGGGGGGGTTAGAACTGCAACCACAAAACGCATGAGCCGAGCGATATTTTGACTCAGAACGCCACTTGCTACGAGTACTTTAATGCTTAATTGCAAATGACTTTCCTAATAGTGGGTAATTTGTGCCTTTTTTAAACATAAATTCCGTAAAATATTGTACGATGCAGCAGAGAGAGTGATAATAGACAAGTTGTACTTTTATGAAAAAATCCTCCTCAATTCGGTTGCACTCTATCTAACTTAAACATCACAGGAGAAACGTGGGTAATGTGGGTTTTTATTCTAAACTGAAACTTTCGTGTAATATGTGCAGAGGTGAATTCATACTGAACACGTCAGATCCACAACCAACCCAGAACCTAAACATAAACACAGCCGCTGTCACTGGGATTACTAGTGTAGGCATTGGCTTAGAACCATTTCAAGAATTGAGTGTAGCCATGAATCTTCCCACAATGACGCACCAAATGTAGAAAAAACAAGCAACCAACAACAAGCACAACCGTAGGACCACATCGGAGACGTGTTTGGCGCTGTTTAAGCGGAATCCCGCGGAGTTTTTGCGTCGTTTTGTGACCGTCGATGAAACCTGGATCCACTGGTACACACCAGAGACCGAGAAGCAATCAAAACAAAGGATTCAGACCGGGGAACATGCTGGAAACAAGGCCGGAAAAGTTATGGCCACCGTTTTCTGGGATTCACAAGGTTTGATCTACATCGATTACCTCGAGAAGGGTAAAACTATAACAGGGCTTTACTATGCCGATTTATTGGGCTGATTCGACGCCGAATTAAAGAAAAAACGACCCCACCTGGCGAAGAAAAACGTGCTGTTTCACCACGACAACGCACCGTCTGCCGTTGCCATGGTCAAATTGGTCAAATTGCGCTACAAATTGCTGCCCCATCCACCGTATTCTCCAGAGTTGGCCCCTTGAGACTTCTTTCTGTTTCCTAATCTGAAAAAAACACTCCCCGGGAATAGATATGGATCAAATGAGGAGGTCATTGCCGCCACGGAGGCCTATTTTGCAGAGTTTGACAAAAACTATTTTTCGGACGGGTTATAAAAGTTTGAGCATCGCTGTGCTAAGTGTATCGAGCTGAATGGAGACTATATTGAAAAATAAATTGCCATTTTCCAAAATTTTCCTTTACTTTTTGTAGGCTAAGTAAGTATTAATTGAATGACCCTCGTATAATATGTACATACTTGAAATAAAGATGATGTTTTTGGCATTCATTTTCATTTTTCATTCACCTTTCAACGCCCTATAAACCAGATACAATTGAAAATCTATTATTATAATCGCTGACAATCGCGCCAGGCGGGATGCGACCCTCTAATTCGTCTTCAGTTGGTGGAGGAGAGTCAACCACCCCCTCATGAGTTCTCACCTTGGCGTTGCGAGGGGGCTTAGTACCGGTGGTAGGGTCCAACCGCCGGGAAGCGAATAGAACTCAGGAGTGGCAGTGTGGTGGACTAGCCACTCACTCGCTGAGGCCCGTAAGGGCGACACGTGGGGTTGCGGGGCCAGTGCGGCCTGCAAGCGCCTTGAGGCGCGTGGTAGCGGCCGCGGGGTTTTAGTCGGTAGGAGTCCAACATAACGTCGTCGTCTCCCCGGGCGGCGAGGTATCCATAAAGATATCCCCACGAAAAAAAAAGGCGGGTCAAATCATGACACCGGGGAGCTTTTATTTATAAATATACAAATGCGTCCACCTATTACCGTCACTAATATAGAACAAAGAACGCAAAAAAAACCCGCTTGTGTATTTACTTTAAAATATTTTATTTATATTTTTTCAGGATATAAAATAAGTCGTGTTTTCCTTCCTGACGCTATAACTCCAGAACGCACTAACCGATTTCCACGGTTTTGCGTTCGTTGGAATGGTCTCGGGCTCCGTGAGGTTTATAGCAAAGAAAAATCAGGAAAATTTATATAGAAAAGCGGGAAAATCTTTTTTCACATACAGCTAAGTCCACGCGGACGAAGTCGCGGGCGGCTGCTGGTATTTAGTATTTATTATGAAAAAATCAACTGGTGACAGATAGACAGTGTAGTCTATGTAATAGCGTCCTGTTTTTACCTTTTGCATACCGATCCTTAAAAATAATTTAAAATATGAGACTACTATCTACAACATAACATTCAACTTATATACAAAGTAAAATTACACACATTAAAATGTAGGTAATGTATTCACAAAAATAATGCCCACTGTGTTATCTGATTGTTTTACGTATACTACGGAAGCTACGCGTTGAGCGAGCGAGAGAGATGTATTGTGGTTCGGCGGGCGATAGTGTTCGCAGAGAGGGGGGCGCGGGTGAATTTTAATAATTTACTGGGTTTATACGCACTCTTAAGATTCACACAGTGGTGAAATGGGCCACATTAGGGAGACCGATAGCCATGCAGCACAAGATACAAGCACATGTTACAGCACAAGTTAGGCCTTTTGTTCACTAGAAAAGATGGCAATATTTGATCTAAATAATAAATATAAAAATATTTGGTGACATTCTGTCCTGTTTTTCGGTTGTTACGTAATTTACAAGAATCCGTATTGAAAAAAACATATTTTGTCTTCATTTTAATTATATTTTAGATTTCAGAACTGTTTATTTTTTTTCATTCAAAGTTTGTATTATGTTAAATGTGCAAGAAATATTTTCCTTAAATTATAGTTGTCTTCAAAGTGACTTTGGCGATCCGCTCAAATCTTGGATTGAATCTTCCCGTTTCGTTCCAATGGCATCAAAAAATCCTCGACTGCATCATTCGTCGCCATATTTAGATCTGGCTCTTTGCAGGTTTTAGGGCAGAGAGTGACTCGATGCAATCTGTGGGTCTACCTCGCAGTCACATGCGTCTTTTCACATCTCACTAGATTTTGTCTGCAGAAGCCAACCTCAGAACTTGTTATCAACTAATTCACTAGTTACTGAATGGTGTTTTTGCCTGTGTATAGCTGTGGCTGTGGTGCGCACGCGCCGACGCACCCGGAGCACGGCGGGCGCCTGCAGTCCATCTGGGCGCGGCTGTGCGAGACCGGGCTGGCGGCGCGCACCGAGCGCACCAGGCCCAGGAAGGCCACCATCGAGGAGCTGCAGGTGAGGCCCCAGGCACACGTAGCTGCGGCTGCTTCTGTAGGGTGAATGCCGCCGACCCGAGATGTTATGGGTCGACCTTGTGTCTTTATGCATACCCGTCTACCGGGGGGTGGACGGATTATACTTTCCTTTTAGTGGGGTCGCGGGAGACGACTTCTTGACAAACAACCACCAGCCATAGCACCACGAGCCATACCGAGCCATACGGTAAGAGAGCGCAAAAAACTGATGGCCGAAAGAGTTTGGACTGGAGACCTTTTCAGTGAAACGCAGTATAGGGCGCGCTCATCCACTAACAAAACCATCAGAGAAATCCGACCTAGTGGATGACCTAAAAGGGTTTCTTTGGATTCAGGTCGCCTGTAGCCGACTGCTCTGGGGATCTAATGCTCAAAACACGAAGGCTTTTATACCAGCAATGCTGCAGTTTTCCCAGTATTCTTGAGCAAAACGCAACCTTTTCGATAAAGAGTTATCTTCGAGTCCTCTGTTATTTTTTTTTTTTGTATAATGTCATTGTTATTTTGGCATTATGGATGGTTTAGTGCAAGCGCCCGGCTTGCCGACTAGTTCGAGTTCCACCTCAGCCTAAGACCGAATGTTTTTTCTGGGTTTTCAATATTTAATATTTTTGTGTTGTTCTCCTCCAGTCAGTGCACACCGAGTCCCACGTGGCCATGTTCGCGGGGCGCGGCCGTGAGCGCGGCGAAGGCAGCGGTACTGCGCCGGTGCGTCAGCTGGTGCGGCTGGCGTGCGGCGGCGTGGGCGTGGACGCGGACACGGCCTGGTCCGAGCCGCACACGGGCCCGGCCGCACGGCTCGCCGCCGGAGCCGTGCTAGACCTCGCGCTCAGGACCGCTAACGGCGAGCTCCGGAACGGGTATGTGACACAGTACACAGGCAGCGGGACTGCGCCGGTGCGTCAGCTGGTGCGGCTGGCGTGCGGCGGCGTGGGCGTGGACGCGGACACGGCCTGGTCCGAGCCGCACACGGGCCCGGCCGCACGGCTCGCCGCCGGAGCCGTGCTAGACCTCGCGCTCAGGACCGCTAACGGCGAGCTCCGGAACGGGTATGTGACACAGTACACAGGCAGCGGGACTGCGCCGGTGCGTCAGCTGGTGCGGCTGGCGTGCGGCGGCGTGGGCGTGGACGCGGACACGGCCTGGTCCGAGCCGCACACGGGCCCGGCCGCACGGCTCGCCGCCGGAGCCGTGCTAGACCTCGCGCTCAGGACCGCTAACGGCGAGCTCCGGAACGGGTATGTGACACAGTACACAGGCAGCGGGACTGCGCCGGTGCGTCAGCTGGTGCGGCTGGCGTGCGGCGGCGTGGGCGTGGACGCGGACACGGCCTGGTCCGAGCCGCACACGGGCCCGGCCGCACGGCTCGCCGCCGGAGCCGTGCTAGACCTCGCGCTCAGGACCGCTAACGGCGAGCTCCGGAACGGGTATGTGACACAGTACACAGGCAGCGGGACTGCGCCGGTGCGTCAGCTGGTGCGGCTGGCGTGCGGCGGCGTGGGCGTGGACGCGGACACGGCCTGGTCCGAGCCGCACACGGGCCCGGCCGCACGGCTCGCCGCCGGAGCCGTGCTAGACCTCGCGCTCAGGACCGCTAACGGCGAGCTCCGGAACGGGTATGTGACACAGTACACAGGCAGCGGGACTGCGCCGGTGCGTCAGCTGGTGCGGCTGGCGTGCGGCGGCGTGGGCGTGGACGCGGACACGGCCTGGTCCGAGCCGCACACGGGCCCGGCCGCACGGCTCGCCGCCGGAGCCGTGCTAGACCTCGCGCTCAGGACCGCTAACGGCGAGCTCCGGAACGGGTATGTAACACACTACACATTTAAACTCAAGAAGAATTGTGATAGTCATAAATTCAATACAAGAAACAAGAACAAACTTGTAAATCCTAATCTTAGACTTCATAAAGTAGGAAAATCATTTGTGGGTCAATGTGTAAAATTCTTTAATAAAGTACCTCAAAGTCTTGTTGAACTACCCCTTCACAAGTTTAAATCGCAAATTAAAGAAACTTTAATGAAACGAGGTTATTACAATGTAAAAGATTACTTGAATGACAAGGATTTGTGGTCATCTCAGAAATAGTGTGCTCCTCTGCACATCATGTATTTTGACTTTACTGTTGTTACTCTGTTATCGCAATTATTGTAAACAAACAAGATTAAAAAAGAGTAACTACCGAGTTTCTTGCCGGTTTCTTCTCGGTAGAATCAACACCTCCGAACCGGTGGTAGAATCACATTATTACTTTTTAATTTTTATGTTGTGACTTGTCATAAGTGCTTTTTAATAAGTTTACATGAATAAATACTATTTTTACTTACTTTACTTTACTTTAACTTCCCTTTCGTGTTAACCTAAAATAACTTTACTAGCAAAGGCCTGAATTTTCCATCTATCCCTATTTCAGTCAGGGCCAGCCAATCGGATCTAAATAATGAACAAGCAGTCAAATTGGCCAGTATGACAGAGTACTAAATTGCTTATATCATTTCAATACTGATTGTACCAGGGTTTTTTAAGCCTGCTGCGGCTATATCTGTTTCTGATAGATACATCAACACCAGCTCAATTTCGACTCTTCAATTTACTATTCTTTACATAACTATAGTCCGTTCGTGTTAACAATTTCTGACTATAGTAAGTTCCCAACTCGATAAGACTTCTTTGTTTTTGGGAAACCTTATTTAATTTTCTATTGTAAATCTACTAGAAAACCTTTGGCCAACTTAACACATTCGAAAGTACAGTCAACAGCACATCAGGACACCCCATTTCCGTTTTTTCTCTCGCTCTTGCTAAATGACATTTGTTCACGATAGAGCAAGGAGGACTGAACGAAAATGGGTAGCGTGATGTGCCGGCCACCGTACTTCTTGGTTTATTTTATAAAAATCTTTCAGTGTGTTTCTCAATCTAACGCAGTGTTCTCTGATTTACAGTTTCGCAGTAGTGAGGCCCCCCGGCCACCACGCGGAACCCAACCAAGCCATGGGGTTCTGCTTCTTCAACTCGGTGGCCGTCGCCGCCAGGATACTGCACACGCGGCTGCGGCTACAGAGGATACTCATCGTCGACTGGGTTAGTCTTTTTGCCTCGCTTCTCTCATATAACTAATGTGATAAGCTCAGCCGGTAAGTAAGTTGAGCTAAATATGTAGAAGACAAACAGTGGCCTCAAATTTCCGATGTTTAACCTTGATTTAATTGGGTATTTTTGAACTTCAAAAACCTTGAATTGTAGTCCCAAGAAAAGCTTTTGATAAAAAATACCCCTAATATAACAGAACTCTTACAAGCCAAGCAGGGAAAGCACAACTCCTTTCGAATTTAGAATTACTTCAAAACAACATGAGAGTAATTAGTCAGTGTTAAACTTAGCAGACTTTAGCTAGTTAACTTACGAAATGCTCATTTTGGCGTACTACAAGGTAGTGTTCTCGGGTTGATACTGTTTCTTGTATTTAAGTAAACAAATATGATATTGCTGATAGTTTACGGTCCCAATTAGGTTTTCCCTCAACTAATAAAATCAGAAGCAACTTCATGACCCTCAGCAAATATTTGTTTATCTAACATTGAAAGATTATCTTGTACAAATGGTATGTATGTGTATTCAGGACGTGCACCACGGCAACGGCACGCAGCAGATCTTCTACGAGGACCCTCATGTTCTATACATGAGCATCCACCGGCACGACGACGGGAACTTCTTCCCGGGCACAGGAGCGGCCTCCGAGTGCGGCGCGGGCGCAGGCCTGGGGTACACCGTCAACGTGGCCTGGGGCTCCGGCGCCGAGCCGCCGCTCGCCGACGCCGAGTACCTCGCCGCCTTCCGCGCCATCGTCATGCCCATCGCTAAGGTACATCACACGTACACAACTTACACACAACATACAACCGGTGACCAGTAGGCGAGTAGAATCCGTAAAATGTATCGTTTACTTTTCGATTACCGAAACGTTAGCGGTTCGTGCTAGCCCTACAGGCTCTAATTTAGTAGATGTAGGGAGTGAAACACTGTTCCTACTGCGTCTTTGTTTCCCGATACATACAATCTTGGTGTTCGAGGCAAGGGTGAATAGGCTTTTGCTGGACAAGTATGTTCCACCATCAGCCTAGTCATTGCTGACTGCCAGCGAGATTGAGGTCAAACGTAAACCCATTGTATAAATATTATTAAAAAGTTTAATAAATTTCAAAACAACAGTTGCTTTTCTTCTAACGACACTTCTATAGTCGAGACTTTTAAAAAAGTGCAGTTACAGATAATAACACAAATGTTCAAGGAAATTTCATGTCACTACCTAATTCAAAGTCCGAATGTGCTCGAATGTCTGTTTAGCACAAACTGAGACAGCTGACAACACAATGTATCAGCACTATGTAACTACTGTTATGTTAGCTTTCACGAAAGCGTTGGTAGAATACTCCCCTCAAAAGTGCAGACCGCGTCTCCAAGCTATTATTACATTTTCAACGAAACCATTAATGATTCCAATGCGCAGATATTGTTTTGAAATAAAAAGCATTGAAACTTTCTAGTTTGGTAGTTGTTTACGCGCTTATTTAAATTTTCTCATTACATCAAATTGGCGGGAATGCATCCATTTGTGGCGGATCTATTGGGCCACGCCCACTCCACCCCTCTCACCCCGGCCCCTGTATTCCTGCCCCGCTCCCTTTCCTTGCTTTCCCCCCATATTTTGATCCCCGCGCCAGTTTATCGATCGGCCGGCTGACGCACGCACGTCACGCGCAGCTGCGCACGCGACCTAGGTCCAGGACTCCAGTGCTGTGAAGAAGCAGTTAAGGCATCGGTAGACTCCCACCATCACCCTGTCCTTAAGTGGAAGTGCCCTAGAGAAACCTCAGGTTGGTGTATTTCCTTAGCCATATTGATGTGATGATTCCGCAATAAAAATATCAAATACAGGTATTCTCTAACGCCCCTCGCGCCACCAGTAGTAGTAGTAGTTTAGTAGGGTTGTTTCGCGACCCTACTGGCTGGAGTCTATCTAATATAATTGTTGTTCATCCTCCAGGAGTACGACCCCGAGATCGTGCTGGTGTCGTGCGGGTTCGACGCGGCGGCGGGGCACCCCGCGCCGCTCGGCGGTTACCGCGTGTCGGCCGCCTGCTTCGCGCACATGACGCGCGACCTCATGACCCTTGCCAATGGAAAGGTATACATTCATTTTGATTTACTTGTCTTATTTGTTAAATTTTGTAGAGAGAGGATTTTCTCGCCTGTCATTTTGTTTTCTTGTTATATGTCACAATACAAAGTTTTCTTGCAATGAACATTTTCAACCGGTATATGGGCGCAACGTGTTTTGTTTGTGAGTTCTATCAAATTCATGGTAGTTTAAAAAAATTGAAATGAGGAAGTTCAATGAAGACCGATATGTAGGTAGTTTACTTTCAATTGATTACTTAGAAATTT
The DNA here is from genome assembly GCA_950022985.1 of Udea ferrugalis. NCBI lineage: Eukaryota > Metazoa > Arthropoda > Insecta > Lepidoptera > Crambidae > Udea > Udea ferrugalis. The sequence continues at coordinate 792,056 of OX465527.1, read as the reverse complement.
GAGGGCAATGAACTTAGGGCATGCCATACCAAAAAAACCTACACTAAATGTTGTGAAAGCCACTCCAAATGTTACATTCATATAAAAGGTAATTTTATGGCATTTATGAAAAATTAGGGAGGTGTAGGTTAAGTGATCTGAAGTAACTGCGCGTATATCCTAAAATAAATTGTGTCAACTAATAAACGTGAGGCAATGATATTATAATAAAAAAAGAGGTAAATAGGTTACTTGTGCTGAAAAAGTGGTATCCGAAATCAGAACTTTAGTGTACGTGAGCAAAGCAGTGACAGTTTGAGACGACTCTGCGCAACATGTATTTGTCTCGTTTACGCTTTAGTAGATAATCATACCGTCTTGTGTGAACGTTTACAACATTTTAGGTACGCATGCAGTGGATAATTTTTGATTTCCCATCAGTACTGACATGATCTATCTACCCTTTTATTAATATAATATCATTGCCGTGTGGCCGGAGTTCGAAAGTCGATCTCTGCGTAGAGCGAAGCACAATTAACTTGAAGAAATCTTATTACAAGCGATGACGAGGCCCCTAAGACCTTGTGTCCGCGGTAGCGAAGCAAAAGATGAATGACTTGTAGTAGACGCGAGTCCGAGTTTCGCTTGGTATCTTCCTAAGTGCTATTTGTGTTTAGGTGGTCCTATCCCTAGAGGGCGGCTACGACCTGCCGGCGGTGTGCGACTGCGCGCAGGAGTGCGTGCGCGCGCTGCTGCACGAGTGCGCGCCCGCGCCCGCGCTGCCCGAGCTGGCGCGCACGCCGCACGCGCACGCGCAGCACGCCATACGCACCGCGCTCAACGTGCAGGCGCAGCACTGGCCTGTGGTGAGTCTCAATACACACACAACCGACTTACTCACTATCAAAGATTCCATTTTTCAAAAGAGACCATATTACAAATTGAATAAAGAACTTTTGAGAATGTAAAATTTTGACTCTAATGAACCATTAACGTTAATTGACGTCTCTGAGTACGGCAATATGACTTAAAAGCCATGCAGATAGAAAATAGATCTGCAAATGGCGTCCGCAGTCACAGTGAAGTAATCGCAGCAAAAAACATGTACGGACATGGATAGCTTCACCTTTTCAAAATGGAAGAAAGAACCAAACATGTTTTTGTCAACCGTACCATAAGTATCCGCCGTCATTTTCATATCTTTTCTTCATCTGCGCGGATCAAACCTTACAGTACAGAATTTCTTACAGTACAGAAAAAAATCAGACACCGGTGGTCGTCACATTACATGTTAACTGCGTTATGTCATTCTTAGGGTACCCAAAAAGATAAAAACGGAACCCCATTACTGAACTTCCGCTATCTGACTGTCTGCCACCAGACTGTCTCTTATAAACCATGATACCTAGAGAGCTAAAATTTTCACTAATTATGATTTTCATTGGGTACGTACCAGAATGTCTAAAATTGGAAAAGTAAAGAGGAATAAAAATACAAGTTGTACGAAAAGCCCCAAAAAGAGGTGGAAAGCTAGAATGTCTAAAATTGAAAAAGTGAAGGGGAATAAAAATATAAGTTGCCCGAAAAGAAAAAAGAAAAAGTGGAAAAGCCTGTCTTAGTGCATCTTTTTATAAATTGATTTTATTTGATTCATAAAATAAACTTGTTTCAATAAATACAACTATTAGATTCTGATTTTAACTTTACGACATACTGAATTGAACTGTAAATAAGCTATCATCTCGTGGCCATGACTACTGGTTAGTCGGAACGACAGTTAATAAATGCAAAAAAATCCGTGATAAGGCTGAAAACCAGACCCTGCTATGTACTGCTATGCTATTCTCGTAAATGCCAAATCTCACTTTGATCGTGATCAGAAATAAAAGCAAACTTTAATTTATTTATTGGCTTTACCTTCAATTGTTATTCTTCCTCATTCGTTTAGTAATAATTTCAAAATGTTATTTTGCTCAGTTCTTTTCACTCATACCATCACATTCGCGTAGTTATTGTGTTGTATGTACGAGTTATATACATGGATTAAAGACATTTTTATTATTTCATAACTCATTAGATTGCAATGTAGGCGCGAATCCATATTGCACTTTGGTCGCGACTTACATCTTGTGCATCGTCATTATCGTCATCGTCATCGTCATCTTGCTGAATTTATGTTACTTAAGTGTTCAATTAGAAGCCAAACGGTTAACTCGGGAGTTTTATTTGCAACATCCTCCCCCTTTGACACTCAGTTCGACTTTGTGACATTCATGACTTCAGCGTAACCAACCACTACATTGTGAAAAACGCCAGAATACAATTTCACTTAGATGTGAAGTGAGATGCCAATGCAGAATGAATGTTAACCCTCATGTTTGAAAGAAAGAAAGAAAAAACTTTAATTGATTTTCTTGTTTCTTGTACAGGTGAAGCGATACAGCGAGACTATCTCGATGTCCGCTTTGGAGGCGTCGAGCGCGGCGTGCGGCGGCGCCACCAGCCGGCTACAGAGCGAGCGCCTCGCCGACACCGCCGCCGCCATGGCCTCCCTCTCCATGCACCATCCGACCCCCCGGGGCCCCACCGCGCAACCACTCACGTACGTAGCAACCATCGGCGCCACCAGCCGGCTACAGAGCGAGCGCCTCGCCGACACCGCCGCCGCCATGGCCTCCCTCTCCATGCACCATCCGACCCCCCGGGGCCCCACCGCGCAACCACTCACGTACGTAGCAACCATCGGCGCCACCAGCCGGCTACAGAGCGAGCGCCTCGCCGACACCGCCGCCGCCATGGCCTCCCTCTCCATGCACCATCCGACCCCCCGGGGCCCCACCGCGCAACCACTCACGTACGTAGCAACCATCGGCGCCACCAGCCGGCTACAGAGCGAGCGCCTCGCCGACACCGCCGCCGCCATGGCCTCCCTCTCCATGCACCATCCGACCCCCCGGGGCCCCACCGCGCAACCACTCACGTACGTAGCAACCATCGGCGCCACCAGCCGGCTACAGAGCGAGCGCCTCGCCGACACCGCCGCCGCCATGGCCTCCCTCTCCATGCACCATCCGACCCCCCGGGGCCCCACCGCGCAACCACTCGCGTACGTAGCAACCATCGGCGCCACCAGCCGGCTACAGAGCGAGCGCCTCGCCGACACCGCCGCCGCCATGGCCTCCCTCTCCATGCACCATCCGACCCCCCGGGGCCCCACCGCGCAACCACTCACGTACGTAGCAACCATCGGCGCCACCAGCCGGCTACAGAGCGAGCGCCTCGCCGACACCGCCGCCGCCATGGCCTCCCTCTCCATGCACCATCCGACCCCCCGGGGCCCCACCGCGCAACCACTCACGTACGTAGCAACCATCGGCGCCACCAGCCGGCTACAGAGCGAGCGCCTCGCCGACACCGCCGCCGCCATGGCCTCCCTCTCCATGCACCATCCGACCCCCCGGGGCCCCACCGCGCAACCACTCACGTACGTAGCAACCATCGGCGCCACCAGCCGGCTACAGAGCGAGCGCCTCGCCGACACCGCCGCCGCCATGGCCTCCCTCTCCATGCACCATCCGACCCCCCGGGGCCCCACCGCGCAACCACTCACGTACGTAGCAACCATCGGCGCCACCAGCCGGCTACAGAGCGAGCGCCTCGCCGACACCGCCGCCGCCATGGCCTCCCTCTCCATGCACCATCCGACCCCCCGGGGCCCCACCGCGCAACCACTCACGTACGTAGCAACCATCGGCGCCACCAGCCGGCTACAGAGCGAGCGCCTCGCCGACACCGCCGCCGCCATGGCCTCCCTCTCCATGCACCATCCGACCCCCCGGGGCCCCACCGCGCAACCACTCACGTACGTAGCAACCATCGGCGCCACCAGCCGGCTACAGAGCGAGCGCCTCGCCGACACCGCCGCCGCCATGGCCTCCCTCTCCATGCACCATCCGACCCCCCGGGGCCCCACCGCGCAACCACTCACGTACGTAGCAACCATCGGCGCCACCAGCCGGCTACAGAGCGAGCGCCTCGCCGACACCGCCGCCGCCATGGCCTCCCTCTCCATGCACCATCCGACCCCCCGGGGCCCCACCGCGCAACCACTCACGTACGTAGCAACCATCGGCGCCACCAGCCGGCTACAGAGCGAGCGCCTCGCCGACACCGCCGCCGCCATGGCCTCCCTCTCCATGCACCATCCGACCCCCCGGGGCCCCACCGCGCAACCACTCACGTACGTAGCAACCATCGGCGCCACCAGCCGGCTACAGAGCGAGCGCCTCGCCGACACCGCCGCCGCCATGGCCTCCCTCTCCATGCACCATCCGACCCCCCGGGGCCCCACCGCGCAACCACTCACGTACGTAGCAACCATCGGCGCCACCAGCCGGCTACAGAGCGAGCGCCTCGCCGACACCGCCGCCGCCATGGCCTCCCTCTCCATGCACCATCCGACCCCCCGGGGCCCCACCGCGCAACCACTCACGTACGTAGCAACCATCGGCGCCACCAGCCGGCTACAGAGCGAGCGCCTCGCCGACACCGCCGCCGCCATGGCCTCCCTCTCCATGCACCATCCGACCCCCCGGGGCCCCACCGCGCAACCACTCACGTACGTAGCAACCATCGGCGCCACCAGCCGGCTACAGAGCGAGCGCCTCGCCGACACCGCCGCCGCCATGGCCTCCCTCTCCATGCACCATCCGACCCCCCGGGGCCCCACCGCGCAACCACTCACGTACGTAGCAACCATCGGCGCCACCAGCCGGCTACAGAGCGAGCGCCTCGCCGACACCGCCGCCGCCATGGCCTCCCTCTCCATGCACCATCCGACCCCCCGGGGCCCCACCGCGCAACCACTCACGTACGTAGCAACCATCATCATCATCCTAGCGATTATCCCGATTGCTCTACTCCTTCTCAACTTAGAACGATCAGTCATTCGGAATTACTCTCTGTAAGGCCACTGGCACACATTTCATCGCTTTTTTTAGGTGTATCCCGTTTGCCTGCAGGCCTGGCAGGAACGGTACAAATGTGTTAAGCAAATTCTGCAATCTAATTTGCGATTTTTTGCTGAAGATAACAGGTTACAACCTTAATAAAAGCAATAGAAGAGTTCCAGATGTTCAATTAATATTTGGAAAATAAACTGCTGAGGCCTAGCACGAACCGCTTACGTTTTGGTAACGTAAAAGTAAACGTTACTTTTTATTAAAGACAGTAAAAATTCAGAAATAAAGAGTATAGTTTACTTCTCGATTACCAAAACGTTAGCGGCTCCTACAGTACCTGCAGGCCTACCATGATTTTTCACTTGAGAGGCTAGCCTTTTTGTAGGGTAAACTGAAGATGAGACGCCATCGATGTGTGTAGGTATTTAATGTCTTGCATGTCAGTTAGTAAAATGTATATCATTCTTGATACAGGTCGGCGGAGAGCTCGCGTTCGGTGTCGGAGGAGCCGATGGAGCAAGACGAGGGCAAGTGAGCCTCTTCGCAGCCAGCGAGCCCGAGCCCGAGCCGAGAGCCGAGCCGCGAGCCGAGCAGCGCTCTGAACCGCGAACATTCCCGGCGCCCCGCGCGACCCCGCAAACGAAACGTCTCCTGCCAAATACTTATTCTGTGTAAATCGCGATGTGCTATATGTATATTGTATTATGTCATAGGATGTCTATTTGTCGTGATGATTCATAATGAATTTAGTGACGGTGTAGAGAATTTATGTGTAGGTGGTAAAATTAAGACAAATCTTAATTTGAAAGCTTTAAAATGTAGAAAAATATTTAATAATGTGTACAAAATATATTAAATATTATATATTTGAATGAGATAGGTTCGAGTACTACGAGATATGATAATATATATGCGCGCCCGCTCTTCGTGTCCGCAAACCAAAGATTGTTTCAAACTCACTCGCGACGCGCCGTCTGTCTGTCTCTTGTTGTATGTAAACTCTATTTATAAAACATGTGGATTTCTATACTTTTGTATGAAGATTGTCGCGTGTGAAGCGACGCGCGGCCCCGACCGACGCTTGTAGAAATTGTATTAATCCGGTCGGGTGTCTGTGTAAATTATTTATTTATATTATATATACTGTTTCGGAGCGACCGAGCGCAGACTCGCCTTCTATGAGATAGAACGCGAGTCGCTCGACCGCCTCCAAGATTCTAATGGAGATTTTATATGTCCGTTGAAGTAAAATAAAAGAGATTTTTCTTATTAAAGTTTCAAGAAATCGTATACTGTGTTGGATTAACTCGGTGCTCTCTTTTGGTCGCACAAACCAAACGTTCTTGGAAGTTGAATCCAGTTCTCGATCAAACTATTTTTAATGTTGTAATGCGAAAGCATTTTGTGAAAAAAAAATACAATGTAATTTGTATGCCGATGAAAAGGCATTGTCTTATGATATTAGGAAATATCTCTTAACGTACGAGTATAGTTGTCGGCCAAGCCGCGGGTCCGCGACCCTCGCTGTGCAATGCGTCTCGACGCCCCTTTGTTAAGTTGCGCTCATGGTAATTAGTTGGTCCTTTTCATTATAGATGTATTTTAAATTAAATTGTATATGATTGAATGGTATTGAAGAGTAATGTTTTTTGCAAATATTTGCACAGTGTGAATATAGCGTTGAGAGATTTTGAAAGCGCTAGAGTTGCAACGAATTACCGTGACCGCAAGCTCGCCCAGCTGTGGAGTAGCGTGGGAACGAATCTTCTGATGGATGTTAGATGTCCGGCCGGCCCCGAGGGCGCCGCTGATATATTTTTGTAAGATGGGTGACCGCGCGACTGAGGCGCGCAAACAGTTAAACAAATGTTGTGTCTTTGAAAATTTTATTGTTAAATTGGAATACAGATGAAATAATTATTTAATAAATGTATATATATTATATATATATTTGGAAATATATCTGAGAAATTATTTTAACGCCTTTATCATTTTGATTTTAAACCGAAGACTAACTAGTTCACTCTGAATCGTAGAGGTAGATAAAATGAGCCAGTCACTCTCATACGAGATTAGCCGGAGCCATACGAAAGGATAAAATAACAGTGTGCTTCATATTATCACTAGCGTGTTTTGTTTAATTTCTTAAAGCGTTAACCGAGAGAATGTAACTTTCGCTAGGTGGGTTAAAATCAGAAGAATCGTTTTAGGCCCGAATTTCGCTCTTCCGATGAAGCAATAATTGGAATAATTTCGTGATAAAAGATATTTATCAGACAAATGAATCACGAGAACTGTCGAATTATTACCCAGTAAACTTTGAATTCGTTAGATAAAAGTTTTACAAAAGAATACAAGCCCCGGCTGCAATGAGTGACTTAAAAATTAAATAGAGTACCTGAGTAGCAATTCACAACAGAGTCATCGTACGATTCGGAAACCATCATTTGAATCTAGATAATCACTTGTCCAGCGAAAGCGCTTGAATTTTGTATGTTATAGCATGGCATCTAGTATTTATTGAGCGAATAATACAAATACCTCCCACATCAAAAAATGGATTTATAATATTCTGAAAATTACCGAATCGTACGATAACTTGGTTGTGAATCGCTACCCTGGTCAAGAATTCAAGAGCAAAGGCGCGGTTATACGCACTTTATTCGTAGCATGAGTGTTGGTGGTATGAGCCCTTTGTGCTATTTGTGCCCGCCTCGCCATCTGCAAAGCGCCTGAAACCCAGTGGGCCCTGGTGGCAACTCTTATAGCAATGTCAAAACTCCTGCCTGTACCTATCCAATATAACCAATACAATGCTATGACTGCAGTAGTCTTAATATTGGTCTAAGTTCTGCACTTGTTCTGGCAGCAACAACATCGCCGCGAAGCTTCGAGCAATGAAACGATACATTGTTAGCTATCGTATGGAGCGAATAACATAACAATATTTAGTTTGATTATACAAAAATAACAATTCCTTACAAACTAGGTTCGAATAAAAAAATATATTTCTTACATATCTACACAGTACACCGCAGAGGTAAGCGTCAGATCACCCTCTGTAAATACATCACACCACACATCATAATACACAGAATAATATATATTTACATCATGTGGTATATCAACACCGCAGCGTAGTTAGCGTTATGGAACTTTGGCTTTAATTTCACTAAGTATCCGGTTTTTTATTTGATCTGTATATTAATGAAATACAACAAAACTTAATCAATATTTGGAAGTACATAAAAAATCACTCGACGTAAGGTAGCTTATGAAAATACCTGCGGTGTGTATGCACCATTTAGTCAGCAGCACACAATAACAACGCTATAGTGCGTACATAGTCTCGTAAGTAACAAAGTCTTAACATGATTAAGTCGGGTAGGAAGTTTTCACTTAAAACAGTTACGACTAGAATAAGTTGGCAACTTTAAAATGAAGAAAACAATAATTGATCGTACAAAAAAACTAACAACAATGTATCAATTGACTGTCATCACATCACCGTTTCTCTTGTCTTTTTGAGCAACTGTAAAATATATTTATTCATAGTGTTTTATATTTTCGGGCTGATCTTACAAATCGATAAACCACCCTATAAAATCTCACCAATTTAACTCATCGAGAAAGCTAACGCGTAGGTATTTACATTTAAAAACTTTAACGTTTTAACTTTCCTGAATAGATAGGTCGATTAAAAGATAGGTTGGTAACTAGCACTTGGTACTTGGAACTGATAGGGCAAATAACTTGACCATGTAAGTATGTATAACTACATTCACCGCACCGAAAATGATTATCTAGCAAATATCTACCCACAACATAGTAAAATCAAAGAACCTAACAAGTTTTACAACTTACCGTGACCAGTAGGTCTGACTACCAAACTACCTATGAATTGGAATAAATGCTATCTTGATGGCGTCGTTGTTGGTATGACAGGTGTTTGCTAGGCGCTTATGAAATAGCGTTGTAAGGCATTTTGCAAGCTTGTTTTCCTTTTGTAAGCAAGTTTATAAGTAATATATCTTTATTTTTGCTTATGTTAATATAACAAGGTCCATGATGCCGTAATTCTGGATATATGTTCATGCTCGTGACTGCCTAGTTCAAGATAAAACCCTTTTAAGACAAAATAACCACATTAGTGGAATCATGGGATTCTGACAATTCATCATTACTCTCACTCTTTAGCACTATTTTTTACGTAAAATTGACAATGTTGAATTCATTGTAAAGTTTGAAAAAAGCCTTTGCATAGGTACAGTCGGGGAATGAAAAGGTTGACAACCCTAAGATCTGTTTTTGCTTGCACAATGATGACATTGACAAGATCAATTGGTTCAACTGTCAATCGTGAAGGAACATACGTCTAATCGAATTTCAGTTTTATTGTCAGACCATAAAGCATACTTTTCGGCGTATTCTAGCCTGTTACACAGTTTTAAAAGGTAACATGTGCTTGCAACGCGTGTTTGAAAACTGGTCAACCTTTTCATTCCGCGACTTACATTAGGAAACAATTATAAATAAAGTATTTCTTACTGGACCTCCTTCAGTCTCGCTCAAGCGTGACCGCACTAGTATGGCTAGATAGTGGTCCACTTGTGACTGTGATCACCCGTGCGTTCGTGAATGAAGTGAAGTGAAGTGAAGGGCCCTCAGCGGGCGCGGCGCTAGAGGTTGTCGGGGGGGTCCAGCGTGCTGCAGCGACAGTTGCACGAGCTCACCGGGCACTCCGAGTGCTCCCTGGGTACCAACGAACATCATTCACATAATCTGTACCTGTAGCGATTGTTACATTGTGTGCTCTCGAAAATACAGCGTGTCGGGAGCACACAATACGCTATAATTATGCAAAATGTTCTTCATTGTAAAATAGATCAAAGCAATAAAACCAATTTTTACATAGAAACTATCATGCAATGATTCTTGGTTGGCAAGAGGTTTTATTCATTTTATACACTAGCCAAATCACGTCCACTAAATTGAATATGGACCTCCGTCATATTTCCAGAGTAACCGACTGTAGGCGCCTGGCATCCACTGAAATCCTAATGTTGCCTTTGTCATCAAATGGCCTCAATCGAGAACTTTTCGCCCAACGGCTATCAGCTTTTCGCGCTATGTGCCCTACTCACTGCCACTTTATCTTGCTCAATCTGGCTTTCGTGGCTTCGTCGGCGACTCCTATAGACCCCTATAGAAGGTCGAATCAGACCTTCTAGATAAATACCAAATTTATCTAGAAGGTCGAATCAGGGGTAGCTAAAGACCACTCTATATCACGTCTGGGATGTAAGTCTCCTATAACTGATGTAACACACAGATTGAATACCTTTGTTCCTAGGCACTGAGGTATGTTAGAAGGAATTTACATCATTTATTTTTTTCATTTGTTTTTGTAGTGCATCAGCTATGTTTGCGGAATACCAAATTGATGGGCTTAAGGCATAATTCGCATTAAAACGGGTTGTTCCTAACCCATCTGAAATAAAGATTAATTTTTGTTATTTCAATAAAAGTGCTGTACATACTTGAACCAGCTAAGCAGATGTGCGGCGTGTCCCCCGTGCCGGCACGCCACGCACCAGCTGAACCAGCCCCCGAACTGCGCGCCCCCCGCCCCCGCGCCCCCCACGCCCGCCCCCAAGTGGAGTGAGCACACCCCGCAGCGGGGCAGGGGCTTGCGGCAGTTGGGGCATGACGAGATTTGCTATAGTGAAAAGAACACATGAAAAATCATTTTCCGTTGTAGGCATTGGGAGAGAGAAAACGAAGACATGTGTATAATAATATCACGGTAAAGTAATATAACAGTAACATGACTACATACAAGCGGGCGGAACGCCAGTTATACCTACGCGCCCCGGCGCTAGGCTGATCTTAGGCTGATTCAGTCGCGAATGCGCCGCGTGCCATGCAGTATCGGACGGACAGTTTTGTGTGTTTTGTGCCATTTTGAAACATAATATTGTAAATGTACTATGTCAGAGCAGGGTAAAAGAGTTTATTGTGCTGTGTTTGGTTGTTTAAATTCATCAAGAACGCACCCAGAGATATCATTCTTTAAATTACCTGGAAACTCCGAAAGGTAAGTTTAAAATGTTTCGTTACGTACCTACATAATAGCACATAATTTTTTTTATTTTTTTTACACCTGGATTATTGAATAAATGAGTAGACAGGCTGAAGAATAGTGACAGACAAGACAAGTGAAATAGATGGTTCCGCGGAAGATTAAATAGGCAGGTTAGATAAGTAAGTAGGTAATTCGTGATACTTCACGCTTGCATTAAAATTTGCGGGTTTATAGTTTAATTCAACACCGGGTGAATGAATGTTATAACTTCGCTTTTTAAATACAAAATTTTAAACCAACTTGGCGTGCTTTATGGAATATATCCTGTTTCCATTCACATACGAATTTCATTTATTTGAATAAAAATACAATATTTACCATCACAAAAAACAATTTCTAAACAAGAAAGAAACAAGTATCCGGATGTTTTCAAATACTACAGGCGGCAGCCCTATCGCATGGCGACGGACCGCGCGGCAGTAGGCACTTAACTCAAGGACGGGGCCGAGTCATATTACTGTTATATTACTTTACCGTGATAATATAGAGAATTGTATTCCGCCTTCCACAATTGACGATGGAGTGCCACCAGACGAGAAAACATGATAATGTAGCTACTCGAAAAACAGTTAATGGCAATGATGACCAGCGGGAATGACAAAAAAAACACTTCATGTAGGTATGCAGTGTTAGAACTTAAGAACAAAAGTATAATGACAAATGTTGAATGACAATCGAGCTAAGCGTTCCTCATCCATTTTTTTAGAGATTGATTGCATAATAGTTTACTAGTTAGTGAAAAAAATATTTTAAAAATTATTTTTATAAGCAGAATACTGCTCATCTTTGATTATTTTTTTTAGAGGCATAGTAATAAGAAGTTAAAACTATAGTTTTTGTATAGTCTCTTCTAGTAAACTAAACTGCGCCATTGCATTTGAATGCTAAAATATACAAGTTCAAACGACCTTACTTGGCTATTTAGGTGATATTTTATAAGATGGGGACACTGGATATGTGCACTGTGTAGTCCTTGCACGAACCGATAAAGTTTTGAAAAGATTGAAAAGTAAACGATTCTTCTTGAATACAAAAGGAAAAATAAAAAACAGGTTGGCTTACTTTTCGGTTACTAAAACGTTATCGGTTCGTGCTAGTTCTACTGTTGTCTGACCTGCATCTTGGCGGCGGGCGGCGGCTGCGGCAGCCTTGGGGCGTGCACGCGCGCGCGGGCAGCAGGCGCGGCGACGCTCTTGCCGCAGTAGGAGCAGGCCACGGCCAGGCGCGGCGGGGGGGCCGGGGGGGGCGCCGTCAGCGCCAGCCACGTGTCCAGCGCTGAGCGCGCGCCCCACAGCCGCCAGGCGTCGAGTAATGAGCGGTAGGCCACCACCCAGCCGTACGGGAGACCCTAAGCAGATACACGCGGATATTAGCAAGATGAAGTTGTCTGCAAGAGATCGCTACCTAGCGATAAGACCGCCTAAATTGTACATTGGTCTCTGTAATTTAATACAACTGTAATGTTTTTGTGCAATAAAGAATATTATCTATGCGACACTGGCACAAAAAATACATAAATATAACAACTTAAACAACCATTCCAGTGACACTTTCTTGATCCTGTTTAATTGTATTGAATTTACTGTACCAAGTACCACTGAATAAATATTTTTTTACTTTTACTTTACTTTTTCACACATACACCACATTTAAATGCATGCACAGGCACACCTCCTAACATGCTAGACATAGGTTGAGAATTGTGACTGCCGAATTAATTTTATTTTATTTATTTATTTAAGAACACATAACAGGTAACAGTCAAAGAACAATTTTAAAATTTAAGCATGCAAGTAACTTAAAGACTAAACTATCACCCAAAAACATGTGTCCCTGACTTGATGGATAAAGAAAAACAAAATTCAATTTAATTATGTGAATTTAGTACCTGACCAATAGGATGTAAATCCTTCATTGGCTGTATTTTTGGTATATTATGTTAAGTATTACACTGTAGATAGGAAAACCAGAAAAAGGCATTCGGTCTTGGCATCAGGCGGGACTCGAACCCGCGTCTTTCGCAAACCTTTTCCTTTTTCTGGTTTTCTTAACTTTAGTAAGATGATAATGCATTATCCTTAATGCTAAAAATAAAATGACCTATTACACTGTAAATAAGAGCTATGGATTTTGTAGTAAAATGAAATAAACTTGCGTTTTTTAAAATATAAATATAAACCAAAATTGATACCAAACTGAACAGATTTTGCCAGCCCAAGACTGAAATGAGCTCTCAGACACATCAATATAATTTTTTCATTTTTCATCACATTAATGTTTATCCTGGATAAAAAAATAACCTGAGGATTTTCAGCAGTTAGCGCAGGGGCAGTATTATAGCACCAAGAAATCAATCATGTTCAGTAAATACACAAGTTGAGGGATTCAATATTACCTAATGATGATTAAAAAATTTAATCATCATTAGGTAATACGTTCGTTTTTATAAAAACCCTCCTTATTCATAAAAACGTTCGTTTTTATGAATAAGGGGAAAGTGGGAATATGGGTAAGTTATTTGCGTAACACGCATAAATATTCCGATTTTCAAAACTTAACAACTTTTAATTTTAAACTGGCCTATCCTTAGTTTTGACCCTTCGATAAAAGATGGCGTTGTAAACTTACTTTTTGCAAGCATTGTTTTTGCCTACGAAGCAGTGTAAGCAAGCAGTAAATATTTATGTACGGATGCTCATGATAATGTTGTCAAATGAAAGTAAAAGTTAACATTAATAACTTATGAACATTTTAAGTAGGCGCCAACTAAATGTGAACCAAAAAATACAGTATTCAAAAGTTACCCGCCTGTGTAAGACCCTTAAACAAGTACCGTAAAACGGGGTGAATCATAATGGAATCATTGATGGAAAAATATTAAAAAATCAAAACAACCTTTTTGAACATGTTTGTTAATAAAATGTGGCGTTGTTTATTCAAATGAACTCTAATTTTTCAAAGTTGGTGGCGTTTTCTTCTCACAACGTTCACCTCGATTTACCAGTATCCTTCATTGAAGATTGTTGTAATGTCCCAGTTGTCCAGGTCCTATAGTACTTACCTCCTTCGGGTCCTGTCGAGTGTCGCGAGTGTCCCTTGTGTCGCGAGTGTCCCGCGGCGCGGCGGGCAGACACCGCGCGGCCACCAGCGCCAGGCTCTGCACGTCTCCCGTGCGCTCCACCCACTTCTGCAGCAGCGCTACGCCTTCAGGACTCGCGCCTGATGCAATACACTATGTGTCAGCAGGGAAAATAGGTTTGGGAGAACAGTGCAAAATATACCACGAAGGAAATAAAGTTGAGGTTTCCGTCAACAGCGAATTCATTAAGATATTTCAAACGATAATTATTTACTAAAATTGTCTACAGCAATATGCTCGTAAAGATAGGAATACATTCAGTCTACCTGGCATCAGGCGGGAATCGAACCCGCGTCTTTAGCAAACCGGGCGACAGCAGCACTAACCATTGGCTACTGAGACCATTAACAGACCGGCCGATTTTTTCTGGTATATTATACCTGGCAGCCAGGTTGTTTCACCAATGTTTAGGCATATACCTTAGTGCACTCGCCCGGTTTGCGAAAGGCGCGGGTTCGATTTCCGCCTGATGTCAGGTAGACCGAATGTATTTTTCTGGTTTTCCTATCTTTAGTAAGATGATAATGCATTATCCCTAATGCTAAAAATAAAAATAACCTAATATACTCGTAGTTCACACATATTATAATAATAAGTAAAAACCTCTTACCGTTTTTAAGCACATATTACGACAAATAAATAAACAAAATAAAGTTTTTTATTTCAATACGTCTCATCTTATTGATGACTGATATAATTTATTTATTAAGTATTTATTTTATTTATTTATTTAAAACCCTTAACATCTATCCTTACAGGCTAAACCCAATGTGATAGTGTGGCTATAATATATTAACTAACTTAATTAACACTTTATTTAACTTAATTAACAATTAACACTAACTAACATAACACGCTACATATAAAACTACCCTTGCGAGTTCACTTGAATTGCTTAATTAATTAATAATGTAATGCTTTGGTTCAGAAGCAGGGTATTGGACTAAACTGTGGCCGCGGATTCGATCCCCACACATCCAACTTCACTTCCACTTGTAGTCAAGCAAAGAGACAAACAACAGTGCCTAATTGTTATGTATATTGACGTATCTCACGTTAATGAGGCATTGTGCAGTGTCTAATGTTATACAGTGTAAGTAAATATGACTAAAACAATATCAAAATTGGTGAAATTTAGGAGTTTAAACATGAAATGTCAAAAACACCTAACCTCACTTTGGTCTTGGAAAGCAAACGGATTTAAATAAGAATAATTTCAGTTACTGAACTGTGTCCCATTTAAACCATTTCACTATTGTTTTAAGACTAAAATAATTAAAAAACAGTACTTCCCTGTAACGGTCGAAAATAATGTAGGTATGACAACCGTCCGGCGCCAGAGTCTTTCTTAGGTGCGAAGTAGATACACACACAGCATCGTTGATTATTTAATTAACAGACTCAATACACCTTTAAACTATCGTAAACACTGATCATCATCATCATCATCATTGTCAGCCGCAAGAAGTCCACTGCTGAACATAGGCCTCCCCCATTGATTTCCAGAGCGCCCGGTTGCGTGCGGCCTGCATCCACCGGGATCCCGCGACTTTTATCAGGTCGTCGGTCCACCTTGCGGGTGGGCGCCCCACTCTGCGTTTGGCCTCGAATGGTCTCCAGTCCAGAACCTTTCGGCCCCAGCGGCCATCAGTTCTACGCGCTATGTGCCCCGCCCACTGCCACTTCAACCTGCTTACCCGCTGGGCCACGTCGGCGACTCCAGTCCTTCTACGAATCTCCTCATTCCTGATTCGATCTCGTAGCGAGACGCCGAGCATTGCCCTTTCCATAGCACGTTGAGTGACCTTGAGCCTTCTTATGAGGCCCATAGTGAGAGACCACGTTTCCGATCCATAAGTCATCACTGGTAACACACACTGATTATATACCTTCGTCTTCAGGCACTGTGGTATGTTTGAAGAGAAAACATCCCGTAATTTCCCGAATGCTGCCCAGCCGAGTTGGATTCGGCGATTTACCTCTCTCTCGAAGTTGGACCTGCCTACTTGGACAACTTGTCCTAGGTAGACGTACTCGTCGACAACTTCGAGAACCGAGCCTCCAACAAATATTGGAGTGGGCATAACAAGGGCGTTTGACATGACCTTCGTCTTGTCAAAGTTCATCTTTAGGCCCACTTGTTGAGAGACTCGATTGAGGTTCTCGAGCATGCTGCCGAGCTCTTCAAGCGACTCTGCCATGACCACTATATCGTCGGCAAACCGAAGGTGAGTTATACGCTCGCCATTTATGTTGATGCCGAGTCCTTGCCATTCCAGGAGCTTGAAGGCGTCTTCCAATGCGGCCGTAAACAGTTTCGGAGAGATAACGTCTCCCTGTCTTACGCCCCTCTGCAAAGGAATTGCCCTCGTGCTTTGCTCCTGTACTCGGACAGACATGGTGGCGTTTGCGTATAAGCTTTTCAACACTTCGATGTACCGATAGTCAATGTGGCAACGCTGGAGAGACTGCAACACTGCCCAAGTCTCGACCGAATCGAAGGCTTTCTCATAGTCCACAAACGCTAAGCAAAGTGGCAGATTATACTCCTCAGACTTCTGTATAATCTGCCGCAGCGTATGGATGTGGTCTATGGTACTAAACCCTTTTCGGAATCCGGCTTGTTCGGGTGGCTGGAAGTCATCAAACCTGCGAGAGAGACGGTTCGTGATGACCCTCGAAAACAGCTTGTAGACATGGCTCAGAAGCGAAATGGGCCTGTAGTTCTTCAGCAGGGTGTTATCTCCTTTTTTGAAGAACAGTACCACCTCGCTTCTGTTCCATGCCTTTGGCGTAGTGCCCTCGAACAACACGGAATTAAACAGCCTCTGAAGTACTCTGAGAACCGGCCTTCCGCCTGCCTTCAGAAGCTCAGCGGTAATTCCGTCATCGCCCGGCGCCTTGTTGTTCTTGAGCTGTTTGAGAGCCATCCTAACCTCATAGAGGCTGATGTCCGGGATGTCTTCGGTGTAATGTCGGGTTAGTTTGGCTCTGGGATCTTTGGCCGTACTTGTAGCGGATTCCGCGACAGACGTGTAAAGCTGCCCGTAGAATCTCTCGACCTCCCTCAATACTGCTTCTTGCGTCGACGCCACACTGCCGTCCTCCGTCTTCAGCTTCGACAATCGACTGCGCCCAATAGACTTGTCTCTTGCGAACACTTTGGAACCTTTGTTCCGTTCGATCGTCTCTTTAATACTATTCGTATTAAAGACACGGATGTCGTGTCGCAAGGACTTCCCGATACGTCTATTGAGCAGTCGATAGTTCAAAGCATCTTCGGGGGTCTGCAGGGGCAGAGACCGACGCTCAGCCATAAGGTCGAGGGTGTGGGTTGAAAGTTTCTGCGGTTTGTTCTGACGGCCAGGCTTATAAAACTTGGACCCAACCGCATGGATAGCTTCTACAAATCCGGTACTCATCTCGTCCGCTGTAACGCAAGTATCCAGACAGGCGAAACGATTAGCCAACTCAAGTTGAAAGCTCTCGGGGTTTTCGATATGGGCGCGAGTAGGTCGGAGCGTAGACTTCATCAGTCGAGTTCGTTCCAGTCTGACGTTCAAATTCAATGTGCCTCGTACCATTCGGTGATCACTACCGGTTTTCACCCTGTTGATCACTGAGACATCATTGAATATGCGTCTCTTTGTCGTCATGATGAAGTCTATCTCATTTCTCGTGGAACCGTCGGGGCTTATCCAGGTCCACTTCCTGTGAGGTGGCTTCTGGAAAAATGAGTTCATCGCAAAGAGTCCCTCTTTTTCCAGAAACTCGGCCAGCCTCTGCCCTCTCGGGTTCCGACGTCCATACCCAAATTGCCCCACTTTCGACTCACAATCGCCCCTCCTGCCCAGTTTTGCGTTAAAATCCCCCATAACAACACTGAAATGAGTCTTAGAGGCATGCATGGCTGTACTAATGTCCTCATACATAGCCTCTACCTCTTCATCTGAATGTGTCGAGGTCGGCGCGTATACCTGTATGACCTTCAGCGAATATCTTTTCGATATTCTGAGTATAAGGTATACCACCCTGCTCGACACACTTTCGATGGTAACAATGTTGTTTATAAGGGACCTGCGAACGAGGAACCCGACACCACCTTGGGACTTTTGGTCACCTTCCCGGTAGTACAGCAGGTTACCCGACTTCAAGGTTATCGAGTCCTCACCCTCTCTACGGACTTCAGATAACCCGATGATGTCCCAGTGTAACCCACTGACTTCTTCCTCCAATTCGATAATTTTCTCTTCTGTCCTGAGCGTGCGTACGTTGTGTGTTACCAGGGCCAGTATCTGTTGGGGGTGGCAGCTCGAACCGATCCGGGGATTCTTAGCACCCCCTGCCCCGCCGTTACCATGATCGCTGCCGTAACCAGGAATAGCGGGGCTGCCGGAGACTAGGGGCCTTGTGTGCATTGCCGTCATTCATGGGGGGAATTGCCAATACTCGCCACGCTTGGCAGGCGGGTTGGCGAGCGCAGAACGCACCCTCTCGCGCCGCGACGCTGCTGCCCGTCGCGGCCTGTGTATTTCGGCACGTTACTCATTCCGGATGGTTATCCCGCCATCGGTCGGCCGCCATATCCCCGTCCGTTGGCCATCAGGACGCACCGCGTGAAGGTGAGGTTGGCTTGGAGCTCTGGGATGGTGTTTGAGCTCCCTTACGTCCCTAAACACTGATAAAACTAGTCAAATACACTTAATTATATTAAAATTAAATTAAATTAGATCAGCTGTACAGCGAAACATCTGACAGCTGGTGTTGCCACCCCGGTACAAATTTTTGTGTGAATGAACCTGGCTATTTGTACTGGTCTGAGTGTTTCCTAGAGTATTCTGGCAGAACGAAATAAGTGCACAAGATGTCATAATAAGAAAAGAGCAGTAGAAGATCATAGTTTAAGAGTGAAGCCTAATAACAACGTGTTGTGCATTTATTCGGTTTTGCCAGAATACCCTATGTATGTATTTACAAAAAAAAGTATTTAAGTATGTTTATCCGTTGACTAGTATCCCATAGCGGGAGCATTTAGTTGCTTAATTTGGGGCTAGAAGACGCTGTGTGGAATAACGTCCAGTGATATTTATTTTATTTATTATTGCTTAAGTAAGTACGTTTTATAGAAGCTACAAATTTTCAACTCATTTTCAACTCAATAGTTTTCCAGGTAGCTTGGGTTTTTGTCGGTGTTTTCCATCACCGAAGAGTTAGCTACAAAATGTACAATAAACCCAGAGTAGGTGTTCCGGCCGTTCTTGAACGGAGCTAGAGTTTTTAACCACGGGGCCACGACGGTCTTTGAAATTAATCTTTATTCGAGCTGATTGATTAAAAACATTTTTTTTTCATCATAATGCATGAGGAAAAGCTCTAAGGTTTCACCATTCTGCTTAACAATATTTTAAACAGTGTGTAACGACCCCCTACCAGTGAGCAGTATCCCGGCGAGGTCCCCCTTGGCCGTGAGTTCGCGCGCCATCCGCCGCACGTACTCGTGCAGCTTGCTGTCGGACAGGTACACGCACGCGAACGCCACGCGGTCCTCCAGGCGCATCTCCGTCTCTGCCAGGACCTGCCGATCACATTACATGGTTACAATCAATGATATTTATAAAAAGTCGTAGATAGGTTACTTGTGCTAAAAAACGTGGCAAACGAAATCAGGACTTTTGACGACCTGAGCAAAGCAATAACAGTTTGAGTCAACACTGCGCAACATTTGTATCTAAAAAAGTCGTAGATAGGTTATTTGTGCCAAAAAAGGGGCACACGAAATCAGGTCTTCCGACCAAAGCATTGACAGTTTGAGACAACACTACGCAACATGTATCTGTCTCGTTTAGGCTCTAGTAAATGATCATGCTATATTATACACACGATCAAATTATAAGTACGTACGAGAGGGGTTGTTTTTTGACTTCGCGTCAGTACTGAAATAACCTATCTACGTCTGTTACTGTAATATCATTGGTTAAAATTGAATGAAAGGATACTTTTGCTACTTGTAAGATCCTTGACTCATTTTTTGCAGCTTTAAAATGTGACTACACCTTAACGAAGACGCGCTACCTATTCAAAGTAGTCGAACAAACAAGATGCCTTCGCGATTCAGTACAGGGGTGGCGGTTTAATACAGTCGCGATACAGCATCGATGCAAACAATACGGCGGACCACAACGGCAGAACAGCAGCGCGGCCCCACACAGTACATACCGCGTCGAGGTCGGGCTGCGGCGCGAGGGGGGCGGCGTGGGGCCCCGGGGGCCCGGCGGGCGCGGAGGCGGCGAGGAACAGCAGCGCGGCCCCACACAGTACATACCGCGTCGAGGTCGGGCTGCGGCGCGAGGGGGGCGGCGTGGGGCCCCGGGGGCCCGGCGGGCGCGGAGGCGGCGAGGAACAGCAGCGCGGCCCCACACAGTACATACCGCGTCGAGGTCGGGCTGCGGCGCGAGGGGGGCGGCGTGGGGCCCCGGGGGCCCGGCGGGCGCGGAGGCGGCGAGGAACAGCAGCGCGGCCCCACACAGTACATACCGCGTCGAGGTCGGGCTGCGGCGCGAGGGGGGCGGCGTGGGGCCCCGGGGGCCCGGCGGGCGCGGAGGCGGCGAGGAACAGCAGCGCGGCCCCACACAGTACATACCGCGTCGAGGTCGGGCTGCGGCGCGAGGGGGGCGGCGTGGGGCCCCGGGGGCCCGGCGGGCGCGGAGGCGGCGAGGAACAGCAGCGCGGCCCCACACAGTACATACCGCGTCGAGGTCGGGCTGCGGCGCGAGGGGGGCGGCGTGGGGCCCCGGGGGCCCGGCGGGCGCGGAGGCGGCGAGGAACAGCAGCGCGGCCCCACACAGTACATACCGCGTCGAGGTCGGGCTGCGGCGCGAGGGGGGCGGCGTGGGGCCCCGGGGGCCCGGCGGGCGCGGAGGCGGCGAGGAACAGCAGCGCGGCCCCACACAGTACATACCGCGTCGAGGTCGGGCTGCGGCGCGAGGGGGGCGGCGTGGGGCCCCGGGGGCCCGGCGGGCGCGGAGGCGGCGAGGAACAGCAGCGCGGCCCCACACAGTACATACCGCGTCGAGGTCGGGCTGCGGCGCGAGGGGGGCGGCGTGGGGCCCCGGGGGCCCGGCGGGCGCGGAGGCGGCGAGGAACAGCAGCGCGGCCCCACACAGTACATACCGCGTCGAGGTCGGGCTGCGGCGCGAGGGGGGCGGCGTGGGGCCCCGGGGGCCCGGCGGGCGCGGAGGCGGCGAGGAACAGCAGCGCGGCCCCACACAGTACATACCGCGTCGAGGTCGGGCTGCGGCGCGAGGGGGGCGGCGTGGGGCCCCGGGGGCCCGGCGGGCGCGGAGGCGGCGAGGAACAGCAGCGCGGCCCCACACAGTACATACCGCGTCGAGGTCGGGCTGCGGCGCGAGGGGGGCGGCGTGGGGCCCCGGGGGCCCGGCGGGCGCGGAGGCGGCGAGGAACAGCAGCGCGGCCCCACACAGTACATACCGCGTCGAGGTCGGGCTGCGGCGCGAGGGGGGCGGCGTGGGGCCCCGGGGGCCCGGCGGGCGCGGAGGCGGCGAGGAACAGCAGCGCGGCCCCACACAGTACATACCGCGTCGAGGTCGGGCTGCGGCGCGAGGGGGGCGGCGTGGGGCCCCGGGGGCCCGGCGGGCGCGGAGGCGGCGAGGAAGAGGAGCAGGGCGCGCAGGTAGGCGTCGGGGAGCGCGGGGGAGGCGGCGGCGAGGGCGTCGCGCCACAGACGCTCGTCGCTCAGGCCCGCCAGTGCCAGCGCCACCACCCTGGACACAACACAACACAAATGCACTTCAGTGATGGCTCAGATTATCAACTTTGAAATATTTCCCCTGAAAAGAAACTGCTTCATAAATAAATTTACAAAATACCTAAAGTGTATCAGCTTACTAAAGATCTGAAACCAGAAAAAGACATTTGGTCATATTGTATCTGCTTAGTTTTACTTTTTCTGGTACGCAACTTCTGTTCGCCGACTAGCAAAAACACATTTGCAGAAGTACCGATAACCGTTGGTATAAGCGTGTTCTTGAGTGGAAACCTCTTAAAGAAAGTGTGACGTAAGGCGCCCTCTGCCTAATTGGGCAATGATCCATAGCGTAGCGTAACACCTAGCGTTTGTTGAGTGACTTCACGGCGAGGCGATCTCGCAGCGATAATTACGCGATAAAATAAATGCCGCAAGCTCGCCGCGACACCGCGAAGCCCGCTTTGAATTAGACTGATGTATAAGGCGTTCACCCGCTGCGATATTGCCCACGAGTGCGCAGCAGAAAGATCGCCTAGCCGAGAAATCGCCCAACAAAGACTTATGTGAACAGGCTCTCATGGATGGTTGGTAGGTTTGTACGGTGGACGGCACATAATTCTACCCATTTCCGGTCAATCCTTGATCTATAGCAAAAGAAATGACATAAATTTGGCAAGAGCGAGAAAAAAAAGTAAAATGGGGTAGCTTGGTGTGCTGTTGACTATACCTGAGCTGCGGCTCTTGTGCTCTAGCCAGCACGTCGAGCGCGTGCCGCAGACGCAGATGGAAGGCGGCGAGCGCGGCGGCGCGGCAGGGGGTGCCCTCCGCCTCCGCGCGCTCCACCCCCGCGCACGCGCTCTCCCAGCCCCAGCCCCAGCCGCACAGCTGTAGCGCTCGCGTGCGCTCCACACTCCTGCAAAAAAACATAACATAAACGGCCTATACATATACGTCGCACTGCTGGTGTTCACGACGACTCCCACAGAACCCTAAAAACATAGTCAAAAACCGCGCCGCCAAAGAAACTAATTCGAGAGACTTCTCGAACCGAACACCGTATAGGCCATTATAGACCTTAATGCCTTCGCAATAAAGAAGGACCTTATAGCAACGGCACCGTACAAGCAATAATCGACCGTAACGCCTACGCGTTAAGGCGGCGAATCGAATGGCGCTCGACCGTAGGCAGCGACGACGTTCGCGCCAAAACATTCTCGCACGTTCCTGCGTTGTCTGCGGAGTGCGAGCGGGACCGAGAAAGCGCGCGAACTTTCCAGTCGCCAGGCGGCGAAATATAAATACACAGCGCGCCGGACCGAAGTTCAGTCTCGTTTAGTATCGTCTCAGTATCGTGTTGAGTATCAAATCAGTACATCGAGGAAACCGGAACCGACCTCTGAAGGAACATCAGGATATAATAGTACATCGTTAAGAACATCGCACACCGTACATCGTCTACCGTATTTCCATCACCAAACATCGTCTTGGATGATCATCGGATCATCATCTACGCACTTCGACCGCATCGTACATCGAACCACCATACAGTCCACATCCGTTCATCGTCAGTACATCGTGAACCACCGTATATCAAGATCTTCATCATCACATCATCTCGTCGCTCCAGAAGCAAAGACTCGGCGACGATCCACCACCGTTTACAACCCGTGCAGAACTTAAGGGAACATCGCCAGTAATCGACAGTGGTTCCTAATTCCGACTACCCGATATTTGTACTCCGATTTTAGGAACCAAATAAATCCCGTTTGCACATCGAATCTACAGCTTTCTTTTCTGCACAGCTGGGTACAGGCCTCTGTAGTGTGTGCACCTCAACCCCTATAAAGTGTGTTTGGGAACCGGTGTCCGACCCGTTAAGGTGAAGTAATATGATCTATTTCATGAATAAATCCACCATAATTAAGCACTTTTAATTATTTTTTTTTAAAAAAATTTTTAATTTATTTCAGGTAAATTTTACCTGCGTTTCAAAGGGTCTCTGATGACAGGGTGATATTCAATTTGTCACAACTTCTAAACTATTTTACTTGGAACTTTGATTTTTGCTTCAGTGTTTAGGTGATGTCTTTGGGTATCCAAAAAGTTAAAAATAAATGTATGTTGACAGTTTAGTTTTTCTGAAAAAAAAAAAATGTAAAAAAAACTAACAAATTCTATCACAATTTTCAAGTTCAAACATTTTTTTGAGGTATTTTAAGGGAGTTATGAAAAAATGCTTTTTTGTCTGCTTAATGCCTACTTTTGTAGCTGTCCAACGATACCACTTTTGTGACTGTAGGACCTCTAAATCGGCAGATATTGCAAACTAAAATAACCCACCCGTACTCCCGAGAAAAAAAAATTAAAATGGCGGCCATTTTAAAACAACTGGGGCAAAGTGCTTAATTATGGTGGATTTATTCATAAAATAGATCATATTACTTCACCTTAACGGGTCGGACACCGGTTCCCAAACACACTGTATATACGCATTGTCCATACTAATAAGGACAGAAAAAAGCGCAACATCGAACCATTAACACGTCTTTGAATTAGACATCTCCCGGTCCCATTGCATGGCGATCCTGACAGGATCCATCCATCCTGCATCCTGACAGAGTCGCCATGCAATGAGACCGGGAGATACTACACCTCACCGCAACCATGAGGTGGAACGAGCCTTACTCCAACACGCGAGCTCAGTGCGGATTGTTGGGGAGTGTAAGGTTAGTTAACAACTTCAATGTCAGATGTTATCAAACCGCTCTAAGGCTGATGTTGAGGTCAACCGGGACCAACTGCTTAACGTGCCTTCCGAAACATGGTGAAGCTCGAAATACACATCACTACATTGCGGTCAAGGTAGTCACCCACCCCATTTCCGACCCAGCGTGTGTTACTTTACAACAACGATCGTCGCCGATCACTGTCTCAACTGCGCCACGGGCATCACTAATTAACATAATTATCTTAATTATTAAACCGATATGTCTACCAATAACATGTCACCCGCAAGATCTCCGGTTACTTCGTAACCATGGCGCTTGTAACAGTGCCGACATAGCAATCCCGTTGTTTGCAATTTTAATAATAGTCTTTAGGAAAAGGGACTATTGTTTAGCTAGGTACATTATTTCCTCAGGTGTTCAAAGTTTTGATTTCAGGAGTCACTGTCTTAGAACAAATTACCTATCTACGTCTTTTTTATTATAATATCATTGATTGCGACCTCAGATCATTCTATGATCTGAGATTGCGACCTATCATTTCAGAGGATACAGATGCTGAAAAAGGTGGCAAGAGATAGGTTGCTAAGGTGGCAACAGATGCCGCCCGCGCGCGCTTTTTACCCAATGTCGAGATACTTGACAGATATTTGTCTCAAAAACAAAATTAATTGAAAAACAAATATTATTTTGTTTTATTTGATAGGAGTTAAACAGTAATAACAAAAAAATTCTTAACACTAATTGATAAAAAAAGGTATAAAACGTGTTTTGACTTTTTCGTAAAAAAGCGACACTGTTATATCGCGCGGGTAACAAAGTCAAACCCTCCGGTTTTCTCGACCAAAGGAGAAGAAACGACTATTATATCGATGTTGCGCATCTTATTCAATTCAATTCAATATTTCTTTATTCAAGTAGACCAATAAACAGTACTTTCGAATCGTCAAGAATCTTAATTTTAACCACTTAATAAACATACACATAATAATACAATATATAAACGATACTTAAAATACATGCACATAATGTGACTCTACCACCGGCCTTAGGCCCGCTAGTTAGTTTAAATTGCTATAACATACATGAGTGTGGAAAGATCTCACCCCATTTCTTGTAAAAAGGGACACCTGATTTGTTTAAGAGATAGTTGGTACCTGTGGATGGTGACGCGGCGATGCGGCAGGCATAATCACCCGCTAGAGAGAGAGAGATATAGAGAGAGAGAGAGATGACCTGTATATGGTGACGCGGCGATGCGGCAGGTCGGGCAGCAGCGAGGGCACGCACTCCGAGCGGTAGGCGCCCTCGCCCGGAGCACGCAACACGCTCAGCACGCCTGGGTGCTTGTGAGGACTGTTCCGGATGCAACCTGGACAACGATATATGATCGATATAACACACTCATTATTAAAGCCGTAACGGTGGGTCTAGTATCAGTGACTCAAGTTAGAAACCTTGTTGCAGCAGCATTGGGTATTAGTGCTTCAACAGTGGCAAAAATAACTAAAAAAGGCAGCTGCAACAGAATAAACTATTTACACCTAAGAAAAAACGTCAGCCCAGTAAAGTGGCAGCAGTTGACAATTTGAAGTGATAAGAGTATTTATTGTATTGTAAGAAACCAGAAGTGGAAATTATTAAAAAAAAATTACAAACAGAAACCGTTAATCAATTATTTCTATTAACAAATTATTCATTAACAAACATAGGTTTATTAGAGGAACAGAATCTAGTTCTAGCCTAGACCTAAATGCCTAACGCTAGTCGAAGTGACGAGACCGATGTGCACTCTTCAGAAGCTCGTAACAAAGTGAACGCGCGGCGACTCGACGCTCCTTTTTATAGGCAACTGGTGGGGGTAGTTGCCTCGTCTTGGGGGTAATCGCTTATAGTATATTTTATTAATTTAATCGATAGTCGATTTATTTCAAAACCGTTTTATAGTCAATGGTCATTAATTAATTATTACACATCTCTAAGTGGGTGGAGCCCGTTCATGAAGTACAGTATTCCCTGCAGTACATTGTTTAGAAAAATATTACAAAACTTTATGTATGTGATCTGTCAAATGTAAAATGAACACTTGGAAAGAGACACTGCTTTCAGTGTCTCTTCGACGATTCGATAAAAAAGTTAACAAAAAGGGCCCTATCTCTACAGCTGACTAGCTAAACACATGGTACTTCAAACTTTTGCACGTCTACTGCATTAGCTGGTATAGCTTGATGGATCCTCGGCTCATGTGAATTAATGTTATTGTATCAATGTATGTGAGCTATATATTTTAATGTAATACTCGTATGTAATAACCTGTAAGTTGATATAAATATTTCTACGCCACTAGTGGCAGATTGTGCTGTACATATTTTCATGTAAAACCTTTTACTACCACTCTCTGAGAAATAAATATTTTCATTTCATTTCATCAACAACAAGACAAAACTGAATAACTAGTAACACTTTTATCTGCTACTCCTGCATCCATGACTGCCGTGCTCTGCCGGAAATCTCAAATTAAGACTCCGGTCTCTGATTTCCATTGCCGCTTCGGTTAGGACAAGTGAGATACACTTGAAGTGCAATAAAACAATAAAATGGGTAATAGTAACCAGCATAATATTAGTAGGCGCTTACCATCCTCGACCAGAGACTTGCTAAGAGCCAGGAAGTGCCAGAGCCCGCTCAGTGCCTCGTCGTCGGCCAGGTCAGCGTTTTGCCACAAATCAGGCTGAGGGATTAGAATTTGATATGTTAATATTCATTCATCACAAGTTGCCTTAGCAAAATACGGAGTTGGGTATTTCTACCTACACAATAAAGAGGCAACAAAACGCTCTGTGACTCAATGGTCTCTGTGATTTTGTACCTGAGGGCTTAGTGCGAGTTTCTTCGATCAAACGCATCGAAAACGAAAGAGACAACCGTATTTTTTCCTCACTTTCCCGATGAGTTAAATTACAGTTGAGTCCAGAATTAGGCGAAATAACTTGACAGTTCACTGTACACTTATGTTGCCACAGTTTGGAATTAAACTAATCGTTTTACTTACCAAAATGGGAACCCGTCACTTGTCCGAAATTCACTAGTCCGAATTTCATTTGACTGAAAACTATTGACCAACATTTCATTTGCCAGATATATTGTTTGACATATTTTCAACTCGTCGATGTATCTTTTGATATAAGTGTCGTTATACCGAACTACGCTAAACCGAATTTCAGAATAAACTTTTTACTAATGCCCGAAGTCTTTTTTCAACTTTTTTCATTTACCAGATGACTTATTTGGCATATGATCACATGCCTAAATCACATTTTACCGAATATTACGAGGCCACAGCTACTGTATGATAACGTTCAACGTCCCGTTAACGTCGATTTTCAGTAATTTTAACTTCAGGGCGAATCCGACTCAGTCAACCCCGACACCACGTGGTCCTTGTTTTGCCCTACCCCAAGAGTGTTATTTAAAAGCGCGTAGGCATGGAGGGGCGAGGCCGCCCGCGGGCTGAGGAGCAGGCGGCTATGAGCGAGGCGCCGCGGCTGAGACTGGCGCCAACAAGCCGAAGCTGCGGTGCTGAGCGAAAGCCATCTGCGACGATTAGCACGCGAGGAACCGCCGGAGCCCCGTAATGCCGGAGCCGTGACAGAATTCTTTTGTTTTCCTTAAACTTGCATGTTGAATACTTGCATGCTGTTTGCCTGCGTACATGCTATCAATTTCTTATTTTATTTTAAATCCAAAAAATCCTTGTCTGTTTTTATGCTGCTTGCATTAAACCCGTAACTTTTTTATGATCGTTTGGTAAACTAAAAATATGGCAATCAAAACTGTGGTCTAATGATTGTTCTGAAAAACAATACTTCGGACAAGTGTCATTTCGGCCAGTCATCACTTTGGTAAAACGTTTTGTGGCCTAATGAAACGTCTGGCAAACGAAAA
The DNA here is from genome assembly GCA_950022985.1 of Udea ferrugalis. Classification (NCBI taxonomy): domain Eukaryota; kingdom Metazoa; phylum Arthropoda; class Insecta; order Lepidoptera; family Crambidae; genus Udea; species Udea ferrugalis. The sequence continues at coordinate 763,396 of OX465527.1, read as the reverse complement.
AAAAACAGTTGATAATTGGTCAACTGATACAGTGGCAAACGTCATTTCGGGAAAATGAAAAAAATGCCGAACGAATAAAACCGAAACGTTTTCGGGAAAATGAAATTCGGAATAAGAAAATTCGGTCTTATGATAGGTAACCGGATCGGCATCGGCACGCTTCAAGATTTTAAGGTGGAAAATAGCAATATACTTTAACATTATGGCAATAAAGTAGAAATTTCCGTGATGTGTTCTCGTAATAACAAAAATACCGCTTCGGTATGCTTGAGGCTGCTGTTTCGGCTTTTTCTACTTTATTGCCATTATGTTAGAGTATATTACTATTTGCCACCTTAAAATCCTGAAGCGTGCCGATGCCGATAGTGGGCGCCGGCCCTATAAGGATCACAATGGTCTGTTGCAATAGCACCATTAATTCTGTATTTTATTTCTAATCTGAGGAGTAAGTAAGTACCGTTAATGTCAGTTTTAAACTTACAGATTACATTACATACATGAATTCTTATATAAACACTAGCAGCCGCCCGCGACTTCGTCCGCGTGGACTTAGCTGTATGTGGAAAAAGATTTTCCCGCTTTAAAAAAGATTTTCCCGCTTTTCTGTTGAAATTTTCCTGAATTTTCTTTGCTATAAACCTTACGGAGCCCGAGACCTTTCCAACGAATGCTAAACCGTGGAAATCGGTCAGTGCGTTCTGGAGTTATAGCGTCAGGAAGGAAAACCCGACTTATTTTTATATAGTAGATTAAATACGGCACATGTCACTGTCGCAGTAGTTTTTATTTTGGTTCATATGTTGCAGAAAACCCGGTTATTTAGTGTTTATATAGTGAAAAATACAACAGGAAAGTTTAAAAACCCACATTGCATTACTTGCCAAACATGAAATGCCACCATTTTATAATTTTTCCTACGCCTGGCAACATTTTCAGCTGTCAAGTTAATTGCCCTGACTTCTGAGTTGAGTAGTGGTATTGAGTCACCTTGAGCCCGTAGTCGGTGAGTGCGCGCCGCCGCATGACGTGCGCGATGTCCCCCAGCTCCAGCTGTGCGTCGGCCCCCCTCCCGCCCAGGCCAGGGCCCCCCACGCCTCCGTCCCTAGACACTGAGTGGGTCACCTTGAGCCCGTAGTCGGTGAGTGCGCGCCGCCGCATGACGTGCGCGATGTCCCCCAGCTCCAGCTGTGCGTCGGCCCCCCTCCCGCCCAGGCCAGGGCCCCCCACGCCTCCGTCCCTAGACACTGAGTGGGTCACCTTGAGCCCGTAGTCGGTGAGTGCGCGCCGCCGCATGACGTGCGCGATGTCCCCCAGCTCCAGCTGTGCGTCGGCCCCCCTCCCGCCCAGGCCAGGGCCCCCCACGCCTCCGTCCCTAGACACTGAGTGGGTCACCTTGAGCCCGTAGTCGGTGAGTGCGCGCCGCCGCATGACGTGCGCGATGTCCCCCAGCTCCAGCTGTGCGTCGGCCAGCAGGCGCAGGGCCCCCCCTCCGGACCAGGCCAGGGCCGCCGCCCCCCACGCCACTGTGACCCGCTCGCACACTGTGTAGTCGCACATGCCGCCTACGGGACACAGTACAGACATCTTTAGAGTTACATGACCCATGCCGGTAGCGACATCTTGTAAAATGCTTTTTTCGTAGTGCCGTCATGCTATGTGTGTAACCGTGTAGGTTTTAACCTACTCAAAATTGCGTTCTCGTTTTATTTCGTAACTATCTATTTCGTAGACTAAACAACAAGCCTCTTAGCTCAGCGGCGCAGGCGGCAGTTTTATATTATGTTGTTACTAAGTGGTCGTGAGTTCAAATCCAGGCCAGAACACATTTTTTCTGTCATACTTGCTACAAATTAATAATAATTTTATAAAGATGTTTTTATTTTATGAGATTTTTCTTGGATCTTAACTGTGGATTTTGATTTGCTATCATTACAGATTTAATGATCAAATTAGTTGTTTTACTGTTTCATGTCATTCAGTCATAAGTAAGACAGAAAAAAATGATTGAGTCTTCGCCAGGATTCGATCCTAATTACAATTCGAGTTAAGACTGGCTCCTGCACCGCGGAGCTAATCGTCTCGTTAAGAGGAAGACGAAATATATAACTACGTATTTCATCCACAACACAAAGTAGTCTCAAATTACGTTATAACTAGAGGTCATTAAGAGTGCGCATAAAGCAAAACTACCAATCTCTTTCTTGATTGTACGTGATAAATACTAGATGAAATTTTATGAATTTATTAAATGTTACGCTACATGATATTTTCAAGGGTTGTGTTTGATCAAAAACATAAAATAATTAAATTATCTCGATAAAAAAAAATCACGAAGTTACGTCTGATTTTCCCTTTTTTTCGTTTTATACTGGACATGGCAATTACTATGATGACAATTTTTTTACAAATAATTATATTGAAAAATAAGTAAGGGCTATGTCTAGTCATTTTTTAAAATTCCTTTTAGTTTTGGATTTATAACGATTAAACACTTTTGGCACTTAATACGTTTTGATTCCGCGGAAAAAGCCATCTCCCGTCGCACGTTTGTGAAGCTTGACACATATTTCTATTTCACACATCAGTACCGATCGCTCCGTTGAGACGAGAAGACTACGCTCAAATTCTTAGCTGCTCCAAGTTTCAAAATAAATAGTGAAATGGGGAAAAAGAAAAGGACTTTAAAAAGACTTAGTAAACGAGAGCTAAAAAAGTTACAAACTGAAAGGATGGCTAATTGTCAAAGGTATGTTGTATTGTATTTTAAGAGAAATAAATTCATTTGAGTCGATCTAGAAGAATGACGTAAACAGATGGTGTAAAGTATATGCTAAGTAATCACATGACTTTAGTTGGTCTCTTCAAATAATAGGTTGATTTCGAAGGAATTTGTTTCAATCCACCAGGTATTTATTGTAAGTAAATTGTTTTCAAAAAATATTTAATTTTCAGAATTGCTGTATCTCAAAATATTTCACAATCTGACAGGTGTGATCAAAATGAAGTTGTGGAGGCATGCGCGTCGTCGACTATGTAGGTTTCTTTAAAAATAGTATCCATACTCGCTTTTCCATCTTGGGTTTTTTTTTTTAGTAAAGTTGAAGCTGGCTGAAACAATAACTAGTTACTACCACATGAGTAAATATACTAAGTACTGTGTTTATTTTACAGAACAACATTGAATTTGGAAAATGTAGACCCTGATAGACAGCCTATATCTACAGACTATTGTCAGCCAGAAAAAAATACTTACCATATTAAGAATGAAGAGAATACTCCAGAAAGGTATTCGCCTAAATTCTTACAGTACAATCGATAACATTTAAACTAGTGGAGACCTGTCATTAGAAAAATAACGAATGGGAAATAGTCATTTGAGAAATAACGTTAGATAATTTCTGATAATCTTCACTTTCCAAACCATCCTTTCTTAAATGAAAGTAACTAAGCGCAAACAGACGCCGAAATTAACCATTTCCCGCCTACTTTTTTGTCTGGCCGCTGCTTTGCACTCTCCTGTAAATATAAAATAAATCCGATCAGAACGGAAAATTTGGGTGGGGTGGTTAGAACTGCAACCACAAAACGCATGAGCCGAGCGATATTTTGACTCAGAACGCCACTTGCTACGAGTACTTTAATGCTTAATTGCAAATGACTTTCCTAATAGTGAGTAATTTGTGCCTTTTTTTAACTTAAATTCTGTAAAATATGGCTTCCGCATTTTTTTTTTCTACTGTGTCATTTCTGCATGTTTTTTTTTGGAAATAGCTGAACTTTTTCATTACAGTTCATTGAAGCGACGACGCACTCTAAGTAGTCGGCCACAAGCTCAGAATGAAGATCAGGCTGAAAATTTGTACGATGCAGCAGAGAGAGTGATAATAGACAAGTTGTACTTTTTTGAAAAAATAAAAATGGTATCGAATCATGCTCCTCAATTCGGTTGCACCCTATCTAACTTAAACATCACAGGAGAAACGTGGTACGGTTACCCAATGAAACGCATAACATTTTTGGTCATAAAATCACAATGCATAATGTTGATAGCCATAATCATCACTTGCCATAATTCCTAAAAGCATAACTTCATAACGCATACCATAAGATGGCCGAATTTCATAAGGCATACTCATCGAAAGGCATAATTTCACTAACCATAAGTATTAAAAGGCATAATTTTTATTTGCCATAATATTCGAAAGACATAATCCTCAAAAAGCATACTTTTGATAAGCATAAGTGTCAAAATCCATATTTTCATAAGGCATAACTCTCATTTACTATAATTTCAAAAAGCATACATTTGTTATGCAAGCTTACAAATATTACATGTTCACCGCAAGCTGCATGTAAAGTCCGAAAACCGCCTTCATTTAGTTTAATAATAAATAAATTATACATCATTTGCTCGTAGTGATATAATATATTAATTATTTTGCTCATAGTGAAATGTAGACAGCAAAGAATTCTGTCACGGCTCCGGCATTGCGAGGCTCCGGCGGTCCCACGCGTGCTAATCGTCACAGATGGCTTTCGCTCAGCACCCCAGCTTCGGCTTGTTGGCCGGCTTCGCCGGCCAGCCTCAGCCGCGGTGCCTCGCTCATAGCCACCTGCTCCTCAGCCCGCGGGCCGCCTCGCCACTCCATGCCTACGCGGGTTTAAATTACACTCTTGGGGTAGGGCAAAACAAGTACCACGTGGTGTCGGGGTTGGCTGAGTCGGATTTGCCCTGAAGTAGAAAAAATGCTCTTATGGGAATTAGGCTTTTTAATATTATGTCAAACAAAATTATGAATATTAATAGTTATGCATAGTGACATTATGTCTTTTGATAGTTATGAGTACTGACATTATGCGTTTTAAAGTATGCTTATTGAAGTTATGGTCAACGAAAGTATGCATTTTGATGATTATGCCTTTTGATATTATGCCTTATTACTATTATGCATTAAAATGATTATGCGATTCAAAATTTATGCCAATAAAAATTATGCGTTTTAATGTTTATGGCAATTGATGTATGGCAAATGAAATTATGCCAATAAATGGTATGCGTTCTAAAGTGTCACCGGGTAAAGTGGGTGGCCACCGTTTTCTGGGATTCACAAGGTTTGATCTACATCGATTACCTCGAGAAGGGTAAAACTATAACAGGGCTTTACTATGCCGATTTATTGGGCTGATTCGACGCCGAATTAAAGAAAAAACGACCCCACCTGGCGAAGAAAAACGTGCTGTTTCACGACGACAACGCACCGGTTCACACGTCTGCCGTTGCCATGGTCAAATTGGTCGAATCGCGCTACAAATTGCTGCCCCATCCACCGTATTCTCCAGAGTTGGCCCCTTGAGACTTCTTTCTGTTTCCTAATCTGAAAAAAACACTCCCTGGGAATAGATATGGATCAAATGAGGAGGTCATTGCCGCCACGGAGGCCTATTTTGCAGAGTTTGACGAAAACTATTTTTCGGACGGGTTAAAAAAGTTTGAGCATCGCTGTGCTAAGTGTATCGAACTGAATGGAGACTATGTTGAAAAATAAATTGCCATTTTCCAAAATTTTCCTTTACTTTTTGTAGGCTAAGTAAGTATTTATTGAATGACCCGCGTATAATTATGTACATACTTGAAATAAAGATGATGTTTTTGGCATTCATTTTCATTTTTCATTCACCTTTTAACGCCCTATAAACCAGATACAATTGAAAATCTATTATTATAATCGCTGACAATCACGCCAGGCGGGATGCGACCCTTTAATTCGTCTTCAGTTGGTGGAGGAGAGTCAAACCACCCCCTCATGAGTTCTCACCTTGGCGTTGCGAGGGGGCTTAGTACCGGTGGAAGGGTCCAACCGCCGGGAAGCGAATAGAACTCAGGAGTGGCAGTGTGGTGGACTAGCCACCCACTCGCTGAGGCCCGTAAGGGTGACACGTGGGGTTGCGGGGCCAGTGCGGCCTGCAAGCGCCTTGAGGCGCGTGGTAGCGGCCGCGGGGTTTTAGTCGGTAGGAGTCCAACATAACTTCGTCGTCTCCCCGGGCGGCGAGGTATCCATGAAGATTTCCCCACGAAAAAAAAGGCGGGTCAAATCATGACACCGGGGAGCTTTTATTTATAAATATACAAATGCGTCCACCTATTACCGTCACTAATATAGAACAAAGAACGCAAAAAAAAACCCGCTTGTGTATTTACTTTAAAATATTTTATTTATATTTTTAGTTAGTATATAAAAATAAGTCGTGTTTTCCTTCCTGACGCTATAACTCCAGAACGCACTGACCGATTTCCACGGTTTTGCATTCGTTGGAATGGTCTCGGGCTCCGTGAGGTTTATAGCAAAGAAAAATCAGGAAAATTTCTACAGAAAAGCGGGAAAATCTTTTTTCACATACAGCTAAGTCCACGCGGACGAAGTCGCGGGCGGCTGCTAGTATTTAGTATTTATTGTGAAAAAATCAACTGGTGACAGATAGACAGTGTAGTCTATGTAATAGGGTCCTGTTTTTACCTTTTGCATACCGATCCTTAAAAATAATTTAAATGATGAGACTACTATCTACAACATAACATTCAACTTATATACAAAGTAAAATTACACACATTAAAATGTAGGTAATGTATTCACAAAAATAATGCCCACTGTGTTATCTGATTGTTTTACGTATACTACGGAAACTACGCGTTGAGCGAGCGAGAGAGATGTATTGTGGTTCGGCGGCCGATGGTGTTCGCAGAGAGGGGGGCGCGGGTGAATTTTAATAATTTGCTGGGTTTATACGCACTCTTAAGTAATTACTTACTCAATACGAGAACGTGGGTATGAACCTACATAGCTATACACGTAGAAGGAAAGCATGATAGAACTACGAAAAAATCATTAAAATAGATGTCGCCATAGAGTTAGGTGATTCAACCGCAAAGGCGTCTGTATATAAACAGAGTCAAAAGTATGTTAGTACTACAGTACTTTGCCACAATGTCTAATTTGACAATATCGTGATACTTTCTATGACAAAATCAACAAAGATAAAAGTGAAAGGTCAACAACAACAAGAGGCTTCATTTAGGCAAAAAGGATGTTCCAGCCCATATAATTCTGAGAAAACGAGTGTTCAATGAAATGAATTATTTTAAACTTTGTATGATTTCAGATTATTCGATATCAAAGTTGAGCACGCCTTCAAACTCATGCGGTCCCGTAAAGTGTCCATACAGCTGAATGGGACAGCTATACTTGTGATTGCTGCTCAACTTTGATTTGCGTTTATGAATTCTAGTACTAAGGAAACTCTCAATTAAGTTTGTTTCAATCCAATGACGATGGTTTTCCCTTCTCACGCCATTTTAAAACAACTTACAGTCATTACAGAGCGACACTACAAACACTGTAAAATAGGATATCGCTTCATATCTTAACATCACTATTCGCACTGCACAGCTAAAGCGCATAACGCATAAGTTAAGTTATACTTCTTTGCACAAAAAAAACAATAACACAGACACACATTACAGAGATTCAGAACGTAGTTATAAAGCTGCTGCCTTATCGCTAATAGGAATCTCTTTTAGACATACTTCAGGTAGATGCGCTGCAATATGGTTAATAATCCTAATCTTAGACTTCATAAGAAATCATTTGTGGGTCAATGTGTAAAATTCTTTAATGAAGTACCTCAAAGTCTTATTGAACTACCTCTTCACAAGTTTAAATCGTAAATTGAAGAAAGTTAATGAAACGAGGTTATTACAATGTATAAGATTACTTGAACGACAAGGATTTGTGGTCATCTCAGAAATAGTCTGCTCCTCTGCACATTATGTATGTTGACTTTACTGTTGTTACTCTGTTGAAGCAATTATTGTAAATAAAGAAGATTAAAAAGAGTAACTACCCAGTTTCTTGCCGGTTTCTACTCGGTAGAATCGGTAGCAACTCGTCTGAACCGGTGGTAGAATCACATTCTACCACCGGTTCAGACGTGTTGCTTCTACCGAGAATTATTACTTTTTATTTTTATGTTGTGACTTGTCCTAAGTACTTTTTAATAAATTTACATGAAGAAAGATTATTTTTACTTTAATTAACAAAAAAATGAGTTCTCGAATGAAACGCGAACCTCATACGAGTGCTAGTATATTTACCTGTAAGGTTAATCGCAAGTAACCTAGCCTCGTGCGCGGGATGCCAGCTGAAGGAGGCGAGCGCGGGGGCGGCAGGGGGCGCGGGCGCGGGGGCGGCGGGCGCGGGGGCCGGGGGCAGCGGCGTGACGTCACGCTCGATGACGCTCGGCCCGCGCGAGTACTCCTCCAGCTCCGCCTCCACCGCAGTTGGTGCACCCTGGTACAGATATAGTGCCCTTCTTTACGCCGAAACATTTTCGATACATATTATATTGCCCCCCACTAACGTCGCAAGATGTCAGTCCACATACAACCGTTTAGTCTTCAAGGCAAGAGTTGACAAGCATTTTCTAGGTAAGCGTGTTCCACCTTCGACCTCGTCGTCGCTTTCCATCAGGCGAGACGGGGTAAAATGAGAGCCAAATTTAATTAGAAAAAAAGTCAAGTAGAAATGTATTGTAGAGAGGCACCTTAAAGATTGTTGATCTACCTATGTTAGCTTGTGTAAAGTTTAATGTTTTTACTAGTAGTGGCAGAAAAGTTGCTATCTTATCACTAAGTAGTGTGTGACACTCACCGCAGTGTCCACGACGGCATTGGCCGCGTGTCTGGAGTCGCTGTGGGCTTGTTGGATGTCGTGCAGCCGCAACGTGTTCGAGTCCCGCTGCAGAGATAGCAGAAGGTTGCGTCTGGAACAATTTTCTACGGTTACAAACATATCTTTTTAAAAATAGATATATTTGATGGACTGGTTGACGACATACTTGATGGCTCCCAATATCTCCACAGTAAACACTGTGAACCTTCGCTTTCATCTGGGACAGTTTGCATCACTAATTATTGCACTTCACTCATGGAGAATTTGTCAAAAAAACACTTCCTCTCACTGCTTTCTGAATGACATTAATCTAAATAATGCAATTTCGTGTTATAAAGAGGCATGAACTTTATCTTGTTACTTATCATTTTGACTCACAGTTTGCAGACTGCGTGGGCCACTAGATTGGTGCCACAAGTCCATTATACCAACGGGTAAATGGCCTCAGGTACCGTATCAGTGCAAATTTCTATAGGCACTGTTGACTATTTCTCATCAAGACCATCAGCTAATTTGTCATCGGTCTCCATACCTGGTGGGGCACCACTGTATCTTGTGCACGTGCCTCTGCTGCGGGAGCGTCAGCAGCGGCCGCTGGAGGGCCCTCGCGTCCCACACGCACACCACGTTCTCTCCGCGGGACGCCAGCTGCCACGGGTTGAAGGGGTCCGAGCACACCCCGTAGCAGTACCGGCTGGTGGCTACTAGCACGCCCTTGTTTGATAAGTCTGAAACGCCGACGTAAAGATGATAACGTTTTCAAGAATAAGAGTAGCCCAATAACAATACCTTGAGGAACTCCAAATTTACACCCATTTCGTTTTATTTGTAAGTGTTTCTAATAAACAATTACTATTCGTTATGGTTTGGGAATTTTCTTGTTGCCTGTCACACAGGTAGGATTCTGGACATTAGACCGATTACTCCTACTTTATCTAATTTTTGAAACCATGATTAACAAGGTCAAACGTTTTTGACAAATCAAGGAATGAGTGATTTTTTTTTGTGTTTTTGTACGCTTAAGGCGTAGACGGGCCTTGTCTGCAATCTGTCTATGGGACTACTTGCTAACCTATCATTTAATTGGTTCTACTTGTTTCATTTTATTTATTATAACTACTAAAAAAGCCCTTTCTTACGTGTCATTAGAAATAATAATACTAACTCACCCCTGAGGTCGAATATCTTGATATATTTGAGGTTCATACTGGCTAGCAGCGTGCGGTTGGCGCAGTTGGACCATGAGATGTTGTGTGCTGTCTCAGAGAGTCCCATCTCCGCAACGGGTTTGCCGGTCTCCGGGGGGGACAGCGGGGCAGATTCTACACCTAGGAAAGACGGCATTATTTATACAGATGGAATGCAGTTAGTTACGAAAAGTCCTTTTGGTACAACATTTCATTCTTACCAAAAACATTTTCATGTAAAATGTTGCCAAGACAAGTGAATATTGTTTACCCTGTAAAAAAAATACCACATCTCATGTCCTGTCCAGCTACTGAATCTAAGAGCTCTAACTTTACCAACTTTACATATAGGTCAAAGTGTGTGCTTTACATACTTTGATGATCATCAGTGTGGCAGTGAGTGTCCACTATCAGTGAATATGTCAATGAGAGTTTCAGTGACAAAATTTTGCCAAAGTTATAAGGGTGCAAAAGAATGTCAGAGACTTTAGGGTAAAGGTAGGTCATTTTACTATCTACCTTCCCTTCCTCACTTCTTTTGAGCTTGGATTTGCATCTACCTATGTCATTTTTCAACTTCAAATCAATCTCTATTGACGCGAGGATTAGGTGTTAAAGTGCATATTAGGAATACACACAAGAACTATGGAGAGAAACAGCTCAAACACTAAGTCTCTAAGTCTAGAAGAATGTGTTGATTGAAATGACAGCTTCGAAGTGGATGAATAAACATTCATCCACTTCGAAGCTGTCATTTCAATCAACACATTCTGAAAACTGCTAGACTGCAGTAATTTAATCAAAAAGATATAGCTAATAATTACTTCTTGACTCCTCTGGTGTTGTGGAGCCACGGTTCACATCCCACAGCAGGATGCAGTGGTCGCTGCGGTGCTTCTCCATGGCAACAGCCAGCAGGTTTGTCTCCACATGGCTCCATGAGACTGAGTTGCAGAGCCGTGCATGTCGGGGATCTGTGCAAGGCAAAGTGTATGGAATAACGTCCAGTGATGCCTATTATTACATTTACGATATTTTTATCAACTGAAAGTGACAAGTATCTGGACCATCTGAAGCTTGGCAGATACTGCAGCCTTTTGAAATATTTTTTTAATGATTGAAGCACACTCCCACACCCAACATGGTAAGGTGTGTCAGCGGGTCCTTCCTTCACCAGACAGTTATCGCTGCAAGATACAAAATTCAGAACCATTTGGGTACCAATACAGAGTGTTAAACCATCAGGCCACAAGTAAAGTCAATATTATTCAAGTTGTTTATTCTAATTTTTTACTTACTGAATTCTCTCCCAACAAGCCCCAAAGGGTCATACGTCTGCTTGAGTGCCGTAAGTAAGACGCGGCCATTTGAGTGACCCAATGCCACCAGTGGTTCTGGTTGCTCAGCAATAGCACTGACATCCACCGCACGGACACCATTGGCACTCTGTGATGCTATTACCGTGGCACCACGGTTTGACGAGATTTGTGCATCTTGAAAACAAACAAAGCAGATTTCAGATTCATTATTTAACTTTCAATTCAAGGGTACTTACTAGAGCCAAAAATAAGTAGCTAACTAGTGATTTGCTACTACCCTCAAAAACTTCTCAGATTGGTTAAAAACACAACTTAACACAGGCAAAAATTTACAAAAAAAGAAGGAATGAAATAAAAGGCAGTTTATGCTTTTTTATAGTGTATTTATGAAAGGAAACAACTCACAAGCAGTCTTCTTCTCGATTTCTTTAAGTCTCGCAACTTGATATAAGGTTATGTCCGAACCCCATACAATGAATTTATCATGGTGTACGGGAGACCAAATTACGTCTAATTTAGCCCCCGACATTGTTTTACAATAAAAGATTCGCGACAAAGAATGCTCGAATTTCTGCGATTGCAGCGTTATCAAAATCAAAATAACAGTGTTTTGACATTTGTTGTCAATAGATTCGGCGTTTTGTTCACCGATGGTTTAGCGTTTCTTAGGCCTTGAAACAATGTATTTCTGCCCATAACGAAACGCACCTTCAGCAATGTCATTTAATTTCTGAACGATTTTTAGTCGGTGCTGCCCGCTTATCACTTAATTTACCCGACCACAGCGAAAGACCTTAGTGTATAGCTTGGCAAAAAAGTCCTGAAACGGAACTAAAAAATATTATCACTGGCAATACTGTGTTTAAAAAAAGCAAATTGGGAAGTTAGCGCCTTTTAGCTAATTGATACTTTTTTTATTGATTTTAGGTTTTAATTTTAATTTCAATTTTTAAGGCAGTGTCCGAGCCAGCTTCAAGAATATATCTCCCGATGAAAGGAGAAAATCATGATAACACGTGATTAGGGTTATAACCAACGAGGACAAACTTTAAATAAGCAAATCGACTAGTAATCATACACCTATAAGATGATGACAGTATAATATTAGCATGAGCGAAACATTGGAACGAAGTAAAGCTTAGGATTTTCGACAAGGGTTGAGAGCTAAGCCATAGATGAAGATTTGTCTGGTTTCGAATATTTAGACAACATTTTTCTATACCCTAATTATAATACATTATTGAAATTTTGGCACTTTCTTCTTTCAATTTCTTCACTTAGTATCGGAAACCGTCCTGACTATGTGTTTGTATGTAATGGGAATCAACTGTTCGGTGCCATTCCCTTTCCATTTCTGCCACCTAACGGCTCACGAATTAGTAAACTATCATAACTGTTTGTGTCGTAGTATACTGGGTGACCACATTAACGATAGTGGCGCCCCTATTAATTTCACGACTTTTTTGCCAGGCTGTATGTCATATGTCATTTTTTTATATACCTTTATTGTGATAATTGCTACGTCGTTAAGAATAACGAAACAATCATAATAATTATCAGACATGATGTGTATTGATGAATTACTACATCCTGGCCTTAACCTATCAGTCAGCAGGGTGACACTTTAGAACGCATACCATTTATTGCCATTATTTCATTTGCCATACATCAATTGGCATAATCATCGAAAAGCATAATTGTTATTGGCATAAATTTTAAATCGCATAATCATTTTAATGCATAATAGTAATAAGGCATAACATCAAAAGACCATAACTTCAATAAGCATACTTTAAAACGCATAATGTCAGTACGCATAACTATCAAAAGACATAATGTCACTATGCATAACTATTAATATTCATAATTTTGTTTGACATGATATTAAACAGCCTAATTCACATAAGAGCATTTTTTCTACTTCAGGGCAAATCCGACTCAGCCAACCCCGACACCACGTGGTACTTGTTTTGCCCTAACCCAAGAGTGTAATTTAAACCCGCGTAGGCATGGAGGGGCGAGGCGGCCCGCGGGCTGAGGAGCAGGTGGCTATGAGCGAAGCGCCGCGGCTGCTGAGGCTGGCTGGCGAAGCCGGCCAAAAAGCCGAAGCTGGGGTGCTGAGCGAAAGCCATCTGTGACGATTAGCACGCGTGGGACCGCCGGAGCCCCGCAATGCCGGAGCCGTGACAGAATTCTTTTGCTGTTAACATTTCACTATGAGCAAAATAATTAATATATATCACTATGAGCAAATTATATATAAAAATTTTAACAAAATTTTTATTTTAAATTTTAAATTTTTAGATAAACTAAATGAAGGCGGTTTTCGGACAAGTGTTCTTTGGATTTTTTACATTTACATAACATGCTGCTTGCGTTTAACATGTAATATTTGTAAGCTTGCATAATAAATGTATGCTTTTTGAAATTATGGTAAATGAGTGTTATGCCTTTTGAAAATATGGATTTTGACACTTATGCTTATCAATAGTATGCTTTTTGAGGATTATGTCTTTCGAATATTATGGCAAATAAAAATTATGCCTTTTGATACTTATGGTTAGTGAAATTATGCCTTTTGATGAGTATGCCTTACGAATTTCGGCCATGTTATGGTATGCGTTATGAAGTTATGCTTTTAGGAATTATGGCAAGTGATGATTATGGCTATCAACATTATGCATTGTGATTTTATGACCAAAAATGTTATGCGTTTCATTAGGTAACCCAGTCAGCAGACCTCGACAATGGATAGTATCAATTTTATTTATTTATTTCTTTTCATCAAAGCTTCATCTAACTTTACAGGCGATCCCAGCTACATAACAATCATCAATTTCATTTGGATATTGTGTCACCACTGTATTGTAGTTTTTTTTGTTATTTTGTGTGTTAGGAATTACTTACGAATCGGTTTGGTTTGTTTTTATTTTATAAACCCTGGCTAATGTCATTTTGACAACCGTACTTCCGATGACTATAGCTCATTCAGATTTCTTCATTTCCGACTCTGTCTCGGTATTACTTATATATTGGTATTTCTTGATTTTTTTCTCTACATGAAAACAAGTGACCTACACTCCCATTGGTTATTTACCAGCGCAGATTAATATTCAGCTTTCAAGTGTTTCCTGAACCAGATCCTTGTAGATTTTAGAATCCAAGGCTATCAATTATGTATCCATATAGCTTAACATCGATCAGTTAAGATGAAATAAAACTAAACTATAGACCAGATCGTAGATTTTCCCATTTTTAGGGGTATTATTATTTAGCATCTGTATTATCTTTGATATTTCAAAGATAGAGGGCGCTAAACTCAAGATGGATGAGCCCGGTGCGTACAGTCCTACCAACTTATCTGTGAAATGGCGAAAATTGGAACTACGACCGCCATGTTGAAATGTCATTCGATTGTCCGTGTCAACAATTTTTGAGTACTATGGTTGTTTTATTGTGATATTTCGGAATTTATGAAGTTGAATATGCCGAAAGCCATTAAAAGTGATGCTCAAAACATTATTCTTAAGGTTGAAACCTTTTTTAAAGAAGAAGCCTGGGGCTCAGTCCCCGATTATTCCGTTTACCAAAATATACAAACGAATTTCGGCTGCAACAGGTTAGTGTTGTCAGCTTTATTTTTATAAATACCTATATTCTCAATCAAATATTTAAGTCCACGGAATATTTGTATATATTCTTACTGTAGATTAACGTAACGGTAACGCACATCTAATATGTTACGTGTTAAATGGGTGAGCCAAATAACCTGCTGGTTTTTAAATTTCGATGAAAAAAATAGTCCTATGTTTCAGGTGTGAGTCAAGGACTTATTGCAAAAATAGATACAGAAGGGTATGCAGTAGAAGACACTGTTACTAAAATTCGGACACAAGGCAAGGATAGAAAACGCAAAAGTGGAATCATACACGTTGATGATTTTGACATGGGAGTTATACGGAGGAGAGTACCTGAATTTGATTCTGCTAAAAACGAGTTGCCTACTGTTCAAAACCGTCTAGAGGTCTGAAAGAAAGAAATAAATTACACAGGACAGCGCTGATGATGTCGGTAGTGCAGGTTCATCTAAAGATCATAATTACTGTAAATCTGGTTTTTAATAAATAATTGTAAAGCAATTTGTTTTTTTATTACATCCATTATGTACTTACCACTGTGAATTATGATTAGTATATCTTTGTTAGTGGTTAGGTACGGTCTTAACTAAATGCTGCAAATAGTACCAGGTACCTGATGCAGGGAGGGTACATAAATCACATTGAATGAAAGTTATGAGTGTGGAACATTTAGTTTGATTGTTAAGTTTTCCATATTCTAGTTTATCTCTCTAGTAACTGTTTTAGCTATCAAACCTTAATATCTGCAGGATTTCCATTTCAAACAAACAACTTATTTCAATAGACCTGTTACAAGTACCTTCAAATCGTTAAATCTAATTTACAAACATTTCAATTCTTCAATTCTTTTCAATAATTTCATTGGATCACTTTCTAAATAAAGCCATTTTTTAATCCTGAAGGACAACTGTTTAGCGTACCTACTTAACTACAAATCTTTTTTTTTTTATTAATAAATAATTACAATATTTAATTTTATTATTTTTATTGAATCTTATTTCTTATGACAAATGACCTACTTGTAAAACTTGCTCATTTTTAGGCACCCTATATTAATAAGCAACACTGAATCGACGGTGTCGTCCTCTTTCAGTTCACAGATAAGTTGGTAGGTCTGTAATGCCACCCTTCGTTTACGTCATTTTGACAGATCTCCGTAAAATAAAAGAGAGACCCCATTGACGAAACACTCAAGTGAAATCAATTCGTGTGCTAGAAAAACAAAAAATCAAGGGATAAAACTGCAGCAGCGGAGATTTCTGGCAAAGATCTGTTGCAAAATTGTGTGTGCTACCATTCACAAAGTGTTACGACTGCGTTCCGTGCCGTATTTAGGGTGAGTGACGTGATTGTTTACTAGAATGGCAACGCCTCTCGTTCTCCCACAGTTTCTCGCGCATTGTCTCGACGTTCTCACGTGTTGGTACACTTTTCCCGACCCGATTCAATTGGATGCTGTGATTATCGTATCTGAAGGCTCAGCAGTTAGGTTGCTCTCTGCCAGCCATACGGTTATCGTCAACTCTGTGTCTCTTGGGGTTCTGATTGATTTAACGTTGGTTTCTAAGCCAAAGCATCCGATATATTATCTAGACCACGTAAAGTATTCATAGTGCAGAAGTGATCTTACAGCAAACAGTCACAAGTTGTTTACTATGGGACTCAGCTGGCTTTCTCTGTCTCCTGACCTCAGGAGACAATTTTGAGCGCTAGTGATGTTCTCTGCGTTAGCCTATAAACTATCTACAACATTTCTAGAGGAACAGAAGGTAAGAGTAATTACTATTACCTATATTAACTGAAGTTATTACCATGAACATTATTTATTTTGACCCAGGTCACATTACTGTTACACAAAAACTGTAGACCAATATCTAAAGATCCTACAGCTGGGCAAAAACCTCTTTTCCCTTCTTGACGAATCTCTGTTAAATGATGAATGAGCTCTTTAAGATTCCCCAGGTCCTCTTGTTAATTTCTTTCATTAGCCTTTTATGCATACCAT
The DNA here is from genome assembly GCA_950022985.1 of Udea ferrugalis. Lineage (NCBI taxonomy): Eukaryota > Metazoa > Arthropoda > Insecta > Lepidoptera > Crambidae > Udea > Udea ferrugalis. The sequence continues at coordinate 746,521 of OX465527.1, read as the reverse complement.
ATGTGGCGATTAAACACTCACAAAGTGGCAGCATGATGATCAGATGTGTCTCTTGGCTGTAGTAACTGTTACCAACAATCAATTAGCAAGCTTGCTTGCCACTGACATTGTATACAAAAGCCTAAACAAAGAGTTTCTGTATGTTTAGTTTAGTTGCTTTTATCCCACAAAATAAACCACATGCATTGTTTATGGTCTATTTGCAAGTCTAATGCTGATTATGTTCATTATTGCAAGTTTGTCCTTTCAATTTAAAGTTGAATAGCCAATGCTAAGAATTCATTGCAAATTCTTGAATGTGATTCACTAAACATTTTTTCATGATAAATCTCATTAAGTATGACTCAGTGGCCGATCACAATATAACTTTTGTGGAAGAAGTTTTATTGAATGGAACCTTTATCTGCTATGAGTCACTTTTCAGTGTTTATGAGTTTCCATTTATTTACAGAGTAAATAATGTGATCATTGGATGTTCATTTTGTTGCATAAAATAGTATAAAGTAACAGTGCAATAATGTATGCCCTGTAAAAGTCAGTCTTACAAAAATATGAGTTGTGTTATGCATTAATTTGCATTTCTTTGGTAATGTTTGTTTTACTATCAAGCTTTGTTGGGTTTGTGAAAGGTGATGATGATTACTTAAAAGATTTTTCTATTTTGTCATTTATGTGTTTCATCATGTCATTAGTTGAGAGTAATGAGCAGACAAAATATTTATTAGATAGAACTATCCACCTTTTGCAATAATTATAGGAATACCTACTTCTTTATGTCAAACATAGCTGTTCAGTTTCAGGACTTAGTCTTTTTCGTCTAGTCTTTAAATGCTATAGTTGCTACACAACAAGTCTATTTAGATGGATTTTAGGCCTTGGTTCATATTAAGACTAGTGCAGTTAAAATCTAGTTTCCTCATTAAATGTTTTTTTCGTCTTCTGCTCTTGATGTAGTGTTTATTTAGTGGAGATGAAATCACCAATTATGTGTGCAGTAAATATGCGTGCTGTTTATAATTGATGTATGCAGTAAATATGCAACATATTTACAATTCATATTATTTTCTTATTTACAAATACTACAACAGAAACTATAAACTATAACCAGTTCCATCAGCTGTGTGTGAGAATAAGGATCATTTAGGCGCTTTGCCTAAGGTAGTGGAGGATGGAGAAGTTAGTGGAGAATCCTCCACTACCAACGCACATGAAGAGCAAAAAATCCGCGCTGCAGATGCCCGCCGGGTACTTGAATCCTTTGTGTTTGCGGTAAGGATAGTCGCGGGCATCGGCTGGCAGACGCGGTCTGTATTACTTCGCGGGTAAAAATACCGCCTCGCCTTTTTGTCCTTGACATGACATGACTAGATGATACTTAATAATCATAAGACCTTCATTATTCCAAACGGCGCCATCTAGCCTCGAACTTGTACTATGGAAGAAAGACAATGATTAGCAATTTTCTCTTTGTAAATACGTAGATTATTTGCTAATGCTTGGCAAACACCTAGACCAAAACAAACAGACATGTTCATCCACACAAAGTTTGCACTGGGTGGATGAACTTGTCAATAGAACCCTCAACCCTTCCTCTGGTATAGTAGTCAATTTCTTATCCATTACATGAAATCGATCGTCGAATTACTGTAAAAGTTGTCTATACCAAAACTTACATTATAATATATACATTCGCTTTTCATGTCCCACCACTGGGTACAAGTCTTACCTCACCTCTATTTTAGCAAGCCATAGTCCAGCTCGCGGGCTTAGAGCTGATTGTTGGCGAGTTGTTTAAAGCTCCCTAGTGATAAACCTTACTTGGTATCAGTAAGTCATCCTAAGACCCTAACTAGCCCTATTGATTGACTGATACCCAGTGACCAATAGCAAAAACGAACTACTTGATTCCGAAGCATGAAGAAACTGAAATCTCACTCAATTTCGTCACCCTTCTCCACCTGACGACGGCGTGCGGAAATGTTTATTAAAATATTTCGACTCTATCGAACCATATTAAGATGATTGTTGAATTATGCATAGATGCACAGCACAGTTCAGTGCCCCTAATTGCAATCTCATGTCTGCGCGTCTCCTGCTCGGTTCATTGTCGTCGGCAATTTCTATTTCTCAACCAGTCGAGTGGAAACCTTTCAGTTTTTGCGTACACCTGTTGTCGTGTTCTTGCACGTTGCGGAGACATGCAGATATTTTGGTTATAGAACTATCATCACTGATGGATCTAGTCGTGCAGAAAATAGGCATTGTGTTGGCCTAAAATGTCATTGAATAGATTTGCTTTTACTCCTATCACAGTTTGAATAACGATTGTTGATCTATAGATCGATAGTACATTTATTGCGGTTTCCCAGTTAACACATATTACCTTCATGAAATAAAACAAAAATGCATTTATCTATCTGGCGCAGCTATTTGATCGGTAAATGAGTTGATCTGTCACTTTAAATAGTATTTTGAGTAAGTCAATGGTGAGTTTGTTTGAAAGAGCCGAGACAGATGAGAAATAACCGCTCATGAGTCACCCGGCTTAGATAAGAAGTCTCACTTAATAATGCATTTTGCTGTGGCAGACTGATCACCTACTGTCAAAATCTCCCAAGTAACTTAGCCAACTTCTCCTTGCATAGACTAAAGTGCTGATATTTCTTCTCAATATTGCCATAAAACATATTCATTAGTGCCGGCAGGGGCCACACATCAAGCATTTAATTCTAGTTGGGAAATAACCTCTGGTTCAATTGGTATGAGGTTATTTTAACTGTCGAAGTATGTATGCAAACTTGACCTATTTATTATTTCAGTAAAAAGAAGGCAATCAAAACGTTTAAGGTTCGTCAGTAATTTTGGCTACGTGTCGGGTGCCGGGGCGGTACAGTTTTCGTACCAATTTCTGTGAGCGTAACATGTACACATTTCACCTAATCACAACAGTCGCCAGAAACATTAGCAAAATGTTTATGTAAGTCCCACGAAGACAGATAAACGGCAAACCTAACAATGTGGTTCTCGACGCTATCAGCTGTTATCGCATCTGTTGCGCTCCGAAGAGTTCTGAACTCAGTGCGTATCGAGATTAAGACATTGTGTGCCATCTTGATAACTTGCAGAACAGTTTTTATGCGCTGAGAAATTTAATGTTCATAGTATTCTGCATTTACAACTGGTTTCGCTGATTATGGATCAAATTCTGTAATGAGCAGTAAAACAAGATAGGGAAAGCAGCAAGAGTAAAAGAGGTAAGTCTGGTACTGATAGCGCTGCTTATAAATTAAATATTTTGACTCAAACTTAACACTAACAAATTTCAGTAAACAATACAAATAATATAGATAATTAATGTGGCTTCTTCTTTCTACAATAAATATTATTGTTGGGGAAATATTTCAGTCTGCTTCCAAGACGTGTCGTTTGTTGTCGGCTGGTTTATCGTAATCGGCAAAAACCTCCCCATCCAATATGTGTATTGATTTCTTTTCTCTACTGGCCATTACCTACTCAAAAATTAAAACAGTCGGATCAGTTTATTTTCGAATTGTTTTCTTCTATCTAATATCGTCCCTTACTCGCACATTTTTATAGCTCAACAAACCGTGCCAGGTTTCTCGTGGTACTGGTATGCCGATAAATGAAACAAATTATAAGGCCAAAGCACGTAGTACCATCTGCTAATGATCACAAGTCGCGTTATCATATACATTTGTGTATAATGAAAGCTGCAACTAAAACCCGTTATGGGAATAATATGAAAATATAGAATGTAAATTGCTATAGTCTCGAGTGTACGTGCAAACCCAGGTGCACTTAATCAGGCAACGAAAGTCAAACAACAAATTTCACCAAGTAGGTATTTGACCCTTTTTTCGTTAGAGCGAATATTCAAGGTTTCTCACACACAAAATCCGAAAAAACTTATTGTAAACATATCGTAGAAGGTATGTGTATTACTAAAATATTCAGTAACACTGATATTATTAATAATTGCTTATGAAGAGTGTTCATCTCTACCTACTCAGCCACTCCACCTTGCTTTCTCTACATATTCGCGATAACTTATAGGTATACTTTATGTGGCAATGTGCCGTTTAATTTATGTAAAATGCAATGGTAACGAATCCCAAACAAAAGGCCGGTGAATTCGGAATGTTTCCGTAAAGTGCGCCGGCGCAGAACGCCGCGACACAGTTCGCGCGGCACCGTTAGCCGTCCCGTACTCCGCCGTACACCATGGAGACCGTAGTAAACTGGGGACACCTGTATTTTTTGTTTGTTCATGGTTTAATTCCCTTACGGTCTGCGATTGCAATACCTTTCAGGAGTATGGTTATTGAACGTAGAAAACAGCTAATGATTCAAACGAAGTGATTCAGACGAAGTGGGCAAAGCACAAAAGCGCGACGAAAATATCAATCAAAGATATCTATCTTACTACTAGCTGCCCCGACAGACTTCGTACTGTTGTCAAACATCAAGTGCCACGTGACAGGTAGGAACAGTTGCTAAGAGAAAACGAATTTGTTGTTTTTACTGTATTCCTAGCATTTCTTCATGTTTACTCACCTTTCCTACGTTCCCTGAACATCCACAAACATTTAAAAACTAGCCAAATCGGTCCAGCCGTTCTCGAGTTTTAGCGAGACTAACGAACAGCAATTCATTTTTATTTATAGAGATTATTTATACATTTACAACAGGTTACTCTGATCTCGATGGATCCACAGAAGTATTTGCAGAACATGCTATGCCCCACTGATTGTACCTAAACCCTAATAGGTCAACTTCGCCAGTCATTCGCAATCATAACTGCACATCACGTAGAGCCTCCCATCAGTCACTCCTCACTTAGCCGTTATGTGGTTGACCGTCGTGTTGATAGCAGACGGTTTTATAAGCTTACACGTAGTATAAATGACACACCCTACCATTATGAACCTAATAACTTTCTAGAGGACTTAAAAACTATTTTGCATTACTAGTGGCAGATATAAGATAAGAAACACGAGATCATCTCATTACGTTACTCCACCGTTTGCGCAGTACTCTATTTTTTACTAAACAAACGAACATTGATGTGATGCTAACACGATGTTCAAACCGATAATCATAAATTAAACTGCTCCATACGCACCTGAAACATCACACATAAATTTATGCGATCTGAAAATAAAGTTTGATAAATGGTGTAACTGCCCAAACCATAACCGAACACACACTTCAAGTGTATACAGACAGACAGGCATACATAATGTTAAGATTTTAGGATGGTATTCCACAAACATGGTAGGCATTTTGCTAAACACCTTGACCTGCATTACTAGTAACTACAACATTTAAAAGTTCAGTGAAGGGAATGACATTATTGAAGATAATCCACATTGTATATTTCTAATAGAGCCTACATGGATGACATGGATGCGTGTTCTGTTAGTTCCAATCTGTGATGCTCATCAATGACGCATAACGCACTGATTAAAGTTACAATCACTATCCTTCCTGCTGTTAGTTTTAATTAACAGCAGAAAATATACATACATACATAAGTATGCGAGAGTAAAAGGATTTCTATCTGACTGTTGTAAAGGAACTTATGCTTTTGCTACAAAAGGGAGGGAGGTTTTGGTACTTTCGAGATGTAAATAACCTATGATTCGACCATAACTGACTCATAAGGATAATAATAGAGACAAAATCATAATTTGCAGACATCATTCCTCCCGTTAATCACTTCACCAGCAACTAGTGGTCAGTTTGTGAGGGGACACGCACAGAGGTGGACATCAGCTGGCTAATTAAAGCAGTTAATCATTTAATCATGATGGAGCGCCTGTGTTGTGTGAGTACTGCGATGGTTTAGAATCAATGCTACAATGGTGACTCAAGGTCGAGGATGACTTAACCATTGTTTTGCAGTGTTAATACTGCAATTGTGATACAGTGTGACTGCGATCTTATCGGTCAATCCTGTTGTGAATTTAGATGATGTGATGATCGTTGCGTTAACTACTCGTAGTTTTTTAGTGCGTTAAAAAGGTAGCGTATGCTAAGTGTTTCATACACTGAAACCGGCCTTCGAACAAATTGGTAGAATTCTAAAAATTATTGATTATCAGCGCTGCGGTGTAATTATGACACCCAGCATATGCTGAGCTAGTACCATTTTAGTGACACTTTTTTTGCTCCAGTGTAATTTATCCAATTTGTTGTACCAAGTGCCACTAAATAAATTATTTTTTACTTTACTTTATCTACTTAAGTTTTTGAAGTTCGTGGTGTCTCTATTCTTTTTTATTCATAAATAAATAAGGTTCTCAATCGCTATCCTGTGCCAAATCCAGCTGCTTTATATCATTGTTGTATATCCTGAGAGTTCCTGCCATTAGCCCACTTTCTGGGCTGCATATTGACTGTTATAATAGTTATTTTCTGTCGTAAATAGTGTCTAATTAAACTGTCTGAATAAATGGCTCTATCAATTACTTATTTGCCATTATTCATTTCAGTAAAGTAAGCTATTAAGAGATGGCAATAAGATTCCTGAAAGTGTGCTTTAAAAAACCTGCTTTTCAAGGATGGCAGTAGGTTTTATGTTGCTTTTGTTAAACATCCATGCAGAATGATATTATGGAGTGAAGTCTAATGCAAAAAAAATGCAATGGTTTTTCCTGTATATGTAAAACATCACTACAAAGACAACAAATAGTTTTCCTGTTTCAAATCTTCTTATTATTATTATAAGTGTGAGTCTGTACCCTTTAGTCATTTTCAAGCTCATCAATAAAGAAGTGCCTGTTAGCTTTCAATTTAACTTCAGGAATAACTATACATACTCAAATCAGTTCATTCATATTTCAAAAAGATATCATGATTTTTGTCTTTCGAAGTTAGTGCTGAATGATCGGCACTTAACTTCGTTTCCCTTACCCTAAATAAAAGCCTAATTACTTTATTTTGGCTCGTTCCACCTAGTTCGTCGGCGGAGTGTCCTCGATTTGAGGCTCATTATAAAAGCAATGTCCTCCCATAACACTAAATTCCGTGAACTGGTCTACTGACATACTTCTGTGCTGTCAATCAATAATTGGTCGGATTGTTGAATTTAGTAATCTGCTCGATGAAATCGGATTATGAAAAATCTTTGTCTGAAAGTGTACTGTGCACAAGTTTGGTTGAAGTTGCAAATATTCCAGCAGGTTTCCTGTTCTTTAGGCCTAATACCGTAGAGCATCATTTAGCATCAACTATAGGGTAGATTTTGATTTTACTGGAGCGTAGCAGAAATAATAGCGTCGGTAGTTGTCGCCATTATAGAAAGCATGGCGAAAGAAATGTCAGTCGAATTAGATTCAGTTATTAAACAAGGAAAACCGATTTGCCGACGAGACCTCAATACTGTGGAAATTGATATTTTCTTCCTACAGGTACTCTTTTGACCCTACGCAGACTCTTGCAGATGAGTTTAAACTCTCAAGTTTCTGTTGTGTGTGTGCACGTGTTTTCCCATTTTAAATGTGTAGCTTATAGTCATGAAAAAATCCTACTGAAAAGGGTCCTTCCAATTCCTGTGGTTTCTATGTAAATTGATACTGTCTTATGATATGTCAATATAATCAAAAGTAACCGCTCGTCTTTTAAAGGCAATACATCTCGAATGAACTAGGGATACAACCGTTTTAGTTGGTCACACAAGGAAACATGCAACAAGTGTGTGAACTGATGTAAACATAAGCTAATGTGTACAGTGTAATTTGGGTTAAAGTGCTTAGTGTGAGTTTGTACTGGGTGAGAACACAGCAAGAGCCCATTGAAAGCGCCGTCACAGCCGACCGACAGCTGATTGTAGATTATTCTGATTCAGTTTTGTTTATTTGTTTAATAATCATCTCTTTGTATTCCGTTCGCAAATATGCGCACGTCACCCGACAGAACGAGAGTGGAATTATCTGAGTGGTTTAATTAAGGCTAACATATGCATAGTTCTTATGCAGCTAGCTTCTTTCATTGCTTTGTCTGTTGGAGTACGTCTGTGATAGTAATCTATCAGTCATCATCATAAATTATTGAAACACAGTGCTTTCAAGTTAATAATTTCTTTCTGTTTTGGAACACTTGGTGGCGGCCTTTAGTAGGTTAAAATGAGAATAATGTCTATTCATAAATGCGCATTTGGTTGTTATACCAATTTCACTGTGAACGTTCAATACGTATCTGAATACACCACCAAACCAAGGCTAAACCCTTTCATTGATTTACAATTAAATAGCAATACCATTTGAAAACTATAAACTCCCAATCAATAAGTTCATGACGATAATAAGTAAACAGCCATGACAATGACATTAAACTGTAACGAGCGCTTTTACTGACGGCGTGCTGACGGCTGCCGTGATCCATTCAGCACGCCATCTCTGTGAGTACCTCAGACATTAATTGGCTGCGATGCCCGTCGCTAAATATGGACCTAATTGCTATTTACGTAATGTTCAGTCATGTCTGTAATGCGCTGCACTCGGGACTGGGGACTGTCGCTTGCAGACATCGCGTGGCTTTTCTCTTTTTATAGAGGTGAATGTTTCGTGGAGGTTGTCAAAACATATATTTGTGTTTTGACAAAACACATTGGTGTTGTCAAAACACAAATATAGAGCCTGAAATCGCTTGGCTTTCGATAACGAATACCTAAGTAAGAGTATTAACGATGATAATACGAAACTCTTTTCGACAAAATATAACTTGTCTTTAGCGGCGGCTAGATGTCTCATAAAATTACTAACAAACTACTTAAATGTATGTAAAAGCGCAATCGTAAAATATCTTAAAATAAAAACCAAACCTTCTTTATTCATGAAACGGATTTCATTATTCGTCATTTTTTCAACAGTTAAATAATCTAATGAATGCAGCAAATACCTAACCCCATGCATTGCAAATTATGGGTTTATTTAATTATTGCTTACATAATCAGATAACTTGTCTTTGTTATATTCTACTAGCCGTAGCAGGGAGTTTTATCATTGTCTTTTCTTCATCGTTTAGTTTACCCTTATAATCCGGTCAAATTAGACATTCAAAGTTACATTAATTCCCACCAAGCTGAAAATCGGTAAGATTGTTTGAAATATCATTAAAAACAAAATTTGAAAGTTCCCCATCTTTCCCCTGTAAGGAAAAAAATTTATTCAAGGTCAAAGGTAAAAAAAATGAGTTTTTCGCGCTTTTCAGCAAAACGGTAAGTTTTATCATAAAAATATTTCAGACAAAAATTGTAGATCATAAAATTATCTACAAAAAAATAATTTATACTTTTTTTTCTACGAGCCACCGTTTTTGATATATAACGATTCAAAAAGTTGTAAAAGTTGTAATCGTCATAATATGCACACGTTTCCACGCCACCTATGAGGTAGTGTACTTTTTTTTTTTTAAGTAGGGTAAATGCCTTACGCATAGCCGTCCACCGGGGGACGGACGGGTTATGTCGGACTCTCCACTGTAAAGGTGGTATACCAGTGGCCCTACACCCAAAGGACGGCTCCGCTGCCGTAACCGGCGGTACGGCCCCGCCGGACCGCGACGCAAAGGGGGGATCAGCCTCGGATCACTGGCCCCCACCAACCGGTTGTGCGTCGCGGCCCCAACCACGCGCCTCAAAGGCGCCTGCAGGCCCCACTGGCCCCGCAGCCCCACGTCGCCCTTGCGGGCCGCAGCGGGTGGGTGTCCAGTCCCCCACGCTGCCACGCCTGGGTTCTCTTCGCTTCCCGGTGGTGCCCCTACCACCGGTACTAGGCCCCCTTGCCAAGCCGAGGCGAGAACCCGTGTACTTAGCGCAACTTTTACAGCTTTTTGAATCGTTATATCTCAAAAACGGTGGCTCGTAGAAAAAAAGTATTAAGTATTTTTTTGTAGATAATTTTATGATCTACGATTTTTGTCTGAAATATTTTTATGATAAAACTTACGTTTTGCTGAAAATCGCGAAAAACACATTTTTTTTACCTTTGACCTTGAATAAAATTTTTTCCTTACAGGGGAAAGATGGGGAACTTTCAAATTTTGTTTTTAATGATATTTCAAACAATCTTACCGATTTTCAGCTTGGTGGGAATTAATGTAACTTCACTCTTATTTTTTGGTCTAATTTGACCGGACTATTAGAGCATGAACTGTTTCACATCATTGGTTTACCCAAATACGGGTGTACAGTCGTTCAGTCAGTGCGTTAGCGGCGGACAACTTTCAACTATCTGTTCAGGAATGCCGATGATTATAAAATCATTTAAGGATAATTATTTCGCTTTTGTCGTAATATGTATTGAGTAATCGATAGCAAAATTATGCTGTCGCTTTGTAATTTTTATGAGACAGCTTAGATATTGCTGCGATAAAAGTAATAGGTACAGATTATCGTAATACCTTCTTTTCAGGACATAATTAGTGATTCAGTATAGTGTGATATAGTACCATTTTGATTCAGAATATTTCGCTTGAATAGATGAATTATACTGTCTACCTACACACACCGATAGCCCTTTCCTAGTCACGCCCTATATGCCCGTGCCCTAGGTTTGTGCCTCACAGCCACACCCACTCCTATCACGATATGATGCCGCGGCTTTAGCTTCCCACGACACGGCGTCGTGGGAACTATCTAATTGTGAGCCCTAAGTAACCAAACCAAACCAAAAGATACAATTAAACGAAAAAAAACAAAAACTGTTTTCGTTCTGTCTTAGCTGTGTCCTATGTCCACACCAGCTGTAACTGTCCCCTTCTGTTCCAGTGTGTGGGAGTGGTGCCGCGCGCCTCCCCCGTCATGTCGAAGAAGCCGGCTGCGCAGCCGACGCTGCACAAGGTGATCATGGTCGGCTCCGGCGGCGTCGGCAAGTCGGCGCTCACGCTGCAGTTCATGTACGACGAGTTCGTCGAGGACTACGAGCCTACCAAGGCTGATAGCTATCGGAAGAAGGTGAGATTGCCATATTTAAAACGAAAACTGTCTTAACGAAACGTTCTGGTTATACAAGAAATCAAGAACCATCCTTCTGAATAAACCTGTGGCTACCCCCACAATGAAGAGGGTGAACCATCTCCCTCGTGAAAACCTTCATACTTAACCTTTGAAACTATGTGACAACCTTTTTATTGGACCTGGTTTCGCGTGGTCTGGTCATCCTCATTTTTCTCCCCAAAGACTAATTTCCCTCTCCTTGTAACGCCATATAAGTATTATCTCCGTGAGACGTATAGTGATCGCTTATACACGGGACTTAGTCAGAGCCTTAGAAGCATAACACTATCAAAGTCAACTGCGAGGAATGCGACTGGACAACGATACTTCGATGTGGTACAACCGACAGTCGACCTCCAGTAGGAGGCAAAAAAACGGTAACTGATACCAGCGTTACCTGGAGCGTCCGTTGATGCTGAACAAATATGGACATGGACACGTACCAATGGAGTAGGGTTTCTTTTGCTGAGAATTTTAGAGGTCGTACGTTTGATATCTGGTATCGGTATAATAATAATGATCACTAATCAGACAGGCAAATAATTGATCCGAAGCCAGGACCAAAATATTGATCAGTAACATATTTCATCGGTTAGTCACATAATTAGTCGAATAGGATTAGGATATTGAAGACAGATAGTATCAAAATTATGAATAAAGACAAAAATACTTTCGGAAATAAAAGTTGATAAGTACCTAAGAGCATCCGGGAAACAGTGACGTAATAACTTGTATTTATTTAGAACTGTATCAGTTCCGAGCTTCAAGGCCGCTTCGCTATCGCTTTCGCTTTAATTCGGGCACAACAACATTGTTCACGTAACCGTAGTCAAACTTTCCAGCTTGTCATTTACTGGCTAAGTTTAGTGATCACCAAAAACTGTTAATACTGGTTCAAGATATCTTATGTTGTTCCTTAAAAGTTAAATTAAATTTAAGAGAACATTTTCAGCGTTGCTCTGTTCCCAAAGTAAAGTTATGGTAACCAGAAGCGACTGGGGTACCAAAACACCCAGATTCAGCAGAAAAGTCCGTTTCTTTAACAAATAGGAATCGGGCCAGCACTCCCTGCGCTCGTGTTTCAAACCTATATTACGAAGACGGTCGTAAAATTTTGCTCATAGAAAATTTAAATAAAATTAGAAACCGTTTTATTACTTAAGTGTTGTCAGAAGCAGTAAATTAGGTATTAATTAAAATAAGAAACTTCGTCTGTAGTTCACGCCGGAGTCGCTGCACCGTCAGGGCCGTCTCGGTATCACATTCGGTGCGCCCGCGCCGCGCCTTTGACTGACAGGTGTTGCAATTGTTGCAGACACCAGATATAATTGACAGGACAGTCAAGATAACAGACGGGACGTTACAGTAATATAATACGGTACCTAAATATCACGATTTAAGTAGCTTGGGGAGGTATTCAAGCAGCGAATGAAAATGTATTTGTAATTTACGACTGAATTTAATGTTAGCTTGCGAATTCTTGTCACGGATTCCTTTGTTCACTTCATTTAAGGCAATTTGTCAAAGGTTTTGAAACCTTTAAGTTATAGCGCCATTGTTGGACAAAATTCAAAATGGAGGTCTGTATTTCATTCAAAAAATAGGCAGTGTTTTGGAAGAAAGACTTTCCTACAAGGCCCTTTCCAAGGCCTTTTCTCTTAAGCATATCCTCGTAAGGTATTAGAAGTAGTTGTCGACTAGGTAAATAGTCCTGTTGTTAAACAGTAGTCTGTGAAAATTATATTTGCATATATTTTATCTTAGATGGCTATATCAGACACGTCACAAGAGGGGCAAACTTTTGAAAACACCTTTAAATCACATAGTCTAAACTACTTGATGACTTGAATAACGTCGAAAGCCCTTTATCAGAATGATTCTTATGAACTAAGAACCGAATCTTCAAATAACTCAGGACTATTTCCCCACTTGCAGGTAGTGCTAGACGGAGAAGAGGTGCAAATAGACATCCTGGACACGGCCGGGCAGGAGGACTACGCCGCCATCCGGGACAACTACTTCCGCTCCGGGGAGGGCTTCCTCTGCGTCTTCTCCATCACCGAGCCGGAGAGCTTCGATGCCACGCAGGAGTTCAGGTACGAGAGACGGCATTTAAAAAAAACTGATGGTAGCAAGTTATTGCAGTCTATGGACCCATGCAATATCAGGGCGCGCATTGCTGACCTTGTTAGAATCTTACAAACCTCTGTTGAAACTTGCGTTGGGAATAAAAAGCTTTTACTGAGGCCCATTTCGAAATCGGCCTAGACGCCTCTAAGAACTAGCGCCTGAACGCAGCGCCTGTTCACCCCTTCAAAGGGTCCGACTCCTCGGACTCCTACTGACTACACTCTACGGTACTGGACCTCTGTGCTATGATGGTGAGGCTAGTTAACCTTAAAAGGTTTCACAGCAACGCCCCGCCGCCAGTGCTTCCCTCTGACGGGGCCAGTTGACCTCCAACAAAGGGACATCCACGCCTATGAAGGCTTCCAGCGGCGTGCACCAGTGCCACTCACGTGAGAAGGCATTTAGTGGGTAGGAAGTCCACCTCACTGTTACGCCTGAGTTCTCTTCGCTTCCTAGCGGTTCCCCACGACTAGGCAAGTACTCATAAAAGAGACCCTGGATAAACACACCCCTGTAGGCAACTTTACCTTTTCACTTCTCTTTCACAGAAACACCAACTTTCATCATTCATAACATTCATAATCATCACTCATTTTTATTTACATTCAGTGCACGATATCACGATCTGTATCAGTTGTCGATGTCGGTATCGACATTGCTCTATCGAACATCGTGCAGCACATCAATACAGGCGGTCTATGATATTCTTTGATAGGACACTCATTGACGCGCATGCGCGCGGTGGTTGTCTTGTCTTCAGTTGTCACTTATTGAGTCTGTCAGTCAAACCTTGCATGACGCGGAACGCATTTTATTTAATTTCCTTTTTTTAATATTGCTTTGTTGTTTGTGAGTTAATATTTGAATTCCTGTATCCTTGCGAACCTTCCTACGCTTGCTAATCTGTGCATGTGCATTGTAACCCGCTTATCCTATTGTGCCTTCTATTTATTCGTGTTGGAGTACACAAATTATTACTGTGAGTCGCTCTATTATTTATCTCCAGTAACCATACCCCACACACAACCGTGTGGTGAGCTGGCTACTTACTACCACCACCACACCTACATTGGTGACCCCTGTTCGAAAATTTCGATATTGAGAATACATAAAGGAAGATGGCGGAGGAACAAAATGCACGCAACGACGCTAGTGATGGGAACGTATCGACAAATCCTGGCGATGTTTTTAAGGTCAGCATACGCGTTCCACCATTCTGGCCTGAAGAGCCCGAGATCTGGTTTGCTCAAGTGGAAGGGCAGTTTGCAATTAATAGGATCACCAGCGACCTTACAAAATTCAACTATGTAATCGGCCAGCTAGATAACCAGCACTCTAGGGAGGTGAAGGACATTATAATAAGGCCTCCGAAGGAAAACCGGTATGAGAAGCTAAAAACAGAGCTAATTAGAAGACTTAGCGCTTCTAATGAGAAGAAGCTGAAGCAGCTGCTCATGCATGAGGAACTAGGAGATCACAAGCCATCATCGTTTCTTCGACACCTTCAGAGCCTTGCCGGCGTAGATGTTCCGGACGAGTTTTTAAAGACCATCTGGACCAGCCGCCTACCAAGTAAGGTCCAGACAGTGCTCGCAGGACAACCAGGGTCGACTCCACTCGAAGACTTGGCGGATTTGGCGGATAGAGTCATCGACATTGCCGCAGCCTCGCCGACAGTCGCCTCCATGGAGGAAGCTGCTTGCGGTTCTGTGCTTGGTAGCCTGACAAAGGAGATAGCAGAACTTCGCAGGCAGTCCCAGTCACTGGCATCTGAGAGGAACAGCAGATCTCGCTCTCGGCCCACCCGATCCGATCGGAATAGATCTTCGTCGAGGCGGCAGCGGTCGCAATCCAGCTACCGCAAGTTCCCGCTCTGCTGGTACCACAGCAAGTTCGCTGAGAAGGCGAGCAGATGCGTTCCCCCCTGCGACTTCAAGGCGGAAAACTTCAAGGGCGGTCGATAATGGCGACTGACGATTGCCCAAGATCTTCTACTGGTCGCCTGTTCATTACCGATCGACAGTCGAAGACGCAGTTTCTGGTCGACACTGGCAGCGACCTCTGTGTCTTCCCTCGCTCGATGGTGCGTGATCGCCGTGCTGCAACGGGATTTCAACTTTGCGCTGCTAACGGTTCTAACATCTCAACATACGGCTATTTACACCTAAGTTTAGATTTTGGCTTACGTAGATCATTCAACTGGCGTTTTGTCGTTGCCAACGTGACCAAACCAATCATTGGTGTAGATTTTTTAAATTATTATGGCTTAGTTGTGTATTGCCGTAATAAACGCATAACAGATAGCCTAACAACTGTATCTGCTGTAGCTAGTCTCGTAACGTGTGAAACAAGTAGTAACTTATACTCTGTAAAAGTTTTGACTGGCGATTCTCCATACCACAAAATTTTAGGTGAGTTTCCAGAGATCACTCGACCAGCTGGTACAGATCGTAACATCCCGCACAACACAGTACACCACATCCGCACTACACCAGGTCCTCCAGTAGCTTCATCACCTCGTCGCTTGGCTCCTGATAAATTAAAAATAGCCCAACAAGAGTTCCAGTCCATGATTGACAATGGAACAGCTCGACCTTCGGAAAGCTCTTGGTCCTCGCCGCTGCATCTAGCTCCGAAGAAGGACAACGGTTGGCGTCCGTGTGGTGATTACCGCATGTTGAATGCCCGTACTGTGCCTGACAGGTACCCGATTCGGCATATACAGGACTTTGCCCATTGTATAGCTGGTTGCAAAGTCTTTAGCACCCTAGACCTGGTCAAGGCCTATAATCAGATACCTGTCAGCCCAGAGGACATTCCCAAAACTGCCATTACCACACCCTTCGGACTTTATGAGTTTCCGTTCATGACGTTCGGACTTCGGAATGCAGGCCAGACTTTCCAAAGATTTGTCGACGAGATGACCCGTGGCCTTGACTTTGTTTATACCTATTTGGACGATTTTTTAATATACAGCAGGTCCCAGGCTCAGCATGAGGAGCATCTTCGCATCATTTTCAGAAGACTTCGAGATTACGGCATGCTTTTGAACACGTCCAAGTGTGTTTTCGGGGCAGAGGAGGTAACCTTTTTAGGATACAGCATCTCCGAACGTGGCTCCCGACCACTGGACGCGAAAGTGCAAGCCATCAGGGATTTCCCGACACCAACCAACGTGCGACAGCTTAGAGCATTTTTAGGCATGCTTAATTTTTACAGGCGATTTCTGCCTCGCGCTGCCCAAATTCAAGCTCCATTACACGCACTGTTGACAGGTTCAGTGAAGGGATCACAGCCTATCACACTAGCCGATGATGCACTAGCAGCCTTCAAAGCCAGCAAAGACAGCTTGTCCGATGCCGCTTTACTAGCACATCCTGACTGCGCTGCCAAACTGGCATTGGTGACGGATGCATCGGACAAGGCAATTGGCGCTGTGCTTCAACAGCTAAAAGAAGGCGCGTGGCAACCGCTAGCATTCTTCTCTAGGAAGTTAAGCCCTTCGCAAGTCAAGTACTCACCGTACGATAGGGAATTGCTTGCCATTTACGAGGCCATAAAACACTTCCGGCATATGGTGCTCGGCATTTTGTCGTCTATACTGACCATAAGCCAATCAGTTTCGCATTCCACGAGCGGAAGAAAAACTGTTCGCCTAGGCAGTTTAGGCACCTTGACTACATCTCCCAGTTCACATCCGACATCCGACACATATCCGGCAAGGATAATGTCGTGGCCGATACTCTGTCGCGTATTGAAGAACTGGGAACGCCCGTTAGCTTCGACACATTAGCCGAAGGTCAAGCCTCGGACCCCGAACTTTCAAAGCTACTAGATGAAGGTTCATCATTGCGGCTGGAAAAACTGCATGTACCTGGAAGTCGGATTCCCCTGTACTGCGACGTCAGTACATCGACATCTAGGCCATTCGTCCCGAAGTTCTTCCGGAAGCCGGTATTTGATAGCCTGCACTCCCTAAGCCACCCTGGTTGCACCGCTTCAGCCAAGTTAGTAGCCGAACGATTTGTTTGGCCAGGCATAAGGAAGGATTGCAGGCAGTGGGCACGTAGCTGTATACCGTGCCAGCGAGCCAAGGTTAACCGACACGTGTCCTCACCAGTGGGCGCTTACAACGTACCTCGGGAGCGCTTCAAACAGATCCACATTGATTTGGTCGGACCTCTTCCTCCTTCTCATGAGTATCGCTATTGCCTTACCGCCATAGACCGATTCACTCGGTGGCCGGAGGCAATACCGATCATGGATATGACCGCGGAAACCGTTGCAAAGGCTTTGCTGTCTGGCTGGATTGCTCGTTTCGGCTGTCCAACTGTCATCACAACAGACCGTGGCCGTCAATTTGAATCGGCTCTGTTTCAATGCCTGTCAAAGATAGCCGGATTTGAGCACAAGCGGACGACAGCCTATCACCCAGCCTGCAACGGCCTCGTGGAGCGGTTCCATAGGCAGCTTAAAGCCGCGATTGTCTGCCATGCAAATGATAGGTGGACCGAGTCACTGCCATGGATCCTGTTAGGCGTTAGGACTTCCTTCAAGGAAGATTTACAGGCTTCTTCAGCCGAACTTGTATATGGTGAGCCCTTAAGGTTACCTGGCGAATTCTTCGATGTCTCCACTGCCGGTACTACAGACACATCTGAATTTACCGCTCGTCTGAGAAACTTCGCCAGCAAATTGCAGCCAACACCTACGTCACACCATAATAGACAGAAAGTGTTTGTTTATAAGGACCTTGCCACCAGTGATCACGTGTTCCTTCGCGAAGACGCATTACGTGGTGCACTTCAAGCTGCATATTCTGGGCCACACAAAGTTTTGTCGAGAGGTGATAAAGTTTTCAAAATCCTTCTCAAAAACAAAGAGGTCACAGTATCGATAGACCGACTTAAACCGGCCTTCATACTGTCTGACCATACAGTTGAACCCTCGCCAGTAATCAACAGAGAGTATACTACTCGCTCCGGACGTCAAGTGAGATTTACAGATTTTTATCGCCCATGACGGTCTCTGGAGGGGGGTGGTGTAGGCAACTTTACCTTTTCACTTCTCTTTCACAGAAACACCAACTTTCATCATTCATAACATTCATAATCATCACTCATTTTTATTTACATTCAGTGCACGATATCACGATCTGTATCAGTTGTCGATGTCGGTATCGACATTGCTCTATCGAACATCGTGCAGCACATCAATACAGGCGGTCTATGATATTATTTGATTGGACACTCATTGACGCGCATGCGCGCGGTGGTTGTCTTGTCTTCAGCTGTCACTTATTGAGTCTGTCAGTCAAACCTTGCATGACGCGGAACGCATTTTATTTAATTTCCTTTTTTTAATATTGCTTTGTTGTTTGTGAGTTAATATTTGAATTCCTGTATCCTTGCGAACCTTCCTACGCTTGCTAATCTGTGCATGTGCATTGTAACCCGCTTATCCTATTGTGCCTTCTATTTATTCGTGTTGGAGTACACAAATTATTACTGTGAGTCGCTCTATTATTTATCTCCAGTAACCATACCCAACACACAACCGTGTGGTGAGCTGGCTACTTACTACCACCACCACACCTACACCCCTGTGCAACAATCTGCGATCCCCATATTCAGTGCTAGTTCATTGTACCCAGAGAGCAGATCCTACGCGTGAAGAACGACGAGAACATCCCGTTCCTGCTGGTGGGCAACAAGTCTGACCTGGCCGACAAGCGGCGCGTGCCGCTCGACACCTGCCGCGAGCGGGCCACGCACTGGCAGGTGCCCTACGTCGAGACCTCCGCCAAGACGAGAGACAACGTCGATAAGGTAACCACTACATACTGTATCTGCCCATTTTGTTAGTGGTATTTTGACAACTCACGATCTTGTGCTTCCGTATTGTTTTGCCCCTTCAGTGTCGATGAGCGAAATATGAGCTGATTCAGCTCATCAGGAAATTGATGCAGTTCCAAGCGGCAAAATTAGGCCTAGAATAATTATGTCTTTCGCGCTAAAAAATTAACCATTTTAAGCCATTGGCATTTTGGTATTTGCGCCATTTTGGCGCCAAATAGTGACAAAGATCTACCGTCATTTCAGTAAGATTCGGCGATAACGCGCCTGACAGCTCGTATGTCTCCGACACTTGAGGGTTTAGGTTCAAATCCCACACAAATAATGTTGTACTTCATAGACGAGTACCGCCCTCTCAGTGATTTAATACACATACCAATTTCTACGATTGTGTCCTGGGCACGTCAGTCGTCGAGTTGTCAAAAAACCACCAACAAAATGGACAAGGTATAACTAGGAGAGTTTTTAAATCAATCGAAATTCTATTGTTTATGACCGGCGTGGCGATAAACTTTCAATAGTAAATAAGGCTTTGAAATAAAATGTCAGGAAAACAAAATTAGGATCACACTTCTAAAGGGCGTCTAAAACTTGACTCCAGGTCATCTTTGGTTTTTTTATTTCTTTATTAATTACTTGAAAACGTCAGTTTCACTTCTAACAGGAAAAAGGATGTCGGTAAAACCTAAAGTTGAACCATTATTACGACAAAATATGAACTACGAACTAACTTTGCACTTTAACTATTAGGTCGTTATATCATTTACCTATTTATAGAATTTAATTTTCATTTTATTTCATTATTCTCTCATATAATTTGCCCTAAGCCAAGCCTGAGCATGCTTGTCCTTCGCTTCCACACAAGCTAGCTTAGTAGGCGCGGCTCCGCTTGGCTTAGTTGCCATATAAGTCATACAATTACTAAACAGTCTGCTGCCGACTGCGTAATTCAGGAACGATGGATTTCAAAATGAATTATTCAATAATGTTTCGGAAGACGTTTTACTCAAAACTTTTATAATCAGCTGTCAAATAGTTAGCAGCAAACTGTTTGCGGAGCGCCCTGGCAGTGCCGCTGCGTTGTGCTTTGCTAAAGCCACTTTCCAATTTTCTGCGCACGCAGCTGCACGCGGTAGGAAATTTGTCGAAATTTGGTGGCGGTTCCGTCCATTCCATATTTGTATTTTTCAAAAACGATGTGTGGTCTTAGTGTTCGTAATTAATTGTCAGGTGGTCTATAGGTTGTGTGTGTGGGCATATGTATGTAGCATTTATTGATTAGTGTTGCAATAAAATTATTTTTACCTAAACTTTTTTATGCAGTATTTTTTTAACTAAACCATATAGTACGTCAAGTTCTATATACATTTGCCCTGGAGCTTTTATTTGTTCATAATGATTTGAATAGCCTTCATTAAGTGATAATAGACCAGTTACACTGAACCATTGAAACATATCTCCGCATTTTTTTTTGTTCTGTATAATATTTTATGTTCAAATTTAAGTGAATCCGCAAATAAGACTTAACCTATGATTTTGGTCAGTGTAACTAATCATTATTCACACTCTCTGGAAGCCACCCATCCCTAGTGACGTGATACCTTCCATAGAATCCTCTGTACCCCGAACACGAATCACGAACTTAACTAACGTCCTGTAATTTATTGTACGCGACCGGTTGACAGGGCATCTTTCTAATGATGTATGCTTGTTTTTATCTAAATTAGTAAAAAGACCAAAAAAGTAGTTAAATGCGTTTTTTTCAAATTCGCTGTTCAATATGGCGACATCCCATCTTGAAGAATAATAATGTCAATAGTTTCATGGTCGGGGCACATTGGTGTGATCTGTGTCTCATGGTTGTGGTGGCGGTGTGTGCTGTGTGCTGACGGGTGGGTTCTGGCCGCAGGTATTCTTCGACTTGATGCGCGAGATCCGATCGCGCAAGTCGGACGACAGTCGCGCGACCAACGGCGACGTCAAGAAGAAACGCAGGAAAATCAAGTGCGCCATATTGTAGGCGTCGCGCCGGCCAAGGGACCAGGCGCCTGCGCACGCCTCTGGCTTGCGTTGTTTCTGTTCGGCAACGGCATTCAATACGTGTATGGGAGTTTTGTTTCTTGTCGCTTTGGATTTTGATCAAGCTATCGTACATTTTGGGAGCTAAGTAACTCTGTGGTCGGTGCAACGACTAGCATTGGGATATGCAAACATGCATTTATAATATTAATCAAATGCCATTGATTTTGTTAAAACCAGCGCGACGAGAAATAATAAAAATAGTGTTGGTTCCCTTTTCTATATTTAAACAATGCAACAATTACTTTGCAAGTGTTTTTATTGCTTTCATAAATTAAGCATGATTTGTTTTGTGTTTTAGAGATGAATTCAGTAAATATAGAAAGGGAGATTGTACAGTCCTTCAATAATACTCTGTTTGAAATAAAATTAGCTATAATTTTGCTGTACCGACCTCTAAATTAAAGTAAAATAAATACATACCTATTTTTTATCCATAGTAAAAGAAACACACTGTCAAACTAAAATTTGACGTTTATAGACTTAATTTCGGCCACAAGTTAAATTAAACAACAAACAAAAAAGGCTTTTATGTTTGTCTCATTTAAGTCACTATGGAGAAAAGGCGGGATATAATCTTGTTCTTGTTTAGAGGTCGGTTCGCCAGAATTACCACAACTATCACACAGCGAATTTTCTAAAAGTGTTTTGTACAAATTGATACTACTATGCGCTCGATAGTAAAGGCTTACTTAATGCTGGCTTTCTAAAAAGCGCAACTTTTAGTGATATGGCAACAACCCTGTATAATATAAGTCCAATTGCAAGGTTGTCTACCTTGCATAAGCGTTGCTGGCTTCGTCCGGGTTATGTCCGTCGTTTTTGGTTTATATCCGGTTTCGCTGGCACACGTTACTAGAGCCAGTATGTTAAATTTGAAACCCATTACGATGGTGTATTCTCTATGTTTGATACTCAGTAAGAAATGTCCTTTTTTACGACTAGATTATACATTTTGTATGTTAGGTGCAGTTTATAACTTAACGTATGTCAGCAAAGCGGCTAAATACTGTGTAGGTGTAAGCGGCAAGATTTGTAAAAAATGGACAGTCAGACTAACTAGAGTGACATAGCAAAATCGAGTATAAGTCCAGCCCCCACCACTTTGAACCCACATAATGCTCGCGGACGGCTGACTTCTACGGTATTCGCCCATTTTGGTGCTGGCATTTTAGTAGAATATCGCCTTACACTAGGTCAATGGCAGCAGAACGTTGGCCCAGGTCAAAATTAATAAAATATTGAGAGAAGAGCCAAGATTCGAAACATTCGCCAAGTCAAGGGTTCTGTGTAATTTATGATGAGCTTCACGCTTGGGCGTTGTTTTGTATAACGATTTGTAATGTTCACATTTAAATTAAGTACGCAAGAAAAATGGCGGACGGACTAAGGGTGCAATGGGTGAGATTGGAATATTAAAATTATAATAAAAAAATATTTAATAAAAGTCACCAGTGACCTAAAGCCACTCGAAATCATAAAAATACCGGAGCCCCGGTACTCCGCCGTCAGTCAGGCAGAAGGACAGGTAGCGTAAGATTTTGTATTTATTTTACATGCTAAGTGCTAATGTATATCTGTATTGTTAAAGGCGTTCCTTTGGAGTTTGTTTGCAGAAATAACAGTAAACTTATTATTCGCCTAAGGTATTTCTGCAAACAGGCTTTGTATTGTGTAGTATGTGGTCGTTTGCACTGCTCATTGTATGGTGGTTAATATTTAATCATAGAGTATCGCTTTACAAGACTATTACACATTAAGCTTATTTCCTCTTGTTGCAACTTTCTTGTTTTATCTTTGGATTTTTTATTTGGAGCAAATATCGACGAATGAAAATTTAAATACAATCAGTCAAAATACATCAATGTGAAACCTCTCTCCCCTTCGTTATTTGACAGTTGCATAAACTAGTCAATAGGTACAATACAATGCCGATGTTGTCATCCCTTGAATTATTTAATTTGCTGGCAAACAATATCAAATATATATTGTCCAATAATGATACTGCTCAGTTTTAAAATAATTATTTAAAAAAACTGCACGAGGATGGTGTTAAGTTTATATAAACAATCCCACTTTGATCTACAAAGCGGTTGAAATAGTCGGTATAAGTAAAATAAGAAGCAGTTAATCGAATAGATATTCGCTAGGAATTAATTACATTATAATGAATGCGAATTATTTGAATTGAAATCTCTGTTTACATACATGCAATTTTACGAAGTGTGTGATGATAAAAAACGCTTATTGGAAAATATGCCATCACTGCGTAGAATGATATAAGAAATAGTAATATATTTTTATCCGCCCCACGTGAAAATAGTTAAAAAAATGGAGAACAGTATGGCATTTTTAGCTATAGCTTCGCCGGACTAAGCATAACATGTCCTTTAGACATATATTATATTATTATTTTCTCGACGGGGGTAAACTAGAAAAGGGGCCAATTTTTCGCTCTGAAGCTGATTTAAGGTTAACTTTTACAGCCAACAGCTCAGCATGCTACCCATTCAGTTTTATATCTCGCTCTTGCCAATTGGCAATAGAGTAAGTTAACCAAATTAACCTACTGGTACATTTTTAAAATACTGTAAGTACTTATGACTTAATTTTATGCGACATAAATTTGAATTAGATTGAAAATATAGTTGTCGCCCCCGTTTCCAATTCACCCCAGTCGACCCTAGGTTACATATTATGTTAGGGGCCAGCGTCAAACAGTCGCCATACTGCCAACCGTTGCGTATCGCGCAGAAGGTACACGCGTTCTGCAACTCGCAGAAAGAAAGACTGCCCGTGTTGACTTCACTCAAGCTTAGTTGGTAAACACTGTTTTACTTCTTTCCTTGATCCCTCTTGATTCACCAGTTTCCATTCATTCCATCTTATTCACTTCTACGGTTTACCAGCATTTCATCCCATTCATGTCCATAAAGTGGACAATAGTTCATATCAGATGGAATTTTCCTACTCCAGCTTATTTGCACAACCATAGATCTGTCCATCCACAGAACCATAGGTCAGTGGGACCATAAGTAGAACAGGATGGAACGACGGTTTTTAGCACGACCATTCCTCTCGTTCTTATTTACTAGCTGTAGCTGTGACTTTGTACATGCGACATGCTGTGCTGAAACATTCAGCGCGTTGCAGAGCTGATGTATCTTCTGCGTGACACGCGTCTTGGGTGTTGTAACTGCATCTGTGCGATACGGCAAGACCTTTCAGTTCACACGACTTCTGAGTCTACGTCTAATACAGTTTTTTTTATGAATGCAAAAAATAATAATATTCACTTTAATTAGCGGTCTTTTATTTAATTCGTGATAACCTTGCCATAGTCTATGGCGGCATCAAGTCAGGTGCATTTATATTGTCTCAATCTCACAAAGCATGTGTTTGATATCGAGACTTTAATATGACGGAAGGTCGATATAAATAGTACTAAGGTTAATATTTTCTTTTCTGATTTCTTATAGTTTATCCTAGTAGAGGTTGCAGAATCGTGTGGATAAGTTCCGTGGATATTACAGTTTTTCTGACAAAATGCCAAAAGATAATTCTGTAATAATCATGGAATATAATTGAAGTATCGCTAAGATCGAATAATATAATATCGTATTTTGTACCTACTCGAATGTACTGAAAGTTTTCCTATAGGATAGATTTATTTCACAAATGTATGGTGTTTCGAACTGTATGGAATGTATATCAGGCACTCATCGGAACAAAGTAATGGAAACGAAAAGATAAGCAGAAATATACTGATTTGCAAAATTTTATGTTTTTGTTTTACCTTTTATTAAACTAAATACAGGGTGGCCCGGCGACAGTGGTACAAAAATTTTTTTTAGGTAGAGGGCATCATAACAAGTCATTTAAAAAAAACATTGGTTCCGAAGTGAATCAGTGCGAATAGTTTCCAAACAAGAGTGAATTAAGTGATTGAAGTTGAGAAATTTCAAAAGAAACTTGAAAAAATCATAACTTCTAAAGTATTGATTTTCGCGGAACTAATGTTTTTTTTAAATGACATGTTATGATGCCCTCTACCTAAAAAAAAAATTTTGGACCACTGTCGCTGGGCCACCCTGTATAATGTCTACACGTTTAGTGTTTTAAGATTTTTGCAATTATGAATAATAAATGCATATATTTAACCTATACATATAGTCAATGGCATGACTGACAGACTACACATTTCCTGTCGTTCCTCCTTGCTTTCTGCTAATAATTGTATTGGGCAAGAGCAAGATAGAAAACTGATGTGGGTAGCCTTGTGCGCCGTTGACTGTACCGACAACTTTGGAGCAAAATCCCTGATACCTGAGCTCTGCTTTGTGATGTTGTTAATAAATTCACCACACAAGTCTCATACATATTTTAAATACATATTTATACATACATCCTCAATCCTAATACATATTTCCTCATACATAAGGAAATGGGTCATCCCACCAGCCACTACCATCCATCAAGTAATTAATCCATCGCAATAGGTATTCTTAACAGTCAGACTTGAACTAAAATTCATAGCCGCTCTTCAACGCTATTTGAAAAATACACGTTAGGAATCTTGGGACATATTGTATGTAGCAAGATACAGAACTAACATGGTTGCAAAACCTCTCGTGGCTCTGTCAACAGGCGTTCCTGACCCTGATCCGCGAGATGTCGCGCCAGAAGAAGGGGCTGGCGGCCATGGACGCCGGCGACGAGGACTCCAAGCGGCGGTGCAAGGCACCTTGCTGCACTATTACCTAAGCTTCTGGTGTTTGATAGGATGTTTGATGATTCACGAAGGATGATTTATATGAGCTACGAAACGCTATTTTTATCACTTAAATAGCTATTTTTGATTGACTGATTCTTATACAGAAGCTTGGTCTTAACGAAAACAAAGCGCATCGAATATTTTCAAAATAAAGGAAAAGTTCATCTCCAGACGGCTATAAAGTAGGTCCACGTTCGAACAAATCCTTTTTAAGAGTGGGACCATTTCCATGATATTAGAAACATTTTATATATTCCGTCACCCTAATATCCCGATAACTTGTTGAGGTTGATGGTGACGGCGTTCTTAACGCTTGTAGATTCACTCAGGCATATATTTGTCTATAATACTGTTTAGGCAGTACCTACTTGCATCATAATGTAGCAGAATACACCAACTGCAGTTAGGTACTGAAATTGACCGATTTTTTCGGTTCACCCTTGTTTGATCGAACAACGTTTCGTCGAAAATCAGTTGGTCGAATTTCAGTTGGTCGAATTTCAGTTCGGAGAATTATTCATTTGACCGAATATTTAATTGGTAAATTTTTATTTGATGTAATTATTTGTTTGAACGAATTTCATTTGAACTAATTTCATATTATCGAATTTTCAGATGCACTAATTTTACTTGAACGAATGTTTCATTACACTAATAATGGTTTAGTCGAAACATCGTATCAAATATTTAATTATTTATTTTTTCGTCACTGCCCTATACTATAGTTTGGGCGGAACCGACTCGGTTAGATTAGGTTAGAAGGTTTAAGGCGGGAGCGAAGCGGAGCGTAGCTCCCGCCTTAAGCCTTCGTGGTTATTTTTTTTTTAAACCCAAAAAACGACTTGCCGCATTACATGCTGCTTGGCATGTTATACCATCTGAAAATTACATCAAATGAACATTCTACCTTTTGATCATTAGTGCAAACGTTGTTATAGCAAATAAACATTCGACGAACTGAAAATTCGATCAAATGATATTATACAAAGTGATGATTTTCTCAAACGTTGTTCGACCAACTGATTTTCGACGAAACGTTGTTCGATCAAACAAGGGTAAACCGATTTTTTCTTGGTCCTCTAATCTTTTGTGACAAAGGACTGAAACGTTATATGATCTTATTTCTGTTGCTGACTGTATAATCAGGATGCATCTTTCCGCACTATGCATTTTTACTAAACTTTTAAATATCAAATTATATCTAACGACCAAATTGATTCATTGATGATTCATTTTGAGAATATATTTTTATCTGTCCGAATTAATTACCTTTACTTTTCTTTTACCTATACAAAACATACGGTAGGTATTTATAGTTCTGCACCTTTGAGCGATTCTCCTGTTCTAAAAAATCTCAAATCGTATCCATCATATCTAAACATATAGCCATACCTTTAGGCAAATGAAACATTTTGTATTATAATTATTTTATGTTGATGAGGTCAACGACATTAAAGGGGCGACTGTCTTTTCTTTCGTAACTAAAAATCAAAGACCAATCCTCAGATATAGCTCAAAATATGATTATAGTAGATATGTTACTGTAAAAGCCCGAACTACGGTAAATCCCAAGATTTACCGGTAAAACCTAAGATTTACCAACCCTTATTTGTAAAATGTCGAACAATTACGGGATTCGAACTTTTACCACCATTCATTTGGTAAATCTTAGGATTTACATCAAATGCATGGTAAATGTTGAGAAAACATGGTACTTAGTAACGTGGTCGGCGCGTTATTCATCAGAATTACTTTGTTGTTCTAAATGTTATTTGCGAAACTTGCTAGTGAACTCGCCTTGTCATTTGCGGCGTCGTCCGCCGCGACGTCCGCTCGTCTGAGGTGGCGTTTGACGTTACAAATCGCAAAACGCTTCTCCTTGAATTAAAATTATTTTCTTTTGTTTTTTTTAAATAATTAAATTATCTACTTAGAAACTTAAGGGCTCCTTTGGTGAGACGCGGGGCGGGCTGCGAAGCCTAATAACAAACATACTCGTACGAAGATATTGTCTTGAAGTATGAGACCATGCCTACTAGCCCAGTCCGTTACCGACTAGCACCGCCGCGTGCCATGCACGGACTGGCAAGTATTTATTAGTATTAGCCTTAAGTTTTAGCCTTTTCGACACTCGTCGGTATCGCAGGAAAATAAAAAGTCTTAATAAGTACTTGTACATTTTTCTTTCTTTCAATTACAATCGTACTCGTAAGTCACTCTTCTCTATTACACCATGCCCAAGCAGTGAGAGGTTCAGCTAATCTATTTTCTTTAGCTAAAAGGCTTCTTGATAAGATGGACGACTTGTTGAAATAGAAAATAAAGTTAATAAAAAATTGTACTTGCCCTAATGACTCCATCGTCTCGCTGAATACACCGTTTTCCACTTTCACTTTCCGGAATACATTTCACTAGAATTGAGAAATCACTAGAATTAAACTTTTCGCGACTTAACCTACTGTTGACGTGTGATTTCAAACTACCCTCAATATTGTTTTTTTAAAGGCACAACTCCCTTCGATTATATTTGTTCTATATCTAGAGGTATGGTTATGTAAGGTTTCCTATCTGATAAAATGTAGGTAGCCCAAGCGAAACCCTATCGCCCGGTTATGGAAACGAATGGGATAGAGCCTAACCCCCTTATTCATAAAAACTTAATCAGCTCTTATAGAACACGATAACTTTTGTATCGCTTTGTCACTGTCATTCTTGTTGCTGCCGCCATTTGCGAGTAAGTGACAGAACACGTCAATAGCTTAAACAATGCGTTAGCGTTGCGTTCGATTTTATGAATAAGGGGGTAAGTATTTAAACGATAGCCGGAAACAAATCAATGTATTTTTGTAGAACCCCCTCCCAAGGGCTGGTGCTCTTGAAGTTAGTCAAGCCCAATAATTCTTATTCCGAGATATATCTATAGTAAGGAAAAACTTTGCGAATATATTTACACAAATAAATCTTGCTCTATTATGAAAACACACTTGTAAGTATTAGAATAAGACGCCAGGATATTAAAGTTTCGGTTTAGTTTGTTGACTTATTTTATTATATGTGAAACATAGCTGTAAGCTGCCATTGTATTTTGTAATTAAATTATATGTATATGATGATGAGAATGAATAAACTGTAAATATTTCAAGTAAAATATGTAGTTTTTATTCCATATTTTTATAAAAAAACATACATTTATAAAAAATACAATTACTCAGTCTATAAAATATATTATTTAAAATACAGGATGATAGTCAGTTTCTGCAATACAACACTATTTACAAACAATGGTTTCATTCTTAAAAGAAAATATTGAGTAGTCACCATTCAACAAAGTTGCCACTCTTAGCACCATATACGCCACTCGCAGTTTGTAAATTATAACAGTTATGATATTAAAATAATTAGTATGTGCTGGCAAGTTAATCACAAATACATGTCAATATTAAGAAAACATGTTGAGAGTACTATCACCCTGTATAGTCGATGTTCTTAACGTTTACGTATTTACAGAATATTGACTTATGCTTAAAACAACCATTATATTCACATTTTAGCGCATAATTAAGAATTGAATTTTTTATTTCACAAAACCATATTTAAAAATATATTTACAGTAGACATTTTGTGCAGTTTGAATGCTTGTATTCCACATAACGAATGTATTTAATTACATTAGGTAGACTAGGGTTCGACTAGTCACTGTTGCATTGCAAGAAATAAATACGTATCTAGGTAAGGTAGGTAACTAATGACATTTAGGTCCATTCTGAGTCTGGGTGTTAATACACTATTTAAGTATGTATTTATTGTGAACCCATTGTACCAAACCTAAGAAACGCTTAAGCGATTGTGAATTAGTTAGAGGAAAGTAAATAAGGAGTAAAAAATAGACAGTCATTGAAACTCAATCCATCAGACTTAATTTAAGTTCGAGTTTGACAATCATTTGAGAGTACGCGTATCTCATTTGGTGTTGCTATCATAAATGTTAATACAACAAACTTCTGAAAATATAAACAGTCTAAGTGGTAGTGGAAGAAGAAATACAAGTTTCTTACTTATAAATATCATTAAAATCTGCTCTGCAATTGTCGTTTACGCTGAATCTTATCTCGATCCCTCTCAAGAGAAAACGCCAACGTTAATCGTCTATTCGCTTCACCTTGAATTAGTATTCTCCCTCATTTATAAAAGTAAATTGTAATATATTATTTAGCCTAGTTCTTTTCACTCAAACGATCACATTCGCGAAATTATTGAGTTTTACAGAACACCAACATGTCTCTTCAATCAAATACGTTCGTGTCACTTTCGCAGTGTGCATTGAGAAAGTCTCCACGGCAATCAGAAAATATAATATTAAAGTCCAACTGATTGAAGAAATACACTTTGACAGCTGCTAGTGTTATAGGAATTTGAACTTTATGTAATGCTAAAAGGGTTCAAGTGTTCTGTCAGGCAATCAAGCTCAAAAGTCAAGCCACAGCTCATGATTTGTATTTCTAACATCAGTGGGATTGTAGTGAATGTCTTGAGTGAACCTTTTCGCCGAATACGGCGACTGTCAGTGCAGTCAGTGGTATGCATGCAGGGCAGGTTATGCGAGCTGGCACTGATGCCCGCAGCCGGCGGGGCACAGCTGGTAGCGCTGCATCCACTGCTGCATGTGGTGCAGGTGCCCGCCGTGCGAGCAGCCCTGGCACCACGCGTATAGCCCGCGGACCACCTGCGGACATAATAATAAAACATGCTATAGTTGATGGATAGCTGCTTTCGGTAAACACTGAGTTTAAAAACTTTGCGTGGTAAGCCATATTGTATATTGGAGTATAGATAACGCTCAAATCTCAGCGACACAACTATAGTTCGTTCACGTTAAGAATGCAGTGATTATTAATTTAATTCTGTCGCACACAAAAAACATAGATCCACAACCTTAACGTTCGTAAGAATGTGTTCAGCTGGTCACTGTGGACTTGGCTTGATTGGTATGAAATCACTGTATTCTTAACGCGAACGAAATATATAGAAATACTTTAAAAAATCAGAGAACAAGTACAGTTTTAATTTATGTAACATTGGAATCGACAATTCCTTATGCATTTTACGCTGTTCTCTAAATTTACGGATTTAGTCGGACGGCGCAGAGGTCGGGCAGCAGGCGCGGCTGGCAGCGGTCGCAGGGCGCGTGCGGCGCAGGGCCCCCCGGGGGGTCCGGGGCCCCAGTGTACCTGGTTGCAGACGGCGCAGAGGTCGGGCAGCAGGCGCGGCTGGCAGCGGTCGCAGGGCGCGTGCGGCGCAGGGCCCCCCGGGGGGTCCGGGGCCCCAGTGTACCTGGTTGCAGACGGCGCAGAGGACGGGCAGCAGGCGCGGCTGGCAGCGGTCGCAGGGCGCGTGCGGCGCAGGGCCCCCCGGGGGGTCCGGGGCCCCAGTGTACCTGGTTGCAGACGGCGCAGAGGTCGGGCAGCAGGCGCGGCTGGCAGCGGTCGCAGGGCGCGTGCGGCGCAGGGCCCCCCGGGGGGTCCGGGGCCCCAGTGTACCTGGTTGCAGACGGCGCAGAGGTCGGGCAGCAGGCGCGGCTGGCAGCGGTCGCAGGGCGCGTGCGGCGCAGGGCCCCCGGGGGGTCCGGGGCCCCAGTGTACCTGGTTGCAGACGGCGCAGAGGTCGGGCAGCAGGCGCGGCTGGCAGCGGTCGCAGGGCGCGTGCGGCGCAGGGACCCCGGGGGGGTCCGGGGCCCCAGTGTACCTGGTTGCAGACGGCGCAGAGGTCGGGCAGCAGGCGCGGCTGGCAGCGGTCGCAGGGCGCGTGCGGCGCAGGGCCCCCCGGGGGGTCCCGGGCCCCAGTGTACCTGGTTGCAGACGGCGCAGAGGTCGGGCAGCAGGCGCGGCTGGCAGCGGTCGCAGGGCGCGTGCGGCGCAGGGCCCCCCGGGGGGTCCGGGGCCCCAGTGTACCTGGTTGCAGACGGCGCAGAGGTCGGGCAGCAGGCGCGGCTGGCAGCGGTCGCAGGGCGCGTGCGGCGCAGGGACCCCGGGGGGGTCCGGGGCCCCAGTGTACCTGGTTGCAGACGGCGCAGAGGTCGGGCAGCAGGCGCGGCTGGCAGCGGTCGCAGGGCGCGTGCGGCGCAGGGCCCCCCGGGGGGTCCGGGGCCCCAGTGTACCTGGTTGCAGACGGCGCAGAGGTCGGGCAGCAGGCGCGGCTGGCAGCGGTCGCAGGGCGCGTGCGGCGCAGGGCCCCCCGGGGGGTCCGGGGCCCCAGTGTACCTGGTTGCAGACGGCGCAGAGGTCGGGCAGCAGGCGCGGCTGGCAGCGGTCGCAGGGCGCGTGCGGCGCAGGGCCCCCCGGGGGGTCCGGGGCCCCAGTGTACCTGGTTGCAGACGGCGCAGAGGTCGGGCAGCAGGCGCGGCTGGCAGCGGTCGCACGGCGCGTGCGGCGCAGGGCCCCCCGGGGGGTCCGGGGCCCTAGTGTACCTGGTTGCAGACGGCGCAGAGGTCGGGCAGCAGGCGCGGCTGGCAGCGGTCGCAGGGCGCGTGCGGCGCAGGGCCCCCCGGGGGGTCCGGGGCCCCAGTGTACCTGGTTGCAGACGGCGCAGAGGTCGGGCAGCAGGCGCGGCTGGCAGCGGTCGCAGGGCGCGTGCGGCGCAGGGCCCCCCGGGGGGTACGGGGCCCCAGTGTACCTGGTTGCAGACGGCGCAGAGGTCGGGCAGCAGGCGCGGCTGGCAGCGGTCGCAGGGCGCGTGCGGCGCAG
This sequence comes from Udea ferrugalis, assembly GCA_950022985.1. Taxonomy (NCBI): domain Eukaryota; kingdom Metazoa; phylum Arthropoda; class Insecta; order Lepidoptera; family Crambidae; genus Udea; species Udea ferrugalis. Next base: position 713,923 of record OX465527.1, on the reverse strand, counting down.
GGCCCCCCGGGGGGTCCGGGGCCCCAGTGTACCTGGTTGCAGACGGCGCAGAGGTCGGGCAGCAGGCGCGGCTGGCAGCGGTCGCAGGGCGCGTGCGGCGCAGGGCCCCCCGGGGGGTCCGGGGCCCCAGTGTACCTGGTTGCAGACGGCGCAGAGGTCGGGCAGCAGGCGCGGCTGGCAGCGGTCGCAGGGCGCGTGCGGCGCAGGGCCCCCCGGGGGGTCCGGGGCCCCAGTGTACCTGGTTGCAGACGGCGCAGAGGTCGGGCAGCAGGCGCGGCTGGCAGCGGTCGCAGGGCGCGTGCGGCGCAGGGCCCCCCGGGGGGTCCGGGGCCCCAGTGTACCTGGTTGCAGACGGCGCAGAGGTCGGGCAGCAGGCGCGGCTGGCAGCGGTCGCAGGGCGCGTGCGGCGCAGGGCCCCCCGGGGGGTACGGGGCCCCAGTGTACCTGGTTGCAGACGGCGCAGAGGTCGGGCAGCAGGCGCGGCTGGCAGCGGTCGCAGGGCGCGTGCGGCGCAGGGCCCCCCGGGGGGTCCGGGGCCCCAGTGTACCTGGTTGCAGACGGCGCAGAGGTCGGGCAGCAGGCGCGGCTGGCAGCGGTCGCAGGGCGCGTGCGGCGCAGGGCCCCCCGGGGGGTCCGGGGCCCCAGTGTACCTGGTTGCAGACGGCGCAGAGGTCGGGCAGCAGGCGCGGCTGGCAGCGGTCGCAGGGCGCGTGCGGGCGCGTGCGGCGCAGACAGCGGCCGCAGCACATCGCCACGCTCGTCGACTGCTGAGAGATCGACCACACGCTGCCTAACCATGAGTTTCTGATCACCTAAAATCGACAAAACTTTGTTAAAGATATTCCAGACAACGATTCCTAGGAAAGGGAAACTGAAAAAACGTTTTGACTCGTTTTAATTAATAATCGTTTTAATTAATTTATAATTTTACAGCAAATTCAGATGTTTCTTTATATTTCACGGGAATAAACTACCCTCAAAAGGGTCAAATCACTATGAGTACTACCCGTATATAAAAGAAAGTCGTATTAGTTACACTATTTATAACTGAAGAATGGCTCAACCGATTTGATTGAAAATTGGTAAGCAGGTAGCTTAGAACCAGGAAACGGACATTAGATACTTTTTATCCCGTTCGACAATAGACAACGGGAAGCGAGTTCCCGTTCCTGGGTTTTGTCAAATGTTGTGTTTATTGAGCTGTGACAGTCTAGTAGATTTTGACAGAACAATGTCTGTCCGGACAGCTAGTAATGAGCTACAATGATGACGGTAGAGAACGTCGTGGTCCAGTGGTTAAACACTCTGACTCGGATCCCGATGGTCCCCAGAATAAATCTGGCCGGAACACACCTCCTTTGTGTTCATTATACAATTTGCGGCTAACTCTCCGGTGATGGTAAACACCGATAAACCCAAGCAACCCGGATAACGGTGGTAGGCTCGCCCCTTACCACGTTGGGTTCAAATTCCCTCGGCGAAATGTGGGTTCTGAATGTTCCGTACACCATGAAGGCAACAATCAGTGTGCCTCTGACTAACCCATCAGGGATTTAGTCGTGAGGGCATGTTATGTTATGTTATGATGACGGTAAAATAAACTTGCAAACAGAATTATTTTGCATTAGAAAAAAAAGGATCATAGGCGTGGGATTGGGAGGATCCGAACGTATGAAAGTATTTTAATATCAGACGAGGGGTGAGTGATCGTATCCAAATGTACGAGTGAAAGAGATCGAGGACGTATGGCGGTTGTCAGACGAGTGTGAAGACCTGTTCTGTATATTTTATTGAGAGTTATTCGTGTAAACGCAGTTATTCCAAATTCCCTCGTTTTAATTAGTATCCCATACCCCCTGGAGTGTCGGAGGAGCTGATCGCACCTCCACCGCACCCGTTTCGGTCCCACCAGGCTTTGTTCGGCCGCTTTTTAGTGAATTTATTTGCTGTCTCGTTGCGAGGGTTTTCCACGTGGCAGATGACCCACACACACTTTACTTCACCTAGTGGCTATGGTCGATAAATACAGTTGAAATAAACCACGGAAGCGAATAGATACCTCGTGTAAAACGCTCGGCCATAGCCGTCCGTGTTGATGACGTACGCGGCCAGCGTGAACTCCTATCTCACTCTGAGTTAGTTGTAGCCAACTATTCCGAATACGAACAAGGTGGGGTACATCAACAGGCAAAAATTAGAATTCCCAGTCTTTTGGATCTAACTAACATTTTGGATCTCAAGAGGCCGCCCTGGATGTCACCCTTTTCGGAGTGAAGAGGGCCCACCTCTGCTCCCCGTTTTAGTACCACTAGGCTCTTCTCGGCCCCTTTTCTAGCTACATCAACTGCTGTCTCGTTGCTATTTCCCACGTGCGCGGGGACTCTTTTTTAGCTGTGTTACCTAGTGCTTATGATTGATAAATCAAATTGTAAAAAACCATGGAAGTATTTGAAAAGTGAATAAATACCTCGGTGGCCACGTTCCACAGTTTGTGTCGTTGTAGTAACTCTATGTAGCCAAGCAGCCATTGCTCCTGCAGGCTCTCGTCTATGTACGGATACAGGTCACTCCTAGAATAGTGAAATAACAGTCGATGAGGATTAGGATCAATCAATCAATAATGATTATTCACTCATGAAACCCAATTTGGTTGTATTATAATTCTTTACGAAACCAACAGTTTCCAATTTTAGAGACATTTGTTTATTTATTTAAAATTTTAATTTGAACATGGACAGTAATGCCATTTTTTTGTAAGGTTTGGTAATGTTTCAGGTTATAATAAGGCAGGGTCTGCACGAGTGAAGTCTCCTTTTATTAAGGCTTAATTGAATTGTCTTACCTGCGCCGACGAAGCATGCTGTTGTCACTTATTTTTTTAGTAGATATTACTTACTTGAAGACACATCCACCAGATCAGCGTGTTTCGGCATTGTCTACTCAAAACTCTGTCTCAGTTTTCAGTTAGTTTTTCAGAAATAACCGAGTGTTAACGTAGGGCAGAGGATTTCATAATGTGATTCAAATAATCGTCTACGCTTGTCGCTTGGTATCACTGCGTGAGGCAGTTGATGCTGTAATTGGTCGGCTGCTGGCTAGCCTCAATTATGACGACGTCTTTGAAGGATTAACATACGTCCCGAGGCCCCGGGGCCCCCGCAGCCCGGCCTCACCTGTCCCGCAGCACGAACATGACGCAGGCGGGGGTCTGCACGTCCCCCAGCTCGGCGTGCAGCTTCAGCGCGGCCGCCAGCAGCGGGGACACGTCCCGGGGCCCCGGGGCCCCCGCAGCCCGGCCTCACCTGTCCCGCAGCACGAGCATGACGCAGGCGGGGGTCTGCACGTCCCCCAGCTCGGCGTGCAGCTTCAGCGCGGCCGCCAGCAGCGGGGACACGTCCCGGGGCCCCGGGGCCCCCGCAGCCCGGCCTCACCTGTCCCGCAGCACGAGCATGACGCAGGCGGGGGTCTGCACGTCCCCCAGCTCGGCGTGCAGCTTCAGCGCGGCCGCCAGCAGCGGGGACACGTCCCGGGGCCCCGGGGCCCCCGCAGCCCGGCCTCACCTGTCCCGCAGCACGAGCATGACGCAGGCGGGGGTCTGCACGTCCCCCAGCTCGGCGTGCAGCTTCAGCGCGGCCGCCAGCAGCGGGGACACGTCCACGGGGCCCCGCGCGCTCTCGCTGCCGGGGCCCTTCACCGCCAGACCGGAGCCTTCGCCATCCTCCGTCTATAATGCAGACATCGTACGCATGATGATCGTTCAAGACATCTACACATCGATACATAAATTATTAAGGGTTCCTCTGTAGAAATATACAATAAATTCCTAAGTTTAGGAATTTTCCTCATTTACAGCTTTCATACAAGTTTTGCTCAGTTCAAAATCAGGCGGCAAGTTCGGTCAGACAATATTTAAAGTTCTAAAGATATTTGTTATGGAGAGATACTACTGATGTAACAATCTAATAAATGCGACTACCCAGTGAGTACTTTAAACTACTAAAAAGAATGAGTACTGAATGACTGACTTTTAGTTTCAGCCCCAATTCAACTCTCATCATTTTAAGTTATAGTCAAAGTGAACAAAAAACAAACGTTTTATTATTGTTTTAGCATTTTCCATGCAGTATCTTTACTAAAGATCTGTAAACCAGAAAAAGACTTTTGGTAGTGCAGTCGCCCGGTTTGCGAAAAAACAAATGCTGAAATATTTGATGTTGAGCCGCCCTGGGTGTCACCCTTTTCGGAGTGAAGTGAGCCCACCTCTGCCCCCCGTTTCGGTCACACCTGCCTCGTCTCAGCCCCTTTCTAGCTAATTCATCCGCTGTCTCGTTGCCAGCAATTACCACATGCGCGGGGACCACATTGTAATTTACTAACGGATTATTGTACAGAAAATATTGAAAAGACTAACTGCTGAGTTTCTTGCCGGTTCTTCTCAGTACAGGAACAACTTTCGGACACCGGTGGTTGAGTTACATTATGTTTGTATACTGTGTATTTATTTATTATGGCTGTCCCGACAGACTTCGTTCTGTTGTCAAACATTAAGCGTCACGTGACAGGTAGAAATGGTTGCTAAGGAAATCTAAATTGTCGTTTTTCACCATATTCCTAGCATTTCCTCATGTTAATTCACCTTTTAAACCTTCCCTAGACTTTCACAAATAATTCAAAACCAAAATTAGACAAATCGGTCCAGCCGTTCAAGAGTTTTAGTGAGACTAACGAACAGCAATCCATTTTTATATATAGAGAAGATTTCTATTATAATATGTAAGTCTATTATTAAGTTATTCAATATGTTTATTAAATTAATTGTAACTATTACTATTTATACAAAATTAAAACAAAAAGGAACAAATTTATATAAAGTCTAACCTAATATAAAATAAAAACTAAACTACTTATAAATGAAAAAATTTTTTTTTTTATTATTAAGTGTATTTTATTTTGTTTGATTAAGTTCTTGACGATTTGAAAGCACTTGTAACAAGGTCTATTTAAATAAAGATATTTCTCGTGGTAGTTGTATAAGACTGACCGTGTTGACGGAGGACTGTTGGCTGTAGGACTTGTTGTCGTGCGCCGTGGTGGAGGAGCTGGAGCCGCCGGGGGACGAGGCCGTGCCGCCGGGGGACGTGGCCGGACCCACCCCGCCACCGGGCATCCCTGGAGCCGTGCCTGGACAGATACACAACTGAAACTTTGTAGCCAGAGGAGGCTTGTAAATAGCGTCACAGCTCAGCGCATTCAACCAACAAATTATGTGCTAATTTATTAGATCAAGATTGACAGCCTGTTCACACCTAGCGAGGCGATCTCACAGCGATAGCTCCACGATAAAATAAACGCCGCGATCACGCTGAGAAGCCGCGGGCAGTATCGCGGCGGCACGCCTCATCCATCAGTCAAATTCAAAAGGGGCTTTGCGGCGTGATCGCGGCATGCTCGCGTGGTTTTTGCGGGTTTATTTTACCGCGAAACTATCACTGCGCAATCGCGGCGAGATCGCCTCGCTAGTGTGAAATCGCTGGTGTTGACAGGCTCTAAGCGATCATTTTTATGCTTGAAAAAACTAAACAGAAGTAGACATAAATTTCGGCGATCATTTTACAATTAATCAATTTTTTATTATTAAGTCTTTCACCGCCGTCGGTCACTTTAACAATTGAATTCCTATTGTTTGTGACCGGCGTGGCGTTCAACGTGTTAAAATAGTCCTACTAATCAATGCGAATGTTTGTAAGTATGGATAATTGTTACTCTGTCACCTAAAAATACTGAACGGATTTGATTTACAGTTATATAGCTTAAACATCAGGATAACACTTAAGCTGCAATTTAACAACGCGGACAAAGGCGCAGGCGGCTGCTAGTTCATTATAAAAGCTTCTAAAACAGTTAAAAATTACAAAAAAGTATCATACCAGGCATGGCATGCGGCGCATGGGCCGGCTGCGCCCCGTGTGGGGCGTGGGGACCGTGGGGGGCGTGGGGACCGTGGGGGGCGTGGGGACCGTGGGGGGCGTGGGCCCCGTGCGGCGGCTGGGGCTCCGGGGGCGCGCTGCGCAGCGGGAAGGCCTCCTCGGGCAGGTGCCAGTCGGCGGCCTCCACGTCCACGTAGTGCGCAGACGCCGCTGATATCCACCCCAAGTTGTCCGCTGGAACAATGTTCGTATGAAGATAGGAAAACCAGAAAAAGGCATTCGGTCTTGGCATCAGGCGGGACTCGAACCCGCGTCTTTCGCAAGCCGGGCGACTGCACTACCAATTATGCTACCGAGACCATTAACAGACCGGACGAATTTCTCTGGTATATTATACCTGACAGACAGGTTGGTTTCACCAATGTTTTAGGCATATACCTTAAACACTTGAAAGAAACATTATTGCAAATATTTGACTTTCGATTAGGATAAAACTATGTTTTTGATAGGTTATTTTATTTTTAGCATTATAATGTTCGTATGTTTTGAACTTAATATGGCTCAAAGAAGTCATCATCACTAAAAAGACTAACGTCCAGTTGCGGGAAGGCTACTGATCTACGCAAAAATCAGAATTTTAATAATAGACTGGTCGCATTTCCGTCAGCATCCCGTAAACTTGGAATCCTGAACAGAGTGAGACGATTCTTCACGCCTGAGCAGCTCTGTCTTTTGTATAAGACACAAGTTCGCTCGTGTGTGGAATATTGTTCTCATCTCTGGGACGTTTCCGCCAAGTATTTGCTAGAAGCTCTCGACAGGTTGCAGCGACGCGCTATCCGCATCATTGGTAGCCCAGAGGCAACTATGGCTCTGGAGCCTCTCCAACTGCGTAGAGACATTGCCAGGTTGAGTGTCCTCTACCGCCTTTACAACGGCGAATGCTCTGAAGAGTTGTTCCAACTGATCCCGTCCTCACCCTTCCACTCCCGCACCACACGCGCTGGTCTGCGTCAACATCCACACACGATCCAGCGACTGTCGGCCCGCACCAAAAGGTTCGGTGATTCGTTCCTGTGTCATATTATCCAGACGTGGAACGCTCTTCCAGCGCATGTGTTTCCTTCTGCCTACAATCCCGGGTTTTTTAAGCGGGGCGTGAAAAGGCATTTATGCAGGCCTTCAAAATGAGATTGACCAGCAAAGTAGTTCTCAATTACTGTGCTTGTCAACCCCATATCTGGACCTCACGGCTGCTTCCCATCAGGTGGAGTGGGGTCATCATGAAGACCAATATATAGAAAAAAAAAAAAAAACCGTCAGCCGATCACGACAGTTAACAACTGGCTAATTACCATGAGTTTTTACCCGTATCGTATTTGCTTTATGTCAGTTTGATTCTTTCTACGAATAAAATGCAAGTAGGTACTCGATTGTTTCAAAACAACGATTAGCGCAACGATAGGTAAGTCAGGAGTGGTGATTGTTTTAGTAACGAATACATAATTAGTACACATTTCCTCGTTACAAATATTTATTTAATTACTTAAAGTTTCTTATATTAGAACAGGGTTTGGAAACGCTTTCTCACAACTCTATTCTGCACAATAGGCTCGGTGAATGAAGGACTTGTCTTTTCCAACATTTGTTGCTTAAGCTGTTTGATTACTGTCATTTTAATGAGCTAAAAGAAACGAGACAACATTCTAAACTTTATTTACTGTATACTGTATAACTCACAATCCTCCCGGAGCTGCTTAGCGAACTTAGTGGGCGGGATGTAGATGGTGAGCGTGGGCATGCCGAGCACGCCGCTGTTGTGGAACTGGCTCTCCGCCCACTCCTCCGCCTCCTCTAACGGTTCCTCCTCCACGGCGCTGGTCAATACACATTACAGGGTAAACATACAAGGAACATTTACATCCTACTAATATTATAAACAAGAAAATTTGTATGTGTGGCTGTGCCCTGTTGCTCTTTCAAGTAAAAACTACTGAATGAATTTTAATGTAACTTTACAATAATATAGCTTATACGCCTGAATCGCACATAAGCTACAATTTATAAAAAAAACTATTTTTTGTTCTTCACCTTATGTCCACGCGGGCGGCCGCTAGTTATGTTTAAAATTTGGTGGTCCGACACCACTAACCTTGAATAGCAAAAGACAATTGTTCTCATTTTAGTCTTTTATGACCAAAAAATCCACAGCTCTTATTTACAGTGGGAATCTTAACAAAACAACAAAAATACAGCCAATGAAGGATTTACATTATGTAAGGTATTGAATTGATTGGGCAATCACAACTCACAACCTATGACTAGTATTTTAGGAGGTGTGCATGCGTTTAAATGTGAGACATTTTGTGGAGTGTGTGTGTGTGTGTGTGTGTGTGTGTGTGTGTGTGTGTGTGTGTGTGTGTATGTGTACCTGTAGGGCTCCCGTGGCGGCGGCGCATACGTCGGCTGCGGCTCCGGGCGGCGCGCGGGCGGCGGCCGGGACTCCACGCGCGCCGCCGACACGCAGCGGACCACCTCCCACACGTGCGCCACCTGTACACCACACAAGAACACTCATAATGGACTCTAAGGGGACCAGAAGTCTATACTCCATTGATTTTAACATAAGAAAAAAGAGGCTCATAGAAGCAGGGTAAGCGGGGTGCTACACTACCACCACAGTATAATCTTACAGTAAGCTAACTACATACAAACGTGCCACTCTCGGTTCGAATGTGTGCGTGCGCGTCGCGCGCCGTGTCGCGACATCACGCACACGCTAGCATAAAATAGGGAGGCATAGGGAGGCGGCAGTACGGACGGGCTGTGCCGCGTGTCTGTGTGCACGCTAGGCTAATAACTCGGCGGGCGGCCTTAGATAGCCTACTGTATGGTTTATAATGTGCTACCACCCACTAAGGCCTGCGCTGCTGACTTTTGCCAGCTGACAAATTTGTATAACATGGCAAAATTGAGAATTCCTCCGCCACAACGTATGAAGGGACTGAGTGATATTTAGATTTGGCAGAGTAATAATGAAAGTAAAAGTACGATTGGGTACACAACCCCTGCCTCTTTTAGGTTTTGAAGATCGACAATATAGTTTCACGTAAGACAAAATATAAACTTTGGCGGAACTGATGTTTTTTTTAAATGACTGTAAATCCCACAGTGGTCCAAAAACATCACTAAATGATGAATTTTAACAAAAAAATATATTCAAGTAAGTTTATCCGTTGTCTATTATCCCATAAGCCAAGCAATTACATAGTTGCTTAGTTTGGGCTAGATGGCGCTGAGTGGGAAAATATCCAGTGTCCAGACTGTCCCGGGATGTCCTGTGATACTGTAGGACTGTTAATGTTTCTATGAATGATGTGTAAAGCCAACGGTGTGTACTGACTGACCATGTGCCTGTTGTGCGCCCTGGCCACGGCGGCGTTGTGGTCGGCCAGCTCGTGCGCCTGCGCGCCGCGGATGCGGTACTGCAGCGCGCACGATACTACCGCTGAAGCACGCGTGTCTGCTGGCTGACCTGACAACGATTATTGACATCGTACAATTCCATTTAAATGATATGAAATGATTTATTTGCTCAAAATATGGTATCAGAAAGAGAGAAGAAAGAGAGAAAATACTTTTATTGGCCACAAGGCTCATACACAAGTGAATTTTTACAGCACATTTATGCACCTTTTACATAAAGGTAGTGAAGGTTAATCTCGTCTATAATATAGCTTAGATTTTTGAGTAACATAATAATGTATAACATAATAAGGAAATTGGAGCAGTTCCAAGCGGCAAATTTAGGCCTAGTATAATTATGTCTTTCGCGTTAAAAAAATACCAATTTTGGCCATTGGCATTTGGGCCATTTTGGTGCCAGATAATGACGCGCAACGCAACAACGCGCCTGACAGCTCGTATGTCTCCAACACTTGAAGAAGTATACCTGGTGTCCCAGCGCTGGGCTCCGTGGGCTGGTCCCGCAGACGGTACCGGCAGAGCGTGGACGAGGCGCCTCCAGGGAACGCGCGCTCTAACGCCGCTTGCGCCGCCGCGCTCAGCGAACCCGCTGTTGGCTGCTTGCGGCTATACGAAACACAAAAACATTCAGGACTTCTCTTAACAAGTTGCATATGGCCGACAAATAATAGATTTTCTATTTAAAACTTGAAATAAATGTTTAGTGTTCACACATTCACAGGTGTAAAAATTTCAATATGACTATTTTTCATATTATAAACTTCTTGGTGACCATAGTCCTGAATGAGAAACCATATGACTGACCCGTTGGTTCAATCACGTGATGAACATCATGAATGTTTATGGTTATTATTGTTTTTAGCAATTTCTATGCAGTATCTTTATTAAAGATCTAAAAACTAGAAAAAGACATTCAGTCATCTTGACATCAGAAGTCCCGCCCTGTTTACCCTGGCTCATAGGATAAACATACCAGAAAGATTCAGCTGGTTTGTTAATGGTCCCGGTATAAAAGTGGTTAGTGCAGTCATCCGGTTTGCGAAAGATGCGGGTTAGTTTCCCACTTGATGCCAAGATGACCGAATGTCTTCTTTTAGTTTTCAGATCATAAATGTTTGTTTTGTGTCTGTGTGTAGACAGCCACTCGTGTGTGTGTAGTGTGTGTGCACTCACCCGAGGCCGGGCACGTGCCGGTGCAGGCTGTGTGTGTGTAGACAGCCACTCGTGTGTGTGTAGTGTGTGTGCACTCACCCGAGGCCGGGCACGTGCCGGTGCAGGCTGTGTGTGTGTGCACTCACCCGAGGCCGGGCACGTGCCGGTGCAGGCTGTGTGTGTGTAGACAGCCACTCGTGTGTGTGTAGTGTGTGTGCACTCACCCGAGGCCGGGCACGTGCCGGTGCAGGCTGTGTGTGTGTAGACAGCCACTCGTGTGTGTGTAGTGTGTGTGCACTCACCCGAGGCCGGGCACGTGCCGGTGCAGGCTGTGTGTGTGTAGACAGCCACTCGTGTGTGTGTAGTGTGTGTGCACTCACCCGAGGCCGGGCACGTGCCGGTCCAGGCTGTGTGTGTGTGTAGACAGCCACTAGTGTGTGTGTAGTGTGTGTGCACTCACCCGAGGCCGGGCACGTGCCGGTGCAGGCTGTGTGTGTGTAGACAGCCACTCGTGTGTGTGTAGTGTGTGTGCACTCACCCGAGGCCGGGCACGTGCCGGTGCAGGCTGTGTGTGTGTAGACAGCCACTCGTGTGTGTGTAGTGTGTGTGCACTCACCCAAGGCCGGGCACGTGCGGGTTGGCCCACAGCACTGGGAGCGGTGCCGGTGCAGGCTGTGTGTGTGTAGACAGCCACTCGTGTGTGTGTAGTGTGTGTGCACTCACCCGAGGCCGGGCACGTGCCGGTACAGGCTGTGTGTGTGTAGACAGCCACTCGTGTGTGTGTAGTGTGTGTGCACTCACCCGAGGCCGGGCACGTGCCGGTGCAGGCTGTGTGTGTGTAGACAGCCACTCGTGTGTGTGTAGTGTGTGTGCACTCACCCGAGGCCGGGCACGTGCCGGTACAGGCTGTGCTGTGTGTAGACAGCCGCTCGTGTGTGTGTAGTGTGTGTGCACTCACCCGAGGCCGGGCACGTGCCGGTGCAGGCTGTGTGTGTGTAGACAGCCACTCGTGTGTGTGTAGTGTGTGTGCACTCACCCGAGGCCGGGCACGTGCCGGTGCAGGCTGTGTGTGTGTAGACAGCCACTCGTGTGTGTGTAGTGTGTGTGCACTCACCCAAGGCCGGGCACGTGCGGGTTGGCCCACAGCACTGGGAGCGGTGCCGGTGCAGGCTGTGTGTGTGTAGACAGCCACTCGTGTGTGTGTAGTGTGTGTGCACTCACCCGAGGCCGGGCACGTGCCGGTGCAGGCTGTGTGTGTGTAGACAGCCACTCGTGTGTGTGTAGTGTGTGTGCACTCACCCGAGGCCGGGCACGTGCCGGTACAGGCTGTGCTGTGTGTAGACAGCCGCTCGTGTGTGTGTAGTGTGTGTGCACTCACCCGAGGCCGGGCACGTGCCGGTGCAGGCTGTGTGTGTGTAGACAGCCACTCGTGTGTGTGTAGTGTGTGTGCACTCACCCGAGGCCGGGCACGTGCCGGTGCAGGCTGTGTGTGTGTAGACAGCCACTCGTGTGTGTGTAGTGTGTGTGCACTCACCCGAGGCCGGGCACGTGCCGGTACAGGCTGTGTGTGTGTAGACAGCCACTCGTGTGTGTGTAGTGTGTGTGCACTCACCCGAGGCCGGGCACGTGCCGGTGCAGGCTGTGTGTGTGTAGACAGCCACTCGTGTGTGTGTAGTGTGTGTGCACTCACCCGAGGCCGGGCACGTGCCGGTGCAGGCTGTGTGTGTGTAGACAGCCACTCGTGTGTGTGTAGTGTGTGTGCACTCACCCGAGGCCGGGCACGTGCCGGTGCAGGCTGTGTGTGTGTAGACAGCCACTCGTGTGTGTGTAGTGTGTGTGCACTCACCCGAGGCCGGGCACGTGCCGGTACAGGCTGTGTGTGTGTAGACAGCCACTCGTGTGTGTGTAGTGTGTGTGCACTCACCCGAGGCCGGGCACGTGCCGGTGCAGGCTGTGTGTGTGTAGACAGCCACTCGTGTGTGTGTAGTGTGTGTGCACTCACCCGAGGCCGGGCACGTGCCGGTACAGGCTGTGCTGTGTGTAGACAGCCGCTCGTGTGTGTGTAGTGTGTGTGCACTCACCCGAGGCCGGGCACGTGCCGGTGCAGGCTGTGTGTGTGTAGACAGCCACTCGTGTGTGTGTAGTGTGTGTGCACTCACCCGAGGCCGGGCACGTGCCGGTGCAGGCTGTGTGTGTGTAGACAGCCACTCGTGTGTGTGTAGTGTGTGTGCACTCACCCGAGGCCGGGCACGTGCCGGTGCAGGCTGTGTGTGTGTAGACAGCCACTCGTGTGTGTGTAGTGTGTGTGCACTCACCCAAGGCCGGGCACGTGCGGGTTGGCCCACAGCACTGGGAGCGGTGCCGGTGCAGGCTGTGTGTGTGTAGACAGCCACTCGTGTGTGTGTAGTGTGTGTGCACTCACCCGAGGCCGGGCACGTGCCGGTGCAGGCTGTGTGTGTGTAGACAGCCACTCGTGTGTGTGTAGTGTGTGTGCACTCACCCGAGGCCGGGCACGTGCCGGTGCAGGCTGTGTGTGTGTAGACAGCCACTCGTGTGTGTGTAGTGTGTGTGCACTCACCCGAGGCCGGGCACGTGCCGGTGCAGGCTGTGTGTGTGTAGACAGCCACTCGTGTGTGTGTAGTGTGTGTGCACTCACCCGAGGCCGGGCACGTGCCGGTGCAGGCTGTGTGTGTGTAGACAGCCACTCGTGTGTGTGTAGTGTGTGTGCACTCACCCGAGGCCGGGCACGTGCCGGTGCAGGCTGTGTGTGTGTAGACAGCCACTCGTGTGTGTGTAGTGTGTGTGCACTCACCCGAGGCCGGGCACGTGCCGGTGCAGGCTGTGTGTGTGTAGACAGCCACTCGTGTGTGTGTAGTGTGTGTGCACTCACCCGAGGCCGGGCACGTGCCGGTGCAGGCTGTGTGTGTGTAGACAGCCACTCGTGTGTGTGTAGTGTGTGTGCACTCACCCGAGGCCGGGCACGTGCCGGTCGCGCGTGAGAGAGGGATGCAGCGCGGGCAGCGGGCGCTCGGGCGCGGCGTGTGCGAGCGAGAGCCGCGCCGACACGCACACGCCGTGCGGGTTGGCCCACAGCACCGGGTGCGCCGCCTCCGTGAAGCGGTGACGGTATAGACTGCAATCCTGGTGGAGAGGAGCCGTTATTGAGACAAAATAAGAAATAAAACAAAACAAAAAAATGATTGCTTGATTGATTTTTTGATTGAAAATCGTGGAAACAAAAGCAGATGAAGTGAAGGCAGGAATCGTAAATCCATGATTTCTGGTAGTCAGTGTCACTAGCTGTCTTGGGTAGCGATTCATAACCAAGCACTTCAATTTTGTATAATGATAGAGCTAATGACACCTAGTATTTATTAAGAGACTTCTTCTTAGTAGGACACTCTTGGCAAAGTGGTCGTAGCTGCTGAATACAGACACCACCCACATTTTATGTTAATTACTGAATCGTACGATAACTCGGTTCTGAATTGCCTTTATGATCAAATAAAATCTCGCTTGTTTTAACAGCGACGTTTACATACATACATACCCTCACGACCATATCCCTAATGGGTTAGTCAGAGGCACACTGACTGTTGCCGTCATGGTGAACGGAACATTCAGGAGCCCACATTTCGCCGAGGGAATTTGAACCCAACGTGGCAAGGGGCGAGCCTACCGCCGTTATCCGGGTTGCTTGGGTTTTATATCGGTGTTTTCCATCACCGGAGAGTCAGCCGCAAATTTTACAATGAACACAAAGTAGGTGTGTTCCGGCCGGATTCGATCTCGGGACCATCGGGTTCCGAGTCGGAGTGTTTAACCACTAGGCCACGACGCTCTCATTACGAATGTAAACGACGTTTACATTCGGGGATAGCTAGCTGCCTTGCAAGTTTGTTCGGTGTTCGTGTTTTTTTTTGACGGGATCTATAGTTGGCAATGGGCGATTAGATCTACTTTTTAACTTTATGGATGCGCAGAGTCTTATGAACTTTGTTCTTACAAACCATGGTGCATTAAACAAATTGTTTCAGGATGTTGTTTTCTATTTTCATCACATTGGAGTTTCTGTGTGTAGGTACAATAAATTTTCTACAACTACCTAAATACAACACGAGAAACAAACGCGATAAACATGGTGATCTATATTTAGTCACTGATATAGCGACCGATTGTCGCACGGACAAATCACAGAGCAGTGACCGAGTGTTGATCGATACAAAGTTAACACATAAACATTAACCTGTCACAAGTGCATGAGGATAAACCTTGTACGAAGAAAGGTGTTTTAACATTAAAAAAAACAGCCAGATTATTTGAATATTTTTTTTTTCGAAAAGTAAAGAGTCCTCTTACCCGACTGGTGGAGAGGAAGGCGTGCGGGGAGGCCTGCCAGGCGATGGCGGTGGTGACGTCACGGTGCTCCGCGAACGTGGCCAGCGGCACGTGCGGCCGGCGCACGTCCCACACGTGGACAGCGCAGTCCAGCACTAGCGCACATGACGCTACTTGATACCTGACAACCAAATACACGACAGTTGGTGACTGATTACGCAATGAAAGATGGATTGTAATGATTTTTAGAAATCAATGATGGACGCCTTTGCCCAGAAGTGAGACAATGTGTAACTTAAACTGTCACGTTAGGCAGGAATAGCAAGGCATCTTCGCAGTAGTTTTAACCGTCTTTTACAGAACAAGATGCAAAGTAACAGCTATTTTACAGGAGAGAGAGTGGGTGATTGAGCAAATTCACTTTTTCTTGTATTTTCAATAACTGCGGCGTGTTGAGAGTTTAAGAATTACTTCTTTATTTATTTAATAAGAAAACTCACTCCTTACTCTCGACATCTCCTGGAATTTTAGATACTCGATACGTCATATGTTCGGTCCTTTGCACATATAACAAATTGAGCGGGCTACTAATGGGAATTAAATAAAATATAAATTAATGTTTAGTCGAGATATTGAACTTACTTTTTCTGTGGTCTCCATTTGACGTGGCCGACCGATGCGATAGTGTATATTGTGTGTTCTAGATTTGGTTTCGCATGGATGTCCCAAATCTGCACAAAATTATGACATATTATTTGATTTGCTATCAGGTTGAAAAAATATAACTGTGTATCAAGTCCCAACGTTTTGAGCGTTAGATGGTTTTCAAATGGTGTCGATAAAGTTTTAAACTTTTAATTTTGAATTGAATTAAAAAAAATACAAAACTTGCATAAAACTGTGTTACATTCCAAAAAAGTTTCGTCGTGGAGACGTGGCGTGACTATAACAGTAGGGTCAGTTGTTAGACCGACATACACAATGCAGAAAAATAGCAACAATCAATGATATTATAATAAAAAGACGTAGATAAGTTACTTATGCAAAAAAAGTAGCACCCGAAATCAGGGTGCGTTTGACACGTTGACAGTTTAAGAGGACACTGCGCAACATGTATCTGTCTCGTTTACGCTCTAGTAAATAATCATACTATCTCGTACACACGGTCAAATTATAGGTACATACGCCAGGGGACAACTTTCGACCTCGCGTCAGTACTGACATAACGTCTAATCTACGTCTTTTTTATTGTAAAATCATTGGCAGCATCAATAAATCATTAAAACGCCAAGTCGAGCGCATGTATAATATGATTAGGTGACTGTTCACTATTATACATAACCCAGACACGACGCATGTAGGTCACGAGCGATAACTCCGTCTGCATATGCCACCTCGGTTTTGATATCGCTATTTTGGTAATATTAGGGGTTTACGTAAATAAAATTAAATTGCAGATTTTAAGGTGTAATCCTAAAGAATTTAATAGAATTTTTCTTACTTTATTTATTTCACAACCGAGATATCAAATGTTTTGAAACTTTTTTGGGCAAACCTATCAACACTCAGGTGCGCAATGACAAAATACAAGTTGTGACTTAGTTACAATCAATGTCTGCAACATTGAAAAACAGGACTAGCACATCTACTTTTCTTTTTCAGTTTCTTCACCTAAAGAGATCTCCTCTTTTAAGGCTTTTAAATCATTTGTGTGATATTTTTATCATGAAACGAAATGAAATTGATTCTGAACATAAATTCGGGTACATATTAAGTAGCAGATCAATTTGCTTTAAATTACAACCGCCAAATTTTACCTTTCAGGTGGATACTTCGTACTTCATTGCTGAGATAATTTAGAGCGGTACGTGGTGTCCCGGGCTGAACACAGCACGCGTTTCTGAACTTGATGGAAACAACCCCACTCTACACTCTGGTACCAATGGTGTACCTTGATCGTCTTGTCCCGGGAGGCGGTGGCCAGCCAGGGCGCGTCAGGGTGCCAGTCGCACGCGAACACGGGGCCCGAGTGCGCGGTGAAGTGCTGCAGACAGCGCTCGTGCCGCCGCACGTCCCACAGCTGGACGCTGCCGTTCTCGGACACGGCGGCGAACTGGTGGGCTTGGTGCGGACTGAACTGCACGTCGCGGATCGATTCTGTGTTGCTGGGAGGGAAAGTTTTTTTGGCTATTACAGTATGAGAAAAACTGTGGAAATGGAAATAGCTATGCTTCTCTGTGAGCTGAGGCGGTGGGATGGCCACATTTTCCAAAGAATGGATCAATAAAAAATAAAACCTTTGGGGTAAGGTCGTTCTTGAGTGGAGATCTCATTTTGGCAAGCGTAGAGTGGGCGGCCCACTGGCTAGATGAAGCGAAGATTTGCAAAAGGTTGGTAGAAGGTGGATGCGTCTAGCTTAGGACGCGATGATACGCATTAAGGAGGGGGGGAGGGGGGTGTCCACCGTCTACCAGTGGACCAGCATAGGCTGATGATGATGAGCCATCTAGAATATGTTAATGATGTGGATGTCAGACTCAGATATGCTTGCAGCTGGACTCATCCCAAAATGCTAAATCAATTAAGCTGAATACTGATAGCTTATCAGATGTTGGTTATGTATCTTTTCAAATATAGCAAGTTCAACCACTTATTGGTCAGATGAAATGCTTACCTAATAAATGTCCTGGCCACTTCCTTCATTCTCAAGTCGAAGCACTTCATCATGCCATCTTGGGAGCCAGAGATCAGGAGGGCTGGCTCGGTCAGGTGGAAACTAACCTGTTAATTGTAAAAGAAGACATCCCATTTAAGACAAAGACGTTTTTACTGTAATTGATAGATAGTAAGTTTCTCCTCCTGCACCTTACAATTTGTCTTTTCATACACTCGTTTTTAATTTGATTGATTTCCCTTTAAAAAAAACACAGTAAGACTTAAAATACAGGGCTGCCCTAGTTTAGGCTCTATCTCCCAATTATTTTGAGATGTAACAATTTTTTTTTTTTTTTTTGGTGAATTTGATCTGCATCAGCCGTTCACATGGCCATAATCAGATGGTTTAACAATGGTTCCTTTGGCATTTCAAGGTGCTCTCCATTGAGAAACAGTCCTTTCCGGTCCAGATCCCCATTAAGGCCTGGTGTCAAGGTCCAGTAAGGACCACCGTTTTAGTAACTACCTAAATCTGATTTAATTTGTTTTGTGTGAATAAATCTTTTTTTCAGTTCGTAATTTGACGTAAACGCGTCAAATTACGCATAAACATGTGTACTTATTGTTTTACCTTATTGACAGTTCTCTTATGGTCAGAGAACACATGCTCCTGTTTAGAGCGTCCAGAACGACCAAGGTTCCACACCACCACTGCTCCATTGGTAGCTGCAGTTGCTAATGTGTTCTCTGAAAACATTGAATTAGCATTATGTTAACTAAATGAAATCATAGGCTTATTAAAATAATTTGTTTGATTGCTCTTTTTGATTTTGATTGCATTTCTTAATTTTGTTTCTTTTTACTTAAAACAAGATTGTCTGACCCTAAGCAGATTACCTATGTACTCTGCCTGGGCATAGCAACAAATGAAAATACTAAAATATTCAAAACATTAATGTTGGGCCTGAGTGGGAATCAAACCCACAGCCTTTGGTGCTATAGACTTTTATTGAGTGAAATAAAATATGGACCCAATAAAATAACAGTTATCTACCGCTAATCTACAGATAATTTTAAAAAAATAGTTCAGTTGCTTCAACATTATACACTACCTTCAATAGTACTCCAAGCAACATCTATTGAAGAAAAATTAAGATTTAAGTTTTTCCCCACTCGTAGATTGCATACTTCGGTGAATTCATTTTCTCCAATTGAAAATACTTTGAATACTAGAACAAAACAGAAAAAACGATAACATAAAGTATAAAAACTTTGGAATTCATAATTCAGCATCTAAAGAGGGTAATACAATATTTACCATTTCTACCGGCTATAACAACTTGGGAACAGTCTTTATTAAGGGCTAAAGCATTTGCTGGACCCTCTTGTGAGACACAAATGGTATTAGATGGTATCATTTTGAATTTTCAGCCAAACAACAATCAAAATCACATTATTTACAAGGAAAATTAGCCACTATATAATATATTTCACAACAAAATCATCGAGTTATCTAAATATAAACCCAACTAGCAACGGTTATCGCGATAAAATAACGTAGCGAACGAATAATACAAACAAAAGTTCACAAAATTCAGTTTGTTTTGGTCCAATTTCGCAGATTAACACCAGCGCATTCATTATCATGGCTTTCTGTCACTGCCAGTGTCAAGTAAATTTTCTGTTATTTTAACGACTCTCTTCTCTTCTCTTCTCAGGTTGGCAGCAACCAGCAACAATGCAGCCATAGTGGGCTCAAAACCGTTCATGCAAAGTTGCTAACTTGGCTAAAAGTAAACTGTCAATCAATCGCTGTCAAAAACAATACGTCAAATACGAATTTTCTTTCTGATCGTAATTTTTCTCCAAAAGTGGAAAAATCCTTAGGGCATTACACAACATCATTAGCAAAGCGGTTTCTAACACGTTTCCCTTTATTATGTAAGGCGCCGTTGACCGGTGACTAGCTTAATCGTTAGTGTTGGGACAATGGATGGTGGTGACAGGATTCTGGTGGCTGCGGGTCTCACAGCGGCTGTTGTTGTCGGTGCCTTCGTGCTATGGGGCCCTGGAGGCGCGCCCCGCGTACGGAAGAGACGCGGGCAAATTGCTGGCCTTCAGAACCTAGGCAGGACGTGTTTCCTGAACACCTTGCTCCAGGCTTTAGCAGCCAGCCCTGCGTTCATAGATTGGTTGAAAAAGTACGCGAAGGCAGACGGACATAACAGCATGATTACTACGCTCTACACTGTTATTGAAGGTTAGTTTTTATCTTATCTAAGAAATGTTAAATTTTCTTTTAAATTAGATATTTGATGGTGATAACTATTGATCAGGAATTCATAATTTTCTCTGTGAAACTTATACCAAATAGTCTTGATAATTTTGCTATTGTTATTGCCAAAGTTTAGGTTTTATAATAACATCATTAACAAGCCAAGAGACAGATGTATTAATAAATTACCACTATAAAATATACACTTTCACAATCATAACAGTTATTGTTCAACTGCTCTGTATGAATTGTTTTGTTTATTTTTAAATAATTAAGACTTGAGTGTTCTTCCTGCTATTGTTGTAGTTGTAAACGGCACCCATGAGGCAGCCCGAGGTACCCCAGTGTGCCCGCTGGGAGTGCTGCAAGCTTTGCGGGCAGCAGGCTGGGTGGTGCCGGCTGACCAGCAGGATGCACATGAACTGTTACATGTGCTGCTTTCTTGTATTGAAGATGAAACTGTGGCAATGTCCAAGAAGGTATTAGGAGATGTGTTGGATGTAGATGGGCATTAGGTTTAGCGTCATCCCCAAGTGCAAGTCAGGGCAGTTATTGTAAACTAACTCTATGGTCAAGGAAAACATTGATAAATAACCCAAGCTATCCAAATTAGGACAGTAGGCTCAATGTGTTCATTGACCATGACAACAACTATCAGTTTGGGATATAGTCCTAGGTTGCTTCTTCATTTTTTACAAACATCCTGCTATGTACATTTGCTAGTCTAACTTCATTAACCTTTTCCCTACGGGGTGCTAGAAACCGATGTCACCACCCAATACGGGGGCTTTTTCGCATGTTCAAAAATTTTGCTGAACTTTACTTGATGATATCTTAGAAACTAAATGACTTACCATTTTGAAATTTTGAGGGTATATGGAACAACTAATGAAGATTCATATTCACACACATTTTTAACAAATTGTTTGCAGAAAAAAGAGGAAAAAAAAAGATTTGTCACACAAACAAGACAGTGCTGTAACTTTCAACTAAAACACTTTTTCAACCTAAGACTTAATAAATCAACTATTTTATCAAACTATTCATATTTCTAAAGTAATATATGATAAAAAATCATATAGAATTCGGAATAAAACACACATTAAAAAACACAATATTTTCTGCTACATTTTAGTGATGCCCCTTTAATCAATATTTTATTGATATTGCGACAATCTGGTTTTGGTAATATTGAAAATCGCCTATCAATTATGTATTTTTATTTTTAAAAAGCTATGTCTTATGTTTTTGTATCGGTGTGTATTATTTATTAATATAAAAATAATAGTTTATGATGTAATAAAGTGTTAAACTCATCAAAAAAATTATGTACACAACGACTAACACTACATTCGTAACATATAAATATGTTCATTTTTATTTTTCTTGGATCGCGCTTAAGTAGATGCACATAAATCTACAGAAACTTTAATTTTGTGAAAATACTTTCAAGAAATCTATAATACAATATTTCGATAGGTGGGTCTATCTATCATCATACCTCACTAGCAGTACGCCATGTTGGTTACCAAAACTGATGCCTCTGCAATACGGGTGTCAACTATTGTTGACACTAGAATCAATGGTTTTTTCGCGCTGTTTTTTCAATCCAAAGACACGTAGAAATGTTTTTTTAAAAAAATCTCTCATGGAGTTTAACTCCTCTAGTTTTTTAATCTGCAAGTAAAACAGTATTACCATAGACACAGAAATTGAAAAAAATCAATGAAAAATGTCTATGCGAAATCAACAGTAGTTGACACCCGTATTGCAGTGGGCCTTTCTCAAATCAACCATGGTTGACACCCGTAGGTAAAGGGTTAATTTTATGTTCTTTATTTTTAACTGTATTGTACAAAATTTCTAATCTAGCATGACATAAATTTGGTTAATGAGAAGTTCAAAAAGAACCTGTGATCTATAGGGTGTAACTCTTTTGTAATTTAAGGGCTTAAAATATAATGTACCTATGCTGTTTGCCTAAAGTAGAACCAGTAATGAACTAAATATATTTAGAACCTAATTGAATTTTCAACATGTCATGCAATTTCCTAATTTCTAGCCAGGATGCCTATCAGACGCCCTGGGTTTGGGCGGCGGGCGCGCGTGGTCAGCGCTGGCCTCGCCCGCGTCCCCCCCGGCCGCGCCCCTCGGTAGGGAGGCCTCGTCCGGGGGCTGCCCCCCGCGGCCCGCCCGACCTGCGTCTGCCGCACCTGGCGATGAACCAGATCTAGTTGATACAGGTATGTTTAGTGCCATATTATCTAGGTGTAATATCAGGCCAAGGCCTATAAAGGTTTGAGGTACAGTTGCTGACCATAAAATCCCTTCAGGTATTTTCCCCTGAAAGCATAGCAATCTGTAGAAATATAGACTGCACCAACTCATAGAAGTATGTACTGTGAACAACTGTGGAGCTGCAGGTTTATTTTATTTACTTATTATTCTCTACCTGAAGGTTGTCTGGAAGACCTTTCTAGGGCTAATACTGCCTAAATTGTACATTGGTCTCTATGATTTTTAATGTTTTTAGACAATAAGAATTCGGGCAAACAACACCACAAATTTGAAATAGTAAAGTACACCACACTTGTAAGATCATAATTCTTTGGGACTGTTATTTTGACTGTTCTCAAAAGCTGCTTTGTCACCAGAACCAGCGGCGCCTCTCCGTAAAGGCGTGTCCCGCTCATTCTGCCACCTGAGCAGCGTGGGGCGGCGCTGGGCGGTGGGCCCGGCCGCCCGCCCTGCGCCCGCGCCGCCCTTCCGCGGCACGCTCGCCGAGAGGCTGCATTGTACTGTGTGTAATGCAAAGGTAACGTTACTGACCTACTTACTACGAAAACTACAAAAAATAAGAAATACTTTTTGACAGCTGCCAGTGTCATTGGAAATTGTATTTGACTCAGGCTCAATGACAGAACACTTGAACCCTTTTAGCATTGTATTAAGTTCCAATGACACTGGCAGCTGTCAAAATGTATTTCTTATATTAGTTGGACTATAGTGATGGTAGAAATTGGACTCAAAATATATTTTGAGATTTGTACTAAGAGTCCAGAGATATTGATTTACTCTTTCTTCCCAGAGTCCCGTCCGATATGACAAATTCGATAGCGTCTCTTTGTCTATGGCCAACGCCACTGCAGGCCTCACTGGCTCTTACAGTTTACCAGGTTTGTTCACGATTTGCTTAATTTTTGAAATTGTAAAGTCGCGGATTGAAAGGGTTGACCAGTTTTCAAACAAATTCATTTACGCGTCGCAAGCACATGTTACCTTTTTAAACTGTGTAACAGGCTAGAGTAGGTTGAAAAGTTTGTTTTATTGTTTGATAATAAGCTTAAAATTGGGTTGGACATAATATAATATGTTCCTTCACAATTGACAGTTGAACCAATACTTTTTATTGGTTTGATCTTGTCAATATCATCATTGAGCAAGCAAAAACAGATCTTAGGGTGGTCAACCCTTTCATTCCCCGACTGAACATAATTAATGTTAAGTTTCATATGGATATAAAATAATTGTCGTGTTTGCATAACCTTATGTCAACCTTCCACCTCATGAGATCCTCATAAATAACAACCTATAAGATAGTAGTTAATCGCCTACGCCGCTTGCAGGGCTGCTTCGAGCGTTCACAGCGCCGGAGATGGTGAAGGGGGTCCGGTGCACGAAGTGCTGCCCCGAGGGGGAGCCGCTCGCCACCGCTGACTCCATGTACACTAAACACATACGTACGGTCAGCTTCGGGAAGGTAAGCTCTTTTGAGACGGGTCCACTTTATTATTTGTCAATCTTTTCACGCCAATGATCATTACGTAGCTTTCATATCCTAATGTCCTACTTTCTACTAATATTATAAAATGCGAAAGTTTGTATCTGTGGATGTGCCGTGTCGCTCTTTCACGTAAAAACTGTGGGATAGATTTTAATGAAACTTTACAATAATATAGCTTATGCATCGGAATAGGACATATGCTACAATTAATATTACGATTATATTTATATTACAATTATTTTTTTAACCAAGTCCACGCGGACGAAGTTGCGGACGGCCGCTAGTGAATGATATATCTGATATCGGCGTGCCTTCTGGCAAAGGCTGCCTCCAGCTTCTTCCAGTGAGCTCTGTCAGGAGCTGGTCCCCGCCAATTGAGATCTGTGGTCAATTTGATCTCGTTTTGCCATCTACTTAGTTATCGACCTCTGCTGCGCTCATCATGTTTTGTGTACCAGTTTGTTACGTATTTGCTCTCTTTAGCCTGGTACTTTTCAACAGCTTTGGTAACACATTTTAAGTGTAACTTTTGAAACCATCCAATTCAAAAATTTCATTTTCCTATGGAATTCTAATAATAACGTGAAGATAAATTCTACATGAAGGCGCTAAGCTGTCTCTTGGTGACTAAAGTTGCTGTTAGATCACCTCAAGCCTTGTATCCAGTAGGGCTAGCACGAACTGCTAACGTTTTGGGAATCGAAAAGTAAACGATACTTCTATTTTTCCTTTGTGTCGAAAAAAAGTGTCGTTTACTTTTCGATTAGCAAAACGTTAGCGGTTCGTGCTAGGCCTACAGTTATCCTCTCGTAGTTGCCGTGGCAGGCGTAGGAATGGAGACAGTTGGAGGAGGCCTATGTCTTAGGACAAGCTGACGGAGAATAAAACTACAAGTTAATAAAACGCAGCATATATGTAAAAACAAGCAGCAATAAAGGCTTATTTTATTTAGTTGCCATGGTGCCTGTGCCTGCACATCGGGCGCGTGGAGTGGGCGGGCGGCGCGCTCAGCAAGCGCTCGGAGTACGTCGCCTTCCCGGAGACGCTCTCCATGGCGCCCTACGCACAGCTGCAGCAGAACAAGGTACGCACACTGTGTGGCTAGATCACATCTCCTCCAGCTGCCGTGGTGCCTGTGCCTGCACATCGGGCGCGTGGAGTGGGCGGGCGGCGCGCTCAGCAAGCGCTCGGAGTACGTCGCCTTCCCGGAGACGCTCTCCATGGCGCCCTACGCACAGCTGCAGCAGAACAAGGTACGCACACTGTGTGGCTAGATCACATCTCCTCGCAGCTGCCGTGGTGCCTGTGCCTGCACATCGGGCGCGTGGAGTGGGCGGGCGGCGCGCTCAGCAAGCGCTCGGAGTACGTCGCCTTCCCGGAGACGCTCTCCATGGCGCCCTACGCACAGCTGCAGCAGAACAAGGTACGCACACTGTGTGGCTAGATCACATCTCCTCCAGCTGCCGTGGTGCCTGTGCCTGCACATCGGGCGCGTGGAGTGGGCGGGCGGCGCGCTCAGCAAGCGCTCGGAGTACGTCGCCTTCCCGGAGACGCTCTCCATGGCGCCCTACGCACAGCTGCAGCAGAACAAGGTACGCACACTGTGTGGCTAGATCACATCTCCTCGCAGCTGCCGTGGTGCCTGTGCCTGCACATCGGGCGCGTGGAGTGGGCGGGCGGCGCGCTCAGCAAGCGCTCGGAGTACGTCGCCTTCCCGGAGACGCTCTCCATGGCGCCCTACGCACAGCTGCAGCAGAACAAGGTACGCACACTGTGTGGCTAGATCACATCTCCTCGCAGCTGCCGTGGTGCCTGTGCCTGCACATCGGGCGCGTGGAGTGGGCGGGCGGCGCGCTCAGCAAGCGCTCGGAGTACGTCGCCTTCCCGGAGACGCTCTCCATGGCGCCCTACGCACAGCTGCAGCAGAACAAGGTACGCACACTGTGTGGCTAGATCACATCTCCTCCAGCTGCCGTGGTGCCTGTGCCTGCACATCGGGCGCGTGGAGTGGGCGGGCGGCGCGCTCAGCAAGCGCTCGGAGTACGTCGCCTTCCCGGAGACGCTCTCCATGGCGCCCTACGCACAGCTGCAGCAGAACAAGGTATGCACACTGTTTGGCTGGGTCATATCGTAATACTGTCTAAGATTTGTTCTAATTTAACATGTACAGCATGTTATTTTTCCGTTATTTTTCCGTTATTTTTCTCTCGCTCTTGCCAAATGTTGCCTTCACATAGGGATACTTTTTTTTTAACCTATTTTGTCCCACTGCTGAGCAAAGGTCTAAAAAAACAAAAAAAATAGGGACACCTTTTAATAATAATAATATATTATTTAATGCAGACAACAAATTACATTAACAGGTCTTAAAAAACATAATCGGCGACATAAATACCGTACAGACTAACATACATATTGAATAAAATATAGTATTATTTATTTAGGTTACACTTTATAGTAGACGGCGAAGTGTGACGCGATAATTATGGCCTCCGGTAACCGACCGCGAAACCGCCGTTATGCGACACCTTTCGGCCAAAATTCTTCCTTTGTTTTTGATAGCTTACTATATGTTGGTTGAAAGTAAACACGTTAAAAAATGATACAGTGTTTCTCTAAGTAAAAATAAAGTAAAGTAACGTAATATATAGTCAGGCAAGCAGTGACTGGATCACCAATCATCCTCAACATTTGGTATGTAAATGTGAAGTATGCCTGATGAATTTTTCAGCTGGCCGTGCTATGCCAAATCTTAAACTATGAGGATCATAAAAGATGGCTTAAAAGATAACCTTCGAAGCCGAATTTGAAAACTGCAATTTTATACTTTGAAAAAAATCTTTTCCTACCCACGAATTTAACCGATTGGTGGAGTTCTTTGAGAGGGGGTTAAAAAAAGATACCAAAAAAACTTGACACTGATCATCGAGTGGTTTGCACACTTGATTATTTGTTAATTGTACCTACAAAAGTGTTTCATAAAATGTTCCCAGGTGGACCTAGTCTCGCTGGTAAGCGAAGGGCGCCTCCGCAGCGGTCTCTCAGCTCTAAACGCGGAGGCGAGTGGGTCCCTGAGCGCGGGGGGCCCCGCGGGGGACCGCGCGCTGTACCGGCTCGTGGCCGTCGTGGTGCACGTGGGGGGCCCGCGCTCGGGACACTTCGCCACATACCGCAGGGGGAACGGGTTCGAGGCTAAGAGGCAAGTAGAACTGCACTATACAGTGTGTTTGGGAACCGTTGTCCGACCCGTTAAGGTGAAGTAATATGATCTATTTTATGAATAAATCCACCATAATTAAGCACTTTGCCCCAGTTGTTTTAAAATGGCCGCCATTTTCATTTTTTTTTCTCGGGAGTACGGGTGGGTTATTTTAGTTTGCAATATCTGCCGATTTAGAGGTCCTACAGTCACAAAAGTGGTATCGTTGGACAGCTACAAAAGTAGGCAATAAGCTGACAAAAAAGCATTTTTTCATAACTCCCTTAAAATACCTCAAAAAAATGTTTGAACTTGAAAATTGTGATAGAATTTGTTAGTTTTTTTTACATTTTTTTTTTCAGAAAAACTAAACTGTCAACATACATTTATTTTTAACTTTTTGGATACCCAAAGACATCACCTAAACACTGAAGCAAAAATCAAAGTTCCAAGTAAAATAGTTTAGAAGTTGTGACAAATTGAATATCACCCTGTCATCAGAGACCCTTTGAAACGCAGGTAAAATTTACCTGAAATAAATTTTAAAAAAAAATTAAAAAAAAAATTAAAAGTGCTTAATTATGGTGGATTTATTCATAAAATAGATCATATTACTTCACATTAACGGGTCGGACACCGGTTCCCAAACACACTGTATATTCATACGGTTTTGTGGTCACGAAAGAGCCTCTCGTCGATTAATTTGCTGTAACAGCATCTCCTGAGAAAGTCCAGGTTTTGTTTGTTGCCTTATTTTAACGAGTTAAAGTCACTATAGTCCCCCATTTTGGAACGCAGCCTAACTGTAAAGGTCTTTTAACACTGATGTTTTTGTGATTCATAGGCTTAGTTGGTAGTGTTTAATAAACTAAGAGCCTAGTGGCTCAGTAGTTTAACACTGGTGTGGAACACATGTGGTCTGTAGTTCAAGTCTCGTCAGAACACTTTTGTGTGGATTGTACAATTGTGCTAACTTCTAAGGTGAAGGAAAACACCCATAAAAACCCAAGCAACTCGGATAACCACATTGGGCTAAAATTTTGCCCGAGGTAATGTGCACTTCTGAATCTTACGTTTACCATGGACGGCCCCAGTCGGCGTGTCTGGCTACCAAGTTTTTGATATTATAGTCGTGGGTGTGTGTTAATTTTAATGAACCGGTGTTTCCAACCTATTGCAGATGGTGGTACACCTCCGACACCCTGGTTCACGAAGTGTCCCTCCAGGAGGTGCTCCGCTGCTCCGCCTACATGCTGTTCTACGAGCGCTCCCGCCCGGACTCCACCCTCCACGCCACAACCACCACGCACCACTTCTAGACTCCTCGCTATGAGGCTGAGAGGCTTGGCTGAATCCTAGACCGCAAGTCACCCGCCGAACGCCGCCGAACGCCGGTGGGTTTCACCGCACCCGAACTAAATAATCTCTGCACGACCCAAAGGTTGACTGGTAGAGAATGCCATATGGCATTAAGTTCGCCTATTGTACCCTATTTGTGCAATAAAGTTTAAATATATAAATAATAAGTCTTCTAATTTCAGAATGCTTCGATTGAATCGTAATTGAGTCTCAGTCGTCTTATTTGACACATTTGAAAGAAAAAAAGAAAGAAAAATAATTTATTTAGTGACACAATACAATTTGGTATGATACATTATGTAAAATTAGGCCATTGAGACCCAATTACAATTCAATCGAAGCATTCTTAAATTAGCAGAGTTGGGGCCCTGAAGTCCTGGCTTTTTGCGCGACGCAATTTAATAGTCAGATTTTAAATCTATTTAGATCACATTTTATAGGATGTATGATGAAGACTGTTGGTGCCGTCTTGTATGATCAAAATTAGCTAGACAGGCAATGTAGGATGTATGTTATAGACTGTCGGTAAAGTGTAGGTAGGTAGCCCCACGTCAGTCCTTTCTTCCCCCGGTGTTTAGAGTTAATAACCATAAGTTAGACCTGCCGCGCGGGTCGTATTGTATATTTTTGCAGTCAGTAAAGGAAAATCTTTACAGTGATTAAGGTCAAATTTGGAACCTTGGATAGTGCAATAAACTCCCACAATGGGCTTATTCTATGGAAGACGGGTTAGAAAATGTTTGTGTGTTACGTTTGTAAACGCTTACGTTACGTTTCTTCGGAAAATTTTAATTAGTCCTTACCGACTGTATGGTTTGGTTTTCGTTATCTTTTTTGGTGTGACTAGTACCACCGACTGCCATATTAAGATACATTGCACATTTCTAGCTTAAAAATTAAGTATACACACGACATTCGAGAATAATTTTGACGTCGAATTGGTAATTTATTTCAAGAAAACTTAATTGTAAATAAAATAATTCAACTTGAATTGTTATAAGGGAAAATTTATACACACATCACAAAAAATATAAGATCATTCAAATTATTTTATTCATAGGATTACTTTTATTTTATACACATTGTTTTGAAGGGATAATAATAATCAATCAGGGTAAATTAATATTTACAGAAAAAAGAACAAAATTAACAAAACCTGGTGTAGATTTATTTAGTTAAAAAGAATTTCGTCTGTGTAAAATAATACCGCACATTTTGTAAATTTAATATTAGCTTTTTAAATTATTAGATACTTTCCTACGTCCATTTGAGGCTCAAAGTTACAGCAATATGTAGTAGTATTTTTGGGAAGTCTATTTACGTAGATTATTATGTAGGTGTCTAAATGGACCCGGGTCATTTTGCATAACAGTCGAAATCGGAATTTTATGAGTATGTAGGCTTAAACACTTATTAGATTTATCAGACGAAACTTAGGCAAGTAGGTAGGTAGCAGGTAGGTAATTAAAATCATGACTTGAAACCTATAATCATAGTTATAATCATGAAATTCTTGTGATGTTATATTTTTTAATTAAGGGGCCATAATCAGTAAATTTCAGTGACTTCTGAAGTCGTTGACTGAGTCGAGAACCAGACACGATTTCGAAGATATTGTCACATTAGGTGAATGAGCTCTAATATTGCGACAGTCGCGCAGTTCACAGGCGGCTAATTTCTATACTAGAAAAAGCAGCGCGGCAGCCGCGCGGTTTGTGATACACTCTTATCTAAGCAAGGCGCGCGCTGCTTGCGACCTAATGTGAATGAGCTCTTATAGCAAATGACAGAACAGTAGTGTCAAACTACTTTATGAATAAGGGGAAGATAAGTCGGAGGTTGCGCGAAAATGCAAGATATGCCGAAATATGCGATAGTTTTGTTAAATGCGTCATCGTGCCATAGTACCTGAGGGCGTGGTGACTATTGATTAGTCATCACTCGATGACGCAAACACCCCTACCTTAGTTTCATTGCGACCCACAACGCCATTCATGCGAAATTCTTGGTCAAATAAATGTTTATGTATGTTATTGTTGGTAGTCATATCAACAAGGACCGTCAAAACAACTGGTAGTATATTTCTTCTCCATGATTGATTACATTAAATGAAAGCAGTCAGGCGGTTTGTTGACTTACATTATTGTAAACCAATTTTAAAGCAGTTATCACTATCATTTATATGTTCCAGAATGTTTGTATAGCCATAGTATGTGTGAAACATGCAGATTAATTTAAAAATAGTATATATCTATTTCTTGCACAAGGGAAGCAGGGAGTTGCTTTGAACTTTGGGCTAAAATTGGGCTTTTGTTTAGATGTTCTAGAGCAGAAATGAGGGTAACAACTTTAATAACTTCAAAACTTTGTTCAAGGTTGAATGACCATTGCCTGTATTGTGCCAAGATTAAAGTATGATCAGGTGCTTTGTGCAGAAAAATGCATATGCATAGTTTAAGGCATAAGGTTTGTAATTGTTAAATCTAATTTGGACTCGAATTTTCGCTCGAAACTTTTAAGGCTATTTAGGAGTTACAGTTACTTGTAGCTTTGTGCCTATTTTTGTATCTTCAGCACAACAGCTACCACAACGTTTTTTTATTCCTTACTATTTCTTAGAAAAATGGTCTATTTTCTAATGCATTTACTGACACCAACATATCTGAGGCACTTAACTTAGATTTTATGGACTTGGTCACTTGACACGCATTTATTCATATTTCATTCAGTCAATATTTAGATAAACTCTTGAATAAGCATCTGTGTGCCATTTTGAACTGTGAATTTGTAAATGTTTAATCCAAGGCAGAGTTCTTGGTCTTAAGACATTTGGTTAAGATGAATGTATAGAACTGATATTCTTAAAAGATTATGTATTATTATCAATTATGTATTGCCTTTTTTATGTCATGTGAAGTTATAAGTTTACTAGCGTCTTTACAAAGTACTGTTTGAGATACAGTCATCATCAAAATTACGTGTGTGCTAAGAGTGGTCAAACATATCAGGAGTACGAAAGAAAACAACATTGCTACTAAAAAAAAACTTAGTGTCTCACTTTTCAGTGTATTACCATTGCTTGTGTCTTACTGTCAATGCACATTTCGACCACCATTAGCACACATTATTATGATCTTGATGGTGCACTTGGAAAAAATATCCTCTGAATTCTGAGCTCCACACTGTACACTGCGTAAGCACATTGCTACAATAAGTGGAAAGAGTTTTCGCCTTTAAAGAAAGAAATATTAACCAATAGGATTGCATGAAATCTCGGAGCGGAGATTTCATGCAATCCTATTGGTTAATATTTCTCCGTTTCTCCGCTCCGCTGCCCCTCTCCGCGTCAATGGACAGGCAGCCTAACCTAGTCATTCAGGGGCTGGTTTCATCGACTGTACATAAGATCAAAAAGGAAATTGTAGACTTAATATCCTCTCAATCATGTATTGTCTATGTACTTGACACATTGTAGCCTAATTACCCTGATAGTAGAATTTGATATGTAGTAGCCTGTACTGTAGCACATATCTCCATAACAGGGGATTCTATTCAGTCCAGCCAGTATGCTATAGGTACACTGTACTTAATATAATTATTACAACAGGACGAAAAAGTCTTCAACATACTTTGTGTATATTAAAAAACAGTAAAGCACTTTCCTACCTCTTTATTTTACTTAGTTTTGTAACTTGTCTTTCTTGTAGATTTGGGCTTAGTCTACTATTTGTTGAGATACTGTTTATCAGTTTTTTTTAATGTGACATCCTGATGGTTAAATTTCACCACCATTGTCTGTAAAGTTGAAGAATCTGAACAGTACAGCTTTTAACAAAATGTTGAATATAATGTGCTCATTCTTGAGTGAAAAACACAGGATGCCCTTTTAATAGGACTGGGACTGAAACACCATCAATGAGTAGCAGAGTAAGCCCACTTTTGTGTATATAATGATCAGTAATATTATGTTTATTTGGCATGTTGAGAGAAGTGTTTGAGAAGTTAAAGTTATGCTATGATTGTGATCTGCCTGAGAGGTGATTTAATTTGTGTGCCTAAATAAAGAATGAAATTATTAGAAAAAATCTTATAGATCATATTATTATTGCAATAGATTATTTAATTAGGATTTATGCATTTGTGCTTTGTATACATAGCACAATTCCTTGATTACATGTAATTACTGG
This sequence comes from Udea ferrugalis, assembly GCA_950022985.1. Taxonomy (NCBI): domain Eukaryota; kingdom Metazoa; phylum Arthropoda; class Insecta; order Lepidoptera; family Crambidae; genus Udea; species Udea ferrugalis. The sequence continues at coordinate 681,561 of OX465527.1, read as the reverse complement.
GAACCTTCAATGAATAGAGTTACTTAATAGTTCTTATACCATTACGAATTTGTAGCAGTATCATTTAATTTTATCTTAATACATTTTTGCTTATTAAATGGTTATGTCACCGGAAAATAACAAGAACCGTAAATTTATAAATTTCCTAGGAAATTTATAAACTTTCGTAGGATTCTAAACGAGAGATAAATTGTATTATTTTACGCCCTCATTTCAGGAAATTTATAAACTTTCGGAACGCTTCCGTAAAATAATAAGTGGGCGGTAACCAAACGCCATGTGCGCTCTGATTGGTCGAATAAGTCACGTGTCATTCCTCTCCTCCGCCATTTAATTTTGGTTGAAGGCCGGTTTCAATGTTTTATAATTTGTAAGAACAATTCATCTTCGTGTTCATTGTATAATTTGCGGCTACCTCTCCGGCGATGAGAAACACCGATAAAAAATCTAAGCAACCCAGATAACGGTTGTATGATCGCTTCTTACCACGATGGGTTCAAATTCCCTCGGTGAAATGCGGGCTTCTGAATGATCCGTTCGTTTACCGTGACGGGAACTCAGTGTGCCTCTGACTACCCCATTTGGGATATGATCGAGATGGTATGCCATGTTTTGTATGTTATATTTTATAAGTGTATTCCATTTTTTACAAACTTTTCGATATCGTAAAACACGATTTCTGCTGTTTTATTTTGATTAAGTAGGGGTTAACAGTCTATTAATTGTAAAAAGTAACCCGTTAAACCTACCCAGTTTTAAAGTCAAAGTCCAGTCAGGTAGGTATTCGAAACTGATAAATGTACAGTTTGGCAAGTCTGATTGTACCATAATCTACGAACACAAGCATTGCTACTGTCAACATCGACCAATCAGAGGGCAGTGTGTTATTTTCCGTAATTCATAAAAGCGTAAAATTAAAAGCTCTTCTGTGATTAGTCGAACCGTTTAGAATCTTACGAATAGATATCCGTAAGTTTATAAATTTACCACGAGTCGTCGCAAATTTATAAATTTCCGGAAATGTGGGCGTAAAATAATACAATTTATCTCTCGTTTAGAATCCTACGAAAGTTTATAAATTTCCTAGGAAATTTATAAATTTACGGTTCTTGTTATTTTCCGGTGACAGTTACACTCACTTATCCCAAATTGTTGATATTATCATGAATAAATTGTGGATATCATCAGTTGTAAATTAGCAATTTGCTTTGCTTGCACAATGTTTTAAACTTAGTTATTTCTGTTCCTAATGATGTTGTGTTAATTATTAAGGTGAATGACTTCCAGAGAAACTGTTGTGGCAATGTAGATAGGGACCGTTTGTCTTGATGAGAAATGTTTATAATAAATAATATTGTAAGTAACCAATGTTTTATTATTATATTTTATATTCTATTCTGAAGATAACACTATCTTAGATAAAACCAAAACACTTTACTTCCATATGCTGATAAGTAACATGGTACACATGAAAGGTCATGAATGCTGATGCTTATACTGATAGATTTGTATGTTTGGCTGAAATAAATTCAACATTAACATTTTAGCACAGGTACCTCACAAAAAGAGTTACCACGTTTGTACAATACTAGCGACCCGCCCCCGCTTCGCAAGGGTGCAATAGGATGTTATTATACATATAAACCTTCCTCTTGAATCACTCTTATTCTATTAAAAAAAACGCATCAAAATCCGTTGCGTAGTTTCAAAGATTTAAGCATACAAAGGGACATAGGACCACCCTGTGCAGTCTGTGTTGCCAAGCAACCAAGATGATGTAAATTGCTTTAACTTTTAAGGGTATTTCCACAACAGAGCTTTTTCTTTGCAATTCCATGGCTAAAAAAACAAATTATAAAATTATTGACAGCCTGCTAGTTGACTAAGCTGCCTAGCTGGTGTCTCCCTATTCTAAGGAAATTTTACAACTGCTGCTTTTTAAAATTTTCAGCTTTAACAAATAGAGAAATTATCAAACTTCAGAAGATGTTCATATTATTTTCCCACTAAATTAGATTTAGGGCCTTTTAAAACTATCATAGCAAGAAAGATGGCAATAAGTTTCAGTCAGTTATTGTTAGGTATGAGTATTGTTGTTGATGTTACGAAATCATTCATAATAATAAGGCTACTTTTGGAATGCTGTGATAAGGTTATGCAATCCAAAATATTTCACAATTCAATAAAAACAATCACATATTAATTTGGAATTATTTATTGTTACTTACATGTTTTACGCAACAAGTCAAGACTCTTGGAGTTAAGTTGTGCAATCTTCTCCACTGACACAAAATATAAATTTTTCAAAGGTATCAAAAACAAACTGCAATAAAGAATATCACAAAGGCATAATAACAATAGTTAATGTTATGACATGCTGTCGATGAGCGAAGCACGCATTGTTGAGGTTATGGCTGTGGGCTTAGCATCATTTAATTTGAACACACTTTCAATTACTGAAATTTCTGTTGATGTAGTGTCCATGCCACAGAATGCGCACCAATCGTTGACCACCAGACCAGCACCTATGACTTCACTTCCTCTGTTAACTGTGCCTGCCACTAAGGGGACTTGTAGCAAAGACGATAGCTCATCCTGGTCTTGAATTGGAGTTTTTGGATGTACTAAACCACCTCTGTTGCTGAGAGAGGCGTATGAGCCCACGAGAACGTTGCCGGCCACAGTCTGCCTGAATACTTCAACATTCAATGTGTCAGCAAGAATCTCTTCAGTGTCGCGGTCGAGGTCAGGATGGACGAGTGCGACGTAGTCGTTGCAGGCAATGACGTTCCCCAGCGCACTTAGGCGCTCTTCCACCCGCTGGACCTTCACATTATCTGGTAAGCTATTTCTAATGTGTTGCAATTCTGTGTCGGTAGTGGAGGACGGCACCACTAGGCCGTTCTTGTTGGCGACCGTCATGCGGCCAATTATGCGGCATCCGGCGATGCTCACATGCACCACAGGCACTGTCTCAGCCAGCTCGGCCTCGAACACGCTGTAGAAATTCTCAGACCCGCCGATCGCGACGAGGCAATACGAATTTGTCAATTTACTGAACACTCCTACTTCGTTATTATTCTCAAATTGCACACGAACCGCCATGATTGGACTTTACAATTTTATACTCTGATTACCAAGTATTTCACAAGAATGAATAACCAATATTCACGTGGAGCGAGAAAAAACACTACAGCGACGAGGAAAGTCAAACGGACTTTTGACGTTTATCGCTACTGCGCCTTTTGATTTTATCAAAAGTAATCGAATGGTTTTGGTCACTCGATTGTTCAATTTTGATAGATAGTAGCAATTTTCACTTTCTTTTAGGACTTAAAAGTAGATATGGTGTGCATGCAATTAAGTACAAATATATTTACGAACTTCCAGTAAAATAACAAATAATGAACCAATTCCGTTCTCGAACTTAAAAGCGACATTATCGATTGAATGTCTTCTTTCTTTCTTTTCGATTGAATGTCAATGAATCGATCGCTCAGCACTAGTACTTGTCACTTTGACATTTTGCGACGATGCGTTCAGTAATCAATTTGTATTTTTAAAGTATTCGGATGCGTTCCAGGAAAACTCATTTTTTTTCTACCTACAGTCTACAATTATTTGTTGGTTGGTCGTTGCTAAGATCGTTGTCGATGGTTGTCACTGATTGTCACAAGCAGTCATGACGTTCAAAAATTTATAACCGTTACTTTACAAAAACATAAATAAAATAGAAAACATTGCAAGAATGACTCCACAGCCGTAATGAAAAATGCGCAAATTTGTGGCGCTCAACAGTTTCTCGGATCCCAGCGATGTGGAAGCGTTCCCCACTGATGCCATCCAAAACCTAAGGCAGGCCCTTCTGTACCCCCCTGTCTACAGGCTCAACATTCGGCAGGCGTTGCAGAGAGTAAACTTTATCTATCACAGAACTTGTAGTTATTCAGATTTAATACGGGTGAGCAGTTGTGATATTATGTTTTTTTACATTCATTTTTCCACCTATTCTCTATCAGTACCTACCCTCATTAACAGAGTAAAATCAATTTACTTGTCCCAGCTTTTTCTTGAACCTTATTTGTTTTGTAGGAATGTAACGTCGTAGAAGGAGAGACACTGTTGATGTTCTGGGGCTGCAACCGGTCCGAGAGTGGATTCACAGTCATGTCGGCGTCCAGTTGCTCCTCAGTTCATGCACTGGTAAGTCATTCTCAGGCTATTAACCTAAACTCATCTCTATTTTCTTTTTTAAAGTGAAGTAAAGTAAAAGTAAAATAAATTTAAACGTAAAAATAAACTTTATCATGTTAATAAACTTTATTAAAAAGCACGTCTTATGACAAGTCACAACCTAATATTAAAAAAAGTATTAATACGATTCTACCACTGGTTCGGACGTGTTGATTCTACCGGCAAGAAACTCGGTAGTTACTCTAAACCCAACAGGGCATGTATCTTTAAAGGCGCTCATCTTCAATCCGATGCCACGGAATGGCTAACCATACGTTGTAATCTTTCGCTGGTTTAACAGGGAATGGCAAACACCACAAAGTCGTCTTCACGACTTTCGTTATATTAACGTGTACAATGACTTTGATACTTACCTAAATTGTTTTCAGCCAAGCGCCCAAAGCAGCAGCCCCGAGCGCGATCTGTGCTCTACAGCTCAGCAAACGGATATAAGCTGTCGTCATTCACCGGGACTTGCTTCACCAGGTAGGTATTCCGCAAGAAACCGTTACACATACTTCGTTCCGTTTGTGAGTTCAAATCGAATGCAGGTAGTGTTACATTTTAGAGGCAGAGAACAGAGGTAACAAATATTGATATAGCTGGTGCTCTTTAGCTATTTTAGTCTACAAATGCAAACTTAAGGAGATGGCTCTCAATTCCCGTTCTTATTCAATAGCCCTGCAATATTTTGTACTTATAATAAACAGAAAAAGCTCGTCAAATCATGAGTAATTTTATCCTATTTTGCCCAGTGAGCCCTTCAGAGTTGGAGGAGCAGCGCGTGTTGCGCGCGCGCATAGCGGACTCGCTGACGTTCTCGTCGCCGGCGTCGTCGCTGCTGCAGCCCGCGCCGCGCTCCATGTCCATCCTCGGCTCCGTGTGTGCGCTGCTCCTCAACAAACAGGTTAGGAACCACCACCCATAACCTTTAAAGATGAGTAGGATCCATCTGGATGTCCAAGGTATATTCTTCAAGGTCTTCTTTATCAACTAGTTCCCTACCCACACACAATATGAATATGATAAGAAACGATTAAGTGAAAAATGGCTGATTCTTTTTTTTCATCTGTCACCCATCATTATGGCTACACATACAGATCCTACGGGTATCTCCTTTGAGACAGCTTCAGATTTTTAGTAGCGTAGGTACTTTCAGTGCCGTTATTTTTGAAATTCTATTCGCAAATGTTTAAAAAAGCTTAGGTTGCTTGGTACCATTGCAACTTTCAACACATTCCCCAGGGCTCCTCCGTCGGACCAAAGGAAGTGTCAAGCTTCATCGGCAGCCCGAATTCAGACAACATCTGCCGCATCTGCTTCGGCGGGGAGTCGGCCGAGCGGCTCGTGCGGCCGTGCTCCTGCCGCGGCACCATCGCTGCAGTCCACAGGACCTGCTTGGAGCGGTGGCTGCTCCAAGCGGCCACTTCCTACTGTGAGCTGTGCAGGCACCATTACGTAGTGACCAGGAGCCACAAGTAAGTGTCGTGAAGCAGTAATAAGACGTCCACATGGGGCGTTGGCTTCCGTTCCTAATACTTAAAACCGTCGGCACCAAATATGTGCAACGCTTAAGTCGCGTTTCCACTAGGCAACAATTGACTTGACAACATGTACGGCAACGTTCCACAACCAGCTCAATAATTATGACGCCATGCACTGATACGATAGTTGCGCGATGCTGACCTATATGTTGTGCAACATGTCGCGGGGCAAATGTCGCCTAGTGGAAACGTGGCTTTAAGTGAACTTTTTACTGCAGCAGCACAACTCATTTCTTTCTTTCATACTACCCAAGGTATATTCTTAGGATATGATGACACTCAGCTTGAGAGTTATTCCACAGTAAACATAACAGTAGGTAATCTTAGTCCGCTCGCCGAGTTATTAGCCTTGCGTGCTCACAGACACGTGGCACAGCCCGTACGTACTGCCGCCACCTTATTTCCCCATATTTTATGCTAGCGAGTGCGTGAAATCGCGTACCGACACGGCGCGCGACGCGCGACGCACACGTACACAATTAAACCGAGAGCGGCACGTTTGTATGTAGATATTTTAATGTTCTCTGTTTACTGTGGTTACTCTATGCTTAGTGTAAACGGTTCTCTATCGCCAGATGGTCGTGGATGCGTTCGATGGCGGAGTGGGCGTGGTCGGGTCGCGGGCGCGCGCTGGCGGCGGACGTGTGGCGCGGCGCGGCGCTGGGCGCGGCGAGCGTGCTCGGCACGGCGCGCGCGCTGCACGCGTGCGACGCGGTGCTGCAGGCCGGCGCGCGCAGGGGCGGCGGCGCGGCGCTCGCGGCCAATCTCTTCTCTTCGCTGCTTATTGGTATCATTGGTGAGTGATTTTTCACCTTTTAAGAATGCCTTTGTCTGTATTTTGCCAATATTTAACAGCTTCTTTCAGCAACTAATTAAATTGTATGGGTACAATAGGCTAGATGACTGTATTTTTTTTTTGTTTAATATCGAAAGACCTTTCATTTATGTAGACAATCCTAAAAGAATCCCTTCATTAGGATCAATACAACCCGAGATATCACAATTTGAAATGCACATTTTTGGACTTGCCCAAAAACGCTTCATACAAACGTGACAGAGAGCGTGACGTCACGTACCCGTTTTTGTAAGGAGCGCGTAAGAAATTTGTTCTACAGCTATATTAAATATTGCGTTTATGAAAATGGTCCCCTAACATAATTGCTTCATCATAATATGGATTACAAAATAGTAATATTGTTTTACAAAAATGTAACACTTTTGAAATGGACTTGCCCAGCCAAGTTTGCATGCCTGTTGTGACTTCATTTCGAAACAAATTTCGATTGTGGTTTCACAATAACATTTGAAATGAATTATTATTTTTGGTTAATATAAAAAAACGTGCAAAATGACTCATAGTCATCTAGCCTATTGCTTGCAAAGTTTGCTATTTACAAGCATCCTCTATACGCAAGAAGCGGTATACCCACTAAGTTATGCTACTTTTATGATGCATACTGCGGAAGAGTGGACGCTTTGCGAAAAACTGTTTCTGAAAAGACCTTTGGGTTCTATGCTGGTTTAGTATAATGAATTTGTGTTGATTATTAGGATTGGTATTAACTAGCATTTACGCTTCATGCTTATGGGGCAGCGCCAGTTAGTGCATAAACAGGAATAGAGCGTTATCTCGTGTATTTCGCATACTTATTTGTGGAGCGAGAAAAGGTGCGACATAATTTTGTGCCGGCGCGCATGTTACTTTCCCTAATCGACGAGATAGATAATAAACAGATAAAAGGTAACCATTGGCATTATTTATCACTCCAGTTTAGTCTGTTTCACCGCAGGCGCACTCAACGGCTTGCTCACCACCTGGATGCTGCTCAAGATCCAGGAGCACCAGTTGTCGTGGCAGGCGTGGCGCGACAGCACGCTGCACGTGCACGTGGCCCTGGACGACGAGCCGCCGCCCTCCCCGCGCCCCTCCGACGCCACCGTCGTCGCCGGGGACGCGCACACCGCCGACCGCAGCACCAACGTCGCTGACCCTTTTATGGTGGCCTTGCCTTACACTCTACCAGAGCCATAGCAGACTTGCAGGGAACGATAGACGCTATCATTTTAGCTGAATACCTACTCGGAAGGTAAATTGGAATCGAGGGCTGGACTTTTTCAAGAGTTTGAGATAACAAAACACTCTGAACTTGTTTGTGGAAGTTACGACGTGCTTAATTTGAGAATTTAGTATTCAGTGAACAGTCATTCCAAAGTTGCTGAGCAGAATGAAAGGATATTGAGCATGTCAGTGACATCCCTTTACCTGACGATGACGACCTGCGCCTGCTTCCTCGTCCTACTGACCGTAGTCATGGTGCGCCACTACACGAGGCCTCAGGTGGAGCAATAAAACTCAACGAACTTTGTTAATCATATTTATTAAATTATCAATGTAAATTAACATAATAATATCAATTTCATTAAAATCAGTAGGCAATTATTTCAAGCTGTTATTATTATTGTCAAATGTAATAGTCAAATAGCAGATATGATTGTTAAAATGATAATAAACGTCGGTACTTCACGTGCGTGTGCTCGGACTCGACTTGCTTATGTGAAAGAATAAGGAAAAGCGATCCTCGCGACTAACGATAACGGGTAGCGAGAAGTACCTACACGTACAAAATCTACAGACTATGACCTAAAGTAATCGATCGGTACAGTTAGTCAACTTACGAACTAATATAAAAAGAAATCACATACATCTTGAGATTATACAATAAATAGGAGGACTGTAAACGAGACTGCGCTTGGAGAAACGACGAGTCGGGCGGACCCTGGCAATAAACATCTGACAAACATTTAACAAACAAACAATATCAACAACATACGCTCTTTGGGCTTCACGACTCCACCAATAACATACAAAATAATATATTTTTTGTGACTTTAGCGTTCAACTACTTCTATCTAACGCCCTGTGTGGGGACGACATGAAACGCTGTATTTTTGAAACATTAGCTGCATATTTCGTATTTTTACCATTTTATAAAATTATGATCATTTGTTTTTATTTATTTGGTGAAACTCAAAAACAACAAAAAATACAAGATAGGCGAAATAACGAAGTTGCTGCAATTTTAGAGCTCAACTCACTAAATAAGTGATCTTCTGATGTTGGACTAGTCTAGCTTCCGAACAAGAATTGAGTTATCGAAAGTTGCAGCATCATGTTTCTTTCCTCAGCTTATGTTTTCATACAGCGTCTCCAGGGCCAGTTGTTTCAACACAGTCACCATAAATCTATGTTTTTTTCCGCTCTATTTCCGAAGTCAAAATTAAAAATTTAAAACTTATCCTTGTCATTTAACTTTGATGACGTTGCATCGGGTGCTTTGTGTGAAAACAACTGGCCATATTGCGGGTGGTGTGCGATCAGTTCTGGTCCTTGAACCTGCGATGGATGGACTGCACGTACGTGAACACGCACTTCCAGTCCGGCTTGCGCATCGCCACCATGTCGTCCACGTCCAGGAGGGGGTAGATGCCCGCCTTCTCACTGAAATCACCAAATGGTCTTTATAATCTTGCTCAAGTGTTGATGTTGATATTTAGGTGAAAAACTCAAAATTAGGCAACCTACATCAAATGCTATGGAGTTATTCGAATTTTCATACTTTAGAAAACTCAATTTGATTCAATTAGAAAACTCCAGATAAAGTTATCACAAGGCTCTTGAAGATTAAATCTTCAAGAGCCCGTATTATTCTGGACTGGATTATTCTGGTTGGCTGACTTGTGATTTCAATTTAGACCTACGCTGACTATGTCATAAGCATTTGATAATTGCTTACCATTCGAATTCCCTTAGAAATCTTTTACATGATTCGATCGATTTAACCCAAAATTCGTTTTTGTGTACTCACTCTGCAATTTTGAAGGCGAGCGTGAAGTTGTGGCGGCGTTTGTCGGGCGTGAGCTGGCCGTAGTCGAACGCGTCAGGCAGGAAGTGGTGCAGCAGCGCGCAGAACGCCAGCCCGTCCGCCCAGCTCGTCGAGAAGTTCTCCAGCTTCACATTCTACAACATGGACAGTCACATGTCAACCACATGTGCCCGGGTAACCAGGGAAGATTCCTAATTGACGCGTGGGCTCTATGTTACTCGTTGAAAGCTGTGCACTTCTGTGCTTATTTTAGAATTTAGTGAGAGGTGATTGACATAGTTATTTTTTCTAACCGTTCTTTATTTAGACATAGTCAAAAGAGTAGTTACAGCTTGAGAACTAGTTGCTTGCAAATTGAGTTTGACTTGTATACTTGCCCAGGGTATTGTAAAGTGCAGAAAATTGAAATTAATTTCCGATACACAATATCATGACAGATTTTATTAATGAGATTTGAGACAGAAAAATACAAAAAGGAATACATTTTAAACAATAATTGGTCTAATATAGGTACAAACAAACTACTGAACTAAATAGGGCTAACGTATGGTGACTAGTACTTTTTTTTACACAGGACTTAATTACAGTGACTGAGGTGCATTCAAAACTGTGTCTACAAGTTGGCAGTGTTTGGGTATTTAAAAAACGGATACAATATTTACACAGACAACTCCTTATTTTACAATACAATGTAGTCTTAAGACAACAGGTATTAATAACAAAAAAGTCATGCAAATTTCTCATTTTTCTTCATATCTTGTCACGCGTCAGAATTATTGAAAATAATATCACAAGTTGTCAAAAACCAACACATGCTTTTACCACTGAAACATCGTGGGTTTTGGTTTGTTAGTTGGTTTCATTACTGTTCAAATCACACGTTTTTAGGATAACGACGGTTATAATCATTTGTTCTATATTTTGATGAATTAAAAATGATATTATATTATGAGTTATTTTAATATTTTGGTGTTACGTAACTGTTTTTATTAAAAAAAATACACAAATTGGTAACGTGATGGTAATGTGAAGAAATATATTATTGGTTACATATAAAGTTATATATTTAACGCATAGAATATATACAGACAATAGCGCAGCCAAAGAGAAGCATCAGGAGAAGCGTGGTATGAGTGGTGATAACGTCAGCCGTGTTAATGCTCGGTGCGCGTGCGCAGCGGCCGCTCTCGCATGCTACAGTACCGACAACGCGATTAACATCCGATACATCCGTGCGCCCTTTCACTAAGACTGATGCATGTTTTTCTTTCAAATAACAATAATATTGATTAATTGGATTTAAAGGTGGGTTTTTATCAAATAGTTGTGAAGACAAAAACTTGCATCAGACTTCCATAAACGTTTTGTTAACGCCCCAATAAGTTTTGCTCACGCCTAACAGCCCAGTAAGTTAGCCTAGACTACCAACATTTTGAAATAATTATTCTGAATTTTATATTTTCATTGACCTCGTCTGACTGCTGATTGAATGCTGGGAATAGCCGCGAGGAATTAATAAACTGAGAAAAGGAACCAAATGCACGTTACGCTCGACCAAAGTTTGAGTTCAATCTTCCCTGCTGTCATCTTTTTAAGCACAATAGGCACTCATTAAAAAGTGACGGCCGACAAGGTTAAGTTTAGGATTAAGCGTTGGTTTGCATGTGGGCCTTAACCATTTTAAACAATTGAGCTATGGCTGGTAGAGCTTAAACAGAGTGGAGCGTTATAGGTAGGGCGGGAGTGTAGTGTGTACCTCGTAGTCCCGGGTCTTGTCGCGACACCACTGCAGCAACCGTTCTTTAATAGTGAGCGCGCTGGCTTGCAGCGCGGGGTCCGTGAACTTGAAGAAAGGCTGCGACGGAGAGCTCGGGCTCTGCGGAGTCTTGGGCGAGCTACAACCGGGGGCTCAGGTTAGTCTCGCGACTCGGACGGACACCGACTCAGTTAGTCTCGAAGTCTGGACGCGTAATTAGTAAGTGCGCTGTCATGTCGAGTGCTTGACGCGTGTGCGAGTTATGACGTATGTCGTTGTTATTTACAGGAAACATAACGCGTGCTGTTTCATGTAGTCTTGAGATGCTACGATTCAGCCGAGCATTTACTTTTAATGAATCACAATGCTTGTGTAGAACAAGCATATACATGTACTCAACAGTTAATGTTATAGTTTATTGTGTTATCGCAGGTATATACTTATTCTCAAAATGAGTATAATAACGTTGGAATGAAGCAACTATTATACTTGTTACAGGATTACTTATATTTATTTGTAATGTGATATTTACTTGTATTTATTCCTTATTTGAATCCACAGATATCGCTGCCGAAATAAATAAATAGATTATACTACATATGAAGCGGAAAGATTTAATAATACATATTGTTTTAAAATATATCGGATAATATGTCGCATCCTCTGTTTTTTCAGTTTGTTTTGTATTGTACTTAGTGTTTTTTTATACTGGAAATAGGTATCTATGTTTCGCGTTTTTTAAAAGTAAAATTCAAACTTACTTGGGACTGTTAGTGGAATTTTGCTTCTCAAGCTGTCGGAACTTGGCGAACGGCGACACAGGCTTGGGTGCCGGCCGGGTCATGCTCTCGATCACTATATCCATATAAACAAGTCAGTGAGCATGGAATACATCCAATAAGATAGTCATCCACATATTGTACAATATTGTAGCTTACGCACCTTTCGAAGTTTTACTAGTGGTGGTGCTACTGCTAACGGTTTTTTCCGACGAGTCCCTCCTCACGCTCGATGTCACAGTGGTTACTTCTTCTTCCTCTGCAAACAGAATTAACTCGGTTAAGATGCAGCCATCAGGTTTTTAGGTCTAACACTAACTCTGAACACTTGTAAAACGAACAGCAAGACATATTATACATGATGATACTTAAGCTATTAGTCAAAATAACACTGTTATAGGGGTCGGTGAAATGAATACGGATGTAACAACATATGTACAACGACGTGAGGGGTGAGACGGCCCGCGGGGGCGGGGGCGATACGGGTCAGGGCTCAGGGGGCATGCGACGGACACGGGGCGGGGCGCGACACAAGCGTTAGGCAGCCCACACACACACGACTCACGCGCGTCTCGCTCGTCTCCCGCTCCTAACTAGTGGAATGTTCGCGCGGCGCTACGCGAGCGCCGACACCAGGTCCTCGAACGCGTCGTCGGCGTTGCTCTCGTCGAGGAACTGCAGCTCTGAGACCGTCGGCATCGTGCGGCTGCGGCCCAGCGAGTACTGCGGCGCCGCGCGGGCCGAGCGCGCCCGGCCCGCAGCGGCCGCCCTGGCACCGCCCTGCGGCTGCGGCGAGAAGTACGCCTCCACCGTCCTCTTCTTCTCCGTGAGCTCCTCGCGCGCGATACCGCCCTCAAACAACTTCGGCACGGCGAGCAAGTGCATCGACTTCGCGCGCGCTACGACCTTCCGCGGCGACGAAGACTTAGGCGACCGGTCGATCTGGTGCCACGAGCCCGACCTGCTGAGGGGACTCGAACCGAAACTGGCGGCCGACTCGCTAGACACCACCGACTCGCGGGACGCGGCGAGCGCGGGGCTGCGCGGGCCCGCCGGGGAGTGGGTATCGTACTCGATGATGGGGTGGGGGCTGAGGGACGCGTGCGCGGGTGTGGGGGAGATGCCGTTCTGTACAGGGACCCGTACCTGACTCCTCGAGTTCTCGCGCTTCTTTCGTTCTATCTGCGCGACCACATCGCGTTTCGGGAGGGAGACTTTGTCGAGCACGCCCTTGAGGCTGTCGGCGGCGCGCACGTCGTCGTGGCGCGTGCGCACGCCGGCGGTGATGGTGGCGGCGCCGCGCACGGGGCCGCGCATCACGCGCGTCTCCACGCTGCCGTGCTCGGTGGTCGGCCCGTCGCTGTGGGGGACGCCGTCGCCGTTCTGATGGGTGTGGGGTAGTTGGACGCCGGTAGAGTGGGGGCTGCCGCGGACTTGGTACGCGTTCTGTTGGTTTAGCGGAGCGACGGGGGATCGAGAAAATTCATTACGTTCGCCCTCCCTCATAACTACATCCGGGAGGTAGTCAACTTTATGCGCGCGGGCTTTTTCTATGTCAGGCGTCTGCTGCAACGGTACGAACGTGGACACCACGTTGGTGGGCGTGTAGTCAGTGACGGTGTAAGCAGGTGGAGCGGGCGGCTTCCGCTCCGCGTGGTCACTGTATCCGTTGGTCATTGGCTCATGGCGAGCAGCTCTCTCGCGAATTTGCTTCTCGTAAAACTGAATCTGTAACTTTTGAGCATCAACTTTCGGCATGAACGGCACAGATTCTGTGTAAGGTTTAGTATCGTCTAGTTTCCTCACCAACTCCGGAGCTGCTAAATTATTCTGGCTCGGAATGGCTGTTACGGGGTAGCTTTGTATTTGTGGGGGCGCGTGAGTCGGTGGCGGGGGTGGGTTGTACGATCTTTCTTTGTACGCGGGGGGCGCAATTGGCGCGGGTGGTGGAGATGTGAACTTAGAGATGTTATTGGCGATTTTTCTAGGCTTTTCAGTTTCAGGAGTCCCCCAGGGCACGTTCTGAACCGTCGGGCTGGTGACGGTCGGTTTCGTCAGGCCGTTATATGCAGGCGGAGGCTGTACCGTCGATGGGGAGACTGTATTGTTGAGAACTGAGGGTGGACTCCAGACGAGAGACGGTGCATTCGTTGGGGACATGATCTTAGCGGGCGGTTTAAATGCTGACATAGGCGCGTGCGAGAACTGGTTCACCGGGATGGGTTTCGCTACGAATGGCTTGACGACGACTGGTCTTGTCGGTGATTGTGGGATTGCCGGCGGTAAAGTCGGAGGAGGTAGAGGCGCGGGCGGGGGAATATGCACGCGCGGTGCAACATGTGCGCGAGGTTCTCTCTTCTCCAAAGTCCATGGAGGTTTAACGCTGTTGTTATTCGTGACGTCTGCGAGGAACTTTCTCGGTCGAGGAGCAGAAGGAGAGGGCGATTCGTCTGCTGTCCTCCAAAAGCGGCGCGCTGACGAAGAACTCGAAGATCTACTGTGATCCTCTCTCTCGCGGGACTCGAAAGCATTTTTGATGTTTCCAAACCTGCTGCTCCAATTTGCTTGTCCGTTTACTGTAGCAGCCTGGTTCTCCTCATTTTTACGCATAAACGCAACAAACTTTCTATCGTTGTCGGTTTGGGGTTGAAACTTGGGCACTGCGGGAGCTCGGGGCAAGTCGTCGTCGGTGTCGCTGTCCAGCTTGTACCCGCCGAGCGGCCGTCCGATGTCTATAGTGTTGGCACGCTTCATGCGACTGCGCTTATTATTGCTAAACCTACTGAGAGGCTTGGACAGCTCTTCCTCGGCCGGTGGAGCTGCGAAATTGTATGTCGGTGGCAAAGGTTTGTAAAGAGGTGCGCGTTTATAATCCTCCCGAATATAAGGTTTTTGAGTAACAGTGGGCGCAGCGACGGGTGGCGGGGAGCGGCGTCGCTGAGGAACGCGTCGCGGAAACTCTGGCACTCTCTCTTGTGCGTGTGAATCAAATTTATTGGCTATAGCGGCTATGCCGCTTCTGGTGTCAGAAGGACGTCGATATGCAGGGGGCTCTTGTGGCTGGGGCTGGGGCTGCGGTTGCGGCTGCGGGGGCGGCTGTGGTTGTGGTTGTAATTGTGGTTGTGGTTGTGCCTGCGTCTGCGGCCCGTCAGCGATAGAGTGCCTAAAGAAGTCTGGTTTTCTTGGTGCTGGCGCTCTTCTTTCGACAACGCGAGCATCTCTATTAACCCTCGGTGCGTCAACGAAACTAGCTGAATGTTGGATGGGGGCCGCTTTCTGTCGGGAAGGTATAGCATTATGAAAGCTGACCCCCTCGTCGATGCTCTGTTTGCGTTCTGGAGTGGGGGGTTCATCGCTGCTGTTAGCGGCGGAGGCTGTGGACACAGCGCTAGAGCTCAACGGTTCTGGTTCTAATGCTAGTGTGTCCCTGTCGACCATACGGCGCGCTTCAGCGAGCTCCTCGTGTGTGACGCCGACGGTGTGCCTGGCGGCGCGGCTGCGGCGGCGCGGCTTGCGACGGCAGCCGTCGAGGCGGTCGGCCGCGTCGAGCGCGTCGTCCAGCCGGTCGGCGAGTGTGAGGAGAGCGCGCGCTTGCGGGTGATCTGTGGGCGGCGCTAGAGCGGCCCGGAGGCGGCCGAGGGAGCGGCGTACGTCAGCGACGACGTCAGCGCCGGCGGCGCCAAGTCCCGCGAGCAGGCGTTCGCCACCGCCGCCGAGTAGTCCCTGTAGCAGCGGAAGGAGTAAGGACTCACCGCGAGCATCGTCGTTTCCGTCGGTGGCCTCGCCGGCGGCCGCCAGAGCCTCCGTCACGGCGCTCGCGCACGCTGCGGACAGACAAACAGTTGAACAGTTGTTCGTGTTATGGGAGACGCATTGATGTCACGAGCCTCACCTTCCTGTTCAGCCATGAGTGTGCGGATGCGTGCGCGCAGTCGACGACGCTGCTCGTAATCGGTACACTCGTCTAACTGTAATCAGAAAAATATGTGTGGTGTAAATTTCTGAACGTTGTGAGCGCCATGACCGGCAAAAGAAACTCGGCGCCTTCCTTATTCATAAAAACTAGAATAACGCTGCTTTGCATTGCACCTCACTAATGTCGACGGAAGGAAGTATTAAACAGAGAAAATATTGCAGGAACCAAGTACCTCCCTAGCTAAAGTGACGCTGAAGAGCTGTTTCAGCTTTTTTAAATAAGAGGGTTCGCCGATAATATTCAATATATTACAAGCACTCGATATTGGCAAATGATCCCTCGATTAGGAGGGAGCAGATTTTATTTATACCATAAAAATGCGTAGGTATATTTTCCTTTTCATCGACTAAAACACATTGTGCAAAAAACTATTGACTTTTACCTTCCGAAAATGATTCAGCATTGTGAAAGACAACCCCACTACCACTAAATACTTCTAGATTAACTAACGTCTATAAATTTAATATCAAACACTAACAACGCAATAAATAAGGAGCTTACAACAATAAATAATCGAATGCCTGTAGTTATTCATGTAAGACCGATAAATTATTGAGACGTGCTAATGCCATGACGACTGATCACGGTTTAGCCCCACGGAGACACTCGCCATTCACATTATTGGGAAATCTCTATGCATTTTGAACCTTATAACTAGTAAGCAAATGGCTGTAGTATTTATTAGAATAGTAACTAGTATGTTAGCGTACGTTACTATTGTGATATGTCCGGTCCGGAAGTCCGCATGTAGCGACCGCTCTAAATCACTTTCAGATAGGTACTTATTTGTCAAGCTATTTGCTCTCATGTTTATTTGGGTTTGTCATTCAATTGAATTTGAAATAACAATGTAAGTATTGTTCACTACTAACTAAATACTGTGAATATCTAGTTCAAAGGTGGTTGATATTCATAATTGTGGTCTTAGTACTAAGGTTACCCCCATAAAAAATAGCTCAGTTTCCCACAGGCAAAATTCTAGAAGCCTAACACATAGAAATCCTCCTATGTCTTTCTTACCTTCGTACTACAATTGAGACGATTTTTTATTAGATAACTTTACTTTGAGGTATGTAATATAATGATTCCTTGAGCCCGATTTTGTATTAAAACAATTTCCTACTGTCGCTCACCAAAGACAAAGAGGAATCTTGAAGTTACCATCAATGTAACAGCTTGTTGGCAAGATTGGACACCCACCCGCTGCGGCCCGTAAGGGCGGCGTGGGGCTGCGGGGCCAGTGGGGCCTGCAGGCGCCTTGAGGCGCGTGGTTGGGGCCGCGGCGCACAACCGGTTGGTGGGGGCCAGTGATCCGAGGCTGATCCCCCCTGTGCGTCGCGGCCCAGCGAGGCCGTACCGTCGGTTACGGCAGCGGAGCCGCCCTTTGGGTGGCTCGTGGTTGCGGGCCCAGTAGGGTCGCTGCGGCCCGTAAGGGCGACGCGGGGATGCGGGGCCAGTGGGGCCTGCAGGCGCCTTGAGGCGCGTGGTTGGGGCCGCGGCGCACAACCGGTTGGTGGGGGCCAGTGATCCGAGGCTGATCCCCCCTGTGCGTCGCGGCCCAGCGAGGCCGTACCGTCGGTTACGGCAGCGGAGCCACCCTTTGGGTGGCTCGTGGTTGCGGGCCCAGTAGGGCCTGCGTACGGTGGCCAGCTAGCGCGTGGTACGGGGGTGCCGCCGCCAGCATTGCACGGGTATCACCGCTGCCTGGTAGGGACGGCTTGACATCCTCGGCTGTCCCTTCTGGCCTCCCCTCACGAAGGGGGGGTCGCTTCCGGCCCGCCGTGCAGGCGGGCTCCGGCCGGGGGAACGCGTAACAGGCAGGCGCTATTCACCGTGTTCCCCCACTAAAGGACGATTAGAGGGAGTAGTAGGGGTTTTAGTCGGTAGGGCCACTGGTATACCACCTTTCCAGTGGTGAGTCCGACATAACCCGTCCGTCCCCCGGTGGACGGGTATGCGTAAGGCATTTCCCCTACTTAAAAAAAAAAAAAAAAAAAAAAAAATAAAAAAAAAAAAAAAAAAAAAAAAAGCTTGTTGGCAAGATGGAGTGCCTTGGTGCGCACACGCAGGTACCGTAGCAAAACCGGCAGCTGTATTTGCGCATAACTGCTTGTACTGGTACTCGCGACATGACCACTTTCGCGGCGAAGCGCGAGTCCGTGCGTCCGGTCGCGAGATGTTCTCACGCTGTCAGCGGCGGATTAGTGACTCGTGCGCAGGTAATTGAAGAGAGGACAGCGGGTTCGATGTGCTATGTTTGTGTTTACTTTTTAACAGTTTTGGGTGAGGTCTTGGTCTTAGTGGCTAGTTTGAGAGTAAACCGCGGTTACTTCCTTGTATTTTTTGAAGTTGTTATTATACGAAGAAACAAGAAAACGCATAGACTCTCAAGGACGTCTGTCCTTGAAGGACCATTTTTTTTGGGAATAGGCCCTTTGTGAATAGGTACTTAACTGACCGGTCTTCGCGAAACCTACATCTCTAAGTTCATAATCGTTTAAACATTTTATTAAAGCTTGATGACGCGAAAATGACTGAATAATATTGAAACCTAAATGCAAGGAATGTAAAAGATCATAAGAATTTGGATTATAGCTGTTCATCAAGCACTTTGATGGACCTTACATACAGGCAAAGTTGATTTTGAAGTCTGTTAAACATAAGTTTCCTTCTATTCTTTCAAATACTACTTTACTCGTATAGCGTGAAATACTCTTATGCCTTAGGCCACTGCCCAGGTAAGTACGATCAATTTGTCGTCGCGGACAGGTTTCACACCTCGCCACGCGTCCCGGCTGCGCCCGCGCCGCCAGTGGTGGTCCGGACGCGCCTGAGGCTCTACCCGATTAATTGTTGCTTTACTGACTTATCCACTTGATATATTACTTGAACTGAGCCGAATCTGTTTTAGATGGACCGACATTTTCATTAGCGGCTATTGAAATTCAAATAACTTATAGATTCAGACTTTTTATTGTTAATCACAAAGGGAGGTGTGCAACTTTGAAGGGGATTATTATCCTTTCTAACATAGGTTTTATAATGTATGTCACTTATAGCAACATGCAGTTAAGTGAGGGACGCAGCAAGGGCAACGGTTTTGTACCTGAGTTTGTCTCCGTGTAACGGAATTAAATTAAAAAAATACTGCATTCTTAACGCGAACATTATAGTAGGTATGTTCGGTACAGCAGTAAAAACTGACACACCAAATGTATTTTGAAACGTTCACACGGCAATTAGATTTGAGAAGAACACGTAACATTACGAGAGCAGAATGACACACGCAAACCGTGCCTAAGAGGCGTTAAGTGTTCGATCGCCGAAGGTAACACTCTCGCGAGACGTAATGGCCGTCTGAGACGAACTGTTAGGTTTCTCCGATGACTAGACACTATTATACAACACTACTTTTTTAAATTACCTATATGCATGAAATCTGTACTAATAAAATCGTTGGTCCTGTCTGATATAAATGCACAGCCAAACCTACTGGGAGTAAAGGCGAAATCCGGAACATTTACGTGTTCTGGTTTATTTTATGACAAAATGAGGGTATGAGAGAGAGAGAGGAATGGACTCTCTCTATGAAAGTCTTAGTTCTTCGTGAAGTTAGAAGCATGGGAATAATTAAGCAGTTCACGAGTATGACATGACTGGCAACAGATAGTTAAGAAATAAAACCCTCAATAACACCTTCGACGCACCTTGAGTTAGCCACTTGATCATCAACTGTGATTGTTGATTTGAACCCCGACCTACACTACACGTCGATACACCACGTAAGTAGGTATCCTACGATAAAAGTGAGAGTGACTTTACAAGTGACCACTTACACGCAAAGTTCAATGCCTCTCGTTATTGATGACGGGTTTAAGGTTTTTTACATGTGAATGTGCTGTGAGCAAAATGCCACTAGCATTTTGACAAATAAACTCTGACCTTATCAGTTTCACTGATCAAATTATACTTCCTGGAATGAAAATATTGAAAACTAATAACATTAGAATATAACTAAGTCGGCAGAGCAGATTCAAATCGAGCCTAATACTTTTTTCTGGCATTTCTATTCTATCCTCAAACATACATAGGGTAGAGGAACCATTAAATGAACGATTAAGCGTTCTTTGCAACTTTGAGTAGTCTTTTCTCGGCCTTCCCGAGCTGTTTGCAATTGCTGTTTTTTTTTATGTTTTCCAAATATACTCAAGATTCTATTAGTTTAAGAAAATAATTACTTCAATCCACCTGTTATTCATAAAAAAATGTTTTCCATAAAACTTTTGCTTTTTGCCCTAAAGATGAACAGTGTGCCCTAATTATGAACGTTTTGAACCCAATAGATGAACTACCATTTAAACGGTAATAACTATGGGGTAAATGTTATTTGAATTCTTTGATGAGCAATAAATTTAAGAAGATCTTATGGATAAGTAGTTTTTTTTATATTAAGTATCATAAAGTAAACACATTAACACGAAAATGTTTACTTCTCAACCGTGTTTTTGTGTTGTTTCTGGATAAGAAATCCATCTCTTAACCAAAAAATCGCAGATTGCATCAATAAAATAATTATTCGTAGGCGTTCACACTCTGATAACGTGTTGGTTTCTTTGAAATCAATTAACAACGTTGAAATTCAGGAAAATTTGATGTCTGAAATACAAACCTCATTATGTAGTTCAAGTTTTGGGGTATCAATCGTGAAGTTGAACAATGAACGGTTTCATACTAAATGATTAAAATAAATTGTCGTGAAACTTAACAATAACCTAAACAATCTATGTTCAACTTTTGGTAGGTGACTCCATAATACTTCTATTAACTAATTTAAATGGTTTTTACTTGATTTCCAAAATGATTTATTAGGTTTTTGGAGTCTACAAATATAAGCACTTTCTCCATTAGTTGAACGCCGTTCATTTATTGGATCCAAAGGACAAAATTGAATCCATTAGTTGAACAGTAAATTTCTCGAAAAATATGATAAATAATGTAAATTTGCTATACAGCAATTGAAACTAAACATATCAAGATTTTGATAAAACCAAAACCATTCAAATACAGCTATTATTACGTGTTTGACGTAACATTGTGCTTAAGCGTGGACACTGCTTACCTTAAGTAGGTTTCCATAGAAAACCGTTTTTTGGCAGGAACAGCTTGCGGAACAGCCGATTGTAAGCGCGTCCGTCACATTAGTGTCAATATTGTAATGATGTTAGATAGGAAAAGGGGGACTTTATTACATAAATAAATATTGCACAGAAGAAACGAGCAATTAATTTTGTATCTAATTATTTCTACCGAACGTTCATCTATTGGGGGTCGTTCATCTTTTGGTTCCTCTACCCTAATTACTTGTTTAAACTTCAATTAACGAATTTGGCAACCCTTTGCAAAATCAACCCCATAATGTACGGGATATTGGGATGGCATTAGAAGTGGGTAGATTAGCGTCATAAGTCAAAATAACATTCCGTGGCAGGCATGGGTGTTTTTCAAGGCTGGCCCCTGTTGTCCCTCGAACAAATAATGACAACGAGGTCATGATATACGGCACTTACAAGTTTCCTGAGCACCCGCTCGTCCCAGCACTGCTCGAGGTCAAACTCCTCGACGCTGCGGCTGCTCGTGACCTTGCCGCCGCTGCTGCGGACGGTCTCCTGCAACAAGAAGAACATCAAAGTTACAGTCCGGCAAGTTCGTGCGCGACCGTCCCACGGGGTGACAGACGGTGGCGGGGACGAGGTACCCAAGATCTCAGCGGGTAGCGGGTGGTGTAGTGGGGAAGGGAAACGCGTGCATCTGCGCGTCAAATACGGCAGTCTCGGCCGCGCAGTCGAAGCGGCAACACGTGCTTAATAATCCGTTTTACTTTGAGTTCAATGCACACGAGATTAAGATCTCAGGATGAGTAAGGCTATCTCAAGACAAATTAAGGAAGTTGTACATAAAGTGTACAAATTTTTTGAAAGGCGGAAGAATGACCGAACGTCTGCCGAATATGCAAACGACATTAATTTAGCTAAAACTGTTGCTGAAGCCACAGGTTTGTCGGAAACCAGCGTTAAAAAAATAATAAAAGAAGCTAGAACTATGGAAGCACAAGGCAGCACAGCGACATTCAAGTCACCACGAAAAAACTATTTTCCTAAAAAAAGGGTTGAAATCGACAGTTTCACGGAAGGCGTCATAAGAAGAAAAATTACACAATGGTATACTGTCAAAAAATGTATCCCGTCATTGAAAAACTTGAATGCGGAATTGAAACAAGAAAATATACTTCATTGCTCACGTGAGTACTTGAGACAGACAATACGTAGGCTTGGTTTCAAATATCTAAAATGCCAGTCAAAGAGAAAACTATTAATTGAACGTCACGACATAACGCGCTTAAGGTGGCATTGCATCAGAGAAATTAAAAAATACCGCCGAGACGGTAAGTCAATAATTTTCTTGGATGAAACCTACGTGAATCAAAACCACGTGAAACAAAAATGCTGGCAGTCTAATTCAGAACGCGGAGCTATGCAAAACATCGGTAAAGGATCTCGTATTATTATTGTACACGCTGGCAGTCGCAGTGGCTTTATACCTAATGCTTTACTGATGTTCAAATCGCATTCCAAGACCGGGGATTATCATGGAGACATGAATGCTACAAATTTTCGAAAGTGGATCGATGAAAAATTGTTACCAAACATTCCTCCAAATTCTGTCATCGTAATGGACAACGCCGCTTACCATAGCACTCAGATCGATAAAAAACCTACAATGAGTTCCCTGAAAGGCGCAATGCAACAGTGGTTAGAACGGCGAGGTATTCAGTATGATAGCGCTATGCGTAAATGTGATTTATTGAAAATTATTAATGAGCAAAACACGGAGAAACAGTACAAAATTGATAAAATATTAAAGGAAAATGGACATATCGTACTTCGCTTACCCCCATATCATCCGGATTTAAATCCTATTGAACTCGTGTGGGGGTACGTAAAAGGCGAGCTCGCAAGGACTTCCATTGATTCGAACTTAAAAAAAGAGTTAAAAGATTTAGAATTGCTTTTTTCTAATTATTCAATTGAACAGTGGCGCGATTGTGATGATCACGTCATAAGAAATGAAGATGAATATTATAATTCTGATAGAGTATTTGACGATGAAATGGACAGGTACGTTATTTCTTTTACATGCTTGATTTTCAAGCTTTAATTCTCGGAATCAGGTCATTGTATGTGAAGTTGTCTGATATTTTTATAGTAGGTAAATAATAATTAAACACAGCATATGTTATGTTTTATATTTTGTCTTTTTAGATTTATTATTCAACTGAATGAAAACGACGATGATAATGACGACAAAACTGATGAAGAAGTTCAAACAGAGAGTGAAGATGAAAGTGACATGGAAATTGATTTATAATAAAATAATCTATCATTATTTCAGTTCTCCTAATAATCTGTCCTCAAGCATAATAAACATTTATATGCAATAAAAGTTGTTCCATCTTTTTATTACTTCCATATTACGTCACAAATAAGTACAACTTATCGCAAGATTTATCCTGGCACACTTCTCTACGTGTGACACCGTGTGTAAGAATGACGCGCTACCTCGTCCCCGCCACCGTCTGTCACCCCGCGGGACGGTCGCGCACGAAGTTGCCGGACTATAGTTCTGTGTGCATTGTGCAAATCCATTCCATCGTGCGAGCTACTAGCCTCCTCTGGCTTTGGAGTTTGCCGCTGATCGGAAGCCCACCATTAGCTTGGACCCACTCAGTTTGAGAAGATACTTCTCTCACCTTTGAGTTTACTACCACCTACTTTCTACCATCACAGTTTTGTCTTTATAGGTACCACCATGGTTTTGGACAGTCAAAATTTTAACACACCTAACATTTGAATTAGCTGAGATTTTCCTGTTGACCAGCATAGAGTTTTTCAAGAAGGATTTTAAAGTACACCGCAATCGATCTTACATATTTACTAAAGGTGTGTTTTGAAAGCACACAAGACCACCATAACTATCCCATGAGATCATCGTCAGCGTTTCAGAAATCATCGGGTTCCGAGCCTGCTATTATTAGCAAAAACTATCGTAGTGAAAAAGACCTTGCCACGGTAACTGACGGCCGCCCTTCCCGGCGCTCTCTATTTTTAAAACTATATTTTCTCGACTCTTGAAAAGCTTTCAAATGTGAAGATGTTGTAAACGTCGTTATCAATTTTATTTCGCTACGTTTAAACTAAATGGAAGCAAGCCAGTTAGGTAGGAGTATTCTATTGACATTTCAGATAGGCAGTCTGGCTAACAATGTTGTTAGTATTCTTAACTTTTGCTTCTATTATAAGATGAAAAAACAACCAAAACTGCATCTTTGTTTGAAATTTAAATATTTATCATGGAATTGTATTTATACTAAAAATAAATAAAAATAATTACCCATTGTTTTAACTGATAGCGCACTCAAAGCTTAATTCATGTGTTAGTAAGATAGTTTCTAGATTAGTATAAAAAAATTGTAGCACGAAGTACTCATAGCCAAGGGCGTACCCAGGATTTCAGCTAGGGGGGGGCAGCTCATACCTGTGTGTGTGCTCATGTCGTTTTTCGTAGAGAGAGAATTACGTTTTTAATTCCCACTTGTAAGGAAAATTGACTTCTAGGGGGGGGGCAGCTGCCCCCCCCCCCCTGCTCCTACCTGGGTACGCCCTTGCTCATAGCGTAGATACTTATTATATCAATAGTATGTCGATTCACCAATCAATTTAGACATCAATATAAATCTAAGCAGAAGTTAGGTTCTTTAAATAAGCAACAAAGAGGAAAGAAGAATTTGAAGGATTCAAAACTCAAATCCTTGTCCTTGATTTTCTGGGCAGACTAAAAGAATGGCCAACGAGCCTACCGAATATCAGAGAGACCAAACTTTAGATGTAGATCAGTTATTGCAATAACAATAAGTTGCTTCATATTATTTAGTTGTAGTTTATTAAAGTCCAGGCTATTCCAGAGCTGTTTATTAGACTGAGAGAATATCGACGGACGGAGCCCTGCGCGTGCGGTTACGAAGGGGGGCGCGCGGTCGATACGGATATCGGGTTTCGGTGATCGATTCCGCGGTGGGTTCACTGGGTGATGCGGTTTTGGTGTGGCTTGTGAATAAAGTTACTTGATGCAGATTCTGAACAAAATAACGATCAAAACACTAGGCACGGTAGGTACTACTACGAGAGTTTTCTCTTAGACATGTATAAATTCTAAAGAAAGCTTGCATATTAGGTGTTCTTGCTACGAATGAATTATAAAGCATTACCATTGGCAAAATAGTTTTACAACTTTAGTATTAGTCTTACTGTCAAATTTTAAGTAAGATGAAAATGAAAACTGCTCGTTGAAGTAAAATATAATTATTGTAGAGCTGGTTAGGTATGGATGCTAATATAGAAAAGGAGCTATGAAATACTTACAAACATTTATACGCTCAAGGCTGTATTGACGGTGTAGATAGTGGCACACTAACTGTTGCCATCATGGTTAACGGAATCAAAACATGTTGTCTTACTCCAACAATATTCAATAAATAGAATTCAAATATCTACATTTGAAATCTGCTCTTATGTAAACACAAAGTGTAACATTAAACAAATGTATCTGTAAGTAAACAGCATTGTGAATCCGATCCACAGTCAAGGTCGGCTCGTTGATTGCGCAACTTACAAACAAATCAGCAACAGCTGAAGAAAGTTGCGACCGTTCCACTGCGCCCACGCGTGGGCGGCGGATTATAGCCAAAATATGTAATAAATACAAGCCTCGCGGACTAGGGTTGTTTAAAACGTTATTCATTAAAATGAAAACTACATTTGCAGCATTTGCCCTCGTTATCATTAAAAAACTTTCTTCTTCCTTAGTTAAGTATGAAGTCCCTTTTTTTTGTAGTTTCGCAAAATGTTGTAGCAATTGTAATTTTCTCCTCACAAAGGTAAAAAATAGGATTACCTACGAAATAGTGCAAGATAAAATTCATAAAAATCAACAGTGGTTAAACAGTCTCAGACTAACTGAACTGCACATTTACGAATAAGGAACTTTCTCGAAAAGTATGAGAAAGAGGTTTTCAAAGTTCTCCTTGAGGCAAAAGTAGTGTGAAAGAAAGGATGAATTCTTTGACCAGAAAAACTGAAAAATTTCTGGCTAAAAGGTGTAAGAGGCATAACAATTCTGGTATCCGCTAACCCTACTCATCGTTTAGGCGGCCTTCGTCCGAAATATGCTCTATTTCTAGTTGAAACATTTTATTACTTTCGCGAATAAATTCTCACGTCAGATCTCCAGCGGTCGGACTTCATGCGCCTGCGCTCCAACCGACTACTTCCGAGACATTCGTGTACATTTTCTGGTCAATGAATACCGCAAGCTGGATAAATCGGCGGTTTCATGAAGCAGAATTTGTAAACATCAGCGATGGGTTTTTTAAATGGATCTTATATTAACCTATTCAGTTCATAAATTTTATTTGAGATTATTTTGTAGATTAGATTAGTAACTCACAATAATCACCTTTGATTTCACTGAAGGATTTGGTTTGTGATAAATTGACCAAATGCCGTAACTTCAACTTACACTTCAAACAAGTGCATTCATTTTGCATCATTATTTTTATCGTCGTCATCTTATCTATTCATCAGTTCATATTCGTATTTACCAAGTTAGATACGAATTTGAACAGAGATTATTCAAATATTATGGACTCTGAATTTGATAAAGTAGGTATGATGAATGACTAAATTGAAGCCGCTACTTTTTCATTAAGTTGCGTAACGTGACCGAGTGATTGTATCACAGCCCCAACTATGGGTCCACATTATAATTTAACGCCAATTTGTCGACGCTTGTGAAACAGCCCGTCAACAATGGTTAACCTTTCATTGATTCCTCGGTTAGTTACATGACGGATGGTATTACAAAACACTCAAATTAATTTTAATTGGAGGGAAAAGAAAAACGTTTCATTTTTATTATACCTGCACTATACGAGCGCTGTGGAAACCTTTGTTCACGTCGATAATTGTAATCTTCGTCCGAACTTTAATGTCTTGTGTCTTGCTTTTGAATTCTACTGCTAAAATAGCTAAAATATTTCGCTTTCAGTCATATACATTTCCAGTTCGAATGAAAGTTTCAGGCTAGAAATAAATCAATAGTTAATTAGAAGACCTGGCAAAACCACAAGAAGAGTTTCTTAGTAATAATTCAAAAGGAGAAAATCGTTTGAAAAACACACAAAAATGACACTACATTTCTGCATGATTATAATCGACTACAAGAAAATCTTATGCCACTGACATCTGGATGACTTTCAAGTTGTTTCGGCAGCTCATCACCAGTTCAAGATCAGGAGATCAGTAAACTTGTCGACAGGCTAACTAAGCACCAGAATTGGCGAGCGTTTGTTTACACACGACTAATCCAGTCCAGGCCCCCCTGGGCAGGCTTCCAACCCGGAACGACCTATATCCCGGCGTGAAAGCTGAATCTGCGAATCCAAGGAGATCGCTAATGCTCCTCATTGTTATGAAGTATGGATATTTTTGGACACTTTCGTATTTTGAGATCAGGGGGGCTAAAACAGCAACATTTTAGCATTTCATATTATGAATCATCTAACTGACGTTTCATCTAGACCGCGGTCCGTTTCGAGTCAAAAGTGAGTAACAGCGCGCTCACACGCATCCCGAATTGATAAATTGTATGAACGTGAGCGACGTCAGCGCGCTATTACTCACTTTTGACTCGAAACGGACCACGGCCTAGATGAAACGTCAGTTAGATGTTTCATAATATGAAATGCTAAAATGTTACCGTTTTAGCCCCCCTAAACAGGTTTGTCTTTTTAGAAGTTTTTGTTTAGACTATTCTAGCTTTAATAACCATAGTTCATTAAAAGTTGTAGAAATTGTAAATATATTTACGTTTGAATGACAGTCTGTTTAAATAGGAAATAAAAGTTACATAATCTACATTTATTGATGAAAGCAAACAAAATATCTTACAGAAAAATGAATCTAACAAAGAAAGGCGTGACAGCGAGTCAGCAGTAAAATTTTCCAAATTACGCCATAACATCTGTTGTTTGAAAGCTATCAAAAGATATCGCATCGTAATTCCCGGCGCGTTCTCTAAAATGCTAAATGGTATGCTAATGAAGTACTTCACCAATACTGCTGCATCACTGCTCCATGTATTTGACGAGGCATTAGCTTAATCAATATTTAACATTCCATTATGCCACATGCTGTTATCCAAATAGGTACCATTAGAATATTAAATTTCATTTTCATATACACATATTACACGGTCAAATGCACTTTTCAAATTGAGGTCTATGAGTGAATGACTACTACTGAATAAAGTTATTAAAATAGCTGCACAATTTTAATTTTTACATCAACTTGCTGGCAGGAAAATGAAAATAGAGTTACACGAACATGTAGCAAGTTACATCGAGGTCTTCAAAATGTTTGATCCATGTCAGATAAGTTTAGTCACTAATACTCGATTGAATACAAAAACGAAGTAATTTACATGAAGGTCTTATCTATACCAGACAGAACCCAAAGCTGTGACTAAGCGAAAAAAGGCTTAATTTTGTCACAGTCACAACTTCTTTCACTCGGAAATCTAAATCTCAATACACCAACCAATTACCATCTATTCATGGTAGGAACCTTCGAACGCTACAACGCACTGCACGTCTACAGGTAAAAGCGCTACACTACACCCTAAACGGAACTACAAAGATACCTCAAAAGAAGTCTATATGTTATACCGAGAGTTTAGGAATTCCATTTGGACTGAAGACATAAAGTCAGCAACGCGTGACTAAGCCGCCGGACGGACGCGGCGTTGTTTTGTTGCATTCATAAAGAGATCCCATTTTAAACTGAAATGCACACAAAGTTGCTGAATTCCTCGAGAGGCAATATAAAGGAGGAACTTGGATGGAGAAATCCTGGGCTCTTTTGAATTTCGTCAAAGGACATTTCTCATTCTGTAGCCCATTTCTTTTGTAGGTACCTTGTAGCTAGCTGATATTAACTCCCCTTCAATAGAACAGATCAGACAACAATTAAATTAAATCATTGACGAAGTATTTACGAAGACAACAAAAGCTTACAATCTTCTCTTGCGAATCATTGAACGCGTGCGCACGTCATATTATGATGGACAGTCCGGGCGCGGGCGCTGCCAACGCCCGCAGTTCGCACGTGCTTCAGCCTCAGGGTTGTTGTGGCATGTGCAGTCTTCACTCCACGAGTGCACTATTTGGGGGATTATCTTCACGTGTGTTTGGACTATGATCAGTTCTTAAGTCATTTTCAACAGCCAGTTCTTCAATGGCATCGATATGACAGCAAGACCGTTTGTTTGTTGTGTGTGTATGAGCGGAAATAATATCATGTCAATGTCATTTTCTACCTTAGATCATCTACAAAGTCAAAATCCTGGAGGAAAACTCTTTAACTGGTTTTCAATCAATAAATTGCGATGCTTTTATTTTCCAGCAGTCCCAAATTGGACATCTTCATTTAGGTTCTCAAAATATTTTTACGAATGACTCATATTCATTATCCTTATCAAATGAGATGTTACAATAATTGTCGTGTACCTCAATGGCTGAGAGATCGTGTACCTCGACCGACCAATGATACGGCCTGTCACATATCAGCTTACTACATATCTTGTCAATATCTTATTATGTTGCTTGTCCTTGTATATTGTGGTCTGGCTGGATGCACAAAGCATGTCCGTGACAAAGTCTGCTGGTCTCTCTACATTTCATCTCGTGTAAGTACGCATGTGTTTGTTGTGAACATGAAGTGAGTCAACTGTATTGCTAAAATTATTACTGTGACGCCTAAGCACCGTCTGACTTTAATTAGAGTAACCTAAGAGAGTTTTTCCCATTATAATTTCCTTAAAGTACTAAAAATTAGTTAGGTATTTTCATGCGATTTGAGATTTCGGCAAAAAGACAAGGTTTGGTAGGCAAATATATCTTACATGGGGAGAAGCTCTAAAAATAACTAACGATACAATGCCGCTACCAGTTATTATAGTTTTAATTGATTGTTGATGAAGCACATCGCGTGCATAAGACAATTGTGCATTGTGACAATATTTATAGAGGAGTTGTCAGCATGAGAAGATCAGTGGGCCAGAGTTTTGGCAGGTCACCGCGCGACGACGACCGAAAATATAGCCTGAGGTATATCTAAATTCTTAGACTAGCTATCCATCCGGACCACAGAACCAGTAAATACCTCTCAAATACCTACCTTGGTCATTATTTTTACTAGACCAGAGCTGCGGCTTTAAGGTACATTTATGCAAGTGATAAATGTATATCAATATGCGATATAGTTCTCAGATGACATTTGATACCACGTTGAATAGATAAGACGGTAGGAAAACAGGAGTCGGGATATAGAATAATAGTATGAAAGAACAGAAGATGTGTCTCTGATGATAACCGCTCTAAAAATGAGATTTCGGATCAAATATGAATAATACCGTAATATTTACCATTAGGTATATTTGAAGATTGTGCTTATCACGCTTTGATTTTTATTCAGAGTGGTCTCTTTCATGTAACATCTGTTCCGTACAATCTTATTATGCATGGAGCTTTTGGACACGAAGAGTTATTTTCATCCCGACTTTCAGCGTTTGTTTTTATTTACTTTCTACAACAATTGGCAAGATGGCGACGATGGTCAGGCATATTTATCACGTTCTGTCCATCTGGGAAGCTTATAAATAAAATTTAATGGTAAACGTGTTTAAAACGCCAAATGAATAAACATAATAAATAAATCATGATGATGATTTAGTATGGTGTGCTGGTTCACGTGTTGAGTTATTTTACCTGGCGCGCGCGCACGAAGCAGGATTGATGGAAGGTGCTGCAAACAAGTGGGGACTGGCAATTATCGTAAAGTTGGATTTGGAGCTGATTCTGAACGACGAAACAATAAATTTGGCATCTCGAAAACGAACCTTGCAGCTTTGGATCTTAAAGCTAATATTAACTTGTTAATCGCAACGGTGTAGATAGAGCTATTAAAGGGATCAACGGTCGGCCTGCGCACGCGCTGGTTCCGAGAAGTATGTCGCGAAAATAAAAGATGATATTTTTGGTAATTACAAGCTGACTGACTGTAAATAAAATATAATGAAGAGCGATTGCTTTTCATATTCAGAAATTTCAATATTTTGTTTGAGTTCTTTGAATACGAATCAGCATAACAAACGGGAGGAGGGGAAGGGAAGGCAATGTCTGGCATTAATATAAAAAGTATTTTTAGAGCATGTACTCTGTGTACGTTGATTTCAATGAACTTTTCGCGCTGAATTTCCTAATGATACTACAAATAAACTGACGCAAAGAGTCAAAGTAATAATAGTATGCAGAGCAGAAACAGCTATAAGTTTTAATGTATGAACTTACTTTGCTTTCGGGGTACATTCATACCATTTGACCAACATATTTATTGATTTTTTATTCTTAATTTATTCATTCTTTACCAGTCTACAGCAAGGTATTACAGAGAACCTAGAAATTTAGGTTCACAGGAAGGTTTAAAAGTTTGTTTCTATCTGTTACTAAGTAGATAGGCTTGTTTGTAACGTTCTTGCTATTTCATTTCTTACTTCTATCACCCAAGATTATGTGCCATGATCGGAGTAAGTGGAAATGTGGATAGCGTGAGTTCTGCCGCCTCCCTCCACGCTTCCTCTCTCTGGATGCGGTGCAAATAGGATTAAAATCCCTGTCATGATTTGCACCATCCTGTATGAGAGGGCGGTATTTGGACCTCCGATAACCACAATTTCCAAACCATTTCCGCATTGGAAGGAAAAACGCCAGGAACCATTATGTTTTTGCACCGCATCCAGAGAGAGGAAGCTCCACACTGTTTTGAGTGTGTTTGAGTGTGGTGCTGCCAACGCGCTCCGCAGAGCAAGGAGCAAGGAGGGGAGGGAGACGGCAAACAATAGCTCGTCATCTCAAACCTCTCCGTGGAGGGAGGCGGACTTCGTCCGGGTAATTGCGATTGAGTATGGACGATGAGAGGGAGTCTCGGAGTGTTTAAGGGGTATGCCACTGGGTGCCACCTACCAGTGGTCAGTCCCACATAACCCGTCCGCCTTTCGGTGGACTGGCTTGCGTAATGTCATTTCCTACGGGTAAAAAAAAGGTTCATATACCGTGTTAATAAAATAACAGCTAATAACAAGTGGAGCGCATTCCTGTTATATCTCGTATACGGTTGCATTTCCGATAACACGATTATTACGGACTGATTCGATCGCTTCGTTTACCGCTGCTGTGCGTCGACCACGCGGCGAGCGTTCCGCGCAGAGACGCGAGATGCACGTAACGGCTGCGCGCGCGCCGGCATCTCCGGATCGCGCACGCGACTACGGCGACCTGCTACGAATAAGGTTGCTACCTTGCCGTGTGTATTGATCAGACAACCATGTACTTTTTATTTAAATTAAATATTTAACTGATGTAAAATAAACGCCTGATTGATTTTGTTGTAATGATGAATAATTATTTTTTTGGAGTTTTATACGTGCTTTCCGGAATATGCTACATAAAGTCCACTGCGTCGTTCCTTTATATTAAGTGCAGGCAGTCAAATCCTTGTTTGTTAGCTACAAAACACATAATTAAATACTGGAGCCAGTGGCGGAATAATAAATCTGAAGGGAATAAATCTTTTAAGTGTCCCGAACATTTAGAAGAAAGAAAGAAAGAAAAAACATTTATTGGCCCAAAATAAAAAAGCAACAGAAGAAAAAGAAAATACATGCAAAACAAAATAAAAAACAAAAGAAAAAAATGCTGAGCTAAAACAGAACGGTTAAGGGCCAATCAGGACCCTACCTCAGCATATGCCGCTGCAGTAAACAGTACAACTGGCACTGCAGCGACGCTGGTATTCTGGAAGGGCCTGTTGGTTTGGTGTACGTCCAGGGTTAAGTGAGATATGATAAAGAAACAAAGAAAAATAATAATTAAATAAAGTGTGTGAAAGTGTGAAACCTTGCGTAAAGAGAAAAAAAAAAAAGTGAGTGTTCAATGTGCCTAAGGTTCAGTGAAGCGTAAAAAAAAAAAAAAAGAAAAGAGAATGACATTGCAAATGACGATGACAGCTGCTGTCACGCACGTTCCACGTTCTGCCACGTTTAAGTACAAAAAACACATGGAATTTCGTTTGAGCTTATTGATAATAAAAGAAAAAAGTGTGTGGAAATAGAGGTAAAATAAAAAATCGTCACAATTACTTGATGTCGAGCGTCAGTCAGTGTATCTAGCCCCCCGGCAGTTGCCTACGCGTCGCGGACAAACCGGAGGTGAGTTTGCTATACTGTGGATCTGCTTTTTGTAATGAAAGGAAATGTAGTTTTAAAGTTTTCCTAAATGTATTAACGGTTTTTAGGTCGCGCACCGGTGGGGGGAGATCATTCCAGCACCGGGAAGCGGCGAATCTAAAAGACCCACGGAATGCCATAGTGCGGTGTTTTGGGGTTGCAAAGATGTGCATGCATACCCTCCTGGGACCACCGTCTCGCCCCTGGGCCCGCACCAACTTTTCCCACAGGTATATGGGCTTACCAGTGGCTATCACGCCAAATAACAAGGTGGCAAGATGAACCTTTCTACGTGCCTCCATCTTGATCATATTTGCTGTATTAAGGAAGGGAGTGACATGCTCTCGGGGGGGAATCTTGAAGCAGAATCGTGCAGAATCGTGCATTTAAAAACGTTTGACGTCTATTATGAGACCAATTTACCTTTTTTTTATTTTTTATTTATTTATTTTGTATTTTGATTTATTGGTTACTCAAGAAAACTGCGCTTTTATCCTAGCCTACAATCCTTATCTACTGGGTCCATCAACCACCTAAGTTTGATTAGAGTGAGACAGCCCTGCGGCATCTCGGGCACGGGTGCGCACGCGCCGCTCGCGATCGCGATGGATAGCACTTTTTACGGCAACAATGAGATGATTGCCATCATCATCACAACGGCAGCAAAAAGGAAGTGAAGAAATGCGCTTACTTTACTTGCATTCAGAACGCACGCTATCTAAACAAACATTGATTTAACGATGAGGAATATGGCAATAAAAGATGGCAATTTCAAAACAGTGGGAATTTGATGGTATTATTTACTTGTGCATGTATAATGAATATGTTTCCTTTTTTAAAAACTGCATGTGTTATAGGGAGTAATCCGGATCGAATTCCGTCTCATGCATGATTGTTAAGAAGCTCCATATTGCTTTCTAAACCCTAAAATATCATAATCTTATAAAAAATGAACTAACTAACAATGAATAAAGGGTACATCACAAGAGAGAGATGGCAAATATGACAATTTAGTTTCTGAAAGAACAAAGCGTCCGTGATATTGCGATTATGCTATCATATAATTTAATGAAAAAAAAAAAGATATTAAACAAATGTTGCAAATGTACTCGTAAGCTGTCTTTGCGTTATGGACACGTAATGTTTTGTCGTAAGGATCGATGTCCACATTCGACAGTACAAACTAATCGTTGCACTGAAATGTAAAAGCCGCAACAGTAACGAGAGAAAGCCAGCCAACAGAAAATAGGAAACGGCCAGTTATCTTATTAGGCATAATGGGAGGAATTAGCTGCAAGCCGCAGCGGGCCGCGACAGGAAGATAAAAACTCTGAGGAAACACAGCATTGAGAGCACAACTAAAAGAGAAAAGTGAAACAACTCTGGTATTATCTTGGCTGTTATATAAATGTGAAACCAGCCAAATCTCGCTATTTGCAGCAGGTACTTGAGTCCGATTTAGATCATGATCTTGTAGTTAGATCATGTAAGGTTAGCGGTTAGCGGAAAAAATATTATTTTGTGTCAAATGATGTTTAGAAATGCACTCTACGATCTACTGTTTAAGATATTTTTTATTGAATCATCTAAGCAATTTGAGAGCTAGGTTTTCAATAGTAAAACTAACTACGATACGCCAACTACGTTTTGAAGCCCAACTACGGGAAGAAACATCATTGCAATACGGACATCACTCAGAAGAAAAGAGTTAGTAAACATCCAATATCAGCCAGAAAAAACTGACATCATACAATCATAAAAACTACAAAAAACTATAAATTTTGAAAAAAAAATAAGTTGGATCTATGGAACAAGTTGAAATCATGACATAACCTAGCTACACCAGACGATAAGGGTAATTTATTAACACATTTCAAAATGAAAAAACAAAGCAGGTATCATCTATCATCATACAATAAAGTATGAAAGTAAACATTCAAATATTAATGGCCCGTAACGTATAAAACAGTATATTTTATGTTGCAGTAGCATTTTTCATCGCACTCCACGCGTTACTCTAGATAACCAAAAAGCGTAGCGACATTTTATCGTCATCAAATTTTAACGGAAGTTAGCTTGCTAAATTGGACTTTCTACTCAAAACATGATCATTTCTTCGCTGTGGGTTTTAACAAATAAAAATGTCGATCGTCATCTCTGAACGACAGCACCCTCGATAAAGCTTGTACCCCTTGAGGATTCTCATATCTCTTTATAAATGAAAGCAAAAATTGTAGTGTTCAATTATTGAAAGCTTTTAGAAAGATCAAGTTAAAATCTATATGCTAATGAAAAGATCGCAGTTCAGCAGAGCTTCAAAAAGGCAACAATATCTCCATATCCGCCAGGGTTTAACTCCATACTCAAATGGAGTTTTACTTTTGACACAAAGAGCTTTCATGACTCTCACAACGAACCGAGCCATATTTGCATGGAGCCAAAAGATCATACACTTCCTTGACCGTCGCATTCGTTAGTCTTTGTGTATGGCGGAGTACGGACACAAGGTCGGGCCGGCTGTTCCGCCAAAGGCGACAAATGCCAAATCTGGACATGGGAAGCAGACAAAAGTAAGGTCGTTAGCTCCTGCCCCGCGCCGCCGCGCGCGCAGCTTGGCGCGACACCAACGAGGGTAGGGCTGGGAGAAAAAACAGGACGTAAGACCTTAAAAAAAACGTAAAACTGGTGTTTCATAACATAGCTTCACACATCTTTGACGCGTACAGCTGTAGTGGAAAACAGGTCCTACACTCAAGTCTAACTTAAGTCTCAAAGCGAAACACGCGAATGTACGCGCTTAATATTTGCGACTTAAGTTTTAAAGAAATCCAGAAAATCAAGGCTACGAGCTTTATACCTATGTGGTGAACGGCATAAGAGGCTACCCAGCTTGAGTCATTTCTACTTGCTCCACTAAAAAATTGTCACTTGGCATTGACCTGAAGAACTACTGACATTAGAAGTAAAATAAACGTTAAACTATATCTAAGGCTACAAACAGTTTTGAGGAACCAGAAAAAAGGGTAGAACTGTTTCAAACCGCCAGCCCTATTGGAGCTGCGCAGGCGCACGTGGCGCCCTCTTCCCGCTCGTGACGTCACGGGCGGCGCGCATATTTCGGGCGGCGGACAAAGGCGTTGTTCACTGTTGCGCAACAACTCGGTAAACAAGAAAGGTCGTGACATTCCACACAGAATGCGTAGAGTGCGCGTGGAGGTACAAGAAATGCGTATTGATTAATTGATTTCAAACAAAGAGCGCATCATATACATAAACACCGAAGCAAGTATTGAAATGTGAGCTTGTAGATGTAAGATTATCAGACATGCAGATTTTTATAGCTTTTTGAAATAAGGTGATTACTGCAAAAAGCCCTACAGCATCATTTAAACCACTGCGATTTTTCTCGCTTTCATTCTTACTGCTAGACTTTAGCGAGTAAGTGACCGGACACGTCAATAGTTAAACCAATGCTGCAGTGTTGCTTTAATTATATGAATAGGAAGCTAATCCCTACCTCTACCTTTGTATGCGTCTAGCTGGACTTGACTCTGTAGAAACCTACATGATAAGAACTAATGGAGCATTGAAGTTAATCGAAAAGGCTATAAAGGTGTAACCTTTAAGAAATGAAATGAAAGGGTTTATTACTTTATTCGGCGCACAGTACAAATGAGTAATATTCTAAGCAGAAAGTAGATAGGTAGGTTAGTGTTACCAATGTCAAAAAAACGAATACTAAAACGACGTTTTGAGAGACGCACTATAAATTAAAAAGTGTAGGTGGTGGTAGGTAATGACAACAAAGTTGCTTGTAGTGTAAAATGATTCAATTGGTTTGTTTGTGTACATTTAAAATGATTAATAATCGATGTCTAAGAAATATCTATTTAAATTGGATCGTGCTCCGATCAAAATCACTTTTGCTTTTCTATAAACAATTTACAATCCGTTACTATATCAATTAATCAATCAACAGACAGGTCGATTGATCTCGTAAACAGTACAGAATCTTAATATGTATTTACAAACTCATGACGTCACTGGCACATTTTGTATATTTGAAGCTTGTACCATTATGATAGAGTGCAATATCGTTCGTTTGGTTTCAGGTTTAACCCTGCGCGTGCTATTGGAAAGCGTAGAGCGCAGTGACACAGTATAAACCATCCAGTAGAACATCTAAATTCAAACGTGCCACTCTCGGTTTGAATGTCGCGATATCACGCACACGCTTGTATACTGTGTATTTATTTATTATTTCTATTATAGTATTTAAGTCTATTATTAAGTGTATTTTTGTTTGTTTGATTAAGTTTTTGACGATTTGAAAGCACTTGTAACAGGTCTATTTAAATAAAGATATTTCTGATTCTGATTCTGATTCTGCGATTTCACGCACACGCCAGCAAAAAATAGGGAGGCATAGGGAGGCGGCCAGTACGGACGGGCTGTGTCGCGTGTCTGTGTGCACGCTAGGCTAATAACTCGGCGGGCGGCCTTAGATAGCCTACTGTATGGTTTATACTGTCGCAGTGATGGGTTATTGGCGTATCGGTTCGATTGACCCAATTGGCGCAATTTGGCGCGCGCTTCGAGGTATAATTAGACGGAGTGAACGCCCTGCGCGAGCGCACCTAGCCTCGCTGTGACCTGTTATCGCGCCGAGTGCTGTGGAGTCCCAGCAGCAGCGGTTGAGGGTTAGGCCGAACATTGCACTGGATTTTGCTGAGTACCTACTTCAGATCGGTTTCGTTAAGAAAGAGAATAATGTCTATGGAATAGATTGGCAGGTGGGCAAACAATAATCAAGCTCTACAAAAAGAATAAGTAACTAAACTTTTCACAACATTTTTGCGCGGATCCCTGTGGGCTACAGACAGATGTTTTTGTGCTGCGCCAAGCAAGCTACTTTGAACGATGAAATAAACTTTACGTTTCAGTGAATTAATTATCTGAGACCTAAAATAAAGACTGTAGTTACGAGGATAAATTTGAATGTGTTGAGTACGATTGACCCTTCGGGCACAACAAACATTTCGGCAGTTTTATCCCTGAAGGTGGTGCATAGACGCAATTGAGAAAGAAAAGACTGATTGCTGCATTGCTTGTGCACGCGCCAAATCAGTGAATAAGTAATCAGTGCTTAAAACAAATTAGTTAAATACTGACTTGACTAAAACTTTGCCCGCGATCACTCAGTTACGCCCTTAATCTTGCCACGGTGTCGCATCAGTGCCGTTTCATTCAATTAGTATCAATGCACGCCAATGAAACGATCAAAAGTGGACGCTGCCGTCGTCTGCGCCGGCGCATCGTAGATATTGTTCTGACTTTTACCGTGTTTATTTGCGCCCGTGGCGTAACGCTGCTGGCGTAATTTTAGATTCAATATACTATGCGTTTGTTGTTCAAGTATTGACTTCGAAGAGTGCATGTATTTTCGGAGTAGAGTGGGAGAAAGTATTTACTTGTAATATAATCGTACAAGAGATAATTGCAGTTCTGTCAGTTGTTTTATTTAAGTCTTCAACGCATCAAAATAAAGATCCGTATCTTATTAACTTGGTTTAAGGTAAATGTCTCTGCGGTGAGCGGCTGCAGTCAGCCGTAGCGACACTGCAGTTAGCCGCAGCGATACCGTGTACGCCGAGGACTGATGCTCGTGTCGTGCGCAATGACACCAAGCTTGTAATTGATTAGAGATTCATAGAAACCATTAATGTACCTTCGCGGTCAGCTACTGCACTCAACGGTTGATAGTTTTCAGAGGGTACCTAGATAGATATATTCTTTATTGCACACCAAAACAACAGAAATCAACAGTAAAGAAACACAGATTGACGTAAATGTACAATTTAAGCGGCTTTATCGCTAAAAAGCGATCTCTTCCAAACAATCCACAGGCAGAGGAAAATTGACTAGAAGTAGTAGAGGAGTGATGCAGACCTTCGAGAAAACTGCGCTTCACATCGAGGTGGTATATGATGAGGAGTCCTCGCCCCCGTAGTTAGGAGGTATAAATAATCATATCCCCGCGAAAATAAAAAGAAGCCGAAGCTTTCAAACTTCATCTTAGACTGCCAGTAAATACACATTTTGGCACGTTTCCTGATGCATTAGATTGTATGTTTATTTGTGCTATGCGCTCTTTGTTTGAAAGTGAATCCGTGAAGAAATTATTTCATTGTAATTGTTGTTTTAAGTGTTTACGACGCTGAGGAGAGTGATGAAGACGTTGAGACTTCTTCTATTTACCAAAGTTTAACATGAAAACTAAACTCCTAGGTATTCTTAGATCATTCAGTCGAATGCAATGTCACACTCAATCACGGCTAAGGCGAAATCGAAAACTGGTGTTCAAATTAAAATTATTTATTTGGTTAAACATATTGAATCATGAACAGCTTAGGGAATAGTAGATTGAGGTTTTAATAAGTAAAGCGTTTTAACTGAGTTTCAATTACTCTTGATTGGTTCGCAAAACCAGAAACCTTCGATATTAAATCAAAATAATACGTTTGTAAAACACAATAAAACGAACTTAATTAACTGCGTTCATTGGCTCATCATAACTGGACAAAGCGGGCATTGACCCGTGGTTATACATTGGGTGTCGCTGTCACACAATGTCAGACATATTTCACTAACAAGAAAACGTACCATCTGCTTGTGGACGGAAAAAGGATGAAATGATGAACAACAGATGAATAAAAAATACGCGAATCTCATTTCTTATTAGTTATTACAGAAAAGTTTAAATTACTTAGGTAATCTCTTAAGACATCAGTTGCCTGTTTTAAAGATCTCAATCATGTCAACGTGAGATAAGAAATGGAGTTTATGACTGAGTAATACTGAGTATGTTCAAATTAAAAGCACTGAGCAAGCGGAAAATAAATTCCAGAAACGCTACAAATTACGACTAAATCTTTGCATGTACGTAGATAACAGTTACTGAATGCCTTCAAAAACTTTAAAAACTAATTATTTTTCATTAGCGGTTGCTAACTACCCGTATGTACCGTTCTTGTAATCAGCGAATTAATAAAAACACTTCTTAAACTGGTTTCTTTTTGAGTTTAATGAGAGCAACTCGGATCTCGCTAAATCTCTATTTAGCAAATTATCTTTTTTACAATTTCATTAATTTCTGTGTTTTATTTTTAAATGAACCTTATCTTTACAGTTTACTTTATGAATTCAACAGCGTCGTCCTGACTTCAATATGTGGAAGTAGCAACAATTTATGTTTGAAATTGAGTACTTTGCCGTATAATGGAAGCTCAGTAAGTATTTGCAATAAGTACTTACGCTTTCTACGGTTGAGATAAACATGGTTTATTACGTTATTAAAGTCAAATAAGTTGGCGGTAGAAAGCCATGATCTAACCGTGATTGGTCGCATCGGGGCTCGCCGGCCGGTTGTCGATATAATGAGACAAATGACATGTAATTTGAGCGTCCAGTTTGCTTTGTTGGGGTTATTTATTGCATTGTGCAGAAGTCAAGTTGCTTATATTTTAAATTGATGTGCCTAATTCGTATTTAATTAAGCAGTTCGTTTTGTTTTCATTGAAGACATATTGTCCAAACTCCAGACTGATATTTATCGAGCATCGTCTAAGATTTAGAGAGGTCTTTTACACTCGTAAGAGTCACTTTAAAAAAAAAAAACATATTTGAGGAGAGTATCAACATCGGAGTTTCATGCTGGCTCTATTGGATAAGTCTGTTGTTTAGTATATTTTCTTTGATTCATTTGATTAGGTTTAATAACTATCTATTTGAAAGTACCGGGTCTATTTGAATAAAGATGTTACGTGTTTGGAACGACTTGGTAAGGATATTCTGGCAAAGATTTTACAAGCAAGTAATCAGATTAAATGGAGAACTTTTCCACTGAACAAATAAACATGCCTTATTATTTTAAGCTCCTTCAGCCATATGAAAACTTCATCCGCAATTAAATCCAGACTCGTGTTTCTGATCGATGATGATATTGGAGAAAACAATACTTTTTAAATATAAAAGGCAAGTACAAAAGTTCATCAGATGATAGTTTCTAGTTATTTTTCCGTTCCAAAAGCACCGGCGGCTTCCAAATTCTTTCCTTGAAATGTCGTTTATTTTCAACACATTATTAGAGCGGAGGTTAAGCTTTCCACGACAGTCTGCCTCGTATTTTTAATTTGTGTCTCTGTGTTGGTTTCTTTTCGTGTAAAGTTTTGTGTTTGTTTGTGGCGCTAGGTGTGTGTCGCAAGCGTGACACACCGCGCCGCGGGGCGGCGGCCGCTGACGGACAAGACGTCACAGTGACAGGACAGGGTCGCCGATTCGCGACAGGTGTCGGTTGAAGGTTAGGTCACGGAATGCATCGTAATAGAAAAAAAATATTTTCAATGTCAGTTAAATAACTGAAAATTTAATTGAAATGACCGTTGTGTGAATTACTGCTGGAATTGTCAATCATAATGAATCGATAGAACTTTGCATATTATTTTTTTTATTTTCCCCGGACTTATTTCATTTTTTGCAGTGCTTTTGTATTTTTCAAAACTGTTACTAAATCGTTTGATTTACATTTAACGACCAGACGACAAGCTATGAGGTCCGGCAGGCGCCAAGACTTCGCTGGTGGTGAGGTATCTTTAAAATTCAATTTGTTTTCGACAGTGGTCGTTTGAGAGTAAAGAACTAAGCCAAATATCATTTTTTAATTATTTACATACAAAATAAGAGAAAATACTAATTCAGAGTGAATTATATTGATGAAATAAGCGTGAAGCGCCGAGATGTGAAGTGATGTCCGCCGGAATGCCACCCCAGAAGTTTACAGTCATGTTTAAAGCGTAAAAAATATTATAAGTATCTATCATCCTTAGATACACATAGACACCAGATGAAATGATACAATAAATATACAGTGTGTTTGGGAACCGGTGTCCGACCCGTTAAGGTGAAGTAATATGATCTATTTTATGAATAAATCCACCATAATTAAGCACTTTGCCCCAGTTGTTTTAAAATGGCCGCCAATTTAATTTTTTTCCTCGGGAGTACGGGTGGGTTATTTTAGTTTGCAATATCTGCCGATTTAGAGGTCCTACAGTCACAAAAGTGGTATCGTTGGACAGCTACAAAAGTAGGCAATAAGCTGACAAAAAAGCATTTTTTCATAACTCCCATAAAATACCTCAAAAAAATGTTTGAACTTGAAAATTGTGATAGAATTTGTTAGTTTTTTTTTAATTTTTTTTTTTTCAGAAAAACTAAACTGTCAACATACATTTATTTTTAACTTTTTGGATACCCAAAAACATCACCTAAACATTGAAGCAAAAATCAAAGTTCCAAGTAAAATAGTTTAGAAGTTGTGACAAATTGAATATCACCCTGTCATCAGAGACCCTTTGAAACGCAGGTAAAATTTACCTGAAATAAATTAAAAAAATTTTTTCAAAAAAATAATTAAAAGTGCTTAATTATGGTGGATTTATTCATAAAATAGATCATATTACTTCACCTTAACGGGTCGGACACCGGTTCCCAAACACACTGTATAATTGGTATCAAAAGAAAGCCTGCTAGAAGGTTTCATGCTAGACGGC
This sequence comes from Udea ferrugalis, assembly GCA_950022985.1. Classification (NCBI taxonomy): domain Eukaryota; kingdom Metazoa; phylum Arthropoda; class Insecta; order Lepidoptera; family Crambidae; genus Udea; species Udea ferrugalis. Next base: position 638,324 of record OX465527.1, on the reverse strand, counting down.
CTGACGCGCTTGACAGGCGTGACGACTGTGTGTACGCTGCGGTTCGCAGACGCGCGTCAATTAGACAAGAGGGTTAGTTTTCATGAATTTCATACTAATAATTTTCACAAACGCTGACAATTATTTGTATGAGTTTCGGTGGTTGCGTTATTAAACCGCTGAAGGCGCTGGACGAAATCCTATACAAGTGATGTCAAATAATTAATGAAAACTGCTGCACTGGCCAATGGTTTGCATTTTTTTACTTAACATTAAAAAGTACTTACTTAAAAAAATCATAAAACAAGACTTAAATTATATAAATTATGGTATTGGGTATAATTGGTATAATACACACTTTATTAAAATGAAAAAATACAAAAATCGTTAAGAATCTATAGAGGTGCTTGGTGTCAATGATGAATCAAGAAAATAAAAAAAAAGACTGATGAATGATAATCAAAACTTAGTGCTTGAGTGAAATAAAATTTTAATTTTAGGCACAACGTAATTCATATTATTTTATAGTTCACTTACCAAAAAGGGGGTAAAGAAACTGTAATCCTAAAACTGGAACGTCACTAGTCTGCTGCCCTCGCGGGTCTGCACTACGGGTTGTATTATTTAGTTTAAAACTACTTTATGTCATATTATGAATTGTGATTTTTAATATTTTTTTAAATCTTAGGTCATAATTTTAACGCGCACCGCTCTGCGCGGGAGTACGGGACGGACTGCGAGCGCGGCCGCTACTGACGTCACCGCGCCTAATATAGACGCCTGCGCAGAACACTGCAATTTCAACCTTATTTACTGTACCTTTATGATTAATTATGGAATGTTTTGAGTAGTCTTTTAGGTTGTTTTTGGTGTGTTTGAAGGGAAATGTCGGCGATGCGTCGTGTTATTTTCGCCGCGTTTCGTCGCTTTCCGCGTGGCTTTAAACGGCAATGCCCATGTTGCGCGCGCGCTGCGTACGGGCAGCTTTTGTTTACTAGCCGCCGTAGTAGCTGGTTCAGCGCCAACTTGGGCGGAAAGAAAGATATTGCGTTTCCCTTAGGGGATGATTTGCGTTTCGTATTTCAGTCATTCATTATAATTATAAATATGATTAATTTAGCCTAGAGTAAACATCAATGGGCTGCATTTTAGTATTATATAGTAAGTTCTTTTCATTTCATTGTTTTCTATGAATATTATGTATATGTCTTTCTTTGACACAGATGCGCTACCGCCTCATAACTAATTTAACTGAGTCGGTTTCGCCTCGACTTCAGTAGGTTTGGGCAGACAAGTAGGTACCACGGTAACTCGGGTAGATACATAGATAGTAGATAGGCCTTATTGGGCTACAAAAATGTTCGGTAAAATGTTTCTTAGGTAAACTTATTAGGAACTTATGGCAAATAAGCCATCTGGTAGATACCTAAATAAAAGAAGTTCTGAAGAGACTTCGAAGAATAGTAAATGACAAAAGATACCTGCTTTAATGGATCCAAAATGTGTCAAACAATACATACCTATGGCAAATAAAATGTAGGTCAAATACCTAGTGGTCAGGTAAATAAAATTCGGTCCAGTAAATTTTGGACCAGCTAATCGGTTCCCTAGTTACCTTTAAGTAAGTCTATGGTAAAGTAATTTGGTGTAGTTTTTGCTCCACACAACCTATGGTTTGTCGCTTCCACGGAGAGTAGTATCAGTATATAATATAACCAATAAGTATAAAAATTAGTAGATAAGTACAGTACAGGACACCTCCGAGTATCAAGTACAAGTTGTCAAGTTAGCTCAGAAAAATATTAAAAGCTTGTGCTGAAGTAAAAATTATGCAATCCGCCCTTGAATTGACAATTTGGGATAAGAAGGTATGTCAAAAGCTTTTCCACAATACATCGCTGGGAACACGCCCAGAAGCGTCTCTCGGACAATAAACTAACCAAATAGTAACTATCTGAACTCTATCACAAAGAACAATCATTGTTCCTTCATTGTCTCTCCATATCTTTAAAAAATGTCTTCTTTTTGATTTGTTGATTTGATTGTTTTAAAATCGTTTTGGGGGCTTATGTTGGTACTACTGGCATGATAGTGGGACGTTAGTTTATATTAATAAAGCTGAATAAACACCTACACATTTCATACACAGCGCCAAAAAGTCACTAAAAGACTCAAATACAAATAAATATAGAAAAAATAGAGGTTTGAATTTCCATTGTTGTGACTGGTGACCTCGCGAGCTACGCGCAGACAATACGAAGTCTAGCTAGAGGTACAGTCAACCGCGCTTTGTCAGCGCTGAGGTTGCAGTACAAATCGTAAACTTTAGGACGTAGAGCTGAGGCAGACCATATAACCATGGCATCATTTGGGTACAATCTTGCTGAGCTATTCCTATAAAAAGTTCCTCATACGCTTATTTTAGGAAATGCGTTACTATATTGGATCCAGTCAAGACAATTCACCTACAAACCAACCCAGCATCGTATCTTTGCCATTCGTATTTGAGAGCAAAGAATACCCAAATAGTCCTTAAACGTAGGGCATCCGTTATAGGAAAACTGTTAATGTTAGGTACATACCTGTTGTATGGAGATCTTCCCTCCAGGCTTCTCCGAGATGTAGTTCTGCATGCCACTCATCAGCACGGTGGCGCCCAGGAACTTGTTGAGGAGCGCTCGCGCTTCCGTGTCCTCCATCGAGTCGCCCTCTTGAATCACTGCCAGGGAATAAGGGAGACTTGGATTCATTCAGTAAATGAGTTAACATATTGTTACTGAACCACGACAAAACTCTGTTGATTGCAAGATCTGCCCTACAAAAGAGATAAAGAAACTCGCTTACAAAACATTGCGAGCAAATTTGGCCATTTCCTTATGTTTATTTTAGTTTATTAATAGTACATTGTTATCCTAGGGGTGAAAGTTACTTATTTAGTCCCGAGACGGGGTTTGGCGCCCCGAACGAAGTGAGGGCGCCAATAGTTCGAGGGACTAAATAAGTCTTTCACCCGAGGGAAACACTGTGCTTTTCATTACAAATACGAGGAAAGTAAAAATAAAAACATGAATTAGCTTAAGAAAAAATGAGGAAAATAAATGAAGATTGAATTGCCGCTTTCCCGCCTATTTTGTTTGTTTTTTTTCTGTGGCCGGCCCGCTATTCAGCCATTATTTTTTATTTTCATCATTAGAAAGATGGTAAAAATTTTACTCAAAGCTAAGTTATTTTAAAGACATTGTTGAAACTAAATTATAATAAAGTTATTTAAAACATATAGTATATTCTCTGATCAATACTTAACTTTAAGTTATTTCAAATTTTACATCGTGGCTGTATAGAAAGTTGGAACATGGTTCAATAGATATGTAAAAAAGAACTAGTTTTTTTTAAAATAATTTGACACCTGTCAGTTGAAAGTGATTCTCCCTAGGGATGAAAAGTATTACTTTCAGCCCGCTTCTCACTGTGTTCATGTTTACTTTCAGAGTATGAGTAATGAAAAATCTGTTTAAGCCCTCTTCTGTACTTCGTTTTTCTTCTGCGCAATTCTATACTCATGTTATCCTGTTTGTCATTTACCTATATGGTAAACTACTTGTTGTTAGGTCCATTTAATATTGTGCTGTACATTATGAATGCAAAAATAACTTTATCTTTACACATATCAAGTTTGTCAATTTTTTGTCGCGGAATAAGCTAAGGCGTTGACAGCCAGTTCTAGCTCTACTTAAGGTTGATGATTCCAATATACATCTCGCTCACCTATGTCTGCATTCTTCATCCTAGTAAGTATATCCTGCACGCCGGTAACCTTCGTGGAGCTGTCGAGGAAGGAGCGCTCCTCGGTCCTCGTGACCTGCGTGGGCAGCGTGCGCCGTGTGGTGGTGGTCGTGGTCACCGTGCGCCCGCCGTGGCGGTCCGTCGTGCTGGAGACCACCGTGTCTTCCACCGAGGCGAGGCTGTGCTCGCTGTCCGTGCGGGCTAGACCTAGGGAGGTTAACTCGAATAAATAATTGAATGCGCCAATTCAATTAATATGGTTGAGTGGGATGATGGCTGGCTCACACGTCAACTTGTGAACAGGTGCCACCTTCGGGAACTGGTCTGCTCAAGTTTACTTAGTTCACCCAAATTCACTTATTATCTTCCTGTTTTATTTATTTTCATGTCAAAACTGTATGACTTGGTTGGTTCATTCAAACATTCACTTTGTACCGAAAAACACTGGACGATTTAAAAAGAGTAACCTTTGCGTTTCATGCCGGGTCTTCTCAGTAGAAACAACCTTCCGACGCCGGTGGTAGAGTCACATTATGTGCATGTATTTTAAGTATTGTTTATATATTGTATTATTAGGTGTATGTTTATTAAGTGGCTAAAATTGAGATCCTTGACGAATCAAAAGTACTGTGTAATGGTCTACTTGAATAAAGAAATATTGAATTTGAATTTGAACAGTTATCAATACTTTTTCGACATCAGATTGGTAACGAAAACTGACAATTTACTGTAGTAGTAATTAATAGTAAGGATTAAAAGGATCTCAACTAACTTGATGGTCAACTCAACATACTCATAACTCTTTACCAAAGTCTGTCTAAAACTGTGACGGAAAATGACTGTTGACTGGTTCAGTCAGAACAGATCTAAGGTTGTCGGTTGGCGTTGAGCTGTAGTAATCCGTATACGGAGTAACGAGTACTGAATTATTAAGTAACGACTATATAAGTTGCTGAGTTCTTGCCGGTTCTTCTCAGTAAAGAAACAACTTCCCGATCCAGTGGTAGCGTCACATTTATTTATGTACAGTTCATTAGATTTGACGATTCAAAAGTACTTTGTGACAGGGTTGTTTGTAAGGGTACCCGTTTTCTAGTAAATTTAACAGCTCTAGTCGGCGTACTCACCAGCATGCGCCGAGGAGTCGCTGGAGACGCTGTCCTTCATGGTGGCGGTGCGCAGGATCAGCCCCGCCTTGGGGTACGTACTGCGCTCGCTCTTCGACGTCTCGCCTGCCACACAAATCACACATCACATGACTCGCTTTGTACGTCCCACTGCTGGGCACTGCCTCAGCTGTGAGGTGGTACGAGCTAACATCTAACATGCGGGTTTTAACGAAGGTGACAAACGAGTAAGTTGACCACCTGTTCGTAAGCGATTACCTATAGAAAGTATGGGAGATGATGGTAAGGCTAGTTTCCTATTGATACTGTCAGATGTTAACAAGCTGCCCTGAAGCCTCTGACTAGGCTTAACGACTGACACCCAGAGACTTCAGGCGGGACCAACTTCATCCCCATTTGCAACCATACGAACGATGACGCCAGCTAAATGAAGGCCTTCCCAATAAATTTCTAGGGTGACCGACTATTACAAGCGGCTGCACAGTTAACGGAAGTACCTACTACGACCTTCAGTAGGTCGATGGCGGTCCATTGTTCGATCAGTTCTTTGTCACTAAAATATCGATAGTTTGTTAGAGATCGTCTAAGCTGAAATGACGCGCCTCTCCACCGCATCTACAATACAAGAGTGCCTGCTTCTAAGCGTAGCTGCAGTAAAGGGGCGCGTCATTTCAGCTTAGACGATCTCTACTCGTTCTACAGGGACCATACTTTATTATTATGCACAGCTCTTTTAGGTAATCATCATCTTACAGCGATGCACACAAAAATGACATGAATTAAACATTTTAAGAATACATAACTCAATAAATAAATAATTTAAAAAACATTCATACGCATATTTGTAGCACGCATCCACATTATTATTATGAATAGCTTTCCTTTTTTTCCAAAAACGAAACCGTCACTACTCACTACCACCTTTGAATATTTAACTTAAACTGTCACTTCACTTTTTCATAATGGCGGCGTATTTGAAACGTCAGTTCACTGTTACAGAACTCCGATTGTCTTACGCCACGAAGTCCGCGAGCCGTAAAATTGTATAACACGGATAGATTTTGAACAATTAAGTAGGTATCGACTGGCGCAACGCGCGGTGCTGACTGAAACAGCCGCTTTGCTGAACAATATAAGTATGAAAGTGGTTGCGCGGGCGCACGGCTGCGCACGCGACTCAATCGCGGCCGTCGATTGTTTTGACGGCTGGCTGGGGAAAGGCGTGACGATTTTGGGTGGGACACGAATGGTAACTTGGTTAGTGTTAGTTTGGTACTCATTCTTCTTGTCTTACATTGGCCATTAGGACTTCCTAGTTTCTCACAATTACAATTAAGTTTATTCGATTAAAAACTGCGTTTTCAACACTAAAAAGTGATAACTGAAAATTCTGGAACTAAGAGTAAATGTTGCCGACTCTGAAAAGGTGTCAAGTTGCGAAAGATCGTTTGAAAGGATCATTTATTTGACATCAGGCATTTTGAGTCACAAGTAATTAGAATAAAAGGGTTTAACATAATTAGGTACCTTTATACTTACCAATAATTAACTTCAATTTGGTTGACCTAGTTTTTGGATTTAATCTCGTGAAATATAACACATTTCCTAGCTTAAGTGTGTCTAGAAAGTCATAACAATTTATTTAATAAAAACGCGGTAAAATAGGTACGCTCCAGCAATCGTATTGCGGTCTATTTCAGATTTTTTTTGGTACATTTCAGTGTGTCGTAATATTATTCACTAAATTGATTGTACTAAAGGACGGACCAGCTATTTGACTACCTTACCTTCAGTAGGTACATGCTACTATCTATTTCTATACTGATTCGTCCTAACCCACCCTAACTGCTTAGGTACTTAATTAACTGTCTTAAAATTATGTTGATTGTTTAGTATGGTTTGGTAGCTTAAGGAACTAGTGTTTAAATTAAAGATAGGAAAACCAGAAAAATGCATTCGGTCTTGGCATCAGGCGGGACTCGAACCCGCGCCTTTCGCAAGCCGGGCGACTGCACTACCAATTATGCTACCGAGACCATTAACAGACCGGACGAATTTCTCTGGTATATTATACCTGACAGCCAGGTTGGTTTCACCAATGTTTAGGCATATACCTTAAACACCCGCCTCCCGCCCGAGTCCCGCCTGATGCCAAGACCGAATGCATTTTTCTGGTTTTCCTATCTTTAGTAAGATGATAATGCATTATCCCTAATGCTAAAAACAAAATAACCTATCAAAATCGTAGTTTCATCTTAATCGAAAGTCAAATATTTGCAATAATGTTTCTTTCGAGTGTTTAAGGTATATGCCTAAACATTGGTGAAACCAACCTGGCTGTCAGGTATAATATACCAGAGAAATTCGTCCGGTCTGTTAATGGTCTCGGTAGCATAATTGGTAGTGCAGTCGCCCGGCTTGCGAAAGGCGCGGGTTCGAGTCCCGCCTGATGCCAAGACCGAATGCATTTTTCTGGTTTTCCTATCTTTAGTAAGATGATAATGCATTATCCCTAATGCTAAAAACAAAATAGTGTTTAAATTAATTGAAATAATTACATATCAATCATACTCGTTTTCACATTACTAGGGCTCGTTTTTTTACCTAAATAAGTGGGTAGGTTTCAAACTTACTTGCACTCTTGATGTATTTTTCCGTGAGTGACTTGACGGAGCTCTGCCGGACGGTCTTCCTGTCCTCCCTCACCTCCCTCCGCCCAGTCTTCTCCTGGACCTCAGTGCGCTGCGCACGCGTCTCGTCCTTTTTGTCTTCACTATCCTGCCGGCCCGTTACTCTCTCTTTTGTATCCTCAGTTTGCCTTTCAGTTCTCTCTCGTCTGCCGGTCACCCTTTCCTGGCTGTCTTTAACTCTTTCCTGTCTCGCCAGTCTTTCTTGTCTGCTTGATACCCTCTCCTGTTTATCTTCTGTTCTCCCAGTTACTCTCTCCTGCCTTTCATAAGTTCGTGCCTGCTTGCCTGTTACTGTCTCTTGTTTATCCTCTGTTCTCTCATGCCTTCCTGTGACTCTTTCTTGCCTGTCCGCTATCCTCTCTTGTCTTGCAGTGACTCTTTCCTTGTCATCCTCTATTTCGAGTCTGTCGTGGTGGCTGGTGCTGGTAATATCAGTGATGTCCTCAATGCGACAGTCACTGCGATCAACCACGCGCCGGTCACTGTGTGTGAACTGATCTAATGCAACTCGTTCCTCCCTCTGTAACAAGGTATTATTTCACATTATTTGAAAAACAAACAATACCCTTTTCTTAATGGAACCTAATATTTACTCAAGAGAGGGTATGAAGAAGTATTCTGGAAACACAGATAAGTAGGTATAGCCATTACAAAATAATTGGCACTTATAAAAGCAGGAGCACTTGGGCGATGTGGAGATGATTCAGTCACGCAGAAAGAAGTAAGTACTAACCGTATGGACGTCTCTGTAGGTGGTGCCGGTGTCTCCTCCGAACTTCTTTGTGGTAGTGATGGCGGCCAGCCCGTGCAGCCGCGAGGGCCTGTCCCCCTGCACCTGGAGCAGCCTCTCCAACTCCTCGGGCGAGGTGGAGTACGCCGTCACGGAGACGGACCCTTCGGGCTCGCCGCCGTTGCGGGAGTGGTACTCTTGACGAATAACTGTGCCTTTCACTGTGGAGGAATAATTATATTTGATGCAGGTTAAACATTACTAACCGAGAATGGGTCTAAAGTGGTAACCATAGGAGACTAGCATTGGTAGACGATACTGGTACTGGTGAAACACTGCAAAGTAGGTCTTTAATTTTTCACAAGGCTTATGAGCACTGCACCTATACCAATACCAATTTACTTTTAGTCTTTTAGTAAAATTATTAACAGATAGAAAACCTCACTATTAACTTATCTACTAATGTCCTGATTATTTATGCAGATAGTTTTTGTAACTGAGGCAGAACGCAAGATGTGTCTGAAGATGAAGGGCCTATGGGCAATAATGAATGACCTAATACGAGCATCCTACTTTTATTTTATAGATTTACGCAAATGGTAAACATAAATAAACGCCATTGACCTTTGGACAATAGCTATTTCTACAGAAACAGAAGAAAACACTATAAATAATAATAATAAATAATAAATAATAAAAAACCATTTATTTTCTCTCCAATCAATCTATAACTAAGTACAAGGAGCCAGACCTAATTAAACCCAATTGAGGGAGAGACTGGTGCCTGAAGTAGGGATACAAACGTACCTGAGTAACAGGACACCAGGACCTTACCAACCGGATATTTTATATACTTTATGTCTATAAGTACAACTAGAAATACAATAAATGATCAAGGAGACTTAGCTTAAGAAAGAAGACAAAAATAAAATATAACTATGTCTATTGAGTGTCTATATGTGTGCGTGCGTGTGTGCGTGCGTGCGTGCGCGAGTGTGTGTGTGTGTGTATGCATGAGTGTGTAAGTGTAATGATGTGTGAGTGTAGTGAGTGTAGTGTTAGAAGTTTATGAGACTGAGTGGCCAACAAATCAGCTTAGATATATTCAAGTCATAGCAAGTTCTCTTTTATTATTAATATATGTAGTAGTAGTGCTAATTTTAAATTGATTGAAATAAATTAAATTAGTTGGGGGGTTTCATGAGTTTTTCAGTTTCGTCATAGTTGAGAGTTTTTAGAAAGTTATCGACCGTGTGTTTACATTTAGTAGTAGTCAATACGGCGCGGTGCTGCCCCCTCTTGGGTTTTAACGTAAACCTTCCCGTACAATGTCCAGGCCGCCGCCAGGTCCTTATTTTTGACGTGATTTCGGGCGTCGTAGAACAGTTTGCTATTTTTACTCGTCAGGCACTCGGAGACGTATAATGTACGGGCGGGCCCAGGGATATTAATGTGCTGCGAACTAAGAGAGGGCTCCTTTTGAGTACGCTTATTTTTGTTATACTTCCTAAAGCTTGACACGAAAGATTCTTTCCTCTCATTTGTTGTAAAGTCCACGACTAGGGTACCCGGCCGAGTGCGGTAGATGTCCCTTATTTCTAATCCTTGGATCTCCGATTCTGGGTTGATCCTGGCCCCTATTGTCTGGACTATTTTTGTCAGAGACTGCCTATTTTCATTGTCCTGTTTAGGTAGGTTTCTAATTTCTAATTTTGTGCTACATAAGTTCTTCTCAATGTGGTCCAGTTTCAGTTCTAGAGTAGCTACTTTAGCCTTTTGCTGGCTGTTTTCGATAGTAAGGTCATTTATTTTATCTATCAGTTTCTGATGTTGGTTCGAAATATTGTCAACAGAAGTTTTCAGCTCCTGGTTTTGGGTGATTAAATTGTGTATGGCAGTAGTCAGCTTGTCGAACTTTTCATCCTGGTGAGACTTTATCTCGCTAAACATAGCTTTAATTTCGGAGGACGGTGACAAAGGAACCGTGTCGAAAGCACGCTTATTACGCCGTGTAATATTATGGAAATTGTCATCCAAATCCAATCTATTCAGGGAGGGGTCTGATATGTGTCTAACAGGGGAAGTATTCGTAGCATCAGTTATGATCGGGTTTTTCGGTGGAGTATGTTGAAGCGGCATCGCCATCGCAAACGTAACTTAAGCGGGTGGATCTAGGCCTAAATCAGTCGAGCGACCGGCCGAGCAGCGATGTCGCGCACACGCAGGAGGCGGGGTCAACGCGCCGCTTAGAAGGGCAAGAGTAATTAGGATTGGTCACTTTCGCGCGTAATTACGTAGTGGGACTCACGCGGTTAGTGTCGTCTTCGTCGCCAGTGTCGACCTCCCGTTTCCTCCGTCACCGCAGGCACTAGATAGTTATGCGATCCTGGTACTTTATTTGCGGTCAAGTATGGAATTGATTTATTTTAATTATTTATTACAATTTTGCTTTAGAGAGCTAGCCACACGTCTGCACTGTTCAGAATCCGGAAGGGAAGGGGGATAAATATTATTGGAATGATGAAAGGTAAATACGAGTCCTGCATTCTGGTTACTTCTCCAGATAATCCAGTGGCATTTATTTAGTTGAAGACCAGCTACAAAAATTGGCGTCAAATTCACTACGCATAAAATTTAATGAGAAACAGCAAATTAAAAATCAAAGATAAATTAAGGAAGCATATCCAGAGTCAATAATCAAGATAAATTTATAAATAAATGAACAATTAATTTGTGAGTGTCCTAGAGGAAAATGTTAATTATTAATATAAAATGTAATCTTTTGTAATATCTCATTTCAAGTGGACTTGTTAGTTTTTTATGAGAAATAAAATTTCTTTAAACCTAAAAATCTCACTTTTACTTTCGGCCAAGCGTGACACTTCTTCAGGAATAGTAACGAGACTACGCGAGATAGTGCGGCTGACACTTGTACAAACATTTGTTTTATGAATGATGTGACGATGATTCATTTACACAATTAGGCCGTAAATACCTTCGAATGTGTGACTGACAATCTTTACCCCTACAAGGTTTTCTAGGTATATGTGTTTATTTTCTCAAAACCTCGATAGGATTAATGAAAAAAGTATATGTGCAAAGTATGTGCACTGGAAATTTTTTTCAATTATTTATTTAAAGCATGGCTGTTACATGTAAAAGTTAATTAAAGCACCTCACTAAGAAAGTAATACCTAACATCTGTATCATAACCATACCGAATGAAACAAATACCATAAGTTTTGTTGTAATTTTTTGGGTTAAATTAATTCGTAATTATTATTTTTTTTATTTTTGGAATGCGCGCACGATGCCTTTTGATAAACCTACTCTATCGAGTCTTGAAAACGAAACGATGCTGAGTCAAGCCGTCAAAAAACTTGTTAATAAACATACCTTGATAGTTAGTAGCCCCGTTGCGCAGCGCCTTGATCCCGAACAGAGGTTTCCCATCGGCGTCGAGCGGCCCCGGCCCGTAGCTCGAGGTGATGACGTCGATCGGCTTCGCGATCACCTTCGAGGGGCTCGGCGCGCGGTACTTCGGCTTCTCTTTCTCTATCTTCTTGCTGCTAAACGTCCTCGTTTCTGAACTAATCTTCTTCAAATTCCGGTTTGTGATCCACGATGGCTTGTCCTCCGGCACCGATTTTGGCTGCACCTTTTTATCAATCTCTATCACTGTTTTGATAAGAGTTTCTTTCTTTCCTGTGTCAGATTTCTGCCGCTTTAATACAGGACTAGGTGACTTCTCCCGCAACCTTTCAGTAGGTGTCCCTTGCCGCTCGGGGCTGTGCATTTTCTCAGGCGACGGAGTTCTTTTCCCATTTACATGCACCACTTCTATTATATCTTTCGACGATGTCCTCTCGGAGTGAACTCTCAATGTAGATGATTGTTTAGTTTCTGTCACCTTATTTTCTTCTACTTGGTTAGTTGTCCAGCGGTCGTGACTATCTGTGCCCTTTTTAGTTTTTGTTTCAAACTTTACTTTATTGCTTTCATTTAATCCAGCCTTCTTCATGTAGGCGGTCGCGTATTCGTTGAAACGGTTGGACTTTGGCTTAGGTGTTACCATTTTGGTAGGAGACGTAGTCCTAGTTTTCTTTTCTGGACTAGGGTGACGTACTGGGCTCTTAGCTTTAGCAATAGTTTTAGGAGTTGATTTTTCAGGGCTACGTGTGCGTAGACGGGTTACCTCGACGATTTTCACCGATTCTTTAGCGTGTCCGTTCAGTAATGATGGTTCTTTAGGTTGATTACGATCAGATTTAGGTACCGACTTCACATGACGATCGGGTGACACAGTCCTTTGAGGTGTCAATTCTGGCTGCCGCTCAGGCGATGCCGTTCTTTGAGGAGTTGATTTTGCCGGCCTCTCAGGGGACTTAGCTTGTAGGCGTCGATCTGGAGATCTTGCCTTAGTTATATGCACTTGTTTAGTAGTAGTAGTCTTCAAGTAAGCTGTGTTATTATGCGTTTTTTCTGTTTCCACCATCTTCTTAGCGACTCTGATCTGAGCCCTTATTCTTCGCCTCTGCTCATAACCCACGACCTTTTCCAACTGAAAATGAAAAATAGTCAGTAAAAATAAAGACATATCATTGATATGGATATAATACTGAAAAGCATGCAAAATGTTTGTTCACTGACCATTTGTTCCAGGAGGTCTAGGTCATAGATATCCTCTATGCAGGGCTGGTGGTGCTCCACGCTGCGGCGGCGCTCGCTGCTGATGGTGGACCGCTCCACGCTGGTGCGCCGGAGCTCTACTCCAAACTTGCCGCTTCCCCGACGGCTGCTCACTTCCGCTTCTTCCATAACTTTGGTGTCCTCCTTAATCTGACTCGTCTTTGTTGGTCGCTGGTAGCCAGGCACTTTATCTTGAGGTACTTTTTCACTGTCTGGACGCAAATTTGGCGATTCAGATCTTTGAGGGTGTCGAGATGAAGTTGTTTTACTAATTGTAATTTCAACGCTTTGACGCATTGGCGACCTGGTTCTTGGCACTTCAGGAGTAGTCAACCGTGTTGGGCTGCTGCGAGGTTTGTCATCAGAAAGACGACCAGCCTGGGGACGTGTGGGAGTTTTGCTGGTCGAGCGGTCTTTGAGCTCTGTAGTTAGACAACCATCTATTTCTGCATCGACGTCAGTCACATTTGGCAGACCATCTTCTAGGGAAGGATGAAGTACAATGGTAGAATCGGTTTTCGGCGATTTGTTTATAACACCAATATCAGTCAACTTTGTAGTTTTTATTTGAGTAGTATCCTTTTTTTGTGTCGTTGCAATATTTTCAAATAGAGCTTTAGCCTTTTTAACGGCTTCACTGCTGCGTAAAGTTGTGATTTTTACAGTTGGGGTCTTATCAGTAGGTTTTATGTTTGGGCTAGGATAGTCTTTAACTTTCGCATGAGACGACGCCGTCTCCTTTGAAAAGGAACCGCGTTTTTCGTCACGACTAACGTGAACCTTTTTGTGTTCGGTATCTTCAGTTACCTCCACTTCTTCAGTTACCTTTTTAGAAACATGTGAATCATCATCTACGTTTTCTACAATCTTACGCATTATTAAATCGTGCTGCTCTTTAATTTTCTTTTCTTTTTCATCTACTTCATGGGTTTGGGTGAGAAACTGTTCAGCTGTTTTCACAAATTTATTGACCTTGTCGGATACACTCAACAAACAATCATCGGTTTTTAATGATTCATCAACACCAGTTATATCTGGTCGCTGAACTTTCTGTGCAGGTTTAGTTTTAGTTACTTTGACACTTTCAGCTGTCTCTACAAACAAATGGGCCTTATCATTGACACTTAATTTTGTGTAATCATCTTGATAAGTTGTATTTTGATCATATTCATCGACTATTCTTCGCGACGGACTCCTGCTGTCTTTCGTGTCTCTAGGACCTTTAGCGAACTTGTTAACTTTCTCAGATACAGATAAGAGACACTCATCAGATTTCAAGTTTTCGTCAGCAAAATCTGAGTGCACTTTTCTTTCCGTATCTCTGAAGTGTTTAGTTGTGTCTTTTTTGTTAACTGTATCGATTTTGTTAGTGAATTTGGAGACCTTGTCGTTGACACTTAGAAGACATTCATCTGAACCAGTAACGAGATCAGTCTTTTTAACAAACAGTTCTTCCTCTTCGCATATTTCAACAATATCGTCTACTATAGATTCAGTTTCGTGTATTGTGTGGTAAGTCCGTTGACGAAAATCATCATCCGGCTCGTTGACCTCGTCTGGGAATCTGGGAGTACCTACGTCATCTGCAAAATTAATGGGAGTCGGACAAATCCGATCTGGTGAGTTCTCTCTCGACGACTTAGCTTGTTGAACATCTACAATAATATCATCGTCGTCGTCTAAAGACGTATTTAATGCGGTGGCCGACTTTGGCTTACTAGCGAACTTAGTCTGAGGTACCGTTATAGTCGGTCTCTGCAGTCTACTTGCTGTTGTAGTGGTTGTTTGTTTGGCCGTTTTAACATTTGTTGCGTCGTGTACTTGGATTTCAGGCTTAGACTTCATTCGTTGTGGAGAAGGCTTTTTCAATTTCAGAGACACGTCACTAGCAGTTCGTGTTACTTTTATATCAATGTCTTTTTTAGGGAGAGCATTCGTTTTAGGAGTCGTAGCACGTTTAGGTTCAGTATCATTTGATTTGTGTGTTGATGGCTGTGGCGCCTTATTAGTTGATTTTACACCAGAAGTCTTAGCAAAACTATTTTGTTTTGTGACATCAGTCGATTTCTTAGTGTCCCTTGTGATTATAGATTTATCTGTTTTCGTAGGTGAAGGCATACTGGTTGGTTTACGTGTCGTTGGTGATTGAATCTGTTCTCTCGGTTTGATTCCACTTGCCTTCGGGACTAGTGGAGATTGCGGCCGATCGTTTGACGTCAGTGGTTTTTTGGGGGAGATACTTCTTGATTTATTAGGCGATTCAGGTGCCTTTTCTATCTTGGTAGGGCCAGCAGTTCTCTTAACTGGCGAAACATTTCTAGAGGGCGGCTTGCTAGGTGTTTTTTGATAAATATGTTCTTTTGGTTTCGCATCTTTAGGTTTTTCTAGTCCGTTATCATCTTCGTCAATTACTGACACATTATCTCTAACGTCAGCGTATTGGGTTGTTATTTCAAAATCATTAACATATTCTTTAGCAGTTATGTCCAAATCTTGTAGACTAGTGCCAGACTTGGGAGGACTTTTGCCGCGGGTAGGAGATTTCTCTTTGCGGTTTGGAGACAGTTTTCGCAGTGATTTTTGGACTCTGTCCAAAATTTCTTGTTCTCTTTCTGATATTAACAACTCTTCAGAGCTATCGACAACTTTAGTCGTCTTAGTTGGAGAAGGCGTTCGACGATGCTTTGGCTCCTCATGGTTCTTTACTGAAGAAAGAGGTTTGCTATTTTGAACTGTTCTTTTTTCAGGACCCTTGAAATGCACACTATCATCAACATCGTATGTAGCTTGTTTCAACAATGTCCTATCATAAGTTCCAAACTGTGATGGTGATGGTTCCCGACTGCTTTTTTTTTTTGTTAATGGTTGTGAATCCTTGATCGGAGAATGTATATCTTTAAGTGCTGGTGATTGGTCTCTACTTTTAGCTACATAGTGGGTCTTTTGATCAGTCTGCTCTATATCGTAAGTTTCCTGCTTTCGTAACGTAGCTGGCTGAGAAGACATGTCTTTAGCAGGTGATGGTCGTTTCTTGCTGGTCGATCCACGAAGCTGTGTTGTATTTTCCTCAATGTGTCTTGTATTGTTCACAACATTTGTCTTCTTTGATTTCATTGTTGTAGTGTTTTCTTCATGATCAACATGGTCTGGTCTCTTTAGAACTAGACTGTCTTCCACATCATAAGTTTCTTGTTTCAATAACGTAGCAGAAGTGGGTTTCCTGGAAGTCAAATCTTTTACTGGGGAAGGCAAATCTTTTACAGGTGATACACGATCTTTGCCTTTAATGTATTTTGTAGTTTTTGTTACGTCTGTATCTTCCGATCTAATTGTTTGGGTCTTCTCCATTCTGTCAATACGGTCTTGCTTTAGCAATTCACTTTCTTCAATATCGTAAGTCTCTTGCTTAATTAAAGAGGCAGAAGTTGGTGTCTCAGTATTTTGCTTGCTTGGACTGTCTGGAGTAAGTTTCCGTTCAGGGCTAGAGTTTGACTTTGTTTGAGGTTTTGATGGAGAAACTGTTCTAGGCCGTTGTACAGTTCCGTCATTTGCATGTTTTAGATCAGTAGTCTTCCTATGGGTTCTAGAAACGTCCTCTTTAGGATAACCTGAGACGAGTTTCTTTTCGGGACTAATGCTTGACCTAGTTGGTTTACCTTTTGAAGGTTTGAAATCAGTTACCTTTTCATATTCAGTGTCCACCGTTTCCGTAATAAAGTCTTCCATAGCTTTAGTGGTTGTCGTAATATCATGCAACTCATCTTCCGTTTGTGTTATAATGTCCTGAAGTTTTATAGGTGAACTGTCTACAGGTGCAGGAGTGCGTGAAGTTTTGGAGGTATCTTTTAGACTTTGGTTCTTTTCTCGTTGAATAAATTCTGTTTCAGTAATTCTAGTCACTCCAGTGTCTTTAGTTGTATAATAAAACGCTGAATCTTCTTTATTATTTGGGCTAAGTTGAGGAGACGTGCTAGAAGAGTTAGTTTTCTTCGTTACAGTCGTTTTATCGTCATCCATCATACCAAGAATTTTTCGGCAACGCTCTTCGTATGTTTCACGTCTTTCTAGTGGCGGCTTAGATTTTGGAGCAACATCAGTATCTGGTATAACAGGATGATCTTTTTTTACCACTTTGTGTTCTGGATGTTCCTGTGTTTCGGTTGTCGGTGAGACGCGGAAGCTGGAAGGTGGTTTTTCTACCGGTGACACTTGACTAGTAAAATTTGTAGGTTTTTTTAGAGAACTCTTTCTTGGTAAATTGTCAGTAGTAGGGGACACTCGTTTTTCCGGACTTGGTGATCTACAAGGAATCTTTGATGGCGATGGTGATCGATTAATGTCGAGAGTTTTTGGTCTCTCTTGAGTAGTAGAAATGTTGTCAATTTCTGTTGTTGACAGATCTGTTTCAGAGGTAATCAAATATGACTCTTGATCATCCAAGTCTGTGACAATGGTTTGATTGCGGGGAGAGCTGAAGTATATGAAGCCGCTCACCGACGTTGTTGGGGAACTTTGCCCGGTAGAAGGAGCTGTCTCATCTGGCTTAGGTTTTCTAGTAGGACTAATCACATCTGATTTTGGCTTTCTAGTAGGGCTAGTAGAAGGAGTAACCAGTTGTCTAGGGCGATCTTTGGTAACAGATTTTTTGTTAATTTCTTCAGTTGTTTTCTCAATATTTATAAAATCAGTCGAATGTTTGTACTTAGTTTCCTTTGTCGAAGACTTAGTAGGAGATAAGCTATCTCGTGGAGTTTTCTTAGTCGAAAAGCCTGGCGAATCTGGAGACTTTCTAGATGAACTAGATTTTTCACGACGAGTCACGGTGTCATTTTTAGACTCTTCTTTAATAACTTTAGTTACTTCGTCTTTTTCTTCAGATAGACGATGTTTTTTATCGTAAGTCCCAAATTTAGACGGCGAAGGTTCTCTTTCAGTCGTACTATCTTTCCGCGTTGGTGAATCTCTAGTTGGCGAGTGAGGATTTTTACTTGGTGATGACCTATCTTTGCTTTTAGGCACTCGTTTAGTAACATCGTCAGTTAGCGGGTGTTTTTTAGCATCGCTTATATTTATATCAACTTCAGTGATTGCGTCTGTGCATTTGAAATCCACCTGATCTTGGGTAAAAGTGACTGGGCCTTTAGGTGGAGACGGAGACCGGGAATCCTTTCTCAAAGTAGGTCTAGGCATTTGGGGTTGAACCAGGTCGGAAGCGTCTGTTGATGGAGTGCTCCGTGCAGGGGAAGGGCTTTTCCTATAGCTCTCAACTTTATTATTAATTTGGTGCGTTTTTTCCGAACTATATTCATCGACATCTTTTTTTATTGTTCGTGTATACATTTTTGTTTCCTCGTCAATAAATTTATAATGGTCTTCCTGTACCTTAGTGACCTTGGTGCTATCCGTTTGAGTGGTCTGTTTGGCCGGAGATTTTCTGTCAGGGCTGTAGGATTGCTTTGATGGGCTAACAGATAAATCAGCAGTTGGGGTGGTTTTGGTAATAGCCGTCGGTTTCATATATCCAGGCTTCCTATCAGGACTACTATCAGCTGGACGCGGTGTTGTGTCTTTTGGAGACGTAGGTTTTCTTTCGGGGCTAGAATTAGGACGTATGTAAGTACTGTCTGTAGCATAAGGTTTAGAAGGAGAAGTATTCCGGGGGTAGTTATGGCTTGGACTAGTCCTGTTGTTAGGCCTTTGATGTCCTGGCGTTTCGTCTGAAGTTTGACTAGGGGACGTTCCACGTCCTTTAGTAGGGCTACTTTCTGAAGGTTTCTTCTCAGGACTAGTTTTTGAACGAAGGGGTGGGGCTTCATGTGTAACTGTATGTTTGTCAGGCTTTCTGTCAGGACTTTGAGTTGATCTCGTTGGCGTTTCAAGAGGCTTTGTGGGGGAAGTAGCTCTTGGGTAATTGTTCGTTGGAAAATCTTTGAAAGCTGATTTTCTGTCAGGACTCGGGCTAGACCTATGTCCAAAGTCATCAGGTCTTTTAGTTGTTTGGCGATCAGATGGCTGCCTGTCAGGACTAACGCTTGTTCTTACTCGACGATCTGGGTCCCTATTCGGTGACGCAGTTCTAGGAAAGCTGTCAGCTGGACTTGACCTCGTCGCAGATTTCCTGTCAGGGCTAACGCTCGGTCTTTGAGACCTTTTATCGGGGCTTGCACTGTCTCTAGCACACTGGCTTTCTTGAGGCTTCTTGTCCGAGCTGTAGCTAGGTCTAGTAGGAGATTTGCCATGTGGCGGCCTTCCTTCAGGACTAACATAACGGTTAGTTTTAGTTTCAGTTACAGAGTGCGTGGAATGAGTGTTTGAGTATCTGTCAGAGACGGTACGTGTTGGTGAAAACCTGTCTACTTTGCTTGGACTTCCTCCGCGACTAGAGGGTTTCCTATAAGTTTTATCCGGACTAACGCTACTCCTCAGAGAGGAAGTGCTAGATTGGAACGTACGGCTGCCAGGTGATGAGGCTCTGGTTGAAGGACGAGTAGAAGTCGGCGTATCGGCTCTCAGAGTGCTAGCCCAGGCTTGATGAGTCGGACTCCATTCGTTGCTAATTTTCTTCTGAGAAAAGTCTGTTTGATAAGTCGTCTGATATCGTTCAGTGCTGGTTTTCCTTTCTACAACTTCTTCAACCTTTTGGTCCCTTGTTATATGGTGGACTTTATCAACAGTGTCTTTAGGATAGCAATGATCTTTTGTATCAGGCCTTTTGTCTTGCGGCACGCTGCGGATTCCCTGAGTAGTAAAATCACGCCTGTTGACCTCATCTATGTCACTTTCATAATGTTGTTTATTTATTTTCTGTTGAGTATCATGAGTCTGTTGTTTGACAGTGTGGATATCTTTAGTGGTGACGTCATGTCTGTTTATTTCATCCGCATCATTTTGGTAACGCTGCCTACTAGTTTCCTGTTTAGTATCATGAGCTACATCATCAGTCGTTAAATATCGAGTTTTTTGGTCCCTTTTGAAATCATAATCGTCAGCAGTTCTTTGTGAATTAACAATATCAACAAAATCGTTGTCCACGTGTTGACGAGTAACTTTCGATGTCGATTCTTTAACATCGGATGTTTGTTGTGATGTAGTGTGATACGATCTGTTCTCACTTCTGGTTTGCTGTGATTGAGAGTGGTGTTCAGAACGACTATTCTGAACAACGGGAGCACGGAATTCTCGGCGTGTACTCGTCACCCGAGTTCCATCGGGGAGACATCTAGTTTCCACGATAACTTTCGTGTTATCGTCTGGATAGTCAATTTTCCTTGAGACTAACTCTCCAGTTTCAAGGTCACTTCTTCGCAAACTTTGCTCATAGTCATTAGTCACTTCTCTCCTTCGCACAACTTCTTCGTTGCGGTTAATATTAGTATTATTTGTTCGTGATTGGTCATAGTCGTCGTTAGTTACATATGGCACATCGTGTTTGGTAGAGGACACCTGCTGTACTTTAGACGTGGAAGACGAGCTGGTAGTTGATGAGGAGAAATGAGTTCCGTCGTCAGTTTTTTTAACTACTTGCTCATGCGCTGCAGTGTTCGACGAGCTCTCATTCCTCTTCAAGCTTGAATTTTCGTCATGGTATTCAGTAACCGCTTTTTTATGTTGGTCGATGGCAGCGAATTGACCTCGTCCTCCTTCCACGTCGTATTTCCCTTCAATGTTGGCCTGTACAGTTTTAACATGCGTGTGTCCGTCATCTGTCGTCCTGTTCTCAGATTCCACGTTCCAGCCCGCATTGGAAAGCTCCTTGAGATCTGCAAAGATATAATTCTTGCGTCAGCAAATAGAAAATAATGTAAGTTGTTCTTGTTAGTTCCATCGGGCAGTACCTGGATTGAGTGGCTTAAATTTAACCAGTTCCGCAGCCTCATGTGTGACTTGAATTACGGAATTAGTCAAAAAGTACCCTAGTTTCAGGACTGAAGAATGCAACCAGTGAGAACGACTCTTGTGCAATTAGTGACTGTTACCAGTTAAGAAGCGTTAGTGTGGTTACGAGGTTATCGTGGTAGGGTGTGGGTGCACCTTGGCCGCGGTAGGTAAACTCCTTGGGGGGCGAGCCAGCGTCGCGGACCTCCTTGCTCTTCATGGACTGGAAACTCTGGTCTGCAAACGACTTCACGTGGCCTTGGGTCGAGGAGAACTGACAACCTGCAGAATTGGGCCACAACACTACGCTAGAGGATTTGTACATACAATAATATTCGATACAAGTACATAGAGTAAGTATGGGGTATTCGGGATGGTTCTAGGCTAAATAGAAAACATCAACACAACGACCGAATGTTTAACAAGTAGAATGTAAATTTACTAAAAACCAGAGAAAGACATCGGATCTTTAGTAAAGATACTGCATGGAAAATGCTAAAAATAATGATAACACGATATGTAAATTATCACAACTTTGTTACAATTACAAGGAAAAAGCATAAATTAGCATCAGTAAACTACAGCTTCGAAATTTTGCATAATAAATACTTAAAATAAACATATTTTTTCATATATACTGTTACGTAGGTACTGGTCTACGGATACGTATAGTATAGGCGAACATATAATTACATAATGACAGAGGACATAAAGCTTTTAAGCGGAAACTAAGATAACTACAGTAGAAAGACGACATTTATTGAACTCAGCGAGGCCCTGAATACTTTACTAGTAGCCCGTTGAGAATCGAACTCACTATATTCAGCGCTATAGGTATTCAGGACCACTAGTCAATAATTGGTTCTTGTGACTAGTCAGTAAAGTAGATCGGCAGTACCTTTGGCGTCGGTCGCTCGGGCGGGCGGCTCGGGCGAGTACAGGTTGCGCAGGCGCTCCTCGCGCAGCCGGTACATGTGCGCGCGGATCTCCTTCTTGCGCCCGAAGTCCTCCGTCTGCTGCCACTGCGCAGACAAATGGGGTCGCTATCATTATCACACTAGAAGAGCTAAATTTATTCCAAAAAAATCGACAAGTGATGTAAGGTTTTGTCTCTTTCATTCTTATTACTGTCGACATTTGCGAGTAAGTGACAGGACATAGGACACAACAAACGCTAAACCAATGTTGCTTTGGTTTTTATGAACAAGGCGGAGAGGGCTTAGCAAAATTATCAGTGACGTTGTTTTCTATGACACCTATGGATCTATAGACCCCTTACCTAAAAGTCGAATACCTAATAGTCAATGCACACGACAACATTTACAATAGTTTAATTTAACCTCATTCTTAACCCTATACATACATATTTACCTACCTCTTCCCAAAGTATAGTACTCGTAGTAGAGATACTACACACTATGTGATTACTTCTGCATTACTTACTGCAAGACTGCTTTACGCAAAGGATCACATCGGCAACTAGTTGCTATTGAAATTTCATCAGGCACTTTACAAAGTATTTTTCAAATTAACTTATTAATAATAATAAAGATATCGAGATCAACATAATTAGAAACTGGCTTTTTAGCTTTTCAAATCAAAATTGTATTTTAAAAAGCCAAAATTATCTTGTCAATGGTAAGGGCCCATCTGTAATAAAAACAGCTATTAAAGTTCGGTTATTGTTACTCACTTATTCTTTCTTACTTCTTCTGGTAAAGTTGTGTATACCTTCAATACGCTGATGCATAAGCTTAATTAATGTTTTGCGTAACTGTAGCTGTTAAAGTACATTACCCACTAATAACTGCCTCTTTTGACCGTTAACTTCCTAAATTCGTTTACAAACAACTTAACTTTCGTACATAGATAAATTGTAAAATTACAGCAATTAGCAAGGCAGGCACCAATAACCAAATAGCAATTTCCATATTTCAATGCACTTACCATTCGGCGCAAGACGTCTTCGTCGCGAATCAGTGACACGTCTCCTTCAGACATACTGTGAACAAAGAAACGTACAAATTAATACTAAGCTAATATCATTTAATGTTTACAATTACCTTAAGACAAAGGTGGGTCAACGAGTACCAAATAAAACCCTGTACAAGTTAATGGAATGCACCGACTTGCGCAAGCGCTGCCGAACCAAGATCAACTCGTTTCAGGTAAAAAAGTTGTTAACTTAAAGATAGCCGGCAAGTCATTTTTATTTCGACTGCTGCGAGTATGTAAATAATACCTATAAAACGAAGTGAAGGCTGCACTTTTGGACATATAATTTTTAACGCAGGCCGTTTGTTTAAGACTTCCAAAAATTGGAATGTCAATTTATACCAAAATGTAATTTATCATCTGGTGTAACCTTTTCAAAATCAAACAAAAATGATTAATCGAGAAACAAGAACATTTAAGTGAAGGATTTGTTTAAAAAGAGGCGAAAAAGAAACAGCCTTAATTATGTGAAGTGATATTTCTTCCAGTTTTCGCAAGAGGCGCGAAGGTCGCGTGGAAATAGTCGCGCAATGAGCGAGGGCGGCGCGTGCGCAGGGATCGCGTTGGGATCAATTGGCGCCGTCGAAAGGTCTGCACGTGCCCGTTGTTGTCACAACAAACGCTGATATCAACACTGGCTGAGAACTGATACTCGTCGAAAGAAGCCATCAACGAAGCTTTTATTAAACTTTTAAGAGAGCATGGTCGGTATTTGAATATTTTTAATGTCAAATCAATATTAAATGGTATCAATAATTTGTTAATTCATTTGCCCATTTTACACACTGTTATTCAATTAAAATACGTGGCAAGACATTACTATATAAAATACAGAAAAACGGTCGTCGGATTGTCTATGATAAAGACAAACTACTCGCATGCGAATGTAGAGACACTCATGTCTTGAGGTGAGGCCTGTGCCCGGCTTTGGGACGTATAAAGGCAGTTTTTGAACGGGAAGCCCACCAAGAAACTCGCTAGATCATATGGTTACTAAGAAGTAGATAAAACATAATTGCAAATTGTATGCGGATCCATTCACTTGCTCATCAAAAAACCAGAAGCGCCAAGTAAGTAGCTTCGAATGATCAGTATGGTAACCTTAAGATCATCATTATCATGTCTTTACATGATCGATACTTCAGCCCCGTGATTCATGTCGTGAATGCCGTAAACAACAAAGCTAATGAGGGTCACCTTGAGCGCCACCTGGCGACTCCAGCCCATATCGGGGCTGGCCCGGCGCCCTTGCCCCACTCAGCCTGCTGCCTCAGGCTCTATAAGGAGCTGCTTTTTGCGGCGAAGCCTTGCTGGGCTGGTCGGACGGTATGGGAGCGTGGTATGTGGGGTCGCAGTGGGGTCACATAGTGTTTGAATGGTGATCAGATAGAAATAGCGTCATGAAATGATACAGATAAGGATAAATTACTTAATTATTCCATACATTTTTCCTAAATGACTACTGCTGTTGTGAATCAGACAGGCTTTGACAGCTTTACCGGATAGTAAAGATGATAAGATGCAAAGTTTCCAACGTTAATAAGGATGGAAACAGAAAAAATACAAAAAAATATTGATTGTTATGTTTGTCATGTAGACATCGAGCCGTGCTGTAACCAGCCCGAAATCCCCAATTCCCACCCATGCCCAAGAGTCAGTCGACATAAACCATCTATCACAAACATGAGGCAAAGCATCTTTGTACATGACTTTACTAATAGATACTTCAGTGAATATTATATTTTTCATTACTCATACTCTGAAAGTAGGTCATTACTGACCTGAGAAGCGGGCTGAAAGTAACACTTTTCATCCCTAGGGAGAATCACTTTCAACTGACAGCTGTCAAATTATTTTTTAAAAAAACTAGTTATTTTTCACATATCTATTGAACCATGTTCCAACTTTCTATACAGCCACGATGTAAAATTGAAATAACTTAAAGTTAAGTATTGATCAGATAATATATATGTTTTAAATAACTTTATTATAATTTAGTTTCAACAATTTCTTTAAAATAACTTAGCTTTGAGCAAAATATTTACCATTTTTCCAATGATGAAAACTCAAAATAATGGCTGAATAGCGGGCCGGCCACAGAAAAAAAACAAAAAAAATAGGCGGGAAAGCGGCAATTCGATCTTCACATATTTTGCTCATTTTTTCATTAGCTAATTCATGTTTTTATTTGTACTTTCCTCGTATTTGTAATGAAAAGCACAGTGTTTACCTCGGGTGAAAGACTTATTTAGTCCCTCGAACTATTGGCGCCCTCACTTCCGGGCGCCAAACCCCGTCTCGGGACTAAATAAGTTACTTTCACCCCTAGCGTAACAATGTACTATTTCATCAGCTCCAAGGAGCACTTTGAATTTGAAAACATACAAAAGTGGATAACCGGTCAGTTAGGGACGACAGACAGCTTGTCTGGTCTCACCGGCTAGGGAGACTAGGCATCGAATGTCTGTCTTGCACAAGACGTGTTTCATTTGGTTTCATGGCAAGCAAAATCAAAAAATAGGTATCTGGTCTCGGATATCTAAAGAGGCATTTCAGTTTCCCATAGTAACTGACTTGGTAGCCAGCACTTTTTTAAAGTTAATACCTAATTATCGTAAAGGAAGGGAACTTTCAAAGAAGATAAAAATAGCTTACTTTGCAATAAATTCATGTTTTTGAAGACTCCGTTACTTAAAAAAGTTTTAACAATCACAAAACGAATAACGTTATGTAACGACAACGTAGGTAATAACCAAATATAATAATTAAGAATAAATGATGCTTCAGTCTATGTAGCTGTTGAAGCAACGAAGAATGAATAAATTATTAATTAGGCATCAATACATATCATGTTCTATTTATCGAAGGTCCATTTTTTTCAAGATCAACACTATCCAATGGTAAAATCCAAGGAATACAAGCCAGTTAGAGTATAACTGGCTTGTATTCCTTGGATTTTACCATGACTACATATTTATGTAGAAACTTTAAATCCAAATCGTCGCCGTATCAAAAGCAGTAGACACTGTTGGTGATCGGACGAAAGAGCCTATCGTCAACAGCTGGTCACGTCAACAACAACAACATGCCACGCTAATGAAGACACATCGACTAGTCCGAATCGCACTGTTTGTACACAAGGCGACGCTAAATTGTTGTTATTCATTCATTCAGAAGTTCTTCATTGAGAAGAGTCTGATACACAATGTCCCGCTCAAGACCAACGAGGACATAGATCGAGCTGTTGAGGTATTCAATTCTGCGGTGCAAATGTCAGCATGGGAAGCTACTCCAGTCCCATGCAAGCCAATCCTCAACACATCCTCAAAGTCGGTCCGAGATATGGTTCGACTTAAAAGACAGGCCAGGAAGAAATGGCAGACAACTCGATACCCAAGGGACAAAACGGTTTATAACCAGCTAGCATCGGAGCTTAAAAACCTCTTGAAGTTCGAGAAAAACCAAAGCGTCAGGCATTACCTGGAAAACCTAGACGCTACTGCTTCGACCAACTATTCCTTATGGAAAGCAACTAAAAAGCTCAAAAGTCCTGCTATCCACCAACCTCCCATAAGACGTGAAGACAGTACATGGGCAAAGAGCGACTTGGAAAAAGCGGTAGAGTTTGCTAACCATCTTGAAAATGTGTTTGTGCCCAACCCCGATAAGGGCTCTTCCAAGGTTCAGTCTGTCATGGGATTACTAAGCAGTATAAACCAACTCGAACCACCAATAAAAAGACTGAGGAGAAGTGAAGTCGAAGCTGCCATCAAGAAACTTGACCTAAACAAGGCCCCTGGCTACGACCTCATTACTGGCAAAATTATGAAAGAGCTCCCTAGTGCTGGCATTACTTTCCTGACTCATTTGTACAACGCGATTCTCTGGAGAGGATATATGCCTCCCCAGTGGAAAGTAGCAGAAATACTAATGATCGCTAAACCTGGCAAAAAACCTGAAGACGTGAAATCATACCGACCTATAAGCTTGCTACCTATTCCATCAAAGGTCCTTGAGCAGCTTTTCCTAAAAAGGCTCATGCCAGCTGTGATCAAGGAAAACCTCTTACCTGATCATCAGTTTGGGTTTCGTCGTGGTCACGGAACGATAGAGCAGGTTCATCGACTTGTGGAAAAAATCAACTCCACATTTGAAAAGAAAAGGTACTGCTCCGCAGCGTTCCTGGACATATCCCAGGCGTTTGACCGTGTTTGGCACGAAGGACTCCTCTTTAAAATAAAAAGTACTCTTTCCATCAATTTCTACGAGTTCCTTAAGTCGTACTTAGGTGACAGAAGGTTCTACGTCAAGCACGGAGAACATAGATCAAGCGCAAAAAAAATTAAAGCGGGCGTTCCACAGGGTAGCGTCCTAGGCCCAGTCCTGTACCTCTTGTATACGTACGATTTGCCTTCGTCGCAAAATGTGCTAGTAGGAACTTTTGCCGATGATACCGCTGTGTTAGCAGAACACGAGCACCCAGCCGTGGCATCCTCGATGCTTCAAGGGAACCTAAATGAAATATCAACGTGGCTGACGGACTGGCGAATTAAGGCAAACGAAACGAAGTCCGTGCACGTTACTTTTACCCTGAGAAGAGATACATGCCCAAGTGTAATGTTAAATGGTGTACAAATACCACAACAGGATCATGTTCGCTACCTGGGAATGCACCTGGACCGACGTCTGACATGGCAGAAGCACATATTTACCAAACGTAAGGCCACGGGGCTGCAGCTGAGGCAGATGTATTGGCTAATGAACAGAAGGTCAAACTTGTCGCTCGAAAACAAATTGAGAGTCTACAAATGCATCATCAAACCAGTCTGGGCATATGGCATACAGCTGTGGGGAACAGCGTCCAACTCTAATCTGGAAATCTTACAACGCTTCCAATCTAAGATCCTTCGCATAATTGTTAACGCACCATGGTATGTGACAAATGACCAACTGCACCACGACCTCAAAATTCCAACAATCAAACAGGAAATCAGCAAAACTATTTCACAATATGCTAAAAGACTGGTGAAACATCCAAATATGCTAGCGTCTGGGCTGATGCGGGCCAAAAAATGTTTTGTGAGATTGAAGAGGAGGGCTCCCCAAGACTTGTCCAGTTGATGCTGGACGTCGCAACCTGGAATGGATAGATCAATGGAGCTATACCATGCAAGACGATATCATCTACCATCACAACACAGCGCTAAATGTCTCAGGACAGATTGCCAGAAAAGAGAGTTATAAAAAAAAAAAAAAAAAATTGTTGTTAATGGTGAGTATGTAGCGGCAGTGGGTGTTATTGTCTATAGCCGAAGAACTCTTTTGTTTTGGTTGACTGTCCTAATACATAATACCAACCTAGAAGGATACTTGCGAAATCGCACAACAACAGCAAGTCAATTGAGACTGTCTGTCTACTATTTTTCACAAAGCTCATTTAGAAACTTAGCTATGAAAAGATTTTTCTACCCTCTTCGGAACCAGCTTCAATTTATTATGCTGGTGATCCGATTATAATAGAACGTAAAGTTGCATTAAAGAGTAGTTTGACTCAGTTATAGCACAGTATAATCTTACAGTAAGCTATCTACTTACAAACGTGCCACTCTCAGTTTGAATGTGTGCGTGGGCGTCGCGCGCCGTGTCGCGATATCACGCACACGCAATTTCACGCACACGCTAGCATAAAATAGGGAGGCATAGAGAGGCAGCAGTACGAACGGGCTGTGCCGCGTGTCTGTGTGCACGCTAGGCTAATAACTCGGCGGGCGGCCTTAGATAGCCTACTGTATGGTTATACTGTGGTTATAGTCTGACCCCCTTATTCATAAAAACGAACGCAACGCTAACGCATTGTTTAAGCTATTGACGTGTTCTGTCACTTACTCGCAAATGGCGGCAGCAACAAGAATGACAGTGACAAAGCGATACAATAGTTATCGTGTTCTATAAGAGCTGTTTAAGTTTTTATGAATAAGGGGGTGAGAATGGTAGTGGGAACGCATTACATCATGATTCAGTATCCCAATGAACCAAGATTTTTCCCCACAGAAGAATGGGTACCTATACAAAGTTTATGAAATCTAAAAACTCCCTTTGCCCAGCAGTGGGACACTACAGGCTTATAATAATAATGAGAAACCAAAATGTTAGGTATGTAAATAATGATTAGAATTAAGGTAGGTTAACCTTTTTCTGCAATGTTTCTCGATATCTTTTGTCCACCAAGAGTGCCCAACCAGAGAATGATCAACAAATATTTACCTTTTGTCGGTCAAACAATCTCGGCTACTTGTGTGCGATGACTCCTAACGAGCAATTAGCAGCTACTTGCGCCTGCGCCGGTGTCGGCCGCGGACGCGTGACGTCACAGAGCGTGGCGCGTTATCTCTGACCACCCAGACGCGGTTGCAACAGGGATTAACAGGTAAAGTTGGTATTTGAACACTGGATAGTTTACTGCGGTGACACGGTTCCAAACGGATTTATTTCGAAAAAGGGCTTTTGAATTTTGGATAAGGGAGAACTTTTGTTTATCCGAAAATGTAGGTCAGTCGTAGAGTAAATATTGAGGCGTTAAAAACATGGATTTTTGGCATTCTATGCAAATAATATCTTCATTTTATGAACGTTCCACATACGTACATTCACAGTTCACACGCGTTGTTATTTTCGGTTTGTCTTCCGTAGGTTAGTTACACGAAACTAAGTTAATTTCCTGATTCTTATTCCTACTTATAACCATATTGTACAACAAAGCTCATCTGACGAAATCAAAACAATGGCAACTAAGAAAGTAAATTGAAACCTTTTCTGTTTCGCCGTAGCCTGTGAACTGCAGCTATCATCCGTTTCAAGCATTATTGAAACTGAAACATGTTCCCATGTGTTCATAAGTGAGGCTTTATGAAAAAAAAACATAATATCGAGATTTAATCAATGCAGAAGTACCTAATACAGTAAATAATAACAGATGAGCGCTCAAGCTCGCTGGAATGCAAACAATTCCCACAGAAAACCTGCTGTCTTCTATCACCCCACACAAAATCATTTGGAATGGGCACCATCGGTCTGCCGAAGCTCCAATAGAAAGTGTGGACACTTGCGCGTATTGCACGCGCACGAAGCCTTGAACCTGCGCGCGCGCCGCTGAACGTGCCGGCGCCTCTGCCGCAGCCGACACGACACAGATTACACGGAGACCGACAGGCGAGAGAAGCCTACATTTGAGAAGCATCTCAGAGGAGTAGTAATTCCACTGATTCCACTAACTAAATGGAGATGAAAGTAACCGCAGATGAGAAACGGCTTGGCTAAAGGGAATTTAAAAGCTTCAGTCAAGTGATGTCTATTTTTTGAAGTTCGAAGGGAGCATTTCAAATACTGATTTGGACCAAATTGTAGCAATTCTGGAGAATGGGAATTAACACCCTGACAATGCCTAAGCCTGTGGTTTGGTTCAACCCTTCACCCGACTGCAGAAGGACCTGCCGAGAGGCAAGTAGAACTTTTTTTAAACTGGAGTCAAGAACTCCGATCATAAAGATCTAATTTACAAACCAAACATTTGTCAAGCCTAGACTTCTTACATAACTTTACCTAATAGTTCTACAAAGATAAACTATCTAATATGTCTATTAATTTAATTGAGATCCACATTCCTTCTTATCAGATAGAGCAAACAACATTTAATATCATTAATGACATTGAAGGCATTATAAACGCATCTGTCTCTATAAATTGATTGAGCAATAAGAAGAGACGTGATTAAATCTAAGCGTGGTGTTTGAGTGTCGGTTACAGGCAAGACGGACGGCTGTAGCTGCTCGCCGAACTGCCTTGGGGTTGTCCATTAATCACGTGATCTTTTTTTAGCATTTTTTAACCCCCCCGCCCCCATTGGTGATACGTAGTGAGGTTTAAGACCACCCCCCCCTCCCTCTTCTCAACATCACGTGTATTTTTAGTACCTACAACGAATCTTAAAATTTTCTGAATATTATCTTAATTTAAATACAGGTATAAACTATAAACTTATTTTATTCTGAAATACACGCCGCGCCGTGCCGCTTAATATTTGTTTAAAAATCCCGCGTTAGACGAAAAAATAAATACACGAGATATCTTACTACACCCCCCCTCACCCTTGTTATTTTCGTGATTTTTATCAAACCCCTCCCCCCCCTTTCAAGCCTCACGTGATTAATGGACAGCCCCCTTCCTGCCTGATACATCATCAGAAGGATGCATTTATCTAAACAACCAAGAACGCGGTGTGACTAGACACTTATAGTGTAGTGTAGCCGATAATATCTTATTGTTTTCACAACTATACACGTAGATATATCCAGTCGACAACTCGTGAAATATACTATCTATTTTATTGGTTAATCCATCCAACGGGGTTTTCAGGTGCACACTAATAGAGTCATAGAGAACGTAACATTAACAAACATAACATACCCTCACGACCATATCCCTAATGGTTGGTATGTTAGAGGCACACTGATTGTTGCCGTCAGGGTCAACGGAACATTCAGAAGCCCACATTTCGCCGAGGGAATTCGAACCCAACGTGGTAAAGGGTTGCTTGGGTTTCATATCGATGTTTTCCATCACCGGAGAGTTAGCCGCATATTGTACAATGAACACAAAGTAGGTGTGTTCTGGCCAGATTTGATCTCGGGACCACCGAGTTCCGAGCCAGAGTCTTTAACCACTAGGTCACGACGCGAAGCATTAGCCCATACTTTTTGAACCAAACGTGATAAGTGGCGAGCCTACCGTCTCAAATTAAGAATATCCTGACATTTAATAGTGATTCGGCTATTCGACTTTTAATAGCTAATTATCATACATTAAAGCGCCTATTAGAGGTGCCTCTGGAACGCGGTTCCCATAGAAGATAGGCCTATTACTATAATGGAGGGAGCCGATCGTCCGAACGTTATGTACGAGAACAGTGATCGTAAAGAAGAGTATAGTCAATTCTGCATATCGCTATAAAAGTCTTGCTAGTGTATTTTATTTAACCAATATTGTCGGATTTGAGAAAACGAACGAGTAACGGAACAGATTGAATGATTTGTTATGCAGTTGCCAACAAGTTTTTATTTGCACTTTTTGTATTCTCGCTAGACATTCGGGTATATCGATTTGTATGATAGACCGTGTTCTCATGAGAATTTTAGTCCTTTACAAACAAAAGCCTTAATTTTTTAGGTTTTCAAAAATACCAAATAAGCTTCGCGTATTTGACTGAGAACAATACAGGAACTAGTTCAGACGGATGTCCAAAATAAATCATCCTTTTAGCGTTTGATATTTGTTGAATGTGCGATAGTAACCTTTACCGACATATTCTAGCCTTATCTGATGCAGCCGAGTGGGTTGTTTGTTAGCTTTAGGTCTAGAATGCGCAGTTAGGTACAGGCTTCGTGAACAATTCATCGCAGTTAAAATGTTTTGGTTACATGTTGGACGAAAGTGGTCAGTTTGATTTAAAATACATTAGGTTCATTCCATAAGGTTTGGTTAAAGTAATTTGATTTCTATGCTATGTCCCTACTTCATATATGTACACGAAATCAGCGTAAAATAATAAATTCTAAAAACAAAACTGGTCGCTAACATACCTAGTAGGATATTCCGGCATGAATTTCTAAGGTTAAAAAAATCTATTTAGTAAGAAGATACCTGCCCCGGATTAGACAATACATGAAAGAAGAAAGTGATCTTGAGCATGATTACAATATCAAGTTCGTTTGTATAAATAAGCCCGAAGACCCAAGAAGAATTGACAAGCGAATAATGCAAAAGTTGTAAACACCCAAGAAATCTAGATTCAAGTAAAAGTGCTTTCACTATCCTCGGATGAGTAGAATGTAAGTTATTCCGATGGTGGCGCCACCTCGCGTATTCAGGCCGCGTGCGCAAGCGCATATACTGACAGTTTTGCGGAAACTCGAGCTTGGCAGACGTCGCCGGATGTAGGAAAACTTTTACGTTGGGGCATCGTTAGAATTTTAATACTTTTTACTAAACACTGAATAAAGTCAATTCACATCACGTCGTGAGATGAAAGCTTTTTGAGTAAAGCTTTCATCAAGAACAACAAGAAAAAAGTTATCACTTATGATTTTAATACTCCCACAAGGAAACCTAAGAAACCGTGATGGAAGGATTCTGACAGTCTACCTACACTATACACCCACAACAAGCTTACAGTAGGTGGTGCAGTGATCTTGCCTACTGTAGACCTTAATGTTAGATGTTCCAGATATTTTCAAATTGTTTGTATGGTCAACGGCATGACAGGCTAGCCATTCACGGTCAGTCCTCCCTGCACTATTGTAAAAAAAACATTTGGCTAGAGCAAGACCAACGTAAGACAAGACAAGCGTAGCCTGATGTGCCGTTGACTGTACATTATAAAGAAAATCTAAATAGTTTGTAGAAATCATTCTTAGCGCTAGCATAGTCGTTTATATCAATTCAACATTCTTTATATGGAATTGAGGTTGTGTAAATAAGATCTAAATGTGTTTAGGCCAAGTACAGAAGCAAACCCATAAATTAAAGTTCAATATACACCTATACAGCATGATATCATCTGCATGCTACAAATTAAATTCGCGTTCGTCGCGGTGCGCGAAATGACCAATAAGTTGTCAAATATTACGTATTTGCCGACCTTGCGTGCGCAGGATGCGCCTGCGCATGATGTCAGGTATTGAGGACGAAGGTCTGGCAAATAACAACACAGTTAAGTAAAGTTTCTCAGGAGTGTTCTCTTAGGTTCTCTTCTATCAATTCTTGTTAAGGGCACGATCAAAACTTCGTAAATTGTCCGTCCAAATAATATTTCACCTTGTCTTTTGTAGAGAAAATAATGAGAGGATCTAACAAGAAAAAGTTAATAACAAAACCAGTGCCACACACAAAAAGTGCTAATGCCGAACCAGTTATTCAAATCACAACATCAGGAATTAATCGATCTGTATCGACCACACAAAATAATAATTATGGCGCTTAGATTATAAAAGACGCATAACTTTACCGCCACGAACGTTTTCAATAAAAACGCGTGCAAAACTAGGCGTGACGAATTAAAACGGCTGAAATTGCAATTCTAAAGTTGACGTCAGAACCATAGTCGTAGTGAATAAAAAGGCCTAACCTGATCTTCGATTCAATGATCTCACAACTGGTTATGACTTTATTGAAGAGTTGAATGAGTCGCGGGAGCTGAGTCAGCCACCTACCGCACCACTTGTTTGCTTTGATCGATTGTTTGTCCAATATTCAATTGTGTCACTAATGGGTTGTAATGTGCGACGATTTATTCCACGCGGAAGTAGCTATGACAAAAAATGGAGACAAAACTGTTGAAGAGTGCAGCGATATGCGGTAACGACTAGTGTGTCAAGTTCATCACGAAACTACTCCTCTGATTTGGACATAAAAACTATGAATGGCATCACATCAGACAGGTAAGGACATCAGGACATCAGGTGACCAAAATGGCAGGATATGGATTTGTTACGGATTGTAGATTTTCGTATCTTAGCTTACTTGTTAATCATACTAACAGCTGAATAAAACAGATTCAACAGTACAGTACAGTTGGGAGTATAGCTTTGTACGGTAGTGACGTGGACTTTGGTACACAGAGATAGAAAACGTAAGGAAGCATTTAGGATGTGGTGCTGGTGACGTAGGTATCAAGGGAATCAACTGGAGAGAAAAGAGGACGAATGTAGAGGATTTACAATTCGTCATGGAAAGGAGCATGCAAGTACATGTTACATTGAGATGAAGATAATACCTGAGAACTTTGATTTGAAAACTTCTTGAACTACCATTAATGATATCAGAATCACAATTTATTGAATCTCGGTGAATTCGGTAATTAAATATCACCCACTGCTCCGGCGGTATGTATCCAAATGCCTTATAAGGCGGGTGCTAAATGGTTCCTGCGGCATTTATGGAAGTTGTAGACTACAGCAAAAAATCAGGCACAAATACTAAATCAAGAAAACTTAATAAGGAAACCTAATAAACTTAATAAGGATTTAAGGATGCACATAAATAACACAGTTATTGCGTATTTTTTTGGGAAGTTACCAAATCAATTGAAGAAAGGAGGAAGAAAATCGGACACTATTCAGAAACGTCTTAAAGCAGAGCAGATTGTACTTACAGAAGTCAGAACATAACACATATTAAAAACGAATTAGTGTGATTGTAGGCGGACGTAAAATAGTCATAATTAAAATGTTAATACACTCCCAGTATCGCTTGTTTTCCGTTTCTACCTGGCTTCGTTTATAAATATGCCTCGCTAGCTCGTAGCTGCAAATCGAGTAAGATTTTACCTTGTGGTAATATTATTAGGTTATTAAGTCCAGACTGCATATATTCCTTGTATTAATGGCGACGAGGATCTGCGTCGTGCACACGAACTGCATGAGCTTGTCTGTGCCTGTGTGTGTGTGTGTGCATCGTTGGTTGAACTGAACTGGTTTGTGGCCGTGGGCTGACAGTATGGGCAGCCTGCTTTATTTGTTTTATGCCTACACCAACGTTCGGTTCAATATGAACATTGGATGCGTAATTTATTTTAGGATCCCATTGATGAGATAAATACTCTTATCAACACTTAACTTAACACTTGAGGTTCATCCATACCTCTTTCACGCGGCGTGCCTTTGACCCTTTTATATAAATTAAACAAAAATAGACGATATAAGTATTTTTACCCATTCCAACAAATAGAAAGGTATGTGTTCTTAGCCTTTAACGTTTTCATAAAATCATGTTTAAACTAATCAAGGTGTTTAAATAATTTACTTGTATGAATGACCGTTTTCTTGATATCAATTTATTTAAAGATTTGAGATCGGAAAATATGTTTTACCGGAAAAATACGTTCTGAACTATTAAGAGATTATAGATTTTATCACCACGCATTTAGAGCTAAGTATTCCATAGCCGCTTCTGAGTTCCGAATTTGGAGCAGATATTTTTGACGATATGCAAAAGAGGTTTTTCGTTTGGCCAAATGACTTAGTTAAATTTCCTTTTGAGGCAGAAACGCCTACACTGTTTGCTCAAAACGGAGTAAATAGTTTCCATGGGACCTGAATTTAAAGGCATTATTTATGCCTATTTGTCCTTAACTATACCTCAGTATGTGCTTATTCTGTTTTCACCTGGATGATTTTAATAATATCACTTGAACAAATCAGTAAGGGCTAAGGATAGCGAAAAAAAAGTAAACTTATTATTTCACCAGGCATTATTCCACACAGCGTCTAGCCCCAATCTAAACTAAGCTTGTGCTATGGGATATTAGAACACGGGAAGACATATTTAATATTGCATACAGAACATAGGTACATTGTTAACCATTGCGCTAAATAATTCGTCATTTTTGGAATTTTCAAAAAACTTACAAGGAAGGAGGCCACAGTTCAAATGTATCTAAAGTTTGAGGAACCTTTGAGGGTAAACTAACGCAGCAAAAATAAATGTTACTAAAGAAACCATCAAGTTACTAATTCCAAGAACTTATCTTGAAACTTCTATATTGTAATTTAATGACTTGAAGAATTAGTTCTACCGACCGGCATAACTAGACAAAGACGCACCACCTTCATATTATCTGATGTGTGAGACCTATTCTGATTTCCTCGAATGTCGCAAGTGGAAGGCTATCGTCGAGTGTGCGAACGGGCACGCAACCCGACACCCCGCGCGGTTCTCAAAACACGCCCAAACCACCGCCGTGTTTAGCTTCCACAGCAACATTCGCGAACACACGTGTAGGGTTACAGGATTTGTGCCAGTACTCTAACTAGGCCAGACATTTCCTAGTGTTGTGGCACTTGTGGCTAGCACTTCTGTAGGTTAGGCAACTTTAAAGGTTGCTGTAACATTTGGTCAGGCTATAAACCAATTCAATAGGTAGTACATATAGTCTTTGGGTAATACCTTAACCAATTAAGAGCGATATCTACGCAGCTCGCTAATTTCAACATTTAGCACAAGGGTCTAAATCCTACAACAGGCCGTTTTGATAATCTAGCGCTCTGTGAAGGTATGTTATTAGGTTCAGCAGCAGGGGAGTATTCAGGGGCTGTTGAACATTTTGCTGAAGTTGACTGGCAAATTGACGGAGTTGGCTGAATTTACACAAGAGGGTAAACCAGCAAAATGTAAGTTCGCTCAGCATCGTCTTTGTTAACCCAACTCTATGCATTCGTGTATGCACTAGATGCGCGTGCCCGGTCTGGTTCTGCGCGGGAGTGAATAGACGAACATCTGATACCAGCCTTCATGGGTCGCGCTCCCGGCGCCTGCGCAACCTGTCGCCGCCACACAATAGCGGTAACGCAGGCACAGACCATTTACTTAGATAAATATGCCTGTAAGTATACGGTTTGAAAACGCTTATTTAGAATGATTTTTATTTATTAAAGGCCTGTTTATCTGATTCTAGAAGGGCCTGCTTAGAGAAACAGGTTCTGCTGCTAAACCTACTCTGCCCAAGAATTTAATTTTAAGGCAGTAAAGAGCCATTGCTAATAAATGACTAAATCAAGCAGGGTATCAAAGGATTGCAACTGCATTCATATAGAACAGAACAAAACAATAAAACCTACGTACCATTATTTTTGCAGATATGACTATTCGAATAGCAATATATTTCATAAACAAAAGAATTGTATCTCATAAATTCAAGTTGCATTATCCTCTTCAACGGTAACACCTACATATTATTATTTTGTTGTTTCAGTGAATTTTCGTTTGCAAAT
This sequence comes from Udea ferrugalis, assembly GCA_950022985.1. Classification (NCBI taxonomy): domain Eukaryota; kingdom Metazoa; phylum Arthropoda; class Insecta; order Lepidoptera; family Crambidae; genus Udea; species Udea ferrugalis. Next base: position 600,634 of record OX465527.1, on the reverse strand, counting down.
ATACATTTATATTGGCAAGTGATGTCATTTGTGGGCGATCTAAGTTCATTTCTAGTTAGAGCCATTGACTAATAAATAAGATAGATAATGTGTTGCACCTTGTGCTGTATGAGATCATGCGAAATGAAGATCTGCTATGTGAACTGATGAATATGAAGCAAATTAGTCAGAAGACGATAACTCTCTAACCCTGCTGATACAAAGCTTCTTTGCAGTGCTGTTTAGAAGTCAGTCAAGACCATTTTGATCCTTAGACAAGAGCACCTTATCTCAATGATTCAGAAGAACTTATAGATCCGCTACTGTTATCCAAGCAAATCTTCATAAAATATAACATACCCTCCTTAATGGTCAGAGACACACTGATTGTTGCCGTCATGGTGAACGGAACATTCAGATGCCCACATTTCGCTGAGGGAATTTCAAACCAACGTGGTAAGGGGCGAGCCTATGGCTGTTATGCGGGTTGTTTGGGTTTCTAAACGGTTTTTTCCATCACCGGAGAGTTAGCCGCAATTGTACATTGACCACAAAGTAGTTGTGTTCGCCAGATTTGATCTAGGGACCACCGACTACTGAGCCAGAGAGTTTAACCACTGGCCCACGACGCTCTTCATAAAATATCATGAAAAATGTTTTGTAGATCTTGGCCACTTGAGGATCTACGATATTAGATTCAGGAATGAGGAGAAAATTAAATAAGATATTTAAGTAAATGGTTAACATGAATTGGACCGAGTTAGCCTCCTGCGGTTGACACAAACATTCGAATCACGTGAACAGCATAAATGCAATAAACAAACAATATTATTACAAGAGGAAACACGACAGACATTAGTGACGACAACGATACTAATTCTACCGACATTATTGTGCAGTTAGGCATCGCTAGACAATCGTAATTAACTAGGTAATAGCAATTTTACATATTGTGATGTATGCTTATTAATGGTTTATTATGAATTATAGAGTAAACTGTAAATACCTTGTGATCAGGCAACTTAACGTGAATAACTCCAGTGATGCAGTTAAGTGTATGCAGCTACAACACTTATGAGGAACTTCTTGACCGATTAACATGGTTTTCGTTTGTTTTTAGTTTTTTCCGCGTCAAATGGGATAGCAAATATTTAAAAAAATGGATTATTGATGAAAAATGATTTATTTTCTTAATTTTTCCTGAGTTTGTACTTGTTAAACGGTACGGGATCAAATATTGTTTTTATTGAACTGTCTCAGTCCTATAGGAATTAACAGCATGACGTCGTGACAGATAGCTAGGAATGAATTCTACACTTTTTTGAATCACACCTCATAAAACAAGATATTATTATGTTAAAAATGTAATCTGTACTGCACAACGAAACAAATGCCGCACGCAGGAAGGAAAATCTGCGAGGAAAATCCGTAACGTTTCGTTTCATTTTGTTGTTTTAGCGCTTCTCATCTGAATACTATACCGATACCGATACTGCCGATAAGCTGTTTTAAAACGGTCCCGTAAGTAAATGATAGTGTAAAAGAAAGTGACAGTTAACAATACATAAAGCAAAAATATCATTTGCGCTTGAATTAAAGAGAAGATATTACTCGTAATTATTATGACACAGCCATTAGAACCGAATTATGGTGAAATTTTCCGCACACGAACAGATGATAAAATTGAGTCTGATATAAGTAAATAATGATGTTGATGGACCTTATTCAGAAAAAACTCACCAAACATAGCATTTTCACATTCAATATCTTTCAACACGATTAAAGCAACACATCCAAACGAATCCAACTGAATCGGAAAATAGATTATAGGTATCTGTGTTCAAACGAGGTGCCGAAATCGGGCTACCAATTGATCAAAGTGAATCTAGTGTCTGTTGGAGTACTGGGCAGGCAAGTGACAGGCGGCGCGCAGGCAGACTGCGCGTCGAGGCGCGCGCGCAGGCCGCGGGGGTGGACCGATCGATCGCCTACGCCCGTCCCGTCGCCTCTAGGAGACTGGCGCCGTCACTTCTAGGAATAGACTAGACATTGACTAAGGTGTGACCAGAAGATTATCCTCACAAAGGCTCGAAAGAGTCCTTGCCTATGTCCAACGGACAAAATACATTGCACGTAGCCTAAAAAAATTAAAAACAAAACTATTGATTCACGGATATTCTAAAGCTGCCATTATTTGCTTCGAGATAATTGAACTACTTACCAAACTTGTAAATACAATTTGAGCATATAACTATAATGAGAACAAATTTGAGACCATGATCGTGGATCTGCTTCTGAGATTACCTAAATTTAAGTGATGTTTTCGTATGACATGACTAAGTGTGGTTGTCAGAAACAGATAAGATTTACTTAAAGTGATACGAGCCCCAAGGTAGTAAGTCAACAACATGTTGCTACCATAACATCTCATGGTATGAGTTGAAGAAAAAACAAAAGTAAACCAAGCTCAGTAAAGAATCAAGGATCACGGATAGCAGGAAATTAACCATTTTACCTTCGAAGGGTCCAAATCTTCTTGAAGGGGAATGGACTGTATTCAAAATTTAAACCGACGCGATAACGAGAGCGAGAAATTGTGTACGGTTGTGTTAACAATAGTTGATCGAAGCTACTCACTTTTATGGGCGCTCTGCAACCTCGTGAACCAATTCCGGCTTACGGCGGTGATGAGAAGGCACTCTCGGCGGAACTAGGATAAGGCCAGCTGGACTTACCGATCTCCCGCTTCCTTTACCTCTCATCGACCTTATCGCCTAGAATTGGGGCTGTTGCTCAGTCGCAGATGTAACTCCGATCACACATACACGCACACATACACATCACACAATAACACAATGAAAGTAGGTAAAGACCACGGTAAAAACTAATAAAATATTATAGAATAACGGAAAAAATACGACAAAGAGCTGAATTTGACTGCTCGTCGGTGAGCCAACTAATCGATACTCTAAATAAAAGAAGAACTATCATTTTTTTTTTAAATTTCAAAAATAGAGATCTTTAACAAAAAAAGTTTACTTTAACCAAAAAGTATCTAAATCGAACATTCCGCCCACCAAAAATGCGAAAGTGTTTTTCGAAAATACAAAACTAAACTTACTCAACAAAAAAAAAAAAACTTCTATCCAACTAAAAATCTATCCAACTAAAAATCCATCCAACTAAAAATATATCCAACTAAAAATCTATCCAACTAAAATCTATCTAACTAAAAAATATAACTAGTCACCTTGCACAGGTAAAGGGCAAAGTTTAACAACAGGTCTCTTTAACTGGCCAGATGCTGTCTTCAGAGTAACGACTCTACAGACACCATCTTTACCAGGATGGAGGGCCGTTACGCGGCCCATATTCCACTTGAGCGGACTAGTCTGACTAGTAGTAGAAGTCTTGATGCATTTTCTGAACCAATTTCCACCGGTGGAGAACACTAACATTTTGATCGACAAAGTTTTCCTCCGGTAGAATCGATAGAGGTTCTAATGTTAAAAAATGGCCAGGTGTAAGCGCCGAGAGATCGTTAACATCCGAACTAAGCGGAGTCAACGGGCGAGAGTTAAGTAGTGCCTCGATTTGGACGAGCACAGTGTTAAACTCCTCGTAAGTAAGCCGTTGAGTGCCGATGACACGGGTGAGATGTGACTTGACCGACTTAATACCGGCCTCAGCCAATCCATTGAAGTGTGGACTTCCGGGGGGGTTAAAGGCAAATCTAATTTGTAGAGATTCCGCAGCATCTTTCATTAGTTTCTCCAGATAATTACTGGCACCGACAAAATTCCTGCCTTGATCTGATACTATCATATTGCAGCGGCCACGTCGTGCGATGAACCTTTCAGAGCTGCTAAAAATGCTTCCATCGAGAGTTCCGAAGCTAGCTCTATGTGAATGGCCTTAGTACTCGTGCAGACGAAAACGCAAATATACCCCTTGAACGTTTTGACTCCGCGCCCACGACCGAGAGCAATATCGAAGGGACCACCGTAGTCGATAGCGACAGAAGAGAAGGGCTTGACCTCTCTGATACGGTACGACGGCAGATTTCCCATAAGTGGAGCAGGAGCTGGTCTAGGATTTGCACGAAAACACTTGACACACTTCGAAACTACAGATCTGATAGCACGTTTTCGCGAAAGTATCCAGAAGCTTTGCGCTAACAAGTTCTGCAGAGTCTGAAGTCCTGGATGCATAAAACGCGTATGATAGTCGTCAATTATCAAGAACGTGAAACGATGGTCACGAGGGAGCAACAACGGGTGTTTAGCGTCGTAGGCCATACGACCGTGCGTGAGGCGACCGCCCACCCTCAACAAACCCTCCTCGTCCACGAAAGGACACAATTTACGAAGAGGCTTCGACAACGAATTATTCGAACCGTTCTGAAGAGCACGGATCTCTGCAGCGAAAGAGCATTCCTGAACGTGCTTGACAAGGAAGAGGAGAGCCTTCCTCTTTTCAGAGCACAACAGTACTTTACAGGTAGGTTTTAACTTCCTAAGACTATCGAGGTACCGAAAACAATAGGCGAGTACGCGAGTAACTCGTTCGAGAGTTGAGTATTTACTCAGAATCTCGTCGACAAAGTCTACATTTGTAGATGAGAACAGACTATAAATTTTCTGTTCGTCCAACGCAGTTTGGTCTAACATCGAAAGAAACTGGGGCCAAGATTCTTCAGCCTCCGCCAACCAACTGGGCCCCGCCCACCATGCGGTATGCTGGAGCAAATCAGCGGGAAGCAATCCCCGAGATCCGCAATCCGCAGAGTTATCATGGGTAGACACGTGGCGCCAGCAAGTCGGAGGGACCGAATCTTGAATTTGAGCCACCCGATTGGCGACGAAAGTCTTCCATCTGGAAGGACAAGATTTGATCCAGGTCAAAGCGACGCTGGAATCAGACCAAGCGACAATGTGATCGATGGCGTACAGATCTTTGAGGCCATTAACCACCGATGATATCAGCTCCGACAAAAGAACTGCTGCCAATAACTCCAACCGAGGAATCGACCGCTGCCGAAGAGGAGCTACTTTGGATTTTGCACAACAAAGACGCACGCATATAGAGTTGTTCAAATCGACTACACGAAAATAAACCACTGCGCAGAAACCCCGCTCTGAGGCGTCGCAAAATCCATGGACTTGTAAGGATACGAAGTCCTTCACGACACGACGAGGTATAGCCAAGGAACGCAACGACGGTAGCTGGGTTTTGAATTTCGACCATTCTTCGCAGATATTCTCTGGAGCGTCGTCGTCCCAGTCGACACCAGACATCCACAGGAGCTGCATAATTGGAGTCGCGCGCGCGCATCCTTCGAAGTCGGGCGTGCATGTTTGTGTCTATCCGCACCGTAGCGTTAGACAACAACAAGGATGACGGACATTCTTAAATGCAGTACCTGCAACATCGTCATTGACGAGCTGCTGTGTTACCTACAAAACAATGTTTCGATTGTCGACGAAGTGACAATAGTGCGAATCTGTACGTCAACATTCAAAAGCGAAGAAATCAAAAATTCGAAGACGCTGTTGTTCGAGACGACACCAACGGACATCAGAAAACGATTACGGAAGAGCAAGGGGAAAGAAGACCGTGACGTTATTGACATGATTAATATTTTTAAATCGACTGAACCGGATACTATTCCCATATTTGTAGCCAGGCAATTGGACAGATTACCACCGATTTTAATTGATCACCTGGACTGCTCAAAATTGTTGAAGGATATGTCCAAGCTAAGAACGGAAATTGAAATGATGAAGACGAATTTTGCAACACTGGACGAATTGAACGAATTGAAAACGACAGTACTTCGCATACACTCTGACTCGTTGCCACCGCCAACATCGGCTTTTAAAATAAATAAAAAGCGTGGTGCTTGGTGTGATAGTGATAGTGGCCCAATGGGGCTATCGCACGATTTAAATTTAGACGATAATGAATCCCATATGAATAATAACGAAATATTATGTACTACACCACTGGTACCGCAGTATAGGGAAATGAGGGTAGTTCAATGTAAACAGAGCGAGCGGAATTCGAACGGATCCCAACGAACGTCGCCCCGGCGTTCCCAGCAAGAAGCGAGCGCGCGGACCGGTTTGGTGGCGAGTGCTGCAGTTACGTCACACGCACAGAGTCAAACACAAGGAGCCGGCCAGCTGACCGCTATAGATAAGGCCGCCCACAGTCGAGTTGGCGAAGCGTTGGCTCACAAAGTCAATAAAAATGATGGATGGCAGACAGTTCATCATAAAAGAGGAACGAAATATCGTTTTTCAGGCAAGTCGGGAGTAGCCCGGGATTTGGAATGTACATTCCGAGCAGCTGAACGTAAAATCCCAATGTTCATTACTAACGTTCACATGTCGACAGCGGAAAGTGATATAGTAAAACATATACTTAGCAAAACTCAGGAAACTGTTTCTTTAGAAAAAATTAATATGAAGTATGAGAAAGGGCATAAGGCATATAAGTTTTTAATATCGGAGGAGAATCTGTCGAAATACCTGGATGAAACGTTATGGCCTGCAGGAGTAATTTTTCGCCGTTTCGTGAATTATAAACAAAGGCATACAAACGGTACTCAATATCGTGATGATGACGGCATGAATAAACCCAAACATGGTTGATGGTCCTTATAGCATTGCTACATTTAATTGTAAAAACGTAAAGCGTTCTATTGATGACGTTAGAAGTCTTTGTCGTGTGTGTGATTTGGTTTGCCTTCAAGAGACCTGGCTGCAATCAGAGGAAATACCTATTATCGGCACGATCGACAGCAGTTTTGGTTATATTGCGACTTCAGCAATGGACACGGCTGCAGGCATCGTACGCGGCCGCCCTTACGGGGGTGTTGCGTTATTATGGCGATTTGCGGCGTTCAAACAAGTGTCAGTGTTAACGTGTGATAACCCGCGAATCTGTGCTATTAAAGTTTCGACTAGTGATAAATCAGTGATTATCATGAGTGTATATCTTCCTACAAACTCGCCGGATAATTTACAAAGTTTTACTGACTGTATGAGTGTCGTAAACGCAATTATTGACGAGTATGGAGTCGATTCTGTATTTATCTTGGGCGATTTCAATGCTGATCCGGGTGAGTTGTTTTACAATGAACTTATGTCTATTTGTAACGACCAGCGGTGGTCCTGTGTAGATACAGATATGTTGGGACTCGACTCGGGTACATTTACCTTTATCAGTGATGTGCACGGGACAACTAGCTGGTTGGACCATTGTGTGGCGACTCACGCGGCGAAGCAAGCCGTTGTTAGCGTGGACGTTAATTATGACACCCTATGGTCGGACCATTTTCCTCTTATAGTTAAATTTAATCTTAGTTGCATTAGTTCTAAGACCCAACACGTGACGACTAATTTGAATAAAGATGTATTATGGGGCATTAAGAGTGACGAACAGATTAGGATGTATACCAGAGAGTGTCATAGTAGGTTGAGATTGATAGACTTTCCAGCTGATTTTATAGACTGTGCTGGTATTACGTGTGGCGACTGTGACCATAGGACTGTCTTGGATGCATTGTATTCTGACATTGTGTTCGCTCTTCGTGAATCGGCGAAGGCGGTGTCAGGCCGGAAGAGCGCTCGGGTGAGGCGGGGTGGCTCATGCATCACGGGTTGGAATGACCACGTCAGTGGAGCTCACAGGGAGGCCAGGTCCAAGTTCAACCAATGGGTATTATGTGGTAGGCCTAAGTCAGGTATTATTTACAAAGAAATGTGTGACAGCAGAAGGGTGTTCAAGTCCCGTTTAAAATGGCTTCAAAACCATCAGGACCAAGTTAAGATGGATGCGATTGCTGTCAAACATAATAAGGGTGATTTTCGTGGCTTTTGGAGAAGTACAAATAAAATGAATGTACGACCTGGACTACCGGTGAGCGTCAATGGCGTGAATGATCCCAAGGGGATTGCCAATCTTTTTAAAGACCAATTCGCTGTCAAGTCTTTGCTGGATCCAGCGTCCGCGGTGCTCAATGCTGATGTGACAGGTCAGAAGGTGGGCACGCTTTATTCAGCGAAAGAGGTGACGAATGCTATAAAATCCATGCTCCGAGGCAAGTCCCCCGGGCATGACGGGCTCAGCATTGAGCACCTGCAGCATGCTGGACCACATATCGCAAGAGTCTTGTCTATGTTCTATTCCCTTTGTGTGGGGCACTCGTACCTACCGGAAGCTTTTATGAAAACGTTAGTAGTGCCTATAGTGAAGAATAAAACGAGCGATTTGACAGATAAAAGTAACTATAGGCCTATCTCGCTAGCTACTATCATAGCAAAAATCTTTGACGGTCTGCTTAACGCTCAGTTGAATAAATGTGTTGAGCTCCATGACAATCAGTTCGGTTTTCGTCCTCGATTGTCTACTGAAAGCGCCATACTGTGTTTGAAGCAGACCGTTAAATATTATACGGATCGAAAGACGCCTGTGTATGCGTGTTTTCTCGACCTGTCAAAAGCCTTTGACCGCGTCGGCTACAGCCTGCTGTGGGACAAGCTCCGTAAGATAAAGCTACCCCAGGAACTTATCATGATGTTCCAGTATTGGTACGCGCACCAGTCCAATGCGGTCAGATGGGCGGGCACAGTGTCAGACACATATCGGCTCGAGTGTGGGGTTAGACAGGGTGGCTTGACCTCACCGACCCTTTTTAACCTATACATTAATGACCTAATTGTGGCGCTCAGCAGTCGTCGTGTGGGATGCCATGTTGACGGGGTGTGTGTTAACAACTTAAGTTACGCGGACGACATGGTACTGCTGAGCGCTTCTATTTGCGGTCTAAGGAAAATGATCCGTGTATGTGAGGAGTATGCATCAGGTCACGGCTTGTTGTATAATGTTGATAAGAGCCAGTTCATGGTCTTCGAGGCTGGCGGTGCTAAATGTCCGGACGTTATTCCACCACTCATTCTGGATCGTGTGACTCTACGAAGGGTCACCGAGTTTCGGTATTTGGGGCACGTACTCACCGCCACCCTCAACGATCACTCCGACATGGAGCGGGAGCGGAGGGCGCTGTCGGTAAGAGCGAATATGATAGCTCGTAGGTTCGCTCGATGCTCAAAACAAGTTAAAGCGACGCTCTTTAGAGCGTATTGTACTTCGCTTTATTCGTGCAGCTTGTGGGCTAATTATACGGCTAAAAGCTACAGCGCTCTCCGCGTCCAATTCAACAATGCGTTCAGAGCGGTGATGGGGCTGCCCCGATTCTGCAGTGCCTCGGGTATGTTTGCGGAGGCGCGCGTGGACTGCTTCCACACTACAATGCGCAAAAGGGCTGCATCTCTGGTACGCAGAGTCCGGGCCAGCTCCAATGCCGTCCTGACGATGATAGCTGGAAGACTGGACTCTTCCTATATTCAGCATTGTTGTGCTAAACATGTTACGGTTCCAATGCCAAAGAGAGCCTACTGACATCATTTTATTGTATTTTAATTTTGTATTTAATTTTTTTTTTTTTTTTTTGACATTATTTCAAATTTAATTCATTCACAACATTAATTCATTAACTATTTATTTTCAATTTTATTTCTATTTTATTGATTGTCTTATTTTTATTTCTAATTTAGTGATTGTGTTGATTTTATTTAAATTTTAATGATTGTTTTAATTTTATTTCGATTTTAATAATTGTGTTTCGTCTGATTTTAATGTTAATATGTGTTTTAATTGATGTTGATTTTAATTTCTCTTATTTTAGTGTGTATCACGTTATTTGAAATTTTGTATGGGTGTAACTTGCCTGAATAAAGATTTATATTATTATTATTATTATTATTATTATTATAATGAACTTAGCAAGGAACACGACAGGCGAGAGCAGTCCTAGTGGATCGAAGATGCGGGCTATCTCCGAGAGAATGGTGCGCTTCGTACAACGGTTTTCAAAAGCTGATGTGTCGAAAGTAAAGTGGTCAGCCTTCGGCAACCAACGAAGTCCTAACACTTTCAAAGAGACGTCGTTGAGGCCCTCAAATTGACGGAAGTCCTCCGAATACAACTCCGACTCTGGCAGGTCCGCTAGAAAAGATTCACAATTGGAAGTCCATTTTCGCAAGTGGAAACCTCCCGATGACATAATTTTCGTCAATTCAGAGCGGAGCTTAACAGCGTCAGAGAGAGTAGACGTCCCAGAGACCACGTCATCCACGTAGATATCCCTGGCCAAGACAGATGACCCAGCAGGGTATGTATCCACAGAATCCTGAGCGAGCTGCGCGATAGTACGAAGAGCTTGGTATGGCGCCGAAGAACCCCATATGTCACTGTAAGCAACCGATAATCGCGAATGGGTTCTTCGGGTGAAGGTCGCCACAGGATTCGCTGGTAGTCTGTGTCTTCGAAAATAACACGGATCTGCCGGTACATCTGCTTGACGTCAGCAGTGAACACTACGGTATGCCAACGAAAGCGAAGAAGTATATCGAAGATATTTTTCTGGAGCTTCTGACCAGTCAGTAAGGTGTCATTCAAACTGACGTTTCTAGCATCGCCGGCACTAGCATCGAAAACGACACGAAGAGGAGTGCTAGTCGACGACGGACGCAAGACTCCGTGATGTGGAATGTAGAAGAATGCTCCTTCATCACGTTCAGGAGGTGCACAGGCTTCCATATGGTTACTCTGCTCGTAGTCCTCCAAAAATTTACGATAGTTATCCGAGAATTGTTGGTTAAGATGTAGCTTCTTCTCCAACGACGAAAAACGCTTTAGAGCTATAGCTCGAGAGCCGACAAACGATGGCTTATTTGAAGGATCCTTGAAAGGCAAGGGAACGACAAATCTTCCTTCTTCCAAACGACGATAATTCTCTGTGTAGTTATTTTCACAGAGCTGATCCTCCTTCGATAGATGTATGACGTTAGGAGAGACGACATTCTCCACGTCCCAGAATCTCTTGATAGATTCATCCAACGAAAAGTTAGAAGTGACAAAGAAACAACTTTCTATGTTACCACGAGAACGAGAACGAAAAGAGTTTTCGAAAGTACAACTACCCATCAAAATCCAACCGAAAACTGTCTTGATGGCAGTAGGCTGGCCCGCTTTCCCACGAACCAGTCCATTACGAAGGGACGAAGCAAATACATCAGCACTAAGAAGCATATCTATTGGCCTGGGATGATGTAATTCAGGATCAGCCAAGGTAAGATCCTTGACATGACTCCAAGAGGACCTGTTTACGAAAGACGAAGGCATATTATGGCAGATATTAGGCAGAATATAAGTCTCCAACGAGAATGACTGTAAAACAGTTTTATTAGTCGACTTAAGTTGACAAGTCACTTTACCACTTGGTTCGGTGGTTGTCTGCCCTATGCCATTGACAGGTTGACACAAGTCTCTAATCCTCAGCCCAAGTCTCCTAGCACATGCCTCTGTCATGAAGTTGCAGGCACTCGCACAATCTAGCAGAGCACGCACCTCAACATACTTACCATCTCCATTCTTTACCAATACTATGGCTGTCGAAAACAAAACTGAAGAATTTACATTAGAAGATGTTAATGCTGTACCCAAAGATGACGCATGAGGCAGGTCTTTCCCAGGAGCAACCACAGTTGTAGCTGGTCTATTAAAATGTAACAAGGTGTTATGAGAAAATTGGCAATGTGTGCAACGCTCCTTGCTTTTACAATTTTTAACAGTGTGCATCGGTGAGAAGCACAGAATACACAACCTATTGTTTTTAACTGTTGTAAACCGAGACTGTGGATCTAAACTCAAAAACGAAGGGCAATCAAGCAGATTATGCTGTCCAGCGCATGAAACGCAACTTCCAGTTGAAGCCACAAACACAGGTTTAGGAGGTGGCTTCCTATCTACTTTAGGTGCAAAATGAGTTGTACTAGGCATCGAGACTGTATTGGCTGCTTCAAGTGCATGAAACTGCTTTTTTATGCACTTAATACTTTTAACCATTTTATCGAATTGTACGGTGTACCGCGTTTCTTCGGCTCGCAAAGCTTTAGGGGTCTCAAGGAGTACATTTAGTTGGGCACTGTGAAACGATTCAGCAATTTCGTTCACGTCCGACAGAGTGTACCCATCCAAATCTGTAGAGGACATCCATTCAACTCTTGCATACGCATAGTCGCGGGTAACGCGGCTCATACTCTCGGCGACTTCACCAGCAGCCGAAGAACTTTCTTGCGTCATTTTTAATTACAAAAACCGAACGAAAGAATTCAAAATAAAAACGCAAGTTTATAGAGTAAAATGTAAACAAAATTGAAATTAGCGAAAAGTTCGATGACCGATGTCACTCGTCAAACCTGACACTTGACATCCGTCAGAAATTAAAAGCGTTCCAAAACTACTTTTTTTACAAAACTAACGACAACGAAAAACGAAACAAAACCGACTACGAACTGTCAAATTCAAAATGCCTTCACACAATAGAATAAATTCGCGACAACGAAAACGAGAAATTATGACGAAAAATGAATTTATTCTACTGCAATAAAAGGTCACTGTTCACAAAGAGATCCGGCTCGAAGGACCAAAAAAAATGAAGGGGAATGGACTGTATTCAAAATTTAAACCGACGCGATAACGAGAGCGAGAAATTGTGTACGGTTGTGTTAACAATAGTTGATCGAAGCTACTCACTTTTATGGGCGCTCTGCAACCTCGTGAACCAATTCCGGCTTACGGCGGTGATGAGAAGGCACTCTCGGCGGAACTAGGATAAGGCCAGCTGGACTTACCGATCTCCCGCTTCCTTTACCTCTCATCGACCTTATCGCCTAGAATTGGGGCTGTTGCTCAGTCGCAGATGTAACTCCGATCACACATACACGCACACATACACATCACACAATAACACAATGAAAGTAGGTAAAGACCACGGTAAAAACTAATAAAATATTATAGAATAACGGAAAAAATACGACAAAGAGCTGAATTTGACTGCTCGTCGGTGAGCCAACTAATCGATACTCTAAATAAAAGAAGAACTATCATTTTTTTTTTAAATTTCAAAAATAGAGATCTTTAACAAAAAAAGTTTACTTTAACCAAAAAGTATCTAAATCGAACACTTCTCATATTCCTGATGAGTTGACACATACTGATTTTTAACTTCAGAGACACAAAGCCGGGGTTAGGTAACAGTTTAAAATAATAGAAAGTGGCATGTAGTTATAGCTCGGAATTGAAGTAATATCGTAATATCTCGAACACCATATGAACAACCTAGCCATTGCTGAGCTATCAGTGCCAATGACGCCACACTCTGTTTTCGATCATAATCTTGTTTATCCTGCGTCGGCGACATCGAGCAACAGGGTTTGCACTATTGACAAACACAGTGAATGAAAGAGAACTGAGTTTCTTAACTAACAACAGTTCCATATCGAGTACCTACCATACCGAAAAATTATTCGAAAAACTGTGAAGCTCAATAAGGCTCTAGGAAATTGGTAACAAATTAAAAAAATCCTACAGCTAAATCAGAAAAAGATTAGAATTATTGCTTATTAGTCATTATACTAGCAAATGTTGAAACTATAAACGAAAATCCAAGACTGGAGAAAATTAAGCATGTTTGGAAAAATCTAAAATTTCTTTAAACTTTCATGGTCAATAACATTAATACTGCAAAAAACGGGACAAATGAGGTACAGTCAACAGCACATCACGCTACCCATTTCCAGTCAGTCCTCCTTGCTTTATTGCGAAGGAATGTCATTTGGCAAGAGCCATATAAAAAACGGAAATGGGTAACCTGATGTGTCGTTGACTGTACATGGTAGCAATCCTGTTTGTTGCAAATCAAAAATTGCCTTCAAACAAGTGTAAATGAATAGTTGAGTCCGCCAGACCCTGTCGCATGGCAGCGCGCATCATCGCCAGTTTTACTGCAAGGCTCAACTGCACGGAGAGGACTTGCCCACTGCGTAGGCGCATCCGCGATCGGTTCTGACACTAGACACGTTAGAATAACACTGCAACCTTGAAATGCACTTTACTTGCTTATTCCAAGACGATATATAAATATATTAACCTCAATACGATACTGATAGGTGGCTTAGAATTTAAATTGTTGGTGAATGCAGCGTAAATACTATACAAGTGTTTTCAAGTGATATTATAAACCTTGGCGATTTTTGAAACATGTGCCAACTCCATGGATAGCAAGATGCAGACACTGATGATGACAAAAACTAGTCTTCCACAGCTAAACGTGTTAAGAATTCTCTTGGATAATAAATTGTTTTCTTACTTAAAACTAGATTTATAGTTGTTCACCTTTTGCAAAATCTTGTATTTTTATAAATTTTATTTTTAGTTTATATCTTGACAATCAAACTGGATATAATGTGATACTATTTTACTTTTTATTAAAACTCCAAGCGAGCATCAAGCGGTACTTAACTCATAATAAGCCCAGTGACCGCCCCTCGCAACCTGCGCCCGCGCACGTCACGCCTTCGTTAACCCGAAACACCGTGAGAAGGTGAAATGGAGCCCAATGACCATGCCATTACGAGAATTGTCTAGGTATTCTTCAGTTCATTCTTCTTGGTAACTATTAGCTTAGAGCATATTCAAAATTGTCACACAACCAAATGATTTTTCAAAATCTATTACAATCAAAGCATCAAAGTAAACTTCTATTTCCGTTAAGAAATTAGCATCTTTCTTCCTGATTTGAATGAATTAGAACTAAGCTTATTCCATTACCTTTGATTACAGGGTAAGGTTACAAGGTAAGGTGAGGTATACTTATTATATTTTGAATTACAATTGGATAAGTCTACCAAAGATGACAGTAGTTGTGCCCATCCTCGGGCTTAATCACACTCCATACCGAAATTCTTGTAGCCTTGAATAACCCACCCAAAAGACAACATTTTTCAAATAATCACACGAGAACAGTCACTCGAGCAAGTAAACAATTTCGGAACTGGAGTGTGACTGCAGCCTGCACTCTCATACATTAACAATAGACGTGACGTTAATGGGCAGATTACCCGAGAGGCTGCGCGCGCGCCGACTGCGTCGCTACCCATTAGAACGTATTAAATGGGATTTAGCCATCACTGTTTTAGAGGTTATCTCTCTACCGAGTTAAGAGACAAGAACATAAAGAGAATTGAAGAAAAAAAATGGAATGGAATTGCTTAAAGCTGTATTATCGAAGGGATTTCGGGCCTATTATGCTTACGCTGAGAAGATGCTTTTTTCATAAACATACCGGTTTCAAATAAGTCGTTCTGTTTTTACAGTTGTCAGGCAATTTGTAAATATACCTGTGACACAACATCAAACTTGATAACCCGTTCCATATTTTTTGCGCGAGAAAAATGAAACTTTAGTCGTTGGTCAGACACACGTCGAACAGCATTAGGCTGTTTGCAATGGTTTGTGAATATGTCAAAGTTGCGGTTTAAGACCTTTTCAGAAACATCTGTACTCAAATGACTGGCTGTCACCAAGGGGAATACATCTGTACTCGCATCACTGGCTGTCACGTAGAGAAATACTAAACTGCATGGATTACCAGATTTATTGAAGTTGAGATTGAGATGTTCAATGGCTTGATACCAGTACCAGAGTATATAGCTGCCCAATTTGCTATAATGTTCAGAAGCACGATGCCTTTACTGGAAACACATGTGTACACGTGTGCACTTGATCCTTCGATTGATTGAATTAGATTTGACAGTTCGAAAGTCATTTACTCGTAAAGCTTCACCGTTTTCCTTTTTCTGATTCGATTCTTTTCAAAATAGTAAATAACTTGTTTTCTTTCTCACTAACAGCGTTAAGTACTATAGAAATCATTGTGAATCTCAGTAGGTAAATTAGACTAAACGATGCGTTTGCGCAGGGCGGCCGCGATCGCACGCGTCGCTGCGCCTATGGGAAAAATTATAAGCCATGAAAAGAACCTATCATAACAACGAAATTGAAAATACACAAAGGTTTATTTATGACCACGATGACAACCTAGAACGAGAGATGAGCTTTTGAAAAACTTCGTTTGTTGTTGTCGGTTAACCGCGTTGTAAACGCTGAAATGCAGGTGTTCTGAGTTTATGGTCCTAAGCTGATGGAAAGCGAAAATCTACCAAACGTAAATAAGAGTAAATGACAACGAAATAAAACAAAAAAAACCTGGCTAGACTATTGCTTGATGGAGAGATGCTTGATCGCAAAAGACGTCTGAAGATGATTCGCACCTTGAAGATATATGCCAAAAATCTGAGCATCAAAGGCAATTTTGAAGGAAGGATATTATTTAACTGAACAAATGCTTGTGTAGGTAGGCCATATAACTGTGATTGGCCAGAGTTAGTAGCAGGTGACGCAGTGCGACGGACAGGAGTGATGGCTGCGACCGCAAATTATTAGACGTTTCTGGTACGCCTGGCGATTGCGCGTGGGCACGGTGGCCATTGATAGAATTAAGGAAACTAACCGATATAGGCATTCGATGCGTCGCTTCATTCTGGAAATGGTTCAGAAGGAGCATGGCAATCATGGCATTAGTTTTTTTTATATAACTAAAAAGCAAGATGATCACTAGTCACTAGCTAATTACCTGTTTCTGAGCTTATGAATAACAACACAGCCGCTGTCGAAACCGCGATTCTGTTTTTTCTTGTAGTTATGAGTATTACCCCACTATGATCCGAATATTTTAACTAAAAATATATTTTGCAATTACCCGATTAATTTGCATTTCTCTTTAAGGACTTAAAAATTGCCACATCATTCTGTAAGCCTGAGATAAAAACTTTTACCAAAACTTGGAAAGCAAATAAGTTAACGCAACAAACCGATAAACATTCAATCTTCTGTTTCGGAGATAGTTTATATGCGGAAAGAATAGACAGATATCTATCTGGTGACATCATTGTTTACTAGGTAGGTATTACTCATAATTACGTTCCATCATTTCATATCCAAACGCTGTCACAATATTTGTTAAATGTCAATATTCCTAACTTGTGAGAAACATTTCTCAAAGAATCCTAATCACATCAGCTAGGAAGCGTCGCAAGACTGATAGCGCACGCGCAAGTATCTAGATACGATGCGCACGCGTCGTCTCCTTGCATCAGTGTCGCCGGACAGTTGCGCAACGTCGGCCGACTGATAACGAAACAGCTTGCTTAGACTCAGGTAGAGAGTTCATTATGTATACCCTATCATTTATGGGCATCAAGATAACGTGACTGGTCGTAAGAGCTTCACGGTTCAGACTCTAAGATTAGAGGCAGGTACCCGTATGCAACCACACTTGAAGGCACAATCATATTGGTATGTTTGTTTGTTTAAGCGAGCCTTAATAATAGGCGCTTCCTTCCGTTTCTAACTATTAAACTCGATCGACTCGGTTTCGATTATTTTATTCAGAATATAAAAGTAGATAGGTACCTAATTAAACAATAGTTCATTGTTATTCTATTATCCCAAACATTATTTGGACAGAAGAGACCATATGTCGATAAAGGTTAATATTCGGAAAGGAGGCAGGCAAATATTGACGGCTGCTCTCAACAAACGTTACGAGGCCGGTTGATAAAGTTCCCATTAATTCAGAGTTACATTAAGTGAAATTACCAACTGTGCCTCAAGGCCACTTTACCAGCTCGCAAGCGACATGTCGTGAGTTTTATCAATATATTTTATTGCTTTCATGAAATCTGACCCAAAATTATTGGAAACCCAACAAATAATGTTATTGGATTACTTTTAATTTGACCGGGTGACAGGCAAAATAAGTAAGAATGAAATTTTAAGATTGTGTGTTACGTATAATTAATGTTAAAATAGGAGAATTCTGAAGTAAGTCACTATTAAAAGACGAATATCAATGAAGCTGATGATGATGAACGACGGTGAGAAAGAAAAAACATGGAACTGGACAATGAAAGTATAAGATTTCACACACATGAGGCAGACCCTGAAGACAGAAACACAAATAAATTTTGTACCCTAAAGATTCTGAAAATACCTTGATAGGCTATCAAATAAACAAGCGCTTTTAAATCAAGAAAACATGGCAACTCGTAGTAGCAGTAATAACATTCCTACTAAGCTGAAGTTAAGGTGAGATCAAAAATTAAGCTAAAGAAGTTAAGGATATTCATCTGACGTCCGGCAACGAGCGGATATTTATAGAACTCCAAGCAAAACCTGAATAGGGGTAGAACCAACATCGCCCCGAGTAGGTACAGTGTAAAGAAATCGACTGTTGTAAAGTGGATAAATCATCGCATCATAGTAAGCTTTATAAAAAGCTTAGCTCTGTGGTACGTCAAGTAGGTATTTCGACCCTTCTGTTGCAAATCATGTCCTGTAAAAATCTGTTTTCTGTGTTTGGTAGGTAAGTAGATCGGAAATAATGCTCTCTTTGGCTTTGGAGTCGGGATGGTTCTTCCTTTAAAATGAAAATTAAGTTGAAGACATCAGGAAATTGTGTTTTCAGTAATGATACAGTATTTATGGTTAACATTTCGTTTTAGCCAAGTATTAAGTCACAGTA
This sequence comes from Udea ferrugalis, assembly GCA_950022985.1. Taxonomy (NCBI): domain Eukaryota; kingdom Metazoa; phylum Arthropoda; class Insecta; order Lepidoptera; family Crambidae; genus Udea; species Udea ferrugalis. The sequence continues at coordinate 582,099 of OX465527.1, read as the reverse complement.
AGTTTATCAAATATATGAAACTGAGAACCGATTCCATCATACCTACTTGCCAAGAAAAAATACGGTCCCATTGACCTACTCATCGGTCCTTAACTTAACATAACGAGGCGATGATTCATCGATGAGAGGTTTCAAATTCTTTGGGGTGAGATAGGTACTCACTGACTTAAAAGATACAAACTTACTTATGGTTACCCATAAGCCTCGATGATAAATAATGTATGAGGTAAATAATAACATTGTGATTTAGTACAGTGATGAATGATTGACTTTCGGACTAAGTTACTGCGAGTGAAATTGATATTGTACAGGTGAATCTCCCGACACATCATAAAACATCAGCCAGAAGAATTCAAGAAACAGGTGTTCAAACAGTTGTAGTAGCATCCTATGCGATGTCAGATGCCACACACAGTCCGGCGAGGTATTTGTTTTGATCGCGGCGGGACAAAGCGCGCATTCCAGAGACAAACATTAGACGACGATTGTTGCCGATGATATGACACACAGACATTACAATAACAAATATCCAAAAAATACTCAAGATTCTTAACAAATATTTCGAGAATCGGCTTTAAACTTTTTGACGCACACGCATCGCATGAGGACAAGGCGTAAAAAGGCATAAATTATGTGCGGACACGTTAAAAATACAGAGCTGTCAAAAGGCCGAGGAGGCTCGCCGGCCGAACTCGATAGATCCATATTAAAATAATAACGAACGATGCACTCACCTGAGCGCCGGCGCACCGACCGCCCGTTAACATTTAAATTCGCCAACTCTATCTTCCAGTGCACAGTTCGTTGATTTCGTTTTCACCTTTTAATTATGACTTAGATTAACAGTTAATTGTTATAAAGCTCACATATGTTATTGCGAAGCGGGGTGTTAGTCGTTAACGAGGATTCGAGATTAAATATGGCGGTAAGTTCGCGAGTCGTTTCGTTCGAGCCGACCGCTCGGTATGCACTTGGGGTCACTCGGGGTCGGTTTGTTTTGTTTTTTCGCGCGGTCCGTGGTTGTACGTGTGCGTGGCGTGCGGCGCGTGCGGCGTCCGAGCGATCACTGAGAGTGACCTGCGCGTGCGCCTGAGTGCCGCGCCGGAGCCTCGCGCGGCTCCGATGCGCCTCCTCCGTCCTCCCTCATCCCTCCGCAGGCTTTCGTGCCCTAAAAGATAAAACTTATCGGCCGCGTTCCAAGAAAGCGAGACAGAACGAACGACTCCACTAATTAGTCTTAGTGTGTTATTTATTTTGATACGATAAAAAACTTGTTTGTCCATTTGACAGCAGCCTATAACTTTTCTAAATGTCGTTTAAGGAATTCAATAAGAATAAAACATGTAGATTTCTCAGTTGAAGGTGTCTGAGGAGAATTCAAAAGATGTATTGCACGAGATAAGCGGCTGGATAACACTTAAGATGTAATGATAAGATGACTGAACGGGAATCTTCATTTCGCGACAGCTTTAAATACGATAATCTTCAATAGGTCTAAGAGGCAATCAAAATTCATGGATTCTGTTAAGGCTTATGAAAGTCAAATGAAGCTATTGCTGTTCAAAGAAGAAGCCTTAAATCGAAGCAAGAAGAGAGGTCAGTGAAATAATAAATGCAATCGATATTGCACAATGGGTAACGAGCAAGCGAGGCACAATGGCACAGGCGACGGCGAGTCGGGCGGCCATTGTCAGCGAAACAAAACAGTCAAGTTGTCTAGCGACCAGCAAGACAAGCGACATGACCACGAAGTTTATCGGCTCCAGACACAGTTGTCGGACACAACAGAACATTGAGAGATTTAAGCACAGCCGGAAAAATTATGGGAGAAAGTAATGTAGTCTATTGCAACAAACATTGACAAATGTTAGGTTGAACAAGCTTAATACCCCAATTGAATTTAAGTCATCCGACCAAAACTACTTACTCAGGAAGCTATGCTAATAAACTCCACTAGAGAAACGACTCGTCCACTATCGTATACAAATCATTCCAGTCAATATCTATCAACATTACAAACCCAATACTGGAGTGCAAAACACGAATATTACTTTTAACTAACACTTAAACTCCCGATAACCAAATGCATATTTCAATAACTTTCTAGAAAACTAGTGTAGATAAAATAACCCAACAAATCGTGTGTTAATGTACACGTTTGCAGATACAGCACAGAAAACTGTTCCTATGAACACTAGTAGCAGTAATGCATGATATTGATGCGTGGGTTGTAGGAAAACCAGGTTTGGAACCAACTGCAGACAGAAGACAGTCAAGGCGCAGGGCCGAAGGTGAGGTGACTCAGTCTGGTTGTAAAACCTTGCCAGTTAATGGCAGTATTCCATTTCATTTAAATACCTGTCTATTGATGCCACTTAACATTCTTATTGTTTTCTTAAGTTCACGCGCGCTGCTTATGGTGCGTACATCCATTACACATACACCATTTCATCAATAAACAATTTCTAGCATTGTTAGCAAGCAATATTTATGTATATTTAATGGTAGATTATGATGATTACAGATTTTTTTATCAGATCGTTTGATCGCGTCCGATCTAATTTTTCTAAATGGATAATATGCAATATTGGAAAGCTGGCCGCGCTCGTTTTGGTATTAACTATTTTGCAAAAATGCCCGTGTTTATATTTTATATTGCTTAAATATTATTAAATATCTGACTAGGTTCATCTATGCCTAGCTGATTTGTTACTCCAGCGTTTTAGTAAGAAAACAAATGAACACATTGTCAAATTTATCCAGGTCAAACATTAGTCATGAAGTTATTTATTTGCAACGCGTGTCATAGGTCATGCAGTCGTGACAAAGGTTTTACTTGCTAATCATGGTGTAAATAATAATAACGCCTTCTGGCGTTATCCAACTGATTTATCTCGAGACCGAGACTAGTCAGTTTATCTATGCAACCATATGCAACAGAATAAATATATTTAGGTATACAATCAATCAAACTTTAAGCCAACATTTAAGTAAATCTAGTCCTTAATTTATGCAATGCTATGTCAAAACAGATTAAACACATTCTGTTGTGTTGATTGCACAAACATTTAGTTGGTATGATTGTGATTTTTCAAAATGTTACACCAACCTTACCTATTGTAAGTTCAATAAATATGGAAACAAAACAATTTTTCATTCTAGCGTATAATCTGATCTTTGTTTAAGGAAGTCTCCTTAAAAGCGGCAATCAATACCAGAATTTGCCAAAAGGCTTCGCCCGCGCCTGCCCACGCGCAGCCAGTGAAGTCACCGGCGCGCTGGTGCGTGACGTCACACATTTGCATCACAATGAGCTCGAGCTCGTCTGCCAGCCATTGTGCCTTCGCTGGTCTACCTTAATTGAGCAGTTTGACTTGACAAGCCAAATAATCATATCTGGGGCATCAGAATACAACAGGTGTTAAAAACCCAAAAATGAAAGAATCCCATAAAATATTTGATAGACTTTGGTATTCACATACACGTGTGAGAAATGACAATCATTAATTAATTTGCAAACTAAAAAGATCTATGGAACTTACGAAATTAATAAACCTGGTACCTCCTTAAATGTATCATATTAACTGCTTTGAGATTTCCTCAGCAATAGAATGCCAAAGTTGGAGCTATGCTAGTAGGAGCAAGACAAGAAACCCTCTTGGTCTTCTCAATGGTCCGCAATGGTCTTCGCAATTTTACTTTGGTCGGTTATTTAGATCAATCACAGCCTACAATATATTCTTGATTGTACATTTATACTCGAGTGCTGCGTTAACATACAGGCTGAAAATACTGACTGATGGACCCTGAGTATCCTGGTGAAGGCTACAACTACAAACACAAAACATAGTATGTAAAACCACTAAAGAGGAAACATTCTCAATTTTAAGCTGCTTAAATAATGTTGTGTGAAACATGCTCTTTCGTAGTCCAGTGCGCACGCGCGGTGTTTATGTTGGAACTGGAAGCGACGCCCGCGCCGGTCGACGAAGGGGCTGTAGGGTAAACAAGCTATCGTTTGTCATCGCCTTATCTATAACAAGGTAAGTCCACATAACACCTTAACTAATTAGCCATATACAAAGAAAGGAGAACTTAATTGAAACGGTGGAACTTTAACAACGCTGAGAAAATCAAATCAAACTCAAGCATAGATTCAAGATGCGATGGGTTGGATTTAAATTTTGTACCCATCATATAAATCTGCATTTTTTCTTGAATAATCGTGAGTTTAGTTTAAGGATACGCTACGTCAATACTGAAGAATATTTTAGTACTTCAGGACCTCTGCTGGACTGAATAGCGCTGTTCCCACCAATTCGTATGAAGAACGAGGAGGTAAGGCTACATTAGCAGTTCAAACATTGACAAGAAGAATTCATAATTTTTGAATACATCAAGCAGATATTTTTTGATAAAAGCCAGATAAACCACCTACATCTACGGTGCGAACCTGATGCTGGTGCGAAGCGGTTGCCGAAGCGAATCTGATAGATACTTTTAACAACAACCACACAAGCTAAATATTTTTCACTAATGCTTTATCATACGCCTATAACTTATTTAACATCATCGATTTATAAAATTAATTTTGGTTGCAAATCACTTTTTCATTACTCATACTCTGAAAGTAAATCATTACTGACCTGAGAAGCGGGCTGAAAGTAATACTTTTCATCCCTAGGGAGAATCACTTTCAACTGACATCTGCCAAATTATTAAAAAAAAACTTAGTTATTTTTCACATATCTATTGAACCATGTTCCAACTTTCTATACAGCCACGATGTAAAATTAAAATAACTTAAAGTTAAGTATTGATTAGAGAATGTATATTTTATAAATAACTTTATTATAATTCAGTTTCAACAATTTCTTCAAAATAACTAAGCTTAGAGCAAAATATTTACCATTTTTCCAATGAAAAAAATAAAAAATAATGGCTGAATAGTGGGCCCGCCACAGAAAAAAAAAACAAACAAAATAGGCGGGATAGCGCCAATTCGATCTTCATTTATTTTTAAATTTTTTTCTTTGGCTAATTCATGTTTTATTTTTACTTTCCTTGTATTCGTAATGAAAAGCACAGTGTTTACCTCGGGCGAAAGACTTATTTAGTCCCTCGAACTATTGGCGCCCTCACTTCGTTCCGGGCGCCAAACCCCGTCTCGGGGCTAAATAAGTTACTTTCACCCCTAGGATAACAATGTACTATTTCATTACTCATACTCTGAAAGTAAATCATTACTGACCTGAGAAGCGGGCTGAAAGTAATACTTTTCATCCCTAGGGAGAATCACTTTCAACTGACATCTGCCAAATTATTAAAAAAAAACTTAGTTATTTTTCACATATCTATTGAACCATGTTCCAACTTTCTATACAGCCACGATGTAAAATTAAAATAACTTAAAGTTAAGTATTGATTAGAGAATGTATATTTTATAAATAACTTTATTATAATTCAGTTTCAACAATTTCTTCAAAATAACTAAGCTTAGAGCAAAATATTTACCATTTTTCCAATGAAAAAAATAAAAAATAATGGCTGAATAGTGGGCCCGCCACAGAAAAAAAAAACAAACAAAATAGGCGGGATAGCGCCAATTCGATCTTCATTTATTTTTAAATTTTTTTCTTTGGCTAATTCATGTTTTATTTTTACTTTCCTTGTATTCGTAATGAAAAGCACAGTGTTTACCTCGGGCGAAAGACTTATTTAGTCCCTCGAACTATTGGCGCCCTCACTTCGTTCCGGGCGCCAAACCCCGTCTCGGGGCTAAATAAGTTACTTTCACCCCTAGGATAACAATGTACTATTACGGTATCATTTACATTTTATTAGTCTATATCTTATTAAAGTCAACAATTCAATTAAACATTTTGTCCATAAATCTGATATTTATGCTGATCAGTAAATTAAATTCAGCCAGAAACACCGAAACTCAAATTATAAAGGTACGTAAGAATACTTTTGAAGATTTGAGATATATACCACCTTCAGATTTTATGTTTGAAGTTACTATAGAAAGTACAATTTCATTCGCAGGAGAGAGAATTATATAAATCACTTGAGGTGACAAAACAACATATTGACGCAATAAATATAGATTCACGCGTAGATGTGACTACACAAACGTTAGCTATAAATCTTGGGCTAGAAGAGGCAAGTTTTTTGTTTTATGGCTCGCTTGTGTCTATGGCGTTGGCGTGCAGTGAAACTACACTCAAATACGGAAAACGCTTTGTTCTAGCATTTAGCTATTAAGGTGTTAATGCAATTAAAATTCTAGTGTGATACATAATGTTGCTTTAGATAAAAAACTATCCAAGTACTAAGTGTTTTTAGAATTATCTGATAATTCACACCCGATCTTTTGATGGCACAAGCTTTTCCCCGGATACAGAACCTTGTTTACGACAGATGGATTTTTGATATGGAACACATTAACAATATTTTGCTGATAAAAATCAAAGGCTTTTCTTTTGGCTATAAAACCCTGCCGCCAGGGCAATTTATTCATTCCAACGGGTTTTAAAACAACCCTCTCTTTAGTTAGAGGTCATAATGTGGGCACTCTATGATTGTTCTTACAAATACAGGTGATTGAAAGCGAAATACGAACTTTGGGTCCTGTTTTCTTGGCATTTGCTACTTAAATCGACAGTTGATAGTCTCGAAAGGACATCCTAATAACCAAACAACAGTTACTACAGTTACTGAAAATCAAAGAAAATAATAACTTGTTCGTGATAGGGCACACTTGTAGGTTTTATAAAATTTCAGCACTTCTTGTTTCGTTTTCTTGTCCCGAACTTTGTTGCGAATTTCATATACGAATGTAGGTAGGTACTCTATTAACGTTAGAGCTCACAAAAATGTGAGAATATTTCGTCGATTGATCGAATATTACTGACTAGCAGCCGCCCGCGACTTCGTCCGCGTGGACTTAGCTGTATGTGAAAAAATATTTTCCCGCTTTTTCGTAATTTTAGTAAGGATGCCTATTTTTTTTGAAAATGAAATATAGCCTATGTCACTCAGGAATGATGTAGCTTTCCAACAGTGAAAGAATTTTTCAAATCTGCCAAGTAGTTTCGGAGCCTATTCAATTCATACAAACAAACAAACAAACAAAAAATCAAACCTTTCCTCTTTATAATATTTGTATAGATGAGAAATAACAGAAAAGTTTTTGTTAGTTGTCCTAGAGCGTAACTTATTTGCTAAGATTCTTGCTGGGTCTCCGACTATTTTATTGAGAGTCGAGTAAGCCATTCATAAAAGTGGATAGTTTACCTGTCGGTTGGTGTTGCGTAGTGCCATATATGGACGCGCGAGGATCGGCGCGTCACCGGCGCCTACGCAGCCTTCTCGCGAGCTGCGCTGAGGCTGCGCGCGCACCGCTGGGAAATTAAACAGGAATCTTGAATAAAACATGACATATATCCGGCCGATTCAAACTTAAAACTGATGAAAACGACAAAATTTCACGATCTTCACCTGGATGGTTGGCGAGGTTAGTTGACTTTTTACAGCTGAGATATGGATCGGTCTCGAAGTGGCAGTATTTCCTGAAGAGTATGACATCGAGCCCTTCAAGAAAATAAGAGGGAGCACTCTTTAAAAAAAAGGAAAAAAAGTAACATCCAGAAAAACTCATTAATATTATTGTTATATGCTTTAGCAGCAACCTTTTTCCTTTCCCCACTCCCGAATATTCTGCATAGAGGACGTGTATCTTTATTTTCACATCTATAGGTATTACTAACTTCAGCTTTCTAGACTTGACGCAGTCGACTGCGCGCATAAAAGTTTTACGCTTTACCTGAGCCTAGCTGTAGACACAGTTTTATACTGCAACACGTAGAGGATCGGTAGACTAACATTCTGCAACGTGTTAACATTAATTAGTTATTTTATTTCAACATTAATTAACTTTCAAATGTTCAACATTTCTCTCTATAATTTATACATGGTCTGAAGTATGTTTTAATTTAGCAGATATTACACTTGCTATACGTACTCTCTTACTTGCTCATTTAGATTTTGTGTTTCTTGCCAAATATTTGTATTTATGTTTTCTCTTCATAGTTTTTACACCACCAGTAATTATCTGTTTGTGGGTGTGGTCAGCTGGTAAAATTATGTTATTCATTTATTCTTTGTTGCTCAACAATTAAGATAAGATAAGATAAGATATACTTTATTGCACAAAGAAAACAATTACATAACGATGCTTATAGACATTAGAATGTACAATGCAGGCGGTCTTATCGCTAAGAGCGATCTCTTCCAGACAACCTTCAGGTAGAGAAACTGGAAAGGGAAGTAGATACGGTGGTGCAAGACGGTTATTAAAAAGAAAAAATGAATATATTAAAACAAAATTTAAAATTTAGTTTTCCAGTTATAAAATAAACATACATACAGTACTACAAGCAAAATGATAAACTTACATATACCTACATAAATATAATACAATACAAACAATTCGGTATGGATTAACAGGACGATTGCGTTAAGTAGTGAAAAAGAAGATCATTGGGTCAAGGCGATAGAAAGTGAGCTTTGACACGGGATTTGAAAATAGGAAGGGATTTGGATAGCCTTATGGATGAGGGTAAGGAGTTCCATAAGCGAACGGATTGGACAGTAAAGGAATTGGAGTAATAGTCAGTAGAATGAGGAGGAAATTTTAGGAGCAGTTTACGGCAAGAACGCATATCATAACCTTTGGCAGATTGCTGAAAGGAGAAACGCTGCTAATTAATTGGAAGAAGTGGCGGACCTTACGCGTTTTTACATGAAACCCGACATTTGTACCTAGTATTGTATCTTTAGTAAAGATCTGAAAACCAGAAAAAGACATTTGGTCATCTTGGCATCAGGAGGATCTTTAGTAAAGATACTGCATGGAAAATGCTAAAAACAATAATAACCATTTGCACCTCTTCTTAAATGCAATACATAAGTAGATTATAAATAGAGTGACTGAACATAAAAAAACTATCTAGATAGTATCTTATTGAAGATAGTGCTCCGTGAAGGCTTCAACCAACAGTTGTAGAGTGAACGGAAGTCTATCGAAGCCACGACCCCCAGGATCAACTTGTATTTTCTAGGCCTACGTTCTTATTGTTCGTTCAAAATAATGAGGTAAGTATCAATAATACTAACTCGATCTCAAGAGTGCTTTTACTCGAAGTTCGTTTACGTACGTGCGTGCGTGTCACTTGTCGTGCGCACGCGCACCGTGACACTGAGTGTCATGACACGCACGCGCACGGAGATACAACTGGGATAGCTATAAATGTTTGTTTAATACATTTCCCACACCTGTTCTAGAGGTGTGTAGAGAATTAGGTGTGTAGTAGATGAAACTGACACTTTGGAGTGCCTGGCACATTATGAAAATCTAACAGCTTACAGCGACCGACCTCAAGTTAAACTACCTATATCCAACAGCTTGAAAATACCCTTTAGTTTCTGGCATGGACAAGTGGAGTATGACTTAGCGTTATTTCCTATAACATGGATGGCTGCTCTCTCTGTCACAAGTTGCCGATGCTAGGCAACATAGGAAGTAAATATAAATGTCAGTTGTTGAAAAATAGTGTTTTGCTTGAGCTGCTACCAAACCCAAAAAATCCATAATATTTCTGGCGACCGTGAAAAGCTTATAAAAGTACCTCAATCTTCTAGCTAAAGTAATAATGGAAGCAGCTAAAAGAAAACGTACGCAACTCCGGCGAGAATTTACGTCCGTATTGAAATTATTTTTGACAGCCGCTGAAAATTTTTCCTCCAATGATCCCGATGCAATTGAGGCCCCATTTACTATCCTCAAAGATGCCGCAGAAGCCCTATTCACAATTGAAGGTAACATCACTGATTTTTTCTGCCAGAGTGATAGTTTTGACGAGTCCGAATTTGCTACGGATCAAGATAAGGCTCTAGAATATAAGGTCCAATGGGCAGAGGCCAAAGCTAAGTATTCAAAGCTTTGTAAGCCATTAACGCTACCTAGACGCAACAGTGAAGTATCACTAGCATCGAACGTCTCAGAGTTCAATACTGTGCCTTCGAATTCACATATTCACCATCATAACAGCGTGAATGTTCTGAGACCTAAGATCGAGTTACCTAAGTTCGATGGTGATATAAAGAACTGGATTCATTTCTGGGGGCAATTCCGCAAGATCGACGAAGATGTTGAGATGGACAATATTGACAAGTTTCAGTACCTTATACAATCTACGACTGAGAACAGCCCTGCACGTCAACTTGTCATGAGCTACCCTCCGAGCGCAGGTAACTACCCGAAAGCTGTAGAAGCCCTGAAGGCGCGTTTTGCGAGAGACGACATGTTGATTGAAACTTATGTAAGAGGCTTACTAAGTTTAGTTTGGACACAATTAAAAGGGACCGAATACAGTCTCTCTCATCTATTCGACAGTCTACAAACTCACCTTCAAGCCTTGGAAACACTACATGTGACAAAAGACAAGTTTGCATCCGTTCTGTACCCTATGATAGAGAGTGCGTTACCCGAAGAGTTACTTCGATCGTGGAATCGCATTCGGACGAAACGCAACTATCATAAGGAAAATGAAGAAGAGGACGAACTCACTAAACTCATGTTTTTCCTACGAGCAGAAGTTGAGTCCGAAGAGCGAATTACAATGGCCCGACAAGGATTTTCAGCAGTTACTTCGCAAGTCCACCCTCCTCCTAGCCCACCCACTGCATGCTTTATATCAGAATCGAGGAAAAACACCAACAATACTAGCGCTGCAACAAAGTCGAACATGTGCCTTTGGTGTGAAAAGGACACACACTCAAGTGTAGAATGTCACAAGGCCACTAAGATGACTTTCAAAGAAAGAATAGAGCATGTGAAAGCTAAAAAAGCATGCCAGATTTGCCTGAAAAGCAATCATATTACTAAAAAGTGCAAATCATATCCAAAGTGTTTGTTTTGCAGAAAACGTCACGTCACTTTATTATGTCAAGATCTGACTGAAAAAAGTCACCCGTCAGCATCCGAAGAAGGATCGAACAATTTACTTTGCCAACTAAAGTCAACAACCTTTTTGCAGACATTAGCAATAAAAATCGTCGCAGGTAAAAAGGAGGTATGTGTTCGAGCACTCATCGATTCCGGAGCTCAAAGATCTTACATCAAGAACGATTTAGCGAAGCGATTAGGTTTGAAGCCCATACGTGAAGAGAGATTAACACATTGCTTGTTCGGCGGAGTAGAAACCAACATGGAAGCACGTCCAATCTACAACGTTAATTTAAAAAGCTTTTGTAATAATTTTTCTTTCAAAATTTCTGTTGTAGGGCACCAAAACATTTGCGGTGTATTACCAAAAGTTAAATCAGATGTATTATTAGAGCAACTGCGACAAAAAGGGATAACTTTGACAGACTCTACGACTACACCCGATGACGTGAGTTTACTTATAGGTGCTGACTTTTCAGGATTTTTAATGACTGGCAATTTTTTACAGCTCGACAACAATCTTACAGCAGTTCAGACTAAGATGGGTTGGACTATCCAGGGTCCTGTCACCGGAGTATTTTCGGCGACTGCGACATCCCTTTACTGCTCATCTAAAGCGGAACTGTCTTATCTGCGGGATTTAGAAATTCTGGGAATCCGAGACCCCAGTGAACAAGTTTCGAAACAGTCTCAAGAAGTAGAAGTGCTACATCGCTTCAACAAAGCTATCTCCGTCAATGACGAAAACAGGTATGAGGTTTGTCTTCCATGGCGCGACAATATTTCCCGTCCTGAACCCAACTATGAGATAGCAAATGAAGGGCTCGTATCAACCACTAGTCGTCTTGAATGTTTAGGTAAGACAGGTGGTTATGATGCAGCATTTAATGAATGGCTAGAATTAGGTATTATTGACAAGGCTCCTTGTCAGGAAACAAATACCGGTCATTTCATGCCACATCACGCCGTCATTAAAAAGTCTAGTGCCACTACCAAAAAAAGACCAGTATTTGACGCATCTGCAAAAGTTTGCTTAAGGATCGCGCCAAAGCTAGCGCTCTATTCGAAGCCACCGGCGTAGATTTAGCTTTTTTTTTTTTTTTCTGCTGAAATCTCAGAGCAAGGGCTAGATTGTGTTGTTCACCTGTGCTACTTAACATTTAGAAGTGGTTGAATCATTATCAAGCTATGATTTCATATGTGCTCTAAGACGCTTTATTGCTCTTCGCGGCAGAGCACGCTCTTTGTATAGCGATAATGGCACAAACTTTGTTGGTGTCAATAACATGCCCAACGCTCTTGACTGGAACGAGATTGTTTCTTATTCGTCAATAAGAAAAATAAAATGGATTTTTTCGCCTCCCAGCGCTCCTTGGTGGGGAGGATTCAATAAGAGAATAGTCGGTGTTGTGCAACAGATGCTGGTGAGGGTTTTGGTTTGGTTTCTGGTTCGAGCTTCTGTCACGCTACTAGAACTCCAGACAGTTCTCTGTGATTGCCTCTGGATATTTAGTACGTCCCTTCCAAAGACTTTACCCACTTGAACTCAGTTCCAGGTCTACCCAAATAAGTCAACCACCATCGACTTTGACTACTCCTACCGACTCGACTAGTGACTCTCCGACTACAACTAAAAACGACGCTATAACGACAAGGTCTGGTCGTCAATCCCGACCGCCAGTTAGGTTTATGTACTAATTAAATTGGTAATTATTAGTTTTAAGCTTTAGACCTTCCGGTCCTCCTCTGTCGGGAGTGTCACAAGTTGCCGATGCTAGGCAACATAGGAAGTAAATATAAATGTCAGTTGTTGAAAAATACTGTTTTACTTGAGCTGCTACCAAACCCAAAAAATCCATAACACTCTCGTCAACAGTGCTTCTCCTGGAAACTTCTCAGGTTTACTCCTTAATGCAAAGGCTTGATACGTAACTGTTGCCACTCGTACCTATTTAGACAGTTGCTTCCTGTTCCTTCTAAATCCTAAAAAGGTTAAACTCATATTTTTAGCTTATTTACGATCCATTTGTGCACGAAATATTAAATAAAAAACTTATTTTCCCACTAAACCGGATATAAATCCGTGTTATCGGAACACCTACGCCAGTCGCTCCAGCATCGACCTCATCAAATGAAAAATACATCAGCTGAAGATTGATCAGAATGACAAGTTACATTACTTACATCCAAGTTGTAAATCGAACTAAGTGTATTTACGGCGGAGATTAGCAATGATCTATGAATCGGCTGCGTGGGCGCGACCTTGCGCGTGCGCCGACAGCTTGTAAACAATGCAACTAACCACCAAATGATACATGTTTAACTGCGTTCTAAACAGTGAAGCTGACATAAGCTAGGAGGGTTGTTGTCAAAACAACGGTAACATGAGAATAATGTCCAGAGATTTATTCACCTTATTTATTTATTTATTTATCTCTAGGAGGACCTTTATTTCTTCAAGAAATCTGTATTACAATTAGCAACTTTCGATAATTTCAAATGACGTTTTGACTGCAAAGGGGTTTTTTTGCGAGTTTGAACAAGATTGCAGACATGGTAAGTTAAAAGAGCCAATTAAAACCAGACAAGTGCGTTTTGTACCAGTCATAGAGTGGGGCTTATAATTTGCCGCCAACATATGTTTTGAGTCAGATAGACGTTAATTCTATCTAACTGTAAGTACAGGCCAAATAAATAGTATGGATGCCAGGCGGAACAATCCTCGACACCGCCCCTAATCCGATCACGTACCGCTACCGGGTTTCTTTGCTGATGCAGATGGGCGAGATGAGACCTGCTGCGGTGCGATTGAAAAAGGCCCATTGCAGTAGTCTACGGCTGACCCTTATGCAAAGCGGCTCAGCGAGCCTCTGCCCCTGCTACTGGAACCTTACTTCAGATCAGACATGCGGCGACTGACTTGAAAATCTCGCCTCAGAACCTTCAGAAACATTGATAAGGATCTACGGTAAACGCCAGGCTACACAATACACATTCCTGGTCTTCTTTCTTGCCCTATTGCGAATAACTGTTATTTTACGAGAGCGAAATTATAAACGGAAATACATAACATAAAGAGCCGTTGCGATGATTGTACCTACATATTCCATCTTTAAACTTGTAAATTAGACAAACAAATCTCTTTGAACCGAATAAGATATTTTCCCATTACATAAACATAGGTCAATAAACTTCATTTATTCATATTGCAAATAGCCTATTGAATTAAGCGTTATTATTGATTAGATAAAAAGCTTTTAACGAACAATAAATCAGGCGCGGCGGATGAAAGCGGACGCAGAAAGTGTTTGAAAGTGAGCGAGAGACAAAAGTGCGCAGGGGCACGAAGTGACAAATGGACCGGTGACGTCATTGTGTGCAAGGTTTCATTACGTGACCAGACAATTCGTTCACTTTTCAATGAATGTGTAGATCTACTTATTATGAACTGCGGCTCGTTTTGTAGTCGACTTTGAAATTGCGATTTACGTACTTTATAAATAAATCCGTATTCCAAAGAGTTTGAAGTCTAGAATACTTAATAGTTTCTTTAAATCAATCTTTGACTTCGATCAGGAATCTCTGAGCTATCTCCTTCACCCATAGTCATCTGACTCCAACAGATGGTCAATCTGTTTACCTTTTCCTCTTAAATACCTTAGACACATTCTATACGCACCAACCATTTTGATGCTCACTGTAACAAAAAAGTTTGATGTTAGATACTCAAAACTCAAGTATGTCTAGATGATACTTTCGAAGTGTAAATAATTAGTAGATATTAACGATAAACGATACTCTGATCTGAAGGAACTTTTCCGTAACACTTTCACACAAAATGTTCGTCACATGTTCTTTGTCCTGGGTATGGGGATTGAGGATTGAACCTACGACCTTCAGAGCAATATTTGTTAGCAACGGCCAATAAATAATACCTACTCAGATCATTTTTAAATTACTACTTTCTGACCTTGAATCTGTCTTCTAAATAAGTATCGAATTTCACGTCTCCGATACCAATTTAGCTGAAGACCACAAACAAGCATGGGTTAACCTTAATTGTTATTAATATTCGATTGCCAGAAACTAAAATGGGACACGCACAATGGGGTCACATTTATGTCAGCAGTTTCTAGAAATAATTTTCCTGTTTGTTGTGTCTTCGCGGAGTTTAGACCATATTAGGATAAACAAGTTTAAAATGGCACTTGGTTCAACCAGTTGATTAAGTTTAACTATAAAGATAAGAAATAATTACACCTTGTTGTCTAAGAAAGGAAAGATTTCCTATTAAAACAAAGTCGTTGCTAAGGCTAAGTTAGACAGTCGTGGACTTAGTGCCTAGAGACGTTATCTACGGGATCATGTTATATTAACACCTGCATTTTCATAGTTGAAAAATTGTGCACTGAAAAAGAGAACCTGCATCAACTCCAAAGCTTTACGAAACTTCGTTAATATTGCACCGGAGTAGACCACATACAGAACGTGTATGCAAGTTCCACATAGTAATCTGTAGGTACCTTTGCGTGAAATTTAACAGAATACGCCCAAAGGTCGCTTAGTTACCTTGCCATGAGCCTTCGAGCATTTGAGTGCAGTGTGCACTGCGCATTGGTGGGGTACAAACATACATACAGACATGATTCATGCACCCGCGCACGGCGCCGTCTGGATGAGCCTCACTACTAAATGTTTAGGATTAACGCAAACGAATAAGTAATCAGACGCAGAGATGACATTCAGCTTACAAATAAATAAACCTTCCCAAATTTGGCGAAAATATGGTTCCCAGTTTTGTACTGTAAAATGTGATCGATTAATTAGTTTGACGTTATTTGGCACACAGTTACGAGTACTTCCTTCATTTACATATTAAAAATCGTCATTACGTTATACATTTTGACATAATATGTATAAGTAAAGTAAACGTTCTTTAGTACTTTAGTAAATTGCGTAAGTAAGTAAGTAAGTAAGTAAGTAAATTGCGATGCGTATCATATTGATCGTCTACGGCGACCCTTATTGAATGCTTACACTCCGCGTGAAACTGAGAGTGGCCGCGGCGGCGCGGGCGCAGCGCAGCAATGACAACTCCGTATAGGGCAGCACACCGCCCTTGTCCCACTCGCGGAGCACGACACATGGGGGTGAATGCCAAAATGACAGGGCTCACACAACACAACAATGCGTAATTTATAAACAGGAATATAGTTTTTGTACACAAATATTAATAAATCCGAGAAAATTATAGCCTTTTAAATAAACGACAATAAAATTTGTTTTATGCTCTCTTTTTGTAAAGGCTTAAGAATTTATTCAAAACAATAAAAATGTTTTACTATTTCTGATTTTCGGAAGCAAATACATGAAACCTCTGAACGCGACATTTATCTTTATTGATTAGCTTCATTGAAACTTAGTTAACTGAGACTATTGGATAGCCGATGGAAAGATCTAACTGTAACTGAATCTGATTTACAAGATGAAAAGTTTGTTTTTGATTGGCCGAGACAAAAGCTGCTGCATGCGTCCTTTTGCATTGTTTGTTTGCTGCTGTTGCTGAGTCTTAATTAGTCAGCAATTTACGATCAACTATAAGGAGAAATTCTTTAAACATCTAATCATCATTCCTAATGTGTGATCAGGATTCACCATTGTTCGTCTTGCTGACCACACAAAAGTTACAAAGCCGGCTACGCTTGAGTGCCACCTATGCTGTCAAACGTATGTCACTAGGCTATGGTGCTCGCTTACCGTGATGCAGCCCCACCAGCTTACCTCAGAGCTTTTTAAAAAATAAACATGTACCTTCTTAATTATAACGTAAGTACATCCCTGAACAATAAATTCTGAATGGAATTACACCATATAGACTCGAGCAAGCGCGCCTGTATCAGTACAACGAAGCGATTTATAGTCTGATGCAACATGCATGAGCCCCAGCCTTCGCGGGCCGCTACCAAAACGAGGATTTATTACTGGCAACACCAAGTATCTGTACAAAGCACTTAGAGGCTTTAACGGCAGCCACTGACATGTATGACATCAGGGCTACAATAGTTACTTACATTGAAATGGAAGGCAGGCGTGGCCGTGATGCAATTGTTGGAAATCTTCTTCTTAGATTCTGAATACCCGTGCGACTCTCACAGCTTTACTGGGCAATGTTTATTTATTTATTTAAACTTTATTGCACAAATAGGGTACAATAGGCGAACTTAATGCCATATGTCATTCTCTACCAGTCAACCTTTGGGTCGTGCAGAGATTATTAAGTTCGGGTGCGGTGAAATATATGGAATCGTAGGAGGCTAAAAACAAGTTACTGAAACATTAGATATATACTGTATAATATATATATATATATACATATATATATGATACAATACTAAAGATGCATACAATATTAAAATACATACTAATAGACAAATATAAATAAACACAATTACAAAAAATATTCACGAACTCGTTTCTTAAAACTATGTTTGGTCTGAGACACTCTGATTGTAGGAGGCAGAGAATTCCAGAGCCGTGTCGCTTGCACAGTGAAAGAGAAGTCAAAGAAGTCAGTGCGATGAGGAGGTGTGGAAAGAAGTAAGTTATTACTTATTAGTAGAGCGACGATGACGATCATGAGTGTTATGAAGGAATTTAAAAGATTCTTTGAGATAGGAAGGAGATTGCGGATTGAAAAGTATGTTATACCTACAACGTGCAAAGGATTCTGGTCGATCTGCACTGACGGATGGGAAGCCACATGTTTAATTAATGGAAACCATACCGACCAAACCATGAGAGTGAACTGCTGACTTGGTTGTGTTCCACGCCTTATCTTTCGCTGCATCGCGTACAAATTACGATGACATTTTTACTTAATATTTTCAGCCTACGCAGTTTCTTGGCCCAAAAATCCGAAAAAGGATTCAAAGATTCTTATCAAAGATTTTAAGTCTGTAATTAGTATATGCGTCATAGTTTTTATGTGGTTGATTACCGATGAAAAAAATATGCTTACTCTCATATTTTTTTATCAGCTTTATTCGAAAACCTTTCATATTTTACACTTCAAAGGCTGGCATCATAACAAAACAAGAAAGAATGTCCCAAATAACCAGCCCCGTGTTCAGGCGGGATAAGATGCAGACTATGACAAAATCTTGTCACGCATTTTATGATAAGATAAGATATACTTTATTGCACAAAGAAAAGAAATTTCACAACTATGATTACAGAGGCGGCCTTATCACTGACAGCGATCTCTTCCAGACAACCTTCCGGTAGAGAAACTGGGAAACGAAGTAGACGCAGTGATGTGAGATCGTTATTAACAGATTTAAATATAAATTAAATATAGGTCTGGTAGCATAGTGGTTAGTGGAACCGCCCAGATTGCGGAATACGCTAGTTCGAGTCCGACTAGAGTCCAAGACCGAATGTTTTTTCGCAGTTTTCTAGAATTTATCCCTTGCGATTCGCATGGTTTTGACGCGAGGAAAAGCAAGTGAAAAAGTTTGAAAACGTTTATACGCAAATAACGTAGGCTGCGGTTACCGCAGTCGGTACTCTTGTTTGCCACAGTCGTATAAAAACAACCGTGGAATGGCTCATGACGAACTCACGACCCAAGAGGTAGTTTTTCTCACGTTCCAAGAGTAATATCTGCTTGCTGGCGTAGTCTACTTGTTTGCCAATGCAAAACGGCAGTATTGTTGATTGACATTTACTTACAAGCGCATGTAATTACACGCGTGTGACAAACAATGATAATTACTAATGATTCCGCTATCTTTAGCTATCACCGTTATCTTCGCGTTATGTCTGATAGCAATCAGACAATACTGTCGGAGAGTTCGCGGAGATGATATTGCATCGAATGGATTCAATTAACCTTTTGTCAGATGTTGAAAATGTTTTTTTTTTGTAAAACAATACATTTCTAAATCGATTTTAAAATGACAAAATAGTGAACGAACTATAAAATTTAGGGGTTTGTTACATGAAAAAAAAAATGGAAATTAATCCACACAGCGCCACCTAAAAAAAATATTAAGCGAAGCTTGTACCTGCTATGTGTACTAAACAACGGATAAACTTACTTAAATACTACATGACAAACATAGAAAACACCCAGACCAGTAACAACAGACATAATAAACACACGAATTTTTGTACAGTACGGGGATCGAACCCTCTGCCTTTACTTTACTAACTAACTTCTGAGCCTGTTTTTCTTTTTTATAGTCTTCTTCAAGATGACCTCACTCCACCTGATGGGTAGCAGCCGCGAGGTCCAGATATGAGGTTGACAAGCACAGTAATGGAGAACTACTTTGCTAATCAATCTCATTTTGAAGGCCTGCATAGCCTTATTCGATTAACTTAGCGCTTAATTGGGACGCACACAACAGGTAAGCCACGGGCAGAAGCTAGTGCAGCGTGCACTATGCAGCGACTGCAGGAATGCAGCGTCACGGTCACGGCGCGTGCGTCCCCACCGGCCGGCCTTCGCACCTGCGCCGGCGTCGCACAATGGGAACAGCGCACGAGGATACCTACATCTCATAACTACATACCCATCTTGAATCCGACACGACTATATCTGCGCTGTAATACTTTAGGAATCCTGAAGATTCAGACCGCTGCAACAGGTCCATTTCTAAGCTAAGGCGTTTGAGCGTAAATGTAAAACGATCTACCCCTTATTAATAAAAACTGACGCAACGCTGAAGCATACTTTAAGCAATTGACGTGTTAAGTCACTTACTCTCAAATGGCGGCAGCAACCAGAATGAAAGTGACAAAGCGACTACGATACTACCCGACTTAAGTTTTTATGAATAGGAGGGTTTATGGATTGTGTTGCCACTAATGACAAGAGACGACTCTAAACATACTTTGAAAATATCGAACGATGCTCTTACTCCTTAGCAGAATGATAAGCAATAGTACTATTATGCGTTATTGCCATGATACTTTGAACAATTCTGTCATAGCATCAACCGTATTCTAAACTACCGATTTTATTTTAGGTAAGAAGCATTCGGTCCAGGTTGAGCTTCCTTAGTAGGTATTCCTATCTTAAACAAAAACACAGCATTGATAAATGCAACAACAACAGACAAAATTTATCGATATTCTAACTTATTCTCGAGATCAACTAAAGAATAACCAAGTCGTGATATTGTCTAATAGTTTCACGACAAACTTGAAGAGATGGCGTTGCTCCTTTGCTTTCATAATTCTAGTTTATGGATGAGCAATATTAAGAATACCTGAAGCAAAAACACAACATTAGGGTTCATGTTCCCATTATGATACCTACGAAACTCCAATCCGAAAGTCATAGACAGATGCGAATAAACCTTCAGATGTCTAATTGAATAAACAGACACAGACTTGTACTTTCAAATTGAATAAGTAGATACCATTGCGAATATGAGCAGATTTCTCTAAACCCGTCCTATTACAGAATCGTTAAATCAGGACTGAATTCAATACGCCACGTAACAAGAAAACAACATTAGTGCGAAGTGACACACCACGCACAATGTTACACAACCGTTTGAGTTATCCCTTACTAGGTATTTAATTATTTACTGACGTTTTTTGTTTTTAAGACTTGGCTCTATGGAGCTAGCTTGCCCCTACGTAGCCTCTTTACTGTATTCTTAAAAACGTTCGGGTTATAAGCGACTGGAAACCCAATGCAAACAGACTATTCCACACCTTCGCCTGTGCCTTCGCTGTGCGCATTTATAGGTAGAGAAAAGGGCTTCGTCCTAGTAGCAGAGATGTCGACCCTATACACCCGCATTTTCGCGGGATAAGCTTATGTACTGAAATCACGGCTCACGAAATGCTGGCTGGAAGAGATGGATAAGGTTGCCTATGAAAAATGCAAGATATGCATGAATAGGTACACATGAAAAAAAAATCTTGAACCCGCAACATTTAGTGTGTGGAACTGCTAATTCTTAATTCTAACATTTCGTGAATGGTTCAGCTATGTTCAGTACACTTTTCCTGCTCTAGATAGTATTGTTTATGAGACGGGACACAATTGAAAACACTGACTGCTAAACACACTGATATAATATAGTTGAATGACACGGTTCGGGACGCAGCCCCATATTTTTTTCGCATATGGCAATCCAAAATAGGTTTTGAATCTTACTGGTGGACTGGTGGGCAAGGAGCGCTATTCACCGTTTCAGACATCCAGTCGACCAATCTTTAGATAGAAAGTTTCGAAACTATACAATGCAGCAATGGGATTCACTTACTTTTAGTTTTTGATATTTTTTTATCGTTATGGTTTTGCTGCTGAGGATTAAATTAATGAGATGACATCCAAAGAATTCAAAAAAGGTAAATCTGATGAAGATTGATTAAATCAAGTAGGTGGAAACATAAAAGAGCACTTATTATGACCTGGTGTATCGCTAGACTTAGTTAGCAAATAGTATTTTTTCTCTCGATAAGGCGTTGAGTCGTCGTGACAAGTCGGCGCCGGCGCAAGTGACACACAGCCATAGCTGGAGAGCATATGGACGGCCATATGGCTGCCCTCACAACTTACAAACACACTTACATAATTTGTAGGATCTGTCTTGTTCGGTGCTGGCATACACGTCAAGGAAAGTTCAACGAAATCAAAATCTTATTTGTTTATTGTACTGATTGCGACATAGTAAAGTGTTAATCAATAATTATCGCACAGTTTAATTACTGGTGTCGTCCCTGGGGACACCCTGGAACTGGTTCTACTTAAATCTTCTACCTGAAATAAGTACCGACCCGACTATTGAATTAATATAATAAGACAAACAAACTGACACATCCAGGGAAGGTTAACATAGAAACGAACGACTAATGTTTAACAACTTATATTTACTTAGAAAATCAAGGTTTGCCAAGCTACAATAAATGGGTCTCTACATCGTCGCTAAACCTAACATCTTAACTTGACTTACAAAAAAACACAGTGGTTTTAGCAATTTTTTGAAAATTCAAAACTTTTGATCAAAACACTTACAAACTAAAGTAGCACGGTCGATCGGTTTGTACCTAACGTAGAATAAGTTTACAAAATACCCAAGTCGACTTTATTGCCGGTGAATTAAAATTCCGTGTTAATTTTTGCAAAAAGTGGTTTATGCTTAGTCAGTGAGATGTAATCAAAGTGAAGCAACAGTTCAGTTTAGTGTCAGTCGCAGACGGAATATGGACTCGTATTTATGCTGCTCGATTTCTAACCCAAAACCAGAGCGTGGCCCTGTCAGGACGATCTAAAATCATGATCAAAAACTAAAAAAAGCTTTCGTTGGGTCTTTAAAGCTGTTTCTACATAAATCAACACCCCAACGTATTCACTTCATATCCTGTTTAACCATTTGAATCATTTTATGTTTATCCAACTTTATACATTTTTGATTGGTGAACTGGGGTAATGACGACACCAGTCACCAATTCACCATGCTTTAGTAAATAATAACTGGGACTGTTTGAACAACTGAATAAAATATAGTATTAATATAGCCTTCAGTTAATAAACTGTTTAAATCATTGACTTACGCAACTTAACACATAGTAGATCGATATGGGTTCTACACACCCTGAATGGGTGAACTCAATGTATCACAATAGCACTGGTAAGTGGGTTCTTACCCAGCTAAAAAGAGGGCCTGGCTAGCAAATATCGCTTTTTTTACTTCAGAATTAAGCTCTTAACACCATCCGATTGCAAAGTTAAAATCATGGTTTGTTCAAAATAAATCTCTCACCGAATTCTTCAGCGACTTCCAGTAGCCGTTCTTTGTAAACAGTCGACTCTCTGGCGTGAGCGACGACAGGCTCCGTGCGATCTTCCACCAGCAACTTGTCATATGTCTCCGGGTCATCGAACGTCTTCTGAGCTCTGACAGGATCCATCAGGGCGTACGGGAAAATTCCAATCGCGAGACAAAGGCTCAACATGCGACTCCGCTCACACCATTCCAAAAAACATTCCCTGTCGTAACCCAAATCCTTGATCCTTTCCTTAGTGACGTTCTCCAAAGAATCAAAGAAGACGCAATAGTAGTAATGAAGGACTTTCCTTTCATGCTCCTCTCGGAAAGATCTAGTCGTAGTCAGGTACAGCATCCCCATCACATCGAAAGCTGGAGGACCATACCGGACACACTGATAATCTATAAGAATAGCGTTAGCTGGCAAACCATTTTCATACCGAAACATTATATTATTTACCCACAAATCTTTATGCAAAACCACGTTGAGAGTATCTTCGTATTCCTTTAAACTGTCACATGCTTCTATGAATTTTTCGGAGATATTTTCTTCTAGATTCGGTATTTCTTTAGTAAACTTAGACGAAAAAGTGTCGAGGAAATTAGCGGTGAGTTTAGCTGAAGCGCGCAACCACGGCGAGGCTCGGAACGTCGACTCCGCCATGATGAGTTCGTGCTCTTTAAGGAAGTTATATGGTTTGGAGGGCTCGCTCTTTCTGGTCTCGTAGTTGGCGAACGCGGCGTGGAAGCGGGCCAGAGAGGCGACGGTGACGAACTCATGGGCCAGGTCGAACGTTTTTTGAGAAGGCCATGAAGAGTAGCCTTCCACAGTCAGATCACGCAGCACGAGCATTGATTCATTGCATATCAGGGCTTTTGTGCACCAAGGGTTTGGATCTAGAAAAAAAATGGTGTTGTATATATCGCCATCATTAATTTAACATCGGAGAAGGAACGATAATTACGATGATACTCGTATAGAGCTATCATTGATTGATAGACAGACCTACAAGAGTTCAGGCAAAGGGTAGAGGGCTGGAAAACACTCACTTTGGCAACATTACTGTGCCAAAAAATGTATTCGCTCTATGTCTGCGCGCTATTATAGTTTATTTAAACGCATCTAGTATACCGACCACTCTAAAGAAATAAATAGTAATGTTATTCAGTAGTCAAAGCCCTGCCGAATTAAGGATCAGAAACTGTTTGTTGTTTGTTGTTTTCATATGTATTGATCATGCAATATTTTGGAGTGCCCAGTAAAATGAGAAAATAAGAGCAAGAATGAAATTGATGACCACAAACGGAGTCAGTGCAAATTTATTTACCAATCATTAACAAGAGATAACATTTTCAGGGGAGTTTGCGCTGCGCTTGAAGCTAGTATCAAGAATGCATCAGCCCATTTTCAATAAATAAAACGTAAACATACCTTCGACAGGAAACATTTTCTCGAACAGCTGGAACATGATCATCTCTCTCCTGTAGAAGTTGGCCTCGTTTATAAAGTCAGCTTTGGGCTTGTTCCCTGGCGGAATGCGTTTGATGAACAGGTTGATCGTCTTCAGCCGACTCCCCGCTTTCACGTTAAGGGTTGCCTTCAGGTGGTCTCCGAGGAAGCCGGCCAGTCCTTCTGCTGCTGGTCTAATCTTGCAGTCTAGCACTTCCCATAGCCCCTCACTCACATATTTCTTCACTATCTGATGCACCTGCTTCTCCGTCAGGACATCTTCCAGTTTATAAAGGATTGATTCACCAACCATGATGCCTGAATCACTGATTTCAATTTAATTTTCCTAATTCAATGCCCGCAGTTTTATACTCATCCGTATCTGGCTATGAGAACTGTTTGATGACTTTATTATGAACTACGTTACGCTAGAAGGAAGCAATTTAGCCCTTACCACTTATCTGTATAAGAACTCCTGAAACCGAGGCATCAGATGACATAGTGCATCTAGTTTCGAAAGATAAGGCAGAATGATTTATTTTTGAAGTGTGTAATTAATAAATATTGGGTTTGGAATTAATTTGAATAATAGAACATTACATAGATGTAGTATCTATGTTATGTGTATTTTGTAACTCCATTTTCTTTGTTTCTGACGAGGTTTAAAGCATAACTTAGTTCAATAAGTAAATGTTTTATACTGCACTAGCAGCCGCCCGCGACTTCGTCCGCGTGGACTTAGCTGTATGTGAAATAGATTTACCCGCTTTTCTGTTAAAATTTTCCTGAATTTTCTTTGCTATAAACCTCACTGAGCTCGAGACCTTTCCAACGAAAGCAAAACCGTGGAAATCGCTTGGTGCGATCTGGAGTTATAGCGTCAGGAAGGAAAACCCGACTTATTTTTATATAGTAGATGATGATGATGATACATGCAGGCAGGCTCTATCTGGGGTTGTAATAATCTAATCATACGGCCATATAATAAAGTCGTTCAAATCAAAGTCCATCAGCTATCTCGAATGGCCAGCTTACACTGATATCGACATAAAACACTCTATACCTAGACTAAAACTCAAGGGTACTCTACCTTTGCCACTACGCCACTAGTGGCAGATTGTGCTGGACATATTTACATGTAAAACCTTTTACTATCACTCTCTGGGAAATAAATATTTTCATTTCATTACAGCAGTTCGTCGGCGAAGCGGGATTCTCTCGAGAGGTAACGCCACTCCTCATCGCGGAGTCCAGTGTTTCATCATGCTTCCCGCAGTGCCGTGTTCCTAATGATCAGATCTTAATCACAACGCTTGATGACTGCTTGTGTGACGTTCGTGATCAATTTCGCGCTGTTACCAAAATTAAAGAACAATATTGAGCACCCTGGTACCTAATTAGACTCCAGACGAGTAGGGGGTATTCTAATACACCGGCCAATCGAGGCGACTACCTTGTTCATAATGAAAATATGAATAGGTAATACCTAAATACACACATCAAAAGTGTCTAGGGATATCTCAAGCATTTTCATACAAAGTATAGCTATTGGGGAGGCTGTAAAAATTAAAATATTGATACCAACGTAGAAATTTTTAGGACACAGAAACTGCTATATCTGCCCTTTCAGATTGTATAAAGAAATTCATTGTGGTAGCATTATTGTACAATCGTAAGGACGTTAAAAAAAAGACAGATTTTTCTTTTAAAAGGTTTCAAAATTTTAGCAAAATCAAAGATATTAGATAATGCTCAGCATTATCTTAGAATAACTCGAGGAAACAGGCATAAGATAAAGGTTAAGAATATTACAAAAAAATGTTTGATTTTGCTAAAATTTTGAAACCTTTTAAAAGAAAAATCTGTCTTTTTTTTAACGTCCTTACGATTGTACAATAATGCTACCACAATGAATTTCTTTATACAATCTGAAAGGGCAGATATAGCAGTTTCTGTGTCCTAAAAATTTCTACGTTGGTATCAATATTTTAATTTTTACAGCCTCCCCAATAGCTATACTTTGTATGAAAATGCTTGAGATATCCCTAGACACTTTTGATGTGTGTATATGCCTGAATTACATGTGCACGTTGTCCATATTCGTCAAAGTCAGTGCTAGAAATTCCAGGACACGACCTGAAGTCATGATCAGACGTAGTCAAACAACTTAATACGTTATTCAATAATTGCAATGCATTATGTTCCTTCCTATATCAGGCAATATGATAAATAACGGCAAACAATTATATTTATTTATTGACTAGCTATTTCCGACGTGGTGAATGAACTTTTTTTCTCCAGAACGTACCGTTCTGATAACGTAACAACATAATGGCGTGACATTACTAGCGTCGGTAAGAATCAATCTGCGAACTGCTGTTGATACTTTACTGAGAATTCCAAAAATCGAACTACGGACTCAATCAGAGTAGGTAGCATTTTTACAGCTTGCGAGTCCATCCTAAGCTGAAAGGTCTAAATAAAAAAAATCCGACTTCGTTTATGTGTTATGTAAAAACCCTAAAACAAGAAAGTCGGCATACCTGAATAAACTCGCCTTAAGAAATAATGAAACGGTCGGTCGGGAGTTCGGGACCCATTTAATTAAAAAAAAAATTAAATGTTTTAATTTATACAGGGTGTGTTTTTCATCCTAAGCTATGAGGAATATCTGAAAATGCTCAAAGGAGTCTCGAGGCCGATTTAGACAAAAACTAAAACTGTATATACCCCACACTGCCTTAAACACCGGTGGGTGTAAGAGGGGAGGCACCACTCCCCTAGAGGTGAGCCGGAATGCTGGCACAGCGCGGCAGGGTTTCACGGGTAGAGTGCCTCCTAGGGAGAGTTCTTGGTGAACCCTGGTCATGCGCAGAAGAAGGCTGCCCCGGTGTTTTAGTTTCTTCCCGCTGTCGGTGGTTCTTCCATAAATGTACATAAATGTATTTCACCGGGTGAAAATAAAGGTTTTTTTTAATTTAAAATGGGTTTGCCTTTGACCTCAGACTCACCTGATGGTAAGCGATGACGAGGCCGAAGGTGGAACACGCTTACCCAGAAAATGCCTATTCACTCTTGCCTTGAAGACAGCAAGGTTAGCGTAAAGCAGACTTAAAATTGAAATGCGAGATTGCTAATAAAACACAAAAATTACATGTATAAGTAAAGTTTATTCGCCATAAAAAATCGTTTATAATTTTTATTTATAATAATACTTGTAACAAATGTATACCTATACTTAACCTAAGTTTATTTAATTCAAAACTGGCAACATTACCTTTTGAGCGCCAAAGTCACATTTATGACGAGCAATTGCGGGTTTTGTACGCCAACGACGTCTCACAAAAACACTCGACAAAAATAAGAAATAAAGACATTGGAAACCATTAGTGGTATTTCAATTCTACATTTCTCAAGAAAGAACATCTCTCAACATGTGAGGATAAGAAACAGGAATCTTAAAGCCACAAGTACTGAGAAATATCAAATTGAAACACATGTCATTTTATCCTAGTAAATACCATGTCCAGCAGGCCAGTCTTATATGTGTACCGCTAGTGTTGTGATGTGGAAGGCATACAGACGTGTTATCTACGTATAATTACATTTATATTTATTTCTAATACGCCATAGATTTCGTAATCGTTACCTTGCTACATCATTAAGAAAGTTTAAAAATGGAGTATCAGCAGCGCCAATGTCGTCCAGTCGTCACTATGGACAGTAGTGTTGTGGTTTACTACTATTCTATTGTAATGTTTATAAATATTTATGTACCAAGTGTTTGAGCTTACATAAAATATATATCCCACGCTTATATAAATATATAGGGAGTGGGAGATAACATACTTTGAATGAAACATCTCAGATTACCTATTTATCGACTCTTGGCGGCACAATTATTTTCGTGGGTATTTTTGTTGACTTTTTGCTTTGGCATACAGAACACGGAAGTGCGTTTGAGACTCAGCGCCCAAAAGGTAATAACCTTGTTCTTGTAAAGCTTAATTGGAAGTTTCGTTGTATGAGGAAGACATATTTGCTAAAATTATCATAAATATATTATTTACATTATTTTATAGCCAAAACTAATTACATAAAGGCACTTACTGGCAAGATTCTTAATAATATAAGTATGTTCTCATTAATACTAATAATTCAGTTAAAAGCTGTCCAGGCGAATAAGTATGTTCCCAGGCGACAACAATTTTAAACTAGGCAATTAATTTTGGTATTTTATTCTACCTAAATTAACAAGAAGATCGTAAATAGCACTCTTACGGGCCATAGGTGACAGCCCTAATTTATACTTAAGGTTTTCGATTCGTTTTTACAGAGTCAATTAAGCAAATAGTAATTTATGACTAACTAATAAAATGGAGCCGCACTGAGAAATTTAATGATACTAATTACTCGTAATTACTATTACCAATTTTATGCCGCTTGCCGCTAGTAAGGCATTTTTTTTTTGGCGAATGGTACTGTCTGAGTATTTAAATTACAAATAGTTGCTGATCTCAATGGAAATCGCCATTTTAGTTGTTATACTAAATAATAAATTTGGCTGCGGCCCGATTTTCCATTTTGCACTTTTCATATTTTTAGAAAGTGTCATACCTATTACTATTATCACTTTACTTACTTCTGTGATAAAAAGGCAGGGTAAAATTATGGCGTTAAATAAAGTTAGGTTTTTCCTTTCTCACCATAACCTACTGGAAGTGCATTTTTTTCAATCTCTGATAAGTTTTCT
Organism: Udea ferrugalis; assembly: GCA_950022985.1. Classification (NCBI taxonomy): domain Eukaryota; kingdom Metazoa; phylum Arthropoda; class Insecta; order Lepidoptera; family Crambidae; genus Udea; species Udea ferrugalis. The sequence continues at coordinate 553,093 of OX465527.1, read as the reverse complement.
ATTTACAATGTAAAAAGCATCGTACAACTGACAGCAGCACGTCAGTTTGACAGAACGCGCTGCATGGTTCGTTGGAGCCTGTCTTGAATGCGCTTTTATCTATTCAGAGCGTGTAAAAGCGCCTTCGGCGTATTTCGGACCGCAGTCATTTTAAACTATAGGAAGCTCAAAGTTTTGCTTGAGCTAATTTCATTCTCTGGAGCTTTGTTCAACGTTTTTCTAAGACGATACGAGTCTATATTTTCCTAGCAACTCTTCTATCTGTATGTAAACTTAATAAATCATCATTTTAGAGAGCCACAAAGGTATCAAACCAGAGCAAATGTCAATATCTTATCCATTTTAACTTAAATAGAAATAAAAATAGATATAATAATATTTATCCTTAATATTTCATATTCTGTTTCTCTATAAATACTTACAAAGAATATTTGGAAGACATTTTACAATAAATGCTTTATCTATGTAAATATTTTAATACATAAATAGATGTTTCTTACAAAATATAATTCAACATAATAAGTGATACTTATAAGAGTTATTTTTAATAATAAAATGTTCTACTATTCGAGAAGTGTTTTTATATTGTATTATGTAGCTAAAACTAACTAGCTATTATAATACTACATTTTTGACAAGTAAAGAAGTAACGTTCATCTTGCCATATAATTCGAAACTATAAACTAGCACTACATTAAAACTGACCTAGAGACTTCAGTGTAGGTTAACCACTCAAATATAGCCTCTTCAATAGTTGATTGGCATTACATTGGTTTACACTTGTTTAACATGCAAATAAAATTAACGCATTTAGTTTACAAAAAGTCGGAATACTGTACTGACAACACAGAGTTCATGCCAAGCCCTTTTTTATAAATATACTTCAATTGTTGCCATAAAAGGCTGTTTATAAGAAAAGTATAAAATAGTCTACATAAATATATGTAGATTTATTGCGTCAGTCTTGTTTCACACGCAGGCGTGTTATAGTTGAATAGCTACCTTTTTTAGCATGTGAAGCATATTTCTGTGTAGTTCCTTAACTTTATACACACTTAAAATATATAATATCGTAGGAAGACGTAAGGAAGTATTTATTTCAAATATATTTGAAAAAACATTTTTGCATACATAACATAACATACCCTCACGACCATATCCCTAATGGGTTAGTCAGAGGCGCACTGACTGTTGCCGTCATGGTGAACGGAACATTCAGGAGCCCACATTTCGCCGAGGGAATTTGAACCCAACGTGGCAAGGGGCGAGCCTACCGCCGTTATCCGGGTTGCTTGGGTTTCATATCGGTGTTTTCCATCACCGGAGAGTTAGCCACAAATTTTACAATGAACACAAAGTAGGTTTGTTCCGGCCGGTTTCGATCTCGGGACCATCGGGTTCCGAGTCGGAGTGTTTAACCACTAGGCCACGACGCTCTCCAAAACATTAAAAAACATTTTTGAGACCATCTTTATTGGACCCATAACTCAATTATCTACTGTATCAGGTTTATATTGTGAATGTACTCACCTGTGCGCGTGCCGCCTGTGGAGGTAGACTGAGAGGAGGTCAGAGGGTGCAACGGTCATGGATACGTGTGTGACGTCACAGGCAATGAGGCCGGAAGATAGACCGGTGATAATGGTAGTAGCAGAGTGAGCGTGGGACGTCACTCAATTACTGTCACGCGCCTCAGTAGTGGTCCATGCGTGAAATTATGCGACAAGAGAATAAACTGCCATAGTTCAGAAAAGTAGCAAACTGAAGTGGCAATGGGGTGGTCACATTTATTTGTCAGAGAACCAAGGTCTTCGAATGCAGGTGACGGCTTGCCAAACGTGCTCTGAAACGGTTTTCGGCCAGCAAAATTGATGACTTGAGGTTGAGGAGGTTAGCTGGTAGTGACTGGTCATTTGGCGTACTTTGGGCGAGACCTATGACTCACGTCTCTACCCCCCAGTCGATGTATGCTAGTCCAATGTTGTTGACGTGAGACAAGTGTAGCGCCAGCGATTAGACGTCACAGAGCCGACCACAAGTGCGTTAATAAAAAAGTTTTTCAAACACAGGTTTTGTGTGACATTCGCAACCCGCTAACGGGCGAACGCTTATCTACTGTCTCTCTTACTCATCGCTTAGTACAGTGGCGCGTAACAGCCGGTCGATGGCGGCGGCGAGGAGGTATTGGCAGGGTCGGATCACCAGGACACTACCAGTGCTTTAAGCTCAGAGTGACGTCACAAGGTCACCGGCCTACTAATTCCCCATATCTGGACCTCACGACTGCTTCCCATCAGGTGGAGTGAGGTCATCTTGAAGACCAATATAAAAAAAAAAAAAAAAAAAAATTGGCAAAACTTTTAGGCGAAACTTATCTAAAATCGTTTGACTCGCGATCGCTACCATGCCATAAAGTAACTGAACTTGAAGGTTATCATGGCGTTTGCAACAGTGCCAAAATATCGGAACATCGTATCAATCCCAACTTCCCATCCCAAGGATTTTAATTTTAGTAACCATGAAAGTTTAAAGAATTATAGAAGCTTGTCTAATGTCTCTCTCTCACAGTTCACCGACACTGTCCATTGTTGGCATGCTCCAGCCTGGTCAAAGCGGCTCGTAGCAGCTTATCAGCGGCGGTGGGTGCGGACGGGTAGTGCGGGGCGGCGGCGGGGGGCGGGGGCCAGATCACAGGGACACTACTAGTGTTTTAAGCTTACTGTGACGACACAAGATCACCGGCTTACTAACTGGCAAAACTATCGGGCGAAACTCTTCTAAAATCGTTTAACTAAAGTAATTTGAAGGTTGACATGGCGTTTGCGACAGTGCCAAAATATCGAAAAATGGTATCAATCCCGAATTATAGGATTTTAATTTAAGTAACCATGAAAGTTTAAAGAACTATATAAACTTATCTACCGTCTCTTGCTACAGTTCACCGACACTGTCCATTGCTAGCGTGCTCCAGCCTAGTCAGCGCGGCTCTTGCAGTCTATCGGCGTCGGCGGGCGCGGACGGGTAGATGGGGGCGGCGGCGGGGGGCGGGGGCACGCGCCACGCGACCACGTGCTCGCGGCCCGTCGTCATAGACGCGCACACAATCAACAGCTGACCTGACGCCCACAGGCTAAGGAGCGGGACAGGACGAACGCTCATCTACTGTCTCTCTCTCGCGCACTGGTGGCGAGTAGAGTAAGATTACCGGGACACACGCTTCAAGCTTAGTGTGACGTCAGAAGGTCACAAGGCTTACTAACTGGCAAAACTTTAGGGCGCAACTTATCTAAAATCGTTTAATTCGAGATTGTTAATATGTCATGACGAGTTTCCAAAAAAATTTCGGCATTATTGCAAACGCCATGATCAGATTTCATGCTCAGTTACTTCGTGATAGTTTCAAGAACGATTTGCATGTTAGTGACCACTATCTACTTTGTCTCTTTTGTCCTATATTACAATGTTATCCCTTGGAATGTCGGAGGAGCTGATTCAGTTCATCAGGGAATTGGTGCAGTTCGCATGTGGCAAATTTAGCCTTGTCTTTCGTGCTAAAAATTGACCATTGGCATTTTGGCATTTGCGCCATTTTGGCGTTAAATACAGACTCGCGCGCCATTTTGGCGTTAAATACAGACTCGCAACGATCTACCGTCATTTTAGTAAGATTCGGCACAGTAAAGGAATATAACAGTATTGTGACTTCAACGAAGCGGACGGAACGCAAGTTATACCTACGCGTCCCGGTTACGAGGGTGATACGATGGCTGTCAGTCGCGAATGCGCCGCGCGCCTTGCAGTGTCGGACGGACAGTTTTATGTGTTTTGCACCATTTTCTGAACATAATATTGTAAATGTACTATGGCAAGGCAAGATTATTTTTTTTATTGTGCTGTTTTTGGTTGTTTGAATTCATCAAGAACGCACCCAGAGATGTCATTCTTTACATTACCTACAAACTCCGAAAGGTAAGTTTAAAATGTTTTGTTACGTACCTACATAATAGCACGTAATTTGTTACAATATTTTTAAAGACAGGTATTTCGCTCCATCCTCCAAGTAATACTCCTAGATTATTGATTAAATGAGTTGACAGGGTAAAGGATAGTGACAGACAAGTGAAATAGGTGGTTCAGCGGTAGATAGTATAGGTAGGAATGACCTTAGGTTGGTAGTGAGATTATGTACCTACATACCTACTCTTCGAGTAAAGGATTTGCTCACGCAATAGTTTTCTTAAATAGCTAGTCCGCCGCAAAAATTGGTTGATTGTAGGTAGGTATTAAGATACAATAGTCAATATTTAATCTGTCAAATTTATAACTTTGTTTTCTTAAATACAAAATTATGAACCAACTTAGCGTGCTTTATGGAATATATCCTGTTTCCATTCACATACGTATTTTATTTCTTTATATAGAAATACAATATTTACCATCACGAAAAACAGTTGCAAAACAAGAAAGAAACAAGTATCTGGATGTTTTAAAATACTACAGGCGGCAGCCCTATCGCGTGGCGACGGACCGCGCGGCAGTAGGCACTTAACTCAAGGACGGGGCCGAGTCATATTACTGCTATATTCCTTTACCGTGGATTCGGCCAGCTCGTATGTCTCCGACACTCAAGTTGCTAAATAGAAACTTATCTACTGTCTCTCTCTTGCCAGTTGCCCCAGTTCACCGACACTGTCCTGTATTAGCATGTTCCAGCCTAGTCAGCGCGGCTCGTAACAATCTATCAGCGGCTTGTGGCGCGGACGGGTAGATGTTGGCGGCGGCGGGGGGCGGGGGCACGCGCCACGCGACCACGTGCTCGCGGCCCGTCGTCATAGACGCGCACACGCAGAACAGCTGACTGGACGCCCACAGGCTGCGGAGGGCTGACAGGACCTGGGAAATTAAAACATACATTTTTTTACTGACATAGTCGGCAGAACATGTGCAAATTGGTTTCAGCGACTACTAAACTTTATATCGCATTTTTTTCTCACTATATTTACGTAGCTAAATCTAATTCCAACATTGTTGCAGCTGTTAATACTGAGTCAAAGACCTTAAAGAACTTTTTCCTTCGTTAGTTTTCTTAAAAAAAAAATTGTCTTACGTATTTCCATTCAGTATTCTATATATACAGGGTGTTTCAAAAATACCCCTAAAGACTGAAATGGCATAGAAACTGAATGAAACTGAAATAGTAGGTATTGTCCCTTTTTTCATATCTCTCATGGTTTCCATAAAAACGTACATCGAAAGTTTACAAAAATATCGATATTAATTCCCTCACTACCTGACCACTGATAAGCGGTCATACTATGTCATCGAACCCATTTGGGTCATCGACCCATAGAGTTAAAAAAAACAGAATGTAACTTATCTGTACTTTGTGCCTACCTCCTTCATCAACGTGTAAAAATGATGCTGGGGCCTTGATAAAAACAGCTAACTTGAAATTGGTACTCAATACCACTTCACATGTACGTAAATTTGAGAAATAAATGTGAAAACTTCAGCTATTAAAGTCAAACCACTTGAAATGAATTAAGTTTCGTACATGAATCATACTTCCGATAGCCACATAATTATTGTTAACTACGTTAATATTCCAAATACTGCGGACGAAATAATTAAGTAATATTTCAGGTAGCTTGCTTTGCCATGATTTCGAGCGACTTATCTGAAGTTATTCCATCTTTAAATGCCATTTGCCCTAGTCCTTTAACCTCCTCCGATCAGTACCAGGAGTAAGACTTTCATTGAGTTCCGTATAAAAATGAGCACGCTTTCGAGTGTGGAGTGGCCTTTTTGGAGCGCGGAACTCCATTTCAACTATTAGGTGGTACGAGCCATACCCTAACACGCAGGCTCTGTGAAGATTATTGTAAGGGTGTAAGGCCAATGATAAACCCTACTGTCAGAGGTTATCAAGCTACCCCGACGAGTCTTAACGACTGTCATCTGAGAAAATGGATTACCTACTACATTTCCATCCAATCACCCTAGCGTCCGTTGCCTAACATGTTATCGTATCCGATGCACTGTTACCAGTGAGCCATGGACACCTGTAATTAGTGTTATTTCGTCGTGAATTTGATTTTTAAAGCTGTGACACCGCTCTCCAAGGAACATATTTACCAGGCACCGCTCACGATTAACGCTTTTTTACGCAATAGGACCTACTACTACGACACACGTGCTTAACACAGAAAATCGCGCGGCGCCCGCCTGACATATGAGTAGGTAGGTACCTACGTATCAACCTTGTTGCAATTGCGATAAACAAATTCAAAACAAAAACACACGAGTGATTTGGAAAATCGCATTTATCATTTAGGCAAAAAGGCTTTTATTTCTTACCTGAAATTACGTATTAGTTCAATAATAATTGTTCGAAGTGGCCGCCTTCCTCGAGGATAACACTATTTTGTTGTCATCCCAGCTAACATCAATTCACATCTCGGTTCTTCACGGTTGTACTTCAATCAATTATACCTACGCTTCACTTTGAATTAGTACACACATCAAAAGTGTCTAGGGATATCTCAAGCATTTTCATACAAAGTATAGCTATTGGGGAGGCTGTAAAAATTAAAACATTGATACCAACGTAGAAATTTTTAGGACACAGAAACTGCTATATCTGCCCTTTCAGATTGTATAAAGAAATTCATTGTGGTAGCATTATTGTACAATCGTAAGGACGTTAGAAAAAAAGACAGATTTTTCTTTTAAAAGGTTTCAAAATTTTAGCAAAATCAAAGATATTAGATAATGCTCAGCATTATCTTAGAATAACTCGAGGAAACAGGCATAAGATAAAGGTTAAGAATATTACAAAAAAAACGTTTGATTTTGCTAAAATTTTGAAACCTTTTAAAAGAAAAATCTGTCTTTTTTTTAACGTCCTTACGATTGTACAATAATGCTACCACAATGAATTTCTTTATACAATCTGAAAGGGCAGATATAGCAGTTTCTGTGTCCTAAAAATTTCTACGTTGGTATCAATATTTTAATTTTTACAGCCTCCCCAATAGCTATACTTCGTATGAAAATGCTTGAGATATCCCTAGACACTTTTGATGTGTGTATTTTCAAATGAAAAATGTTATTTGGCTTTCTTTTCTCTCAAACGGCCGCGAAAGAAACTGAATTCTAAAGATAAACCATTAATCTCTTCACGAGAAAATTCACACAAACACACTGCAATCCAATCAACTTGACGGACCTAGGACATGACATTTACCGTGGTCACGGTCACGTCACGGGACGCGGCAAGTGCAAAACAAACTGAAGTCGGTTTTTACAAAGTTTAGGACATATCCTTGTCCTTGGGCACCTCTGATTGGTGGGGGGTGGGGGGTGAGGCGAATTTCGTCTCTATGCGCCCGAGTTACGATTCATATTCATATGATGGGTTTCTTTGGTTTCGTTTCCCTTTTCGGCATTTGCTTTGCAGCGCGGGCGCGGCGGCGCGGCGCCCTTTGACATAGCTGGTAGGTAAGTACGCCGTAAGGAAAAGTGTATAGGAGATGAATATTCTATTTTATTACCCTTTTTTTAAGCTTTACTTTAAGTTTTTTGTAAAGTGAATGTTTCGATTGGCAAAATAGTTTTACGGAAGAAATAAATAAAAAACAAATCGTCCGATTTTCAATTTGACCTTACAAAATTAATGTGTAACCGTAACACAGCCTATCCCAGTACCTACCTAGTTTGTCAATTGTTCCGGTTTCATCCGTAGATGTAAAAACTGGAATTTCCCTGTCCCAGTGTAGTAACGCAAATTCATGAAATCACAAGCACAAAGTTGAGCAGCATAGAACCGCGTTCTGGGCTAGAGCTACCTCGTCATCAGCTGTGCGTGCAGCAGGATCCCCACAGCATCAGCGCTGATGCAAACCTTTTTGATTTCAGTAACACAAAGTAAAACAAATTCATTAGAACGATATCAAAAAAGTATGGTCAAACGGCATGACAGTCTACCCATTTCCGGTCAGTCCTCCTTGCTCTTGGCTAATAATGTCACTCTGCAAGAGCAGGATGAAAAACGTAAATGGGTAGCCTGATGTGCCGCTGACTGTGCCTTTAATCAGACATTTCAATAAAGGCACCGCATTGTCTGCTTAGAAGGGCAACGCAAAAGCAGAAGTACTAGGGAAACATGAAGTCGCGCATTTTGGTTTTTTACCATTTTTACGAAACCATAATTTGGCAGAGATCGATAACATTTGCAAATTTTGCACCTAGATACAACTTAGGTTGGGTTGCACCATCTGACTTTAACAATAACAAACATCAAAATTTCAGTTAAAGTACCGGTCAGGTTTAAAAGTACAGGTCAAAACTTTAACTTTAACTTCTACTATGGTGCAACTTACCCTTAAAGTTGGCTTGCTATAAAAGTTTTTAGAAGTTTACGACAACATGTTGTAGGTACTGTTGGATCGTATTGTGTCAGTGCTTTAAACCACCATTCGACCATTTGTAGTAGGTGGCAGAAAAAAGAAATAGTAAAGTAGAGATCGTCCAAGCTGAAATGACGCGCTCCTACACAGCATCTACGCATGGTCACAATACACAAAGACATTGGTTCTTTAGTTGCCGGTTAGGCTCAAAAAAAGGAGCACGTACCGTTCGATCTCAAAAGTACTGTCAGCATGTCTACAAGAATCCATCTACGGAGCCAACAGCCAGATCCTTAAATGTAATATTTCGTCAAACAACTTATTTGATTTTTATCTTGTTGAAAAAAAATACACCGTACTTAAATACTAATGTTATATCGCTGCTTGATTTTTTTAAATAAATTATTGGAAAAGTGTACCATAGTATGAAATATGAAGCGGAAAACGCTAGGTGGACGGTAACGGTCTAACGTGATGATTAAAAAAATACCAAGTACTTTATTAATAAAGACACTGCACATAATGGCACTAATAAATTAACGACTCGAAATGAGTACTGTCAATCGATCAATCAATCGGCATGTTGAAGACACAGAATGTTGTATTGCTGTGGAAACACTTCAGCGGGAAGCTCATTCCACTCCCTTGCTGTTCATTATGAATGTTGATGAACCAAAACTGTTGGTGCGAATTGCTGGGATGTCAAAAACATAAGGGTGGAAAGCTAGTATGCGCCTAGTGGTCTGATGAAGAAAAGGAGCTGGTGGAATCAGATCACGCAACTCCTTCGCACACTCTCCGAAGTGCAACCTGTAGAAAACCGACAAAGAAGCTACCACCCTCCGGCGGTGTTCAAGGTCTTGTAGCTTATCTGTGATGTCAGCGTCCCTCACAAGCCTCAGCACGCCTCTCCACCGAGTCTAAAGCGGCCAGCTGGTACTTGGCGGATCCGTCGCAGAGGTGACAGCGGTACTCCATACATGGACGAATTTGCGCTTTGATTGAGACTGACTGATTACTGTCCATCAACGTGTTATGTTAATGGCTGCAGCTTTTGGGGGCCCAATAATAATAATGTTTGTGTCCAGAACCTTCAACACCGTTTTTGGGGCTGAAATCAAACCTCTATCGCACTTTTGAAAGCCAACCCATCGTTATCCCATTCAAGAGAAACGCATATCCAGAATACAAGCTAGTGAAATTGCCATTCGTTGAAAGTCCTACATAATCTTCCCTTGTCTTAAAATGAAAAAAAAAGTAATGAAAATACCAAAAATGTTATTCACCTCTAATTTGGAAAAATCCCGCACAACACAATGACTCAGACAAAAGGAGTGGGCGGGGCGGCCGGAAACACGATATTATTACCTTTCTGTTATGGCGCGAATATGAGTGTGGCCATTTTTCTCTTTCTCGCGCCTTCGAAGCGAGCCCGCGACCGCTCACGGACCTATGCGATTTTTCTAGAATAGATCGCCGTCTCTATCTTGTACGTACTCAAAGCTACATTGCCGTCCCATTCTAACTTGTGCGGGCGCACTATTCCCGACTAAAATGGACTTGCCCACCCAAGTTTGCAGACCCCTATTGTCACGAATGTGGCCTATTTTTGAAACAAATATCGATTATGGTTTCACAATAACATTTTTACTTACAAAATACCTACCACCTAAGGTTTAAGCCGGCATTGCCTCCCCCCATGCTGTAAATTCAAATATTGCGCCGAAAGGCGACGAGTGTCGAGGCGGCATCAGTCAAAGAGACCGCCGTTGCCTACCGAGCCGAGCCGCTGGTTTGTTTACATTTTTTTAGCTAGTCGTGTCGCAGCGCGCAGCCGAGCTAGTGTGTACGGATGGCGGATTCGTGAAAGTGGTGGAAGCGCGAGTGATTAAGTGTAGTTTCGTAATTAAGTATTAGACCGTGGTATTAGTGCGTGTGTTTAGAAAAAACTAAGTGCGTGTGTGAGTTAATGTGCGCGCTATCTCACTTTTTCTATGACGTCTTCGCAAGCTAATGACTATTTAGGATTGATAACCTCTCAATGTAATTGTAACGTCTCAATCACAAAAGCTTCACGGGCGTTCCGGCAGTGCCAGTGGTCTTAGCGAGCAACGTATTTAGGTAGGTACCTATTAATTTTAATTAGGGTGGCAAGACTTAGTAGGTACACAAAATACATACCATAAGGACACGTAACATGTAGCGACTTGCCGTTTTGCGGAGCGATACAGATAGGTACCTACGAACCGACCTGCATACTTCGTCTCAACTCTCAACGAAACGATAAATATCCTTGTGTTACACGATTCAATGGATCAGACAGACAAGGAATATGTAGTACAGGGCCGTACTGTACTATGCTGATGTGCCGTTGACTGTACAATTAGTGATAATGAAAACGGCACCAGAGGTAGTGTGTTCGATATCTATCTACGATTTCTAATACGTACCTACCTATAAAAGTTTTGGCCTAAATGTCTCCGGTTTGATTGACTACCTACCGGTTCGTGTTAAACTTGTTACGTTGATAACAATACGAATTTATTTTTTGCGGTTGAAATATTTGAGGCGTTCACATGAAAGAAGCACCTTATGCTGCTGGCTCAAGACCCATTTTGCAATGATGGTCTTGAGGCGTCACATAAACCTTTTTTACGTAAGGCACCTTATGGTGCTAGCTTAAGACGCATTTTGCAATGGTTTTGTGCAGGTGAAGCAGGCGATCGTACAGAGGTACTAGGCACACAGAACTTATTGGTTGGTTGCCGCTACTTGAAGTATTAGAAAGAGGGACAGTTAGAAAACGTAGGGGCGTGAACAATGGAGGTCGCTCCTGGTCACTCCCGGTAGGGTCAACTCGGGTTCATGAACCCGAATTTGTGCTGGGAATTTCTATGTTCGATGTTTTTATTTTACGTTAATTTGCTCGAAATTCTAATTATGAGCTACGACTCTAAGCGTTAGTTGCACCATAGTAGAAGTTAAAGTTAAAGTTTTTGTCAAATTTGACAATTTGTCGACCAAAAATGACGTCGAATTGTCAAATTTAACAAAAAATTAACTTTAACTTTAACTTCTACTATGGTGCAACTTACCCTAAGAAATTACCAAGGGACTCCTTTCAGGAGTTTGTATAACCCACTTCAGTTATTAGGGGCATTTTTGTAACACCCTGTATATTCTCTAATCAATACTTAACTTTAAGTTATTTCAATTTAACATCGTGGCTGTATAGAAAGTTGGAACATGGTTCAATTAAAGGTTCAATAGATATGTGAAAAAGAACTAGTTTTTTTTAATAATTTGACAGCTGTCAGTTGAAAGTGATTCTCCCTAGGGATGAAAAGTATTACTTTCAGCCCGCTTCTCAGGTCAGTAATGACCTACTTTCAGAGTATGAGTAGTGAAAAATACTTTTCTTTCTTTCTTTCATAGCAATAAAAAAAACTATGTCAGGCAATTCTTTCAGGCTCTCTCTAAACGTTATTCATGGAGCATTTAATGTTCCAAGATAGAATTAGATGACTGTATTTGAGTAAAAAATTAAGCTTCTATAAAGGTACTTAAAATATTAAAAATACACGTAATACGAGGGGAGAGGTTTGGGGGCAGTCTAAAACCTCACCAAGTAATCACCAAGGGGGGGAGGGCTCTTACCTGTCTGCCTAGTTGGGTGTCGGGCAGCAGCGTGTGTCGAGGGAAGCCGACGGCGTAGTAGGGGGCCCCGGGCGCCGGGTGCAGCGGGCCCTGCCGCCCCGACTGGAAGCTGCAATACAAGCGACACTTAGAGCTTGGCAAAATAACGCGTTTTAGACAAGAGTTGAAAAGGACGGAGCTATAAGAGATACGCTCTCACTCGCACTTATGTACGCGCGAGTACAAATCGCGTTATCTAGTTGCCTCTTAGAGCCCCCGCGCATTGGGCAGGTCGGGCAACTAATTAGTGGCTTTATTTGGGTCTGAGGATGTGGTCCGAAAAGTATTAATGAGCGCGCTGAAGGTTGACAGCCCCACGTTGCGCTCGCAACAATATAACCTATTTTGATGTATTTATTTGTTTACATTCACTAAATACAACATTAATAGTAAAAGTCGGATAAGGTAATTTCCAGTAAAAAAAACATCGAAGAGCGGGTAAGGTCCCCAAAAAAACTGTCTTCTCTTTTCGTGGGTAAACGCAGTTTTACGAAAAATGTGAATACGAGTTCCCAACAAATACAAGAGATTTAATTGACTCAATTTATAACCTGATGTTGGTTTTCTTTGTGCGAAACTACAGGATATCAGCATCGCTGAACGTTGTTAGCTACCAGCAGCCCGTTTCGGGAGGTTTGTCGCTAGGTAATCTATAGTCCGTTTGCGTTAAGAATGCAATGGTTTTTTCATTACTCATACTCTGAAAGTGGGTCATTACTGACCTGAGAAGCGGGCTGAAAGTAACTCTTTTCATCCCTTGGGAGAATCACTTTCAACTGACAGCTGTCAAATTATTATTTTTTAAAACTGTTTTTTTTTCACGTATCTATTGAACCATGTTCCAAATTTCTATACAGCCACGATGTAAAATTTGAAATAACTTAAAGTTAAGTATTGATCAGAGAATATATATGTTTTAAATAACTTTATTACAATTTAGTTTCAACAATTTTTTTAAATTAACTTAGCTTTGAGCAAAATATTTACCATTTTTCCAATGATGAAAATAAAAAATAATGGCTGAATAGCGGGCCGGCCACAGAAAAAAAACAAACAAAATAGGCGGGAAAGCGGCAATTCGATCTTCATTTATTTTCCTCATTTTTTCTTTAGCTAATTCATGTTTTTATTTTTACTTTCCTCGTATTTGTAATGAAAAGCACAGTGTTTACCTCGGGTGAAAGACTTATTTAGTCCCTCGAACTATTGGCGCCCTCACTTCGTTCCGGGCGCCAAACCCAGTCTCGGGACTAAATAAGTTACTTTCACCCCTAGGATAACAATGTACTATTAAATTTAATTCAGAATCGCAACTTTTGCGTTCGAAAGTATTTATTGATTTCATTAATTTAATTTAATCTTCAATGCACAAAAAATAGTACAAAAGGCGGACTTAATGCTAAAAGCATTCCCTACCAGTCAAACATCGGACGAGACAGAGATGCCGTTGGCTGTGCAAAATTCCAATTAAAAAAGTAAAGTACGCGTTCATCTGGTCACTGTGGACTTGACTTCCAAATTAGGAACGATTTGATCGGTTAGGGGGCGTGCTAGATTGAAGGACAAGTATGAATTACTAGTCATTTAAAAGAGCAAGTTTAGTGTTCTTGAACTTACCTATAAGTGACAAGTATCGTGGAGCAGTTCTGATATGCGGGTATCGGTGTGGGCTGCACGCTCCACGCCATGCTGCCGGCGGGCTGCGCGCCCCCGCCCCCCGCGCCCGCCCCGCACGGCTCCGCGGGGGGAGGGGGCGGAGTACGAGGGGGGGAGCGCCCGTATACGCGCCCGCAGACTAGGCACTCGATGTATAGAGGCTCCTGGGGAAATTACATTTATTTAGGACGTCGCAACTTACAGATAAAAAAAAAGGTGATTTGTTATGTTGTGTTGTTGTTATTTGGTACTTCAAGCTGAGCTTGATAAACCTAGAGCGAGTTCAATTGTTTTTTTTACTAAATTCAACGATTAATATAGTAAAATTAAGTTTAAAAATATTTATTTCTGTATGTTATATACCTCTTTAGTTAAGTAGAGACAAAATTGTGTTTTGCATGATGACTGATGTCAGGTGTCAAATTAGAAAATAAATATTAACTATGCAAACGTGAATTATTTTACTATACAATAATTGGCGACGATGGACGACTTAAATAAGTGTAAACGTTCCAGAACTGCACTAAAAGGTCTCCTAACGAAACTAGAGCATCAGATAAGTACACTCCAAGATATTTCAGAATTCGAATTCACTACACGACTGTCAACCTTAATCGGCTACGAAACAAAGTTCGAATCCACGCAACAACAAATAGAAATCCTTACAGATGACGACAATTTGGATGATGAAATCGAGCAACAATTTTTAATTAAAGAAACAATAACCCAGCTAAAATTGAAGTTACATGCACTACAACCTACTCCAGAACCGAGATACATTTCTAACTTAAATCCGCAAAGAGTAAACGACATCAGAACCGACAGGTCAGTCATACCCAAACTAAATTTTCAACCTCTTGATGAAAATGAAACATTCAAGAACTTCATCAAACGTCTAGAAATATATCTCAGGCTTAATAAATGTACCGATTCAAATACAAAGAAATACATGCTACTTACATCGTTAAGCCCAGAGTTACACCAAAAAGCCTATGACCTGTGTTCGCCTTCTGATCCATGCGAATTAGACTTTGACGAATTAGTTATTACATTGGACAATTACATTGACCCAAAACCGAGTACTTGGGCTCGACAACACCAGTTTATATCACGAATTCAGATTGAGAACGAATCTATAGTGAAATACTCTTCGGAACTGAAACGTCTTGCACAAATTTGTGAATTTGACTGTAAAAATTGCCAGAAACCAATCAGTGAAAACTTCCTCGTTTTACAATTCATCAGAGGAATTCAAGATTCAGAAATACGTACAAAATTACTACAGCAAGGTGGCATAATGAATTTCAATGAATTAGTTCAACTAGCATCCACAATGGAAATAGCGAAAGTTGACAACCGCAATATGACTACTGAAAACACACTCAACAGGCCTATAAATGCAGTACAGCCCAATTTACCCAACAAATACTTTCGAAAACCACCTCAAAACCCACAGATTCGGTCAATTCGTGATTTACGTGGAAAATGTTTCCGTTGTGGAGATGCTAGCCACAGAGCCGACACATGCAGACTTATTAATGAAATCTGTTACAAATGCAAAAAGAAGGGGCACTTGGGCAAAGTTTGTTTACAACAAAAACAACAAAACCACCAAATAGATCATGAGGAAGTAATACAAGATGATGATATTTGTGATATAAACTTATTGCAATCTCAGAACTCTGACAAATTTATGGTTACCATAAATATTGAAACTAAATCCTTACGCATGGAGCTTGACACGGGCGCGGCCCTGTCTTCAATTTCATACAAAGACTACAAACGCTTGAATTTGAACAAGAAAATATACAATACTGATATAAGTTTAAGAACTTACACAGGAGAAATAATAAAACCCCTTGGAATGACATACGTTACATGTACTTATAAAGGCCAAAAGTTTCATGGAAAGTTATATATTATAAAACAAGATGTTGATCCCATATTCGGCAGATCATGGATTCGTGAAGTCAAATTAAATTTAGCAGAGATCAACACAATCCAAATATCTGACAGTACAAAATTAGATAAATTACTAACAGAATTTACAACAGTTTTCGATGGAAAACTAGGATGCATTCCCAATTACAAAGGCCGCTTTACGTTACAAGATGGTGCAATGCCAATTTTTATGAAACCACGTCGTATTCCGTATGCTTTAAAAGAAAAGGTCGATGATGAAATTGACAGATTGTGTAAATTGGGAATATTAACTAAAGTAGACAATTCTGAGTGGGGTACACCAATAGTGCCTATTGTCAAACCTAATGGCAGTATTCGTCTTTGTGCTGATTACAAAGTTACCCTGAATAAAGCAATTAAAGATGAACAATATCCAATACCCATAATTGAAGATATTTTCAACGAAATGAATGGAGGAAAAATATTCTAATATTATAATAATATAATATTAATGTCTAAAGTACAAAACTTTAGACATTACACAAGCTTACCTTAATATGGAAATGGAAGAGGAAAGCAGCTTAATGCAAACACTAAGTACACACAAAGGAACGTTCAAAGTGAACCGCTTAATGTTTGGAGTAAAGGTAGCTCCGAATTTATGGCAAAAATTTATGGATAAAACTCTACAAGATTTACAAGGAGTCAAATGCTTCTTTGATGATATTATCATTCAAGGATCTACAGAAGATGATCTACTCGCTAGGCTAAGACTAGTACTACAAAGGATAAAAGATAATAATTTAAGATGTAATAGAGAAAAATGCCGATTTTTCCAGAAAAGTATTGATTATTTGGGACATACAATAGATGCAGAAGGATTACATAAAAACAAAGATAAGATTAAAGCAATTATGGATACCAAAAGACCAAAGAATGTTAACGAACTACGCACCTTCCTAGGCATGGCTAACTATTACAATAAATTCATACCAAATTTAGCTTCTATTACTAATGCACTCAATAACTTATTAAAAAAAGATAAGGATTTTGTTTGGACAGAAGCATGCGAAAAAAGTTTCGACAGTATTAAAAAACAGATTACTAGTGAAAGAATACTTATGCACTTCGATCCTCGTAAAATGATTGTATTGGCAACGGACGCATCTCCAACTGGACTCGGAGCAGTATTATCACACAGACTGCCTGACGGCACTGATAAACCGATCGCATTTGCATCACGCTCACTTACAAGCAGCGAGAAAAACTATAGTCAAATAGATAAAGAAGCTACTGCCATATATTGGGGACTTAAAAATTCTTTCACTACTGTTATAGTCGCAAGTTCATTCTTATTACGGATCATAAACCTCTTACAACAATATTCCATCCCAACAAAACTTTACCTACTAGAGTACAATGAGATTATTTCACTACGCACATTTCTTATCTGGCTTTGACTACAAAATAGAATTTCGAACATCAAGTGCTAACAGCAATGCAGATTACCTGTCTCGATTTCCGATCGAAATTCCAATTGAAAACATTGACCAACATGCAGCATTTCAACTGAACCAGCTTTCTACATTTAATATCAATCGACATAAAATTGCTGAAGAAACCCTGAAAGATATAGAATACAAACCTATTCTAGAGGCTTTGAATATTGGTAAAAACTTACAACAACTCGGAGACAATGAACATGAAATAACATGTCAAGATGGATGTCTGTTTAAAGGTACTAGAATAATGATACCTAACAGTTTACGGAGCTTAGTGTTAAACGAGTTACATGAGGGACACTTAGGTATAATAAAAATGAAATTGCTTGCCAGAAGCTTCGTATTTTGGAAGAATTTAGATAAAGATATCCAGGACTTGGTGAAGACTTGCAGAGAATGCAGACTCAAACAAAATGAGCCACCTAAAGTCCATCTACATCATTGGGAGCATCCATCATTACCGTGGCAAAGAGTACATATCGACTTTGCTGGCCCAACATATGGATATTATTTATTGGTGGTTGTAGACGCCTTTACAAAATGGACTGAGATAATACCAACCAAAACCATCACCAGTTCATGGTGCATAAAGAAACTAGAGGATTTATTCACAACATTTGGTTTACCACAGATTCTTGTTTCCGATAATGGGAGACAGTTTGTATCACAAGAATTCGAAGATTTTCTACAACATAATGGAATTATACATAAAACGTCAGCACCATACCATCCAGCTACAAATGGACAAGCTGAACGTTTTGTTCAAACTATTAAGAAAGCTCTGCATACAATGAGGGGGGAGAGAGGTGATATTCACGATAAGCTATGCAAAATTAAAAGATATTTTAGAAGGACACCAAATTTAATGGGCAAGACCCCATATGAACTTATGTTTGGACGACAAGTGAGAACAATACTACATGTTGCATTGGGAAGTGTTACCTGCCAACCTACATCTAAGAGAATTCACGAGAACTCAGTGAAAGAGTTTTCCTTGGGTGATCGAGTTCAAGCCCGAGATTATTCCGGCAATGCTAAATGGCAGTTTGGAACAGTTACTAAACGCTTGGGAAGATTGCATTACGAAGTTCTTATTGATGCTGGTGTCGTCTGGAGACGCCATGTGGACCAGTTGCTTCCCACGGCTGTGCAACCTCCCGCCGATTGAGGAAATTGGGGGGGAGGACTGTTATATACCTCTTTAGTTAAGTAGAGACAAAATTGTGTTTTGCATGATGACTGATGTCAGGTGTCATATTAGAAAATAAATATTAACTATGCAAACGTGAATTATTTTACTATACAATACTGTATATAGGCGATTTTTACAAACAATACCTCGCTGAAGCAATAATCAACGCAGCGTTTTTGAAAAAATATATGCAAAGCTTATTTTCAAATGGCAAAACCTATTAATCAAGGCGACGTTCTAATTGCACAATTCATCGCTAACGTGAGCAAAAACGCCTTTAAAAATCACCATCGAACCATACAAAATAATTAACCTCGATAGCCTAATAAAAAAAGCAAAAATGAAGCTGTGCAACAAACAGAGGAAATAACATTTTTTTGGCTCTTAGGTGAAGTTGCATAAAATGCAATACGGTTAATTAATAACGTTAAAGACAAATTTTATAGCCGCGTCTACGATCGCCGATGAGTAAGTGATGTGGGCTCTAAGTCTGTTATTTTTAGAATGGTCCATTTTTTTTCATTTTTCATAGAAAATTTGTCAAATAAGCCGATAGTCAAATTTGTCAAAATTTTCATGGAAAATGTGTCAAATTAGCCGATCGAGGATCAATTGAAGCATTCTAAAATTAGCAGACTAGGGGCCCTGTGCTTATTAAATGTAAATTAAAAATCATTTATTTCGGGCATGACCCATAAATTAGTTAGTAAACCTAAATCTAAACACTAATTGTGTATGAGTTGTGTCGTACGTACATTCATAGCGCCCTGCCGCTCCAGCTGCCGGTTGAGGCAGTGCAGATGTAACAGATGCTGGCAGCCCCTCAGCGCCACGGCGGGGGCGGGGGCGGGGGCAGCGGGGCCCTGGGAGGCGGGGGCGGCGGGGCGCAGCGGGCGCAGGCAGGCGGGGCACAGCGCGCCCCACTGCGGGCACGGCTCCACGCGGACCCACTTACACACCTCCGCGGCGGCACGGTCGGCGGCTGAGCGGAAATATTACAATTACTACTGATTTTTCAAAATTAGATAAAACTTATCAGAACAATAATCTACAAGTCAGCAGATTTGGAAATGCTGGATGTCGATGTTGAATTGTGTCTATAATTGCCATATGTCATCTTGACATACATTTTAAAATCTGCGGAGTTGTAGTTTATTGGTCTGATAATTTCTATCTGAATACTAAAAAAACTTAGAAAGAAAGAAATAAAAGTAATTTATTGGTCGACTAATGGCACTCATTATAAAAAAAGACACTGAGCAATGAAATAAACACAGTCTGAAATAAAGCCTAGTGTGAGGCCAACAGTTACACCTACAACAAGACAAAATAACTTTGTGCAGTATACAGGGTGAATTTTTCATCTGAGTGTGGCAGGCAAAGTCCTAAACCATAGCGAATTTAGAAAATGCTTAAATGAGCTTTTTATTATTTACTTAAAGCGTCGTGGCCTAGTGGTTAAACACTACGATTCGGAACCCGATGGTCCCGAGATCGAATCCGGCCGGAACACACCTACTTTGTGTTCATTGTAAAATTTGCGGCTAACTCTCCGGTGATGGAAAACACCGATATAAAACCCAAGCAACCCGGATAACGGCGGTAGGCTCGCCACTTGCCACGTTGGGTTCAAATTCCCTCGGCGAAATGTGGGCTCCTGAATGTTCCGTTCACCATGACGGCAACAGTCAGTGTGCCTCTGACTAACCCATTAGGCATATGGTCGTGAGGGTATGTATGTATGTATTATTTACTTTACTTTACTAAATTAGAACCACATCTTGAAGATAATCCAGCGACTCGGCACTCTTTTCAATAACAGATGTAAAAAGCCTTAACGTCATATAAATAATATTCATTTTTAATACAGTTGCTCAAGAAGTGGTACTTTTCGTAGATGCTTAGCGTGCGGAAAGTTGGTTTTCCCGCACTAGTGCTTTTTACTTTTCCAATTTTTTTTTATAATGTTAATAAAACCCATACATCCTACCAAAGAGGTTGTCTGTTCTATCCTCAGTTCTATTACTTCACTTTGGTTTTTGATATGTTATTTGGCATCCAAACTGGGAATATAATATTATTAAAAATACTTCAATTGCATAATTGACAAAATAAAGGGTTATTTAGTAACTATTAACAATTAAATTTCGGAAACAATTTACTTAAAGTTGGCTGTTTGTGTATTAAAATGGCCGGAGATTTGTAAGTATGAATGAGTTTCACCAAAAAATACTTCAAATAAAATAATAGGTATTTATTGCATTTCCATGTTTAAATCTAAGGCAAGAACAAATTATGGCAAAAAAATGATTGGTTTTGAAGGTGCACAACTTTTTAACAAAA
Source organism: Udea ferrugalis (assembly GCA_950022985.1). Lineage (NCBI taxonomy): Eukaryota > Metazoa > Arthropoda > Insecta > Lepidoptera > Crambidae > Udea > Udea ferrugalis. Next base: position 532,394 of record OX465527.1, on the reverse strand, counting down.
TACCTTCGTCTATAAGAAATGTAAGCTCCTTAAATGCATTTAAAACAAAACTTGTAAAAATGTTATAATATGTGCTAGTGTTGTGTTTTTTCTGTGGTAGGTATAATATTAAGTTCGAACGACTGTGAAGATAATTAAGTACCTATGTCTGTTTGTGTTTCTCATGTAAGTGACTGTTTTCTGTCTTTAGTGAGAATAAATATATCTTTAACCTTTAAATGCAATTAAATTACTTCTCATATTTTAACTAGGCTGAATACAACCGATGCCGTGTTAAAAAACTGTCAATCCTTAGTTTTTCATTCCCGCTTTCTTTATTTACGATTAGTCATGACTGTCACGATATACTTTTGTAATTGATCGTGTTTTAATGTTGTTTATTTTACATTTTTCGTACACAAGTAAATGTATTTAACATATTTTTTCAAAATAGTTTATTTTTACTAGGCTGAATGCAAACAACCGGTGTCTTGAAAAAAAAAAAAGTTTTTTCATTCCCGCCCTTTTTACTCTTGATTTAATTGTGTTAATGATTCGCATTGGATTCGCATTCTTCTCAGTACAGAAACAACTTTCCGATCCGGTGGTAGCATCACATTTATTTAAGTACAGTATATTTATTGTTTACATTTAATATTATGGTATTCATGTCTATTATTAAGTATGTTTTGTTTGTTAATTAGATTTGACGATTTAAAAGTACTCTGTAATAATAGACCTCTATTTAAATAAAGCTATTTTTGATTGATTGATTGATTGATTGGTTGTTATATTTTTTTCGCTAATGTATTAAAAAACATTGTTCGATACACTTGTATCGAAATAGTAGTTTTCGATACAAGTGCGGAAAGTATGTCATTTTGCACGAGTCTCGAGGCATCGGGCAGACTCGGGACGAGTGAAAATGACACTTCCGCTCGTGTATCGAACAATGTTTTTTAATACATTTGCGAAAAAAATACAATGTATCAAACCAATGCTAATCATTATCACAATTAAATCAAAAGTAAAAAGGGCGGGAATGAAAAAACATTTTTTTTTTCAAGACACCGGTTGTTTGCATTCAGCCTGGTAAAAATATAAGAAGTAATTTAATTGCATTTAAACATGGAAATGCAATAAATACCTATTATTTTATTTCAAGTATTTTTTGGTGAAACTCATTCATACTTACAAATCTCCGGCCATTGTTAATACACAAACAGCCAACTTTAAGTAAACTGTATCCGAAATTTAATTGTTAATAGTTACTAAATAAACCTTTATTTTGTCAATTATGCAATTGAAATATTTTTAATAATATTATATTCCCAGTTTTGATGCCAAATAACGTATCAAAAAACAAAATAAAGTGATTGAACAGACAACCTCTTTGGTAGGATGTATGGGTTTTATTAACATTATCAAAAAAAAATTGGAAAAGTAAAAGCACTAGTGCGGAAAAATCAACTTTCCGCACGCTAAGCAGCTACGAAAAGTACCACTTTTTGAGCAACTGTATTAAAAACTAATATTGCTTAATTTTGAACTCTAAATAGCTAATAGCACAAAATAAAAGAAACAATTAATCGCCACTAGCTTTAGTATGAGAACTAATACTTACTAATAATACTCCCGTCGGAGGTGGGCGGTAAGTTGGGCGGCAGACTGGGCGGCAGGTCGGAGGGCGAGTGGGGCGAGGGGGGGGAAGGCTGCGGCGAGGAGTCGAACACGTCGTCGCTGCCGGCGCTGCAGTTCAGCAGCTCGCCCACTGAGCCGCGCTACACAGTTGAATGAACATGATATTAGATATGTCTACTGTAGGGAATATTAGCCTAGGGCTGTAATTTACGAAATGTTCTGTCTTTTTAGGGGAGAATACGAAAGTGCGAATCCTTACAATTCTAGACCTCGGCACTTCTGCAGAAAATGGAATTTTTAAAGTTAGTAACGCTTTGCCACTAGTGCTTAGCCACATTTGTGCATTCCAAATGGAGTGTAACTATAAACTGTTGGAGGCTTTGGAGAGAGAGGTCTCTCGACCTCAGGGAGCACAATTCCATGCGATTTTGGCTGTAAGGGTTTCCAAAAGACAGTGAATCTCCCGGTGACAACGTGCGGTGTTACGTGGGGGGAAGGTTTCCCATCGCCTGTGGCCGACGACCTCGTCCTCTGTAAGCACACGACGCTCTACGACGGTACCTTTTTGTACATTATAGATGCAATAAAGTATTGAGTGGAGGGCGATTGTGACTGTAAGCAATGATATAATAAGAAAGAGGTAGATAGGTTATGTCAGCACTGATGCGAAAGTATAATAGGCGACGGGGGCGTAGAGGTTTTTTATCACCGGTGAGCAGCAACTTCGTCTTCTATAATCACAGTTTAGTTCCCCCTACCTGCAAGCTATCCTTGCTTTCGTAGCTAAGGTCCTTGCCTCCCCCACCGTTAGGGGGAACGGTGAGGCAGTGTGGGACGAGTCTAATACGGAATGTCGACGGACAAAATATCGATGGACGCTGATACGATGCTACAAGACTGCGACTGACGTTACTGCGAAAGACCATCACTACGAAGCCACCTTACTTCGATGCACGTTACCGCGAAAGGTTTTAACTGCGATAATACTTTAATGCGATGCATATTTCAGTTCTGTGCCTTCGGCTTGACCTTTCGGAGATTACCTACCTAACCTAGAGTACACATATACTAGCTACTTACTACCTTTCGTATCCGTGTGAGCTGCGATAGCGGGTCGATGAACCCCGCGTAAGGCGGGAACGTGCGGCGGCAGGCGCGCGGGCGAGCGGCGCGAGCCTGCGCTCTCCAGTACGCTATGTTTAACGCTAGCGTGCGCATGTGCTACTACTTACTTACCAGAGTTAGAGTGTTAACTAAAATAAGTGTTAACAAAATAAACGTTGTTGTAACGTTCGTGAATAGTTCGTGAAGGATTATCTAACACAGTGGTGAGTTATTTTTGTTTACTTTTTGTTTTCGTGTGAGTTGTGTGTTTTAGATTGCATAATTGCATTCCCTAAATAATAACAAGCTGCCTGCATACTAAAGCTTTTGTAAAGTTTGTCGAACATACCATTCACAAACATGATTTACACTTTAAGTGCCCTTCGATACGTCGGCTTTTCAGCCACTATCGTGTCCACCGTGCCACACACTTGTGCCGGTTGGCTGCATCTGCCTCTCTTACGAGCTTTGCAGTCCATAAGATGCTTTGTCCTGTAAGATGCCCAGGCTTACAGTTCAAGTTTTCCGAGCAATAGAGCCCGTAATTCGAGCGGCACGCCTCGCTTTTCGAGCGGCGCGGCTCGCATTTCGGGCGGCGCGGCTCGTATCTTCGGGCGGCGCGGCTCGAAATTTGAGAGGTGCGCCTCGTAAATTCGGGCGGCGCGTCTCGTCTTTCGAGCGGCGCTGCCCATCATTTGGGCAGATAGACTCTTAACATGACACGGTCGAATCCTAATACCTGCCTTGTATATACGGACTTCTAGATTGAGCCTCACTTAGGCTTTGCTTGTCTGAAGAGTGTTGCACGTGGTGATTTGTATTAACCCTCCCGCAGATGGCGCAAGGAAGAGGTCTCATCACTTTGGCAGACTTATTGGATGAGCGAGCAGAAAGCGATCAAGAGGAAGAGATTTTGAATCGTATTAAGATCCTGGCACAAGAACATTTGCCTGCGGGCTGGACAAGCTGGGAAGTGTGCGATACGTCTAAGGCAGATATCTTCGGGGAGAAGCTTGAAGCAAATGTACTGAATAAGTTGGTGTTTGCATTACCGACAGTAGGCCTAGTACGGGCCTTTAATCCAGAGGCGGACCACTTGTCAGAAAAAGCCTATCGGGATATCCGCTCTAAACTTTTAGACTGGGCCTTTACTCGAGCTCTGATTGTTGGACCACCTGCTGTAGCCAACAGAATAAGAGGTTCTGCGGTTCGCACCGAATTGTTTAAGGAGTCCATAAGATCTCTGAATTCTCTCTTACATACTAGAACAGAGGCCAATAAGATTTTGTCCGGCAACCTCTCTGAATCCGAAGAGACAAATAGAAAGAGGCGCAGCACTTCCACAAGTAGCTGCAGTGCAGTAGCACCTAAAAGAAAGAGATCACAATCTCCTTCTAAATCTCAGGACAAGAGATTTGAGGTTTTAGAAAGGCGCATGGAGTCTATGTTCTCTGTTCTGTTAGAGAAGATCGAAGAGGGACGATCAAATCGTGATCAAGTATCGGACAGAGAAAACAGTTATGGATCAGATGAAGAATCTGTATCATGTGTATCTGAGCATTCCGATTGTGACACATGGAATGCCCCAACCTACGATACAACAAGCCAAGTTTTAACTTCTACGGAGCTAGAGTTTCCTCCAAATGTACTTGAGGCCGAGCCTTCTATGCCGGAGCCGTTGCCGAGCATAAAGAAGGAAGGCCTTGAATGTCAGCGCTTGGGAACGGATCGTTGGAATCGCATTCGCTATAAAGAAGTTGAGAAGGCTTTGCAAGCTGCACCAGTGTTCAGCACCTTAAAGATTAATGTCGAATTTGGGAATCTGCCTCACCAACCATCTCCGATGGCTAATAGGAAGGAGGGCATCCTAGGCACAATAAGTCATGGATTACTCTTACAGAGGAAAGCTCTAGCGGAAGGCCTGAACACTGTCATCCAAAAATGTCCGAGTGCTAGTGAAGATGTGAAGAAACTCTTAGAAGGCTCACAATTTAAGATAATTTCAGATCAGATTCTACAGTACGTTTGTGCACATAGGGCTGAAACGATCGAAATGAGGCGCAAGATCTTCAGAGGCAAAAACAATGCGCTAAATGAATCACTTCATGCTATCCCGCCATCATCCACTCATCTTTTTGATGCCAAACTATTAGCAGCATTTTTAAAAGACAACGGGGGTATTTCACAAGTGGTTGCCTCTAGTAAACAAGAAGTGAATTTGTTTCGTAAACCCTCTACGTCTATACAAGCTTTCAGAGGCAGGCCTAAGCAATCGTCCGTCCGAGCTCGTCCCTCAGCGTCAAATAATACCGCATCAGTCCGACCAGGGGCTCGAACATCAGACAACAATAAGAGACCATATGGTTCCAAGTTTGGTGCTAAACGACGTGCCCCTTCCGGCAAAGAGAACAAGGCGGGTCGTAGATATTGACAATTTTCGAGGGGGGCAGTTGGGGGACTATCTGCACCAGTGGCAAGAATTAGGAGCCCCAAAGCAGATAGTAAACATTATTTCGGGGTATACTATTCCGTTCATGACAAAACCTCCCTCTATTCCCCTTTACGACAACCAAGCAAGATTTGCAACAAAACCTTCTCCAGCAATGACCAAAGAGCTAAAGGGGCTACTTCACTCAGGCGTGGTAGAGAAATGCGATGTGGAAAACGGCTTCCTTTCTCGTTTGTTTCTGATCCCAAAGATAGATGGGAAGATGCGACAGATTTTCGACCTACGACGTCTCAACGTTTTCCTTGCAGCTCCCAAGTTCCGCTTAATAAACCAAAACCAAATACCCAATTTTCTTCAAGAGGGGGATTATTTAGGAAAGCTGGACATCAGCCAGGCGTATTTTCACGTTCCCGTGAAGAAAAGTCATCGGAGATATCTCGCGTTTGCTTACAACGGCATTGTGTATCAGATGACATCTCTTCCCTTCGGCCTGTCGAGCGCACCATTGGCATTTTCTCGAGTAAGCAAGTGGTTAGCAAGTCACCTAAGACAGAGGGGCTTGCGGGTGCTGGTCTACTTAGACGACTTTCTATTTGCGCACCAAGACCCGAACATGCTAGAGATACAAATGAAGTTCGTCGTAGCCCTATTTCAGAACCTCGGCTGGTGCGTCAATCTCGGAAAATCGATCTTAAAGGCCACACAACAAATAGAGTATCTAGGTATCATTTGGGACACAGAAAAAAATCTGAAGATGCTTCCGAGAGAAAAAGTAGATCGATTATCAACAGACATAAACAAAGCACTCAGTACGAGCCAATGGTCGTGGCAAACAGGAACAGCCCTTATAGGCAGACTAGGTTTTGCATCTCTGGTGGTTCCTCTAGGTCGCCTACATACCAGATACATTCAGCGGGCAAGTCGAAATCTTTCAGAAGAACGTCCGAAACGGAGATACCCGATTCAGCCACTGGCTCTTCAAGACCTACTCTGGTGGACTCAGAACATCAGTGCTCCGGGACGGATTTTCTTACCGGAAGCGACGATATTTGTAACAACGGATGCCTCGGCCGAAGGTTGGGGAGTTCAGGTGAGCGATCATTGCCTTTCGGGCTTATGGTCAGAGCAGCAAGTGACGTGGCACATAAACAGAAAAGAACTGTTTGCCGTTCTTATAGCGTTAACAGAGTTCCGAGAGACAATAATGGGTCAGTCAATAATGATTCAGTCCGACAACAGGACGGTGGTATCATACTTACGAAAGCAGGGAGGGACGAGATCTATAGTACTCCTGGAGATCACGAAGAAGATTCTGCTTCTATCAAAGAGTCTAGGAACAGTTGTTCACTCATTTTACTTACCAGGTCGTTACAACTCGATCGCGGACAGTCTGTCAAGAGGCCATCGTCTACCCGACTGGCACCTCAGCAAAGAAGTCACCGAGAGAATATTTTCGAAGTGGGGTCTACCCCAGATAGATTTGTTCGCCACCGACCAGTCAAAAGTAGTGCCGCAGTATGCGTCGATAGATGTGAAAGACCATCAAGCGATGTTCACCAACGCTTTCAGTCAAACTTGGTGTTACAATTTAGCTTGGGTGTTCCCCCCACCGCCGCTGATCCCCAGAGTCCTTCAACATCTCAACAAGTCATCGGGGATTTTTCTCGTGGTAGCACCTCGTTGGAAGACTGCCTTCTGGAGAAGCGACCTCAAGCGCAGAGCCTTAGAAGCCCCGTACCAAATACACAACTTGGAGAATCACCTGGTCGACTTAGCCAGCAATTGTCCCCCGTCCAAGGTGAAAGATCTCTGTTTAGAGGTTTGGAAGATACGGGCTGGAGCAATCTAATACAGGACCTACATCCAAGTGATATAGAATTAATCCAATCAGCTTGGCGTAATTCCACTTGGCGCACCTATGAGTCTGCATGGAAACAATGGGTCACGTGGTGCAGACAAAAGAGAGTAACACCTTGTAGACCTCGACCTCAAGACGTAGTTTCTTACCTAGGATCGCTGTCCCGCACGAAAAAGTTTGCGGCATCAACTATCCTTGTCCATAAGTCGGTTATTCTCACCCTAGCAGACCCAACTCAGGAAAAACAATTACGTAATCATCCTCTGTTGACAGCTATGCTAAAGGCCATTAATTTGAAGAAATGTGCTTCAAAGGTTGAGAGATCACAGGTATGGAACATACAAGACTTGTTACAGTGGCTTAAATCAAACGTACCAGATAGAAGTAGTATTTTTCAAGTCTCTCGTCACGTAGCTCTGCTCCTACTATTGGCCTCAGGACGGCGAATTCATGATTTAACGCTTCTTAGTATAGACGATCAGCATTGTGAGAAGAAAGACTCCATTACTTTTTGGCCAATGTTCGGCTCTAAAACCGACGGCCCAGCATATCGCCAATCTGGTTGGCATTTGACTTGTTCAGGGGATCCATCTTTGAGCCTAGTTAAATGGGTATACTGTTTAATTGAGTTATCTGATAACAGGAGGCAGGCTCGCCCAAATTTGAACAGCCTTTTTATCACGACGAGAGGGGAAGTAAAAGCTGCCTCTAGAACGGTGATCGCGGGCTGGCTTAAATTTCCGTTTAAGGAATTAGGAATCAGTTGTAGCCCAGGCTCGATTAGATCAGCAGTCGCTTCAAATGATTACCATAGTGATGTACCATTGGACGAAATTTTAAAACGGGGTAACTGGAGAGGTTCAAAAAATTTTTTCAAACATTATTGTAAATCTGTAGCTCACACACGGGTTACTCAAGTTGATTCGGTTAAGAACTCGTTCAGACCTCTTTAATTTTAAATTGTTAAACTTAGAAGCTCATTGATTAATAATTTTATTCTATATTTAGCGAAATACTAAGTTTCAATTTTGTCAAAATAAACTAATTAAACACTTAACTATGTTTCAATACTATTTATACCTACTTTACTTGGTCACAGTACGCTAATAGCGCCGGCAGAAAATAAACACTTCTCCGAAAGGTCAAGCCGAAGGCACAGAACTGAAATAGAGCCGTTTTCCACCCCAAAGGGAAGAAAACGATTATTTCAGATCTTGCCGAGGCTTGACCTGAGCAAGGCCTTGCCGGCTTTCGGATCTAGGTACTGGAGAGCGCAGGCTCGCGCCGCTCGCCCGCGCGCCTGCCGCCGCACGTTCCCGCCTTACGCGGGGTTCATCGACCCGCTATCGCAGCTCACACGGATACGAAAGGTAGTAAGTAGCTAGTATATGTGTACTCTAGGTTAGGTAGGTAATCTCCGAAAGGTCAAGCCTCGGCAAGATCTGAAATAATCGTTTTCTTCCCTTTGGGGTGGAAAACGGCTCTATTACTGCGACAGATTGTAACTGCGAAAATGTTTGTCTAAAACGAATGTGAATTTTATACTTACCTTTTAATGGAAAAGTTATTTCCAAACTGAATTCCTATCTAAAAAAGTGTTACTTTGTCAAAAATTGGATAAAATGTTATGGAAAATAATTTTGCATTGCTATGGGTCGAGGGCAGAAACGAATATGGACATAAAGATACAAACCACATGTTGCTAGTTTTCAAGTTTGGCTAGGCCTGGTAAATCTCCCGCCTGTCGTAAGGGGCGACTGAAGGGGGCCCTTGGGGTCGCTCGGAGAGCACACGACGGGGGCTGTGTGCTTCCATTGCACATGTGACCCCGAGGAGGACGGCAGTGTAGGGTGGCCTCGCACTGCCGTACACGGCGGACGGTAGTAAAAGGGGAGGCACCACTTCCCTCGAGGTGAGCCGGACTGCCGGCACAGCGCGCCAGGGTTTCACCGGTAGAGTGGCTCCTCAGGAGAGTTCTCGGGAAGCCCTGGTCACGCGCAGAAGAAGGCCGCCCCTGTGTTTTAGTGGGTACTCCCACCCCCCTCTGGGGTGGGTGAGTCCCACACTCCTCCGCTGCCTTCCCCCAATGCAGCGGAAAGTACGTAAACGTATTTCACCAGGAAAAAAATTGATTTGACAGCTTAAAATCTTCTATTTAAATTATTACATAATGAGTTATTTCATTTAAATTGGTATCTTTTTAATCGTTTGTTTGCGAACTGTATTTTTTGAGCTCACGAGGTTTTTAGTTTGACAAGGTTCCAGCGCATTAGCAATTGGCAAGGATTATATTAGTAAATGGCTGTGCCTTGTTAAAGAGGTTTTTTTTCTGATATTTCAAATTCAAATTTATTAAAGTTTTCTTTGAAAAGAACTTGTCAATTCATTCAGCACAACATCATTTTTAAAAAACATATCATTGCATCCTATTTTCAATAAAGTAACGTTTCTCCAAATAGGCATTCAGTTTGAAAATAACTTTTCCATTAAAAGGTAAGTATAAAATTCACATTCGTTTTAGACAAACATTTTCGCAGTTACAATCTGTCGCAGTAATATGCATCGCATTAAAGTATTATCGCAGTTAAAACCTTTCGCGGTAACGTGCATCGAAGTAAGGTGGCTTCGTAGTGATGGTCTTTCGCAGTAACGTCAGTCGCAGTCTTGTAGAATCGTATCAGCGTCCATCGATATTTTGTCCGTCGACATTCCGTATTAGACTCGTGTGGGACTCACCCACCTCTGAGGTGGAAATACCTACTGAAATAACCCCGGTGTATCTCCGCTCCGCTTTGCAAGGGGCGATGTGGGATTCCGCTTGAATATCTCCACTTCGCCCCGAGCGAGCCAGGCCTCCTCACGCTATGACCCCAGACGGGTGACAAAGGGCAATAGTTTCCCCGTACCTGTGCGCTGTGGTTGCTCTCGTGGCTGAGGTAGGTGGAGACGGTGTCGACGCTGTGGCGGCGGGTGGAGGAGGCGCAGGGGGGGGAGGGCTCGCGGCGGCGGGGGGGGACGCGGCGTGGTACGGGTGGGGCTGGCTTGTTGCTGTTGCCTGAGGAGGAACAATGTAGGTTTTTAATAGTAGATTATGCCACAAGGGCTTAAACAAAGTGTATTATGTCCCGGGCGTGTTATTGAACCCAGAGCATGAGGGATTCTACGGTTAACTCCCGAGCGGAGCGAGGGAGTTAAGGTTAGAATCCTGAATACGAGGGGTTCAAGACCGCCCAAGACAAATACACTTTTAAGCCCGCGATGCATACTCTACTTTTTATACTTTCTGCGAGGCAATCGAAATTAATGGCTGAAAAAAGTAAGTGCTTAAATATTTATTTCAAGTGAAAACAGGTAATTAAATATGAGAAATTAGGTATTTATCAAACATTCAAAGTGATGTTAGAAACATAAGACAGTTGTGCGAAGACATTGGAAATATGAGTTACAATCCAAATATTGTACCAAAGTACATTTATTTTATCAGCACAGGAGTCAGGAGCTATTTGAGCGGTTGGCGCCTTTTTTCTTTCTTTGGCGTCTATTTTGTTAGTGGCCAGTACTTCGAACTCAGAATAAAATCTCATTGCACCTTAAATTTTTGATTACACGGTTGCATTCCAAATTCAAATCACTTTATGCCCATGGGCAATAATGAAATTCAGTACAACACACGGCCGGTTGTCTTCCTGTAAAAAATAATAGCATTAAGGTTAAGCTTGTCTATGGATTCTTGTAAAGAAAATGGCAGCTTCTCCTCCCGCGGATGATGAGGTTTCTAGTCTAAGGATTGTCTTTGGTTCGTAACCTAGGTTACGCTTTTGTTGATTGTCATTTGTCAAGTATTGTCAGGTTGGTTTTTATTTCATTGTGTCAACAATTATATTTCTTTCAGAGAATATAAATGCTTAACAGAAAATAAACTTACCTACCCATCAGAAAATGCGATAAGATTGTTTGGAAACATAATTGTAGAAGCCAATCAAGTTTTAGAGAATAGCCCACATCAACAGGGTTTAATAAAAGAGTTGAAACATCAAATTCAGTCCAAACATTCATCAGCATTCATATGATTCTTTGGGTTGTAAGCAACACAAAAGTGTAGTTGCGAAAAGCTGTTTTGATTTAACTCTGCGATTAACTGTGTTCAATTGGTGCAACATTTTAAACAAAAATCTCAAGGTACGGATGTTTGTAGATTGGAAAATAAGATTTTGCCCTGTATGCAGCGTAAAGCGTTTACTAAATATTAAACAAAATTATGAAATAAAAGGCATAATAAGTGAAAATTGTTTAATTTATACTCAATTTATATTTCCAAAAAAAAAAGCAGAATTTAGGTAGGTACCTTTAATATACCGTACCGTTATAAATCCACAAATATATACAAAAAGGTTTTTTGTAAAACCTTTTTGTATACAGGGTGTTTCTTTTAAGGCGTCAAGCCGGCGCGAGCTGATAGTAGGGTGCCATACCTATCGATTTAACCCCCATGTATGTTCTACGATTTTTTGTAGTTTTCGAGATAATAATGTTTTTGTTATTTTTTAAAATTTTGTGAGCACTTGGCTTTAAATAATTATAACTTTTTTTTTGTTTGACTTTTATTGGATATTTTCTTTTTGTTATAATGTCTATTGATTGCAGTTTCATGATTAAAATAATCCCGATCCTAACTTTACTAAAAGATACAAAAATTTTGATTGATAGTGAAAAAAAAGTGAATCGTGCACAACATAACGAAAATTCAATCGTAAATTAAAAAAAACAAAAGGTATTCCATAGCTTCTTACTAATTTTAAAAACTGCGCAGCATCATAAGCTTCCATAATAATACAAGAAAACATGTCCTTCGTGGGGCATTATTCGCTGTAATTGATGCTCAAGTCTTGAGTAAGTATCGGAAATAGTGTAATTTTCATACTGAATAATTTTCTAGTATATTGGCATAATTTTGTCATTTCTGAGATTTATTGTCTTTTAACGTTTAAACAAAGCCCATTTGTTAATAAAACAGCCATTTTATAACTTCCAATCATTCGAAAGTCACAACACCTGGTGTAAAAAAAAATGAGGAAGCCGGACCATCTTTATTATTTTTTATGTACGCGTATTTTGAGCATAGTAACTCAAAACAGTTCGATAATCGATTCAGAACATGTTCCGGTTTCCTCTATTTATTTATTTTTTTACACCAGGAGTTGTGACTTTCGAATGATTGGAAGTTATAAAATGGCTGTTTTATTAACAAATGAGCTTTGTTTAAACGTTAAAAGACAATAAATCTCAGAAATGACAAAATTATGCCAAAATACTAGAAAATTATTTAGTATGAAAATTACACTATTTCCGATACTTACTCAAGACTTGAGCATCAATTACAGCGAATCGAGTTTTTAAAATTAGTAAGAAGCTATGGAATACCTTTTGTTTTTTTTAATTTACGATTGAATTTTCGTTATGTTCTGCACGATTCACTTTTTTTTCACTATCAATCAAAATTTTTGTATCTTTTAGTAAAGTTAGGATCGGGATTATTTTAATCATGAAACTGCAATCAATAGACATTATAATAAAAAGAAAATATCCAATAAAAGTGAAACAAAAAAAAAGTTATAATTATTTAAAGCCAAGTGCTCACAAAATTTTAAAAAATAACAAAAACATTATTATCTTGAAAACTACAAAAAATCGTAGAACATACATGGGGGTTAAATCGATAGGTATGGTACCCTACTATCAGCTCGCGCCGGCTTGACACCTTAAAAGAAACACCCTGTATATTTGTTTTACAAAAAACCATTTTGTATATATTTGTGGATTTATAACGTTAACATCGTTGCCGCATTATGAAAAAACAATTTAAAAAAAAAGCTGTCAAAATCTTTACATGAGGAAATGTCTATGGATCCTAAGGCGAGTTTTTTGCTACGGAAGTTACCCGTCTGAACCTGTTCCCTATCTAGTTTGTGGTAAAACATTATGTCCCGGCTAGACCGTAGGGCTATAATGACTTACTTTAGGACAGCTTTACATGACACATAATGTGTGATTGACGAGCAGGTAGTATAAAAAACTTTTTGTTGCATTTTTCACTATCTAAACACTAAAAAGACGGTATCGCCGAAACGTCGGGCAAATACAGGTAAAATAGTAGTTTTTTTACCGTAGTTTAAATGTTGCAGAAAACCCAGTTTTTTAGTGTTTATACAGGGTGGCCCAAACGGTGAGGATAAAAAATTTTTTTTGGGTGCCTGACATATAGGGGTACCCGAAAATACCCCATGTATGTTTGCCGATTTTTTGAAGTTTTCGAGTTATGATTTTTTTAAAGTAAATTTGAGAATAATCTATCTGACCTCCTAAAAAAATTTTTTTTTCGGAATGTATGCATTTTTTATTAATTTATTTTTTTGTAACATAGACCTCATTAGTTGTACTTTTACCCATAAAATTACCAGCTTCATGCCATTAATTAAAGGTACAAATTTATTGACCAAAATAAAAATAACTAGGGTGAATGCGAGTCACTGAAAAATTTTCAAACTTAAATTAAAAATTAAAAAAAAAGTTCCATGACTTTTAAGTAATTTCAAAAACTGCTCAAAACCCTTAGCTTCAATTATAACTAAAAAAACTTGGTGCTTAATAGGCCTTTTTTAGCCGAAACTTGCCTTCAAGTAAACAAAGGTGGAATGTGCCACCTTCGGGGACTGGTCTGCTCAAGTTTACTTAGTTTACCCAAGTTTACTTATTAACTTCCTGTTTTATTTATTTTCTTGTCAAAACTGTATGACTTGGTTGGTTTATTCAAACATTCACTTTGTACTGTAAAACATTGGACGATTGAAAAAGAGTAACTGCTGAGTTTCTTGCCGGGTCTTCTCAGTAGAAACAACCTTCCGACCCCGGTGGTAGAGTCACATTATGTACATGTATTTTAAGTATTGTTCATATATTATATTATTATGTGTATGTTTATTAAGTGGTTATAATTAAGATTCTTGACGATTCGAAAGTACTGTTTATTGGTCTACTTGAATAAAGAAATATTGAATTGAATTGAATTGAATTTCTAAGTAAATAATTTGTTGTAAAAACACCTTTTGTTAATTGCTAGGGTTAATGTGGGTTCTACATAACATGGGCAATAAAGATAAAGTGAATTAATTTAGGATTTCTTATTATTCTAGTATCAGCCCGGTGGCATTTCAACAGCACAAGTCAGTCTTTGTCCCATGAATAGTAGTTAGCGATACAAGTGCGGAATGTATTATGTCGTTTTGCACTTGTCCCGTATCAAATAATTAAAATCGAATATTATTAAGATTATTTGAAAGGAAGAAAAAAAAACGTGTATTTAAATAAACGTTAAATTGCTGACGGCTTGACTTTTGACAAGAACATAACACTTGAACCCTTTTCCATCCCATTTCATCCCACTACTGGGCAAAGGGCTCTCCCCATGTTCTTCATAGATCTCGATCTTGTGAAAGGGTCTGCCAATATTTTTCATGGAATCTCAAATGGGCCTTCCTCTGAACCCTTTTAGCATTGTATTAAGTGTCATTTCTAATGACACTAGCAGCTGTCAGAATGAATTTCTGAGATTAGTTAAACTTTACCAAAGATAAAATAATAGGCATTTGTTGATTTTCTGGGATTTGAATGAAATCCATGTTTAAATGTAATTACCAATTAAATTACCTTTTGTACCGGGAAACTGTCCTATCCTATCCAATCCTAGCTTTTTCATGCCCGCTTTCTTCAAGATTTAATTTAGTAAATCATACGTAGGTTTCCATGTTTTATCATGATTTTTAACGCAAATGTATTAAAAATCGTTGTCCGATACAGAACGGGTATGTCATTTTCACTCGTCCCAACTTTTGATCCTCGCCTTACAGCTCGGGCTGACTTCGGGACTCGTGCGTGCAAAACGACATACATTCCGCACTTGTATCCATAACTATCTACTATTAATGGGACGAAGGCTGACTTGTGCTGTTGAAATGACACTGGGCTGATACTAGAATAATAAGAAATCCTAAATTAATTCACTTTATGTTTATTGACCATGTTATGTCCAACCCACATTAACCCTAGCAATTAACAAAAGGTGTTTTACAACAAATTATTAACTTAAAAAATTCCACCTTTGTTTACTTGAAGGCAAGTTTCGGCTAAAAAAAGCCTATTAAGCACCAAGTTTTTTTAGTTATAATTGAAGCTAAGGGTTTCGAGCAGTTTTTGAAATTACTTAAAAGTCATGGAACTTTTTTTTTAATTTTTAATTTAAGTTTGAAAATTTTACTATGACTCGCATTCACCCCAGTTTTTTTTATTTTGGTCAATAAATTGTACCTTTAATTAATGGCATGAAGCTGGTAATTTTATGGGTAAAAGTACAACTAATGAGGTCTATGTTCCAAAAAAATAAATTAATAAAAAATGCATGCTTTCCGAAAAAAAATTTTTTTGGGAGGTCAGATCGATTATTCTCAAATTTACTTTAAAAAAATCATAACTCGAAAACTACAAAAAATCGGCTAACATATATGGGGTATTTTCGGGTACCCCTATATGTCAGGAACCCAAAAAAAATTTTTTATCCTCACCGTTTGGGCCACCCTGTATATGAGCAATGTAGTTTCAGTTAAAAATCTTGAAAAAACGTGTTGCATAAAGAGGCTTCACTATTTGGTTACAATACTGCCACACTAAGTGTCGTCTAAAAGATTTGAAGTTCTGAAAAAATATCTATTGAATTTAGTATTCCTGCTTGTTTGTTTTGTTGACGATTTTAAAGCGCTTGTAACAGGTCTATTTAAATAAAGACATTTTGACTTTGACTGCTTGTGAAGGCTCTTTTGCAATTTACAATGTTGAATCCCCGAGTGCAGGCATATAGTGATTAAAACTCCCAAAGGACTACATGAAACAATGAGAATACCGTAAGCTGAATCCAAAGTGAATCTATCACCAAATACCATGATTTTATGAAAATATTTGGTCAATTTTTGAAGGTTGTGTTATAGTTGGTAACTTTGAGTAAATTCAACTCCTTCAATCCAATAGCCTGTTCTCACTGAAGATTTATCCCAACAATCCCTAGGTGTTACAGGGTGTAATAAGTGTTTGTAAAAACTGACATGAATAAAGATTACCTACTCCACGGACAGACAAATTTCCAGCCGAACAATTCCCTGAGAAGAACTTAGTTCATATAGTAATTCAAGTACTCACTGAAGATATTAAGATTGTGCAGTATCTGTCTAGCGAAGCCCGGCTTGCGGTCCCGTTCCCGGGGCGAGGCGCTGCGGGCGCCGGCGCGGCGCGGCGTGGGTACGGCGCACTGCAGCGCTTGCAGGGACTTCACTGATTGGACCGATTGGACTGACTGGACGGATTGGACTGAGGAGCCTGTGTGCTGCTGGGGGATACGGGCTCGGCGCACTGGGGGACGAAATGGAGTCGAAGTTATTTATTCACTCTTAATTGCACCAATTACAAAAAAAGTACAAATACAAAACAAAAAATTGCGGACTTAATGCCTAGGGGCATTATCTACCAGTCAACCGCAAGGTATAGCAGAAAATTTAGGGAGTTTAAGGCTGTGCAACTTGCTAGAGTAACAAAATTCAATTAATGACAAAAATACGTACAGTAAGATAATAAATAAGATAAACCTAAAATTAGTACAATGAATGCTTCGGAAGCCAGTTCAGCCGTTTGAGCTTAGTCGCAGCTATAGGCATGATAACATCTGGCAGCAGAATTGTCACTAATTTTCAACAATCCGCATTGCACTTCACGGTCAAGATGAGGTCTGCGCACAGCAGAGTCATTTGTTTGCGTATAATAGTGTGTCAACGTGCAAACTTTGCTGAAGCAAGCTACCTGTTATCACCACTTCACAACCTGAGCGGTGACAGACTACAGACAAGAAACACAGCAGCTAGAATTAATGTTGCGAGGTTGCGAACAGGCTAGCGATTCGGGGAACTCAATTCGTTTTGAAAAATAATAAGAATTAAAATTAAGTTTAAGTTTAAAAAAAGGGGGCCACAATGTGTATTCAATTCATTTGTAGTATGAGTGCTGACTGAATCGACCTTCATGTAAGAATATTGGCGGAGAGGTGTCGAATATCGGCGGTTACGCTACCGGTTACCGGACACCACGTCGCGTTGATTGTGGTCATCCACGTGTAATATAAAAGTTATACAATGTAGTATTGTTGGTAATGAAACAAGAAGGCACTTCTCGATATTTTGGTTTTTCAGCCGAAATCTAAACTGAAACTTTCTTAGACTTTTTTCAAACATGTACAAAATCCAATTAGGCAGAAAACAAACCAAACCTAAACTTTTGGGCCGTAGGTATCTGAAACTTTGGGTGGTCAATAATAAGCTTGCGTATCGAATTGGATGTCTTGGAGTCTGTTCCGAGAAAGGTTTGATAATTACTATACCATATTTATTTGTTTACTCTTTATAGCACAAGGAAGAAAAGTACAATTAGCGGACTTAATGCTTTCTTGCATTCTCTACCAGACAACCATCGGGCGAGGCTGAAAACTTCTTGACGCTGTCTTGGCACATCAAAATTCCAATGAATATAGTTCAAGTTTTGCTTATACTCGGATTTTTAATTGTAGTCAGTGAAATGACATTTTCAGTGTGGCAGGTTTTCAGTCCCAAATAAATAGTGATGTGGTAAATCGAGTTTTTACAATTAAAAGTTAGTCGACATTACAGCCTGGCAAAAAAGTCGTAGTGAATGACCACGTCCCACTTCCATATGTCATTACTGGCAACACACACTGGTCAGACTTTCGTTTTGAGACATAGAGGTATTTCGGTAAACTGTATTTAGTAAATAGATTTTCAGTTTCAAAATGTTTTGTTTCTGTATTATATTATTTACAGGTAAGAATTTCGTTTATTAACAGGTCATACAACTGGAAAAGTTTGGGAGGATACAACAGTAGAATCTTCCATACAAGTGTTTTCTAAAGGTTTGACTACAGGCCTAAAGGGCCCAACCGGCAAAGGACGACGCCAGCGCCTTATAATTTCATATATAGGCAGTGATGAAGGTTTTGTAGATTCCGGTTTACTTATTTTTGAATCAAATAATAATAGTATGGACTATCATGAAGAGATGAATTCAGAATCGGAGTCGGAATCAATAGCAACCGTAACGAATAAAAACGTATATAATTACTTGTATTTTGCTGATTTTCAAGTGTTAATTCCCCTGAACCTCTTTGATCATTTTTTTTCCAGCTATGGTTATAATTTTTTAGTGAGAAGTTTTAATATGGAGGTAGGGCCCATATTTCTTAAATCGTAATTATTTAATTCGTTTTGTACACTATTAAATATTTACAATTATTTAAAAAAGGCTTTGATACCTCATAAAATAAATCATGACTAAATGTCTTAGTCTAGTGATTGCCGAACGTCACTATTGTAGCGGGTCACCCTTTTTTGTATCAGTCACTGTTGAAGTTGTCATTTCGCTGACTACAATTATTAATCGTACTATAGTTAGCAGATGGTCCTGTGTGAAATGATGTATAATTAGCATAAGGTGACACTGTCCACACGTAACGTTCACGTTAAGAATGCAGTGATTTTTTAATTTAATTCTGTTGGACACATAAAACTCAGATCCACAACCTTTGCCTTCAAAAGTATGCGTTCAACTGGTCACTGGATTTGTCTTTCTAATTAGAAAAGATTTGATGGGTTAGGGGACGTGCTAGATCGAAGGACAAGTATGAAATAATGCAATCCTAACACGAACAGACTATAGTAGGCCTGTCCGTCTCTGAACCACAACACACTCACCGCTCGCCGCCCGCTCCAGGTCCTGCGTCAGCGGGTAGGGCGGCTGAGGCGCGCGCCGCAGAAGGCGCACGCCGCCCAGGCCACAACCTCGCGCCGTCATACGAGACACGCTGATGCTCCAGCCACAAGCCACCACCGTCTCCGAGCCAGTGCACCAGGCCTCTTCCATTAGACATTGCATCTGGGACAAAAATAACCCTTTAAGGCGGTCCAGCAGGGCTTAATGTCACATGTATACAGGGTAAGGTCTTCAAGTGGGCGTGATAGGCCAGATCTTAAACCACAGTGATACCTAGTATATACCTTTATTGTACATAAACTATGAGTCATTTAGAAAAATGGTTTAAGAAGTCTCAAAACCAATTTTGACAAAAACAAAAACTGCATGCTCAGTTTTTTCAATAAAGTCTTTTTTTACCAGGGTATGGAACCAGTTGATTTTGAAAAATTCACTTCGTATTATTGTGCTATCTTGTAGAGTCACTTATAAGGATCAAGTTCTGGGAAGTAACATTATATGGCAAACCACAAAAAAGGTCGCATTTTAACTTAACATTTCTATTTTCCTTGCAGATTGGCAGGTTTTGACTGTGTATAGGGACCACTGGTAGAGCTTGAGGAAGACCTTTGCCCAGCAGTGGGATCCAAACGGTTAAAAAAATAAAGAAACTTGCATTTCAACACCCGAAACCTGGAATCCTTCAGAATTAGAACACTTGTATCAAAAACACTGTTGCTTTATGCATGCATTGCATGCAGACTATGAAATGTGTAAAGAATAACAATACCTCCATAGGCATGGGTTCATAGTTGAGTTCGGCGGGGTGGGGCGGCGACACGAACCGCGCCCACTCCCAGCGCACGCCCCGCCCCGGGGGCGACGTCACGCCGTAACACGACCGCCGCACGCCACATTCTAACGACCCGCCATCTGTTACAAATTAAGAATAGAATATAATGAAATTCATTTGGACCAACATTATCATACAGTATGTCAATACAAAATAAAAACACAAGGAAATTACTAACAAATTACTGGAGAATGTTAAACAACTGATCAATTGATTGTTTGCTTAAAGCTTAACATAAACAATACAGGAAAACTCAATTAGATCACCATAAGATAATCCACTCCTCTGCACATTATTGTATGTCACTGAATGTACTAATAAACTAAACATACTATATGTACTAATTAACAAAACTTTGTTGAAAAAAACAATAATCATTTCTTCACAGCAGCTGGATAGAGGCAATGTCTGAAACGATGGTTGATTCACATTATGTTTATTAAAAATCATATCTTTTGACAAGTTGCTTGTAAAATCCCACATATTTCCTGTTTTCCAACTGGGTCATTCTTAAAAACTTCTGAAACTGCTTTTGCTCTGGTTTTAACTGTAAAATCTCACCTGCAGTGTCCTCGCACTGCGTGAGCGTGCGCAGGTTGACATAGTGCCCGCGCAGCGTCGGGTCGGCGTCGGCGAGCACGACGCGCGTCAGTTTCTTGGCGTGCGCGCGCTCGAGCGTCCTGGTCACGCCCGGCGTGTGCGGCAGCCACTGGCCGCCGCTCTGCCACTCCCACACCACCACGCAGTGCACCGACGACATCACCCTCGTTGGCACATCTACATTTACTCAATATTGTTTGATAACAGAAGCAAACTGAAGGGCTGAACTGAGGGTAGCCTATGTTCACAACCATTAGGGAAGTCTTTCCCAAAGTGGGCGATAACGCCCCCTTGTGGGCGCTGCAGGTCTCAAGGGGGGCGGTAAGAGACCCAGAAAGAAAATGGGGGCGTTGTGTTGAGGCATTAGGTGAAAAAATGGGGGCGCTAAAAAAATATTTATTCTCGAAGTGGGCAGTAGACAAAATAAGTTTGGGAACCACTGCATTAGGATAAGGGCAGGAATGAATGCATGGGTGAAACTTTTTCTTTATGAGATTGGGGGATTAGACTTCTTCATCTACAAGGGAGTACCAACACATTTTTTGGATGTAGAAAGTTGCTTTGACTCGTCATCAGACCACACCCCAGTAATTGCAACCGTAAGTTCTACAATAATAAAGAGAGCTGTCCCTCCATATTTGTATAATAGACACACAGATTGGGGAGCATTTCAACGATACCTAAACGAAAACTTGGAACTAAAAATTAGCCTTAAAACCGAGGAAGATATCGATAACGCTGCTGAATATTTAACTAAAGCAATACAAAGAGCTGCCTGGTCTTCCACACCGCCACTTCAGGAATCAAATACTCTGAAAGACCAAAACGTGGCGAACATTGTAAAAGAAAAAGTCCTAGAGAAGCGGCGCCTCAGAAGAGTGTGGCACAGCAGTCGCCACCCAGCAGATAAAAGAGATTTCAACAAAGCAGCTGCTGATCTTAAACAGCTCTTGGTAAATTTAGAAAATGAGACACTGCAACAACATCTGCAAAGTCTAACCCCAACAGCTCCAGCCAAGAACGAATATTCACTATGGAAAACGGTGAAATCTCGTGAAAAGCCACTTCCTTCTCGACATCCACTTAAAAATGAAAATGGAACGTGGGCAAAAACGGTCCAAGAAAGAGCAGAAGCGTACGCCTTATTCTTGAGCAACGTATTCACGCCCAACACTGACATTGGAAACGAAAGTATTGATCGCGAGGTTATGACGTTCCTTGAAACTGACTTACAGCTAAGTCCCCCCCTTAGATGCTGTACCCCTGCCGAAGTTCGTCGTATAATTATGAATCTGGAACTCAAGAAAGCCCCAGGGTTCGACCTGATCACGGCTGAGGTGTTGCGTAACATGCCACGGAAATGTATTGTTTTTATCACTTCATTGTTTAATGCTGTGTTACGAGTTGCGCACTTTCCAAGTATATGGAAAGTCTCGCAGATAATAATGATCCCCAAACCAGGGAAGCCACCGCATTTAGCATCTTCATATAGACCAATTAGCCTCCTACCTGTGCTATCAAAAGTTCTCGAGAAGATTATCTCACTGCGCCTCAATGAAACTCTGACTGATAATGCAATTATTCCTGAGCACCAATTTGGATTTCGAAAGAATCACTCGACCATCGAACAAGTTCACAGAGTGTGTGAGTACATAAGGAACACATTAGAAAATAAAAAGTACTGCTCGGCAGTGTTTTTGGATGTGCAACAAGCTTTTGACAAAGTATGGCACAATGGGTTACTCTATAAACTAAAAAAGCTTTTGCCGCATAATCTGTACCTGTTATTGAAATCCTACCTAGAAAGTCGTATCTTTTATGTCAAAATCAACAACTCTACCTCCGATTTTTATGATATAAAAGCAGGAGTCCCACAGGGATCCGTACTGGGACCGTCGTTGTATCTGATCTACACAGCCGATGTACCAGAGTCGGAGAATGTCGTAACAGCCACTTTTGCAGATGACACAGCCATACTGTCAAATGACACAGATCCTGAAGTAGCATCAAAAAAACTGCAAGAACATTTAAATGATGTACATTCCTGGATGCACTCTTGGAGAATTAAAGCTAGTGGAACTAAATCACATCATATCACATTCACCCTGAGAAGAGAAGATTGTCCTCCTGTTAAATTAGGTCAAGAGGCCCTACCACATAACACAAGCGTAAAATACCTTGGATTTTACCTTGATAGAAAACAAACCTGGAAAACACACATTCAGAAAAAGCGTGATGAACTGAACTACAGATATAGATCCCTAGAGTGGCTTATGGGTAGGAACTCGCGACTCACTGTCGAGAACAAGTTACTGTTATATAAAACCATACTTAAACCAATATGGACTTACGGTATACAACTGTGGGGCTCAGCGAAAACATCAAACATAGAAATTCTGCAAAGATTCCAAAACAGTGTGCTGAAAGCCATTGTCAATGCCCCGTGGTTCACAAGAATGGAGGAAATTCATGATTACTTGAACATACTTACAGTAAAACAGCAAATAGCCAAAAGTATAAAGTCATATAAAACTCGAATAAGTAGTCATCAAAACGAACTGGCCCAGAGTCTGATTCAACCACTGCAAAGAAGACGTCTGAAAAGACTGCACCTATGGGACATCACAGTATAAATATAGTACAACCATGAAGGCAGCCTGATAGTGGTCAAGGCATGCCTACACGCCACTGTTACATTCAACTAAAAAAACTGCTTATAGTCTCAGGACTGATTGCATGTTTGTAAACAAATATGAAAAAAAAAAAAAAAAAATGAGATTGGGAGCAAAGCTAGAGGGTCAGCTGATGGAGCCTAGCTATAAGACCGCCTAAATTGTACATTGGGCTTTGTAATTTAATACTACTGTAATGTTTTTGTGCAATAAAGAATATCTATCTATCTATCTATCTATGGAGAGTAATCACCTTTGCCTATGGACAACTGCAACACCAGGAGGTGTCACGAGATGCATTGCTTGGGTTTCAAAAAGGAATACCTCTTCTATAAACTACAGCAAACAAGCATTACATTTGTTCTGTGATAAAGGACCTCTACTTACATCTACAGTATGAACCCAAAAAATAGAATTTGCACCATGTCGCTCCTTGTAGAACAAACAAGGGTTTAAGTTGAGTTTGAGAGCAGACTGTGACTTCAGACTTCACAGGAACACAGATAATGAACAATAGAACTATTCCCAAATCTTTATGACTAGAAAACTATCAGTAACACTTACTAATCATTGCATTATACCAAAAAAACTTGTCTTTGCTAAAGGTACACTTTTTCACTATCTGAATGGTATATTTAGTTTAACAACTTTACACATCATCTTATCATATTGTTTATACTAAATTGTTACATTCCCAGTAGAACATGATAACTGATAGGTTCAATGCGAGGCAAACAAGGAAATGTTTGATAGTTTGAACTCAACCCAGCTTTCGAGTTAACTGTTATGTTTATTCAATATGATAATCTGAGTACACAGGCATAAGAGAATCTAATACGCAACGTAGGATAGTAGTTCAATGATACTCACATCCCTGATTGAATCAATCTGGATTCATTTCATAGGTAACCAGATAATTAGCATCGACTCGACTTCAATTCGTTGACGAATGAACAGAAGCTGTACATATCATCACATTATTGCACACTCGCTGCGCTATTATGTTTGAGGTGATCTTGGAGTAGAGAGTAGTGAAATACTTGTTTTATTTACCGTTATTTTATGAAGAATTAACATTAAACTCGTGAATTATGGAGATTAAAAAATAAAATAAATAAAAATAAAACAAATTGATGTGACAAGTGACAACACAAACATTTTTTTTAAAGGGCACTGGACAGCACAGATATCATTTAGGGTACGTTCCAAAACGAGTAGTGTAGAGGGATTTTTACCCTCGGTGAAAAGAAAAAGACAGAACTATAAATTAGAAAGAGAAAAGACCAGAGCGGTCACGGAACAGAAAAAACAGTGGAAGTGCGAAGTGGGCGTGGCACGCGTGCCACAATTAAGCACAACTAACACTACTTGGTCCCAGTCGTGTTCTAACGTCGCATCGAGTTGCTCGTCTCGCGACAACTTCATATTTCCATAGTTATGCCGTATTGCTCCATTTTGGAGTGCAAAAATGATAGTAGTTTAAAAAAACTTGAAAATGTAGGTCTTTCCTACCATCGCTAAGTGCCATTTTATTTGTTTTCTAATAAAATCTTGTTCATTTCAATAGACAGATAGATATCGACCTATAACGCAAATTTCAATCTTAATACTTAAACAATTAAATGTATAATTGCTACAAATAGATAATACCGCCATCTATGGTCGATCAACGGAATTAACTCGTCAATCGAAACTAAATTGACATTAGATTAGAAAAAGTCGTAAATACTGTCAGCAGTAAAGCACAACAAATATTATCTGTAGAGTGTGAAGGTTTATTTCCGGATGTACGGTCTGTGAATTAAGCTAAATTGGACTAGAATTGAAACGACCAATCAAACGGCTTTTTTCTTTGTAGTGCATTATATGACATTCAATATTATTTGTGTGAGTTTGGCGACAGCGGTTCCTTCACTAATAGGGTTGCATTGCACTTCCACTGTTTTTTCTATTCCGTGAGAGCGGTAGATTGGTTCTAGCTGTGCGGTCCGTAATGCGATTACAGGTCTGTGAGCGCTTACGGCGATAACAGGCATCCCGAATTAAAATATCGCGTCAACAGTGCTCACAGCGCTGTCAGCGTCAGAACCAATTCGTACCGCTAGATAGTGACACATAACCTTATAATTTTTAAACTTTTAATTTTATCATTCCCAGGTTAAGCTTGCTGTTCTTGGGGTAAAACTTTCTGTTTCGTTATCACAGAAAAAGATAAGTCCTAGCAAAGATTTATTCTGAGGAAAATTAGCAAAAGTATTTTTACGTGAAAATGTCTGTTTGACGTTTCATCTATGAAATTGACATAAGGCTCACGGCGTTAACGCTCGGGAGCAATATCGTTGTGAGTGCAATGGCGCCGTTAGTGATGTCACCCGTGACGTAAAGCTGTCTGACGGTAAATGGCCCGTTAGCGCGATATCTCAATTTTTGACGCTGTAAGCGAGCTGTTATCGATTTTGACTCAATTCGGAAAGCACCCTAATTTTAGCAAAACAAATATTTCTGATGCGCTTTCTAGTTATTAGGTACATTACCTTTGGCAAAGAGCCATAG
Source organism: Udea ferrugalis (assembly GCA_950022985.1). Lineage (NCBI taxonomy): Eukaryota > Metazoa > Arthropoda > Insecta > Lepidoptera > Crambidae > Udea > Udea ferrugalis. The sequence continues at coordinate 506,832 of OX465527.1, read as the reverse complement.
ACCATAGAGTGCCGCGACGCTGCGTGCTCATAGACAAGCTGCATTTGGTGAATAGGGTTACCAACTTAGGGCTTTTAGTCCCAAATTTAGGGCTAAATTGCGCTTGTTTGTCTTTTTTTAAGGCCTGAAAATATTTAGGGCTATTTTTAGGGGCTTATAAAAAAAATATAAAATATTATTTCGGGCAGGGCCCATAATAAAGTTAGTAACAATGACCTTAACCTAGTGTTAGTATGATTACAAAGGAAAACAAAAAACGTGTTTTGAGATTTGTGGGCGACCCTGCCATCACAGAAAATCTGCAAGGCCTTGAGCACCGCCGGAAGGTCCCTTGTCTATCGGTGTTCTACAGAATGCATTTCGGAGAGTGTGCGAAGGAGTTGCATGACCTGATCCCACCGGCTCCCTTTCTACATCGGACCACTAGGCGCAGATAGGCCTTCCACCCCTATATTGTTGATATTCCGGCAATCCGCACCAACCGTTTCGGTAATTCCTACATAATGCGAACAGCAAGGGAGCGGAATGAGCTTCCTGCTGAGGTGTTTCCACTGCAGTATAACTTGGGCCTCTTCAAGAAGAGAGTGAACAGCCATTTGTTAGGCCGGCATGCACCAACTTAGACCGCATCACCACTTAAGATCAGGTGAGATTGTGGTCAAATGCCTACTTAATCATAAAACAAAAACAAAAGCAGATATTATAAGCAGATAATTTATAATATTTCATGCACCACTTACCTGACAGACCAAAAACACATGCTGATATTCAATGAAAAAATTTAAAATGTAAACGTGAAAATCATTCATATAATACTTCTGAATAGGTATACAAAATAATTTAAAAAACCCGAATGCCTTAAAACCCTGAAAGGACAATCATCATACCCGACTTGACAACATAATTTTAGCATAATTTTTTATCACTCTTACAGTAAAAAAAGGGCTTTTTTGGGGCTTTCTGTAATTAAAGGACTTGATCAAAATTTCATAGACAAAAAACCTAGAATCGCCAGCAACGAAATGTATAAAAATGGGTTCACTAAAGTAACCCTATTACGTATTAAAAAAATCAGCCTCCTAATCCATACAGTTTAGAAGTTATTGTACTGTATAACTTCATTAATATAAACAAAAAGAGGAAGATACGACATCCACGTACCGAAACTAACCAAAAAAAAACAGGTCCAATGGACCTGTTTGCAAGTCAATATGGCAGCGAATTGTTTGCAATGTCATGTGCCAGTTTCCGAATATATAAAGAACATAGAATGGAATGGCAATGACAAATAGGATGATGAACATAGACATAAGTGAGTAAAACGTAAAATCACAATGTGTAACAAACGAGATTTTTCTACTCTTTAACACTCCTCCTTAAATACCCACGTGTTTTGAATTTGAACACGATTCTAACATACATTTATGCAAGGTGAGTTTTACAAGTGGGCATGGTAGGCAAAATCCTAAACTAGGAGGAATTCAGAAAAATGGTCAATGTGAATGTAATGAAAATAAATATTTTATTAAAAATGAGACCTTTCCTTCAGTTTGCCATATAATGTTACTTCTCATTATTTGACCCTTAGAAACGAAACCACAAGATGGCATAGTACAGGGTGTCATTTTTTTCCACGAACAACTGGTTCGAAAACCCCGGCTACGAATAAAGTTTTTAAACAAATCTGAGTATACAGTTTTAGTCTTTGTCAAAATCGGGCTAAAGACTCCCTCGACAATTTTTCTCAATTCCTCATAGTTTAGGATTTGGTCTACACTTGAAAAACTCAGCCTGTATACCTAATATTTTCATAGAAAATGATATGAAACTTTAAAATAACAACTTTTCTTATATTTACCGACCCAAAAGAGTTCATAGATCACGGCTACAATAGATTTTTCAGAACCTAAAAATACAAATATTGATTTCATTAATCATTAATATCTAGTATACCGCGTAGCTTTTGCAGTAGATTTTTATATATTTTTGATCTACACAATTATGCTCGTTGAAATAACATATATGGCATTTCTGGCGATTCTAGGTTTTTTTTTGATCAAGTCCTTTAATGAGTGGTTTTTTATCTTGATCTTAGGGGTATTTTTTCTGAGAAGTTGGTAACCCTGTGAATCGGCCGTATTTTCTTCCTGCTGTTTGACGTTTTGTTTTCTGTGGAGGGACGAGGGAATCGAAATAGAGTCCATTTTGTGCTTTGGATTTGTTTTGTTGACGGGAATTTCTTTAAGGAAACGTTAATTTTAATACAACATGGTGTACAATAACAAACAATGTAAGTATTAAATTCGATCTAAACCATTTTGTCCTGTTAGTTAGTTATCTTTAACTAGAGAGAAATTGTGGGAAATGCTGTATCGCTCACCGCTTCATTTGTGTTATTTTTGTAATATTTACTGATTGACTATTAGTGAAGCGGGTACTGAACCGTAGCACGTAAACACACGTAAACATTTCTTGTTTCTTTTGTCAGTTCAGTGGTGTATTGTATGGGATAACAGCTCCTTACGAAGTATTGATTTTTAGAGTAAAATTAACCTAGATTATTGTGCGGTTCTTTGTCACCAGACAATACGCGCAACTCCGGTCGCTTCAACTCCGGACAATTTGTATCTGCGGGAGTTGTAAGTATTAGTCGTTTAACTTGATTTTCCAATAAAATAAGTATTTTTATAATTTACTCCTAATTTTATATTCATGTCTTGGTTAATTATCACAGCATAATGCCGAGCCCCACCAGCCCCGGTACTGGCTATATAAAGTCAACAGTTACTCTCTGACTGGCTGAGACCTAAAGGACTTTGCCAATGTTGTACGAAACAGGAGCATGTATAGCATTCTCTATTATTTCTTACAATGTTTGGTACCCACCAATGGCTTTGTTCTGTTATACTTTGTCTAAACAATTAAGCTGAATGCCTGTGGTGAGAAGTTTCAGGACTTAGGTACAAGCCTCTCGGAGGGTAACAGTGTGGGTTGAGAATGCATTATGATCACGAGACAGCGTTTCGTGCCCATATGGGGTTCTCTAGACTTAAGTAGACCTTAAGCTGCCCCGGATTCCTAGTATGCAGTAGCCCTCTGAAATTGTAACTAATGAAATAAAGGTAGGATATCAAATAGTAACCTAACTATTAACCCTATTGGTTGGCAAGTTGACAGTATTTTTCTGTGAGCATGTGCAATTTTATGCTTAAATTCACTCAAGTAATGGTGCAATTTCACTGGGTGAGGACATGATAGGAATATGGACGGAGATGGGTGATGTGATGCCACCTTCACTGAATGAATGAATTATGAATGAAAAATTGCTTGTACCCTCTTTTTCTGAAGAAACTAGTTGAAATAGCAGGTGTTAATAAAACTTTTCAGTGGTATAATTTAACATCCTTATTTTCTCTAATGTAGAAGAGAGATAGATTCTTATCCAGTTCTGTGAACAGTAGGTAGCAAAAAGTTGTTTTTTTTGTATGGTTGTTGAGTGTGAGAGTGAGAGGTGGGCCACATGGCCCACACGGCTGAAATGTACCAGCTAGCGGGGTGAGCGCTCCAGAGCAGCAGCGGCTGGTACACACTACCTGATAATTGGTGTAAGTAAAACATTGTTTATTTCATATGCTAGGTCTAGAAGACTGGTCAAGTTGCTTAGCTTTTATGGTATGATTACTATTTCATTTCATGGTTTTGTGTAAACCAAAAGAGTTGAGAAATAATGTACAATACATTATAGTCCAGTATCCTTATTTGACCACAGTCACTGTGAAGTGGTGGTGTTAGTTATTCCCCCAATCCTAAAAGGTCTCGAACCTACAACTGGCTTTTCTGGTCACCTAAAATAGTGAATTATTAGGTAGGTGAATCGCACTTCATTATTCGACGCATCTAAGGTGACCACTGAGACAGGTATTCAATAGATCATTATTATGATGTTAGTTGCAAAAACTCTAAAATTGTTTAGTATGTACAAAATCCTTAGTAATGATCTACATGATGTCATATTATAGCCGGAGTGAGCCCCACAAGTTCCACCCGATGACCAGTCAAGTGACAAGAAAGTTGCCTTGAATATTGTGTAACCAAAAATGCTCATGCCATTCACTGTTTTAAACCGTTACTGGTGAGCAATCGCCTTTTGCTTTGTTTTGTCCCTTGTTAAATGATGGGTGGCACAAATTATTTTAACTACCAACAGCAGCCTCAGCAGGTGTCTGAGAATATTCAGCCAATACCGCAGCAGCAGCCGATACCGCAGCAGCAGCCAATACCGCAGCAGCAGCCGCAGCAGTCGTTCCAGCAGCGGCCGCCGCCGCAGCAAAATGTGCAGAAGCCACCACCTCCACAGCAGTTCACCCAGCAGAACAAACCGAATACCAACAATATCACTCCGCCATTCCAGAAAGTGGAGGTTTGTATCATTGTTGAAACTACTTTTCTGGTAGACACAACACGGAGATTTGCGGAGTAATTACCTCAAGTGTTGCCATGAAAGTTTCTACCAAATTCATGGTTGTTTTTAAGATGAGACCCAAAAAAGGGGAATATGATAGATGTAAAAAAATGGGATGCAGTTTAATGGCAACCTCAGTTCTCAATTACCATGAAAGGTTTTTTTTCAAAAAACGATCAGCAGCCTTGCAAGTCTAGTTCCTTTTTGAGTTTTATATCATACCATCATTTTTATATCATTTATTCAAACATTATATTCCATTACCAGGACCAGGATGTGGTGATGAAGACTGAGGTAGACCCGGATGCGGAAGGCGATTTGCCATCTCGCCCTTACTGGATGAAGAGCAAACTAGGAGGAGGTAAGTGGTTTGAACAGAACTCACTGTCCCCATTACAAATTGTTATGAATAACGTCCAAAAACCAGTCACTAGCGTCTATTACAGCTTTATTCATGATAACTTAAAAAGCATTTTTAATGCTATTATTATTTACTGTTTTTCACTTGAGATTCATAGTGTCCATTGACCATTCGGGTAATTTTAAGAAAAGGATATTTCGGGAAAGTTTTCTTTTAAAGGGTTCAAAACTGATAGACATTATGAGGAAAGAACATTCTGAACTTGAGGGGATTTTTTTGATGAAGCTCAAATAACGCCAACACGTCGCGAAAGGAAAAAATATTATAGTGGCGCTTAAGGCGCAATATTGTCAAATCATAATAATATATTCAGATGTCCCAGATTAACCGTTTGCAATGGTTCCAGTGAAGAAACTGAGCAAGAAGGAGCGTCGCCGGCGCCAGAACGAGCACCTGCGACGCATCATCACGCCCAAGAACGCGCTCATGGTGCTCAACGAGATGATGCTGCACGACCAGCTCACCAACGTGAGTGCTTCTCCTCACATAATTCTTCAAGGGTCGGAGACATACGAGCTGTCAGGCGCGTTATCGCCGAATCTTACTAAAATGACGGTAGATCGTTGCGCGTCGTTATTTGGCACCAAAATGGCCCAAATGCCAAATGCTAATGGCCAAAATGGTTCATTTTTTAGCGCGAAAGACATAATTATACTAGGCCTTAATTTGCCGCTTGGAACTTCTCAAATTTCCTGATGAGCTAAATCAGCTCCTCTGACACTCCAGGGGCTAATATTGTTATGTTCTGCCGTGCATCAGTTAAAAAAAACTTCGTTACAGCTAAAAGTAAGGTATGGTCGGGTTGCAATCAAACAGCTGATTAAAGCTACTTAAGTTTTTACAAATGAAGGTTCAAATGGATAAATAATAGTGTCTGTTTGTTGTTCAAACTGACATGAGATGTTTCGAAACTATCCTTTTTCTTAGTAATTTTCTCTCTGGCTTAAATGTTAGTTGGACATTAAAGAGTGTTGACGATTGTCCCAGCAGTTCAAAGTGGAGCCGGCAGAGGGGCACACGCAGTACTACAAGACGCAGAAGCCGAGCTACTGCGCAGACCTCACCCTGGACGGCGTCAGTTACAAGGGCTTTGGTAAGTATCAACAAATACATTAGGTACAACTGTTTGTACTGTGCGGGGATCGTACCCGCGACCTCTGGTGTAGTAGCCAACTTCGCAACCATTGCACTAACTTTATTGCCTACTTGACATCCCGTTATGTGTTGCTGAAAACTGTGATAGTCATTGAGTTATAAAAATAAAACAGTTAATAACTCACTCTTCGCCAATTTTCCTGAAGAGCTTTCCATCATTATTATCACACATTATTTCCTAACTAGTCACAGAGACCAGTCTGAGAACAAGCACTTGGCTATGCCTATAGCATTAGCATAGCATTCAACTGTGTTTGTTTAAGTGACTTAGATTTGGATTTAACTTTGTTATTTAAAGTACTTTTTTGGCAACAAAGTCTTTCTAAACTAACCATTACCTACTAACTTATCTTCTCTAAGAACTCTCAACAAGGGACTCCAATTTTGCTATTTTCTACACCCTGGGACTGGTTCAGTGGAGCCATCATTGGATCAACATGTTGCTAAATAAACATTACCTACCCCCCCCCCTTTTTTTTTGATGGTATATCTTAGCTTAATTATGTATTTTATGCGCGTGGAAATTTTATTGGTTTTACTGAAATTTATAAGTGTTAACTGTCGATAATTTAAATTATACTTCGTCGCTGCATCCTCGGGATTTTATCACAAGGTAGTACATTTCTTAATGTAGTGGGCATCAACACGTTTTAGAGCTGGTATCACTGAAACAGAAAAAAAAACAAATTCCCTCCCTACGGTAGGTGCGTCACTCTGACAGGTGACAAGTTCATCATTCGTTTCTAGTGTTCGGGCATCGACACACCCTCTCTCGTTATATTTTTTATATAACGGTTTCTTTAAGTGCTGAAGTGTTTGCAATAGTTGTAGCAGTGTAAATGGATAGATCCTAAATGAAATACAACGTTAAGATCGTACTTACCTTTCGTTTTAAACAATAACTAAATACTATCTACAATAAAAATCTACCCACATTTTCTTGCTCAAAATGTTTTAATAAGAGAACTCGTGATTAAAAGTGAATCTTCGTATGACTGTAAACAAAGCTAAGCAATAGCATGACGATGCAATGTTTAAATTTAACAAAACACGTCAATGATGAGACCGTGAAGTGGTCATAATCAATGTTGGCATTAATTTTAGCTGTTTATGATCCTGTTGAGGCCTGTCCAAAATGGACCCACCGTAACGAGATTACGATAAAACGCACACTGAGTGAGTGTTTCCAACAAACGAGACAAACAGAAGAAGAAGATCCTGTTTTTTCCCGTACCAAGTTGGTCGGTGCATTTTCAACAAATAAGCCAAGCAGAATAAAGGTTCCTGTTTATTTCTGTCCAAGAGGACGTCCCGTAACGAGAGCACGGCCAGGCCCACAACGCGAGTGTGGTTTCGAAAGCATTTTAAGGTGAAAATCAAATCGAAGACCAAACTGTAAGTTATTTTGTGCTATCCTTGCATAACAAAAACCTTTCTTTTTATGTACACTAGTACCTAAAAACTTCAAGAACTAGATTGTAATTTCAATTGAAAACTGCAGACTAAGAATAAGTCTTAGTAATGGTAGTACCTGACATTAAAATAATGTTTCATTTTGCTACTACACAGATACATCTGAGTAGCCACGCCACAGCTTTTGTAGCTATATAGCTATGGCTAATATCAATCATAACTTATTCTAGTTGCTATAAATTTTATATTTAAATACATTTGATACCACTTCGTGGTTACCGTTTACAATATTCATAATATGATGAAGGCTAACACCCGTGTTAACACGGGATAACCACTCACGTAGGCTTGCTGCCCACGAAGTTCACAGCATATGCTTTATATATAAGAAAATGACAATCCAATGCGGATTCAGCAGAATGAAATATTCAATTAGCTATGTAATTAGAGGCCGACGCCAAAAACCATCCCGGTGAGTACCGCCTAATTAAAATACTTATAAGTGAAAAGTGAAATATTTTTTATTTATTTACTTCTTAAAAAACCTGGGGGTTGGCCGAGAGTCATCACGAAGGTATTGTAAAAACCTGGGGGTTGGCCGAGAGTCATCACGAAGGTATAGTAAAAACCTGGGGGTTGGCCGCGAGTCATCACGAAGGCATATAAATACAGAAAAATGATCTCAAAATTGAGACTTAATAGCTTGATCTGTACATAAGGAACAAACCTGGGAGTTGGCCGTGAGTCAACATGACGGTAACGATATCGCAATATCTGAATTAAGGGCCTATATTCAATCCGTGAATGGCCCATGAAATGAAATAAAATAAAATGAAATAAAATGAAATAAAATGAAATAAAATGAAATAAAATGAAATAAAACGAAATAAAATGAAATAAATTGAAATAAAATGAAATAAAATGAAATGAAACGAAATAAAACGAAATAAAATGAATAAAAATGAAATAAAATGAAATAAAATAAAATAAAATAAAACATAAAATGAAATGAAAAGTATTTTCATAGTGATTGCGAAAAGTCAGGTATGTATTTTAACCTAGCCTTACCAGTATTTTTCTGGAAATTACCCTGCTGATGGTTTGATAACCTTACCTGGTGGCAGAGAACCCATGTAAGTTTTCCAAAATTTCCTTTATTATTCAAGAAATAATTATCTATGACTAGCAGCCGCCCGCGACTTCGTCCGCGTGGCCTTAGCTGTATGTGAAAAAAGATTTTCCCGCTTTTCTGTTGAAATTTTGCTGAATTTTCTTTACTATACACCTCACGGAGCGCGGGACCTTTCTAACGAATACAAAACCGTGGAAATCGGTCTGTGCGTTATAGCGTCAGAAAGGAAAACCCGGCTTAATTTTATATAGTAGTTTATTTTAACATAATAAATAAGCAAAGGCATTTGAAACAACATGAATTGAAGAGACACTTAAATTCTTTATTATTAATAGTTTATTCTTATGAAGCGATAAACGATAGGTGAATTAGCACCTAATAATTAACACAGTATTTAACGCAGCCACGCGTTTAACAATAACATGTTGAATAACAACACTTAAAAATGGTGTAAGTACATAAACACTGCCGTCTTTTAAATGTATATGCATACATGTATCTACTTGATTTACTTGTTGTTGAGTGGTGTGCTACGCACGCGGATTTATTTTATATGCAAAATGCTACACTTTTGCCGTTTAGCAAACATTAGTGACTACTCATAATTCAGCAAGCGTTAAATTTGTCATTTACCGATTGAGTAGATGATTTTTAAAGGTATATCTGCTGTTTTAGCCAAGTTCAATAGGCACAATTTGTAATGTAGGCTTGATTTAGTACCTCGATTCCGTGGTTATTTTTTGAAATAACAAAATCAATCAATAGGTATAGTTGATAACCATATCCAAGCCATGACTGGTTTTGACTTGGGATTAAAAGTTATAAATTGAACTAAAGCCATCTCACATTGATCGCATTTCTGAATACAGGAAATGTATTGGAAAAAGATGTTTATCTTGTCTCGATTTCAGTAAGACTAGTACTTAGTCATTTGCAGATACTCTGACAGCATATACCTACCTAAAGACAAAAATGTTTGGTAATGATTTGCAGATTACCAATTTATAGGAAGTAGTTTTAGCTTTTATTGTTCACATCTGGCAAGGTTTGTTGATTAAGAAATTAATTGCAATCAGATGCTAAATTACAATTTAATCGTTTTAGTATTTGATATTATGTAGGTAGGTGACCTACCATTAAGGATTTGTTGCATACGCACTCACGAGTAGAAGACATCGTCGTGGTCTTTCATTTTAAAATGACCGAAATAGGTTATAAGTTTAGTTTTTCGTGAGACTAGGACTGAAATCGCAATAATAATGGAATGAAAAATAACACCTTCGCATAAGCAACAGCTCTTTTATTAGTTTACACTTTAGTAGTGTACCAAGCCAAACAAGATTTGACATTTAATAAGAAATTCACAGTAAGAACATTTAAGGAGAGAAGTCAGTAGAATATCTTGATGCAATTCTAACCTTAACTGTACCAACAGGGAACTGTAGGTACTTACCTACTTACAGTGTTACGGATATTATTCGCATAGCGATAGTTAAAAATAGACGATTTCCACTCACGAAAACATTGTCATAAAGAATAGTAAGAAGTCTCATCCTTACAAAACGCCCCAGCTTTCACCAGAGTGGCATAAATTACCTAAGTAATAATACCTCAGTTAGGTTATTAGATTAAAAACATAGGCCAGCTGCATTGGTTAGGTCATGTGTAGTTTCTATCTGGGAAGGACATTTTAATCAATGAGAGTCATAGAAACTCTTAAGAAAAATAATAAAAACTAAAGCTTATTATGCCTAGGTTATTATTCTTTCGGATTCTAAAGTCTGCTTACTCTGCGCAGTAGACAACATACTTACATTAAGAAATATTATTAGCAAAAACTAGGAGAGTAAGTTACTAACTAACTTACTTTAGTACCTACTGCCGTTGGGTTCTATTTGGGAATAGATATCCCAAACAATAGCTTTAGCTGAATTAAGTTAGGTGACTAATTATGTGTCACCCACCCAACGAGCACATACAATGCTGGGCATTTAAATTGTTGTAATAAACCACTGCCCAGTGTACTTGTATATAATTACGTACCACCTTACTTTACGAAAATATTAACGGAAAAGTTGCAGCTCAAGCTGCTAACCTGTTTCAATAGACGTCGTTCTTTGATCCCGAATTTACTATGGATTAAATATTCGAGTAAATTAGGTTTGTTATTGGGTGGTATATGTATACCTGTTCTTGTGTGTGGTAACAGCAGAGTTCATACAGTTACCATTAAGTTTTTATTTATAACATGAAGTTATCTTAAAATATATTCATCTTGGAACATAATACTGAAGCTGCAATGATCTTTTGACTTTTGGTCATTGGTCCTTAATTTTATTGCGGTTTTATAGTAAACAGGTTAAAATAAAATAAACGTTACCTATCTCACATCAAAAATTGTATTCAATAATATATCAGTAGTATAATAATGGGCAGGCTATGCCAGCTTCAGCCCGTGTCAGCAAACATTCGTTTGCTTCCACGTACTTTCGCTAGCATATCCTGCCCATTATTATATTTAGGAAACATTTGAACTCCATCCCAGTTCCTACTTTCCTCAAAAGTATTTAATTACTTAGATTCAAGCTCGTATATAACGGTCAGCTCCACGGGTAAACCTTTAAACCAATGTGTGTTTGTACCAGATTGGCTCATGACTCTCCATCCAATACAGGTTAAATGTTAAACTAATAACGGTTTACTGATAGGCTACACATCCCTGAATACAAATATTATAGGCATGATGACACTATTGTCACTCCGTTGAAACCCTTCATCCATAACGGACAAGTTAACAAACCTGATATGAAATTCCTTAAACAAAAAGAATCACTTAAATTGGAATGTGTTTGTCCTGCAGTAACGAATGAAGTTAAACGACATGGAAACTTACTACCAAACACTATTCGCAGTATTGTCTGTGGTCCCTCAAACTGTGGGAAGACCAACTTAATAATCAGTTTGTTATTACACCCGAATGGACCACGATTCCGCAACCTCTATGTGTATTCAAAATCGTTGTATCAACCTAAATACGTATTTTTAGAAAAAGTATTGGAAAAAGTTGTGGGTACATCATACTACAAGTATAATTATAACAGTGAAATTTTAAGTCCACAAGAGGCTTCGCCTAATTCTATTATCATATTTGACGATGTTGCATGTGAAAATCAGAATAATATACGTGATTATTTTGCAATGGGTCGTCACAAAAATATTGATTGCTTTTATCTTAATCAAACTTACACCAAAATACCTAAACAACTAGTGAGAGATAATGCTAACCTCATCATATTGTTTAAACAAGACGATATTAATCTACGACACATCTACGATGAACATGTGGGGTCTGACATGTCGTGGTCGCAGTTCCGTGAAATGTGTACAACTGTGTGGAGTAAACCATACAGCTATCTCGTCATAAATAAGGATTGTGAACGAAACAAAGGCTGTTACAGATTGAAATTTGATACATTTATAATAGTGAATTAAATTATATTTTCTATAAAGCTGTTGCATACGTTACTAAGTAGCAGTTTGATTTGAGACGTCAATCGAAGTAGAATACTTGACATGGAGAAGAACCTTAAGGCGCAAATCGTAAAATCAGCGTCGGCTGTGAAAAAAAAAGTAGAAATGATGAAAAATATCAAAAATAGTAATGACCTGGCTCTGGAGACGATATTCGAACCAATTGTTAGCCCGCTCAAACTGCTAACAAGTAAAGCCGACAAAAAACGTTACGTAGACGAAGACATAGAGCAAAACCAAAATATGAAAAAGATTAAACAAAGCGAGAGCGAGTCTTCAAATGGTTCACAAGAAAATTTTACTGACTCCGAAAGAGATGTTGATGACGAAGAAAGCTCAGATAATGATGTGTTTAGTTCTAAAACACCTAACAAAACCCTTACTACATCACCGTTTATGAATGAAGAAATTCACGAAAACTCATTTAAATCTCTTCAATCATCACCAAGTACGAGTACTGTTAACGATTCCTTGTCCTGGTCTGTATCGTCTGAAGCGATGAAAGATATACCATATGGGGTAAGAAATGAACGAGGAAAACTTTTTCTTGGCAAAACTCGTTTACATGATGATGGTAGAATTCTAAAAATTGGGAGTCGCAGTTTGAAAAAAACACCAGGCTTGACAGAATTGATGTACAATAAAATACCTAATTTAGATATAATTACAGACGATGACTTACAAAATTATAAATTAATACTCACCGATACTAACGCACATAAACGTAATTGGGATTCCTTGAAACCAATAAATAGTAATAAAGGATTCAAATATATACATGTTATTAAACCATTGTTTAAATTCTCAAGAAATCATACTAGCAGCGTAGAAAGTCTTCAGCAAGGAAAAGGAATCGATATTTTAAAAGAAGTGAGGAAAGACACAGACTTAGTATACTGGAATGATCCTAATGAGTTAGTGGAAAGATTAAAATTGTTATGTGCGTCATGGGCAGCTGGTAATACAGGTTTACAAAATGAAATTAATTCCATAGTCGAGGAAATGCATGAAGCTGGCATCATAAAAGAAATTAAATATATAAGACTGCCATCAGAAAAAATCAACAGTACTATTAATCTACAGAAGCTGACAAGACGGAAATGAATATAGATAAATTCGGTCATCACGTTCATAAGCGTTTACGATTATCTGAATTCACTGAAATTCTTACTGACACATTAATAAGATCAGATGCAGGAGACTTCGATTTAAAGTCATCAAGATTAAAAGGGGTACAAATTCCTGAAAAAGATGATGAGGCTGTGAATAAAGAGTACGTAGACAAATGTGTACAAGAACTGAAAAATGAAATGACTAAAATCCAAAGTAACGTGAGAAAGTTTCTTCATGATTTAGAAAAAGTGACTACTAATAATTTCAGTAAATTTTACTATACAAAACAAGAAATAGATGACTTGATTGCAGCTAAACCTGATCACAATGAGTAAACAAGATATAGTAAATGAACTACACAAAGGAGCGAGAAGAAATTTCGTTCGTCGTCATACGATCATTAAAGGTCTGGATGATTTATGGCAAGCTGACTTAATGGACTTTAGAAAATATTCATCGTTTAATAAAGGATTTAAATATATTCTCATAGTAATCGATGCTTTATCAAAATATGTGTGGGTTAGACCGTTAAAATCAAAATCTAAAAGATGTGTTTCAAGTGCAATGCTCAGTATATTATCTGAATCAACGCGAAAACCTACAAATTTACAAACCGATCTAGGTACAGAATTTTATAACGATAATTTTAAGCATGTAATGAAAACTTATAACATAAATCATTATTCCACATATTCTGTTAAAAAAGCTTCCATTGTTGAACGAGTAATAAGAACTTTAAAATCGTACCTTTATAAATTATTTAGTTTATGCGGAAAATATGAATGGTTTCAAAATAATTTAGACTCTGTTGTGCAACATTATAACAATACTTTGCATCGTATTACAAAATTTAAACCGATTGACGTGAAAAAATCAAATGAGAATTTAGTAAGATCTAATATTATGAAGAGCCAACACACAAAGAAAGTAAGTAGTGTAAAGATTTTTCGAGTTGGCGATTTTGTTCGCATAAGTAAATACAAAGGAGATTTTTATAAAGGGTACACTCCTAATTGGTCGACGGAAATATTCCGCATCGCGAAAGTCAAGCAAACTAGTCCTCAAACATACCAATTACAAGACAAACACAAACAAAATATTCTAGGCTGCTTTTACGGATATGAATTACAAAAAACTAAATTTCCTGACATTTACCTTATAGAAAAAGTTATAAAGGAAAAACGAAACAAACTTTTTGTGAAATGGTTAGGATTAAGTGACGAAGAAAACAGTTGGGTAGATAAAAGTGAACTAGTGATTTAGATATATAAAGCACATAATCACTTCTATATCACACTTTACACTTATCGATGAAGGGAGGTAGTGGTATAATCAATAGCTTAATAGATCATTTGCCGTTCGAGTTGCATTTACCCGGTTATCAATTTTGCGGTCCGGGAACGAATCTGCAAAAACGAATTCTACAAGGCGATCGAGGAGTTAACAAACTGGATGAAGCGTGCATGCATCACGATATTGCTTACATAAATAAAGATTCGAGTGCTCGACGTAAAGCTGACTTAGACCTTTTAAGTATGGCAAAGAAGAGGTTAAAATCAAAAGACACTGGTAGAGGGGAAAAGATCGCCTCGTGGATAGTTAAAAATGCTATGAAAGCAAAAATCAAGGCCGGAGGTGGTATAAAATCATTTAAGAAAGGTATTAAGAAAATACATGCTCATTTAAAAAGAATTAAATCTAAAGACCATCACACTGCTATAAAATATGCTTATGGAGCTGCGAAAAAACTATTTAGTAAGAAGAAAGGAATATGTTTACCACGGGTCATTCCACTCCCAAAATGTGGTGGACTTTTACCGCTTATTCCCATTTTTGCGGGATTGTCAGCATTAGGTTCGTTAGCAGGAGGAGCGGCAGGTATAGCTAAAGCTGTAAATGATTCTAAAGCAGCACAAAAGAGTCTCCAAGAATCTAAAAGACACAACAAGATGATGGAAGCTGTAGCTCTTGGAAAAGGGCTATATATTAAACCTCATAAAAAAGGAGCCGGTTTATATTTGAACCCATCAAAAAACTAATTAAGAGGCTGCCCAGGCGTGCGCTCACAAACTTAGATATATTGCAGTTTGCTAGTGATATTCCTTACTTTCGCGGCGTTTACATGAGAGATACGTTGCCTTTGAAACCTAGAAAAATTGAATGTGGAATTTTAAATTTAGATACTAACGAAAATCCTGGAACACATTGGGTAGCCTTTGTAAAGCAAAACAATTACGTAGAATACTATGATAGCTTTGGTAATTTGAAACCACCGTTAGAACTCATGAATTATATGTGTAATTTGTCTATAAACTATAATTATAAGAGACATCAAGCATTCGGAACTACAAACTGTGGTCATTTATGTCTTAAATTTTTGAAGAAATATTGGAAGAATCATTTATATAATGTACGAAATAAATAAATATGTCAGTATCATGATGTCTTTCACTGTATCTATAACTGGGAGCGGAGCGTCTTTGGTGACAAACTATTCTCCAACGTTGGAACTTCGTGGAGACTACGAATGTGGGCTTTTGTACTTTTCAACTTTCAACTCCATACCCAATATAGATGAACGAAACAACAAGTTTTACTATGGTGAAAATGAAATGATTGCAATTCCTGAAGGGTCCTACGAGCTTCAAGATATTTGTGATTATTTGAAAACCAACATAAAAAGTACAACATTGAAACTAAGTTGCAATAATAACACATTGAAAACAAATATATTTTGTTCTAAAGATATTCAATTTAATAAAAAAGATTCAGTAGGGAAAATTCTGGGCTTTGGAATGAAAACAATTAATGCAAATAAAAGCACTGATTCACAGTATCCTGTCAGCATTCTATCAACAACCATCGTGCGAATTGAATGTGATGTAGTTAGTGGATCATTTGTAAACGGAAAAGCGAGCCATATTATTTACGAATTCGTGCCTAATGTACCCCCTGGTTACCGAATAATAGAAATACCAAAAAATTTAATTTATTTTCCTGTCAATCAAACTTCTATCAGTTCCATTAATATAAGGTTGCTAGACGCTGACAACAAAGAGATAAATTTACGAGGTGAAGAAGCACAATTGTATCTGCATTTCAGAAAAAAATGATAAATTTCCATAAAACCCCTTCCATATCAAATGTTCAAGTCAGTCTTAGAGGATCTACTCATAAAGACACACGACAGCAGTTAAAAAAGAAGCTTACCAAAAGTAATAAAGAATACCTTAAGCTAATTGGTTTATTAAAATGAATATTTTAAACATATCACAACAAACCTCATATGACAACAGCATCGAAAGTTTTGAGTATCATTCATACAAACCGTACGTGACAAGTTTCAACAAGAATGATGAAATAAGAATTCCCATCAATCAGCAAGACCTCTACGTGCTACCTTCATTGAGTAGTTTATATATTGAAGGAAAAGTGAACGTTTTTAACAGCACTACCAAAGAAAAGGTATTAAACGTACACTTCGTTAATAATCCAGCACTATTTCTATTTCAAGACATACGATATGAACTCAATGGAGTAGAAATAGATAAAATTAAGAATGCGGGTGTCACTACTACAATAAAATCTTATCTATCCTTAAATGAAAATGAATCCAAATGCGGTCGAGTTTGGGGCTGGTCAGCAGCAGGAACAAACAATACTAGTGGTGGAGCATTTTCTGCATCCATACCATTAAACAAGATACTAGGATTTGCAGAGGATTATGAAAAAATAATAATTAATTGTAAACACGAATTAGTATTATTACGAAGCCACACGAATCTTAATGCGATTAAGTTGAATGTTGGTGAAGTAGTAGATGATATTGTAATAAACAAAATTTTTTGGCGAGTTCCACACATCAAAGTATCAGATCGTGAAAGAATCAACCTATTAAAACATTTAGAGAAAGATAGAGCTATTCCATTAGCGTTCCGTTCTTGGGACTTGTATGAGTATCCATTACTACCCAAAACACGTAAACATACTTGGTCTATAAAAACTTCTTCGCAAATAGAGAAACCTCGATTTGTTGTTATTGCTTTACAAATTAACCGCAAACAAAATGCTGCGTTGTCAATGGCAGAGTTTGACCATTGTCACGTACGCGATATAAGAGTCTTTTTAAATTCATCATATTACCCTTATGAAGGACTGAATGTCAGTTTTTCAGAAGACAAGTTTTCTTTATTATACGAACAGTATGCAAGATTTCAACAGTCGTATCACGGACGTCGGTCAGAACCGTTGATGAGTATGAAAGAATTCAGAGACGTAGCTCCTTTATTTGTTATCGACTGCTCAAGGCAACACGAAACTTTAAAAGGTTCGATTGACGTTAGAGTTGAAATCGAAACAGATCAAGAAATACCAGATCAGACTGCTGCTTATTGTCTGATTTTAAACGATTGTCTGTTCGAGTACAAACCTTTAAGTAATATAGTCAAGAAAATATCATGAACAGTAATACAATAATCGTAGATCTTCAAGGATTCAAAAATAGTAAAAATGAATTTATAATAAAAGAATGTGCTATTGCTACTCAGGAGCATACACATATATTTTTAATAAAACCCCCCTACCCGTTCACTTCATTATCCCCACAAGAGAAAAAACAAGTTTGCTGGATTGAAAAGCATAGAGGTTATCGATGGACTGAGGGCTTTGTTGACTATAGAGAGTTTCACAGAATTATCAAGACATATTTGAAAGATAAAAAAATTATTTTAAAAGGAAGTGAAAAAATGAAATGGGTACAAGATCTTTGTGATGGAAATAATATCACAGATATAAGTTGCTTAGGAGCACCCAACTTAAATACTCTTTGTGAACTTTACTGTAAGGATTCTTTATTGTATAATTGTTTTACTCATAAGAAAATATGTGCGTTGAAGAATGTTTTATGTATTAAGAAATGGTGTTTTGAAAACAAAATGATTGTGTGATTTTCAATAAAATATATCTGATAAAAACTTTATCTTTTAATTTACCTATCAGTGTGTGCGATGAGAGGAGAACAAAAAACAAACGACATCTTTATAATAAAATTAGAATTATTTAATGAAACCTTTAATACAAACATACATTACTATTTACTTACAAGTGCTATCTTGAACTATATTTAATACTACATAAGTCCTAAATATAATTAACATATTCTTCTAGATGTTATCATCACAGATTTTCTTACAAATATTAGTTATTAAGTGTTCGGTTTGTTCCATAATGGGATTAAAATTATCGGTAACGATGTACTGCGCACTATAAAGTACTTTCTCGTTTTCATTGTCACTGTCACTTGGCACTGCACTTTTACTCTCCAAATCCACTATTTCAATTCTGATGAGACGAATTCCTCGTCTAGTTTCATTGCTGCACACGTAGGACGATACATTCTGTATGCATTGTTTCTTTTTCGATGAAACAACCTCGTTCTGATCATCAGCTTGACGTTTTGTTCTTTTTTTCTTTGGCTCCCGTTGTTGTTTAGCCAGCTCTGGATACATTACATCAAAATCAGCAAGGGGATCTTGAGCACATTGTTCAAATAAGTAACTGTCCATCTTTACGAGACCAATCTATTTGCAATTAAAACCGTGTAGCTTCTTCAATTATCACCTTTGGAATGAAGTTAAGTATGCTACAAAACTGAATCTAGAGCAAATAAAAATAAGCTAATTCTGCACTATTCGCAAACACGTGCACTTTGCTTACTCAATAGTTAATCAAGTTCTGACAT
This sequence comes from Udea ferrugalis, assembly GCA_950022985.1. Classification (NCBI taxonomy): domain Eukaryota; kingdom Metazoa; phylum Arthropoda; class Insecta; order Lepidoptera; family Crambidae; genus Udea; species Udea ferrugalis. The sequence continues at coordinate 487,865 of OX465527.1, read as the reverse complement.
GATTACGAAACTCCTTACTAAGCATAAAGTTATCGAGCTAAATTGATTGGAATTCACAAGGTAATTAACTCGGGTATTTAAATTAGAAATTGATATAAGGGTAGGTACTTGCTAAATAAAACCATCAAAGTCTATAACTAATATTTATTTTTCTTGAAACACATTAAAATAAACCTTAAAATTATAAAATTTTACCCTAACTTACAAAAAAATATATTTAATAAACAAACGAAATCTGATCCATCTAACCTTCACAAACAATAAATCTAAATTAAAAAATAATATTAATAAAGTGATCTTACACCAGAGAATCTACCTGTATGTCAAGTTACAGATAGATTATCTGGTGTTAGCTAGCTTTACTTAAATATTACTAAACCTTATACTACTTAAAAATAACACAGAAAATTAGTATAAATATAATATCCACATCGTTATAATATCTTAGAACTACCCCAAGCAAGGGTTGATATTTTATCAGATAAAATTAATCTCTTGTCATCATTACTCGAGAGTGCAATTTTATTTACACCTCTAGTAAATATTTCATGTCGTATAGATCTAAATAAAATATTTTTTTTACGTATTATACAATTGTTTTTAAGTACTGATTCGTAGTCTGATAATTGGAGGTCACGAATTACATTGGATTTAACACCTTTCGCTTTTTTAATGACTTTGTCTAAGGTTCTTACACAATACAGCTTGGATCTCAACCCAACAAAATCTGATATCAATTGTCCACTCATTTCGTCTTTGAATAGTCCTGGTACTTTTTTATTTATTAGAGGAAGGTTAAATTGGTTATTTTGATTGAAATTGCTAGTATCGAAGAATTCCAAAAATGATTCTCTTAAATCTTTGTAAAAATCAATACTTTGTATGATGTAAATGAAACTATCTGTATCAGTATAACACAGTTGAACGCGATGCTCATAGAAAGGCTTTATGATGTTGTAATGGAAATTATACATATGCGCTTTTGATAGCTCTAAAACAGAAAAACCTATATAAATGGGTTTATCTAACACAATTTGGTCTGGTTTTAATTGGATAGCGACTAGATTTTCAGTAAATACAGTTGCGCTGTGAAAATTAGGTTTAGAAATTAATTTGCTTGCACTTAATCTTTTTTTAGTTTTATTATTGATATCAGTCCACACGTTAACTAGATGTACGTTTACACGGGCTTCGTTATTTTCAAGTGTTTTGCCAAACACAGAGTTGTTCAAAAGCTTAAAAAAGTCTTGTTCAAAAGCCGACTCTGCTTTTTGACGCAGGCTTGTGTTTAGTTCTATATATTTTTTGAGATAAGCACTTTGTTGAAATGATATTATGCGATGAACTTTACTCAATACCAGCCCGTGTTCGAGACATTTTTTCAAGTGAACATAATGAATGACATAGTTAAATTTGTTGAATAAATTAGGTACCAGTTTGGTGTCTTTACCACCGGGTGGTATACATTTTTCAGGACAAAATGGTAAATCGTTATGGTCCTGATGCAGGTGTTCAGGATATAGTAAATCGACTTCAAGTATGTACCCATATTCTGCATCATCCTTGACCTCTAAAATATTTAACTTCTCTATTTCAGAGTTATTTAAAAATCTAAAGTTAGAATAGGGCAGAGTTTCACTCATACTGAACCCATATAAATTATTACAGTCCAAGTAAACTATAAATGAATCCTCCTTGGAGGAATCATAGTCAGGCATATATTTGTTATTAGCTTTAGCGTATCGGTGAGAACACATGCACAGTCCCCCTCTTATACCCTTTTGAATCATTCGAATCATTGTCAAATCATGAAGTAGTTCAAGCTGAACTCCTGTTATTAACAGCATAGCATCAAATGAAAGGCTCGGTGCAGTGACATAAAAAGCTGGATCAAGCTGATAATGAATTTTACAAGTTTTGCGAAATTTCTCAAAAATATCAGTGAGTAAAAGTACATCAGTTTTTAGATACAAGTCAGTGTAATCGCCTAAATCTCTGATTTTAAAATACGACCAAACATTTTGAGCGTGTTGGTAGTCACTACATGAAATATGGTCATCTGTAAGAGAGTTAAAGAAACAAGATTTAGGTGGTAACCTCTTTTCGGAATAAGTGTTCCAATTTTTCATATAGTCATAGGGATAGACTCCCTTCCTAGTCAACAAATCAAATTGATGATCGCTAGGAAAATGTGAACGTAAAGACTTAAAATCCTCCTTTTTCATTGTTTTGGCTAATTTATCTAAGCTTGTTCCTAAAAATTTGAACGAGTCCGTAAAACGTAATTGTATAAATTCTCCGTTGGCTGCAGGTAGAAACTTTACAAAGGATATATAGTTTTCTTTTGTTTTCGGTATTACTTTTACTTTTCCCGGCATTTCTCCTAGCTCTTTAATAAAAAGATGGCAATCATAACCTGATAAATTATGAAAAAAAATTGGAATGAACTGAGGTGTTTTGTAACGTAAATTACAAATTTGATGAGCAGCGCCGCGGTATTGCCCTGTTAAGTGACAGTGATCGCGAACTCTGTCGAACCATAAAAGGTGTCCACAAATATGACATGTTGTAGCATTGTCAAAGTTATTAGCATCTAGGTCTGAAAAAATCATGGGTTTGGTATAGCTTAACTTTTTATGAATAATTCTCGCCTCATCTTGGATAAGCGTAACAAACTTTGAAACACAATCTGTACCACGATAAGAAACAAATCTATTCTGGGATTCATCAAACGAACAAACTACATTATACCCGAAAGCGACTGGTACATGTTGTTGTAAATCGGTTGTGCCTGCTAATTTTGGGTCTGGTTCACAGCCTAATACTGGCTTTAACATGGTTTCAAAATCTGCATAAATAACATACGGTATATTTTGTTTGCGATCAAAGTTTTTGAATTGTAAAACTGAACCCTGACTCGGCAACACTGTAACTACACCTCCGCAGAGGTGACTATTTAGTTCATCTTCTGATGGAAAAAATATTAAACAAGTATCGCAAAAAAATATAGCACCGTGATGTTTTGTAATTTGATTCCTGACGAGACGACACAAATCTTTAATTAAACAAAAATGTGACACGCCGTTTTTCTCTACAAGTAAAAGATGAATGCGCTTACCATTTTTGTTGCTATTTTCTGATTTATATAAGGGTCCTGTAACAAACTTATCATGTTTTAAACCATAAACGTTAATACCGATGTGAGGATTATTTTTCTCAAAAACACTAATGTCAGAAAAAGTCACAGGAAATGTTATACCATTAATGTTAAGTTTATGTTTGTAATGAGGATAGGACGAGACACGCGTAGGGTGGTTACGTGTAGGATAAAGAGAAGCCATAACACACCACATGAAACATTTATTATCTTTGTTTTGGATGTTCAAACATGCCTTTTTATTTTTTATGCATTTAGGCAAGTCTATATAAGTAGATCCACTTAGTGGTTCATATCTGTTAATGTTTATTTCAAAATGAGAATTTTGATAGAACGACCAACCACTATCTCTTTCTTGAAACTCTTCAACAATATTTTTCAAGTAACTGTTAATCTTTGAATAAAGTTTGATAAAATTGTAATTTAAATGTAACGGAAAGTTGTGTGTGGAAAATGATTTGATTTCCTGTCTATCATCTTTCATTAGCATAAACTTTGAATACAGTTCGAAGTTAACTTTAATACTAGTATGTTTCTTTAACGATTCATCTATGAGAGATTTTACTCTGGTGCGGATGCTCTTGAAAAATGAATTTATAGAATTCAGTTGACTAGCTTCCACAGCCTTTATTCTATATGTAGCAATGCGAGCACGGAAGGCTGACCTAACTAATTCCACACCTGGGTAGTGTGTGGCTGTGGTGCTGTTGTCTTTGTGATTATTGCTTCGCAAGTGTCCTATCCATTGTCTTTTATCAACTGTAATTTTACAATATGAACAAAAAGGCATACTGACCAACTAAATAAGACTTACTTTAAAGACTAAAAATAAACGAATTATTGAGATGTTCTAAGGTATAAAACGATTATTGGATATTATAAATAAACCTGCCTACAGAAACAACATAAAAAAAATTCAAACCTTTGATAATTTTATTTATTATTTATTATTACTAAACTTAAACTTATCACTAAAGAAACTTGGACTGGAATCTTCGAAAAGTAGGTTTACGTCCTTCACAAATCGCTGCAAGGTTTTCCACTGGCTGGACTCGTTCTCGAGGTAGCAGTTGACGCGCAGCAGAGCTCTCTTCCAGCGTTCGTCGGGGGCACTTGTCTCGGCGTCGTCGCGGTGGTACACTTTCAGCTCGACGTAGAAGTCGCCGTCAGTGCAGGCGCTTCGACGCTGAGTACCGTTGGCGACTCTGTTGAGGATGTAAGACGACAAACTCGTCGGCTTAGCCTCCTCAACTTCGATGTTCTCGTCGCCGAGACCAAAGATGTCTATTATCTTTGATTTCTTGTTCCTGTAACCAATCAAACGACTTGTGTTAGACATATCACTAAAATACTACGCTACAAGTTATAGCCTTCTTGGTTGACTGGAATAAATTGAAACGACTCTAAAGTGATCAGCTTTAAGGTTTTTAATTGTGTGCTTTACATTTATCTTATTTATTTTACTCAGTTAAATCAATCGCATTTAAGCAATGATACTAACAGGTTAAAAATATAAACGTACTTGAATGTAATGTTTAAACATTATATTTTTTAAATTCAAAGAATAAATATTAATGTAAGTATATTTAAAAAATACCTATTGCTGCTGCTGCCACTGCTGGCGGACTTGCGTTTTTTGCCAGTGGACGACGACGATGACGCTGATGCAGACTTTTTAGAGGTCTTGCTCACCCCTTTCGGCGCAACGGGTTCGCAGTCGTACTCAGAGTCGGACCTGAAAGTAATTTCATGAATTAAATACATTATCATGACACTTAAAAAAATATAATCTTGGACTTACTATTTCATGACAAAAAGACCAACATAAAACTCTATTGAATCATCAACATTTAAATAAAAAGTGTCTTAGTACTCACGTACATTTTAAATTTTTTGAATTAAGTCTTGTACTTAGTTTCAATCAAAAAACTAGCACACCTTAGTACCAGAGGAGCGGAGACGGTAGCGAACTCGAAGCGAGGTACTTGCAAACACTTGAGGCACAGAGTCGATGAATGAAGACCGATCGGAAAAATACGTGGTTTTATTGTGAAAAAACGCTTACAAATCAAAATACACATTTATTCAAAAAAGACGTAAGTCCAATAATAATGGTTATTAGGTAAAGTAGACCTAAGTGATTACATATTATGAATTTGTGCTTACGCTAACTAATATGAATAATACGTAATACTACTTGTGCCCGCGACTTCAGCTGCTTGGAATTTTTAAATTACAAATTCTTAAAATTGATACTTTTTTTCTGTTATCCAATTTTTATGAAACAAAATTAGTTTGCACTTTTGGAGGAGACCAAAAATTAACAAATCAGAGATCATCAAAATCGGTTCAACCGTTCTTAAGTTAAAATTGATACAGGTACATTTTATTTCATTTATTATCATTTCACGAATAAGATGTAAAAATGGTTGACTTAATGTCTCATGGCCTTATCGACTTTATTTCTTTATGGCTGTTGAAAAAGATTAACCATAAGTATAGTTCTGACACAGTAAAAAAATTAACGTAACTGTCTATTATTCTTATAGTTCAATAAAATCATAGTTTCATTGTCTCTGCAATAAAAATAAACATCAAGAAACATAATTGGCTCACACCGGGAATCAATACGTATTTCCGTGCAAGACATTACGTTTATCGGGTCCAAGAAAAAGAGATAATTACATTCAAACTGTTGACTTCCTCCTTTTGTGAAGTCGGTTAAAAATATTAAAATAGGTACGATTATTAATTTGCTGTAATGTCAATTTCCAGCAGCGACGGATGTCGGTGAATTTCAATGGTTAATACTTTATTAGTCGAAATATTGCACAATTACCTCTTACTTGTTACCCAGTGCAAGCTATAAAATTGCAAAAAATATTGTTATAGTATTGATCTTATGTAGGGAAAGGTTTCCATTTTTTTCCATGAGAACGATGATTTGATGAAAGTTTTTATTCAGAATAAAATAAATACTATTATTCCTTGAACGTTAATGTTAGATATGACATTATTAATTAACGTCTATAGTATCTCATTTTATTGATTAGTACTCTATTTTTACATTACGTTAGTATGAGCTTAGGTACTTTAGGTAATCTATTGTATGGTTTATAGTTTATAGCTATAAATGGACTCAACCTTAATAAGAATGTGACGTCAATACAATAACATGATTGCAGCGCAGCGACAATGCAACAAGCAAACGCAGCAAAAATGTAGCGTACATCGAACACCACCTATTTTCTTTGAATAGTGCAAGAGCCAAGGTATTTGTATAGCATGTAAATAAAACTATGTTTCAACTACCGATATTTTAACTTAAAATTCATATTGTTGCATGGGTACATTTTAAGTTTTTTTCTGAAATTATCATTCTGTATTTATCATAATTGTCATCTTCTATAGAAAAATGATTTTATTGGAGTGTGAGTATCTATACATTATATGACATTTTTTTGACTTCATTAAGATTTTCTCATTACACACAAAGTAAATATTTAAAAACTACTATTTGATTAGTTTTTTTTTTCTACCAGTCAACTTTTGTCAGACGATTAAAGATTGCACACGACTCCTCGACTAAAAGTTCTAAACTTACTTCGATGCATTATGTTTGGTCCAAGTAACAAGACCTTCAGACTGATTTGTAAGTAAAATAATATTTCTGTATTTGATAAAATAAAACGAAAAATATTATCATTTTAAAAATATTTGAAAAAGCTTTTATCATTTTTACATAGTGGGCGAATAAGTATTTTTAAAACTGTTTTCAGAATTGGTTACATATTAAGATTAGATAAGAAATACTTTATTGCACATAAAACAAATAAATTTACAGATAATAAAACATAAATACAGTAACACGTTGATGTACAATTTAGACGGTCTTATTGCTAAATGCAATCTCTCAAATCAATCATATTCTCATATTTTGATGTTTACTTAACATTTATTCTGATAAAAGGAAATAAATAAAACAACCTTAGAGTTTATTACGCATTACAAGCAGCTACAATTCACTTAGTTTAGCAATCACTAATTTTACAGTGTAAATCGCTTCAGCTTATGCGCTTGACCCGCATCGGTGTTGAACTTGCAAATCCTAACTTGATTATTCGCATAGTTGATTCATGTCGTACAGTACTATGTTAGTGTTCAGTGCAGCGAGACATCAATTAATTCACAATAAGATTTTAAGTTTTTGTATTCACGGATGTTACCTAACAGTAAACTGCTATTCGTTTAACTTTTTAACTGTGTTGGATGAAGAGTAAGAAAATGTGATCTCTTGAAGCAATCTGCTCGTCCACATGGTTTTATGGTTTACCAATGGTGTTATCACTGTATAAGGGCATGAGTCAAAGTGGCCTGTGAATACGAAACTGTGAGAGCTTGTGAATTATTGGTTTTTCTAGTAAGTCATTCAAGTAGGACTCAATCGATTCATACTTTCAGTCTCAATATTTGTATTCATGGATGTAACCTAACAGTAAGCTGCTATTGGTATAACTTTTAACCTGTACTGGATGGAGAGTCATGAGCCAATCAGGTACAGAAAATTACATTACCGTAATTTCTGGGTGTTCTCTCGAGGCAATCTGCTCTTCCACATTGGTTCGAAGTTTACTTATGGTGCTAAACGCTGTATAAGAGCATGAGTCCAAGCGGCCCATGGATACATAATTTTGAGGATAAGTATGAACTGTGATTGGGTTTTAGCTTGGGTATCCGTGGTAACATTGCAGGGAAGTGTTCGAACAATTCATAATGTTTATGGTTGGTTTTTTATTCATAGATGTAACCTAACAGTAAGCTGCCATTGGTATACATTTCTATTTATGTTGGATGGAGAGTCATGAGCCAATCTGGTACAGAAAAAAATTATAACTGTAACATCTGTGTGTTCTCTCGAAGCAATCTGCTCATCCACATGGTTTGAAGGTTAACCCATGGTGCTATCGCTGCATAAGGGCATGCGTCAAATTCGACCTGTGAATACAGACTTTACACAATATGTGAATTGTAGTTGAACTCAGACTAGTGATATTATCTGAATATCTTATTTACTTGAAAGTGTACAACTCGCTTGAAGTGCAGAATTAAGTCTTGGGTAAGTTACTACCTACTTTTCAAGATTTTCTTCCAAGGTATTAGTGGTTCGAATATTCTCAAAATAGATAGGTATAATAATGGGCAGGATATGCTAGCGAAAGTACGTGGAAGCAAACGAATGTTTGCTGACACGGGCTGAAGCTGGCATAGCCTGCCCATTATTATACTACTTATATCATATTATTGAATATAATTCAATTTAGTTAATCCTTGATATCATATTCAATTTAGTAAATCCTTGATATTGATTTCCCTAGAACTCTAAACATCTACCTTGTGATAAAATCCCGAGGATGCAGCGACGAAGTATAATTAATGATTAAACGAACTTACCTTAAGTGAAGTTCTATCATAATTATATGAGTCGCTGCATCCGAAGGGATTTTAGCTCCCACCCTACCCATAGTTACCATCATACCTTCTGGTAACTGACCCGAGTAACTTTAGGGAAATCTGTCTCTAAAAGAATGATGAACTTGTCACCTGTCAGAGTGACGCACCTACCGTAGGGAGGGAATTTGTTTTTTTTTCTGTTTCAGTGATACCAGCTCTAAAACGTGTTGATGCCCACTACATTAAGAAATGTACTACCTTGTGATAAAATCCCTTCGGATGCAGCGACTCATATAATTATGATAGAACTTCACTTAAGGTAAGTTCGTTTAATCATTAATAGTGTATGTTTCCTGAAGAATAACTAAATGAATTTGTTCAGGCGAGAACAAGTTGATGGCGCGCAACGCGGCCGCTGAGCAGGCCATCCGCGCGCTCATCATCAAGCGCATGAACAAGGACATCAGCATGGAGGTCAACGACGCTGAAGGTGATTATACAACCCTGTTTTCATATCTGTTCTTCCGATTCTGGGCTACGAATGAAGCTTTTGAACCGGCATATGAAGTGTGGTTTTCTGTCAAATCGGTCTGTATTGTTGTTTTGTATTTTGTCATTAATTTTTTGTTTGGGATGTGCAACAATGCGTATTAGAGCGTCGATTATCCGAACGTCGCTCAACCGAACGACCGCTAATTAGAACAGCAATAACGCGCGGGTCAAGATGAAAACATAGTGTGAAGTTAAAACGCTTCACGCTTACCTGTACGTAAAGTGTCTGGCTGAATCGATATACAAAAAAGTAGTTTGATTATCCGAAAATATGATGTACCAAAGTATGATCAAAGTAGTTGAATTTTTAGAAGATTGTAAATGTGTCAACTGCAAACTGTGTTGTGTTTAGGTGCGACGGGGTCGACCACCGGCGAAGTTGACGAGGACCCACTACCCATGATCCAGCTGGCTTCATACGCGCTGCACAAGCTCTTCAGCGAGTGGGAGTACGAGGGACACAAGGTGCCGCAGCTCAAGCCGCCCGCAGCCTCCGTGAGTACAGGCGACAGCACGCCAGGGCCCCACTGATCCAGCTGGCCTCGTACGCGCTGCACAAGCTCTTCTCCGAGTGGGAGTACGAGGGACACAAGGTGCCGCAGCTCAAGCCGCCCGCAGCCTCCGTGAGTACAGGCGACAGCACGCCAGGGCCCCACTGATCCAGCTGGCTTCATACGCGCTGCACAAGCTCTTCTCCGAGTGGGAGTACGAGGGACACAAGGTGCCGCAGCTCAAGCCGCCCGCAGCCTCCGTGAGTACAGGCGACAGCACGCCAGGGGTCCATTTACGTTTTTTCTCTCGCTCTTGCCAAATGTCATTACTCTGCAATAGAGCAAGGAGGACTGACCGGAAATGGGTAGAGTGATGTGCCGTCCACCGTAGATCTCACTCACTCAATTTACTCAAAACCATTTATTGAAACCTATCTCATCCCTCTACTGCTAAGGTATTCCGGTTGGCGCCAAAACTCACTTCGGTCGTGGTGAGTTATCTTTGAATTTCTTTGCGACTGTGGTCGTTTCAGAGTAAAGAACTAAGCCGAATAACATTTTTTAATTATTTTCCTTAAAAATGAGAGAAAATACCAATTCAGAGTGAAGCATATTGATCATTGAAGTAAGCGTGAAGCACCGAGATGTGAAGTGATGTGAGCCGGAATGCCACCCTAGAGCAAATGTCTCTCTTAATTACTTGCAAGACTATTTTACGCCAGGGTCTCAATGCTCCTCCTGATGTCTCAAAAAACACTCCACCCAATAACAGTGACTCAAAATAAACCTGTTTATTCGTTACCATTTTAGTCCCAAAAAAACAGGAAAAATATTGAGAACTTTTTGGCAATAATAGAAGATGGATATTATATTTTCTTTCTAAAACAGGGGTCCGTGTCTGCAACCTTTAAGTAGACAAGGATCACATAGTGCGAAAGATTAAAAACAGGCCGCTTAAATAATTTTGCGAGCGAGATATTAGCGATATGGCCGCCTGATTTGTACCTCCAAAATCTGTTAACGTTGTGTAACTGTTCTCGTTATCCAATAGTGTATTTCTAATACGGTGCACATATTCTGTTGTTCCATAACTGAATTCACAAAGGTTACATTGTTTGTTTTGTGCTGTCAGTAGTTCGTAATTTTTAAAGATAAGATACAATTTATGCACACAGACACAACAGAGAAATTAACAAAGAAAAAAAACATTTTAGAGCCAATGTACAATTTAGGCGGTCGTATTGCTAAAAGCAATCTCTTCCAGACAACGCACAGGTAAAGGAAAGAACACAGAAAGTTTTAATTTTATGTTGAGTTTCTTTGTTTTGTTTAATGTTGGAAATGGATAATTAAATCTTATCTCTACTAAAGATCTGAAAACCATAAAAAGACATTTGGTCATGTTGGCATCAGGCAGGACTCGAACCCGCATCTTTCGCAAACCGGGCGACTGCACTAACCAATTATGCTACCGAGACCATTAACAGACCGGCCGAATCTTTCTGGTATATTTACCCTATGAGCCAGGGTGAGTTCATCAATGTTATAGGCATCCACCTCTAACACTCGGAAGAAATATTATTTCAAATATGTAACTTCCGATTAAGATGAAAAAGCTATTAATATGTTTTATTAATTGTTGGTCTGTTAATGGTCTCGGTAGCATAATTGGTTAGTGCAGTCACCCGGTTTGCGAAAGATGCTGGTTCGAGTCCTGCCTGATGCCAACATTACCAAATGTCTTTTTCTGGTTTTCAGATCTTTAGTAAAGATACTGCATGGAAATTGCTAAAACAATAATAAAACATTGAAATTTATTTCTCCTCCAGAGCTCCGAGCCGGAAACCGAGCCGCTCCCCCCAGCCTCCCCCAAGCCCCGCCCCGCCAAGAAGCCGAAGGAGCTCCCTCTGAACGCATCCGCCATGCATCCCTGCATGCTGCTGACGTACATGCGCCCGCAGCTCGAGTACCGGGAGTTGGCTGTCGAGGGCGATCGGCCGCAGAACATGCTGTTTACTATGGGAGTCGACGTGGATGGCGCCACTTACATCGGCAAGGGTGAGCGATAACTAATCCTTCAAGTGTCGGAGACATAGGAGCTGTCTGGCCGAATCTCACTAAAATGACGGTAGATAGTTGCGCGTCATTATTTGGCGCCAAAATGGCGCAAATGCCAAAATGCCAATGGCCTAAATGGTTAATGTTTTAGCGCGAAAAACATAATTAAACTAGGCCTAAATTTGCCGCTTGAAACTGCACCAATTTCCTGATGAGCTGAATCAGCTCATATTTCGTCTCCGACACTTAAAGGGCTAATAATCATGATAGGTAAATGGCGCTACTTACATCGGCAAGGGTGTGACACACAAACACTCTGATAGGTACATTGTTATGTCAGTCAGTATCCCTGCATGCTGCTCACGTACATGCGACCCCAGCTCGAGTACCGGGAGTTGGCTGTCGAGGGCGATCGGCCGCAGAACATGCTGTTTACTATGGGAGTCGATGTAGATGGCGCCACTTACATCGGCAAGGGTGAGACACACTAACACTCTGATAGGTACATTGTTGTGTCAGTCAGTATCCCTGCATGCTGCTGACGTACATGCGACCCCAGCTCGAGTACAGGGAACTGGCTGTCGAGGGCGATCGGCCGCAGAACATGCTGTTTACTATGGGAGTCGATGTGGATGGCGCTACTTACATCGGCAAGGGTGAGACACACTAACACTCTGATAGGTACATTGTTATGTCAGTCAGTATCCCTGCATGCTGCTCACGTACATGCGACCCCAGCTCGAGTACCGGGAGTTGGCTGTCGAGGGCGATCGGCCGCAGAACATGCTGTTTACTATGGGAGTTGACGTGGATGGCGCCACTTACATCGGCAAGGGTGAGACACACTAACACTCTGATAGGTACATTGTTGCACGCGTCGGCCATGTATCCCTGCATGCTGCTGACGTACATGCGCCCGCAGCTCGAGTACCGGGAGTTGGCTGTCGAGGGCGATCGGCCGCAGAACATGCTGTTTACTATGGGAGTTGACGTGGATGGCGCCACTTACATCGGCAAGGGTGAGACTCATACTCTACCTTCTATTCTCGTGTTCAAGATGATGGGAAGCAGCCGCGAGGTCCAGAAATACTTCTGATCTGTTTTACAATCAAAAAATTACATCCAAGTTACCATTAATATCCAAACATTACTTCATTCATTACTAAAAAGGTTTTGGTAACTGACTTCTATACACCCATTCATCAGCATCTGTTAATATTATTCTTATTCATCAAGTTTCATTTGAAGAGGCCTAAACTTTTTGCAAGAGCCCCACTTCAATTCCTTTTTACTCTCTAAATGAGTTTATGAATATTACTTTAAAATCACCTTAGTAAATAATTTAAGTATTATTATTTTTGACTTTTGTTCATTTTATTTATTTATTTATTCTTTATTGTACAACAATGAATGGTACAAAAGGCGGACTTAATGCCAATGGGGCTTTCTCTACCAGTCAACCATAAGGCTAAGCAGAGAAGTACAGTAGACGGTGCGACAAAAATTAAATAACTTTTAAGTAATTTAACAGAAAGATACAACGATAATCATTTGAGTAAATACCAATAATAACAAAAATGAATAAAAGTAGGGTACATTATCACCTAGCTGTGTTTATTGTGACTGTTTTATTTTTGGTTTAGACTGATTTGACATTATTTTTACATTTTTATTCTCTGACATGATTTATTTAATTTTTATGGTAATATTTAACGATCTTAAACTATAACTTCATGTATTTTTGATATTTCATAAAATACTGTAATGTACTTAGAGAAATTAATAATCTAATCTAATCTTGAACACGTGCTCTTATTTTGCAGCGACCAACAAGAAGGAAGCTCGCAAGATGGCGGCCAAGTCTGCGTGCTGCGCGCTCTTCAGCGTCAACTTCGACGAGACCGCCTCCGCCAACGCGCCCGTCGTGCCCGTGCCCCCCACCCCCGCCCAGTAGGCACCCCCCCCTTCTCTCAAACTAACACCTTTACAAACGCCCACTGTCCATTGAGACGTAGATTCATAGTCAAGGTTCACCATACGTAATGCGTAGACCAAAACTGCTACGACGGAGCGGCAACGTCGCGCTCGCGCCACCCGTACCTCCATAGACAGTGTCGGGAGGTATTACAAGCTACGACTTTTTGCAACGACTCAGTAGCGTTACGTCTGCTTTGACGACTTTATAAAACTGATGCGTAAGCTTTAAAAAGTCGCAGTTTATAATTGCTCTTAGAAGCGGTCTGATACGTCCTATGATTCCCATCAAGAATGGGTAACGTGTGCCGAGGTCGATCTTTGTCGTAGTGTATTCGCGCGTCGCATTTTTGGATTGATATGAGAATCGAATCATCTTTACAGTGGTCTAAAGCCCAAATTTATTCGAATTTAAAACTGTATTCAGCTAACGACATTATTTCCATAATATTTGGACTTTACTTCCTGTAACGACGCTTCGGTTACCTTCGTCGATGCAGGCCGTTAAGTCTTGATAGTTAGCTAATCCTAATTCGTGCCTCTTGAGTGTATGCATTCGGCCGAGGCCTAGATCTTGCCTCAATAGGATATCTTACCATAATAATGTGATCAGAAAATAATGACAAGTAACTCTTCCACTCCTGACTAGTATTTCATGCATCAAACAATATTAAATCACTATAATTATCATGTATCCTGTGAATGATTACTTTAGTAACATTCTTGACATAAAAATCAAGCCAGCTAGACACTAATATTGTTGTAAAAGTTTATGAAAGGTTTGACATTATACCTAATTCAAACCAATAACTATACACTTTCACGTCTAAAAGCCGTCAATATTGTAGTCTAGGAAATATAACCTATTAGTTTAGGAAATATATAGATGTAGCTAGTTTTGAGAGCAGCAAGTCTGTATGAAATGAATGTGACCTTTCTTCGTATTAACAATTCACTATATTTATGTTCCTATTTTAGGGTTTATTTAAAAACTGAAAATCATTTTTATTTAAACTAAAAATCATTTTTGTTCAAAATAAAAATCATTTTGACATCTTGACTTAGTGTGACATCAAATATATTTGGATTATTTTCGGTTTGTCTTGAGTCTTGAGGAAGTATGAATTTGAAACTGTGTTATTTTATGTTTAAAACGTATCTCTAAGTAAATTTAGAAATAAAATAAACTTAATCTCACATTGCTTTTTATTCAGGGTGCATCTTTTCTAATAAAAAAAATAAAGATACACACCGGCGTTAAACATTGCAGTTGTTTAGGTGCGGTCCGAAATAAGCCATAAGTGAATTTATCGCTCAAATGCCTCCCGAATTGATGGAAGTGCGCTAACGACAGCAGGACGCTATGATCTTTCATAGCGTCACACCCCTTCAGCGTCATAATTGCACTTACAGCGCTTGATCTTCGTAAGTGTTGATACATGGAACAACGAACAGACATTTTCGCGTACAAAATTGTTTTTGGGAATATGCCCCAGAATAAAACATTGTAAGGTAATAATATCTTCAAAAGTGAAAATGCCACGAAAATATTTTACAAAAGAACAGCGAGAATATACTGGCTATGGACATCATTAATTGAGAAATATTCGTCATTGCAGTCGGAAATAGTTATGACTAACAGCGCCGCGCCGCGCCGTGTGCATTGCAATCACTATTTTGATATTGGATCGGGTGCTAAGCCGTAACTCTGTCAACGCCCACGTTCATTACCAGTACGATTTTTATGATGTTCACTGGGGTGCCGCCTACATTTTACGGTAGACTCGCCAGGCGAGTCGCCGGCACTGCAACATAGATTGAATCGACTCGCTACGCGAGTTCACTGGCAATACGTAAGGGTAAATTCTTTGTTTTGTTATTTTTGTGGTCGTCATAGTATACGTAACGTGTTTATCGCAATTAAAGAGTGTTTTACGACTATTCGGCGTACTCTAACTTGTAAAAATGGCAAAAAACTCTATGGATAAAAAAATTGGGTTAGTTTCTTTCGTAATTTAAGCAGTGGTAGTCAATCTTTTAAATAGTGGTTATTGTTAAGGTGGTAATTTTGTTGGTAAAGAATACTTATACTAAAAATCATGATAAAAATTGCTAAGCGCAAATCTCGAGAGCAGCTGAACCGATCTTGCTAATTCTTTTTTTAGAATTTTCCTTGAAGTACGAGGATGGTTCTTAAGTAGAGATTTTTTAAATATGTAATAATAAAAATATTTGACGAATCAAACACAGGCGAAGCCGCGGGCAAAAACTAATTGTAAATAAAAATTAAGCACTTAGCGTGAGCTTCGTTTTACATCGACTAGGACAGGTTCGGTTATAATAAAGCAAGTATTATTATTTTCATGCAGTGGTAGTGATTATCATGGTCGTATCCATCGTCTATATTTTATTTTATAGCTTTTAAGGTCCCGCTTTTACCCTTTGGGTACGGAACCCTAAGAACTATAGAACAAATTTTAAAACAAAAAACTTTTATTTAGTCCAGTTTGTTGTATATTAGTTCCATCCATTTCACAAGTATGTAGGTAGTCTATGCTACTGTCTTGCCGTCGTTGTCCAATATGTACTTCAAGGTTGAGGATCTATGTCAGTGAACTCGCCTAGCGAGTTCAAGGCATTGCAGAATAGTTTTTTTCCTTTCAAAAATGAAAGGGATCTCTACACCCGGCCCACCACGTAAATCTTTAGATTAGCGTATATTTAGTCTATACTGTAATTTTAAGCTGTAAATACGGATGCATTTTGGAAATATTAGCGAAAAACACTGAACTCGCCAGGCGAGTCGTCGGCACTGGAATAAGATTTACGTGAACTCTCCGGGCGAGTCGGTGGCACTGAACGTGTTAAAGTAAGTTCGGACCGCAGTGTTTTACACTAAACCCTCTCTTGTTCTAAGTTTCTAACTTGAAAGTACATAGGTAGGTATATTCTGACTTGGGGGTAGGTAATATACTTACTCCGATTTGTAAGGTCAAGTCTGAAATATAAGTGACCGCGAATGATTTCTGATATTCCCAACAAATTCCAATATTTGTTGCAAAACTTTTACTGACCCTTTTAATCGTAGTTGCTAAAACTACCATACGTTACCTTGAGTCACTCAGTCCACACACATGAAGGTACTCTACATTCTAAATAAAAATCAACATTAGACATAATAAGCTACGTTTAATAACATCTCAAATATTGTACTGAATCGACAGGTATATTTTATTAACACTACAAATCATCCTTTGGAATGTCCTCAACCTATCCACAAAATTACACATCACACTATTAGTAGTAAAATACTTAAGAAGGTACAAAGTATAAACATAACACTGAGGTAAAAAATGTTAATAATTACAGCTACTTGCAATCAATTATGTACTACTCAGTCTTAGCGAATGCTAATAAAATTAATATTACAATCGAGCAATGAAGAGCGAAACTTTGAAATAGGTATTGAAATATTTTAGTAAAATACATTACTTATGTACTTATCAAAACTATTCCGACTATCATAGGTAAGTACAGAGGACCACACGGCATTTGTAATGCAGCAATCTGGAAATTACTTTTCGTGCATTGGCATAAGGTGATCCAAACTGTCCAAGGGACAGTTGACTTGTGGCCTTAAGTACGATCCTTTTTCAAACAAAATATAAACTATCGTTTTACGGCATGACTGTCAACCGCACCACCAGAAATTCTTATCTATCACAATATGATCACAATCTAATAGGGATGTTTGGTGGTGAAAACTTAACATTATTACAAATTGTCTGGAGATACTTATTACACTTTTTTAAGATGCTTCAACTTTAAAATGCGAGATTCAACCCCTAACAAGTTATCAAAAATAGTTAATTAGGTGCTTTAAAAATTCAAGGGAAATATATTTGCTATCTCAATATTAACGTCATTATAGTTATACAAAGGCGTTCACATCAACCTTTACGTTGGGCACATAATAATGTTAACTGAAGACCCATTTTGCAATGGTTTTGTAAAGGATGATGTCAACGCCTCTGAACCAAGTGGTTTTCTTACTTATTTATTTTATTTACTGACTGAAAAATAGTTAAATTCCTTCTGATCTGAAGTGATGCGGTTGACAAGTAACGTTAAATACCTATAGTTATTCAGGGTGTTACAATACTCGTAAATGTAGTATAATGGTATGGTATGGTATAATGGTGGTAATGGTATACGCTCTCCATCGTCGATTCGTGTTCGGTAACATACTCTTATAAAAGTGACGCACTCGACGAACGACCGATGAAAATAGGGGCCCTATCATAATCACTTTACAGCTACACACATAATGTCTCTAAAATTGGAATAGAGCAAGGTTGCAAACCAAGTTACTGTGAAGTAAAATAATATATTTTTTGACAACGATTAGTACATACACAATACCTTACATAACTTGTAACAGTAAACATTCAGGCCAGAAAAAATAGATCAACTGTTTGGATTTGAAAGATTGTGATAAAGCCCCAGGTTTTTGAACCTAAAATATCAGCGCTATAAAGGACGGTACCACTAAATATTCCAGAAGTAGGTAGAACCATCACCCGAAATCTTAGATAATACTATACTTCCATTCCTCTCCAAAGTTCTTGAGCGTGTTGTGCATCATCAGCTCAGTCATTTCCTGTGCAAAAACAATCTCTTGAATCCCTATCAATCCGGTTTCCGTCCTGGTCATAGTACGACTACAGCTTTAGTCAAGATTACAGATGACATTCGGCGTGGCATGGATTCCCGAAGCTTAACTGTTCTTGCATTGCTAGATTTTAGCAACGCTTTCAACACTGTTGACTTCGATATCCTTCTCGGCCTGCTACGTTCTCTTAACATATCTCCAACAGTGCTCGCCTGGTTTCACAGTTACTTGCATGGGCGTCGGCAACGCATTCGTGCTGAAGATTCGTTCTCTGCATGGCGCGATATTACCGCTGGCGTTCCGCAAGGTGGCGTCCTGTCTCCACTCCTTTTTTCTATTTTTATAAATACCATTACCCATAATCTTTCTTCTCACTACCACCTATATGCAGATGATCTTCAAATATATTCACAGGGTAGCCTTGAAAGTCTTCATGGAATCATACAGACCCTTAATGCTGATTTAGCCCGTATTATGGCTTGGAGCGGGGCTTTTGGCCTTATGGTCAACCCCAGTAAAACCCAAGTCATTGTTTTTGGTAGCACGTGGCAAATAGCTAGAATAGACTGGGAGTCTTTGCCACCTATTTTGTTTGACGGGATCCAAATCCCGTACAGTAGCACTGTCAAAAACCTGGGAATCTACCTAGACAACTCCTTGAGCTGGGAAAAACAGATTGGCGAGGTAAGCAGGAAGGTGTTTGCATCAGCTAATAGTCTCAGTCGACTTCGTAACTTTTTGCCTATCCCCACCAAAATTGCGCTCGTACAGGCGTTATTGTTGCCAATCTTAGATTATGCGGATTGTTGTTATGTAGATATAAATGAAAATTTGCTAAACAAACTTGAACGCCTTCAAAATTTCTGCATACGCATCATCTTCGGCCTAAGAAAGTACGATCACGTCTCAAAATTCCGTGCCCAACTTAATTGGTTACCAATACGTCTTCGCCGCGATCTTCATATTCTTTCTCTCCTGTACACCATTTTGTTCAACCCCCTCTCTCCTTCATATCTGAAGGAACTGTTTCATTTCCTGCAATCTACCAAAGGTGACGACACGCGGTCTTGCCGGAAACTCCACCTGACAGTCCCTCAACATTCTTCTCGTTATTATTCCCAATCCTTTGTCGTCCGCTCCATCTGTCTGTGGAATTCCTTACCTTTATCCATCCGTCAATCTCAATCCGTACATGTTTTCAAGTCCCGAGTAAAACTGCATTTCCTTTCCCTCTGACTCTTTCTCCTATCCTAGCTTCTGACTGAATACTGGAAAATCCATTCAAGTATGTATTATGTTTTATTGTTTATGTATGTTTATTCATGTATATTTATTTATGTATTTTTATTTTCATTTATATTGCCTATATAAGTAGTTAGTTACATATTAATAATTATTTATATTATTTGCTTATTCTTATGCTCTTTAGCTCATCTTTCTTTTTTTTTGCACAGCCCAACTCTTTGGTTCCTACAATAATCCTCTACCGAAGGTTGTCTGGAAGAGATCGCTTTGCAGCGATAAGACCGCCTGAATTGTACAAATCACGTTCTTTTTACCAAAACCCTGAAAATGTATTTTTTGTGCAATAAAGATTATTTATCTTATCTTATCTTATCTTATAATATAGAAACCTGAAATACATTCTATATTTTGCACATTAATTGGCATTTTCTTTACTTACACAAGTAATGTCCTCAAGATTCGAATTGCTAATTTCGCAAGACTTATCGAAATGAGTAGATACCTATGTACGGTGGCCGGCACATCACGCTACCCATTTCCGGTCAGTCCTCCTTGCTCTATCGCGAACAAATGTCATTTGGCAAGAGCGAGAGAAAAAACGGAAATGGGGTAACCTGATGTGCTGTTGACTGTACTTTTTTATTATTTTAGGTACTGGCGAAAATAATGTTGCTATTAACTGCTAGTTCCGTACCTCATTATGTTACTTAAATAGGAAACCGTACTTTTAACACTTAGACAGACTGCGTCATGTATGTTACAGGAAATAAACTGATATCAATTAATACAGTCAGCATCAAAACGATGTATGGTTACAGAGTGGTGAACAAGATATTTATGGTTTGACAAAAGCAATTTCAAACCTACAAAAGGTCGTATCTGGGAAGTAGGTATGTCATTGACAACGCTTGAAGCGTTGGTAAAATCTGTACATAATACTTTTATCTCTATGTACACTTCAGACCACTGCAGCCACTCTAAGAGCACACAACATGTTTATGCTAACTGTACCTATCTATGGTAACAAAATGCAAGTTATCAACAAAACAATTGAAATAACAATAAGCCCAAAAAATAACAACAACAACTATAATAGAAACTCATAATACTGACAACAAACAGTGTCATTAAAATGAAATGTACAAAGCACTAAATTAATTATTAAAGTAACATTGGAAGAAAATATTGATGCAGGGGTTCTCAATCTTTCTTACTGCGAACCGATGTTAACGTGACTTTTTATGACACCTTCTTAATAGGGTGTAGCTTTAGCAGAAATGAACTATAATTACAATAGGTATTATATGAAACTGAATAATTAATACTTATAAAAAATACTAATATCAATCCGCGAACCCCTGAATTTCATTTAGAATATCTTTAGTAGGTAAATTCATTTATGATTCATAAATATCGTCATTTGTTACTAACTAAAGGTAGTGGGAGCCTGACATATCAAATTGTTTAGTTTTATTAATACCCCTTACTGCAGAGACCAACTTTACGGGGTAACTTTAAAACTAGTGCTTAACTATCTAGCTAGCTAACTAATAATTTTGTAACGAATCGATTGGACGTTAAGTGATGTATTACATTTAAAACTAATGGCGACCGACCTGAGTCAAAACAGACCAATCAAATTACTAGGTCCTTAACAAGTTAATTGTCAATATATTTTTTTCACAAGTAGGTACACGCCTTTGGTAGAGATCAATATTTCTTCATATATTTATTGCTTTAAGTAGATACTATGTAAGTTCAAGATCGTCAGTGTACAAGAAAAACTTACATACGAAAGAATATCCCTTAGTTCTATACCGATTTTGATTGTGACTGAATTTGAGTCTAATTTGATTTCGAATGTAAAGATTTCTGTGATTGTCTTAGTCTTATTACAGTTTGGCAAATGCGGTAACCGCTCACAGGCGTTCCGCTCACCGCATGCTTATTAGCTACTAATGCGCGACGTTTCATAAAACAGAGTTCTATCATGGAACTCTATAATGCCGAGAACTCAAGATCAATCGATGAGTGGTTGAGAAAAACTACTTTGAGAATAGGGTATTTGACTGTTGTTAAAAGTTGATATCCAATTTACTGATATTTAAGTAATAGGATCATTATTAAAAAATGCTTATGAAGAAAAATACCGAAATTACTGTTAAGTATTATTATTACCATAGACGACTATGTGTGTTGCTGATATTTAAGTGTATTTTCACATTCTTTAGTCAAGGTAAAAATGTTCGCAGAAAGGGCCAGGTTTTGACTGTCGTGCGTTTATGAAAGGTTACTTATAGGAGTGTATGTGGCAATATGTGTGAAGGTTTGGTCCTTAAAAAATGACGTAAATTCCAGACTGTCCGTACGCTTGATGGCAGTCGTTGTATAAATAAAAAAAATAAAATCAGCGTCTGAGCCTATCAGGTCCAGGCATTAGCTGAGTGGGGTCCATTTAATTTTGGACATCGTGACACTGCTGCCTGGTGTAAATTATTCTTTGTTTTTTTATTGTTTGTTTTATTTTTATTGTTTTCTAACCACCTTGTTCTGTATGTTTTATCATCTGTTGCGATCGCGATGTTACAAATCAATAAACGATTTTTCTTTCTTTTCTTTTTCTTTCTTTCAAATTGTGCGTAAATAAAAATCAGTCAAACACCCTATAACCAATCCAGTATTTACAACAGCTGATAAGACCACATAGATATAGGGCTTTGCAGCAGCGCGAGATGCGGCGGCTCCTTGCCCCCCACGAGCAGCAGATGCAGCTGCGCGTGCGCGCGGCGTGCGCGTGCCTCGCTGCGCGCGCGCCGCTCGCCCAGGTCCGTCAGCTCGATGTCGTGCGCGCCCACGCCCGAGTCCGGGGTCAAGGCCGCGCCTAGAGCGCGCACGTCCGGGCCCAGGTAGTGGGGGTTGCTGAAGCCTAGGGATGCGCCTGATAGCCTGTCAAGAGACAACATCACATAATATAGTCTGAGGAGTCCGAGGGTCTGCCATTTACAAAGGCGATATTAAATTGTACGAGGAAAAGACATCATCCGTTTTGGATTGAGGGTGAAAGTGTTAGCCAAAAGACAAAAATGTTATATAAAACTTAACCATTTGAGCATTTGTGACTATGACACCAAAGCTATTTTTGTAGTTTCCCCTGGTTTTATTAAGTTTGGAATATCCGTATTTACATCAAATTCGATATTATTTTTATGTGATTTTTGGGTTGACTTTTATGGAATTTTAAAAATAGCATATCGTACCGTGAATCACTATGCTACACAAAAAAAACACAGGGTTAACTTTTCACCTGAGCGTTGTAGGCCTGATCCTAAACTATGCGACACAGGAATGAGTGTTTGAGTCTGTCAGTGCGGGCCAATTGTCTAAGGTTGCCAGGTAACTTTAACAGTCCACCCAGCCTATATTTTTACCAAAGTGGAGTTTATTGTAACTAACCCATTAACGCGCTCGGCACTCGCATAGTCAGACGTGGACATCTCCGTGTCCTCCTCATCGGTCAGCCCCGTGGTCTTGGTGAACCGCACCGAAGCGGACTTGGGTATGACGACCACCGCGCCCTTGTCGCTCCGGCGCGCCGCCGCCTCCCGCTCCGCTTCTCTCCGCATGTCCTCCTCCTCGTCGGAGTCGAAGTAGACGAGGCGGGTGGCGTCCGGCACGACGCGCGCCGCGAAGTCCGGCACGGAGACTGGGTCGCGGGTTATGTCGGCTGTGTCCGCCGCGCGGGGGGATCTGTGTACAGGCCAGATAGGTTATGATCAGGTAAAGATAGATCAAACAACGAGTCAAAAAAGCTTTATTGCACAGAACTCTTACTTAGTGAAATAAGAGTTTTGTGCAATAAAGCTTTTATGTCTCGTAATACCCACTGGTATTTCACTGCAGAAACAAATGTAATTACACTAATCAGTCGTGTCGCTAAAGTATAGCGATATCTTCCAAACAAGCAAGAAAAAATTAGGTAGCGGTTCACGTCACGAGGTAAAAATTCTAGGCGCATAAGATCAAGATGCTAGCGTGACGTGAACCTCTATAACATTTTGGATTTCATGGACGCTCCTGTTATTTTCTACATCTTATGATGACCGACAACTTTCGAACATACAATAACAACTACCTCAGCATTTTTAATAGTGTAAAAATGATAGGCCTACCTGTCAGCGTCTATGGCGTAGGCGGAGCGGGACTTGGCCAGCGCCGCCTCGTGCCGCACCAGGCTCTCCGTGGAGTCGCGGTCGGCCGCCAGCACGCTGTACGAACACCTGTAAATAAATGTAAAATAAGTTAATACCTAAAGTAAGGAGGTAGCAGCTCTCGTCATGCTTTTACTAAGGGTCGGAAATGAGTCAAAAGTGGTAAACTGTATTGGCGCGCTGTAACGGGTCCCGAATTGATGAAAGCGTGCAAATGACAGTCGCGGACGGGACGGTCGTATCTTTCATGACGAAATGTCGTCATTATCAGAGCCTAGCACATGTCTAATGCACAGATGAAACGTCGAACAGACTTTTTACGTAAAATTACTAAGAATAGGAATTACCTTTGTCAAGGCTATGCGCCAATAATTTCCGTTACGCATTTCCGACCGCACTCTACGAAACTGAGCTTAGTTGGACGTTTACCAGTTTTTTTTGTGTGACTACTGCTGTGTAGCCTCCCATGGCTTTGACAGCTTTGCTGGACTGTAGGGTGAGTGCAGAAGGCCCTCAACCCTAACGTCTAGCGTCGTTGTCGACTGGCTCCAACTTGTTATCATCGAAAGCATAATCGTATTTTATTATATCTGTATTTTTATATATTTAATGGTATGTATTGTATATAAATTAATTTGGTTTAGGTTAGTATATATGTATTTTATCGATATATGTTTATATGGTTCTAGTTTCAATTATTTTGTCCATTTCTTTTTTTTTTATTATGCTCTTTTTATATAATGTTTTTTTTTTACACTGTTGCACCGCCTACTAAATTTTTTTTTCTGCTTAGCCCTATGGTTGACTGGTAGAGAATGCCTTTTCCGGCATTAAGTCCGCCATTTGTAACAATCTCATTGTTGTGCAATAAAGTATAAATAAATAAATAAATTACCAAATACCACGTTTACCAGCGTCGCTGCAGCTTTGAGAAGCTGTGGCGACAAATGCAGAGACAGAGACCTGGTTGGCCCAACTACCCTTTTTTGTTGTTACCTTTGCTTATTTTGTATAATTTATTATGTTTTTTTTTCTTGTTTACTTTTTGTCAATCTTTTTAAATTGGTTTATATTTTTGTTTTATTTTCCCTGTGTGTCTTGTGGGCCAATAAACAGTTTTTCTTTCTTTCTTTCAAATGCATACTGATACTGACCTCGCAGCCCTCCGTATATGAAAGCTAGACAGCTTGGAGATCTCCCGCATCAGCCCGGCGGAGTGCCGCTGCGCGACGGCTGCGCGCGCGGGCGCCGAGCTGACGCGCGCCGGCGCCGCGGGCACGAGCAGCGCGCACGCGTCCACGCGCGCCGACGGCCACTTCAGGCTTTGGACTATGCGCTCCCACGTCTCCGTCGCTGGGGAGGAGGAAGACAAATCGATTCATTTATTCAATAAGTCAACAAAAGGACCATTACAGATTTGAAAAATAAATAAATGCAAATCTTATAAGGTACTAGCAGCCGCCCGCGACTTCGTCCGCGTGGACTTAGCTGTATGTGAAAAAAGAATTTCCCGCTTTTCTGTTGAAATTTTTATGAATAATCTTTGCTATAAACCTCACGAAGCTCGAGACCTTACTAACGGATGCAAAATCGTGGTAATTGGTTCGTGCGTTCTGGAGTTATAGCGTCAGGAAGGAAAACCCGACTTATTTTTATATAGTAGATTACAAAATAAAAATTACAAAAAATACAGATGTCAATAACGTTTCTGATATGACAGATAGACTGGTGGAGCTCTCCATAATCTGGAGGAGATCGCGTTGTAGCATGTAGTATTTTGTTACATTTCTACAGCCATCACATCACACATCATCACACATCACAGTAAGAGTATAAATTACGCTGTTTAGAAATCACCCTACCGCCCCATTCTATTGTCTAATCTTTGGCCATGTCCACATACAACGCATAAGTATCCCATCCACACATAAAATGGCATTACTACTTAAATAGTTAATGATGTCTCAGCTAGCGTTAAAAGAATGACTCCTTAGTACTGGAGAGGTCCTCGATTTCTACACAAAAAAATACATTAACGCGATGAATATTTATGTTTGTTCCGTGTCTGTATGGTCGATGGTCAAATATTCTTACTGACTGAAAGCAGACCCAAATATCAAATAAATAGCTTACCGAAGTGGAACCGCCACAGCTCATTAGTGGCGTGCCCGTGCGCCTCGCCGCCGAAGATGTAGAGATGCGCGCCGGCGCGCAGCCCCGCGTGCCCGCTGCGCGCGCTCGGGGACAGCTTGGCTGGCGTGCGCACCTGCGTCCACACGCGGGACACTAGGGGGGTGAATGGGCGTTAAAACATCTGTCATCATCATCATATCACGAACGACGCCCACTGCAGGGCAAAGGCCTCCCCCAAAGATCTCCATAACGAACGGTCCTGCGCTGTCCGCATCCAGCGGCTTCCCGCGACCCTGACCAGATCGTCGGTCCACCTTGTGGAGGGCTTGCCCGCGGAATGTCGCCCAGACAAGCCCCGAACATCGGTACTCTTGGGATAAAACTCATGAAGGTCAGATATAATGTTTAGATTGTTTAGTTGATCTTTTAGCAAGATCACATCCGAAAAAGCTTGATCTGTTCCAGGTGCTGCGTTACTTCTAAGTGTGCCCAAAAGTTAGCTGGTCTCTGGTGAAATTAAGGATGGGTCAAGTTCGCTTCGTCCTGAGCAACTTCCAGAAACAAGGGTATTCCTTGTGGACTAAACCCTTGACTAGAGGAGTTCCTCCCATTCACCTTTGAGAAATGGCGACGCGGTGCTATTCAAGGAACTTTTCCGAGAGTCGGTGGTAGGTTTTTGATAGCGTCTCTTGAGGACGCGAATGGGCTAGGATTGCACCGGCACTTTGCCGAATGAGCGGGAAAGCCCGACCTAGTCCCGTAGATGATTCGTTTTCAGTTGGCCATCTGCACTCTCGATGCGGGTCAGGATATTCGCGGCTGCTCTCAAGCAGCAGGGTTTCAAACCTAGGTACGTCGTAAGGTACGTATAGTAATACTGACTGGTGTCGTAGTGCCAGAGGTCGGCGCACTCGCGCAGGTCGCACTGCCCGCCGTGCACGTACAGCCGGTCGGCGTGCAGCGCGCCCGCGTGCCGGTGGCGCGCCGGGCCCGTGTTCGCCGTCCGCACTTGGTGCCATGATTCTGATTCTGAAATAAAATTCAAAAGTCTTTTGTAACTGTGCTGAAGCAATTCGAAGCACAGACCGACTCCTGTGGATTTATGTATCAGGATGCTTCTTGAGCGTGGGAAAGCCTGGCACAGACCAACCTGTAAACCACGTTACTGTTGTATGAAGGGCTCAAGCATACTAAACATACACTAAGTCACATATCAGGTTGCGTGGTGTGACGAGATACAGTGACTAAACTCTTCAAAGTCTCTTGCTGTAAGAAGCTAGCAGAATCCTCTTCTTCAGGTAAAAATATCTCACTTACCGTAGTGAAAAGCCCACAGCTCATTAGTGGACCCTCGCAAGTCCTTGTACCCCCCGTAGACGAGCAAGCAGTCCTTAAGCGCGTGCGCGGAGTGCCCCCTGCGGCCGCGCGGGCCGGCGCCGGCGGCGGCGCGCAGCTCGCGCGGGGAGGTGCGCCGGCGCAGCGTCGCGGTGTACGCGTGCTGGCCAGGCAACTTGCGCCAGATTTGCAGCTACAATGATAAAAAAGAAACTTAAATTGACTAGGGCTCAGTAGAGTGACAGTGATCGGCGACCATCGCTGTTGTAAAGCAACACACGCCGGGTTGGAAAAGGGATGGGTGACCACTCCGACCGAAATTTAGTGATGTGTATTTCGGGCATCTCCGTGCTTCGGAAGGCACGCTAAGCAGTTGGTCTCGGTTGGTGTCGCTAGATGTCAGAGGCCTTAGGGCAGCTTGATAACATCTGACAATAAGGTTCACACTAGCCATACACCCCTCCAACAATCCGCACTGAGCCCGCGTGTTGGAGTATGGCTTGCTCCACCTCACAGTTGAGGTGAGGCCTGTGCCCAGCAGTGGGACGTACACATATTATGCCGTTTATGTTATGTTTATGTAAGTCTCAGTAGGAACAAAAACTCGTCTCACGTCCAACAAAATAATCGAGTTATAACCTAACATATTATCTTATTTCCGTTCCAGGTACAGTCGATTACATTGAACATTATCATGATTTATTACTGTTTTAGCATCTTCCATGCAGTATCTTTACTAAAGATCTGAAAACCAGAAAAAGACATTTGAACATGTTGGCATCAGGCAGGAATCAAACCCGTATCTTTCACAAACCGGGCGACTGCACTAACCACTGTGCTACCGAGACCATTCCAACATGACCAATCATTCATAGTTTTGAATTTTCAGTTTGACTCGACACAAGAACTAACTCCTAACCTAATGTTTTTCGACGACCGTCTTGGTGTAATTGTTGAGAAGTCGACTACTGCACCAAAGGTCGCGGGTTCGATCCCCGCACAATACAAACATTTGTGTGCATGAACATGTCTGTTTGTATTGGTCTGGGTGTTTCCTATGTATATTAAGTATGTATTTACAAAAGAAAAAGTATTTAAGTATGTTTAACCGTTGTCTAGATCCCATAATAACGAACTACAATTAGCTCACTTGGGGCTAGATGGCGCTGTGTGGAATAATGTCCAGGGATATTTATTATTTATTAAATGTTTGTGTAGTGAAAGCAAGACTTATAGCGATATCGGCAGCGGCAGTTAGAAATAACACTCTTCAAATATCACTGCAGGTTTTTTCAGACCGAAGCCTAGCTTGGCTGCGCACCTGCCACCCTATTGTTACGCTACTGGCTATCGCTTCCTTATTGCCAAAGAATATCTAAATCATCATCAAAATCGTCCAAAGAATATCTATCTATCTATTGCCAATGTACCTCAGTATCGTAGCTCCACAAAGGCGTCTCCGTGTTGAGCGAGCCGGCTTCTCCTCCGAAGATGTACAGGCGCGTCTCGTGGGCGGTGGCAGTGTGCTCCTGCAGGGCTGGTGGCGGCTCCCCGCGGCACTCCAGCCGTTCCCATTCGCCTGTTGCTGAAAATATAGAGGAACGTTAGATAAATCGTTACTTCCTGGACCCTATAGGTTACATAACATAAACTGGCTATAAACGTCCCACTGCTGGGCACAGGTCTCACCTCAACTATGAGGTGGAACGAGCCATACTCCAACACGCGGGCTCAGTGCGGATTGTTGGAGGTTAGTGAGCAACCTTAATGCCAGATGTTATCAAGCAACCCCAAGGCCTCTGACTTGGCTTGACGACTGGCATCTAGCGACGTCAACCGGGACCAACTGCTTAACGTGCATTCCGAAGCACGGAGATGCCCGAAAATACATCACTAAATTTCCGACCCGGCGTGCGTTGCTTTACAACAGGGCTCGTCGCCGATCACTGTCGCATTTTACAACCTCTATGTCAATTGTAAAAATTCGCCATACTAACGATACTTAATTACCGTAAGTGTCATCATTATGTCCATTTTAAACTGATAGAAAGTTTTACACTTCTGCTCAAAAAGTAAGTACCTATATCTCGGAGTAATAGGGCCGTGATGGTTTCAAACAATATAGTAGAGAGAAGCTATTAACATGATGACGAATATTCATCTGAAAACAAAAGAAGCACGCAAACGAATGCCAAACTGTTAATTGGCATACTCGAAAGAGAATCGCAAACGCTCGACCCAAATAAAGAGCGCTTTAAGCGGAGCGAGCGAGCGATGAGCGCTCAAAGGGACCTGCAAACGACACGCCTTCGAGAGCACTCGCTAACTCGCCCGAGCGGCGGATCGTGACTTGGAAAAGATTTCGAACAACAAGAGTGTTTTGACATGTTTATGAACGAGACTAGAAGTTATGTGAAGAACTTTTTGTTACGAGTATTTATGATGCAATGAAAGTCATTCTACAATGCTACGTATCTTTTACAAACTTCTGAGCGCTCGCTGGAACTATCTATGATGCTATCCACTACACATTGTTGTTTACAGTTCAAATAAGTTCGGGCTCCGAAGCGTGCATTGAGCAGCTTGACAGCTAGCTGGGACAGTATATATTGGAACTGCTTTTATCTCAGGAAAACAAGCGTACCCATACTTGACATAATTTATAGGTAATCCGATTTCATCTGACGACAAATGGTTTAAGTAGGTAAGTATTCTGAATTCTTCCTGCTGTCAATCGGTTTGAAGCCTTTCGACCTTTCCTCAGAATAAACAGTTCTGGAAAGTTGATATCGTTGTAACTTATACTTACATTTTTCAATGCTTACCTAAGCAATATCGCCAGAAGTCCCTCAAGGGTAGTGAGCCTCCAGATCCTCTGCCTCCGAGTACGTACACGTAGCCCCCCAGAAGGGTCGCGGAGTGCTTGCCCCTGGCGCAGGGCGCGGTGCGAGACCCGACGCCTCCGCTGCCGACGCCTCCGCACTCAACAGAACTCCACATGTCAACTGAAAACAATAAAATAGCTAGGGTTAGTTATAATCGCCCCCCGTATCACCCCCCACTTGATATTGAGATTCATTACTCGTGCACCAAACGGGCCACCGAATCTCTTCCGCCTAGCAATATTGACTCCGCTAGGGACTGGAATTTTAAGAAGGATGATTATCCTCTCATATCTTGTGCACTGTGTGATGCTGACTGGACCCCAGTTTTAGGTTCCTCTGAAGTAAAAGATGCTACCCGTAATTTTTACACTATAGTATACGATGTTTTTGACAGACTGGTCCCAAAGAAACGTAGATGCAAACGGTCTCCCAAACGATATCCGGTGTGGTTTAACTCGGAAATCATAAATGGAATTAAAGAGAAACGCAAACTGCACCGCGCTTGGAGAAAGTCTGAATGTCCGTCAATTTATGCTCAATTCTCAAAGATGCGTGCATTTTTAAAGAAGAGCATGAACGCAGCCTACAAAAGCTATATGTTGCAGTTGGAGAAAAATCTTAAGTCCAACCCTAAAGCTTTCTGGCAACACATTTCGAGCTTGCGTAGCAGCGGTGGTTTTGAGCCTTTCCTTTCATTTCAGGGCAAGCAATACTCAGGTGCTGACATTGCTAATGTATTTGCCGATTATTTTTCTAGTGTTTATGTATCTGACTCCGCGAAACCTAATATTGCATACTCTCTTCCAGATCAGGGCGCTTGTGTACAGATCTCAGCATTTTCC
The DNA here is from genome assembly GCA_950022985.1 of Udea ferrugalis. NCBI lineage: Eukaryota > Metazoa > Arthropoda > Insecta > Lepidoptera > Crambidae > Udea > Udea ferrugalis. The sequence goes on along the minus strand of OX465527.1, from coordinate 456,862 downwards.
CCCAAAGAAGTTGACCAGGCAATAAAACAATTAAAACCTACCTCATCTTTGGGTCCTGATGGAATACCAGCCTCCTTAATCAAAGCATGCAGGGAAATTTTGTGTATACCAATCACATATATAATAAATCTGATTATTTCTACAACTGTTTATCCGCCCGAATGGAAACTGTCCAAAGTCATACCAATTCCTAAGTCTAAGGATAAATCAGTGGTAGAAGAACACCGACCTATCGCTATTATGTCCTCTTTGGCCAAGGTTTTTGAAATGTTAATATCAAACAGTATCTCCAGCCAGGTGCAGTCACATCTTTGCAACGAACAGCATGGCTTTAGACCCCAAAAATCTGTAAACACCAACTTACTAACACTGGTGAACTATATCTCTTGCAGTTTGGATAGGGGTAAACAAGTAGACGTGCTTTATTTTGACTACCGGAAAGCATTCGACCGAGTGGATAATGCTATTTTGTTGGGTAAGCTGGAGGCCATCGGGTTTGCTCCGAATCTGTTGCAACTTCTCTCCAATTACCTCTCGGGTAGACAGCAGTACGTAAAGTACGGCTGTTATGTTTCTAGCCCATACTTCACTCCCTCTGGTGTCAACCAAGGATCGATTTTGGGGCCGCTTCTGTTTCTATTGATGATAAACGACGTGGTTAAGGTGTTCAAGCATGCAAAGTGCCTCCTCTATGCCGATGACGTTAAAGTTTACATGGAAACCGTGGCCGAGAGTGATTGCATGTTGCTTCAAGATGACGTCGATGCTTTTCTTGAATGGAGTGAATTGAATCGAATGGAGCTAAATCCTTCAAAATGCTATGTGATGTCGTTTAGCCGAAATCGTCAGCCTATCTGGCATGAATACAAGCTGGGTGAAGGCGGTATCACTCGTACAGAAGAGATGTGTGATTTAGGCGTCACATTCGATCCGGGACTCACGTTCAATGGGCACATCGCTGGGCTTACCAAGCATTCGTTTTCCCGCTTGGGCTTTGTGCTTCGCAACATGCGGGATCTCCATAATCCCTGCGTCATGAAACTTCTCTTTACAGCGCTTGTAAGAAGCAAACTAGAATCTAGTGCATGTGTGTGGAGCCCGCATGAAGCTAAGTACAGGCTGATGATTGAAAAGGTTCAAAAAGCGTTCCTGAGATACCTATACAGAAGAGTTTATGGATACTATCCATTTCTGTATCCTACTAAGTTTTTGCTGGGTATGCTTGGCATGTGCTCATTGGAGGTTAGGCGTCAGAAGGATCAGATGGTTTTCGCACTAAAAGTATTAAGAGGTCATACTCTATGTCCGGAGCTATTGGAGCAGTTATCCCGGCTATACGTGCCTGAAAATTACCTTCGTCATCGCGCTTCTCGTCGGCACTTGCTATTCGCGCGCCCGCCTTGCCGCACCGTAGCGCACGCAGAGTCCCCACTTTGCCGCATGCACACCGCACTCAACACACTCCTGGGTGACCAACCCCACTGTGATGTGTTTGCTGATCCTTGGCATGCTATTTTGTCGGCATGCATGTCCTTCAGTGAAAAGCACTGCTCTTAGTTTGTAAGGTCTAATTTAAGTTCTGTGAATGTATCGTGTGAATTGCACCAGAAATGTATTTTATTATGTAAGTAGGTCACAAAACCTGTATAATAAAATTAAATAAATAAATTACAATAATATTATCCAGTAGCGAATCAGACGTTTGATAACAGGTTCATTTTTGAATATAGGTAAAATAAAGGTTTTGAAACAACGTCCGATTGTAAGTATGTTCACACTTGTACAAATACCTACACCATTATCTTCAAACTGTTGATTTTGAACGATAATGCTTGAGAGATTTAATACGCAAGTTAGTTTTCTACTCGTACTAACTAATGCGAGCATGAAATAGCTTAATCACTGGTTTGCTGTTTGGAACGAAGCGTGCGAAACATGATGAGTCAATTGGAGTAAATGTTCCCCCCTCCAATGCCAATATATTTTTAGGCACAAATGACAATGTAATATGTAATCTTGACATTGAATTTGCCTCAAATAACTTCGACTACGAATGAAACTCATTTTACTATCGAAACTACGAAATAGTAATTCAAACAAATTGAATGATGTTATTGAACCAAAACAAATTCATTGTTTAACAGGATTATGATGAGTATACGAGATTCGTAGATTTGAAATTCAAATAGACTCTTGTGAAAGCTTGATTGTTATGTGACAATGTTACAAATTACGCAACCCTCCATCCCCCGGCTGATACGCGTCCGTATTGGATTGGCGCTGGCGGGACCCGGACTGCATATTAATGAAGGAGAAGACTTAGTCGATAATAAAAACAAAAGGGAAGATGGGGAGATGGAAGGGGTGGAATCAATAAGGACTAGGTCAAGAAATACCAGTGCAGGAAGGCTACAATAGCAGAAAGGGCATAAACCGTTGGTAGGTAAGTTGCGAGAAGGACATACAAACAGTTCATTTGTACAAAGTTCATTTATACTATCATTTTGATATTCATTAGGCATTAAAAATCGAATTCATTATTAAAAAGGAACCTTCACACGAAAAAGCAATCGGAATTGGTTTGAAAGCAATTAAGTAGATAATTAGCTTTTTGATTTAATAATGTGAACATTTAATATAGCAGCGATAATTTGGGGGAATCGCTCTGTTTCTCTTCGAAAGTCAGCGTTGGCTAGGGCTCAAATCCTTAAGGCCTAATTTGAACTCATATTGGCAGAGTTCCCGAGTCTGATTAATTAGGCCTAAGAACTGAGCCCGAGTCCGTCCTCATTATTATGAGTATAGTCGTTTGAATATTCAGACAACCTGAGCCTCTACTCGCACACCGTGTCGCTACCAAAGTCGTTTAAACCAAAAACCGAAAATGAACATCGAGGCGTGTTTTAAAGTCTGGGAACTGGTCTGCTCAAGTTTACTTAGTTTACCCAAGTTTACTTATTAACTTCCTGTTTTATTCATTTTAATGTCAAAACTGTATGACTTGGTTGGTTTATTCAAACCTTCACTTTGTACTGTAAAACATTGGACGATTGAAAAAGAGTAACTGCTGAGTTTCTTGCCGGGTCTTCTCAGTAGAAACAACCTTCCGACCCCGGTGGTAGAGTCACATTATGTACATGTATTTTAAGTATTGTTTATATATTATATTATTTTGTGTATGTTTATTAAGTGGTTATAATTAAGATTCTTGACGATTCGAAAGTACTGTTTATTGGTCTACTTGAATAAAGAAATATTGAATTTGAATTGAATTTGAAAAGTGGTTTTGTTTGTGGTCTCTATCCCATTTGCTGTGCCCGAGAGGGTGGGTCTGTTAAGAAAATGCCGAATTTGTAACATCTACTACTGCATTATGGAATGAAATGCAAATAAATGATTGAGTATTGAGTCTTTCACCACATTTGTATTCGGTCAGCAATGTAGCAAATCAAACGCAGCAGATGAAACCGCGAAAAGTGTTCGATACACAAAAGCGCATACAAGCGCAAGGCACACATCCATTAGTTTTTTTATCTTTCAAAGGAATTTCCCTTCAAAGCAATGCACTTCCCCCTCGTGTTGAACCGTCGATTCCTCCATATGTAGTGCAAATGAAATGGGCCGGCGTCCCCCAGGGCAGCTTGCTGGGCCCTCTTCTCTTCCATCTAAGTATTACTTATTGGGAATTTGCGTCCCCTCCGGTAACAGGGGTGGTGTTTGAACAACTTATCGTTTACAACTTGTGAATGTTAGTTAAACAACAAAAAATGCACTGTATTATTTCATAAACTAACCAACAGACGGTTTAATAATTGTTCTAAGTCATTGTCGTGGAACACAGCAGACAACGTCGTAAACTAGATAGTAAAACTTTACCTAGTGTCTTTGCTATTGGTTGGTTCATAATATAAGCCGTTAATATTAGCCGTTAAAATAAGGGAGAGTCGTAAAATCTCGGCGCCAGGCGAAGGCGAAGGTCGGTTTGCTGATTCTATTGGAATATTGAATAATTCAACGATTCGATTCGGATCTATCCGAGGTTTCGTGTGGTCTCATTACACAACAACAGACTAGATACATGGTTACGGCAGTATCACTCAAATTCACGAACGTCAATCAACGCTAAGCATGCGCTCACGATCATGCTGCCTCGTAAAATGCCAATAGAACTGAAAGAGAAAGCTATACTTTTGAGGGATGCTCAACGCTGATTTTCGTTTGTGAATTCGAGGGTTGCACAAACGCCTACACAGGCGAAACACATAAGGTACCGAAAATAGAGAATATCATGTTTATCCTTTCATTGCTGAATGAACTGCATTCCCAGATTTAGTGGTAATAATGCCACAATGGTTTACCCTTGTTTGATCGAACAACGTTTCGTCGAAAATCAGTTGGTCGAACAACGTTTGAGAAAATCATCACTTTGTATAATATCATTTGATAGAATTTTCAGTTCGTCGAATGTTTATTTGCTATAACAACGTTTGCACTAATGATCAAAAGGTAGAATGTTCATTTGATGTAATTTTCAGATGGTATAACATGCCAAGCAGCATGTAATGAGGCAAGTCGTTTTTTGGGTTTAAAAAAAAAAATAACCACGAAGGCTTAAGGCGGGAGCTACGCTCCGCTTCGCTCCCGCCTTAAACCTTCTAACCTAATCTAACCGAGTCGGTTCCGCCCAAACTATAGTATAGGGCAGTGACGAAATTCGATAATATGAAATTAGTTCAAATGAAATTCGTTCAAACAAATAATTACATCAAATAAAAATTTACCAATTAAATATTCGGTCAAATGAATAATTCTACGAACTGATATTATTGCAACTGATTTTCGACGAAACGTTGTTCGATCAAACAAGGGTAAACCTGCCACAATAGCCGATAGCTAGTTATCATCCCTGAAGGATCAGGCCCAATAAGAATAACGTTATAGCCTTATTACAAAATAGTTACAACGCTTTACAAACTTCAAGATTCCCTTTAGAAAAGTTCTCAGTGGTATAACGATTGCGAAAATACAGCAAAGACTCTTGAGCCCAAATCACAAGTTTCTCTTTGGAAACTTCTCATCCCTCCGAGCGTTGGCTCGCGGCCAACGGGCGTGGAACGTGCCTCCGCCACGGGGTGATAAGTGGGGGTAACTGCTAAATCTTTTGGACTGGACATAAAGTTCCTATATTTTTCCATCTTAGGTCAGCAGGCTAGACATAGCTGTTGCGTTTACGTAATGATTGTTTTAGGAAAGGAGGTCATGAAATATATCGTTTTCGGTTTCACTCGTGGCGACGTGCTTGTGCGTGATAAGCACAAGACTCATTATTTTGCTCCTCTAACTGATTTATGTATTTTCCGTACATTGAAAATTAAGATAAGATAGTTTCTTAGAAGTTGAATGAAATTATTTACATTTGAAGAATATTTAAAAGCACAGATTTCCTCATCTTCCGACAGTCAGCAGTATACCTATATCGGCTGTGCGGTAATTATCCATTCATTTTTAATCCGGTGTGATTAAGCCCTTTTTTCAAACCCATTAGCGTATCCCTGTCTCATCAAAGATGGAGGGCCCCATCCTCATCGGTTCATAATTGGCAGTGCTTGCGGTGAGTGTCGACTTTCGCAACCCTTTGTTTGCGTCGGTGTGTTTAGCCCGTACACCGCTTGTGACGGCCGATCGGGCGGGTAGGCCGGTGGCAGACGTACTATTTTTTATAGCTACAGTTTCAAGTAGTTTTCAACTTTGTGACAATAATACTTAAATCTTTGGGGGAGGCCCTATGTTCAGCAGTGGACGTCGTATGGCTGCTGATGATGAAGAACAATAATAGAGATAGTAGAATAAAATAATATTTAAATTAGATTAGATAATTATTACACCCCATTAAGTCGCTATTATATGGACAGTAAATGTTGAATGTTAGTGGGTGATGTTATCGCATATTGATGTTTACCTATTTATTGATGAGTTTATGACTGATCCGTTCAAGCAGCGTTTGTATTGGTTCGGCGATCCCATTCAGAACAAAACCGTTATTTTCATTTATTTATTATAACAATCAAATGCAAGCTTACAGCTAGACAGCCAACACACTTACATGATAAAATAGTAAAATTAAAAATGGGAAAACACTTATAAAATAAAAACACATATACATATAAAAACAAATAATTAAACAAATTCAATTTTTTTAAACAATGAGGCTAGTGAGTCGTTAAATATGTCGGCGTCCCGGAACTTGGTTAGGAATGCGTTGAGGAGGCATACCGCCCTAGCCGTGGGGGTGTTGCAAGCATGGCACGTGCGCCGGTCCCGCAGTGACGCGAACAGTAGGTGCCGTCGGCGACCTGCTCCTCGGACATAATTTTGCGGGACATATAACCCTAAACGACTCAAAGTCAACGGATCATCGACCCTATTGCGTAGAAGCAAACAGTAGTGGATGAACAGTTGCACTCTCCGCCGAACATGCAACGTGTTCAAACCCACCATACCAGCAACAAATAGGGATGGATATAAAAAGGGATAATATCCAAATTTTTTTTTATAAAGGTAGCGACCAAGCTTTTTCTGGACTTTCTCCAAAAGAAGTTTATTTTTAGCTGTACTCGGGTCCCAGACGATTGAGCCATATTCTAACTTACTCCGAACAAATGCATTGTAGAGCAAGATGGCTATTTTGGTGTCCTGAAATTGCGAGGCGGTACGCATTATAAAACCCAAAGTTTTGTTCGCTTGCTTGCAAATCGATATAATATGGCTGTTAAAGTCTAGTTTGGTATCAAGCTTGATACCGAGATCGCGTACTTCATTAACTCTGTTGAGAGGCACACCTGCAACACTATAAGAAGACACAATGGGTGTCCGTGACCGAGTAAATGTAATGAGAGCACACTTTGGACCATTGAAAGACATCCTGTTATCAGAAGTCCATTTGACGATTGCATCAATGTCTTTTTGCATTGCTCGACAGTCCTTTTCAGCTTCTATAGGATGGAAAAGTTTTAGGTCATCTGCAAACAGAAGACATTTAGCAGATTGTATTACTTTAGGAAGATCATTAATCATGATCAGGAATAGAGTAGGCCCTAATGTACTCCCCTGACTCACACCAGATCGTGTAAAATATTCTTGGGACTGGAAACCAGATAACTGAACGTATTGCTTTCGATCCCGGAGATAGTCGGCAAAAAACGATAGCAGATTTGAGGAAAACCCGACGGATGATAGCTTTCGTAATAAGATATCATTATCCACGAGATCAAACGCTTTCTTTAGGTCGAAGTATGCCACATCAACCTGCCGTCCCCTATCCATCTCAAAAGCAACCTCATCCACCATACTCACCAAATTAGTTACTGTTGACCTACCTCGCCGGAAGCCGTGCTGAGCATCGTCAAGTTTTGTATTTATTTGTGGAGTTATCGACTGATTAACTACCCTTTCGAATAACTTACTGAAGATTGACATTACAGCTATAGGACGATAAGATGATACGTCGAGCGGAGAGTCACCCTTAGGTATAGGTGTAACTCTGGATACCTTCCATGAACTAGGATAAACACCTTTTTTAAGGGAAAGATTATATATTTGAAGCAACGGGTACTCCAAGGCACGAATACAATCCTTAATAAGAAAAGAAGGCAACCCATCCGGTCCGGCAACCGAAGAAGCTTTGAGATGCCTTGCTGCGCGTCTAAGCTCAACAGTGGTTATAGATCCAACGGTAACTTGATTAGAACTACCACAACTTTCAGCACTGCTCTGTGCGTGGTCAGCATCCAAAATCGGTGTCTCCGGAAGAAAAACGGAACTGAAAAAATCTGCAAACTTGTTAACCACCTCCTGCTGGTTGAGTTTTTCAGAGGAACTTGAAAGCTGAACGTCTGTGTGGTTGTTTCCCCGCTTTTTGCGGACGTATGACCAAAAGGTTTTTGGGTCTTGGGTTATGCTGGTTTCAATTGATTTTATATAGATTGAAAAGTCCCTATCAATTAATTTTTTAACGAGATTTCTGCAGTATTTGAACATTTCATGATTATATTCTAAATTGTGACGTTTAAATTTCTTTAGGTTAAAATATTTAAGGTAAATATAGTGTTTTAATTCGGGACTAAACCATTCGGGATACGCGTGGGAAAAACTGCGAGGTGGGACACCACGGCGTGGTACGCTTTTCTCAAGAGCAGAATTAACTTTGTCATAGAATGCATCTACCGCTCGATTAACATCGCTTTGCTCGGCGACGTCTGTCCAATCTGTGTTCAATAAGTCAGCATAAAGTTGCGGGAAGTTTGCTTTACGAAAGTTCCACGCTAAAGAGGCTGCTTTTTGAAGTAAAGTTGGGTCAGTGGGAGAAACAGGAACGGCAGCGCCGCATGAAAACGAAACTTTCACTTCCAAGGAAGGGTGATATGAATCTATTGGGACCAACGGTTCAACTTCAGTTACGGCAATATTTTTAGACTCAACATTCGTAAGTACCAAGTCCAGGATACCGCCATATTTGTTACTGATATTATTTATTTGACTCACTTTACAAAATTCAGTAAAACTATCATATTGTAATTTAACTTTGTTGGAACATGAATTTAAATTAAAATCACCAATTATTATACAATTTAAAGATGGGAATTTACAAATAGCATTTTCAATGCATGACAAAACATTACAATATTTGTCATCATTACAACTTGGTGGCAAATATGCTACACAAATCAACAATTTAGTACCTTTACCAGATAGAATAGCAAATAGAAGTTCTTTATCATCCGTCATACCATCAATGTCAGTGACGAGATTTACACTAAACTTATTTCGCACCGCCAGTAAGACGCCACCCCATCCGGCGTTACATATTCTGTCCTTACGCAGAACGACATAATCCGATGAAAATAATTCACTACTTAGGACCGAGTCAGTTAGGAACGTTTCGGTCAGGGCTATAATGTCGTAGGAGTAAAGGAGCACATTATTATAAAAGGTGTTAGTTTTACTACGAAGACCTCTCACGTTTTGGTAGTAGGTACTAGCTGATCTTGCTTTCTTATGACGATGTGTTACTTTTTTTGGCACGAAAATTCTGTCTCCATTGTTTTATACAGATGTCTTCGGCCCAATTATCAGAGGACAACACAGTATTAGCCAGTTTAGATGGAACACCGAGCTTAAAAGAAGCGTAATTGCCGCGTGGCTTGAGAGCCACTACGGTACACATATCCCCAGAGCAAATGTTCCTTAAATAGACACGAACTTGTTCCTCGGTAGTACCAACCTTCACATAGAACAAGTGAAGATAAGTGATTCTCGCTGAAGCTTCTAGAGTTGACGAGCTCGGTGTCGCTGTACCTCGTGTTATGCGCGTGTTTGAAATACGAGGCTGTTTTTGTGGGATTTCCACCCAGTCACCAAAGTGGTCGGTCTCCTTTTCAGCATCCACGATTGATACCTCTTTAGCTTTCGATGCTGAAGGCATTTGATTGTCAGTGCTTTTCAAGTTAGGGATTGAGTTTATAGGCGCCTGTAGACTACAAGCGAGGGAAAGTTCGGGCTGTTTGGACACGTGGGAAGTCACCTGTTTTTTGTTTTTCTTAGATTTTTTAGGTTTGACTTTTTCTGTTGGTCCTACATTTTGTGTCTTGAACAGCGAAGGGTTGATTGCTGGGCAAACAGATGGTTGTTTATTCCCTAGTTCAGTAACCTTAGTTTCCAGTCTTACTATTTTTGCATTTAGTTCTGTAAGCTGTGTGGTAATAACAGCTGTAATTTGCTCTGATACAACTTTGCTAATAGACTTTGCCAGGCGTTCACATATCTCGCCGCTCAGCTCTTGACGGATGACTGCGCCGATATTATTCAAGAAATATGTGTCCTCCAAAACATCAGCAGTGCTTTGGTTATCAACACAATCGTCCCTGCGAAGAGTAGTTCTAGCGCGATTTCGCAAAGTAACATTTTCAAAGTCAGCCGACATATTCAGGCACTCCACATTTTCTTTTTTATTCGCTTCATTTTCGGCGTATCGTTGACATTGTGATTGGCGTAAAGGTGTATTGGTGTTATCACCTCTCGGTGTCTTACATAAACATTCTTGGCACTGCCAACTAGACTTGTGATGCGGTTGCATCGTATTTAAAAAGCGACATTCTGGCACATTAGCACACAAAAGGTCATAAGTTCGCATGCAGTCGGCGCATTTAAGAAAAGCTCTAGTCTTTATGACATTCAGACAGCCAGCACAAGTCAAAATCTGAGATTCCATTGTTAGTTAAGCGGACAAAACAAGTGCTCAAAGCGTTATTAAAGTAGGTATGCTGGTGGTGATGTTAAACTATGTGAAACTGCGTCCGAGCGTAGGTACCCGAGCGGTGACGAACTGGGCCGAGCTGGCTTGTTAGGGGGTCACTGACCTGTGCGCGTAGCTAGGCGGCGTCGCAGCGTCGTTGTGGGGAACCGTTGCAACAACACTTGTATTGAAATCTGGAGTTTTTCTCAGTGGTCTTCTAGAGATTCTTGTTGAAAGTGAGGTATCCTTTAGAGTGTCTAATCAGGTTCAAATTAATCGTAAATTTGGCACGGAACTTGCGATTTTACTAATGATAAGCGAATTAAAACTACGGAGACGATAGAAATGCGTCCGATCGGCAACGAGCGCTCTCCGCGAATCAGTTCATGGTTGGGTAATAAGAACTTATCTAAATAAGCAGGTGTTTGAGAATATTTAAGTATTGTGTGTCTATCTATCGTCCGTTGTAAGACGAGTTCAACTTCGTTTCTGAAGAATAAAAAATGCAGAAACATCTTCAAAAAGCGAATTCAAAACATCTTATACACTAAACATAACAGTAACGGTAGTCCTAAGATTTGCCGCTTAAAGGCAAAACCTTAACGAATCGTCCGTGCGTGTTTACCCTATCATCGAGGGGTCGCGCCGTGGGAGGTCACCGAGGGTGAGCTTGAGCAGTGAACGACCTCGCCGGGTCGCATGGTAGTGGTACCTTCCCATGGTGGCAGTGAGTAAACAGACCTGTATCAAAATATTTACATAGCCACCTCACAAAGAAGCTAAGAGATTGATTGCGGTTAAAACCACCATTCTTAAAATACTGAAATAATTTCCTTAGCGCCCAAAAGTAATCATTTCCATTAAGGCTGACAATAGGTGGATTTGAACAATAGAACCGCCGTACCTATAAAAATAACTGAAGAAAATTGACTTAGCGATGAAAGTGAATGCGAGTGAAATACAAAAGGTATTAGATAGCCTCCGCCTGCGACTTCAGCCGAATGTAATTTCATTTATTATGTTCCAGAAATAATCCGGAATGCTCAATCGAGTAAAATAACCTGAAATGGGTTTTCTAGTAATAATCAACTTCCGAGAGGAGGCGCGTTTTCCTGAAGGTATTGGTTCTTAAAGTAGATTAAGTTACAAAAATTAAAGATAGGAATATTTATCTCTGGTTCTATTAATATCTTAATTTCGTTACTTAGTCTACGTATGAAGACAATATTTAATCGACCATCGAATTGAGTGTTTCTATTTAAATAAAATATCAATTTTATAATTTAGTGCTTCATTTATTGGCGTACTCACAACCATGGATGATGTGTCTGCTCCATAGAGCCGTGACATAAACAAAGTGACACAGATAAAATAACATTCACAAACATCTTCTTTCCTTTAAATAAAGTTAACTAAACTTCATAATCCCTAAGATACTGCGGCATTTTTCTGTTACGTCCACTACGTCGAAGGGGAGAGGTGTTCAGGGTTCTGCTCTGGCTCTCCGCTGGCTCTCTGACTGAGAGGCTTTCAGTTGACGGAACACCTGTGGAGACTAATTGAAAACCTGAAAAGTTTAAATTATTTTCTCTTTGTTCTTCAGTATAGCTTTTTGTACTGCTAGCTGGCTCATACTTTTCAGTACCTGAATACGGCCTAATGTGGCATCTATTTCTTCTATATTTCTTCTTATTTACAAGAACAATATATGACCTTTCATCTATCTTCTCAATTATGGTTCCATAGCTCCATTTTTTATTGATCTCTGGTTGTAGCTGAGTTACAATTTTTTGACCTATGTCCAACTCCGGTACATTTTTACATTTTTTATCAAAACAATCTTTCATCTTTATCTTCCTCTCTTTTATCAGAGCTGACACACGTGGGACCACTTGTGGTTTAAGATGTTTTAAGAGACATGGAAGTCCAGTTCTGGTTCTTCTTGAAAACATTTTTTGTGTAGGACTGGTGTAGTCCATTTGAATAGGAATATTCCGTTGGTGTAGAAGGCAATACCATAGATCCTGCCCTGTTTCTTGACATAGAATTACCATCTTCTTAGCTGTTTTTACTGCTGCTTCTGCTTTGCTATTAGACTCTGGGTGATGTGGGGAAGATGTTACATGTTCAAAATTCCATTTTTCAGCAAAGTTTTTAAAGTGTTCATTAACAAAATTAGTGGCATTGTCTGTACACACTCTTTGAGGAACACCATGCCTCGCAAAATTTTTTTTACAGATTGAAATAATCTCACCAGCAGTCAGGGTAGATAAATTGTCTAACTCAAAGTAGTCAGAATAGTGATCTACTGTAACTAAATATTTTATCTCATGTACAGAGAAAACATCCATTGATACATATTGGAATGGATATAATGGCACATCATGACATATTAAAGGCAGCTTTTGCTGTGATGGAGCATGAATAGAGCAGAATAGGCATTTCTCCACATACTGTTTTATATCATCTGACATTCCTGGCCAAAACATGTTCTCTCTTGCCAACCTTAAAGTACTGGCAGCTCCATTATGACTTATGTGGACTTTCTGTAGCATTTCTTTCCTCATAGATTGTGGAATAATAAGCTGATTATTTTTAAACAAGTAGCCGTCAACTTTAGATATTTCATGTTTAAATTGGTGATAACTTCTTAACATTTTGGGTAGCCCTGAAAGGTATTTAGGAAATCCATTTGCAATATATGTTGTTAGCAACTGTAATTCTTCATCCTTTTCTGTCTCTTCATTTATTTTCTTTAGAAGTTTATCTTCTATCTTCAGGTACTTGACTGATGATACTTTACTAATTAGTTTGAATATTTTCTTTTCTTTAATTTTTTCTTCTAAGTTGAAGTTATCGTCTCTATCATTAATTGGGGCTCTGGATAGTGTATCTGCGACTATATTCTGTTTTCCTTGAATAAATTCTAGATGGACATTGTACTTCTGTAGTGTTAATAGCATCATTTGCAATCTTTTTGGGGCTTCAATCAAGGGTTTGTTACCAATATTAATCAAGGGTCTATGATCGGTTCTGATCACTGTTTTACAATTACCAGCCACATATTGATTGAACCTTTTACAGGCAAATACCACTGCCAACATCTCTTTTTCTATCTGAGCATATCTTTTTTCTGTGTCAGTCAGGCACCTGGAAGCAAACGATATAATTTGTTCATCTTGATACAAAGCAGCTCCAAGTCCAAATTCACTAGCATCACATTCAATGACTACTTCTTTGTTGACATTAAAATATTTTAAAGTTGGTAGGTTGCTAATAACATTTTTTAAATTTTTGAATTCTGTGTCCTCTGCTTCAGTCCAAATGAATTCAGAGTCTTTTCTTGTCAGTTTTCTAAGATGAGGTGCTTGAGCACTAAGATTAAGAATAAACTTGCTGAGATATCCAACCATGCCTAAAAAACGGAGTACCTCTTTGCTTGATGTAGGTGTAGGCAACTTTTTGATAGAGATTACTTTTGATTCATCTACTTTTAAGCCCTCATTCGTAAGTATATGACCATAAAACTTAACAGAAGTCTGTAATAAATTTACTTTTTCTTTATTTAATTTGCAATTAATTTCACGGAGTCTTAGCAATATTTTTTTAAATTTCACATTATGATCTATTACAGCTTCTTCCAAGGTGTCACCAACTCCATATATCAATATATCATCAGCTATTATTTCTATACCTTTTAGGTCTCTCAACAGGCTATTGAGTTGTTGCTGGAATATCTCTGGAGAAGAACTTAGTCCAAAGGGTAGTCTCCGCCACCTGTAACGACCAAAAGGAGTCCAGAATGTAGTACGCTTGCTACTGCTTTCTGACAGCTTACATTGCCAGAAACCTTTTTTGGCATCTACAGTGGAGAATACTTTAGCTTTGCTCAGTTCCGGCAGCATCTCATCTAAAGTAGTAAACTGAAAATTAGGAAAATTATTATTATTCTTTAATTATTTGATTGACCTCAGTGCGATCTAAATCAGTTTTCACTGTATTACAATATTTGATTAGGCCTAAGGCAACACATGCTCTCTCCGATAGCAAAGGTTCGTGTTTGACATCAACTATATTAAACTTTAATTTGTATTGGGTGCCGTTTCTTGAGCACACAAAAGTTGCAGTTCCATGCTGATTAATAGTCGAACCATTGAAACATTTTAATTTATTTGTAGGTGGTTCAAGTCCCTGAAGGTCTTTATTTCCAGTAATTTTTTTGTAATGGTCTACACCCATGACACAAGCTTGTGCTCCAGTATCTAATGTGCAATATATTTTTCTCCATGCATCCTTGATTAGAAATAATAGAGGTGCTTCAACATGACCAGTCTTGACATTGGTCCGGACTTCTGCTATAATGGTACTGTCGTCGGATGAATCATCCTTCAATTCCTTAACCGTGAGATGTTTCTTTTTGCATACTTTTTTGAAATGGTTGCGGCCTCCACAAGCAGTACAGATCTTGCCAAAAGCCGGACAAATATTTTTGTCAAAAACATGATTTTCACCGCAAAACTTACATTTTCTTACATTCTTCATCTGATCTGAGCGCTTGTATTCTTTCTTGTGGATTTTGTTAATATTTTCGTCTTTTTGAAGATCTGCAACCTGCGCAGATGCCCTTTCCGATGCTCTACATATAGTTATTGCTGAGTCTAATGTCAAGTCTTCTTTCTTTAGTAGCTCCTTAATCACTTCCCCATCCTTAATGCTAACAACTAAATGATCTCTTAGTAATTCTTCTTCTATGGGCCCATAGTTGCAGGGTTTAATTAGTTTTCGTAAGCAGAGCAAATAATCCTCAAAATTTTCGTCCACCGATTGTTTTTTTATGTTAAATAAGTATCTTGAGTAAATTATGTTGGAACGTTTTATGATAGCCTCTTCCATTTTCTTAAATATACCCATTTCGGTTGTTTTATCTAGGGAAGTAAACCCAAAGTCCATGTATTTTTTCATCGCCGCATGGCCAATCGCGTTTAACAATAAACTGGCCTTCGCCTCTTCTCTGTCGGGACTCCATTTTTTCATGCCCGTTGCGGCGCAATAATCCAGCCATCGACTTCGAAAAAACTCTAGATTTTCGAATGGATCACCCGATTCAACTTCAAGTGGACGAGGCCAGGGAACGTTAACTGCACTTTTAATATTTTCCGTAGAAGACGCGCCCGCCATGTTTTTCATCTGATTTTGTAGAAGTGATAATTGAGCTTGCATCGCAGACATGATCCTTGTCTGCTGCTCGAGCAACGTTTTATATTCTTCGGAACTCATTATTTGTTTACTTCTGACACCATGTTTCTATTTAAATAAAATATCAATTTTATAATTTAGTGCTTCATTTATTGGCGTACTCACAACCATGGATGATGTGTCTGCTCCATAGAGCCGTGACATAAACAAAGTGACACAGATAAAATAACATTCACAAACATTGAGAAAAAATGCTCTCTTGTGGTAATGTCCTCATACAGGATGTCCCAAAAATTGTGTCAAGTGGGAGTCCAAAGATCGAGAATGGAATGGAATGGTTTACACCTATCATTATATTTTTTAATAAGTAGGTATTCCAAGTGATACCGCAATACAAAGCGCAAATACTTGTGTTTTACAATGTTAGGGATATGTCACAAATTGTCGACAGTGTGTAGGTGTGTACCCATCAATTTTTTACGGGAATTTTCGCTGAAATGTCAATCTGAACCTCAATAAATGAAATCCAAACCCAAACCCATTGTTAGAATTCGTTGGCCAAGTTATTCGAAACACGACCTAAAGGAAAAAAAGGAAAGGTAGCTTCGTCCTTTCTTTAAAAAATATAAAATGCTGACTTTACCTTCTATTTATATATTTGATATTTGTTTATTCGTTTTTAATAATATTGAACATTTTCCGAAGGTTAGCGAAGCACACAATATTAACACTCGCAGTAAAAACAAATTACTTCAACCAACAGCGAGAATAAAAATGCTAAGTAATAGCCCGTTTCACATGTGTGTAAAAATATTTAACAAACTGCCATTACAAATAAAAAACGAAAATAAATTGAATATGTTTAGGAGTAAACTTAAAGATTTTCTGATTCAAAACAGTTTCTACTCCATCGATGAATACTTTACACATAATAAATACTTACCATATAACAAATGAATTTAATGCTGACTTTTACATTTGAAATCTGAAACTCGTACTGGCAAATTAGGGTTGGGAATAAGTAGGTAGGTACATCAATATAATGATAAAATATTAAGGTAATTATTTTTGTATATTATATTGTGTTGCAATTTTGTGATTAATTATTTTTAATTCATGGATGTTATTCTTGTCAGAAACATTTAAATTGTATTCTTTAGTGACATTTTAAACTATTGTAGTGTTGTTTTTTTTTTTTTTTTTGTTTTTCTAATTTATTCTATAAGTTTAGGTACTACAACAATGTTAACATAACTAAAAATATAAAAGAATTATGTTAGTCTTAAACTTAAAAATTACCTGTAAGTAATATTGAAATTACCTATTTAGAAATTTAATTTAATTTTATGATAAAACTATTTTTGCTGTGCTCGAAAAGGGCGACTAAGTTATAAGAACCTATTATGTATCTTCCAGCTACTATGTTACACTTAGTTTGCGAATAAATGCTTTGACTTTGACTTTTGACTTTGTGTTTTCTGTGTCGTCATTCAGGTTTTTTAAATCCAGTCAGCCTTTTGTACAACTGGGGCCATCCGCTAGTGTCTCCAGATATTTGAGATACGTTGGGAAAAAACGGAGTTATAAAATAATTCCAGCAAACGTCCTATCGATGGAACGGTGAAATTGTTTGATTTACTTCACGAAATTGCATGTAGGAAACAACAATTAGGACATTGGGAAATGTCGAAAAAAACTATCTTAGGCTTCATTTAGATATCAATTGCCGAATTTTATTGTATTAAGTAGTAACATTGCATGCGACGAACAAACGCACTAATGAGGCATGCCAGTACAGATATTACTACATAATATAAAACAAAGTCGCTTTCTCTGTCCCTATGTCCCTTTGTATGCTTAAGTCTTTGAAACTACGAAACGGATTTTGATGCGGTTTTTTTTAATAGATAGAGTGATTCAAGAGGAAGGTTTATATGTATAATAACATCTCATTGCACCCGTGCGAAGCGGGGGCGGGTCGCTAGTACTTAAATAAAACGAAGCAGCGGTGACATACCGTTGCGTCGTCGTAACGCAACGCACCAATGGGAACACACCCATTAGAGTGAGGGTCAACCGCTGCGTCGTTTAACGTTGCATAGTGTGGCATGCTAATAAAAAAAATTGTAAACAGCGCAACGCGCTTATGAGGCCTCAACCTAATAATGGAATAATCAATTCGCTATTCGATATTCTGAGGACATAATAACTATTCTATTGCATTTGCTCATATCGTAATTATTTAACATATAATTTTAAGGAAACTTGAAACGTCTGTAACTCGACTTGGTTACCCTGTTCACCAGTGGGGGTGGTCCTCATCCCCCAAGTGGGGGCAGTTAGCGGCGCCGCTTCTCTAACGAGGCCCGACGCTGAGACGGTATGCTGACCTGCGAGGACGTGTGTGAACTTGAGAACATCTTCCAGATTTAAGTTTTAAAATATGCTACCTGAATTCACAAACATCTTTTTGAGTTTCTGCTTCGAAGGCGTAAGGCGAAATGACGACGTGACATCGGTGAAACGAGTTCATATTTCTCGCAATGCTGATGTTATATGTATAAGTAATTATAGTTTTACACATGTAGTAGAATATATTTTTTTAATTTATTTATTTAATCTTTAATGCACAAACCAGTACAATCGGCTGACTTAATGCTGAAAGCATTTTCTACCAGTCAACTAAAGGGCGACACAATTATGATGTTTTCGAAAGCATTTTTTTTAACCCTAGCCACGAGTGGTGACATTATTATATTTGACCACAATAGCATCAGGCAGTGCTGAGCTGAGTGAAGATAAGGCTGAAGGTTATGAAAACATGCCACCGAAGTCATAAACATCACTTAAAGTTGAGGACGCCTTCAAAGCCATGCCATAGCTTCAGTTTTTATAGGTCAGACCCACTTCACAGGACAGCATGGATTTGGGCGTCTCTGATCCAACTCTGATTGGCGATTGTGAGTTCGATACGAATTCGAAAAGTGCCTGTTCGCTGTCTTCTTAAAGAGGCCCAATTCATAACTAATTGGATACACTTTAGAAGCTTCTCATCTAGTTTAATACTGTTGTACTGGTACTGGCGTGTTCTGGACACTGTACCAATACCTAGATAATTATCACCTTAGGTCAGTAATTTTATTTATTCTGGAGACCATCATACTAGATAAATGGCCAGTATACTTATTGCAGAAGTCGGTACTCCGTTTTAAATCAGCTTAGTTATGATAAATTAAATAAAGAACCAGATGAAATAGCTTTTTGTATCTATTATCCTGTAAATGTCTGGGTTTGTAGTGGCTTTAGTTTCAATCTAAGCACTTTTTATAATTATATGGTTGCTTGCCATCGACGTTGAATAAAAATGCACGTAAGTAAAGTTGTGGCACTAAAGCACTTAAATGTACTTAGCATAATAATATTATGTTGGTTTGTGACGGGATTTTCCATGAGTATGATTTTATTATCGAGACCCTGGAAAACATGAACATGTAAGTAAATCAATATCAAAGCAATAAGGGGAAGAGTTAGATATACAGGGTGACTTTACAAGTACTTGCCAATTTTTTTAGAACAATATGAAACTACGTCTTCATCGTAAATCACCCTGTATTCTTCATTGCACACCTGAACTATAGTTGATAAGGTCACAAACCGTTTGATTTGAAAGAGCTGTACAAAGCTTAGGTATAGCTTTGACATAATAATAGAACCTAGTATAACATGGCGCACTAGTCGACAGCAAACGATGTCCGTGTGGTGCTGTTTGGTTCTGTTACATAAAATATGGTTCGGAACAAGAGCGCCTCTCTCGACCTAGATGCTAACTTTTAATTACTTTTACCAATACGAGTAAGTACTTAATACGAGTATAACTAACTTTTCCAACTAGGACCTGTGATGTTTGCAGGTGTTCAACTTGGCACTATATGTATTTGTATTTTATTTGAAAAATTCCAGCAAAGTTTCTGTAACAAATGATTATAAAGTAATTCGCTCACATCATCGTGATTGAAAGACGCTACTGCTATAATACTTTTCTGGCTCCTATCTCAGCCACGAGCCATGCTCATTAGGTATGCTTCTACTTAGTACGAGTATCAGAGTCTTGAGACACTTGGATATTTTGTACAAACACAGATATTTTTCTGGGTAAGTAAACTATGAACTGAATACCCATTGTGTATCAGGCAGGGATCACTAAAAACCGAACCCAAGAGCATCCTCCTCAATTCTCAATCGACTAACGCTTCCTTTGTCCCGTTCCTTGTAAAGACATACTACAATAGTAACGTCGTCGTTAAATAATAAATGAATTCTTGGCGTTTAGACTTAGACGTGTTTATACTTAGATTTCCCGCCACCACCCTCTAATAATTACTAAATTACAATGGCAGAGTGACAGCGGAGTCGGACTCGTCGACACGGGACTGTCTACACAGTATAAACCATACAGTAGAACATCTAAATACAAACGTGCCACTCTCGGTTTGAATGTGTGCGTGAGCGTTGCGCGCCGTGTTGCGATATCACGCACACGCGATTTCACGCACACGCTAGCTTAAAATAGGGAGGCATAGGGAGGCGGCAGTACGGACGGGCTGTGCCGCGAGTCTGTGTGCACGCTAGGCTAATAAATCGGCGGGCGGCCTTAGATAGGCTACTGTATGGTTTATACTGTGTCGTCTACCTACACCCGTCCATAACCGCGACCTGAATCCAATTTGTCACCCTCCCATCTGTCTGCGCTGAGCAAGGGACCCTCCCCTATTGAATTTAAACTGCTAGGAAGCTGCTGAAAAACGGCTTCACTGAATCGTGTTTTGTCTATGTTCCATAAATCCTAGGAAACAAATTGCTAAACTTTTGCGACAGCGCAGCAGATCAACACGTGAAATGCTATAGCGAAATGTATTGTTGTTTTCCGAGTGCACAGTAGACATAACACCTGTAAAACAGAAACAATCCTGTTTTTTCCTCATACTCCTCAGTAAATCTCTAATTAAAGATAGTGCCACGCTGGAGAAACGTTTTTTTTAATACGTTTATTCCTATTAAAATAAGATATATTTGTTAATAATAAAGTTAATTTATTTAGCAACAATATAAACGAAAGGTTAATGTAATGTATCTTTAAACTAAACTTAACTAAAAATAAATAAAGGATAATATTTACAAAGTGTACTTACACCAAAAATTCTACCTGTATGTATAGTTACAGATAGAATAAAAAATAAAATAAAAAATTAAAAACAAATTTTGTGGGATAATTGTCGTTCCATCATGTTTTCTACATTATGTGTCAAATAGCAAAAATAGAAGGTTCACACATGTTTAGTCCCAACTTGGCTAATTACAAGTTCTTCTTCTAGCTCTGTTTTGTGAAGTTATGTACCTATTATAAGTTTCTCCCGCTGGGTCTGCTAGCAACACTCACGTGCCGTATTCAGTTCAAAGTTTCTGCAACTGGTTACAGTGCGCCTTTTCTATTCATGAGTTGCACACGCAAACGGCTCATTCTTCAAGTAAAAATAGTCGACCTCTGCCTTAGAAACACGGGCTAACAGGCGATTAGTAAGAAAGTGGTAAGTACAAACTTCTAAATAAATAAATATCTGGGACATCTAACTCTAAAGCCATTAGGATCTCAAACAAAGCAAAGCTTGTACTATGGATGACAAGGACTAAACACATACTTAAATAGATAAGTGCACATGACGCCGAGATACAGAAATATGAAACAAACTTCTTGCTCCCTTTTTTGCGAATCGAAAAGCACGGAGTTTTTTAGGAGAGCTTTTAAAACGGTTATTACACTGCTCAAAGTGTCTAGGGATATCTCAAGCATTTTCATACAAAGTATAGCTATTTGGGAGGCTGTAAAAATTAAAATATTAATACCAACGTAGAAGTTTTTAGAACACAGAAACTGCTATATCTGCCCTTTCAGATTGTATAAAGAAATTCATTGTAGTAGCATTATTGTTCAATCGTGAGGACGTTAAAAAAAGACAGATTTTTCTTTTAAAAGGTGTCAATATTTTAGCAAAATCAAACGTTTTTTTTTGGAATATTCTTAACCTTTATCTTATGCCTCTGTCCTCGCGTTATTCTAAGATAATGCTCAACTTGTAAACAAACTTAACTTTATGAAATATTTGAAAAATGATATCCCTATGATATCCCTAGACAGTTTTGATGTGAGTATATTGAAGGACTACTAGTATCTATAGGTTGACGACTATTTCCAATCAGGAGGCTCGTGCTTGTTTGTCATCGTCGTTTGAAAACACTAAAAAGTTCGCCTCTGTTATTGGTCCTAGGGACCACCGGCCCTAAAGTTCGCAGGACCATTGCCAACTGCAATAACAACTTGTTCTTTATAGAGTGAGGCCTCCTTGGCGCGTTGCGATGCAATTTACATACAATTTTTTAATGACATGTCTTACGCAATATGCAACGCAATGCACTAATGAGGCCTCACCCTTAAACTGCGACAAGGTGCCAACCAACCGAAATGTTTATGTAATAAAAAGTAATTTTACCAAAACGTGAAATAAAATGGTGGGTATTTCTATAACCACTTACTTTATCAAAAGATACTGAGCGGTTACTCTATATTTTCAAAGTCCTATCTTGTGGGTAAAATCAGAGCCACCTCGGTTCTAGTGGAAAATGTGAGCAACTGAACCGAACCTCGTTAGTCTCGGCGGGATGAGGAGCACTTTAGGATTCATGAAGCGAATGTGAGTTTCGGGAAATGCGGCTAAACTAGCTAGAACTAAGATATCTAAGTAGTGAACGGTAAGATTCAAGGTCTATTTTTATTAACATTACACGCTGCAACGTTTGACACGTGATATGGATGTGTGGACGCCGGCTAACATAGTTGAAAAAACCTATCACATTATACAGGGTGTCCCGAAACGTGACGTCAAGCGAGCACGGGATGATAGGCTAGGTCATACCGGCTCTGGGAAAAATAAGTAAAAAAATCTATGTCACTTGGTTTAATAATAATAATAATATTAAAAAAAAAAAAAAAAAAACACCGCTCTATGACAGACGTCTTTTTGTAATCAATTATAGTTTTTTCATATTTCAGTATTTAAATCGCCGAAAAACAATAAATTTTACTTTAAAACAGCAAAAGTCAGAAGCAACCACCTTATTTACAATAAAAATTCAGTGAACAACAGTGAACCATGTTTTCCAATAATAAAACCAAGACTGACACTCCAAGTGACAGTGTCATGGAAACCAATAATGAAAATATTTACTTATGAAATGAAAAAATATAATGATAACGAGAGCCAGATCAAGAGCGGAGACATCTAGCGCACAATTACGACCACCGCCCGCTCCTTCACCTAGCTCGTCGTCGGTAGAGGAGTATGGAACTCCTTTTGAGACCGCGGCGAGCTCAAGTTCCAGTGAGGAGAGCGGGCCACCGCCGCCACGACCGCCGCGACCACCTGCGCGACGTGGACGACGACCGCTGCCGGCACGCTTGGGGCCTGTGGGGCAATCTGCCCCGCGCGGGGCTCCCGCTACCGGTGGTGTAGTGCGCCGCATGCGATGGACACGAGACATAAATGTCAACTGCATGCGCGCCTATTATGGGGCTACAGAGGGAGAAACCAACCTGTCTGCGTATCGTGACCGGATACTACCTCTGTTTCAGACTCTTGAACCGACTCTGGCTGTTTCCACCCAACGATTGTCGGATCAAGTGAGGGCGATTCAGCGTCTACAGATGCTGGACCAACCTACACTTGATCGGTTGCGCCTGGAGGCGCTTTCAGTTCGCGCGTCTTCTGCCTTGGCGCGGGACCTATCCGATACGGTGCCGATACCGGTTTCGGCTCCCGAACTGGTTTCGCTAGCGTCACGGGTAGATCCCAGCGTTGATGCGGAGACCAGTGCGAACGTAAGCGTAAGTACCCAGGCAAATGAGCAATTGAGGAGGGCTTTGCAAGACGCGATTCTGGAATATCGTTCCACACTTGTCCCTAGGCCTCGGTTACCTCGATTGCCCACTAATAGACAAAACCTAGCGTTAATGGGTGCCCTGGACGCTTTGCTAGCTCCGTACTTACGGACTAGTGAAGATTTAGTTGATACTCACTCGATTCTGTACTGTGGGGCCATTGCTGCGTGTCGTGTCGCTCGTGTCAAGTTTCCGGACTCTGGCTGGGCGGCACGCCCCGTCCCAAATGTACCCGCATGGCAAGTGAGAATCGAGCGGCGTATCAACACGTCTAGGACCCTCATTGCAAAGCTGGTCTGTTTCAGCCGGGGCAATAATCGGCCTCGGGTCATGCGTTACGTGAACCAAGCCTTTGCTGGGACCGGTATTCGGCCCCAGCAATATTTGACTTGTGTCACGGAACGCATTGACTTTCTGAAACAGAAAGTCTATGCGTGGGCAAACCGTATCCGTCGCTACAGAGAGCGTGTGGACAGGTATTCACAGAATCGCCTCTTTCAAAGTGACCAAAGGAAGGTGTACCGAGGCTGGGAGGGAATTGCTCAACGTGTGAGCGACGGCCAGCGCCCGGATGCCAGCGACATGATTGACTTCTGGCGCAACATCTGGTCGGTGCCTGTCGAACACACGGAGGGTGATTGGATGCGCACGGTTGAGCGTGAGTGTGAGTCCATCGAAACCATGAGGTCAGTTACTATTGACCACGAAGACGTTAGTTGTGCAATCCAAACGACTCAGAACTGGAAAAGTCCTGGTCCGGATGGATTGCACAACTTCTGGATCAAGTGGTTTCGATCCTCGCATTTACGCTTGGCTGAGCAATTTCAAGAAGCCCTTGAGACCAATTCTCTTCCCAGCTTTATGACTACTGGTGTCACCTCCCTTCTTTTCAAGTCGGGTTCCTCGGAAGCTAAAAATTATAGACCCATCACGTGCTTACCTACAATTTACAAGCTCCTTACATCCATTCTAGCTTCAAAAATAAATGCACACATCGTTGCTAACAATATTTTGGCTGCTGCTCAGAATGGGTGTAGGGCTGGGTCCCGAGGTACTAAAGAACTCCTCCTCATAGACACCACCATTTGCCAACAAGTCCGGCGGAGCAGGAAAGCTCTTTCTACTGCTTGGATTGACTATAAGAAGGCCTATGATTCGGTGCCTCATTCATGGCTTGAGAGGATTTTAGAGTTGTATAAAGTAGACTAGCTTCTGGCCGCCGGCCTACGGCCGACTCGCGGCCATAAGCTAGGTCTGCGACGCTGGCCGCTCCGGGGCTTCGCCCCTCCCGCGGCTGCGAGGCCCCCGGGGGCCTCGCCGCAGCTCGGCCTTCGGCCTCGCATTTGTGTGACGATGGGGTTGCAGTTTCGCGAATGGCGCTCTCGTTCTTTTCTGGGTAGTTGGTGTTTTAGCAAAAGAATCCTAGTGCGGGGTTGGCCGCTCCGGGCTTCGCCCTCCCGCGGCCGCGAGGCCCTGCGGGGCCTCGCCGCAGCTCGGCCTTCGGCCTCGCAGTTGCTTGTAATTGGGTTAACTGTTCCGGAACAAAACTCTCGTCCTTTTCTGAGTGGTTGTTGTTTAAGCAAAAGGATCCTAGTGCGGGCGCTCAGCCTACGGCTTCGCGAAGTTACTTGAAGGTCGGCGATGGACGCTCCGGGCTTCGCCCTACGCGGAGTTCGGCCTCCGGCCTCACAGTCGAAGGTCGGCCTGCGGCCTCGCTGGGGGTTGAAGACCAACGCTCCGGGCTGCGCCTTACGCGTAGTTCGGCCTTCGGCCTCACACTCGGAGCTCGGCCTCCGGCCTCGTCTTTTAGTGACTGAGGCAATTAACTTTGGGCTTCACCGTGTGCGGGCGCTCAGCCTGCGGCTTCGCGAAGTTAGTTGGTCCGTCATGGGGGACGCTCCGGGCTTCGCCCTACGCGGAGTTCGGCCTTCGGCCTCACATTCGAAGCTCGGCCTGCGGCCTCGCAAATTTTTCAATGTTTTCGTGAAGGATCACAAGATTTTTTCATACAAAGTAGCATTTTCAGTGACTCCCAGTACATTTAGTATGGGATGTCTTACTACGGCAGGTCAAAAGTTAATTGCCCTTAATTCGTACTTCAAGAGGGTTATCTACCCTTAAATGGGTAAAATCCTTAAGAGTGGATAGTTTTGAACAGGATGACATACTTTTTTTTAAAAAACAAAGCAATTTTGTTTTTTGGGGTAATTTTTTTCACCATACTGTAGGCCTTACTAAACCTAACAAAAAACTAAATTAACATTTTCCTGTAAAATGACGACAACTACCTGAAAAAACAGTTTTAGTGAAATTTTAAATCAACATATTTTGAAATGGCCGCCAGTGTACCTGCCATGTTGAATTCTACACATTTTACACTTTTGGTGCAATCTCAGTTATATAACACGAAAAACGGTATCATTAGTTTATTTCTATCTTGCTCACAACTCCCTCAAGAGGCCTCCAAAGTGACCCCTTCCAAAAAAAAGTTTTAATTCTTATTTCCAGTGTTGCCAGTTGATTTTGATAAAAATGGTCAAATTTCATTTTAATGCTTTCATTTAACCAGCCAAGGGCATTTTTATTCCTGAAATGCCTTTATTTCTATTTTCGACTTTTTCGGGCCATTTCTCAAAAACTACTAAAGCTACCAAAAATATTTTGAAAGTTTTGAACAGGATGACATACTTTTTTTTAAAAAACAGCAATTTTGTTTTTCGGATAAATCTCAGAATTTGCCCTGAAAATGGGGTAATTTTTTTTAGCATGCTGTAGGCCTTACTAAACCTGACAAAAAACTCAATTAACATTTTCCTGTAAAATGACGACAACTACCTGAAAAAACAAATTTAGTGAATTTTAAAAAAGACATATATTGAAATGGCCGCCAGTGTACCTGCCATATTGAATTCTTGAAATTTTAGACTTCTTGTGCAATGTCAGTTATTTTGCACGAAAAACGGTATCTTTAGTTTTTTTCTATCTTGCTCACAACTCCCTTAAGAGACCTTCAAAGTGACCCCTTCCAAAAAAAAGTTTTAATCCTCATTTCCAGTGTTGCCAGTTGATTTTGATAAAAATAGTCAAATGTCATTTCAATGGCTGCATTCAACCACCTCTGGGCATTTTTGTTGCTGAAATGCCTTTATTTCTATTTTCGACTTTTTCGGGCCATTTCTCAAAAACTACTAAAGCTACCAAAAATATTTTGTAACCTGGCAACTCGCAAGCACGAGCTACACGATTGGCTAGTACATTTTATCCCTCTCAAAAATTGGCAACACCCCAAAAGCTCAAAAAACAGTTTGAAAATCGCAAACTTTTCACAAAATGGCTGCCAGCTCGTCCGCCATCTTGAAATTTAGTAATCCCGTATTTTTCCCATAATTTGGACTATATATGGCAACACTTGGCGTTTTCACTTTTTTTCTACCATATGCGGAAGTGTCCGTCACTAACTTTAAAGACACCCATGTCGAAAATTTTATCGGGCTTCGCCCTACGAGGAGTTCGGCCTCCGGCCTCACAGTCAAAGCTCGGCCTGCGGCCTCGCTGGGGGTTGAAAACCAACGCTCCGGGCTGCGCCACACGCGTAGTTCGGCCTTTGGCCTCACGCTCGGAGCTCGGACTCCGGCCTCGCCTTTTAGTGACTGAGGCAATTAACTGAGCTTCACCGTGTGCGGGCGCTCAGCCTGCGGCTTCGCGAAGTTAGTTGGGCCGTCATGGGGGACGCTTCGGGCTTCGCCCTACGCGGAGTTCGGCCTCCGGCCTCACATTAGAAGCTCGGCCTGCGGCCTCGCAATTTTTTCAATTTTTCGGTGAAGATTCCCAAGAATTTTTCATACAAAGAAGCACTTACAGAGACTCCCAGTACATTTAGTATGGGATGTCTTAGTATGGAAGGCAAAAAGTTGACTGCCCTTAATTCGTACTGCAAGGGGGTAAAATACCCTTAAATGGGTCAAATCGATATAAGTGGATAGTTTTGAACAGGATGACATACTTTTTTTTAAAAAACAAAGCAATTTTGTTTTTCAGATAAATCTCAGAATTTGCCCTGAAAATGGGGTAATTTTTTTTAGCATGCTGTAGGCCTTACTAAACCTGACAAAAAACTCAATTAACATTTTCCTGTAAAATGACGACAACTACCTGAAAAAACAAATTTAGTGAATTTTAAAAAAGACATATTTTGAAATGGCCGCCAGTGTACCTGCCATATTGAATTCTTGAAATTTTAGACTTCTTGTGCAATGTCAGTTATTTTGCACGAAAAACGGTATCTTTAGTTTTTTTCTATCTTGCTCACAACTCCCTTAAGAGACCTTCAAAGTGACCCCTTCCAAAAAAAAGTTTTAATCCTCATTTCCAGTGTTGCCAGTTGATTTTGATAAAAATAGTCAAATGTCATTTCAATGGGAGCAATCAACCACCTAAGGGCGTTTTTATTGCTAAAATGTCTTTATTTCTATTTTCAACTTTTTTGGGCCATTTCTCAAAAACTACTAAAGCTACCAAAAAACAATTTTCACCTCATAACCCGCAAGCACCAGCTTCACGATTGGCTAGTACATTGCACACCTCTCAAAAATTGGCAACACCCAAAAAAACTCGAAAAACAGTTTGAAAATCGCAAACTTTTCACAAAATGGCCGCCAGGTCGTCCGCCATCTTGAAATTCAGAAATCCCGTATTTTTCCCATAATCTGGACTATATAGGGCAACACTTAGCGTTTTCATTTTTTTTCTCCCATATGCGGAAGTGTCCGTCACTAACTTTAAAGACACCCATGTCGAAAATTTTATTTTCTACCATAGTTCCCAGTGTTGCCAGTCGATTTTTGCAAAAATACTAAAAGGTCATTAGGGACCTGGGATGCCATCAAACTGCATTCAAGATTTTTTGACAGCTGTCATATTTCTCATTTCGACTTTCCCGAGCTCTATCCCAAAAACTACCATGAATTTGGTAGAAATTCACATTCGTGGCAATACTCGAATAAATTACCCACAATCGGTGTATACTATGAAAAACGCTCAAGTGTTGCCATCTACCGGTAAAATCACTTCAAAAATGGTCGATTTCGCTGATCGGAACAAAATGGGCGCCAGCGCCGCCGCCATCTTGGATTTTTATAATCTGTGGATGAGTGTGTCGAGTGGACTATACATGCAACACTACAAAAGAAGAATTTTGAAAATCGAACAGAAACTCACTTCACTATGGCAACGCAAAAACCACTCTAAAACCCGTTTTTCAATCCAAGATGGCGGCCTAGGGACGTTCTTTTTTTAAAAAAATATTTTTTCATAACAACCAATTTTGACATGGCAACACACAGTCAAAGAAGAAAAAATTCAGCGCCACAAACAAAAAAGTTGATGTTTGAAAAAAAGACGCCATCTTGTTTTTTGAGAAAAAAAATCTGAAAAACCTGCTTTGATAAAAATAACAAAAATTCCCAAAAAGTGAAATTGCCCCTAAAACACCTCTAAATAAGAGAAAAACACCCCTGATCAGTGAGTGAGTCAGTGAGTCAGTGAGTGGTAATCGAGCTTTATATATTATAGATAGACTAGCTTCTGGCCGCCGGCCTACGGCCGACTCGCGGCCATAAGCTAGGTCTGCGACGCTGGCCGCTCCGGGGCTTCGCCCCTCCCGCGGCTGCGAGGCCCCCGGGGGCCTCGCCGCAGCTCGGCCTTCGGCCTCGCATTTGTGTGACGATGGGGTTGCAGTTTCGCGAATGGCGCTCTCGTTCTTTTCTGGGAGGAAGGTGTTTTAGCAAAAGAATCCTAGTGCGGGGTTGGCCGCTCCGGGCTTCGCCCTCCCGCGGCCGCGAGGCCCTAGGGGGCCTCGCCGCAGCTCGGCCTTCGGCCTCGCAGTTGCTTGTAATTGGCGTCAATTTTCCGGGACAAAGTTCTCGTCCTTTTCTGGGTGGTTGTTGTTTTAACAAAAGAATCCTAGTGCGGACGCTCAGCCTGCGGCTTCGCGAAGTTACTTGAAGGTCGATGATGGACGCTCCGGGCTTCGCCCTACGCGGAGTTCGGCCTCTGGCCTCACAGTCGAAGCTCGGCCTACGGCCTCGCTGGGGGTTGAATGCCAACGCTTCGGGCTGCGCCCTACGCGTAGTTCGGCCTTCGGCCTCACACTCGAAGCTCGGCCTCCGGCCTCGCCTTTTAGTAACTGAGGTAATTAACTTTGGGATTCACCGTGTGCGGGCGCTCAGCCTACGGCTTCGCGAAGTTAGTTGGGCCGTCGTTGAGGAACGCTCCGGGCTTCGCCCTACGCGGAGTTCGGCCTTCGGCCTCACATTGGAAGCTCGGCCTGCGGCCTCGCGAATTTTTCGATGATTGGTTCACAATTCACAAGATTTTTACATAGAAAGTAGCATTTTCAATGACTCCCAGTACATTTAGTATGGGATGTCTTAGTATGGCAGGTCAAAAGTTTACTGCCATTAATTCGTACTTCAAGGGGGTTTACTACCCTTAAATGGGTCAAATCGTTAAGAGTGAATAGTTTTGAACAGGATGACATACTTTTTTTTTAAAAACAAAGGAATTTTGTTTTTTGGTTAAATCTCAGAAATTACCCCGAAAATGGGGTAATTTTTTTCAACATACTGTAGGCCTCACTAAAACTGACAAAAAACTCAAGTAACATTTTTCTGTAAAATAACTCCAACTACCTGAAAAAACAACTTTAGTAAATTTTTAAAATGATATATTTTGAAATGGCCGCCAGTGTACCTGCCATATTGAATTCTCGACATCTTAGACTCTTGATGCAATCTCAGTTATTTTGCACAAAAAACGGTATCTTTTGTTTTTTTCTATCTTGCACACAACTCCCTCAAGGTACCTTCAAAGTGACCCCTTCCAAAAAAAACTTTTAATTCTCATTTCCAGTGTTGCCAGTTGTTTTTGATAAAAATGGTCAAATGTCATTTCAATGGCTGCATTCAACCACCCCTGGGCATTTTTGTTGCTGAAATGCCTTTATTTCTATTTTCGACTTTTTTGGGCGATTTCTCAAAAACTACTAAAACTACCAAAAAATATTAAACACCTGGCAACCTGCAAGCACCAGCTACACAATTGCCTAGTACATCACATCCCTCTTAAAAATTGGCAACACAAAAAAAAACTCAAAAAACAGTTTCAAAATCGCAAACTTTTCACAAAATGGCCGCTGGCTCGTCCGCCATCTTGAATTTTAGAAATCCCGTATTTTTCCCATAATCTGGACTATATATGGCAACACTTGGCGTTTTCACTTTTTTTCTACCATATGCGGAAGTGTCCGTCACTAACTTTAAAGACACCCATGTCGAAAATTTTATTTTCTACCATTGTTCCCAGTGTTGCCAGTAGATTTTTGCAAAAATACTAAAAGGTCATTAGGGACCTGAGTTGCCATAAAACTGCATTCAAGTTTTTTTGACAGCTGTCATATTTCTCATTTCGACTTTCCCGAGCCCTATCCGAAAAACTACCATGAATTTGGTAGAAATTCACAATTATGGCAACATTCGAATAAATTACCCACAATCGGTGCATACTATGCAAAACGCTCAAGTGTTGCCATCTACCTGAAAAATCGCCTCAAAAATGGTCGATTTCGCTGATCGGAACAAAATGGCCGCCAGGGCCGCCGCCATCTTGAATTTTTATAATCTGTGGATGAGGATGTCGAGTGGACTATCCAAGCAACAGAACGAAAGAAGAATTTTGAAAATCGAACACAAACTCACTTCACTATGGCATCGCAAAAACGACTCTAAAACCCGTTTTTCAATCCAAGATGGCGGCCTGGGGACGTTCTTTTTTTAAAAAAATATTATTTCAAAATACCCAATTAGGACATGGCAACACACAGTTAAAAAAGAAAAAATTCAGCGCCTCAAAGAAAAAAGTTGATGTTTAAAAAAAAGACGCCATTTTGTTTTTTGAAAAAAAAAAACTCAAAAACCTGCGTTGATAAAAATAAGAAAAATTCCCAAAAAGTGAGAATCACCCTAAAACCCCTCAAAGTAGGTGAAAAACACCCCTGATCAGTGAGTGAGTCAGTGAGTCAGTGAGTGGTAATCGAGCTTTATATATTATAGACTAGCTTCTGGCCGCCGGCCTACGGCCGACTCGCGGCCATAAGCTAGGTCTGCGACGCTGGCCGCTCCGGGGCTTCGCCCCTCCCGCGGCTGCGAGGCCCCCGGGGGCCTCGCCGCAGCTCGGCCTTCGGCCTCGCATTTGTGTGACGATGGGGTTGCAGTTTCGCGAATGGCGCTCTCGTGCTTTTCTGGGAGGAAGGAGTTTTAGCAAAAGAATCCTAGTGCGGGGTTGGCCGCTCCGGGTTTCGCCCTCCCGCGGCCGCGAGGCCCTAGGGGGCCTCGCCGCAGCTCGGCCTTCGGCCTCGCAGTTGCTTGTAATTGGCGTCAATTTTCTGGGACAAAAGCTCTCGTCCTTTTCTGGGTGGTTGTTGTTTTAGCAAAAGGATCCTAGTGCGGACGCTCAGCCTACGGCTTCGCGAAGTTACTTGAAGGTCGATGATGGACGCTCCGGGCTTCGCCCTACGCGGAGTTCGGCCTCTGGCCTCACAGTCGAAGCTCGGCCTGCGGCCTCGCTGGGGGTTGAATGCCAACGCTTCGGGCTGCGCCCTACGCGTAGTTCGGCCTTCGGCCTCACACTCGGAGCTCGGCCTCCGGCGTCGCCTTTTAGGAACTGAGGTAATTAACTTTAGGCTTCACCGTGTGCGGGCGCTCAGCCTACGGCTTCGCGAAGTTAGTTGGGCCGTCGTTGGGGGACGCTCTGGGCTTCGCCCTACGCGGAGTTCGGCCTTCGGCCTCACATTGGAAGCTCGGCCTGCGGCCTCGCAAGTTTTTCGATGATTGGTGGGAAATTCACAAGATTTTTACATACAAAGTAGCATTTTCAATGACTCCCAGTACATTTAGTATGGGATGTCTTAGTATGGCTGGTCAAAAACTTACTGCCATTTATCCGTACTTCAAGGGGGTTAACTACCCTTAAATGGGTGAAATCGTTAAAAGTGGATAGTTTTGAACAGGATGACATACTTTTTTTTTAAAAACAAAGCAATTTTGTTTTTCGGATAAATCTCAGAAATTACCCTGAAAATGGGGTAATTTTTTTCACCATACTGTAGACCTTACTAAATCTAACAAAAAACTCAAATAACATTTTCCTGTAAAATTACGCCAACTACCTGGAAAAACAACTTTAGTAAATTTTTAAATTGGCATATTTTGAAATGGCCGCCAGTGTACCTGCCATGTTGAATTCTTGACATTTTACACTTTTGGTGCAATCTCAGTTATATTGCACGAAAAACTGTATCATTAGTTTTTTTCTATCTTGCATACAACTCCCTCAAGAGACCTTCAAAGTGACCCCTTCCAAAAAAAAGTTTTAATTCTCATTTCCAGTGTTGCCAGTTGATTTTGATAAAAATGGTCAAATGTCATTTTAATGGGCGCACTTAACCACCTTAGGGCATTTTTATTGCTGAAATGTCTTTATGTCTATTTTCGACTTTTTCGGGCCATTTCTCAAAAACTACTAAAGCTACCAAAAATATTTCTTTACCTGGCAACCTGCAAGCACGAGCTACACGATTGGCTAGTACATTTTATCCCTCTTAAAAATTGGCAACACAAAAAAAAACTCAAAAAACAGTTTCAAAATCGCAAACTTTTCACAAAATGGCCGCCAGCTCGTCCGCCATCTTGAATTTCTGTAATCCCGTATTTTTCCCATAATCTGGACTATATATGGCAACACTTGGCGTTTTTACTTTTTTTCTACCATATGCGGAAGTATCCGTCACTAACTTTAAAGACACCTATGTCGAAAATTTTATTTTCTACCATAATTCCCAGTGTTGCCAGTCAATTTTTGCAAAAATACTAAAAGGTCATTAGGGGCCTGAGTTGCCATAAAACTGCATTCAAGTTTTTTTGACAGCTGTCATATTTCTCATTTCGACTTTCCCGAGCCCTATCCCAAAAACTACCATGAATTTGGTAGAAATTTACATTCATGGCAACACTCGAATGAATTACCCACAGTCGGTGCATACTTTGAAAAACTCTCAAGTGTTGCCATCTACCGGAAAAATCACTTCAAAAATGGTCGATTTCGCTGATTGGAACAAAATGGCCGCCAGCGCCGCCGCCATATTGGATTTTTATAATCTGTGGATGAGGATGTCAAGTGGACTATACAAGCAACAGAACAAAAGAATAATTTTGAAAATCGAACAGAAACTCACTTCACTATGGCAACGCAAAAACCACTCTGAAACCCGTTTTTCAATCCAAGATGGCGGCCTGGGGACGTTCTTTTTTTAAAATTTTATTTTTTCAAAATACCCAATTTTGACATGGCAACACACAGTTAAAAAAGAAAAAATTCAGCGCCTCAAACAAAAAAGTTGATGTTTAAAAAAAAGACGCCATCTTGTTTTTTGGGAAAAAAAATCTGAAAAACCTGCTTTGATAAAAATAACAAAAATTCCCAAAAAGTGAAATTAACCCTAAAACACCTCAAAACAACTGAAAAACACCCCTGATCAGTGAGTCAGTCAGTCAGTCAGTGGTAATCGAGCTTTATATATAATAGACTAGCTTCTGGCCGCCGGCCTACGGCCGACTCGCGGCCATAAGCTAGGTCTGCGACGCTGGCCGCTCCGGGGCTTCGCCCCTCCCGCGGCTGCGAGGCCCCCGGGGGCCTCGCCGCAGCTCGGCCTTCGGCCTCGCATTTGTTTGAGGGGGGAGTTTAACGTTCCGGGTATGGCGCTCTCGTTCTTTTCTGAGAGGAAGGTGTTTTAGCAAAAGAATCCTAGTGCGGGGCTGGCCGCTCCGGGCTTCGCCCTCCCGCGGCCGCGAGGCCCTAGGGGGCCTCGCCGCAGCTCGGCCTACGGCCTCGCAGTTCCTTGTAATTGGGTTCACTGTTCCGGGACAAAGCTCTCGTCCTTTCCCGGGTGGTAATTGTTTTAGCAAAAGGATCCTAGTGCGGACGCTCACCCTTCGGCTTCACGAAGTTACTTGAAGGTCGATGTTGGTTGGACGCTCCGGGCTTCGCCCCACGCGGAGTTCGGCCTCTGGCCTCACAGGCGAAGCTCGGCCTGCGGCCTGGCTGGGGGTTGAAAACCAACGCTCCGGGCTCCGCCCTACGCGTAGTTCGGCCTGCGGCCTCACGCTCGGAGCTCGGCCTCCGGCCTCGCCTTTTAGTAACTGAGGCAAACAACTTTGGGCTTTACCGTGTGCGGGCGCTCAGCCTACGGCTTCGCGAAGTTAGTTGGGCCGTTATGGGGGACGCTCCGGGCTTCGCCCTACGCGGAGTTCGGCCTTCGGCCTCACATTCGAAGCTCGGCCTGCGGCCTCGCAAATTTTTCGATGATTGCTGGGAAATTCACAAGATTTTTTCATACAAAGTAGCATTTTCAGTGACTCCCAGTACATTTAGTATGGGATGTCTTAGTATGACAGGTCAAAAGTTTATTGCCCTTAATTCGTACTTCAAGGGGTTTACTACCCTTAAATGGGTCAAATCGTTAAGAGTGAATAGTTTTGAACAGGATGACATACTTTTTTTTAAAAAACAAAGCAATTTTGTTTTTCGGGTAAATCACAGAAATTACCCTGAAAATAGGGTAATTTTTTTTACCATATTGTAGGCCTCACTAATCCTGACAAAAAACCCAAGTAACATTTTTCTGTAAAATAACTCCAACTACCTGAAAAAACAACTTTAGTAATTTTTTAAAATGACATATTTTGAAATGGCCGCCAGTGTACCTGCCATGTTGAATTCTACACATTTTACACTTTTGGTGCAATCTCAGTTATATAACACGAAAAACGGTATCATTAGTTTTTTTCTACCTAGCTCACAACTCCCTCAAGGTACCTTCAAAGTGACCCCTTCCAAAAAAAAGTTTTATTTCTCATTTCCAGTGTTGCCAGTTGATTTTGATAAAAATAGTCAAATGTCATTTTAATGGGCGCACTTAACCACCTGAGGGCATTTTTATTGCTGAAATATCTTTATTTCTATTTTCGACTTTTTCGGGCCATTTCTCAAAAACTACTGAAGCTACCAAAAATATTTTGTAACCTGGCAACCCGCAAGCATGAGCTACACGATTGGCTAGTACATTTTATTCCTCTTGAAAATTGGCAACACCCAAAAAAGCTCAAAAAACAGTTTGAAAATCGCAAACTTTTCACAAAATGGCCGCCAGCTCGTCCGCCATCTTGAAATTCAGAAATCCCGTATTTTTCCCATAATCTCGACTATATATGGCAACACTTGGCATTTTCATTTTTTTTCTACCATATGCGGAAGTATCCGTCACTAACTTTAAAGACACCCATGTCGAAAATTTTATTTTCTACCATACTTCCCAGTGTTGCCAGACGATTTTTGCAAAAATACTAAAAAGTCATTAGGGACTTGGGTTGCCATCAAAATGCATTCAAGATTTTTTGACAGCTGTCATATTTCTCATTTCGACTTTCCCGAGCCCTATCCCAAAAACTACCATGAGTTTGGTAGAAATTCACATTCCTGGCAATACTTGAATAAATTACCCACAGTCAGTGCATACTTGAAAAAACGCTCAAGTGTTGCCATCTACCGGAAAAATCGCCTCAAAAATGATCGATTTCGCTGATCGGAACAAAATGGCCGCCAGCGCCGCCGCCATCTTGGATTTTTATAACCTGTGAATGAGGATGTCAAGTGGACTATACGAGCAACGAAACAAAAGAAGAATTTTGAAAATCGAACAGAAACTCACTTCACTATGGCATCGCAAAAACCACTCTAAAACCCGTTTTTCAATCCAAGATGGCGGCGTGGGGACGTTCTTTTTTAAAAAAAATATTTTTTCAAAATACCCAATTTAGACATGGCAACACCCAGTTAAAAAAGAAAAAATTCAGGGCCTCAAACAAAAAAGTTGATGTCTCAAAAAAATCCGCCATTTTGTTTTTTGAAAAAAAAAAACTAAAAAACCTGCGTTGATAAAAATAACAAAAATTCCCAAAAAGTGAAAATCACCCTAAAACACCTCCAAATAACTGAAAAACACCCCTGATCAGTCAGTGAGTCAGTGAGTCAGTGGTAATCGAGCTTTATATATAATAGATAGACTAGCTTCTGGCCGCCGGCCTACGGCCGACTCGCGGCCATAAGCTAGGTCTGCGACGCTGGCCGCTCCGGGGCTTCGCCCCTCCCGCGGCTGCGAGGCCCCCGGGGGCCTCGCCGCAGCTCGGCCTTCGGCCTCGCAGTTGTTTGAGGGGGGGTTTGTATTTCGCAGTGGTTGCTCTCAGTCTTTTCTGGGAGGAAGGTGTTTTAGCAAAAGAATCCTAGTGCGGGGTTGGCCGCTCCGGGCTTCGCCCTCCCGCGGCCGCGAGGCCCTAGAGGGCCTCGCCGCAGCTCGGCCTTCGGCCTCGCAGTTGCTTGTAATTGGCGTCCATTTTCCGGGACACAGCTCTCGTCCTTTTCTGGGTGGTTGTTGTTTTAGCAAGAGGATCCTAGTGCGGACGCTCAGCCTGCGGCTTCGCGAAGTTACTTGAAGGTCGATGATGGACGCTCCGGGCTTCGCCCTACGCGGAGTTCGGCCTCTGGCCTCACAGTCGAAGCTCGGCCTGCGGCCTCGCGGGGGGTTAAGGGCCAACGCTTCGCGCTGCGCCCTACGCGTAGTTCGGCCTTCAGCCTCACACTCGAAGCTCGGCCTCCGGCCTCGCATTTTAGTAACTGAGGCAATTAACTTTGGGCTTTACCGTGTGCGGGCGCTCAGCCTACGGCTTCGCGAAGTTAGTTGGGCCGTCATGGGGGACGCTCCGGGCTTCGCCCTACGCGGAGTTCGGCCTTCGGCCTCACATTTGAAGCTCGGCCTGCGGCCTCGCAAATTTTTCGATGATTGGTGGGAAATTCACAAGATTTTTTCATACAAAGTAGCATTTTCAGTGACTCCCAGTACATTTAGTATGGGATGTCTTAGTATGACAGGTCAAAAGTTTATTGCCCTTAATTCGTACTTCAAGGGGGTTTACTACCCTTAAATGGGTCAAATCGTTAAGAGTGAATAGTTTTGAACAGGATGACATACTTTTTTTTTAAAAACAAAGCAATTTTGTTTTTCGGGTAAATCTCAGAAATTACCCTGAAAATGGGGTAATTTTTTTCACCATACTGTAGACCTTACTAAATCTAACAAAAAACTCAAATAACATTTTTCTGTAAAATGACGCCAACTACGTGAAAAATCATTTTTAGTAAATTTTTAAATTGGCGTATTTTGAAATGGCCGCCAGTGTACCTGCCATGTTGAATTCTTGACATTTTACACTTTTGGTGCAATCTCAGTTATATTGCACAAAAAATGGTATCATTAGTTTTTTTCTACCTAGCTCACAACTCCCTCAAGAGACCTTCAAAGTGACCCCTTCCAAAAAAATATTTTAATTCTCATTTCCAGTGTTGCCAGTTGATTTTGATGAAAATGGTCAAATGTCATTATAATAGCCGTACTCAACCACCTTTGGGCATTTTCATAACTGAAATACCTTTATTTCTATTTTCGACTTTTTCGGGCCATTTCTCAAAAACTACTAAAGCTACCAAAAATATTTTGTAACCTGGCAACCCGCAAGCACGAGCTTCACGATTGCCTAGTACATTCCATCTTTCTCAAAAATTGGCAACACCCCAAAAAGCTCAAAAAACAGTTTGAAAATCGCAAACTTTTCACAAAATGGCCGCCAGCTCGTCCGCCATCTTGAAATTCAGAAATCCCGTATTTTTCCCATTATCTGGACTATATATGGCAACACTTGGCGTTTTCAATTTTTTTCTACCATATGCGGAAGTATCCGTCACTAACTTTAAAGACACCCATGTCGAAAATTTTATTTTCTACCATAGTTCCCAGTGTTGCCAGTCGATTTTTGCAAAAATACTAAAAGGTCATTAGGGACCTGAGTTGCCATAAAACTGCATTCAAGTTTTTTTGACAGCTGTCATATTTCTCATTTCGACTTTCCCGAGCCCTATCCCAGAAACTACCATGAATTTGGTAGAAATTCACATTCATGGCAATACTTGAATAAATTACCCACAATCGGTGCATACTATGCAAAACGCTCAAGTGTTGCCATCTACCTGAAAAATCGCCTCAAAAATGGTCGATTTCGCTGATCGGAACAAAATGGCCGCTAGCGCCGCCGCCATCTTGGTTTTTTATAATCTGTGGATGAGGATGTCGAGTGGACTATACAAGCGACACTATAAATTAAAAATTTTGAAAATCGAACAAGAACTCTATTCACCATGGCATCGCAAAAACCACTCTAAAACCCGATTTTCAATCCAAGATGGCGGCGAAACAGTATTTTTTTTTTCCAAAATATTTTTTCAAGATACTCAATTTTAATGTGGCAACACCCAGTAAAAAAAGAAAAAATTCAGCGCCTCAAACAAAAAAGTTGATGTCTCAAAAAGAGCCGCCATTTTGTTTTTTGAAAAAAAAAACTCAAAAAGCTGCGTTGATAAAAATAAGAAAAAATCCCAAAAAGTGAAATTAACCCTAAAACACCTCAAAACAACTGAAAAACACCCCTGATCAGTGAGTGAGTGAGTCAGTGAGTGGTAATCGAGCTTTATATATAATAGATACAACTTTGAGATCTTTTCTAGGCACATGCATGAGGCAGTGGATCACAGGCCTCCGTCAACCAGGTAGTGGAGACGGTCCCCCTGCCCCGCAGGACTTGATAAGGATTGAGCGAGGTATCTTCCAGGGTGATAGTCTGAGTCCATTGTGGTTTTGCTTGGCTTTGAATCCTCTCAGTACCTTACTGAGGGATTCAAGTCTGGGCTATCGGCTTCGTAGAGGGGGTGAGGTCATTTCTCATCTCTTGTACATGGATGATCTGAAGCTGTTTGCACCAAAACGCCAGGTTTTGGTGGAATTGCTAAAAGTCACAGAGGTTTTTAGCAATGCCATCAAGATGGAGTTTGGTGTAGACAAGTGTGCGGTCATGCATGTACAGGAGGGGAGGGTTGTAGATTCTCCGAGTCTACAACTCTCTGAGATAGTGACACTCCGTTCCCTCTCTGAAGCCGAAACCTACAAATATCTTGGTATGTCGGAGTCGTTAGCTATATCAGTAGGGGACGTCAAGCAATCGGTGAAGGAACGCTTCTTTAGTCGCTTGGCAAAGGTACTTAGGAGTTCTTTGTCGGGTGGCAATAAGGTCCGCGCCTTTAACGGTTGGGTGATGCCCTTACTAATGTACTCCTTTGGCATACTAAGATGGACTCAGACCGAGCTGGACGCCCTGGATATACGAGTCCGAAAACTGCTCACAACGTACCGCATGTTACACCCACGGTCGTCTGTTATGAGACTGTACATTCCGCGGAAGGTGGGGGGTCGTGGTTTTTTGAATGCTAAGAACCTTCACAACCGCGAAGTGTGCAGTCTTAGGAGATTTTTCCTAAACAACGAGTGTGGGATGCACCGCGACGTTGTGGCAGTTGATAAAGGCCTCACGCCGCTCTCCTTGGCAAACGAGAACTGGCGACAACTACCGGTGCTCAGCACTGATGATCGCAGGGACATATGGAAGAGCAAGGAGCTGCACGGGAGATTCTATCGGGCCTTAACAGGGCCTGATGTGGATCTCTCTGCATCGGTGAACTGGCTACGCTTCGGGGACCTCTTTGGGGAAACCGAGGGTTTTGTCTGTGCAATTGCTGACGAGGTTATCAAGGTGAATAACTACCGGAAATACATTATGAAGGACGGTACGGTCGACATTTGTCGGGCATGCCGCCGTCCTGGCGAATCCATTCGCCATGTTATTTCCGGTTGTTCTCACCTTGCTAATGGCGAGTATTCGCATAGACATAACCTAGTAGCCAGGATTATTCACCAGCAACTTGCTCTTAAATATGCCCTTGTCGAGTCGGAGGTGCCGTACTACAAGTACGCACCGGTGCCAGTTCTTGAAAATGGTCGTGCATTGCTCTATTGGGACCGCTCTATCATCACGGACAGGACTATTGTAGCCAATAAGCCTGATATCGTTTTGGTAGACCGGTCCCAGCGCCGGGCAGTGCTCGTCGACATCACCATTCCACATGACGATAACCTCGTGAAGGCCGAGAAGGACAAACTCAGCAAGTACCTTGACTTGGCTCACGAGGTGACCGCCATGTGGAGTGTTGATTCGACGATCATTGTGCCGATAGTCGTTTCGGCAAACGGCCTAATAGCGAAGAGTCTCGACCAACATCTTGAGAGGCTCTCGCTAAAGAGTTGGATCAAGAGTCAGATACAGAAGGCGGTTCTCCTGGACACGGCACGTATTGTCAGGAGGTTTCTTTCTCTGCAGCCCTAACCACCGGCAATTTGAGCCCTGCCCGTCCCGTTGCTGGTGGCACTCTAGGTTTAGGTTTTTATAGCATTTTTATAAATCATTGTTTTGTAGCTTTAGCACTTAAGTTTTATAATTGTAATTATTTATTTTTTATAATTATAATTCTTAAGATTTTATATTGTTATAAATCTTTGTTTTATAAATGTGTTGTACAAATTTTAGACCTAAGATTTACAATTAATAAAGAGAATAATAATATTTTAGAAATTTTTGGAAATCGACACCCTTGACTAAGTTTTCATGTACTGTACTCAGAAATGACCAAAATTCGTAGCGTTTTATTTTTTTATTTTATTCTAGAAAACTATGCTTTCGATTATAGTCACTTTTATGATGATCGATTTTGGACATTTAGTAAAAAAAAATTAAGTTCGACTGAGTCATGGTTAAGAATTTTTATGTCAGCTAACTTCGTCCCTCATTTTCTTTAAAAATCATTACTATAGCATTCTTGGCAAGTTGTCTAGAAAAATGGCACATTTAATCAAGATTTCAAAAAGGTAAAATACTTATCATTTCCTTGTCTTATGTTTCCATGAAAAATATTATGAACCAAAATGGGTCGTTCAAAACTTGAACTAGGTGAAGTCTATTAGTATCCCTTACTTGGATGATAAAAGAAAAAATGACCGTAGGTTAGTGGCAGCGGCAAAAATGAATCGTTTGCTATTGCTAAGCATTCCATGATTGGTCGGTTTATGTGATGGGGACCAGTCCGATTGTTTTTTCATAGTATCTCCGTACACATGACATTAAGCAGTTGTCCCCAGCTGAAGGTGCTAGCAGAAGTTAGCCGCCAAACTTATTCAGAGGGCTTATAGCGCCTTAATATCATCTAACTACATGGCTCAATAGTAGCTCTCGTATCTTACTTTTACGGTAAATGCCACATCACCCTTACCATTTTCGTTCAGTCCTCCTTACATACATACATACATAAACGGCCTATATCCGTCCCACAGCTGGGCACAGGCCTCACCTCAACTATAGGGGTGGGCGCTAGCCATACTCTAACACGCGGGCTCAGTGCGAATTGTTGCAGGAGTGTAAAGTCAGTGATATAAAAAAAACTCAGATGTCATCAAGCCGCCCTAAGGCCTTCGACTAAGCATTATGACTAACATCTAACGATGCCAACCGGGACGATCTACTTAAGGTGCCTTCCGAAGCACGGAGAAGTCGGAAAAATACACTACTAGTCTTCCTTGCTCTATTGCAAAGAAATGTCATTCAGCAAGAGTGAGATAAAAAACAGAAATAGGTAGCCTGAGATGCCGGTGACTGTACCACAATCCACACTTAGCTCACTGTGGAGACGTGTTACAGTATGACATTGTAGCAATACAGAATAGTTTCGTTGAGCGTAAGCGTGAACGTTGAGCATTAGTCTGACCTCAACTGGTGACACTTATGCTCAACACTGGGCACACGCAATGTCTTCCGGAACCAACCGCTTAACGTGCCTTCGAAGGACGGAGAAGCTATAATTTTTTTTTTTTTTGGAGTTGTCACCCATCACATTAACCGAACAATCATGGAATGCTTAGCAACAGCAAACGATTCATTTTTGCCGCTGCCGCTAACCTACAATCACTTTTTCTTTATCTTCCAAGCGAGGCATACTGTCTAGTTCAAGTTTTGAACGACCCATTATGGTTCATAATATTTTTCATGGAAACATAAGACAAGGAAATGGTAAGTATTTTACCTTTTTAAAATCTTGATTAAATGGGCCATTTTTCTAGACAACTTGCCAAGAATGCTATAGTTATGTTTTTTAAAGAAAATGAGGGATGAAGTTAGCTGACATAAAAATTCTTAACCATGACTCAGTCGAACTTTATTTTTTTTTACTAAATGTCCAAAAATTATCATCATAAACGTGACTATAATCGAAAGCATAGTTTTCTAGGATAAAATAAAAAAATAAAACGCTGCGAATTTTGGTCATTTCTGAGTACAGTACATGAAAATTTAGTCAAGGGTGTCGATTTCCAAAAAATTCATAAATATTAATATTATTACTAAACCAAGTGACATAGATTTTTTTCCTTATTTTTCCCAGAGCCGGTATGACTTAGCCTATCATCCCGTGCCCGCTTGACGTCACGTTTCGGGACACCCTGTATATGTCACATTTACATGGCAAGGAGGGTTTGCACTTTAAAGATCATGCTTATAGCTAAAGGATGGAAGACTTAGTTCGGTAAGTACTTCATTTCCTGACTAGCGGCCGCCCGCGACTTCGTCAGCATTAAAAAAAGTAAGAAATAGTTTTTTTTATAAACTGTAGCCGTTTCTTATTCTGATCTATTTAAGATATAGGTACTCGTATTATTGTAAAATTTCATTAAAATCCATTCAGTAGATCTTACTTGAAGGAGTAACACACATACAAACTTTCAAGATAAGTACATTTGGGATGTCCACTGCTAAACTTAGACATTTTTAAAACGACATGTCAGACGTTAATAAATTTGCGGTGATGATAAGCGGTTACCGCAGCCCAGACAAGGGTTATCAGCAGCATCATTCGTGCGGTGCCGATCCTTTAAAAACCACATTTTTGAAACTCTGTGTAAAAACTACACACTACAGCCGCGGAGTTTTCATTATATTTCCCCATAAATAATTTCTAGGGGGAAGGAAAATATTGATTTTATGTTTTCATCGTACCTCGCCCACAGTATTTCAAAACTTTTTGAAATGTTGTCCATGAAAACATGCACGGGGTTGCAGTCGAAACTGACCTTTACCAGCGTGTTAACAAAGTTTATCTTGTACAGTTATTTAATTGTACTGGGCCCTTGCCGTAACAAAAATGCATCGAATGAAATTGAACTGTAGTTTGGTGTAATAAAGTACACTTTGGTCTTTAAGCTTCGCAGCCCTAGTCGAAGGGAAGGCTGAGGGTGAACGACCCTCCCTCGTGTTACACAACGTGTCTGCCTGTCTGTCTGTCAGTCGACAAGCCAGGCAGTAATGGCCGCTGTAATGGGGCATCTACATGTTCCTGAATCTTTATTTATTAGCAAGCCACCACCCTCGTCAGTGGAACGGAGGTGTTTACTAGAAATTACGCGATCAATTGAGCTTGACTTTAAATTAAGTTGGGGTGAAAACTGCGGGAAAACTACAGTTCGTTTAACCAACTATCTATGAAAGTGGATTTTTACGCTGAAATTAGCAGTTCGACTTAAAAGCATTTTAGCTTTTATGAGGGTATTAAGATGACATAAATTACC
The DNA here is from genome assembly GCA_950022985.1 of Udea ferrugalis. NCBI lineage: Eukaryota > Metazoa > Arthropoda > Insecta > Lepidoptera > Crambidae > Udea > Udea ferrugalis. Next base: position 412,669 of record OX465527.1, on the reverse strand, counting down.
TTTATTGCACAAAATGGACAATAACACAAAAATGGACATTAAAAAAACCAAGTCATGTATAATTCAGGCGCTCTTATTTCTAAAAAGCGATACCAGACAATTTGGTTAATAATTTATTTTGAGTTATATGCGAAGTCTGAATATTAAGTTGCTTTATTTAAATGCTTAAATTAACATATTTGTTGGTGTGAAAAAAGCTTTCAGTGAATCCAAATCTCAAAAATATTGTAAGGAGGGGAAGTGGAAGTTTTTCGGCTGCTTAACCTATCCAAATAGTAGAGTAACTGCTGGGAGTTTCGTGGGTTTCTTGCCGAGCCTTCTCAGTAGAAACAACCTTCCGGCGCCAGTGGTAGAGTCACATTATGAACATTTATTTTATGTAATGTTTATACCTACATCGTATTTTTATTATGTGTATGTTTATTATGTAGGTAAAATTAAAATTCTTGACGATTCGAAAGTAATGCGTAAAGGTCTACTTCAATAAAGATAGAGGTAGATATTCAATTTAAAAATCCTTCCGGGTTGCTTGGGTAATTTACTTTCTTTACCACTGGCAAGTTCGTTGCAATTATTTGTATGAACACAACCTTACAACACTTAAAGTGTTCTAGACATGGGTTTCAATCTCGAGAGCTTAACCCATAGACCTCGTCGAGGAATTACGTAACTAGTATGATACTTGTAGCAATGGTTGAAAGGAAAGTACACAAACATTCCCAAATATTGGAAGCGCGCCAATTGATTCGATCGACTACACGTCTGGTTGTAGCGTTTCAGCACTCCCTGAAGTCTTGAGAATGCCATTCCTAGATACTTAATAAAATAGCAACCTAATTTTGTAAACCCATCTGTAGTTTTCATTCAGTGAGAGCTGATTACGTAGAGTTGTTGCAAAGATTGAATCATCCGATCCAAAGAGCCTCGTACTCAAACGCGGTGATAAATACTCCCTAGCTTCGGAGATGAATGCTCCCATTAGGAGGAGTTGGCGTCGCAGAAACGGGCGGCAATCGGCGCGCCGATACGAGCGTTACGGGTTGCGGAATTGGTGATTTCTCAACGTCTTCAAGAAGAGTTATATACAGGTTTGATTTTGGTCGCGTGGTTACTTTTTCACGCAGGAAGTTTTCAACAATTGTCATCATTAGCAGCTGAAAGACTACAGCTTGTAGACATGCAGGACCTGCGTCCTCAGTAACCCTGAGACTATAGTTTAATCAGATCACACATCTAACTTGTGAGTTAGTTCATGTTGGCATCAATGTCATCTATTCCCAAAATTCGTCATATTCAGGTGTCGGCAATTTTTGGCGCGTCTGTCACGCACCTGAATAAGGCGTCGACATCTGCGTAAATTAAACGACCCGTCAGAAACCGTGACAGAACCATTTTGTAGCCATTTTGAATCTGGACAGCTGAGGGGTTAGCAATTTTTTAAGCTACGTCACTTTAAAATCGCAAATTTTTATGTCGATGACTTAAGTGTTGGTGCCGCTTGCTACATTGCACATACAAAATCAAGTAAAGAAAAAAAAAAAAGAATTGCATGCGTCGGCCTTGACCACATGAAACCAACTCTGTGAAGAGAAGCAACATGTTATGAGTATTTTTAATGGTTATTTATGGAACAAAAGTTCATACTTAGACGTTGCCTTCGCTCAAAAAAGAAGCCATGAAAGAGAAAGTACCCAAAAAAGTGAATAATAAGCAATTCCATTACTCTTGTGCCTGGAGCCGTGGCCCCTTACTCCGAACGGGTTATGTAACTGCGCCCGTGGCCGTGGCGTAAGGGATCAGATAATTCTGTGTCAGAGAGTTTCGCACTGATTGCGAGCCATCAGCCTGTAGTTGAAACGATTATGTAAACCGTAAAGGCTGAATTCTGCGAGACGATGTCACCAGAAAGCTTTCGTTTTACGAGTATGTGTCGTAGGATCATCGCACAAATCGATGAAAGGTCTCTAGGACAAATTAGAATCTAGGACCCGAAAACATTTGGGCAGAAAAGTAGGAACGTGATGTTGTAGACGTAAAAAATGGGCTCTATTATATTACCTTGTATACTGGTTGTTTATTCTATACATATTCTAATTGTTTTTCGCCCCTCCAAATTTCACGAAACTTGACAAAATTGTACTGGAGTAGGTCTTTTGTTTTCGTTGTTCGTATTGTTCCATAAAAACAGTTAATTTTACACAAATCTGCCGCTGCAGCTGAGGACGTATATTGTGCCGCTGGAGCCTTTTACAGTGTATTCCATGGCAAGTATTCTGAAGAGCGCTATTGTCCTACACTCTCTTTTCCATTCCACCTGGGAGCTAAATGCGCTGGTGGCCTACACCAATTAGTATATGTATATGTTACTGTAAAAGCCCGTATACCAGTCAATCTTAGGTTCTCCCGGCAAATCTTAGTTAACGACATGAGATGGTAAATGTAAGTATTTGTAAAAATGGACGTTATTTTTCGGGCTACACGAATTATTTTTATGATCTTCTGTGTTTAGTTATTAGTTCATAGAAAACAAAAATTATTAAAAAAAAATTAAAAACATTTGGGGGAAATAAAAGAATAGGTGAGCTTATCTCTGAAAAGATATTTCTTCTAGCAGAGCACGTTGACGGAAAACGATTATTTTATTATAGGTCAAAACAATTTTTTTTATCCAAAAAAACAATAGTGCGTGTGCCTTACACTGCAGTTATTTTGTAAGCATCCTGAAAGCTAGTGTCAACTCACTCACACTTAAATACTTCTCCACGTTTGGACTCTACTTTCTCCCAGACTCACTTTACTCTTTTATTTGTATATTCGCCTGTTCAAAAGTGAACGTCATGTTGCTGTTGAAGATGATTGTGACTTTTCCAAAAGAATCTCAAAAAAATCAGAAACTCTTCCAAGATCCTCATTAAAAGTGCCTATTAATAATGGTTCGTATGTGTATTACTTACATACCACTTGCCAGTACACCCGGGGGCGCAACACACCCCACGCGTTTTCGGCGAGCTGATCATTCATGCGTGACTTATGATACGAATAACTAGACACGGGTAGCGACGACGGGCTTATCGAAGGAAATAAATATCAGGAAAAGACGCAACCTAACTGGCTCAGGTTATTTTAGTTATTGTTACATTCTGTGAACTGATTTGGTCGGTATTTTGATGACGATGTTTATTTTAATGTACTAATCATACTACATGGGAAACAAATGTCTTGCCATGCCGCACCAGGCCCCTGCAAACGGGGTAGACCCAAAAAGTGTTGTTTTAACGTCGTGAGGTATGACAGCAGATGCAGAAGAGCAGACCCCAGGCGCCGTAACGGCAGCAACCCGGATAATCGCTAGGAGGATGATGATGACTAATCTTACTAAGAAGTTTGTTGAGCTTGAGAAGGTTGTTGCTTGTAGTTTGATTAGTTGTATAACAAGCAATCCGTCAAAATTAGCAAAATGACAGCTATTACGTCGATTCACTAGCAAACACGCACGACAGAAAGCGATGTGGGCTCATAAATTCCGGGATGATGAGTTGGTGCCTTTTTGGTACTTTATTATCTGTTGAGTTTAGTTGTTGTTACATCTCGTTCTATGTTATTTGGTAGCAAAATAAATGTATTTCTCTTAATCTGTGTGTTATTCTGAAAACAATAATTGCCTGTAGGTAGCGTCGTTTTTTGGTCAGAGCTTACATAATAATCTATTTTATTACAAACAAATCATAACAACTGGTTAGTAGGAAGTGAAATATAAACATAAGATATTATTTTCGTTTTAGTATTATTATGAAGTGTAACTAAACCAAACGCTTCCTAAAAGCAATGACCTCCTATTTGCAAACAACACGTTGGGCGCCACGTTAGTTTGACAATCCAATATAATATCATCTCCCCATTCCTTTCCCAGATATACAACTAATTTCGCGACAACACAGGATCAAAACCAAATGCACGCTCCCGTTCGAGGGTGGTTCAATTATCCAACATCGGTAAGCAAACCCCGGCACGCGTTTCGGAACACTCACCGACTCAGCATCCTTGGGGTTTATTTTGTCAACACTGCACTGCACAACTGTAGTTTGCTGTTTAATTATGCGATATCGTAAGAGGAGCACTGTTGAATGATGCGATGGCGTTTATAACGGGGTCTTTGTGTGTGGCGCGCGAGTTCGCTGACCCAGGAAGCGCGTGGTGAGGCGTGTGTTCGCGCCGGGCGCCGCGACGCACTGACTGGGCTGGCCGGCCGCGCGGGGTGGCTTCGGAAGGTCCCATTGTGCCTTCCGCGTGCAATTAGAAATGTTTGCCGATTCTCTCTGTTGATGCCGGACCGGAACTGCCAAATAAAGGCTGATTTTTATTACCAACGGCTTTCGGATGGCCATTGTTAGGGTCAGGAATTATTGGGATGACCTCGTGAACAAGGATAAAATTTATCGAAGTATCACACTTAATCCCGCCAAGGTTCAAATCGATTTTCAGGTATGTTAGGATGAGAGCAAGAAGAGCAAATGAGACCCTACTTGGAGACACATCGAAGGATTTAATTTTTGGAGAGTTTTAAAGTGTGACAGAACATTGGAGACATTTCCGTTACCTTTTTTCGGTAATCATTATTTCAGTAGCTATGATTAACCGTTGTCAAGTACGTATCTCATAGTAGGTACAAACTTTATTTAGTTTTAGGCTGGACTGGTTGGCGCTGTGTGGGGCAATTTTCACTGATATTCTTATCATTTATTTTAATAGGTCTATTAAAATTAGTGTCGCTAAAAATGCATCATTTAAAAGACAATATCCGGTCATGCCAAAATTGTAGTGGAACTTAAATGTACCAAAGCTCAAAGGTAAATTGAACACGTCAACTTACGCAATCGCGAGGTCACCGCGGTCGCCGACCTCAACATCTGTCCGCAGACTTGGCTGCCGGTGAATCTAGACATTTGGAAACCATAAATTGAAGGGGTTATTTTGAAGTAACCCGGCAAAATGGGAGTAGGATTCCACTTATTTGGCAAGATAGCAAGGGTTTTACAGCACTCAAATGATAATTCAAGTGTTTTATTTTAATGTTTTATTCTTACAAATCGAGGGGAGCCAAGAGGAGGATTCAGCTGGGTTGGGCAGCGTTCGGAAAACTTCGTCGAGTCTTTTCGTCGCCTATACCACAATGCCTGAAAACTAAGGTTTTCAACCAGTGCGTCCTACCCGTCATGACATACGGAGCCGAAACGTGGACACTCACAGTGCGGTTGATGCACCAGTTCAAGGTCGCTCAGCGAGCTATGGAGAGAGCTATGCTCGGAGTTTCTCTGAAGGATAAAATCCGAAATGAGGTTATCCGACAGAGCACCAGGGTCATCGACATAGCTCTCGGAATAAGTAAGCTAAAGTGGCAGTGGGCTGGTCACATTTGCCGTAGGACGGATAACCGTTGGGGTAAGCGCGTTCTAGAGTGGAGACCACGTCTCGGCAAGCGTAGTGTGGGACGCCCTCCGGCTAGGTGGAGCGACGATTTGCGAAAGGCTGCTGGCAGGAGATGGATGCGTCTAGCCGAAGACAGGGCGCGATGGCGCGCATTAGGGGAGGCCTACGTCCAGCAGTGGACCAGCATAGGCTGATGATGATGATGATTCTTACAATGATGCCAATTCTATCATTATGAGAATTGTTTTAGTTTGAAAAGGAATATTATTCATAAACGTGAATAAGATAATAATTGTGGTAGGCAATTAAAAGTGTCAGATAGGTATAACCTGGTATAACGCTATAAACTACCCATACTTTCTAAATTAATGTTTATTAAGTACTAGCAGCCGCCCGCGACTTCGTCCGCGTGGACTTTTCTGTTGAAATCTCCTGAATTTTCTTTGCTATAAACCTTACGGAGCCCAAGACCTTTCCAACGAATGCAAAACCGTGGAAATCGGTTCGTGCTTTCTGGAATTATAGCGTCAGGAAGGAAAACCCGACTTATTTTTATATAGTAGATTATGTCTGCCAATTGGTAGTGTTTACAGGAATAAATGAGAGTCCTTGTTAACTAAAACTTAAAAATAACTAGGTACCTAGTTGTGGAAAGTGTTGTGAGAGAGGCTTATTTATTTATTTATTATTTATTGCACAACGTGATTGTTACAAAGGGCGGACTTAATGCTGAAAAAGGCATTCTCTACCAGTCAACCATAGGGCTAAGCAGAAAAATATAGTAGGCTTCAACATAAAAGGGTACCTGCTTATTTGCTTTAATCCTAATACAAACTTCGGTTATTCAAGTAGCCACCTGGGACTTTTAAAACATAAGGCCAAAATAACAACTACTCTGCGGTGAAAAGTGGCATCCATTTCAGAACGGTCAGGATCGATATGGCGGGAAAGCGCGGAAAGCGCGCGCCATCTTGGGGAGCGTCGCCATGGCAACGAGACGGCAGTGATTGTTTTCATTCATTTCGTTTTACAAACCAAACCATGCCATGCCACTTCCCTTTTCTTGAAGCCATTTAGAAAACCTACTTTTAGCCCCTCTGTTATTTTGTTTTGCATAAATAAAGCAAAAATTGAGATTATCTGAAAAAAAGATATGTTTGAACGCACGCTGTTGGGTCTAAATAGTACGTAGGTACTTAAATCTCCACTTAGCTCCTGATGCAAGATTCATAGGCGATGTGTAAACACTGGCCGGTTAGTGTGAATTTACGAGCCCACCTAAAAGGAGGGTCCCACCAAGCCGTTATTTATGAAGCACCTGCGTCTCGGGACGTTTACTGTCCACCATGGAGTCTTATTGCTCAAGTTGCACACAGAAACAAGGACCCAAGGGATCCTATGGTTCACCTGATACATTTTGAGACTTGTAACAAGTTGTTTCCCTTACCGGCAGTTTTATTAACTATGTAGAGATCTGAAAGGATCACACTGCCACAATGATTGTAGTGTTTGAAGCAACAACAACCAAACGTCTGAGTTATGCTATACTATAAATATTATAGATCTACCAACTTGGCCAGCATTTTCCAGATTTATTTTTTTATTTTCCGATAAAATACTATTATAATACTCAAAACATATTTGACTATTTCTAAACAGCCAACTACCTAGGTACTTATTAAGATAAACACCCAGTTAAGGCACCAACGCGGATGTTACGATCGGACCCAACCTCCTGCTTTTATCCTTTCCCTGAAGGTTGTTTGAAAGAGGTCGCGTTTTAGTCGAGCGATAAAGTATTATTTAACTATAATATCGTTTGTATAATTATATTTTTGAAAACTTTGGATTGAATTTCCGAAAACCTCGCCGTCGTTAGTCTCGTTAGTCACCCGATCCAACGAAAGCAAATGACATGCCCTCGGGATTTGGGTCCAATTTATGAGCCACCTGCAAGCTTACGGGGTGTTTAGTACCTGCCACAGAATCATGTCTTATTGCACCCTCGCCGCACCCCTGTCTCGGGAATACGGGATGAGTTCAGGAAAGTGGGACTCTGCTCTATTTGTTAATCTGTGGGCGAAAAGATCTATGGTTCTGGGAAAGTTAAAAATAAAAAACCTCTTAAGGTATGGTGCCTTTCGGCTGGTAGTGCCTATACTTTAGAACAAACATCATAACTCATCATATTATAGAAACCTACGTTTAACGTCTGCTGCCCTGGTAGATACGCTACCTTCTTTAGTTTAGCACCTATTGCTAAGCGCCTAATGATAACACAAAGTGGAGCTACTGATTGGACTGAACAAAAATTAATCAAACATGAAATCAAAACCAGTGCCATCATGTAACACAAAGTAGTGGCCACAAGGGGTATCAAATGCAGCTCCTCACATCTCTGCTCGGTCAACTTTTGTGGAAAACAGACCTAACAGTGTTTGGCACCTTTTCAGGTCTGGCACCGCTTCCCTCACCCCACCCCCAAACACCACTGTAGGTAGACATCAGCCAAATACTTAAAATGATTGATTCCCTACGCCCACTAGAATATATCGGTTTACCTAACTCACACTCACATAGAAATGTGTTGAAGCCTGAATGAACCTTTTGTCACTGTCGTGAAAACGTTGCCATGTATCGAAAGTCCATAACAGTAATCGTAACTATATTCCAAAGGATAGTTTACGCGCCCTGCCCAGCCGTAGGGCTAAAAGTAGGCCGAAAGGGCTAAAGCTCGGCTTGGCTCACCAATCAGGAACGGTGGCGTGACACGCGAAATGCACCCACAGCACACGTCACGCAAAACGCGTAGCCTTGTTGCACACTGAAGGATAAGCGACACAAGATAGGTCAACCTTCGAAACATGTCTAAAAAAGGACGAGCTACTGACTTGAATAATTACGTTATGGAAAACACAAAAAAAGCCGAGCAACTCGGTTATCGGCGATAGACACACCTCTTAATAAATTGGAATATTATGGGTTTCGGAATTTTCAGCTCGTATTTGCGTGGGATCTTGAGTAATCCTTGAGTATATTCTTCAAATAATGTTCTGTGAACACAAGCCTTGCACTCACATAGCACGACAGGCTGAGTGCGGGAATTTAAATGAAAGCTTTTTGCTACTGTATATAAAAACTGTGTTCCCGAAATCAAAAATCATTTAATTCTGCTTAGTTTTATGTCAGAATGCAATCCAATCACTTTTAGTCTAACTTTGGCACTCGTTTCTCGTTCGCGTTTTGTAAGCACTAAATAATATTTCCTTCTTCCTTACTTATCAATTTTAATGTTATTCTAGATACACCTATAGTGCCATACCCTGTCTATCATTTTCATTTGGCCTTGCTATTAGTAAGCTAACAACCCCTCAGATAACTGGACGACTGGCTCTAGGGCTAATAAAAAGAAATTACACAACTAATTCTTTCGAAGGCTTCTCCGGCCGAAGGGGTCAGAACTGGGTCACGAGGACTGCACCCACGTGGCACGTGACTCCCGGTTGGTGTGGTGTAGCCTAACTAGTTTGTGAGTTTTATTGGTTTTGGAAGCATTTATTATTAAGATTGGCTTCTACTTAGGAAGGTATGAGTGCTAACTGCTGAAATAACTGTGTATCACAGTTGGGGCTTGTTGCACAGTTATGACAGTGAACGAATCAACACACGCCGGGTCGGAAATGCAATGACCGCAATGCAGTGACCCCGACCGAAATCTTAAGATGGATTTTGATGTAGGTAATTTTTTTCGGGCATCTCTGTGGTTCGGAAACGAACGCGTTCACCAAAATTCAACTGCAGGAATTCGGATCAATCTTGTATCTATACCATCTCAATTCTCAATGCATGATTGTTTGCACCCTTGTCTCATAAAATAACGTCAACATACAACAAGAGATGATAAAACTGTTATCGATATGCCTTTGATCTTGTGCAGTGATCTGCATGAGCGAATCCATCACTGATCCTACTAATGATATCTGCTCACTAAATATCCATCTATTCCTGTACCCTATCTACCTATCAGGGTTATGTTTCTACCTATCGCGTTGGTCAATTTATCCATTAGGTGTTGCAGACCGCCACTAGTGCATATCGTGGCCGCTTACTGCAGTGTGGTATACTCACTGGTGTAAGGTTTTGATAGTTTGAAGAGTTTTGCAACTTGTATTTATGGTCAAGTGACGGGATTTCGGGTGAGTAGAGTGATATCGGTGATCAGTGATGTTTAGCGTCAAAAACAACCACACAACAAACGTAACTAAGTAGATACCTACCTACTAAGTGAAAGTTTCGCCCTTATTTTCTAATAAATTCTAAGTCCTGCGCATTGCAAATGCAATTCACTGCAGATGAAGGTAGCTGTGAGATCACATTATTTCGTGAAACTGAATTGCAAAAATGTTCAAATTATGTAGAGTCCAAAAGTATCTAGGTTAGTGTTTAAGCTTATTTTACTAGCCTAAAATAACTCCTTCTTGAAGCCAAAATAATAAAGCTTAAAATTAGTTTCATTATCGTAGATAGAAAGTAGGAAACCAAATCAATAGTGAGTGGGACAAATCAGTCAATCTAGTAACTTTGGTAAGAAACAACAACCTATTCCAATGGCGTATTAATCGTAAAAGATCCTTAAGGAACGTTAGTTACGTGTAGGCAGAAGGTAGACAGAATAAACCCGAATCGACAAATGTCTTCTGATGGCTCACCGTACGTCATCCTTGTCGTATGCCGGGACACGCGCATGCATGTTTGATGAGACGAGAGCCCGCGAATCTTATTTATGACATAGTCTTCCTATAAGGGATGCCACGAGAGTTCCGAACCGGTGGTAAAGTCACTTTATGTACCTACATGTATTTTAAGTATTGTTTATAAATTAGATTATTATTTGTATGTTTATTAAGTGGTTAAAATTAAGATCCTTGACGATTCGAAAGTACTGTGTAATGGCCTACTTGAATAAATAAATAATGAATTTTAACTCCAGACTGAGAGCGCACTTTTTAAAGTCACTTATAAAGGTTCACCCATCCAGAATACTGCGGTTGAAGAATACTGGTCTTATCTAATATAATTACCATGGTCGATGGTAACATTTAAATAGGTAGAAAGGGCAAGGAATTGCATAGCTAAGCGGAGAATGGATGTGTACGGCATCGCGGCTGGGCGGTCTAGATTGGATTGTTTTCAGCTCAGCTTATCAAGACGTGCTGACTAGAGCGTGCGAGTTGTGTTTAGCGAGAGAGCGCTCATATGGTCCTCGTAACATAAAATAAATATAAGTTTATTTACGTAAACTGACGTGCCATTGGACAGGACACAACGCGAGTTTTAGAGTGGATACCGTTTAGTGGAAGAAGAACGCGTTAGACGCACTAGACGCCTTCGCTGGTGGAATGCTGCCCAATACAGCCTAAACTACGTCTACCGGCCCTTCCGGAAATATATGGTAAGGCCCAAGTTCAACATTCCGTGTATCTAAGGTTTTTGTAAAATTTGAAGAAAAAAAGACCACATCTCTGATAATGTTCACAATCTAAGTGTAAGTAAGGAGAAGAGTTTGTTAAGTTTCACACAAGTGTGACACCCCTACTCCGATCCAGGTGGTAGACTTAGTAGGTGAGGGTGATAGATCGCTGACGTACCGTGTATCGCCCCACACCTGTGCTCTAGAGATAAGATTTATGTCGTTATAGTTACGAACTTTTAGTTTTTCCTTATATCGAGTGGGTCAACCAAGTTCACTTAACACTTAAAAGCATCTCACAAACATATTGCAAGGTGACTTCTTAAAAAAGGAAACGATAAAACATAAGCTTCAAATCTTCGTGGCGGGACTAGTGGGTTACTAATCAGAGCGATCCTCAACACGAGCCAATCCGAAGGGTCAGTCAAGTACTCACTGAAGCACAGATGAAGCAGTCTGTCTGTGTATGAACTAAGTGCGCGTGAGGCTTTAAGTCATTTCCCTACAAAATTAGGAAGAATACCAAATCAAACTGTAGCAAGCAGACGATCAAGTTAACGTGCTCACCTGACTGAGGGTGATCGATATAATAATAATTATGTTTGCGAAAATCGCTACAAAGATCCGAAATAGATATAAACTCTTATTTTTGCCAGTAGATACCTATGAAACAGAAGACCACATAAAGCAAAATGTTTATTTATTTATTTATTTATTCTTTTAAAAAAAAAAAAGTACAATTGGCGGACTTAATGCCTGGAGGCATTCTCTACCAGTCAACCGCAAGGCATAACAGAGAATTTCGGAAGTTTGGGCTGTGCAACTTGCTAAAGTTAAAAAGATATGAGGGTGGTACATAATTTAATGAATATACTGAGTGATAAAAATACATAAAGTAATATAAAACGATAAAACTTACTTTATTAATATGACGTTATTACATTTAGATGTGATGTTATCTAAATTAACTATTCAGTAAGGGAAACACCGGCCGAAAGTAATGATAAGTTGAGAAAGACAGTAATAGGTAGTCACCCTAACTTCCTCAGACTACCCCCATCTGTTCTTATGTGCACCAATAATTGAGGGACGAACAAGAGTCAATACCGAGCAGAAGGAGAGAATATAAACGAAACAAAAAATAATAATAAAATAAACGAAAACTCACCCCACATTTCGATTTTGTTCGAATCCCTGTTATTTTCTTACTTCCTTCTTACTTCTCCTTCACATTTCACTAGATACATCTGGAGCTAGTAAATATCACATGACGGTACTAGAAAGTACTTTTTTTCGCTACCTGTGGCAGATCCGCTTTGTCAAATGTCAAAGGAAAAATCCATTTTCCACTACAAGACGACGTAAATTCATGTTGTTTGCCGTCAAACCTAGTGATTTTTCCGTTTTTACTATCAATGAAATAATCATTCCGTCCTTACACAAAACACAAATAGTACAAACAACAATAATGAGGTAAGTTAAATTTGTTAAACGCGATAGTTTTCCAGCGGGTGGCCTGCGATCAGCTGTGGAACTGACGGGTGCGTCATTACTAGATTACCAACACGCAGATAAAAATAGTTGTTCGGATCATCATTGACTGATTTGAGTGTGGGGTGTTGTTGTGATATTGCAGATAATATCTCATGAGCGTGGTGAGGCGGTGTTTTTGTGACAACTTGCGGTGGCGGGGCGCAGCGCCCTGGCGAGACCATGACACGGCCAGGCCCTCCCCATGAAAACCTGCCGACCGTGAGTACTGTTCTTCATCATCGAAATAAAAATCATTGTGACTGATTTTCTTAATCAACTGACTGTTGTCATCTTGTTGTTTAATGCGCTCAATTAACAACCAATAAATTCTTTGTTTGCTTTCTACGAAATTTTTATTGAATTTACACAGCACACTACCACATTAATGTACTATATTAAGTTTCTTCTCTGTTGCTGTTCACTGCAACCCTTTGATCACAACATGTTATACCTCTTTATTTGATTCTCACTACCGTTATAATAATATTATTATAATAAATAAAATTAGGTACACAAACATATTTGACTATAAACACTTCATTTCATTTAGCAAGTATAGTTCAAATATTTGAAATTATGTTGAATGATATTGCTACTGGTGTATCATCAATAAATAGGTTTTTGGGCAAAAAAGATTCTGTCTGTCTTTGTTGGTTTTTCTGACTGCTTGAAAATTCTTGGGCTGGCAAAGCAAAATGCTGTCTCTTGTGTTGTTACACATATGTATATGTTGTGGTAACCTCTTACCATGAGCACAGTATACAGTTTCATTGTACTATGCCATGATGGGAATTGCATGCTCACTCACTACTGGATGTTGTATATAAAAAACTGCTATTCTGCTGTTAAAAAAAACTATTCTGCTCTCACAGAAGAAAAACAACTCTTTCAAACTATTCTATATTTAGTCATTTTAATAATCCAAACTTACCCATGTAAATACAAAAGAGTACCTAACTATCAAGTTTCTTGCCATAGTCTTTTGGGTGGGCCAAGCTCATGTGTTAAAAAGGCTTTATATTATTTTGGCTTCAACTGTGCTTTGTCACTATATGAATTATATCATGATTTGATTTGAATGTTAATTGTTTTTTTATTTATCACTCATTGTTCTCTGAAATGGAATTGGAATGTTTGGACACTTGGACAGAACAGCCACAGTCAGTGCTTATCAGCTGGATAGTGCTGTGCTTCATTCTGTTTATTTCATTTTAATGTATTTATTTTGACTTCATTTATTTTTTCAGAGTTGACCGCTAGTAAATGAAGGGCAATGTCAATATTCAAAGATTGTGACAGTGTATGTGCCTTAGTATTTTGTAGAAATGCATGCTTGTTGTTTTTTTGAAACTAGTTTTATTACTTTTTGCCTAAATTATGCATTCCATTTAGTGATAAACATTACAATATGAATCTATGATTACGCATGTTGTGTAATTTTTTCATATCCTGGTTTTACATATTTTTCCTGTTTTTTCCCCATAAGCAGATAAAGTTGTGAAGATTGGTCTCCTTTTTATGAATTCTCATAGCTTATCTCTTTGTTTGATCCTCATCCAGTGGTGGCAAAATATAAAAGAAAATCAATCAGTCAATGATTGAATTTAATCCTACGTCCTGACATAAATGGAACCTAATTGTGTCGCTAATATTTCTTGTTCAGCACAAAATAATGAGAAAAATCAACTGTAAAGTGATAGCAGTGAGGATGGTTTGATTTACATTTATTATTTGTATTTTAACAAATAAAAGAAATGAAAATTTGTCTTTGCCACTGTATGTAATTGTGAAACACAGAGATATACATAGAAGTCAGATAAATTATGTCTGTTGTTAAAATTGATAGTGCTTGCGAACTGATAACAAAGGGAAAAATTATCTGCAGGTTTTCTTATGTTCCTTTTAGTATGTAGATTCAATATTCTCTAAATATTATCCCTTTTAGACAGTCATGTGTTTTTTGGTCCTCTGGTGTTGTGGTCTCTTATCAATTATCATACTAACTTATCCAAAATGCCCAAAAATATACTTAAGAGTTGCACTAACTCTGGCAGTACCAAATCATACTTTCCTGTACTTCTATCTTTGTCTATCACCCAGAACCGTCATTTATTAGGCCCGTGTTTCGGATTGCTTCGTGGATTTTGAGGTCGCACTCTTGCACAAGTGGACGATGGTTCTGAGTTATAAAAAAGGATAAGCACAGTAAAGTACGAGTCAGTTCAAGTCAACTGTTATGCATCTAAAATAATGCTGGATTCTTTTCGTGAATTTAAAAATAATACTGCCTGGGGCATGCAACTCAAGTTGACTGAATAAGTAAGTTTACGACTTAAATTAGACCTTCCATAAATGGGCCCTTCCCTCTCCCTGTCCTCACCACAGGTAGACAATTCAAATGTTTCACTAAGCCTGAAGCTCAGAATTTTAATATTTAAATTTTTATACATAGGACGTCTATAAGTCTATATAACCCCTTCCTTCCCTGGTCATACGATGCCACTTTGTTGACCCCCCCCAGCCCTTAGTGGTGACGTAATTTCTGAAGGGCTCTTAAGATGGCTGTGGTGTTTCAGGTGAAGCTGGTGGTGGTCGGCGACGGCGGCGTGGGCAAGAGCGCGATCACCATCCAGTTCTTCCAGAAGCTGTTCGTGACGGACTACGACCCCACCATCGAGGACTCGTACATCCAGCACACGGAGGTGGACGGCCAGTGGTGTGTCCTTGATGGTAAATAAAAATCAGATTGTCATATAGACTTTGAGATGTATTTGAAAAGTTCACTCTCATAAAGGTAAAGAGTAAACTGGCTCGCTAATAAACCTTAATTTGGGATGTCGTGGACTGGAGTTATGAAGGGAAAGACCTCTTCAGAATAATATAGGTAACACTTGTCTTACTGACTTGTTAGTCTTTGCAGTCTGCATTTATGAACTGAAAATGTCTATTCACTCTTGCCTTGGCCTCACATACACCAGCCTCGGTGTAAGTCTGGAAATCAGACGCAGGGCGTCCTTAACGGTGCGGACCAGAAAGGATGCTGTAAACCGTTTATTGCGAAAAGCTGAAAGGCCATCACATGCGTGTGTAATGAGGCTAGCCTTCCTGGCGTCTAGTAGTCCGGTGGTGGAAATTGGGTTATGTAGTTTGGTTCCCACAAAAAGCCCTGGCGTTGCCTTTATTCCGGAATGTGTGTTGCAGTCCTGGACACGGCGGGGCAGGAGGAGTTCAGCGCGATGCGCGAGCAGTACATGCGCAAGGGCGACGGCTTCCTGCTGGTCTACTCCGTCACCGACAAGCAGAGCTACGAGAACATCCGCCACTTCCACACGCAGATCCTGCGCGTCAAAGACAGGTATGCATCGACTGGTATTCACAGTTCTAAATACAAAACTGGTGTTTGACTTTCCGTGGCGGATTAACATACGCCTGACGCCAGCAGCTGTTTATACTTACAGTCAAGTTAGAGATATACGAATATAGACCCCAACCCCACCCACCCTCAACTCTTAACACTCACTCACTCACTGACATAAACCTTTTTGTAGAATTAATAATATTATAGTAATGCAAGTAAATTATAACATTCTCACATGCTCAGTTTTGGGTAAAATAGTTTGAACCAACATTAGTTATTAAGACCTTATGGACATTATTTTGTGTGAAATAAATATCATTTCTTGCCGCCCAATTCATAAACGTCAATCAAAGTTGAGCATTCCCTTAAAGAGCATTCCCTTAAAGCCTTTACTTGAATCACGTCACTTTTTAAGGGATTCGTAGACTTGTTAAATTTTAATTGAAGGTCGTGATTCAGGGGTTAGTTGTTTTTAAAGGGTTCAGTATTCATAGACAATTATTTGGTTCTCCAGAGAGTCGTACCCGATGCTGGTGGCCGCCAACAAGGTAGACCTGGTGCACGTCCGCGCCGTCAGCGAGGAAGCGGGGCGCGAGCTAGCTCGGCAGCTAGGAGCTCCCTACATCGAGACCAGCGCCAAGGAGCCGCCGCTCAACATCGACGCCGCCTTCCACGAGGTCAGTCAGAGGGCTACACGAGACCGGCGCCAAGGAGCCGCCGCTCAACATCGACGCCGCCTTCCACGAGGTCAGTCAGAGGGCTACACGAGACCGGCGCCAAGGAGCCGCCGCTCAACATCGACGCCGCCTTCCACGAGGTCAGTCAGAGGGCTACACGAGACCGGCGCCAAGGAGCCGCCGCTCAACATCGACGCCGCCTTCCACGAGGTCAGTCAGAGGGCTACACGAGACCGGCGCCAAGGAGCCGCCGCTCAACATCGACGCCGCCTTCCACGAGGTCAGTCAGAGGGCTACACGAGACCGGCGCCAAGGAGCCGCCGCTCAACATCGACGCCGCCTTCCACGAGGTCAGTCAGAGGGCTACACGAGACCGGCGCCAAGGAGCCGCCGCTCAACATCGACGCCGCCTTCCACGAGGTCAGTCAGAGGGCTACACGAGACCGGCGCCAAGGAGCCGCCGCTCAACATCGACGCCGCCTTCCACGAGGTCAGTCAGAGGGCTACACGAGACCGGCGCCAAGGAGCCGCCGCTCAACATCGACGCCGCCTTCCACGAGGTCAGTCAGAGGGCTACACGAGACCGGCGCCAAGGAGCCGCCGCTCAACATCGACGCCGCCTTCCACGAGGTCAGTCAGAGGGCTACACGAGACCGGCGCCAAGGAGCCGCCGCTCAACATCGACGCCGCCTTCCACGAGGTCAGTCAGAGGGCTACACGAGACCAGCGCCAAGGAGCCGCCGTTAGTACTATACGTTTAGGCAGAAATTGTGTGCCCTCAATGGTTAAACGTGTTCTTGAGTGGAGACCGCGTCTCGGCAAGCGTAGTGTAGGACGTCCTCAGGCAAGGTGGAGTGATGATTTGCGCAGGATGGCTGGCAGGAGCTGGATGCGAGCAGCCGAAGATCGAGCTCAGTGGCGTGTAATGGGAGAGGCCTATGTCCAGCAGTGGACTGCAACAGGCTGATGATGATGATGATGATGATGATGAATGGTCAATAAAGGTAAATATTCTTGCCAGTTCATCTCAGTACAGAAACAACTTTTGTGGTGAGATAGATGTCGCTACACACACACACACACAAACACACCCACCCACCCTACTTCCACTCCAATGCTTGGGTGCGTCCCGAATTGAGATATCGCGCTAACGGGCCATCTAACGTCAGACAGCTTTACGTCATGGGTGACGTCACTTACGGCGCCATTGCGCTCACAACGATAACGCTCCAGACCGTTATCGCTGTGAGCCTTATGTCAGATTCATAAATGAAACGTCAAATAGACATTTTCGCGTAAAAAAATTTTTGCTAATATTCCTCAGAATAAATCTTTGCTAGGACAAATCTTTTTCTGTGATAACGAAACAGAAAGTTTTACCACAAGAACCGCAAGTTTAACCTGGGAATGATAGAAATTAAAAGTTGTGTCGGTCCGAATTGGTTTTGACGCTGACAGCGCTGTGAGCACTGTTGACGCGATATTTCAATTCGGGACGCCTGTTATCGCCGTGAGCGCTCACAGACTTGTAATCGCATTACGGACCGCACAGCTTATTGAATTGAATTGATGACGTGTCTCCCCTCCTCCCCAGCTGGTGCGCATCATCCGCAACCACCCGCAGCAGGAGGAGAAGCAGCGTCGCCGCCGCAAGCTCGCCGGATGCTCCCTCCTTTAGGAGCTCACACCTCCTTCTGAACCACTCACCGCTCCACTCTGGGAGCTGGGACCAGGTAAACTCTGCACCGTTCATGCCGCGAAGGAAGGAAGTCTTTTGATAAGTCCGTGCATCATACCACTGAGAAATCGGGTTTTGGCAGTAGGAATGGAAATACTTTTTAACAAGTCGGTTCAAGTAGTTCTCGGAATTCCACTCAGTGAGTGACCGAGCTCACCTCTGGTAGCTGGGACCAGGTAAACTCTGCAACTTCATGCCACGAAGGAAGGAAGTCTTCTGATAATCTCTTGCAGTGCTAAACCAGGTTTTGGCAGTAGAAAGCAATGGAACTCCGTACAACAAGTCCATAGTAACCAGAATACTCCAGTCAATGAGTGACCGAGTTCTTCTCTGGTAGCCTGGGACCAGGTAAACATTGCTTTGTTCTAAGTGTATGTATGAAGAAAGAATTCTCTATAAGATCACACTACTTCACCTGCTCCACTCAACCTATCCTGCTCTAGCAGCTAAGAGGGATGGGGTAAGCATTGCACTGTTCTTATACCATGAAGAAAGATTTGTAATAAGGTGAAACTTACACCAATTCTGGACCAGTATGGATGACCCCTAAATCTGGTTCTAGCAGTAGGAAGCAGTGGAACTACTCTCTAACAAAGTGTCTGTAGTAATGGTACTAAACTTGGCAAGTGACCGAGTTCTGCTCTGGTAGCCTGGGACCAGGTAAATATTGCACTTTTGTAATGCCAGGAGGAAGTTGAAGATTTATAATAAGTTCCACCTTTTGTCAACATTTCACCGATTTCGGCCCTGGTAGGTGGGACCAGGTGAAGAGTGTTTAATGCTACGTACCGAGACAATTTTTTTTTATGGTTACACTCGCACGTCTGGGCTTATACCATTCAACATTTTATGTTTCACTCCCGCAAGAGCATTTGTATCTTTCTTAATTATTGCAATAATTGATGGAGCATTCAAGTAAATAGGTTATTATTTATTTTGGTGAAGAACCTTAAGGGGACATCAAAAAGCAAATGGCGTCTAACGATTGAACAAATGAAACACAATTGTTTTGTGGATTCAAATGACTTAAGCATTACTAAATAAACCAAAGAAAGCATATACATTTGTATGCAAAAGATTATTACTCTATGAAAATAATTCGAACGACTATTATACTCGTACATAAAAGTTTATTATTTAAAAATAATTTATTTGCGAATAAAATATAAAAAGGACCAGGTTTATTCTGATCTGATAATAATACTTAGTATAATCAAGATCTGATTAATATGAAATGTTATTTAAATGATTAGTATGAATTATTGTAAAAAATGCACTAAACATTGCAGGGTGATGTAATTTAACAGTGTTTAGAAAGACAGAAATTATGTCTTATTTCTTATTGCACACTACTTTTTAATTAGTAAATGTTTTTTTCCATTGTAATAGACGATTATTTTATAATTGTTTAAGAATTTGTGATTTGGCAGTGATTAAAACCAGTGTATAAACATGTTCTAATTTCTAATTAAAAAGTAGTGATGTAAATTCAACACATATAATGTAGTTTGTGTATGTGCATTTAATTCTGGAGCTGTGTAGGAATACATATTTCTTACATAAGCTCACAAAGTAACCTTTATGAGATAGGCTTAGGTTTAAGCAGTATTATGGTTCAACGTTGTCTGCGCGACAATAAACAAACATTGGGCATTTTAATGTTATTGCATTTAGTCATAGGAGTATTTATCACACTACAGAGCATTTATTTCAGACTGTACATAATATTTACAAAGACTTGTTATAAGTAGTTTAACATTTTATTTTCATGTTTTATATTTAATTTATATCAAAATACTATTGAAACTATTCGAAGGAATGTTCTTAAAGTTTGCATGAATAAAATGAATGATTATTGCCGTCGTAAAAATACTGTTTTTAAACAGACAGACACATTCTTAGAAAATTGAATACGATCTTTATTCTATTCGTGCAAGCTCTAAGCATTATATTCATGTGTGCACAGTATAAGCCTGAAATGTAATATGTTGCACAAACAATTTTATAGAATTATTTGCAATTGCGAAGTGAAACTGTTGTAATCCAGTAATCTATACAAATATTATAAAGAGGAAAGGTTTGATTTTTTGTTTGTTTGTTTGTTTGTATGAATTGAATAGGCTCCGAAACTACTTGGCAGATTTGAAAAATTCTTTCACTGTTGGAAAGCTACATCATTCCTTAGTGACATAGGCTATATTTCATTTTCAAAAAAATAGGCATCCTTATTAAAATTACGAAAAAGCGGGTAAATATTTTTTCACATACAGCTAAGTCCACGCGGACGAAGTCGCGGGCGGCTGCTAGTTTAATATGATTTGCATAATATTTTTTATATTTTTATGAATGTGTAACTCTAGGATTAAGTACCATATTAAGACCAATATAGACATGAACAAATAACCCTGATATAGTCGCCGTTATAGAAACCCCATAGCTAATTGTGAAATAGTGAAGAGTACAATATTTTTATAGGTAGCTGGACGATAATACAGACAGTATAGCAACATTATTGACCAGGTGCCTAAGAAAGCTGTTCGATCGAATACCCCATTATATAAAGAAATCGGACCCGTCGAAGGATTTGTGAGGTCCAGGACAATAAGAAAAGTACATACCACGAAGCCTATTAGCAAAATCCACTAACTGTTTTTAATGAAACATCAGCTTTATCGATTAAGGTCTAATTATTGAACTTGTGTTAAAACTGAACAAAAGTAATAGCACCGCCATCGCATTTGTACAAAACAAAAAAGTCAGCTCAAAAATCGGTTTATGGATTTCGCAACATTTTCTTTTTAATGACTTTCATTCAAATAACGAACACGAACAGCTTTGTAGGAACCTTATTACGCGAATCAAAGAGCACTTACGTCTATTTTGGTAAAAATGGGATAATATCTAAAGGGCTCAAAAATTAGAAGTTGTTTGAAATCGTCTAAATTCCAATTTAAGAGCATGACGTTAACGCCTTAAATGATCTAGCCTTCATTAAAGTAAACGTTTTTAAATGCGTCTGTAAACATAAAATACTCACGATCATATCCCAAACAAACGGGTTAGTCAGAGGCACACTGATTGCCGTCATGGTGAACGAAACATTCATGCGACGGTAAAAATGGTCAAATACTATTTTGTTTTCGAAGTCTTCAGCTAATTCACGAACTCTGGTATTTTTGGAAGAGTCCTGATGTTTCCCCAACACATAATGGACATAAGTGCTCTAGGCTTTGTGTCATAAATACATTGTAAACAAAAGAAACAATAATTGGAGCATTTTCTCGCCCAAACGTAAAAACCCCAGTCTGCTTAGCCTAGCTAACTGACATGTTCCAAATCTATCTAAGGATCATATATTTCTACATCTAAGGCTGATATTTAAAACCAAAATTAAAGAGATTCCAAAGAAAATTTATTTAATTGAACAAATTAATGTAGTCCTAAGTTTATTAACATAATATCGGGCTGTCATGTTGATGTTACATTTACGTAATATGCCTATGTTTGAAAAGATCGCATGTGTTTGTCATAATGTTGTTTAAATTCAAATTTTTTCACTAACAATAGCTCGTAAGTACTTTTTGTCACTCTATGGAAAGCAATTTCTGATATAAAGTATTATTATTATTATAGTGACAGCTTGAGTTAAAAACATAACAAATATAATTGTGTGTGTACAGACATTTCATCCCCGTAGCTTAAGTAGTGTAACGTTAAGCTTAACGAAAACGAAAAGGAATTGAAATTAAATTAAATAATGTTTAAAACGTTTTGTAAGTGTTTCCGCGAGTTAATGTCTAAGGCCTACGTAGACTACACTAACCTTAGCTTAGGAAATTAGAGTGTATAGTGTGGTTCAGGTTTATGTGGATTTGAATTTAAAGACACAGGTTATACGTTAATTATAGAGCGAACAAAAATCGAAAATAAAGCCGGCCTCGAGGCTCGTGACGCGCGCACCGGTCGCTTCCATGTTTTGGAGCAGAGTCCGAGCGACAATAATAACTTAAGGTTCAAATTTCAATAGCAAGATAACTGCTGGGTCAAAGCCGAGCAGTTGCCGAGCTGGCATAATCGGTGCGTTCCTAGCGAAGAAACTACCTCGCGCTATAATCTGTGTTTTTAAATCTCACTCTGAATGAGCAACATTTAAAAAACGATTTATGGTCTCGGATTCAAAATTGTGACGACTAATCTGTACCTTTTTGGCAGCATTATTGTTAAGAAGGTAAAGGTGTAAATGTTCTGGCAGTTATTTTATCGAAAATTATCTTCAATACAAATCTTGTCGCCACATTATGAAACACAAAATAAAATAATTGAGTATTTAATTTGGTACAGTCGTTCTCACTGAAAAAAGTATTTAACAAAAATAGTTTAGCTAACCGAGGAATAGTCAAACTTTGTTTATTAACAAATAAATTTTATTTACGTTTAGACAAACTGCTACTGTTGCATTTTACATAATCATTTCAGTTGATTCAGTTTGGTTCTCAGCTACCAAAGTTATTGTTATTTACTGTCAAACTCGGTTTTGGGACCTTGTAACATAACATTGTACTGGTTTATTAACCAAACTCTACGTTATAATTTATCTTAGGTTAGACTAATTAGTTTGTTTTAACATAAATAAAGTGTTGTTTATTAACTTAGTAAAAAAGTCTTTGCAGCTAAATAGTTTTGTTGAAAATTGTTAAAGAAAACTTCTACAAATAAAATAAAAATTTCAACTATTTTGTAGGCGGCAATTAAAATTATGTTGCACGTAACGAAACGTTTTTGGGAATTTCCCGCTCGCAGGCGTTGACAAGCGAGACCTATAGAAACCTGTTCATTCCGTCTTGCGTGCGAGTCATGGCGCGCGCGAGTGCTTTTTTTACTTATTTTTTTCCCAAATGAATTACTATTCAAACAAAAGTATTATCAATCCGCTTACGAGAATGGAGGTGCCACCAGCGGACGAAGCAGTTGAACGATTTCTGACTATCTGCGGTCGTGGGGCCTGGAAATGTACTTACGTTACAAAGTTTTTGGGTCTAAAAAAATATTTAAGAAACACGCTTATGGTATTATTTTAAGACTCCACGGACTAGTAGTCGTGACACTATTGGTTTCTATGTATTTCTATGAAATACCATCGCTAGCTTCGCATCCCTTACTACGTATGTTTTCATACAAAGAACCAGTATTGGCGCGACTGATAATCCGTGAAGTCAGCTGGGAAATTCTACCTCTATAACTACTAAAAAGTGATGTAACTGTTAACCAAAAGGTTCAGTTACACATTACATGATAGAACTGTTACTACTAAATCTATAATACAGCTACGAAAAACAAAATAGTTTGGTTACCAATAACCAAACCCGTAGTTATTTATAACAAAACAGTTATATACGTAGTAACATAACAAGTGCTCTATTTTTACTTTAATTGCTTTATTCATCGTAACACAAATATTAAGTAATTTACTCGAACACTTTGGTTACTCTTAAACTATAAATTTATTGGGGAGTAATCATTTTTGTTTGATTTCTAATAACCAAACTATTTTAACAAAACCGAGTTTGTCTACTAAGAACTATACTTATGTAGTCACTATTTTTATGTAACAGGTTACACAATTTTTGGCTATTTATGACTAAATACTTTTTTCAGTGTGAAGTTATGAGAACACTATTTCGGCGATTCATTTTTATTAACTCGTGTTTAAGCTATAGCTTAAAGAGTCTTGTATTGAAAAATAATCCTTGTTGCATGAAATATAGTAGCTGTCTGAATTTATTTGTTTCAAACAAATTACTCATGTCCTCCATTAAGTTTGAATGTTAGAGGTAGTTGAACAGAGCTTCCCAAAATATGTTAACATTTTGTTTGAGCCAATGTACTAGGCAAATGTACTAGGTGTATCATACAGCATGTTGTCTTCAAAACCTCCCAACTTATACAGAGTGGTACCCAACTGAGCTTGAAACACGTTCCAATATGCAGTTGGCCAGAATTAAGTTTAAAAAGCGTTAAAAGCGGATGGTTTTAAATGCAAACTTGCAAACTTCCAATTTATCTAAAATATTAACCATAATTCTGAACAAATTTTTAATTTTCGGTAGGTTCTGAAATAACTTGCTAACACAATAATATTGCAATTATTAGAATGGTCCGCTGAATGCGAAAATTTGCTCTAATTAATATGTTTTCTACAAAGATAGGAAAATAAAAAAAGGAAATTATGTCTTAATAGGCATGTATTTAGTAGACCATTCGACTTCTTCCACAATAGGTACTATATTTTTTATCCTACCTTTCCAAATATTTACAGCTTTAAAATGTGTAATTGTATTTAAAGGAATAAGTTTTTGTTATTATGGGCGACTCCTATGGGGTTCCTATTGGAATTCCCTAAATCTGGCCGAGCTTTCAGTTCAGAAATCAGGAGTTCATCGTGCCAAGATATCTTTTTATTAACAACTTTAAAAATGACATAAAACCGAACACAAAAATAATACAAAAATATAAAAGTAAAACCATTCCAAAAAGGGTCCATTCGTGGACAGTTATTGTAATTAAATTATAATTGATGAAATTATGTTTTCGTCTATAGTATTCACATAGTGTGTGAGTTAAAGTGTGTATTGAAGGGCCGTTATGTAAAGCTGTTGTTATCAATAACTGCAAAATTGTCAAGGGATCTTAACAGATTTAGATAAACAGTTGTTTTGAACTAGATCCCCACTCAAAGATCCTATCCCAAATTATCCCAAAATTTTGATTGGAAAGTAACTATAAGAGTATCTCCCGTATTTTGATCATCAGTTGGCGCCACTGTTGAGTAACGTTCTGAAATATAGCTGTATTTCATTACGGAGTAGTAAAAAGATCAATTTCAAAAATGAAGTCACATAGTGCGATCACAAACAGTATCATTTGGTATTTCGGAAACCTCACTAAACCTTACTCGACACTAGCGCCTCTAGCGGAACTTTTAGCCCCATGGATCCTTTTCTTGGGCTTCGTGAAAGAGACCCAAGTGTGGTAGAGTTGAAGACGATACAATGTTAGTATCCTAGTGAGAATGTGTTGCGGCTGCGGCTCGCAGTGTTGTTGTTGATGTATGTTTTATATGTTGTAACATAATAAAATATGTAGACAAATGAGAGATGTTTTATTTCCGCCATTTCGTTGTTATGGGTCGTCTCCTTGCTTAAACATTCATAATCTAAACGGGGGAAAAATTCAAAAAAGCAAAGTTGTAAAAAATACATGCAATTAGAATTTGCGCAAATGCGGTGGAGGGGCGGGTCATTTCAGCTTAGACGATCTGTAGTTAAAAAATCACCTCCATTCGTTTTTTTCAAATTCATAGCAATGTCTTGCAAAAATAAAATGGTAATTTCCATCCACGACATAAAAGAAATCAATTGATGACAGAAAAAAACATTTTTTTTATGGCTCTAAGGAATTACTTGTCATCATCATCATCATCAGCCTGTTGCAGTCCTCTGCTGGACATAGGCCTCTCCTATTCGCCACTGAACTCGATCTTCGGCTGCTCGCATCCAGCTCCTGCCAGCCACCCTGCGCAAATCATCACTCCACCTAAAAGGAAGGAATCAAATAATTGGTTGTAGTAGGCAATCAAAATCAAATGGAATGGTTAACGGTTAGACCGAGTCCGACCTACCGAGTGTATAATATACCTATGACTAAAATGCGCACGCTTTCGTCAATGGACGATTGCTTGTAGCTTGCGTGTATATTTCATACCTAGATAGATACAAACGAAACTGTGTCCCGCACGACTAGGGTCGCCAACTGTTTTTCCCAGAAATAAATATTTAAGTATAAGTATATTTAGGTCTAGGAAGGATATCAAACATTATTTTATTAAAGTGAACAGTTTTCTATTCATTTATTGTCTTAAATATTTTTTTTAACAGATTTTCGCACTTTGACACATGTCGCACTTTGTCACATGATAATGTGTTCACACATTTTGATGCTAAAAGCAGTATTTTGGATACTTTATTTTTGTTCAAAAGAAAAAGTATAATTTGGCGTGAAGCAGTATAATACTGTTAACAACAGTATGAATGGCAACCGTGGGGTTGCATGAAGTGCGGTTTACGTGAACTGTAGGCCTAACTATGAGACTCACAGGATTGTCCTTTTGTGCTCTATACGATTCAACCCTTATGTTACTCAACGATTCCTAGTTAGAACGAAGCCAGACTAAGTAAATTTACTTCGACTAACCCCACACTGACCTAAATCTTAGTTAAATAAAGTTTCCCACGACATTGAAGGTTCAGCGCTCGCCCCACTTTCATGAAATGCACCTGAGATTACAAAGCTGGAGTTCGGAACGGTATTATGTGAACAAGAAATATATTAGTTCGAAGTCCGCCGTAATTGCACTGGGTGACTGGACTCTTTTGTTTGAATAAATCCTGCAGTTCTGAATTAAACTTAAATTTTCGTTTCTTTTATAAATTGTGGTCTACATTTTCGTAGTAACTTTACCAATAGATATTTAAACTAGACAGAGCTTAGACATGTATGTTAGAGATTCAACATGCATTTATTTATTACTAGAAGACGCCTCACGACTTCGTTTGCGGAGAGTTTAGTTTTTTCGTTATGGTAAAATTAAATAGCCTTAAATAGAATTACACCACCGAAAGAGTTTAAACTACATAAGGATAGCATCGTTGAAGTGGCAGTAAGAGGGACACATAGCGCGGAGAACTGATGGCTGTTGGGGCGTAAAGGTTCTCGAATGACGACCGCGTGCCGGTCGACGTTCCGTGGGCAGGCCCTCCACAAGGTGGACCGACGATCTGGTCAGGGTCGCGGGAAGCCGCTGGATGCGGACAGCGCAGGACCGATCGTTGTGGAGCTCCTTCGGGGAGGCCTATGCCCAGCAGTGGGCGTCGTTCGTTTGAAATGATGAAGGTAATGGCAAATAATGCCTTATGGGCCTTAAGTCCGTCTGCCGGCTCTGCATAATAATTAATTTTATCTCACACGAATTCATAAATTCCAAAATAAGTCAAATGGAAGGAAAGTTTAAAAACTAAAACCTGACTACTAAAAACCAAAATAGACATTTTTAGTATAATGGTTCAGAAGTTAGCTACTCCTTCAGAGGTCGCGGATTCGATCCCCGCACAGTGGTTACCTATCTTAAGACCGAATTTTCTTTTTCCGAATTTCATTTTCCCGAAAACGTTTCGTTTTTTTTCGTTCGGCATTTTTTCATTTTCCCGAAATAACGTTTGCCACTTTAACAGTTGACCAATTATCAACTGGATTTTTTTCGTTTGCCAGACGTTTCATTAGGCCACAAAACGTTTAACCCTTAATTTATCTGTTAGGTCCCAGGGACTCCACACGATTTTCAAAGCTTTGTATTTTTTTTATTATATCACTTATAAGTTCATGCGTCTCAGTACCTTTCTACAATTGCTCGCTGCGTGCGGGAGCGGAAGAACGTGCATGTGTGCTTATTTATTGGTGAGTTATTAAGTTCATGGAGTCCACGGGACTCCACCAGAGCGTTTGTGTAACTTTTTCACTATTTTAATAACTTTGTATTTTTGTAGTTTTATGATACAATTTCTTTTTTTTAGGCTACAAAATTGCAAAATAATGTATTTAGCTTAACTAAATGATGAATTCATTATAATATAATGTTATATAATGGCTAAACGACGAAGATTCGGAGTCTGACGTAGAATCTGAACCGTTCCAAGTGCTTCAAAATAATATGCCTGCGGAATCGCTCTCCGAGTTCGAAGATAAGTGCATACCTTTGGATCTGAATCATGACAGATCATACCTTTGAGTCATAGCGATACTGTATATTTATGTCATAACTGTAAAAAGCCAGTATGCTTAGGCTGTACTAGAAAAAATTGTTGACCATTGTGTTGCCACAACTGCTGCACGTTTTTTGTTCTCTATAAAACACTAACCATTTTATTTTATTTCTATAATTTCACTATATTGTTATAATTATTCAAAAGTAAAAAGTTGAAATAAACTCAAGTTTATATTTTTTATGGTACCCAGAAGTTGGCACTACTTTTTGTTGGTAAAATTAAGAAGATAATTTTGTTTCTATTGTTAAAGACTGAAATGATTATAAATACCAAAATCTGATTCGATAGTCTGATAGAGTATTAATTGAAACTCAAATAAATAACGAATTTTGTTACTATCTGTAATTATGTTGTTTTATTTGAACCAAAAAAAAGTTAGGAGTCCCATGGACTCCACCAGATAAATTAAAGTATATTTAGGCACCAGATTAACTAAGGGTTAACCGAAGTGATGATTGGCCGAAATGACACTTGTCCGAAGTATTGTTTTCCAGAACAATCGCTACACCACTGTTTTGATTGCCATATTTTTAGTTTACCAAACGATCATTAAAAAGTTAAAGGTAATAAACCTGCAAGCAGCATAAAAGCAGACAAAGATTTTTTATTATATTCTTATTATATCCTATTATATATTCTATTATATTAGATTATATTCTTCAGGAAACATACAGTATTTAAATTTAGATTTTCTGGATTTAAAATAGAATAAGAAATTGACAGCATGTAAACAGCATGCAAGTATTCAACATGTTTGTTTAAGGAAAACACAAGAATTCTGTCAGAGCTCGGGCATTACGGGGCTCCGGCGGTTCCTCGCGTGCTAGTCGTCGCAGATGGCTTTCGCTCAGCACCGCAGCTTCGGCTTGTTGGCCGGCTTCGCCGGCCAGCCTCAGCCGTGGCGCCTCGCTCATAGCCACCCGCTCCTCCGCCCGCGGGCCGCCTCGCCCCTTCATGCCTACGCGCTTTTAAATAACACTCTTGGGGTAGGGCAAAACAAGTACCACGTGGTGTCGGGGTTGACTGAGTCGGATTCGCCCTAAAATTGAAATTACTAAAAAACGACGTTAACGAGGCGTTGAACGTTATCATACAGTAGTTTTGGCCTAGTAATATTCGGTAAGATGTGATTAAGGCAAAGTGATCATATGCCAAATAAGTCATCTGGTAAATGAAAAAAGTTGAAAGAAGACTTCGGGCAATAGTAAAAAGTTTATTCTGAAATTCGGTTTAACGTAGTTCGGTATAACGACACTTATGTCAAAAGATACTTCGACGGGTTAAAAATATGTCAAACAAAACATCTGGCAAATGAAACGTTGGTCAATAGTTTTCAGTCAAATGAAATTCGGACTAGTAAATTTCGGACAAGTGACGGGTTCCCCCGCACAGTACTAACATTCGTATTGTCTAACAAACTTAAGGTTTACCTAGTGTACCTTACGCTAACACGCTAATTTATTTTTTTATAATACCTAGTAAAATAAAATCTGAGTGGCATGATCAGATCACGCCTTTCCTCTACACAATTTTCTTGTTTAGACTTGTCACAGTAAATATTACTATTTCCGTGCTTTTGTAGAGCGTGTTTTTAGTACAGTCAACAGCACATCAGGCTACCCCATTTCCGTTTTTTCTCTCGCTCTTATTTATTTATTATATTTATTATTAGCCTAAAGTTGTGTACCTAATAGGCATGACGACCAATTTTGAAATCTTCTTTCGTGATAAAGGTACACATATATAGTATACTAAAAAAACTTTATTTCGGTTTCAAAGGTCAGTGTAACAAAGTTTGAGGACATTATTCTAGTATTTTAACAACAGCGCGCGCAAAAGCTCGCAGGTGTCATGGCGTCCGTGTGACGTAATTCTAATATAAATATCAAGTGTCTGTCAAACTCACTTGTATGAAATACGACAGTGACATTTGTTGATTTCCAGTACAGTGACGTCATAGTGCGTGATTGACGTTTGTTGACGTTTGAGTCAAAATGGCGAATTGCAGTATTTTATCCTTTTACTTTATTGAAAATCTGATTAATCTCAGATTTATTTTTAAAATCAAACTAAATGTGTCTTTTAAATCCTTTTAATATGTATTTTCCCCTAATGTATTCAAATCGTTGATTATTTGATACTGTCGTCATGCCTATTGTAATTGTGCTCTTGCCAAATGTAATTTCTTTGCAATAGAGCAAGGAGGACTGACCGGAAATGGGTAGAGTGATGTGCCGTCCACCGTACTTACCTACATAGTCGGGTTTCAGTTTTCATACCATTCATATAAACAAAAAGAGGAAGATACGTTAGGTACGTTCTTACTTCGCGAATTCGAAAACTGACAATGACGTATGAATGACGCCGCTCTCATATTGGCTTGAAATCAGGTCCATTGGACCTACTTTTGTGTGGCCACTTTAGGTACGTGGGTGCCGTATCTTCCTGTTTTTTTTAACAATGTTTTCAACTTACTTTTTCACATTCTATGATGTCTCATGACGTGAAAAGAAAAGTATCGAAATTATCACAAAGGTTAAACAGGTGAATACACAAGTTTGGTTAGCGAAAATAAGCCCGGTATCACTCCTCTTGTTATGTTAATTTAGATTGGAATCAGAAGATTACACAGAAAAATTAGAGACGTGCAGTAAAATAAATACGACATCGCTGATCCACTTGTACAAATTAAGAATTCTATATGATTGAGTAGGTCACTCACTTCACTACCTACTCTTGGAAAAACAAGCAGTCATAACGAGTCAATTATGTCAACCCTTCTAATTTTGGTATGCTATTCTTCAAGGGTAATTGGCATATAATCAGCAGCTGATATCAAAGTGGGTTAATTAATTATACGATATTGTTAGCAGGAAAACATAGGTATTGGGTACCTTACAGAATACTCACACACACAACAATGAATGGCAAGATGAATGGCTGGGTCTACGGAGCCGTGCAGTTTCCGTGCTTGCAAAGTGTGCTACGAGCTCAATAGGTAGGTAATTATTTGTTCGACAAACTGAAATTTTCTGATCACAGTGTAAGATTAGCTGCAACTATGTGATACTGGCAGAATTGTGGTAAACACAGTAATTGCCACGAAACCAAAAGAGGAAGAAGATGAGCTGCTTATCTTCTTCAAGGCATGCGACAGCAGGTTTCGTAGCATTTAACGACGACTCTGTCACAAAATAGGCAGCATGCACTTAAATCAGATGAGCGTCATATTATTTTTTTGAGTAGTATTTTGAATTCTTATTACGTCTCTATCAATATTTCCTAATTTTATTTCTTTGTAGATGTCAAAATAATTATTGAAAAGTCCAAAAAAATGTGGGAAATTCAAAGTGGTTGAAACAGAGTGGGTCGAGTGTGACATCACAGTCCAGGCGTATGTCATTGTAAAAAGCGCGACAAGAAGAAGAATTCAACAGTTTGTAGGTTACATTTGTGTTGTCATAGACTCGCGTGACGTCCAAGTCCATAACAACGGAGCGCGCCATAATGGCGGCGTTTGAAAGGCTTAAAAAAGTTTGAAATTTGTAACACTTTATGAAAATACCTACCACATTTTGCATTTTCGGTGATGAATATAATTGATCAGTTATAAAACGATATAAGCTATCATAAAAAAATATAAAAAATAACAGTGCATATGCATATTATGGAACAAACAAACCGCGGCCATTGAATTTGTAGGTACTATGAGATCTTACGAACAGAATTATAAATGCATCTTTTGGACTTCCAGCAATACTGTAACTCCTCCAAATCTGTCAGTTTTTAGGTACCTGTTTAGTATGCTTTTTAGAATAATGTTAATGTTTATGTGATGTATGAATTGTTTTGTTATATCTGCGGAGTCATTATGGCCGCCCAGCATGCTGAGTTGATACCATTTCAATGCCACTTTTTGTTTTTATGTAAATTAGTTTTTCATTATAGAGGCCTAAAATATACTAAGTGCTATTGAATAAACAATTTTTTTACTTTTACTTCTGCGTTGGCAGGGTCATATCACCACTTCCTGTCATTTTAGCGAAGGCTCCTTATATTATTTCAAATGGGCCTTGCAGACGTTTCTTGGCTGCAGAACCATGTACCGATCTTGGGCTGCCCTACATGGCCTAAGCTAACATTAGCAAGTCTTTTATTTATATGCGTACAAATAGCAACACTCTTAAAACATCACTTTAGTCATTTATTCAAAACTGTATCGACTAGTTTTGTGTTGTTAGTCATGGAGCCGAGGATGTTCTGGTAAGTAGCTAACAGAGTTTTTATTACTTAGCAAAGGTAAGTGGAAAAAGTATACGGTCCTTCTGAAAGAGATTTTGAGTCGATCATTGCGACAGATTTTGCTAAGTTTCCTTGATATGAAGTAAACAGGCATTTGATAGGCATGTACCTCAGCACACATTTTGATGACACTGTTGTCTGCAAAGGTTGTGATTACGGACTAAAACTTGATTTCACAAACGTCAATCAGTGCTGAGCACGCTGTCAAACTAAGCCGTTAGTGTTTATAACCCCCGAATTCACAAACACAAATCAACGTTGAGCATCCCTTTGTAGTATGGTTTTCCTTTTCAGTTCTGTTGACATTTTACCCGACAGCATGAGCTTGAGCGCGTGCTTAGCGTTGATTGACGTTTGTGAATTCGGGGGTAAGATAAGCTATTTTCCCTCAGGAGAGCACGCTCACTTCAATGGTCTTTTAACTTCACCTTGGAGAAGTATTGTCCCTAATTTGTATGGAAATAATTTAAGACTCTTATGTAGCTTAGTTATTTTTACTGAAACGATCACAGTCGAGAAGTTATTGAGTTTTACAGACGGCCACAATCAAAGTGCAGCATAGCGGGAAGTGAAATGTGCGTTGAGATTGACGCTCAACTTTGATTGACGTTCGTAAATTAGGGAGTGAGATCCGTCAAGTCATGAATGTCTTCTGAGTGCAGATGATGAGATTATACCTGGTGTACTTATTTCTTGACATGTCCATAAAGCGGGCGCTCTGAAAATCAATTGGGGAGGCCTATGTTCAGCAGTGGACTTCTTGTGGTCAAGGTAATCGTTAGGCCTACCTAACGATTACCTACAAAACACTACCTATAGTGTTTTATATTAAAGCAATGGTTGTTTTAATTATCTTTATTTATTAATGATTAAACGAACTTACCCTACGTGAAGTTCTATCATAATTATACGAAGCGCTTCGTCCGAAGAGATTAGTATGTTAGTAACAATTTTAACTTGTAGTAACGCATATTCAGACCCACATCATCACTATTTTGAGAGATTCCAAAGATTTTTTCACAGTGGTATCCCCTTCCGGCCCAATCTGTCAACGCCGGAACCAGTCGGTACTTGTCATTAAGTTTAGAGCTTTAAGCAGAGTACCTCCACAACATTATAATTGTTTTGTGATCATTGACATATTTCCCCGTAGAGTTAGGGGTGCAGACAGTTAGCTGGGTGGGGAGGGAGTGTATACTAATCTCTTCGGACGAAGCGCTTCGTATAATTATGATAGAACTTCACGTAGGGTAAGTTCGTTTAATCATTAATTATACTTCGCGCTTCGTCCTCGAGATTAGTATGTTAGTAACAATTTTAACTTGTAGATATTTAGAGACATACGGTGGAAATTTGCCAATGAAATTGTACAATCATTAATGTTGTTTATTTATTATTATTTTTGTTAATACTTAAGTACCTTATACTATTTTGTCAGGAGACTGAAATAATAATTAGGTACAAACTGTGTTCTCTTTTTTTTTTTTTTTTTACAACCGTTTATAATTATGTCATTTAAATTATAGTTGTTTTACAGCTAAGCCCCTTATATTTAACAGAATCACGTCAAGTCCTGGTTAAATTACGATATTAAACACAAAAAAAAAAAAGTAATAGCAGTGTAATGCTACGTTTTCTTTGCTTTATCTAATCCTAATGATTCAATAGAGTTAAAACCTTATAAAACCAATATGGTTAATACCTTCAGGCAACAGTACTTTCTCAATTAAGTTATAATAATCATATGTTGATGCCCATGTTAAAACGTCACACAAGACGTGTTCATTTGTGTACATGATGTACACGTGACAGGCAAATGCAGCACTGGCCCGTAAGAATTACGTTTTTTAATTCAAATGAAAAATAAAGTTTGGACTTACAGTCTTACACGTCTTTAAGAAGTGTGCTTTTAATTGAATAGCTTCCGAATGCTTTGCTGAAATTCAAGACAAGAGTCTGATTTCTACAACAGGTAATTACAGCAGGCAGATACTCCAGTGTGTTAACTGGGTGGTGTCATAATAATAATGAGCAATTGAAACTGTAGAACTGTTTTCTATCTTAAAACTTCACAGTCAAAAAGGCGACCTCTAGGCCATACAACTAAGTAATGAAATCTATATTCCTATCTATATATCTCATGAGTCTATACTCATACTCTTGGAGTTGCAATTTTAAACAAAAAAAGTATCAAAATGTAAATCAACATCAGAGGCAGACTGGCGAACGGGACATTCAGAAGCCCACAATTTCCAAGGGAATCTGAACCGAAAATAGATTTAGACCTCAGTATACGGTACAGTATACGGTCTAAACTATGTGCTAGTTTTAATGGCCCAGTTCGTTTTTCAATAGAAATTAGCATTTTTGAAAATAAAATAAAATTTTAAGTTTTTATTTTAAGTGCCTTTCTGATGTTCACCAACAAAATCCTATATTATCACAGGACCAAAAAAAAAACACGGTCGATATTATATAGACAATCCTCGTAACTTGTCAGGACAAAGGCAATAAGAAGTTTAAGAACAGTTTTGGGAGTCACCTAACTGGTCTGAAGTAGGTATTAAAATGCACGTAGGAAGGCAGTTAATGTGCAGGTAATATAATATGTTGAATCTTTATGTTGAATGTTTAACTCGAACGATTAAGCCTTTGCGAAAATCTCTGTTGCACCAATAAGGTGAGGTCACCGGTACCCGTAAGGTCCTGTAACTAAGTAGAGCTCCAAAAAGATAATATTACAGTAATTGTTACATGATAAGACATCTACCGAGGCAATATGATCACACATGGTGATTCAAGACCATGTGGAATTGCAGACGCTGCACTAAGGGTATATAATAATTATTATGATTAATATGTTTCAGTTAATATCTGTTGTTAACTGGAGCAATTATGTGTGTAAAGAGCAATTATACATTTTTGTCACATGGAATGTCCGTCCCGAGAGGGGCAAACCCACGCACGACCCTTAGAAAAGCTTGGTGACTAGTCGATATCAAAAGATTCTCTTCAACACCGATCAGAGTATCAAAGTCTGCATATACCTGTAAGGGTAAAAATAAGTGAAACTTAAATTAGTTACCAATGTAATGTACCTAATTAGCTATAAGACCAGCAACTGACTGTACTTTAACACAGATAGGTATAAACCTTCTGAAGATAGATTTACAAGAGTATATTATCACACACAGGAGGGGTGTACTTAATCGGAGATACACTTTAACAACTGTTAAAAACAGCAGAAATTATGCAAGGTGTGTTTATAAAATTAGGTTGTTGGGGTTACCTTGCAAGGATCCCTTTGTTACATTAAGCAATCTACCCATCGCGTTGAGGCATCAGAGTTAATTTCGGCAACATGTTAAAGTTGTTTTAAAACGACAGTGTGATGTAAAACAGAAAGTTGCTAACGATCTAACTATTTTAATTCTGCTCTAAATCTTGTCACTAACAGGAAGTCAGAATAAAAATTCAACTATTTTAAACAACTCTTTTAACATTATTATTTTTTACATTGCTCCCTTGTATTAACAAGTTAGTTAACATTTTGATGGGACCGAGGTAAGCCAAGTATACTGGAAGTTTTATTGCTATGACGTTTATTAAACGTTCACAGGACGGGCCTATGTGACCTAAATAGGAAGCAAAGGATGCAAATGGTCATCCTTCAAATTATATAATTTAATAATTATATATTTGATTGAAGTAATACACTTCAATGACGTCAGACTTTATATATGTATCTTGTTATGTAAATATAAAACACAATATGATACTAAAAACCATATGGACAGGGTCAAGTTACGTCAGGTGACCTAGATTTGAGGAAATTGAAAATGTCTTCGCTCTTTTGAGCGTACTTTTGCTCTAAGTTAGTAAGCTCAGCTTTTGAGCAGCGTTTCCCTCGCAGAAACCATAATCTTCCATTTTTTATTGAAAATTACCATCTGTTATCGAACCACGGTAATTATTGCACGAGCTGAAGCACTGAGGCAGATAATTGATGACTCGTTAGGCAAGTTCAATAGAAAACATTGCTGATTGAATTAAGCAATTTGTTTTATTTTCCTTTTCTTAAATAATTACTATTGGTGCTTGAAGGTAATCTTCTAATAAACTAATAAATTAGAGCAAAAACACATAGTTTACTTAGGTAAGTAAGAGTTATCTACTTAAACCTCCTCAAGCACAGCATTACAAATAAAAGAATGAGGGTATTTTCATAAACCGTTGGTAATATACACTACAAAGTATTCCAAATCCATTTTTAACGAAATTCAACTATTTTGAATTCTTGTGCTATCATACGAGTACGTATCTAGTTACCTATGTTAGTTAATAACACATACTTATAGCATTTATCCATAAAAATCCTCGAGTCTGACTTGTTTGAAAGACTTTATGTCTAATGTGTTAAGAGACCATTAATAGTCTTGGTAGCTCAGCGGCCAGAGCAACCGCCTGGCCAGCGGAACACGCGGGTTTGATTCCCGCCCGAAGCCACAACCAAATGTCTTTTGCTGGCTTTCGGATCCTTAGAAAAGATACTGCATTGAAATGCTAACAATAATATGAACATGTATGACTGTAGGTATTGTTCCATACTTCATTTTTGAACTCGTAACTCGAGGGTATGTGAAACCAGGAACTAAGTACATCCTTGATTTTGTAGATTTGTTGAACAAATCTGCGGCTGTGTTATTGAGCGACATGTCGTCAGTAACTGCTGTTGCCATTTAAATAATTGCAAGTAGGTGTGGTGATGAATACCACCACCACCAGAATAGTTTGCAGTGAGATCTCATGACTGTCCAAAACATCTTAATATTCCATGGGTTTGACATACGCACGCAATATTAGTCATAAGATTGGGTTACAAGTTATCTGATTTGTCTTGTTTTTATAAAAAACGGACAAATAACTGAAAAATTGATATTTTCAAGAAAAAATAAGGTTAAAACTTTGTTTTAAACCTCTTTCAGCAACAAGTCAAGTTGTTTATTATTTTTCAGCGTCGCGGTGTCGCAATGACCTGCGATTTATGCTGAGTTTATGCCAAATCAGTGGCATTTTTTGGTATAATATTTTCACTTTAAGTAACACAGATCCGTGCTTGAACGTGCGGGAATAATGCTCATGGTTGTACCAAGAACATTGATTTAATATGACATTATGGTTATGCAATGAAAACTTGTTAATTGAAAGGCAAAATGTATTCTCCTTGAGGCTCCTCCTCCTTCAGCAGGCGGTAAGCGTCGGCAGCTGCCTACAGGCGGTGGCGACAAGCGCAGCTAAAAGCTTATATGCGCATATGCTTGAAGGATTATGTCAGCAAGAAAATATCCCAAAGAATATTTTGCAAGCACCTTCATTTTAGACGACAAATACAGCAAGGTGTATCGCAAGATATTTAAAGCACTTACCCCAATGTGGATTTAGCAAGCATTGTGACGTCTTACTCACGATT
Source organism: Udea ferrugalis (assembly GCA_950022985.1). NCBI lineage: Eukaryota > Metazoa > Arthropoda > Insecta > Lepidoptera > Crambidae > Udea > Udea ferrugalis. The sequence continues at coordinate 374,816 of OX465527.1, read as the reverse complement.
GTTTCTTCCACAGTCCCCACGCATGGCATTTGTCGGAGTAAGCAAGAAAATTCCCAAAGGACATTTCGCAAGCTTCTCTTACTGGCCAGAAGTACACCAAAGTGTATTTCGCAAGCCTTGACAGCACGGCAGCGGCAGCTGCAGCGGCGGCGGCGGCAGCTTGCAGACGGTCTTCCTTACAGTGGTTCACATGCGTTGTATTTGTCTGAGTGAGCAAGAAAATTCCCAAAGGATATTTCGCAAGCTTCTCTTACTGGCCAGAAGTACAACAAAGTGTATTTCGCAAGCCTAGACAGCGCGGCGGCGGCGGTGGGGCGGCAGCAGCGGAGCTGATGGCAGCAGCGGGGCTGATGGAAGCAGCGGGGGCTTGCAGACGGTTAGAAGTTCACCAAAGTGTTTTTCTCTAACCTTGACAGCGCTACAGCGACAGTCGTTTATTCAGTGGTTAATGCATAGCATTTAACTGAGAAAGCAGGAAAATTCCCATTGGATATTTTGCAAGCCTTTATTGTTTTTCAACATTTTGTATTTAACGGCGCCGACGGCGCGCGGTTCAGTGTGCATACATATTTCTTTAAGTGTTATTCATATCTATGCACTGCGTATGCACGAATAGGAAGGTAAGAATATAACGACAAACGTTATTTCACGACGACCTTCATTGCAAGCAAAAAAATTATACAGCTCACCAACATGTATTTTTCAGAACACTTTTTGTTGTTCTCTGGAACAAATTTCACTTTTTATCAACTTATTTCACAGGATCACAGTTTGTTGTTTCTTCTCTTTTAGTATTTTAGATGCAATAGCGAGAACACAGAAATAAAACAGTGCGAGCGGCGGGCACTAAAATGCGAATGACAAGTACCGACTGGTTCCGGCGTTGACAGATTGGGCCGGAAGGGGATACCACTGTGAAAAAATCTTTGGAATCTCTCAAAATAGTGATGATGTGGGTCTGAATATGCGTTACTACAAGTTAAAATTGTTACTAACATACTAATCTCGAGGACGAAGCGCGAAGTATAATTAACCAAGACACACACAAGTTACATGTATTTGAGAACCAGCCGGAATGCGGAAGATAGTCACGACATAGATATCATACACAACAGGTAGGGTCCTTATAAGTTCTCGTATGATTTCGAAAATGTTGAATATCGTTACCATTTCTCATGTTTTCAAAAATTGTATCCGATCCGATTCATGAATCGCTTTCACAAATCGCCAATAACCAGCGCCTTCCTCAAAGAGGGCATTACATGGAATGAGCCCTTGGAGGGGAAGGGAGCATTACTTCCCGATTGGCCATCATAATAATCATCGATTGGAAGTGGCTTGAATGGCTTTTTTGGCGGAGATTTTTGTACTAGAGCTCATTTATGGCATACTTGTGCCCGCCTGCGACTTCGTCCTCGTGGACTTTGGTTTTTAAAACAATATTTTTACATAAATTGTAGCCTATGTCCTTTCCAGATGTATAAACTATATTGTTGTAAACATAAACGGCCTATATACATCCCACTGCTGAGCACAGGCCTCACCTCAACTATGAGGTTGATTGAGCCATACTCCAACACGGCTCAGTGCGGATTGTTGGAGGGGTGCAAGCTTAGTGAGCAACCTTAATGTCAGATGTTATCAAGCCGCCCTAAGGCCTCCGACTATTTTTTTTTTTTTTACCCGGTGAAATGCCTTTACGCACATCCCGCTGCTTGGGGGGCAGCGGGGGGGTGTGGGACTCGCCCACTCCTGCAAGGGGGTGAGAATACCCACTAAAACACCGGGGCGGCCTTCTTCTGCGCGTGACCAGGGTTTACCGAGGACTCTCCCAGGGAGGCACTCTACCGGTAAAACCCTGGCGCGCTGTGCCGGTTCCGGCTCACCTCGAGGGGAGCAGTAACTCCCCACTTACACACCCGCCGGTGTTCGACAGTGTGAGGCCACCCCACACTGCCGTCCTCCTCGGGGTCGCATGTGCAATGAAGGCACACAGCCCCCGCCGTGTACTCTCCTAGCGACCCCGGGGCCCCCCTTTAGTCGCCTCTTACGACAGGCGGGGGTGACCTTGGCTGTATTCTTACGCCCCAGTCCACAGGGCGAGCCCAGTCCACAGGGCGAAAGGCCTCCGACTAGGCTTAACGACTGACATCTAACGACGTTAGCCGGGACCAACTGCTTAACGTGTCTTCCGAAGCACATCACTAAATTTCAGTCCCGAAATACACATCACTAAATTTCAGTCACGCATCCTATTTCTGACCCGGCGTGTGTTGCTTTACAACAGCGATCGTCGCCGATCATTGTCACAACTGCGTAACGGGCACCTCACATACATATATTGTTGTAAAGTTTCATTAAAATCCATTCAGTAGTTTTTACGTGAGAGAGCAACAGGGCACATAATATTAGTAGTATAGGCCCGATTCATCATCATCATCATTAGCAGCCGCAAGAAGTCCAGAGCGCCCGGTTGCGTGCCGTCTGCATCCACCGGGATCCCGCGATTTTTATCAGATCGTCGGTCCACCTTGCGGGTGGGCGCCCCATTCTGCGTTTGGCCTCAAATGGTCCCTAGTCTAGAACCTTCGGCCCCAGCGGCCATCAGTTCTACGCGCTATGTGCCCCGCCCGTAGGCTCGTTTACCTTAAAATAATCGATGATTGAATTATACCTTGTATACCTACCTCGTACCTTGCTCAAATAATCACATAGGTAATTTACTGTTGTTAATTTCCAGTTTACAAAATGAAATCTTAGCATATAAAAAACTCCGCGTCTGTAAACATAATACAACACAACATTAAGTAAATAAAGTATGTGTGACCTATATGAGACGGCTGTGTAAATAATGCACATGTTTATTGAATGTTGTTTTTTATTATTTTACTAGCGACTCGCCCTGGCTTCGCACAGGTGCAATGGGATGTTATTATACATATAAATCTCTCTCTTCAATATAGAGTGCTATCTAGTTTTAAAGATACACAGGAATATGTATCCAGAGAGAAAGCAAAATGGTTTTATACTATCTACCAATGTAGTGATTATAAAACAGGTAGCAAACTTTTGTATCGCTCTGTCCCTTTCATTCTTGTTGCTTCCGCCATTTGCAATTGTGATGTTGAAGCGCTGTTTAAGTTTTTATGAATAACGGGGTAAGTATATAACAGAATGAGTTGAGTTGAGAGAGTTGACCTCTCATTACAGTAAATTGTTAAAGTTTAAGGTATTATAGTTTAATTTTTCTGCAGCCATCGTTATCCTCATGCCCCAAACTTCTTGTTAAGCTGTAATCAGGGTAGGAAGGGCTCTTCGGTAATGTCTTCGAAGTAACGCTTAATATTCTAAAGGTAAAAGAAACTTAACCAAAAATGTATACTCTTGGGCTTTGGGGGATTTTATCTACTTAGCAAAAAATGCATGAATATGTTTTATTACTGAGCACTCAAATTGGCCCCACTCCTAAAAATGATCCTGAGGTCCAGATATGAGGTGCGTAGTGTAAATTTCCGAGATAAAATACGACTGATAATGTTATTCCTACGTTTGAATAGGTTTACCGTGGCAGTCCTGTGCATCGGTTGTGCGCGGAGAAGTTCAGGGTTGGTGGCTAAGCCGAAGTACACTATGCCTGACAGCGTACGATTACGAGGCGAGTATAGCTATTGTTCACAAGATACCAATAATTTTAGTACCCCTATAGTAGTTGTAAAAGAACTGGAGTCTCCGACATACCCCAGCGGGTCTGCAAGTTGAAGTGGCCGTAGGCGGGGCAAATAGTAAAATAACACACATATCATAAACGGCCTATATAGATACGTCCCACTGCTGGGCACAGGCCTCACCTCAACTATGAGATGGAACAAGCCATACTCCAACACGCGGGCTCAGTGCGGATTGTTGGAGGGGTGTAAGGTTAGTGAGCAACCTTAATGTCAGATCTTATCAAGCCGCCCTAAGGCCTCTGACTAGGCTTAACGACTGACATCTAGCGACGTCAACCGGGACCAACTGCTTAACGTGCCTTCCGAAGCACGGAGATGCCCGAAATACACATCACTAAATTTCGGTCGGGGTGGTCACCCATCCCATTTCCGACCCGGCGTGTGTTGCTTTACAACAGCGATCGTCGCCGATCACTGTCACAACAGCGCCACGGGCACCACAAATACCACGGGCAAATAGTGCGAGCAACTAATGGCTGTTAGGGCCGAAAGATTCTGGATTGGAGATCATTTGAAGGGTAATCACAGTGTGGAGGGCCCATCTGCTGAGGTGGCCGGACGATCCAACAGGTATGGCAGGATTTGGGTGGATGCAGGCCGCCTGCAACCAGTAGCTCTAGAAATCTATGGGGGAAGCCTATGATCACCAGTGGACGCCATGCGGATGTTAATGATGATGGTCAAGTTTAGTAATTACTAAATTAGGTTTACTTGATTGTTCGATTGTGTGATTATAGTTAGCCTTATCAGAAAAAAATAAATAAGTATGTAAGTTTAGTTAATTTAGAGAATTGTTCAGAACAGCCACTAATTCAAAATAGGCTGCAGGAGGCGAGACGTTCGAGTACATCGTGGTCGGCGCGGGCGCAGCCGGCAGCGCCGTGGCCGCGCGGCTGGCGCTCGCCGGGAGGGATGTCCTGCTCATCGAGGCTGGGGGGGATCCCAATTTCTTCTCGGAGGTAATTAAACGGACTACGTTTGGGTTCCATAGTTAGATGAGTCACCTAAATATGAAGGCTTTCATACATCAAAGTAATTAAGAAGCAATCTCTGGCAATTCTGGTTCTATGACGAAAGAAAAACTCAATGAAGTTTTTTTTGACAAGACTCAGAAGCAGCTTTGTTTCTTTAGTTTATTACAATTACAGAAACCAGGTCTGGCTAACGCACTGCTGGGCTCGCGATTAGACTACCAGTACGATACGATCACGAACAACGTCTCGTGTCTCGCCTATCAGAAGCAGCAGTGTCGCTTCAGCCGCGGCCGCTGTCTCGGTGGGTCCACCAGCATCAACTACATGATACACACCAGAGGGCATCCTAAAGATTTCGACGACCTGAACATTCCAGGTATTCCTTCTGACTTAATGAACATACCATCTCATAACTAAAACCTAGGCTAAGTAATGAGTATTACGTTTACATTTTGCAGGGTGGGCATGGGAAGACATGAAACCATACTTCCTGCGCTTCGAAGGACTTCAAGACTTGTCTAAACTGCCCTTAAGTTCACAGACGTTCCACAACACAACAGGGCCTATGAAAATGCAATTCTTTGCGGATTCCGAAAACCCCTGGCATTCTAGGATCATTCAAGGATTTAGAACACTTAATTTTCCTTACAACCCTGATGTCAACGCTAGGTCTCAAATAGGTATCACTCAAGTAGTTGGCTACGTGTTTGAAAAAGAAAGAATGAGTACAGCGAGAGGATACCTGAGCAGAGACGAGGTCAAGAAAAGGTTGAAAGTAGCTAAGTCCACCAAATGTATCGGACTTGTCTTAGGTGAAGATAACAAACCTCAAGGAGTCAATATTATTCATGGAATACTCCAGAGGAAGATTACAATTTATGCGAAAAAGGAAATTATACTTAGCGCAGGAGCGATAGCAACTCCACAAATATTGATGCTATCAGGAATCGGCCCTGCCGAGCATCTGCAGCGGTTTGGTATACCAGTACGTGCGGATCTGCCTGTGGGAAACAACATGCATGACCACTTCTTTCCACTCATTTTTATCAAAGTCGATAAAAGCTCCAGTACAGCAAAGGACCTTATTGATGCGAGTAAAACAGCAATTGACTTCGGAGAGCTTCTTTTTCTACATAAAGGGCCTTTTACATCTAATGGCTTAACGGATGTGACCGCATTTCTCAACACTGACTGTTATGACTTTGAAACGCGCCAGCTTGGGAACAACAGTGCAGAATGTGGAGTGCCACATCTTCAGTACATACATGCGTACTTGAGCAGAAACTTAATACCGCTCAGTGGATCTCTGTTTCAGAACGGGGTTGATCTAAACGATGACGTTACGAAGCAACTCAGGGAGGTAAATAAGGATTACGCTCTGATGGTAATTTCGCCGCTTCTGCTACGGCCGTACTCGCTGGGCAGCGTTCGTCTGGCCAGTGGGGATCCCATGGAGCCGCCGGCTATCTTTCCTAACTACCTCTCAGACGACCGGGATGTGGACCTGATGGTGCGCGCAATCAACATCGTGGAGGACCTGATGGAGACGGAGCCGTTTAGGGAGCAAGGTGCCGAAATCGTGCGGTTGAAATTTCCAGGTAAAATATGACCTTGGGCCTGTATAATTAGCGTCTGTTATTATTTTTAAATTCTTGTTGGCACAAATCCTGATATTAATGTGGACTAATAGATACTGCTGAGTGGCCTAAAACAATAGAAGATAGACCACCACTTTCAATCTTTAGGATAGTGGCTTTCTGGACACTGAGAGCAGAACAGCAGTTGTTCCAGCATTCGTTCTATGGTTGTTCTCGAAGCATGACAATTACATGGTACTATGCCTAAAAACAATACGCGAGGTGATTTTCTGTGAATTAAAACTTGTTAACAGTGGCCATCAGCTACAACCACGTACGGCTGTTTCCCTGGCCTGTCTATAGAAGCCAAGCGCTAGTAAAAACTATGTGGAAGTGGAAAGCGAAAATTCCTATGGAAGAATCTATTTATTTATTTATTTATTGAACTCAATTAAACGGGCTTAACCCAGTAACATAATAATGTAGTTTATTAACTAGCGATGACAATGATTCCTCAAAATATTTTAGTATTGATTGCGGACTGTCTGCGAACATATCCATTTAGTGGATTCTATAAAGTTAGACAAAGATCATTTGGTCACACTGACTACACTCAGACTGACTGACTGAGACTGTTAATTCCAGGGTGCCCTACCTTCGACACAGACCCCTTGGGCTACCGGCGTTGCTACAGCCGGCACATGACGCAGTCGACGTACCACGCGGCGGGCACGACGGCGCTGGAACGCGTGGTGGACGCGCGGCTGCGCGTGCGCGGCGTGCGCGGGCTGCGCGTGGCCGACCTCGGCGTGCTGCCCCGCGCGCCGCGCGCCAACACCGCCGCCGCCGCCATCGCTCTAGGGGAGAGGGCAGCCGATTTTATACTCGATGAATTAAATAAATAATTATATCCCTGGACATTATTCCACACAGCGCCATCTAGCACCAAGATGAGCTAATTACAGCCCGTTTTTATGGGATACTAGACAACGGATAAACATACTTAAATACTTCTTCTTTCGTAAATACATACTTATTGTACATAGGAAACACCCAGACCAATACAACAGACAGGTTCATGCACACATATGTTTGTACTATGCGGGGATCGAACCCGCGACTACCGCGGCGTTAGTAGCCTTCTTCACAATCACCAAATCGGTCGTCAAATAACGAACTTCAACAGTTTAAATTCTATAGGTAGAATTTAGTGAACGAAAGGTTTTCAATATCTTAAAGATTAACTACGTCCTTGATGGTTTATCTGATTTAGGCTGATTCTTTAATACTTATTTGGTTTCTAAACTAAAGCTGTTATACTTAGGTATTTACAATTTGCTGTTGAATTCACGACAACTTGCTTGTTGTATCAGGAGGGTTACCATGGTTGGAAACAACAAGGTAGTAGTACATTTGTCCCATTTGTCCTATAGCATGCAATACTAATAACCATAATTTGACATCTTCTAACTGTAATTCTATTTTTATTGACCCAATCACACCGAATGACATCTTTGGAATAATACAATCATTAAAAAACACAAAAAGTACTGGCTATGATGAAATATGCACCAAGGTTGTAAAAAGCGTATCAGTTGTTGTAGCACCGGTCCTTTGTCATATCTTCAATTTATGTTTGGTTCATGGTTCTTTTCCGGACACATTGAAATTAACTATTATAAAACCCCTGTTTAAAAAACAAGATAGAAAAAACATGGAATTCTATAGACCTATCGCGTTAATACCTATATTCTCTAAAGTTTTAGAGAAAATAATATATAAAAGCTTATACAACTTTCTGGAAAAATATAAAGTTTTAACTGACGAACAAGTAGGATTTAGGAAGGGAAAATCTATCAATATGGCGGTATCGAACTTTCTAAATAAAGTGGTTACAAGTCTAGACAGTAAAATTCCAGTTTGCGCCTTATTTATGGATCTCACTAAGGCATTTGATCATGTGAACCATAAAGTTCTTATACATAAGCTTTACAGATGTGGAGTCAGAGGAAATGTTTTGGAACTTATTTCGTCATATCTTAGCGGTAGGAAGCAAGCGACTGCTATAACTAGAATATGCCCACAAACAAAACGAGAAATGACGTATATCTCAAAATACAAACAGGTTCAACATGGTGTCCCACAAGGCAGTATATTAGGACCCCTATTATTCCTTGTCTATATAAATGACTTTCCAACAGCTGTAACTAGTCCCATGATTCTCTTTGCGGATGACAGTACGGTAGTTTTTACAAATAAAAACTATGGAGATTTAGAAAATGACATTAATAATTCATTAAAAAATATTGTAGAATGGCTAAAATCTAACAATTTAATCATTAATCTGGATAAAACTAAAATTTTGACATTTAGAAATAATAATTGCCCAAAAATTCAGCTTGACATAAATTTTTCTGGGACGTCCATAAAGGAAGTGGAAACAATTAAATTCTTGGGCCTCCAAATTGATCATGGTTTGAATTGGAAGGATCATATTCAAAATGTCTGTTCGAAACTGAGTCAGTCTTCATATGCCCTTTATAAGCTTAGCAAGACTTCTGATATGTCCACTATTTTGACAGCATATCACGCACATGTAGCATCTTTGTTGAGGTATGGAATCATTTTCTGGGGCAACTCAACTGAAAGAGAATCAGCATTTAAAGCTCAAAAGAAATGTTTAAGGGCCATGTGTAAGCTCAAGCCTACAGACAGCTGTGAACCCTATTTTACTTCATTGAAAATCTTGACACTCCCATGTTTATATATTTATGAAGTTGTTATATTTGTAAGAAGCAATATTGATAGCTATGAGAAGTTGCGTAGTAGGAGACGTGAGAATAACATTTGTATCCCGCCTCACAGAACTGCATTATTTGATAAAAGTTTGTATTGCATGGCCCCACGGATATATAATAAGCTACCTACATCCATCAAGCAAATATCAGAGTTCTTTCATTTTAAACGGATCTTGTACAATTTCCTGACAGAAAAAGGTTATTATTCAATAAAAGAATATTTGGAAAATAGTTTATAAGCAATTAATTTTATGCATGATTATGACATTGACTGACATTATGAATCTGACATTTTAATTGTTAATTTAATTTGTATTTGTTATTTTTACTATAATTGTTTCGTTTTGTGTAATGCGCTGTCTGTCATTATTTTATATTTTGAATATTATTGTGAATTTTATATTTTAATTATATTGTAATTTTTGCATGCCTTTTGGTGCAATGTGGCAATGAACTTTCCCTGTGTACAACACCAATATTTTATGTTACCTACATTGGCAAATAAATAATGATTGATTGATTGATTGATTTATGTAACCTGTACGTAAATTAGGTAGTCCCGCCACGCTCACGAACATTTTGGGCTTGTTTGCGATAAGACCTGCATTGTACAAATAGTATTACTGTTACCTACTTGATAAATATTTTTGTGGAATAAAGATGATTTGTCTTATCATTGTTTTATTAAACAAACTAAAAATGGTATTTAAAAGTATGAAGCGTATAAATATACAGATTAGTCCGTCATCGTACTCGTGTATTTACATGAAAATACAAGATGCTAGTAGGTACTACTGAAATCACTATACTGTAAACAACATCATTATCTCTAAGCTTCCATAATAAGCCTTTTCATCTTCAGATCACGTCCCCGCCGTACCTTGTTTAAAATTCAACCTTTTGTTCCTAATTTAAGTTTACGGCTCTGCCGGTACATTCATCGACGTACCTAATTATAAGTAATGATCAAAACCGAGCGGTAATTAATTATTTTACGTGCTTCCGACATCAACATTCAAACGGTTTGGAACGTTCGCTAAGTTGCTTTGTTTTAGTCGTTCAAAGGATAGTAAGTAGATGAATAGACAGATGGTACTTTTTGGTTTAAGCAAGCAATACAGTAACGTTTCATTTCAGATTCTGAATTGAGATATAAGTATCTACTCAAACATTTCCTCATCATTAGAGATAATTCTCTCCTTTAATGTCATTGGTGAAGCCTATTAATTCTAGTCTAGTTAACATTTTATGTTTCCAAAAAGCTTGCTATTGAATTTTCGTTTCTTGCCCTTTTCTTCTTTACCTAAGTCAATTTATTACCAAATAAATAGACTGACTTCCATAGACAGCAACAGCTAAACCAAACGACAGTAATTGCTTTCCAAATGAGTTTCAACTGTCCGATGCACAAAGGGAGTGAAAAGCGAAGCGCTTCAAAAACAAAGTGTTTTAGGTATGAGGTGCTTCGTCGCCTACCAATTAGTCGGTCGGATACAGACTCGCTGCGCGATGGACCGACTAATTAATGTGCTTGTTTCTAAATGGCTGTATATGCAGCAGGACGCTGCGTTCGATTCGATTGAAAGTTTAAATTCAACGTTCGTGTTAGGTTCGGTAGGTACATACCTTCCGAACCTACCGATACCTACCGAAAGCGTTGTGGCCCCGTGGTTAAACACTCTTGCTCGGAACCAGGCCCGCCGCTAGCTGTTTCGCCGCCCGCGTGCAATACAGAAAATGCCGCCCTACTTTATGAGTTTTGAGAAAAAAACGATTCTTAATGAAGTTAATAAGCGGAGCGAGCGCAATTTTTTGGTTTCGAATGGGGTGGATTAGGCCGATCTATTGGCTTTTAAACAATGGCGTACCTACTTAGTCTTTGGATTTCCTCGCAAAAATCTGTTCTCACTTCGATGCCCCTTAGATGAGGCTCACTACGACTTTTGGAAATCTTTTTAAAACCTCACCTCATGCGGGATTGTGTCGTTGCTAAGATTAATCGCGAGCGAGCGAAGCGAGCGCGAATTTTTATGAGTTGAAATGAGCCTTTTTAAAGATGCATAGAGGTTTTTTTTGTCTTTTTTACGTTGCCGTTAAGCTAGTGTAGCTTGAATTATACTAAACTGCTTTTAAGCTGTTTTAATAGCTTCTCAGGGAGGAGGCCATGGTCATTATGGCAATTCAATTCACGTTAGTTTCAATTATCCACAAGTTAAATCAAGAAATTGCGCGAATGGCCCCTTTAAAGAAAATCAACAAAAGACACTAGATTAGCGCGAGCGAAGCGAGCGCATTTTTATAAGCGAGTGAGGGGATTTACTTCACTCGTCATGGCAAAAATATTTGAGTAGGCAACTTGTAGAACTTATTTGCGAGGTCCCTTAGGCGCGAGGCCAGCGATGCCGCTAAGGCCGGCGAGGTGCGAAGCGGCGAGAGCGAAGCTTTCCTCGGCTAAGGGCAGGTATGAAAACTGCGCAAGAGCGCGAAACTGTTATATCTCAGTGTATGTACGTAAAAACCTCAAATAAAAGAAGATCGAGTGAAGCGAAGCTCTAATTTTTTTAGTAATAAATCCTATAAATTTAGTTTCGGGGTAGAAAACTAAAAGCAGTAGAATAATGTGTATTACGCGAGCGAAGCGAGCGCGATTTTTGGATGAAATGCGCCAGATTAAACCAATCAGTGCGTAAATAATTACAGATGAAATGAGGAAATAGGGCGACCCATAAGTGTTTATTTGCATTTATTTGCCACCCCTAATATCTGGCTGCCGTAGGCTCCGGCGCCTGAGTCTTAGGCTCGTTTCAGAGTCATGCCATCGCGACGGGCCGGCAGCGCCCACCCGTTTTAGCATTCATATCCCCCTTGGCAAGGCGTCATCCACTTTGGTAATTTCGTCCCCTTTTTCCATAGGCTGACAGAGAAAATGTTTGGTTCGTTTGGAAAAATAGATAACGGTGTTAACTTAATTCGTTCAGACGTTTTTCCATGCTATGACTTAACATATTTTTTTTTAAAACAAGTATATTAGCTCAATTTGCCGCCCCCTGTGTGTGCCGCCCGCGTGCAGTGCACGCCTTGCACGCCCGCTTGCGGCGGCCCTGCTCGGAACCCGGTGGTCCCGAGATTAAATCTTTAAGAAACACACCTACTTTGTGTTCATTGTACCTACAATTTGCGGCTAACTCTCCGGTGATGGAAAACACCGATATAAAACACCCGCCCCTTACCACGGCAAATTCCCTCGGCGAAATGTGGGCTTATGAATGTTCCGTTCACCGTGATGGCAACAGTCAGTGTGCCTCTGACTAACCCATTAGGGATATGGTCGTGAGGGTATGTTTATTCATTTTATTTATGGAATTAGGATCCCCAACACTACATTTAGTATGTTATGTTATTCCTTCCTAAAAATACTACCTACAGAGAAACCATTAGCTATATTTCAGCAGGACCCTCCGCCATTTGACGAACAGGTGGACCATAACACACCACACCACACGACGAAAGTTGATTTAAAACCCGCCCCACTCCTCCAATGTCCTGAGGTTCTCTCTGCAGACCAGTGCAGTTTAGGTTATGATGAGGAAGAAGGTCGAAGGTTGTCGAAGGCGAGGTTTGCCATGACCAAACCATGGCACAGTTTATTTGTTTCAAGTCAAATGATTTTGACGTTATTGATTAAAGAAAGCCATAGTAAAGCAAACGTTTGGAAGTTGAAGCAATGTTTTTGTAAATGTCGGTTTGTTTGTAAAGCTGTTTTCCGGTGACGTGTGAAATCGTACCCCTGTGGCCTGTTTGAATTGTTTATTTATTTGCATTGTGGTAATTTAGAGTTCTAATACTTTTTTGCTTTTTAGATCTTAAGTTGCGATGCTAAGATTAAAATTGTTCTTTCTTTTTATTTTCGATTCTTAGTCCATACTCACGGACACTGTCTTTTTTAGCATTGTAATGTTTTTGCAGAACCATTCCACTTAGAAGAAGGATCGGGGGCATGGTGGTCTGTGTCACTTCTGCTTCCCTGTCCCACATCACGCTCGGACAGTTAGTCTCCCGCAACAGGTTCCCAGGACCCTTTTTAGCGACGGTTAGGGCTGGTCACCTGAAAAAGAGCGCTGATAGGTTTTATAACCATCTTTAAAAGAAGGAGATTCTATATTAGCCTAACATTCTTTCATGTCTGTTCTCACTCACTGATTTTCCTTTCTAATAAGGTAATATATGCCTCTTTTTTACCAGGGTAGGCAGAAACAACATTTTGACTATACGAACCTGACACACATCGTGACGACCGATTTTGGAAATTGGTAACTACATTTTAGAGGTCGCGGGTTTGATCCTCGCACAGTACAAACTTTTGTGTGCATGTGTCTGTTCACAAGTTTGGGTCTGGACGGTGCTGTGTGTGGGTTTTTTTTTCGATACACGCTCGTCCATAGGCCATCTTAATTAAAGTTATATGTATCCTAGATAGTTAGTTTGCTTTTGTCCAGTTTGTAAAATCGGCATCATAGTTAACTTGAGTCAACCCTATGTAAGGCTACGGCATGTCACGGTCCAGGGGAGACTGTAATGGACAATATGTTCGTTATCCTGCCGTCCCGAATCCCAAAATCGTTTTTGTGTTTTGTGTCGTTACGTGAAACTGAATATGTTACAAACTTATTTGCAGCAACAGAAGTTGTACAAAATGAATTTATAACAAACGCGAACAGTTAATTACGAAGGTCCTTCGAGAGGAATCCATGGAATTTCGTAATTTTTGATGTCAGTAAACCAAGTAAATGGGTGGAGGATTTAATAATGTTTTTGAATTGTAATAGTACATTGTTATCCTAGGGGTGAAAGTAACTTAACTAGTCCCGAGACGGGGTTTGGCGCCCGGAACGAAGTGAGGGCGCCAATAGTTCGAGGGACTAAATAAGTCTTTCACCCGAGGTAAACACTGTGCTTTTCATTACGAATACAAGGAAAGTAAAAATAAAACATGAATTAGCCAAAGAAAAAGATAGAAAAATAAATGAAGATCGAATTGGCGCTTTCCCGCCTATTTTGTTTGTTTTTTTTTCCGTGGCGGGCCCACTATTCAGCCATTATTTTTTATTTTTTTCATTGGAAAAATGGTAAATATTTTGCTCTAAGCTAAGTTATTTTGAAGAAATTGTTGAAACTGAATTATAATAAAGTTATTTAAAAAAATTACATTCTCTAATCAATACTTAACTTTAAGGTATTTCAATTTTACATCGTGGCTGTATAGAAAGTTGGAACATGGTTCAATAGATATGTGAAAAATAACTAAGTTTTTTTTTAATAATTTGATAGCTGTCAGTTGAAAGTGATTCTCCCTAGGGATGAAAAGTATTACTTTCAGCCCGCTTCTCAGGTCAGTAATGACCTACTTTCAGAGTATGAGTAATGAAATAGTACATTGTTATCCTAGGGGTGAAAGTAACTTATTTAGTCCCGAGACGGGGTTTGGCGCCCGGAACGAAGTGAGGGCGCCAATAGTTCGAGGGACTAAATAAGTCTTTAACCCGAGGTAAACACTGTGCTTTTCATTACGAATACGAGGAAAGTAAAAATAAAAACATGAATCAGCTAAAGAAAAAATGACAAAAATAAATGAAGATCGAATTGCCGCTTCCCCGCCTATTTTGTTTGTTTTTTTTTCTGTGGCCGGCCCGCTATTCAGCCATTATTTTTCATTGAAAAATGCTAAATATTCTGCTCAAAACTAAGTTATTTTATAGAAATTGTTGAATCTGAATTATAATAAAGGTATTTAAAAATATATATTCTCTAATCAATACATAATTAACTTTAAGTTATTTCAATTTTACATCGTGGCTGTATAGAAAGTTGGAACATGGTTCAATAGATATGTGAAAAATAACTAGTTTTGTTTTTAATAATTTGACAGCTGTCAGTTGAAAGTGATTCTCCCTAGGGATGAAAAGTATTACTTTCAGCCCGCTTCTCAGGTCAGTAATGACCTACTTTCAGAGTATGAGTAATGAAAAAGTCTTATTTGTGTTGGACTGTCTATTTATTGTGTAAGGATACACGATAAATAACATTACGCTACAACTCATAAGAGCGGAGCATTAATGAAAAATATTGCAAAAGCGGGATAAAATATTCCTTTTCAGAGCTTTCATTGAAAACGGCTGAAGTCATGTATGATGACACATAAAGTAACTTTTCATCACTCATACTCTGAAAGTAGGTCATTACTGACCTGAGAAGCGGGCTGAAAGTAACACTTTTCATCCCTAGGGAGAATCACTTTCAACTGACAGCTGTCAAATATTTTTTTTTAAAACTAGTTCTTTTTCACATTATCTATTGAACCATGTTCCAACTTCTTATACAGCCACGATGTAAAATTTGAAATAACTTAAAGTTAAGTATTGATCAGAGAATATATATGTTTTAAATAAGTTTATAATAATTTAGTTTCAACAATTTCTTTAAAATAACTTAGCTTTGAGCAAAATATTTACCATTTTTCCAAATAAGAAATAATGGCTGAATAGCGGGCCGGCCACAGAAAAAAAACAAACAAAATAGGCGGGAAAGCGGCAATTCGATCTTTAATTATTTTCCTCATTTTTTCTTTAGCTAATTCATGTTTTTATTTTTACTTTCCTCGTATTTGTAATGAAAAGCACAGTGTTTACCTCGGGTGAAAGACTTATTTAGTCCCTCGAACTATTGGCGCCCTCACTTCGTTCCGGGCGCCAAACCCCGTCTCGGGACTAAATAAGTTGCTTTCACCCCTAGCGTAACAATGTACTATTACCACCTTCCATCCATCTCTGTTATGACAGATGTAACTATAACTTGTGTGACCTGTATTCTGTGCAAATAAAAGTTATTCTATTCTATTCCATTCACCAGTTATTTCTATAGAGAAGAATTCGGCAAGAAACTCAATACTGACGTGGACGCTTTGACGTTTTTCTACATTTCTGGTTTGTTTACAATTATTGAAGTTACAGAATAGTCATAACAAAAAGTTATTGGGCTGAACCCTTCGCCGAAGCCTTCGTCTTAACTTCGCGACATCAGCGCGAGAAGACTCGGTCAAATTCCTCAGTCATGCCATGGTAAGTGGCTTCATATTTTCAATACCTACATTTTCGTTCGTTCCTCGGTTTTTCGTTTATCAGTTCCAACGGCACTGAATTTCGCTCGCTGCACTTAATCCTACAGGACAGGGCCGGGTGGTAGCTTTCTATAATTATTTGGTGGTACATCGTAACTTGCACCCATCGGACCCCTTTAGTTATTCAGTGGTTGCGCTGTTGCTCCTTGGGAATCACTGCCATATTTCCCCATTCAATCACAAAGCGATATTCCACTATCCTCTTCTGACGTTCTGACGTTCTTAGATTAGAGGTATTATTTTCATACCTTTCTTTCTTTCTTTCTTTCTTGTAATGCATGTGCATATTAAACTTACCATAGGCTGTGAGATTTGAACTTACAGGACAAGCAATAAGTATACTCAGTTCTTCATATTCATTCATAGGACCGGCTTTGGATCTAAAGCTACAGATACACATGCTCATTAACTGATACATACACGCTCGAAATGAGCATGCCCATTATTAGCAATGGTTCGACACACATGCTACTAAGTAGCATGCTCTCGTGCTACTAATGAGCATGTGTATCTGTAGCTCAACGCTAACTGCTGTAGCCAGTGTCTCGCTGTTTCGGCTTTTCCGCAAACATCAAAGGCGTCGGACCACTGCATGAACATTATACATTGTGGTAATCCTAGAAAGGTTTTTCATAACTGCTCGCAGAATATATTCTGTCTATCAAAATAAAAGTAAATTCGACCCTTCGTCCGACCCTCTGCTTAAGCCCCCGATGCTTGGAACAGTGGAGTACAATAAGGTTATTACGTTTTGTGCCAATTTATTTTGCTGTTAATATTTAATTCATAGGAATTTTCCACTGGAGCTTACATCCAATCTTTAAGCTTATAGAATATTGATTGGATCGCATTCGGTTCGCATAGATTGCAGAGTCGTTGCGCTTAGAATTAATTTCTAAGAGATTCGTAGAAATTGTGGTGTAGCTTGCGGTCAGTTACTGCAATCAGCGGCCTGCGGTTTGCAGTCTGCGCTGCTGTCGGACTTGTTCCTTAAAGCTTTGTAACACTTAGATATACACTTACATAATATAAACTACTGGCATCAGCTTAACTTGAATTCTTAAGTAATTTAGACTAGCAAAGCGCCCATTCTTCATTATCATTAATTAGAGCGCCATATTCCGCAGACAGGTCGTCTCAGTTCCATCTGGTTCCATCACGCTTCTTTGAAAGTGGATTGCGAAGTTATCGGTTTGATTCCCATCAACTTTGCGAACTTCGCACCTTTTCTAAATTACCTTTGTACTTGGTACTTACTTTAGGAAAGTTTTCATCCCTGTTTAGACTTGAAAAACCATTTGGGGAGTTAAAAAGTTCGCGTTGTTGTTCGGCGTGTGTCGGGTTGGTTTGGCTTTTATTCTTGCTCAACAAGTTACTACCTCCTCTATGTAGTTACATAATTAACCATTACTGTCTTTAACATACTAAGTGTGTATGTTTTCGGAAGATATATTCTGATGCGATCTCTTAATCAGTAATCCTACACGTTCGTTCGTTCTCCCGATGCGTTATACGTTACGTTCGCCCGATACGTTACGTTTACGTTACGAAAAGTATGCGTAACATAACATGGTCACTTACACTAAACTTAGCAGGTAGATTCGGCGACAGCTCAGCCTTTAAATTAATTCAAGTTTTTTGAAAGAACATCTATCGTTTTAAAATATTTGATTTTCTTTTCTTATGTAGCATTCACAATAGTGTATGGTTGTGAGTTTCATCTGTTTGCTTAGATCATTGTTATATTTACCTTAAACATTTGAACTTGTTAGTTGTTTTGTTACAGTTCCGAAGTAGTGCATTGGTTTTGTTTGTTTTATTGTAGTCTTCAAGATGACCTCACTCCACCTGATGGGAAGCAGTCGTGAGGTCCAGATATGGGGTTGACAAGTACAGTAACTACTGAGCTGGTCAATCCCATTTTGGAGGCCTGCTCAAATGCCTTTTCACGCCCGGCTTAAAAAGACCGCGACTGTAGGAAGAAGGAAACACATGCGCTGGAAGAGCGTTCCACGTCTGGATAGCACGATACATTAACCAATCACAGGTTTTTTTTTGTACAAGCAGTCGCCTGGATAGCGACAGACAACGTATTAGAGTCGCGTTACCTGTAAACCAAGTTGCAGTTTTAGTATTTCTATCTTTAAATATCGAAGAAGGTACTAGGATAGATCGTCAGAACTTTCGCACTTTAAAAGATTAGGGTCATAAGCAATAGCTAGTCCATTAGCAAGAGATACCGGCGCCTGCACAATCCTCTCGAAGCTGATGGAGGCTGACGGAGCATTTGGTTATTACCCTCTCTTTGTGTCACTAACAATGCGCTTGCTCGGAGGCCGACAGAGCTCAGTAAAGCGTAATTCGCTCAAACCGAGTACTTTAGACAATGTTTGATTAAGACAGAATATACTGTGGAGCGGTGAATTCCTGCTCTCAAATGCTCTTGCTGTTTTGGAACCGTTTGGGACGGTTGGTCCTTTGTGTTTCACTCGCTGTGTTCTAATGGCTACTTCGTTCTTTTAGCATGCATTATTTCGTTGAAGGTCTAATTTGTTATTCATTACGGTTCAAAGTTGTTACCTAGAGTTTTTTTTAAGGTGTAGACACCGGCTAGAGCCGGTGCGACGTGATAGCTGAGTACCCACCTGATTTTTGTAGTTTCGGAGTTTTTATTCTTGGAATTATATGCCTGTGTGGACCTCGTTCAGCTTCGTATTGTAGTCATTAATTTCAAATAGACAAGCGCCATGATTGCCGAATTATTTTGTTAGTTGTTTTTGTGAATGTAAGAAGCATAAAGATGAGTCTTTTCCCTCAGTTTGCCATTAGTACTTAACTTCCCAGAATTCGATCCTGATACATGTAAAATAACCGATAGACAAAAAAGTAATTCAAGGCGGTTCCTGGCAAGGGAAAAAGTTTTACGAACAAAGTAACAATGCAATTTCTATCAAAATCGGCATCGAGACACCTTTAAGCATTTTTTTTATATTTCTCATAGCTTAGTATAGAGCTTAAAAGGCCCTTTAAAAAAAAAAAACAAACCAAAAATCTTGAAAGCGAGTTCCACTTTCGCTGAACTATTTCAGAGACTATTAGTGGCTCGGTAGTAAGCAGTCGGTAGGTCCTCATCGGAGGGTAAGTCAATTTCAGAGGTATCCGCCTCGGCCCGGCGCGCGAGCATTCCTTCGGACAGGACAGGTACCAACATTTCTACTGGCGTTAATGGCTTTTCCAGGTTGTGGGGAACACCACAAGTACATTATCAGTATCAAATATGTACTTTTATTTTTACTAGTATTGATCGATAATGATATTACTTAGTGGTCACATTAACGTTTGTCCTATTCGACGACAACGATACCTCAAAAGCAAACTAAAAGTAAATGGATAATGCCAACAAAACAAGTCGCACGTTACTTAACTCAAAACCTTATTCGTATACTTACAAAGCAACAATTGTCATTTTTCTTCAAATAAATCACTGAAACTGTAACCATTTTGTCTAAAATAACATCCCCTATGACTGACAGGATGGCGTCGAGAATGGTTATGGGTTATTTTCATCTTAAAGAAGCTGTTTCATGTCGGGGCATTAGTTATCCTCGATTAAAACACTGTTCACTTTTTTCTCTTGCAAAAGGCAGTCGCATCAGCGTGTTACCTATTCGTTCACGGTCTGTGTGCCTGCACCTCGGCCTGTTATTACGGCTCTACTCGTGTTGCAATTACACACGCTCCTGTTTTTGTGACAAAAAACACCGTTTTCGTCCTTAAAACAGTGCACGTAATGAGTACTTCGGGGTAGTCAACAATTACACAATTTGTGTGGGTTGCCTTGGCAGTAGCAGGTTATTTAACCCACAACGCAGATAGAAGAATAGAATAGTATATTTTTTGTTGAAATATCCTCTTAAAGAGAGTTAATTTAAACGAAAAAAAGAATTTAAGGTCAAGTTGGGTAACTTTGAATTTCAGTATAACATTGAATCCACTCTTTTAGATCAGTTACTTTTTTTTTTTTTTTTTTTTTTTTTTTTTTTTTTTTTGAAGTAGGGGAAATGCCTTACGCATACCCGTCCACCGGGGGACGGACGGGTTATGTCGGACTCTCCACTGGAAAGGTGGTATACCAGTGGCCCTACCGACTAAAACCGCTACTACTCCCTCTTATCGTCCGTATAGTGGGGGAACACGGTGAGTAGCGCGAAGCCTGTTACGCGTTCCCCCGGACGGAGCCCGCCTGGACGGCGGGCCGAAAGCGACCCCCCCCATCGTGAGGGGAGGCCAGAAGGGACAGCCGAGGATGTCAAGCCGTCCCTACCAGGCAGCGGTGACCCGTGCAATGCTGGCGGCGGCACCCCCGTACCACGCGCCAGCTGGCCACCGTACGCAGGCCCTACTGGGCCCGCAACCACGAGCCACCCAAAGGGCGGCTCCGCTGCCGTAACCTTCGGTACGGCCCCGCCGGGCCGCGACGCACAGGGGGGATCAGCCTCGGATCACTGGCCCCCACCAACCGGTTGTGCGCCGCGGCCCCAACCACGCGCCTCAAGGCGCCTGCAGGCCCCACTGGCCCCGCAGCCCCACGTCGCCCTTACGGGCCGCAGTGACCCTACTGGGCCCGCAACCACGAGCCACCCAAAGGACGGCTCCGCTGCCGTAACCGACGGTACGGCCCCGCCGGGCCGCGACGCACAGGGGGGATCAGCCTCGGATCACTGGCCCCCACCAACCGGTTGTGCGCCGCGGCCCCAACCACGCGCCTCAAAGGCGCCTGCAGGCCCCACTGGCCCCGCAGCCCGTCGCCCTTGCGGGCCGCAGCGGGCGGGTGTCCAGTCCACCACGCTGCCACGCCTGGGTTCTCTTCGCTTCCCGGTGGTGCCCCTACCACCGGTACTAGGCCCCCTCGCCACGCCGAGGCGAGAACCCGTGAGGGGGTAGATCAGTTACTTTTGACAAGTACTCTAACTAAAAGATGTTGTTGAGTCTATGAGGGATTGCCTCAAAAACAAAACTTTAAAAAAACAGTATGTAGGTTCATTTTTGCTGTTCTTAAATAGCGGATTTAATGTTACACTGAAATTCAAAGTTACCCAACTTGATTGTAGTGATTGTGTTATTTCCGAATCATTATCACTACCATAGTATAAAACAAAGTCGCTTTCTCTGTCCCTTTGTATGCTTTAATCTTTGAAACTACGCAATGGATTTTGATGCTGTTTTTTTTTTAATAGTGATTCAAGAGGAAGGTTTATATGTATAATAACATCGTATTGCACCCGTGCGAAACGGGGGCGGGTCGCTAGTTAATTTTTGAAATGATATTGACAGCCAGCTAGGCTAACGCACACGAAAGATGCAATCAACTGTGAACCGAAAATGATCGCACATTTTTGTTTGTAACTACCAGGTTTTGTGGAAAATAATCCCTTTGTATTTTCGGTGTTGTTGCTTTTTGTGGATAATTCGGTTATGTTTGAATTCTAGTCAGTGTATGCTAGCTTACATGCTTTTTTAACCACTATTATTGTTTTATTATATACTTGCCAGTATGAGCAGAGCTGAACATGGATAGTCGAAGAGCCAGAAAAAATCGCAAGACGTTTGTCGTTAAGGTTGGTAGAAACTGAAATACAAAATCGAAGCAGTCTGAAACTACACACATCAAAACTGTCTAGGGATATCATAGGGATATCATTTTTCAAATATTTCAATAAGTTAAGTTTGTTTACAAGTTGAGCACTATGTTAGAATAACGCGAGGACAGAGGCATAAGATAAAGGTTAAGAAATTTACAAAAAAAAAAGGTTGGATTTTGCTAAAATTTTGACACCTTTTAAAAGAAAAATCTGTCTTTTTTTAACGTCCTTACGATTGTACAATAATGCTACTACAATGAATTTCTTTATACAATCTGAAAAGGCAGATATAGCAGTTTCTGTGTTCAAAAAATTTCTACGTTGGTATCAATGTTTTAATTTTTACAGCCTCCCAAATAGCTATACTTTGTATGAAAATGCTTGAGATATCCCTAAACACTTTTGAGCAGTGTAGTAGAGATGTTTGGACTTTGGAGTCACGAGCTGATAGCCTAAACAAGTTGCATAATATGTTCTTAGCTCGTGGTGGATCGTAGACGAGTTTGCGTTCGAGGTGATGAGCTATTTCGAGTTGTAGTCTAGGGAAATGTTGAGCGATGTTGGATCTTGATACGGTGTCTGACAACAATAGCAAACAACAGAGCAATTTGATTGATACGATGGAAAAACCAACGGCAACTTAAATTTACCTACTCCCGAACAAACAAATTCTATCCTATAGACACACTGGTTCACGTTCAACATTTTTGTGCTCTATAATTGAAAAGCGATTATTTCATCGATAAAAAGCACCGGCTGGCTTGTGTTTTATATCAACGGATTTCGAATTGAATTGACTTTAGCATAGCAGTTTTATGGTCTAATATTTTTTCATGCATCTAAATTAAGTGAGAACCATACTGCATTACCGCTAATATTACCTATTGATTTATTATGATAATGAGCCTAACTCTTCTTTACACAAGGGGGAGCCTCTTTCTCACAACTCGAGAGCTTTTGTCGAAATTATTTATTTGTAAAATAACTAGTATTCCTTCATACATTTTATATTTTGCAAGTACTTACTCATGCATAGAATAGCAAAGGTATGCAGATGTTTTACGAGCATTGCCAGATTTTATGGAGAAACTGCATATTGATGAAGGATTCGTTATAAGAATATCGGATGAGCGGAAGCATAAGCATTTCGATATTTCCTCCAATGAACACTAACTTTTGGTCTTTTTTGTTTTCATCGAAATAACCTTCGAGCTTGGTGTTATGTAAATCTCATAACTTTTTTTTATCTCATCTTGTACGTAACCATAAAATGTTCATGCATATCTACGAGCATAAAAGAAAATCGAAACAACACTCACACTCATTATAGAGTGTAATACATAAATTCGAAGCACGCCATCTCGATGGTACGTTAGTGCGAAATATCGCGACAAACCAAATCTCGATGCACGAAATCGCGACAAACTGAATCTCGATGCACGAAATCGCGACAAACTGAATCTCGAAGCACGAAATCGCGACAAACTAAATTTCGAAGCACGGAATTGCCGTTCAGGTTCATAATGTCCCTCGGTTTCAAAAGGTCCCTTTCCCGGAATGTCCCCTTCCCAGAATTTCCCTTTCCCATAATCCTCCCCAGCCCAAGAGGGGATTTAGGGATTTACTCAAGCGCGGCAGATTAGTATACAGGGAGGTACCTTGTACCCCATTAAATACCTCCACCAAGTATAAGCCCCGTATATGTGGTCGCGCGTCAAGGAGAAAGGATCAGATTAGAAAAAAAAAATTTCCTTACATCGGCTTATGGAAATCGTCAGAATATATATTTTTCGTGAACGCTGAATTATTCCCTTCAAAATAAAAAAAAATTAGCTACGCTCGAGAAAGTCAAGATGACGTTTTTTTCTTACAAATTTGTAACCCACCAACTTCTTATCGTCAATCGAAAATTGTCAGATTAGTGAAATATACAGTTCTTAGCATATAACTAACTTACCCTATCTTAATCTGACGCGCTCGAGTATTTCAAAATGGCAATTTTTTTTGCACATTCAAATAATGACCGCGAGTTTGGGTCACATTTAAATCGTCAGATTATTACATAAGAGCCTTTTTTTAGGTTCACTTAACACCCCCTTTGAAAATCTGACGCGCTCGATATTTATTTTTTTTGTTTTTAACCCTTACGTACGATACGACCGGGTGGTCGTATCGTACGTAAGGGTTAAAAACACCACCATGGAAACAGTCAGATAGCCGCTCTCCCCACCGATGAAAGTGTGTATATTATATGACATTTTTTTCTTCTTATCATCTAAGCTTCGCAATCCAATAGGTCTCTTTGACGCTCGAGTAAATCCCGATTTAGCATCCTGGGCTCCCCTACTATAATGTCCCTTTCCCACAATGTCCCTTTCTCATAATGAGCCTATCCCATAATGAGCCTATCCCATAATGACCCTTTCCCATAATGTCCCCTTCCCAAAATGTCCTTTTCCCGAAATGTCCCTTTCTAAGAGCTAAAATAATCGATTAATAAAATGACATATTATAGGGTTAAATTTTAATATTTACATATTAAGCAAAAATAAGGGAATACTCTTAAATTAAGGATAGTTCTTATTTTCGGTTGACTTCGGTGGATAATTTTTTTTTTTAAATCAAGATTTAAATAGAATAGAATTTCAAGATTGTATACTTAGTGGGCGGTGATTAAATGACATAGGTACTTGCTGGTCAAGTAAAAAAAACGGACCTTAAATGCTAGGTTAGTGATTAGGGTATCCATTGTTGAGTGAAAATGTACAATTCTGATAAACGTGTATTTTAGTTTTGAAATCTAAATTGGGTATTTGACAATTTTGACATCACCAATTGTTAACTTAGGATCAAACCTGAACATAGGCAAAAACAAAAACAATATACTTTTGCGAGGAATCAATAACCTCTCTAAAAAATAAAACAATTTTGTTAAATAATACTTAATTATAAAATAATAAATTAACAAAGTTAATCTCATATTTTATAATAACAGGTTTGTGCTAAAGCACCTAAAAATGATACAGTTGTCATGACTTCTTTTTTTGATAGCAAATTTTGCAACTTTTTATCTTTTAGTTCGTATTTTGTGCGCCGTTTATTATATGATTGGACATTGATTCTTTGAATAGTGTGTTCCGTATTATTTTGTTCTTTTTTAATTTCCTCTAAGGTTTTGTAAATATTCCACCGTCTTCGAGATAAAAGCGCGTTCCATCGATGATGCCAGGCCTCAATGTCGTTTTGGGTTTTCGGAACCCTGGCTTCGATACACTCAGCTACCGACCAAAGTTCAGGTGGAAATCTAGGAGGTATTCTTTCAAATTTTATGAGTAAAGGGTTTGCAGGGTTCTGCGTCTTTTTGAAGTAGCCTTCGACGTAGTATTTACGAAACCACTCTACTACTTTTATGGCTTCTTCAGGAAAGATCTCGTCACATAACAAAGCAAATGCCGCGGGGATTTCATTTGGTTTCAGGTAGGCTAGTGCAGCTATATGCCGTAATTTATTAGCGAACTCTTTACTCTCCCCGTATTTAGTCGCTAGGCCAGCGGAGCGAATATGTTTCCATATATTTTGGCATAAATGGAAAAAACAACCATGCTGGTTGCTGGCCGGAAAAAATGACTTGATTGCGCGAATAGCCGCCAGCTCAAAATCGGTGATGATGGTCGTGGGAGAAAGAGAAACATTCAACTCATTACGTACGTAGGTGCTAATGATGTCAAAAAACACTAAATAACAGTTTTTAGTTTTATGGGACAATAGCCCATAAACAAGAAGCAATGTTTTATTTGATGCATCGTAATGTCCTACCAACCCATGAACCGTGTACATTTGTTGGAATAACAAAGGGCACGTCATGAAAGTCCCATCGATGATCCAAAAAGGAGATGCGTGAAGGAGCCTTAAATTATTTTTTGTACTAAACACCAATACACATACATCATCTTGAAGGTAATGGCCAATTAGGAATGGTTGGCCATTAATTTCATTATATTGAGCGGGTATTGAGAGATCTTTCAACGTTTTTGGTAAAGTTGGCATATTTTTAGTTCTAGCTCGATGAATAATCATCCTCATCGCGTTGTTATCAGGAAGCCTTGGAGCACTAGTGCTAGGCACATGTTGAATACTAGATTGAATTATCTGTCCTGGATTTTGCATCGTGTCTATTGCTTGCTGTTTTAAATCATTTCTAAGCTTCAAATCCACCAAAGTTTCAGCATCAGGTTCATGACTATGAGGCAATATTTCAGTTTGCCGTAACAAATAATTATTATTTATTTTGTTTGTAGTCACACACACACCACAGCCTAATGATTTCTTCTTATTGCAGCACCAATAGTGTACATTATCACGAACTTTATTTAAAATGTAATAATAACCACTCACAGATAACATATCATTTCCTTTACGAGATTTAATAATGATCGTAGATAGATCACTCATTTTTTTTATTTTTGAAAAACTTAATTGTCTTATTTATTAAAAAGCTGATGAAATACAGAGTAATGTGTACTTTTCTCTCACAAAACAAAATAAGATCACCATTCTTAGCATAATAAACAAGCTGACATTATAAATTTAAATTTTGAAATAAAAAACGTAAGTTACAGACCTACCAACTTATCTGTGAAATGGCGAAAATTGGAACTACGACCGCCATGTTGAAATGTCATTCGATTGTCCGTGTCAATAATTTTGAGTACTATGGTTGTTTTATTATGATATTTCGGAATTTATGAAGTTGAATATGCCGAAAGCCATTAAAAGTGATGCTCGAAACATTATTCTTAAGGTTGAAACCTTTTTCAAAGCAGAAGATCGGGCGAGGTCTCCGATTATTCCATTTACCAAAAAGTACAAACGAATTTCGGCTGCAACAGGTTAGTGCACGGACGTAAAAGAAAGACGGACGGAACATCACACAAAAAAAATGTGAAGCTAGCAAGGTCATACAACTTCGTGAGTTGCACACGACCCTACGCTCACACAAACTTACTAGGTGCTACAATCTAACGCCATTTTACCCCGTGTGACAGCGCGAATGACACGCGTGTTGCTTATGACAATATTTATTTAAAAATGCCGTCTTGTGTGGTGAAATCATGTAAGAACTACATGAGTAAACTTAAAAAGTCACAAGGAATCACCTATCACAGGTAAATTATGATTATTCGTTGTATTTTCTCTTAATTACATTTATAAATTGTGATGACAATTTAAAAGACAAAACACAACAGTGTTGCCACTTTTTTGACGGTAAAATTTCCCTATATGAGGGGAAATCTGTATTTGTCGTATTGGCTCGACTTTAGTATCATTACGGGTAGCTAGGAGCTTAATTATTTTTTTTTGGTAATAGATGTTAATAAAACATGTAATCCTGTGAAGTTTAATTTTGCGGAAGTGAATTCGAGAAAAAAAATCCTAAAGTTTACGATAACATTGGGAAATGTTAGGTTTTTTTACGCCATTTTAACGATTTGTTGCATCAGACCAAGGTTTATTTCTGAAATTAAATTTAGGAAACCATATCATTATTGCTTTTCTCTTTAAAATATGTTTTTAATGAAAAACAATTAAGGTAAGTAGCATTTAAGGGCTCCAATGACGAGAAAACAAAAGTTTAATCAACCTTCCATCATCAACTCAGCCACATCAGTTGTTAATAATGTTATGTAAATAAAACAATTCCCTTTCAGTAACATGTGCTTTCTTTTTTTTCACAGTGGTCTTAAAAAATATGTTAGCTAGGTCAACATTATGATTCTTAAGCTCCCGGCTCCGATATTTCAGAAATTTAAACATATTCTGTCTATATACGTCCCACTACTGGCCACAGGCCTCACCTCAACTATGAGGTGGCTCGAGCCATACTTCAACACGCGGGCTCAGTGCGAATAGTTAGAGGGGTGTAAGGTTAGTGATAAACCTTCTGTCAGATGTTTAAAATAATTAAAATCATAATCGGACTTAAGTTAATAAACCCGGTTAAAATAAAAGATAAACTTTAGGGAAATTTATGATTTATATAGCATCCCTCAAATTACGCACACACCATAGACTGGCAGCTGCTAGTATCCTTCACTCATGATTCGACGAAATGGCGTCCGTCTTTCTTTTACGTCCGTGGGTTAGTGTTGTCAACTTTATTTTCATAAATACCTATATATTCAACCAATTTTTTAAGTCTACGGAATATTTGTATATATTCTTACTGTAGGTTAACGCAACGGTAACGCACATCTAATATGTTACCTGTTAAATGGGTGAGCCAACTAACCTGCTGGTTTTCAAATTTCGATGAAAAATACATATCTAAATCTATGTTTCAGGTGTGAGTCAAGGACTCATTTCAAAAAAAGATGAAGAGGGGCATGCAGCAGAAGACACTGCTACTAAAATTCAGACACCAGGCAAGGAAGGATAGAAGTGAAATCATACACGTTGATGATTTTGACATGGGAGTTATATGGAGGAGAGTACCTACCCACATGAATTTGATTCTGCTAAAAACGAGGTGCCTACTGTTAAAAACTTTCTAGAGGTCTTAGACAGAAATAAATTACACAGGACAGCGATGATGATGTCAGTAGTGCAGGTTCATCTAAAGATCATTACTGTAAATCTGGTTTTTAATAAATAATTGTAAAGCAATTTGTTTTTTTTATTACATCCATTAGGTACTGTACCACTGGTACCACTGCGAATTATTATTAATATATCGTTGTTAGGGGTTAGGTACGGTCTCAACTAAAACCAGCAAATAGTACCAAGTACCTACTTAATGCAGGGAGGGTACATAAATCACATTGAATGAAAGTTTTAAGTGTGTAACATTTAGTATTATTGATAAGTTTTCCAGATTCTAGTTTATCTCTCTATTAACTGTTTTAGCTATCAAACCTTAATATCTGCAGGATTTCCATTCCACTGGATCACTTTTCTAAATAAAGCCATTTTTTAATCCTGAAGGACAACTGCGTACCTACTTAACTACAAATATATTTTTTTATTTTATTTTTTATTTATAAATAATAACAATATTTAATTTCATTATTTTTATTTAATACTTATTTCTTATGACAAATTACCTACTTCTAAAACTTACTCAATTTTGGGCACCTTATATTAATTAGCAACACTGAATCGACAGTGTCGTCCTCTTTCAGTTCACAGATAAGTTGGTAGGACTGTACCTACATGGTATTATATTTTTAGATAAGATAAAAGATAAAATATTTATTTCAAAGAATATGGTTACATGGATCTTAAAATAAATAGAGAGCACAACATATTCTGCCACCTTTTGCTGGCGTAGAAATAATAAACAATTCCCGCAGTTCAATTAACATTCAATATTATCATTATTTAGTTAAAATTATTCAAAATACATTATAAATCATACGCATTAGAAATAAAAATATAAAACAAAAAGAAATCACAATTATATTAATCACCCTATTGTCCCTCTAAAGTCGTCAGTTAGATGTCAAACATTGAATCTATTATTTTGATGTCAAGGTATTCTTTAATAGAATAGAAGCACTCTTGAATAAGCCAGTTATTTAAAATATAATTGAATTTATTTAACGGCAATGATCTAACTCTACTAGGAAGCTTGGAATACAATCTGATTGCATTGCAGTAAACATTTTTAGAGAATATTTCTAGTCTCTGAGAAGGTATGTACAGTTTATTTCTGTCTCGGCTATTACATTTACCAAGCACCGTGTCATGCAAAGGAAAGAAATGGGGCTGTTTTTTAACATACATGCAGAGGTCTAAAATGTACTGGCATGGTAATGGCAAGATTCTAAGGCGAGTGAATAATGGCTTGCAGTGGTCTAGGTAGTTGGCACCGCATAAGGCTCGAATGCACTTTTTTTGTACTCGAAATGCTCTTTGTACCTCTACTGAGTGTCCCCAAATAATGAGTCCGTACCGCAAAACTGAACTCACATAGCCATAATATGCCGCCAAGGCAGTGTCCTGAGAAGCTACAAGTCTTAAACGACGCAATGCAAACACGAATTTATCCAGTTTTGCGCATACTCTGTCCACATGTTCCTTCCAGTTTAAATGTTTGTCAATAGTGACACCCAGAAAAACCGCAGAACTGACTAGTTGTATTTCCGTGTTACTGTAATTAATATTAAGGGGTGTATCAGGTTGATTGTATGCTCTAAAGTGAATCGCGTTTGTTTTCCCTAGGTTAACTTTTAGTTTATTCTGTTCAAGCCACTCTACCACTCTTCCCATCTCATCATTGACTGCGCCCTCAAGGGCATTTTTCTCATTGGTTTGTATAATTATTGTAGTATCATCTGCGAATATAATACATTTATGTCTGAGTGCCCTTGGAAGGTCATTTATGTATAGAAGAAATAGCACAGGTCCAAGAATACTACCCTGAGGCACGCCAGAACCACTAGTTTTAGTGGAAGATTGCGAAGCAATCTTCTCCTTGCCTACTATTTTACTTATTTGTGTCAATTGAGAACGCTTGACCAAGTAGCTCTTTATCCATTCATATGCATTTCCTCTTACGCCATATTTTTGTAGTTTATGTAGTAGCCGGGAGTGGGAAACATAATCAAAAGCTCTGCTCATGTCCAGAAACAAAGCCACAACGCTCTGTCTTCCGTTCAAAGCTTCAGTGATTTCTCTTACTAAGGCGAAGCATGCCTGAGTGGTAGACCTGCCCTTCCTAAACCCAAACTGTGTCGACGACAGAATATTGTTTTTAGACAGGAAACCCTCTATTCTCTCAAGCATCGCCCTTTCGAAGACTTTTGACAGTATTGGTATAAGCGTGATTGGTCTATAGTTTCCCATATCAGTAGGATCGCCTTTTTTATAAATAGGTTTGATAACGGATACCTTTAGCCGCCTAGGAAAAATGCCTTGTTCAAAGGACTTATTTATTATATCGGTTAATGGCGAGGCTATGGAGACGGCGATCATTTTCAACATTTTTGTGCAGATCTCATCATAGCCCGCGGAATTTGTGTTATTCAGAGATTTGATAATTGTTATTACTTCAGATTCGATAATTGGATTCATGAACATGCTATTCATAGTTTCGTCAATATAGTTATTATCAATCGGATTGCTATTAATATTATGATTATTTCGACTTTCAGTTGTCAAATTAATAAAATAATCATTAAATAATTCACACATATCATCAGGTTTATTATAAATTATGTCATCTTTCTTAATTGTCTTAATGTCGCATTTACTACTCGTTAAATTAATGTTATTCTTTATAACGTTCCATGAAGCACTACATTTGTTTTTGGATTCTAAAACATATTTGTTATTGTTGATTTGTTGAGATTTTTGGACGCACCGTTTCAATATTTTAGTATAGTTTAGGTATTTTGCTTTATTCTGTTTTTTATTAGTAGCTCCGTTATGATAAGTAAAGTATAACTGTCTTTTATTTGCACAACATTTTTTCAGACCTCTAGTTATCCATTTATTTTTAATGGCTTTTTTTCCTATTTTCAATCGTATTATTGGAAAGCAGAGATTATAAAATAACTTAAGTAAATCGTGAAAAATGTCGAATGATTTATCACAATCCTGTTCTTCATAAACCTCATTGAAGGCCAGAGAAGATATGCTTTCACAAAACTTCATTACGTTTTCCTTACATAAGTCTCGGCGATTCTCAGTCCATTGCCTTAGGGGTTTGACGTCTTTAGCTAGTTTGGGAATGGAAAACAAAAGAGACTGTCCCGTATCGTGGTCTGACAGAGCCAAATGATGTATGGTTGCATCTACGTAAGACTCCTCTAGATTTGTAGCTATTTGGTCTATACAGGAGGCCTTTCTAGTAGGTATGTTTATGTGTGTCTGTAAATTATGATTTAACAAAATAGTTTTGAGTTCCTTGGATTGAGGGTTGTCTTTTAAGACGTCAATATTCCAGTCACCACAGATAATCACATGTTTTTTGTTATTTTTTGTGATCTTCCCAAGTAGCGATGACATGCCATCAAAGAACATCTGCACATTCGAGTTTGGTATCCTGTAAATACATACCAATATGAGATTGTGGCTCGTTAGTTCGATTCCACAGCACTCAAAACTATATGTACATGCTAACTTGCTAGTGATTTGTAAGGGTTTGTAATCGTAGTCCTTATGGATCAGTATACACGAGCCTCCTCGTCTCTGATCTTTTCTACTAAAGCATGATGCCAGTTTGAAGCCCGATAGTTGCAGGTTACATTCTGATCCTTTTTTTTATAAATGTTTCAGTCAGACAAATGAAGTCGATGCGCCCTAGTTCTTTGGAAAGTTCGGCGATTGTTAGAGCAAATATTTCATTCTTATTAAGAATTCCCGCAATGTTTTGGTGAAACATTCTAAAAAACTGCCTGCCTTCAGCTGTTTCATTTATGTTATCGGCGATTTGCCCGTTTTTAATAAAAAATTCGCCATTCGCCGAGATGGGGGAGATAAGACATAGCTTTCAGGGCTAAAAGTGCTCCTGTTTAGTACAGGGAAGTAGTACGGAATAGTGCCCTTCACTGGAGGTGCATTTTGATCTGCCCTTTTACTGCTTTTGCTGTTTTTTGCGCTGGCTTTAATTATATCTCTTAGACCCTCAGATGACAGGTACTTGGTGCTGTAATTGTGATAATCAATTATGAAATTAATTTTTTTACATGTCAAATTAAGATAATGAATTCTATTTAATTGTGATTGGTCAAAATGATTGTCAACATAATTACAATTTGGTACATTTCTACATAAGTTTGCGATACATTTGTTCAATTCGGTGGTGTTTAAATACTTGTTACATAAAATACTTAGCACAATAACATTGATAAATTTGAGTTTTTTTAGGGCTGACGCGATTTCTATAAAAACTTTAATTGGATTGGGATCATGTTCACCAGCGCACAATACTATGTAGTTCTGAGGTGCGTCTTCAACATTGTCACAGTCTTTCAATATCTCTTCAGCTGTAGCGTTTGGTTTGGTGAGAGCGCACACTGAATATTGACCGAAGTGGCTACCCAATCTCGACTTTAAAAGTAGATGACCCAGGCCAACACATTGCTGACTGCCAAAGATATAGATCTTCGGTGATTCATCGATGGACTCAGAGGTTGGTGTACAGTTAAATATTGATTTTGGCGTCACAGTGTTGATGGTTTCCACTGTTGATTTATTTTTTCCCGAATTTTTTTTTGTCAAATGTCAAGATTATTTACCGTATAAAGGATATTGAAATAACAAGACTCATTAAATGATACTTTTGAATTATACATATTTACACTCCAATAAATGGTCAGAATATCTTATAAAAATAATTAGGAATAATCGTAATCTTATTATTTTCTGAAAGTTCTGTCCGCGCTAAGCCAATTCTGAACAATGTCCTTTCAGCTTTCTAGACTATTCGTTGCTATCAGTCAGGACAAGCTATTTTATGTAATAATGTTGATAAATATTACAAAATAACTTAAGTAGGTAGATGAATTTTAGGTAATAATAATAATTGTAGGTATATATAAAAAAATAAAAATAAAAATGTCTTCATTATTTTATTTGTCGCGATTTCGTGCATCGAAATTACGTTAGCATAATACTTAGAAAAAGTGACTATATTTTGTCGCGATTTCGTGCGTCGAATTTACATTATACACTCAAAATTATAACCTCTAGAAGATTCGTAAAGTTTTTATTTTAAAACTAGCTGTCAACATATGTACGTTGTTCTGTTGTCAATCATTGACAGGTGTTGCTAAGGAAAACTAATTTGTTGTTTTTCTTTATATTCCCTTCTCATGTTTACTCCCCCCTTAAAACGTCCGTGGGTGCTTCACACATATCTTAAAACCAGAATTAGCCAAATCGGTCCAGCCGTTACAGAGTTTTAGCGAGACTAATTAACAGAAATTCATTTTTATATTGAGAGATATGTATGTAGTTTTGAAGGTCCAATCATCAGCAACACGCTAGTAAGTTTTTGAATGTACTTATGTGGAATTCGAAACCACTTAGGCTTAGGACTTAGGTAACTTGTCCTAAAAGACCGATAAGTAAATGTGCGTGCTTTCTGTAGGAGGGCTTTCGATACTCGCTCGTAGGTATCCGCTGTACACTGGGAGTAATATTAGACATTCTTTAGTTTAGTCTATAAAGTGATGAATTCTTCTCCGTTGTTTATTGAAGGAAAAATCTCAAATCTTTTCTATTAACAGAAGCTTTGTTTTAAGCGCCAACGACCGTAAAGAGACGACGCGAAAAATGTAATTACCACATAGCTCTGATGTCTCCCGAGAACGTCATTCCGCTGCCTAATAAATAAGTTTTTATGAAACAGAGAGAATTATTTAAAGCTACAAGAGAATTTCAAACGAATTTTTGATTTGGATATGCTTTTAGTTTTGAGAAATGCTTGCTAAAAAAATTACAGTCGCCACATCAGGTCAGCGCTTCAATGATGGGTGTTGGCTTAATAACTTTGGTTAATGACAGTTATTCAGTGTAAAACAATGGCTCTGTTTTCTTTATTTGGCCAATAAAAGTAAGAATGGTAAGAGGTCCATTTCTTAACAAAGACCTCTCTCATACAAGAGAGGTCTGTTGCAGGCAGCGGCAAAAATCCTGCTAAGTACCTTGACTGGAACATTTGATCAATATCTTGATTAAGTTTTTAGGGATAAACCAATTGACTAACTGTTGAAATAAATAGTTGGACGAGATTGATGAATAAAAGATATATTTAAGAAATATTTACATTACAAGGTTTTGTTTATACAAAGGTGAATACTTCAGTAGAGTCAAAAAAAGCAAAGACACTTGTTTCAAATCATTGTCATTCAAAATTATAAAGAATGTCTTATTTCCAGCTTCAGCTTACAAAACAGGTTTTACAACACCCCACCTTAATCTGAACTGGGTAAATAAGCAAACATAAAACAATAATACTAAAAGAAACAACAGCAGATAAAAAATAAAAACAATTAGAACAACTCAAGTTAAACCCATAGACGATACGCATTTCTTATGAGCTACTCGCCCTAACGGTTTCGTTAAGATATCTGCCGACATATCACCGGATTTAAGATATTGTAACCTAACAAGATTAAGTGATACCTTTTCTCTTATAAAGTGATATCTTGTATCTATATGTTTCGTTCTACAATGGTAAACGGGATTCATTGCTAAAGCTTGGGCACTTTGACTGTCGCTATAAATTGAGATAGGCTCCTGACGGACGTCACTTACCTCCTTAATGAAGCGACCTAGATATAAAGCTTCTTTTGCCGCATCCGTTAGAGCCATGTATTCGGCCTCAGCCGACGATAATGCTACCGTAGGCTGTTTCCTAGAGGCCCACGATACTGGTCCACCAGCCAACTGAAAGTGATAGCCAGTGTACGACCGCCTATCCGCTTTACAGTTAGCCCAATCAGCATCGGTATAACCCACAAGTGGATCCGCTGACTTTCTATAAACAATGGAATAATTTATAGTTTCCTTCAAATACTGAAGGACGCGTTTTGCGGCATCCCAGTGAGCTTTACTATAACAATTATTGAATTGGCTCAAGTAGCTAGTAGCAAAAGCAATATCTGGTCTAGTACAAACGGCTAAATACATTAAAGATCCTATCAAATTTTGGTAAGGATATGTATTCTCACCATTTGTAAGCTCATCATCCAGTCTTTTGCTGAGTGGAGTGCTCTGTCCCCCACATTCCAACATATTGTACTTCAATAGAAGGTTATTTATATACGTATGTTGATTTAATATAATCTTCTCATCCTTTTGGGAAATATTCATTCCCAAATAATAATTAAGAGCACCAAGATCTTTCACAACAAAAAACTTTTCTAAATTATTTTTGACAGTGTCAAATGACAAGTCATTTTTATAAAAAACTATAATGTCATCAACATAGACAGCTAGCAAAATAGTTTCTGAACCAAAAAGGCCTTTAAACACACAAGGTTCCGATGGTATTTTGGTGAAACCTATTTTAAGCAAAGTTTCACACAACTTATTATACCATGCTCTTGGAGCTTGTTTAAGTCCGTACAAAGACTTCTGCAACAAACAAACCTTATCCTCTTGACCTTTCACAACGAAACCTTGAGCCTGAGCCATGTAGATCTCCTCAGAGAGATCTCCGTTGAGAAAAGCAGTCTCTACATCTAAGTGCCTCATCTTAAGGCCAAGATTAGCAGCAAGTGCAAAAAGAGTTCGCAAGGACGAATGCCTGATCACAGGCGCAAAAGTTTCTTTGTAGTCTATACCAGCTATTTGACTGTACCCTTTTATTACCAGTCCAGCCTTGTATTTCACCACATTCCCGTGAGCATCAGTTTTTACTTTATATACCCACTTGCACGAAATCAACTTTTGGCTAGGTTTTTCCACTAACCTCCACGTTTTTAGTTTAATAAGTGAATTGTATTCGCTTCGCATCGCAGCATGCCACTTTTCAGCATCATCAGATTTAGTAGCCTCAAAATAATTTTGCGGTTCAGAACAACAGTCTGCAACCATAGCAGCGCAATAAAAATCAGGTGATTTTCTATTCCTCGAAGGATATCTGCGCTCAGAAGCCACTGAATCACTATCTGCACATGCTAGCGGAGCATCTGAAACAATATCTAAACGTGTAGATGACAGATCATCTCCCAAAAGTGGTGTCAGATCATCTTCCCCCCTTTGTGGATAAACTGAAGACATATCAATATTATCAATATATGAAGCTGAAGTCCCAGGCATAGAATGTTCAACCTCCCCAGTAACAGCGTTCCTATCTCCTGGTGTGTCCGGAATATTAAAGTCACAGACATGCGACTCGTTCGACAAGTTGAGAATAGAATCGAGGTTGTTATTCAACACAGATTCCTTATTAGTCGACTTCAAACTTGTAAATACATCCTCAAAAAATACTAAATCTCTAGCCTTTTGTAATCTCCTAGGATACTGAGCGTCTCTAACTAAATAATTATTCACAGTGTCAGTATAACCTACAAAAATATGTTCTCTGGCTTTCATATCAAACTTCTTCCTTTGACACGACGGTACATGAACAAGGGTTCGACAGCCAAACACCTTTAGGTGGGACAAATTGGGTTTAGTATTAAACCACTTCTCATAAGTAGTTAACGAATGGCCAAGAGCACGATGTGGTGAACGATTTTTCAAATATACGGCAGCTTCTACAGCATCCTGCCAGTATACTTTTGACAAAGAACTTCCTGCCAACATGCTACGTGCTTTTTCTACCACAGAGCGTATAGTTCTCTCTGCCAACCCATTCTGTTGCGGACAAAATGCAACACTAGTTTGGTGAACTATACCGTTTGAAGAGAAAACACCTTTAAGTTCTCTATTGACAAATTCAGTTCCATTATCTGTCCTTATAAATTTTATTTTGGCTCCAGTTTGACGTTCGACAAGAGATTGAAAAGATTCGAACTTTTGCTTAACTTTGTCTTTTGAAGCTAAAAAATAGACAAACACCATTCGTGAAAAATCATCAACGAATATCAGACCGTATTTATTTCCTTGAAAAGAAACTTCAGACATAGGTCCAAACAAGTCACAGTGTACCAGCTCTAGCAAAGAAGTACCCTTATCGTATGTAATCTTCTTGAAAGGTTTTCTCGCTTGTTTCCCTTCTACACAGCCAATACAATTTTTCTTGTCAACAACTTTATAATCTATACCTACATTACCTTTTTTCAAAATGTCCATCCCGATGCGGCATAAGTGACCCAAACGTCTATGCCACAACTCATAATCAGACACTGAATCATCAGTATGTACATCATAAGCGGCGGTGTTGCATGGAGTATTAACAGTACAATTTAATTTGTACAGCCCCTTGCAGACAGAGCCGGTTAAAACAGGTTCTCCTGAGAAAGAAAAGGTATCACTCCTAAAAAGTTTACACCCATTCCTATCAAACAAAAAAGAAAAACCCTTTTCTACACACTTATGTACAGATAACAGATTCGTTTGTAATCTAGGTATGTATACTACATTACTAATACTATTCACATTCGACTGAGTCGAAATTGAAACTTCTCCAAAACCTTCACAACTAACCTTTTCACCGTTAGCTACAGTAACACTTACAGAATCCTTCGGCTTTAGATTCGTAAACCAATCTATTCTAGATGTCATGTGCTGTGACGCACCAGAATCTATAAACCAGTTATTCAAAGCTTCAGTGTCTCCTAAGCCAAGCGCCAGTAAAGAAGCATCCTTTGTGTCCTTTCCTCCGTTGGATTTCCTTAGTGGACAATCTGGTCTCTTATGCCCTGGTTGCTTGCAATCATAGCAAACTATTGCTTTAACCTTCTTTGGTTTCTTTTTAGCAACCGTGCGCAAAGCTGGGATTGTGTCCTCTGTTTTAGACATTACACTTAGCAATCTACCTTTAACTAGTTCAGTAGTTACTTTAACGTTGCTGTTTTCTAGAGCCATGACTAGGGGATCATATTTTGGCGTTAAGCCTCCAAGCAATATAGCAGCTAAGGAAGTATCCTCTATGATTTTCCCTATATCCGCCAGATCAAGTGCAGTGTTCATTATAGCTTGTATATACATCTCCATATCATTAAATTCATCAAGACAATAACGGTAAAGCTTACGTTCTAAAGCTAACCTTCTGCCCATGCCCTTATCTTCATAGGCGTTCTGCAACGACGTCCAAGCGGCCTTAGCACTCTCCGCACTTCTCACATGAGTGATGGCTCCTCCATCCAAAGTCATGCAGATTTTGGCCAGTGCTAATTCATCTTTACGGTTCTTCGTTTGCACTGGGGTTCCATCTCCATCAGGATACCCAACCACAGCCTCCCATAGCTGTTCGTGCAGAAGATAGAACCGCATTTTGAACTTCCAAGCACTATAGCCTTCACGTCCGGAGAGCATACGGATCGCTCCCATTCCCATGCTCGTGCTGCTCGTGCCAGGGGACATTCTATCCCCGCTACTTTGCATTTTGCACAAATTCGCAACTTATATTTTTCGCGAAAACACAGAGCAATTCGTGCTGATAACGTGTTGAAATAAATAGTTGGACGAGATTGATGAATAAAAGATATATTTAAGAAATATTTACATTACAAGGTTTTGTTTATACAAAGGTGAATACTTCAGTAGAGTCAAAAAAAGCAAAGACACTTGTTTCAAATCATTGTCATTCAAAATTATAAAGAATGTCTTATTTCCAGCTTCAGCTTACAAAACAGGGGGGCTAAAACAGCAACATTTTAGCATTTCATATTATGAATCATCTATTTGACGTTTCATCTAGACCGCGGTCCGTTTCGAGTCAAAAGTGAGTAACAGCGCGCTGACACGCATCCCGAATTGATAAATTGTATGAACGTGAGCGACGTCAGCGCGCTATTACTCACTTTTGACTCGAAACGGACCGCGGCCTAGATGAAACGTCAGTTAGATGTTTCATAATATGAAATGCTAAAATGTTACCGTTTTAGCCCCACTGGTTTTACAACACTAACTTACTAAATTTAAGTCACCTTTCCAATAAAACTAACCTCTATCTCTATTACTTGAACGACAAGGATTTGTGGTCATCTCAGAAATAGTCTGCTCCTCTGCACATCATGTTTTGACTTTACTGTTGTTACTTTGTTATCGAAATTATTGTAAACAAACAAGATTAAAAAAGAGTAACTACCGAGTTTCTTGCCGGTTTCTTCTCGGTAGAATCAACACCTCCGAACCGGTGGTAGAATCACATTATTACTTTTTATTTTTATGTTGTGACTTGTCATAAGTGCTTTTTAATAAGTTTACATGAATAAAGACTATTTTTACTTTTACTTTACTTTTACATTTGCAAGTTACTCGTACAATGCGCACAGGTTGAACTTCAAAAAAGTTCCTCTTTAACAATTCCACTTTCCCGTACAAAACCGCATGTTATCCAAGTACTTTCCACGTATTCTGAGGCCGCATTATACAGGAGGTTCAGTTATTAATGCTTTCGTACGTAGCCGTATGCAGTCGTGTGTATTTAAGCCTGGATTAGTCAGCGGGGCATGAATAGTTAACGTCTCGTCGGCCGCGTCTCGCCCGGTCAACGCGACGCAGACTAAATGTAACTGAAATGTACGTTTTTCGTGAACTCTGCTGAAAAATATACTACCTGCGAATTTCATGAAAAACACTTTTATTCGCCACATTGCTGGGCAATTATCGGGATGAGCTTTGTTGGTATGCCCAAGCTTGCCGGGACATCTAATAGTCTTATCCTGCTAATATTATAAATGCGAAAGTTCGTATGGACGGGCCGTGTTGCTCTCGCACATAGGAACTACTGAATGGATTTTAGTGAAACTTTACAATAATATTGCTTAAACATCTGAATAGGTAATAGGCTACTATAAGATAAGAAACACTTTATTGGACACAAACACGACAGAGAAATTAACAAAAAAGAAAACATTTAAGAGCCAATGTACAATTTAGGCGGTCTTATTGCTAAAAGCAATCTCTTCCAGACAACCCACAGGTAAAAGAAAGAACACAGAAAGGGTAAGCAAGTGCACAAATATGACAGGATTGAAATGTGTTTTATGAAATAAATTACACAAATACCTACATAATATAAACTTATTCATAATATACATCCTTCCAATATACAAACACTATTTTCAAAAAAATACGTATTTTTTTCTAACTTCAGTCTACGCGGAGGAAGTCACGTGCGGCCGCTAGTTTTGAATATTTTCATGATCCATCCTTCATCCGTCGCATAGGTGAGTACAGGCCGCACCTCAGCTTATGAACTTTAAGCTCTGTGCGGATTGTCGGCCCTTTCCTACTCTAACCTAATCGCTTTTCCTTACCCCTTCTGGCCTAATTACCGCCAGTTAAATAATAATTTACCGACCAACCCGGCTTGCTCTTTGTGTTTTTAATGCGTTTCTAAACATCATGTGTTGTTAATTACGATGATGAGTCTTTCTGTAGAAAGTTAGAACTTTTGAGAAAAGTACAAAGAATCCTGCAGAGAAGCAAATGGAACCAAAAATGCACTGACATGTACCAGATTTCAATTACTATCACATTTAAGTCAAGCCGTGACCACATTGCTCACTAATGTAAGTATGTAACTATAAATAGTTCAATTAACCTACATTATGTATCTAATAAACCCAAAACACCCTTAACACATTGAACGCCACGCGGGTCACAAACAATAGGAATTCGATTGTTAAAGTGACCGACGGCGGTGAAAGGCTTAAGCATCATGTTGGTTCTCTAACATGAGATTATATGGTAATTATTAAGAAGAGATCTAAAGTGAACAAGCAAGAGTTTTGCAAAAGGAAGTTAAAAAGTTCGACTGCCAAGTAAAAAATAATAAACCGAGCACAAAATTCGACATATTACGTTAATGACGCTTCTACAATAGAATAAGTAAATATGTAATAGTTTCGCGAACTTTTCCCAACTGTAATGTGCGAGTACAACTTGTTTCGGGCGCGAGATAGCGCAAGTCACGCAAACACGTCTCTAGGTAATGGCCGGCGGGATCAACGTTATCGAATTACTAGCTGTTGCCCTCCACTTTGTCCGCGTAATGCGCCCTTTTTGTATAGGTACATCCAACACAATCTAAAACAAATTCGGTTCAGTGAGAGAACTTGTAATTCTGGACGTTCTAGATCGATTTTCAAGGTGTTTGATCTGTCCCTAATTAGTAAGTCATAAACGGCCTATTTATGTCCCACTACTGCACACAGGCCTCACCGCAACCATGAAGTGTCATGAGCCACAGCCCGGCATGTGTTGCTTTACAACAGCG
This sequence comes from Udea ferrugalis, assembly GCA_950022985.1. NCBI lineage: Eukaryota > Metazoa > Arthropoda > Insecta > Lepidoptera > Crambidae > Udea > Udea ferrugalis. The sequence goes on along the minus strand of OX465527.1, from coordinate 333,077 downwards.
ATCGTCACCGATCACTGTCACAACTACGCCACGGGCTCCTCAAATATTAAAAAAAATAAAACTTTTTTTATTTCATATGGGTTTTGCGTTCGACCCCAGTGTCACCTGATGTTGAAGCGATGACGAGGCCGATGATGAAACACCTCATCCCGAAAATGCCTACTTACTCTTGCCTTGAAGACACCAATGTTAAACGTATTCGGAAACCAACCGCAGGAAGAAATGTTGCTTAACACCAGGTGGATTGTGATCGAATGAGTTTCTACTCCCTAATAAAAAAAAGCGCGGAGAACCGATGACCGTTAGGGCGGAAAGGTTCTGGAATGGCGACCGCGTACCGACGTCCCGTGGGCAGGAACTCCACAAGGTGGACCGGTGATCTGGTCAAGGTCGCGGGAAGCCGTTGGATGCCGACAGCGCAGGACCGATCGTTGTGGAGATCCTTGATGCAGGCCTATGCCCAGTGGGCGTCGTTCGGCTGACATGATGATGATGAATAAAAAAAAGAGTAGGTATATGTGAAATATTCCAATAAATTTTAAACGCACAGTTTGACAATAGTGTCATTTTTATTATATGTTATTTGGTTAGATGATAGACGAACTCGGGAGCTACAGCTCTGCAGTTAGGCCTATCGCGGCTTTTGTTCAAGTCTTATCTCATAGTTTATAGCTGTTTTCAGTTTTATCTCCAAAATAACCGCCGCCTAGTGGAGCTTTTGCATAAATAATTGTACAGTCAGTATCAGAACAACAATATAATATTAAGTAGTAATCCTTTATCCTACTGATATTATAAATGCGAAAGCTTGTATGTGTGGATGTGCCGTGTTGCTCTTTCACGTAAAAACTACTGAATGGACTTTCATGAAACTTTACATTTATGTAGCTTATGCATCTGAATAGGACATAGGCTAAAATGTATGAAGATATATCACTTTTTTTAAACTTAGTTCACGCGGTTGAAGTCGCGGGCCGCCGCTAGTTATAAAATATAATACACTAGGTCCACGAAAGTCCTGCAAGCGTGAGCGGAAGGTAGCCAATTCCATTTTATTGGTCGCAGTTACAAGCTCAGTTTAACGTGCACTATTGTGTCAGCTGTTTTATATTCCACATTCTACACTACAGTTATTGCTCCAGTACCCCTACCCCGATGGGGGGAGGCAGGGGTCACATAGCCTTCCGGAAATTACGGCGAGTTACTGATGTGTGGGATATTGGCGTTAGAACGTTAGAGCAATTTAGACTTTTAGACCTACGGCGCTGCAGAAAATCGATGAACTTTCTACGATCAAGTAGACGTCCCAGGTACGTAAAGGCATAACAAGAATATGTTTATATCACCTGAATATGTAATAACTGAGGTGAGAGACAATAAAGATCTCCTGGTCAACTACAATATTATCCTGGCCAAATTGAAACAACAACACAAATATGTGTTGGTAATGTTGCAGGTTTGTGTATTTTGTGGAATAAAACATGATGCATAGAATACAAAAACTAATAGGCACTTCCAACCGCAAGTTTGTTATTTATGATACTTCGATACAATGTGAATGGGAACCAATACAAATGTTTGCCAAATGGTAATCGACGTCACAACCCACTGTCGGTCTTATGTTTAGCCACCACCGAGAGATGAATTCATCTGTCAGAAGCAGTTTTTCAAATGATGGTCAATAGCTTATTAAACCTAGTTAATTTTTGATTTACGTTACATTATGGTCAATGACAATTAAGTTAATTCAGAGTTTATTCAAAGTTTATAACTGGTTGTCATCATCTTTATCTTTGTTAATGCATCAAAACAATGACCATTTGTCAAAACAAACAACGGAAAAACACGTTATATTGCCTACTTCCGGAATATCCAGGATTAATTTTCCGAACTCTCTCCTAAGGGACTATCTTGTTAAACTCGTAATCAGAGATTGCCATCAATCACGACTTTATAATATCCTTCTTACAACAGAAACCAAGACGTAAGTTTTGCAATCAGAATAGCCAAACCTTGAGAAAATCGTTGGCAGTAATTCAAATCTATACAATAGAAAAACATCGTATGTTTAAGAGCCGGACAAGTGTGAGATTCAGTATTATATCAATGGTTCCGTACACGGTGGGAAGATTCTTCTGAAGAAAAGATGAATTGGTTTTATGGCCAGACTCTCTTTCCTACACTAATAATTTAAAGCTGAAGAGTTTGTTTGTTTGAACGCGTTAATCTCAAGAACTACTGGTCCCACTTGAAAAAATATTTTTTCGTTGAATAGTACATTTATCGAGGAAGGCTTAGGCTATAAAACATGGCAAGTCGACGCGGACGAAGCGTGGGCGGCCGCCAGTGTAATATAAATGTTACCGGCAATGTGTATACACATTCAGGTATTCTATACAATATCTAGGCAATGTATAGAATGGCTAGCTCCTAGCTAAACCTTAACAGATTGCCGGTAACATAAATAATAGTGTCACAAATTGGGATCAATGTGTGTGATTTGAACCTACAATAAATTAATTATATCATATTCATCCACAGATATTTTATACTTTTAAACAGATTTATAGATTATTGATGTTTTTATTTGTTGAGATCGCATAAAAAGGTAGCCTTGAAGTTTTAAATTTAAAGAGAATCTTAGTCACAGATGACAAAGTGATCCTAAAGACCTTTTGCCTTGTGATGCACGGATCCCTAAAAATGAAACCTTAACTAGTTACTAATTATGTCTACCAAAAAAAGGCAGTAATTAAGTCCAAACAAGTACTTGTGCATTATGTCTTTAATGATCTCGGTAGGTCCGCAAATTCGACTATACACGCAGTTCTGTCTGACTGCCCGCGAAGTTTGACAATGGGCAGTTAGTGAGACTACGTGCTATTTGACACAACAATAGCTAGCGGTATGTATGGATGTTTGCGCGGACGTCATCCGGGTAGGTACGCTGAGTATGTGATAGGGATGTCACTTGATATATTGATTGACACAAAAAATTCTAATTTCAAGTAATAACTGTCGTTTCAAACAATTTCATTTAATGGAAGAAATGTAAAAATATTTGATTATAATGTCACTATAAGTATAATGTTATTTCTAGAATTTCACCTTCATGAGCGACACTCCGAGATGGCATGAAAACACAGGCCAAGTATTTTTTTCCATAACACAAAAAAAGCAAAATATTAAAAGCGGTTGTTCTGGGCAGCTGGTGTTAGGTGCACCAGTACCCAGTGCCGAGCATCTGAATTCTAAATCAGAGTACTTATGCTGTTTTAGTTTTTGGCAAAATTGGTCTTAAGACTCCTTCGAGTATTTTTACATTTTTTCATAATGTAGCATTTGGCCCACGCCCACTTGAAAGCCCTGAAAAGACCTTGCACCCTGTATATGATATGGTTGCTTACTCTTTGATGTTAATAAAGATGTTACTGTAGAAAAATGACAAATAATAGAGGCAGCCCTAATATAAAAAAGCAACAAACGGAGGAAGTAATTAGTCAAAACATTAAAATTTGGCGTAATTGATATTAAACTGTAGGCGACCGCGAATACAGAATATGGATTACAATCGATTAGTATTGGAGTCGAAACTTCGGCCGCCGTTTGTCGGCCGTCTGCGTACTTCGCTCTGGCGCCATTTGTATTCATCGGAAGTACTTGTAATATTCCTTATTCAGAGACACTTGTCACTGTGCGAAATACTCAAGAAACAAATACATGGACTGTTCTGGAAGTTTCTAGCGAAACTGATAAATTAGGTGGGTTGTAGGATTCGCGTACTTTATGGGCATTTCCGTGCTTCGGAAAGCACTTTAAGCAGTTGCTGACGTCGCCTGGTGTCAGTCGTCAAACCTAGTCAGTCGAACCTCAGGGAGTACATAAAAATTAATTATTTAATGAGTAAGTATAAAAACAGGTAATATTATCGTCAAACAACAACCCAACCCGTTGTATTTAAACGTGATGAAATACAAGTTTCCCCTCAGAATTAGGTGTTTGTCGGCTTGTAAGCATCGACAGTCAGTAAATCACCAATTTCGGTCGGAGTGGTCATCCATCTCACTACTTGGCGTGTGTAGCGGCGCGAGAAAATGAATGAATCTCTTAATAGAAGCGTTAGTAATTGCTCATCATGCTTTTCGAATGCCAGATTAGAAACTTAATGAAAAGGATAATTTTATGTAGTAATACTAATTTGGCTAGAAGTTACTTGACTCGACATAATTTCGGCTCGATAGTTTTATTTTCATCTACGCATTGTTTTAATCTGTTTTTCAAAGATTGATTACAACGACTTTTATTAGACTTAGTCGAATATAAACGAATTGTCTATGCGGATGGAGTTGTGAGTGTAATTCAAAGTCACATATCGCTCATGTGTAGCTTATGAACGTTTATCGTTGCCGATGTCTCTACCAACCCACGGGCACTTCAACACATCAATCCGCAAATCAACTGGGTACTAAAATACTCTGGATACAACCCTGGGAACAACTTGCAAATAAATTGAACGATTACTAACCCGTACTAATCGCGTTAAAACATTACTACACACATCAAAAGTGTCTAGGGATATCTCAAGCATTTTCATACAAAGTATAGCTATTGGGGAGGCTGTAAAAATTAAAATATTGATACCAACGTAGAAATTTTTAGGACACAGAAACTGCTATATCTGCCCTTTCAGATTGTATAAAGAAATTCATTGTGGTAGCATTATTGTACAATCGTAAGGACGTTAAAAAAAAGACAGATTTTTCTTTTAAAAGGTTTCAAAATTTTAGCAAAATCAAACGTTTTTTTTGTAATATTCTCACCTTTATCTTATGCCTGTTTCCTCGAGTTATTCTAAGATAATGCTGAGCATTATCTAATATCTTTGATTTTGCTAAAATTTTGAAACCTTTTAAAAGAAAAATCTGTCTTTTTTTTAACGTCCTTACGATTGTACAATAATGCTACCACAATGAATTTCTTTATACAATCTGAAAGGGCAGATATAGCAGTTTCTGTGTCCTAAAAATTTCTACGTTGGTATCAATATTTTAATTTTTACAGCCTCCCCAATAGCTATACTTTGTATGAAAATGCTTGAGATATCCCTAGACACTTTTGATGTGTGTAATTGATGAACGCAAACGCAAACCGCCTCTGTTTGCCGTCCGCCCTTGTTTGTGTTCAGGGTTGAAGGTGTGAAGCACACAGACTGACTGCCGGGTGGCATTGCACTTACAATCAAGGGAATAAAGTTGTTATTGAAACAGGAAGGCTTAAGGGCACATTAGTTAGTGAATATAACGATCAGACGGATGCCAACCTTGAAGGACGTATATTATGACGGCTACAATCGTTAGTAGATAGTTGGTTAAAATAATTAATTTCAAGGATTTAATAAGGTTGTATACATTAACCTTTTTTTTCGAGGTTTTCGTGGCGCAGTTGTGACCGTGATCGGCGACCATCGCTGTTGTTAAGCAACACACGCCGGGTCGGAAATGGGATGGGTGACCACCCCGACCGAAATTCAGTTATATGTATTTCAGCAGTTGGTCCCGGCTGAGATGTCAGTAGTTAAGCCTAGTTGGAGACCTAAGGGCGGCTTGATAACATCCTGTCATTAAGGTTGCTTAGTAACCTTACTCCCCTCCAACAATCCGCACTGAGCCCGCGTTGGAGTAAGGTTCAATCCACCTCATAGTTCAGGTGAGGCCTGTGTCTAGCAGTGGGACGTAAATAGGCCGTTTATGTTCATTTACAAAAGCTATCGAAAGGTTTTACGGCTCGTACATAATTAAACGTTATTTTTCAATGATGTCGTACTTTACAACTATGCCGCTTCGTAGCACGATGCGAAGCCTCTTCGTAGCCCGATGCGATGCCTCGTCGTAGCACGATGCGATGCCTCGTCGTAGCACGGTGCGATGCCTCTGATGTACAATATTGATATCCTGAAAATAGTTTTGTACTACCTATCTTTGATAGTCACCTGCAGTGTAACAGTATTTGTTAACCGGTCACCTGTACGGGTCATTTTAGTCCAAAATCCTGTAGAACTGCTACTCTTTTTTACATCCAACATTATTTTAACCTTCCGTATAACTATTCCTGCTACGCTTAGTGCTCGCCTAGAAACTCGTTTACTTAACAAGAACTGCTTATTTGTTCTACGAGCTAGAGTTACGAGGTTCATTGGCATACCTCATTTAACTTTTACACTCCACGCTCTCCGTTTTCACAGCTGGTAAAAACTATACAGCTTTGACACCGAGTTTTAAGTCTGTGAAAGTAGTACCATTACTACCTCGTATCTGTATCCCTCATCACTGTTTTATCACAAACCAGAATTACTTTTTTACAATTTATCCAAATAATGAAGACACCAAAAATATCAAGCTTTACGTGTTAGGAAGTTACCTGTTCTTAATAATTTATCCTTTATTAGTTGCATAAGGAAGTGTGAATGACGGGCTTAGTGCCCAGATACATTATTTACCAGTCAACTACACGGTAAGGGAGAGAAATAAAGCCCCTTATTAACCCTATTATTTTCATGCCAAAATACAGCTTGAGGGACTTCCCTCATTTTAACTATGCAAAAACAGACAGACAGAAATGGCGAAATTAGGTGCAAATGTTTAGCTTATTTATTTTAGCTTATTTATTTATTTTTTATTACCTACAGAGTCTTGGAAATAATGCTTCTCCGAGCAAAATGAAGTTACTTTACTGTTATAGTTTATTAAGCCAATCCCTTGTGTAATCAGGCATGTGCATTCCGAAAAGGTCGCCATTTTGCATAACATCATCCCCAGTTCGCTCGGAGCTTCATAGCGAAGGATAATCTGCAAGTTAAACAGCGCAGACGCAAGTGCTGGTGCCATCCACCGGCGTGTGCAGCGGCTGATCCCCTTGAGGTCGCGCGGCGCCTTCGAACTTTGTAGCGTATGAAGATTATGTCGTCGACATAGGTTGGTCTGGGAGCCTCGTTAATGGCATATTGGTGAATCCTGGGATACTCGACTCAAAACTGATGAAAATTGTACTGCTACTTAGAATGAGTAGCAAAAAGTGCATTTACCTATTTACCTCTGAGACAAATAGACGGATATGGCGTTAGTTTGAGGGCGAATGTTCAGCTTGTTAACTACGGAGTCCTGGAACTAATGCTTCTCATAGCGAAATTATCTTAGTTTACTGTTATAGTTCATTAAGCCAAGCCTTTGTGTAATTAGGCACGTGCATTCCGAAAAGGTCGCCATTTTGCATAACATCATCCCCAGTTCGCTCGGAGCTTCATAGCGAAGGATAATCTGCAAGTTAAACAGCGCAGACGCAAGTGCTGGGGCCATCCACGGGCGTGTGCAGCGGCTGATCCCCTTGAGGTCGCGCGGCACCTTTGAACTATGCAGCGTATGAAGATTATGTCGTCGACATAGGTTAGTCTGGGAGCCTTGTAATGACACTGCTACAGGACTGGCTAGCCAAATATTAGCCTTTAAACTTTCGACATCTCCGTCTATCTGTGTCAAAGGTAGATAGATAGCCAAATGCACTTTTTAGTACTCATTTTATGTGTTGAACAATACAATTTTTAACCGCTACTTAATTACCTACGGAGTCCTAAAAATAATGACTAGCGAAATAATCTTAGTTAACTGCTATTGTTTATTAAGCCAAGCCCTTGTGTAATTAGGCACGTGCATTCCAAAAGGTCGCCATTTTGCATAACATCATCCGCAGTTCGCTCGGAGCTTCATAGCGACGGATAATCTGCAAGTTAAACAGCGCAGACGCAAGTGGTGGTGCCATCCACGGGCGTGTGCAGCGGCTGATCCCCTTGAGGTCGGGGAGGCGCCTTTGAACTTTGTAGCGTATGAAGATTATGTCGTCGACATAGGTTAGTCTGGGAGCCTTGTTAATGACACTGCTATAGACTAGCTTATTAGTAAATCCTGGGATACTTGATTAGGAACTTAATAACCATTTTACAATACATACAAACACATATTTTGTACTTAAAAGTGTATTTAACCATCTAGCCTTCAGACCAGGCTTTCGCAGATTCGTGCGCGTGTAATCGGTTACTAGCGAGCTTACAAACCTTTCATTTTGCGATAAAAACTGTCCTATGTCATTTACCGAAATTAACCCCCTTATTCATAAAAACGAACGCAACGCTAACGCATTGTTTAAGCTATTGACGTGTTCTGACACTTACTCGCAAATGGCGGCAGCAACAAGAATGACAGTGACAAAGCGATACAAAAGTTATCGTGTTCTATAAGAGCTGTTTAAGTTTTTATGAATAAGGGGGTTATTCTACAGCGGTTTCTAATTCAATTAATAAAAATTCTACTCATTTTCCTTAAAACAAGTTCAGGAGTTTAGACATGGAAACTAAACAGAGACACAGATAGAGTTACTTTCGCATTTATAACATTAGTGTGGATAGCCTCAAACGTACATTTCAATACGAAAACCAAGGTGACTTTACACAGTTTTTCTCACATGCGCTCATGCCATAGTCCGATTTCATTCTTAGCTAAATGCCGTACACCACCGACTTAACCCTTTCAATCGGCTTAGACAAATTAACCGGAACAAACCCGTTTGCTTTACACTCAGCATCCGTGACGTCAGAGCTCAATTTTCGTCACCAGTCATGCTCCATAATGTACGCCGACGTGGAACCATATCTAGCGTTATTTTCCCGCTCACTGCGGCGATATTTTAAGAATGGCGGGGTTGTCTCACCCGGACGCCAGAAAGTCTTCACATAAAGATTTGTTGTTGTTTGTTTTGTTGTTATTGAAAATTTCATAATGTAGAAACTATATACAGCTTAAAGACTTTCCCCCTTATTCATAAAAAACTTAAACAGCGCTTCAACAACACGTTAACTTTTGTATCGCTTTGTCACTTTCATTCTTTTTGCTACCGCCATGTGCGAGTAAGTGACAAAACACGTCAATTGTCACTTAAATTATGCTTTAGCGTTGCGTTTGTTTTTATTAATAAGGGGGTTTAAGTTTAAGGTAAAAGTGTTTATTTTTATAAACCAAGTTACAGCCGTTCTTGAATGTTATTATTGTACCTAAATGATCATGATTGTCTAGTATCCCATAGCACAAGCATTTAGTTGCTTAGTTTGTAGATGGATGGCGCTGTGTGGAATAATGTCCAGTGATATTTTTATCTGTCTATCTTTTCTATGTGTCTTTTCTTGTTCCTGTAGCAGAAAACCGGAAGATCGCTGTTAGCGAAGATGCAACCTTAATCGTATCAACAATTAAAATGTTCTTGTAATGTATGTGTTGTGTGCAATACAGTACATCTTATCTTATCTTAATCAGTAGCCCCTAGGTGAGTCAAGGGTTCCTCTCACACGCAATGCGTCGTCGCTGAAAATACTCGTGTCATTGGAATCAGATTTATGTACTCGTCAATTTTGTGTTTCCTGTCGTCTTATGTAAATACGTTGTCAATGCTTGAAAGCCTTTTACCGAGGTAAATGAGGGATGTTTTGCTTGAGTTCTTTAAGAGGGACTGTTTATTCTTATTGAAGGCATACAGTCCCCTTAAAGGCATACTTACGATGCCCGAATATCAATTTCAATATACTTGGTCTATGTATACCTAGTATTTTTTGTAGTCTGGATTATACTCGCTGGACATCCCTGGACATTATTCCACAGCGCCATCTAGCCCAGAAGTAAGCTACTTAAAGCTCGTATTATGGGATACTAGACAACGGATAAACATACTTAAATACTTTTTTCTTTTGTAATTTCACACTTAATATACGAATCGGTAGTCGAATCAATGCCGTCCGTCCGTCGTATACCGTAATATCTTAAATACTCAAACTCAAGTGTATCTCATATGAACTTTCATAATTAAGGGACGAGTCCCATGATTAAGGGTATAATAATAACTGTCTTTGGATCGATCGACCACGGTCGAGGACACGAAAGGGATGTCCGTGAAGGTAAAGGTATTGATAAGGACTATCAATTAAGTACTGTCCCGGGACGACGAGACACGTCAGGACACTGATAAGGACATTTAGTTGCTCTGTTTCATGTGAACTATGAATTATGTTATCGATAACTGGCTTAGAATATAACTAAAGACAAAATGAATCTTAACCTACGACTAAGTTATTTGTGAAATGCAACAAATAAAATAAAAAAATATATATTCCTGAACATTACTCCACACAGCGCCATCTATCCCCAAGTGAGCTAGTTGTAGCCCGTTTCTAAGGGATACTAGACAACGGATAAACATACTTCAATACTCTTTCTTTTGTAAATAATATACATACGCCCAGACCAATACAAACAGACATGTGCATGTACACAAATGTTCGTACTGCGCGGGGAACGAACCCGCGACCTTTGGTGTAGTAGCCGACTTCTCAACAATTACACCAAGACGGTTGTCGAAATGATTGACTATTGAGTATTGAAATGAAGCTTGAAGCTATGAATGTCAGAGAGGGTGTTCCAATGGAAATCGACTGTCTGCACTGTCGGCAGCGTACATTTATAATATAGTTACACAAAAAACAGACCTTCCACGTTACATAAGAAAGCAAGAGACCATATTATTATCTTTTACTGTGTTCCAATCAAACCGCCACATCTCTTTGTGATGCTGCAAACATATAAGTCAGCTTAGTTTTTACATCCTACTAAAATCTTTTAAAAATAAAAATGTAAGTGTTGAATTCACTATAGAAAGAACTAATATAATGGCACCTTCTATTAAGCTGATTTACCTCAAATATATTTTAAAGAAACTTCAATAGATTTTATTTGAAGTGCGTTGTTATTACGAAGGATCAAATAAATCTGAATCAGTAATTGCAAAATTCAAATAATTGAACATAAACGCATTCAGCTGAAGCAAATATTAGTATTTTAAAGCTATTTTCTTCGTGCTCGATAGGCTTTACGCTCCGTGGAATAATTATCGGCAAATAATGAAAGGTCTATGAGTAATGAACTTACAATCGATGGAATACATTAATTCCACCAGGGTTCAAATGGAGTAGTTAAAATCTGAAATATAAAAGAGACGGAAGAGAAAAGAATAATAAAATGTAAATGCTGTAAAACATTGCAATGTTTTGCTATTTTAACGTCGTTTTCTTACATAATAAAGGAATTATTTCATTGTTTTCATGAAGTATTAAAATGATTATTATTCATCATCATCATTTCCTGCGGCTTGTAATCAACATCTAATACACTGCTGAACATAGGAATCCCCCATTGATCTCCAGAGCGCCCGGTTGCGTGCGGCCTGCTGTCGGCTTTGCTTGGAAGGTGCGGTTGACCTCGTAGAGAATTTGATCTAAAATTAAAATTTTCAGTATGTTGGAAACAGTCAGAGTGCCTCTGACTATCCCTTTCGCTATTAATAGTCATGAGCAGTATGTAGTATGTGAGTTTAACCGAAGTCCAAAATGAGTGCCCCTGTCCTTCCGCCTCGCCGTAATAACATAGTGATCATCCCTAGCAACGCAAACAGCAACAATAAAGCCAATTACACACGGACCCGAATCAATTTGTGCTTAACAACGTTGTGTGCCCGCCCTTGAAGCGCAATAACTACAAACAAACAATCAGAAGAGCAAACAACCTGCCCCTTGTCGCGGCCGTAAATATTAACCCTCGGCTTCATAGGAACTCCAATTGATGTTGACCTCTTTCTTACGGATTGAGGTATACGTGGATATGAAGTGTTGTTTTTAATACCTGCCTAATTTTATGGGATGGTCAGATTCAAGCTAAAAATACACTTTAGTGAATAGTTTGATAATTCAAGGTTAATGACAAAAACATAGGTAAAATTAGTACAATATGTCGAGCGATTTGGTATACCATATTTTTATAGTTTGTAGAGTGTGGCGGCCACCGGTAAACCGTTTGAAAACTACAGAAATTACGCCAGTGGCGGCGTTTTGTAGCGAAAAGGCGAAACGACTGGGTGGTACATAAATTCCGTTCCCATGAAAAATACTCTGCAGTAGGTTTGAAAGGTTATAAATAAAGCTAATGCACTATCTAAAAACTATTGATAAGCTCTTCATTTAGCAACTAGTTAAGTAGTTTGAAAAAAGATTGTGATGGTGAGATGGTGAACATGCATAATAGAACACTTTCCCTTCGTTGAAGATTCTTATCGTTATTTACAAGCTTTCCTCAGACCCATTTAGTGCCCATCATAAGTAAAGTTTCCTGTTGATCCCGAAAGTTCAGTTGTCGAAGTGTTTGGCCCCTAATGGCCGCGAGGACTTGGGATTGGAGACAACTTTCCAACAGTGTTGGAACTTTATTAACTTTGTTTGTGCCGTGGGCTCCACATAGTGGGCTCCACACACTTCGTTCACATAAGTATGTGCGCAAAAAATACTTTTGGTTTTTATCTTATTGCCGATTAAATCTATCGACATATACAGTCAACAGCACATCAGGGTACCCCATTTCCGTTTTTTCTCTCGCTCTTGCCAAATGATTTTTGATCGCGATAGAGCAAGGAGGACTGACCGGAAATGGGTAGCGTGATGTGCCGGCCACCGTCTGTCTCTGATTATGACCCATTAAGTTCTATACACCACAAGATAGTTTAATCAATTAGACACTGAGTGGTTTCTGAGTGAAAATCCTTTAAATATGACAATTGTGATAATAATGAAACACGTAACAAAAAATGACAATAATTAAATCGTTGGGCGTTAAATTAATTGTATTTTTATTTTCGTTAACGTTCGGCTGATGACATCGGCATTCTAGTAAGTAGTTATCAGAGCTTTAAAAATACTTGAAAAATGGAGGGCGCCTACATTTTTCTTAGTGCGTAGTGGTATTCCATCCCTGAAGGTTTAAAATAGGGGTTGCAAGATTATATGAAACTCAGTGGCAAAAAACTAAAGTAAACGCGTACGAAGTCGCGGGCGGCCGCTAGTGAAGTTATAAAAAGGCCATTCGTCTCGGCGCCGCGACGTACTTAGTTAGTGATAGCTAAAGTTAGCATTTGATGTGTTAATCAAGTTTTACTGCGACAAAATAACGCTTCAATTTACACGACTTCAGTACTAAACTAAAATGTTGCTAGAATATATAACTAATCTGGCAAGTCTAATGGTTCAGTTAAATTTTGTGCTTACTATTTAATACGCTTTGACCGCAGCGCTAGTGAGTAGGTTTGAAAAAACATTTTGTTTGTTGTATTTCATCACCATGATCTGACTATGAGCTCTCTTAAATATCACAGATTATAAGGCGCATGAATCGTATAATGTAAAACCAATTCAACTTATTTCAAGCAATACCTATACCCCAGTGCTACAATTCACATCTTTTTCAAGGTTCCTGTGTTCAAGGCTATTGTTGTTACACGGTCTATGTCAAACTCAACAAACAGACGACCAAAAATACAAAAAATATATTTTACATAACATTTTTTTGATGAATATTGCAGTTCATTTAAAAATTACGTCCATGTGCATGGTTTATATCGAGTACAAGTTTATTATGTTGTGTTTATGTTACTCCGTGACCATGGCGCTTGTAACAGTGCCGAAATATCGGAAACTCAGAACAAAAAAGGTACATGGTAGCAATTTCGTTTTTAATGATTTAAATGTTAGTGACCATGATAGTTTAAAGAAATATAAGTTTGTTATGTAGTCCGGTTCACCGTAGTACTAGAGGCAAAATTTCTATTTGCAACTTCTGTGTATACCTACGACTGGTATCAATGGATTGATGGTAATGTCCTAAATACGAATCTGTCGGTCGTAGAGTGCCAAAGTGGTGGGGGGGAGAGGGGGGATGGATGTTGGCGAATTTCGGCAAAGTTGGCGAAATGGACCTTTTGTTTTTACGCTATACCTTCGCAAATACTTGTTGTATTTCTTATTTCTTGGACTTGTTAGAATGGTAATAATATTGTCTATGATTCTTTCATACACATCTTGAACGTAAATCAAATGGTTTTTAAAGTTATATTATAAAACATATTTTTTTTACTCTGAAGAAAAAAGATTTTGCTGGATTTCTAGAAAACTAGCTAGTTTTTGTGTTTTTTGGTTCTATTAAAAAACGTGAAGAAACTATTAGGGATTCAATAAAGGTATGTATTATTAATGTAGGACTAATATCGATTGAGCTATAGTCAAACAAGCGCAATAAAGGAGCGCGCCGAGTACTCACGCGGGGAAGACCGCGTCGCTGTGTCATCGTGTTTTTCTATGTTTTAATAATTTGTGTTGAGGATGTAAATTAAACCCGGGATGAAGCCAGAAGAAATTATAATTAATATACAGGGAATAATAAGAAAAACTAAACAATTATTTGTATGAGCAATCCGTAGCTAAGCAAGAGCCGAACAACAACCCTTGGCAACGGAGTTGCCATAATATCTGTCGCCAACATCCTCCCCCCTGGTAAGACCTAGCTCTTACCAAGAAAGATTATGGTGACAAGTCTAACTTAATTAATTTTCGCGCAGGGCGACGCAAAACTCCTGCGCGGGTCGCTACGTCAGCCACTCGCACTATGCCGTCCCTACCAGGGTATACCTTCTCAACCCTACCACGAGGTCAGACCCCACGCGGCAAATTCCCATCGCATATGAGAACTAGATCCCCTTCGAGAAGATTGCGATGCCCCTCGGTAGATGCTCCTCGTGGCAAAAGGTTGGGAAGATATTCCTTAATCCAGCGGGCCCAGAAGGTATCCGCTAGATACATGGCTTTCTTCCACGTCGGTCGTCCAATTAGGTCAGCTTGCGAAGTGGGTGGCGATGGCAAACATGACGTAGACCCAAGCAAAAAATGGTTGGGGGTCAAAGCTGGCTCATCAGCGTGAGCTACTGGCACATGGGTCAGCGGTCTGGAATTTATGACCCCTTCTATTTCCGCCAAAAGCGTAGTCAGTATTTCCTCTCTGGGGGCCCTCTCTTTTAGCGTGACTGCTAAAGCTCGCTTCACGCTTCTAACTAGGCGCTCCCAGGCTCCTCCCATGAAGGGAGATGCGGGCGGAATGAACTCCCACTCTATAAGATTGATGGCAGCAAAATTCATAATGCGAGCATGGTCGATTGCAGCCCAAGCTTCTTTTAGTAATCTGTTCGCGCCAGTAAAAGCTGTGCCGTTATCTGAAATAATTTTCACAGGGCAACCTCGTCGAGCTATCAACCTGCGGATAGCCATAATAGCGCTGTCTGCAGTAAGGCTTCCAACCACTTCAAGGTGTACTGCCCTTGTAACAAGACACGTGAATAGTGCTACATATCGCTTTTCACGCGATCTCTTAACTGCCACCTCTAATGGTCCCAGGTAATCCAATCCAGTAAATGAAAATGGGCGATGGTGATGCTGCAGCCTATCCACGGGAAGATCTCCTGTAGGTGGGATTGCGGGCTTTGCTCTCCTAAGGCGGCAAAAATGGCATCTGGCGGCGATGGAGCAAACTGTTGGTCTCAGGTGGAAAATAGCATATTTTTGCCGCAACTCATTCACAACGGTTTCGTTGTTCCCATGCATTGCCCAGATGTGATAATAATTAATTAGTAGTCTTACTATGGGGTGTCGGCCGTCCAAAATGATTGGTTCGCGCAATTCCAGGGGTACTTCTTGAGCCAAATGGATTCGTCCATGTGCCCTTAGTAGACCATCTTCGCCAAATTTAGGGCTTAACTTCTGCAAGCGGCCTTTCAGGGGGTTTCTCATTTATCTTCAGTAAAAGATTCTTGCTGGGCCTGCTTTAACAAATACACTTCACTTTTTTTAATATCCTGTGCGAGTAGCGGACGCAGATTACCGCTTTCAACTGAAACAGCGTCGCTTGTTTCCTTCTCTTTTAAAAGCCGCACGAACTGATGGCATCGCGCGGTGACACGTAACAAGCGTCGCCAATCGGAAAATTTTTCTGCGGGCAAAAGTGATGTGAAATTAATTATTGCTGTTGATACAGTAGGCCTCAACTCAGATGTACATTCTAGAGGGTTGGGTTGATCTACTTCCTTGGGCCAATCGTCCTCCTGAGATTTAAGAAAAGAGGGACTGTGCCACCACCTATCCAGAATGACAGAATTGGAACGCGTAGCATCGTCGGCCACGTTTGAAGCCGTCGGAACCCACCGCCACTCATCAACTAGCGTGTGTTCCGCGATTTCGCCTAAACGGAAGCTGACAAAAGGTTTATACGCTCGAGCATCGCTTCTAATCCACGCTAATACGGTTTTTGAGTCGCACCAAAAAACCCTACGTGAGGCTCGAAGCCGATGCCCTTTTATTATGGTTTGGGCTAGCCTCACGCCCAACAAAGCGGCTTGTAGCTCTAGACGGGGCACACTAACAGGTTTCAGGGGAGCTACTCTTGATTTGCTAGCAATAAGGGCAAGGTGTGAGGTGCTATCCTGGAATGAAAACCGCCAATAGGCGACACAAGCATATGCTAGCTCGCTAGCGTCTGTGAAGGTGTGAAGCTCAAGGGAAACATAACGAGAGATAAAGTTGTAAGAGCGGGGAATTTGAACTTTAGTTATTTCTAGGTACCACTCCTCCCACCGCAGGCACTCAGAGGGTGGAAGTGCGGTGTCCCACGAGTTAACTAGGCGCCAAGTTCTCTGGAACAGAATTTTCCCTTAAGTGACCTTCGGTTGTAGTAGTCCCAGTGGATCATAAATACGCATAAGATCCCTGAGAACTTGGCGCTTAGTAAGTTTAAAGCGCGGAGGGACATCGATCTCAATTTTAAAATTGAAAGTGTCATCACCAGGATTCCAGCGCATACCTAGAACACGTACGTCGGGAAGCGCTGATGTTTCGCTTAAATTGAGGTCGACATCACCTGAGCCCTCTTTGCGGAGATGTGAAGGAATTAGTTTTAAAGCATCAGGAACGTTTGACACCCAGGATCGCATCTCGAAGCCACACTGCATGTACATGAAATATATCAGACGCGAGGCGCGCTGCGTTGTCTGGATTATCACAAGATCCAAGAAAATCGTCCATGTAATGATCTCGTATAATAGACTGAGCGGCCTCTGGATACTGATCCTTGAAGTCATTGGCGTTCCTGTTTTTGACGTAAATAGCCGTGAAAGGTGAAGCAGATGCGCCAAATATGAACGATGACATCCTGAATTCCTTCACCTCTCCATCTGCAGAATACCAAAGGTAACGCTGACAATCCCTGTCTTCCTCCCTTATCTTAATCTGTGGGAACATTTCACGAATGTCCCCGTTCAAAGCAACCTGACCTTCGCGAAATCTCATTAAAATACCGAGCAAAGATTGTAGCTCGTCCGGTCCTTGCAGAATAAGGGAGTTTAGACTTACACCTGAAGTCTTGGCCGATGCATCATGAACAATCCTAAGTTTGCCCGGTTTGTTCTGGTTTGTCACCCCAAAATGCGGAAGGTACCACCGACGTGTCGACGAACTCTTATGGTCATGACTATCTACGCATTCTTCAGCGTAACCCTTATTTACATACGCCTCAATATTGCTTTTATATAGTTTTGCGTATAATCCATCTTTATTAAAGCGTTTACGCAAACTCTGAAATCTAGCCAGGGCTAGATTGTAACTATCTGGAATGATAGGCTTGTCCTTACGCCAAGGTAATCCTACCTCAAACCTACCATTCTCCAAACGACGAGAAGTTAAATCCAGTATCTTTACAGCTCGGTCGTCTTCTGAATTTACCTTCTCCTCGTACTTAATGCCAATGGAATCTAACCTATAGTAATTTTTGATGAGGCTCTCCAATTCGTTGTCCTGCGAATTGTCTATAAAACAGTTGTAGACAGCATGTACTGAAGACCGAGGAACTTGCCCAAATAAAACCCAGCCCAAAGGAGTGTTTACAGCTGCAGGCTGCGGTGAAGTGCCGGTTCTATTCTCAGTACACACCAAGAGGTGCCAGTCTGAGATGCCTATTAACAGTTTTGGAGTTGCTTTGCTGAAAACTAGCTCCGAAGAGATGTCACAAAGATGCGAAAAGCTGGTATCCCTTACTGTCACCTCTTGAGGTCTCAGTTTCAGATCAGGGACAGCGCGAGCCCCTTGAACGGTATAACGTTTACCTCGATACTTACCGCGAATTTCAAAATCTATCAACTCGATAGACGAACTAACCCTAGTTCCAGAAATGGTTTCAATACAAATTTTTTCCTCCGCTCCCGAAACTCCTATCTTTTGAGCCAACTCTTCGTCTAGAAGAGTAACGGTGGAACCGTCATCCAAAAGTGCAAATGTCTCGACCTCTCCTTTTGAGCCAGAAAGAATAACCGGTATAACCTTTAGGAGAATGCCATTCTCATTTTCGGGAGCGCAGGAGTATGCAGTATTAGCGATATTATCGCACGATGAAATATCTTTGGGTTGTATGAAATTCTTCTTCGAAGAATCTATGGTGACTTTTTCCTTTTCAGAGTTAGAAATGTCGGTGGTGACAAGAGATGTCGATGGCATCTCAGTGACAGGTGACATGACGTTATTTACATTTGAATGAAATGGAAATGAAGATGTTTTTGGAAAATGAAGAATCTTATTGTGCATTTCATTGCAGCCATCAACGTCACAGGCCTTCGCCCTACACTGCTTGTAATAATGCTTCCCTTTGCGTAAACATACCAAACACACTTTGTTATTGCTGACCCAAGATATGCGGTCAGACACAGTTAATGCCAGAAATTTGGAGCAGGTCTTTATATTATGATCGCTAGCTGTGCAGTACAAGCATGCTGGCGCAGACAAGCTAACGTTTTCAGGCATTGTCGGAATTGTAGTGAAATTGGATGATGAAAGTAACGTGATGTTGTGAGATACGAAAGGTGCCATGACTGTTACGCTGAGCCTGTGCAGATTGCTGTGTTGCCGTTGTTTTCGGCTTCTCGTAGTGCGGCAAGGCGTTGAACAATCCACACGGGCCGAACTGCGCTTGTTTGTTTGCTTCGATCTCGAGGAAACTTGCGAAGAAATCTATCTGCGGGCGCTCAGGAACACAGCGCTCTGCCGCGTAGTCGCACCATTTGTTTTGCAGCAGCGGACTCATTTTGGACACTAGAATATGAATTAGTTCTGGTGAATGTACGTAGGATGAATGATTCAATAAATTGACAATACTGACACAGTTTTTTACTTTGCTAGCGAAAGTAGCCAATGAGTTAAGATCTGTACCGACTTTAGGCAGGTTTCTGATGGAGGCTAACTCATTCAAAACAAGTTGTCTTGGACGAGCAAAGCGTGCTTCCAGTGCGCACATGACAGGTTCAGGATCGGTGGAACATAGCAGCAGGGAAAAGACTGCTTCTTTAGCCTCTCCCCGTAAAGCATTTCTAAGTCTACCTAAGTTCTCACTGGCAGAAAAATGAGGTTTGGTATTATCAAAGGAACGTTTGAACAATAGCCAGTTCGATAAATTTCCATCGAAATTTGGGAGCTCGACGTTACGGCTAGTCTTTTGACTAGGAGACGCTAAGGAGAAAATGGCGTTAGTGAGTTGCTGAATGTCACTTACCGGGTTAGTGATACTATTACCATTCGCTAAAGGTTGTAATGTCAACCTGTCCTTGACTATATGACGCGGTAAATAAACTCCTGCTGCATTATCAGCCTCTGGCGGGCGGAGCTCGGTGTCGCGCACGTGATTCGCCTCGGGGACGTCGTGCACCGAAACAGCCGTCATACTCTGCCCGCACGGAAAAATCCCAGCATCAGGAGCTGTCATGTCAACAGCCAAATTTGCGAAATTACTTTTAGCAACCCAGTTCGCAGTGCGATTGCTTTGTGCACTCATTTCACTCTTTGCACTGACTATGTCCTCCAATTCAAGTGAGGCTATAGTTGCCTCGTGAGCAGCTTCTGCTGCATTTCTTCGAGCCGTTGCTACCGATGCTTCGGCATCTCGCTTAGCCGCTGCTACCGTTGCTTCGGCATCTCGCTTCGCCGCTGCTACCGCGACTTCTAAAGCCGCTGCCACCACCGCTTCGGCTTCTTGCTGTTCGATCTCAGCAAGTTTCTTCTTGAGATTTGCCTCTGCAGCTTTAAGACGCGCGGCTTTTGAGGTGCTTGAGGTGACTGAAGTTGATTGTAGCTCTTCTAGACCCTGGGCACTTCTGGCTTTTTGGGTTTGCGATCGTGTGAACATTGTGACACGAATTTACATACGAACAATGAAAGTGAATTTTGAAAAATTTTGAAAAGCTGATTTCTATAAATAGTTTACTCGAAGGACCAAATGTTGAGGATGTAAATTAAACCCGGGATGAAGCCAGAAGAAATTATAATTAATATACAGGGAATCCGTGCAGGGAATAATAAGAAAAACTAAACAATTATTTGTATGAGCAATCCGTAGCTAAGCAAGAGCCGAACAACAACCCTTGGCAACGGAGTTGCCATAATATCTGTCGCCAACAATTTGAATAAGCTGATTGAGTAAATTCTTAGTTTATTATTAGATTTTCGAGACTTCAGTATATTTTTGTTCTAGTACTAAGGTATTTTTAGTTCAGACAGCACCAATAATTATTTAATACAAGCGGCCGCCTGCGACTTCATCCCCGCGGTCTAAGGAAAAAAAAACAGTGATATATCTTTATAAATTATAGCCTATGTCCTGTTCAGATACATAAGCTATATTATTATAAAGTTTCATTAAAATCCATAAAGCAGTTTTTACGTGAAAGAGCAACACGGCACATCCATACATCCAAACTTTCGCATTTATAATATTAATTCGACTATCGACCAGCCCCGACTTCGCAAGGATGCAATGGGATTGTATAAAATATATAAACCTACCCCTCTAATAATTATATCTAAAAGAAACCTCATCAAGATCCGTTGCGTAGTTTCAAAGACACAAGCATAGGTACACAGGAATATAGGGACTGAGAAAGCGACTTTGTTTTATACTATACTAGCAGCCGCCCGCGACTTCGTCCGCGTGGACTTAGCTGTATGTGAATAAAGATTTTCCCGCCTGTCTGTTGAAATTTTCCCGAATTTTCTTTGCTATAAACCTCACGGAGACCGAGGCCTTTCCAACGACTGCAAAACCGTGGAAATCGGTTCGTGCGTTCTGGAGTTATAGCGTCAGGAAGGAAAACCCGACTTATTTTTATATAGTAGAAGATAGTGACTTACACTTATTAAAATTCCTAACCAAACTTTGCAAGGTAATAATGTTATAAGTAGGTAAATATCTAATTTAATCATCTGAATGAAAGTAACAAAGGCTGGGCTGTAGGAGTCTAGGTTTTGATTCCCACTCATTACAAACATTCATTGTGTCAATTATTTTTACAGTTTGTGCTGGGTCTGCGTGTAAACGTCTTTAAGCTCGTTATTTACTTCTTCATGAAATGTAAATACAAGATCTATATGTCCATTGGAAGTTTTTATGATCCGAAAGCCCCAGAGATATTTTTGCATCTGAAAATTATAAAACCAACTTCCACAATCTGGCAAGACATTTCTTTTGATATGGTAGACATACTGCAAGACAGAAGAAACAAACAAATCCAGTCGGCCACAGTTGCCTACTTGAACTCTTAATTTTCTTGATCGTTTTCTAGTTAATCGGTAATCGTTGCCGTTCACGATGTTTTTAAATAATATGCATTCTGGTTCTTCAGGAAAAACACTGCATATGGTTCCTCCAACTTTGCCTTCTAACTAAGCTTAATTCATGCCCAGAGTAGGAGCAGGAGGAGGTATGTTCAAAAACTCGGGATTTCTTTTAAGAATAGCGACTTGTGTTTGCAGTTTTTGTGAGAATACTCTTTGAGTCTTTTTGGAGTTCAGAAAATCCTCAGTAATTTAGCTAGTCCAAGTCCCACAACCATTGTCGAGCAAAACATTATGAAAGTATAAGATTGCGACCAATTACCAGATAGACCAAAAGCCCTGGCTGGCTGGCTAAAACGATCTACTCAGTCGACGGCAACAGCCCTAGTCTTAGGCAGTCGGTACTGTGTTCAGTCTTTTACTGATATTTTTGTCTTTGAATGGTTATCTTCCAACTGAGTTCCAACAGCAGAACAAACACCTCTTCTTCGGCTAGAGTAAGGTTCAATTCACCTGTTCTCAAAATTGAAGGCGTGTTTGTATCTCACACGTATTGCTTCAAAATAGATGTGCAGCTTGTTTAAAATTTTGGTAATTTTCAGTAGTCATCCGGGATGTAATTTCTGTCACGTTGCTTGAGTAGTAAGTAAATGTAGATCTACTTCACGTTATTTACTTCTATCTTACTTGTAAAGCACAACAATCGTTACTGAGCAGTCTGCATGATACTCGCACAAGGTATTAACTCATAGCTTAGCAGCCAATGGATAGTGCTGAACTGTGCAAAGATGTATCGCAAATTAATGTACAGGTTGTTTTCAACCCAAATGTTTGCCAGCCATTAAATAGCTATAGTATGTTTAGTATTAGCTATGGTTGTAGGCTGCAGCGCCTTTAGACTTAACAATCTGCTTTTTTGATCCATTTGCTAGTAAATCTATTAAGTATCTTCTTCTTGATCAAAATCAACTTAAACAGATGTCCCACACATAGTGACCGTATTCTTAAAGTTTTATCAGAAGTTTACCACCTCTACTTATGTTGCCGCTCACCAGAGTTAATGGCTTAGTGTTAGTCGGGTACATTCGTGAACTGAGTACGTTTTAGTTGTAGTATGCGCTTATTTATTATAGTATTCGCCTATACGACGTTACGATGATGATGAAGACTGTGCACCCCACTCAACTAGCCCGCACTGGGTAAACCAGCAAACCAAAGGGCACATTTTTCTTTAGGAATGAGAGAGGATGTTCATCTAAACGCCAACGGGCGGCTACAGCTGTAGGCCACGTAGGCATACATGCTTAAAACCACTATTTACAGCCACCATATTTGAAAATATGTTTATCTACTGATGACCTATTTGTGATTACAAATGTTATAAATGCGATAGTTTATAAGAATGGATGTATGTTACTCTTTTATGTTCAAACTGCTCAACGGGTTTTGATCAAACTTTTACAGCTTATACTCGTACATCAGAATAACACATAGGCTACAATTTTATTTATAAAGTTATTGTTCAAAATACTGAAGCCACGGGTGGCCGCTACGAGCTAGTTTGAGAATACAGAGACAAGTAAGTTCTTCATGGATGATCAACATTAGCCTACGTTGAGTTCCTTTTTCTTCAAATTTTCACATACACTTTCGCTCATTTTACGTCGTCTCTTGAGGCGCGAAACAGGCGGCGATGTTGTGCGCCACTGACTACAACTCAATAATTATTAAACTCAGCGTAATACTTCTTACCTTTTTTTAAAGCTGAATTGATTTGCCACATTTTTTATAATAACCTGTATTACCTTAAACCTAATGGTTTTCTTGTAATCTGCAGTGTCATTTATACAATGGGTTAAAAAAAGACGTTTTTTAAAAATAACTTTTAAAGTATAACTTTTACGTACGTAAGTTCTTCTGAACAAAGATAGCAAATATAATTACCATTCAAATGATACCAAAATCAAAGAAATACAACAAGTATTTACAGAGATAGAGCCCAAAATCAAGAGGTCGTTTTAACACCTTTTACGGCTCCCCCCCCTTACCCCCACCATTTTTTCACTCTACGACCGACAGATTCATATACACGACACTATCCCGAACCCATCGGTACCAGTCGTGGTTATACACAAGAGTTGCAAATAGAAATCAAGTTCTAGAGCACTTTTGCTCAAACGTGAACCAGACTAATGTGTGTAATAGGTATTTCGATTTCCAGATAGTCGTTTGTCGTAGTACCTAATCAAGTTTTCAAGTTTCTTCTAACGGAACTTTCTAGATCCCAGAAAAACCCCTGATGTAGGTCGTCTGTGATTCCTAAACTCCATCTAACTTGCCGTTCGCTGTGATCCAACTTTTCCATAAACCGTATTTTCGTCGTATCCGTTTATAATAACAAAACAAGGATTTACTGTCATACTCTATTGAATCTGCGGCTCTTTTATGAGCTTTGGAGAGGGTAAGCTCATCCGTGACGCGTAATAGAATCAAGGCGGAGTAACTCGTGATAAGTTCCTCAGAGGGCTTTGTGTGTTTTTTTACGTTTTGTTCATTTATAAGTTCGAACAAACAAACAAACGATAATAACTTTATTTAAATAGACCTGTTACAAGTACTTTCAAATCGTCAAATCTAATTAACAAACGTCATGTTCAGTTAACGTTGGGAACATTACACTCGAAGTTGTTGACCACTATGTTTACCTGGGACAAGCAGTCCAGTTAGGTAAGTCCAACTTCGAGAAAGAGATCTCTCGTCGAATCCAGCTCGGATGGGCAGCGTTCGGGAAGCTCCGGCATATATTCGCGTCTGAAATTCCTCAGTGTCCCAAGACGAAAGTCTTTGACCAGTGTGTGTTGCCAGTAATGACATATGGGAGTGAGACGTGGTCGTTCACTATGGGTCTCATAAGAAGGCTCAAAGTCACCCAGCGAGCAATGGAGAGAGCGATGCTTGGTGTTTCCCTGCTTGATCGAATCAGAAATGATGAGATCCGCAGGAGAACTAAGGCAACCGACATCGCTCGAAGGATTGCATCGTTGAAGTGGTAGTGGGCGGGACACATAGCGCGGAGAACCGATGGCCGTTGGGGCGGAAAGGTTCTCGAATGGCGACCGCGTACCGGACGACGTTCCGTGGGCAGGCCCTCCACAAGGTGGACCGACGATCTTGTCAAGGTCGCGGGAAGCCGCTGGATGCGGACAGCGCAGGACCGATCGTTGTGGAGATCTTTGGGGGAGGCCTATGCCCAGCAGTGGGCGTCGTTCGGCTGACATGATGATGATGATGATGAATTAACAAACAAAATACAATTAATAATAGACATGAATACCATAATATTAAATGTATACAATAAATATACTGTACTTAAATAAATGTGACGCTACCACCGGATCGGAAAGTTGTTTCTGTACTGAGAAGAACCGGCAAGACCAGTTGCTCTTTAGACGAGTTGCATTTTAGACCAGTTGCGTTTTTAGACGAGTTGCTACCAACCCCTCTTTTCAACTGTTTCTCTTTTTTACAATCGTTGTTAGTCGTTGTTACAATATGAACTTTGAACAAGAAAGCATAATTCAAAAAATAAGAAAATAATAACACTTCTAAGTAAGTACATCGACGAGAAGCTATATAAAACAAAAATGGTTAGTGTCCTAAACGTAAGTATTAATTGTTGATATTACAATAGTTAATTAGACTCTGTCGGGAGCAGAGAGCTTATTCCCAAGCATTCTTATCCATGATATAATCTCTAGTGCTGTAATATCCCTTTTTCAGCAACTTAGCTTTAATGTGATTTTTAAATCTATGTAATGGTAGCTTACAAATTGCTTCCGGAACTTTGTTGTAATAATGTACACTTTGCCCCATAAATGACCCTAAAACTTTCTGTAGTCTGAAAAATGGTAGCGCAATTTTGTCTTTATTCCTAGTATTTTTAGCATGGATATCGCTGTGTTTGGTATAAAGATTGATATTTTTTCTTACCAAGACAATACAGTTGTAAATATATTGCGAAGCTACAGTCAGAATACCAATTTCCTTAAAAAGATCCCTAAGAGAGGCCCGTGCTCGCAGCTTATAAATATATCTAATAACTCGCTTCTGAAGGACGAAAATTGCTTGTATGACCGCCGCCTGACTCCAAAGTACTATTCCGTAGGACATAATACTGTGGAAGTAGCTATAATAAACTAACCGAGCGGTGTCAACGTTTGTCAATAGCCTTATTTTCCTAATGGCAAAAGCAGCTGAGCTAAGCCTACCTGAAAGACTTGTCAAATGAGGGTTCCATTGTATTTTTGAATCTAGGGTTATTCCAAAAAAAACTGTGGAGTCCACAAGCTCCATTTTATCATCATTGATTTTTAAATCTATGTCGTTATTATTTACGTTAGGCAATTTAAAATTAACACATTTAGTTTTCTTCGAATTAAGCTGCAGATTATTAACTGTAAACCAATGTAAAACTTTCGAAAGCGCTTCATTAACATCGTCAAAGAGGTTTTTATTTCTATCAATGTTAAAAACTAAAGATGTGTCATCCGCAAACAATACTATATTACATAAGTCTTTGACATAAAAAGGTAAGTCATTAATGTATACTAAGTGTTGGGAACTGAATTTTATTCTTTTAAAAATATTAAGTAAGTCAAAATGTACAAAGAGTTTATAATGTGGCCAGCTGCGTCGGTGACATGGTCGCCCCCGGTGTGGCAACACAAATAATTAGGGCCGACGTTGGTGGCCACTTAACATCACATTTAAAAGTAACAAATTGGGTTGTGGATGAGGTAGAAAATTACAGATGAAGTATAAAAATAATAACAAGTAGGATGAGGTGTAAAGTACAGGATGAGATATAAAAACACTATACATTTATTTACACTTAGGACGGCAACAGCACCAGTTTCCGGACTGGACGACGTAAAGTTCCGGCTTTGTAAGCCACCTCGACTACCCGGACTACGTCATCCTTTCCCGGAAACGTTCTGGTGACTCGACCACGTGGCCAGACTCCACGTGGAAGGTTGCCGTCAACAATCAAAACTTGGTCTCCTACCTCAACATTTTTGCTGGATGCAGAGGAGCTTTTCGGTATGAGGGTCTGCAAATATTCATGAGTCCATCGCGTCCAAAAATGGTCTGCGAGACGAAGGCCTCGCCTCCACTTCACACGGCGGATCATGTCGGTATCGTCAACCTCAGCCACAACCGAGTAAGGTGAAGACGAGCCCAACAGGAAATGAGAAGGCGTTATAGCGCCATCCTCACCCGGACTGACACTGACATGGGTAAGTGGACGCGAATTAACCAAGCCCTCTGCTTCCAACAAAAAAGTGTTAAAAACCTCATCTGAAGGCGTTTGCTGGACCAGTGTTGCCGAGAGCGCGGTCTTGATGCTGCGCACCAAACGTTCCCAGCAACCCCCCATGAACGGGCTAATCGGTGGGATAAACTTCCATATAATTTTCTGGTTGGCGGCGAAGTCCTGAAGTGGCTGCTCATATAGTTTGCTCAACACCCTGCTGGCCCCGACGAAGGCGGTTCCGTTGTCGGAATATACGGTGGTCGGCGTGCCTCGTCTCGAGATAAATCTGCGCAGAGCCATTATCGCCGAATCCGTACTCAAACTTCCAACAACCTCGAGGTGGACGGCTCGAACTGTGAGGCACGTAAATAAGGCGACATAGCGTTTCTCGCTGTGACGTCCAACGGTGACTGAGACTGGGCCAAAATAATCAAGGCCTACATGTGTGAATGCCTAAAGACAAAAGTCTTCAATCAGTGCGTCCTACCCGTCATGACATACGGAGCCGAAACGTGGACACTTACGGCACGGCTGGTCCACAAATTTAAAGTCACCCAGCGGGCTATGGAGAGGGCTATGCTCGGCGTTTCTCTGCGGGACCAAATTAGAAATGAGGTGATAAAGCAGAGAACCAAGGTTATCGACATAGCCCACCGGATTAGCAAGTTGAAGTGGCAGTGGGCTGGCCATGTAAGCCGTAGAACCGACAACCGTTGGAGTAAACGTGTTCTTGAGTGGAGACCGCGTCTCGGCAAGCGTAGTGTAGGACGTCCTCAGGCAAGGTGGAGTGATGATTTGCGCAGGATGGCTGGCAGGAGCTGGATGCGAGCAGCCGAAGATCGAGCTCAGTGGCGTGTAATGGGAGAGGCCTATGTCCAGCAGTGGACTGCAACAGGCTGATGATGACATGTGTGAATGGACGGTCATGGTGGGCTAGCCTCTCTGGTGGTATATTGCCGATCGTAGGTGTAGTTGGTTTTGCTTTGCGGATGCGACAGCGCAGACAGGAGGAAGCTACACTTTTGACTGCTGGTTTCAGGCCAATGATGTGGTAGTTTTGACGCAGCTCGTTGACCACCAGCTCGTTGCTTGCATGGGCTGCACGTTCATGGTGGTAGGCGATAAGGAGCCGCACGACTCGATCTTTCCCGTCCAATATTATAGGGTTCTGTGACTGAGTAGGCACGCCTTCCACGACGCCAATCCTTCCCGACAGACGCAGTAGGCCGGTTG
The DNA here is from genome assembly GCA_950022985.1 of Udea ferrugalis. NCBI lineage: Eukaryota > Metazoa > Arthropoda > Insecta > Lepidoptera > Crambidae > Udea > Udea ferrugalis. The sequence goes on along the minus strand of OX465527.1, from coordinate 304,929 downwards.
ATTCCTCCACAAGCAGCGCCAGTGACTTTAAACGACTGCTTCCAACTGGGGTTTCGCCGCGACTAACCATTGCGTAATCATCGCGTAATGAAGTTAACTGGGAGTGCAGCAGTAGCTGACGTTCAGCGCGCCTTATGTGCTCCGCGGTTGGCTCTCGACAACATGGTCCTGAAATAAGAAAATTAGAGGTAGGAGAGTCCAAGAGTACAGACTTAAAAATACTGGCGCAAACTAAGACCCGGGCAGTTGCGCGGAGTAAACGGAGCCATTTGCTAAAACGAGTGGTGTCTGGAACCACTGGCTCAGGCAGATCACGCGTACGAGTTAGGGCCACCACTTCTGGGCTTGAACGCTTCATTTCCTCAAGAACTAGTGGGGCCTCCGTTAGTGGCTCGGTTGGCCATTCGGATTGAGGCAAGTTAAGAAATGAGGGTCCAGAAAACCAACGAGAGGAAATTTCGAATTTCTTATCAACCCGTGTAGCGTCGTCCGCGACGTTCAAAGCAGTTGGTACGTATCGCCAGTCGGACACCTTTGTAATTTCGGCAATTTCACCAATGCGATGTGCGACAAACGGTTTGAACGTGCGTGCGTCGCTACGGAGCCACTTTAGAACGGTTAGACTGTCCGACCAAAACGTTAATTTAGAAATTTGGAAAAGGCTGTGTGCTTCCGATATGTAGGAGGCAAAACGTGCAGCAATGAGAGCTGCTTGAAGCTCTAGTCGTGGTATGGACAGTGGCTTCAGTGGTGCGAGCCGAGCTTTACCACCGATGAGACTCAGCTTCACGCTGCCGTCAAGGCACTCGAAGCGCCAGTAGGCAACGCACGCGTAGGCGAGCTCGCTTGCGTCGGCGAAAACGTGAAGCTGGGGCTTCAGATCAGCTTGTTTGTGCGACAAATAATGCCTGGGAACAGAGCATGACATAAGCGCCTCACATTCTAAAAACCAAGCGTTCCATCCAGCAGTAAAAGAAGGTGAAAGTTCCTGATCCCAGTCGCTACATAATCTCCAGGTTTTTTGAAAGAGTATTCGACCACGGATAGTTAAGGGAGTCAACAAACCCAGGGGATCATATAAACGCATAAGGTGAGACAGGAGGGATCGCTTGGTTAATTTCTCCGGGAAGCTGGCAAAACGACTGCGGGAGAAGCACAAAGAGTCTTCGCGGACGTTCCAGCTCACGCCCAATACACGAACGTCAACCAAGGAAGCCTCCGGGGCACGAGCATCAGGCGGAAGCAGGGAAAGAGCGTTATATGAGTTAGACACCCATGACCGCATCTCAAGACAGGCCTGAGCGTGGACATGAGTAATATCAGCAGCTAGTTTCCTGGCTTCCTCCTCTGTGTTGACAGATCCCAAGTAGTCATCCATGTAATGATCGTTCAGGATCGCGTCGGCGGCAGCGGGGAATAAGGCCTGATACTCTTTAGCATTCCTATTTTTCAAGTACAGAGCCGTTAAGGGACTCGAAACTGCACCAAACATCATTGAGGACATACGGTATTGTTTAAGAGGTTCTGAAGGGTCTTCACGCCAAAGGAACCTTTGACCATCACGATCCTCCAACCTGATCTTTGTTTGGGGAAACATTTCCCGTATGTCCCCATTAAGAGCAATTTGACCTTCGCGAAACCGCATTAGGATGCCTAAAAGAGGCTGCAAGAGATCTGGCCCTGGAAGTAGCATTGAGTTCAAGCTGACCCCCGAGCATGTCGCCGCCGCGTCGTGAACGACCCGGAGCTTACGCTTTTGAGGGTGAAAGACGCCAAAGTGAGGAAGATACCACAGAACGCCTCCAGTTACTGCTTCATTGACACATGGTTCCGCGTAGTTCTTTGCCAGCATGGAATGCACGTTGGCACGATAGGCTTCTGCGTAATTTCCATCCCGTTTCATCTTTTTTTCCAAGCTCACAAAACGTGAGCGTGCTAACTCGTAGGAATTCGGGATGGTCATCTTTGCTACATCGGGGCCCCAGAGTAGGCCAGTCTCAAAACGACCCGAAGGCAGGCGCTTTGTGGTCGCTTCCAGCACTTGAATTGCTATTTGGTCATTTTTAGGATAATATTCTTTATTTGAAATTCCAATAGAATCTACCCTAAAATATTCTTGCAGCTGTGTGTCAAGACTCGTGTCTAAGTTATGAGCATTGGCGTGAACCTCAAGATGGTTCACCGAGACACAAGTCTTGACACAGTTATATGATTCTTTTGACTTGCATTTTAAACTCCCATATAACACCCACCCAAGCGCGGTTAGGGATGCTACCGGCTGGCTAAGAGTACCGCGACGTGTTTCGTGGGAAATCGTGAGGTGCCAATTGTCGATTCCGATCAATATAGTTGGCGTGGCATCCTCGTAGATCAACACGTTTGTGAGATCGCATAGATAGTCAAAGGACTTCACATCCTCCCTCACTACCGACTGCTGACTAAGGCCAAGATTAGGAATGGACCTTACGTTTTTCAATTTATGGGATTTCGGGCTGTGACGTCCTTTGACCTCTATATCAACGAAGCTAACCCTTGCTTCTTTGGACATGCCGCTGATGCCGTCCACCCTCATGAGGCCTGTTCTGCCTTTGGCTCCGACAGCGCTGGCTACCGAAGAGTCGATAAGCGTTGCAGTTGACCCGTCATCGAGGAGGGCGAAGGTGTCAACACTACCCTCGGGCCCTGTGACGGTTACTGCAACGATTTTCAGTAGCGGCCGACGAGCAGGAGTAGCAGCAGACGAGGTGAAGTTGAGACCTACAACAACATGGACAGGAGGAGACGTATCAGCAGAGTAACTAAGGAAGTAGCAGCAGAAACTAAAGAAGGCTTATGTAGTAGTGTGTGATGGCTTCGTTTGCTTCTGCAGCCGTCGACATCACAAGAGAATTTTCGACATGTACGGTACCGATGGGCACCCTTAATGAGACATTTATGGCAACATTTTTGATCTGAGACCCACTCCCACCTTTTCTCCGAAGAGAGCGAGCTAAACTTTTTGCAAGTGCTGACTGCGTGGCCAGCTACCTCGCAGTATGCGCAGGTCATCTTTTCAGGGTGCTGTAAGGTGGCAGCAGGTGAGGCTATGGCAGTAGCAATTTGGACTTTTGAGCCAGTCGGCGTCGCAGAAGAAGTGGTAGCATTGCAGGTCTCCTTGCTAGCTGGTTTCCAGACTGGTGCCCCATAAACCTGGTACCTGGTCCGCAAGTCAGCCTCATGCATAAGAAAATCGGAGAGAAGCTCCAGCCTATACTTGCGAGGGCCAGATGCTTCTCTAGCAGAAGCATAGTCCGCCCACCTTGTGCGAAGCAGAGGGGAAAGTTTGCTAACTATCTCGTTTGAAAGTTCTGGGGAAGCTAAGTGCAATGTGGGGACCGGGAGCAACACAAAGGAAAGAGTTGTTGTCTCTATGAAGTATGATTTATTACTAACTTAATCCTAATTACACGCTAGATATATAGGGAAGGCATAACCTACTAAGGAGAGGCGCGTCACACACTACACCTCCCCCGTGAAAGAGAAAAAAAAATACAAACTTTTTTTTTTTCAAAGTTAAAAAATGTTTATAATCATAATACCTAAATCATAATTTCCCATGTTGATGAACTCTATTAATAACTGAATGAAAAGATTTATAACATTTTGTTACAATTAACAAATTTTGGCTGGATTTTAACTGTAAAATTACAAACTCATTTGACCTAATGTTGAACGAAACGGAGCTATTGATAAAAACTGGTTTTCAATACTTTTAATACAGAACTAAGTAGGTATCTATGTTAAATTTGTATGTGCTTAAATGATAACGTTCAGAAAGTATGTTTCCGCAATGTGAAGACAATTATTAATATCCATTTTTTTCTAAACAAACACTGTATCTAATTTAACGTTAACACATGAAAACAACATGAATGAACTTTGAAAAATCCTTATCTGCTTATAAACCTTATTACAATGACTGTTATACCTTAATATTGTATACTACAAATCAAACACAATTTTCGATTAGATAATTTGTATAGGCTTTCACATCTGCATAAAATACAATTAAATCGATAATATAATGGAAATAATTTAAAATTTACGTAATTGTTTACAGAAGAACTTCATCTAATGAATAAGTGAATTGCATTACATTTTCACACAATTATTGTCTTTACTCAATTTTATTGGGAGTAAAACAAATGTAAAAACTTGTTGTTAGCATTTTGACTTGTACTCGTAAGCACTTAATTAAAAAAGAATTATGGTAAAAAAAAACGTTAAAAGCAATCAATAGGTAATAATTAGAAAGTTTTCATGAATTTTCCCATTTGTACTTTAAAGTTATTGCTTAAAGTTGTTGTAACTAATAAAATATTTCACTAAAATTAATCTTCTGATTTTTAAAAAATGAACGAAAAAAAAAAAAATGAAATTCATTCTGTTACATTTTATTCAATGAGTTATTTTATTGTTATTTTTTGAATGACTATAAGTCCTTACATGTTTAAATACTGAACCTATAACCTTAAATAGCCATAAACCCATTCTGAAAAAGAAAAGGTTCTTAAAACATTGTAGTAAAATTGATGTAAAATAATATGCTTGTTACCGTTAAGTACACATTTTGATTACACGTAAAATTGTACTCGTAAATACAAAGTAAAAAGAGATTATGGAATACTAGCAAATGCAGTATAGATTACAATTAATCATTTCTTAATATAAAGTAAAAATATAATTGCTGTTGACAACCAGTTTATGTAGTTTACATGTTTCAATTCAACAATTTTTTAATAAGTTACGTTCTACGTTCGTTCATTGGAAGCAACATAAAGATCTACAATTCATGTTTTAAATAAGTTGGCCAAGAAAAATAAATCAAACCTATGTCCTAAGTTTCGTATAAAAACATTGACCTTTTAATCAACTTCATTACAATAGCGTCAAGGAAAAATACATTTTGTAATTTAACATGTTAAAAAAAAACACTGTCATCTTTATACTTCAACCTGAGTCCTCATTATCTAATACAAACATCCTTCTCGTTATTCATTCCAAACTAAAACTTGACATACTTAAGTACTTAAAACTTTATTTCTCATGTTTTTTTTTACCATTCACCATCTCAAGCTCATATTCAGCAATCTTAATTTCGTCTATATTTCGTCATTTCATTATTTGGGCCGGCCGGTCCCTTTTTTTTTTAAATTCATTTTTCATCTTATAACATCATCTTCATATTTATATTATTGGTACATTTATCATTATTTATTCATTTTTATTTATAGTCGACTTTATTTTTATACACGTGTATACACATTATTTAGGAGGTCACGTTTTAAGCCTCTACTGGACTCCAACATATCTCACGGAGGAAGCTCGTTCGCACCATGATCGAATGGAAGGATCCGACTCTCCATGTACCTTGTACCATTTTCATATTATCTCCCTTTTCTTACTCACACTAACTATAAAGGTCTCTTTTTAAGTCACTATTGATCTATGATCGAACAGAAGGATTGGACTCTTTATTTTTATTTATTGTCATATCAATAACGGGCATCAAGAATTAAGACATTTTTGTCTCCAACAGTTTTAAATTTTCTGAAGGACCCGATCCCTACATTTCTCTCATTCACCTTCATGTGTACCTTGCTTGAGCTTCTCATCATAATCTTCATTTCAAAACTTTTCCTTCGTGCGAACTCTGATCAAACATTTTAGTAAACATTTACTCAAATATTTTGGCTTATAAAACATTGCTTGCTTTTGGGTGCGCATTCCAATTGCACTACAAATCTTATCCGCCAAATTATTCTCAACTCATAACCACTCATGCATGCATACATAAATACATCACCACTTGCCAATTCTTTGAGGACAGTACCTAATTGCACTCAATGAGGTTACAAAAAGATGTTTAATACCGCCTAAATAAATAATAACTTCTAACTCTTGGTTCACTTTCGAATCTGTCTAACTTAAGCTAACTTTTCCTTTCAAATTCCTCATAGTATTAATCAATGCATTTTTATTTACTCTTCTACAATTTACTCTCAGTGAGCTGCTTTACAGGCACTGTTTAAAATGTTACAAACTTTATGTCTACTAAAAAAATTGTTGCTTGCCAATGACGTGAAATAACAATCTAACTCATTATCTGATCGCATTAATTACCTACATGGCAACAGTCAAACTATAAAGTACTGATGCCTTATTTGTTGATGCGATTCTATTATACATTCCAGTATCTATTTCAACTATCTGAGAATTCAAACAGCAACATCATCAGAAATAAGAATCGACCACCTACTAGCATTAGTTATGCTAACACATGAAACATGAACATGACACCGTAACTAATATGAACTGCAAGTAAACAACTTCGTCCTAATATGAATACCTACATACATTGAAATATTGAAGTAACTTCTGCAATAAGCCAAGGGAATACAATACTTTTCAATTTTTGCGTATTTTTCCGTATAACCGATTAAATTAGTTTTTCAAAATGTTAGTTATTCAGTTTTTTGGTTGGTTTTATCTTGAGAAATAAATCTTCAAGTTTTTAATTCAAACCGTAATAAAACACTATGTAGGCATTTGATATTTACGTAAACTAAACAAAATTAATTTCCATACTATTAATAAGAAATTCGCTTAAAATGATTTATGGACAGATTAGTTTTTCATCATTTTAATTTGAACAGTAGTTTCGAAATATCAATAACACAAGTATCTGATTGATGCACGTTTTGGTGCGTAAGCAATATTGGACAGGTTTCAGAATGTTTCAAAAATAGGTGTTATAATTAGCGACTGAAAATTATTTATCTAAGAATATAAACTTTAACCACAAAACCATTTCTTCATGGAGGTCCTTTGCTCTGTAATCTCAATATAAAATAATTGAGTCCTACAATAATTATTTCTCTTCAGTAAAATGAAACTTAATCAAACGAAATCAAAACGTGCAATAATAATATAAGACAAATAACCTTCTGATACGGCTACAACGGTATGTGCCAAAGTCAAACCTATTTCTTAATGACAAATAAATAATCTTAGATCTGTAGATAAAGCAATTTATGATTATTTATCATGTTCAATTTTAAAGCTGACTTCTACTTTCGCTTTGTTTATTCAAAATCTGCAAATCTTTTACAAGTGTTTTTGAGCATTTGATTTAACATGTAAAATGATTAGTTAATGCCAAAAACTTATTCAATTTAATATTCAATTTAATCTAATAATGATAATTTGCTATATTTTTGATGGACATGATATTATTTAATTAATAATGTCGAAATTTCAAAATAATGTCTAATTTATTTGCTCACAATTAAAAAAAACTGAACAATAATTAATGTTAAAACACCTTTTCGATTATTTAAAAAAAACTTACGTCTCTGCAAAACTGAAATCTGTAAAAAAAATGCTGTGATTTAATAAAATAACTCAAGAACAAACTACTTTTTCAACATACCTGGGATCAAATTGGAATATTTCCAAATAAAAAATATATTAATCCAAAATACAGATAAATTACAATAAATGCGATTTAAAACAACAATGAAAAAATATTATGAAATGTAATTAACAATTATTATGAGAAACTGATTGCCAACAGTTAGCTAGGTATTTTATTTACCTTATTTTTATTTAAAAAAACAGTGATTTTAAGGTGAATATAAATTGAACTATTAGGAGTTCCGAATACAAAAATTTCTAAAGTAGATAAATGATTAAAAAAAATCAAACGAACTATTACAAGTTCCTAATGTTAAATTCTTCCTTTAAATACGATGGGCGGCCGCTCCATTCTTACCAAATTATAAAGATTACAAAAAAAATATAAAAATTAAACTTCCTCGTTCCACAAGCTATGTCCGTCATCGCTGGGCTCATCCGATGGTGGTCGGTCGTATCTCTGCCGGCGGCTTCCACTTCCGACACCAACATCTCCCGGCTCTCTGCACATCCTTCCACATCATCTGTCTCCAACAACACCCAGCGCCCAGCTTATCCGTTCCAATCTTCGCTTTTTCTTTTCACAATCACCAATCATTTCTCCGCCTTCTTCATAACTTTCCACTTGTCCATGTGCTCAACTTCCCTTCGATGATCATCACATGTCTGTTTTGTTTTTCAGTTTAGTTCATATATTTTTTTGAGTTCACTTTGTTGTTTTTTTTTTTCACCACATTTTCACAATTGTTCTTTGCGCAGCGCTGCCCTACGCGGCAGCACTGGCAGGGTCGCCATGCAATGTGGGGACCGGGAGCAACACAAAGGAAAGAGTTGTTGTCTCTATGAAGTATGATTTATTACTAACTTAATCCTAATTACACGCTAGATATATAGGGAAGGCATAACCTACTAAGGAGAGGCGCGTCACACACTACAAAGTACTCCGGCCGCCGCAGTAGGCGGACAACCTCCACGCAGTTGCGAACCTTGCACGCAAAGACATTGAGTTCGTTCGCACCCTCTTGACTGGAAAGTTTCGGTAGCGCTCGGGCGGACGCAATTTCAGTCAAAATAATATGGTCTGGCCGAGCAAACGCAGTCTCGAGGGCACGAATGACCTCAAGCGGGTCTCGTGCTGCAGCAAGGAGTACGACGACAGATTCTCTCGCGGCCCCTCGAAGGGCAGCATTGAGTCTCACGAGGTTTTCTGAATGGCTGTACGACGGGCTAGTCTCATCGTAAATCTTTTTAAAAGTGAGCCAGTCTGTCGGTCGACCTTCGAAAATGGGGAGCGGAAAACTAACCTTAGGTATCTTCGCTGACCTTGCGACGTTGGCGATAGCTTGAGCTAAATTTTGAATAGAGTTCGGGTTTTCTAAAATGTTATTAGAATTTTGTATTGAGTTGGGGTTTTCTAAAATGTTATTAGCCTTGTTATAATTTTGTGTGTTTTGTGTACCTAGGGTAGAGAATAAATGTGTAGGTTGCATAGGCGGCTGCCAATGCAGCGCAGTAGCTGCAGCCTTTGCAGTGTCAGGCTGCTGGGGCCCTGCGGGTGTCGGCATGGCAGACGTGGCGTGCAATGGCGCAGCTGAGACAACGCGCGCAGGCTCACGCTCTTGAGGCTCAAGCAAGTGTGAAGACACGCTCACGTGCCGGGGCCCATAGCCATTATAATGCAGCACAGGTTGGGGTGCAGGCGGCGGCGCGCGCACGCTAGCGCAACTGTCCTCAATAGCTCCATGATACCCAGCTGTACACAAATTGACAGATTTTAAAACATGATCAGGTGACTTTAATGAATATGAAAAGACCTCGGCTGACGCGTGAGGGTGCATGGTGTTGCCCAAGGAGATGGGGATGAGTCCCTCTGCGCCCAAGGGATTAGACGATTGGTCCTCGACAACGCCTGCACTAGTTGTAGCTTGAAGGATCTTTGATTCACGGTCTTTGGTGACGGAGGCACGCCTGGGCTGGTCTAACGACGAAAAATCAATACCGGCGTGCATCGGGGTCTGTTGGACCTGGACATCAAAATTAGGATTAGATTGGCACTCGAGAGGTGGAGGGTTAATATCATTACTATCATCCATCCATCTTTCGATGCCGGTTGTAAGGTGCCGAGAATGCCGTGAGTTACGGCTGGAGCGGCGGCTAGAGCGTTGGCTGGCACTATCTAAAGCTTCAAGCGCAGCCATTCCCGCACGGTGCTCTGCCTCAGCCACGGAGCGCTCCGCCTAGAGACGCACGCGCTCAATTTCACGCTGAACTCGCAGACGCTCCAGCTCTTGCTCGGCCCGCAGGCGCTCCAGCTCGAGCTCACTATCGGTGCGCTGAATTTCAGCTATGCGCTTTATGTGAGTAAAGCGTTTGGAACCACAGGGAAGGAACACAAGGTGATCACAAAAAGACGTCGTTACAGCAGTACGTTTATTACGCGACAAAAGACATGGCTACACAGAACATTCTAGTACACACTGAATATATGTATACCCACATATTTTATAATATATTACACCTCTCTCCTTAGTTTAACAATACTGAGTAATAACAACGTATGAATCTTAAGAATACCAATACAAATAAAATCTCAGTCTATCTCGAACCTAATTACCGGTTTGCGGAGACGCTTAGGAGGCGATGGCGAGCGATAAGTCTGGCAGAGGTCTTCCTTGGGAGACTCACTAACCACAGAGGCATCCACTACCGAGGGGTCGCGGCCTGTCACCGGCTGTGTGTCTGTTATTACGCTCTCCGCTGGCGCAGCCTCCGCGGCCTCCGCGTCGTCACTCGGACAAGGCACACACGATAGTCTCGATCTGCGTCTAATTTGATCTGTATGTTTTTGAACCATTTGACCGTTTTCCGTACCAAGTAAATACCTACGAGAACCCAAACCATCCACGACCGTACCTTTCGTCCACCTACTGTTTCCGCTAAAGTCTCTGGCCCACACTTCTTCCCCTGGACTAAACTTTCGCACAGTGGACCACCCTGACGCGTTTTGCACTTGTTTTCTTTGGGCTCCATGTACACACTGTTCTAAAGCGTGGCCGCTACGCAACAAGTCCAGGCGCGAGCGCAGACTGCGACGTTGTAACAACATAGCTGGGCTGTCCCCCGTACTGCTATGGATACTATTACGATAGCTTAACAAAAACGTTTGTAACGCGGTGTCTACATCTACTGCATCCCTATATGCCTTCTTTATTGCACGCTTACAGAGCTTGACTGCGTTCTCCGCGGCTCCGTTAGATGCAGGATGGTATGTAGGTGAGAAAGATTGCAAAATACCATTGCTTTTTAGAAAGTGACTGAATTCCTGACTGGAAAATGGGTGTCCCTGATCAGAGACTACTTCGGTTGGCAACCCAAATCTAGCGAAGGTACATCGAAGTACCTTAATCACAGCAGCTGCATTGGTCCTAGGCATTTCAAATATTTCTAACCATTTAGTGCTTGAATCAATAAGTACCAGAAATGTTTTTCCTTTGAATGGCCCGAGGAAGTCAATATGTACCCTAGACCATGGTTTCGCATGATAGGGCCAGGGCTGGGGGGGCGCGCGCGCTGGCTCGCTCGCCTCCGCAGCGCACGTGTCGCAGAGCTTACAAGCCGCCTCCACTTGCGGGTCAATGCCCGGCCACCAAACATATGAACGCGCTAGCACCTTTGTTTTTACAATGCCCATATGGCTTATGTGCAGTTGTTTTATTATCAAATCGCGTAATGATGCAGGTACAACTACGCGATATCCCCACATTACACACCCCCTATCGATGTACAACTCATTACGCCTTAAAAAATATGGCCTAATCTCGTCCTCATCACATTTCGGCGGCCAACCGGTTTGAAGATATAGAATAACTTTGCTTAGCATCTGATCTTTTGCAGTCGCTCGCCTAACCTCGTCATGGGTAATTGGTAAAAAAGATTCTACAAAGTTAACATAAGTTACCTCCTTGACTGTACTTAAATTCTCGTTTATTGCTGGCAAACGCGACAATGCATCCGCACAATTTAGTTTTGAAGTGACAAATTCGATGTCATAGTGATATCCCGACAATAACACCGCCCAACGTTGTATCCGCGATGCTGCCATGAGAGGGATGCCCACCTTATCCCCTAAAATATAAGTCAAAGGCTTATGGTCTGTTCTAAGAGTAAACTTACGACCATATAAATATTGGTGGAACTTACGAACACCGAACACAATACCGAGGGCCTCTTTGTCAATCTGCGAATACATCCGCTCCGCCTTAGTGAGGGCTCGCGAAGCATACGCGATAGGGCGTTCGCCCTCCGGCGTCACGTGCGATATAACAGCGCCCACTCCCACGCTGCTGGCGTCCGCCGTCAGTACTAGTGGCAGCTCTGGCGAATAATGCACTAATACTTCGCTTGAACTAAGTGAGCTCTTAATCTTAACATTCCTGACATTCCTTACTCCAATCAAATGGGATCCCTACTTGTAACAGCCTATACAACGGGGCTAAAATTGTGCTAACCTTCTGAACAAATTTACCATAATACATAATCATTCCTATAAACGCCCTTAACTCAGATATATTAGTAGGTGGTGGCGTATTTACAATCGCTTTAATTTTATCTGGGCACGTATGAACTCCATGTTTATTTATTTATTTTATTTATTTATTTATTTATTTATTCTTTATTGCACAATGAAAACAAGTACAATTGGCGGACTTAATGCCTAAAGGCATTCTCTACCAGTCAACCATCGGGTGAGGCAGAAAAATTGTTGGCGGTATCTTCGACATGTTAAATTTAAATAACCATAAACATACACAACATACGTAATAAAAATAAAGTTCGTGAATAAATATTATATTGTAATATACCTACTTACATACTTATAGCAATTATTACACATACATACATAAACTAAATATTACCTACAATGAAATTTTAAAAAGGGATACATTTAGCTCATAGTTAGGGCGTCTGCAAGAAAAGATTGCGGATTGCTTTCTTAAAAGCAAAGTTACTTGGCGACAGTTTAATTTTATTGGGCAGTGAATTCCACAGCCGAATGGCTGAGACTGTGAAAGAGTTGGCGAAATGCGTGGACGTATGAACAGGTGTATTTATCTTAAAGATATTGTGTGATCGATGGTTGCGGGAACTGCACTCGCCCCTATATCCAAAGTTACATTTTAAGTATTTTGGAGCATCTGGGTTATGGAGGACGTTGAATAACAGGCAAAGAGTACGGGCATTTCTGCGCTGACGGATTTTAAGCCACTTGAGCTGAGAACGGTAGGGTGATATGTGGTCATATTTACGTACACCGAAAATAAATCGGATGCAGGTGTTGAGCAAGCGTTCCAACTTATCAAGAAAAGCCTGAGATAAATTGGAACAGCAGACGTCAGCGTAGTCCATCAGGGGCAGAACTAATGCCCGTACAAGCAAGATTTTAGTGCTATGTGGTAGATGTTTGCTTATAACATGGCCAAGATAAGTTATGGACTCAGAAAATAATTCACATTTTTCTTTCTTTACTTTCAACCCAAAAGATTGCAATCGCTTAAAAACTTTATGTAAATTTTCGATGTGAGTTTCCTTATTAGGGCCAGTAATAATAATATCATCTAAAAACACTCCTACCTGGGGTAGATCTGCAAATAGGCCCTCCAATTTCCTTTGAAAAATACCAGGGCTCGAAGCCAAACCATAGACTAACCTGTTGTACCTAAAAAGCCCCTTGTGTGTGTTAATAACTGTGTATTTAGCCGTTTCGTCCAACTCAAATTGAGCATAAGCTTGCGAAAGGTCTAATAAGACTGATTTTCCATTTTCTATAACATATAAATCTAAATGTTTACATTTATCCTTATATTTTACAAGAGGTCGTATAATACCAACCGGTTTAACTAACTCGCCCGTATAATACCTTAACAACAAGGGACATTTGTGTAGTTTATGATTACTAAACTCACTCTGATACAGTTTGTTACTTATGCATGACACAGCGCTGCCTGTGTCACATTCCATTTCAATGTTTTTATTGTCTATACCTATCGTTAAAACTATAGGTTTACACTGCTTAACACTCAGCTGATTTAAACAAGTGACGTTATTTACCTCTTCGCTGCCGTCGCTGTAATTGTCCTCTGTCATGAATACTGGCGATGCGCTTGCCACTTCTATACTATGCTGCTGACTCCGGTTCGGACACACCCGCCGTAAATGACCCTGGCGGTTGCATAACCTGCATGTGTACTTCACGAACCGACACTGATTGACGTCGTGAGCTCCGCCGCAGGCCTTGCACTGACGCTCACTCCTCCACGCATGGCGGCCTGTCTGGGCCGGCCCCTGGTCCTTGCCGCCACTCCACGCTCCTCGCCCATATGCCACCGGTGGCCGCTTAACTCCCGCCATGACCTGACACTCCACAGCGTTGTTTGCTCGCGTAGTCTCCATGCGACTATCGACCACCGCCGCATCTTTTTCCGCTGCTTCCATACTAACGGCCAAATTATATGCCCTGACGTAGTCCAGCTTGTCGTCTGCAAATAGGCGTTGCCTAATGGTCTCGCTTGTGATGCCACATACTAACTGATCTCTTAGACTGTCTTGTAACCACTGACCGAATTCACAATACTTCGACATTTTTTTCAAAGCTGCTGCATATTCTGCTATAGATTCACCTGCCTCTTGTTTCCTGTGTCGAAATTTATAACGCTCAGCTAAAATACTCGGCTTCGGCTGCAAATGGCGTTCAAGAATATTTGATATTTGACAGCTGCTCAAACGTTTTTGCCGTTGGTTTGTCTGGTGTGCACAAATTCACTAATAGCTCGTAGCAATCTGTTCCCATCACCGTAATCAAGGTAGGGACATGTAGTTCACTCGGTATTTTATTAGCTATGAAGTACTGTTCCAAGCGTTCCACGTATAAACCCCAGTTGTCCGACTGGACGTTAAATTCCGCTATTCTGCCAATTGACATTTTCTTATTTTTGCTGTCGTTATTTCACTTCAATCGCCTTGCCACACGCGTATGAGTTCTGAATCGTCGCCACTAAAGCGTTTGGAACCACAGGGAAGGAACACAAGGTGATCACAAAAAGACGTCGTTACAGCAGTACGTTTATTACGCGACAAAAGACATGGCTACACAGAACATTCTAGTACACACTGAATATATGTATACCCACATATTTTATAATATATTACAGTGAGCTGCTTCGGCGGCGAGCTTTCGTGCCTTCACCGTTGCCGATGAAGATGTGCTGGCACTGGCAACTGAATTGTTACTTTCCGCTTTGCGAGATTTCGAGCGCGTGAGCATTTTGTACACAAGTAAGGGACACAGGTAAGACAATCAACGTTCCTACTTACCTGAGTAGCCGTGTGAGTTCCCGGCTTATGGGTAGGGATGAATTGTTTCAATAATTTTACAATTTAAATTGTCTAAGAAAATTATTTTCAATTTTTTTGACACCTCTTCTGACACCACTTTGTTGGGAACTGAATTTTATTCTTTTAAAAATATTAAGTAAGTCAAAATGTACAAAGAGTTTATAATGTGGCCAGCTGCGTCGGTGACACTAAGAATAGAAATGGACCTAGAATAGATCCCTGTGGAACCCCTAATTTGACTGGTGATCCAGAAGATAGTACCCCATTAATATCTACTTTTTGGGTTCTGAAACTAAGATATGATAGGATCAAATCTAACGCAGAGTCCTTTACTCCGTAAAAATCAAGTTTCCGTATGAGAGTTCCGTGGTCGACGCAATCAAACGCCTTAGATAAGTCACAAAAGACGCCAAGAGCGTTCTGTGAATTCTCCCAAGCTCTGAAGATGTGTTTTAGGAGCGCAATCCCAGCATCAGTGGTGGAGCGACCTCTGGTGAATCCGTACTGCTCGCTCGCTTCGTACACAGAAAACGAATTACATACATAAACATAAACGGTCTTTCGACGTCCCACTACTGGGCACAGGCCTCAACTCAACTACGAGGAGGAGGTACTCCAACACGCGAGCTCAGTGCGGATTTTTGGAGGGGTGTAAGGTCAGTGAGCAACCTTAATTTCGGATGTTAATAAGCCGCCCTAAGGCCTCCGACGGGGCTTTACGACTGACATCAAGCAACGTCAACCAGGACCCACTGCTTAACGTGCCTTCCGAAGCACGGAGATGCCCGAAAAATACATCACTAAATTTCGATCGGAATGGTCACGCATCTCGTTTCCAACCCAACGTGTGTTGCTTTACAGCACCGATCGTTGGAGATCAGCCGTCACCGTCACTGTATTTGTAAATTTCCCATTAAGTCGTACCCCAAAAAAAAATTATAATATTTTTTAAAGGTAAGTGGTCAATCAATTATTTTAACGAAAATTTTTTAATAGAAGTTAATTAATTAGAAAAGAAATGCTTACTGATCGGGAATATTGCTTGTTATAGATAATATTCTTAAGATACCCAGATGACCTCAAAGTTGGCGTAGGTAATGAGCTACCTGACCCATTTCAAACAGATGTCAATTTCAGATTGTTCTGAAGGTTATAATATAATATATAATATAATATTAATATAATATTAATAAACTTAGATATTTATTTGGGTAACATCATACCGATACAATAAAAAAAACACAATTATGATGTACACATACATACATTATGTATGTAGCATACATAATGTTATAAACGCGTACCTTACCAATATTTAAAATTTTAAACACCCCGAAGAGATCCTAAAGATTTTCCGATTGAATTTTCTCATTTCCGACGAAACGAAAAAATCATTCGGGGTTTAAGTATCATTGAAAGTACGACAGAATGAAATGGAGTCATGGTTTTGCGAAGAACTAAGTTTTTTATACTAAGCCACCACCACCACACTCTGACTATGGACACAAATGGGAGTACGACAAATTATAATTTAATTTAGTACGCTTTGTACTTGCAAGCATAGGACAAAGTTTATTGATACCTCAGGACGTTCATCACTAGGTGTGATTATGAATCTTGGTAAAAACCCAAATACCTAGGTAGTTTAGCGACACTAACCACTAACACCCTTATTCATAAAAACGAACGCAACGCTATAGCATAGTTTAAGCAATTGATGTGTTGTGTCACCTACTCGCAAATGGCGGCAGCAACAAGAATGACAGTGACAAAGCGATACAAAAGTTATCGTGTTGTTTAAGAGCTGTTTAAGTTTTTATGTAAGGCTGAAAGAGTTTGAAGCTATATCTGTTTAAGTTCATATCTGCAGTGCTTAATTTAAATTAACATAAAAGGCAACATGGCTTTAAAGTTAAAAATCCACCTAAACAAAACCACTAGCCACAGCTGAAGTTTTGTTGCCGGATAATTGATTTCACAATAAATTTACAGGTACAGACGCCTCTAGATTTATGTGACCTATCTTAAAGTGACAAACGTAGAGGCGTCTGTACATAAGATATTTGTGCTGCAAAAGTACATCGCCACATTTAACTCTGTCTAGAACAGTAAATAACAATTACATTGTTAATGGCACTATTCATAATCAAAAGATAAAGAGTGGAATGATAGCGCTGAACTGCTTCTTACTCAGTGACTGCTTCCATTAAATGATACTTAGTTGAAGGGTAGCACTGTTAATGTCGTCAGGTCACGACTGCTGACGGCCCAAGGTCGAGTTAGTATCACCGGTCGTCGAGCTCGCTCTGCTTAACATTACTGCCGAGAGCACTTTGAGATAACAGACACTTGGAGATTTAACTATGTTGTGCTAATTTAAACTTTTTGTTGAAGAAGGAAAACGTTTATTTATTTAAAACAAAGCAACTATTCCAAGTAAGCATAAGAAGAAAAACGAGAAACCAAAGACAGCGAAGTCACGATGTACAAAATAAAAAGGATTCCACTCAGTTAATGCATGGGACTGAGAGGCACAGCAGGCGCTGGTTTTCAGTGAGTGGTTTTCGATTCCCAGTTTAGGCAAAGTTTTCGAATTTCTAAGTCAACAGAGTGACTCGGCAACTGATTTGGCATGGTGATACAATCAATACCCATTAATGATTATGGTAATGACGGTTTGATTTTCATGGCGGATGCTTCTGCTCAGCATGAGGAAAGTTACAATTTATAAACTACTTGGAGTTATAATTTAATTGGTTTTCAGTCCCAGGCCGCGGAACATTTTCGTATCTATAGTTTAAAATAACAATACAATTATAACTGTTATGTAATGCTGTCATAATAATCACAGTACATAAGTAAAAAGATAAGTTCATTATATTTCAACTGACCAAAAGAAGGATAAAATACACCGTTGTTAAAATTACTTATTCCAGGCACGGAACCACATAAAATGTATTTTATTATAGCTGAGTTAACGCAGCGATATTTCTTCTGAAATCTAATATTATAGAGTTTACAATTCAGTCTGAAGTATCGCTGAGGCAGAGTGGTGGCGCCATAGCCCACATACTTTTGTCTAGATGTAAAAACTGTGTGCCCTGCTTATCTTATATTAGATAACATTATGGCTCTTATTTCTTCATGGCGCTTCCTTAAAACACTTTATATTTTAATGCATAGTTACTCTGAAGATAATTTTCTCCGCGTAGTCGTGAGGTCACGCGGCGCGCATCCATCACCGTCTCGCTACGCCGTAGCGACACGTAGCGACCCGTAGCGCTCCGTAGCGGCTACGACCTACAATCATAATATTGTTCATTTGTAATTTGTTAGCGGCTGGCGACGCTGTTGTTTATTATTGTCTCAATATTGAAGGTCAGGAAGTGAATGAAAGGGAACGTGAAGGGTCTGTGAATAATGATCAATAATCAATCATGTACTATGCATTAGCTGTCAGGTATTTCTTTAGTCATTTGTTAGAAATGCCTATAAAATGTAACAATATCGTCGTAGTATTTGTAGTACAAAACAGAAAATAATCGTGATAAACTTTAGGCCTCCAAAGCAATCGCCCACGCATATTAAAATAGATAGCTGTTTGATGATGATCGTTTTGATTTAATGTGTACGCAATTGGTTTGAATGGTTTTTTGCATCGTACAAATGACCAGTTTGTAAGTGGTTTTACCTATTAAACTTGTATTTTATAAATACAATTGGTGTAAGGTTTAATGCTGAAAACTTTTATCTTTCATATCATAACTGACGTGATGATAGCTTCCGCATATTTCTCCGACAAAATTATTTAAACAGCTTTCTTATAATTGGCGGCAATTGACCGCGCCACCTGAGTTGGCTCCCACCGCGCCACCCGAGGTAGTTGAGATTCACACAGTTTCCGTGTTTGGTACCCTGGTGTGGGCGGGGGTGGAACTTAATCAGGGTAAAAAAAGGGTAAGGGTTTTGTTTCTGTTGTTATTGGCTCTTTATCTGGATGATATAAACAAAACACAAGTGATGTCAATACGTGTACTGACCATGCCTTATATGAGGACCTTATCAGCGCCTCGAGGTTATTATCTGCGCCATGCAGGCATATGTACTTAGTTGTCAAGCGTAGCAGGAATATTTTGAACCCCTCTTGAGAAACTCCATTCTACAGCTCATTGGGAATTCATTCTACAATTTAAGTCCCCTGTGTAGGAAGCACATCCGATATTGAACTGCACGAGTGTAAGTTCCAGGCTATTTAAGCTTTAACCAGTCTGTGGACTACATAGTCTAGTGATGTCCAGAGCGCTGGCCACTGAAAACTTGAAGAAAACGATCCAAATCTCTCTGCTTTTTATTTAATAAAATCACTCATAATTTCCTATTTCTCGAACCAGCTGTCAAAATCGGCTTCGCAATAGGTAATAAACGCATTCGCCTTTTTGGCATTTATCGCATCGAAGACTATCAGTGTAAAACGGCCATTGTTAATTTTGACTTGAGGCCCTTCTGTTCATAAGCGGCGAATGTAGTTAAGTCCCAAGCCGTTCTTTTGTGCTCATCGTGTAACGAATCCGCGACCAGCATACTTAATAAGCATTCCCGAAGCTGTACTCTTGCCCGGGTGTATCGCACCCATGTGGCTAGGCAATGATATTATAATAAAAAAGACGTATATAAGTTACTTGTGCTAAAAAAGTGGCACCCGAAATCAGAACTTTGAACACCTGAGCATATCATTGACAGTTTGAGACGACACTGCGCAAGATGTAAGTATGTGTTCCGTTCACGCCCTAATAAATAATCATACTATCTTGTACACACGGTCAAATGATTAGTACGTAAGTCAAGGGACAATTTCCGACTTCGCGTCAGTAGTGACATAACCTATCTATGTCTTATAAATATCATTGCTTGTGGCCTTTTTGTTTATAAGCGGCAAATGTAGTTAAGTCCCAAGCCGTTCTTTTGCGCTCATCGTGTAACGAATCCGCGACCAGAATACATAATAAGCATTCCCGACGCTGTACTCTAGCCCGGGTGTAACCCGGGTGTAACGCGCCAATATAGCCGGGCAATGATATTATAATAAAAACGACGTAGATAAGTTACTAGTGCTAAAAAAGTGGCACCCGAAATCAGAACTTCGAACACCAGAACATAGCATTGACAGTTTGAGACGACACTGCGCAAGATGTATGGGTTCTGTTTTACGCTCTAGTAAATAATCAACTATCTTGTACACACGGTCAAATTATTGGTACGTAAGTCAAGGGATAATTTCCGACTCCACGTCAGTACTGACATAACCTATGTTTATAAGCGGCGAATGTAGTTAAGTCCCAAGCCGATCTTTTGCTCATCGTGTAACGAACCCGCGACCAGCATACTAAATAAGTATTCTCGACGCTGTGCTCTCGCCTGGGTGTAACGCACCCGTATAGCTGGGTGTAAGGCACCCATATAGCCGGGTTTGTTTGTGTATAAACGTCTCTTCGCCTAAATGATGTCACGTTGCCGTCTCGTGGCCTGCGGCCCCGCACGTGGTAGAGATACGGCTTTTTAACTCTCATCCAAAATTGAGAAAGTTTTTATTCGGTTAGATAACTTTTTTTGGTCATTTCACAAAATTATGTTATCTCATTTTTTATTTAACGAGGTTTTGTTTCCGGTAATGCGTTTACTGTACCCACGTAAACATAATCAAATGAATCTTTATTAAATTCACACGAATAACACATTTTCTTTTGTATTTATGCCAGTGACAGCGGCCTAATCCACGCATAATGTAGCGAAATGGGCGACTAAAGGTTAAGGGTCACACCTTCGGATGTTGTTAATCTTATAAAAGTACGTCGGTGAAACCTAGTTGAAAGTAAGAGTCACCGAAGGTTTTCGAAGTAACTGACATTCCTTTAGGGTCCATGACTTAGGGGTCCGTTGGCGAGCTGTTCCGGATGGTCCAGCTCCAGCCTCTATTTACCGCCAAAAGGCGCGGGATCGTTGCCCGCTTAGAAAAAACAAAGTCTTGAAGTGATTTGTCTTGGTTTTATATCTGAGCGTTAATGTCTATTTAAGCTTTAGCTTGTTTATCAGTCTCTTTTTCTCTGTCTAATAAAACAGCTTCACTTAGTTTGGGGTCAGGTGATCTTCTAAGATATTTATTTATTTTTCTTAAGCTAAACATTCCAACTTGCACCCGTAATAGTCGGTAAGTAAACAACGGAAATTAATCCGCACTGCAGCGGTCAAACCGATTCTAAGTTCAAAGTTGAACTACTAGCAATTACTCTATTGTATTATTTGTTTTTGATCTGTTTTCGTTATTTATTTTGGATACTTGAATTGAATTGTTTTTTTTTGTGAAATTGATTGAACTTAAATAGATTATTTGTAAAGTTCTCGTGCTATTTTTTAAAGGTGATTATGTATCGATCATATCAGATAATTGATGATTAAACGAACTTACCTTAAGTGAAGTTCTATCATAATTATATGAGTCGCTGCATCCGAAGGGATTTTATCACAAGGTAGTACATTTCTTCATGTACCAGGCATCAACACGTTTTAGAGCTGGTATCACTGAAACAGAAAAAAAAAACAAATTCCCTCCCTACGGTAGGTGCGTCGCTCTGACAGGTGACAAGTTCATCATTCTTTTAGAGACAGATTTCCCTAAAATTACTCGGGTCAGTTACCAAAGGGTATGATGGTAACTATGGGTAGGGTGGGAGCTAAAATCCCTTCGGATGCAGCGACTCATATAATTATGATAGAACTTCACTTAAGGTAAGTTCGTTTAATCATCAATTATACTTCGTCGCTGCATCCTCGGGATTTTATCACAAGGTAGATGTTTAGAGGTCTAGGGAAATCAATATCAAGGATTTACTAAATTGAATTTGATACCAAATTTTATTTTTATGTGAAATAGGTAACGTTTATTATAATTTTACCTGTTTACTATAAAAACGCAACAAAATTAAGGACCAATGACCAAAAGTCAAAAGATCATCGCAGCTTCAGTATTATGTTCCAAGATTAAGATAACTTCATGTTATAAATATGCTTTGCATAATAACTAATATTAATTTAAGCAATGTTAATTAAAAAAAACTTAATGGTAACTGTATGAACTTTGCTGTTACCACACACAAGAACAGGTATACATATACCACCCAATAATAAAACCTAATTTACTCGAATATTTAATCAATAGTAAATTCGGGATCAAAGAACGACGTCTATTGAAACAGGTTAGCAGCTTGAGCTGCAACTTTTCCGTTAATATTTTCGTAATAAATGTAAAGTAAGGTGGTACATAATTATATACAAGTACACTGGGCAGTGGTTTATTACAACAATTTAAATGCCCAGCATTGTATGTGCTCGTTGTGTGGGTGACACATAATTAGTCACCTAACTTAATTCAACTAAAGCTGTTGTTTGGAAAACCTATTCCCAAATAGAACCCAACGGCAGTGGGTACTAAAGTAAGTTAGTTAGTAACTTACTCTCCTAGTTTTTGCTAATAATATTTCTTAATGTAAGTATGAAGTTAGAATCCGAAAGAATAATAACCTAGGCATAATAAGCTTTAGTTTTTATTATTTTTCTTAAGAGTTTCTATGACTCTCATTGATTGAAATGTCCTTCCAAGATAGAAACTACACATGACCTAGTCAATGCAGCTGGCCTATGTTTTTAATCTAATAACCTAACTGAGGTATTATTACTTAGGTAATTTATGCCACTCTGGTGAAAGCTGGGGCGTTTTGTAAGGATGAGACGTCTTACTATTCTTTATGACAATGTTTTCGTGAGTGGAAATCGTCTATTTTTAACCATCGCTATGCGAATAATATCCGTAACACTGTAAGTAGGTAGGTACCTACAGTTCCCTGTTGGTACAGTTAAGGTTAGAATTGCATTAAGATATTCTACTGACTTCTCTCCTTAAATCTTCTTACTGTGAATTTCTTATTAAATGTCAAATCTTGTTTGGCTTGGTACACTACTAAAGTGTAAACTAATGAAAGAGCTGTTGCTTATGCGAAGGTGTTATTTTTCATTATATTATTATTGTGATTTCAGTCCTATTCTCACGAAAAACTTAACTTATAACCTATTGCGGTCATTTTAAAATGAAAGACCACGATGTCTTCTACTCGTGAGTGCGTATGCAACAAATTCTTAATGGTAGGTCCCCTACCTACATAATATCAAATACTAAAACTATTAAATTGTAATTTAGCATCTGATTGCAATTAATTTCTTAATCAACAAACCTTGCCAGATGCGAACAATAAAAGCTAAAACTACTTCCTATAAATAGGTAATCTGCAAATCATTACCAAACATTTTTGTCTTTAGGTATATGCTGTCAGAGTATCTGCAAATGACTAAGTACTAGTCTTACTGAAATCGAGACAAGATAAAAATATTTTTCCAATACATTTCCTGTATTCAGAAATGCGATCAATGTGAGATGGTTTTAGTTCAATTTATAACTTTTAATCCCAAGTCAAAACCAGTCATGGCTTGGATATGGTTATCCACTATACCTATTGATTGATTTTATTATTTCAAAAAATAACCACGGAATCGAGGTACTAAATCAAGTCTACATTACAAGTTGTGCCTGTTGAACGGCTAAAACAGCAGTTATACCTTTAAAAATCATCTACTCAATCGTTAAATGACAAATTTAACGCTTACTGAATTATGAGTAGTCACTAATGTTTGCTAAACGGCAAAAGTGTAGCATTTTGCATATAAAAGAAATCCGCGTGCGTAGCACACCACTCAACAACAAGTAAATCAATTAGATACATGTATGCATATACATTTAAAAGACGGCTGTGTTTATGTACTTACACCATTATTAAGTGTTGTTATTCAACTTGTTATTGTTAAACGCGTGGCTGCATTAAATACTTACTGTGTTAATTATTAGGTGGATTAGGTTTATCGCTTCATAAGAATAAACTATTAATAATAAAGAATTTAAGTGTCTCTTCAATTCATGTTGTTTCAAATGCTTTTGCTTATTTATTGTATAAAAATAAACTACTATATAAAAATAAGTCGGGTTTTCCTTTCTGACGCTATAACGCACAGACCGATTTCCACGGTTTTGCATTCGTTAGAAAGGTCCCGCGCTCCGTGAGGTTGATAGCAAAGAAAATTCAGCAAAATTTCAACAGAAAAGCGGGAAAATCTTTTTTCACATACAGCTAAGGCCACGCGGACGAAGTCGCGGGCGGCTGCTAGTCATAGATAATTATTTCTTGAATAATAAAGGAAATTTTGGAAAACTTACATGGGTTCTCTGCCACCAGGTAAGGTTATCAAACCATCAGCAAGGTAAGATACAGAAAAATACTGGTAAGGCTAGGTTGTTTAATACATACCTGACTTTTCATTTCATTTTTTGTTTTATTTTATTTCATTTTATTTCATTTTATTTCATTTTATTTCATTTTATTTCATTTTATTTCATTTTATTTCATTTTATTTCATTTTATTTCATTTTATTTCATTTTATTTCATTTTATTTCATTTTATTTCATTTTATTTCATTTTATTTCATTTTATTTCATTTTATTTCATTTTATTTCATTTTATTTCATTTTATTTCATTTTATTTCATTTTATTTCATTTTATTTCATTTTATTTTATTTCATTTCATGGGCCATTCACGGATTGAATATATGCCCTTAATTCAGATATTGTGATATCGTTACCGTCATGTTGACTCACGGCCAACTCCCAGGTTTGTTCCTTATGTACAGATCAAGCTATTAAGTCTCAAATTTGAGATCATTTTTCTGTATTTATATGCCTTCGTGATGACTCGCGGCCAACCCCCAGGTTTTTATTATACCTTCGTGATGACTCTCGGCCAACCCCCAGGTTTTTACAATACCTTCGTGATGACTCTCGGCCAACCCCCAGGTTTTTTAAGAAGTAAATAAATCAAAAAAAAATAATTAGGCACCGGTACTCACCGGGATGGTTTTCGGCGTCGGCCTCTAATTACATAGCTAATTGAATACTTCATTCTGCTAAATCCGCATTGGATTGTCATTTTCTCATATGTTGTGAACTTCGTGGGCTGCAAGCCTACGTGAGTGGTTATCCCGTGGTAACACGGGTGTTAGCCTTCATCATATTATGAATATTGTAAACGGTAACCACGAAGTGGTATCAAATGTATTTAAATATAAATTTTATAGCAACTAGAGTAAGTTATGATGTTAGCCATAGCTGTATAGCTACAAAAGCTGTGGCGTGGCTACTCAGATGTGTCTGTGTAGTAGCAAAATGAAACATTATTTCAATGTCAGGTACTTCCATTACTAAGACTTATTCTCAGTCGTTAGTTTTCAATTGAAATTACAATCTTATTCTTGAAGTTTTTAGGTACTAGTGTATATAGAAAGAAAGGTTTTTGTTATGCAAGGATAGCACAAAATAACTTACAGTTTGGTCTTCGATTTGATTTTCACCTTAAAATGCTTTCGAAACCACACTCGCGTTGTGGGCCTGGCCGTGCTCTCGTTACGGGACGTCCTCTTGGACAGGAATAAACAGGAACCTTTATTCTGCTTGGCTAATTTGTTGAAAATGCACCGACCAACTTGGTACGGGAAAAAACAGGATCTTCTTCTTCTGTTTGTCTCGTTTGTTGGAAACACACACACAGTGTGCGTTTTATCGTAATCTCGTTACGGTGGGTCCATTTTGGACAGGCCTCAACAGGATCATAAACAGCTAAAATTAATGCCAACATTGATTAAGACCACTTCACGGTCTCATCATTGACGTGTTCTGTTAAATTTAAACATTGCATCGTCATGCTATTGCTTAGCTTTGTTTACAGTCATACGAAGATTCACTTTTAATCACGAGTTCTCTTATTAAAACATTTTGTGCAAGAAAATGTGGGTAGATTTTTATTGTAGATCGTATTTAGTTATTGTTTAAAACGAAAGGTAAGTACGATCTTAACGTTGTATTTCATTTAGGATCTATCGATTTACACTACTACAACTATTGCAAACACTTCAGCACTTAAAGAAACCGTTATATAAAAAATATAACGAGAGAGGGTGTGTCGATGCCCGAACACTAGAAACGAATGATGAACTTGTCACCTGTCAGAGCGACGCACCTACCGTAGGGAGGGAATTTGTTTTTTTTTTCTGTTTCAGTGATACCAGCTCTAAAACGTGTTGATGCCTGGTACATGAAGAAATGTACTACCTTGTGATAAAATCCCGAGGATGCAGCGACGAAGTATAATCAACTTCCTAATAATCTGATGCTTAAAAAGTAAATGTTGATTTGGACGCTTTTCGAACATGAAGCGGACAACACGAGACAAGCCACAAAACGCCGCCACTTATCTACGAGCTTTAGCCGGTTATGCCAGGAGGTGGCCTCCTGGCATAACCGGCTAAAGCTCGTAGCACACTTTGCCAGCATGGCAAATGCACAGCTCCAACCCAGCAATTATCTTGTGGTGCCGGTATAACGAGCTACGACCTTTACTTTACCTACTACTTCTTCGGACGGTCGGGAGTAGGCACTCAACATGAAAATGAAGTTAGCTTAGTATTCCGCAGTAATTTGTACTCCCCTGCGTCCCGATCTGACGTTGTTCCATATTTATTGTATCTTTAATCTTCAAGTTAGCTTAAATTGGAACGTGATTCGAGTAAATTGCGTTCTAGATTGCATTACAGAACGGTTGCACTGCACGTACTCGTGCATTCAGGGGACGTGCGCGATGCATGCAGGCTGCATGCATAGGGGTAGCCGTCTGAGTGACTTGAGTAGCTAGCTCTCTAGGGAGCGAATTTCAGTTAGCAATGTTTATTTTACACTCCAGTAGAGCTTTGCAATTTAGAGAAAAAACTGATATGTTCATTGTTCATTGAACACGCGACTGCTGGTATAGTAGCTAGTCATGCTCACTAAAATGTTTCTGGGGTGGTGGCGTTGTGTGACGGGTCATTCCATTCCCTAAAATATGGTTGAGTGGGATGATGGCTGGCTCACACGTCAACTTGTGAACAGGTGCCACCTTCGGGAACTGGTCTGCTCAAGTTTACTTAGTTTACCCAAGTTAACTTGTTAATTTCCTGTTTTATTTATTTTCATGTCAAAACTGTATGACTTGGTTGGTTTATTCAAACATTCACTTTGTACTGTAAAACATTGGACGATTTAAAAAGAGTAACTGCTGAGTTTCTTGCCGGGTCTTCTCAGTAGAAACAACCTTCCGACGCCGGTGGTAGAGTCACATTATGTGCATGTATTTTAAGTATCGTTTATATATTGTATTATTATGTGTATGTTTATTAAGTGGTTAAAATTAAGATTCTTGACGACTCGACGATTCGAAAGTACTGTTTATTGGTCTACTTGAATAAAGAAATATTGAATTTGAATTTGAATTTGTAGCTAACTCTTTAGCTATACTGAAAATCAAACCACTTCTCTCACAATCTAAAGCTTAGGTCTCAAGCTGATCCATCTTGTTCTACTTACCTAGTAGAAAAAAGTATTATTTTAAATTTTTATAGAGCTTTTGCTCGCTCAATTTGCGAAAAGAGCTTAGTTTCTACACTAAGTAGTTGTCTAATGCGTATAGTTTTCACGTCATTAAGTGGGGTTATTAGGCATCTAATAGTCGTCCATTTCCCAAGAATCTCATTAGTTGGTACTTAGGTCTTCTTAAAAAATGTGAGGTTTTTGTAGCGCTGCCTTTAGTCCTATTTTGATAGATTGTGCCGTATTTTAGTAGAGATTAACTGTGTCTCTTGTTAGTTCTTCCCGAAATTAAATCAAATTGAAATGTTTATTGAAATCTTAATTGAAATGGTTCTCCTACACCGTTGACAGAATGACATCGATGACACCTTTGTTTTTGTTCCGGGTTTTTTTTCCTGGAACTGACCTTGAGGTCAGATGAAGAATTTTTCGGCGTAACAATACTACTTGTTTTATTGCAGTAGTAATGATTGTGACCAAAACTCATCATAACTCGAAGTTATGCTGAGTTTTGGTCACGTTTTTGACCTTGACCTCAAGGATGCAGATAAAAAATCGCCTTTCCCGTGAGTTCTCGCCTTGTGGTCATCATTATAGTTACTTGATGAACTTTTCAACAATAATAATGTTAGAACTGAAGCTCCTAATATACCAAAGAAACAAACTCGTAAACTTTATAATACTCGTACTTTTAGTTTAAATTTGTATAATGCCTCACGTTCTCAAGCTTAATGGTGTTCTAAGTGGTTTATCTATTTAAATATCGTTTTTAAATTGTTTGCGGCTCGTATTCAAGTAAGTAACTCGAGCAGTGATTTGAGTAGATATTTGAACCATCAGTTCATACCAAAATTTCACTGATTCTGATATCTGATTTTCTGATATTATTTGATATCTAATTCATTTAAACGGCTTTATTATGATCTTTTATTATATAAAAAATGATAAAATGCGATTTAATCACTATAGATTATAATTTTGCAAGTAACTCTGTCTGTGTGTGTGTTTCTAAAGTGTTCACGCCTAAACTGTTTAGTTTAGCTGAGCTGGTTTACCTAAGTATCAACTTTAGGCCCCATGTCCACACGGATATGAAGTCAAAAATTCATACTTATAGTCGGTTCGCGTTAAGAATGCAGTGATTTAATTCTTGTCCTTCCACCTAGCACGCCTCCTAACCAACCAAATCGTTCCTAATTAGAAAGCCAAGTTCACAGTGCCCATTTGAACGCATTCTTTCAAACGCTACGGCTTTTCCCCGTGTAACAGAATTAAATAAAAAAATACTGCACTCTTAACGCGAACAGACTATAGGTACCCATTTATCTGCACACCTTGTACATTGCGGAGGCAGTCATGAGATTGTTAAATGGGGTGAAAGCCACGCGATCGAGTATTAACAGCTCTTCTTATTTTCCACGTTCAAACCATAAATCATTTGGGGTAGGGTTGTGAGTTGTGACTACACTGAAACATAATGTTTTGTGAAGGTCACACGGATTAGAGGGCCTGAAACTTAACGATTTAGTAAAGCTTTGTCTGTTCCTGAGGCTTATTGTTGTTCTGCCCTTGATAAAGCTTTATGATTAGATTATATTAAGTTGGCTTTAAAATTAACGGTCTAGGGCTTTTATGAAATATACCTACTATGCGCACACTGAGAGGGCTTAAAAATACGTTACAAATCCTCATCTTTTAAAATTACTTAAATTTTTTATATGATTTTGAACAATAAATAATACTGGATAGTTTGAAATCAAATTATTTCAATCATGTACCTAACTACTTATAGTAAAATCGAAACAAAAAAGATCTACCACTCTTCCCGCTTATTAAAACTCCAAGAAACTCTTTCCTTTCAACGACCGATTTGGTGTATTGGTTAAGAACTTTACTAATACAGCAGCTGCAGAGGTCCCGGGTTCAATTCACGCAAAGTAATAAACATTCGTGAGGAGGAACATGTCTGTTTGTTTAATTTTATTTTAGTACCCAGACTAATTACTAGTTATAGTAGCAAAGTATTGTATTTACAAGTGGAAAGTAGGTATCTATTTTAGTATGTTTATCTGTTGTCTAGTTTCTACAGTATAAGCTTTTGGTTAGTTGGGACTTGAAGGCGCTGTGGATTGATGTCCAAGGATATATATTTATATTATTTTATTGATAAGTACTGTCCTGCGATATGTGAGTAGAACAGTAAGTGATTGCTACACTTCCGAGGGCTGACATTGAAGACTTATAGGGTTAAGACCCTTTCTTCGCCGAAAGGACCGTCCTTATTATCCCGTAAAGGGTTTGTACCTGATGCGAGAAACTTTAGTAATCGAACATTGAGTTCGAAGTGTACATTGAGTGAGAAGATACTATCTCTTGCTCCTATTAACATCAGTTCAATATTTTGATAAGGAAATAAGCTTAAAGCTGAGGACCCAAAGGGACGGTCTGTTAAGACGCCATTGTTGTATGGCCAGGCGAGACCCATGCACGACTATTTTCGACATAACATGAAAATGATCTACGAAAGGTGTTGTGTTATATTTTTCTTTCATTCAGCTTGCATGAATTAAGATTATTTATACTTTTTCTTCGCTTTACAAAATCCTTTAGCATGTCGTCTGTTCAGCTCGCTCTAGAACTGCAAAAGGACGTTTGAGAGTTGTGTTGGATGTTAAACAAATCAGTCAATAAGTTAATTATTTCATGAGTTCTATCACCCAAAATGCAACATAACTTATAGACATTGTTCCTGTTTATCGTATCAGCCCTATTTTGCACAGGCCTCGGTCTTCATTAAAGAGTTGCCAGTGAAAAATTCAACTTTCTTCAGTCTTTTGTTTTTGCCATTCACTCCGTTGAAAGCTATTGGAAAAAGTTATAAGTACTTTCGTTATTTAAAACGGACAAAAGCTTCCGATTTTATTTTGCCGCTGCCAACCTCAGTTTGCGATTAGGTTTTCACAACTAAGTAATAGGTACTACTTCAGTGATTGACAGCGCATTATGGCTACCGAGACAGTTACATGCTATGATTAAAACTTTTCATTGAAGATTTACTGTTACTAATAATCTGAAAAACATTTTGTCTGACTAAGTGGTCTCAATGATGAAAGTTTGTGGGGCTTTCTCATAATGTGGCCTTAATACAGATGTTTTTTGGCTCATCGTATGAAGCAAATGTGGTCACCATTATCAGGTGTTGTCACACCCTGCAGAACTGTTTTATTCCAGGAGTTTTGTATTACTAGTCAATCATAAACAATGTACAAAAACAATTCATTTGTATTTTTATTTAAGACAATTTACTTACACAGATAAGTGAAAACGATTTGATTTGCTGTAGATCTACTTGAAAACAAAGACTTTTACGCCTCCGTAGTTAAACATATAGGTACTCGTAATATGCGGTACTGTATTGTGCTCATATCTTGGATGCACTAAGATATAAAGGTGGTAGTAGCACGTACTCGTGTCGCCTTTCATGCACTATAAGTTAAAAGCAGGTCAAATGCATTATTTGTTAAAAAAAAATAACATTTTGACATGAACGTCACCCTCTGACAACGGTTACTCATTTGAAAGCTTTGCGCCTAATATTTCACCTAATGGGGCCTAGGGTGGGTGGGAGCTAATCTCTCGGACGAAACAACTCTTATAATTATGATAGAACATCACTTCAGGTAAGTTCGTTTAATCACTAATTATACTTTCGTTGTTTCGTCCTTCGAGATTAGATTAATTGTAGATTTTGAAAGTAAGTGAAATATTGGCTAGTAAATGAAATTTTTACATGAAACAATTTCTAGTTGTTTGAAAATAATATAACGTAAGTATAACATAATGTGGTTACATAATTATAACTATTCAGAAATAATTATTACTGGATTAAAATTCAAAGTCTAATTCAACGTGACTTTGTAAATAGCGAATTCATCGGATTGATGAGTTACAATCTCGCGGTGGTAGATAATAAAAGGCAAACACATTAGAACTTCCACTCCACCCAGCCGTTTTTCGGGTGAAACCAATACTGATGCCTGCTCTACGAGCAGCGAAGGCGCTGGCATGTCTGGTTGGAATGAGCTGAAAACATGGCGGTGTCAATTCCGCTTACTGATAATGTGTCCTCAATCCAACGGCTAATGCTGTTGGTTGACATTGCCTTGTGTGGTCTTTAAAAACTAATATAGCGTCTTCTGGGCATATTTCTGGTCGTACTTTGTAGAAAGGTATGCTCAGATTAGGTTGTGGAGTGCCTGGGCGAGAGGTTCTTATCAAATCCTGTATCCTGATAAAATTCATTTAATGAATAGTTAGGACTCTGTGAGCTGTTATTAGTAAAAGTTAATTGTCCTAGACTGAGAGTAGCATTTGTGTATCAATTGGATAAGAAATGTAAAACTATTGAGGTCCCAGGTAATGTTGTACCTTGACGCTGAAGCACGGAATCTATGGAAATCCTTGGAAAATCTTTGGATATTATGGTCATCAAACCCAACTCTCGATCCTAAGATCAATGATGAAGCAGAGCGACGACTGTTTTAATGATCCAAATTTTAAACCAGAATAAAATGAAACGGTCAGTTAAAATAAGTATTTGCGGATTTAACACCTCATACCTATTTGTTAATGTTATAATCTTGATAAAAGCTTACCCAACGTCGTATCGCGACATTATATTGTTTTAATATATTTACAGAACGGGGAGCCATCATAATATTTAAGGCTGATGTGGGTACACTCATCTCCAGTAGTGCCGTTCCGATAACTTCCATGCAATCAACGTCACCTTAGGTATGCTGTTGGAAAGAGACAAAACAATGTTTTACATGGTTCGAATTCAACTAACTCTAATCAAAGAAGATCCTGGAAAAGAGGAGGCTTGTGTGGGCCAATTGGGACTACAACAAATACCCTCAGCGTGATCATAATATCATGGCAAATGGGGGAAATGCATAAAATGAAAGTTGTTGCCAATTTAAAGTAAAAACATTCACCGCACATGCTCAAGGATCTCTATTCCATGATACATAATTGTCACATTTAGTATTTGCTCTGTATGCAAAAAAGTGTATTCACAAAAACCTGTAAAATTTTACCAGAAACACTTGTTTTCAGTTCCCATTCAGTATCTAGGTGAAATTTTGTGTGACTCTGCATCTGCTATCTCACTGTCATTAGAGCTTTATCTATGAAGCGTATACAAATACCTTAATATAGCATAACTAGGTATTTAGTTATTTCGGTAAGGTGTGGGAATCTAACTCCACCCAAACGGTTGATATATGAGATAGCAGCCGTATTGTCAATACGCACTAATAACTGTCATTTTTTAAAAACCTCCTGCAAAGGTTGGTAAGTCTAAAAAAGCTGCCAAGAGTTTCGAATAATTTATATGTTTGACTGTTTCTCCGATACTCCATTGACCATTGGTGGTCTCCTCACCACATGTTACCCCCACCCTTTTTTGTTAGCATCTGGAAAGAAAACAAGACAGCAATCATCTTGCCTAATAGGATTTACTTTTATAGCTGAAGATTTTTGCCACCAGGAAAAATCATCCTGTAAACATTTCGGCAGAGACATTTAGTTATCGTTACTATTATATTTATTCAGGGCAAGGTATTTGCTTCTTTTCATTTGCTTGGTGTACATCCAACAGTACTGGACTGCGGGGCAAGACGAAGTGAGGAGTCCGAGCAAACTTGCGGAACATCTTTATTTGCTAACTATCCTGTCGTTGTTCTTAAATCTTCAATCTTGAAGTGATGTGTTGCAATGTGTTTATTAAATCTTTTTGAATTTCATATAAATCGATTTTTACCATTGGGCTTTTCTATTAAAAAATAACTAGATGTAAACTCTCCTGGACTGCAGATGATTTATATTAGGAAATAGCTCCAGTACTTTTAAATTCATTGATAACTAATCTATATTTTAAGGATTGAGTTGAAGGTAACGTTGCAAAGTTTGGTTCGCAGGTCTGCGTGATGGATTCGCATAGGGGAATAACTTTTATCCACAACAAAATAGCAGGATCATTGATAAATAATCGTCACTGGTCATAAGCGATAGACGTTAAATAGACGACCCACTGAACCTACGGGATCTAGCGACGTAGGCCCGGGCGCTGCTGCGAGCGGGGCGGCGGTCGCGGCGTCAGTTGCTGCCACTGACGCGGCGCTGACGTTAGAGCCAGTGTTGCAGGTTGCGACCTCTTCGGTGCTCCCGGTAATCTGCTCGGCAAAAGTGAAAGTCTCGAGTTCAAAAACTGGGTTGAAGCTGGTTTTGGTTTTTACGTCGTAATGTTATTCTTATTTAACGGTAATTTTAATTCGGCACCAGACTGAGAATTGCATTAGCAGCCTCAGTCAGTGGCAGTGTCAGTCAATTTCTCCCCAAACAAGAAGTCGTCAATATCTGTATTATACAAACAATCTTTAATTTAATTCTTTATCGTGGAACATATGAAACTCCTTCTCGTCATTGACTCAGTGTGGAGTGAGTCACATAGTCAGCGTGTAGCTTCAATCAAAGTTTTAATGACGTTCTAATCTCTATGTTCTGATGAAAAAACTGAGTTGAAGCATCAGAAATGCAGGAAATGGCTACGGCCATCTGCATTGATTTCAGGGTTCAACTTTGGTGGTAATCTTCTAAGCGCAAGGCCAGATCAGCTGATTTTTTGAGCAGAATTTATTATCCTTTGAAGGAGTCTCTCCCAACAAGTCTAGCATTTCGTCAATTTGGGTTCGGCAAATACAGTGTCAGTAGACATTGTTTGGGTTGGCAGTGCAACACTGACATTAGGTTCGGCATCTTGTACATGAGACGGGCCTGACTTAGTTTCCTCTTAACATGTTTATGGTAATAGTGGTCCCATCCTGTATTTTATTGAATAAAACACTGTATTGTTTTTCAAATAAGATAAAATAAATTAATCTGTAATAATTGGCACTGAGTCGCCTGAACATAGTAGATCCATTTACCAGCAAGCCATCCATTTATCACCAGTAGCAAGTTACGGGTGAGAAGCCTTTTGTTTTGTATAAAACAAAGGTCAGTTTTGATATACCTACACCGAGATCTCCCCAGCTAGGTGACCACAAAATATTATAACACATTCCCTGTCCCATGAGTTACATGTGATTCTTAACAAAGTATTTCTTAAAAACATTTTGACATGACCGTCACCCTCTGACAACGGTTACTCATTTATTCAATAAAATACAGGACAGGACCACTATTACCATAAACATGTTAAGAGGAAACTAAGTCAGGCCCGTCTCATGTACAAGATGCCGAACCTAATGTCAGTGTTGCACTGCCGACCCAAACAATGTCTACTGACACTGTATTTGCCGAACCCAAATTGACGAAATGCTAGACTTGTTGGGAGAGACTCCTTCAAAGGATAATAAATTCTGCTCAAAAAATCAGCTGATCTGGCCTTGCGCTTAGAAGATTACCACCAAAGTTGAACCCTGAAATCAATGCAGATGGCCGTAGCCATTTCCTGCATTTCTGATGCTTCAACTCAGTTTTTTCATCAGAACATAGAGATTAGAACGTCATTAAAACTTTGATTGAAGCTACACGCTGACTATGTGACTCACTCCACACTGAGTCAATGACGAGAAGGAGTTTCATATGTTCCACGATAAAGAATTAAATTAAAGATTGTTTGTATAATACAGATATTAACGACTTCTTGTTTGGGGAGAAATTGACTGACACTGCCACTGACTGAGGCTGCTAATGTAATTCTCAGTCTGGTGCCGAATTAAAATTACCGTTAAATAGGAATAACATTCCGACGTAAAAACCAAAACCAGCTTCAACCCAGTTTTTGAACTCGAGACTTTCACTTTTGCCGAGCAGATTACCGGGAGCACCGAAGAGGTCGCAGCCTGCAGCACTGGCTCTAACGTCAGCGCCGCGTCAGTGGCAGCAACAGACGCCGCGACCGCCGCCCCGCTCGCAGCAGCGCCCGGGCCTACGTCGCTAGATTCCGTAGGTTCAGTGGGTCGTCTATTTAACGTCTATCGCTTATGACCAGTGACGATTATTGACCAATGATCCTGCTATTTTGTTGTGGATAAAGGTTATTCCCCTATGCGAATCCATCACGCAGACCTGCGAACCAAACTTTGCAACGTTACCTTCAACTCAATCCTTAAAATATAGATTAGCTATCAATGAATTTAAAAGTACAGGAGCTATTTCCGAATATAAATCATCTGCAGTCCAGGAGAGTTTACATCTAGTTATTTTTAATAGAAAAGCCCAATGGTAAAAATCGATTTATATGAAATTCAAAAAGATTTAATAAACACATTGCAACACATCACTTCAAGATTGAAGATTTAAGAACAACGACAGGATAGTTGCAAATAAAGATGCTTCGCAAGTTTGCTCGGACTCCTCACTTCGTCTTGCCCCGCAGTCCAGTACTGTTGGATGTACACCAAGCAAATGAAAAGAAGCAAATACCTTGCCCTGAATAAATATAATAGTAACGATAACTAAATGTCTCTGCCGAAAATATGTTTACAGGATGATTTTCCCTGGTGGCAAAAATCTTCAGCTATAACAGTAAATCCTATTAGGAAAGATGATTGCTGTCTTGTTTTCTTTCCAGATGCTAACAAAAAAGGGTGGGGGTAACATTAGGTTAGGTGATTATTATTATAACAACTTATGTACATTATGGTTTGCAATAAAGAATTGAATTGAATTGAATTGAATATAAGCACAGTACAGTGAGCCTTTAGGGTCGGCAACGCACGAGTAACGCCCCTGGTGTTGCACGTGTCCATAGGCTGCGGTAGCTGCTCACCATCAGGCAGCCCGCATGCTTGTTTGCCACCGTCGTAGTATAAAAAAAAAAAAAGCCTCAAATAATTTCATTTGAAAACTAACGTTCTAAGGTAAAACGAATGAAAACTATTACGATTCCGTAATGGGAATACTTTAAGGTTGTGAAAAGGTTCTTTCAAATACATACTGCAGATGTTTAATCGTTCATTTGATTGCATACATCATTTTGATGCTAACTGTACAAACTACTGGCGCGATTCGTTTATTGTTTTGAAGCGATAAACTGACATAAGTGTATTTTAAAACTGTTTTAGACTTCAATATCGTCTAAAAGTTGTTAAACATTTCTAGCTCCGGGCAGCGGGAGCGTGAACGATTTCTCATAAACCCCACGGGACCGGCGTTAAAGTTCACTTATTGTGTTTTTGCGCTCCGCCAGAACCTAGCTTCCGGCAATATTGCAATCTTCTCTATAGAACATACAAATATTGAAAACTGACTGTGTGAAGAATATTGGAGGAAGTGTGAGATGCTTGCTGAGATGGAAATAGGAAAGGCAATTTTATTTTTAAGATAATTATTAAGTTAGTTTCTACCTTTTTTTATTAAAGATGGCTGGCTGCTGCCGCTGTGGCTGCCCAAAATCGAGAAGTGCAATCGTTAGAATTTCGGTTGTGGGTCGTGCAGTAGCATACTTCGGATCTATTTGTGTTGCGTTGTTTACAAAATGTCAAAGCGGATCTGATATTTACCGAACATTTTGTAAAAATTATAGCTCTCTCGATAGAGTGATGATTTGGCTTTGGCTTGCATCGGTCGGCGGCCCGACATAACCTCGTCGTCCCCCCGGGCAGCGAGGTATCCATGAGGCTTTTTCTACGAAAAAAAATGGCATGACTTGCTGCACTTGTTGTGGGTGCAGTGAGTCGCGTTGTACAAATGTTTCAGTAATGTCCCATAAGAACTTCTTAGATATTTTTAAACCCCGACTTACACCGAAACATAAGACACGTTGGTCATAGGAATGTTTGTACTTTGCACGAATCAATCTCATCAAGAATTGCCAGCCAATGATTCAGTCTTTTTTTATTTTAAACATCCGGGTTTCTTTCGCAATTCCCACTAAAATGGTTTCAAGCAAAATATAATAAGATGAAAGCGTATTTTAACGATTGCTACGTCGGCGCCGATGTAATGTATTCGTAAACTACTAATTTATTATTCAACATTGAAACATTCTTTCATCTTATTGAAATATTTTTATAGGCGGAGATTATTAAATGTAATGATGCGACTTCGCTCCGTCATTTCCACAGAAATAGAAATATATATTGGTGTTTAGAAAAGTCTCATTTAACTTGAAGGCATCTCAAAAAAAAGTGGAGTGAAACTAAGTTTAATACTTCGTAAGGTTTTTGCCCATAAATAAGTCTTTAGGGGTGCCCGTGGCGCAACACACGCGGGTCGAAAATGGGATGGGAGATCACCCCGACCGAAATTTTGTGATGCATTTTTTGGGCATCTCCGTGCTTCGTAAGGCACGTTAAGCTGTTGGTCGCTGATATCAGTCGTTAAACCTAGTCAGAGGCCTTAGGGCGGCTTGATAACATCTTTCATTTATTTTAGATGAGT
Source organism: Udea ferrugalis (assembly GCA_950022985.1). Lineage (NCBI taxonomy): Eukaryota > Metazoa > Arthropoda > Insecta > Lepidoptera > Crambidae > Udea > Udea ferrugalis. The sequence goes on along the minus strand of OX465527.1, from coordinate 267,074 downwards.
AGATATGTTTGAGCTTCGACTCGTACGATATAGTCGCACCGCTTTATCATGCGATGGTCGCTTTACCGCGTTGTATTAGGACGACGCCTTATTGTCGTCTTTCGTAGCGCATTAGTGAATAGGGTTCTCAAAGGAGACTGCGACCGAATGATAGGTGATTGATCGTTTGGAGTAAGCTTTATTTGAGTGGTTTCTCGCTTCAGGCAATAACCAACGGTCGCGTTTGTGTTATTGAACCGTATTTCGGACGATGTAACGGAGTTTGTTGTGATAATGGTAATTCAGACCATCTTAAAAAACCGGCCAAGTGCGAGTCGGACTCGCGCACCGAGGGTTCCGTACAAACGTAAAAAATTAAGGTTTTCGGAATTTTTCCTTTATGTGCTATAAAACGTTGCTTCATGCCAAATTTCAAGATTCTAGGTCGACTGGAAGTACCCTTTAGGTTTTGATTCCCTTGCGAGTACTTGCGAGTTTCAAAATATGCAACTTAAATTGCTGTTTCTTTTGATGTCAACATAGAAGTTTGATTTTGTTACAGCTTAAAGGTATTATAGACTTGAGTATTTGGTATGAATTTCAATTTAATACCTCTACGCGTTTATGAGGAAATGGGTAGTAAGTTTAAAATTAATAAAAAAATATATATTATGTGATGTAACTAAAAATTTATGGTTTTCGTAATTTTTCCTTTATCTACGCTATAAGACGTTGCTTCGTACCAAATTTTAAGATTCTGAGTTCGCAGGAAGCACCCTGTAGGTTTTGATTCCCTTGCGAGTGTCGAAAATTTGCGGCATAAACGGCTGTATCTTTTGATTGCGTTGGTTTAAAAGTTTGATTTTTTCACAGCTTCAAGGGACAGTAGACCTGAGTAATTGATATAAATTTCAGCTTCATACCTCCACGCGTTCCTGAGAAAAAGGGTCTTGACAGACGGACGGACGGACGGACAGACGGACAACAAAGTGATCCTATAAGGGTTCCGTTTTTTCCTTTTGAGGTACGGAACCCTAAAAAGCGTCCAAGTGCGAATCAGACTCGCCCATGGAGGGTTCCAAAGCATTTTTTCTTTAGAACTACAAACTAGATCACGTTCCAACCAATTTTAGTGGAAGTTTGCATGGTAATGTACATCATTTTTAAGTTTTATCTTCAAAAGAGACTATCAAAAGCCTTCAGGATAATAGTTAGCTACTCGTTGTCGTCAGCCAGTCGTAGTCCACTGCTGGACGTAAGCCTCTCACAAGGTGTGCCAAAACCCCGTTTTTGAGAGTTCCGCATCCAGTCTAATCCCGACACTGTCTACAGGTCCTCGGTCCTTCTGGCTGGAGGGCGTCTTACACTGCGTTTGCGGAGCCGCGATATCCACTTAAAGATGCATACTCCTGCCGCGCCTTCTTCAGACGTTACAATGCCCACTGCCACTTTAGCTTGTGAGCTAAGTCGATAACTCCAGCTCTTCGTTAGACTGTCAAGTTAAAATCGTAGTTAACTAGTCTGGGAACCGGGGCTTAGCGGCTCCCGTTGAGTAGCTATAGGCACATTGTTTGATCAAATTGACTGCGCTCCGACGCCCGAGGGCCTGGAGTGCCGGCCGCGCACTAATCCCTCACGGAGTGTCTGGGCGGCGCATTTACAAACGGATGTGACGTTCACACATGAACGTTTGCAAGTTATCCCTTTTTCGTGAATTAGCGCCTCTGTGGGCGAATGAAAAGAATCGCAATCGAGCGTCCTGGGAACTGTGTCCGAAAATGAACATAAACATAACAAAAGTCATACGATGTGCCCTTGCCCGTCCAAGATAGAACGGGATGTGGGGAATCACAAACTGGAACCGCCAAATAATAAATCATAAAGGTACTCAAATGAAAAAAAACCACAATATAACGCAATATATGGATCTGAGACGTGATCACTGGCTATCATGGATCTCATGAGAAAGCTCGTGACCTTGAACTTGCATAGGAAAGCGCTGTGGAAAGGTGTATTGTTTGCTAGTCTGCTACGAGATCGAATCAGAAATGAAGAATGTTGAGGGACTGATAAAGGTCGCAGAGGTTTGGGGGGTGCAGGCCGCGTACAACCACCACTTTGAAAGCCACTACAGATTACCACGCTGACCTAGCAATGCTTAGCAGTTGACGTCATGCGGTTGTTGATTTCAATTATGGAACAAAAAATGCCGTTTCTGCGACGTTACACAAAACGTGTAAGTATATAAAGTTCATAATACGCGACCCGGAAAGCTTCAGTCCTTAGACGTCTATCTTGAGGCCTCTTTCGCTGCTGTTTGCAGCGATCCCTCCATCCTGTTCTCTACAGTTATGTCTCTGATAGTATTTTATAGTGCTATCATTTTTTTCTGCAGATTCATTAGGCGAGGGTAAAAGTGACCATTGTGAAATTTACATGTGTTACCTCTCGACATTTTAAATATTGTACATGTTTCCTATCAGATTTCTGATCCACTTGAAATAATTCTCGTTGCCGATCCACTGTCACAAATGAAGCAAGGGTACTAGATATCATCTTTTTATGGAAAACTTGTGATTTAAGCGTCAGATCGCCATACAATGTTTTTAAAATAGGTTCTAACCTTTTTCTGAATTTACAGTTATTTGTTTTAGATGCGTGATTTTGAGACTCTATTTAAAATTCGTCAAAATCAGGAAACAAACCCCAGTAAAATAATATATATTTATGTATGCGGTGGTTATCGTAGATCTGTGTACCGGCGCATTATTTATTCCAGACCCACTCCCCATCAGTGGATATGAGCGGCATTACGAGTCCTAATATTGTTCTTATTCCGCGCCGCTGGACCATCAACACGTAATGACGGATCGTACACACTCGGACACCAGGCAATCTATGATTGTTTATGTATTCATGATTATAACTAGAGCAAGATGTTTCGATGCTATGCGTGAAAGGACAACCCCTATAAAAGTATATGCCTGGGATTAAGGGCAACGGTCACAGCTGGTATATTCAAACCCAAAACTACGAGAGAAAAAAAAGGTAGTACTTGCTTGGCCGGGGCATCACCGTGCCACCAGATAATATTGAAACGTCGCACAAGATGGGTCTCCCTATTACCTGCTACATACCCCTCAAAAAGGCAATGCGAATAAAATAAAGGCAGTCGTGTTTTTTGATCATTGGAAGCAAAAGCCGCGGAAAAGATTATTTTTGTTTCTGGGGCAATGTTTTTCTGCGATTGCTTATTTGATGTTGCGATATGAAACCCTCTGTTTTGTTGTTGACATCACAGCCAGATATATAAGGGATGACTTGCGTATTATTAAACAGGTGGTTTTGGGTGCGGCTACCTGCTGACCGTCGTCAGGACGGAATGAGGATAAAGTTTGAAACAAATGGGATTGCTCGCTTTTATTACTTTCTTTTGTAAATACCTTACGGAAAATAACAATGTTTATTATTGTAATAATAAAGTTCAAAGTTCAGGCTCGATATTGTTTTATACAGGTAGGTACTACTCAGTTAACTAGTTGTTCTCTGCTTGACTCTGTCAAAGGTCTCTGACAAGGCCTAAACTACCGGAAGCTCCACTTAACCAGCACTCCTTTCTGTGTCAGATTTTTGTCCACATCTTAAACGATAACCTCCCCAACCCGACCAAAGCCATTCGTTATGTATTACAGATCGCCAAACCGACTATCAGTATCGAGAGCATCAGATCAAGGCTAACTTATAACTCAAGATCTCGGTCTCGGATCACCGATTCGATCGATTTTTAAAAATTGAAGATTATCGGTTTTTTTTCATCGTAGATTAAAAAAATGTTCACGTGAGTTTTTTTGTGCGTCCGAAAATGCAGTTTCCCCGGCCCAGTGCTCTCGGTTCGGAACAACTGTGGTATAAGTGGCTTTGATCTACTGGGAAATAAAAACGCCCCCCCCCCCCCCCCCATTGAAACCCGACGGTAAGTAGTCTTCTTCGAGCGAAACTACAGGTTATCCCACAGACGCGAGACATTATATCGGGACAAGGGGTGTATAATAAAACAAAGTTGGGATTGTTACAACGCTTATAAATCGGTAATTTCAGTACCGTGGCCGGACCGATTCTCATAGTTTTTAATTTGTTGGATTTGTCATGAACACATTCAGGTCCCTTAAATAATATTGTACGGTTTGGCCGTGATATTATTGTTGAATGCAGGGTTTCTACCTAACTTTTAGGAAGGGGTTTTACCAATGCAAAACAGAACTGTAAATACTACAGTTCTGTTTTTCATTGGTTCAATTATAATGTGTAGATAAAGAGCGTGCGTTCACGGACGTAGCGGGCGAGTAAGTAAGTAAGTAAGTAAGTCGCTCCGGCTCAGCTCGCGGCCGTGGGCAAAATTTTCTTTACGTAATTTTTAGAGAGGGGGCCGAAGCGTAGTTATGGGACCGCAACATTATTGAGTGTACCCTTTGGATGAGCTCCTTGTTGACTGTCGTCAGGTATATGCCGTACGATGAGGATAGTCTTTGCAGATGCGATTTCAATCTTTTATGCCTTTCGTACATTCATTTTGGCAGACTTTTGGCGTTTCATATTTTACTTTAAGATAAAATTTATTAACTAAGTGTGCTAATCCAAAAATTGGATCACGCTAAAATAATCACCTGAGTAACTTAGGTATATCCATGCATGGTGCTCTGGCTTGCATTGCACGGCGTCCACCAAGACGGCAAAAGTGTCTGCGTACTCCTGGCGCTTTCGTGGCCACCCCCCTTCGTGGGGGGGTCGGTTGGAGGGGCCTCCATTAGGGGCTAGCACTGGCAGCGGAGCAGTGCGGTATTACTTACGGTAGGATCCAGCTTCGCCGCCAAAGTGCCACGGTCGAGTGTCGTGGGGTTTTAGTCGGTAGGAGTCCGACATAACCTCGTCGCCCCCCCGGGCAGCGAGGTATCCATGAGGATTTCCCCACGAAAAAAAAAAAAAAAAGGTATATCCATGCATATCATCAACTTTTCCAACGGGGTGGGCAGAGACCACTTCTTTCCACCTGCTACGATCCTGACACACACCTTGCGCTTCCTCTACCTTTATGAGTCCTTTCATATAAGACCGAGTAACTTACACCAGAATAAATGGGATGTACATTCCTACATACATTATATGACACACTCCCACGCTTCCACTCTTATGAATCTTTTCATACACGCTCGTTGGTTAAAAATACTTTCGCCCTGACCCTTTCTGAGAACATCTTCAACCAAAAATATCATAATGTTGTGAAAAACCCTAATTTTCTTTTTGTAGTAAACGACTATGTTGAAAACTATCGAGTTTCTGTTCGGATTCTGTTCGATAGGAACAACTTGCGAACCGGTGGTAAAGTTACATTGAGGGTTTCGAACAATATTTTGTTTTACTTATTGACTTTTATAAACACTTGTAAAAAAATCCATGAAACAAACGCCTTTGAGTTTTTAGGTTTTGAAACATAATGAAATGTTATAAGGAAAGTTTCTGGTCTTCGCCGGCAAAATGCTACTTAGTTATAAATAAATTCAACACTTTGTCTGGAGAGACTACAACGAAAAACTCGAAGATCATTGTGCAAAGCGAATTTCTGTTGGTTGAATATTTTTTATTAAAAAAGTTTCTTCCTAGAACTTGGGTTAATTTAATTGTAGATGACAATCCATTTATGTCTGGTCTTAATTCTTAAGCCTTTGTGGCTAAACGGTCAGGCTTGAGATTGATTGAATTGCACTTACTTGACCTAGCTGCTGCTTGGCAGAACTTCCACCCCAACTATGAATTAGGTAGTACAGAGGCATTCGCAAATTTTTACAAAACCATGCAAAATTGCATCCCCGCATGATGATGACTGACTTAATGATGATGATGTTGATGACGACGACGTGAACAGCTCTATTTGCATGGGCTGTGCAGATGTCATTAGTTATTATTATGGTAATTAGGTACAACTCCAATTTTCAAGTTCCTACTTATTTAGACTATCCAATCTACCGACTGAAGTTTCCAACTACGGAGTACTTTATATTCCCTTTCATTGAAAACCAAGAGTCCGATTTGTTTTCAAATCCAGGTATAATACCAAAAACTTAGCGTCGATGTAGAGCTTTATTGAAGACGGCAAACAGGAAATTAAATACATCGACACTTCAGGGCTTAATTTCTTTTTTCGTATCGCAATAACGATAAACCGATAATTTGCTAAATGTGGTGTTTTGCTTACTGAATGTAAAACAATAAAAAAAAACTATGAAAAAGAAGACACGAAAAAATGGGGTTATTAAAACCAAGTTGCTTCTAAAGATCTTTCAAGTAGTTGCAAAATCACTCTGTATAGTTTGGATTTGGACAAATAATATAACTTCGCTCCATGAAGCACAAGCAAAAAGTGAATATTTTGGGTTTTAATTAATTTTGATGTTTTTTTTACAGTTGCTTAATTTACTCCATTTATGGAAGAATACGCCGGCACACGTCACGATATTGCTGAACTGAACTGTGCTTTGTGCGCTTCTATGGTGTAGTGATAAGGTTCCAATTTTGATTAGTAATAGTAAATTATAAAAAAACATAAACATACGCTCTCGAATATATCTCAAATGGGTTGGTCACTTTCTTGAATGGTGAACGGAAAATTCAGCTCTCATATTTTTTTATCGGTGTTTTCCTTATCCGGTGAATTAGCTGCCAACTGCTGGTATTAATAAATACAAAGTAGGTATTTCGACTCAGGACCACATGGAAAATTGTAAGCCAAAGAAAAGCGAAATAGTACATTGTTATCCTAGGGGTGAAAGTAACTTATTTAGTCCCGAGACGGGGTTTGGCGCCCGGAACGAAGTGAGGGCGCCAATAGTTCGAGGGACTAAATAAGTCTTTCACCCGAGGTAAACACTGTGCTTTTCATTACGAATACAAGGAAAGTAAAAATAAAACATGAATTAGCCAAAGAAAAAGATTTAAAAATAAATGAAGATCGAATTGGCGCTATCCCGCCTATTTTGTTTGTTTTTTTTTTCTGTGGCGGGCCCACTATTCAGCCATTATTTTTTATTTTTTTCATTGGAAAAATGGTAAATATTTTGCTCTAAGCTTAGTTATTTTGAAGAAATTGTTGAAACTGAATTATAATAAAGTTATTTATAAATATACATTCTCTAATCAATACTTAACTTTAAGTTATTTCAATTTTACATCGTGGCTGTATAGAAAGTTGGAACATGGTTCAATAGATTTGTGAAAAATAACTAAGTTTTTTTTTAATAATTTGGCAGATGTCAGTTGAAAGTGATTCTCCCTAGGGATGAAAAGTATTACTTTCAGCCCGCTTCTCAGGTCAGTAATGACCTACTTTCAGAGTATGAGTAATGAAAAACACTTTTGCAACATGCTCTACCTCATTCCGAATTACTTGAAAATGTAGGATGTTTAGAAATTAACACCCTTTCTAAATGAAAAATGAAAAGCAAATCATCTTATAGCATGTTCATAAGCACTATCAACTAAAACATTCGTCGTACCTATGTTCAGAGCGCATTTCCAGTCGCGATTGGGCATGCACCTCGCCGCCAGTCCAGCCCCGCCGGTCGCGCGCGCCGCCCGTCTTCGCGCTATCAGTGGAGTGCAGTGATAACAGACTCTTACGAGGAAACTGTGCTACCTGTTGCTTGAAGAGTTCACGGAGTTTCGAGTGAGTTTTCATCTGTTTTTGAACGGTTAGGAAGGATGATGGAGTAGTCGGTGGAATGGATTTGGTGAATTTTGAAGAATTTTTACTATTTATCGTCATATTTTGTATTAATGCCACTGATTTCGTCTACTTGGAGTTTACTTTGCAATTTTTGGTTTTATAAATGAATTTATAGAAAACTAATAATCACTGGGCCGGATTTTATACTAAGTAGGTGTTTCATAAAAGGTCGTCCATAAACTTGCACATGATGCACGAAAACAATCAAAATGTCCGAACGTTTTTTGAATTTAGAATACCTACGAGTTCCTACCTAGTTCGTAAGTCGGTAGTTTTTAAAAAAAATATGGTATGGCCTCTCAAGGTAATTTTAGATGCCCACATTATTATGGAAATTAAGGTTTCTTATGGATGATTGTCAAGAGGTGCTTTGTGAAAGGAAAATAATAAGTTTACATGCTCATTTACTTACTCGATCAAATCTCAATCTAAACCAAAACCTGTAAGTGAATTGCAAAATTATACCTACCTCCTTCAAGATTTAGAAGTACCCACCTACTTACAGTCACGCTGCAAAAGATAATTCGTGTTTACATTGTCCTTGTTAAAACCTAAAACTGAGTAGGTAGGTACCTAATGTTATGATTTGCTCGTATTTTACTAACAGAAAAGTTTATTGAAATGTAAATTATCCGTGAAGATAAACGTTCAGCGGAACGGTATTGTTCTTTTCTAACAATCTCTTCGTTGTTATTATTAAATTCTTATCATTTTGACACGTTTCTCACCTTTTCCCTTCGAATTGAATGTTACAATTTAGAACATTTTTATAGGTAATGAACATTCAGTCAGACTGGGTATGAAAATAACAAAATTATTGCTAAAGTAAAACTTAGAAGAGCGTAGTGGGCCAGTGGTTAAACACTCATGGTCAGAGCCCGTGTAGTCCCTAAATCTGGCCTGAATAGTTAACAGGTACTTTGTGTTGTTCTTGTGTTTTGTTTGTGTATTAAAAAAAAAACTAATTGATTGGCAATGCTGGTCGCCCAACAAGCTACTTATCCTAAAGTATGAAATCATCATCATCATCATCATCATGTCGTCCACACCGTGTCCGGCGATGGCGACTCCTGCAAACCATTCAGGTTGGGTCTTTCTGGCGATGGGCTCTGATGTGACTAGCAAGACCGAACTCACACTGTGAGTCACTGTGCCACACATGCCGTGTTAGTCAGTCTTATATTTTGCTTTTTAAAATGATTTTTGACCTGTGCATGTGTGTTTTGGTGATGCAAATAAAGGCTTTATTTAACTATCTAATAGCATACATTTTGTTCTATACAGTGTGTCGATTTCAAGAAATCTTAGGGTATTATGTTGACCCTTGATCGAGACTCCAAGTGTCTTAATAGCATTTATTGAAGATCTCTACACTAGTAAAGTACAGTCAATGGCACATCAGGCCAAACCTTTTAATTTTTTTCTTGCTCTTGCCAAATGACATTTCGTAGCAATAGAGCAAGGAGGACTGACCAAAATTGAGTAGCCTGATGTGCCGTTAACCGTACATTCAAATAGATAATAATCATAGTTTATAGTTACCTTCGTTACGATTGTATTTATTTCAAATTCCAACGTTTACAACCGTTTCAAGCCTGGTGTCATGTTTACGGAGCATCGCGAAGAGTTTCGGCTTGTTTAACTTATTAGGGGTTTATTTAATTAATTACGGTGTTTATTCCGAAGTTTCTTGTTGCGGCTGCTCGCTGTTTTCATTTGATTCCGGTCATTTTGGGTTAATTGTTCAAAGACTCTCTTTGTTTCATATCTCGTACACGCGTTTGAAACACACTTTACAGGTGGGTGAAATTATTTATGCTTAAGTGCACTAAACTTACCTAGTCGTGTTTAAAAAACTGGGACTGACAATGTATGAGATGTAGGAATGGCGAAGGCAATGACCAAAATAATTTGTCTGAAGTTGATTGATTACATTTGTTCTAGGAAATATTACGTATACTCGGATTTTTAATTGTAGTCAGTGAAATGACATTTTCAGTGTGGCAGGTTTTCAGTCCCAAATAAATAGTGATGTGGTAAATCGAGTTTTTACAATTAAAAGTTAGTCGATATTACAGCCTGGCAAACAAGTCGTAGTGAATGACCACGTCCCACTTCCATATGTCATTACTGGCAACACACACTGGTCAGACTTTCGTTTTGAGACATAGAGGTATTTCGGTAAACTGTATTTAGTAAATAGATTTTCAGTTTCAAAATGTTTTGTTGCTGTATTATATTATTTACAGGTAAGAATTTCGTTTATTAACAGGTCATACAACTGGAAAAGTTTGGGAGGATAGAACAGTAGAATCTTCCATACAAGTGTTTTCTAAAGGTTTGACTACAGGCCTAAACGGCCCAACCGGCAAAGGACGACGCCTTATAATTTCACATATAGGCAGTGATGAAGGTTTTGTAGATTCCGGTTTACTTATTTTTGAATCAAATAATAATAGTATGGACTATCATGAAGAGATGAATTCAGAATCGGAGTCGGAATCAATAGCAACCGTAACGAATAAAAACGTATATAATTACTTGTATTTTGCTGACTTTCAAGTGTTAATTCCCCTGAACCTCTGAACATATTTTTTCCAGCTATGGTTATAATTTTTTAGTGAGAAGTTTTAAGATGGAGGTAGGGCCCATACTATTTCTTAAATCGTAATTATTTAATTCGTTTTGTATCTATTAAATATTTACAATTATTTAAAAAAGGCTTTGATACCTCATAAAATAAATCATGACTAAATGTCTAAGTCTAGTGATTGCCGAACGTCACTATTGTAGCGGGTCACCCTTTTTTGTATCAGTCACTGTTGAAGTTGTCATTTCGCTGACTACAATTATTAATCGTACTATAGTTTTTCAATAGTCTAGTTAACGTTTGAAATACACACATCAAAACTGTCTAGGGATATCATAGGGATATCATATTTCAAATATTTCATAAAGTTAAGTTTGTTTACAAGTTGAGCATTATCTTAGAATAACGCGAGGACAGAGGCAAGATAAAGGTTAAGAATATTACAAAATAAAGCGTTTGATTTTGCTACAATTTTGACACCTTTTAAAAGAAAAATCTGTCTTTTTTTAACGTCCTTACGATTGTACAATAATGCTACAACAATGAATTTCTTTATACAATCTGAAAGGGAGATATAGCAGTTTCTGTGTTCTAAAAATTTCTACGTTGGTATCAATATTTTAATTTTTACAGCCTCCAAAATAGCTATACTTTGTATGAAAATGTTTGAGATATCCCTAGACACTTTTGAGCAGTGTATTATATTCCAATCAGAGATGTATTGCAACGGTTTTTCTAATCCGTTACAAAAAGACGAAGTATATTAATTCATTTTAATTATTTACAAAAAAAAAACTATTCCTAAACTTAACTTTAAACCTAACCTATATTTAACTTAAACCTACCTAAAATAAATAAAATATTAAATAAATATAAACTGAGCTAAAAATAAACTAATTCCCGTGATATTTCATCATGAATAAATCATACGTAATTCATACGTAATTGCTTCGCGCGAGTACTACGCACGGCACCGCGCGGCGGCGTTCGCAAGTGGCTGGATAACAGGTTTGGTTGCGGGGAGACTCGGCGGCGCGGACACGGCCGGACAATCGAAGCGACACTGTTTTAACGCGAAGACGCGCTGCCTTTGGAACGGAGCTACACTCTGTTCGAGTTGATAATTGTACCTTGATTTCAAGAATTCTTTGAAGACTAAGTATTCTGAAAAGTTTTTTATTGTGAAACCCCGATATAGGGGTCCTTCTTCCGGTCACAAATTCTACTGGTAACGTGAAGTCTGCAATTAGACGAGCTACCTGTACAAGCTGGATTCTGCTGCCACCTTCCGTCTACCCTCACTACCTTGTGCGACAACCGAATGCAACCTACGCGTCTACCGAGGACAGTGCGGTTTGATTTAAATTCTAGTGGTGGATCGGGTGCGAATGTGTTTAGGACTCACTACCCTGTGAATTACAACAGATTGAAGTTGTAATAAATGTTTTAAATGTATGGTTTATTTTATTATATCTACCCACTTTATTGTCACCTCCTCAACTAAAGAGGCACGGTACATTGGCGCCCAATAATAGGTATAAATACATCGCATTCGATACGTTACTAGTTTTTTTTTAAGCATTTAATGGTTATTTTTGGTGTTGGCTTAAAATCTTAATTTTAAGGCTGATTCTGCTAACTATATAAGATTAACTATTGCATGGTCGTATAATTTAACTGTTACGAAAATTGTATTAAAAAAGACTCTTTCTGTAACCTTGTTATTCATGTGCTACCACGCAATAGTGTAAGCTTGTAATCACTGTTTTGTAAGCTTTTAGTTTTGTTCTGCAACACACACCTCGATATTGATTATTAACAATGTCATACCCAATCAAGTTTTTTTCTTTACAAAAGTCTGAACTGGAATATGAGGTTGAGCTCCGTGGTGGTTCAGGTGATTCGGTTCAAGAATTACGGAAACAAATCGCCAAACTATCGCTTCTAAACGATTCTGATGATATTCTCGAATCACACTTGGAGCCAAGTGATGATTTAAAATTTGTAAAGGAATCTCTTATTAAATCACAAAATTCACTGATCACTCTGAAAACTAAATTTGATAAAAACCTATTCCTAAGGACCGAAACCTTGCTGAATCACCTCTATCATCGCATTAATAGAATAAATAACGTACCAGACGTAGCTGACGTTTACAAGGTATGCGTGTCTAGCTTTAACTCACAGTACAAAGAACTTAGTGCCTTGAAACCTCTGAGCACTCAATCAAAATCTACAGCTCCTGCTGACAATGTTATAGACCCAACTGCTATATCAGTCTCGTGCGAGCGCAGCTTGTCGGCCGATATTGGCAAACTGAAATTTTCCGGAAAAACCTGCGTTCACTCATTCATCATAAAAGTTGAAGAATTCGTTCAGTCTCGCGGTATTTCCTTCGATAAAATACTATCACTGGCATTCGAAATTTTTGTTGACGATGCACTTCATTGGTATCGCTATAATAAATCTAAAGTCAACTCTTGGCCTGAACTGTGCATCCTACTTAAGCAAGATTTCAGCAGCAGTGACTATGACTACCGACTTGCAGCTGAAATCAGGGCTCGTACGCAGGGTAGCGATGAGAACATAGTCATTTATACGGCAATCATGCATGGGCTATTCTCTCGGTTAGGAAAACCTTTCTCTGAAGAAGAGAAATTAGAGGTGTTGCTACACAACATTCGACCCTGTTATGCTAATACACTAGCTGCCACTGCAGAAATTAGAAGTGTAGTATTCTACTAAACTACTATTGACATGACATTGACATTGACATCTGTCGTCTCGGCTAAGCACTGCGCGGGCCACGTGACAGAGCGGTGAGTGAGCGCTAGAGCGAGTCAGTCTATCACTGGCAGGCGTGGAGTGAAGACGTGGTGCATAGCAAGCGAGCCGATATTAAAGTACTTCCACATTATTCCTAGTTCTAGTGTTAGTGTTCATCAGTTAGTGTTACACGAGAACACTACATTTTGGCGACGAGGTAAAAAAGATATCTGTAAGTAAAAAGCATGATATATTTTTGTAGTTTAAAACAAGGAGGAGAAGACTTGTAATGAGAAACACAAAACTATGATAAAACATACAACTTGTACTGTATTTTAAACCAATTGCGGGCGTGATACCTGCTAGATAAATTCCAGTGTCAGGTGGAATAAATTATTAAACTTAACATTCATATGCAGATGTCCACGCGTACACACACAGTGTACGTTACAGGTCAAATGCACGTTGTATTAGCTATCCTTTCAATTCCAATTCGTGCAAATACTCGGTTGAGGCGTAAATAACAACTTCTCCCCGTTATATTTATTGACTACCTTAGCTTGTACTTTAAATAAAGAGATTGAAATTGCAAAAATATTAACAAACGTCCCATTCTCATACTCGTATTAGGTTATTTAAAAATACGAGATTGAATAAGAAACCACAGTGGTTTTATAAATGTTTTATTAATATGTAGGCAGAACCTATTAGTTTATTAGTATGCCTTGTAGATATTATGCAACAACACGGTATTGTTGCATTGATTTAACAATAATCGTTATTCGTTATCTCTTTACATAAAATAATCAATAGCAGTTCATTGGTCTGTGTAGGGCTTGGCTCATTTTGGTTTTGAAATGTTTGCGGAGGTTAGGATAAGAAGTGAGTGAACAGGAATAAATGCTTCTTAGTGGCTACACAGCTCCTGCCAGAGTGGTCGAGGTCTTCATTATGTATCAGGTATGTATGTATCATAGATAGATAGATAGACGCTTCGTTGCATACTAAATTGACACATTGGTAAGTGATACAATATGTCCACATGAATGTACAATTTAGGTCTTGTCGCTGGAGGCAGTCTCTTCTAGACAACCTACAGGCGAAGGAAATATGATAGAATGGATTCGCAAGTGCACAATTAATATTCTAATTGGATTGGAAATTGTCTACATAAATAAGAAATAAAAGACATAAAGGTAAGCACTAATTTTAAGCTTGCTACGGGTAAACAAAATAAATATAATGTTTGAAATACACAAATGAACAATAATATACAAGTATATAGTGGTCTGTCCACCTCATCAGCGGTCTACTACGTAGATTGGTGCCTTGCATTTTCCCTTGTACCACGAGAATCCCGAGATGTTCTATGTAATCGTTACTACGACGAGATATATGGCTGAAGAACGTCAAGATTCGTGACTGCACTCTGGTGGTATAGAAATGCTAAGAAATGGATGGTAGAACACATTTTGGTTTTCTCTTAGTAACCGTTTCTACCGGTCAAACACTATATGTTTGACAACAGAACCACGTCTGTTATTTTACAATGATAAAAATTACAAAAAAAAAAAAAAACATGAACTATTGAAAATAAAATAATAACTAAATTATTAAGAATCGTTATAGTTTAATTGAATTGTTTATTCCGAGTATGTGTTACATGGTGGGTATTTCTCTACAGAAGAAAGGTTGTGTTGTCTTCTAAAATAGCAGAGCTTTACTGACCACCACCGCTTCAGGGTAGGTGGTGAGACGCTCTAAGAGAACTGATCAGAGTAAGTATTGTTGTTTAATTTTTACACTTAATAAATGATAGGCTTTTGAAAAGTAGGTACTAATTGTATCGTAACTTAGCGTATCTTTTAGCAATGTTACCTACGCTATATGGGGCAGACATTCTGCAGTGGCATCTCACTTCACTTCGAAGTGAGATTGTACTCTTACGTTTAGTGGAGCTCAATATTAATGCGAATGTGATCGTTTGAGTGATGAGAGCTAGGCAAAATGTCCAAGATTATTTTTGTAGAAATTAGGGAGAAAACCCTAAACCTTCAAGGTGAAGCCAAGAGACGAATAATCTTCCCTAAGGATCCGGTCGATTACATCTCCTACGATTTAGGCTGTAACCCAAGAAATAATGTATTTGCATTTGAACAACGATTATAGCAAACGTCAGGTACCTACATTGTACCATAACTAGGTAAAGCATATGTGAAATGTTAATTCAGGTTATAATATTATATTTGAGTCGCAACGGTTTTGAGCGCAAATTGAAAAGGGTGGTCATGGGTTCAATTCCCATTGCAGCACTGGTTTTCGCTGGGGAAAACAAATAATTGTATTGAGTCAGGATGTTGATGATGTAAGCACAACTAAAGACCTTGATTGGAGTAGGAGACTACATTGTAATATTCAGTAAATTCACTTAAGAATTTAATATACCTTCACCATACACTTACAGCATTTTCCAGGTCGGGGGTGTTATAAAGAATCTCTTAGATAGTTACTTGTATACCTAACTATTACAATGTGATGCATCGAATGATTCGGAACTATATTCAACTAAAGTTTTACTCGTTCAAAGGCTGCGCGTGCGTCTGACTCGTAAACAACCTACATATATTCTATAATTTTATCCAGGCGGCTGTTATTATATCCTAGCTGGACTGGTTCTGGTGTTCTTATTCTATTGAATTCATTTCAATCTTAACTTCATAGGCTATTTTCTGAAGCGTACAAATTCTATTCTTTTTGAAATGAATAGTGATTTTCTTGTATTTAATAAATAACTTATTGGACTATTCGTATAAAACTTAATTTTATGGCGTTGACCTGAATAAGGTTGTCCGAAAAAAAAAAAAAAAGGGAATGATAGGTATGATCATTACCTTGTTTTGATTGTAATAACTTGAGTTTTGGGAAAAAACTAAACATAAAAGGTGACTATGTTTGACACAACAGTATTTTGTTGAGTAGTGTCATAATTTAGATCATTCCGTCCGGGTGTTTTGCTATATGCAATATATATATAATGACGGTACGAACCTTGTGACGTTAAATCCAAGTACAGATTGCACAAGCTAATTGTGATAAATATGGCGGCATTTAATTGCAAAACCAGGTAGCATTAAATTGCAATAATAGTGGCATTACATTTTTGTTGCAGTGGCATTGAATGGCGGTTACAGCGGCATTGAATTGCGGTTACAGCGGCATTGTATTGCGGTTCCAACGGCATTCAACTGCGGTTACAGTGGCATTCAATTGCGGTTACAGTGGCATTTAATTGCGGTTACAGTGGCATTCAATTGCGGTTACAGTGGCATTAAATTGCGATGACAGTGGCATTAAATTGCGATGACAGTGGCATTA
Source organism: Udea ferrugalis (assembly GCA_950022985.1). Classification (NCBI taxonomy): domain Eukaryota; kingdom Metazoa; phylum Arthropoda; class Insecta; order Lepidoptera; family Crambidae; genus Udea; species Udea ferrugalis. The sequence goes on along the minus strand of OX465527.1, from coordinate 250,587 downwards.
AATTGCGATAACTGTGGCATTAAATTGCGATGACAGTGGCATTAAATTGCGATAACTGTGGCATTAAATTGCGATGACAGTGGCATTAAATTGCGATAACTATGGCATTAAATTGCGATGACAGTGGCATTAAATTGCGATAACTGTGGCATTAAATTGCGAGAGGCATTAAATTGCGAGTGGCATTAAATTGCGAGAGGCATTAAATTGCGATAGGCATTTAATTGCGTTGGCTTGTGTATAAGAAGTGGTTAGAGGCATTGAATGGCAATGAGGTAACCCATCCATACATTAAATTGTTGGAAGGTAACCCTTGCATTCGAGAAATCGCAATCAATTATTGCGCAGAAGATTAAAATGCATTAAATTGCGCAATGTTATGTTCTGCATTCAATTGCATTAAAGTATAATGGGGACCGTACCGAGAAGGAGTCTATACGGTTGGCATTAGATTGCGGAAAAAAAAATTGTTGTTTGTAAAGTAGGTTTACGATCGAGATGTTTACGTGATAACGGCATTTCACGGAATGACTGGCAGCGCTCGAGATGAGACGGGAGATCGGTCCATCTCTCTCTTGTTATACCTGCAATCACGCTCGTGAGGTTTTGGTGTGACACAAGTTTCTGAACATGTCACCCGACTAAAACGTTTTTAAAGACGTTATCACGTCAAAAAAAAAAAACAATATTAAGATTTAGTGTCTACAACAGATTATTGCCCAAATAGTGTGTCGAATGTGAGGGTGAAACGAGCACGGTAGCTGTTCGATTGGAGAAAGGAAAATGTTGGACGGAAAGAGGATGCGGGATATCGCGGATGAAATAATAATTGTAAACTGTCCAGCAAAGAACAAACTGTGTTGGAATGATATGGAATAATGCAACTGTTAGACATCTACATTCAAATGTTCAGAAAAGGTTCCTGCCATATGGAAGTGAATACCTTACCTTAAAACTACTAAGATTTTTCAGAGCAACCTGAAAGTGAAAACGGATCGAAAATTCTGAATTTTACGTCACCAAAGGCGGTCCTCGCGACGTACTAGGGCGTGCAACAGCATTATTATTAGGCTACATAAGATCGATGTTAATGTAAGGCCTTTGGAGTATCAGGCTTTTCCAAGGTTCAGAGGTGACTTTGTAAAAAAAAAAAAAAAAAAACCAATGTTGAATCTAGTTCCAGCAGTGAGTCAGCCACACAGAAGAATACGAATACACTAGATGTGAACGTATAAGAAATAACAGTAATTGAGGAACTACTTTTAAAAGATGTTTTTAGGAGGTTAAGGATACTTCTAATTTGGTATCACCAACTAAGCAGGCAAAAAAAAAAAAAAAAAAAAAAACCGGCGAGATTCGCTTGCGTGCGATAGATATGAGAAGGGCTAATTTAGCCATCAAGTGGGAAAATCATCTATTGGCCATAATGGATCAATTGTTACGAGTCCGGGTGCCTTTGGAGCTGCACTTGTTCAGATCGATGACAAAGGACTTCGCATAGTCGGTTTTGGTAATTAAACATGAGCTTTGGTCTGGGCAGCAGAACATTTAAATAATATGTTCTTATATGGAAAACTGATACCTAGTAAGGGACCATAGGCCCTTAGAAAATCACTTTTGGTCCCAAGTCCAAGCCTTGCGCCTCTATTGAACGAAGAGTGCTGAGAATGCTGTCGTATAAGTTCGAAGTCAAATACGTTAAGACTATGCAGACGATCAGAGTCCCGACCGGCGTTATAATAATTAGATACGGCCATCATATTGTTGAACAAACTAGACCCATTGCACTACCTTTGAAGGAAAAACTAGTGCAATTACGCAGGACTCGGAAACACAAGAAGTTAAAGCGGGACTGTACAGCGATAAATGGGACAACACAGAGAAGAACTAAGGTTATTTTATTTATTTAAACAGTGTATCAACAGTATATTTGTACATGGAGAACAAGGTATTCGAACATGAGCCAATTACTGAAACATATAATGCTACTTAAAATAATAACATTCTATTAACGTGCCGTGTAGTGCCGGCACGTTAATAGAATAGCACTACCCCCTCTCTTCCCGTGGGTGTCGTAAGAGCCGACTGAGGGAAAACAGCCACCAGGAGATGGGCAGCAGCGTCTCCACACAACAGCAGGCCCTACTGCGATCGCCAACCCGCCTGCCAAGCGTGGCGATTACGGCAAACCCCCCCAAAATGATGGCACGACATAGGAAACGGCCCCCAGTCCCCGGCGGCCCCGCTATTCCTGGCTACGGCAGCGGTTATGGTAACGGCGGGGCAGGGGGTGCGAAGAATCCCCGGGTAGGATCCGGCTGCCAACATCGACGACTCGACCTGGCAACTTATAACGCGCGCACACTGAGGCTCGACGCGAAGCTGATTGAGTTGGAAGAGGCAATTGGTAAGTTACATTGGGATATTATTGGGTTATCAGAAGTCCGAAGAGAGGGCGAGGACTCGATAACCCTGCAATCCGGTAACTTACTATACCACCGGGAGGGCGACCAACAGTCCCTAGGTGGTGTCGGGTTCATCGTCCACAAGTCCCTTGTCAACAACGTGATAACTATCGGAAGTGTTTCGAGCAGGGTAGCGTACCTGATACTCAGAATATCGAAACGATATTTGCTGAATGTCATTCAGGTCTACGCTCCGACCTCGAAACACGACGATGTCGAAGTGGAGGCTATGTATGAGGAGATCTCTAAAGCCATGCATAGCCATAAAACCCACTACACAGTTGTGATAGGGGATTTCAATGCGAAGTTGGGGCAACGTTGCGGTGATGAGCTGAGAGTGGGGCAATTTGGATTTGGGCAACGGAACAACAGGGGCCAGATGCTGGCAGACTTTATGGAGAAGGAGAACCTCTTCATGATGAACTCCTTCTTCAAGAAGCCCGTAAGCCGCAAATGGACCTGGTTCAGTCCGGACGGTAAGGTGAGAAACGAGATCGATTTTATCATGTCGACGAAGAAGCACATATTCAATGATGTCACTGTGATCAACGCTGTTAAGACAGGAAGCGATCACCGCATGGTCAGAGGCACATTGAATATCGACATAAAGCTTGAGAGAGCGCGACTGATAAAATCCACGCTCCGACCAATACCGGCTCAGATTCAAAACCCCGAGTGCTTTCAGCTCGAGCTTCAAAACCGCTTCGAAGCCCTTGAGAACAGCATCGATGTGGACGATCAATACAACATGGTGGTGGATACTGTCCGTACGGTAGGGTCCAAGCACTTTAAAACCCGCCGTCCAAAATTAAAGAAACTCTCCAGCCATACTCTCCTACTCATGGATCAGAGAAACGAAATGAGGCTACAGGACTCAGTGGATGCCCATCGTTATCGGCAACTCAATAGACAGATATCTAAGTCTTTGACGAGCGACCTTCGCCAATTTAATACCCAGCGTATTAAAGAGGCCATTGAGCGGAACAAAGGCTCCAAAGTGTTCGCCAGAGATCTGTCTATTGGGCAAAGCCAACTCAAGAGGCTGAAAACTGAGGCAGGTAGCATCATTACGTCCACACCTGAAATCCTGAGGGAGATTGAGAGTTTCTATGGACAGCTGTATTCCACGCAAACGCCTGTTGAAAGCAAGGCTAAAGACCCTAGAGCCAATCTTACCCGACACTATACCGAAGATATCCCGGACGTCAGCCTGTACGAGATTAGGATGGCTCTCAAGCAGCTTAAAAACAACAAGGCGGCGGGTGATGACGGAATCACAACAGAGCTTCTGAGAGCGGGCGGTCGGCCGATACTCAAGGTCCTCCAGACGCTCTTCAGTTCTGTCATCCTTGAGGGCAGAACGCCAAAGGCATGGGGCAGAAGCGATGTGATGCTGTTTTTCAAGAAGGGTGACAAAACTCTCTTGAAGAACTACAGACCCATATCGCTTCTGAGCCATATCTATAAGTTGTTTTCGAGAGTCATTGCGAATCGTCTCGCTCGCAGGTTTGACGACTTCCAACCTCCCGAACAAGCCGGGTTCCGAAAAGGCTATAGTACCATAGACCACATTCATACGCTGCGGCAAGTTATACAGAAGACCGAAGAGTATAACTTGCCACTTTGCTTGGCGTTTGTGGACTATGAGAAGGCCTTTGATTCGATTGAGACCTGGGCAGTGTTGCAGTCTCTCCAAAGGTGCCAAATAGACTACAGGTACATCGAGGTTCTTAGGTACTTATACCAAAACGCCACCATGTCGGTCCGATTACAGAACCAGAGCTCTAATCCGATCCAACTACAGCGAGGCGTGAGACAAGGAGACGTCATATCTCCGAAATTGTTCACAGCTGCGTTGGAGGATATTTTCAAGCTTCTGGACTGGAAAGGACGCGGCATCAACATCAATGGCGAGTACCTAACACACCTACGATTCGCCGATGATGTAGTTCTTATGGCTGAGACCTTGGAAGACCTGAACATAATGCTCGAAGATCTCGGTAGTGCTTCCCAAAGAGTGGGTCTTAGGATGAACATGGACAAGACGAAAATCATGTTCAATGCCCATGTTGCACCTGCTCCAGTTAACGTTGGGAACATTACACTCGAAGTTGTTGACCACTATGTTTACCTGGGACAGGCAGTCCAGTTAGGTAAGTCCAACTTCGAGAAAGAGATCTCTCGTCGAATCCAGCTCGGATGGGCAGCGTTCGGGAAGCTCCGGCATATATTCGCGTCCGAAATTCCTCAGTGTCTCAAGACGAAAGTCTTTGACCAGTGTGTGTTGCCAGTAATGACATATGGGAGTGAGACGTGGTCGTTCACTATGGGTCTCATAAGAAGGCTCAAAGTCACCCAGCGAGCAATGGAGAGAGCGATGCTTGGTGTTTCCCTGCTTGATCGAATCAGAAATGATGAGATCCGCAGGAGAACTAAGGCAACCGACATCGCTCGAAGGATTGCATCGCTGAAGTGGCAGTGGGCGGGACACATAGCGCGGAGAACCGATGGCCGTTGGGGCGGAAAGGTTCTCGAATGGCGACCACGTACCGGACGACGTTCCGTGGGCAGGCCCTCCACAAGGTGGACCGACGATCTTGTCAAGGTCGCGGGAAGCCGCTGGATGCGGACAGCGCAGGACCGATCGTTGTGGAGATCTTTGGGGGAGGCCTATGCCCAGCAGTGGGCGTCGTTCGGCTGAAATGATGATGATGAAAATAATAACATGCAAGAGTAGGTAATTTAGTTAAATTAATTATAAAAAATGGTTGCTAGTGAAAAATTTGTTATTGAGTGCAAGTGTGTGTAGTGGTTGGTTTACAAGGACGCTCGAAGTGAACAACAAATGCTATACTAAGTGCGACTTATTTACATTTTTCTAAGAACAGAGTCAGAACAGTTTGTGCAGAACAGGAAATAATGCTGTATTTTCAGTGCTGTACCTCACTTACCGCAACAGAATGGTGAAGTGGAGCGACAAAATCGCACAGAACAGCCCTACTTATACTGTAACAGGAACTACGACTAATAAACTACCTAAGATGCAGGATATGACATCCAAGGATCTCGAAACAATGGATTTAATGGAGATTACAAAAAAAAAAAAAAAGAGAAAGTAGCGTAGCATTGACAAGTGACAAGTGGTTGATAACGCTAAGGCTAGTTTAACAGAATATAAAATGTTTTTGAGGTTGAGGAGGAAGAGGTATAAATAAACCAAGGAGCAAATTTAATTGGATGATTTGAAACAAAAGTAAATGATAATGTAAATTCATACAAAAGTAAAAAACTCGTTAGTTAGATTACAATGTAAGAATGAGACACTTAAATAAAACACAGGTTGGAGAAATTGTTTTCATCGAACTGAATAATAATATTCATAAAACTAGAAACAATTTGAAACAACTATAACAGAAGTTAAATAAAAATAAAACAAGGGAGAGATGTAGTATTCTACTAAACTACTATTGACATGACATTGACATTGACATCTGTCGTCTCGGCTAAGCACTGCGCGGGCCACGTGACAGAGCGGTGAGTGAGCGCTAGAGCGAGTCAGTCTATCACTGGCAGGCGTGGAGTGAAGACGTGGTGCATAGCAAGCGAGCCGATATTAAAGTACTTCCACATTATTCCTAGTTCTAGTGTTAGTGTTCATCAGTTAGTGTTACACGAGAACACTACAAGAAGCATTGATGCTCTTGTATCTGTTTGCCGTAATTTTGAAAGCATACAGTCAAAATTTACAAACTTTCAGGAGCCACCTAGTGTATCCAGCAATACACTTGCGCCTGAATTTGCGTACAAATCAAGTTCGTCCTACATTAATAGTAAATATAAACATCAAATTAAGTATGGTAATAAACACAACGAATATAATAAACAACAAAATACAAAACAAAATTATAATTATAAACCTAACCCTACATATCAAAAAGAGTCTAGTAACTCTGTCAGCGCGATAATTGCAAGCCCTAAGCATCTTTACTGCCCTAGATGTAGAAAAGATGGTCACTCCTTGAAGTTCTGTAAAGAAGACCGAATCATTTTGTGCTTTAAATGCGGGATGAAGGATTATCGTTACCCTGAATGTCCTAATTACCATCCTACTACTAGTGATAACCAAAAAAACTAACTAGGCAGGATTGGAAAGATGGTGTTACCCGGCAAACGTACCAAAATAGCAATTTTGCGCTGGCAGATTGGCAAAAATGGCTAAGATTTGTCACATCATTTTTTACATACAACGCTATCTCTTCAATCCATGATAATAACGTCAACGTGAACACGTCCCGACCGTATGTCACAGTCACTGTCGGAAATAAACCAATTATAGGATTGCTTGATACAGGATCATCTACTACCATATTAGGAAATGGTTCCCACGTATATCTTTTAAATGCAGGTTACGAAATGCAAAAATCGGATACTGCACAGTTTATTGCTGCTGGCGGTGAGAAACTGGCTCCTGCGGGCTTCATCTATCTCCCTTTTAGCTTCCAAGATCAAGCGCATAAACTTAAAGCTTATGTTGTTCCTACCATTAGATACTCTCTTATATTGGGTATGGATTTTTGGAGACTATTTGGACTATTCCCTAAACATCTTGATCGTATAATTTACTTCAAAGATTCTGAAGACATATTAGTTTCAACTTTGGAAGATACTACATGCCAAAACTTGTGCTCCTATGACCATTTAAGTAATCAGCAAAAGTCTATTGCTGATCAAGTCATAACTCAATTTCGCGACATATCATATGAAGAACGTGGTCTAGGTCGCACAACCTTAATAACACACCCGATTGATACTGGGGATGCTGCCCCCATCCGTCAACGGTATTATAGAATGTCTCCTGAAAAGCAACGCATTTTAGCTGAACAATTAGACGAAATGCTTAAGGAAGACGTCGTCGAGCCGTGTGAGAGCCCATGGTCTTCGCCGGTTCTTCTGACTCCTAAAAAGAATGGAGAGCTCCGTTTTTGTTTGGATAGCAGGAAATTGAATGCTGTTACCAAAAAGGATGCATATAGTCTACCCTATATCGCAGAAATTTTGGATAATTTACGCGACGCAAAATATCTGTCCAGCTTGGATCTTTCCAAAAGCTTCTGGCAAATATTGATCCGGGAAGAGGATAGACAGAAGACCGCATTCTACATACCATCACGCGGTACCTTCCAATTCAAGTCCATGGCTTTTGGTTTGACCAATGCACCCGCTACCCAACAGAGACTGGTGGATGCCTTATTCTACGGGCCTGAATTCGAACACAGGGTCTTCGTATTCGTTGACGACGTCATCATTGTGTCTAACAGCTTTTCTCAGCATATGAGTTTGTTAAAGAGGGTTCTCGAAAAACTGAAAAGGGCTAATCTCACAATTAATTTTCAAAAAAGCCAGTTCTTCCGGAAGCAACTCAAATATCTCGGCTACGTAGTTGATTCCAATGGACTGCATGCTGATCCAGATAAGGTGGAAGCCATTGTTAGTTACCCTACTCCTAATAACCGCAAAGAAGTGCGTAGATTTTTGGGTACAGCTTCGTGGTATCGAAGATTTATACCAAATTTCAGTACCTTAGCCAGTCCCCTAAATAAACTGACAGCTCAGGGTAAGAATGCACCCCCATTTGTCTGGTCGGTAGATGCAAATGAAGCGTTCATTCAACTAAAAAAATGCCTATCCACTACACCTATACTTTCTTGTCCTGACTACACAAAACCCTTTGAGGTACATACAGATGCCAGTGACTACGGTATCGGGGCTGTGCTTACCCAATCCATTGACGGGATTGAAAGAGTGATAGCTTATATGAGCAAATCTTTGTCTCAGCCGGAACGAAACTACAGCGCGACGGAACGTGAAGCGTTGGCGGTTCTCACCGCGATTGAACACTGGCGCTGCTACTTGGAAAATGGTCTACGCTTTACTGTCTACACAGATCATTCCTCCTTAAAGTGGTTCCTAAACCTTAACAACCCTACCGGAAGGTTAGCTAGATGGGGAGTCAGACTTTCAGCATACAAATTTGACATCAAACACCGCAAAGGTTCTGAAAATATAGTCCCAGATAGTTTATCTCGCTCTGTACCAGTCTCCGCCATTGATGTTGCTTCTCCAACCCCAGTGCAAACCACTCACGACCCCTGGTTTTTGAAGGTATTCAATGGATGTCTCGAAACACCCACGCTGTTTAAAAATTATCGCGTCCAAAATGGCAAATTGTACCACTTTATTAAATCAATTAACCCACTTCTGAGAGAATTCGAATGGAAAGAAGTTGTACCGACGGAATACCGACAACAACTCATCTCCAAAAACCATTCTGATCCCACTTCTGGCCACTTTGGCATTTTTAAAACTCAAAAGCGCCTGGCCTTAAACTATTTTTGGCCGAAACTTCATACAGATGTCGTAAATTACGTATCAAGCTGTAACGCTTGCCTATCCCATAAACACCCAAACCACCCAACGCTTGGTACGATGGGCAGGCCAAAAGACTGCTGTCGACCGTTCCAAATGTTGAGTGTAGATCTCGTCGGACCGCTACCCGTGTCCAGGAAACAAAATACCTTCCTCCTCGTAATAACCTGTTGTTTTTCAAAATACTGCATGTTGTTCCCTATAAGGCGAGCCACAGCAGAGATAATTTCCAAAATACTGGAGGAAAACGTATTTCTTATCCACGGTATACCAAGTACTATTCTCATGGACAACGGTCGACAATTCATTAGTGCCACTATGAAAAAACTATTTGAAACATACAACATCCCTAACGTTTTTTATACACCACTGTATACTCCTCAAATAAACACCGTGGAAAGATATAACAAAACAATTATTACCTCGGTGTCTACGTTCATTGATAACGATCATAGGATCTGGGACACAAATATTCCTAAGATACAGTTTGCTATTAATAGTGCTGTAAATGAAGTCACGGGTTACACTCCCTCATTTTTAGTTTTTGGAAGAGAGCTGGTGAGTTGTGGTACACACTACGTGGACTCGGATCTAGAAAACCAGCTAATATTTGCACCTCGTGACAGTTACGCAGAAAATTTGGGCGCGTTGCGCAACATATTTGATAAAGTGCAACTATCGCTAATTAAGGCGCATTCTAGGAACTGTACGAACTACAACTTACGTCGCAAAAACGTTGACTTCCATGTAGGTGACATAGTATGGATGAGAACGTTTTATCAAAGCGACAAGGACAATAAATTTTCAAAAAAATTAGCCCCCAAATATATTAAATGCCGTGTTACTGAAAAAAAATCAAAGCTGGTCTATGAATTAGAAGATATGTCGGGTCGTTCCTTAGGAACCTGGCACGTTAAAGATTTCAAATTAACTTAAGATCGTTAGTAAGAATAGTCCTTCAGCGTATTTTTAATAGAAAAATACTAACCTAAAAAGGGGGGTATGTAACGGTTTTTCTAATCCGTTACAAAAAGACGAAGTATATTAATTCATTTTAATTATTTACAAAAAAAAAACTATTCCTAAACTTAACTTTAAACCTAACCTATATTTAACTTAAACCTACCTAAAATAAATAAAATATTAAATAAATATAAACTGAGCTAAAAATAAACTAATTCCCGTGATATTTCATCATGAATAAATCATACGTAATTCATACGTAATTGCTTCGCGCGAGTACTACGCACGGCACCGCGCGGCGGCGTTCGCAAGTGGCTGGATAACAGGTTTGGTTGCGGGGAGAATCGGCGGCGCGGACACGGCCGGACAATCGAAGCGACACTGTTTTAACGCGAAGACGCGCTGCCTTTGGAACGGAGCTACACTCTGTTCGAGTTGATAATTGTTCCTTGATTTCAAGAATTCTTTGAAGACTAAGTATTCTGAAAAGTTTTTTATTGTGAAACCCCGATATAGGGGTCCTTCTTCCGGTCACAAATTCTTCTGGTAACGTGAAGTCTGCAATTAGACGAGCTACCTGTACAAGCTGGATTCTGCTGCCACCTTCCGTCTACCCTCACTACCTTGTGCGACAACCGAATGCAACCTACGCGTCTACCGAGGACAGTGCGGTTTGATTTAAATTCTAGTGGTGGATCGGATGCGAATGTGTTTAGGACTCACTACCCTGTGAATTACAACAGATTGAAGTTGTAATAAATGTTTTAAATGTATGGTTTATTTTATTATATCTACCCACTTTATTGTCACCTCCTCAACTAAAGAGGCACGGTACAGTATGAGTAGTAAGGAAAGAAAATAAAAGGTATGAAGTTGTCGAACAAGGAGGTTCTAAGTACGCGTACTCCTCTCGTATTTGTAGCTTGTTTTACTGCTTTATATTTTCTATAAAAAACAAACTATAGTTTGTTCATTCTACATCACACTGACGTATGGTTGAGGGACATTTTACATTACACGTTCATGATATACTTTCTGTCAGATGTTATCAAGCCGCTCTAAGCTCTCCAACGTGGCTAAACGACTAACAACTAGTGACCTCCCGAACGTACCCTGACAACTATATATAGTATATCTCGGCAAATAATGTATACTATATCTCGGCACTCGACATTCCTCAGCTTTCAAAAGTCGCCTCTTACAGCTTCCATACTCTCTATTTTATTTGATCCTTGGGATATAAAAACCTGTCCTGAGGGTGTTTATTAATAGGACCCCAAATATATTCCACTCAACCCGGGAAAAATCGATTACCTTCTGCCTAAGTAAACTGTCTACTAACTTATAATACTATACTCTACCAATGATATTGTTGAAAATATTTTACCATGAGAGGTTGAATGATTTCCCATAGGACACCGCCAGCATACTCGCATAGAGTTCACGAGCTTTTTAATTAAAGCTCATCATAATTAAGAACTTGGGTCAATTAAGCTACGAACGTATTAGTGACAAGACTTTGAGGAGTTTTTTTATTTTTGTCAATGTGACACACACATTGAATTCTGATATTTATTTATTTATTTATTTATTTATTTAAGATCACCAACAAGTTTACACTAACATTAAGCTGAAGTAAAACATTTCAAATTGTAAGCATGATAAGTATATACTTAATTATAGGTGACGACAGCATGCATGACGACAACAGCAATACTTAAAATATATATATATATAAAGTTTAAAAGAAAATGTTTGTAACAATAAAAAAAAAAGGATACCCTCGAAAACTAAAATTCATAAAATTTAATTTAATTGCACCTAAGCTTGCCCAACCCGTGAGGGTTTGGCTTGACATTTGTGCCTAAAACTATTTAAACTGTCGGAGAAAATATCGATCTCATTACTTTTCGACTTAGACAGTGAATTATATACTGAGAACATATATATTCTGAGATGATGCCTTATAAATTAATCTACGGTTTTCTTGGAGTTCCGTAACTAAAAGGTAAAAACGGAATCTTAATACTAAGCCTCCGCCGACTGTGTGTCTGTCTGTCGCCAGGCTGTATCTCCTACACCGTGATAGCTAGAAAGCTGAAATTTTCACAAGTTATATTAAAAATAATTAGTGATGTATCACAACAAATGTAACTATTTAATAATTATCTATTAAATAGTTACTTTTGTTGAATGAAGAAAACAAACGAAATGAAGTAAAATAATAGAAAGAACTAGCTGATTGAGTTGCAAATTCAAAACGGAGTATTAATAATGTGCATACCAAGTTCGTACTTGCTTGTTCAATATCAAGATTTCAGGTTTTTTCATTTTGGTTTTCCAGTCAGGTCGAGTGCGCAGATGCTAATACCAGGTTCCTTGCAGGTTTGTCCTCAGTTACAGGTTCCTTTGTATCGAGACCTCATTTCACTTTCATGAGTCTGAAAGCTCGAGTTGAATAAATTAATCCAGACTTAAAGATGTGATTTTTCTCTAAGAGAGAACTTTGTTTACTTTTTATGAAATCATTTACTATGCTTAATGTAAAGTAAATTACGTTTGTAGCTCAAAAATGAACATTCTTGAAAGTTACTTGATTTATGATATAATTTAGCAACCCTTTGTGTCGATAATGAGATCTGAACTTACTCGTGAGTTCAAAAACCATACATATTTATACTATGACATGTATCGATCGTTCAGGAACCTTCACCACATAATTTTGTGATAGGAAAAGAAATAACCACTGGGTAATAATTACATCAGAACCTATTTGTTATGTGTAATAATGATGATAGGAATGGATGGTATCGCATAATAATGCTTGCTTCACCTATTGCGTACTTGGATCCACAAGGTAAATACCGTTTTTATAATGATGGAAACACTATCGGTTTTATAAATTTTATGAAAGACTATCGTTTTCATAAATTATATGAAACATCACCGTTTTTAAAAAAAATATGAGTGGATCTAATTCCTTCCGATAATTTTTTTCGTGTTCGAAGTTAGGCAAATTGAAAAAGTTTTTCTTTGGTCAAACGTATAATCCGGAAGGATCTTCAATGGATAGATGTGAATGAGTTCTGTAGCTTGAGTGGTCCCTGGACAAAGTTTTGGGAGGCCACCTGAAAGTTGGAATATTGTTGTCTAAGTGTCTGTCACGAGGTTCATTGCTTGTAAGTTGTTATTTTTATTGTTATTCACAAGTTACATGCTTACCCCTATAACGTATACAGTATATACGTAAAACACTACAGGAACATTATAAAGTTTTATTACATGTTCCTGCATGTAAGTTTTTGTCACCAATAAAATTGTAAGCAAACTGAGATTCATGAACTTAAAAATCATCGATTTGAATAACAAACTTTTTAAGAAATAGATTCGAGGCTGTGTTTTTAACTGGATAGAACAATAGCTCTAAATATTGAAATTCGTCCAATCGGAGACTTGAATCAACGCTTTACCTAGTTTTATTGAGTTTTGAAAATTAAACTTTAATCAAAACAAAGTTTCCTATATTTCAGTTTTGTTGTAGCTTCTTCAGTGATTAAAATTTACCGTATGTTTATTATACCGTTCTTTTCGAATATCACCAGAGAATAGATGAGATTGTCTGCCTTGCGGAATATGCTGATTTAAATCGCGCCTAATACATGGACCGGTTTTCATTTCTTTCTTCAGACCCTACATTATTTACATGTATACCATACAGCTGCTTTAAGTATGCAACCACAGTGAAGACAAATAGTAGGTATTCTTCGACCCATTTTCGAAAAGTGAATCTGCGTAAACACGTTCGTTGCATTACTATTCGCTAGAGACGCTGCAGTTTTTGCGTTTTGCGAACTTTCGACATGATATTATTTTACTTGCTAGCTTTTGAGTAAGCAAATAGTTATGGTAGAGGTCAGTCGAATTGCAATGATTGCAAACAAAGTTTTAAAACTGAAGCTTTTTTCGTGCAAGCCGATCAAATTAATATTTTCCCTTTATAATAAACAGAGCGAGTCATCGGTTTCAATGGCGCTATTGGAACCGCTGCAAAAACAAACGTACGGATAATATTACTATTTCCAGCAGTCTGATCCACATATTATTCCTATCGGCCTACATTTGTAGCTAACTTATTTATCTGGATTTGCAGGTTTTGATTATGAGCAGATTTTAATTTGTGTACGGTGGCCAGCACATCACGCTACCCATTTCCGGTCAGTCCTCCTTGCTCTATTGCCAAGGAATGACATTTGGCAAGAGCGAGAGAAAAAACGGAAATGGGGTAACCTGATGTGCTGTTGACTGTACACGTGAATGATCAGAATCATCGGATTTTCGAATGAGAACACATTCGGTTCGTTTTCTAGTCTTACTAATATTATAAAGGCAAAAGTTTGTATGTCTGGATGAGCTGTGTTGCTCTTTCACGTAAAAACTACTGAATGGACTTTCATTAAACTTTACAATAATGTAGCTTAAACATCTGAATAGCACATAGGCTACAATTTATAAAGAAATATTACTTTTTGTTATTCAACTTAAGTCCACGAGGACGAAGTCGCGGGCGGCCGCTAGTATTAAATAATATTTAAATAGAACAACATCATATCCGAAAATACATTGTCCTGGTTTTAAAACATGGTTTTCTTCCCTATTACTATTAAACTAAAATGAAGGCACCGAAAACACCTGATCACAAATATCTGTTCATATACCCGACATTTAGTGGGAATCGAACCTACGACCCTTTTTTCAAATTAATTTTACATGTTGGACAGTTTTTTAGATTATACTACAGCAAGGAAAGCTAACCGCTAAATACAAAATCTGCGAATTTTGAATAATGGTGCGTTGACCAGTTTGAAATTCCGAACTTTATTAGGGATTTTTAAATTATCGTACCGGATTTCATTTAAATTTCCTATTAAGTCCCAGGCCCGGTTTCTTAACCGATAATTGCGTTTAAATACCCAATAAAATCATAATATTCTGGTCGTCATGATGAAAGGAACCTGCTGCTAACGTTAACGCTCTGTTAACAGCAGAATTTATAATAGTTTTAAACGCAAATTAGGTTTCCTGGCCAATATTGAAGCCCGGACCACTCGGGCTCGCGCTGGAGTGTTTACTCACTCAGCGCTCATTGTTGGGCGGCACAAACTAAATATTCTTCATAGCTATTGCTAAAACTGAAGGTCTATCGAGGTTAATTAACTGGTCTAGTATTATTGGCCGATGGAGGAGTGAATAAATGAGCTCTGTCCACAAGGCCTCGGCAAACGTAGACTGACTCAAGGGCGCCTATCTGATTTGATTAAATCCTAATACTACTGGAAGCTTGTAATTATTTCTTTAACAAAGACATATTGTCTGTTCATTGGGGAACCCGTCACTTGTCCGAAATTTACTAGTCCCAATTTCATTTGACTGAAAACTGTTGACCAATATTTCATCTGCCAGATGTATTGTTTGACATATTTTTACCTCGTCGAAGTATCTTTTGACATAAGTGTCGTAATACCGAACTACGTTAAACCGAATTTCAGAATAAACTTTTTACTATTGCTCGAAGTCTTTTTTCATCTTTTTTCATTTACCAGATGATTTATTTGGCATATGATCACTTTGCCTAAATCACATTTTACCCAATATTACTAGGCCATTACTACTGTATGATAACGTTCAACGTCTCGTTAACGTCGATTTTCAGCAATTTCAACTTCAGGGCGAATCAGACTCAGTCTACCCTGACACCACGTGGTACTTGTTTTGCCCTACCCCAAGAGTGTAATTTAAACCCGCGTAGGCATGAAGGGGCGAGGCGGCCCGCGGGCTGAGGAGCAGGTGGCTATGAGCGAGGCGCCGCGGCTGAGGCTGGCCGGCTTCGATCCTGTTTGCCTGCGTACATGCTATTAATTTCTTATTTTTTTAAAATCCATATTCCTTGTCTGTAAAATGTTTTCTAATATTGACGCGAACACTATACATCGAAATAAAACAACCGATTCATTCCTTGTCTGCTTTTATGCTGCTTGCATTAAACCCGTAACTTTTTTATGATCGTTTGGTAAACTAAAAATATGGCAATCAAAACAGTGGTCTAATGATTGTTCTGATAAACAATACTTCGGAGAAGTGTCATTTCGGCCAATCATCACTTTGGTAAAACTTTTTGTGGCCTAATGAAACGTCTGGCAAACGATAAAAATCCAGTTGATAATTGGTCAACTGATACAGTGGCAAACGTCATTTCGGGAAAATGAAAAAGATGCCGAACGAAAAAAACCGAAACGTTTTCGGGAAAATGAAATTCGGGATAAGAAAATTCGGTCTTATGATAGGTAACCGTTCATTGTTATAAATTAAACTTCATTTTTATAGCTGCACCCATCTTTAAAAACGTCAAAGTCTCATAGTAAGTTTGATCTGGCATTTCTTTCTTAGAGGGAGCACCGCAAGTATCCATCTATCGAACCCGCAACGAAATGAAAGTTTCCTTTAGTGTAGTACTATATCTTTTTTACTGCTATAAAATATACCTATTCATTTATTCGCTATTATGTACAGTCATTTTAAGATGATGATCACAATTTTATGTCCATTACATAACCTTGCAAGATACACTCGTAAAGTGTGGATGGATTTTTATAGTCAAAAGTACACGAGTTAAAGTACCTAAATGAGCACTTACTCAAATCTTTTTCGCATATTTCCTGAAAGATTAGCCTTAATAGCGTTCATTAGAGCACAAAACTGAATAGTGAATAGGTAAATTCCTTTATCATGTCACTGAAAAGAAGATTGATGACGTCATTCTTGTAACAATGTTAGTGCTTCGTTGTTGTTTTGTTAGTTGAGTTTCTTTCTGGCCTAAGGGAGTATCAAAGACTTTTTGCTCACGGAATTTCAAGCTGTTTTAGAGTAACTAGAAGAAATTTTTCTAAAGGGATATATGTAATTTTTGACTATTTGTCTATTATTTAAAGCATTATCTTTATAAAATGCATTGATTATAATGAAAAAGGTTTATGCATTCATCTTGTGCACCGCCTTAATTTATCTATCTTACCCTGTGGTTGAGTGGTAAAGAATGCCTCCTGGCATTAAGTCCGCCATTTGTACTTCTTATGTGCAATAAAGAATAAGTAAATAATAAAAAGACCCTCTTGAATGTATGTGAATCTCGTACGTAAATGCTGTCTCCCTGCTTGTTCACCTAGTGAAGCTATAATTAGTGATTAAGATTCAGATATCGACAGTTTGTGATCTTCGAGATATATTGTATACTGAAGATGTCTTTTATTGTACGGTACATAACATATAACACAATTTGTATACGTCTTTCATTTAGTAGATTTTCTTTAGTTAATAAACCGTCAAGGTTTCAAAATATTTTTTGATAGGCTAATATTCAAATGAAGATATTTTTAATTGATTGACTGATTGCTTGATTCCCATACCACACTGGGCATTCGCATAAAATTGCAATTCAAGAAAACGGTCCTAAAATATGTTTCAAACAATACAAATAATTTAATTTGTAATGTAAATGATTCGCTATGAGTCGAAAGCCATTTGCCTAGAAAGTCATTATTTCAAGATTAACAAGCTCATTATTTCCAGCAGAAGTAAATGTAAACCAAAATATTTATTTTAGCCGGTGGAGGCCGCGTTATTATATCTAAACAAGAAAAGGTTTTGGGCCACTTAGGTAAACTTAGATTAAAGGTGAGTTCATTTTTTCAGTGGAACTCGAAATATTAAGTATAAATACTGTTCAAAGCGGCCCTTGCAAATAAGACTTATTATTAACAAGAGCTATTATTAACAAGAGCTTTGATACTCACGACATTTTTCATTTACTCACTAATTCGCAAACTAAAGGCATCCTCATAAAAGTACAAAATCAATTTATTTCAGGTTTAGTTGTGACTTGTTTGGTTGAGGGACTAGGTGCAACTTTGACTCAATAATATAATATAATGTAGAAAAGTCAAAATTTACCTGTGTCTGTCAGGTCTAAACAGTGTTGTTTTCGAAACATGCTTCTTCAATCAACGTTCAGAATAAAATTGCTGTAGAAAATATGTTCAATAAAAAAACGAATTGTTTTGCTTTCGACACTTGTCATGCCTGTTGGTAAGCGATGACGAGGCTGATGATGGAGCATGCTCAGCCAGGAAATATCCTATTTACTCTTGCCTTGAAGACTCTTAAGTACAACCATAGAGTCTTGTTTCCGGAAAGACAGTGTGAACGTCGGATCCCAATAAAAAGTATCAACCAAAATGTTTAGTGTTTTTTTTTGTAAGCGTGACTGTGAATTACTCTTTTGTCGCTGTCATATCGACCAAAACATGGTTTTTAAGTTCAAAATGTTTAATAGATATTGAAAAAACAACGGCATGTAATAAACTTTAGCACTCTGGCATGTAGCGCGCCAACTCTCCTGCGACAACACCTCTTTCCGAACTTCGTAGAGATGAGCGAACTTCCAACGACCAAAGTTTCCTTTTCAATAGCATTATATCGCCATCTTCATCTGTTGTTCGCGATTCACGTTCAAGATTGAAAGATAAGGCTTATCAATTCACAAAGCACCTGCTAAAAACTTCTGAAATCTTATGATGTATTACGTGAAGTCTCAATGTAGCAGGTATTGCATTACTTAACTACAAACGTGACGTATAGAAAATGTTTTCTAATATTTACGCGAACACTAAACATCGAAATAAAACAACTCTAATCTACCGCCTGCTCGGAATCCTGTAATATGCTTGATCAATCCCAGAGCGCAGACCAAACCCAGGTCCCAAAGACCTCGTGTAGAATCCGCAAAAGTGTTTTTTTTTTCGATGACGTGTAGAACTTTAAGGTTTGATTTTGTTCAAGTTCAGGGTGTTAAAGTATTTCAGTTTTCTATTCTTCAAACTTATCTAAATGCTCATACAAGCTCTACTTAGTTCGGGATCAAATCAATACTGAGCGTGTATAAAATTCATTTAAATCAATAAATGTCTAGGATATCTGAAAACAAAACTATATAATTATAACAGGTCCTAATACTGGACACGATCACACGACAGAAAAATGGTCCAGAGCAGGAATTGAAACCATGACCTTTGCGCTATCGCCAAATAATAAGACCTTATTTATATAAGTGGCTATTTATTTTGCCTCATCTAAGCAGGTGCTTTTAAATAAACGTAAAACATCCCTGTTATTGTTAAGACAGCGTATTACGTTGTGCCTACATTCGTATATTTAAAATAAACATCTCATTTAGATGGAATCCTTGCGGCTGTCCTCATGCTTGCCTGAATTTTTATTCTCATCAACAAAACGATTTACTTATTTGTTAGGAAACATTTACACATATTGCTCGGAGGAACCTCTGAAGAATTGGCTGGTTTATTTGTAAGAATTCAAAAAAAATTGGTACGATTATAGCCCCTAAGTTGACGGAGTAAGGTTTCTGATGTAGAGTTGGTTGTATACGGAATTGTTCCAATTGCTTTCTTTCTTTTTGTGTGCTTTTAGTACATACACGAAATCTTTGGAGGCGGTTACAGTAAATGAGAAAAATAAGGGTGTTTTCATAACCAGACGGTTTCAGTCACAAGCCTATCTTTTAAGCTGCATATTTACTGTCGCAAGTCATGTTTTGTATGGCAGATAGTGCCAAAAAAACCTGAATTTTTCTACTTTGCTGTAGTAACTTATTTGCATGTTTTAGTCAAATTTCAATGAATGAAAAGACGTAAACTGAGCTAAAGCTTAGCTGTAAAATGATAACAATAAGGCCCTAGGGGGTTGCTCTCTCCACTAAACTACCGAGACTAACACCGCACGATACACTGTGACCGTTGTTTTAAAAAAAATGAAAAATATTTCTTACGCCTATTATAGGCAAACTTTTGGTGGGGCTAGGTTATAGTAAAAATCACAGCTCACACAGCGGTGCAGTCGTAGCATAAAATAAAATGTAACTATACTTACTGTAGTAAATACTGGCTAAACTTACTGACACCGCCTAAACCACCCAAGCACAAAGTAACAGACGTCCGGACCACCTCGCCTAATTACACTTTTTCTATCATTCTACTTGCCTTTTAATTAAATCTTTTCTTCACTCCTCGTGTAGAAAGAAACAGGTGTCCAACCTCTGTCAGTCCGTCAGATGGCAGCACTAGGCCGACATTGAGAAAACTCCGGAAAAAGAATCCGGATTCTCCGGATGTCGGAGAATTTTAATTAAATCTAGCGAGTAGAGACGCGTTCGGACAACTTGATAAAAGTTTTTATCTAATTTGGGAATCCATGAATAAAAGCGAATCCATGGGTGCAGAACAATATAATGTTTAATTAAATTGAAAAAGTGTTTTGGGCGTAGAAGTTCCGGACTGAAAACAGAGAGAGAAATTTTGGAAAAAGTAATGAAATTCCATCCTGCCAATCCGTTAGTGCCAATGGGCATGGTTAAATGAAAAATATCGGATTCATTAGGAATCACATCTAAAATGTAGTAAATCATCGTCAAGGGATGGGTGGGATCATCGCGTTTTTTGTCGGGGTGAAATAAATAAGTAGCATAATATGAGAAGAGTTCAACCGTAATTTGCTGAATCTGAATAAAATTGTTTAAGCAGTTAAAACTTAAAAAAGCGCTACAGCGCTACTTTTGCATCGATTATATTAGCTTTATAATAATAAACAAATTGCAATAACCTCTGGCAAGATGATGGGAGTGCACTCGACGTCATAAGGGCTCCAGGCTAGAATGCTCAAGTCAAGGGTCTTCACCAAACTCTCAATGCACTAACTACTGGACCACTAAGGCCGTTGATAATTGCCACAAACCAATTGCTATGTTTGGATGGGTTGTGGCCCTTATGAGTTAACTAGAACCTTTATCAAGTCCTACAATTTGAATTTGTAATTAAGAGGATTAGGTCCCTGGGATCTATTGAACGTGTGGTTGCGTTTTAACGCAATTGATTAGGGTAAGGTGAAACGGTTTTTGAATTTCTAGCATAATTCGAGAATTCAATTACCAATTAAGTGAAATCTGCGAAGGGAAGAGAAGGGCTAGTACTTACATGATATTATAATTTTTTAGAGTTTTTTTTTTGGCAGGGTATAATAATGATAATTCCGAGAATGACGAAAATGACATTTTTTTTAAAAAAAAACACTATATTTTATAGTTACTTATAGATGCCAAAATCATGTTTTTCCATTATACTTATTAATTTTCTTACAGTAAGTAAATGAGCAAAATTAATATTTTATCAGGTGCCAATAATATCCCATTCTGGTTTCAATAATATTCCGTAATCATTAAGAATTCCTCGCACATTCAACCGCACGTCTGAAGGCACAGAAATTAATTAATTAACTTTAATTTTGTGCTTTAATCTTTAAAGCTTAACTTTGAAGTGGCTAGATTAAACGCCGAACAAGGAAATTGCGGGATAAAGTCCAGGGTGAAGATGGCCAGGGGAAGGACGGCCAGGGGAAGAGGCCAGGGGAAGAGGCGGATGTAAACTGAATTTGTCGGAGTCTCTCACGGAAATTGACAACTAACGTTTGGCTTGGAGTATTTTCCGCGACAGTATTTGCACAACGGCTCCCGGTTAAGAGGACTACTAGACCTAACTGAAATCGAGAATTTAGACACACACACACATAGACAACCGGTATATCGCCATCTATCGGCGCAACATGAAACTACCGTGTCAACATAAAACTACAATGAGATCTCGCCATTTTTCCAAGAGATGTCGCTCATCTAGACTTATAATAAATCTGTAGAGGCCAATTCTGTACATGAAATAAATTTAAAAATTAACAATCAAGAGGTGATTAAGAATTGCTACTGATGCCAAAAATGCAATCAGTAAAATTTTTGTCTGAACAAAAACTACTCGACGACTTTTTTAACGAAATTTGAAACAATTATTCTTCATACTCTTGGGCAGGTTATACCTATGTATACTTTTCGTTATGCTTTAATCAATAGGAGCAGAGCAGTATACAGCTTATGAATCGGAATCATGTGCTACAATTTATAAAGATATATTATTATTTTTTTAACCTAAGACCACGCGGCCTAAGTTGCGTGCGAACGCTAGTCAATAATAAATTAATTACGACCGGAAGGAATTTCACCTCTATTGTTACATTATACCTATTATCTAACTAGCTGCCACCAGAGACTTCGTCCACCTGGACTCCAAAAAAAACAGGTCTATAAAATAGTTTATGGCATATCTCAGATTTAACAAACGTAGGTATGTACAGTGAACAGCACATCAGGTTACTCCATTTCCGTTTTGTCTCTCGCTCTTGCCAAATGACATTTCTTTGCAATAGAGCAAGGAGGACTGACCGGAAATCGGTAGCGTAATGTGCCAGCCACCGTAGCATCATAACATTTTATTAAAATCGCCCAAGCCGTTTCGGATGAGTTTGGCAACGAACACTGTGACAGTGTGTGAGAATTTTCTAAAAAAATAAAAAAACAAAGAAATAAGTTCATTTCAGAAAACATAACGAATTATCAATTGTAAATAATGATATTTAATGATATCATTCATGACCTAAAAACAATTGATAATTTTACTTTACTTTTGATATTACATTAAAGCACCCATAGATCAAACAACAAAATAGACAAGACATTTATTTTATTTATTACTAGCGGCCGCGCGGCCGCCCGCGATTTTGTCTGCGTGTACTTAAGTCGAAAAACAAAAGTTTCATTAAAATCCATTCAATAGTTTTTACGTGAAAGAGCAACACGGCACATCCACACATACAAACTTTCGCCTTTATAATATTAGTAGGAAGTAGGATTAGTAGGAAGTACTAGATATTTGTGGGTTGATGGAAATTTAACTAGAGAGGTGTTGTTGGATTAGTATTTACTGTAAAAGTGACACTGGGTATAAAAACAAAATATTAAAATAATAATGAGACTATAGGTGAATATTTTGTATTTCAATCAAAAAAGAGTACTAGCCTAGTACGTGCGTAAAAAAATAATTGTATGGATAATAAATACCTAGTATTTAGTAATTGTATGGATGGCTGTGAATAAGAAATAGAACTCATTTAATTAAATGTTAAAACTTTTATTTGGTGGGATCACATTATTTTTTATTAATTTTTAAATTTTTATGTTATGACTTGTAACAGACTTGTAAAATGGACTGTAGTCAAGTTTTCACTTTCTGGCCATTTTGCCGGTTAATGTAAGCGTATAAAATGTACAACGTTTAGTTTTAAGCTCAAATATTTAGTGATGGCTAAGCATGGGTTAGTTTTAAGCTCTTGTTAACGAATTATGTTGTTTAATTGAAGCTATTTAGGTGATAATAGTGGATATGAATCATGTTATTCTGGAAAAGCGAGATGACATGCTTATTATAATAATATTTACCTATAATTTTGAAAAATAGTAAAAGCACTGGTTATGATGACATAACTACAGAAATATTAAAACAAATACCAATTAAATTATCTCACATTTTAAGTCACATTATTAACAATTGTATTTCAAAAGGCACCTTTCCTAATAAATTAAAAATAAATTAAAAAGTACAATCATTGTACCTCTTTTCAAGAAGGGTAATAGACGTGATATTACATGTTATAGACCAATAGCATTGGTGCCAGTCATTTCGAAAATATTTGAGCGAGTGATTTAAAGCTCCTTGAGTAACTATTTTGAAAAATATAACATCTTTGCCGAGGAACAGGTTGGTTTTAGTTGACATGCGCCCTGTACATGGACTTAACAAAAGCATTTGATTGTGTTGACCATGGTATATTATTAAAAAAACTGTCTGCGTATGGTATAAGAGGTAACGTACTGAAACTTGTTGAGTCGTATCTGAGTTGCAGAATTCAATCCACTAGAGTCACCAGAATATGCCCTTTTAAAAAAACTGAAATTAATTAATATTCAGAATTTGAAAACATGTCACTTGGCGTGCCACAAGGTAGTGTCTTGGGGCCACTGTTATTTATAGTTTATATAAATGATCTGCCAAAAATCACCAGTCACCAGACAGTATTATTTGCTGATGACAGTACCATTGTTGTATCGGGACCTGACAAAGTTCAGTTAGTACGCGAAGTAAATTACACTATGGACAATGTTATAACTTGGCTAGATACGAACAATTTAAAAATTAATCTTACAAAGACGAACGTAATGACATTTGGAAAAAGAATTCGTGAAATTATTGGAATGGACATTAGGTATTTAGAATATAAAATTGACCAAGTAGATAATACAACTTTTTTAGGTTTAACTGTTGACCATAATTTGGATTGGAAGACTCATATTGAAAAAATGTGCTCGTCTAAACCAGCATTCATATGCCCTCTACATGCTTGCAAAGACAGTAGACATTGACGCCGTTTTGACAGCATATCACGGATATGTCCAAATAGAAGTTAATTAGTTTATCTTTCATCTCGTTTTCCCACATAAAATCATTTCGCTCAATCATTTCCGTTTTCAATTTCTCCTTCTCATTTGCCCACACGGCAAACAGGCAATATTTCTTTTGGATTACATGTAGCTGACCCTGTATCTGGAAGTACCAAGCATGCCGTTTATTAATAGCTAGTTCGCCTGTTGTCGTTTTGAGCCAGAAAGTTACCTTTTTTTATTTATTGCTGATTCTAGACCCATTTTACTGGCCGTCAAAGGGCACTTAACTTCTACCCGAGTATGTTCACCCATCAAACCATCAGGCGTGGCACCCAAAAAAGGTAATTCGTTGTCATTAAATACGGCCCACACGGCTTAATGGCAACATTTTCTTGCAAGCCCAGCTGAGTGAGAGCTACTTTTTCATTGTTCTGGCCATGACTAATAGATTCTACATGATCCAATTTTTTATTGTAAATAATGTCCTTCACTAAGGAAGCACATGGTGTTGTTGCACGGCGTCTTATAACCCTGCTGAAGTTAGACGCAGTGAGGAGAGATCGTCTCATTTCAAGCCATTCTCCGTTGGCTCTTTGCAAAATAGCTTTTCTTTCCACCGTAGCTCGCTCTTCGTCAGGTCTTTTCAAATTTTTCAAGAAGTTTTCTCTCATTTTATTGTATATCTCCTATACAATAAATACCCTGATGGGTTTCCGCATTCCTGGCCAAAGTGTTTATCATTTCTTTTTGAGTGTAAACCAGTCGTCTCTTTTTCTTGGCATACCTTTTCCTCAGTAATATTCCTTTTTTTTTTCTATCTTACCACATTTTCAGTTTTCAGTTTTACGCAGCATGCAAGCATCATTATTTCCAGAAAAACTGCGACAAGCCAAGTCGCTACATTTCTCGCCGGAAGAACGACATAGTGGCGCCACCAGTTCAGCTGTCACTGCTTAATAATGGGTCTTATTACATGGCAATAAAAGTCTACAACCATTTACCAAACTCCTTGAAAGCTGTGCAACGCAAAGAGTTTGAAACTAAGCTTAGGAACATGCTCATTGATAATTCTTCTTATAGCATCAAAGAATACTTTGAAGCTAAATTACAATAAAAAATCGAAATCATACATTTCGTTTGACTGGCACCTCTTATTTTTATTTTTTTTGTACGCCTGTAGACATAGATAGATTTGTAGATTTTTAAATATTCTAGTTGCTTTGTTATTTTTTTTGTTTTTGTTAATGTTATAATTCGTTTTTTATTTTTTATGTGTAAATTCACAATACCTTGAAAAGGTGAATTTATGCCTACCATCTACAATTTTACTGCTATCCTTGTACTTTCTGTTACAAATTTATAGTGAATAAATGAATATGAATATACATGATACCTGTCTATGCATTATATAGATCTATGGTTTCACAACCTGCGACTACGAAATAATTTTGCCAGATGCAGAGCGTTCACTAACATTGAACCAAACTCGTCAATCTGACCAACTGAAGTATTAGAAGTATAGTAACTTTCTTATCAAATTAAACTCTTACTTACTTTTGAAAAGTGTCATTGCAATCTTTGTTTTCTGTGACAAGCCTCGGTCTTTTTCTAAAAATGACTCTAAACAAGTCATGACAGGGATTGGCATGAAGTAGGTCCGTTGGACCTATTTTTCAAAGTAGGTCCATCGGACCTATTTTCAAAAGTAGGTTAATTGAAGCTATTTTTGAAACTAGGTCAATTGGAGCTATTTTCGAGAGCAGGTCCATTAGACCAATTTTCGAAAGTAGGTTCATTGAAGCTACTTTTGAAACTAGGTCAATTGGACCTATTTTTATAAGTTGGTCCGTCGGACTTGCTTTTGTTTGGTACGCGGGGCCATTTCTGTCATATGGGCTAAAATTAGGTCCTACTTTTGTAGAGCCACTTTTAGTACGCGGGTACCTATATCTTCCTCCTTTTAGTTTATTCGAAGGCTATAAATTAAAAATATAGCTTGATTAGGATGACAATTACTAGTAGGACCTTGAATACCTACTTCACTGCCTTATAATAATTACAATTATTCTATGTTTACTGCACTGACTGTGTTGTCTACTGAAGCTTACGAAAATACCGCTTACCTTATAGCATCGTGCATTCTTCGGGCGTTCCTTTTATAAGACATTTTTTTTAATTTTTTGACGAGTTTTCGTGGCCCACCCGTGTTGGTGTACACAATAATCGAGTACTTTTGAAAAAATAATAAAATATTATTTCAGCTAAGCAATGCGTCACACGTCCAACCAACGGCCTCGGCCGGTACTCGTCGCTACTCGAATTCGCTTGTCGCTACACGGCGTCTCACGCACACACGCACACGCACTGTGCCTGAGAACCAATTGAACAGTATGGCGTTTTTTGGAAAATATACGCATTGAATCTCAAAAATAAAAAGATAAGACGACTTTGTTGACTTTTTGGTGAGTTTTCAAACAACCAAAAATATACTAAGAATAGACTTAAATACTACAATAAATACTAAATAAATAAATACAAAAAATAAACCATGGATTTGAACTCGGGACCATAAGATAAGATTAAATAATATATCGGTTGTCTCATAATTACGTTCCTCCACCGCATCGACATCTCTTATCATCGAAAATAGCGGTTGGTTTATAGCATAGTCCATATAGACTTGAATACTTTTAAATAAATGCACAGTATACAAACATAATGTGACTCAACCACCGGTGTCGGAAAGTTGTTTGAACTCAACTGAGAAGAACCGGCAAGAAACTTTCGTGTGGCTACTTTCAAAATTCTGATTGAAAATTAAAGTTGTTATTGGAAATAAAACTATATACAAATAACGTTTTATTGTTATTAAAATTGCCAAATAACTTTCATTCTAATCATAATCAAGCTTTATCCTACGAACAAAAACAAACATAATACAAAAAGGAAAACTAGGTTTTGATCTTGCGACCATGAGTGAAGGCTATTTACGGGTGTGTGTTAATCATGTTCCTCCACCGCGTCGATCTAAACACCGAACGAAAATAGCGCTTAGTTTAAAGCATTGTCCATTTTATGGTAATTTATTTATTAATTCATTTTATAAGACGTTTTTGTTGACTTTTTGGTGAGTTTTCGTGTCCCATGCATTATTATAGCATACGCAATATTCTAACAGTGATTACTAAGCAATTAAATATTATTCAAATGCGGAGCGCAATGCGCGACACGTCCGTCTAGCATCAGGCCTCGGCCGGTACTGTCTGTACACGGCGTTTCACGCACACACGCACACGCAATTTGCTTGAAAACAATTATTGGTGTTTTTTGGAAAATATACGCATTAAATCACAAAACTAAAATGAGCACGCTCTAGTATTTTATAAAACACACATTCTGTGAAAAGAACAGAATGATAGCATGATGTTTAGTACAGTTTTTTTTCATTCTAAAATTTTTTTAGACCCATCTTTGCGATTTTTTTCTATCGAGCCGAATTTGTTAAATCGTGTTTTCAAATTGATAAAACCAACCCTTGAATCCTCAAGAATACGACATATTTTTTTCATCTGGATCACCGAAGTGTAACACTTAATTTTCGTTACTATAAAACTTGGATTTAGCTCTACTAGTCCCCTTAAAGCAATTTTCTTGGTTCACTTTATTTTCTACCCGGTTTCCTGTTTAAAGTTTTCATGTTGCCCATTTGATAGTAAAGTGACAGAGTGGCACGGGGCACGGCTGGAAGGAAGAAAAATAATCTGACAAAGGCCGGATTGTCGAATATGAGTAATTATGCAGTTTTAGTTGAACTCAAAATCGGCCTTCTATTTTGTAAGTTATTTTATTTATTTATTGGTTCACCTACAATTGTACAGTAAAACATAGAATGCATTCTATATGAAAATAATATAAAAAAATCTATATAATTCTAAATATATATAAAAATGATTAAAGGAATCTTCCTTCATCAGTTTATGTAGTCATAATATTCTAGGATTTGGCCTTCCCCGCCCGGTCCCGGGGCCAACCCGTCGATAAACTGTCCTGTACGCTGTTAAGTTGCCATCCTTCGCAAACAGACAAACACCAATATTTGCACAAGCACAACATCGCAAATTCGCAATAGAGGACCAAATATGCAGCGTTTGTTTATAGCTATAACGGAGGGGAGAGGATATAAAGAGATCAATATTTTTAAAAAGAAGAGATGATAACAATATTCGAAAAAAAATTAGTTGGAGGACTTAATGTCAAAATCGAACTCAATATCTAATCAAAGGCTATACAAATTAACAAGAAAGTATTTATAGTAATAGCAAAAAACTCAGATCATAGGTACGTTCTTTATCTGCCACAGTAAGAGCCGAATATTAATATCAGCTTGATTTGTCCCACTGCACTAATGGCGATTGGGGCAGAACAGAATTTGAAAGGTCCCAGGATTTGGATGCAGCCAACTTGAAATCTCTAGACCTATGTTTCAGCAGTGGACGTTGATTGTTGGCTACCTCTTGAATCAGCTGCAATTGTAGTCTATCAAGTTGAAACTATTCAGCTTGAAGCCATTTCATTTTCTAATTTTTGGTTTCCCACGACCACAATAAGTTTAAAAGTTAGCGCTGGTCTAATCTCTCCCCAGCCGCCGCTTAATTTTGTTACAGATACGGCTCTTAGAAACTTGTAATTGTTGTAACAGGTCCGTGTAACTTGTAACGTGCCTCAACTGCCAATAGACTGTAATTCTGGAAATGCCAAATTTGGTGTAAAAGGAGTTTTTTTTCAAATAATTACTCAGGTCATTACACAAGTACATAACAGTAGGTATCAAGTACAATAAACAATTAAACAAATACTACACATACACTTTCATAATAATACTTTATACTACCTTTCCGACGTTAATTCTACTGTTTGTTTTGTATTTCGCATTTCGATAGTTATTCCTTTCGACTTTTCTATGTTTTAATTTATAGAGAGTAGCCTTTTGTGTTTTCCTAAAGCAAAATTTTGAAACAACACTTAAGTTAATCATGACTGAGAAATTCAAGGCCCGTGGTTTATCTAAATATTGAAATTCCGCCAATCACAGCCCTCAGGTTTCAACCTAGGTGCGCTTGAATTTTACATAACCCTATAATTGCCAACTTCACTCGAGAAAAATGATTTCTAGACTTGTGATAGTACAATGAGTATGGACTCCTTGGAGTAGTATCATGTTGCGTTAAAACCACTGAGCTACTGCTGTTTCAAACTTCTTTGGGGCAACTTCAATTATTGGGTAGAAAAAAAGTTGTGAAGATTTGGGCTAGCAGCCAGTCAATTAAAAAAGGTGCCTTACCACCTAGCTCTCTGATTATATATTCTTGGACAATATTTCAAGTTCACAACTTTTTTTACTTGTGCAAAATCATTCTGGTTAAATAAATAGAATGAACCTACATTGTATTTAGTAAAAAAGCCAAATATTAAATGCACAAGGCAACCCTCAGTCTCAGTCTACTCAACCCTTGAAAGCGATTTACCCGTATTAATCCAATTGACTTCGGAAATAGGTTTGCTAATTATTCCAATAGAAAACTAGATGATTTCGGGTTCAGAGGAGCCGCAGTTCGGCCTGACGTGGCCGTGGGGCGGCCGTGGGGCGGCCGTGGGGCGGCCGTGAGGCGGCCGTGGGGCGGCCAATCAGCCGTGTAAATGGAAATCGATCTCAGACAATGGAACTTAATTAAGAAGGATACATTGTAGTTGTGTTGAGGATCTTCTAATGTAGAGGCAACCCTACATCATACGTAGTACGGTCCTTGAAAATTTTATTATATTAGTAAAGTTGGAATTGGATATGCCTGGTCTTTCTGTGCAATAGGGACTATCTATGCTCTGCAATTGAATTTACTGCTTCTGATAGCATTACCATGAGCGATAAAGAGCAGAGAATTTAAATGCTTTAAAAAAAATAAACAGTAGCTTTGTCATCTTTCCTTTTCTTTTAAGCATTATTTCACAGAATGTAATATTTTTCGGACAGGGTAATATTCGAGTACCTATATAGGGGGCTATTTTATGATAATGCACTGGTATGTCTGGCTATTACCTATCTATATTAAAAGTCCTGCCCCCGAGTTCACAAAGAAAATACGTCAATCAAATCAAAAATCAAATATTCACACTCATGTCGTCTAGTAAACAAAGTGCCTACGAGTAGAATAGAACTGAATCAGACAGCTTTGTGAATTCGGGCTTTGACCCTCTAGTAAGTTTGGGGGCAGTTAACCCTTGTGAAAAGATGTCCAGAGATTATTAATAATTTTTGTAACGTTAGTAAAGTTAACTTTGTGTGTGTTGCCCTCGTTGTTGCCGCTTGGGCAGTCATTAATGTATAATTAGACCGTTTACCCGCTCCTTGCGGCACGGAACACGTTAAATTCTAAATTCTACGCTTTTACATTCTTGTGTAATTTACCTGAGGGCCTCACATTTGTTCTAAAATAAACATAGATGTTCCTTTCGACTTGCTCTATATACTATCTTTAGTGATTTTTGAGTTATTATTTCAAATAAACATCTGCGACATTGCGCTGATAATGCAATAAATGTTGAGTTCCTAACAAGTAATATACTATCCCCCTTATTCATAAAAAGGAACGCAACGCTAACGCATTGTTTAAGCTATTGACGTGTTCTGTCACTTACTCGCAAATGGCGGCAGCAACAAGAATGACAGTGACAAATCGATACAAAAGTTATCGTGTTCTTTAGGAGCTGTTTAAGTTTTTATGAATAAGAGGGTTAATGTATATCCTTTCCACAATGAAAACTTTAATAGCTTTCTAACCAGATGTATTTTGTATTTTACAACGAAGTGCTTCTACAGACGTAGCGTGTGAAAAAGTGGGATCCAGTTAGAGTCGCGAGTGAGAAAAGAGAGTGAAGTAAAGGACAATAACGATAAATCAATTTGAATTATTCCACACAGTGCCCCCTAGCCCCAAAGAAAGCCAAACTTGTGCTAGGAGATACTAAGTTAGACAACGGCAAACATACTTAGATACTTTTTTTGTAAATAAGTACATATGAAAAACCCAGACACTTTCAGTGCCTAAGTACACACTTGATCAGGTGAATATAAAACAAAAACAACAGTGAGGTCTTTACTCGTATTATTAAATCGGGCAGATTATAATCTCCCATCCGGGCCTCGTTCAGAAATCCGAAACAATATTTGCCTGAGCCTGGCGGGGATCGAAGATTATTCTTCCAATCATACTAGACCACTGGAGCGTGTTCGAAACGACATGAAAATTATTTTTCTTAATCCTCGGAAATGTCTGGTTCGGTCTAGGATAAAAGTGGCATTAATAATTTAAAAAAATGAGGATTTTTTGAGATCTCTTATAACATTATTTTGTGTATCGAATTGGGTAATGATATTCTGGAGGCTATCAAAGCCCTGCGTCTGAACAATTCTAATGTGTCTCATACAATTTTTTGTCATAAATTTATGAAATAATAGTAAAATTTGAACAAAATATGTATGAAATAATTGTAATAATTTTATTCCAACCTGTTAACTGAATTCCTGTATAATTTTATGTCTTTGTCTCACGATTATTAACTAAAAAAAATCGTGTTGGTTAAATGTGAAAAAACAACTGATGTTATAGATCTGAAAACCAGAAAAAGACATTTGGTCATGTTGTTGTTTTTTCTGGTTTTCAGATCTTTAGTAAAGATACTGCATGGGAAATGCCAAAACAATAATAACACATCACTGGTGTTATACCCATATGTTTGTGTATTACTATGCTAGAAATATCAGGAAAATTAACTCGGTCAAAGCATCAGCGTGGATTCAAGCCTGCACCAGCCGCAAGCCTGGTGCCCACTCTTCTAATTGAAACCCGTATGACAGACGCGGTCTGCGGTGGACGGGCCCGGTAGCGTTCAGTTATACTCAAAATGGCCTGATTTGTTGCTTTGCGCCACATATTTTGATCAGTTCATTTGTATTCAAAATGGTGTATTGATCTAAACCATGTAACGACGTGATGTGTTGCATCTCCGTGCTTCGGAAGGTACGTTAAGCAGTTGGTCTCGGCTGACGTTGCTAGAAGACAGTCGGAAAGCCTACACGAAGGCCTTAGGTGGATTAATAACATCTCATAGCAAGGTTTACTAACCAACTAACGTTACTTAAGCCTCTTCATTAATTCGCACTGGAAAGGATCGCGTTACCTCATAGTTGAAGGCCTGTGCCCAGCAGTGGGTCGCATTAAAACTGTTGTTTATCAGTTAAATTCTTTCAATTTACAAGCTACCGCTGAAAAAGTCGTTAAAAAGCTACACTTACGTCCAGCCATTTGTCCGCCCACGCGACAACTTCCCGCCCAACTAGTGTCTCGTTAAACAGAAATTAGTCAAAGTTCCAGCAGATGAGGCCTCGTTTGTAAATTAATTACGAGTTGCCAGTTTGCGCGGCTTCTTCGACAAATTAGTTCGGCAAGTTATTAAACGTAATAACGTACGGCTTTTGAACGAGAGACCACTCGCGGCTAATTTCAATGCTGTGGTTGAATTTGTGTTTATTTTGATATCAATTTTGGTCTGATTGGTTATTCAGACCGTGCATAATTTAGGGACACGTCACTGCCGACATTTAATTAGCAGGAAACAAAGAGAATGCCATCACTATACTAGTATACAATACCAATATGATGGAGCGTATACCCGCGCGTTATGCCTCATCATTTCAGCACGTCAAGACAATTAACTGAATTCAAAGATTTGATTTTCTTGAGCTGCCGTGCCTTATAATTTTGAATATAATACAATTGCATCATTGTGATCTAGCCGTAAGTTTTGTAGTTCAAATCTGGCGGGAACGCCTAGTTTGTGGTCATCCAACACGCTGCATCCACCTAGGACGGTGATGGAAAACACGGAAAACTCCCAAGCAACCAGGACAAGTAGAACTCGTGGCATGATTACAAGGCTTCTTCAAAACAAGGTCAAAGTTGCCAACTTTGTCCAATCTAAACTGACTAGGCAGACTTGCATCAACATGTCACTTCGATATTCGCTTAAGATTCTGGTCCTAAACTAACAGTGTACTAAAGTGACTAAATCGAGTGAAGTTTTTCTTCCAAACACAACCAAGAACAATATAATGAGTTATATCGATTGCCTCACACTCACAAGGTCCATTTAGGTGGAGTGCTTATGTGATTACCCTGTCATAATGGCATCGGGTCGTCCTTCGGTGATAGATGGTGCGTCTACGTACGTACATACGACGGGCTGCATTGGAAACATTGTGTTTTTACACTTTTCAGTCAAAGTTCTTCCGAATGGCTCTATGACATGATAGAAATACAAACTTTTTTGAGGAGAACATTTATTGTTACTTCTTTGCATAGGGCGAAGGACATTAATTTGTTTGCCTTTTTCATTGATCGCTTACATTTTATCATCATCATCATCATATCAGCCGAACGACGCCCACTGCTGGGCATAGGCCTCCCCCAAAGATCTCCACAACGATCGGTCCTGCGCTGTCCGCATCCAGCGGCTTCCCGCGGCCCTGACCAGGTCGTCGGTCCACCTTGTGGAGGGCCTGCCCACGGAACGTCGTCCGGTACGCGGTCGCCATTCGAGAACCTTTCCGCCCCAACGGCCATCGGTTCTCCGCGCTATGTGTCCCGCCCACTGCCACTTCAGCGATGCAATCCTTCGAGCGATGTCGGTTGTCTTAGTTCTCCTGCGGATCTCATCATTTCTGACTCGATCAAGCAAGGAAATACCAAGCATAGCTCTCTCCATTGCTCGCTAGGTAACTTTGAGCCTTCTTATGAGACCCATAGTAAACGACCACGTCTCACTCCCATATGTCATTACTGGCAACACACACTGGTCAAAGACTTTCGTCTTGAGGCATTGAGGTATTTCACATATATATTATTGAGGTACATTTTATACAAAGTTTCAATTCACTATACTCCATTTATTATAGCATTAGACAGAAGTAAAAATAGGTTCTTTTTAGGGTACACTTAGTGGTAAAAGTACAATAAATATTATAATTTTTAACATTGATGTCGAACTTATTAAAATCTACGGCATATGCTTAATTGTTTCATTTAGAGAAAATAACATCAGAATTTATGAGGCTTTTACTAAATTAATTAATTTTGTCTTACGTGAAACTACTTATAGTGTCGATCTTAAAACCCCAAAAGAAGCAAGGGAGCAAAACGTTAACATGTTTTACGGTGAAATTACAAACTATTTCAAATAATGAATAGAGATCTTTTATTCACGATCCTGACTTCAAATTGCATAATTTGTACGCGAGCATTCCCGTACTTACTTTAAGAATATATTAAAAAGCCTTTTAAAATATTTATCTACTCTTCACAACTCATGAACACCGGTTCATATATTATTAAAATTTAGCTCTTCAAAGAAATATTTTAGTAAGTAGCGGCACTCTGAGTGGTTCAAACATAAAAGCATTCTTTCTCGCGGTGTTATGACATAAAACACAACATGACCTGCTAGCGTCTAAATGTAATAAACGTCCTTTGTAATACTGCGTATTTGTCAATTTAAAAGTTTACGTGGCTCGAGGGAACCTTTTAAATGCCGCTGTCGCTTTAAGTGGTTCACGGTTCATTACTCGAAGAATAAAGACATTCTCCACGTAGTGTTTCAGCAAGCGCCGCTTCGCCTCGCATCGTCTCTTCGCTAATGAGACCATTAGGGCTGTATAACAATGTTTTATAAGGTAATTTTTAAATGTGAAAAATGCGGTACAGTTTTTTTGGACAACTTTCTGCGAAGGGCAGTGTTTCTGTAAGGGTATGACATCGGGGCCTTCAAGAAAGAGCGTATTCCTTTTTGAAAAGCAAGCAATGCATCTCGTGACACCTGTGGTGTTGCAGTTGTCCATTGGCAGAGGTTATTACTCTTCATCAGGTGACCTTCAGCTCGTTTGCTCCATCCTACCAATATTATAAAGGCGAAAGTTTGTATTTCTGGATGTGCCGTGTTAATCTCTCACGTAAAAACTACTGAATGGATTATGATGAAACTTTACAATAATGTTGCTTATACATCTGAATAACACATAGGCTACAATTTATGAAGATACTGTGTAAATTGTTGAAAATATCAAGTAAAATATGAAAATGTACGCGGTATCACGTAGTATGGCATGACAGTTGATGACAGACGGCTGTTGTCATTAGCGTAACTATAGGTGCGCTCCGAATATGCGGCCATGCCCCGGTCCCGCCGTCCAGGACCCCGGCACGCGGTCTACTGGTGGTCGGAGGAGCTGGTGGGCCTCCGGGCTGCGTGCCGAGCCGCGAGAAGGTTCTTCACACGGAGCAGGCGCCGCCGTATACGGGATCCTGCAAATGAAGACCGCCTCTATGAAGCCTACCGGGAGGCGAGGCGGTCCTTCAAGGCGGGGATAGGCGCGGCGAAAGCTCGTGCGCGCCAAGAAATGTTGGAGGATCTCGACAGGGACCCCTGGGGTAGGCCCTATAAGGCGGCACGAGCTAAATTGCGCCCCATCGGCCTCCCAGTCACAGAGAGCCTCCAACCGGCAGTCCTGGAGAGGGTAGTGAGGACACTGTTCCCCGTCTGCACCAACTTTTCCCCCCCTCCAGTAGCGCGTCCGGCGCCACAGGCGGCACCAGTAGGCGAACCGCCGCTCATAGCGGAAGATGAGTTCGGTGCGGTGGAGTTCCGCCTTCGCGCCAAGAAAACGGCTCCCGGCCCGGATGGCGTGCCGGCCAGGGTAGTCGCTATCGCGACCACCCAGATGGAAGAGAAGTTCCGGAGACTTTTCGACCGCTGCTTAGCGGCTGGAAGGTTTCCGAAACTCTGGAAGCAGGGCCTGCTTGTGCTTCTGCACAAGGCCGGTAGGCCACCCGAGAGCCCATCGGCCTATAGGCCCATTGTGTTGCTGAACGAGGTAGGGAAAATGCTGGAACGCATCGTCCATACTCGCCTCGTCAGCCACCTGGAGACTTTTGGGCCCAACCTATCGGAGGCCCAGTATGGCTTTCGGGCAGGGTGCTCAACGGTCGACGCCGTGAACCGCCTAAGGTGGACCACGATGGAGGCGGCAGAGAGGGGGGAGGGTGTCCTGGCTATAAGCCTTGACATCAAAAATGCCTTCAACTCCCTCCCCCACCCGGCCATCGTCGGGGCACTTGACCACTTTAGGGTGCCCCGATACCTCAGGGACCTCGTTGAGGACTACCTCCACGAGCGGACAGTGGCGTACACCGACAAAGACGGGGTGCTGAGACACCACCGAGTCGAGGCGGGCGTTCCACAGGGGTCGGTCCTCGGACCGCTCTTGTGGAACATGGCCTATGACTGGGTCCTCCGCGGCGTCCTTCTCTCGGGCACAAGTGTCATCTGCTACGCGGATGACACTCTTGTCACAGCTCGGGGGAAGAATTTCGCGGAGGCCGCGAGGCGCGCGGAGATCAGCGCGGACCTGGTCGTGGGCAGGATTGGCCTGCTTGGCCTGGAGGTGGCGACGGGTAAGACCGAGTCCATTTATTTCCCAGGGCCTCGGCACCGTCTAGCCCCCGGCGCTAACATCTGCGTCGGGGGGTCCCGGGTTGAAGTCGGGTCAGAGATGCGCTATCTCGGCCTGACGCTGGATTCGCGGTGGCACTTCGGCCCGCACTTTCGCGGGTTGCTGCCACGTCTCCTGAAGGCAGCGGATTCATTCTCGTATCTGCTGCCTAACCTGGGTGGACCGGGCTCCAAGTGCCGGCGACTATACGCTGGCATCTTGCGTTCTATGGCACTCTACGGGGCGCCAGTCTGGTCCGACTCCCTTTACAAGAGGGAGATCGTTTCCCTCTTGCGGAGGCCTCAGCGGGTCATAGCGCAGCGGGTCGGTCGAACCTACCGAACGGTAGCCTTCGACGCAGCTTGCGTGATTGCTGGGACACCTCCGTGGGAGTTCGAAGCCGTGGTGTGGGCCGATGCATACTGGGATGTCTCGGCCAGGAGGGCGGTAGGTGAACGCTACTGCCCCGTCGAGCGGGATGCCGTGCGGAGGAGGGCCCAACAGGGCCTTCAGGAGCGATGGGCTTCGGCCCTCGCTCTAGCTCCGCACGGACGACGAACCCTCGACGCGCTCGCCCCGGTACTCAAACGGTGGCTTGAGCGTCCCCACGGTTCCGTCTCCTTCCGGATGGCGCAGGTGATGACCGGGCATGGTTGCTTCGGGTCATACCTGCATCGGATCCAAAGGGAGGAGACGCCTTCCTGTCACGCTTGCGGCGCTGCGGAGGACACGGCACATCACACCCTTGCGGTGTGTCTGTCGTGGGCTCCGCAGCGGTACGCGTTGGTGGTGAAGGTCGGCCAGGACCTCACGCTCCCTAGTATAGCTAAAGCTATACTAGCGAGCGAGGAGGCCTGGAAGGCATTTGCCGCCTTCTGCGAGCAGGTAATGACAGAGAAGGAGGCGGCGGAGCGCGAGCGTGAGAACGATCCTCTCGCTAGCGCGCTCCGAAGGGCAAGGAGGGGGAGGAGACGGCGAACAGTTGCCCGTGGTCTCCGCCCTCTCCGCGGGAGGGCCCTGCTGGCGCGTGGAACGGGGGTTCCGGCGCCGGCATTGCACAGGTCTCTCCCGCGGTCCGGTATGGACGGCTCGGCGTCTTCGGCCGTACCTGCCACCTCCCCTGGAAGTCCAGGGAGAGGAACCGCCTGGCTCGCCGTGTAGGCGGGCTCCGCTCGGGAGTTGTTATGGTGGAGGGCCATTGGCTAGTTCCCCACGACACTCTCCCACTTAAGAGCGATGAGAGGAAGCCGTAGGGTGTTTAGTGGGTATGCCTCTGGGCGGCTTCTTGTTCAAGAAGTCCTCCCCAGATGGAGAGCCCCACAAAACCTGTCCGCCCCCCGGTGGATGGGTATGCATAAGGACACAGGGTTGACCCATAACATCTCGGGTCAGCGGCATTCACCCTACGAAAAAAAAAAAAAAAAAAAAAAGGTGCGCTCCGAATGAGAAGGGTTTAACATCGGACTCAGTGGCTGAACTAAATCCCACGCGGACGAAGTCGCAGGCGGCCGCTAGTATATCATAAAAAAACTAGTGTTTTATAATTGTTATTGAACTACCCGCTACCCGGTTGGCTCATTTTATTTTATAACATAACGATATACCCAATAAAACCCTCTTCATAGCTTGGTGAGTGATTTCCAGCTGTCCTAGACCCCGCCTAGCTACCTAGTGGAAGTGGCATTGAGTGATGAGCTGATGACTGCTGGGGCAGAAAACTCTTGAAATGGAAACCAATTGATGGCTGACGAGATAAATGTCAATTTATGGCCCAAAAAGTATCACAAAATGTTTGCTTTACTTAATACTGGGGTCTACATTAGTGTTGCCGAACTGTTTAATTCAATCCGAATACTTTATACTTTTCCCATATTTGTAGTTAGTAACCATTTTGTTTTAAGTAATGTTAGTAAACACAATTTCAGGTTTTAGAAATATTGATACTACTATTAAATTTTTGATCTTGAAATTACAGTATGATGATAGAACTTTTACATTATCGGTACCAAAATCAAGCATTCAGAGTAGCTGTTAAATTTTGTTTGAAGGAATATTGAGTTCGCACCCCTAAATAGGACAAAAGATGAGCAGAGCAGCCACTACTCGGCACTAGCCCCGCAGGCGTTTGTTTGAAGCCGCCGACGCGTCATGCTCATTTACCATTTAAACCAGAAATGTTGTTACCTGCATGCTAACTGCGGTATTTATATGATTCTGCATCGAATGCAAGTTGCCTTCACTCTTATGTTGACTGAAATGTAAATACACCTTATACAACGACAGTCGCAAACAAGCATGCGGCGGACCGCCGGATCGGTTACCGCAGCCTATGGACACGTGCAACACCAGGGGCATTACTCGCTCGTTGCCGACCCTGCAGGAACCTTTTCAAACCCCTCTTGAAGAACTCCTTGCTGTAGCTCATCGGGAAAACCTCAACATGGAGTTCGTACCTATATTTATTACTATTAATACCTTTTGAGACTACTGAGGGCGTCGTGGCCCAGTGGTTAAATACTCTGGCTCGGAACCCGATGGTCCCAAGATCAAATCTGGCCGGAACACACATTCTTTGTGTTTGTGTACAATATGCGGCTTACTCTCTGATGGAAAACAAAAATGTAAAGCTCAAGCAACCCGGATAACGGCGGTAGGCGCGCTCCTTACCACGTTGGGTTCAAATTCCCTCGGCGAAATGTGAGCTTCTGAATGTTCCGTCCATCATGACGGCAATGATCAATGTGCCTCTGACTAACGCATTAGCGATATAGTCATGAGAGTATGAATGTGTGTATCACTGCTTATATTAGAAAACACTTCTGGCGTAGTAGCCCTAACACTATAAGTGATAGGAGTGTAAATCGGACCCAAGTGGGTGTTTAAACTGTGCGTCATGAAAGCACCTGCCTCCAGGTGGAGTGTTATCACCTGCTCAATTTAACATTCAATCACTTAGCCTGATCGCTGTTCGCCACTCCACGAATAAATCACGGTTAAGTACGTACTCACCCAGTAACCGAACCTACGTAACTAGTAAGAGTGGTGCGTTACACGAATCTGCCTAAGTAACTGGGGCGCGGTGTAAATACGAAAATAGGTTGTTTACAGAAACTAACTTTTAATGGCGTTTGTTCATTTGATAAACGAATGTGATTATTGTTCACCGAGATTTGTTGCTGGCTTTGTAGAAAAACTAACTTTTATTTAAACAAGACAAAGCTACGATAAAAATTACAAACACAATCCTTTACCACTAAGATATTTGGTTATTACTTTGGTCAGTATAGTACCAAAGTAATTGTAGTTAAAGGAAAATTCAGGACAAGCGTTTAAACAAACAATAGCCTTTTTACGTTCCATCGATGGGCATAGGCCTCACCCCAACTATGAGGTGACGCGAGTCATACTCCCACACGCGGGCTCAGAGCGGACTGTTGAAGAAGACTTAAATTAGTAGTAACCCTAACCCTAACTGTCAGATGGTACCAAGCCGTGCTAAAGCTCAACGTCTAATGACCCACTGCACAACGAAAATACTTCACTGTTTTTTGATCGCGTTGCTACGAGGTAAGGGGATGGTTCACGACCCGAAAAAAAGCAAAAAGCCTTGTAAAGCATTACAAGACGATTTTAGCCAATCCACTATCACAACTGAGCCATGGGCACCTGCAACCAGCAGATATTTAGGTATGTTTTATGTTAATTTAAGAGTGCGTATAAACCCAGCAAATTATTAAAATTCACCCGCGCCCCCCTCTCTGCGAACACTATCGCCCGCCGAACCACAATACATCTCTCTCGCTCGCTCAACGCGCAGTTTCCGTAGTATACGTAAAACAATCAGATAACACAGTGGGCATTATTTTTGTGAATACATTACCTACATTTTAATGTGTGTAATTTTACTTTGTATATAAGTTGAATGTTATGTTGTAGATAGTAGTCTCATCTTTTAAATTATTTTTAAGGATCGGTATGCAAAAGGTCAAAACAGGACCCTATTACATAGACTACACTGTCTATCTGTCACCAGTTGTTTTTTTCACAATAAATACTAAATAGCAGCCGCCCGCGACTTCGTCCGCGTGGACTTAGCTGTATCTGAAAAAAGACTTTCCCGCTTTTCTGTAGAAATTTTACTGATTTTTCTTTGCTATAAACCTCACGGAGCCCGAGACCATTCCAACGAATGCAAAACCGTGGAAATCGGTTAGTGCGTTCTGGAGTTATAGCGTCAGGAAGGAAAACACGACTTATTTTTATTTACTAAAAAATATAAATAAAATATTTTAAAGTAAATACACAAGCGGGTTTTTTTTGCGTTCTTTGTTCTATATTAGTGACGGTACTAGGTGGACGCATTTGTTTATTTATATGTCGTCACGCGCATATT
Source organism: Udea ferrugalis (assembly GCA_950022985.1). Taxonomy (NCBI): domain Eukaryota; kingdom Metazoa; phylum Arthropoda; class Insecta; order Lepidoptera; family Crambidae; genus Udea; species Udea ferrugalis. Next base: position 209,296 of record OX465527.1, on the reverse strand, counting down.
TGGCAACATTGTCAATTCGCGCGCACACCTGGCAACATTACGTTTTTTTCACACTTAAGTCCATAGAGTAGAGTAATAGACTGCTTTAGTCTCTGGATGACACGGCACTCTTTTCTGATTGGTCGATTTTGGTGGTAAAGTGCAGTGAACACAGTGTGGTGGCGCTAGTATCGATTTAGCAGTTTTGGCGCGCTTTCACGAGGACAGAGTCGAACAATGGATTCCGATACGCTCAATACTTTTGCTTTGTTGATTATCGAACCTGTCATGTTCACCGTACTCTCCTACCGACGTGTGTGATTCCTAAATTTATTAAGAGTGGATAGCTACTTGAGTTTCACTGAGTTGCTTCCCGGCAAGGAAGCCCCCATACAAGATGCCGGTGACGAGTTGCCCACCGCTCGGCCTACCTCGCGCCGACATCAGAAGTGGGATTTGCTCAAGCCCCATCATCGTCGTTTTCAAGCACCGTCGCGTCGTGGAGAACACGGCCACATTGCTTCCCATTGCATCAAAAGAGTAAACAACAGTGCGTAATTGCGTTGCGAGCGGGCGTTGACCCCGGCGCGCGCCAGCGGTTAATAACTAGAGTTACGGGTCAATTTTTGCGAAATATGGTATGATGGTGTCTGAGGTGAGCTCACTCAATCAGGTGAGTCGTACCCTTTTTATTTTGATGTGTTGAATGTTGTCTTGTGAAGCAAAATATAACTAGCCGGTTTTCGGAAGTGCGTATAAACGCGCGTACAAATCGTATGCACCATAGTTGACAGGCATTATTTACATTTGATATTTCTTATTTTTAGCGCACAAGAGTACCTACCTACCTATGCAGCTATGCCGTATGACATTGTGATAAGTGCGGATATTTTAAACTAAGAACTGACTTTAATTTATTGGACGCATAGTCGCGGTAATGAAAAAAAAATTATCATGGCAGTTTTCAATGACCAAAGTTGTAGATTGTTAAATAAAGACATTCCGTTTGCATTACGAGATAATAACAGTTTGTCACACGAGGAGGGTGACAAAATAGGTGAATTGAAAAATTGCATGAAGGTCTGACATGTTTAGTCCATAATTAATTGTGCCTAACTAACGCCTTACCTCCTTATTCATAAACACTTAAACAGCTCTTTAACAACACGATAACTTTTGTAGCGTTTTGTCACTTTCATTCTTGTTGCTGCCGCCATTTGCGAGTATGTGACGCAATACGCTAATTGCTTAATTATTAGTCTACAAAAGCGAGCGAGATATAGGTACCTAGTGCGTATTCATGACCAAATTGCACGTTTGCTTGCATGGTGTGAATTATTTCCCGTGTTGAGATTGTGCTTGTGGATTTAATCAGATACCGAAACCGAGATTGATATTACGGAAGCAAGACAACAAGCGGCTCGCATTATTAAAAGTAGTGCCTATTATTTTTTAAAAAAAAAGAGGTTTTGCTATGTCTTTTGACTGTAATAAATAAGGCAAAATTTGATAAGTGGGTTGTTGATGATTTAGTTCGACTAATCGAAGTTATAAATGTGATAACTAACGCCTTAGAAGAATGCCTCAAAGTAACGTACCTGATAGTGCCTAATTAGAGATTTCGTTACACACACACTCATGCATGGTGAATTATTTTAAGTTGCGTGTGCGTGTTACATGCTCCAGCGTAGTTGTAACTGCGATCTACTCATAACCATTCTGGGCGTGATGTGGAACTGGAGCTGTAGCCGTGCAGCGTGAGCGGTCCATGGGGACCTGGTGGTATGTCCATGGGGACATTGTTGTTGGTCCATTGGGACATTGTGGTTGGTCCATGGGGACCTGGTGGTTGTCCATGGGGACATTGTTGTTGGTCCATTGGGACATTGTGGTTGGTCCATGGGGACCTGGTGGTTGTCCATGGGGACATTGAAATGAAATGAAAAAAAAAAAGAAATTGTGGTTGGTCCATGGGGACCTGGTGGTTTGTCCATGGGGACATTGTGGTTGGTCCATGGGGACCTGGTGGCTGGTCCATGAGGACCTAGTGGTTGATGGTCCATGGGGACCTAGTGAGAAAATGATTGACAATGTATTGAGCTGTGTTTGAAAATTTAAGAGTGTTTGTGTGTAGATGTTGTTTTGTCTACTACACACGTTGTATGTTTACATTGAGGTTTTCTTTTGATCAATTAATCTTGACATGTGTTTTAACCCTTTAGTCAGGGCTAGCCGAGCGCGCAAATAATCCAAGCTGTGTGTGCGTTTTTTGTCACAGTATAACCAGTATGGCAACTTCATACATACGCAGCGAGTGCAGCTTGTTTGTGAGCGCGTCTGAGCTGGCTCACGGAAGGTTTTATTGATTCTAACGATACTCAAGTCGCGGCACTCGTAGCCGAACCGTATGTAAGTCCGTGCGCACCTAAGTGTTTCGTTTCTCGCGTACCGTTACCGCTCGCGTAGCGACAGCCCCACATGTTCAGGTAATTTTTGCTAACTCGGGGGCCGAGTTGCCCTATTTGTTTTATTGTACTATGTGTCTGTTACAGGTATACACGAGGACGTGTAACTAGTCAGGCTGGCCGTGTCGTCACGCGCATATTTGGCAACATTGTCAATTCGCGCGCACACCTGGCAACATTACGTTTTTTTCACACTTAAGTCCATAGAGTAGAGTAATAGACTGCTTTAGTCTCTGGATGACACGGCACTCTTTTCTGATTGGTCGATTTTGGTGGTAAAGTGCAGTGAACACAGTGTGGTGGCGCTAGTATCGATTTAGCAGTTTTGGCGCGCTTTCACGAGGACAGAGTCGAACAATGGATTCCGATACGCTCAATACTTTTGCTTTGTTGATTATCGAACCTGTCATGTTCACCGTACTCTCCTACCGACGTGTGTGATTCCTAAATTTATTAAGAGTGGATAGCTACTTGAGTTTCACTGAGTTGCTTCCCGGCAAGGAAGCCCCCATACAAGATGCCGGTGACGAGTTGCCCACCGCTCGGCCTACCTCGCGCCGACATATAAATAAAAGCTCCCCGGTGTCATGATTTGACTCGCCTTTTTTTTCGTGGGGAAATCTTCATGCATACCTCGCCGCCCGGGGAGACGACGAAGTTATGTTGGACTCCTACCGACTAAAACCCCGCGGCCGCTACCACGCGCCTCAAGGCGCTTGCACTGGCCCCGCAACCCCACGTGTCGCCCTTACGGGCCTCAGCGAGTGGGTGGCTAGTCCACCACACTGCCACTCCTGAGTTCTATTCGCTTCCCGGCGGTTGGACCCTACCACCGGTACTAAGCCCCCTCGCAACGCCAAGGTGAGAACTCATGAGGGGGTGGTTTGACTCTCCTCCACCAACTGAAGACGAATTAAAGGGTCGCATCCCGCCTGGCGCGATTGTCAGCGATTATAATAATAGATTTTCAATTGTATCTGGTTTATAGGGCGTTGAAAGGTGAATGAAAAATGAAAATGAATGCCAAAAACATCATCTTTATTTCAAGTATGTAAATATTATACGAGGGTCATTCAATAAATACTTACTTAGCCTACAAAAAGTAAAGGAAAATTTTGGAAAATGGCAATTTATTTTTCAACATAGTCTCCATTCAGTTCGATACACTTAGCACAGCGATGCTCAAACTTTTTTAACCCGTCCGAAAAATAGTTTTTGTCAAACTCTGCAAAATAGGCCTCCGTGGCGGCAATGACCTCCTCATTTGATCCATATCTATTCCCGGGGAGTGTTTTTTTCAGATTAGGAAACAGAAAGAAGTCTCATGGGGCCAACTCTGGAGAATACGGTGGATGGGGCAGCAATTTGTAGCGCAATTCGACCAATTTGACCATGGCAACGGCAGACGTGTGAACCGGTGCGTTGTCGTGGTGAAACAACACGTTTTTCTTCGCCAGGTGGGGTCGTTTTTTCTTTAATTCGGCGTCGAATCAGCCCAATAAATCGGCATAGTGAAGCCCTGTTATAGTTTTACCCTTCTCGAGGTAATCGATGTAGATCAAACCTTGTGAATCCCAGAAAACGGTGGCCATAACTTTTCCGGCCGATTTTACAGTTTTTGCCTTCTTTCCAGCATGTTCCCCGGTCTGAATCCTTTGTTTTGATTGCTTCTCGGTCTCTGGTGTGTACCAGTGGATCCAGGTTTCATCGACGGTCACAAAACGACGCAAAAACTCCGCGGGATTCCGCTTAAACAGCGCCAAACACGTCTCCGATGTGGTCCCACGGTTGCGCTTGTTGTTAGTTGCTTGTTTTTTCTACATTTAGTGCGTCATTGTGGGAAGATTCATGGCTACACTCAATTCTTGAAATTGTTCTAAGCCAATGCCTACACTAGTAATCCCAGTGACAGCGGCTGTGTTTATGTCTAGGTTCTGGGTTGGTTGTGGATCTGACATGTTCAGTATGAATTCACCTCTGCACATATTACACGAAAGTTTCAGTTTAGAATAAAAACCCACTTTACCCACGTTTCTCCTGTGATGTTTAAGTTAGATAGAGTGCAACCGAATTGAGGAGCATGATTCGATACCATTTTTATTTTTTCAAAAAAGTACAACTTGTCTATTATCACTCACTCTGCTGCATCGTACAAATTTTCAGCCTGATCTTCATTCTGAGCTTGTGGCCGACTACTTAGAGTGCGTCGTCGCTTCAATGAACTGTAATGCAAAAGTTCAGCTATTTCCAAAAAAAAAAACATGCAGAAATGACACAGTAGAAAAAAAATAATGCGGAAGCCATATTTTACGGAATTTATGTTAAAAAAAGGCACAAATTACCCACTATTAGGAAAGTCATTTGCAATTAAGCATTAAAGTACTCGTAGCAAGTGGCGTTCTGAGTCAAAATATCGCTCGGCTCATGCGTTTTGTGGTTGCAGTTCTAACCACCCCACCCAAATCCACCCTTTTCCGTCGGTATCGGATTTATTATATATTTACAGGAGAGTGCAAAGCAGCGGCCAGGCAAAAAAGTAGGCGGGAAATGGTTAATTTCGGCGTCTGTTTGCGCTTAGTTACTTTCATTTAAGAAAGGATGGTTTGGAAAGTGATAACTTTATCAGAAATTATCTAACGTTATTTCTCAAATGACTATTTCCCATTCTTTATTTTTCTAATGACAGGTCTCCACTAGTTTAAATGTTATCGATTGTACTGTAAGAATTTAGGCGGATACTTTTCTGGAGTATTCTCTTCATTCCTCGAGTAATCATTACGGTAAGTATTTTTTTCTGGCTGACAATAGTCTGTAGACATAGGCTGTCTATTAGGGTCTACATTTCCCAAATTCAATGTTGTTCTGTAAAATAAACACAGTACTTAGTATATTTACTCATGTGGTAGTTACTGTTATTGTTTCAGCCAGCTTCAACTTTACTAAAAAAAAAAAAACCCAAGATGGAAAAGCGAGTATGGATACTATTTTTAAAGAAACCTACATAGTCGACGACGCGCATGCCTCCACAACTTCATTTTGATCACATCTGTCAGATTGTAAAATATTTTGAAATACAGCAATTCTGAAAATTAAATATTATTTGAAAACAATTTACTTACAATAAATACCTACCTGGTGGATTGAAACAAATTCCTTCGAAATCAACCTATTATTTGAAGAGACCAACTAAAGTCATGTGATTACTTAGCATATACTTTACACCATCTGTTTACGTCATCTTACTAGATCGACTCAAATGAATTTATTTCTCTTAAAATACAATACAACATACCTTCGACAATTAGCCATCCTTTCAGTTTGTAACTTTTTTAGCTCTCGTTTACTAAGTCTTTTTAAAGTCCTCTTCTTTTTCCCCATTTCACTATTTATTTTGAAACTCGGAGCAGCCAAGAATTTGAGCGTAGTCTTCTCGTCTCAACGGAGCGATCGGTACTGATGTGTGAAATAGAAATATGTGTCAAGCTTCACAAACGTGCGACGGGAGATGGCTTTTTCCGCGGAATCAAAACGTATTAAGTGCCAAAAGTGTTTAATCGTTATAAATCCAAAACTAAAAGGAATTTTAAAAAATGACTAGACATAGCCCTTACTTATTTTTCAATATAATTATTTATAAAAAAATTGTCATCATAGTAATTGCCATGTCCAGTATAAAACGAAAAAAAGGGAAAATCAGACGTAACTTCGTGATTTTTTTTTATCGAGATAATTTAATTATTTTATGTTTTTGATCAAACACAACCCTTGAAAATATCATGTAGCGTAACATTTAATAAATTCATAAAATTTCATCTAGTATTTATCACGTACAATCAAGAAAAAGATTGGTAGTTTTGCTTTATGCGCACTCTTAATAACAGCGCCTATGTATGTTAAGTATTAGACAAAAGTCTTAAAATGCCATGTAGGTATATGTTTAGTCTAAGAGAATTCAGAGATCAATAAAGATTTTTTCCTTTTTTTTTTCATGTATTTTAGGTAGGTATAATGAGCAGCCTAACACCCTACATATGGGCCTATTAATCTAGGATTAGATAATCTTGATGTAAGACATTCCAGTATTCATTTAACATTTATGCAGGCCTTCAAAATGAGATTGACCAGCAAAGTAGTTCTCAATTACTGTGCTTGTCAACCCCATATCTGGACCTCACGACTGCTTCCCATCAGGTGGAGTGAGGTCATCTTGAAGACAACTATAAAAAAAAAAAAAAACATTTAACAAAATTCAAATTGAAATCAGTAGAATTTCGTTGTTTGTGTAAACCACTTGAGTTTTCTCACCACTTCATCTCGGCATAAATCACCACAAACTGCAGGTATGTACTAACTATTACACACGCGCATGCGTAAGTTACGAGTGAATCATACTCGTACCTAGAATTTGCTTTCGTGACGGTGCGCAGAAAGTCGTTAAAATCTTTATAGCGAAGTGCGTAGCATACCACTTCCGCTTGTGTGTGTGGGAAAACGGGCTGTGATTAAAATGTACTTCAAAAAATCACGAGTGTATACACACCTGTGTTGTGCCTTGATACGCTCGTGACCTGAATGAGAATGACCACTTTAAATTAAGTGGCCCTCGAAAAAATCATCAACACCTTTGATCAATATGTTACAAACAAACAAACAAACAAAAACATTTATTTACGAAGAATACAGTTGAGCCTTAAGATGGTAGTGGAATATCTTGACAAAGTATTCGGCCTGCTAGCAGGCGTGCAAATTGTTAGTAAGTAGATACATCAAATTGGGATAATTTAAAAATAAGGATAAAAACTTAGGACTAATACTACTTAAACCTACAAATTATTAATAAAATCTTAATAGAAAACTGAATGTAATATTACAAATAATAATTACAATAATATTACAAACTTATAACACAGTACACGGAGAACAGTAAAATATCTACATAATTATACTACATAGTCTTTATTTGTTAGGGACATTACTACATTAAATATTAATTTTAAGAGGCATTTGCTGCTGATTTACCGGAAAAAAGGATAAACCCCGTACATTCCAAAACACCCTCGATTAAAGCCAACCAAAATACGCCCGTTGACTAAGACTATGCTTGTTGTTGTACCAGTACTCAGTCAGGGTAATGGATTAAATAAAATGAAAATAATACTATTACCGTGATTTAGTAGCTAAAATTTAGGGAGGCAATCTTCATTCTAGGAGGTTTAAAAATATTTGATAAAATCCAAAGTTCCATTTGAGAAAATAAATGTTTCTTTTTGTTTCAGATTGGATGATTGCACGTTTCAATCAAGTAATTGCAGTGATTGTATCTGAACTCTACATTATCTGGTGAGTGAATTTACGTTTTACGTATTTGTACCAAATATATAACATTATTTTTGTACTTGCTGGCAATACAAAAAAACAAGATTTCAAGTATTTTATTAGTGTACTTATATCAATTTCGAAATTCATACTTTAAAAAGTATGCCTATTTGCCTTCCCCCAGTATCAAATTTTCCGCGTCAGTTTCTCCATTATTCTTTCATAACCACCTTCTCCTGACAACACACAACACAAAAGAATTAGCGAAATCGATCTAGCCGTTTCCTCGTCATGCCTCGGCCAAGGAAAATACTCGTACGTACTAGTACTTATAATATAAATATTTAGTTTACCTGCATGGACTATCACATCTTGAAGGTCTTAAAGTCTGTAACTAGTTCATTCAACACAATTCCTGCTAAAATTGCCCCTAGAGAGCGGGTCAAAGGTGGATGAAGATAATGCTCTCATTATGAGGTATTACAGCTATTAAAGTGTTGTTTAATAAGAGTGGCGTTGTGACCAGTGTTAATGCAGTGTAATTTAGTTACATTATCATCAGGTATCGTACAGACAAACAGGCTCACCCACCAACAAATAAGTTATATCAACCGTTTTGTTACTTATTTTTACATTGTTTATCAATTCAAACAAATCTTTCTTTATCTGGGCGTGTCTCGTCTCGAGCTTGTGAGCAAGGCAACTCCTCACAGGAGGACACTTATAGGATAATGTTGTCAATGAAACGCGAGACACAATAGACGTCAGTAGTGTTTTCCGGAAAAGGAGCCGGAAGGGAAGGCATGTGTCTTGTTTGTGTAGGAAAATGGGACTAAATTGATTTGATGGTATTTTGCAACCATTTTGATGTATTCACTGTAATGTATACTTGTAACAAGTATCTAACTGAGTAGGTACACTGATGTAAAGGTGTGAGGTAATAATACGTTCAGCAAAACCTTTACAGACCGCCCGATTTTGCTTGGTGTCTTTATTTATAAAACCCGCTTTAGTCTACGTATTTGACATAGGTACCTAAACAACACCCTAAATAATTCAGATGCATTTTAATTATTTTCACAAGGTCAACTTAGTTTCACTTCTAAGTTGTCAGTGCTAACACTTTCCTAACAAATACAATCGCCTGGTAACTACAAGTTCTGTGATCGTCGCCTTGGCCCAGGGGAGCGGGGACCTAAGAACGTCAATCAAGTTCTATCGGCGACGACGGTACTACCTATATCGATACACGATGACGAGCACTTGAATACTCAAAGGGAGTACGCTCTCCAGTTGGGAGATCGATTTCAATTCATAGACTCCTCTGATTGCTGGCTGGAGTAGGACGCGGAAAGCACCGTACTATCGCCTGGAATTCCGTTACAACAATATCATTCATTTGAACAATGCCTGATCGCCAAATAGTTCCCGTTTATTTCCTCACACTAACCAAACTCGTGTTACTTGGGCAAATATTTATAATTATTCGTCCTTTCCAGAAATGACAGGGTCACAATGGTCATCTTCCGACAAAAACTCCACGTTGCTCAACGCCTGCACGTGACCGGCGATGCGGGGGTTCCTAAAAAGGTTATACTCTGCCTTACTGCCTGTTACGGGATCCCCATTAAAAACACCAAAACTAAGCAGGCACTTTCACTGGCTTATAATAGCCCAGCATACTTCAAACTTCATTCCCATCCATTAGTTTACATAGCGCAATTCAACTTGTTGGTTCCACTATGGCGTCCATATCAATATCATCATACTGTATAGAGGAGTAACATTATAAATCATATCAGATACGATGCAAAACAGAAACATAGTAGATATATTACATTTATCGTGCCGTAATTCTTGTAAAGACAAATGTCCCCAATTTGCAAGTAGAGGCGTGGCTGCCATTACCGTCTTCATAGACCGAGCTCTCCCTTCCTCAGTGCCTGCTGTGAAAAGCCATTCGCTGAACAATTTATAAGATATATTGCTGTTATTTTATTTTTTAAAGATTATTTTTGCTTTCGTGAGATCTGCATCACAGATAGACGGAAAAATCTTTGTTTTTTCGGAAAATATGCGTACACGGACACATAGGTACATAGAGATAGAGTACAATGGATTCCTCTTCCCTTATTTTAGCAGCTCGACTCGATGCAAATACCTCCGCCTTACGGAAAATCATAGCTTTATAGTAATACTCCGCTTCCTGAACAAGATAATATAAATAGATAAATATATAGAAAGAATATGATAAATAGTAGAATAATAGTAAAAACGTTCATTAATTTTGTAACAGCGCAAAAACGTAAAAAGTTCTGAATATTATGATAATATAATGTTCTTTCAACTTACCTTATTTTTCCTGTTTTTTTTTGTGTGAAAGTAATATCAGACTTCACAAATTATCACTTTTTACCTCATACTAATCGACTACAAGCGGCTAAAATGCTCTCTCCAACACATGTGTAAAATTTATGGCTAAAATTTCCAACGAGTATATTTTTTCGACACTCCCCAAAAAAGTTACCCTGCTAATTTATGATCAAAACCACCCTTTCCTTATATACGCAGACGTTACCGAGAATTTACTAGTTTTCCCTCTAAGCTAATATACGTAATCTGAGTTGTTTATTGATATTAAGGAAAGTAGTTGATTCCGCCCAATGTGGGGTTAAGACGAGGAAAATAGTGAATACGAATAACCTAAAAGGGTTACGAATTGTTCGCATTGAAAAATATGTTACAGGAAAAAACATACAGGGCAAAACAAGTTTTGTATGTCCCCGAAATACGTTCTGAAACTAATTTGATGAGATTTAGCTGTTACTGTATAATTTAAAAAAAAACACCTTTTTGTAACCCATACTATTATGAAGCAATTAGGTATGTTATGAGGCCTTTTATATGCAATATTTAATATAGCTGTCAAACAAAGTTCTTACGCGCTCCCTACATAAACAGTGAACGTGACGTCATAATCACAGCCACGTTTGTATGAAGCGTTTTTGGGAAGTCCCAAAATGACTATTTAAAATTGTGATATTTCGGGTGGTATTGATGTGATTTTTTTAGGATCGTTTACATAAATTGTAAGGTCTTTCGATAATAAGTTAAAAAGATCAGTCATCTTCTAATCTATTAACATCTTTGTCATCTCGTGATCACGTGAAACGTCGGGTTAGAAAATGAAAGAAAATGTAGTAGAATCCGTAAAGCTGTATCATTTCGACGTATAGTGTTTGCGTAAATATTAGTCCTAACCATGTTGGCGCTAAACCTTGCTTTTTGACACGTCGTCAGGTTTGCCAAGAGAGCTATGGAACGCAGTATGTGGGAACGCACAGACCACATTCGCAATAGCGATTTGCGTTCCAGGATCAACATTCCAGGACAGCTGAAGTGGAACTGTACTTAGTAAACACCCAGACCAATAAAAACAGACATGTTCATATTCACAAATGTTTGTATTGTGTCACATCGCTACATGTAACTCGTATTAGGTAATCAATCAAGGTTATTTTACGACTTACCCTGAATCTTTGAGTAGTCATTCCTGAAGCAAATAAAGTGTTAATTTTAACAATGAAAGAGGATTAAGTCTGATTATTTGTTTGCTATCAGGAAGCGGGTCGCGTCCAATCAGGAAGTGGACTCGGCCGTTAGCGGGGAATAGGGGGTTTAGTGGTATTTTATATCGTTTATTCACACCGAGGTGCCTGTGGCGCATTTGTGACAGTGGTCGGCGACGATCGCTGTTGTAAAGCAACACACGCCAGGTCGGAAATGGGATGGGTGACCAACCCGACCGAAATTTAGTGATGTATATTTAGAGCATCTCCGTGCTTCGGAAGGCACGTTAAGCAGTTGGTCCCGGTTGACGTCGGTAGATGTCAGTCGTTAAGCCTAGTCGGAGGCTTTAGGGTGGCTTGATAACATCTGACATTAAGGTTGCTCACTAACCTTACACCCCTCCAACAATCCGCACTGAGCCCGCGTGTTGGAGTATGGCTTGTGCCACCTCATAGTTGAGGTGAGGCCTGTGCCCAGCAGTGGGACGTATATAGGCCGTTTATGTATTCCCACAGAGACCAGTGGGGCCACCGCCTCTGTCGGTGGACGCACTGCGACGTATTTACTACCAGTATTTATTAGCAGAATTATTTAAGTGGCTGTTGCCTTTATGGTGACCCAGTTAATGACTAACAAAATCATTCTATTTAAATCGTACTGGTTCACAGTTCTTAGAGCGGGGTTTTATTGAAGATTGATTTAATCAATAACTTCATTTTCAGGGTCTAAAATGAGTCAGTTCGTGATCAAATTCTAGCAGTGGGACAATATCATGGTTTATTACTATTGCTGAGCTTGGTGGGTTTGTGCCAGTAGTGAATATCATTTTCTGACTACCGAATACAACAAGCGATAGCTTATCACATTTTTAGGTCCTTTAATAAATAAATTGCCAGTATGCTTAATGATTGCGACTTTTGTTCAGGTAAGGCTTCGGCGAGTGAAGTAGAACATGTTTACGTTCATTTACAAGTAATCTGGAAACTCTAGAAACGCATAATTTGTATTGAGGAGCTAAATAAGATATGAGTTCTACGACAAAAAGTCTATGTAGAATTTGAAAAGCTACAGTTGTAAATCGCAAATGTGCTTTAACAAACCTAAATATTCCTATTTATGACAGGTGAAATCCTGTAGAATTTTTTTTTTTTATTTTTCCTTTATATTTTCTTTTATCTCCGGTATTCTGCACAAGGTTCACGGCTCGATAGTTCCCCATGGAAAGTTTCCAAAACAACGATGTTATGATTAGATTTTTATTGCGCTCTCCAAGTTGGCCTCACTCAATCTGATGACCTAATGGGCAGCAGTCCGGTACTGCTGTCATACCGTCACTTCTGAGCTGGTCAACCTAATCTTGAGTGCCTAAAAATAACCCAGCTATTGATTTCGCTAGATGTCAGTCATTAAGCTTAGTTAGAGGCCTTAGAGCGGCTTGATAACATCTGAAATCAAGTTTGCTCACTAACCTTACACCACTAAAACAATCCGCACTAAGCCCGCGTGCTGCAGTATGGCTCGTTCCACCTCATAATTGAGGTGAGCCTGTGCCCACCAGTGGGACGTATATAGGCCACATATGCTATGGTATGTTTATAAAAAGAAGTTTTTAACTTCTACACGCTGTATGTATGTTTGTACCCGCTTTATGCGCTGGGAGAGCGTTCCCCACTGAATCGTGTGTGGATGACGACGCAAGAGTGGACTGGATGAGGTGTTTCCACTGCAGTATAACTTGGGCCTCTTCAAGAAGAGAGTGAACAGCCATTTGTTGGGCCGGCATGTACCAACTTAGACCGCATCATCACTTAAGATCAGGTGAGATTGTGAAAAATTGTGAAAAAAAAGATCAGCATGCGTGGTAGGACGGTAGTGGAATGATAAGGGTAGAATCCCTTCATATCTTAGCTGGCCAGAAAAATCCTTAATATTCGCCAATAAACAATTTTACCTGTTTAGTGTTCAATAAAGATTGTACGCATCCATCTATCTTCAACTGCGCTTCGCTTACCCGTTATTTTTCTCCCACTTTTCCGAGAAACCGTATTACCCGCCATTATTGAAACACTAGATCTCCATTAGGTGTCTCGCACAATGCAGGCTCTGACTACATAGATTGATCGAGTGATATAAGTGACGTTGGTAAGGTCTGGAACTAGACTCTATAGATAACTAGATTCTATAGATTTTATAAGGCCGCGACGCAGTTCGCGTTATGTAATACTTACGTTGAAATTGTTTGGGTTTTGTTTGTGTTTTAAGTATTTTTACGAAGAATAATCTGAAAATTCGTTTCTCAATAATTTACACCCAAATACTTGGTAGCAAACATAAAGACCACTTGCATCGTAGACAGTCTGAACCCAATTCCAAAGTTTGCACTAAGTAACAGAGAATTTGTATGAATTGCGAATATGAGGAAATTAATTAATTTATTTGTTTATCACCTCTTACAACTATCATTACAGAAAACTTGACCCAATGCAATAGTGTAACCATCCTGTACAAAAAAAAAAAAAAAAAACTAAGTAAGCACCTTTGAAACAAACAAAAAATTATCTAAAATACTCGAACAACTATAGTTTATAACATATTACAAATAGTGTCGTTCCTGCGAATTCGCTCAGAGCAAAAAAAAAATTAAAAAAGAAATTAAAGCCGTTAATAGACGTGAAAATTCTATTAAAGGTACATACATATCAACCGTATCACAACCGTTAAAAACATAGATTGGTAAACATAACCACAACAGTACCCTCCCTTTAGACCCCCATTCGGTTAAAAAATATTATACACGGAATCTGGAAACATTTTCTGTGTTAGGAATCATTATATATTACATAATGTTGAGATGAAGATTTGAGAATAAAGTTAACCTGCCTGAAACATTCAGAGAGCAAGTAAAACTATTTTCTTTTAATGTATGATGAGGTTTTTTTTATGATTAAGTAGGCACGCATTTGACCACAATCTCACCTGATCTTAAGTGATGATGCGGTAAAAGTTGGTGCATGCCGGCCTAACAAATGGCTGTTCACTTTCTTCTTGAAGAGGCCCAAGTTATACTGCAGTGGAAATACCTCAGCATAGGTGTTATGGTATGATAAGGTGTTAAGCAATTTCTAACACCTATGCCAATTTGGTGGATGTAGTCTAGTCTGAAATCTAAATAGGGTTAGGTATACATATATTTGTTGGGTTGTTTCATACTTTGCCTGTTATTTATTGAATTATTTGGAGTATGTGCCGGCTACATAGCATACCATTTGTATTGGATTTGGTCCAAATAGTTTCTATTGGATTAGTATTGGTATAAGTTGTAGCGCATGACAATGTTTTATTGTTAATGATATTCTTCTGCAAGAAAATGCCTCACAATCTCGAAATCAATTAACTAAGACCTATTTTTTACCAGGTAAACTTCAAACGTTAAACTTATAAAATAATAAATTTGTGGCGTGCACGAATGTCGACGCACCCTAATGTTGTAGTGCGCATGAATGTAAACGCACCTCAATTGTCTATGGCAGCAATTGAGGTGTGTCTATGCCAGGTGACGCTTAGCACTTTTCCCGGCGCGAGGATCGAGCAACCATTATTGTAAACCGGCTAAACTTATGTAAATTTATCTCCTTGAAGAATTACATGTTTCGCAACAAGGCAAACCAGCGTTTCATTTGTGACGACAGAACGAATCCGATAACAGGCGCGGGCAAGCAGACCCGCACATTGGTGACCCCGACGTGATATGAACACGAATTTCGACTTGGGTCCGGCGAGGAAAGTTCAGCCTACGAACACCATACAAAAACAGCACGCTGGCACGCTGTCTTCAACCTAACCACGGAAGCAAGTGGGCCCCCTGGATTGCGCTGGAGGAAGAAAAGCACGTGCAGGTTCGACCGTACACGACAGGAATTTCGCCGGCCGGCATCTTCATCAACACAGTGGGAGCTTCGCGCTCTACATCAACCCAGCGAGAGCTTCGCGCCGCATCGGTCTACACCGAAGAACGAGTCTCAGGGATTTCCATCAATTTTGATCAGGAAAATAACCTCAACTCTGTATGTACTTTAAGATTATTTGACTGCTCAACTCAAGGTTCAGGGTAAACATTAGAATAAGGGTTTATATTGTCGTAAAGGTTTATTTGTTTGCTTTGACTAATAATATTACTAACCAATAAGCATGGAGGGTGGCAATGAAAATGATGATAACACTGGTGGTGCCGGAGTAGCGGAGCAAATTAATTTTTATGATGCGTCTGCGGGCGCTGGTGCGGTGAACAGGGTTTCGGTGAAGGTAGGTCCCTTCTGGACCGACCGTCCTAAATTGTGGTTTGCCACACTCGAGGCCCAATTCCACATTGGTGGAATAACAAGGGAGGAGACTAAGTTCTACCACACCATCTCCTTTCTTGACCCCAAAGTGGCCGATGAGGTGGTAGACCTCATAACCTCTCCCCCTTCAAAAGATCAGTACACAGCACTCAAGACGGCTCTGATTTCACGTTTTTCAGAAAGTTACGAGGAGAAGGCCCGCCGACTCCTGGAAAAGGAGGAGGTGGGAGACCGCAAGCCATCCTCCTTCCTGAGGCACCTCCGGGAGCTGGCGGGACCTGCTTTCCCGGAGCGCATGCTGAAAGCCATATGGATGAGCAGGCTTCCTCTCCAGACGCAGAGCATCCTACTCGCCCAGAAAGAAGACAGCACAGCGACCGAGCTTGGGGAGCTAGCAGATAGGTTGCAGGAGGTACAACCGTTACAATCTAATATTCATGCTATATGCAAGTGCGCGGCCACCGACCAAATGTCTGCTCTCCAGAAGCAGATATCCGAGCTCACCCATACCGTTGCAAGCCTCAGCATGCTGCGAGACCGGTCACGTGGCAGATCTCGGCCCCATGTAGCGAGATCTCGTTCACAGAGCAGAGCACGTGGCCTGTGTTTCTACCATGACCGGTTCGGGAAAAAGGCCAACAAGTGTACGCAGCCATGCAACTGGCGGCCGCCCACGCCGGCGGAAAACAAGCCAGGCAATCAGTGAGGGCGACCGCTGGGTGCCATGCAGTAAGTCGCCGCTTATTTGTCGCAGACAAAACTACTAAGAGGAAATTCTTGGTAGATACTGGCTCCGACGTATGTTGTATCCCCAAAAATACCCTGCAGGGGCGACGCTGCGCTACCCCGTTCGATTTGAACGCGGCCAATGGTAGCACCATTCGTACATACGGCACCATGCAACTTCATCTTGACTTTGGCCTCCGCAGGAATTTTGAATGGAACTTCATTATAGCAGAAGTAGATTGCCCGATTATTGGTAGCGATTTCTTGGCACACTATCACCTGTTGCTGGATTGCGCAAACGGTAGACTAGTCGACGATCTTACTGGTTTGTTCATCGCTGCAGCAATGCAGCAAACTAATCAGGTAAGCGTAAAATTAGTACAGCAAGCCGGTGACACAAAATATCATAACATCCTCTGCGAATTTCCAGAAATATGCAAACCACCAGGCATACATCGGGTCATCAAGCATGATACGGTGCACCACATCCGCACCACCGAAGGACCGCCCGTCACTGCGCGCCCACGACGCCTTGCACCAGGCAAGTTGAGAGCTGCCCAAGAAGCATTTGCTGACATGGTCAAATCAGGCACCGCCAGACCATCAGAGAGTGCCTGGTCCTCTCCGTTGCATATGGCCGAAAAGAAGGACTCATCGTGGCGCCCGTGCGGTGACTACAGGGCACTCAACGCCCGGACCGTCCCAGATATGTATCCGGTCAGACATGTAGGGGACTTCAATCATAATTTACATTCCGCAAAAGTTTTTAGTAAAATAGATTTAGTCAAAGCCTATCAACAAATTCCCGTAAATCCGGACGACATTTGCAAGACAGCTATAATCACAACTTTTGGCCTATATGAGTTCCCCTACATGTCGTTTGGCCTGCGGAACGCGGGGCAAACCTTCCAGCGGTTTGTAGACGGTGTAGTGCGTGGCCTCGATTTTACCTATGCCTATGTCGATGACATTCTGGTATACTCTCGCGACGCGGTGGAGCACGAGCTCCACTTGAGAATCCTGTTCGACAGGCTACGCGAGTACGGCATGGTGGTGAATGTCGCCAAATGCTTGCTTGGGGTTCCAGAGCTCTCCTTCCTGGGGTATCACATCTCTGCCGATGGCACGCAACCTCCCGCTGAAAGGGTCAAGGATCTCTTAGAATTCCCGCCCCCCAAGACAGTCCAGGGGATGCGCCGTTTCCTGGGGATGATAAATTATTATCGCCGCTTCATCCCTCACGCTGCCAAATATCAGTCGCCCCTTGTCGACGCAGTGTCCGCTACCAACAGCAAGGGAGCAGCACCTTTCCCTTGGTCTCCGGAGCTGCTGACAAGCTTTGAAGAGTGCAAGCGAAGTCTATCATCGGCTACTCTGTTGTCTCACCCTGATAGCAACGCCTCGCTGGCACTATTCACAGACGCGTCCGGTACCCACATTGGGGCGTGCCTACAGCAAAGAAAATCAGACGAAGATGCGTGGCAACCTCTCGCGTACTTCAGCAGAAAGCTAAAAGAGAAGCAGAAGGAGTGGCCTGCGTACTACCGCGAGCTTCTCGCTGTGTACGAGGCCGTCCAGCACTTCCGACACATCCTCACAGCGCACCAGGTGACAATTTTCACGGATCATAAGCCGCTGATACACGCTTTCTCCCAACGCCGCGAGAGGCTGCCACCATCCCAACTAAACCAGCTCACCTTTATTAGCGAATTCACGACAGATATCCGTCACATAAAAGGCACAGAAAACATCGTTGCGGATACCCTATCTCGCGTAGAACAAATATCTCTTTCAGATGACTACGCAACACTAGCTGCGTCTCAAGCGCAAGACGATGAACTACGCACATTGTTGAGCAACAACAACACGTCTCTCGACTTGCAAAACGTGACCCTACCCGGCAGTGACGTCACAATCATATGTGACATGTCGGGTGGGAAAACGCGTCCTTTCCTTCCTCTTTCTCTGCGCCGCCCAACATTCGACAGATTACATAACCTCAGCCATCCTGGCCCTCGAGCCAGTGCCCGCCTCGTCTCAGAACGATATGTATGGCCAAGCGTTAATAAAGATTGTCGCAACTGGGCCAAGTCGTGCCTAGATTGCCAGCGCAGCAAGGTGACTAGGCACGTCTCTTCACCCCTCGGACAGTTCAGCAATCCATCGCACAGGCTTCGTCATATACACATTGATATCGTGGGGCCACTACCCCCATCTAGCGGTCATACATACCTCCTGACAGCTATAGATAGATACACACGATGGCCAGAGGCGTGGCCAATGAACGGCATCACAGCAGAGGAAGTAGCAGAGACCCTAGTAGCTGGCTGGTTTGCTCGCTTCGGTGTACCAAACACCATTACATCGGACCAAGGGCGTCAATTTGAGGCTCAACTGTTTGAACGCCTCCTGCAGTTTTGCGCCGCAAACAGGATCCGTACCACCAGCTACCACCTCAGCTCCAACGGGATGATCGAGAGGGTGCATCGCCAACTGAAAGCTGCCCTCATGTGCCACAGGGAATCATGGGCAAAGGCCTTGCCTCTGGTCCTCCTGGGCATGAGAGTCGCTCTCAAGGAAGACCTTCAGACGTCGCCAGCCGACCTGCTATATGGAGAGCCACTCCGCCTCCCAGGCGAACTCGTTGTACCCTCAGGACATAGGGACAATCAGCTTGACTACGTAGCACAATTGCGCAAGCACATGGCTACTTTACAACCCGTTCCCGCATCGCGACACGTGAGCCCATCAACAACCTTCATTTTCAAAGATCTCTCCACAGCTTCACATGTACTGCTCCGCGACGATACTGTGAGACGTCCCCTGCAACAACCCTACACTGGACCGCACAGAGTTTTGCGGAGACGAGACAAGACAATCACCCTGGAAGTAAACGGCAGGGAGACCACAGTAAGCATCGACCGTGTCAAACCCGCTTACGTTCTTGCAGATACTTCACCTCTCGTTGCTCCGTCACCACCAGACGATATATTATCCCCAGACATTTTATTGCCACCGAATCCTCCAGCCACTCCTGTCACCACCAGGTCTGGCAGAAGAGTAAGATTCCGGGACACGTTAGACCTTTAAAAGCGTTTAGTTATTTTTTTTTTAAATTAAGTTTAGCCTTTAGTTTTTGTATACTTTGATGTCTGTTTAATATTAAGATATCCGTGCATTTGTACAATGTTAAATTAAGTTTAGTCTCTAGTTTTCGCATAGCTCGATGTCTATTTAATATTATGACCTCCGTCCATTTTATTATGTCAGATTAAGTTTTTTTTTTTTTGAACCCACTTCACTCCGTGGGGGGTGATGTGGCGTGCACGAATGTCGACGCACCCTAATGTTGTAGTGCGCATGAATGTAAACGCACCTCAATTGTCTATGGCAGCAATTGAGGTGTGTCTATGCCAGGTGACGCTTAGCACTTTTCCCGGCGCGAGGATCGAGCAACCATTATTGTAAACCGGCTAAACTTATGTAAATTTATCTCCTTGAAGAATTACATGTTTCGCAACAAGGCAAACCAGCGTTTCATTTGTGACGACAGAACGAATCCGATAACAGGCGCGGGCAAGCAGACCCGCACAAATTCAACACCATTTTTTTAATTATGAGATAGGGAGCAAACGAGCTAGAGTGTCACCTGATGGAGAGTAATCACCTCTGCCCATGGACAACTACAACACCACATGTGTCTCGACATGCGTTGCTTGCTTTTCAAAAGGAAAACGTTATTTTCGATAAGGCCCCGACGTCATTATACCCTTTCGGAAACACCGCTGGAAGACCGTTCCATATTTTAGCTGTATGCAGTGAAAAATGGCGCGTGAAACGATTCTATGCAACTCTCCGGACCATAACTCCACATATAATAATTTAATATCACACACTAAAACAGTAGTGTACAGTTGTGTTCATCCTAGCCCAAACGGTCATCAGTTCTTCGCATTATTCGCATTACTTCCTGCCACTTCAACCTACTTGTACTTACCCTCTTAGGCCTGTAGTTAACTAAAGCCAATTACAAACCGAATCATTACTAGATTGGATTAGATAAAATCATCAACATGCATCATTAGTTAAAAGCGACTGAATATTCTGACTAATTTTAGTTAGAGGTAATCTCTACTAACGAAGCTGAAAGCTCCACAGTGTTGATGTATTGCATTTGTTAATCTGCTGAAATGATTGGCGCTTGTCCTGCTTAAATTTAACAACGCGGGATTATACAAATAACTCGAAATTTAATGTCATGTAGCTCTATTCATTTGACATTAACTAGAACTAACACAAATCCAAAATAATTCGTATCAACAATGTTACAATGTTTTCATCTGGATAAAATTACAAAAATAAACTGATTGTTTTGTTGTGGTGGTCACCGTAGAATACTCAAGGTATGTTTTATTATTGTTTTAGCATTTTCCATGCAGTATCTTTACTAAAGATCTGAAAACCAGAAAAAGACATTTGGCCATGTTGGCATCAGGCAGGACTCGAACCCGCATCTTTCGCAAACCGGGCGACTGCACTAACCAACTATGCTACCGAGACCATTAACAGACCGGCCGAATCTTTCTGGTATATTTACCCTATGAGCCAGTGTGATTTCATCAATGTCTTTTTCTGGTTTTCAGATCTTTATTAAAGATACTAAAGGTATTTGCCTTTAAATGTTGGTGAAATATCGCCGGCCCCCAGTGGAAAGTGCACTCGTCTGTTCGCGTCTTGGGAGCATAGTGGTTAGAGCAGCCGCCCGGTTTCAGAAAACGCAGGCTGGAATTCCTCCAGATACCTAGATGGATTGTTTTTTTTCTAATATAATTTCTATGGTTAGTGAAGTAGTTTACCCAAACTAGACAAAGTTTGTGTTATCCTTTGCTGTCAATTGAAGTTCCTATTGAATTAATGTATTTATTTATCTACTAGCGGCCGCCCGCGACTGCGTCCGCGTGGGTTTATGTTGAAAAACAAAAAGTAATATTTCTTAACAAATCGTAGCCTATGTTAAAAATAAATTCAGTAGTTTTTACGTGAAAGAGAGACACATATTAGTAGGATTGTGATGCATAAACTCCAATTAGATATTAGCATTCTTTAGCAAAATACGCCACGCAATCGATACTCGGCTAGTAATTCCGACCGCCATTTACTAGGTCTTTTCGTCACTTCGTCTTTACCCACTTCGTCACTCTAGTAATTAGGTAGTTAATTACTAAAGTTCTAAACAAATGGAAAAATAACAATGAGCGTTAAAAATAAATACCATAAATGAGCGTGACGTCACTAAGTGGAAATCAATCGTGAAAGCCCCGACACATTCGTTCGAGGGGCAGTAAACGCGACGTTACGGCCGTTTAACTGCGGAAGCCTTGAGAGGTCGAGCAGTTTGCAAGAGCGGCGTCATGCGTATTTAACTAGTAAATATGAATTCCAATCCACCCAGCCACCCAACAACATGCATTTTCCAACAATATATTTTGTTATGTTGGCTTGACTTGGCTAGGACAGACTGATCATCTTCTGCCCGGAAAGTGAGGATGATTCTTACTGTCACGGGCATAGGTGATCGAAACAGAAATGATGAAATCCGTAAAAGTCAGGTCGCCGACGTAGCCCAGCGTAGTAGTAGGTTGAAGTGGCAGTGGGCAGCTCACATAGCTAGTAGGACTGACGGTTGTTGCGGCCGGAAAGTCCTCGAGTGGAGACCATTCGGGGCCAAGCGCAGCGTGGGACGCCCACCCGCATAGTGGACGAAGATCTCATAAAGATCGCAGAGTGTGAGTGTGAGTGTGAGTGTGAGTGTGAGTGTGATGCAGACCGCCTACAACCAGCCGCTCTGGAAATCTATGGGGGACGCCTATGTTCAGCAGTTATGGACGTTGTGTGGCTGCTGATGATGATGATTGGCATGTAAGTAGTCGGTCTTGCGCCTTATCTTTCTCCGGTCGTGTCGATCTGCCGTCCCCTCGGGTCAGAGAGAGGTGGTGGAACAGAGAGTGCACATGTGTACTGCACACACACTTGTCTTTTGCACCTCATACCTTCTGCCTAGTAAATCACATTACGATTAGCCGCTGTGGTCAAAGTCGACCAGAAAGCTTATTAGCTTATAATTTTAACGTCTCACTAATATTAAGAACATGAGGTATGTCATGTGTATATCCACAGATACAAGTAATTATGTTCATATTTTTTATTGCACACCGTAAGTAACAAAAGATGATAAATACATAGGTAAGTACAAATTATGGAATTATAAGAGTGCATTGTTGAGTTCCTCTTGAGTTTGGTTGATATTACTGTGAGCCGGCATTGTAGTTGAATAAATAAAAGAGAGCGTTTGTTGCTTTATACTGTCATAATAAAATAATAAATAGAATACACCTCGCAGTGTGTCGGTGAGCAAAGGCCCCGGGAGACGTCCACGCTCGCAGGCAATTCCGACGACCATTCGGTTGTATCTTTTACGAGATTTTTGCTCTCACCTTTAAGCGAATAGTACCCCCCCTTCCCCCCTCCAACGCAGCCGTTGTGTCCAATAAAGCTGTTGTAGTAATTCGCAACAAAGTGTTATGTTTTGCTAGGTACAATCAAGCACATAAACGTAACAAGGTAAGGTTTGGGCCTGAGTTGAGTTTGAGGAGCGAGTTATCTTAATCAAATAGACCTGAATCTTCGTCAAATCTAATCATCAATTAAATTAGGTTTCTGTTTTTGGTTTTAATTTCAACATAGCACATTTGAAATGCATGAAATAAAGTAAACGTACAAATCTCATCAAGTGTAGTTTTTGTAGACCAGGGGGGCTAAAATGGCGACATTTGACGTTTCATATCTGAAACATAATATGAAACACTTTTTGAAATCCTAAAATGGCAACTAAATAGGTGAATCATATTATGAACATAATATGATTCATATTTGTTTTTCATACAATTTGACAGTTTTCTATGGGAATTCGTAAAATGGTGCACTTTTAAACGTCAAATTGGAGGAATGTTAGATGTTTAGGGTCAGTTCGCCTGTTCGCGTCCACCACCCCGTTCGCGTCCACCACCCCGTTCGCGTCCATTTTACGGAAAATCCTCGAAATTAAGTAAACTAATACAACAATTAAAAATACGTCACTAATGCTAATACTTCAAAGTTAAGTTCAAAGACACACGCACATAAGGACAAATAGTGTGCAGTGTGTTTTTTATTGATTTATGTGAATTTTAAGATACATTTTTGACGAATAAAATGAGGTAGACGCGAATTAAATACATCTCATTTAGAACTTAGCGTTTGCGTCCGCTATGGCCGCAAACTATACCTACAGGAGATAATCATAAACCAAATTGCGTCCACTACTTTCTTGAATGCAATCAAATTAACTTGCTTGTAAAAATAATTTCAAATGTATTGTTCATAATTATGATACATTTTTAACTAAGACTACGGCTAATAATTATATTTTTAAATGAAATAAGTAATTCCTTTCATTATTTTTATTAGTCAAGACATTAATTAGGTCTTCGGTGACAAGAAATAATGATGAAGAGAGAACATAAACTGAAGACCATTTAAAGAAATCGTAAAATAAAATGCGAAATGAAGAGACCTGATTACTGTTTATTCATTCATGGACAGACCACTGGAGAACAGACACAGGTGGACTTATATGCTACACAGGCGGATTCAGGAAATAATCAATCAAACTCTTGGTTGCTGGCGTGCACAGACGCACTATGTGATGATGGCTCGGCGATAAAGAGATCAGTACGCTTGGGCAGGCAGGCCAGCGTTCTTGAAACCAAAATTTATGCATTCTGGTTTGCGCTTACATAGCAGGCAAGCGTCACAACGATGTCACAAAAGTGACGGTCTACAGCGACAGCAAGGTAAGAGTAGCACTGCAAGCATTCAACAACCAGCGACAACATCAGCGATTGTCAAGGAATGCAAATCAGCGCTAGGGAGACTAGCTGGCAAAGCGGAAGTTGGATGTGCAAGGGTCCCCTGCCAAGAGTTAATGCTGGCAGTAAAGCAGCTGATAAATTATTCCCGCGAAATGGTCTACAGTGGACGCTAATTGTCATTTTTGGAAAAACACCTAATTCTGTAATTTATCTATGTATAAAGAGCGGTGCCTCCTGGTACAGGCTTCCATAAGCTTAAAAGGTGGCACCAGCTTTACCTTTTAATTGTAAACTGTTTTTTACTGAATAAATGGATTTTATTATTTTATTTTTATTATTATTTTATCTATTAAAAAATGCAATGTTTGGAAAAAAACTTTAAGTTGATCCTAAAATAAACTAGAATATAATGGATACATTATATATATTTTTATATAAATCAGTGCTGGAGCATTTTTTGATTCACTGTCAAATTTAGCAACTGCACTAAATGGACGCGAACCGACGAAATTACCCTACTAGGTGACAGCGCTGAGCTGTCAAATTCACATAGCAGTAAACATTATTTAATCGTTTTTAGGATAAATTTAATTATTCCTAGTAAAATGTGTTACTGTGAATTATTATAATGACACCAAGAATACATAATAGTGACAATAAATTGAACCAATTTCCAAGACCGTGGTGGAAACGAGTGGAAATTCCTGAGAACTTAGTCATCACATTTACGTTGTTAACTAGCTGTCTTCTGGTGAATGAATATTCCAATATTATCGAGTAAATAAAAAACGTTTTTGTTATTATAATGTGTATTATTTAAAAAATGTGCGGCATTAAAACCTAAAAATCTGCTCCCAAATAAAGTCGTCTTGTACGCCATTGCCGAGGCAGAAGTTTGGCAAATCACTCGGGCTTTGTTGGTACAGAGTCATGTCTCCTTGCAAATATCTTCAATCTCAAGAACATGCCTAGCTAGCACCAATTTCTTGTCTTCATTCATCGTTTCCGGTCGGAAAATGATTTTTATCACAAGTTTTCACGAACATTATTTACAATCTCGATTGACAGCTGTGACATTATTGTTCTTAGGCCAACTGTCACGGTCCTCATTGCCAGACATAAAAATTGAAAATTTAAAACATTTTACAATTAAAGAAATCACACAAATTCAATAATAAGCTACTTTTTAAGCCTTAAATTATTAGTTGTAATGATGAAAATATTTGTTTAATGAAAACCGTTAAGTTTACAATTATTAGGCGCGACACTATTTTTTTGGTGTAGCAATGTCGTCATCAAACTATGTTTAAGAGTCCAAGCCATGAAATAAATTTAAAAAAGAAAAATATGTCTAAGATATGAAACGTCAATTAGGTGTTTCACTTTTCATGTCGCCGTTTTACCGTTTTTAGCAATTCACCAGATGAAACGTCACTTAGATGATTCATATATGAAACACCTAAAATGTTGCCGTTTTAGACCCCCAGGTGACGTTGTAGAGAAAGTTAATTTTCGCTTTAGAATCCTTTCATGAGTTTTATTGTTCTGCCGACCTCGACACTAGGTTTTACTTTAACTTTCATTTTCCAGCAAACAAACTTGCTTCGTAATTTATCGCAATTCAAATTGGACTGTTGATGTAGAGACGTAGGAAGCCAACGAATTATTTGGTACAAGTAGTTTAGAATAATGGTTAGCTGACTAATACATAAATATTACATTAATATTTTGATGATAAAATTATTTGGAAATTGACAGGTTTCATAGTTAACGTTGTAGGTATTTACAGTAAAAATAGGTGATCAAAAGAATGATACTATAAAAAAAAACAATTTAGTAATTAATTCATAACTTTAAATGTCAGAATGGCGAAATCTCTCCGATCTTCAAAATACTTCGGTGAACTTATACAGCTCATTACTATTGGTGAATTATTTATTAGCTGTCAGTGTAAGTGAGATCTACCCTCAAATGCACCACAATATCCTTCTAAGCCGAGGTTTTGGGGAGTTAAATGCAAATGACGTCAACATACTGCCAGCAGCTCCAACTTTGAGTCCTGGAGTTCTGCTCCATTAATATTCATAGACAACGTTTTGGAACTCTATGTTTAGCCAGACATCTGGCACTGACACATGGAGCACTATATGATGCCAACCTGAAAGTTAAATAAACTTTTACAACAGATTTAAACTTTATTATTATGTTGAACTGTTTCTGTGAGCGAGGGACTGGGCTTTACGTGTGTTCTCACAGATTAAGGGCCATTACACACTGCGACTACTAGCAGCGACGCAAACACGATACGGCGCACTGTTGCATCGATACGGTGTCAAGTCGTCTATAGTCCGTGCGCGTTAAGAATGCATTGAATTCATTTTTGTCCTTCGACCTAGCACGTCCCCCTAACCAATCAAATCGTTCCTGATTAGAAGTCAAGTGTACAGTTCCCAGTTGAACGCATTCTTTTAAACGCAACGGTTTTGTACCTGAGTTTTTCTGTGTGTAACGGAATTTAATTGAAAAATGACTGCATTCTTAGCGCGAATACACTATACTTTACACACACGCGCTACTCAAATCAGCGGCACAATCAAAAATATACAAAAGCGCGTATGAATCGATGCAAATATACTTGTTGATCGCTAATGACTGACCGCTCGGCAGTCACGCGCGCGCTTGTGTCGCAAAGTGTAAGTGCTCTAAGTGTTGCTAGAAAAAACAGACTTTACGTTACTAGACGTTTATTTCATATTGTTTTTTATCTTTTTATTTCATTTCCATCGTTCGACTACAAAACCCTCTATTTATGGCTGAAAATGCGAGAATACAACACACCTGAAAGCTTAATCTCTAATAAAAAACCCATTTTTCGTCGGAATAGTTATACTCGTAATCAGGATTTATGATCACCAGATTGAATATTAGATAACTCATCTCAGCCAGACTTAATTTTAACGTAGAAGTTTCTGGCTTTGGTTTCAAGTTTTGCTGAAGAGTTTTCTTCTAATTTGATTCATTAAATCAAATCTCATCGTTACGTCTCAATGAAGCTGCCCGTAATAGCCTTGGGACAAACTAACGCCCACATCCCCAGTGTTGACTGAAGACTATTTGCTCCCACCGTCGCTTCATATACGCGTGTTGTGTACCGACGGATCCATCGTGTCGGCTTCGTCGGGCGGTCAAGCGCCTCAAGGCGTCAGGAGTTTGCTAATTAATATTCATGCCTAAGCCAGCTAATGAGAAAGACAAGTAAGATTACGCTTAATGCTCCGACTTATCAGAATTTGCATTTCATTTGCTTTGTTAAGTTAATTAAGATAGTAAAATATTTCAAATAAGAAAATATTTAAGCAGATTTCATGAGAGAAGTTGTTTGTGTTATAAATGAGTTCAATAATTTCAGCATCTTCAATTATTTCAGCCAACAAATATCAAAAACCATTAAATTTCACTTTTGGGTGCTAGCGACTTTATCCTCTTGGACCTTTTTAATAATAGTAGGAGAGCCCTCGTAGAAAAATAAATTTTTTCATGATTACTACTTTCTCACCGATATGGAGAACTTCTAGTGACTAGTTGAACAATATAGAAAAAGAAACTAATCATTGTAATTTAATTTAAGACGTTAATGGACAGTAAAACTTTAGTTTTACTTAATGTTTTCTAATATTTACGCGAACACTATCGAGTTTCGAGATTGGAATTCGGCCGGTTCTGTCATATTGTTTTTAACTACGTTATGTTATGTTACATATAAGTACGTCTGAAGGCGTTACGGTCTACTAACGTGTTAATCTTGAAAGTGATTTGGATGTATGTGTTACCTTGTAAGATGACTATATTTAAAAAAAATCTTTTTTTAGTATATTAAGAGGGAGCAAAGGAGCTTCAGGGAAGTTTATTTTTTGTTTTTGCCATCAAATCTATAAAATCCACCAGTGCGCCACGGCACTCGACTGAATCTACCTCGTGGGCTCCCCTTCCACAAGGGTTTTACGTGAGACAGTTAAGACAGTAAGTGCAGGTCATCTCGGAAACATGGCGTCGATAGAAGTACACAATTTCAATCACGTCAGCTCCATAAGAGGGCGGGGGAGGGGGTTATGAGCGTAGTGCCCGCAAATGGGCAATAAAGGCGCAAATTTACAATTATGTCGTAAATATGGCCGCTGACGCCGCCGTGGACAAACTTCGTTTCACGAGCCGCCATTTTGTGCGACGTCCATTTTAACTCGTGTTATGGCGACAATCGATTTATTGAACAAGTAGCTGGATTACATTACAGTAGTATTAAATTACCAAAACCACTGTACAATTGTCAACGGTATTTAGCAAGTGTTATTCGGTTTTTTGTCTCTATATTTATTTTCAAGCAATATGCGTCATATTTTTAGTGCCATTTAACAATGACCTATGAATGGTATAGAGAGGCAGCTGGTGTATGACTGATAGAGAAGTGATGTATCAAGTTAAGTTTATGAAGAGCAATAGACCAGTGTTGGCGAGGATGTTTGATGAAAATGATGAACAAATAGTATCAAGCAGTTTTTCTCAGAAGTCTAACTGTCCTAAATCTATAGAATAAAGAAAAACAAAACGGTTTAAAACCGTCAAGATAAGTCAAATTGTAATTTGTTGAGAAAAATCGTTTTCTTGAGTTCTATTTCGTATGTTGCCGGCGCTGCGCCGGGCTATTTGTAAACATTGCGTCGCGCCGGCTGAGGCTAGCGAATTATTCACTTCGCCGCGTCCAGTCACTTTCCCAGCTCTGTATCACTTGTCTAGACAAACATAGGGGCTTTTGGATTAGATGATATCAAGGTCTCTTACTTTAGTATAGGTTTTAATTTGATTTGAGTTGAAGGTATTTTTTTCATTGTAATTATAATAATTAAAAATATGTTTATGTAATAAAAATAAGATGAGATAGGATAAGAAAAACTTTATTGCACACAAACACAACAGAGAAATTATCAAAGAAAAACATTGTATAGTCAATGTACAATTTAGGCGGTCTCATTGCTAAAAGCAATCTCTTCTAGAAAACCCACAGGTAAAAGAAAGAACACAGAAAGGGTAAGCAAGTGCACAAATATGGAAGGATTGAAATGTTACTTACTAAATAAATTACACAAATATCTACATAATATGAATGGTTGCGGGTTAGCTCATAAGCCTCTTAATAAGACCCTTTTTCTACATTATAGATGCATCAAAGTATTGAGTATTTCGGAAGCAGCACTGTTGGTTTAAATGAAACAGATATTTTAGTACTGGGTCTGGGTGTTTGTGGTGCCATCGTGATTTCTGGTTCTAATAACATGAGCCTCCGAATGAACAAAAGCGTTTGTCACATGAATATTGGCACTAGACGAAGATTGAACCTACGCTTTGTGGCTCAGTATGCTGACACGATCACCACCAACAGAGCTAATATATTTTTGAGGTTTTTTTGTAAGGCTTGTCATATGAATTCATTAAAATTTGATTTATGGAACAGCCCATTTTCCATGAAACAAAATTTAATTAGAATTTATCGAGCCTTATTTGCATCATCCCTATAGATACAGGGTGTCCAGGGAATTGCGGATCAAATCGAACAGGCAATTAACGGAGGTTATTTTTTAAACTTATTGCTTCTTTTAATACAAAACGGTCGAGATCGGAATCTTTTTCACATCTTTATGCTGTAGACATATCGTCTTCCATTTTTGTTTATAACATCATACTTATGTTTTTTTAAAAGCCCTGTACCCACTTTTAGGGAGGGAGTTCTGCCAATGATTAGTGATATTTATTAATTTCAATTAATTTCAATTACGATACAATTAAAATACCGAGGAAGGTAAAGAAAGTTTATCACCAACCTTACACCTCTCCAACGATAGTATTGTGTACTCATACTACATCAGGCCATGCCTTTCGACGAATGTCAGGACGACATGCATTTGTTTCATTTTAGTGAAATTAATTCATTTAATTTTTTTTGAATAATTAAATATTTGTTACTTGATTTATTTCGATTTTTCTTTTGATTTCACACTAAATTCTTTGTATTATACAATAAAACTACACAGTTATAAAAATAAACGATGTCTGAGAGCGATTGAGGTACGTAACTTGCCTCTACTTTGAGTATTGTCTCAAACTCTCAAACAATACTTCAGCGACCCTGTTACTAAAGAGAATTGAAAGAATTTACTCTATTTTGTTATCTAGACCATTCCAACAGCGAGCTACATTCCAGTCTGAGATTAAAAAGCCGAGGGAGGAGTGGCTAGCCTCGGCTGCCAGGAATGCTTCAACCGGTCCCATTGTAGTGCAACTGGCTGTTATTTTACTGAATGCTTCACTTTTTTAACGAACAGAGGCACCACTTATGAATAATAAATCCGGCAAGAATCATAACTCAACTATTTCGGATGCCATTCTCGTTTCGTTTGGATTAAGACAGTTCAATAAAAAGTTTATTAGACCACCTTCTTCTTCTTCTTCTTTGCGTGTCGATGGTAACGCGATTATATTTGATGGGATTGCCAGTATTCCGCCACTTTTACAGCGTTTTCATTGGCGCTCATCAAGTCATCACGTGTGCAGCTGGTTGGGCACATCAGGCATGATAGTAGGTGGCTCATAGTTTGGGGGGAAGTACCACATTCACACACATTACTCGCTTCGTCAATAGACCACCAACAAATAGGTATGCTTATCCCTTGTTGTACTAAAAAAAACACACGTTACCGTTTTATCTTTCACAAACAGCAAAACTAAAATTACCCAAATCGGGTTAGCCGTTCTCGAGTTTCAGACTAACAAACAGCAACATTTTTCAGCAGAAGAGAGGTGAAAATGTTAGTTAAATCATTGAGTTACCAGTGAAACTGGTAGAGGTCTGAATATGTAATTATATGCTGCTTTCCTTATCACTAATGAGATCGGAGAGACATCGGTTGAAGCGGTAATTTAATACTCGGAATCCTCAAGGAACTCGCCTCAAGCCTGGCTCAGGCTGGCTCAGCCTGGCTCAAGTCCGCCTTAGCGCGCCTTCAGATAAACGCTCCCATAAGGATTACCAACTTTCCTCAGTCCTCGGGATTAACGGAACAAATCTCACTCCTAAAGACATTTCTAACTTGCTCTCACAGATTCCTTGAGATGAGTTATTTAAATCCTGATAATCCCTCAGAAGTTCTCAACAGAACGAAGAAACTTTATCTACGCCAACTTTGACTCTTTTTTTCTTGATCTTTCGGTACGTAAGGACCTTTATGCACACTCCAAAGCATTTATTTAATTTAAAATTTTACAAATTTAATGTTTATGAAGTCACTAAAAAGGTAATGTAGTAATTTCACCACCGATTAACCTCCTCCATGCAACGCGTACGGCAATTACCACAGAGAAATTTCAAATGTTACGCACAGATTGATATCTGTTTAAAGTTTCGTTTGTTCCAACCAAAACACCTGATAACAGCAAGGCATTATTTTACACTTTCACGATTCGTCACGGCGATGCTCTATCCCAGGAAAAGTAGGTACTTCGAGTAATGAATTCTTAGTGTAACATATGCTGTTTATTTATTTATTTAATCTTTAATGCACAAACCAGTACAAAAGGCGGACTTAATGCTAAAAGCATTCTCTACCAGTCAACCATAGGGCGAGACAGAAAAACTATAGCGGTGCAAAATTTTAGGATTATAAGTTAAAGGTGACGTATGTTCGTATGCGCAAGGTAAGCTTACACTGCAGTGAACCTCCCCGTAACGTGATCTTCGTGTAATTACCCTCGTTACTGATGCACCACTTATCTCCTGCTCTTGATTGCACCAGCTAATTACCTACTTTTACAGCTCCTCAACTGTGCGAGTGATTCGTAGTTGATAAATACCGTAATTGAGTCTAGTGATGTATGTTTTGAGCATCTCCGGGCTTTGGAAGGCACGTTAAAGTGCTATGCAGGTGACGGGGCGGGCCAGTCTTTTTGCCCGTGAAGTAATAAAGACCGCGTCTGCCCGTCGATGCCTGCGACTGCCCCTCACCACGATCTGCGGCTCGAACTTTTTGCCCTTCATGTGCGTTGGTAGTATTTCTCCTTTCCTTTAGTTGGTAGTAAGCACCTAAGCTCTAAGCCTAATCGTAGTTGGAGGAGTTATTGTTCAGCCCTCAGTGGCTTACACCCTAGTCTAGAACCGAGTCGAGCGCGAGCGTTTAAAGAAGTCAAATTGTAGCCATAACTAAAGTTTGTAAGAATGCTCCGTCAGATAACCACCGATTCGTCGGGTCCGTATGTCCTCAAACACGGATAGCATTCGAATTAACTGATGTTCAGATTCAGAGTTAGAATTTTATAAAAATAATGTCTCAACTCATTTGTCATATTACGAAATGCATCAAAATATTTATCTCCCACACAGTTTTGCAACACATTTCTCATACAGAAATACACCAGTGTAGGAATTTTTAATATCGCGAACGGAACCCGTGAAGTTATTTAACAACGCCGGCTTTTCGTCAAGTTGTAAGTGACTCGTGGAAAGCTTACGCATGTAATAATATTTTCCCGTGTTCTCTTTTACACCGATTACATTATCGATAACTATATGACTGAGAGTATCGTGGACATTCGTCTTGTGATTGTTTGTCTATTGGAACACCAAAATAAGTTAAGACACACTGCAGATGGTTCGTTGATACTGTATCACATTAGTACATTTAGCAATCACACAGAATTGATTAAATAAAAGCGGATTCGTCAGTGATGCCAACCGACAGGTCCGAATACACCCAAGTCGGTCCGGACTTGACGTTTCGTTCGGATATCACGACATATAAATATTTTTTGGTTCTAATGTTTCATGTTCTAATGTTTCAATTCAAGTTTTGATGCGAATTAATAAATCAAGTCAAAAACATTATGAAATAAGTTCAATGTGAAACGTTGAACTTATTTACCCAAAATTAAATCCTGCTGCGAGCTTTTTGTGTTCCGTTGTTAGTGGCGAGTTTTTTCAATTAACCTCAATAATTTAATTGACAGGATTAGTAATTTCGGAAGTCTAAAATTTCGAACAAACCTGTGTCGCGGAAACGCAAATACGCCCGGCACAATATGCCATTTCATTTCATAAGTTTTAATAACGGTTTTGCTGAGTCTGTTTTCTAAATATTGTTTTTCTTTTATGAACAACTGTCGAAATATTACACTACGTAGGTTTTCGTAGTGAATGATACAAGAAAAACAATGTCACGCGCATATTTTCCCACGCATTCAAATAGCAATCCGAAATAGTCTTAGTAATAATTTAAAATGATTCACAAAATGTATTTTGATATTAACACAAAATCTGTTATGTTGTTGTACAGAGGCGCACACATCAACTTTCACATATACATAGGGGCACCTTATGCGGCTGACATTAGACTCATTTTGCAATGGTTTTGTAAAGGTTGATGTGTTTACCTCTGTACGTCCCGCGCGTCCAGATGCGCGGCGTGTGCGCCGGCTTGCGCGCGCGCAGTCAGCGATAAAAAAGAGTTATGGCCGCGTTACGGCGACGCACGCGCCGAGCGAATGAGCTGCTTTATTGTTTCTTGGAATTCGCTTCGCACTTGTACCTGAGGCGCTGGAAAATTAAGATATTTTTTACGATAGCGTAGCTTTCCAGCTTATGAGCACTTGTTACAGCTTGGAGTATCATTATAGACTTATTTTACGAAGTTTACAAGTTTTTTGACCAGACTTCACGAATCCCATTTACTGTGTTTACACTTCAAATGTGTGTCACTGTGTGTGTCTGTAACACTTTTTTGGCCTATACTGTACTAGTAGCATAGTAGTGATTATCTATTGCTGTGCTTGTCAACCCCATATCTGGACCTCACGGCTGCTTCCCATCAGTTGGAGTGAGGTCATCTTGAAGACCACTATAAAGATAGCTATGATTTGTTTGTATTAGTCACAAATAGAGTGAACATTGGGATAAGACATATAATAGGTATAGGTAGGAACAATTTGCTGTGAAGGGTCATAAATGGATTCCGCGTAGGCAAAACCGCGTGCAAGAAGCTAGTTATAAATAATTCACTAAACAAAACCTTTACTTTCCCTTCCAAAACAATGCAAGATATCAAGCCATTCTTTCGCTGGATTACTCAACCTCGGCCTAATTCGGTGCAGAAATTTAGACTAATTATCCCGTGGAGAGCGAATAAAGAAGTCAATTAAACGATACTAAACCCGAGCAGCGCCTCGACGGATTTGCCAGGAAACTCTCCTCCGGTGGTCCTCGTTTAAATTGGAAAAAAGGGACTGTTTATTTGAATAAAGGATAATCCTGTAATGTTCGCTTTTGTTGAGGATACTTCTGAACATTAATTCGGTTTTGTAAACAATTGGTTTTATTTGCAAAAGCCATGACAAAGTTGTTCCTGGAGTCTATATTTTGATACCATAATATATTACTTGTACCTAAATAATCTTCTTTTTTTTAGATTTGTCAGAATAGAGCCAGATTTTATGAAATTCATTTCCAGTATATATGATCAGATTTTCAACATAATAAATATCAAGCGTAGTGTACGGAATACGAAATAGACAATTGGGGCAAATCGACTAGTAATAACGACACCCACACTTCAATCAACAATCTCTCATTCTTCATCAGCCGTGGCTAAGACT
Source organism: Udea ferrugalis (assembly GCA_950022985.1). Lineage (NCBI taxonomy): Eukaryota > Metazoa > Arthropoda > Insecta > Lepidoptera > Crambidae > Udea > Udea ferrugalis. The sequence continues at coordinate 174,301 of OX465527.1, read as the reverse complement.
TTGGTTTCCATCATGAAGGCCTTATGACCACCAGGAAAATATAAGATAACAACTTTTTTTTAAAAAAAAGGACGATATTTTACTTTCGGTAGCCATGCAATGGGCATTCATATTCGCATTCACTAATGAGTGGGCAAAAGCATTCTCTACCCTCTGTCAAATGTTTACAGCTTTCTACATACCTAGTAAAATGTACATTATGCTCTTGTTTATTTGACTAGATACTTATATTTCATAATATAATTGGTAATCGTTTGCGGAAAGTTGTACGAGCCTTCTTGAGATCGATATCGCTAACACAATAAACCGATTGCACATGCTCCTCGGAATGTAACATTGTTATTGTCCGTAAAGACATTACATGCGGGGGATAAGATAAGATTAGGAGGGACTGACTCGGAACAGATAAATGAGGAAGAAATGGGGCTTTTGATCCAGCAGATACATGATATTGTCTATTATTGCGTTTGTTCGTACTAGCCGAGGGTTGGTGGATTTGTGATACGAGTGATTTATTACCATTCGTAGAAAAAGCTTGTTTTTCACAGTATTTTAAATGCACAAAATACCACCCACACGACACACATTGTGTTTACATGCTTAAGTGAAACACATGTAACCGAAATGAGAATCATATGGTGGCCTCATTAAAACCTCTGTGTAATCATCAATACTCGTACATTCTGACATTTGGTCTAAAGGTCTAAACCTGAACTTCAGTAAATTATTGAGAATTAGGTAATAAGTAACTTCTGTCACATACTTAATATTTAAAATTATTGATATTCAGAAAAGTTTTGTCTGTTTCGTAGCTTTGGCTATTCGTTATAATGAACTCAGGTGGATTTTCGGTCTTGTTAGCATTTAGTTTTTTTAATTCACTTTATTGTTGGCATAAACTACAGACATTCACAGTAGTTAAAGTTTCTTACAATGTTTTGAACAAGTATCCTGTCTCAATTCATTATTTGGATACATTCACAGACATTTACCACGAGTCAAAATATTTCCAGGAATTTTAATTTACATGTCGTAAAATCAGTCTCAGAAAAATATTTACTTTCCTACGTGAATTAAAATAGCTCCGAGTTGGCGTCGGAGAAACGCGAAGAAGTTGAATACTCGCGCGTTGGGGATGACTGCGTGTGGAGGAATGTGCTAATGATACACATCGGAAGTTTGGAGTAATAACGGCTTCTTCGAAGAAGAGAGAATATAAGCGAGAATATCAGAGAGATAACTAAAAGTCTGCAAATGGTAGGTTCTGAAGGAACGTTTTTCATTTAATCAATCATATTGGATAAGCCAATTTGTTGGTGCTGGTTCAATGATGATTTAAAAAATATGGTAGCACTGAAGTTTCTAAAAATAATATGAAACTACACCTAACAATAAATCCAAGCCTACAGTTGGTCGAAGCAAAACTTGATGTATACCAAATAATAGTTTCCTCATAGGTTACACGAAATCCCTGATTGCCACATTTCCCTGCTACGTTTCATTTCATTTTATTTCGAATGCCCATCCTGTAGCACAGATGTCAAGTCAACTATAACTAAGCTAGTGAATTGGAAACGTGTGTAGAGAAAACACTGATAAACATTTTGCACAAATATCCACCAAGAAAATAGAAGGACTTATTTTGTAATGCGCATTACAAGGCAATACTCCTCACATTATCTGGCCCAGTGAACGCGCCGCTACAGGGACCGCCTTGGTTGGGAAAGCTCATGAAGGGGCTATGTTACGGTCAATGTGACGAAACAGCGGTTATAAATAATATCTAGTTATGTAATTAGTGAGAAAGCTGGTTGTTGGAAAGTGTTAGAATGTTCCACTCTGTTATGGAAAAAAGGATTGCGTTTGGAATAAATACCCAGATTTTCATTTAAAGATGTTTAAAACCAATCGGACTTACAAGTACTAAACTAAAAAACAGAATCTTAATGACATTATTATTCTTGTTTATCACCAAAAATACCTCAATCCCCGTATTTTTTCGATGTTTAACGAACCTAGGCCAGGCTGTTCGGAAAAATCCAAAAGTCCTCCTGGGGTTTTAAACCTGTCTAGACCTTTATTCTTTGAAAAAAATATCTCCACCATCGCTGCAACATCTATGTACTCACGGCATCGCGACGCCAAACCAATCTGTAGTTGGCTTCCCCTGATCAGCTTGCAGTCACGTCGTGTCGTGTTTGCGCCATCTCCTGGCAGCCTGGCATGTTTGCGCCATCTCCTGGCAGCCTGGCATGTTTGTGCCATATCCTGGCAGCCTGGCGTGACGGCGGCGAGGCGGCACGCGCAAACACCACCCAATTACCTACTCAACAGAAGTGACAATATATTCATTGCTAGACTGGCTGAATGTTTTATCAACAGACCTGAAGTGAATAAAAGCTTGACGCGTTTGGAATATTGCAAAAGGCGTTCGATTTCTGGATCAATATCACCATTTTTGGTCTTGACCTAAAGTGAATTGAAAGTTGGGTTATCTGAATTGACCACGTTCTTTTTGGATACACTAAGTAATATGTATTGATATGTTTGCGATGTTTCGAAACGGGTACCTATTCTTGTAGCTTCAGCTGTAATTTAGGTTGTTAGAATTTATTTTAACAATAAATTTATCCGTAATTAAGTAGAATCTATTTTGTTACAGATTGTTGGTGTAACCGAACACGCCAGAAAATCGTGAAAATCATCGAAAGCGAGCCAGTAAGTTTGTTTATTTGATTAATCCATTTTATGTTGCTGCTATGCTAGTAACTTGATCCACTCTTGTCCAAAGTTTATGTTCCGTAAAAGTAATATTTCATAGAAAACCTATCTAAGTTGATGCATACGTTATAAAAACGTAATATAGTCTAATTTTAAGCTTTTTGTCATGAGTATATTATTATAATTAATAAGCGATAGTTAATGATGTAAGCCCGGGTCAAAATAATTTGTATGTAGCTCTTCATGCGATTAGGGCCTAAAAACTTTGCAGTGTACGGTATCTGTAATGTATAGAAATATACTTCATGCTATCGCCAGTGCTTCGTATCTTCATATTCCGTCGTTATTATACGGAGCTCGAGAGCTGAAAGCACACGTTTCTAATATTCCGTATCGGCGCGATGCGGTGGTTCATTTACATGGACTCAAAGAGAGTTGCTGTACAGAAGCCAACAGGTTGACTGCATACACTTTAAAAGTTTGTATCTCTTCATAACTTGCAATAGAGGTCAGATTCCAACTGCAATGTCACACTTGGCAGGTGAACCTATGTACGCGCGGTAACTTCGTGTACAGACTCCTGTACTCCTGTGTAGACTACCTGTTAGGCCGCGGGCACATTATCGCATTAGGCGCAGGTTTGTCCTGTCGAAACCAGGTCGGAGTACGTCCATACAATATACATTTGGGGAACGTCCCTTTGAAAACACCGACCGCTACAGACCGACCGACGTCGCTTTGCTAGCTTTCATCATCGCACAACCAGTCCAAAGTTGATAGCTAAAAGTTCCAGACCCATCACCTTGATGGCTGAACCTCTTCCATTATCCGTTTCAGGCATTTTTTTTTTACAACGTACAGCTAAAACATAGAACGGTCTGCCAGTGGTGTTTCTAGAAGGATGTGACATTGAGGGGTTTCCAGATAGGAGCTTATTTTCTAAAGCCAACCAATCCATCGGTGACATCTGTTATGTTGAGTTGTTCACAAGTGGGTGTGATTTGTCGTGCTTTCCATCAGATGTCTTTCAAGTTTACTCCATCTCTCGTAAAAACTCACTAGGCTTTTAATTAACATCATTTAACTTGTATAGTTCCTTTAACTGCTAGACTGTCAACAACCGCAGCTGGTATCAACTACTAAACGTGTCTTCACGGAGATTCCCGAAAAATACATCTTTGTTTTTTTTTTCCGACCCAACCAACCAACCAACTTGACCTTTGTCATATCATCAGTAATTGTGTTAAGCCCACCGCGCCTTAAGCCATCGAGCAATGACTTAGAGACTTGTCATAAGCCAATAATTAAGCAATAGTTCTTACAAGACGATTCCCACGCTCTGCCAAGTTGCGATTGATCGCAAGCCTGCCGCGTGGATTAACGGAAATAGCATGTTTAGTGAACACGATAAAACACCGTCTCGCAGCTGTTCCGCTTTATTTATCCAGTTTTATGCGCGTACGCATGGTTCCGTTCAGTTGGCTTTTTATTTGTAAACTGCGAGCTTTGAGCTCATTTTTGCCATTAACATGTTTGAATAAACAAGACTAAACGTTTTGATTTCTGTTACACCACTCATCTGTTTCTTCTTTGAGAGAGACGACTCTGCGTGGCTCTGCGTGGGCAGTTTTGACGAGAGTCGTTAGTATACTATACCGAGACCGTGCAAAGTAGACAAATTGAATTGCAACGAATTAAGTAAAAGAATGACGACCCAATATCATAGGTAATCCAGAACCATGGTGCCACTACCACCAGCGGTATCACTAAAAGAGCTCCTTGGGATATTCTGGCGTGTTGCAGCAAAAAGTTCTGAATTTACAAAAGTTTCATTCATTATGAGCACACCTTCAAACACACGCTGTCCCTTAGATGGTCTATAGAACCGTAAGTTACAACTATGATGGATTTGGCCGAGAAACAGTAAAAGAAAGTAAATTGATTTACAATAGTTGTATTTCACATACTACACAGTTTGACACACGAGAACAGAAGAGCGAGCGTGACATCATAGTCATAGACATAGTACAATGATAAAAAGTTCAGCTATCAAGCTATTCTTTTTAAAGTTGTTCAACTTTTATTTGCGTTTTTAAATAAAATTCAGCGCTTAGTCTAACAGGGTCGACAACGCGCGGGCGTTTGCCACTAACTAGTCCTCCACGTTACACATACACGTACTTTTAGCGCAGAACAGATGAAATTTCTCTTTCTGAACAACTGCCGCTTCAAACTGCAAGGTGATCATTAACATCAGCTCGGTACTCCTATAAATAGTTACTGAAGTAATCAGCCGAAGCTGTCCGCCATTTGCCCTGTCGGCAATTACCGGCTATAACCAGGTGGGTGAAGAACGACGCGCAGACATCTTAATAGCCATAAATAACAAATATAAGTTCATAGTAAAATCACCTAACGTGATTTACGGTATTTTTTATGGACTCTCACATTAATCTTGTTCCTAAAATACGTGGCTGTTCAGCAAGTACAAATTTTAGATTTTTCCACGTTCTTAATTCTGACAAATTCTAAGTTGTTTGGTTTTTGGGTGGTCTTAAAGAGAGTTCTATTTATGTGCAAAGAAGAAATAAAATCTGTTGATAAAAACAGAAGGTGAACATATTGTTTCAGTTGTGTTACTGAATTATCCGGATCAGAGCGCATGGAATGTAGACTTCAAGCCCCAAGGCCTGTCATTCCCTCGACAGTACATCTTGAAACACATTTTTGGTGCTGGATAAAATTACCATTGTTAATTTATTTATTTGTTCCTATACAAAAAGACAACTAGAATAGATAGTATTTAGGACAGGAAAAGTACAGGTGAGCTTGTACTATTGTTCGCAAAACTTCCTGGCCGAAAGATGTACAAGGTGTAAAAAGATAAAACCCCATTATTTAACATCTGGTACTTCTCACATTTTGTTTGCAACTCTATACCTTATTTGTATGAAACAACAATAACGAGAGAAAATATCGTTTTTCCTCGAGTTTGGCAGTTAGCATGAGCCAGGGATATTTATAGAGGGAAGTTAGCCGAAGGGCTGCCTGCAGTAAAAACTTTGTACACCAGAACAACAAGCTTCGCCAATGGGTAGGTATTCCAACTTTCCATTGGGGAATTTCATGATATTCATTTTATGTGAAATTGCTTTTTAGAACAAAGTTGTACGATGACTTTGACATACTTTTGTGAAATAAAGCTGAGTAGGTACAACATGAACGTCCCTATGCAAAAGTAATTACTTAAGTGTTTGTTTGGGTTTTCGAGAATAGAGCAGAAAGTATTTGCTAACTAATTTACAATACTGTAAGGAACAACATATGCATGAATTGTATAGGTTACCGCTGGTTTCCAGAGGGCCCTAAAGTGTACAAAATACCATAAATAATTACTTGACATCTCCTGGTTTTGCGGAAACAGTACCAGAACTGTTGGGAGAAGCTTGTGCATTTTAAAAAAAACTAAGAACCAGACCAGTTAGGTGTGAGTACATAATAGTTGCCAAGATTTACAATGAAACCTACTATAGCTCTGACATCATTATTTCGCTAGTTGAAAACCATAACACCTAATCGAAGTTATGGCACCCTACTTCGAGCCCATTAAGCCCACGTTTACGGCCCCCTCGCGTCCTGCAGTCCGAAGACGGTATACTCGTGCTGAAACTAAAGCCACTTTTCCTCGCCTTATCACAATGCCCTAAAGCTCATATTTCCTCTGTTACTATTTCTGTGTGGTCCATTGTACGAGGTGGATTGTAATCAGCTGCCGGCTGACCCACATCGCGGTCATAACAGTCAATAGTCGTAGATCTTCGAGAATGTATCGTATGGAGCCAGATTACTTGCATGTGTTGATGAATGGCCTACAGGATAAACCTAACACAAATCTATAGTCATTATCATTAGCTATATAGATACTATGTAGAGTTTGTCAGTTCCATAAGTAGAAAGCTGGTAAATGATAATGATAGATATTTCATCATTTTCATGCTGCAAAAAATCATCAAATAATCATCTGGTATTTAGGTATATAGTCTTCAATTTGTGCGTAAAAATAGCAAAAAAAAATATTCAAAAAGTCATTTCATTTGATTTGTACACGCCTGTAATGTTGTTGGAGACAGTAATTACCTCCCTAGTTATAAGATTTCAAATCGGCAGAAATTGATACCATCTCTAAAACCACAATAAATCCTATAGAATCGGTTTCAGAGATGTTTCCTTCACTGCATTACTCAACTTATAAGTAATGCAACATAAATACATGATCCAATCCAACTGAACCAGAAGGCCATTTTACATCATGAACGTGTAGAGCAGAAATCCTCTTGAAGCATGCACGCTGAAGAACTCCAAGCATCCGAGTGAGCTGACGTTTGACATTAGCAGCTTAGACCTATTCCCGTCTGATGTTTCCCCCTGTATTTATGAATGTGTCACCCCTCAGCCGCAGGTCGTAAAGCACGCTGACTGACGCATGGCCCGACTTTCCAGATTTCCCCTCGGACCGACCACACACCGCTCACGGGCCACTTAGCAGCGTCCTTTCAGGAGGGAATTAAATGTTGTACAAATTGAAAATGAAAAGCGACCCTTGAAACGGTGACAAAATCCGAAAACTTACATTACTTATTTTTTACCGTGGTCTCTTAATGAGGGATGATCTTCACTCGCTTCATTGAAGCAGTAAAAGCCTTTCAAAAAGTCCATGCCTCAAAATGTGTACGTGGCTCTGTTGATTGATACACTGCAGGCCGTATGTTTGATCACCCTAAAAAAACACTCATATACAGACAAAAAAAAATGCTTTTACATTGCTCGAGCATGTTATTAGCGCAGTACATTAGTGGCCGTAGCTGAAAATCGGCAAGGATTGTATTATTTTGTTTCCTCTTACACCCAAGGTAAAATAATATAATAATAAAATAGGTAGTAAAAAAAATAATATAAAAATAATTTCACCAATACTTCTCTATGTGAACCTTTGTAAAGATTGAGATAGAAGATAGATAAGATAGATACTTAGATATGAAGACCACTCAGAAAGTGTTAATAATTTTAAGGATTCAATAATATAAAGCTGAAGGGTTTGTTTGTTTGTTTGAATCTCAGGAACTACTTCCTGGTTCCAATTAAGAAAAACTAACTGTGTTGAATATTCCATTTATTGAGGAAGGCTTCCATTAATATCACGCTAAGTGCACAGGAACGCAGTCGCGAGAGACCGCTAGTTTAAGTATTTTTGAAAGGAAGGAAAAAACTACTTCATTTAATGACACAGTATAGAGATGTTCTATTTGAATGAGTAAGTAAACGTATTTTGTTCAAAATGTTGATTAGTCAATCTGGGTTACTGTTACAATAAACTACTAAACATAAACCAAAAGTAGTCAAAAATAGCGTTGTTTAATTTGGAACACGTTTATTACCAAAACAAATTAGGTAATTACTCAACATGGCAATGGAAACAAACAAAACCATGGTGGGAGGCATGCTAGTTTAAGTTATAATTTAAAATTATATCCGTGTTTCCTTTTACCAGAGATACACAGAAGAAAGTGATAAGTCAATGTTAGTGAAATTAAACATAGTAGTCACATGTTAAACAAGAATGCTTTGGTGTGGCAAACGGGCTAAGTACTGGTGGTACGGTGGAACCGCAGGGAAGCCAAGAGGTAACAACTCCAAATAAAGTATTCTGCTAAACCAGCCTTGCAGAGACTCTCGTCGGGCTGAGACAACGCCTCAGATCGTTTTGGAGCCCCACTTATAGTTGCATAATATTTGTATCCGAGGCTTGCTTACAATTGCCTACCCTGACTCTCTCTCTCTCTGGGGTACAGTGTATCCGATAACTGATAAATGTTACCGGAAATGTGAAAACTAGATGTCAAGCTAGCAGAGCAGCTATCGCCCTGTGCAAACATACATTAAGATTTCCTGATTATGTTAATGTAACTGATAAAATATTTTCACCGTTATGTGACTTAACATAAAAATAATATTTGAGTTGTAGAATTAGCTAAATTTTAACTCTTGATAATTTATGAACGTTCTTCTAGATAAGTGTGCCGTTTCTTAAGCATTTCGTCTCGCGTTGGGCGGCACTTACGCCGCGTGCGTTAGAATATGCATGCAAGGATTCCGAGGAGAGTATGCACTCAGCTGCATACGTGAACCAGTCCATTAGAGAACCTCTTAAACGCTTCCCCTCAACACTTCACGGAGGAGTCTAAGAGTGATCGATTTACTTTCTTTCAAGAACGCTTTCGAGTGATTTTTGAACATTTCTGACCCCGAATTCACACAAGTTAGTCAAAGTTTAGAACTCATGTTGTCTCGTTATTTAGAAGGGCCGCTCAATTTGACAAAAATAAATTAGAACGAGTCTAACCTCCTTATTCATAAAAACTTAAACAGCGCTGCAACAACACGTTAAGTTTTGTATCCCTTTGTCTCTTTCATTCTTGTTGCTGCCGCCATTTGCGAGTAAGTGACATAAGACGTCAAATGCTAAATTATGCTTTGGCGTTGCGTTTGAGGTGGTAAGACTATTACGAACATGAGTATCTGCACGAATGATATTAAATGAAACTGCAGTCGTTTTTCAAGTTACTCCTTCAATTAAATCATACAGCACATCTGCAGATTTTCCTCCCTGTCACCAAAAATACATCACCGTTAAGGAGGGACACGGTAACTGCTCCAGTCTAATGAAGGAGGCAGGTGTCCCTGGGGCAATGTTCTTCGTAATTGGGGACGTGCGACCAACGGGCCCAAACAGCCCGACGCCGGAATTATCACGATTAGTCGCAACAAGTCGGTCCCGACCGCAAACAGGTAATCTAATCTGTGACAAAGGGTTTGTTAATCTTGCAGTTTGGACACGACGAAGTATTCGCAGCTTATGAGTAATTCTGGGGAGAATTCTAGTGACAACAAATGGCTTAACTGGAAGTGCTCGACGAATATTTCAACGTATAAATTCGTTTTAACTAGTATGAATCTTCGTGAAATGTGAAATTCTTAGTTGACTTGGCTTAGAGATTTTACCGCGCATTGTGTTGTAATTTGTTGAGAGATTGTATTATTCCTAGGTTTGAATCGTGTTTAATTCGAGTATCATTCTAACACTAGTTTATAAAAGGTATAAAGGAGTGGTTCTTGTAAATGGAACCAAAATGTATTTTCGCAAGATGAATGATTCTGTTCATAGAAATGAAGATCACACAGAGCTTTGAAATATGTAGGTACTGTTATGTGTTAAAAATAAGTATCTGTTTACTTTAACTTTCATTTTGCTTTTATTGACAGTAGATATTTGAAAGCCGGTTCGTTATACCTTTCTGTCGGGCTTTTAAGACGTCTCAGGAGTGTGGGGTAACTTAGTTACCTCATTCTGTCGCGAGTAGCCCAATCGAGTTCCGCGACAAATCGAATGAGCTCCTTCCTGACGCCGGCCGAGTGGCGGAGGCGATTACACACTGCAGGGAGAATATTCCGCAGGGAAACTGAGCTTTTACACCGTTTTGTATTCTTGCTTAGTTTCCTTGCTGAAACTGGTATTTACAGGCGTAATGAAAAAGGTGCCATTGTATATGCATAGAAGTAGAAGAAGCATTACAAGTGCTTTCAAATTGTCTAAATCAGCCGTTGTTTTACGTAGAGTCGCCGAATGAAAAGCTTGACCAGTTTTCAAATAAATTCATTCACGCATTGCAAGCACTTGTTACCTTTTTAAACTGTGTAACAGGCCAGAGTATGTCGAAAAGTATGCTTTATTGTTCGGCAGTAAAATTAAAATAAGATTCGCGATTGACAGTTGAACCAATACTTTTTATTGGTTTGATCATGTCATCATTGAGCAAACAAAAGAAGATCTTAGGGTGGTCCACCCTTTCATTCCGCGACTGTACAACGTTATACCTTGTTAAAAAACATAAAAATTTAATGGCATTCCTCCTCTAGGTCAATGAATTCGAAAACATACGGTTTCATTGAACGCTCAAATACTTAGTAAACTTTAAAATTAGCACAGAATCTATACTTTTATCTACCAGAACTTTAGGTGAATACGTATTGAATAGTGTATTTTTTTTAAAAGAAAATGTCTCTATCGTATCCTTCATTTACATTATACGCAAACCTCGTCACTGACTACCCACCTCAACATGAATGCAAAACGAAGCTTTTCATTATTATAATAATTAAAACATGAAACAATGGCACCTCACAAAGGCGTAGCCTGACTTCTGCATTCAAGTTCTTAATAGGTCGTTCGAAGTTCCTACAGACAGTATTATAGCTGGCAAGCTCTTGTAGGGGCAGTATGAATGAGGGTATGAATGCAGCTGATGCCAACGAACGTGTGGTCGAGCCGGATTTTATTTATTTATTTATTTATTCTTTATTGCACAAATTTACAACAAAAAAAAGTACAAATGGCGGACTTAATGCCAAGAGGCATTCTCTACCAGTCAACCGCAAGGCTCAACAGAGAGTTTAGGGAGTTTGGGTTGTGCAACTTGCTATAAAAACAACGATATTTTAATTAATGATAGAAATACGTACTTAAAGATAATACATAAGACACACGTAGAATATCACAAATAAGTTCATGTACTATATATACATAAATGTAGATATATATATATACATATAATATACAATGCATACAATACAATACATTAAATATTTACTAATACCTATAAATACATCTATTGCCAAAATAATGTATTCAGATGACCGTTTAAAAGTGCGTGGGTGACAAAGCTGTCTGTTTACTTAAAATGTTGTCGTAACGACCTCTTCAGTGTAAATTTGGAAGTGGATTTTCGAATGGTGGTAGGCAGTGAGTTCCAGAGACGTATTGAGGATAGCCTAAAGGAGTTGGACATCATGGATGATGAGAAAAGGGGAGTACAAAGAGCAAGAGTGCTGCGCGAACGAAGGTCTCTTAAGTGAGAAGAATGAAGAAATTGGAAATTATTTTTTAAGTATGTTGGAGAGTTAGGATCGAATAGGATAGAAAAAAGGACGGATATGATTCTTACTTTTCTGCGCTGACGGATCGGTAACCAATTGAGTTTCAAACGATGGGGAGAGACGTGGTCGTATTTTCTCAAACCAAAGATGAAGCGGATGCAGTTATTCAGAAGACGGTCAAGCTTGTTAAGATGTTCCTGAGAAATGTTGGTGTAACAAACATCCGCATAATCGATGATCGGAAGGACAAGAGCCTGAACGAGCAGGGTTTTAGTACTGGCAGGCAGAAAGTGCTTGAAGCGATAAAGAGCACGCAGTGACCAAGTGACTCTTCTGCTCACTTCTTTCACCTGCTGGCTCCAGTTCAAGGATCTGTCCATATAGAGACCCAGGTTTTTGACAAACGGTGAAAATGGTATCACATCACCGTGCATCATGACTGGCAACACAGAGGAGCAGTCAACCACTCTCAGCTGATAAGGACTGCCGAAGATTATCGCCTGACACTTGCCTGGGTTCACCATGACGCCGAAGTTTTGAGACCACTCGTTGATGCAGCTGAGATCTTCGTTAAGCTGATCAATGGCGAGGTGCAAGTCCGCGACACTAGCCTGCACGTACAGCTGCAGGTCATCGGCATACAGATGGTATGAGCAACGAAGTTTGTCTGCGAGCATGTTAATGAACACCGAGAAGAGTATGGGTGACAATATCCCACCCTGCGGCACACCGGTCGCACAGTCCAACCAGTCAGATAGAGCATTATCCACGCGAACAGCCTGTTGACGCCCGCGCAGGTAGGATGAAAACCAGTCTACTGCCGAAGTTGAGGCTCGAAGATGAGACAGCACTGCCAAAAGGAGATCGTGGTCAACGGTATTAAAAGCGTTGGAGAAGTCTATCAAGACTAAGACCGTCAACCGGGACTCCTCCATGCCAGCCCTGATGTCATCCGTGACTTTTATGAGCGCGGTAGTAGTGCTGTGCCCTGGCCGAAATCCTGACTGGTATGTACTTAGCAACCCATTGCCCAGGATGAAACTGGAGAACTGCTTATGAGCGACTGCTTCCAGAATTTTGGATAAGAAAGGCAAAATAGAGATGGGTCGGAATTGGTTCAGTGTGCTTGGAGTTGCGACTTTCGGAAGAGGGATGACGAAGGCTTTGCGCCATGAAGAAGGAAAAAAACCACTGACCAACGAGAAGTTTACAATGTGAGTGATAGCTGGGAGAATGTGGACAAGTAAATGGAGAATCATGGTACGGCTGACTTCATCAAAACCGACCGCCTTTGACCGAATGGACTTGATAATTTTAACAATATCATCTTCAGAGACCGGAGAAAAGGAAAACATATTAACTGGGAGGGGAAGCAGCGAGCCAATGGCGGCAATGGTTTTGCGTTTCACCAAGGCATCTAGTGGAATTGACGAGGAGAAATGCTTATTAAGGTCATTAGGAGAAAAGGAAGAAGAACTCATGCCAGAAGGTGTTTTACCAAAACCAAGGGTGTTTAGAAATTTCCAGATATCGGAAGAGGAGGAAGAAGTAACATTTTCATGAACATGCTTACGCTTTGCCGCTCTAACCATCTGATTGCACTGGTTTCTGGCCCTCCTAAACAATTCCCACTTTTCTGCACAGCGGTCCCCTTTATAGCGGCTGAAAGCTCTGTCCCGTCTAGACATCGCCATGCGGACACCTCTGGTAATCCACGGCGCGGGCGGCCTCCTGACTTTGACAGATCTTACTGGTGCATGCTTGTCGAAAAGGCTCAGAACGGTTTTATTAAAAAAAGCTACCTTTTCGTCGACCGTATCTGCCAGCAGTAAAGGGTTCCAATCAACCGAAGCAGCATCACGCAGCAAACTTTCCTCATTTAGAGTAGAGAAACTCCGCAGGTTGATGAAAGCGGGCTTTTGTTTTGGAGGGCGAAGATTGTAGGATAGAAAGAGCAAATCGTGATGTGAGAAGCCAGGAGCAGAGAGCTGACCATGACCACGAACATGGCCAAGGGAAGAAGTTACAGCGACATCAATCCACGTGTCCTCAGAGTCATTATTGTGATGCGTTGCGTTGAAAGGCAGGAACGAGAGATTCACTGACTCCATGATGGACTTAAGATTGCGGGACCGCGCAGTGTCTTTGAGGAGGTCGGTGTTCATGTCGCCCATTACAATCATATGCGGGTAGTCAGATGACAATGATTCTAATACCGACTCCAGCGCAGAAAAGTAATCAATAGTAGGACGGCAGTAAACGACTCCTAAAGCGGCTTTACTACCCCTGAAGTTGACTTCAAGGAAGATATACTCTAGTGAATTGGTGAATTGTGACGGCGTAGTGCAGATCACCTTATAAGGGATGTCACTTCTGAGGTAGATGGCAACTCCGCCGCCACCTTTGCCAATGCGGTCGTTACGTATTAATACGAATCCAGGAAGACCATATGAAGTGGAATTGAGGTTCGGTTTGAGGAAGCTTTCAGAGATGAGAACTGCATGTACGAGATTGGTAGAGAAAGTATTGAGCAATTCGCTGTAGTGTCCAGGTATACTCTGAGCGTTTATGTGACACACGTTAAGAAACCGTCCATGGTTTTGAAGTTCCCGGGCAAGACACGTCTGAAGTGTTTCAGGATCGCCCGATGAATTTAACGAGACAAAAGAGGAAGACGAGTCAAATGCTGTAATAAACGAGTCATCATCTGACATTGTAAACAGGCAATAATATATATAATATAAATAAAATATAAAAATATATAAATAAATTGAACTAAGGTCGTAAAAATACTATTAAAATAAACTATACAGTAGGGGTTCGCTAACTGCGTTTAACCTGCCGGTTGACTGTTTACACTTTAAAAATTATAATAAGTAACTAAGTTTAAAATGAGGATACACTAGAACATAAAAATCAAAGAAATTCACAAATAAAAATGGATGACTTGTACACGGTTAAACAAAGAAAAAAGAATGGCTTGGGTCTGTCAGCGCAGAGACAAAACTATATAAAAAAAAAAGCGAATCAAATTGCTGCGACAGATCACAGACACTGCACTGACAGATTGGCTATACGGTTGACACCGAAGCCGTAAAAACAACAAAAAAAAAAATACACTGACAGACGTAAATTGAATATCGTTATGTGTCAATAAGTCGAGGTTATCCGGAGAAATAAAAATTCTTATGTTTTAAAGGGTGGGAAAGAAATCGAGAAATTAACTTGAAAGGAGGGGAGGATTTTTAGTTTTGAAAGCTACGGGCACCATGATTTGGGACATCAACGGAAGGACGACTTCGTTTTGGTGGTAGCGCGCTTAGATCTCGTCGATGAATCCTGCCGGGCCGTCGCAGGCGCCGCCGACGCTGCTGGCGCTGCTAGTACACCCGGCGCCGCTGGTGCCCCCGATGTCCTCACCTTCGCAGGGCGACCCGCCGATGAAGATGAAGCGGGCTCACTGGCGGGGCTTCCGTGGCGATCGATGAGGGAATCTCGCTGATGGTCGTCCGTAATGCGCTCCCGTGAACCGTCGGCAAGCTTCAAGTAGATGTTGCCATCCGTGGACCACACCTTCCTCATGCCAAAGTGCCGACGCGCGGCCAGGAAAAGTGCTTGACGGTGCTTAGTGAGGAACTCCGAGAGAACATAAGGAGTGCCCTTCAATAGTGCCTTTTTTTTCCACACTGCAGCTTTAGTGATGAGATTGGAGAACTTGACCATAATGGGACGACCACGGCCTTCAGAGGAGTTCCCAAATCTATGGCAGTTGGAAATAGAAGACTGGGTTAAGTCTTTGAGACTGAGATTGTCTTGGATCAGAGCCACCACCCGACCCAGAAGATCCTCACCAGTGATCTCAGGCATGCCAGAAATGATAAGAAACTTCCGGCGATATCTGGTTTCAATAATGTCAACCGATTTGCTCACCTCATTCACCTGCTGGTTAAGGAGCTGAATTACACCCCAGGTGTGGTCACGGAAGGCATAGAAGTCACGAGATAGGGTGGATAGATTGTCTGGCTGGGAAGATGCAGCTTTTGTTGACTCCAGATGGTCTTCAAAATCGGTCATTTTCTTCATCAGAGCCTTCAGCAAGGCATGCGTCTCTGTGATGTCCTGAGTGTTGGCCATGATGAGTTTGTGCAAAGTGTTTGTTAACAGTGTTGTCCGTAGAACGTTAGAAGTGTTGTCACCGGCAGGTATGTTTCACTGAACTTGTTAATTAGGCATTACTTTCTGCTCCCCACAATATATGTGATGAAAGACAGGGAAATTTACCAGAATAACTTTAATTACTGTATGTTTTTCGATTATTTATAATTAAAACATAAAATTATTTGCAAGCCAAGTGTTTAGTGTTTTAATTCTACCGCCCAAAAAAAAGGATTATCCTCGCCTTGAGCTGAGCCCCCTACAGCTGCGCGCCACGCGACGCCTTAAGCTTTCAATTTAGGTGCTTTGAGGTTGGGCGGGCGGGCTTTATAGAGAGGAGAGTCAATGGCGTTCTTCTCTAACTAGATGCAAATTTGGTCCCATTTGATGAAATCAGGTCTCGATTTTTACACCTTATTGTTAGTTATTTATTAACTTTCTGTTTTTTTTTTTTTTATACTACGACGGTGGCAAACAAGCGTGCGGGCCGCCTGATGGTGAGCAGCTACCGCAGCCTATGGACACGTGCAACACCAGGGGCGTTACTCGTGCGTTGCCGACCCTGCAAGAACCTTTTCAAACCCCTCTTGAAGAACTCCATGCTATAGCTCATCGGGAAAACCTCGGCAGGGAGTTCGTTCCACAATTTAAGTGTCCTGGGAAGGAAGCATCTCAGGAACCGAGCTGTACGAGACCATGGCGGCTCCAGAGTATGTGGATGAACACCCTGACGATGGCGGGCGGTGCGATGGTAGAAAGTAGCCGTGGGCATCATATTAAACAGCTCTTCAGAACAAAACCCGTTATACAAGCGGTAGAAAACGCAAAGCGAGGAGAAGTCTCTCCTCAAACTTAGCGGTTCCAGGTCGCGGGTGAGCTTGGGATCGTCGACAATCCTAATAGCACGCCTCTGCACCGAGTCAAAAGGACTCAGTTGGTATCCAGGCGCTCCTGCCCATAGATGAGAGCAGTACTCCACGTGTGGCCTGACTTGCGCTTTGTACAGCAGGAGTCTCTGCCTTGGGGTGAAGTACCGCTTCGCTCTATTCAGCACACCGAGCTTTTTAGATACCAACTTCGCCCTGTTTTCAAGGTGACTACGGAACTGGACGTCACTGGATATATCGACACCAAGGATCCCAATACTGTTGGAAATTGTGAGGGTAGTGTTCTGAAACTGAGGAGCTACAGCAAATGGAGATTTCTTAGCGGTAAACGCGCAAACTTGTGTCTTTGTGGGGTTAAATTGGACCAAGTTGTTTCTAGGTACTTCTATAAATTTTTGGTCGGCTTATGAAATACGAGTATATTGTGCATCTATAGTATAAAAGAAGATGTGGCGCACAGACACAAATTGAATCTCCACGGGTAGTAAAATAAACATAGGTTCAAAAAAGGCAAGTAATGTAAGAAAGAACAAAATAATCTTTATAAATTCGAAGTAAGTTTTTTAAATGATTGTAGATTCCCTTTTATCCGTCCAATTACGTCCAATTATGCTATCTTTCAATGCCAGTAGTATTAACTTAAAATAAATCTTGTTTACAAACAATGGCATGTTAACATTCAGGCATTTGAGTAATATTTGAGTACTAAATAATCTTTGCACGACCCAAAGGTTGACTGGTAGAGAATGCCATATGGCATTGAGTTCGTCTATTGTACCCTATTTGTGCAATAAAGTTTAAATAAATAAATAAATATTGGTCAGGTGGAAGTAAAAAGCTCTGCCTTATGGTAACATTTCGATAGAAATAGCGACGGCTTACCATACATGAATAAAGTCAATACAGACCCTCATGCAAATAAATGTGTAGCCAGCACATTACGGTGGGTGGAGGGTGATCGTAGGAAATTTGGGAAGAACCGCAATCCGGGGAATCCTCAAGGCAATCCCGCTTGAGGCGGGTTCCAGCCATGTAGGTGGCATCTGTTCAGTTCTGCTCAGTACCTTGGGCCTACCTTCATACATTTTAAAGACACATTGTTTTTAAAATAATTATAAATATTTGTAACATTAAAAGGACGTCGTAATAGAAATGATTATGTAGCCATTTAAGTAAATTATCAACATGTTGATTCAAAATGAAGTCAGACATAACTACCATGATTATGTGCACAGAGCCTGCCAGTTATTTCATACTTCAACGAATTGAGTAGGTAGCCAATAATTTAGTAAATAATGTATATAAAATAAATCCTTTTTAAGAAAGAAATAAAATGAACTACATAACATATAGCATCAAGATGTATTCTGAATTCATGAGCACAGTATTAGAACTATGTTTTACAGGTCATTACCTCATTTCACGGCTCGACTTTGTTGGCAGTTGGTCCATGCTAACAAAGTTGAAACAAACGTCCAAAACTCTCGTAACATTACTCTTTATGTTATGTTTTGTAAATAGTACGCGCTGAAAATAGTCCGCGGAAATATTAATTAAATACCTCGTCAAATCATACGCGGATTTCGATGACCAAATCGGATTTATTAAATCCCATTTTTATGTATGCACAGCGGAGTCCATTTCAGTTTACGAACACCTATCTAATAAATGGAGTGGCATAGTGAACTAGTATTTTTTTATGTTGATGGAAAATATGATGGAATAGCAAACTGTTACTTCAGGTTGACCGTAGGGTCAGTTAACACCAAATATTATCATTCTCGCGTTTCCGATTTTGTCCAAATAACATCATCTCCTTAACCTTGATCATCTCTGCAAATAACACTGAGTCACATAACAATTTATTAAAAAACTGTTCAAAATTGTGTTAAACTACCGTGTAACTGCGACGCCAAAACTAGTTTCATTTTTACTTTTCTTTTACCTAGACAAACAAGCGCAAGATTCTCAGTATTCTCACCAAATTGCGGTATTATTCGTAAAATGTAACTTCGTCTCCGTCCTTTGCGACCGAATTCTAGAAATGCTAAAAGTTCTCATTTGCAATAGAATTTGTACGGTTGTTGTAATAGATGCGCGGGCACGGACGGGACGCGGACTCGAGGCACAGTATAATCTTACAGTAAGCTATCTACATACAAACGAGCCACTCTCGGTTTGAACGTGTGCGTGCGCGTCGCGCGCCGTGTCGCGATATCACGCACACGCAATTTCACGCACACGCTAGCATAAAATAGGGAGGCATAGGGAGGCGGCATAACGGACGGGCTGTGTCGCGTGTGCGTGTGCACGCTAGACTAATAACTCGGCGGGCGGCCTTAGATAGCCTACTGTATGGTTTATACTGTGCTCGAGGTGAGACCCGAACGACTCTGTTTACTCGCTCCGAGCTACATTGTGCGTGCTCAGCCTTACAGGTTCCTTTCTTTATTATTATGCTATTTTCTGATATTTACGTTGGTGTAGAAATCATTTGACAGCTAACGCAACGTGGGACGCCATCCGCAAAAGGCTGAATACCCTAACGAAGGTAGAGCGATCTATTTTCAGCAGCAGACGTCACGGCATATAGTACGTGACCGATTTCAAAAAAATACTAAATGTTTAATATTTTGTCGATCTATAATTTCAACATGTAACTATTTACTTTTACTAAACTCTAAACTGAAATAGACTAGAGCATTAACTAGAGGGTTTGAAGACTGAAACACACTCAGATAAAATTATAAGTAAATTTTTGCTAACCATAGTGCAAACACAAACCCCCTTATTCATAAAAACTTAAACAACTCTTATAGAACACGATAACTTTTGTATCGCTTTGTCACTGTCACTCTTGTTGCTGCCGTCATTTGCGAGTAAGTGACAGAACACGTCAATAGCTTAAACAATGCGTTAGCGTTGCGTTCGTTTTTATGAATAAGGGGGAAAATGTTTACGTTCTGGGTGGCTATGAAATCCATGACCCGTAGCTCTACTACTAATCGAGCTAGGAACGCAGTTGACTTGGCCAATAAATGCCGGCACAGAAAATTAAATATGAAAAGCTTTTAATACCATACCTTTGCCTTGCGATTATTCAGTTGGGGCTGTTCTACCCGGTATGACCCGGTATTACCGCACGCCACGCGTTGAGTGCGACCTCTGGTGTTGGAATAAAGATCGGAGCTACAATAAAAGAGTAACCGTCGCGAGTACGCCGCGACTTCCGCGCTCATTGTTCGACGCCACATAAATATACAGGGTGAAACGTAAACGTCACGTCCTGTGGAATGGTTGCCCTGCATGTTTCCGGCCAGAATCAAAGAGTTATGCTTTTGCAAATAGAAAAAAGGAAAGAAAATGTTTTCTATATTGGAGCAGGAAGAGTGGAGTAACTCTGCTGAAATGAAATTTAGGCACGTCCTGGCGTGTATTCACTTTTTATAAAGGTGGTATGTGCGTTACAAGTTAGCTTCCAATGTTTATCGTCTTACAACTCAATCAAAAATGCCACTATTCAGTTCTGTCCGCTGTGAAATTACAGCTTATTCGTTTTCGCATTGTATTGGCTACTTTAACAAAAAACGATTTAATAGCTGATATTCGATTGCTTGACTTTTTGAATGCGATTTAAAAAAAAAACTTATTTCTGAAACTACGATGAATGAATGATAATTCAGTTTAGTTTTTAGGATAGTAGATATATTAATTTTTTAGTTTTAGTCACTTGTATTATTCGTGTGCCTACTCTAAGGTGGATCATAGTGATACTAGATAACTGTACCTAACACCATAATTATGTACCATATGATGACGAAATAAATCGTTCGTTCATTCATACGTTTTCAATTATTTGGAAAAAAACTTCTGATGGACTAATTTACTTAATGTGCCTTATATAAGAGAAACAAGCTCATGTAAACATAGTTCAACAATAAAAGCCGCGATATTGTGCAAGTAGCAGTGATGTATCGTTGGCGTAGTTCCGCCGCTCTACGCGTTTGCAAGTGATTCCACAGACAGATCTCATTTATCATACCGATGTTACAGGATCAAGAGCATGCTTATAATAATACTCCCAGCACCTTTGGAATATGTACTAGGTTATTTCTGCATACCGACATAGTTACATACAATAAGTAGTATACAGGGTAACTCATTTACAGTCCGTTTTTTTTAAGGTAGAGGTCATCATAATCAACGAATGATTTGGTGTTCTGTTTAGAAAGTTGGCTGCTATACCAGAAGTCGTGGGTTCGTTCCCCGTTTAGTACAATACGAGTGTTTGATCACTATTGACAAAATCTAGCTATTTCTGTTTTACAATTTCTCAGCTTAACTGTGGCTGGGAGATAAAGTTCGAGTAGAGTTTTTTTGTGAGAAATAAACATCATAAACCGTAAAAAGTGTTTTTTTGAAAATACTGACAGGTACAAAGTCAGTGAACACCATGGCATAAAGTTTAATATTTGGAGAAACATACCAATATACAACGGAATCTTTTTATAGAATCAATTGTTAAAAGTAGGCTTTGACCAGCCACGTTTGAAACACATTCGAGGAATTCTGGCATCCAACAGACCTAAATTCCCAGTGCCGCCCCAACGCCGAGGTGGCCATACATTCGGCCAGGCACACTGGCAACACAGACACAATGCTACCAACCGGACACATGTACACAACACTCCTTTTGCGTCGAAGGCAGTGTCCGAAATGTACCTACAAACTAGAACCGATATACATAAAGGGGACCAAGAAATCGACCTTTCAAAGAAATGGTATCTTCACATCAAAATCTAGTCAATAAACACAATGAAAAGAATGACACACGGTGTTTATTTGACTACAGAGTTCAAAACAAAGGCACAACATATACGTCCAAAAATAGTCTTAAACGAGTGGCGGAGGCTCTACTACCCTTCGATTTTGTTTTTTAGTTTAGTTAATTTGAGTAGCCATGCACACGAACTCGATAAACTCACATTTTTTTTAAAAATACTTATAATTTTCCTCAAGTAGACCATTTCACAGTTACTACTTCTGAATCATCTAGGAATCTTATTTTTAGCCTCTAAACATACATAAACATAAATTGCCTGTTAACATCCCAATGCTGGGCACGGGCCTCACCTCAACTATGAGGTGCATTGAGCCGCACTCCAACCCGCGAGCTCGGTGCGGATTGTTGGAGTGGTGTGAGGTTAGTGAGCAACCTTAATGTCAGATGTTATCAAGCCACCCTAAGGCCTCTTACTAGGTATAATGACTGACATCTAGTGACGTCAACCGAAATAAACTGCTTAACGGGCCTTCCGAAGCACGGATAGGTAGGACCAACCCGACTGAAATTTAGTGATGTAAAATTCATACATATTTTATGTTGTGTTAAACACAATACACAAACAACATAGAATACCATGCACATAATTATGACTACTATCGGCCTCGAGCTCATGAAGCCGCAGCCTCTGTTTCAATTTACTCAGAGAACACTATTCTGTTTCAAATCTGAGCTTTACTGCTTTGAATTAAGGCCGTTTAAGTACCAGGGGTATAATGTCGCAATTGTTGTCTCGTGAACAGCTAATGTCGGGCCTTGCTTCTAGCTGTGGCTCTAGTCTGGGACGTGTTGTTCAATTATAAACCGTATCTGTAAGAGTTAAGGTACAGGTGTGGTCATAGGTCCTAGCTATAGTACTTGTACATAGTGAGAGGAGGGATGGGAACGAATACCTCAATTAAGTAGTGTTAAGCTTCCGTCCGGCGCTTTCGTGCAGTCGACCTCAGCGCAGCACCAACCAGACAACATGAGCTCTCGTTACTATGGACCTACATACAGAGCGAAGACAAAGCTCGCATTTACGCTCGATCCGCGGACGACTGTACTCCGTAGCCCAACGTTTTATTTTTCTGCTTTTTATTTCAGTTAAAAGGCGGCACAAATAAACGGTTCTTTTAAAAGTTTAATGAGTTAAGAAGACAAAGTACCAACGCCCAAGAGAAGCGCTGTTGTGGAGCGAGGAAATGTTTAATACTTTTACTTAAACATTTAAAGTGTGCTAGTAACTTACTAATCGTTTCTTTAGGTTAAGGAAAACTAATAAATAGAAACAAGGTTATTTTATTTCAGCATCAGGGATAATTCATTACCATCTTACTAAAGATAGGAAAACTAGAAAAATATGAATGGTCTCGGTAACACAGTGGTTAGTGCACTCGCCCGGTTAGCAAAAGACGCGGGTCCAATTCCCACCTGAAGCCAAGACCTTTTTCCTTTATTTAAATAGATACAACTCAAATACAGTTGCCGTCGATGTAATACTAAATCTAGACTAGAAAAAAGGAATTTCATCACTTCAGATTATGTAGCCTAAAATAGCAATTTAAATGATTAATTAGTTAGTTAAAGATGTAAATCTTAAGCTGAAAGTTAGCTAGGAGCAGCTTAAAAGCCTCTTTAAAAGTTAAACTAAGCAACGGTACGGGAAGAATCTTAAACGCGACGAGTACGGCGCAGAGACGCGGCGAACTCATTAATTTAATAACCAACGCTGGGAAATTCTTAATAACGAAACTATTTTAATTAAAACTGTCTGTCTGTATTTTGATTTACTTTTTAATATCTCAGAGCCAGCATTTTCAAACTTAATAATCTAATCACAATGATATTATAATAAAAAAGAGGTAGATAGGTAACTAGTACTAAAAAAAGTGGCACCCGGAATCGGAACTTTTCGTACACCTGAGCAAATCATTGACAGTTTGAGACAACACTGTGCAACATGTATCTGTCTGGTTTACTCTTTAGTAAATAATCATACTATCTTGTACACACGTCGTCGTACGACGCGTGTACGTCGTAAATTAATTTGACTACGTCGTACTCCGTGGACAATTTTTTTTACTGACATAATCTATCTACTTTTTTTTTATTATAATATCATTGTCTAATCAAGTATTTGCTCTCACCGTCGTAAACTGAACTCTAACATACATGCTTACTTGATGAGACAGACAAACTCATAATTGCAAATAGGTATAATGTACCAAATTCTTATTACATAGTTTTTTTAAACTAGGTATTCTTAAACTGTAACTTACTTTTAATAATTTGCACGCCTGCTAGCAGGCCGAATACTATGTCTAGATATTTTTAAGACCATTTATTGACTCACTTGTATTCATTGCAAATAAATGTTTTGTTTGTTTGTTTGTTCGGGCATGTCCGTGCTCCGGAAGGCACCTTTAGCAGTTGGTCTCCTTTGAAGTCGCTAAATGTCAGTCATGAAGCCTAGTCGTTGGCCTTAGGGTAGTGCACACGGTGGGGACCGTGCGCCTCCATTGCACATGTGACTCCGTGGAGGGCGGCGGTGCGGGGGGGCCTCGCACTGCCGTTAACACCGGCGGGTGAATGAGGGGAGGTATAGCTCCCCTCGAGTTGAGCTGGGAAACCGGCATAGCGCGCCGGGGGCCCAAGCTCCCCCGCTCTTCTACCCTGGGAGCGGGACAGTGCGTAAATGCATTCTCCGCGTCAAAAAAAAAAAAAAAAAAGGTGGTTTGAAAATATCTGACGTTAAGGTTTCTTACTAACCCTTGACTATAATATGGCTCGCGCCATCTCATAGTTCACACCTTTATGTAACATTATGGTTTCGCAATAAATTATTAAATTGAATTAAAAGTGAAGCCTGTGCGGAGCTGGGCAGCTTAGGTATTATTATTTCACCTCTTAGTTTAGTACTTTTAACAAGACACATCCAGTACTCTTCCATCTTTATTAGCACTAGTTCCATATTCTTTTCACATGATGAAACCAGCGATGATTCCTTTTATAATTTAATATTTGAAAATACCATTAGTTCCATCATAAACCTTATATTGAGGCAAGTGGCTATAAAACATTTCAACCAAAGCAAAATATTCACGCATAATGTGACTCTCAGCAGCACTTACTTAATCTTTGCTGCATATACTAAGAAACACATACGTTTCACTATTACCTGGAAACGAATTGTAATTACATAGTTATTTACACTTAAGGGTCTATACTAAGGTCGGCCGGAGAGAAAATCTGTCAAATTTGAAAGCGATCGTGACAGCTATGGTCACACAGTGGTTGGGCCGTGCAATCCGTGCATAAATGCAATGCATAAATCCGGACGACCGTCTTGGTGTAATTGTTTAGAAGTCGGCTACTACACCAAAGGTCGCGGGTTCGATCCCCGCACAGTACAAACATTTGTGTGCATGAACATGTCTGTTTGTATTGGTCTGGGTGTTTCCTATGTATAATAAGTATGTATTTACAAAATAAAAAGTATTTAAGTATGTTTATCCGTTGTCTAGTATCCCATAAAAACGGAGTATAATTAG
The DNA here is from genome assembly GCA_950022985.1 of Udea ferrugalis. Classification (NCBI taxonomy): domain Eukaryota; kingdom Metazoa; phylum Arthropoda; class Insecta; order Lepidoptera; family Crambidae; genus Udea; species Udea ferrugalis. The sequence goes on along the minus strand of OX465527.1, from coordinate 149,171 downwards.
CTCACTTGGGGCTAGATGGCGCTGTGTGGAATAATGTCCAGGGATATTTATTTATTTATTATTATTATAGATCGCGGCATGATAATCATTTGATGCGTTCACCAAAGATATTTTTATTTCGCCACCCAAAATATTTCAGGATATAGGGCAAACAAAAGAAACTAACCAAAAATTTTATTTTATTAAACATACTAACAAGCGGTTTTGCCAATTATTCTTTTACACTATTATTTGCAATCTATTCTCGTGACCACGTTATTTGCACAATGTTTTATATCTGGTACTTGACGATTTCATCGAGATTTAGTTGTAACTTGGTTTATCCGTTCGATCATCATCAACACAAAATATGTCTTACATCCAATGCATATGATATAGCAATACACGGAGCCATTTCTAGTAACATGCAGAAGAACCCACTAATAAATTGGTCTTACTTGTAATGAAAAGCTGCAAGAAGCATTAAAGGGAGCTATCTTGTTACTAACTAAAACGAGGAATTTAACAGTTGTCAACAGTTGAGACACTTTTAGTGGATAATTTATTTTAGATAATAACACTTGAGTATAATACCTTTAGTCTCCTGTAGAGGCCATCGTATTTCAGGCTTTTTACGCTGAATTTAATACAGAATCCACCGTGATCTTCATCTTACTGGAATTGATCTACGAGTAGAGCATAGTATGAAAGGAAGTCACCCTCCGCGTTTTTCTGTCTGTTTTTACATACGCTTTCACTATCTAACTGATAGCTGATGCTAATTATATTTTCTAGAACGTTTGTCTGTATAGTTCATTCAAATTACTACAGGGAAAAGCTGTGTGCAAATACCCAGTTAGAGATAAAAATGCTTGCACTGCCATTTTTCCATGGCTGACGTAAATATGATAATTCATATTTATATTAAAGTTCTATCTGATCCATTTTTTTTAAATTTAAAATGGGTTTGCGTTTGACCTCAGTCTCGCCAGCCACGCTTACCCAAAAAATGCTTATTCACTCTTGCCTTGAAGACACCAAGGTTGTATGTATCCGGAAACACAGATGCAGGGAGGGCGTTCCACTCCTTAGCGGTGCGGACCAGAAAGGAAGCACCAAACCGCTTAGTTCGGACCGCTGGAAAGTCGACCACATGGAGGTGAAAGCCCTCACGGCGACTTGTGGTCCGGTAGTAGAAAGTAGAGGGTGGTATCAGGTCATGAAGTTCTTGTGCACACTCTCCGAAATACACCTTATGAAAAACCGATAGACAGGCAACTCTACGCCGATGCTCCAAACTCGAGTAACTCGTCTCGTCACCTATCAGTCTCCTGGCTCTTCGGTCTACTGAGTCCAGTGCATCCAGCTGATACTTGGCAGAGCCATCCCAGTGGTGGCAGAAGTACTCCATACACAACCGAATTTGTGCTTGGTACAATTGTAAAAGCTGTTCCGGTGTGAAGTGTGTTTCCATTTCGAATAACTTGTCATTATGTTCTATTGCAATAACTATTTCTGTTTCGTATAAGCAAACGCAAACTTTCATTTTTTTTGCTCGAGATCTCCATGCTAATTACTATGGAACGAGTGAAGTTTCTTTGACAGCCGTCTGCGCAGTCCCGCAACTCAGTCTTCCACATGACGCCGGGTGAGTGCACGTCACTGCGTGAAGAATACAAACAAGCATAAAAATACGGCGTGTGTAAGTACACGAACTCGATGCATAGTTTTCTGCTCGCATTTTCTCAAAGACTTAACTTAACGTAAGTATTAACTTTGATTTCTGCTCTATAACTTTGTACCTTTATGTTTCGTCAAATTTCTTTGTCGAACAATTTCAGTTATGATAGAGGCCTCCAAAATTAATTTAGTAAAAAATATTGTTCAAAAAAGAACCTTTAATCTATTCAGACACCTTAATCAAGCTTTCATGATCAGATAACATAGTAGCTTAGACCACACAAATAACATAGTTTTAATCAATTCGATTTGAAAGCAATCAAAGCTATTTGCGTTCTTACTTCGTTCCCTTGTTTTGCTTGGATATTTTAGGCAGATCCCGTATTGGCATTAACCGATGATGCTGCAGATTGACACCATGCTAAAAGTAAATACATAGATTGTTTTTCAAATACCAAAAGGAAAAAACTTTCAGTATAAGTTACAAATAGTAAAAATTTACAAGAAAAAATAGGAAAATGAAATGGCAACTAGTACCAAATTGTCAAACCCAAGAGAGCTTTTAATCAAGTGTACTTATAAATATAAACCTGCCATATTACTCTCATGGTGAATCATGATAAAATCATACGTTTGATAAATTATGCATAATGCATATGAACAAACAGTACGGAGGAAAAAAAACAAAGTTGTACTATTTTCAACAAAAGACCCTATGTGCGCCTATTTCGTGTAAATTATCCGCGTAATTATAAATGTCATTTTCGTCAAAAGCGACGTGCGTTCACCTTGGGGACATGGGGGGGAGTGAGCTGCGACGGTGCGCGGACAGCTATCAAAGAAACTTCACTCACTCCATAGTAATTTGTATGGAGATTTCAAGCGAAAAATTCGGAATGTTTGGTAATTTTTTGCACAAAACTGAAATAAAGCAATGAAAAACAACTGATTGGCAATGCTTCTTTGATATCTGATCTTTACACGTTATTTAAAACACGTAAGTTGTTAGTTTATATGATGCCTAAACTTTTGAAATACGGGAGTGCGTTTTGCACGTTTTTAGCGATATTCTGATTTTTTTTCACATTAATCTAGTAAGTTGATCCATATACTGGAAGTTTGAGCTGATTGTGCAACTCTTTGACTACTATGACGATTTTTTTCGTGCCTCATACTTCATATTTTCTATATAAAACTTTAGTTTTCCCGAGAGCCGTTTTCCTGGTATCGCGCCTTAAACACCATACGAATCTGCGTCACATTGATGTTGTTCTGAATGGAAATGACGTCAAGCACGCACCGATACAAAGTCAATATTTAATAGTGGGTAAACATTAAAGTCTCAGCTAATAAAGTTGAAGCAAAGAAGTATGGATAAACAATTGCACAAACAAAATATGATTATGAGTAGAAATGCTTTTATTCAACTGTTTGTTCATTCATCAATTTTATCATGCGTCACACATCCATTATCAAGATAGGAAGAATGGATGCAAACTAATAATTTATAAATGTTTTCAATAGAGTTTTGAAAAATCGTCTCGTTCCTGAAATTCCAACATCATTGATTCGAATGACATCTGCGGAAGAAAAAGCTCCAAAAAATATAGGTTATTAGAATATGAGACAATATCACATACATTGCTTGGTCCTATGTAAGTTTTCCTCTTATGATGCAGAAACCTTTAACACACAGACAACCAATATCGCGTGTAGGTGAAACAGGAAGTACACTTTTAACGATTAACGGAACAAAACTCTTACCCCCTTATTCATAAAAACGAACGCAACGCTAACGCATTGTTTAAGCTATTGACGTGTTCTGTCACTTACTCGCAAATGGCGGCAGCAACAAGAATGACAGTGACAAAGCGATACAAAAGTTATCGTGTTCTATAAGAGCTGTTTAAGTTTTTATGAATAAGGGGGTTACTCTTTCATTCTATGCTGGTGCTAGAATGAAACCTGCTCCCCTTTGCCTATACCTTTTTGGTAAAGTGTAGGAGAGTTTATATTTTCCTGAAAAGAACTTCGATATTCACATCTACGCAATACACAACGCTTACCGTTCAAAATAGCTAGGAATAGTACATTGTTATCCTAGGGGTGAAAGTAACTTATTTAGTCCCGAGACGGGGTTTGGCGCCCGTAACGAAGTGAGGGCGCCAATAGTTCGAGGGACTAAATAAGTCTTTAACCCGAGGTAAACACTGTGCTTTTCATTACAAATACGAGGAAAGTAAAAATAAAAACATGAATCATGAAGATCGAATTGCCGCTTTCCCGCCTATTTTGTTTTTTTTTTTCTGTGGCCGGCCAGCTATTCAGCCATTATTTTTTATTTTCATCATTGGAAAAATGGTAAATATTTTGCTGAAAGCTAAGTTATTTCAAAGATATTGTTGAAACTTAATTATAATAAAGTTATTTAAAAAATATATATTCTCTAATCAATACTTAACTTTAAGTTATTTCAATTTTACATCGTGGCTGTATAGAAAGTTGGAACATGGTTCAATAGTTAAGTGAAAAAGAACTAGTTTTTTTTTAAATAATATGACAGCTGTCAGTTGAAAGTGATTCTCCCTAGGGATGAAAAGAGTTTTTTGAGGGTACTCAAACGGAAAGCACAGTCGATCTATTTTTTAACTTTTAATTAACATTTAGTGGTTTTTAGTGAATAAATTAGGTATCAGTGTATTCAGTAAAGTTCCGCAGTGGTGTTAGTTACATAAGTTATTGAAATAAATCGTTTTAACATGACCATTTGAGTCGCATGGTTTGTCGTCAGACAAACCACCACGACCACATGGCATGTTAAGAAGTTGCAGACGCGTGAATAACCTCAAAAACTCCAAGAAGCATTGAAATACATGATACCAGTATTTCAATGAACACATGCAAAGGCATATCACTCGACATTGGCGAAATACCCTCGCCCAAAGAGGCAAAAGGGTGACGCCATTAATAAAAAAAAAAAAAAATATATTGGGATGAAAAGTATTACTTTCAGCCCTGAACTCTGAAAGTAGGTCATTACTGACCTGAGAAGCGTCTCAGGTCAGTAATGACCTACTTTCAGAGTATGAGTAATGAAAAATATATTTAACTTCTTTGAAATGTTTCAAAGAAAGAACAAACCGGTCGAAACCTGAGAGTTTCAACAATACAGTTACATCCACCGACAATATCGAGTTACGACGGCGCGTCTGTGAAGGTTAGCATGGGAGTGAGGTGAGGTTCGGAGCCTCCGGGAGGGAGCAACAGGTCGTAACAGCAATCGCGAAATGTGGCCTTTTGATGGAGGCCGAATTTAACTAACATAAAGTGTTTACGGTGCACAGTAAAGGAGAATTTTGTTAAAAACTCTGACCTTAACGTTCTTGACAACATGAATAACAGAAGTACCTACCTATTTAGCTAGTCGGTGTTGTGACGCGACAGACGAGTGAAGCTGTCGGTTTCGTAGAATCACATTGGTGTGTTGTGGCGTTACAGCAATCTAGCTCAACAAATACTTAAAATAACTCTAATAATGAACTTTATTCGCAAAAAAACCCTACAAATATCAAAGATCATAAGTTGTACCCACTTACTGTACCTACTTGTACTATGATGCGATGCCGTGATACTGTAAGCACCATTAATCTCTAAATGTCTAAATTTCAGTGAGAGAAAAGACCCATTCCACCACCTTTGTCTTAAAACTTTGTCAGTGTTTATTTTGTTCACATTTTGATACCCATGTACCTTTACGCTACCAGATTCACCCCAGGACTCCGGAAACGCTATATTGGCACTTCCTGAACCATTTGTGCAGCCGTAGTGCAATTTTTTCAAAGCTTTGTGTAGCCTAAACCAGTTCGCGTGGTCGTCTTTTTGCTAGCAAGTTTCCGTTTTCAACCTCAAAACTACAATATTACGCGGAATACACATAATGTCTTCAAAACTGAAAATAATATTTAAGACTTCAGTTTGTAATTTCAACTGGTAACTTTGAATAAAGTAGAATAAATATTCATTTGTGTGGTTCATCTTTTTATCAGAGCTCCGGTTAAACGACTGATGTTAAAAGAATATCAATTAATTAAAAACTTTTGTGTTAATCTAAACTTTGGAGTCATCAGGCAGCTGGCGAGAATCTTGGATGAGATGAATCGCTTTAAACTTAACGACTCTTTGCACTTTATAAATAAAGTTTATTTACTGACACTTTACGAGGAACAAAGTAAATAAAACTTGGGTTCCGTCAGGACGAGATTAAAAAGACATTCACTTCATTTTCTTCGTGACTATCAATCAATCAGGCACTTGATTTTAACATTAGGGATAATGCATTATTATCTAACTAAAGATAGGAAAACCAGAAAAAGATGTTCGGTCTTGGCTACCAGGTAAAATATACCAGAAAAATTTAGTGCAGTCGCCCGGTTTGCAAAGGACGCGGGTTCGATTCCCGCTTGAAGCCAAGACCGAATGTCTTTTTCTGTTTTCCCTATCTTCAATCAGTACTCTTGATGAAACCAATACTGACAATTCTATCAGAATACCGTTTGAATGGGTTCAGTGAACCACCATTTGTTGAGCAGCAATTTCATTGTGATTCATCATATCAGCCGAACGACGCCCACTGCTGGGCATAGGCCTCCCCCAAAGATCTCCACAACGATCGGTCCTGCGCTGTCCGCATCCAGCGGCTTCCCGCGACCTTGACCAGATCGTCGGTCCACCTTGTGGAGGGCCTGCCCACGGAACGTCGTCCGGTACGTGGTCGCCATTCGAGAACCTTTCATTGTGATTAAATTCCTTAATTTTAAAAACATTGAACAAATAAGACGAAAATTTAGAATGTCTCTGTGATTAGTAATTACGATTGTTTATAGCCAACAGCGGCTAATCAAAGGCAATGACAGCACATGTGCGATCTATAGATCAAGGAGCAACGTAGCATAAGCCTTAATTGTATAGGGATAAGGTTCAAAGCGACGACAGTGTTCCCGGTTAGTTCTGGCACCGCATGGCACTCTGATGAATGGCCTGTGTACGCTCCAACGAGTCAGTAACGGCCTATTAGCCTCCTGCTACCCGCAAACGTGTCCATTATTCAAATCATGCCATCATCACTCGCTGCCTGGAATAGCATGCTAATTCCTGTCACATTCGCAAGCCAGACGGCCTAAAAGACAAGATTTATTTAATGTCATGAATTAGCTTTTGATGGCAGGGTCATTATTTGTATAGAGGAAAGGGTAATAAGGAGAACTAATAAGCTTTAATTACAAAAGAAAACACTCACTAAAAATACAATAAAATTTCTTTAACTAAAGGTGAGACAAAAAGTTACCTGAGCTGGCACAAACATTCAGGTAGGGTAGAATCTAACCTTTTTAGGATAAGATCAGCTTTTTTAGGGACAGTCAGTGCTGCCACCTATAATGAGGTCCGGGAAACAAACCCAGCAGAAGGAGGCATTAACCCCTTGCCGCTGCCACATCCACTCTCCACGTATGATTGATGTGCCTCGATGTCGCGTTAACCGCAAAAACCTCTTTAACCTATGAAAGATGGGGCAAAGATCCTCGTTTGATTAAGATCGTGATTGAAAAGTATCAAACTTTGAAGGTAAAAAGTTATGAAGAATGAGGATAGGGATGATACAAACTCAAACTCAAAAGGTATTATCTCATTTTATCTTCAACTGGCGACTGTGACCAATCATTTTAAAATAACTTTACAAGATTGTTAAATTGACTACTCTTAATAGACATAATCCGCTAATCTGCTCTTTACATTACAAAAGTCTTTTAGAAAAACGAGTTTTTAAAATTCCGATCCCCACAGTAAACTCTCATTTCGCTAGTAGATTCGGCGATTCAATTAGGGCTCGCGTTTACAATGCTGTACTAGGGTTCTGCAGTCTTAAAAACTGCTCAGTTTATGAAGCTAAATCAATCTTAGTCGAGTGGTTACTTACCACTGATTATGAAGGCACTGAAAGTCTGATGAATTGATGTTTTGCACCTTCCACTATTCATTGTTAAAGACCTTACATTTACCTTACCTACCTAAAACTACTTCATCCCTTTACTTGAAACTAACTTAATTCTTATAAAATTGCTTATAAATTTTAATCTTATCTGGTTGTCCAAGATTCAGGCATAGCCTAGTTTGGAGACCTCTGTTTACATTCTTGATATGACACACTGTTCAAATGCACTAACCGCTGTTTTAAATTTGTATGTTTTATTTTTTGTTATTTTTGTGCAATAAATAAATATTATTATTATTATTATTTTTATTTGAAAGTTTCAAAATCTCGAAATACTCGTACGTATATCGGTAAGTACCTGAGATACACGGGCCTAAGCCAAGTGAGTCTCAGTTCCTAAAACTGGGTGGGTGGGGTTGGTGTTGTCGTCCTGCAAGAACTTATTATTATTGTTATTATAATGTGACCCTGCGCGCAATTTGAATATGAAGATTCAGATATTCCAATCTTTTGAACAAGTTTTGTTCACTTAATGGAATATCAAAGGTAAAGTTCAGACAAAAACTGCAGAGGAGCAGATTATAACTATAATAACCACAATTCGATTAATTGGTAAACTTTTATAGGTAAGTAAGTAACTATCATCAAAAGCAGTCTTGTCATATCAAGAGCAGTATTGCACGAACAATAGAAATAAATCAATGGTCTCGTGCATTTTTGCAGAAAGGGTGATTATTACGTCACGACACTGTGACACCGTTAATGATTGATGTCTCACTGCGCAGACACACTGCGACACACACACCGACACACACACCGACACACACACCGACACACACAACGACACACACAGCGACACACACAGCGACACCGGGCTCCATCCGAGCGCGATAACTATCATGACATGCGACTGACGACGTCTGACCTCAAGGAACCATCTATCTTTGATATTGGCTCTTTTCAGGGCATTTCTACAAGCTTGATACCTACGTCAAATTTAGGATACAATTCAATTAAATACGATAACCGCATGAGGCTATTAAGTAATTAATTTCATTAACAGTTGCTTAAAAAAGGAACTTTTAGTAAGAATACAATAGTTATTGGTAGAAATAAAGAATTTATAGGCTAGCTTACAAAACGGTTTCAAAAAGGTTAGCTTATATATCTAAAATAAGATTCTTCCTGCGAATCATGATAAAGGTGTTTCTATAATACAAACCGTATTCCTATCTTGCTATTTTTGCCCAAAGGAATGACACGGAAAGAAATTAAGTGACTGACATCTACGACGTCAGCCGGGACCAACTGCTTAACGTGCCTTCCGAAGCACAGAGATGCCCGAAATACACATCACTAAATTTCGGTCGGAATGGTCACCCATCCCATTTCCGACCCGGCGTGTGTTGCTTTACAACAGCGATCGTCGCCGATCACTGTCACAACTGCGCCACGGGCACCTCTGATCGTCACAACTGATACGTATTGCATTAGCTGCCACTTTCGCCGAACCCGTGTTGATGCAATCCAAACTATACACATATTTATCGATCTGACTTTTCCCCTGTTTTTCTTATCATGCATCTATTTTTCGCGAACTGCATGCCATGCGTCAAATAGAACGGATAATAAGTTATAACTGATTGAGCACCTGGTCCCGCCTTCCGCAGGCTCGTAGCCAATCACTGACCCCTTCACTCATGCACCTTCGTAACGGACTCGCTAATTGAGCGTTAACACGTTGTTAACGTTAACACGTTGTTAACGTTAACACGTTGTTAACGTTAACTCGTTGCAACAATTGCTGCACGCAAATTGCAGTGATTGAGCCGCGTGAGTCCCGCCGCGTCCGGCAGGGGGCGCGCGCGGCGAAGATGGACGACCATCGCTCAGGGTACATGCATTTATCAGCATATAGTAAGAGATGAGGAAAACGGTTTCGAAGTTTTCTAGACACTTGTTTCATTGAACAATGTGAGTTATTGCCAACGATACTCTTAGTGTTATTTTAAATCTTGCTTCTTATTAAAGCTGGAGAAAGCCGGAGACCAGGTTATCCCGAACTCCTGCCGAGCAAAAGTTCGCGGTACTTGTATTTAGTACTTCGATGACGAAGCGGAGTTTCATACAAAATGTTCAGATTTTTTCTTCAAAATCGGTGGTGAGCCTCACCTTTATCCATAGGATGAAACTTCAACCCTTCAAACTACTCGAAATCACAACAGGGGCCCATCGTTAAAACATTTAGTGCCATATAACGTGAGCAATTTTAGATTAAAGACGGCATAAGTCGTAATCCCATCAGTTTAGTTTCCACGACTGAGTCGAGGCCGCGCATTCGTATTCAAATGCCTGTTACTTATTCCGAATGGTCAACTTCAAAAGAGTTTAAAATCTTTTTATTTGTTCCAACTACTTTTACAGTTTCATAATAATATTTTCACAGTTGCAAACCAGAACTTCCTCGCAACAGTTAACAGTTAGACACATTTTATTTCTTTCGTCTGAATGTTTCACTGCAGAACAGAGCCAGGCTTTGGGCATAAAACTCGGCAATTGAATTCAATGTTACGATGTCTATTCCGGGAACTTTTATAATGGTTTCTTTGCATCATTTTCTAAAACTAAACACAATATATTAGCACCGTCGTCAGGGCTTTCATCCATACTCTAGAGCCGCTATAGTCTCGTATAGTTCGGTTCCTGAGATAAGGATATCATGGCATTTAAATTGTAAACTCCATTAAATAAAACACGTAGTTCTTGAATACTTGAAACTCTTTAATTCCCTCGTATCGATTTGCACTCTTATTTATCTTTCACAACCACCTCTTGCCGCTGCCCGATACGAACTGTCCCCCTTGCCGAGTTTCTACCCACAACCGATGTTGTCAATTTTACGATTATTCGATTAAAGTTATTCAATTACGATATGAAATGTTTTGATTATATTAAGATATCACTAAAATTATTTTGGTTCTTACAAAATTATGTAATGAACTCTCTGTTGAAGTTTTCACAATGAGCCATAGAATGTAGTGGCCATATTAGATTACGAATGTGCCAGCTCAAAACAGATGTAGTTACTCTACTTTTTGGAGTTCTAACGACTTCATTTCAATGACAAAGGTCTTCGCTGTACACTAGCAATACGATCTGCAAAACGAGGAACATTAGGAACACAAAAGCATGTTCGTAGTCTAGTGTAAAGGAATATATAACGACTTGAATAACTGAAAGGTGCCGGCCAGGGTTTCGAATTCAAATATGTCACCTTTTGGTGTCCGATTGGTTAGACGCAGAGCGCTCGTATGAAGTTCAGAGGTGGCGATTTGAATAATCAGTTCGGATTATGTGTGTTTCCCTTTTTTAAAAAGGTTTAATGGGTTTGTCTTGGATACTGATGTAAATCTATAGGTACTTATATTTCAAAGAAGAAGATTTATAAGTTTGTAACGAATAAATTTCTTAATTACTACAATAATCTTGGATTTTTCTAGGTTTTACAAACAACAACTTATCAAAATAAACCTTTATTCACTTACATTTGCTTGCAGTTACATTTCAAAATTTTTGTAAATCCCCAAATCAAATTCATAACTTCATACAATTCCTGAACATATTGAAACCTGATTCAGCTCCCGCGGTTCAGCGAGAACACGATGAAATCCGCTTTCATTGCCACAGATAATAAACTGAGCTAATTAAATGAAGATAACGACGAAATAAATTGTGCTACAGTGCTGCCGCAATATACCTTTATGTCGTTTGAAATAATTAGTAGGTTATTGCGGGAAAGGTACTAAAAGTCACTTAATTGGGTTTCTTGAAGGGGAAGCGATACGACCGATGTGAAATCAGATATCTTATTTATTTGGTTTTATAAAATAAAGATGAGAACTCTTCCTCTTGACAGCCTTTCCAACCAACTTCTTGAGGAACTCTCCAGAAATACCATGTTCTTAGCCCTAGCTTCTAATGCATAATTATCTTTTTTCTTTCCTTTTTTGACGATCGCAACATTACTCGTAATTCTGGAAATTTGATAGGTACTTTAGACTATAATTACAATGTAGTGTTTTATTGTGAAATATATAAAATTATGAAGAACATGATTTAAGCCATACATTTTTGGTCGGACAACCCTTTTTAATGCCTATTTATGTACGTACAAATACCACAGTTTCCAAAAAAAGTACCAGTTACATTTATTACTAAAACAGCCGAGTCAGTTTGCCTCTGGCTACCCTGTTTGGAATAAAATTTTGAGCGTATATTTTATGTTTATTTTTATTTAAATAGGCCTCTCCTAGTCCCGAATAATCGGAGTCCACAGCAGAGAGCTGTTCGCTGCGGCTGACACTCGTCGACAGAAGTAATTCCCCGGTGGCTCTCAGCGGTCGGATTGACAGCACTTAGCCAACCCAACGAGTCCGCTGACTACACTGAGCCCCGACAAGCGGCCACGAATATACAATGTCCGGATTGAACCAGTATTGGGACAGACTAGATAGGCTCTAGATAGATTTTAGCTCAGTTTAGGTATTTCACTTGCTGGGTTTCCGCCAGTACTGATTAATATGTTTAACTTATAGGTTAACAAAGTTAAACGAGATTTCGATAAATCGTTGACTTTGTCATAAAGAAAAACTACTTTTAAAATTATTTGTGTATGTATGAGTATAAGATAACCTTGTTGGTTCATGACATATCTCTGGTTTCCGTTCTAAAATAATACCTCAAAACCAACAAAAGTTTTAATAATTTCGCCAGTGAAATGCAATGAAAGCAGTGAAGAAGCGAAGTTTATAAACGGCTGTGTTTAGCAAAGTCGTTAAAACATTCAAAGAACGCCTCAAAGGCGAGGGAGGTCTTGTGTTTTGAATAATTTAATCGTTACAGACAACCCAGACAGTGCACAGCAAATGAAACGCAATCCTTTTGTAAAAAAATAACACAATTACATTTACGCCGATTTTGGACTTAGAGAGCGTCATGGCAACGTGAGTAAATACTCTGCCTGAGAACCCAAGTGGTCCCCAATTCAAATCTGGCCAAAACACCTACTTAGTGTTCAATGTTAACTCTCCAGTGAAGGTAAAAAAATTGGTTGTTTGTAAAGTAGGTTTACGATCGAGATGTTTACGTGATAACGGCATTTCACGGAATGACTGGCAGCGCTCGAGATGAGACGGGAGATCGGTCCGTCTCTCTCTCGTTATACCTGCGATCGCGCTCGTGAGGTTTTGGTGTGACACAAGTTTCTGAACATGTCACCCGACTAAAACGATTTTAAAGAAGTTATCACGTCAAAAACCCAAGCAACCCGGATGACGGATTTGTGAACTTCGATTTCCTCTTTGAATCTTTCTAAATAACGTATGAATGTATAAAGTATTTAGAACATAATGCGCTAAAGTTGAAGTTAGTTAAAAGCTTTACTCAAAGCTCTGAATGTTTATAATTCAGCAGCAGTGCGGCACTAATTTGAAAAGGCACCTTAGCCGTGAAGTTTCATTTACTTAAATTCATACAACAGTAAAGTACGTGACAAATACTTTTTAGATCCAGGCAACGTTGCCTAAACTTTTTTAGAAGTATCCAAGATTTTACTAATGTTACAGGTTATTAAAACACATCTTGCTGTTCGACTTTTTTTCATTAAAGGTTTCCTTTCCTTGAAAGTTTTCTCCTCATTTGAACTTGATTCACAGACAAGTCTACCTAATCAGGCAGGGCAGGATATGCTTAGCCTAGTACGAGGGCCACTGCTATCGAAATTATTACAAAATGAAACTAGTTTTTTTTTTACGAAATAGTACAAAATAATACACTTTTAACAGGAAGTTCGATGTCCAACTCTGTTCTCGCAATGTAAACGACCTCAACAACCTTGTATCACTGACTATGGATCTGAGCTGTCAGCAATAGTATCGGTAAATGAGCAATAATGAAGCCGTCGGCCATTCCTTCGAACAGTTCGCTCACATCAAAGGGCTTCCGTTGTAAATATTTATTTTTCTATTCAAGGTAAGCGCGTTACGCAGCTAGTAGGCAGAACACCTTCTTTACGGCTTCCAAAGAAACTTATTGTTGTCATTACTGAACTGTAGATTTCTATTTATAAGTATGTAGCTATTGGTATGTACAACTACAAACTAGAAGAGGGCATACAGCGGATTGTTCGAACACAGCATGATGATAAGTTAGTCTTTACTTACACGTTGGACAAGACATCTTGTAATCCATTGGCCTTTACTACTATTAAATTGCTTACATTTTTTTTTAAATCGCCGTTTTTGATGTCAGAGTATCAAGTACGAAAATATTTACTTAATATCTCTGTTACAACTCAACAAGTGAGACGAAAACTGTTTTTCTGCTCCAAGACACACAGTCCTGACACACCTGCATTACTTTTAATGTTGACTTAACACACTTTTAGCTCTTGCCAGCGAGTATCATAACTTTTCACTTATGAGACATGTTAATTAGCCTTTTTTAATTTTTGGTGTGTAGTGTTGTTGTGTGCAATGGTGGAAGTAAAATCTTTACTAACTTTTTGAAGTATGTTTCGTAAAGAATTTAATTTTTTCAACATAATAGCCAATCAACGGCTAAATAATATCGTTCTGGTGACTTTCAAAAGCGTAGATTTAAGAAAGAGTTTGCATGCCAATATTGTTAGATTTAAAATCGAAGCTATGATTCCTAAGAATAGATTCTGTTATCTCTCATAGTTTCCCGCAACTGATCCATTTCGCTTGATAATTTATACCGCAACCAGAAATTCTGACGTCTTCGAAAAAAACATATTTTTTCGGGTTTTGCATGTTCAGTCCATCGTTTTGTTTGGTCACTGAAGGAAATTGGTATATAATGAATAAATATTAATTAGTTATGTGTTGGGATTTGCAGCCCCTTACATTATCCTAAAGGAAACGAGACACAAACCATGTTTTTTAACAATTGGAAGCTTGGCCTGGGTAGAAAATCCAATTAAACCTGCGTAGTTAGAGCCAATCAGATAAAAACACATGTACCAATTCAAAGTGCCTAAGCTCACTTCAACTATTGAAAAAACATTTATCCGATAAGCAAACTGCAGCCAGCTGCCGCGTCCGGTGGCGGCGCCACTATCGCGTAAGCTGAACTTTGCAATGTTTATTCAGTTTGTAGGATTTATCTGCTTCCACTGTTCAGAGCATTTTGTTTTATTTGTTGAATTGAGTTCGCTGTGGTTTATTTAGTTTAACTACCTATTAATAAATGAAAAATTTAAGGCCCCTTATTTGTACGGGGTTTGTTGCCACTAGTTTCATTATTAGCTCCATGATGAAACCAGGAGTGATTTTTTCATAAAAAAATAGAAATCGCGGCTAGTTCAACGATGGAACAAAATAATGGAACTACTGGCAATGAAGCATAAAGGCAGCAAGCCTTTCAAACATGAAGCACAGCCTATAAAAATATTTGAAAGGAGTGACTGCTGAGTTTCTTGACGGTTGTTTGAACAACAGTCACCGGTGATAGAGTAACTTTATATTTATGTACTGTGTTCGAAATACATACTATCTTATCTGAGTATTTTTTTTTTCATTTGACGCCGTTACAGTACTTATTTGTAACAACTTTATTTGTATTTGGGTGTCATCCGGCCGCTACTCTCCTCTCGCGGTAGACAGAAACCATATCTTTCGAATTACTACGACAGTAATTCCACTCTCATTAGTCCCTTCATACATACTCGTCCGATAAGGTACATTTATTTATTTATAATCTTTAATGCACAAAAATACAAAAGGCGGACTTAATGCTAAAAGCATTCTCTAGCAGTCAATCATCGGCGAGGCAGAGATGCAGTTGGCGGTGCAAAATTCTAATCCTACTAATATTATAAATGCGAAAGTTTGTATGTCTGGATGAGCTGTGTTGCTCTTTCACGTAAAAACTACTGAATGGATTTTAATGAAACTTTACAATAATGTTGCTTATACATCTGAATAACACATAGGCTACAATTTATAATAAACACTAATATTATAAAGGCGAAAGTTTGTATGTCTGGATGTGCTGTGTTGCTCTTTCACGTAAAAACTACTGAATGGATTTTAATGAAACTTTACAATAATGTTGCTTATACATCTGAATAACACATAGGCTACAATTCGCACCCCTCCTGGAAGAAAGCTGCAAGTGAAAAGTGTCAACTTTTCAGGAGCGTAAAAAAACTGTCCTAAAAATTAACGAACAAAATTAGAAATATGTATTATACATCAAATGATAGCTAAAAGTATCCTTGATGGGCTTACGTGTCTATATTTTAAATTCACGTAATACATTTCGAGAAAA
The DNA here is from genome assembly GCA_950022985.1 of Udea ferrugalis. Classification (NCBI taxonomy): domain Eukaryota; kingdom Metazoa; phylum Arthropoda; class Insecta; order Lepidoptera; family Crambidae; genus Udea; species Udea ferrugalis. The sequence continues at coordinate 133,171 of OX465527.1, read as the reverse complement.
ACCGAAAAAAGAGCGTTGCGTATTTTTTCCACGAAACATATTAAACACTTGATGAAGTAATTGTGAATATTGCATTGTTGACATGATAAAGAAGTCTAACTGTTTGGTACTATTGCAGATAATCCTTTATGACCGTTCAGATTTAGTCGTGTGTTCAATGTGTAAATGTGGTTTACGTAGGTTTTCCTTGAACAACTCGTTTAAGTAAAAATGGTTGCATACTTTTATCTTGTGAAACATCATATTGCTTCTGGTAGTATTTGAAATTGAAACATAACTTAAAATAAAAAGGTTGAAATATTTTATGCATATCTTTTGGGAAAATGTATTTGCTGTCAAAAGGATAAGCTTTCAAAAAGACATGAGTTTATTACCATAGACAGAATAGAAAGATGGAGTTTACCTTTGACTTGCACCGGGTCAATCAATGTCTAATAATAATGTCTTAACGAGTAATGTAAAAAAAATATTAAAGGAAGCATTATGAGTCCAATTAACCATTAACCTTTTAACCGCCAGGCAATTTTCCAACAAAATGTGCCCCTAGCGCCGAGCACGCATTTTCAAGGTCAATGTTAGACACTGAAAGGGATGCAGGTATGATTCACACCAAAACGAAGAATTTTCACAAAAATGGTGGTTTATTTGAAATCGACACTGTTACACGTACAGACAAGAGTGCGATCAGCTAAGGACTAACTGCCCGATATTTTCAAAAACAAAAGGTTGCTTAACATTTACATTAACAAAAATACCTTCAGAAAATCAGATTAAAAATTTGCAATCATTTAAAAGTTGGAAATGAGTGCGTCGCTAACATTCCCCACCCCAGTGCTGGTACAGCACTTAAGCACTCACAGAGATGAGCGCGACGCGCGCGGCATTCCGCCGCCTCGTACCGGTCCTAGTCCTCACCTCGATCAGCCTAACCCAGCCGTCTTTGCCAGGGAACACCTCTGAGACCAGTTCCTTTGGCCACATGTCGAGTTTGGGTCTACCACAAGAACCAAGTCTCCAACTTGGAGTGGTTTCTTCTCCTTGTGCCATTTTTCCCTTGGTAAGAGATCAGGCAGATCCTCCTTAACCCACCTTTCAAATTCAATATTCTTTATTCAAGTGGACCAAAATCAAGATTCTTGACGATTCGAAAGTACTGTTTGTACTTTCGGATCGTCAAGAATATTAATTTCAAACACTTATTAAACATACACATAATAATACAATAAATAAACAATACTTAAAATACAAGTCCATAATGTGACTCTACCACCGGCGTCGGAAGGTTGTTTCCACTGAAAAGACACAGCAAGAAACTCAGCAGTTACTCTTTTAAATCGTCCAATGTTTTACCAACCAACGAAGTCATACAGTTTTGACATGAAAGTAAATAAAACAGGAAGTTAATAAGTAAACTTGGGTAAACTAAGTAAACTTGAGCAGACCAGTTCCCGAAGGTGGCACCTGTTCACAAGTTGACGTGTGAGCCAGCCATCATCCCAATCAACCATATTTTAGGGAATGGAATGACCCGTCACACAACTTTGCCAGAACACGTCGGCCAGCCGCTGGGATTTACGCCATTGCTTGCGCAAGAAGAAGTCGGAGTCGTCGAATGCGCCGATGACAGGCAAGTTCGAGGATGAGCCTATGAAAAAGTGATTTGGAGTAAGTTACTCGACGCCATCCGGTTCAACCGAAACATGCATGAGTGGCCTGCTATTTACCATATTTTCTACCTCGGCAAGCAACGTGAGCAATACCTCGACCCAGAGCCCTAGGAGCCCGTTCGTTCAAGACTACCTTTAAAGAAGTTTTGACGCATCGTATTAGTCTTTCTCATGCCCCACCCCAGTGAGGAGTTGCCGGGGCGATGAAGGTCCAGTCCATTCCATTGTTGATACCTTCAGCATTAAGAACCTCAGTTTCTAGCTCCAGTATGGACCACCACTGCTTCGTGTCAGTGCCGCGCAAGTTGGTTCCGTTATCGGAGTACAGGTGACGCGGCCAACCGCGCCTCGCAGCCATCCGCCGCAGCGCCATGATAAGCGAGTCCGTTGTAAGAGAGGCAACTAACTCGATGTGGACCGCCCGGACTGTAAGACAAGTGAACAACACACCGTACCTTCTCTTCCTTCGACGACCCACCGTGACTTCCATTGGACCGAAGAGGTCCAACCCACAATAAGGGAATGGCCGCTGGTGATGCGCCATTCGGGCCTTGGTAGGTCCCCCATTCGAGGTATCTGCGGTTGACTTTTTCGCAGTCTGCATAACTTACACTGCGAAGCAATAAACTTGACGGTAGGCCTAATCCTTATTACCCAATACCTTTGCCTAAGCTCGTTTACTATGGTTTCCTGATTTCCATGTGCTACTTTGACATGATAATGTCGGATTATCAGCTTGGCCACAGGGTGTCGGCCGTCAAGTATTATAGGCCTCCTCACGTCCATACCGACATCTACAACGGCGTCGATGCGGCTGCCTACCCGAAACAAGCCATGTTTATCAATTAAAAGCGTTAACCTTACCAGTCAGCTACTGTGTGATAGTGGTTTTGCATTCTTTGATGCCATGACCTCATCAGGACGCCAGGCCGCGACGCACAGGGGAGATCAGCCGCGGATCACTGGCTCCCACCAACCGATTGTGCACCGCGGCCTCCACGACGTGCCTCAGGGCGCTTGCAGGCCCCACTGGCCTCGCAACCCTACGTGTTGCCCTTACGGGACGCAGTGGGTGGGTGGCAAGTCCACCACACTGCCACGCCAGAGTTATCTTCGTTTCCCGGTGGTTCACCCTACCGCCGCTACTATGCCCCTTCGCCACGCCAAGGCGAGAACTCATGAGGGGTTATTTGTATTACTAGCTGTTCTGACTAGAATAAACTTCGTTATGATTTCAAACATTCAGTGTCACGTGCCAGGTAGAAACTAAATTGTGGTTTTTACTATAGGTATAGCATTTCTTCAAGTGGTGAGTAAACCAACCTTTCTTGTGCTTCAAGAAACATATTATCAAAACCAAAATTAGCCAAATCGATTCAGCCGTTACCGAGTTTTAGAGAGGTGAGACTATCGAACAGCAAACAATTTTTATATACATATAGAGATGAAGCGACCGATGCTTGGCATCTCTCTCAGGGACAAAGTGAGAAATGAGACCATTCGCAGACGCACTAAAGTCATTGACATAGCTACGAGAGTTGCAAAACTGAAATGGCAATGGGCTGGTCATGTATGCCGAAGATCTCTTCGGTCTCCAAACAAGGGTTCTGTACGACCACCTGTTATCAGATGATAGAGCCCCCGTGTTTGGAGACCTCGTACAAGAAGCAGAAGTGTTGGCAGACCAGCTGCCAGATGGTCGGACGATATAAAAAAGACGGCAGGACCGACCTGGTCAAGACTCGCCTCATCGAGATCTTTTTGGAGAGCCAAGCAAGAGGCATATGTCCAGCAGTGGACGCACAAATGCTGGGAAGAAGAAGAAGAAGATAGAGATGAATGATTATCACCGCCATGGAACTTTGTTGTGATTTCATTACACATGACATTTTCATTTCATTACTTGAAGCACGAAATTCTTCATAGTGCACAGACAAAAGTGCGCGCGCTCCCATTTTTATTTTAGTAGAGTATAGTACTAGGTAGACCGTAGAAAGATAAGATAACATTTCAAATTATAAACTAAAATTTTAAAAGACAGATCTTGGATCCAGACATCGGTGACTATAAATGTGGTGTTTACCAGTAAGTAGTTTTTGTATTTAATTCTTTATGTATGTATAATGAGTAGTTTAAGTGCATGTATCAATACATAAAACTGTTGGTAGACCTTAATAAAAAAAACATCGGTGATAGGGGCACAAACTATGTTTTGTTTTTATAAATTCGTTGCCTCCGAATAAGGAAGGCAAAGAATGTTGAGTTGTACAGGACATGGTAAATACCATTCTCAACTCTTTGTTGTTTGCGTTGAAAAATAAATATTGAATATAGAAAAAGTACGAAAAAGGTACGGTCCAAATTGAGGTACGGTTGTTGTATGATGAATAGTACGGAAAACCGTACTTTTTGGTACGGTCTGGCAAGGCAACGCTGACAATCGCACGACTAGTTTCTATCCACGATCCGAAGGGGCTCGAGTGCGAGAGAGGAGGCGGGGGCACGCGGCGTAGCCTCCCCTCCCGCGCAATAACAACGATTACCATAAATAGCACTGTTACTTTTAGGTAGGAATAAGTATGTTTCTCTTCTTACGACACGTAAATTCAATGCTAGTTTTACTTAATTGTTTTTGCGCCATAAAACTCATAGACCTACTTCCAAGAATAAATATATATTACTAATTACGAAACTGTTAAAACAAAACGTAACGACGAACTAAGCTATTTCTCCAATTACGTCAAAACCATTTTGAAACTCTTAGTAAAATGAATACGTATCGATAGTTATAACAAACAATATCGACAAAAGTTTCGTGAAAGAAATAGGCAACTAGACTTGCACAACGAGAATCGCCAAATAAATCCCACAAGAAGTAAGCAGCTACAGTTATACGAAATTATTTTTCAAAGTCTTCGTTCGAAAGTTTTGTTAGTTTACATATGGTATTATTCATTGGGAATTTAGTAAATATTTAAAATGCAAATGTAATAACTTCGTTTCCATGATGGAAACATAAATAATAATAATGTTGCAAAATTTTACTTATTTGTATTTATTTCCTTAACTTTAAGGATAAAAATTATGAAAAAAATTGACAATACGTATTGAATTTTTCTTGATCTTTTAGTGCAATAAAAAAAAATACGCACAAGTGGAGTTGCAGCTTTTCTCCAGGGGGGGTGCGAATTTATAAAGATATTGTTTAAATTGTTGAAAATATCAAGTAAAATATGAAAATGTACGCGGCATCACGTGGTATGGCAGTTAATGACAGACGGCTGCTGTCATCGGCGTAACCATGGGTGCGTTCCGAATTAGAAGGGTTTAACATCGAAATAACATTTGGGTAACAATTTGTACTCGCTGGCTGAACTAAATTCCACGCGGACGAAGTCGCGGGCGGCCGCTTGTTAAGAAATAAATCTACATCGTGATTTAAACTTCGATAGGTACCTAATTTGTGACCGTCAGATTATTTGCTCACATTATTTAAACATACCAGATGAACAGGAAGTGAGTGGAACTGTTGCCAGCTTCCCTAATACTAGTGGAGGATTGGATCTCAAATAGTTTCACCACAATCGGCGAAGTTGCAGCGAGAACTTCCAACGAGTTTGCTTTTGGTAGTAGAGTACGAGTTATTGGTTGCGCTTGGAAAGGTTCTAGTTTTGTTTTCATATTTGTATAAGATATAAAAAGCAATTACACAGTTGGGCAGGTTTCTGAAAGTTACGTAATGTAATTCTTAGCAAAACGCCATTAGTACTACGCCAGGTAACATTTACAATGAATCCATAAGTTTCAAAACCCATACACCTTAATCATAAGCAGTACTCGATCAAGTTTCTAAAATCACCGAACCCTCAAACGGATCAACAACCGGATACTATTTCTGCCTCCCTGATAATGTTTACCCTACCCCGCCCAATCATACGCGTGACGAGTATTGTGTAGCTCAAAGGGTCTGTCACTGTCTGCCGATCCACAGGTTGGCTTTTTATAGCCTTAACCCCCGAAAGAGGTCTCGGGTGTAATAAAATAAGAGGCGAAGAGCCCTCTCGAGCCTCACTCGTCCTCCGGCCCACGCTTCGCCGCGTCGCCTCTGTTTGCCTTCCATCATCTCGCATGGTTAGTGAAATTGATCCTTTGTCCGTATTTGGCTTCCAGATAGAGCTTTTTTTTATATACTATCGGTGGCAAACATGCCAACCAGCTAATGGAAGTAAAGCCTGAAGATTATGTCGTGTAAACTAAACTGACGTATGAATTCTGAATAAGCTTCATAGAGAAACCGTCACAAGTTATTAGATTAGATTAGAAAGGATCCGTTGTGCTCCTTACAACTAGGTAGTTTGAAGGGGTACAACTAGTCTACGTAGTCTACCTCTAGTTGTAGAGTTAGAAGGCTGGCTAGCTCTAATCCGAATGAGTGTAGGCATCTTAAATGATGATTGTCTAGCGATGATAATAACAACAATGCTTGTGTCAGATAGCATATCTTGTACTTGTCAATTATTGTAAGCAGACATTTTCTATATTATGTGTTATTGACAAACTTTTCGGAGCAAGTGCTACAGAAACGACGACGATTGCTGTTGTAAAGCAACACACCCCGACCGGAATTAAGTGATGTATATTTCGGGCATCTACATACTTCGGAAGGCAAGTTTAGCAGTTTGTTCCGGTTGACGTCGAGGATTCAGATATCAGTCGTTAAGCCTAGTCAGAGGCCTTAGGGCGGCTTGATAACATCTGACATTAAGGTTGCTCACTAACTTTACTCCCCTATAAGAATCCGCACTGAGCCCGCGTGTTGGAGTATGGCTCGTTCCACTTCAAAGTTGAGGTGAGGCCCGTGCCCAGCAGTGTGACGTTTATAAATAGGCCGTCTATGTTATGTACTACAGATAATCGATACATAATGTTACTAAGCGCAACGATAGAATAATATGTATATCGAAGAGATGCTTATACGAGTCAAAGGAGAATTTGAATAGCTCTGTGAAAATGTAAGTAGCGATAGCATAAAACTCTTGAGTACTGTGCTTCACCTACTTTATAAGTACTACAGACATGATACTTGGATTAATTGGTGTTATTAGTGAACCCTTAATCCACTACACACACACAACTACAAAGCTCACTTTCTGTAGTAGAAGGTCACATTAACGATGTTTTCGTGCTGGAAACTAGTTATTATAGTAGAACAAACAGAGTACTAATAATTATAATTCTGCTACAAGTGTTAGGGGTCGCACACATTGACAACGTGGAGTTTGTTTACTAGACAAACATAAAATTTTAAAAAGGACATTGTCGGTAACGGTTGCAAAACAATTGAAGGTTTATACTTTTCGAGTTTATTTCTCCAAACATTTTGATTTTTTTAATCATCATTCATTTCGACGAAGGTACCAGATCACATAAACAAAACATTTTACTTAATCTTTTCTTAAAATAGAGCCTGTTCTTAATCTTTTCAAGTTTTCACGGTGATCTGATGATCAAAACGTTGGCTTTTCATGCTTATTTAAACTTTTCAAATCAAGAGGAAATACAAACTTCCACCAATCAGCGGCTGGCTTTCAGTTGGGAACTAGGCACTGTTTATTAAAATATTTTCTATGTCAATTGTTATCAGTTAGTTGAAAACCGTCCGTTAGCCAATTTTCAGACTATGGCAATAACTAGATAGGTATGAGTCATATTTTTCAAGACTTTTTAGTTTTATGTGCTATGTGCTCCATAAGCTTGATCAGTGATCAAATATCGACTGACTTTTTCTGCCGATCGTACAAACCGCTACAGCGAGTTGCAAGTTTATATTATGTCCCTCCCCCCGCCCCGCTCCCACCTGTGCTAAAGTAGGACCGAGTACAAAAGCACCGCGATTGCCTCCGACAGATTAATGGACGTGCAAACCGTCACAACTCACACCACAACACGAACCAGAATGTACGATTAAACAACACTAGTTAGCAACTGTCAAATAATGAATGGTTTGAGCGCGAGTGTGGTCTCTCATTTCAATTTCAGCTCTCTGCCGTCAGCGGTTTCGGCCGGCACAGGCTATTTAGCGGGTGCATTTCACATTGGTTTTTAGAAACTCGGTGAATACTGTATTTATGTATGATTCCACATTGTAGAAAGTAGGATAAATAGTTGATTCCGGGTGCAATCGTAAGTAATTCGCCAAAGAAAGCCCACTGTTAAAACCACTACATGATGTTGTAATTGGGAAGTTTATAATGTATAACTTGTTAACATACTCGAATTTATAGCTCTACCTTACCCTAAGACAAACAACTTTAAGGACATTTACTTAAGTGGTATCAAATCTGAGATTATGGACTTATCTTTTATAAGGCTGCTGACACAGCCTCACATAATATCTCAGGGGTTGAAGACACGTGTTCATGAAAAAGCGTCCTGTGCAAGCGTGCTAAGAAATATTGAAATAACGTTGTTGATGGTGTACGTGTTCCATACATAATACGGCTCTGAAAAATCTTTCCCAAGCCGTTACATGGAAGATTGAAAAATGGGAAAAGTGTGAGTAAATGCTGCCTTACTCTATTATGTTCTTAAAATGTTCAAAATGATAACATGACATCACATACTCTCTAATATAATAGCCTAAATGGGCTAGTCAGAGACAGCTGCTGTCATGGTGAACGGGACATTCATCAGCCCACACTTTGCCTAAATTAAGAATATTGCTCTAAACTACTCTAAAGCAAGTAATGTTAACTTAAGGTAGCACTATTATATTTTAGTAAACCTACCTGTTCAGGTAAATATTAAACCACTGACCGTTACTAAAGTTGAACAAAGCCAGTGATCCAATAAAATTCGTTGAACCCCTTTTTAAACAGCCTCTAAACTAATAATATAGTTTACAAAGGCTTAACTTACAAAATTAAGAACTTAGTGAGATTTTAAACCTTCTTGTCTCAGGAAAGAATGGGGAATAATAACCATAATACAGAAATCAATATGAGTATCAGCCAGGTGAGATTGTGACCAGATGACAGCCGAGCTCTGAAAAAAATGGCAGTCATATAAAAATGTTCTCATTTAAAATCAACTTTATCGCAACGGATGATATAAGCACTAAAAAACCGGGTTTTCTGCAACATTTAAACAACGGTAAAAACTACTCTTTTACCTGAACTTTTTCGGCGACATTTCCCTCCGCGCACCGTTAGACGGCTTGTGACCACGGCACATGCAATTGTCGCTATAGTTAGTTTAGTGAAAAGTGCAACAAGAAAGTTTAAAAACCTGACTAGCCATGAGTTCACATTTAACGTAGCTTAGCTATTTTAGTTATGTATTCAAATGCCGTTGAACTGCTCAGCATCAGCATGACCTCCCGAGGGAAGTGTGAGAGCCAGCAGATCGCCCTAGACGCTGACCTCACTCGTTAGTAACTACCCACCGACTCCTGGGAGAATACGAAGCTTCTGCTAAAATTCTTGCAGCAAATTCAAGAGCGGCAATTTAGAGGAACTCTGACCTTTTATATCATGCATTTCAAAGTTCAAGATAAAACTCTACCCAGGGCCCCGCTTGTTAGCAAGAAATAAAACCCACTAGGGAATACAAGCAGATCTAAAGAGAAAATTCAAGGCATTTGAAATATTTAGATCTCTAACAAAGGTTTGTCCAGTTTCATTTTGTATTATTGAGATACATTCGCAACAGATGCAATGGCGTTGTAAGATGTGAGTTTTCTAAAATCTTTATGAAAATCAACAGAAAACAAGAGAAAGGAGAGAGGGTGGTATTTTTTGTGCTTCATACCACAAGTGAACATAAAATAGTTTTGAAGATTTCCCACAACATTGGTCCGATTGTGTCGTTACTTATGCAAATGGAGCTCCTTCAAGCCGTTCGCAGACGCGTCCTCCCGAGGGGCGAGTGAGAACAGCATCAAATGGCCTTGGGACCGCTTCTCCGCTCGTTACCGAGGACTTACAGACTTGAAGAAGGGCAGACCTGCTCACATCACTCTACAGTAAAATGTTTTCACTTTTGCATTTCAGGGTTACCCTATTTTGTGGAGAGCTTTTTACTATTTATTATATGGGGGCTAAGGTTTTTAGGACTTTTATTTGGCCTATATTTAATAACGACTTGACAAAAGCCCGCTAACAACGAATGACGTGACCAAATGCATCATTTTGCAATTGCAATATATTCCGAAGGTTTTGCACAAAATCACCATCCGATACCGAGTTATTCGATTTATGGGGGAAAATAAAAGATATTATGCGAAAATGCATGGAAAGCTTTCGCTGCAATCAGCGTAGAAACAAATCGGACTGTGAGATTATTATAATCGGATTGCCATTCATCAATGAGCTTTTAAATCCCGCTTTTTAATTTGAACCGGACGGACGTCAGCGCTGTAAGTAGAAGAATTGCAAATCGGACTGGGGAGCTGATAAGCCTATAAGCCTCATCAAATCTCCTTTAATTGGTGCAGGTGCGAAATCTACGAGTCATAAATTCTTGCCAAAGTAAAATGAAAATGAGCTTTTCCTATCGAACCCTCATCAAGGCGTTGCTTCCTTGTTGCTCCTACAGACGCGGTGCCTGGAATTCGGAAGTTGATTGCTTGGATGTTGGTTCCCGCGGGAGACCGGGTTCAAGCCCCGATTATTACGAGCAAAGCCCCTAGATGATGTTATTTATCACGTGCAATTTTTATTTATAGCCTAATACGATTACAAACGAAACGCAACAATGATGCTTTAGAACAGAGGAGAAATGTTATCACTTTACATTTCAGACTTGAACCATTTAACAAAGACAAATTTATTAAAGAGTCCAAAAAGATAATTCAATAAACGATGTATCTCTCTCTATTCTTTAACACTTTCAACTGTTTTAGTTGGGAAAACAGCCATATAAATAGAATAGTCGACAAAATCCAGAATTTCGTAACATTTTTCTCAAACAAAGTTTATGAAAATGGTTTCTACGAATCACTTTGTGATCGTGGGTTCATTTCGAATGTTTGTGTAGTGAAGATGTGGTAAAGAAATAGAGCGAGAAAAGAACGGTAAGCGAAACTACATGTAATGCGAGGTAAGGTACGATTTGGAGTCTCACAACCAACGTTATTCCTAAAATAGAAATCCTCAACTAGAACGAAGAAGCAATTACATAAACTGAGGTGGACATCTGAGGAATTATTTGGTTGATCGAAGAAGACATCTGCCTGCAGTAGGGTAACCGAATAGCGGAACCTTGTTTTAAGATAAGATAAGAAACACTTCATTGCATACAAAACAGAGTAGTTTACATTTAAAAAAACAGTTTAGTAGCAAATTATTAAAAACTACTAAAACAATTCCATTCCATATACTATTCCACCCAAAGTCTAGGCTTAGACTGGACTTCCTAATATAGCTGATCTACTATCTTCAATTTGAAGAAAACACACTGAGATGACAAAAAATGTTGACAATGAATATTATTGTTAGCCTCAGGTCTCTGAAATAATTGTTTACCTTGTGCAATTAAATATTTATGATATTATTAGACTTGTACTTTTACCAGAAATTCAAACTTTCGTATACTTACCCACTTTCAGGAAAATATTTACATCGTAAATGTATATTTTCGTAAACAAAACAAATCCAGCAGATGCGTTAGTAATTACTTTATGATCTTGAGCTGTTTTTAGTTTTAACGTTCACAGAGCTTTGTTGGAAGTCAATGAAACACTAAAAAGGTTAAGTTTTAAAAGCACTTGAAAGGAAATATGGGCAAATATGTGCCCAGGGAATGAATGTTATCGGATCCACTAATATAAAAGATATGCAGACATACCTTAAGATTTGTAAAAAATATCTCAACAATGAATGTGTGATCTGAACTTGAAAGACAGTATATTTTAGATATAGACGATCGATTTAGGGTAACGCATAAAATATTGGCAACTACACTAGAGGTCGCGATTTCGAACCCCGCACTGTACAAACTTTCGTGTGCATGAACATGTCTGTTTGTATTAGCCTCGGTGTTCCTAATAAATTTACTTATCCGACTGGTATGTACAAACTTTACTAACACTACAGACAAACAATACTTTAATAATTGGCGACTGAAATTAATAATTGGTGACAACGAACGTATGAACTGTGTACAACTAAAGCACTCTCACTAATTAGCACTCAGTCGTAATCCCTATTGTGTCGACTGGGTATCGCTGTACCTAATCGGTCTACCCAATGTTCATTATAAATTAACTTAATAGCTTAAAGCATCGTGTTAATGACCTAAAAGCCGCAGGGGACCTTCCTCCATAAGTTTATATAGTCGATCATCATGACGATTGCGGAACATAAAACAAGCAGTTTGTTTTAATTGGTCATACTAATTTAGCTTAAAAAAACTGGGTAAAAATTATTTTGATGATATGAAATTGTTATTCAATAAGTTACTGTATGAGATTGTGTTTATATAGGCAAGTGTAATACGAGATGTGTTGGCTGAATGGAGGGGTAACAGCGGTGCAAGGGCTCTTGTGGCTCTCCATTAGCTCCTAAGAGCTGTCTCTCCGCCATCTTTTGTCTGATCTGTGCTACACTACCCTTTCCGCCCTCTGCACGCTGAAGGCTCAATAATTTATGCTTAGATGGCTGCACCAGTTTTTATTATTTCGTTAGCAATAATTTTCTGAAAAATACAATAATTGCCACACTGTTGCGCTGAGATCCTGCTATCCGAAAATGCTGAGCAACATATAAAAACACCAACTGAAATGGTTTACATTAAGTTAGAACATAAAAGATTAGGGTTCATTTCGACCATGTCAGAGACTGATAAAGATACTTTATAAACACCATCCTTCCGACCAAAGAGAGAATAATACATTGACACAAAACAAACACAAATGTTCTCCTCGATAATGTTTGCTTGCGTGGGGAGGGGACATGTCCACATGACATGGGGGGGGGGGACCTTCGGCTTTTTAAGCCAACCGGCTAGTCAAATTCATAATACCAACAATCATTTTTTCTGAGCTTCTTGCAGAGATTATGACATTCAATAATCGTGTTTAAGAAAACAAAGGAGAAGAAACAATTCTAGAGAACCACGGTAAGTATTTGACATCACAAAGAAGCTATTCTGAAGGCTTTTCCTGAAGGACAGTTGGTGTGCATTTTCTAGCCTTTTCATTAAATTTCCTTTCACTTAAATCACTCGTAGCTCGCGTTAAGCTCAGCCGAAGCGCCTTGCTGAAACTTCCAGCTGGTTCAATAAGTTGGAATAGTTGTCGTGCATCTCGCGCTTCGCTGAGAAACAATTATTACTTCTGCCGCTTCGAGTCTGGAGACAGTTTCCAACAGATTTAGTAAAAAAACTGCACTGAACCCCTCAAGTGTTTCACAGCGTGAGTGTTAGTCAAACATGTGTAAGTGTCACATGCTACCGAACGTGTCGGTATAGACACTTATCTAAAGAAAACGCTGAAGTAATGAGAACACTGGATGAGATCTAACAAGTTCATGGCATGAAGGTCCTTTCCACTATAAGTTCTGAAACAGTATCTTGTGCACATAATCGTAACCCGTTTTAAAATATTATATGTTAGAAACTTCACGATGAGGTCACAGGGCGGCTAAAACTTTTTATTATGAGACTAGTTTGTACTAGTCGGAAAACTTTTGTAAAGATGCTTTAACATTCAAGATAGTTGTTGGAAAATATTTTATGGTTTTTACTTGGAAACTGGGAAAGTTGGGAACTAGCTTGACTTGAACTACCTCGCTTGGACAATACTTAAGCTTTTTATTGTCCTTTTGAGGTTCGAAAGAAAAATAAATATGGCCTTTTCAATAACTCTCGTTCAAACTCCAAACTTTAAGATAACCTTGCCCACTTCACAAGCTGGCTGAATTGCAGGTAATCTGATAGTAAGCGGTTATAACCGCCTATGGAAACATGCGAAACCAGAGGTGTTGCCGACCCTGAAGGGCTATGGAAACGTTTCTGTGGTTAGCAAGACTACGACAAGCCTCAGGTTCTCTAGCCGGGCACACAATAGCTCCCAACTAGGTTCGGCTACCTTATGTAGCACTGGAGAGTATTTGGTATCTAGAGATACGAGCAAATAAAAAACTTCGTTGACTCGAATGGTCACATAGATCGAGATTTTGAAATCTATAAAGTTGAATCTGATGTTGCCCGTACCGGAGCCAGCTGCTCCACCTCCAACGCCAGCGGCCATCTCGCTCCCGTTCATTTTGTTAATTATCTGATTGTTATTACTCTGTGTTCCGAACAATTAATTAGCGCTGACAGCTTGTATCATAAATCAGCATAAAGTTAGATAGATTAACTACGCTTGAACGTTGACACTTCATTTGATTAACTAGTTGTACTACATTTTAGAGGCGGTAGGTTACTATTTTTCCTTTGAAGTAGGTACCATCCGCAGAATCGGGCGGAATGTAAAATTAGTGGCAGTCATAATAACTTACTCGTAACGCAAAATCAAGATCAATGTATCATAAATGGTGTGTTAATATATTGTTTTCTATCTTTTCAGATTCAGGCGCGTTGCGTCAATTGCTGTTCATCTGTTATTATAAGAGGTGAGGTTTTATAACTTGTATTCTTTAAAATTAATTCGGTTAGTTACAACAGTTTTTATTGTTTTGTAATATTTTTCTTATTCATTTTCTGTGTACCTAAATACGGACCTATGTCGATACATTGCCAATGGTGACTGTGTTTTGGGCAAATCATAAAGAAAATAGCGTCACATAAGTTAGGAAAGTCCCATGAATTTCACCACAAATTCTAGTAGGGCACTAACAAAACTATCAACCCAAATTTTATATCTGCCATAAAACGATCATGTAAGCGGACGCTCAACAAACATGACCATAAAATATATCAGTATGCATAAATTACCATAATCTAATTTGGGGTTCTGCTTCTATCCTTCCATTTTTCCGTCGACATTATCAAATTGCATCGCGGATATATTGTTGGCGTAAATTACGTATCGCCATAAAGTTGCCGATAGGTCGCCAATAAACCGACAATTGCGTAAAGCCTGTGTCAGATAACTTGAGCTGTATTGTTAGCTCCTATGTCGCGTGCCAGACAGGGCCCATAATACTGGTCTTACAATTTAACACCTATACAACGGCATCATGGTCTTGACAACAGAACTTATCAGTGAATATGTAGCTGCGAATCTTTTCGAGTGTGTAAACATACTCACTCCTAACAAATGCTAGTCTGTTGATTCCGACAGTTACTGAATCCCTTTTGGCTGCTATTCAATAACTCTAACGAAGGTTTGCCAATTCCGCACTTTCTAACAAATATATCAACTTACACCAGCCTTTCAATTTGAATTCTAAGGATGTCCTAGTTTACTTAGTTTGTGGAATGATTCATTGTTATGAAGAAGGGTATTTCTAAACGTTCATTTATAAAAATACTTGACTTGAGACATAGGTATTAAAAGACTTGAATGGAAGCAATTAGTTATTCAGAAGTTTTCTGGCAAAAAACAAAATAAAGACTACAAATGTGACGAATGCCTTCATGAAATGTTTGACAGAATACAAACTATGTATTCTCTACATGTGCCTAAATGGGGAATCTTGCTCAAGGGTCTTGTCGAAGTTCATGAACATACTCGTACTCATAAGATGTTCTGCGGCGGACGTGTCGGAACATGACATCGCAATTTTAGTTGGAAGATGCGAAATTTGCGACACTCGACTTGCCATTTTTCTTTACATGACTCTGGTTTAAAAATCCAAATAACCTTAAAATGCCTTTTTAAAACACTTGATTGAAATTAGGTGAAGTAGACTTCATATTTTTGCTGATTTGATTTAAGTACATACTTAACCACCAATTCACAAACGTCAGTCAACGCTAAGCACGCTCTCACGCTCATGCTGTCCCGTAAAATGTCCATAGAACTGAAAGGGACCACGTGAACGTGAGCGCGTGCTTAGCGTTGATTGTCGTTTCTGGTGTGGGTTAGTCTCGTAATTTAAGCAAGAGAACTGATAGCAATATGTACGCCAGCAGGAACAAAAACACTATAGCAACAACGAGTGTATAATTTTACTGAATGTACTGTGCCACTGAATAAATTATTTTTTACTTTTTACGAGCTATGAGATAGATTCAGCGACTGATCTCTATAGTATACAGTCTCCGCACAATAAGCGGTATTCGACCCCAAATCACTAGCGCAAGTAAAGTATCGCTAGTGATATGACCCAATTCCCAACCCCGTTCATTAGGCCATGACTTTTTGCTGCATGGTTTAGATGTTTGTTAAACATTCTAAACCGTCTATGTCGGAAGCGGTGAAACATTTGAACCCTATCAAAGAACCGCCTAGCATTTCATAAAATATTTTTAAAATAAAAGGATTTTTTAATTATCGATTGATTGAAATAAATCTGGCCGCGCCGAAGATAATATAACGTTATTGTTCGAAGTGATTAATGACCCACTCAAACACTTTAATTAAAATTTAAAACCTCCGATTCGGAGCGACGGCCAAATTAGATAAATGTAATTTGATCTGGCCATTCTGTTCCAATTCCATTAATAGCATTTAGCCGACTGTACCTCGCGGCCCGTTTGATGAATTAATTTGTTGAATATTCAGTAATTGTGTTGATCTGGTTCAGTAGTGCGCGGCTAGTAACTAATTAGGAATTTAATGTAATGACGGCAATTATAACGCTTTAGATGTTTTTTTGTGTTCCTCTTAGTATAAAACAACCCTTTCAGGGACGTTTATTTTATAGTATTATTTTGATTGCCGTAATTTATGGTAGGTATTCGCTTTAATTATTTGTAGACATACGAAGCCTTATAATATGTTGACACTGCAAAATAATACGAGTATGTCGCGGTGCATCATGCTTTGTAGGCATTTTCAACAGCGAAGTTTTATTAATTTGTTTGATGACAAACGTTGACTTTTAATAGAACTCAGTTTGATGTGGTATTACTGGTACATACGTTTAATATTTTTATTTAACTAATTATAAAAGGTGTGCCTAGAGGCTTCTGCCTGACACTACTTTTTGGGGCACTTTGTATTTATTCAATATTAGGATGGTGTAACCTAAGCCCTTAGTTCCTGAGCTCATCAGTAAGGGGCGAATAAAGGCTATTTTTAGCGAAATTATTATTATTAAGTGTCTAATAAAATAATTATACGATCAATTTTCAAATGAATTTTCTCCAACCTATTTGATCAAAGGTCTGAAATAAAAACATGAATACTTATTTATATTTCATTCTGAACAGTAAAGTAAACACCGCCTCTTAAGCTCTCAAGCATGTCACAGCGAGTAACAAGGAATAAAATACAGGTTTTTTGTTAAATAAAATATACAAACAAGCTCTTTGAAATACTCTCGAGGGTACATTATAAGTCGATACGTGATTTAATAAAGTATGGAAAGTGGGCGTGAACTGAAAATATGTCGAATGAATAAAACACATTTATTTCTGACAACGCTGCCAAACTTGGCAGCTTTAGCCATTAGATAATGGCCACTCAAAGACATAATATTAATACGAGTTTACTATGTATTAGTAGGAACTAACGTTAACTATGTGTTTCAGAAAAAAAATGGTATAATAATTAATGGCCTTCAAAATGGGATTAACCAGCTCAGTTAATTCTTCATTACTGTAGTTGTCAACCCCATATCTTGACCGCATGGCTGATTCCTACTAGGTGGAGTGAGGTCATCTTGAAGACCACAATAAAAAAAATAATTGAAAAAATCGGTATGTAAGCTTAGCTTTTCTTAACGTTTGAGCATGATCAACATTCGTAGCAACAAGACAGGTTTCTACTGAACATCCATAGATTTCCAGAGCGACGTCTTTTTTTTAATATAGCGTCGTCCTGCTGGTGAAATACTGTAACAGTTATCATCACAGATCACAGTCTCACTCAATCTGTTCACTCTGTGTTTCAATCCTAAATAGGCGACCATTCAAACCACTACCTAGTTCTACTATTCAAATATATGAAACCGCTATGAAAATATTCCATATCAGAATCGCTCTGCTCTAACGGCTGTCAGTCCTTCCGTCCGTTTTATTGCCAATTATTTTTATCTAAACCAATGAATACTCGGGCACTTAGGTGACCGCGGATTAGCGCCATTCATCACGATTCACGCCACAGTGATGAGGGACCGTGATGAGGGACGAGCACGCATCGATCATCCACCGTTTAATCCGAGTGCGAATGTTGGAGTTGGAAATGTTCCAGGCGTCACGGAACAAACAGAGCAGGCCCCCAAATTAATATTTATTCAAGGAAATTTGACATTCGCGCTCCTAATCAACATTTCAATTAACTTCGAAGTAGAGTCGTCAGACGGGATTTTTTATTTATTTTTACGACGCAGTTTTGTATAATCTGTGGTTCCAGTAGAGTGTGGTAGGTCAAAAAGATTTCTATTTGACCTAGCTAAGACTTTGGGAAAACTGAGGCATTAAAATTTTCAACGGGATATTGATTTATTTATTTATCGCCACAAATGCAGTACTACCGCTATATTTTACGTTCGATGGGAAATTAATAATATTACACCAATATATAGCAATATTATACATAGCAATTTCTTTTGCTTAATATTTTTTTATTAAAAAACAAAGCTTCCCAACGTTGCTCAACTTATCCACCTACTTAAGAAGGACTTAGTAAGTAATTTTTATTTTAATTTAAAAACTTGCTCTAACAAATTGGGTTTCTCGTCCGAATGTCACTCGAAACAAAACGTAAAAAGACGGACCGCAATTCACGACACGTCACGGCGGAAACTAATGGCCGCTGCAGTTGGGCGGCGGGACTGGGCGGCGGGACTGGGCGGGCGGGGAGCAATACTTCTGGAGCTGGACGCAGCAGGGAATTGAGAGTAATGCTGCAATTCCTGGACACCTACACAGCGAGGATATGGCCCTCAAGAGCATAAACTGCATTTTGAACGGTTTATTGCTACAAGTTCCGTTATTTTGTTCCATCATGGAACATAACGTTACTTACTTACGTTCCATGGTGCAATGTGAGTAAGTGGGAAGTAGTGGGAATACGGGTGTGTTATTATTGTATTTGCAAAATCACCACTAGTTTCATTGTCAACCGAAATGATGGAAATAGTGACAGAAGACCTTCTACACAGTAGTTCTATCATAACGTAAATCAACTAAGTAATCAATTTCAAGAGGATTCTGTGTGACACGAGGTTGATTTTATGATAGTGAGAAACCATCTGTCGAAACCCGTTCCCTGTTGCCCGCTGAACAATAGCTTGAACTCAGCTCCACACATCTCCGCTCCGCTTGGCTCTGGTACAAAAGATACCTTAGCAGCTTAATCAGCGCTTTGTGCCCGCTTGTAAATCTAGATTAGGTCCGTGTCATACCAGACACTCTAGACATGCTTGGTCGGACCTGAACTTCGAACCCAGTTTGAGGATACAACGGAGATTACAATAACTATACGTGTAAGACAAATGTCGCAACGTCAAAGACAAAAACCACACATAAGACAAGCCGGCACAATCTATCTCTCTTATCTAATTGTACGTCAAATTAGGTATGCCTCGAGATAATAATGTTTTTCGGTATAACCTTTTGTGGATACTCGTACCTATAGAAGTACGTGGTTGCATCAAAAAGCCCATTTCAAACATTCATTTACAACGAAACTTTTTTTACAAAAACACGTACTGCCAATTAAAACCACAACGCAAAAGTTCAACGCAAAGTTAATCAACAGAGGCCACAGAATCCGTTTTATTTTAGTTTCGACTGTAGTTTGTTTGTTCAAATATATTTTTGCATAATAACTAACTACTACGACTACGATTTATACTGTACGTCTTTACTTTTTCGAGTTCTCTTTATTACTGGTATGGTAGCATAAGCTTTTAAATAAATAAATAAATACTTGAAAAACAAGTTTAAGTAATAACATCTGGAATATCATAAAAATAATGGTTAATTTAAAAACTACACATTTAACATAGTCTCAACATAAATTTAAAAACGTCTGCCAGTGTTCCACAGACTAATAAAATGTGTGTGTAGCACGAGTAGACCCTTCTCCGTAGCCCGTAGCACCCCGCTACGCGCTCCGTAGCGCGGCCTTCAGATAAATCACTTTATTCGCCCATTACCACGTTCCACTGGACCTAGTACATCGTAGCGCTTGGACTTTCCGCTTCTTGTGCTCACTTCATCATTTAAAACTGTAGTAAGTATTTAGTTCTAAGAGGTTTTCTTGTAATTTGTTGATTTCATTTTGCAATTTGCATGCCGTGGCAGCTTGTATGTTTGTACCGAGTTCTAAGTTTGTTATTAGTAAGTATCCCAAACTATAACAAATATTAGTATTTATTTTTCCAACTGTCCTTGTAGGGCGTAACTCCGACACTAAAATATGCTATAGGGATAGGGAAGATCCGTGAGGTGAGGTAAAATGGAAACGGCCAGTTTGAGTGATTGTTGATAATACACTGATTTTATTGTTCGCATATTCATTTTCATTTCATTTCATTTCATTTCATTTATTTCTCACCATAATCTTAAGAATAGGAACAAACATTGGAATTAAAAAGGAATTGATCATGGCGGACTGGAACCTGAACTAAGTCGAGACCTGAATCTCAGGTTACCAGCCCTCCACCTCTAGGGTATCTAAAATATAATCAAATTAACTATACTGATCAGTAAAATAACAAAAACAAAATTGGAGAAATTAATTAATTAGTAACAAATAAGATTAAATAAAATAATAAAAAGCGAACAGCAAAGCAATTAAATAGGATAAATTAATTAAACAAATTAAAACAATCAAGAAGAAAAAAAAAAAAAAACAATATTAGAACAATAGTAATATGATATTTGCAAAATTTGTGCTTGTGTGTGAGGCTATTAAAAAAAAGATATAATAATAATACTACGGTGTGATGTAATGGCGTGTGTGTGTGTGCGAGAGAGAGAGTGTGTATATGTGTGTGTGTGTGTGTGTGTGTGTGTTTGTGTGTGTGTGTGTGTGTGTTAGCGTGTGTGAGTGAGTATATGTATGATTGGATGGAATTTAGAAGTGACATATTATGTACGAAGGGGACGTGGCAAAGCCTTTAGTTAAGGTCAGCAACATGAAGCAAGCGTTCAGTATCTACGTGGTTCGCGTCACGCAATACTGTGTATAGGGTTAATTTCAGTGCTGCTCTATTCATTCTAACCAAGTTGCATTTCTTGTTGAGGGTCTTGTACAGAAGGGGGGCCATGAAGAGTAACTGGCGTTGGGCAAATTTGGTTTTGACAGTTGGAGTTGGTATGTGGCAACGTCTCTTTCCCTTGTCTAGCTGCTCAACATCTATATTTTTGTGGTGCCGAAGGATAGTGTTACGGACATACAACTGGCGAACGGTCAGAAGTTTAGCTTCCTTGTACAGATTCTCTGTGCTGTAGCGTCTAGGCCTACGGTGCATCACCTTGATGATGGCTCTTTGAGCTCTTTCTAGTTCCATGAAGTGGGTGACGGCTGCGCCTCCCCATACTGTTATGCAGTACGTTAAGATAGACCGGCAAAGGGCAAAATATATATTTGTGGAGAGTTTTAAGTCAGCAGCTTCGCGTAGGTTCCTAAAGATGGGGAGAAGTCGTCTCACTTTTTTACTGGTAGCTGTTATATGGGGGTGCCAGTTTAGGTTTTTATCAATGATGACGCCAAGATACTTGTGAGTATCTGTCTGTTCCAGAACTAAGCAGTCGCAAGCCAGTCCAGTCACCATATTACAGCATTTGGTGTGTGCTTTGATGGGTAACTCTAGCGGGGGTTGGGTCGCTCTGTTAATATGAAAGCAAACCAGTTTGGTTTTAGCAAGGTTTAAGGTGAGGAGGTTGGCGTCTAGCCATGTGGTGACTTTTTTTAGGCCCTTTTCAGCTGCTTTTTGTACCTGTGGCCAAGAATTGCCAGTAAAAATCAGCGCCGTGTCATCCGCAAAAGCCAGAACATCACCGTGATCAATTTCAAGTCTGCAGAGGCTGTTGACATAAATGAGGAACAAGGTAGGACCAAGCGTACTTCCCTGTGGAATTCCATAGGTTATGTGAGAGCTCGCGCTAGTCACTCCTGCTACTCTTACTACCTGAGACCTGTTCGTCAAATAGTCTCGAAACCAGGCCAGAACAACACCACGAACCCCCAGATCCTCTAACTTGCCAAGAAGTAGCGGTATGGAAACTGTGTCAAATGCTTTTTTCAAGTCTAGAAAAATAGCTGCACTGTACTTCCCTTTGTCTAGAGAGTTGGAAACCTTTGCAGCAAGGTAAGCAACCGCATCCTCAGTGCTCTTTCCTTTACGAAAACCGTATTGGTTGTCTGATAGCAAATCATTTACTTCCAAGTAATTTGTTAAGCGTGTGCTCATCACCTTCTCGATAACCTTGCTAGTTGTACTTAATAAGGATATAGGGCGATAGTTAGCTACAGCATCTGGATCGCCGTCTTTATGGATGGGGATAACAACAGCCTCCTTGAAGATAGTTGGGAAAATTCCAGTTTCCATACTGATATTGCATAGGTGGGCTATCAGGGTACACAGCGTCGCACGGCAATGCACAAAAACTGCTGTTGGGATATTGTCAATTCCCGGAGCGCTGTTTTTCTTAAGGTTGAGCAAGATTCTGTTCACTTCCACGTAGTCTGTTGGTATTAAACCCATTGATCCAGCTTTTCCCAATACACTAGTGCTTTCTGCTTTCTGTTGGTTACCATCGGCGTTCTTTAAAATTTCACCAGCCAGTTCAACGCCTATCGTTGTAAAGTAATCGTTCACCTTGTTTAAAGAATCGCGAGGGGAATTAGAGATTTTGAGCAATGGAGTAGCCTCAGAGTTTTTCGCTTTGATGTTACACAATTCCTTCACTGTGGTCCACATTCCTTTGTTGTTGTTGTAGTTCATATGAAGTTTATTTTTAAAGTAATCATTTTTTAAAGTTTTAGCTATTTTGTTACATATGTTACGGTAAGTGCGATAGTTGTTTTTAATATCATGGTCATCGGGTTTGGTTTTAACGATTTGGTGCATTTTATCCCTTTTTCTAAAACATTTAATTAGGCTTTCGGTAATCCATGGCTTAAGGGGTTTTTTCCGTTTACTAAGGGTACTAGAACTAGTGTGCAAATTTGTAAGTTCCTGCACTGCATTTATGAAGTACAAGGCTGCCTCATTAGGATCCGTCATTTTTAGAAATGGGTTCCAGTCTTTTGTTTTGATATCCCTATCGAGAGCTTCGAAGTCAATTTTCGTCCTCGCAACTGTTTTATCCGAACCAATATCACCAACAGCTTTTTTATTCAGGGATAAAAGAACTGGGTAGTGGTCAGTTATATCAGTCTCGAGCACGAAACCCTGAAAGTTTCCAACGAGTTTGCACATGAAGTGGTCAAGGCATGTGTGCCCATGCGTAGGAATATCAATGACATTAACCAACCCATGCGCACCCGTGATTTCTAGATAATCTCTGACGCTAGAGTGTTTTGTTTCCAATGTATTTATGTTAATGTCTCCGGTTACTATCATGTTACGTGATTTGATAGCCGTAAGTAAGTTATCCAAGGAATCTAGAAATAAGCTATAATCCTTAAAACAAAAGGGGCGGTAAATGCCCAAAATAGAGAAGTTATCAATTTTTGCTTCTAGACAGTTGGCTTCATCAAGGAGGTGTTCCCGTACTGTTGCTCTTAGATCAGCGTCTATGTACATAATTACTCCATCATTCTGATTAAAACTTCGTCTAGTAAAAAATGCCGTGTAGCCATTAAGAATAGGAGGTATCAAATTTTCGTCACACCAACATTCCGATAATACTATAACATGGATATGAAATTTAAGACTGGCAATGTAAATGAGGAGGTTGTCTAGATTTTTATTAACGCTTCTAATATTAAGAGAAAGTATGTTCAATTGGTTTTCGGCATGAGGGTTGCATCTGTTAATTTCCAAGCCGAGTAAATAGGGATCGTTAATTAGCTTACAGGGAACCAAGCAGTCTTTCTCAATGATTTTTAGCAGTGAACGACTATCCATATTCGGAACAAAGTGTGGTGAGACTGGTTAGAGTTTTGATGCACAAAAAATTACAAAAAGGACACTGTAATCCCAATTTACAAGCCTGGAAACTAGTATTGCAGTGGGGAAACAAAAACACGATAGGGGTGCAGATGTAAATTGAAAGTGGAAAGTGTAATTGCAAATCATATTACAACCGAAATGACTTATAATTGAGGTCGTATGCAAACGCCTGCTTAGCAATAATTTATTACTATGATGAAATAAGAATTATGCTTGTACGAGATCGTACATCTTGGCCACCAGAAAGATGAAATAATGCTATGATTGGGGACAAGAAGACGATATTTATCCAAGAACGTTAAACAATAAAATTGATGAGATATCCTATATGATATAAAAAATGTTAGGTGATACAAGGTGATTTCATAAAATGGGGTTAGTAAAATATGTCTAGCTTACTTTACACGCACATTGTTTTATTCACTGAAAAGTTTAAATTGTACCTTACGAGACACTATAGGCGAACAGCCTTTATCTAAGCTCACTATCGAATTGACCTTTTCACTCCGCGCACTTATCACTTCACTGTCTGAAGATGCTCTCGGCGCTGGCGAGGATGCGGGCTCGGGCGCTGTGGGTGCGCTCTCCGGCGCGCTGTGCTGGATTCTCCTGCGGACCTTCACGACGATAATGATGACGCCGGCTAGCAGGAGTACTAACACAATGCCATAGAGGACACTGTATTGGTGTACATCATGAACTGTTAGAGATTCATGAGATTGTTCCTTTAACTGATCAATTTGCTTTTTAATCTCTGGCCAGTGTGTGACTTTTGGTTCTGAAGTAAACTTTGGCAAGGACGAGACAGACGTATTGATTATTTTGTTTAAAATAGACATCTCTGGGACTTCAATATTTTGCTGAATATTAAGATTATTAGTGTAATGGTTATGACTTTGTAGCGTAAAGGAATCCCCCATCAATGTACAGCCTTGACCCAGAGATATGACACCATTGTTAGTAAGGTCAGTAACAGTCCCGCCGTCTGGACAGAATATGCGCACACTGCATTTGGTGCAACATGAGTACAGCCAAGAATTCCTCGCGTGTAACTTGACCCATCTGTCATTACAGCGTGTTGTTATTATTTCACATGGCGATGAATTGATGAGTGTGTGATCATTATCCACTAATTTAATGTCACAAATAGATTGTTTGTTTTTAAAATTATAAATAGGGCGTTCAAGTGAGCAATACATTTTGCCTTGGGACGTTAGGACGCATGTCTGTATCTCCGTCAGGGATAATAATACAGCTATGTCTTTTTTGACATTAAATGCTATGTAAGGGTAAACTGGAATCACTTGAACTATAGTCTGATTCTTATTCGTCGGTATACTGATAATCTTATCCAATTCATAAATCTCGTTGCTCAATATGCGAATTTTAATCTCGATGAGAAGGTAATTAGGCATGACTCTTGTTGTTACTTTTAATAGCTTGTACAAATCTCTTACGTTGAGAATATCGACTGGAATAGTTAGGTCACCCTGTAGATGTCCGGTGATTGTAAACAATTGTAGTTGTAATTGTTCGGGTGACAACAGGTGTGAGTTAATGCGCCCGTGACTGATGTCAGTGACCGCGTCGATAAGAGTTTGCTGAATACGCCGAATGTTGCCGATAATAATATCGGCTGCGAGTGCTGATGACATAAGAGAATATGCGTTGTTGATATTGAGCGTTATTCTATCAATATTTTCTGAAATATTGTGTAAGTGTTGCTCTATAAATTTGAACTGTTGGTTCATTATATTATTTTCGTTCCTCTTCAGAATGTTGTATTCCGCTTCAATGACGATGGTTTGATTTTTTATTAGATTCTGCAAATGATTTTCGTTACTGGCAATTTTGTGAATGTCCTGCTCATATTGTTGGGCAAACCTCTCGTCTAAAACTCCAAATAAGGTATTGGCTACATATCCAACTCCATCGATTAATCCTCTCCTGGCACGATTAGGTTTTTGGTACATAAGTATGGAGTTGTAATGGTCTAATTCACTTAGTTCGTGTTCCAATTGACGTATGATTCCTTCCGATGGCGTATTAACATCTTGACACTCCTTTTTTAGATGTAACACGTATTTCTTTATACTTGATAAGCCTTTCCAATACGTTGACATGTTGTAATATACGATTAACTTCCATTCATCGCGAATAAATTGCATATCACCCATTTTATCAAAAAGTAGTCCTTGATCATCCTGGAGGTTCGTTATGTTGAAAGATTTTTGTGGTTGTGGGTAACCGGGAGTTATTAATAGCATAAATAATAGTATGGTTGTGCAAAATAGCTGCTTGAATAAGTTTCCTTTTTTAATAACTCGTTTGTAGGTACTGTTTTGCTGTGTTTGTGCTGCTGGAGATCGGGTGCTGCTGATATTTTGTTTTGATGCGTCAACATCTTCAGTTCGTTCAATGATAGGCAATAAAACGATCTTAGTCACAGGTCTTTTCATAATGCTATTTTGAGTTTTAATGCTTACTACTCGGACATGCCCGTCCTTGCCGGGATGGACCTCTATTACACGACCCATTGCCCATTTTCCGGGGGGCATGTTATCCTCTTTGATAAGTACTACGTCTTCCACTTGCAGATTTCTAGAAGGTAGGCGCCATTTAGATCTGGACTGCAGTTGTTGCAAGTAATCCAAGGACCATTTTTTCCAAAAAGATTTGTTCATCGCTTGCACTAGCTGCCACCGCTGTGATAGATTAATATGTGAATCTAGATCGGTTTGTGGTCGTGAGAGGAGCGGGCCTCCCACTATGATGTTTCATCCAATGATAGTTGTTTACTGGTTAATCCTCTAGTTGCACAGTCCGCCGCGTTTTGCTCCGATTTCACGTGACTCCAACTGGGACTAGGGATGATGCTCGTGATCTGCCGAACTCTATTAGCTATAAACTCGCTCCACCTGTTTATGTTGCCGTGGAGCCATCCTAAAACTACCATAGAATCCGTGTAGGCATATAAGGTGCACTGTTTATTGGGGATTGCCTGTCGAACTTTGTTGACTAGCTGGGATAGTAAAAGGGCACCGCATAATTCAAGTCGCGGTAGCGACACCTTTTTCCTCAACGGAGCTAGTTTCGTTTTAGCAGCTACAATTTTCGATGTGCGCTTGCCTTTATGATCTGTTGTAACTATGTATACAACGCATGCGTAAGCTTTTTCCGATGCATCACAGAAACCTACCATTTCGTATACTTGATTTACATTACCTATGTACCTTGGTATTAAAAATTGATGGATTGTTTCGAGATCCGATTTTATGAAAGTCCACTCTTTTTGAATATCTAAAGTTAATTGATCGTCCCATGACATTTCGTTTTCCCATGCTTTTTGAAATAAAAGTTTAGCTCGAATGCTAATTGGAGAGAGCCATCCTAAGGGATCAAAAAGTTTTGATATTTCTGAAAGTAGCTCTCTCTTGGTTAGGGGTCCATTGCTTTCTGGCTTATGAATTTTGTGATGAAAAGAGAATGTATCAGACTTTGCATCCCATCTAAGCCCGAGAGTTTTCCGCGTTTCAGCACATTTGAAATCATAAGGTACGTGTAACTGATCTACTGCTAAATCACTGACTAATTCCGGAGCGTTGCTGGACCACTTTCTCAGATTCATTCCGGCTCCTTCAAGCATTGACATTAACTGGCGACGTAGCTCTTTTGCATGACTGAGATCCTGATGTCCTGAGAGCAGATCGTCCATGTAGAAGGAGTTCTCTACTGCTGAGGCTGCCAAAGGATATTTAACCCTATCATCTCTGGCTAGCTGCTGAAGTGTCCTCATTGCGAGGTAAGGCGCTGCTTTTGTACCGTACGTGACGGTCGTAAGCTCATATTCCTGTAATGGTTCCTTGGGTGAATCTCTCCAAATTATCCTCTGTAAATGCTGATCTTCCTCTCGAATGATGATTTGACGATACATCTTTTCGATGTCGGCGGTCAAGACATAGGTATAATGTCTCCAGTGTAAGATTAGCGCCATTAAATCCTTTTGTAAATTTGGTCCGCATTCCATGAGGTCATTTAGGCTGCAACCAGTCGAACTCTTTGCTGACGCGTTAAAAACAACACGTAGTTTAGTCGTTGTTGAGTCCATACGTAGTACACCGTGATGAGGTAGGTAGTATGGCAGGAGATTTGACTGGCTAACACTACGCATGTGACCTAATTTCTGGTATTCACTCATAAAATCTTTATAATCATAGGCGAATGAGTTATTTTTGGATAACTTGTTTTCGATTTGCCTGAATTGCCCTATTGCTTTGATTTTTGAGTGTCCTAGATTTGCTTCGTAGCCCGGTTTCATTGGTAAGGCAACTTGGTAGCGACCGTCCTCTAATCGCTTAGTGGTTGTTTGATAGACATTCTCACAGTATTGCTCTTCAGGTGATAAGGAGACAGAAGAGTCGACAACGTCTTCTATTTCCCAGTATTTTTCTATTTCTTTGAGATTGTTAATGACGACGTGACAATTTACAGTTTTTGTTTGTACACTTCCTGATAAAATCCAGCCTAATCTCGTCTGCTGGGCTATGGGAGCCCGAGCGGGCCCTTTGATCAATCCGTTCATTATGATATCCGAGTACACACTAGCATCAAGAAGTAAATCGGTTGGTTTCGAAACATTATACTCCGGGTCTGCCAGTTGTATGTTTTGAAGATGTGGCCATGATTGTTTCCTGAATGATGAGTTTGGGAGGTTATTAATTAGTTTTGTCACAACTAATGCTTCAGTGGTAAAGGAGTAGTCGCTGTAAATAGATGTACACTCCAAAGAGACTGCGCCTTTGCTCGGCTTTGTTCCATTTCCAATACCTAAAATATCGGCGTGGTAACTTTGACGTTTTAATCCCAGTAGCTGGACCGCTCTTTCCGAGATTAATGAAATCTGCGAACCTTGATCCAATAAAGCTCGGAGAGTTACGTATGTTCCGTCAGATGCTCTTATTTGCAGCTGCAGGGTGGTGAGTAAAATCTCTTCATCTTCACTCGCCACATGGTTGACATTATGTTTGATAGGGTTCGTCATGGCGTTAGGCTTCATCGGCACAGCTGATTTCGAAACATTCGAAGTTGACGACCTGACTTTTTGGAACGATTCATGAAGCATCGTATTATGTTGACCATTGCATTCCTTGCAACGTTTGGTTGAATGACACTTGCTGTTGCGATGCAAATGCAAGCAGTTTTCGCACACGTGAAGTTTTGTAACCGACCTCAATCTTTGCTCTGAATTCATATTGATGAAGTTTTTGCACATATGAAGTGTTTGATCCTGGTTACAAAATGGACACTTAGGTGAAGTAGAAGTTGCCGCGGCGTACGCTGGATATGTCTTAAAATGACTTGTCCTTTGAAAAGATTTATCCTGGTAATTGATGTTAGCCGGTTGCTTGCTGTTTGGGAGCGTTGTTCGCTCACGTTTAAGATTAATAGTCTCGAGAGCGGTAAATTTGCTTTCGAGGAAAGACATAAGCTCATCCAGTAGCGGCAATTCGCGCGGTGACCTGCGTGATTCCTTGTAGTCGGTGTACGTATCGATATCCAATTTTTTTGAAATAAGATGAACCAACAGCGGATCCCAAGTAGTTGTTTCAATCCCTAAATTGTGTATCGCATGAATACATTCCGTCGTGGTGTCATATAACCGTTTAAGTTCGAATGCCGACTGCTTTTGTACTGTAGGCTGATTTAGAAAGATCTCAACGTTTTTGGAGAATAGAACTTGCGGGTTATTATAACGATGAATCAATAGTTCCCATGCAATGTCATAATTTTCAGTTGTTATGTTGAGATGCTGGATAAGTCGCTCTGCCTCACCTTTTACCTTTCCTTTGAGGTGCTGCATCTTTTGAGCTTTGGTTAGAATGGTGCTGTTGTGAATGGCTTCACAAAACAAGTCGTAGAAAGTAGGCCAATGAGTGTATTTTCCCGTAAAAATAGGTATATCTAATTGAGGCGTGCTCTGTTGCAAATGGGCAGTAGAAGACAATTTCCTATTCAAGGTCCTCTTAATATCCTTAAATGCTGTTTCTATTTTGCTTAGTTGATCTTCATAAACTTTATCCTCCCCTTGTAAGAAATGGTCAATTTGCAGATGTAGATTATCGATAACATTCCATTTGGATTGAACGTTCCGAAGTTCATCTTCTAGTTCCCATTTCTCTGGCATTGCTTCTACGTCAATTCCTTGTACAAGTCTATTAAAAGCCCGAAAATTAGTCCTTTGCTGGGCCAGTAATTCATCTATTTTTGAAGTCCATTGCGATTCCGTATCCTTAGTAACCATCGGCTGGTTTGGTTTATGTAATTCTAGTAACTTGTTTCTCTGCGCAACAAGTGAATTACGGGTTGAATTATAAATGTCTCTTGCCTTACTGAAAATGTCGTCATCAAAATATTGCTGACCATCTGTGTGAGGATATTCCAAGAGCAAACGGTGATTGTTTTCAAAGTCTGCCCAGAGATTGTCTAGCGTGTCCGTCCTAACTTTGACATATTCTAACGTTTTCCTAGAGTCTGCGTCCTTGCTTAAATTGGTCTTAATTTTTTTCAAATTCTCGAAATTTTCTGCTTGGCAATTAATTAAGGCCTCCATTTTAATCAAAATTGATCGTTAAAAGCAAAAAGGAACAATCTTACTTGGTATGCTGATAAGAAGAAGGCTCCTGCCCCGTTCCTGCCCCGAAGTAGCTGCTCCTCGATGCTCTGCGATGCGCTGACGTTGTAGCAACGCACTTCCTGGTTTGCTCCAATGTGCGACTGTGAGACTCCTGTCTCAAGCCGAAATGCTGATAACGTAAGCCTCCTGGCCCGCGTCTGGCTGCTGTGAGTTTAGACCTCCTGGTCTGTTCCAAGTGCTGTAGTGAGAGTGAACCTCCGGGTCCTCTCCGCAATGCTGCAAGTGCGTATCTCCGGACCGCACTGAGATGATGATGCACTTGAATTCCGAACTTCACAAGCTCAGAGAGTGCTGGTTCCCAAGATCACTAGTTACTGTCCGCGTATGATGTGATTGATTCCCGAACTTTTACGACGAAAACTATACTTCAAAATCAAAACGCGAACTCAAACCAGTGTTAGGGCTCGAAGGACCATTTAATGTAGGGCGTAACTCCGACACTAAAATATGCTATAGGGATAGGGAAGATCCGTGAGGTGAGGTAAAATGGAAACGGCCAGTTTGAGTGATTGTTGATAATACACTGATTTTATTGTTCGCATATTACAACCGAAATGACTTATAATTGAGGTCGTATGCAAACGCCTGCTTAGCAATAATTTATTACTATGATGAAATAAGAATTATGCTTGTACGAGATCGTACAGTCCTATTCACATAAATGAACAAAAAAAAATGTAATCAAGGGAAATTATTCCATCTTTAGTCGCCGTGACGCTTATTAAAAACACTCTTCGTCGTCCAATGACATTTATTTATTTGTAAAAAATTAGTCACATCATAAACTACAATTATTATTGACACATTGTTAAGATTACGGTAGTTTTGCTTTAATTTATCCCTTAGAGCGCTCGCTGCGCACTCGAGCCAGCGCTTCATTTCCTTGCCGCAATGTCCGGGCTCCGGACTCCGCCGCAATAAGGCTGCCATTGACTTCGCATTTATTTCACGCAACGGAGAACAGATGAACACTCACCCCTTTGTACAGACGCCGTATTCGCTTTTTATCTAGAACTAGCTGTCCCGACAGACTTCGTTCTGTTGTCAACCATTCAGTGTCACGTGACAGATACGAACAGATGCTGAGAGAAGACTGAATTGCAGTTTTTACTTCGTATTTAGTATTTTCTCATGTTTGCTCATCTTTTAAACTTTCCTTGGACCTTCCCACATATTTCAGAACCAAAATTAGCCAAATCGGCTAAGCCAATAATATTCCTGAGCAAATAAAAGAACAAAGTAGTTTAAGTTCATTTACAGCGAAACTGAAGGGCTACTTGATAGATAAGAGCTACTATGATCTGCAAGAATTTTTCTTCTGACCGTTGAGATCCCTAAAAGGTGCATGAGATTTTTGTTTTTAATTTTTATTTATTTTAATGTGTATTCAGAGTAGTTGAATGTTTTTGTTAAGTGTTAATTTTGATTTATTTTGTTATGTTTTTATTACTTTATTTTAATGTTAATAGTTCCATACATTTGAAATTGTATATTGCTGTGCCCTACCAGGGCCCTATCTGGGGAAGCTAAAATGTAAACAATATCTGTTTTTACCACATGTGCGCAATAAATCTTTGAATCTTTGAATCGGTCTAGTCATTCCCGAGTTTTAGCGAGACTAACGAACAGCAATCCATTTTTATTTATAGAGACTTGAGGCGGGTCTGGCAATTTAAGGACCTGTATTACATTTCGGTCTAAAGAGCTTTTCAGTCGTCTTAAAACGGTTTTATACTCAGTAAAAACATTCTCGAATTATAAACAAACCGTCTGCGTATAATTAATTGGTCTTTTATTTAATTCTTTAAGCTGTCTGTGGTCTAAGATTTACAATCTTTCAAGGGTTAATTTATCAAAATTCAGGTCAACATCAAAATTACGTATATTTTGCAATTCTTGCTTTGTTCAAACAAAATTTGGTTAAAATGACAGCTGATTTCTAATTTCAGCACCGCCGAGCCTCCGTGCCCTCATAATTCAGGGGGATTAGAATATTATTTCGCAAAAGGAGGAGTTCAGTGTACAAATTGTGCGCGCGCTAATTCGCCAAATTGGGGATAATTCGCGCAAAGTGAGCCGGCGGGGCAGTCCGCACTCCCCTCGCTTGTGTATTAGCATCTTTCTCTCTTTATAACTCCACTTGCTTGCATATACGGCTAATATCTTTGTAAATTTACATAATATTAACAATGTCTTTCAAATTAGCAAAGTATGTGTTTTTTGGGGAAAATGAAGGGGTAATTATTTCTTTGTGTTCATTATTTATTGGGATACGTTTACGTTCACAATGATCCTTTACGACTAAGAGTGATATATTCTAGGAAGATGCTTTATTTGATAGAAGCGTAAGGACTGGTTAATACCTTTAGATATGACTGCAAATAAAACTAAAACACATTTGAGTAGATAGTAGATCTATAACACCCAGGCACCAAATAAATACAGATAATACGTTGTGTTCTTAAAATGAAGTAAAATTGTTTGATAAATCTGACCTCTTGAGTCTATGTCAAGTTTCCTCAATATATAAGAGAAACAATTTTGTTCCTTACAGGACGTGATATTGGGTAAGCAAACTAAACCTCCTGTCATTACCAGCTGCTGCGGCGACAGCAAACGTCAGTCGCGATATTGAATTAAATTGATTTATTACGTTTTGGGCGGACGAGTTGTCATTTATCTTGTTGAGAGGCGTCTGCCGTCTAATGGGGGCCACACTGATGCATCGACCAGCTGCAATGAGTTTGTGATTCCTTCTTATCACTGAGAAAGTACTGCGCACAGATTACAAGGGTTCGCCCTCAATCACACTCATCAAATGCGTGCACATGAATTTTTACCGCATTCGGTGGTATCTCGGGGTCACGTTTACGTCAATCTTTTTTTCTATGCAAATCCGTGTTCGACAAATGAAACCGAATAAAACGCTCACTTGGAATTCTGAACACGTACTTTGTGTTCATCATGAAATTTGCAGCAACTCTTTATACGGGTTATGCAAAACGCCGTTAAAAGCCCAAATGATTGGTTCACAAAAATTGTATTTGGGGGATCTTTCTTAATTTCCTTTATACACTCAGTCTTGGGCACAGGCCTAACCTCAATTATGAGGTGGAGCGAGCCATACTCCAACACGCTGGCTCAGTGCGGATTGTTGGAGGGGTGTAAGGTTACTGACCATTTTAATGTCAGATGTTATCAATTCGTCCTATATAAAACCTACTAGGCCTAACGACTGACATCTAGCGACATTAACTGGGACCAAATGGTAAACGTGTCCTCCGAAGCACGGAAGTGCCCTAAAAATTGCATGACTAAATTTCGGTCGGAATTTCCACCCATCCCATTTCCAACCCAGCGTGTGTTGTTTGGATGAGAATCCCCAAACCGTTAAGACCCTATCCAAGTAACGCGTTTTGGACACGCGCGTAAAACGCGTCATGGACTTAGATCCTCAGTAATATACGCGCAACATAATCTGCGTAAGATACACACAAGGTAGCATTTAGGTAGTAGGGCTACGTGACGGATATGCCTGGGGCTGCGAGATAAACCAGTGCCTAGAATAACAAACAGAACACGCTCAAGCTAAGGACAACAGATCTGCCTTACGAAGATTGTTTGTTTTTGTTGCAAAGTTGGTTCTATCAAAATATCCATATAAGCGTCATAACAGTCTCTGACACCTAAGGTATGAGCTTCAAGCTACAAACATGGGCAGGTCGCGGACGGGGTGTATATAGGTTTCAGGTTTAGGTGCGTTACCACAGCCGCTTTTATGCAGGATGCAGGCTTATTTGGTCTGTGATGTAATGTGCTGAGACGACCAGACGTGTTTGTTGTCAAGTTTTATACCTTTGCTTAGTTTGAGTTTAGAAGATGCTGTGTTTGAATATGTCCAGTGATGTTTCTGTCCAATAGTATTTATTTCTAAAGAAATTTACGAGTACTGCTTCGCTTCGACCAACCTGTAAATGGTTACTCAAGAGATCTATCAAGTTTCATTATCAGTTAAAAATTACATTGGTTATAACAGCGTGGCACCGTATAGATACAAATTAGTGAAACATACTTAGCGGTTGAAGCATTAAACGATGAAATCCATTGAACCATGAATTAACGTCCAAAATCGTAATTGAATATTCTAGTAACACGGCCAGTGGTTTGGTTGAAAGGGTGTTTTATTTAATATTCAAATATCCCGTCAAATGAAAGCTCATTGATGTAAATTGTCGCTTTGATGCGCGATGTAAAAGCTCTGTATATTGAACTAATGAACAACGTCCGGTTTATGTACGTTTACCATTTCATTGCGGTGTTATTTCATGTTATATTCATTGTTTCTCCGGACAATCTGAAAGTCGCATATTCTACGTACAAGTTCACGTAAAAGTAATTGCAATCACTTCAGTGCAGTTATTATGGGCGCTGGTAGAGACGTAATGGATGGTGGTGTGTTAAAATCATATCCTTCCGCGAAAGTTACTTAACATTACACATAAATTTACTCTAGATTTTAGAGGGTTATCTTAGGGTAAATGAAATACCTCCACTTTAGGACCAGAGAAATGATAGTTTGAGATACGCATTAAAATTTTAAAATTGCTTTCTTTTAACAACCACATTTTAAACTGCAGCCAATGTGTGAGATACCTTAATAAGGATTATTCGAAACGCAGTCCTAAATAATATTCGCTATGTAAGTATGCGAATGCGATGTATCTTACAAAATCTGAAATTAAATCTTGAACATTTCAAATTAAGGCAATACATCGCTGAGTTGAATAACAAATGAAAGAAAGACAATCTCTGAGATTTATCCCCCTTGGTAGGGGCCAGGGGGGTAGGGGTAGCTGCCAATCCTGTTCCAGACTGGAGAATGGATAGTGAGTCGCAAGGTTTATATTAAGAAAATACTCGTTATGTATCTACTTAATAACCATGCTTTGGTTAGATGATTTATCGTAAAACTGATATGTTTTAACATGAATTTACAATCGATCGATATTTCTTGACAATTACCGCAACATAAGGGTGATTTAGAAAAATTAAATGTCATTCCAAACAAAAAATAATAATTTACAATTTAATTTAAGTAAATTAGTCACGACTACCGATAACTTTGTGTTATCACTTAAAAGTGGTTAACGGACTCACCTACTTATCACCTAGTTATTATTAGAAGTAGGTAACTAATTTGGTTGACAGCATCTTTTATTTATTTATTCTTTATTGCACATAAAAAGTACAAATGGCGGACTTAATGCCAGGAGGCATTCTGTACCAGTCAACCACACGGTAAGACAGAGATATTAAGGCGGTGCACAAGATTAAGTCTTAAACATTCTTCATTAAAATCATTGCCGATATTTAAAGTATGCAATCACACAATTATACATTATACATCTTCATTTTTTCTATGTTAACGTTTACAAAGCTAATAATATGTTATGGAAATTAAATAACTTTACGGATTCTACTCGCGGTCGTTTTCTTTCATTTTCTAACCCGACGTTTCGACTACTTTACAGCAGCCGTGATCACGGGATGACAAAGATGTTTTATGTCACAAAACAGTACAATTTTTAAGCAACCCTCACTTAACTACCGTCATTTCCACTAACGTTATTGGAAATGTTCCTATCTACGCAGTACGAACTAACCGTATCTTGAGACCTCACAGTATAGTGCTGCCCTTTGGGATCGATCAAGCGTATAACAGGATCCCAAGCAGGTGGTAATTTCCAACCATCCTCACGATTGGAATTAGGACATGTTCGATGTATAGTGTTCGCGTAAATATTAGAAAACATTAACATGATATGATTTCAATAGTAGTACCCAGATCAACTAGCTCGTCGGGTGCCGCCGCCTGCGCCTGCGCCGAATTAGGTCGCCTCAATAACCGGCTTCATCACAATGCACATCACAATGACCGACTTGACTTGATGACTCAATCGCCTAGAGCGTGAGGAATTGTCGCTTAGGCCAATTAGGTTGCTACTGGGCGTACTGACCTGAGATTTTCATTGGAAAACATTGTGACCCCGAAATAAAAAACTTGTGTGTGTTTATTCCTACTCATAGATTCAGATAGCATTATTAATTTAGAACTCCATAAACATGTGTCAAGTTTTTACACCTTGATACAGCTTGAACATTTTAAATACAGGACCGGCTTAAGTTATACCAGCAGAACTAAGTTTTTTAACCTAAGGTCTACCTTACCCATTACCCCTTAAGCTCATCATTGATCCATACATTTTGTAATGATACAAACTGTAGCTTATCTCCGCGGCTAGCAGCTGACTTATTCAGTTTAGGGCTAAGTTCGACAACAACAATGTAAAGAAGTGAGAAAGTTTCCGAATAAAATCAGCATTGTTGAATGAACAATAAAAAGTTCACCAACAATGTGGACTGAATCTTAAATAGCCCGGCTGAGAGAGTCGTGGCCCAGTGGTTGAGAGTGATCAACTCGGAACCCGATGGTCCCGAGATCAAAACTGGCCAGAACATCTACTTTGTGTTCATTGTACAATTTGCGGCTTACTCTCCGGTGATGGAAAACACCGACACCAAGCAACCCGGATAACGCCGGTAGGCTCGCCCCCTACAACTTTGGGTTCAATTTCCTTTGGCGAAATGTGGGATTCTGAATGTTCCGTTCACCATGACGGCAACAATGTGTGCCTCTGACTAGCCCGTTTGTTAAAAAGTTGCCCTAACTAATATTATAAATGCGAAAGTTTGTATGTTTGTATGCATGTTTGTTCTGAGTTGCTCTTTCACGTAAAAACTACTGGATGGATATTAATGAAACTTTACAAAAATATAGCTTATGCATCGGAATAGGACATAGGTAGCCTAAGTCCACGCGGGCGGCCGTTAATATTAAATAAAATAGATAGGTACTTTTTTAATCTGTAGCGCTTTGGAAAACCTAAGCTGCAAACACCATTCATCGCTTACTGTTGCATTTTGTGGTTTTTATAAATAATTTACAGATATATCATTTAACGTTTTTATTGCTGTATATTTTAGTGGAAAAATAACGATTTGGTGAAATTATATACAGGTGTTTTTCGCCGTATTTATTTGTGTAATAAATAAAACATTATACATTTTCTACGAAAATT
Source organism: Udea ferrugalis (assembly GCA_950022985.1). Lineage (NCBI taxonomy): Eukaryota > Metazoa > Arthropoda > Insecta > Lepidoptera > Crambidae > Udea > Udea ferrugalis. The sequence continues at coordinate 95,484 of OX465527.1, read as the reverse complement.
AAGCTCCTTAGAATCGAATAAATATTTATTCCTTCTAGTGAAATCAGTAAATGTGAGCGATATTTTATTCTGTCTGATCTTTGTCGGTTTTGTGTATTTTTGTGTACTCGCCTGAGTACTTTCAATTGAGGGAAAGAGCTTCCAATTCTGAGACGGTAACAGAATTGTGTTGTTTAAAGGATAGTAAAGAAATAAAAATGAATACATCATAACGTTTATTGCAAACTCAATGTAACAGTGCAAATATTATTATTTAAACATTGATCCACACAGCGCCACCTAGCCCCGAAGTAGGCAAGACAACGGATAAACATACATAAATACTTCATCTTGTAAATACACACATTTAATTATAATATGCATAGGAGGTGCCCGTGGCGCAGTTGTGACAGTGGTCGGCGATGACCGTTGTGGTAAAGCAACACACGCCGGGTCGGGAATGGGATGGGTGACCCCCTCGACTGAAATTTAGTGATTTGTATTTCGGGCATCTCCGTGCTTCGGAAGACACGTTAAGTAGTTTGTCCCGGTTGACGTCGCCAGATGTCAGTCGTTAAGCCTAGTCAGATGCTTAAGGGCGGCTTGATAACATCTGAAACCCCTCCAACAATCCGCACTGAGCCCGCGTGTTGGAGTATGCCTCGTTCCACCTCATTGTTGAGGTGAGGCCTGTGCCCAGCTGTGGGACGTATACATATATAGGCCCCTCATGTTAATTTTCATGTAAATACACTCTTAATATTATAATATGCATAGGAAACACGCAAACCCTGTTCCGTGCCCAAACCAATACAGGCAGTCATGTTTATGCACAGTAATGTTTGAATATTTAATCCTCACTCCAAATTGGTCATCAAATACAAATGAGGAACATATAAAATATGGAATAACTATATTAGTATCCATTTTTTCACATTTTTGCGCCCTCTTGCAGATACAATACAATACGCAATAAAGGGCTGATGAATACATCTAGTTATACCGAGCTGAACACTTCTCGCGTGAACTGCGCTCACCTTTGCAACACAAAAGACTAACAAATGAAGCTCATGCGCACTGGGGGGCAGAGGTCACGGAGGATATGTTTCACGGCAACTATAGCTACTGGCAACTAGCTACTTAGGGAGGTACCTGCGAGGTGCTATTAAGTATTCTGCGCCGCGAGTGTGATGCACGCGTCACACGGCGAGCGGTCGTGAACTTTTCACTACTACCTATGTGTAGCAGAATACAGATTAGGATAATAATACTGGTGTTATATCGCAGTATTTTTGAAAATGTGTTATGCTGTTTTTTTGTAGGTTGAAAGGAATAGCAGTAAGAATGAGTAAAGTCACAGATACAGTCAGGATGAATCGAATCGTAATTTTCCAGATTTGCTCTCGAAGATTATCATTCTATTGACATAAGATTACTTGTAATCTTACAACCAGGCATATTGAGAAGATTGCTTCAATAGAATAACATTAAAATACGAAATCACATATTGAAATGACACTACTCTACTACTGTAGCCCTTCCTCTCGAAGAAGAGGTCGCATTTCCCAGTTTTTCTACTACCTATGCTTGGCATTGGTACCCATTGGCACCAATGTTTAATATTGCTCACCAGCAAACTTTGAAAGGAGTTTTATATCACATACCTACATTTTTGAACAACAAATGAAAGGCCGTGAGTAATAATCTACTTATGAGCGAACATTTAACTCTACTTATTAGGATTTCTTACTCTAAATATGTTTTCTTGGTCAAAATATGTTGACTCGTTTATGATATTCAATTCAATATTATTTAAGACCTTCAAGAAAGGTATATTCGGTGACACTTGTTGTGTTTGTCCAAGGAGGGTACATAAATGGACACTTTTCTTCAGGGGTAATGGTTTCCATAAAAACGTCTAATATGTTTGTCCCTCCCTCATAAAAGAAAATATTTTCTCATATTTAAACATAACGGTAAAAATATGAAAAGAGCAATGAACAACGTAAAATACAGCATCACCCTAAGCTGAAAATAGGTCGCCCTCAATTAGCGAAAAGAGGCCCTACTCCACGGAAACCATGATCTACAGAGAGGGGGGGATGGGGGAGGGAGCAGGTGCGAAGGTTTCGGAGCGCAACAAGTGGCCGCCCGGACCCACGCGCCTTTTCTACTTGATAAAATACACTACAAGTCGATTGCGAATTTTCCAAGCGTACGTGACTCAATTTACAACATAAAATTTTCTAAGTTTAGACCCTGCAACACAAATTGCAACGTTGACGCCGAGGTGTCACTCGAAGCTCAAACACAATTTGCAACCACATAATTACTTGCTCTACCCATCCCATTAATTACTTCGAAATAGGTTTCGATGTTATTAACGTGTATCAGATGTCTTTATACCGATAAAGATTACCTAAGGAGTAGGGGCGGCAATGCGTAGTTTAGAGTTTTTTAAATATTTTGTGAAAAATATAGAACGAATTAGAACGAATGTTGACCTAACAATCTTCAGATTATATCGCTATAGCTATTTAGACCTACGAGGTTGTCGGTATTGTCAGTTGTAATCTGAAAAAAAACGAGATATCTTTCTTTATTTGAAGTGACTTTCATTTTTGTTGGGATATATTTTTTTTCGTTATTTATTCGTTATAGAATTTTATCAGCTGACGCGTTTGACTGAAGTAGCCGCCCTTTATTACAAGTGCTAAAGTGGCTGAAGCGAATGAACATGTTGCACCTGCCTTTTCGCTACATTTAACTTAACTTGTTCTCTGACAGTTAATATGCCTTGAGTAATGCCGAGCTCGGGCGCAGTCCAAGTTTCGCAGTTAATGCAGACATCGCTACCCTATTGTTATTTGCCCTGTCATTGTGCGAAACAAAGACGCTTTGTCTCGTCGCATTTGCTAAATAACATAACTGAAAATTAATGGTGACACGAATGGCTGCAAAATGTACTTGCTTAAATTAAAAAACAAGCCACAAAGTCTTGGCTTTGTCTTAAGAATAATATTAATGAAAGTTGTCACGAGCACTTCTTACAAGTGTTTTTTGCTTGAAGCGATAAACGAGCTATTAGTGTAAATAAATATTTGTGACAACTTACACTGAGACCGGCCCCAAGCTAATGATTGTACTAACTAAGGGCGCCAGAGAATCAGGATCAGAGTTGATTTATGGCAACACATTTAATCAACTTATCCACGGTCCAGGGCAACAATTATGATTTATTTAGATCTACGAATAAATGAATGAGTTATTTAACAAATGAATCATCTCGGAAAGTTGTGACGCCGTTAAACAGCCGTACGTCACAATATGATGTCGAGTCGCGTCTCGCGTGCGTCCATCCGTCTTGCCGCGTTCCTTGTGTCAGCGACGATCACTGCGCGGGCGCACTGCGCCGGCGCGGCGTTTGCGGACGGTCGATTAATCATCTGCTACCGCCGTTGACTGGAACACTTGCCGCAAACTGAGTTTGACTGACAGTTTGGGAATCTACATAAGAACATAACATCTCGTACATAAGAAAGAGGTGCCCGTGGGTCAGCGACGACAACGGTCACTATTGTAAAGCAAGTACTTAGTGATGTATCAGGCTTCTCCGTGTTTCATAAGGCACGTTAAGTTGGCAAGTCTGGCTGACGTCGCTAAGTGGCAGTTGTTAAGCCTAGTCCTTATGATATCTGACGGTAAAGTTCATCATTAGAAGTCCTCTCTGAGCATGCGTGTTGGAGTATGGCTCAAAAATATACATTAAAAACCCGACATGATATCGCAACTGTCACTTTCCTAGCGCTGTGAAGAAGTTAAATAAAGTGGTCCTTACGACTCTTTTGTTTAAACATACTTAAATTGCAGTTAGCAAGTAATAGGTACTCCTAATACATTAAAAGTGAGTCTGAATCTTTTCTTAGCGGATGCTTAATTTGAAGGTCAAATAGGTGAAGTAGTTCGATGTGTGTTGTTGAATACATAGGACAAACGATTTTAAGTAGACATCCTAAGATAATATAGAGTTGGTTTTGATAGAATTGCTTCATTCACCTCGCCCTGTCTGTCGTCTGACGGAACGCTTCGAGTGGTTCGAGGTTTGTGTTCGCTAAATACGAACATGTTTTCTCACAACACCCACGTTACGTTCGCGTGTCAGCGATTTAATCAAGTTAAGATTTATTCGAGATGTGGAGGATTTAGTCTTATTATTCTAACTAATGGCTATGTTACTTATCTGTGTTTATATTTGTATGTGTTTACTCAGGGACATACACGCGGAATTATCAAAACAACTGCTAAAAAAACACCTCTGTAGACTATTGGTTAAGCACGAAACAGCTAACCTTAGCAGTACTTTGTCACCATTCACCGTATTATTATGATTTAAAACTCACTCAAAGGTATAGGAATCAGCTTTATTTTATTTATTACATTAACTAAATAGTGTGTGCGTGTAGAATATCCGTGACCGGATGCGACGCCCTGGGGACGCAGTAATAAAATTACGGAACAATATTAATCATGGTAAGTAATAAAATTAAACAAATTCATGGAAATCGCAGACACAATTCGCCGAATCGAGAGTGAGTTTATTTTAAACATTTTATGAATTTTAAGCGTTTATCCGCTTTGTGTTAAATCAAAGGAATTTTCGCCGGGAACAATTAGTGGCTCCCCTTCGCAGTGAAAATATCTTTGCATAACAGATTACTAAACGTTAAATGGAATGACCTTTTGCTTTTTAGAATATTTTTTTAGTTTTTTGTTGCTTTCATACATTCAAAACAACATTACGTCTCGATCAGATCTCGATGATAAACAAACTCGTTTTCTTCTTGGCCACCGTAAAAAGATGAACCTATTGCATGTACAAAACAAAAAAATAAAAGCCCTGTTTTAAGAGGATATAAAACGTTAAAGAATGCCGTTACCGTCCCAGACAAGAGCTATGTAGCTGTTGAGCTATGCTCGGATTATGTAGGTAATATTTTCTCATGTTTTTCAAACCTGCGATAATAAACTACTAAATCTGACAAGATATTTATATCTCAGCAGACAAGAGCCAGATAAACTCTGACATTAATGAAGCATTTATATTCTGGTGCTGTGCTTACAGTCTTACACCCGGGATACGGCGCTGCAGAGATTGCGGACGGGTATAAACTCTTTATTGGCCTGAGGTGGCTCCCCCCCCCTTCACGTGTCACGTCCTGTGGTCCACTTTGCGCGTACAACTCGCACACAATACAAATTGACACTCGCCGGCGTCGCCAGTCGCATCACTATTATGATTGAATTAAACTCCATTGGAGTTACACGCTTGAAACTGATTCTTTGATGAGATATTAAACGAAATACCTTCGCATTTCCTATTTTGTTCAAACACAAGTAGTAGATACTTACCTACTCACAATAGTAACAGTTTTCCGTTCCAACAATCTGGCCGTTATAACAATAGGAAGCAAGTAAACTAACTAGCCTGTCCGAAACTCACTTTAGCTGGCCTGGGATTTGAACCCCCAGCACTGAGCACTCCTTGCACTATAACATATTACCTATCTAAACAGTACATTGATATCATACTAACTTACTTTTGCGGAATAGATTTGAATATTAAAATGACGCCTCTTCTTTAGACGATGCTTCTCGTATCCTGAACAATAAGCGGCGGACGAGCCATACGGCTCGAGCAATAAGAGCCGGGACGAGCCATAAACGCGGCTGTGACGTCATAAAGTTGGGCACTCGGATTCCACATCCGCCGCGCATTCCTTGCAGCTCACCTCCTTGCCGGGATGGGCGGCCAATGCTTGTGGTAGGGATCAATTAAGATTTTGCAGCTGACCCGCTTTCTTTTCTTATACAAGATCTATTCAAGAAACTTACTTCCTATTTCTGTCGCTGTATCCACTCAAACTTTCTGAAAAACGATACCTTTGAAATTGACTCTAAACAGGACTAACCTGAAACACGTTTGTGTTCGAACGTTAGGCCCGAGTTACAGACTACCTTTCAAAAAATATCTGTAAGGGGATCGCAACAATTTACTAAAACCGCTCCTTGACTAAACTCAAATACTCTTATAAGCTATTGAAAGTAGATAGTTCACTTACAAAAATTATACTGAATGGTTCAAAACCTTAGAAAGAAGTTTTGGATTTAATAAGTATCTGCTATTATCTATTTTCGTGATTAGACATCTGCCTTTCAAGTAAGGAATAAAATCACTTTCACTAACTGATGCTAAGGCATAAATCACGATCAGCGGGCGTTTTCGAAAGGTACTCCATCTCAGCAAGTGAGGGGATTTCCATTAGCACAGTATCGGACGAGGGAATTTGAATAATTGCCTGGAAGCTGCGGCCGACACAGTTACACGGATTAGCATCCAGGCAGGCGCGATCCGCCCTGAACTTGTCCGCTTTTTACTACCGATAGTGTACAGTCTCTATCTCACTGTACAGTTACGATCGAAGATGAAAGCAACTGACTCTCAAAGAGAACTTCTGAAACACGTCGAGTGATGATTCAATTTTTGAATCAAATTGAATCATCGCTTGTGCCGTAGATAGCACGTAGGTCGTGGGTTTGAGGTACAAGTGTCCTTTATAGAAATAGAAAAATGTTTATTCAGCCGTGGTGACTAAACGTGGGTATCTACAATATTAGAAGCTAACATTTCAGTATTTCATTGAGTTACGTGCTTAGGAGAGATAGGGTTTATAAATATTCGGTGTTTATATATTCAATTGGCTCCTCACCGGTGAAAGCACAAGCGTGTCTGAAATAAATTATCTGTGTTTACGATTACCTTGCGAAATACTTTTTGGTTTGTTTTATTCGAGAACTGTTATTTTAAAAGTGTTTCTAATGAACAATCGTGTTCTTCAACAGATCCTTGTTTCACGTATTATTTTTATTTCACAAGTTAACCTTTTTATGAAGTTACCCAACAAAAAAAAATAAGTTGGAATCATTCCGATGGACGTTTTGTCACAAATAATTTATCAATCTATGAATTATTCCAACCCCATACAGAGAAGAGCTGCTTGTGATGAATTAGTGAGCAAACATGGTTTCACTGTCCTCTTAAATTGTTGTGACTATATATTTCAGTGTTTCTAAATATTACCTGCAACTAAATGTTTTCACCTGCACCTTGTGTACATATTTTGAGATTGCTATAACACCCCTATGTAGTACACAATCAATTATTTGATTGATTGACCTAGAGCGCGATATTTTAAGTAGGTCAAAGTGACTGTTTGATTTGTCACCCTTCGCGACTCGATTGCGGCTCGCCGACAGCGTTGATCCCTATTCAACTCAGTCTCTTTGAATTTTAGTTGACTCGCCCGATGCTGCAGTGGGTAGAGGTCCTATCTGTAACACCATAAGCATATATCATTAGCAATTGTGTTTGTTCTGCCTCTAGGTGTTTCTCCCTACTTAAGATAGCATTTAGGGATATTTTAGAATGTTTTCAGTCTCTGAAAATAAAAGGTTGTAGGGACCTATGCTCAATTTAGGGCAGATGATAGCGGTGTAAGCTGTGCCAGATATTTATCTATACACTCCAGCCCGAAAAACCTTTAGCAGCTGATAGTGACTATAAAAACGTTACTCGTATGAATGTCATCTAAAACTCAAACAAGAGAAGAAAATAATGAATGAAAAGGTGCGTTCGTAACAAATTGAATGCGTCTATGTGACAAAATACGATCCCGGCAAAAGAGGTAAAGATAAATCGCACAAACCAAAGAAAGAAACAAATTATTGTAGCCGCACTTCCTGTTCCATGTTTTAGTATGCTACTTACAGGCTCAGCTGCTCTCCTATATAGGTAGGTAAAGCTGTCACTCAACAACTTGTTGTGTCAACTTTTCTGACATACCACTCACGTCGGATGACAGCATCCCGTGACAGCTTTCAGGAGGGCCACTTGGAGTTGGATTTCAATCGCATTATGTAGTAAATCCTATGACCTTTGATGTAAATAATTCTACGTTATTTTCAAATTTCAATGAATTAACGGCTCCATGGCCAATCTTTAGCTATACCTCTAGTCAGTTTGGAGACCATCGTCAGCCTGCCACATTATACCAGATATGCTCCGCACCAGTCCTCCAGATAAGCAAAACAGGGTCAAAAAAGCTCTTTATCACGTCGGCGTGACATCGGGCAGGCTAACGAAGCCGCCGACCTCACCCGCGTCACGGCTGTCCCGCGCACTCCTCGGGCTCACCACGTCCACCTTGCCACTGAAATCTCAGCCCTCCTGTTGATACCTTACCTTAGTTTCCAACATTAATATTTAGTGCAAAAAACAGGGTAATGGTTCTTGCTAAACGTCATACAATGCAATGCAAACAATACATTGTTGACGCGCACGGAAAAAGTTTGAACCACGGTTATCACTGTATTTAGTGGGCATGTAAAATAGCACTGGTCACCTGTTGTAGATCTTTTAACAAAAATAAAAGGGTTTCAGTTCATTCAGATGGGGTTGCACAGAATGGTGACAATGCGTGCGAGTGTGGTGAGTCCCCACAAACCATGGATCACCTCATATCATGCACCTCGTGTCCGGACAGCTGTACGCGTGAGGAACTTATGTGTGCCAACGACCATGCCGTTAGGGTGGCGGAGTTTTGGTCAGAAAGGATATAGCCATCGACACGATAAGAAGAAGAAGAAGTTCATGCTCGGTAGCTATTAGGTAGCGGTGGTTTTCAATCTGCCGTTGCACTCTTCAAATTAAAGATTTTAAAGAGTTGGATATTGTCAATTGAGAACTCAATACTTATCAAACTTTGCTTCAGACTGAAAAAGGAAAGACTGACACTGACAGCTGTGGTCAGCCAAAAACAAATAACCGGCCGCACCCTTATTAGCTAAAATTTAGCAATCAGCAAATCTGCGCGGTGATCGCGCGGTAGACGCGCGATCGATTGCTTTGCGTCAAAAAAACTCGTATCACGTAAGTGATCGCTGGCTAATCGCTCGCCTGCTGATTAGAATGCACTTTTTGCTACAACACTAGCGCCGTTAGCAATAGAGTAGCAATAACAGGAACTATAATATTTTATTAAAATTTATTATGGCTTTGGCGACTGGGCCATCGAAAGATGTTTTTTTTTTCATTTGACTTTTTACGGCTACGGACTGTGTCCATTTCAGCCGTTCTTTAGTCAATAATTTCTATGAACAGTGAGTGAGGAGAGTTATGTAAGAATTTCTATTTCAGGGACATCAACTATTCATGTGTCTAATTTCTTCTTCAATTGAATTTCCTTCAAATTTTTGCTGCTGTGGCGGTCGAATATTAGGCATGACGAACAATTTTGAAATCTTCTTTCGTGATGTAGGTACACATGTATTGTATACTAAAAAAGCTTTATCTCGGTTTCAAAGGTCAGTTTAACAAAGTTTGAGGACATTCTTCTAGTATTTTATCAACAGCGCTCGAAAAAATTCGCAGGTGTCATGGCGTCCGTTTGACGTAACTCTTATGTAAACATCACGTGTCTGTCAAACTCACTTGTATGAAATACGACAGTGACATTTGTTGATTTCCGTAAGAGTGACGTCATAGTGCGTGATTGACGTTTGAGTCAAAATGGCGAACTGCAGTTTTTTTTTTCCTTTTACTTTATCGAAAATCTGATTAATCTCAGCTTTTAAAATAAAACTAAATGTGTCTTTTAAATCCTTTTAATATGTATTTTCCCCTAAGATATTCAAATCGTTGATTATTTGATACTGTCGTCATGCCTATTGTATGTGTTAACATTTTTCATTATACATGGCACAGATGCTTTCAAGATTCTTGTTTACGAAAATTAAATGAGAAAAAATGGCTAATAACTGTCTCTCTTGTGATGTTTGTAGAAAACGAATATGCTTGGCAAGAACTCTAGGATTGTTCAAAGCCCTTGTGACTTCTTTTACCGCATTCGATACACTAGCCTGGCTGAGCCCGTGAAACTAGCTTTTAGGACGTCTTGTGAGGTAGTGAAATAATACTCCGTTGAGTTCAGAAGGTAAAGGTAGAATTGTATATTGAAATAAAGGCAGATATTTATACAGAAAACATTAAGAGGAACTAACAAATAAAATCACAGATAAATAGCTTAACCAATAATAGTCTTCTTTTCTCGCGATCCTGATAGGCGCGAAATGGCGCAAATATATTTTTATGGCGCGCCGCGTTAAACTGACACAGCAGCGATGATGTCGGGCGCGCTCAGTCCGTAATATCCTAGAGTGATTCAAAGCCTTTGTCACTTCTTTTACCGCCATCGAAACACTGGCCTGTCTGAGACCGTGTAGGTAGCTCATACCCACAGGCTTTTGGTAGGAGCCCGTTGCGAAAAACGACAATGCAGTCAGAACCTGTGAATACACAATGTAAATTGTAGCTTTATACTACTACACTCAGTACAAATTAGTAGGTGCTAAATGAGATTGATTGTTTAGCATACTCACCTTATTTTCTACACTGAGTTTTGTTCTCCTTCTCATTGGAGCCATGTAGGGCTTGAGCTCATTACAGAGGTCTGCAAACAGCTCCTTGCTCAGCCTGTAATGAGCTCTAAACTCGGAGTCAGAGAGCTCCAGTGCCTGAGCTTAGTCGCGTAGGCGAACGCCTCAATCGCGCTGTATTTCTGACAGATTTTCTTCTTTCTTCTTCACTAATAGCTTCCATTATAAGCACTGCGCGCGCCATGGTTTTTAAAATTTCTTATTACTCTATTAAACACTCCGCGATTGAGAATCAATCCGAAGAAAAACACGTTTTTTGTAATTGCTAACTGACAGTGACTGACAGTTCAAATCGCTCGCCGATTGCTTTCGCTTTGCTGTCAAAAGTCATAGGTAATACGAAAAATTTTACAACTCAAACAGTTTCGATCGTTTGAATGCACCTAAATGCACTTTTCAGTTCATCGATTGTTCGGTAGAGGCAGCACTCTCGCTATTTGCTAATTGCTTTGTTTTTGCTGATAGGTAATACGAATTTGCGATTTTGGAGCAATTATTGCGCGGTTTTTGCTATTGCAAGATACGTGATAACCCCGCGGGCCAATGTATACAAATTGCTGCATTTACTAGGAATCCGCAGAATCGTAAAAAATATGCCATAATATTTTTGTTGAGGTAGGGATTTTATTTTCGGATTACACTGTTGTAGATTCAGAGGGGTGAAATCAAATGGTGATGTGGGATAATTAAAAAACCTTTTACTGTACATATAGAAATGATATATTGTGTTCCTGAAATTTTGTGTCATAACAGTATGGAGTGAATTTCATTGTAAGATATTTCCAATGAGCAATTAGCAAGGATTCCTTAACGTGGAGTTTTATAGGGGTTGTATCATCTTGAGTTTAAGAGTTTGCTTTGCTCCGAAGTAACGCAAACAATACGTATATAATACTTTACGGTCATAACCTCTTGCTGAGTTGTATTAATAAACCCCTTTGCGCCGGATATCGGTGCAGTGAGGCGACGCGTGGCGCCCTGGGTGATCTGTCACGGCTTGCGGTGAGGATTCCTCGCGTCAGCGCCACGTGTCATTCACTCACTGCATAACGATCGTCATACATGTCGTGGTTTCATTGAAAATAGTAATGTATTAAGCGCTCACTTACCTACTAGTAATTATAATAATAATTCAGGTCCATTCATCTAGGCCGAATACTAGCATCCATTGCTTAATAATAACTCAATGTTTGCATAGAAACTGCCTGCCCTGAATAATACGTATATATAATGTCTTCGTCCTTCCCTGTGATTCTCTGTCTACAAACTAGTTCAATAACAAATTAATCATCAAAAAGTATTTTCACTTCCGCAGCTTAATCTTCGTTGAGGAAATGGAAGGCTACTCTTCGTTTACAAATCGAATAATTTCGTCGAAAACACCTCGAGTGGAGTGGAGGCGTTGTTTACAGCAGCGGATAATGAGGGCGAGATTTAATAAGCGCGCCGTGGGAAATGGACGCTCAGCCTTGGGAAGGCGCTTGCACACTTTCTTTTGCTTAGGACACAAGGACGTTAGCAGAAATGAAATTACTTTCACCCATTCAAATAGTTCGTTTGGCATATTTTTATCCGCATTACTTGCGGTCTCAAACCAAGCGCGAGAGAACAGATTAGTGTTTAATCCCAAAACTCTATATGCCTAGAAAAGATCCTGCTTGAGTGGTCATTATCAATAGCAGCAGCAAAATTTTAGTCCTACCAAAATTTATAATCAAAATATCACATTATGTGTTTATGATGGGAACTATCAAGTTATCTCTTGCATTTGAATGTTTGTGGTGGATTCTAGTCTATACTAATATTATAAAGAGGAAAGGTTTGATTTTTTGTTTGTTTGTATGAATTGAATAGGCTCCGAAACTACTTGGCAGATTTGGAAAATTCTTTCACTGTTGGAAAGCTACATCATTCCTGAGTGACATAGGCTATATTTCATTTTCAAAAAAAATAGGCATCCTTACTAAAATTACGAAAAAGCGGAAAAATTTTTTTTCACATACAGCTAAGTCCACGCGGACGAAGTCGCGGGCGGCTGCTAGTTTCTAATAAAAGTGTAAGTGATGGAGCCCAATGCGCAAATTGGCGAATTCATACGACCGTCAAGATATTTACAAGCTCTACCTACCCCCTAATTGGGCACGTCCCTGCCTTATCCGCGCCACAAACACTCGGAGATATTTACACGACGACCTTTCTCCCCCCTCTTCCGCGTGCTCCTACAGGTGGGGGGTCTTCGATACTTCGCTAACATCACACCGTCTATTAACTTATTACGTTGCTGATTACAAGAGCCCGGCTAAAAACATATTTTCTTCGGATAACATTTCAGCTAATTTCAACAATGCTTTAAAACTCTAATGTTATCTTTAACCTTTTTCGTAACTTGATATCCATATCTATCTATTTTTGCCTTAGAATTTGGTTAACGAAAACTCCTTAAGGAAACAATCTTGTGAATTTCAAGCAATAATCTAATTTGAATCATTTTCATCTATCAGTAATGATGCCTACTCTGTGCTCAAACTACCACAACAAAACGTTCTATCGGCCTCGTCTCTCGCTATAACTGCAAGCTCGGGGATTGTAAAAAGTTATGGTCTTGCCGTTAAATCGGCCATGATAGTAACGTTACGACCGGTGGAGCGATACTTCTCCCTGTGACGTCATGCGGGAGTCAGCATAATGATTACAGCACTTATTAGTTATAATAGAACTCTGTATAAAATTCACTTGGTGAAATGTGGGCTTCTGAATGTTCCGTGCAACTTGACGGCGACAATCAGTGTGCCTCTCCCGACCCCGTTTGAGCTACCGTCGTGAGCTTATGTGTTTATCTCTGTTTTTCTGTCTGTTTTTCGGATACGTAGAGGTGATACACCTACCATGAAAAAAATGTTTGATAGTTTGTGATTCATTTCTTTGTTACTGGTTAGCTGGGTTATTATTATCAAAGTGGAAATAAGTGACAAAAGTAACTGCTCATTATATTTGATGCCTCTAAAGTCAAGGTATATCGTAGGTAGGCTGGCGCATCACATATTAATAGCATAGACTATAGCAAGCATCGGTAATCTCCTAATGCTCGCCTTTTGTAATGCAAAACCAGCTCTCAGCTGTACTCGTGTAGCCCCCCCCCCCCCTCTCCACGTGTCGCATCCGTTACACATACCTACTCGAGTACCTCTAGGTAACGTCGTCTTACAGGATCAGCTTCTGTTGAAACCTAATGAGAAGTTATGGACTGGTGATTGGATAATCGAGCATTTATTTAACAAACAATATTCAATGAGATTAAGATTTTTTAGTACAAGTCTTAGACTTACAAGATTCTCATAGATAACGCGATTTGTTGACAGACTCTGCTTTATACCACAAAACGTATGTGCCCTTCGTAGATCAGCTCCCAGACTTAGCAGCTAAAAATTACAAAAATAAACCAGCTCTCCTTTATTTCAGTGTAAGTCGATTCTCACAACATGCATTTGCTGGCACACAATTTTGAGCAACAAAACGGAATTGGCATTATTTTTCGTCAAGAGTTCTCAAGTTTCATAGATGATTTACCAAATTAAAATCGTGGATCAGATTGAATGATTTGGGTAGGACCCGCTCTGAAATACGCTTAAAGAAGATCGCGATGTACCCCAGATAAGTAGGCCGTGAGTAAGTGATGGCATTACCATTTAAATAGAAAAGCAGATTGTGCTCAGACCGAGCTCACTTCGAGAGTTATCGCACTTCTCACCCACCTCATTTAGATTATGACATTTTTACATAATTCTTCTCCTAACAAGATTTCACTTTGTCGCTTTTGCTGACGAATTAATTTTTGAGGTTGCCGAGTATCAAAACGGAAAATTTTACTCCTCCGTCTGTTATTTCATTTATATTCACCTTGGTGTTACCAACGAAGTAAATTCATCACACTAAAATGGTTTAGCCCTTCGATGAATTACATGGTTCCCCAAATAGTACCATGTTCTTGTGAAATCCATAATGTATTTTTCTATTTATTTATCATGCTAATTTGTTTGTCGGCAGACGAGGACGCGTGTTGTGCACGATGACGCAGTGACGGCAGCAGTCGCGTGTGCTCGGAGCAGCAGGGCCCCACGCGGGGGGCGCGGGGTCCAGCGTGTCGTACACCATGGAGGACCCGCTGCGGGATGTGCACGAACAGGCCTGCATCAGATACAACAACAAGACACAACCGCCAGCAGGTCTGCTATCATCAGCGTCTCAGCTGTTGTCATTAATTTCTAAACCATGTATTGGCGTTGCTATGCTTTTCAATTCGATTCAGCTCTTAAAAATACAGATGCGGTTCGTATCCTGTCACCATGGTCTGCTGGAAGAAATCTCTTATTAGAGATAAGCTCACCCCGTACTTTTGTGTTCTAATTTTATTTTCAATGTAACTATATTTTTGTGTACGAACTAATAAATAAATGAGGAAACATTTCTCACTAAACTTGACTTGTCACATTAAAGTTGGGTTCTTCTTCTATCTTCATTAATCATTATGCTATTAAGTCTGAAACTCTTTCGAAGCACCTCGAATGTTGAAAGTCTAAATTGACCGGAATGACCGGAGTATAACCTCACCTGTGAGTTTGACTTGTTTGCTAACACGAACATCTATGAAGGATCTATTGCGAAAACTGTAGAGTCTGTTGTCTGCAAATATCGTGCATAGGCAGTTATTGTTCATATCAATGAAACAGCATTTTTTCTTGTTTTCAGAAGTGTTTTGCGAGGGCACCTTCGACAGCTGGGTGTGCTGGCCGCACACGGCTGCTAACAGCACAGCGTACGCCTACTGTCCCGGCTTCGTACCTGGCTTTCGACCTGAATGTAAGTAGCATCTTAAATATTCGCCTTATATGAGTAACTTTTTCGGTAGGACACATCTCTCCTTATTAAACTACATACAGACGATTACCAGTAGACTCAAGCCTTTTAAGTGTATTTTTTTTCTAGAAGGTATAATGACTCTGCAGACCTCGAAGTATTGAAGTTGTTAGAAGAACTTCTGTTTACAGACGTAGCCCTGCTAATAAGTAGGCTCTGATGGCTGTAGGCAGGACACAAAGTGAAGAGTATCTACTGAATGCCATTTGCGTAAACAGTTCTGCCCTGCCTTTTAAGATAGATGACGCTCTGTAGATAACAACCGGACAAGAAGGCTTATGTTCAACACTTCTTATGACTGTTAACGATGACGACGTCTAACCTAACCTTACACGAATTACTAACCAGAAGCAGTAAGACGCGGGCTGTTTTTAATTATGCGTACGGTTACCAACCCTTGTACATGCCATGTTTCAGTGCAGGCGCACAAGGAATGCACCGCCAACGGCACCTGGTGGCGCCACCCGCAGACCGGCAACCCGTGGTCCAACTACACCACTTGCTACAGGCCTGAAGATGTCGGTATACCTTTAATCTAGTAACGGTCCTAAGTCAAGGTTCACAATTTTAAGTAATGGTCCTTTTGTGCAGGACGTGAGCTCCATCATCGCGGTGTACGAGGCGGGCTACAGCATATCCCTGGTCGCGCTGCTGGTATCGCTTTGCATTCTGTTTTATTTCAAGTAAGTTCATATTTTTTTTTCATTTTACGTATCATCATGACCTAATACTATACAAGTAACCATGCCAGAATCAAAGTTCAGTTCAAAAACTGAATTATAAGAGTTTGGGGGTAAAAATTGCGACTATTCCTGTAAATTGTAATGACCACAAATTGAATGCAAATGTTCACAGACTAGGAAATAAATTAATTACAATCAGCCAAAACACAATCTTAATATCAGATCTAAAATCTAAAAAAACAAAAATCACAAAATTTTGTCTAGCCGAAAAGGTGCGCTGCATCAGGTCCGATTCGGAACTTAACAATTCAGCATGTTGTTTCGGCAAATTACAAATAGATCGGTTTAACTGTTTCAGGAGCCTACGATGTGCACGTATCACGGTTCACATGAACTTGTTTGGGTCGTTCGCGTTCAACAACGCGGTGTGGCTCGGCTGGTACGGGCTCGTCGTGAACTCACCCGACACGCTCAACGAGTCGCCGGTCTGGTGCCGCGTGCTCAACGGTGTGCTGCAGTACGCGCTGCTCACCAACTACACCTGGATGCTGTGCGAGGGGCTCTACCTGCACACAGTGCTCGTCAGCGCCTTCGTCTCCGAGAGACGACTCGTGCGCGCTCTTCTGGTGGCCGGCTGGCTTCTCCCTGCACCCTTCGCCATAGTCCACGCAGTACGTCGTGCAGTAGCTGATGAGCCATTGTGCTGGGCTGACGAAGGCGCTCCTCGTCCCGAACTGGCCATCCTCGTTTGCGTCGCTGTCCTACTCAATCTGGGCTTCCTCTGTAACATAGTACGCGTGTTATGTACAAAGTTGCGTGCCGGGGGTGGCGTGGGCGGCGCGGCGGGCTCCTCGCGCCCGTCCGCCACGGCGCTGCACGCTCTGCGCGCCACGTGCCTGCTGGCGCCGCTGCTGGGGCTGCAGTACCTGCTGACGCCGTTCCGGCCGCCGCGCTCGGCGCGCTGGTGGCTCACGTACGAGTACGTGTCGGCGCTGAGCACGTCGCTGCAGGGGCTGTGCGTGGCGGTGCTGTACTGCTTCTGCAACGGCGAGGTGCTGGCGCAGCTGCGGCGGCGCTGGCGCGTGCTTACCTTCCGCCCGCGCGCCAACTCCACCACCAACACCACAGTCTCGGTGAGTATGGGCCGCGGGCTGCTGTGTGTGTGCGAGGATACTGACTGCTAGTACATTGTACGTGACTTTTTTCATCAATTACGCTCATGAAAATAAATTCTAACCACATAGCTTTATCAATCGAAACGCGAATCCGTTAAAGTGTTTAAAGTTTAACTGTGACAAGGCTACACCCACCTCGCGCCCATTTTGTGCTACTGCTTTCGGTGTGTGCCAAAGTGCCTTTTTTTATATTTGAAGTGTTTTTAAACAACTCTAATGCCAAAGTCGATGTTATGAAGTCAGTATATTTTGCAGTAGTTTGCATATCAGAATGAACTTTTTAAGTCACGAAACACAAGACATGTGGAAGTGCTACAAAAATAACGAAATGTATCTATCTCCTGTTGACTAAGCTGTGAGGTGTGTGCAATCATGTTACAGTTCGTGCGGTCGGGCGCCCCTGGTGCGGGTGAAGACAAGGTGTGACTGGCGGCGGGCGGCGAGGCGGGGGCGGCGCGCGGCACGGAGGCGGCGCCCGAGCGGCGGCGCTCCGACGGGCGGCACATCCGCTTCGAGTGCGTCGACAGCGACGACGACGCGCCGCCTGACACGCGCCTGCTGTGAGCGCCGCCCGCGCCCCTCGGGCCCCACACGCCCTCCGGGCCCCCCGCGCCCCCCGGGCCCCCCGCGCCCCCGCCGCCGTCGCCGCCTTCCTCGGCCTGCGCGCGCGCAAGTGACACGAATGGTGCTGGACTTTGATGTGGAAACAAAATCTCTGTGTACTTTAGTGATCAAATCGTGTGTTTATATGTCGTTGTTCATTGTGTAAATAGTAATGTAGATAGAAATAGAACATTTTGCACTAAAAAATTAATGAAGTCACAAATGACAAAAATATTATTAAGTTAAATACCTCTTCAGAAATGTGTTTATTTGTTGATTCAAATGTTATGTCATGAATTATTTATGAATGTATAGTTTTAATGATCCGAAGCATCTGTTCTCTAGATTGGACATTAGTTGAATTCATAAATTAAAATCTGTCTCTTTGTCATCAAGTAAGAACCTATATTTCGCACTTGACAGACTAGGCTCTTAGCCTTGTGACTGTTATCTTCACTTTTGACTGAATGTATGTGTAGTGATTAATGTCGTGCAGTTTCGCAGTCCTGCTGCTGTCTTCAATTGCGCTATTTTTGAACCTTCGATGTCTAAGTATATGTATAGATAGATTTATCTAACAATGATTCATGGGGATTGTGACGCTCGATAGTATTAATAAACACCGTAACATGCCTTATTAGGCATGTTATGTAGCTTTTAAACAACGTATTCGTCAGTAGCAATTGTTGCCAAGATGTCAAAGACAAGTGTGACTCAATCGGCGAGTGTTGTTGATGATATAATTAAAACGTCGGCCATATAAATAAGATATTTAATGTGTTCGACTATAAATATCTAACACGTTATCACTTAAGAAAGTAATATGCAGCGTGTCCAGACTTGTAACTCTAAATCAAAAAAATAATTATTCTCTTAACGATGTCAGTTCCACTTCATGAAAGTACATCGCTATTAGAGTAGGTGAAATACTTATCCCCGAATTCACAAACGAAGAAGGGTTGAGCATCCTTCAGAATTATAGCCTTTCAATTCTTTTGTCATTTAACGGGACAGCATGAGCGTGAGCTCGTGCTCAGCGTTGATTGACGTTTGTGGATTCGGGTTTTAGACTTTTAACTCCATGCTCAAAGGCATTTTAGTATGGTCTTATGGGTGATAATTTATATTTACGTGTCAGACCAATATCTCTAAGTACCTACTGTAATATTGTCATTGACTAAGTACTTTAGTTAAATGTTGCTTAAAATTTACTACAGGTATGTTGTCAAAATAGACGGTTGTAGAGTGAGTTAACTCATACGAGTAGAATAGGGTTGGCACTTGGTGCGAGAGACCCTTAGCAAATGGACTAAGTATGTAGGCTAGGAATATCTAATTTGTGGTTGACTTGTTCGTGTATATAGTTGTAAATATGTCTATATGAATGTTTTGTAACAAGAAAATATAACAGTGTTACGGATGTTTTGTACTTATTCCAGTTACCCCGAAATACGTTCATAGAAATAAATAAATAACTATCGGGCATTAATCAACGCAGCGGGATCTAGCCCTGAATATATTTTAAGTTACGCTATAGGAACTAGACGACGGATAAACATACTCAAAATCGTACAAACAGACATGTTCAGGCACACGAATGTTTGTACTGTGCGGGGATTGAACGCACGACCTTTGGGTAACGCCAATTTCTTAACCATTACACCAAAAAGCGGTCTTCAAAGAAAGATACTGATATCCTTATTTTACTGAATAGTGTCTGTATTTAGTAATATTTGCGGCGAACTATTATTCGCACCTGTTCTTGAATAGTGAGCTTGACGTCATGTTCATTGGGTCTGAGCACAGACTGATCTGAGAATATGGTCAACTGATTTACACTAAACTTACGAAGTTGCCTCTTTTGTAGGATTTTATGTTGAAGAAGTCTCTTTCATATAACCATCATCATCCTATGATCTATTTTAGGAAATTTTACATGCCCCGGAATTCACAAACGTTAATCAACGCTAAGCACGCGCTCGAGCTCATGCTGTCCCGTGAAATGTCAAGCGAACTGAAAGGGACGGCTATACTTCTGAGGGATGCTCAACCTTGATTTGCGTTTGTAAATTCGGTGGATAGTCTGTTGAAATATAAATCTGCGAAGATAACTTTTTAGTAGATGAAAAGTTATCTTCTTTTTAAACCATTGATCCTGTAAAACTAGTCATCTGTACAGCCAACACCAGTAAAATATTGAATCGACGGCTAAAAGTGTCTCTGAAGAAGTTATATTGATAAATAGGTGTTTCTTAATTTCCTGTTTAAGTTTGTCATAGAAGCGAGTTTCACACTGTCTAGTTTGTAACTAAGAGTAAGTTGTGCGTTATCAAACGGATTCACAAAGTTAACATTCCACCCACGTAATCGATGGGTGTATTCAAAGAATGAATTGACTTTATGTACTAAATTGGCCATCACAAACTACATTTTTTTTTCAACAATATACTAAAGAGTCAAACGACTATGCGTGATGCAAAGAGCTATTTCCATGTCATATAAAGTTTTCGTTTTTGAGTGGGCCTAAGGAAATTCTGTAATGTTGCATCTCAAATATTCAATACTTTAACTAGTAACAAAAAAGCAATCGCGTGCGCAGAGGCATTAATAGATTGACCAAGACCGGTGTACGGTAGATCTGAAGATGTCTGACGGCCGGCGCGCGTCCAATAATACTTCAGGTGTAATTGGTTACAGGTCTCCTTTCACCATTTATCATATTTCAGTCATGACATATTGAGTCACTCGCTGCTATTATTAATGTGTTCAGTTTATCAACTGTTTGATCTCCTAATAAGAACGAGGTCGATAGAGATGTGTAGAATGCAGTCGCTGAGAGTGAGTGCTGCGACGCAATGCGGGCCGCGCATTGTTTCCGGCGCAGACTATTGGCCACTGCATCGATACTAAATTAAACTGCACCGCTCGATCACACTCGTTTATTTATACTTGCTATCGTCGCCCGCCTAATATGGACATCTGCACAAACGCATTCATCAGGGTTACTAGAGAAACACACACTTAACGTAACGAAATTATTATTAACCACAGAAACTTATCTTAGCTCACTTACAAGGTAACGCAAGAGCGTGCAGTCTCCATCAAATCGTATAAAATAAATACATATTTCCTCATATTGAAAGTATAAAATTTTATAAAAGCAAATAAAGAGCGCGCTCGGCCAAGCGCGGAGACGGGGGCCCGGCGCTTAGAAGCACTTGCGGTGCACGATGCCGGGGCCCGACTCGTCGTACTCCTGCTTCGAGATCCACATCTGCTGGAAGGTGGACAGCGAGGCCAGGATGGAGCCGCCGATCCATACGGAGTACTTCCTCTCAGGAGGAGCAATGATCTTGATTTTGATGGTAGAGGGCGCGAGTGCCGTGATTTCCTTTTGCATTCTGTCAGCAATACCGGGGTACATGGTGGTACCACCGGAGAGTACAGTGTTGGCGTACAGGTCCTTACGGATGTCTACGTCGCACTTCATGATCGAGTTGTACACGGTCTCGTGGATGCCGCATGACTCCATTCCGAGGAAGGAAGGCTGGAACAGCGCCTCGGGACAACGGAACCTCTCGTTACCGATGGTGATCACCTGTCCGTCGGGCAACTCGTACGACTTCTCCAGAGACGTGGACGCCGCCGCGGTCTGCATTTCCTGCTCGAAGTCGAGCGCCACATAACATAGCTTTTCCTTGATGTCGCGCACGATTTCCCTTTCAGCGGTAGTCGTGAACGAGTAGCCTCTCTCGGTGAGGATCTTCATGAGGTAGTCAGTGAGATCGCGACCGGCCAAGTCCAATCGAAGGATGGCGTGCGGAAGCGCATAACCTTCATAGATGGGAACTGTGTGAGAGACGCCGTCGCCGGAGTCGAGGACGATACCGGTGGTACGACCGGACGCGTACAGGGACAGCACAGCCTGGATGGCGACGTACATGGCGGGGCAGTTGAACGTCTCGAACATGATCTGCGTCATCTTCTCCCTGTTCGCTTTAGGGTTGAGAGGGGCCTCGGTCAGCAAGATGGGGTGCTCTTCGGGAGCGACACGCAATTCATTGTAGAATGTGTGATGCCAGATCTTCTCCATGTCATCCCAGTTTGTGATGATGCCGTGCTCGATGGGGTATTTGAGGGTGAGGATACCTCTCTTGCTCTGGGCCTCGTCTCCTACGTAGGAGTCCTTTTGACCCATGCCCACCATGACGCCCTGGTGGCGCGGACGGCCGACGATGGAGGGGAACACAGCTCGCGGCGCGTCGTCGCCGGCGAAGCCCGCCTTGCACATACCGGACCCGTTGTCCACGACAAGGGCGCCCGCATCGTCGTCACACATGGCTCAGGATACGCTTCTACGGTTTAAAGCACGAAATAAGCGCTCCTTTATCTGTAACAACGACAAATATTTCATGTAAACTTAGGCCACAAGCTGTCAGAGATACAGTTAGTACGTATCTTATTCCAACGCGATTTACGAGGTGATTCTAAATTTAGAAACGGAAATTGCTAATTTTACACTTGCGTTAAGGTTTTTTCTACCACTTTTATACCTTTCCCTACAAAAGCTAATTAATTGGTTATTAGGCAAACGATGTCTAGGGCATAACCGTTAAATAATACTAATACGTAGTCCTGAAAACAATTAAAACGACACCAGACGGGCTTTTATTATTGCGCTGATCAGGAACCGGTTTTACGTCTCATTTTGTATTTATTTTACCATTAATTCTTAACCATTCTTTTACCATTAAATCTTAACACATTTTTTATTTAGTTTCGCGAGACTTGAAATAAATAAAAAGCGATTTTCGCATGTTGGATTTTCAGGTAAAAACTATAGGACAAATTAGCAGTATTCAGAAGATAATTTGCCAGCAAAGTAACTTAATAAGTTCTGAAATCGATATGAGATGTTACAGTAACCTTTGGTGGAAGGCAGTAACTTTAGCACAAAAAATCACATATTTTAAAATTAGTTCTGCGAGAATGTAATAAGAGCAATTTTCAAAAAGTACTTTAAGACTTTACAAAAATAGCAACAACACTGATTCTTAACACTTTAGCCCGGAAACGGAAAGCACAATTATAGAGCCAGCGCGAGTAGAAAGGCCAACACTTGGGGCTTAACTCAAATTAAGTTTAGCACGAAACCGAAGCTAGTTAGAGTTTTAAGATTGAAATTGCCAAGCCAACGATAGAAGCACTGAAACGTTGGTTAGTTTTAGTATCACAAGTTCCTCCTGGTTTAAAGCTTTGAAAAGAAGCAGTTTTGGTCAACTCCGATTATTTCAGCACTTTTATCACTGGTTATCCGAGCGAGAAAGCTACGACACGAACTTTTTGAGCGAATGGCAGCGGTATCCCTGGTAGTAACTGGTTAGTTGGAGTCACTAGTCGAGATTAGGTGTAGACTTAGCAAAGTCGCGGAGGTAAGTAAGAGCACTCACGGCGCGGGTGCGGCGGAGGCGGCGGCGGCAGTGGGCGGCGTGCGGCGGCGCGCGGCTATTTAGCCGGCGCGGGCGGCGGCTGCGCGCGCGCCGGCCCCTACAAGGCGCCGCCGCAGCCGCGCCGACTGCCATTTAAGAACATCACCCTCGCGCTAATTACAACCAGCGCGAAATAGATTCGATCACACGTGCCTCACGCACACACTCGCGGAAGTGCTATTGTCAACCGAGACACTGAATCTTTTGAGTTCATCTCCCATACGATACCTATAAGACGATCTTCGAGTATGTTTCGTAACATCATTAGATGGCAGAGCTCATACACCGTCCACTCACAGTTAAAAGTGTCGCTACATCATATTTATATTTCGTGATGTTGTGATTGTGTAAATTCAGTAAAATAAGGTAACAATAGCATGTGCCTACCTAAAATGAATAATGCATTCATCATTTTCCTCTTGTTAATGTTACAAAAGTGTCCAAGTGCGAGTCAGAATCGCCCATGAAGGGATCCGTAGCAAATATATATATATTTTTTAAAACTACTGACTCAATCGCGTTCAAACCAATTTTGGGTGGTAGTTTGCATAGTTATGTACGGTGGACGGCACATCACTCTACCCATTTCCGGTCAGTCCTCTTTGCTCTATCATTGCAAAAGAATGACATTTGGCAAGAGCGAAAAAAAAACGGAAATGGGGTAACCTGATGTGCTGTTGACTGTACATCATAAATGTTTTCAGTTTCAATATTCTCTTATTTTAGACGTTACGGTGGGGGACACACATTTTGCCGCTTAGGGAGTGTCACACGCGCAAACTATTCATTTTAGAAAAACTTAAGTTAGAAATTCAACATCATGTTTGAAGACCTTTTTTTGCGTTTCAGTTCTATATGTACATGGGGTTGTTTTTTACAAAATCAAAATCTTAATGCGGTTTAGGTCGTAGCTCTTAAAGTTTCGGAAAAAAGTGGCGGTGACATACGGACAGACAGACAGACATGATGCATCTATAGGAGTCCCGTTTTTTCAACGGGACCCTAAAAAGATCAGGTAAAAATATGGCTTTTCTTTCCACCTTACTACTTGTGAAAAGTCAATCATGCAGTTCAGTTTCAGTTCAGTTCATCCATGAAAGTTAAAATCAAAAACTCAATTTTTTTTCTTGTTCAACCACGTCTCAATTTTGCAAGTGTAGTGGCTAGTCATTTTGGTGCGCGCAAATAAGCCTTATTCTCAATTATCTTTTTTTTTCCCTGAAAAAGTTAACTACGATTGACACATGGCATAAGGCTGTTCATATCTGACAAGTATATTTCAGTTATTTATTTTTCTGTGTGTGGCTGTCTATGAAACTACCTAGGTACCTACTTCTATTTATCATCAGGGTTTGCCTCAGGGCCGTACTCTCCACCTACTGTGCAATCCTGAGCCTAAAGCGAACAAGTGGGAAGTAAGTTCAATAAGAAAAATAAAAAAATACTTGAGAGATTCATGCGAGCATGCATTTATGGAGCGAATCTTCTTCTTTCGTTTCAATGGCGTCAAATAAAGCCCGACCAAAACTTGGCGATCTCGACTGCTGATTCTCATGACCACATGGCATGTTAAAAACATACAGCCACGTGAAAAACCGAATAAAACTCCCAAGAAGCATTAAAATTATTGTGGTTTTCAAGATGACCTCACTCCATCTGATGGGAAGCAGCCTTGAGGTCCAGCCGTGCTATTCCGGCGGTGCACATCGGACATCACTTCGCATCTCGGTGCTTCACACTTACCTCAATCATCAATACGCTTTACTTTGAATTAGTTTTTTCTCTCATTTTGTATGTAAATAATTAAAAAATGTTTTTTGGCTTAGTTCTTTTCTCTCAAACGACGACCGTCGCGAAGGAATGGAATTTTAAAGTTACCTCGCAGGAGCGAAGTGAGTTTTGGCGACCACCGGAATAGCATAGCAGATATGGGGTTAATGAAGAACTACTACGATACCAGTATTTTGATGTTTACATGCAAAGAATGAACCTTTGGCAGAATATGTGACCATGGCCATTAATTCAAAAAAAAAACAGGCCCAACAAGCGAGCGTAAGTATTCCTTTGAAGGCGTCGCCTCAAAATAAATAACTAGGACAACTCACCTGCGTAATGCTGTTTGGCTTCTTTTTACCAACTAAATAAATAACCTTTAACTAAATCTGTTAGATAATTTTACACTTGGCATTTAAATTAAGAAAAAGCAGTCGGAGCCCATTGTAGAAATAGAGGCTTAGTGAATACAAAGCGCATACATCTATATTACATTGCAAATTTAGACACCTGGAGGGCGATTCGCGATCTATCGGTGAAATGTCGCATTCGAACTAATCCCGAACTCGAGTTTGAGTTTCGATATTATAAAACGCAATTCACAACGGCATTTTATTCGGATTCGGTTCGAGACCACAGATTTTAAAGAATATTTTAGTGTTACTAGCTCTGTTTTAAAAGATATTTCTGAAAAAAAATAAAAATATGTAGGTACTCATGTCAGCGACCTCAAAGCCAATAGACTCCTAATGACAGGCGAGAGGCTATGGTCATAAAGTCAGATTATTACGTCGGAATCCCCAATCTACCACCCAGTGAGTTTCTACCGTTTCCGTAAGCTGTCAAGCGACAACGTCACTGATTGGACAATAAGCGTATTGACCAATCAGTGAAATTGCCCCCTCCTCAGGTAGAATCCTCCACACGCTGAATTTCATACAAGAAATCAAACATCATGCGTGTAGTGGCTGAAAAATCGATGACTCATGTATTAACGCGAAGTTAAGTGTGTATGATATCTAAATTATTATTTTCTTATTGACCTCCAATTATCATTTAAACTTCATTATGATTATGAAATAGCTTACAACCACTAGTGCCAACTAGTGTAACGGATTTCTCCTCCCTTAGATTTATTTGATTAGAGTCTAAAAATTAAAAGATAGTATTTTCACATCTAACGAATTTTTAAGTAGAAATGATATTTAAAAGACATTGTGCAAATTCCTGCCATTTTGGCAATGGCATAGATTGTAGGTCGACGAAATATAGAAGTAGCCGAATTTGGCAGATTTGAAAATATAGACTTCAACATTGTAATTTTCAGCGCATAGTATAGCATCTGCAGAATACCAGTCATCGTTATTTTTGTTTTTCTTGTGTTTCTTTTTGTTTTGTGGTACCAAATACATTTTTTAAAATCTATTCTATTCTTTGAGTATAGTAAATTGAGCACAAACAAAAAACAATATATCTGCATCCTTTGATTTAACTAAAAAGAAAAAGCTGCGTCCTCTGCCTATGCGTGCTACAAAATCGGGTCCAAAGGACCTGTTGCGTTCAAGCTCATAAGACAGTGACTACGGCTACTGTACGTGCGCGTCAATCATACGTTATTGTGAGTAAGCATGTCCCAGTTTTCAAATAAGCGAAATAAAAACGTAAAGTGTATCTTCCTCTTTTTGTTTTCATCAAAGTTTGCTATAAGTTTTGAGCGAAAGAACTTATTGACCTGTAAAATTCATTGCTAGGCAGACTCTTTTCGAAAGCGTGTTCGAATTTAGTTTTCCATGTTGGGACAAAATAGTGTGGTTAGATAGGTACTATGTGCTGCGGAGTTAGTGACAAAATAACGACTACCTTAGGTTTGATTTTCAAAAAATCTGGTAACTTACAAGGTACAGTTAAGTGTGTTTTTATTTCCTTAAACGGTAACACTGGATATTGAGATTCAGTAACTATATAGAACGTCACTAGCACACCGAGAGTGACGTCATAGCGTTAGGTTACACTTTCTAAACGCAATTGACAACACACTCGTCATTGACAAGAATTACGAGAATGGCCGAACATTTCTCCTTCTTTTGTAGATAATGAATCGACTGGTACAGACCACTCGATATGGACAAAACGTAATGAAAAAACTAATTAAATTAGGAAAATATGATTGTTTCAATAACTTATTGATCGATTGTAACTCTATAATTTTTATATGTATAACATAAACGGCCTATATACGTCCCACTGCTGGGCACAGGCCTCACCTCAACTATGAGCTGAAACAAGCCATTCTCCAACAAGCGGGCTCAGTGTGGATTGTTGGAGAGGTGTAAGCTTAATGAGCAACTTTAATGTCAGATGTTATCAAACCGCCCCAAGGCCTTGACTAGGCTTAACGACTGACATCTAGCGACGTCCGGGACCGGGACCAACTGCTTAACGTGCCTACCGAAGCAAGGAAATGCCTGAAATACACATCACTAAATTTGGGTCAGGGTGGTCAGCCATCCCATTTCCGACCCGGCGTGTATTGCTTTACAACAGCGATCGTCGCCGATCACTGTCACAATTGCGCCACGGGCACATGTGTCTACACCCAGCGGGATCCCCTATCTGGGAGACTTATGAGTGATACAGAGAATTAGATCTGAATATGTTCTACTGAATTATGCTGAAAACAGAATTTGTTCCGTAAAATAAACGGAAATACTCGCTTCTTTAACCGACCTCCAGCCAGCGGGATATTTTCTTAAACTACGTCTGATGAATTATAAATTGATATCAACTTTTAGATCTATGTTTATTCTGTTTATTTAAAGAAAATCAGTCTCCTAAAGTCCGTAATTCGGTCACAATTAAGCTGCAAAGAAACCTACATTCAGCGGACTATTTCTTCTAAGGATGTTATTATTGCAGCTTTTACGATAAATTAATAAAATTTAAACTAATTACACCTTACAAATGATGATGAAAGATGAACAAATAGGGAATTTTAGTAAAATGTGCCGTAAATAGTTTAAATTGTATTAGGTTGCCTGGAAGAGATCACTCTCTAGCGATAAGACCGCCTAAATTATACATTGTTCTCATTGTTGTTGTGTTATTTGCTTGAAATGTAATGTTTTTGTACCATAAAGAATATCTATCTATCTATCTTATCGTAAAAGCTGCAATAATAACATCCTTAGAAGAAAAAGTCCGCTGAATGGAGGTTTCTTTGCAGCTTGATTGTGACCGAATTACGGACTTTAGGAGACTGATTTTTCTTCAAATAAACAGAATAAACATAGATCTAAAAGTTGATATCAATTTATAGTTCATCAGACGTAGTTTAAGAAAATATCCCGCTGGCTGGAGGTCGGTTAAAGAAGCGAATATTTCCGTTTATTTTACGGAACAAATTCTGTTTTCAGCATAATTCAGTAGAACATATTCAGATCTAATTCTCTGTATCACTCATAAGTCTCCCAGATAGGGGATCCCGCTGGGTGTAGACACATCACGGGCACCTCCCTCCTTTATATGCATGAATGAGTATAAATAGGCCAAAGAAATGAAAAGAAAGGTTAATTTTACTGGCACAATACCTACCTTTTACCAGGTTTCAAGTTTGCGTATCTACACTAACTAGGGCCTCTTAGGTTGTCTAGAGGTAGGTTGTTTGAGAAATTCGAGCTTTTGGTGACTTAAACCAGCCTAAGCAAAGTCACAGTAGTTAATGAATATGGCGAATATGTATCGTAGATCGCCTGTATTATAGAGAAGCCTCTTTTTGACGGGGTGAATGCTTTCCATCCCGCCCATGGCGGGGGTGAGGCCTTGGACTCGCCTGCTGATATTTAGAATACCTAGTAAGCCGACGCACAAAAAATGCCTTGTAATACTACGTTTAACAACGATACTATGTATTTATGAGGTACGTGGCCCAGTGGCTAAACACTCTGACTCGGAACCCGATTGTCCAGAGAACTGACTGGCTGGAACACCTTCTTTGTGTTCATTGTACAATTTGCGGCTGGCTCTCCGGTGATGGATAACAACTATAAAAAACCAAAGCAACAAGGATATAGGCGGTAGGGTCGCCTCCTACCACGTTGGGTTCAAATTTCATAGGCAAAATGTGGGCTTCTGAATGTTCCGTTCATCATGACGGCAACAATCAGTGTGCCTCCGACTACCTCGCCTGGGAAAATGGTCGTGATGGTTATGACTATGAATGGTATTGCAAATAAAACAAATTAAAAATATCCCCTAACAAAACGTTATATTTAAGTCTGTTTCCCACTGATGCCGATAAGTAAGTATTGTTCAGTGTTTCAGTTCATAGGGTTTTTCCAGGGCACATGTGTACATAAGCAGTATTTTTTTTATTGAACAACACTATTTGTGTTTGATTTACTAGAGGAAGCAAAGAACCATTAGGTAGTTCATTTATCAAGACTTCAGTAAATAATTCAGATTATAGTAGTTCCGTTTCGGGTGCTTTTCTTTCACACATACAAGCAGTCTATCCCAAGTTTGAATATCATCATAAGTTTCCATTCTGAAAAAAAGTAATCCAATTATAAGCTATTAATCTTTCTAAGGCAATAAGTAGACACAACAAAACACAGGATGTACGGCAAAATGATTAAGACGGTTATGAATTTTATTATTTCAATTGTTGTTTAGGCCTTTACGCTCTTTAGTCATACGACAAGAAATAGCTGAAATCTTGTTTTGAAAATTATTTACCTGAAAAAACGTGTATTCCTATTTTGTTTGCCGACTTATTTTACCCATAAAGCGGCCCTCGTATTAATTTTATTTAGTTTGTATGGGACTAGGCAAGTAAAATGTTAGGATGAATTCAAATGTACTCATTAACTGGAACTGCCACTTTTTACATCCAAAATATTATTTATTTATTCACAAAGTAAACAAATTGATCCTATAATTATAGGCAAATTAAAGTACACGCAAGTGCGAATGTCAGTTTGACATACCTACTAATCGTCATAAAATCGTATGCAAAACTCGATAGCCAATACCATAAACAAGTCAATACGCAGAGGAACCACTGACTATTTTTGCCTCCTGTTAAAAAAGGTTTTGTTTCATCATGAAAATAATCATCAGTTGCTGATTCAAGCGATATTTGCCCATGAAGACTCCTACGGAATAGCAAAATGGATTAGACGCATCTCGTAAATACATAGGTATTTTAAAATGCGACTGCGAGATAGCGCCAAATTCTCATTTCGCAGAACGTTGTCATAATGCGATTAAGCCTTACATTAAGAAGCTGGAATATTAAGTAACAAGCGGCAAACTTTGGAAAGAATATTATTTCTATACGATAGTTAATTTCAACTTTTAGATAAGTTTTTCATCATCGATTCTGTGGTTTCACAGACCGAAGGTAGAAGATATGACTGTAAATACCAGTCAGGGAATTCAAGGAATTAAAGGATCAATTGGGTTTTAATTGTAAAAAATGATTGTTATACGAATTGGTTACCTTACATTCAACTAATTTAATCTTTGATGATTAAGTAATTTCATTGATAAATCTAAATAGCTGGATGGCAAGTTATTTGCGGTGCAATTTTTAAAATTCAGTTTCTTAAAGTACTTTTAATTTAATATGGTTGATAACAGATGTCACTTCAACTCCGTTGATAAAAGCACACTATTAGGGCCGGCGCCGACTATCGGCATCGGCACGCTTCAGGCTTTTAAGGTGGCAAATAGTAATATACTCTAACATAATGGCAATAAAGTAGAAAATGCCGAAACAGAAACAGAACAAATGCATTTTGTTTTTACGAGAACACATCACGGAAATTTCTACTTTATTGCCATAATGTTAAAGTATATTGCAATTTGGTACCTTAAAATCCTGAAGCGTGCCGATGCCGATAGTCGGCGCCGGCCCCTAGGGTTCAAACGTCAGAGTAAGCATGGGATATAGACATAAGATTAATAAATTTATCAACAGATGTCACTAACCATTTGAATCGCGGAAATTTCTTTCAACAAATAATTCTCAATAATAATTTTATCTAGTGCATCCAATTTGTTTCCTACCATCTAACTCACTAGAAGATTCCAAGATCACATCACATCACACATCATCACACAGAATTTGGTATTGTTCTGAAAAAGTCTCGGCAGATTTTCCCAATTCATACAATTTATATTCTTATTCTTCGATCCTATTAATGGAATGCAGCAAATTTTCTGTATTTGTAAAGATTACACTACATGCACCCTACACATCCGCCGAAAAATCAAAAATAAAATATCTTTAAGTAAATAAATAATACAAACGTTAGGAAAAGTGTCAGAATAGCGTTTCGAAGTGCTAGTTCAGACAGAGCGATTAGTGCCAAATTGAAAAGGACGGAGATAGAAGGAAAGAGGTATTCTTCTAGCTCCGTCCTTTTCAACTCGCACGATTGTCGCTAGGTTTGAACTAGCACGCACTGTAACTAGGGTAACCGACGCAATGACGTCATGCTTCGACTGGATAATATCTCCGGTGATCCTAAATTGAAAAATTAAGATACCGACCGATATCAACCGCTTCGGTCGGCAAATGAGATCTCGAAGGATCCTGAATCGATGCTGACTATCTAGAATGGGTCTGACTGCTACAATATTTTTTCATCAAATTGATTCGAATCAAATGGTAATCTCCCTTTCAGCTTTTAATGAAAATAATCTATCTTTGATTTCAATCTCAGCTCAGCTATAAATGTTTATTAATACAAAAAAAAATGAACATCATCATCAACAGCCACACGTACACCTGCTGAACATAGGCCCTTTATAGATGTCTAGAGCAGCCAGATCTAATCGAATTAAAATAATAAGTACTGACGAATACTTTTCCCAGCAATGAGAAAAAAAAGAGATCACCCCTAGCTAAATGTTATAGAATTAGCAAAAATTCAATAAGGTCACCAAAAAGTAAAGGTTATGGATTTGAGGAACCACCAACCCCAGCTGAAAATAGACTAGTGTAGTTGGTCAACGAATCAGACTAATACGTCTTATGAAGGAATTGCAACCAGTTTTGGGTACCTACTTCCGTCAGGTTGTGTCAAGTGGGAGACAACGTCACTGCCTGGGCAATAACCCTATTCCACCAATCAGTGACGTTGTCCCCGCTATTTAAGTATTACAACCGATACAAGAAATCAAAGATCAGGCGTCTATAAATAGTGGCTGCGAGGTTGCTAGCCTTGTACTCCCTTGTCACCAATAAATAAATGTTGATTATTATGTTAAAAAACTTTTTTTTTGGGCTATCTTAGAATAGACCAAAATAAATTTTGTTTTCACTTTTTCTTTTTAACCCCTACTCCAGCCTGCGCGCCACACATGCCGTGAGCGTCTTCAAAAAAAAAGTTAACACTTTGCCGCCAACGTTGCTGTTTTATCTGTGGGCAAACACTAAGCCACACTCGTATTTTTTTTCTGACCGCGTATTTTTTGACAAAAAGTGAAATTCGGTCAAAGTTATTCACGAAAAGTATATTACTCGTATTAATATTGTTGTTTGCTCAGATTGTGTGATTGATAATAATGAATCATTTAATCAAAGAATTGTAAGTTTTGTCAATAAGGATGCTTTAACTTTATTTCTGAAAAAAGGTAGGTACTCAAATAATCCTAGTGTCCTTTGTTGAGTGTGTCCAGGTTTTGAAGTGCGTGATACTAAATGCTAATGTAAGAAACGAGTTCATGTATCAAAAAGTTGAACTAATCGTTTACTGATTTTACGCACAACAGAACAGAATTTTAGCAGCAGGAATACTTGCAAGTATTTCAGCATGTTGTAAGGAATATGTTATGTAAGTAGGTGTTTTCATCACATAAATATACCTTATTTTTGTTTAAATTACTCGCTTAGTATAGTGGTTAAGACGCAGGGGGCACGTGTCCGATGACCGCACCACCACATAATGTGAGTTGGTGAAACAAATCACTTTTGCCCACACGTGCCCTAAGATTTAACCTGATTCGACCTGAATGTTTTAAAATCCTACAACATTCTCAGGTCATCCGTCCACCATCAGCAGGGCGTGACCAATCCTTCATTCCTCCCGGCTCCAAGGACCACCAGAATTACGTATACATACTTCAGCGCTGGGCTACGTCGGTGACTTATATTGTGTTCTGTGTTCTACAGTTTATAAGGTATTTCTACCGCTATATCCCGAACAGAATTCTAATTATTTTTTAATGTAATATTAATAAATAAATAATTTTTAAACCCGAATTCTAATTAATTTTAATGTGAATGGTGTCTGTACTACTTTATTTATAAATAGCAGATGCTATTGGCATTCACATGTTAAAATGAAAATAGAAGAATCGTACATAAACGCGGTTCAGGGGGGTTCATTTGTTTAGAAATTATTTAAAAACTAGCAGCCGCCCGCGACTTCGTCCGCGCGGACTGAGCTGTATGTGAAAAAAGATTTTCCCGCTTTAAATAAGATTTTCCCGCTTTTCTGTTGACATTTTCTCGAATTTTCTTTGCTATAAACCTCACGGAGCCCAAGACCTTTCCAACGAATGCAAAACCGTGGAAACCGGTTAGTGCGTTCTGGAGTTATAGCGTCAGGAAGGAAAACCCAACTTATTTTTATATAGTAGATGATTGATGCATTTACTAGTTCTTTTCACTCAAACGACACATTCGCTTAGTTATTGAGTTTCACGCCAAATACGATCTCACTTTAAATTCACTCGATGTGCACATGCAGAAGGCCATCCTTGGTGCTTTCTTACAATATTTCTGTAATGTAATTTCAGGCGGCTGGTGGAATGTAAGAAGGGACTTGCTGCTGAAGATTTTGGAGCTGCTTTGCGTAAACATACGTGCTTCGACTACTGAGGAGGATTATTGAACACTAGATGAGTGTTCGACAACACCACACAAGGTGAATGGCTTTAAAGTAGATAGATAGATATTCTTTATTGTACAAAAACATTACATTTTAAGCAAATTACATAGAACAATGTACAATTTAGGCGGTCTTATCTCAGGTGAACAACTCCTTTAACCTGTTGAGTGTCGCTGGAGCTGATTCAGCTCATCAGGAAATTGGCGCAGTTCGCAAGCAGCAAATTTAGCTTAGTATAATTATGTCTTTCGCGCTAAAAAAGGGACTTAGTAAGTCCCGATGTTACAATTTGAGTCTTTTGTTGAAAAATCATTATTCATTGATGGGTTATTTTATTTTAGCATTAGGGATAATGCATTATCATCTTACTAAAGATAGGAAAACCAGAAAAAGACATTCGGTCTTGGCTTCAAGCGGGACATTTGGTCTTGGTTTGCGACAGACGCGGGTTCGATTCCTGCCTGAAGCCAAGACCGAATGTCTTTTTCTGTTTTTCCTATCTTAAGCATTTATTGATGATATTCACTTCGATATAGGTAGTATGCTAACAAGAATGGTTTTGCATATAACTTGGTGATGAAATAAAACACGGAAATAAACTTACATACACATAAACGGCCTATATACGTCCCACTGCTGGGCACAGGCCTCACCTCAACTATGAGGTGGATTGAGCCATACTCCAACACGCGGGCTCAGTGCGGATTGTTGGAGGGGTGTAAGGTTAGTGAGCAACCTTAATATCAGATGTTATCAAGCCGCCCTAAGGCCTCCGACTGGGCTTAACGACTGACATCTAACGACGTCGGCCGGGACCAACTGCTTAACGTGCCTTCCGAAGCACGAAGATGCCCGAGATACACATCACTAAATTTCGGTCGGGGTGGTCACCCATCCCATTTCCGACCCGGCGTGTGTTGCTTTACAACAGCGATCGTCGCCGATCACTGTCACAACTGCGCCACGGACACCTCACGGAAATAAACTTAATTCAATCTAACTAACATCATGTGTGCGAAACATTCCAGGAGGCGAGCGCGGGACTGCTGAAGCGCTGCTGCTGGACGACACCTCGCATGCCACACGCGGACACAACGTAACTTAGTAAGTTTTCATTCTATATTTTATCTATAACTGTTTGCCGTGGTCTGCAGTGTCTGCCCGTCAAATCGTCAGCCAAGCGTCTAGTTTCAGTTAGTTGCTAAATTAGAAATCTGTATCGCGCCGCGTTGGGAGACTCAATGACTGCCCTCTCGTGGCAATGGCCGAACTACGTAGGTACGAGTACTACGAATTGTGAAAGGTGCTTTGATTGTGATTAGTTATAGATTAGCCGCTTATCGACAGGTGGCGTTCAAGTGTAATTCACAAGGAAAACTAAATTGAATTTTTTACCTTCTCTTCTAATTAGTTGCATAGTTATATTAAGTTCAACTTGTTTCTATTGAGATTTGTAAGGTATTTATGACACGATACGCGTTCAGTCAGCGTTAACTTTAATGAGATTGGCATTGGAAGGGTGAAATGGCTCCATATTAGCCAGTATGAAAAAATACTGAATTGCTTAAACAATTTTGATGCGGCTTTGTAGCTCGTAGAGTTTTTAAATATTTCTAAACTTAGTAACTTACAAATTATTTTTAATCTACCGATTGGACGACCGATTTGGTGTAACTGTTGAGAAGTCGGCTACTACACCAAAGGTCGCGGGTTCAATCCCCGTACAGTACAAACATTTGTGTGCGTGAACATGTCTGATTGTATCCGTTGTCTAGTATACCATAGAAACGGGCTTAAATAAGCTTACTTGAGGCTAGATGGCGCTGTGTGGAATAATGTCCAAGGATATTTATTTATAAACTTTTTACATTCTTTCCTTTCAATTATTCTTCAATGACTCTAATCGATAGTTATGTAGATGACAGATATTAATCAGTGTGTCCTGGCGGTTCCAGGTGACGCCGCCGAGCTGGAGATGTGTCGTGGCAGCGGAGATGTTCCAGCGCTTGGAGGAAAGTCTGAATGGAGAAAACGATGTCGACCAATAGTCACTGTAATGATTGCGAACAAACTTTAGCAATACTCGGTATGTGTATTTCACAGACATAAATGTTTGTGGGTTATTTACTGACTTATGGTTGGCTCGGACGGTTTGTTAACGGACCCGCTCGCTACTGCGGGTTGTGGGGTCAATTGGTTTGATGAGTAGAAGTCCTATCTATACCACCCAAGGTCACGGTTTCAATTCCGGGCCAAAACATACACACATTCTATCTATTTTATATAATCTAAGTATTTATATCAGACTTCGATACCCAGAATACAAGTTTTACTTAAATAGATAAAGGTTAGATGAACTTGAGTAACAGTATGTGTAAGGATCATTAATTTGGTTTCTCTACTTCAGGTGCCAGAGAGTGACAAACATTACTTAAATAATTTCTAAAAATATAATAACAATAATTCGTTGCTGGGCTCTAAAGTATACAAAAATAAACACTGAATGTAAGTATTGTCGTGGTAGGAAAAGGGCTAACGACCTTTGTCGCAATGAATGACCCAGGCCAGGCAGTTACCTAATCATCTTTAAAAAGACATCGTATTCCGAAGTTTGTGGGTGATATGAAAACGATCGCTTTTAGCGAAAAGGCTACCTAAATTATACCAGTTCTTTGATATCTTCGTAGCTGTTGAGGTGTTTGG
Source organism: Udea ferrugalis (assembly GCA_950022985.1). Lineage (NCBI taxonomy): Eukaryota > Metazoa > Arthropoda > Insecta > Lepidoptera > Crambidae > Udea > Udea ferrugalis. The sequence continues at coordinate 58,714 of OX465527.1, read as the reverse complement.
GACTATACAATAATCCTCTTTCTGTATTTCATCAAAGTTCTTTGGTTCACCAAATAAGTATGAATCACATTGAACAATAATTTTGGCAGCACTTAGGTTTAGAATTAATTTCACTCTTAAGCGTTTACTGCTGAACTATAAATTGATATCGCGTATTTCAGCATGCAGCGCCTCGGCGATGCATACTTAAAAATTAACTTCAGTGAATTGTATTGATTGTTATTTGAAATTATGTGTAGCAACCCATTGAGATTGCCCAATATGAAATCCACTGACTAAAGTGTGAAGTCAGTTCGAATAAGTCGCTCTGCGTCCTCCGCTGTGAGTCGTCTGTGCGACTCAGACTCCGGCTCTCATGATGGCGATGCCTGTTGATTTCTACCGTTTGTATTATGCCGCGGCTGAAACACAAAGTAAGCGTTAGTCACAGGAAGAAACACATTGAGTGAAAATTCACTTGCGTCTGATTATATTCAACGTATTCGGTGATTTTCTAACCATGGGATATTATGGGTGACGGTTACCCAATGTAATATTGACGTATTTTTCATTAAAATTATAATAGTAAAAATACGATGCTTCTTTCGGAATTATTTCAAAAACCTGTTGCAATACCGAAACAAAAATATTCTGGAAAACGGGAATTCTCCGAGAGGCTGCAGCCTGTAGGCAATAAACATTCAGTAATTACTTTCTCAATAAGAAAATAAACAAAATTAACATGATGTTAATTACTAAATTTTAATGTATTTTCAACCGACAAACACCCAACCAGACTGACATGATCAAAAAAACCTAATCGCAAATTCGAAGTATTTGGGTCAAAGAAATATTAATTTTACAGATACATTAAATATTGTAGAAAGTGGACAACAGCAGGGAGCGGAGTTCGTCGTCTGACATCGAGCCGCGCGACGCGCTGCTCCCGAGCCGCACGCATCACAGCTCACCACCAGGACAGCAGGACAGAAGGACACCGCGCGCGCCCCCAAGGGCGCGCGCGGTGTCCTACCGTTCGCGCGCCGCTACCGCGGCGCGCTCAAACCTAACTTTTCTTACATGACTTAGGGTTAGGTTAAGTTAGGTCAACTAAGAAAAAGTTAGGTCAATTCTCAAACCTAACTTTTCTTACATGACTTAGGGTTAGGTTAAGTTAGGTCAACTAAGAAAAAGTTAGGTCAATTCTCAAACCTAACTTTTCTTACATGACTTAGGGTTAGGTTAAGTTAGGTCAACTAAGAAAAAGTTAGGTCAATTCTCAAACCTAACTTTTCTTACATGACTTAGGGTTAGGTTAAGTTAGGTCAACTAAGAAAAAGTTAGGTCAATTCTCAAACCTAACTTTTCTTACATGACTTAGGGTTAGGTTAAGTTAGGTCAACTAAGAAAAAGTTAGGTCAATTCTCAAACCTAACTTTTCTTACATGACTTAGGGTTAGGTTAAGTTAGGTCAACTAAGAAAAAGTTAGGTCAATTCTCAAACCTAACTTTTCTTACATGACTTAGGGTTAGGTTAAGTTAGGTCAACTAAGAAAAAGTTAGGTCAATTCTCAAACCTAACTTTTCTTACATGACTTAGGGTTAGGTTAAGTTAGGTCAACTAAGAAAAAGTTAGGTCAATTCTCAAACCTAACTTTTCTTACATGACTTAGGGTTAGGTTAAGTTAGGTCAACTAAGAAAAAGTTAGGTCAATTCTCAAACCTAACTTTTCTTACATGACTTAGGGTTAGGTTAAGTTAGGTCAACTAAGAAAAAGTTAGGTCAATTCTCAAACCTAACTTTTCTTACATGACTTAGGGTTAGGTTAAGTTAGGTCAACTAAGAAAAAGTTAGGTCAATTCTCAAACCTAACTTTTCTTACATGACTTAGGGTTAGGTTAAGTTAGGTCAACTAAGAAAAAGTTAGGTCAATTCTCAAACCTAACTTTTCTTACATGACTTAGGGTTAGGTTAAGTTAGGTCAACTAAGAAAAAGTTAGGTCAATTCTCAAACCTAACTTTTCTTACATGACTTAGGGTTAGGTTAAGTTAGGTCAACTAAGAAAAAGTTAGGTCAATTCTCAAACCTAACTTTTCTTACATGACTTAGGGTTAGGTTAAGTTAGGTCAACTAAGAAAAAGTTAGGTCAATTCTCAAACCTAACTTTTCTTACATGACTTAGGGTTAGGTTAAGTTAGGTCAACTAAGAAAAAGTTAGGTCAATTCTCAAACCTAACTTTTCTTACATGACTTAGGGTTAGGTTAAGTTAGGTCAACTAAGAAAAAGTTAGGTCAATTCTCAAACCTAACTTTTCTTACATGACTTAGGGTTAGGTTAAGTTAGGTCAACTAAGAAAAAGTTAGGTCAATTCTCAAACCTAACTTTTCTTACATGACTTAGGGTTAGGTTAAGTTAGGTCAACTAAGAAAAAGTTAGGTCAATTCTCAAACCTAACTTTTCTTACATGACTTAGGGTTAGGTTAAGTTAGGTCAACTAAGAAAAAGTTAGGTCAATTCTCAAACCTAACTTTTCTTACATGACTTAGGGTTAGGTTAAGTTAGGTCAACTAAGAAAAAGTTAGGTCAATTCTCAAACCTAACTTTTCTTACATGACTTAGGGTTAGGTTAAGTTAGGTCAACTAAGAAAAAGTTAGGTCAATTCTCAAACCTAACTTTTCTTACATGACTTAGGGTTAGGTTAAGTTAGGTCAACTAAGAAAAAGTTAGGTCAATTCTCAAACCTAACTTTTCTTACATGACTTAGGGTTAGGTTAAGTTAGGTCAACTAAGAAAAAGTTAGGTCAATTCTCAAACCTAACTTTTCTTACATGACTTAGGGTTAGGTTAAGTTAGGTCAACTAAGAAAAAGTTAGGTCAATTCTCAAACCTAACTTTTCTTACATGACTTAGGGTTAGGTTAAGTTAGGTCAACTAAGAAAAAGTTAGGTCAATTCTCAAACCTAACTTTTCTTACATGACTTAGGGTTAGGTTAAGTTAGGTCAACTAAGAAAAAGTTAGGTCAATTCTCAAACCTAACTTTTCTTACATGACTTAGGGTTAGGTTAAGTTAGGTCAACTAAGAAAAAGTCTCAAACCTAACTTTTCTTACATGACTTAGGGTTAGGTTAAGTTAGGTCAACTAAGAAAAAGTTAGGTCAATTCTCAAACCTAACTTTTCTTACATGACTTAGGGTTAGGTTAAGTTAGGTCAACTAAGAAAAAGTTAGGTCAATTCTCAAACCTAACTTTTCTTACATGACTTAGGGTTAGGTTAAGTTAGGTCAACTAAGAAAAAGTTAGGTCAATTCTCAAACCTAACTTTTCTTACATGACTTAGGGTTAGGTTAAGTTAGGTCAACTAAGAAAAAGTTAGGTCAATTCTCAAACCTAACTTTTCTTACATGACTTAGGGTTAGGTTAAGTTAGGTCAACTAAGAAAAAGTTAGGTCAATTCTCAAACCTAACTTTTCTTACATGACTTAGGGTTAGGTTAAGTTAGGTCAACTAAGAAAAAGTTAGGTCAATTCTCAAACCTAACTTTTCTTACATGACTTAGGGTTAGGTTAAGTTAGGTCAACTAAGAAAAAGTTAGGTCAATTCTCAAACCTAACTTTTCTTACATGACTTAGGGTTAGGTTAAGTTAGGTCAACTAAGAAAAAGTTAGGTCAATTCTCAAACCTAACTTTTCTTACATGACTTAGGGTTAGGTTAAGTTAGGTCAACTAAGAAAAAGTTAGGTCAATTCTCAAACCTAACTTTTCTTACATGACTTAGGGTTAGGTTAAGTTAGGTCAACTAAGAAAAAGTTAGGTCAATTCTCAAACCTAACTTTTCTTACATGACTTAGGGTTAGGTTAAGTTAGGTCAACTAAGAAAAAGTTAGGTCAATTCTCAAACCTAACTTTTCTTACATGACTTAGGGTTAGGTTAAGTTAGGTCAACTAAGAAAAAGTTAGGTCAATTCTCAAACCTAACTTTTCTTACATGACTTAGGGTTAGGTTAAGTTAGGTCAACTAAGAAAAAGTTAGGTCAATTCTCAAACCTAACTTTTCTTACATGACTTAGGGTTAGGTTAAGTTAGGTCAACTAAGAAAAAGTTAGGTCAATTCTCAAACCTAACTTTTCTTACATGACTTAGGGTTAGGTTAAGTTAGGTCAACTAAGAAAAAGTTAGGTCAATTCTCAAACCTAACTTTTCTTACATGACTTAGGGTTAGGTTAAGTTAGGTCAACTAAGAAAAAGTTAGGTCAATTCTCAAACCTAACTTTTCTTACATGACTTAGGGTTAGGTTAAGTTAGGTCAACTAAGAAAAAGTTAGGTCAATTCTCAAACCTAACTTTTCTTACATGACTTAGGGTTAGGTTAAGTTAGGTCAACTAAGAAAAAGTTAGGTCAATTCTCAAACCTAACTTTTCTTACATGACTTAGGGTTAGGTTAAGTTAGGTCAACTAAGAAAAAGTTAGGTCAATTCTCAAACCTAACTTTTCTTACATGACTTAGGGTTAGGTTAAGTTAGGTCAACTAAGAAAAAGTTAGGTCAATTCTCAAACCTAACTTTTCTTACATGACTTAGGGTTAGGTTAAGTTAGGTCAACTAAGAAAAAGTTAGGTCAATTCTCAAACCTAACTTTTCTTACATGACTTAGGGTTAGGTTAAGTTAGGTCAACTAAGAAAAAGTTAGGTCAATTCTCAAACCTAACTTTTCTTACATGACTTAGGGTTAGGTTAAGTTAGGTCAACTAAGAAAAAGTTAGGTCAATTCTCAAACCTAACTTTTCTTACATGACTTAGGGTTAGGTTAAGTTAGGTCAACTAAGAAAAAGTTAGGTCAATTCTCAAACCTAACTTTTCTTACATGACTTAGGGTTAGGTTAAGTTAGGTCAACTAAGAAAAAGTTAGGTCAATTCTCAAACCTAACTTTTCTTACATGACTTAGGGTTAGGTTAAGTTAGGTCAACTAAGAAAAAGTTAGGTCAATTCTCAAACCTAACTTTTCTTACATGACTTAGGGTTAGGTTAAGTTAGGTCAACTAAGAAAAAGTTAGGTCAATTCTCAAACCTAACTTTTCTTACATGACTTAGGGTTAGGTTAAGTTAGGTCAACTAAGAAAAAGTTAGGTCAATTCTCAAACCTAACTTTTCTTACATGACTTAGGGTTAGGTTAAGTTAGGTCAACTAAGAAAAAGTTAGGTCAATTCTCAAACCTAACTTTTCTTACATGACTTAGGGTTAGGTTAAGTTAGGTCAACTAAGAAAAAGTTAGGTCAATTCTCAAACCTAACTTTTCTTACATGACTTAGGGTTAGGTTAAGTTAGGTCAACTAAGAAAAAGTTAGGTCAATTCTCAAACCTAACTTTTCTTACATGACTTAGGGTTAGGTTAAGTTAGGTCAACTAAGAAAAAGTTAGGTCAATTCTCAAACCTAACTTTTCTTACATGACTTAGGGTTAGGTTAAGTTAGGTCAACTAAGAAAAAGTTAGGTCAATTCTCAAACCTAACTTTTCTTACATGACTTAGGGTTAGGTTAAGTTAGGTCAACTAAGAAAAAGTTAGGTCAATTCTCAAACCTAACTTTTCTTACATGACTTAGGGTTAGGTTAAGTTAGGTCAACTAAGAAAAAGTTAGGTCAATTCTCAAACCTAACTTTTCTTACATGACTTAGGGTTAGGTTAAGTTAGGTCAACTAAGAAAAAGTTAGGTCAATTCTCAAACCTAACTTTTCTTACATGACTTAGGGTTAGGTTAAGTTAGGTCAACTAAGAAAAAGTTAGGTCAATTCTCAAACCTAACTTTTCTTACATGACTTAGGGTTAGGTTAAGTTAGGTCAACTAAGAAAAAGTTAGGTCAATTCTCAAACCTAACTTTTCTTACATGACTTAGGGTTAGGTTAAGTTAGGTCAACTAAGAAAAAGTTAGGTCAATTCTCAAACCTAACTTTTCTTACATGACTTAGGGTTAGGTTAAGTTAGGTCAACTAAGAAAAAGTTAGGTCAATTCTCAAACCTAACTTTTCTTACATGACTTAGGGTTAGGTTAAGTTAGGTCAACTAAGAAAAAGTTAGGTCAATTCTCAAACCTAACTTTTCTTACATGACTTAGGGTTAGGTTAAGTTAGGTCAACTAAGAAAAAGTTAGGTCAATTCTCAAACCTAACTTTTCTTACATGACTTAGGGTTAGGTTAAGTTAGGTCAACTAAGAAAAAGTTAGGTCAATTCTCAAACCTAACTTTTCTTACATGACTTAGGGTTAGGTTAAGTTAGGTCAACTAAGAAAAAGTTAGGTCAATTCTCAAACCTAACTTTTCTTACATGACTTAGGGTTAGGTTAAGTTAGGTCAACTAAGAAAAAGTTAGGTCAATTCTCAAACCTAACTTTTCTTACATGACTTAGGGTTAGGTTAAGTTAGGTCAACTAAGAAAAAGTTAGGTCAATTCTCAAACCTAACTTTTCTTACATGACTTAGGGTTAGGTTAAGTTAGGTCAACTAAGAAAAAGTTAGGTCAATTCTCAAACCTAACTTTTCTTACATGACTTAGGGTTAGGTTAAGTTAGGTCAACTAAGAAAAAGTTAGGTCAATTCTCAAACCTAACTTTTCTTACATGACTTAGGGTTAGGTTAAGTTAGGTCAACTAAGAAAAAGTTAGGTCAATTCTCAAACCTAACTTTTCTTACATGACTTAGGGTTAGGTTAAGTTAGGTCAACTAAGAAAAAGTTAGGTCAATTCTCAAACCTAACTTTTCTTACATGACTTAGGGTTAGGTTAAGTTAGGTCAACTAAGAAAAAGTTAGGTCAATTCTCAAACCTAACTTTTCTTACATGACTTAGGGTTAGGTTAAGTTAGGTCAACTAAGAAAAAGTTAGGTCAATTCTCAAACCTAACTTTTCTTACATGACTTAGGGTTAGGTTAAGTTAGGTCAACTAAGAAAAAGTTAGGTCAATTCTCAAACCTAACTTTTCTTACATGACTTAGGGTTAGGTTAAGTTAGGTCAACTAAGAAAAAGTTAGGTCAATTCTCAAACCTAACTTTTCTTACATGACTTAGGGTTAGGTTAAGTTAGGTCAACTAAGAAAAAGTTAGGTCAATTCTCAAACCTAACTTTTCTTACATGACTTAGGGTTAGGTTAAGTTAGGTCAACTAAGAAAAAGTTAGGTCAATTCTCAAACCTAACTTTTCTTACATGACTTAGGGTTAGGTTAAGTTAGGTCAACTAAGAAAAAGTTAGGTCAATTCTCAAACCTAACTTTTCTTACATGACTTAGGGTTAGGTTAAGTTAGGTCAACTAAGAAAAAGTTAGGTCAATTCTCAAACCTAACTTTTCTTACATGACTTAGGGTTAGGTTAAGTTAGGTCAACTAAGAAAAAGTTAGGTCAATTCTCAAACCTAACTTTTCTTACATGACTTAGGGTTAGGTTAAGTTAGGTCAACTAAGAAAAAGTTAGGTCAATTCTCAAACCTAACTTTTCTTACATGACTTAGGGTTAGGTTAAGTTAGGTCAACTAAGAAAAAGTTAGGTCAATTCTCAAACCTAACTTTTCTTACATGACTTAGGGTTAGGTTAAGTTAGGTCAACTAAGAAAAAGTTAGGTCAATTCTCAAACCTAACTTTTCTTACATGACTTAGGGTTAGGTTAAGTTAGGTCAACTAAGAAAAAGTTAGGTCAATTCTCAAACCTAACTTTTCTTACATGACTTAGGGTTAGGTTAAGTTAGGTCAACTAAGAAAAAGTTAGGTCAATTCTCAAACCTAACTTTTCTTACATGACTTAGGGTTAGGTTAAGTTAGGTCAACTAAGAAAAAGTTAGGTCAATTCTCAAACCTAACTTTTCTTACATGACTTAGGGTTAGGTTAAGTTAGGTCAACTAAGAAAAAGTTAGGTCAATTCTCAAACCTAACTTTTCTTACATGACTTAGGGTTAGGTTAAGTTAGGTCAACTAAGAAAAAGTTAGGTCAATTCTCAAACCTAACTTTTCTTACATGACTTAGGGTTAGGTTAAGTTAGGTCAACTAAGAAAAAGTTAGGTCAATTCTCAAACCTAACTTTTCTTACATGACTTAGGGTTAGGTTAAGTTAGGTCAACTAAGAAAAAGTTAGGTCAATTCTCAAACCTAACTTTTCTTACATGACTTAGGGTTAGGTTAAGTTAGGTCAACTAAGAAAAAGTTAGGTCAATTCTCAAACCTAACTTTTCTTACATGACTTAGGGTTAGGTTAAGTTAGGTCAACTAAGAAAAAGTTAGGTCAATTCTCAAACCTAACTTTTCTTACATGACTTAGGGTTAGGTTAAGTTAGGTCAACTAAGAAAAAGTTAGGTCAATTCTCAAACCTAACTTTTCTTACATGACTTAGGGTTAGGTTAAGTTAGGTCAACTAAGAAAAAGTTAGGTCAATTCTCAAACCTAACTTTTCTTACATGACTTAGGGTTAGGTTAAGTTAGGTCAACTAAGAAAAAGTTAGGTCAATTCTCAAACCTAACTTTTCTTACATGACTTAGGGTTAGGTTAAGTTAGGTCAACTAAGAAAAAGTTAGGTCAATTCTCAAACCTAACTTTTCTTACATGACTTAGGGTTAGGTTAAGTTAGGTCAACTAAGAAAAAGTTAGGTCAATTCTCAAACCTAACTTTTCTTACATGACTTAGGGTTAGGTTAAGTTAGGTCAACTAAGAAAAAGTTAGGTCAATTCTCAAACCTAACTTTTCTTAC